>JAIOJX010000029.1:186539278-189009896 GCA_022376925.1 Tragulus kanchil | reverse complement strand
ATATAACACAAAGGACGACTTTCACACCGAAAGGTGAAAATATGCCAAGCAGACCTCAGTGAGAAAGAAAAGAGGAAATTGAAGGAGAATTAGAAATTGGAAGCTCATGGAGGAGCACACACTAGGAATTTCTTGAGTAACTTCTGTGAGATCCCACTGATGCCCAGCTGCTGGGCATTTTCCTTTCTGGATTTCAAAGGAATGAAGAGGACACCCCCTAACATTGGTCAGCAGATACAGAATGACACAAAATCAGCATTCCTAGGTGGAACATATCCAATAATATTTCTAAGTGATGATTTAAAAAGAAAAAAAAAAAACAGAAGTAACAACAATTGTAAAGGGAATGGATTAGTTTTTCTTCACAAATTAGCTTTGTACTTGCACTTTTGTCTTTAAATTCTGCTGTGAACACAAACGTGAAGACAGCAGATAAGCATATTATGGCCATGAGTGGGATGTCTTAGGAGACAATGAAGAGCAGAGAAAGGGACCAGGAAGGCTGTGATCAGGAAAGAAGAAGGGCAACAGCGTCACCGAGCTTCACAAACACCACGCAATCGCAAATGTGGGGAAACCCCTAATGAAGTATAATGTATTTGTTAACCAGCTCTTCCTGAATTGATACACTCACTAACCAAATATGCTAATGTTTAATACTCTGTGTAAATGTTTTACGTATATGTTTTACATTAGATATAAAACAAAGTTAGGAAAGTTGCACCACATATACTTGGGATGTGAGAACAAAGAGAATTTATAGAGTTATACATGAACTCTCCAAATCGATCATTCACCCATAAATGCTTATGCTGCATAATTGTGAATAATGTAAATATCTAAAACTTGGTGCCCAGAGAAGTTAGCAGGAATATATTTTGGTGCAAGTAAAGTTCTCCAAATATCCTCCATGTCCTGACTTAAGTGTTCTCTTCTCTTTTTATGATGAAATCAAGGATCTAAAAATTTCCTGAAAAGTTAGACAGGCACAATTTGTCTCATCTGGAATGGCTGGCTTTACAGCAATTGTTGTTTATGCATTATAAAATTGTTGAACAGAGAAAACACTCACTTAGCCTCTGCCTGCAGAATTTCCCTGTATGCGAAATATACCTTACCAGGTGTGGGGTCTTCCAAACCAGCTAATGGAGGAAGATAATAGAAGGTAACTTTGAAATCTTGTGACTAACTAGTAACAATGCCTTTGGACAGTTTTTATGTTCAAGAGTTTTGATTTCCAGTAAATAGAAAACTGCTCTCAGATCAGAAATGAAGAGACATGAGAATAGGAAGCAGAGTGTGAAGGGTTAGATTTTACACTGTGATCTCTCAAGCAGTATTACAAACTTTGTATATAAAAGTGAACTATTACAAGAACTAGAAAAACAAAACAAACAAAGACCAGATAAGCACCCTAAAATTTTGGTTGCAGAGTGCTTGTGGATGTGAGGACTAGAAGCTACAAATGTTCAACATCCAGAAAATCAGTCCATGTCTTCCGAGCACGTCTGAAAACACATCAATGATATAGGTGAGGGGCATTCTTTTAATTTTTATTTTTCCACAATCACAAGTTTTTTTTATTTTGCTTGTTTGATTCTACAGAGTTTTGTTGTTTACAGATATGTAAATCCAAGATTAGTCATACGTACATCCCACTCCCCCTCATCCCACCGGTGAGGGGCATTCGAAATGGGATGACAGCAAATGAAGACCCTTGTAAACACGCTCTGTAAATGTGAAGAATAATCTAGGCTTAAAATTATGTGGCATAGGTTTTCCTTCCACTAAGAGTAGAAACTTATTTGTGTGTATGACAGGCAACTTCTATATGCCTGTGTGATCAACCAGTCATAGCAGACAGGAGATCATGTCAAAAATGGAACAATTATGTCAAAATGAAACAAACATGTATGTGTGTGTGCAACACACATAGACACACTGCAGGTTTTATAAGGATGACTGTGAAAACTAATTCAGTTTCTCCCTGGACTGGATATGGTAATTAGTGAAGAGTTGCATGAGAAAGATATAGAGATTTTTGACAGAAAGCTTTAAGAAAAACCCAATGATCAGGACACAAAACAAGGATACCTCTGATAAGCTCTTGAATGATTCACTTAGCCATTTGGTGAGGCTAACAGATCCTTTATCACTCCTTCACAATCCTAGGCCAATGAGGTAGCATTTGGGGCAGAGAGTGAAAGTGCTAGTTGCTCAGTTGTGTCCAACTCTTTTCAACCGCACGGACAGTAGCCCACCAGCCTCCTCTGTCCATGGCACTCTCCAGGCAAGAATACTAGAGTGGGTGGCCATTCCCTTCTCCAGGGGATCTTCCCAACCCAGGGATTGAACCAGGATCTCCTGCTTTGCAGGTAGATTCTTTACTGTCTGAACGACTTAGGCAAGTAATGTGACTCTATTTCCTCCTCTGCAAAACAGAAGCAGTAGTAGTATTTTCCCCAAATACCTCACAGATTGCCATAAAGATCAAATGAGAAATTAGATATCAGAGAGCCTGATGTCTATAAACTATAAATTTCTAGATCACTGCAAGGTAATGTCGCTTTGCCATTAATATGCCTTTATAACTTTCAGATATTTTACTAAATGATCAGCAAGTCCCATAATACTTTTTCAGAATTTCCTAGTAGGGCTGTGATACTTTCTCTAGACCAGAAAAACGTGTTTGTTTTCTTTCCTTTTCTCTGTTTTGAAATTCTAACCTACTCTCACTTTACTAAATCATGGTGGTGAGAGTCCTTCTGTTGGAAGTAGGTTCTACACAGGGAAATGACTGGCTAAATGTAGAGCTAATTAGCAAATCCCATATTCTGGAATCATGAAACCCAGAGAGCTCCAGAAAAGGTACAGATACCAAGTGCTGGCAGCCTGAATATATAAACTGACTAATAAATATTTTAGACAAACTAGTGAGTGATACATATATACACTGAATCATTAGGGGACTAATATGATTAGAATAGTAGTAACTGTTGGGTGTCTCCTCTGCACACTAAATGTCCTTAAAAACATTCTTCACACTCTAACCTTTGAACAAAAAGGAACCCTAGAGATGATTTGTTTACTGTTTGAAAACTAATTCAGTTTCTCCCTGGACTGGATATGGTAATTAGTGAAGAGTTGCATGAGAAAGATATAGAGATTTTTGACAGAAAGCTTTAAGAAAAACCCAATGATCAGGACACAAAACAAGGATACCTCTGATAAGCTCTTGAATGATTCACTTAGCCATTTGGTGAGGCTAACAGATCCTTTATCACTCCTTCACAATCCTAGGCCAATGAGGTAGCATTTGGGGCAGAGAGTGAAAGTGCTAGTTGCTCAGTTGTGTCCAACTCTTTTCAACCGCACGGACAGTAGCCCACCAGCCTCCTCTGTCCATGGCACTCTCCAGGCAAGAATACTAGAGTGGGTGGCCATTCCCTTCTCCAGGGGATCTTCCCAACCCAGGGATTGAACCAGGATCTCCTGCTTTGCAGGTAGATTCTTTACTGTCTGAACGACTTAGGCAAGTAATGTGACTCTATTTCCTCCTCTGCAAAACAGAAGCAGTAGTAGTATTTTCCCCAAATACCTCACAGATTGCCATAAAGATCAAATGAGAAATTAGATATCAGAGAGCCTGATGTCTATAAACTATAAATTTCTAGATCACTGCAAGGTAATGTCGCTTTGCCATTAATATGCCTTTATAACTTTCAGATATTTTACTAAATGATCAGCAAGTCCCATAATACTTTTTCAGAATTTCCTAGTAGGGCTGTGATACTTTCTCTAGACCAGAAAAACGTGTTTGTTTTCTTTCCTTTTCTCTGTTTTGAAATTCTAACCTACTCTCACTTTACTAAATCATGGTGGTGAGAGTCCTTCTGTTGGAAGTAGGTTCTACACAGGGAAATGACTGGCTAAATGTAGAGCTAATTAGCAAATCCCATATTCTGGAATCATGAAACCCAGAGAGCTCCAGAAAAGGTACAGATACCAAGTGCTGGCAGCCTGAATATATAAACTGACTAATAAATATTTTAGACAAACTAGTGAGTGATACATATATACACTGAATCATTAGGGGACTAATATGATTAGAATAGTAGTAACTGTTGGGTGTCTCCTCTGCACACTAAATGTCCTTAAAAACATTCTTCACACTCTAACCTTTGAACAAAAAGGAACCCTAGAGATGATTTGTTTACTGCTCCCCAAGTGGCTCCAGAGGCACTTGGCTTCTACAAGTCCCTGTTTCAATGAGCTTCCACTGTGCTGTGTACACAGCACTCACACGTACTCTTTCAGAGGTCAGAGTCTAATCTCTCCTGCAGACGCATTTTTATTAGAAAATATTCTTCCTTGGAAAAGGCTCCATTGCTCTCTGACAGAGTTCCTGACATCATGGACTACAGTGGGTTTACCTGTCTGGTCACAGAGGTAATCCTGTGACCAGGGTTAGTCCTGGGTGAGCAATCCCAAGGAGGTTGGCAGAGTGGGTGCAAAGACTTCCTTTGCCTTCAAGTCTGGGTTGCTCACTCAGCCCAGAGTCAACAGGAAAAGGTGACTCATACTTCCCTCTGCCTCTACCTGCACGGAGAAAGTGTTGACAGTTGCCTGAGTTTTTCTTTTCAGCTATAAAAGAGTAATATTGTATAGCTTTAAAATACATACAAGAGACTGAGTGCATGTTTTGTTCTTCTCTGTTATATTGCTGAAAACGTTTCACAAACCAGAAGATGTGCTAAGCTTTCCAGTTCTTCAAAGTAAATTTAAAGGAATTTCTCTTGTTTTCCAACTGGCCATTTCCCAGTTACCTAGAAGTCAACAGTTACCCCCACTGAAACAATTACAGTTATGCCAGAGTCTTTGCTGAGGAGACCTAGAAGGCCTTGGACTTCTCATCGGCCTCCGAGTTCCATGATGTACATGAATTGGATGCACTTGGATTCCTAACACTTGTTACTGGAGCTCATGCTGCAGTAGATGGACCATTACCCAGTTCAGCATTTTGCTTCCAAGAGGCCCTTATCAGTACTGGTCCAAGTTCTCTCTCTGATTTTCTCTTAATTTAAGACTGCATATTTAAGACACAAAGCCATGAAAGCTTGTCCTACAGCATGGATATTTGCATGCTGCTTTGTGATTTCTCAAGATATCAGATGTGGGGCGGTGACCTCAACTGACTGAGTCACTTGGCAGGTGGTAATTGGGGCAGTCAGTGAGTGATACATTATCAGAAAGGGACTAATATGATTAGAATAGTAGTAACTGTTGGGTGTCTCCTCTGCACACTAAATGTCCTTAAAAACATTCTTCACACTCTAACCTTTGAACAAAAAGGAACCCTAGAGATGATTTGTTTACTGCTCCCCAAGTGGCTCCAGAGGCACTTGGCTTCTACAAGTCCCTGTTTCAATGAGCTTCCACTGTGCTGTGTACACAGCACTCACACGTACTCTTTCAGAGGTCAGAGTCTAATCTCTCCTGCAGACGCATTTTTATTAGAAAATATTCTTCCTTGGAAAAGGCTCCATTGCTCTCTGACAGAGTTCCTGACATCATGGACTACAGTGGGTTTACCTGTCTGGTCACAGAGGTAATCCTGTGACCAGGGTTAGTCCTGGGTGAGCAATCCCAAGGAGGTTGGCAGAGTGGGTGCAAAGACTTCCTTTGCCTTCAAGTCTGGGTTGCTCACTCAGCCCAGAGTCAACAGGAAAAGGTGACTCATACTTCCCTCTGCCTCTACCTGCACGGAGAAAGTGTTGACAGTTGCCTGAGTTTTTCTTTTCAGCTATAAAAGAGTAATATTGTATAGCTTTAAAATACATACAAGAGACTGAGTGCATGTTTTGTTCTTCTCTGTTATATTGCTGAAAACGTTTCACAAACCAGAAGATGTGCTAAGCTTTCCAGTTCTTCAAAGTAAATTTAAAGGAATTTCTCTTGTTTTCCAACTGGCCATTTCCCAGTTACCTAGAAGTCAACAGTTACCCCCACTGAAACAATTACAGTTATGCCAGAGTCTTTGCTGAGGAGACCTAGAAGGCCTTGGACTTCTCATCGGCCTCCGAGTTCCATGATGTACATGAATTGGATGCACTTGGATTCCTAACACTTGTTACTGGAGCTCATGCTGCAGTAGATGGACCATTACCCAGTTCAGCATTTTGCTTCCAAGAGGCCCTTATCAGTACTGGTCCAAGTTCTCTCTCTGATTTTCTCTTAATTTAAGACTGCATATTTAAGACACAAAGCCATGAAAGCTTGTCCTACAGCATGGATATTTGCATGCTGCTTTGTGATTTCTCAAGATATCAGATGTGGGGCGGTGACCTCAACTGACTGAGTCACTTGGCAGGTGGTAATTGGGGCAGTCAGCTAACTCACTTCGGGAGTGGCTTCTTGGATTAAAATCCTGCTTAAGTTTTGACCGGTTGAATCAGTCTAGGACTTGGAAAAGTTATGAAATTCTTCAAGCATTCTGGCTTTTCATTTACTTCTTAACAGATAATGTCTTTGGAACCAGTCAGATTTATGTTCACAGTGTTACTTCTCTGGCATATTATTAATTCTTTGATCCGAGCAGGTACTAAGTCTCCTCATACCTCAACTTCCTCCTGGGTCAGGAAGGTGATCCTCATAGACTGTGTGAGGCTTCCGTGGAAGAACCAAGCTGATCCGAGCACCTTGGCTTGCTCCTGGTGCAGGTGTCTTGGATGTGTGGGCTCCCTCCTGGGCTGTGGTGACAAGCTTCTTCCAGGAAGCTAGGCACTCCCAGGAGCAGAACTAACACAAGAGAAGCATCTAACTCTTCTTAATCCTTACCATGTGACCTTGCCCACCAGACAGGAAACACTTTACGTAAACTGTCCTGATTTAAGGCGACAGTGAAAACAACAAACACTTAATGCCAAGAACTTAAAGCTTTTCTGTGCTTACAAGAGTTTTGGCATTAATTTCCTCAGAGTAGAAACTCAAGTGAAATTGAGAACTTGGCATTGAGATGTATGTTAATCAAGGCACCCTCTTAATGTGTCCAATTTTCCCAGTTTCCTGGGAACTGAAGATTTTCCTAAGACACCAGAAAATTACCAGCAAACTGGGGCAGCTGGTTGCCCACTCATGTTCAGCAACTAGGATAGGGTTGGGAAGGAGCTCTGTACAGGTCAGGGGTCTGCCTCCTGGGGGCCTGGAGAGTAGCACATGATCTCTAACGTCCCCTCCAGCTTTGAGAGTCGGTGGTCCTGGGCCCTTGCCCACCTCAGCAGATGTTCACATGGACATTCTCTCTGGCACCTCAACTCACACCTGCAAGGAAGTCATGAGAGATCTCTCTCCGGGCACTTGGGATGCACCCCTCTCTGGAATGTGTGTGCTGCAGTCCTGAGGGCCAAGCAGAGCAGGCCCAGCCCACTGCCCAGCTGTTTACTTGCAGGGTGTGTCCTAGACACAGCTTCAGCGGTCACTCTGAGAAAGCATCGCGAGAGCGGGCCTGCTCTGGCCTGTGACAGCCACCACTTCTTTACTAATCCTGACTTTCACTGTTTGCAAGCAGACTTCCTCTACAAGCCAGGGACGCTACACCGTCCTTTACCAGCAGGATTCTGCCTGGGTGAAGACCAAGCCCCGAGGCCCTCTTTGTAGACTGTCATTAAACTTAGATTTCAAATGAATTTGAAAGGTCAAGGACCTCCGGGGATTGAGATAAGCCATTCGTAATTTGCATCTTTTATTTGCCAGTAGCTTGATTTTTTAAAATATGGTTTGGACTTTGGATTCCATTTATGGTTGACTGACTGGCCAACAAATAGAAACTACAAGCCAAAAGAGTCACAATGAAATTTGTGACTCGGGCTTATCATCTACCACCTTTACTTCTATCCACTACCTTACTTTGCTTCGTTTTCCCCGTCCACCCTTTCATCTGTGCGTTTCCCATCCCTAACACCTAACGGCCTGTCTATGTATCATTAGTGAGTATCTAACCCTTCTCCTAGAATGTAAGGCCATCATGTCAAGGGCTTGGGGAGACCCTGGGCCTAGTGAGGAACCTGGCACCACAATAAAGCAGTAGGCGTGCCTCTGCCTGCTGTCATCAGTGGACTGTCCTTGCTTATAGTTGCTACTGCTCAGGAGCATGAGAGTTTCAATAGCAGGATGTGGGTTGAGTGGATTTGGTAATTCCCATTCTTACACTTGTAGTAAGAGTCCTACCTAAACTCAAAATTGAGTTGCCCTCAGGCTATACTAAAGACAGACTCTGGTCTCTCCATATCTCCTTCTGAGGCTGGGGTTCTTATTTTCTAAAGAAACTAATATTCTGTTTTGACTTAAAAATGAGTAATTATCAATGGTTTAATTTTAACATTTCAATTTTACACCAAGTTTCAAGGAGATAACACAAAGATGACAATTGTAGATGTGGGGCAAACTGAAGAAAATATTACTTGGGATGCACCCTCTCTGGAATGTGTGTGCTGCAGTCCTGAGGGCCAAGCAGAGCAGGCCCAGCCCACTGCCCAGCTGTTTACTTGCAGGGTGTGTCCTAGACACAGCTTCAGCGGTCACTCTGAGAAAGCATCGCGAGAGCGGGCCTGCTCTGGCCTGTGACAGCCACCACTTCTTTACTAATCCTGACTTTCACTGTTTGCAAGCAGACTTCCTCTACAAGCCAGGGACGCTACACCGTCCTTTACCAGCAGGATTCTGCCTGGGTGAAGACCAAGCCCCGAGGCCCTCTTTGTAGACTGTCATTAAACTTAGATTTCAAATGAATTTGAAAGGTCAAGGACCTCCGGGGATTGAGATAAGCCATTCGTAATTTGCATCTTTTATTTGCCAGTAGCTTGATTTTTTAAAATATGGTTTGGACTTTGGATTCCATTTATGGTTGACTGACTGGCCAACAAATAGAAACTACAAGCCAAAAGAGTCACAATGAAATTTGTGACTCGGGCTTATGCATCTACCACCTTTACTTCTATCCACTACCTTACTTTGCTTCGTTTTCCCCGTCCACCCTTTCATCTGTGCGTTTCCCATCCCTAACACCTAACGGCCTGTCTATGTATCATTAGTGAGTATCTAACCCTTCTCCTAGAATGTAAGGCCATCATGTCAAGGGCTTGGGGAGACCCTGGGCCTAGTGAGGAACCTGGCACCACAATAAACGAGTAGGCGTGCCTCTGCCTGCTGTCATCAGTGGACTGTCCTTGCTTATAGTTGCTACTGCTCAGGAGCATGAGAGTTTCAATAGCAGGATGTGGGTTGAGTGGATTTGGTAATTCCCATTCTTACACTTGTAGTAAGAGTCCTACCTAAACTCAAAATTGAGTTGCCCTCAGGCTATACTAAAGACAGACTCTGGTCTCTCCATATCTCCTTCTGAGGCTGGGGTTCTTATTTTCTAAAGAAACTAATATTCTGTTTTGACTTAAAAATGAGTAATTATCAATGGTTTAATACATTCTTCCCTTCAGAAAGCATTTCAATTTTACACCAAGTTTCAAGGAGATAACACAAAGATGACAATTGTAGATGTGGGGGCAAACTGAAGAAAATATTACTGAATAGGAGCACATTTTCTGATATTTCTGTATTTTCTCCTCATGAGCTGTTCTCTCCTACTTCTACAATCAGTGTTATAAGCTCCTGGTTGAGAACTTAATTTCCTTCTTGTTTGATATTTCCAATCTGGAACCTTTAACAATTACATAAATTTATTTGATCACAGAAAACCCAAGCAAAGTTTAAACACCTAACCACTGTGCATCACTTCATTGCTTGTTTTTCACAAAGGGAAACAGAACAGTAAGAACTCACATTTAACTGAAGGAAGAAAATGACAGCTGCTTTTGGATTTTCCAGAGGAAGCCACATAGTTCAGTATCTGGACTGTTTCTAAACAGTTACAGGCAAAACGTTTCTCCGGCCCTTGAGGGTTTATCTTGGTAAAAATATGGGCTTCCCTGGTAGCTCGGTTGGTAAACAATCCACGTGCAGTGTAGGAAACTTGGGGTCGATACCTGGGTTGGAAAGATCCCCTGGAGAAGGGAACGACTGCTCACTGCAGCATTAGGGCTTTCGCGCTGGCTCAGCTGATAAAGCATCTGCCTGCAATGCAACGGAGGACACCTGGGTTTGATCCTTGCATCAGGAGGATACCCTGGAGAAGGGATAGGCTACCCACGTCAGTATTCTTAGACTTCTCTGGTGGCTCAGATAGTAAAGAATCCACCTGGGTTTTATCTCTGGGTTGGGAACATCCCCTGAAGAAGGGAAAGGCTACCCACTCTAGTATTCTTGCCTGGATAATTCCATGGTTTGTCCATGGGTCGCAAACAGTTGGACGCAGTTGAGTGACTTGACTTGTCTGGGTGTAAATACAGGCCACATATTCTCCTAAAGACTCCTGTCTTTGGATTCTTATGTGGAGTTGTGTGTAATCCACCACGGGACTGAAAAAGAGCTGGCCTGGCTCAGTCAGAGCCATGACTTAGAGACTGTGTGCCTCAGGCCGACCTCTCCAGGTTGATCAGACACAGAGAGCAAACCTGATGTGCAAAGAGTTTGCCTTCACCAATGAGTTAACTAACGGGAAAGTTTACAAACTATACTCTCATTTTATCTTTGGACTCATTTTATAATAATACTATCAATAAAGCATGAAAAAAATAAGTAAGCAAAACACTGATGAAATGAAGAAAAACAATATGCTAAATATTCAAACTGTTTTATTGCATTCCGTCTCCAGGGAGACCTGGAGACTTTAGGCACCACATGACTATCTGAGTTCTGTTTTAGAGTGCACTCTGATAATCTGCTGAGACGATATTTAGGAGAAAGAGAAAAAGCAAAAGATATGAGTAATTATAACAGTCATACTCTAGCTTCAATTTTTTCACATTATACAAATTCACAATATTAAAAGTGAAAAAAATATCTACTTTTTTGATACAGACTATACAATATTGCACTCATGTGGCAAGTACTGTGTAAGAAAAAGAACTATATTTAGCAACTGCCATAACAATTGTCTGGGCCTGAGACTTTATGGCATCACCAACTCCAACTACAGCACTGTACTTTTAACCCAATGAAAAGGGCAATGTTTGATAAAGCCTTCTTTTTATCCCAGTGTCAGTGACCAGCAGTTTAAAAACTACATGCATGGTGAGGAACGTTTCCAGTAGCATAACTACCTTTCAGTCTGAGGCACTGGTGAGCTGTACCCATATATTAATGTATTAGATACTGTCGAGCTATTTTCTAAGCTTTATCAACACTTTTTCCTCTCCACTGTGCTTAATCATATTATATGCTATTCTTTCATGAAAAAATAAAACTATTTTGCAGCAATAACTATTAAATAAATATTTAATTCAAGGACCTATTCTCACACTAAAAGTTACAAAAATAGAATACAGTGTTAAACAAATACAGGAATATATCAAAACTGGTTTATACAGTATTTTACCTTTAAGAAACCTATTTCTCTTCCCTCCCTGCTCTAATAATTATGTTCTCAGAGAAACGTATTTTGATAAAACATTGTAAACTGACTGGGTACAAACTGTCTTTGGGTGTTATCATGGATACAAAATTTCTCTCAGAAGGTTCTGAATTTGAAATCTGTTTGCTCTGATTGGGACAGATTTGGGTCACAGTAACTCCTTACCAACAACACTCTGAGCCTACAACTTCTCAGCCACTCACGCGCCCCTGTTCATACACCATTTCCGGAGACAGTGAACTGCTGCTGCCAGATCTGAAAAGACTGCATGATAGATGGGGATGCGAATCGGACCAAAACGTAGGGCATTTCATGTCCCAAGTCCATGTCCTGTCCAACTCAAGGTTCTTCAGAATTTGGGAACAAGAGCAACAGGGAGGCATGTTCTGAACGGTGCTGCAGAAGAGGACCACTGGCGACAGACCGAAAGGAAGGAAGCTCCAGTGTTCTTCTGCCACCTCTCAAGAAACTGTCCAGGCACACAGAAAGGCTCCTCAGCCGTATTTCAACTCTTTATCTTCTGATGTCACTGCTGCATCTCTATAACCCAGGAGTGGCAAGTGACCCTGCAGCTCTCAAATAGTTTTAGAAGTGCTTTCTGATTCATTTTATAAGATGATCAATGGCACAATTGGGATTAACTGTAGTTTATGGTGTGGTGGTGCTTAGGAATGGAGGTCTGTATGTGAATGTGCAAATGTGAGCATGTGTCAGCTCTTCGTTAGCCCTAGTATCTGTGTAGAATACACCTTCTTATGATCAGAGAAATTTGATTTAAATGGTGTCAATCGGTGCAATATGATTGAAAGCAGGAAATATCATGCCATTTGTGATGATTTTCATGCTCTTTGACCTTTTTCTTTTTTAAAAATTAATATACCATTAAAATGTATCATGGTACCTCTTTGCCAGAAAGCCACTGAAAAGGATGTCCTTGAAAATATTTTCAAGCAGCTTTTCCTTCTACTGCTGCCTCTGGAAGCAGATATAAACCCACCTAACACAAGACAATATCTTTCAGAGCTTCAGCTGTGTCATAACAGTTACAACTCAGCTAATTTCCAAGGTCTATGTTTCCACCTTCTCCCACAGCATTTCAAACCTTCTGAAATGAGTTAACCTTCTTCAACGGTGTGCTTTATTCCTGGGAAAAGAGCAATCACATGGGCAACCGACTACAAAAAAAACTTCTGAGGTCCTTTGGGTGTTATCATGGATACAAAATTTCTCTCAGAAGGTTCTGAATTTGAAATCTGTTTGCTCTGATTGGGACAGATTTGGGTCACAGTAACTCCTTACCAACAACACTCTGAGCCTACAACTTCTCAGCCACTCACGCGCCCCTGTTCATACACCATTTCCGGAGACAGTGAACTGCTGCTGCCAGATCTGAAAAGACTGCATGATAGATGGGGATGCGAATCGGACCAAAACGTAGGGCATTTCATGTCCCAAGTCCATGTCCTGTCCAACTCAAGGTTCTTCAGAATTTGGGAACAAGAGCAACAGGGAGGCATGTTCTGAACGGTGCTGCAGAAGAGGACCACTGGCGACAGACCGAAAGGAAGGAAGCTCCAGTGTTCTTCTGCCACCTCTCAAGAAACTGTCCAGGCACACAGAAAGGCTCCTCAGCCGTATTTCAACTCTTTATCTTCTGATGTCACTGCTGCATCTCTATAACCCAGGAGTGGCAAGTGACCCTGCAGCTCTCAAATAGTTTTAGAAGTGCTTTCTGATTCATTTTATAAGATGATCAATGGCACAATTGGGATTAACTGTAGTTTATGGTGTGGTGGTGCTTAGGAATGGAGGTCTGTATGTGAATGTGCAAATGTGAGCATGTGTCAGCTCTTCGTTAGCCCTAGTATCTGTGTAGAATACACCTTCTTATGATCAGAGAAATTTGATTTAAATGGTGTCAATCGGTGCAATATGATTGAAAGCAGGAAATATCATGCCATTTGTGATGATTTTCATGCTCTTTGACCTTTTTCTTTTTTAAAAATTAATATACCATTAAAATGTATCATGGTACCTCTTTGCCAGAAAGCCACTGAAAAGGATGTCCTTGAAAATATTTTCAAGCAGCTTTTCCTTCTACTGCTGCCTCTGGAAGCAGATATAAACCCACCTAACACAAGACAATATCTTTCAGAGCTTCAGCTGTGTCATAACAGTTACAACTCAGCTAATTTCCAAGGTCTATGTTTCCACCTTCTCCCCACAGCATTTCAAACCTTCTGAAATGAGTTAACCTTCTTCAACGGTGTGCTTTATTCCTGGGAAAAGAGCAATCACATGGGCACCTGTGACAAAGTCAGGCAGTGAGGATAAGCCTGGGGTCCCAATCATCCAGACGTGCTTCGAGAAGTCCCCGCAGTCCAGAAGGCCTGCTTCCTAAGGAGTTAAGAGAAGGCTGTCAGTCAACACCAGCCGAGGCACAAGTGGCAGAGTTAAGCACTGACTCACAGAGCTGCTCCCTGAGGTCTTTGGTTTTATGATATTTTCTATATTTTAAACATCTCCCTTGTGCATTTTAAAGGAAATCAGTTAGCCAAAATAACTATCACTTGGTCGCTCTGTACCCATCTCCCTGCAGGTCTTTTTCTGAGGCAGGATAAGAAAAACTTCCTTTGAATGCTGATTGGTAAGGCCAGTGCCCACAAACAGAGTTTGACAACAAAACAGAACCCAAAGCAAGCAGTACAAATATAATTTTAAAAGTACACAGATTCTTTCAAACACAGTTCTCTTTAAAAGCCTCAGGGGCTGGCCTGAAGATAGAGGCAGCCTTATTACAGCTCAAGCCACTATGTTCTCCTAAAATGCACTCTTAGTTGGTGACTACAGAGCTTCCCAGCTAGTTGGAAAAGACGTAAGTGGAAAGGCAGAAGTGTCCCCGTTTGTCTACGCAGTCCTGCCGTGGCATCTGTGCAGATGGTGAGATAGTTCTACCTCCCAGCTTTCAGCTACCCCACACTGTCAAAGAGAAATGTGAAGAGAACTGGGGAAGGTCTGAGATATTTGCTTTACAATTGAACAATATTTATTCCTAGAGAATGCAAAGGACAAGTTACTACTCTTTTATAGCAATATTAAAATCAGTAACATATATTCCATCCAAAATAGAAAACTAGAAATGTAAATTTTGGCAGGCCTCTCATTTTAATGATTTGAAGGAAAGGACAGGAAGATCATTAAACATAGCAGAGAGAAGAGCAGTTCTCATGAATTTTACACTGGGAAACAGAATACCAAAATTCTCCACAAGTAGCTATCTATCAGTTATGGATCCCAGTGGGTCTGCATGCATTCTGTGAAAAAAAGCCTGGGGTCCCAATCCCAGGTCTTTTTCCCCTTTTGAAATGAGTTAACCTTCTTCAACGGTGTGCTTTATTCCTGGGAAAGAGCAATCACATGGGCACCTGTGACAAAGTCAGGCAGTGAGGATAAGCCTGGGGTCCCAATCATCCAGACGTGCTTCGAGAAGTCCCCGCAGTCCAGAAGGCCTGCTTCCTAAGGAGTTAAGAGAAGGCTGTCAGTCAACACCAGCCGAGGCACAAGTGGCAGAGTTAAGCACTGACTCACAGAGCTGCTCCCTGAGGTCTTTGGTTTTATGATATTTTCTATATTTTAAACATCTCCCTTGTGCATTTTAAAGGAAATCAGTTAGCCAAAATAACTATCACTTGGTCGCTCTGTACCCATCTCCCTGCAGGTCTTTTTCTGAGGCAGGATAAGAAAAACTTCCTTTGAATGCTGATTGGTAAGGCCAGTGCCCACAAACAGAGTTTGACAACAAAACAGAACCCAAAGCAAGCAGTACAAATATAATTTTAAAAGTACACAGATTCTTTCAAACACAGTTCTCTTTAAAAGCCTCAGGGGCTGGCCTGAAGATAGAGGCAGCCTTATTACAGCTCAAGCCACTATGTTCTCCTAAAATGCACTCTTAGTTGGTGACTACAGAGCTTCCCAGCTAGTTGGAAAAGACGTAAGTGGAAAGGCAGAAGTGTCCCCGTTTGTCTACGCAGTCCTGCCGTGGCATCTGTGCAGATGGTGAGATAGTTCTACCTCCCAGCTTTCAGCTACCCCACACTGTCAAAGAGAAATGTGAAGAGAACTGGGGAAGGTCTGAGATATTTGCTTTACAATTGAACAATATTTATTCCTAGAGAATGCAAAGGACAAGTTACTACTCTTTTATAGCAATATTAAAATCAGTAACATATATTCCATCCAAAATAGAAAACTAGAAATGTAAATTTTGGCAGGCCTCTCATTTTAATGATTTGAAGGAAAGGACAGGAAGATCATTAAACATAGCAGAGAGAAGAGCAGTTCTCATGAATTTTACACTGGGAAACAGAATACCAAAATTCTCCACAAGTAGCTATCTATCAGTTATGGATCCCAGTGGGTCTGCATGCATTCTGTAAGTCATTCTATAAGTGATTTTCTGGCTCTGATGTCTCAATTTTGGAAAGGAAATATTTTTACCCCATGGGGTAAAAAATTCACTAACTTTTTCATTTAATTCTGGGTGGAATATTTTAATTTACTTTGTAACACCTCAATCTACCAAGGGGACTGAAACCTCCACATAAAATATGCTTTCTTTTTCACCTAGAAAGCACATCTTCGTTCATCTCAAATTTTCTGTATTTGTCATGAAATCCTAACATAAATCTGTATGGATTCCAAACACAAATGTCACACTAAACTAGAGAAAAAGTACAGCTTGAAGTTTTGCTCCCATAGCTTCCAGAAGTTATGGAATTAATTTCAGGCAAGTATTCCTGTGAGGAAAGGGCAGCTGCATTTTGCTCAGGCTGCCAGAAGACCCTCACAATGAAGGCAAAGGGTCTGAACGTTCTTGGTTCTTCCTCAGGGGGAATTTCATGACCGAAGGTGGTGAACTGACGGGGCTGTGGTCAGGACAGACATTGTTCCCATTCTCGTGAGCTGGAGAAAGGACATGCATTACTTCTTCACAATGCTCCAAGCAGCCAACTCTTAGGTCTCCTGGGTTGAAGTTCAAAGAACCTGAGCTGTTTTGGGTCTAGGAGACTAATATTTTCTAATTTATATTTTATGTTTTACAGAGTTTTGTAGTTAACTGCCACGTCAACCTGAATCCACCATAGGTACATATAGAGAAAATCTTTACGGTGCTGGTGTGTGCCAATGACATAAAATGGGCAGGTTCTGTGTCAAGTCCATCTCCCATCTCTGAACTATACACTGTCAAAGAGAAATGTGAAGAGAACTGGGGAAGGTCTGAGATATTTGCTTTACAATTGAACAATATTTATTCCTAGAGAATGCAAAGGACAAGTTACTACTCTTTTATAGCAATATTAAAATCAGTAACATATATTCCATCCAAAATAGAAAACTAGAAATGTAAATTTTGGCAGGCCTCTCATTTTAATGATTTGAAGGAAAGGACAGGAAGATCATTAAACATAGCAGAGAGAAGAGCAGTTCTCATGAATTTTACACTGGGAAACAGAATACCAAAATTCTCCACAAGTAGCTATCTATCAGTTATGGATCCCAGTGGGTCTGCATGCATTCTGTAAGTCATTCTATAAGTGATTTTCTGGCTCTGATGTCTCAATTTTGGAAAGGAAATATTTTTACCCCATGGGGTAAAAAATTCACTAACTTTTTCATTTAATTCTGGGTGGAATATTTTAATTTACTTTGTAACACCTCAATCTACCAAGGGGACTGAAACCTCCACATAAAATATGCTTTCTTTTTCACCTAGAAAGCACATCTTCGTTCATCTCAAATTTTCTGTATTTGTCATGAAATCCTAACATAAATCTGTATGGATTCCAAACACAAATGTCACACTAAACTAGAGAAAAAGTACAGCTTGAAGTTTTGCTCCCATAGCTTCCAGAAGTTATGGAATTAATTTCAGGCAAGTATTCCTGTGAGGAAAGGGCAGCTGCATTTTGCTCAGGCTGCCAGAAGACCCTCACAATGAAGGCAAAGGGTCTGAACGTTCTTGGTTCTTCCTCAGGGGGAATTTCATGACCGAAGGTGGTGAACTGACGGGGCTGTGGTCAGGACAGACATTGTTCCCATTCTCGTGAGCTGGAGAAAGGACATGCATTACTTCTTCACAATGCTCCAAGCAGCCAACTCTTAGGTCTCCTGGGTTGAAGTTCAAAGAACCTGAGCTGTTTTGGGTCTAGGAGACTAATATTTTCTAATTTATTTTTTATGTTTTTACAGAGTTTTGTAGTTAACTGCCACACGTCAACCTGAATCCACCATAGGTACATATAGAGAAAATCTTTACGGTGCTGGTGTGTGCCAATGACATACAGTAAACTGGGCAGGTTCTGTGTCAAGTCCATCTCCCATCTCTGAACAATAATATGGAACAGTTCAGAGGACACTGTCCTCCACTTGAAAACACAGGATTGTGTACACGGAGGGAGATGGTGACTGAGTACACCTCTGTTCTCCTGCAAAGAATCACCCTGGTGAGCTTTCTAACCCTGTGTCACTTTCCTCTTGCCTCAGCTACCTGCCTTGGTTAAAAAAGTCAAACCAGGGACTTCCCTAGTGGTCCAGTGGTTAAGACTCTGTGTTCCCAATGCAGGGGGCCTGGGTTCAATGCCTGGTCAGGGAACTATATCCCACATACCACAACTAAGACCCAGAGCAGCCAAATAAATAAATAAATAATTTTTTAAAAAATGAAAGACCTAAAAAAAAAAGTCAAACCAATCTTCTTAAATCTTTCATAGGCTCAGACCTAAAAGGAAAGGTAATTTGGAAAGTTACTTCATGGACTGAATCCTAAATTCTCTCTGACTCTGACATGGGAGCACTATGGATGGGGGTTGGGTCCAGAGGGACCAGAGAAGGGCTTCTCTTTTTACGGTGTCAGGTTTTATTCTGGTTGGTTTGTGCACCACTCTGTTTCTTCAGCACTACGGGCACCACCAATTTCATCTGCATTCTTTGCATAAAGTACAGTGCGTTCTGGCCATAAGGAAGGAGCTTATTCACGTTTACTTTTTACATCTTACAACAGACAACAGGCTTTTATTGTTGTTTCTCTTTCCTATGTTCCATTCATGGAACACAGACATACACATTTCAGACTACATGTAATCACAAAGTGTAGAGACTGGAAATCACCTGCTCTCTGCCTCCATTGTATGGGCAAGGGGAGCCTACGCTAAAATTGGGGGGAGTGACTGCTAACAGAAGCCAGGCTCCTGACTCCCCACTGAGTGCTTCATCTGCCACACCAGGACCCTCTGGGACATGCCGCTCCTGCAGCTTGGCTCCTCCACATCAAGGTGTTCATAGCCAACTCTAACCCCGGCCAGCATTCACTCATCTCAGTCCCCAAGATAACTGGTGAAACGTACAAATCAACGTGCTGCTTTTAGCTCAGATTCTGGCTGCCTTGGAGACCTAGGCTAGTGGAAACAACAGAGAAAGAAAGGAAGAGCCATCGGGTGTGTCCGACTCTGTGTGACCCCATCGACTGCAGCCCGCCAGGCTCCTCTGTCCAGGGGATTCTCCAGGCAAGAATAATCCTCAATAAACTACAGGAGAGGCCTAAGTCATGACTGTTCTGAGTTCAACAGAAACAATGACCTGCCTTGGTTAAAAAAGTCAAACCAGGGACTTCCCTAGTGGTCCAGTGGTTAAGACTCTGTGTTCCCAATGCAGGGGGCCTGGGTTCAATGCCTGGTCAGGGAACTATATCCCACATACCACAACTAAGACCCAGAGCAGCCAAATAAATAAATAAATAATTTTTTAAAAAATGAAAGACCTAAAAAAAAAAGTCAAACCAATCTTCTTAAATCTTTCATAGGCTCAGACCTAAAAGGAAAGGTAATTTGGAAAGTTACTTCATGGACTGAATCCTAAATTCTCTCTGACTCTGACATGGGAGCACTATGGATGGGGGTTGGGTCCAGAGGGACCAGAGAAGGGCTTCTCTTTTTACGGTGTCAGGTTTTATTCTGGTTGGTTTGTGCACCACTCTGTTTCTTCAGCACTACGGGCACCACCAATTTCATCTGCATTCTTTGCATAAAGTACAGTGCGTTCTGGCCATAAGGAAGGAGCTTATTCACGTTTACTTTTTACATCTTACAACAGACAACAGGCTTTTATTGTTGTTTCTCTTTCCTATGTTCCATTCATGGAACACAGACATACACATTTCAGACTACATGTAATCACAAAGTGTAGAGACTGGAAATCACCTGCTCTCTGCCTCCATTGTATGGGCAAGGGGAGCCTACGCTAAAATTGGGGGGAGTGACTGCTAACAGAAGCCAGGCTCCTGACTCCCCACTGAGTGCTTCATCTGCCACACCAGGACCCTCTGGGACATGCCGCTCCTGCAGCTTGGCTCCTCCACATCAAGGTGTTCATAGCCAACTCTAACCCCGGCCAGCATTCACTCATCTCAGTCCCCAAGATAACTGGTGAAACGTACAAATCAACGTGCTGCTTTTAGCTCAGATTCTGGCTGCCTTGGAGACCTAGGCTAGTGGAAACAACAGAGAAAGAAAGGAAGAGCCATCGGGTGTGTCCGACTCTGTGTGACCCCATCGACTGCAGCCCGCCAGGCTCCTCTGTCCAGGGGATTCTCCAGGCAAGAATAATCCTCAATAAACTACAGGAGAGGCCTAAGTCATGACTGTTCTGAGTTCAACAGAAACAATGACCCTTTCTCTTTTTGTGAACTGTCACACCTGTACTAAGACCAGTGGCCCCTTGAGGAAGTTAGGCATTTTTCAGGCCTCAAATGCCAGTGAGCTGTATGCGAAGACGTCTTCTGGCAGATTCCACCACCACGATGAAGACTGATACCATGTCTTCAATTACTTTATCTCAGACAAAATACTTCCATCACATTAATTTTACAAACACCTGCAGCAAGTTGTCAGTGCAGGGTCAGAGAAAATAAAATGCTTCAGTGTGTAAAATCTTGGTTCTCGAAAAGAACCCTGAAAAGCTATCTTCCCTTCTCCCTTCACTACCCCAGAAGTGCCCTCTCCACAGAGAAGACAGTGAGAGTAAACATTCCTTAGTTCCTGAGGAAAATGAACTTCTTGAGATTAGCCCTGAGAACCACTTGAGTGCTGCAAGGAGCTGCAAGGGGAAGAGATTTACCTCCCCTGTTACCATTAAGGACTAATAAAATGCAGAATCACTGCCAAGCAGAACTCTAAGACACTAGTTATGATCTAGTCCCTCCGTCAATTCGGAAAACTCAAGCTCCTTCTTTTGAACTAAGCTCCAACAAGTCTCCTTAGAAAGGTCTCAAAACAATTTGAACAGAATGTAGCCAAAACCCTCTCGCAGCTAAATGAGTGTCAGATGGCTGAGAAGATCCTGTAGGGAAGCTCTGCTCCCTCCCACTTTGGTAAGGATGTCCAGGAAGTGCACAGCCTTCCCTGCTGCTGAAGGGGAGATGGCAGCCCCAACCCAAGGGCCCAAGAGGACCAGTCAGCTGGCATCAAAGCTCTGGGCCCGCACGGGGAATCCGGCTCTGGGGCTATTTTCAACTCAGGGAAACTGCAGAGATGTAAAACTACCTTCTGACTGAGCGTTTAGAACGCCAGTATCTCCTGTCTTTACAACAATAAACCAACTGGGATGCACTTACTGTACAGGATTGCCTTTCCAGGCCGCACACGCAAAGGAACCCTGCGAGGACCCGGCCTGGCAGCCCTTCTCTTCAGCAGCGGCCACTCTGACGCAGGAGCCTCTGCGTCTCGTCTCTCATCTCTAGGGCCCCCGGTGACTCTAGAAGGCTGGGCTCAGCCAGCCGGCTCGCCCCCGGGACCTCACAGGCCCGCCACGCGGGGCCGCTCCCGGGCCCTCTCGGGACGCACACCTCGGTCCGCGGCTCCTGGGGCGCCGGCGGTCACGCTGGGCTCTGCAGCCCCCGGGCGGGCGTCTCCGTGGCCTTTCTGCAGGCGTACAGCCACTTGATGATGCGGGCGTTCCTCTCGACCACCGAGGTGGTGCTGGGCACCTGCTCCGCCAGCTCCTCCTCCTGCAGCCCCGCGTCGTCTCCGCTGCGCCTGGAGAAGCCGCTGTCGGAGGTGGCCACGCTCGCGCTGCGGACCTTCGGGGCGCCGCGGTCCGAGCCCGCGGAGAAGTTTTCCCGCCCGAGCGCCTCCACCACGTCGGCATCCAGGCCGCAGTACTGGAAGAAGGCGTCCCAGTCGGCTGCGGACGCGGAGTGGCGCGAGCTGAGGTCCGACTGCGAGCGCTGCAGACCCCGGCGCCTCGCCCCGGGCGGCTCCGAGCCCAGGGGCGCCGCGGGGGCCCCGGAGGGCGCCCGGCCCGGCGGCGCGGAGGGGCCAGGCTCGGTCCGGGGGCCCGCCTGGGCCGCGGCCCCCCGCCCTCCTCCCACGCCGCGGGGGCCGGGCGGCCCCGGCGTCCCGTCCTGGCTCGGCCCTTGGAAGAGCCGCTTTGCCAGCCCTCCCCGGGGGCTGTCGGCCCCCGACCCTCGGACGAACTCGCACTTCTGACGGTAGATGACCAGCGAGTCCGGCCTCAGCGGCTTCCGCGCGGTCGCCCTGCGCGCCACGGGCCCGGGCAGGCGCGGCGGGGCCCGAGGCTCGCCCCGCGGCCCTTCCGTGGCCTCGGGGCTGCTGCGCTCGCAGGCCGCGCCCGGGCCGGTCCCCGGAGGGCCCCGCACGTACTTGGCGCGGTCGGCCGCCAGCCTCTCCGCCGCGCTCCTGCGCGCCGTCCCAGCGGCGTCCCGGGCCCGGGGCGTCCCGGGGTCCTGGGACGAGAGTCGCTCGCTCAGGGGTGCGTCCAGGGCTGGCAGGGCGCGCATCCTCCGGGCCCGGCCGACTGAGGAAACGCGTTCGGTCCGCGTCGCCGTCGGTCCGCGGATCGAGGCCGAAGTCCGTTCAGCGCTGGGATGGGCGCCCCAGTGCCCCCGCCGGCGGGGGTCGGCTCGGATTGGCTAGCCGCCCTGCCGGCTCCTCCCACCGGGCCGCGCCCCGCCCTCCCTTCGCGCCCGGCCCCGCCCCCTTTAAACCCGAGCCGCGCGGAGCCGGGCGGACCCGGGCGGGGACGGCCAGATTCTGCTGCAGGGCAGAGGAGCGGGGAGGGACCGAGCTGGTGCGAATCCTTGTATCAGCCGCCTCTTCCCAGCCTGGGAGTGCCTCGGGTCACCGTCGGACGCTGGCATTTCCGGAGTGGGGGAGGGCATCGCGGCCTACGCGCCACCCCAACCCCCCACCCCCAGCTCCAGATCGGCAGGTGTCTCCTGTCCTCCGAATTCTTAAAGTGACCTGGCATGTTTGAAAACGTCTGACTGTTCAATTTCCTAAGTCTCTTCCAAAGCACTACTCTTACATTGTCAGGAAGGAAGGGCTGTATCGAACCACAGAACAGGTCAGTCTACCTGTCAGGTAGAATGAGCCCAGGAACCGGGTGGGGACCTAGATTGGGTCAGATTCAGCCGGGCGGGCGGCCTACTGGTGGCCGGACCAGACCTGAGCACTTGATGCCAGGACTCGCCCGAAGAGCAGTGACAGCGGGGTGGAGGCCCAGTGGATTTGGGAGAGCTTGAGCAAATCCCCAGCATGATTGCTGTTTCTTCCTAATGAATGCAATGGGGAATCAGGGTAGTCCAGTGGACAAAATACAACATGCTTTCATGACAGAAACATTTTGCAAATGAGGACTGGAAGGAAACTACTTCAACACAATAAAAGTTATATATGAAAAAGCTATAGTGGACATTAAACTCAACAGTGAGAGACAGAAAGCTTTTTCTCTAACATTAGAAACAGGGCAAGGATGCCTGCTTTCACCACTTCTATTCAATGTAGTACTGGATGTTCTAGCCAGAGTAATATGGCAAGAAAAAGACACGAAAGACCTGCAAATTACACAGAAGAGGTAAAATTTCCTCTTGTTCGCAGATGATATGATCACATAAGTAGCCAAAGCTGAAGATTCTAGAAAAAAATGTTAGAATGACAAAAATTCAGCAAAGTAGGAAGATGCAGGTCAATACACAAAATCCATATACTAATTGATCAATCTGAAAAGAAAATTATGGAACACTTACATTTACATGCCAAAAAACAGTAAAATACTTAGGAATTCGCCGCCCTTTTTAAACCCGAGCCGCGCGGAGCCGGGCGGACCCGGGCGGGGACGGCCAGATTCTGCTGCAGGGCAGAGGAGCGGGGAGGGACCGAGCTGGTGCGAATCCTTGTATCAGCCGCCTCTTCCCAGCCTGGGAGTGCCTCGGGTCACCGTCGGACGCTGGCATTTCCGGAGTGGGGGAGGGCATCGCGGCCTACGCGCCACCCCCACCCCCCACCCCAGCTCCAGATCGGCAGGTGTCTCCTGTCCTCCGAATTCTTAAAGTGACCTGGCATGTTTGAAAACGTCTGACTGTTCAATTTCCTAAGTCTCTTCCAAAGCACTACTCTTACATTGTCAGGAAGGAAGGGCTGTATCGAACCACAGAACAGGTCAGTCTACCTGTCAGGTAGAATGAGCCCAGGAACCGGGTGGGGACCTAGATTGGGTCAGATTCAGCCGGGCGGGCGGCCTACTGGTGGCCGGACCAGACCTGAGCACTTGATGCCAGGACTCGCCCGAAGAGCAGTGACAGCGGGGTGGAGGCCCAGTGGATTTGGGAGAGCTTGAGCAAATCCCCAGCATGATTGCTGTTTCTTCCTAATGAATGCAATGGGGAATCAGGGTAGTCCAGTGGACAAAATACAACATGCTTTCATGACAGAAACATTTTGCAAATGAGGACTGGAAGGAAACTACTTCAACACAATAAAAGTTATATATGAAAAAGCTATAGTGGACATTAAACTCAACAGTGAGAGACAGAAAGCTTTTTCTCTAACATTAGAAACAGGGCAAGGATGCCTGCTTTCACCACTTCTATTCAATGTAGTACTGGATGTTCTAGCCAGAGTAATATGGCAAGAAAAAGACACGAAAGACCTGCAAATTACACAGAAGAGGTAAAATTTCCTCTTGTTCGCAGATGATATGATCACATAAGTAGCCAAAGCTGAAGATTCTAGAAAAAAATGTTAGAATGACAAAAATTCAGCAAAGTAGGAAGATGCAGGTCAATACACAAAAATCCATATACTAATTGATCAATCTGAAAAGAAAATTATGGAACACTTACATTTACTATGGTATCCAAAAAAACAGTAAAATACTTAGGAATTAACAAGGAGGTAAAAGACGTATATGATGAAAAAAGAAAACAAACAAACAAAAAAGACTTATATAATGAAAACTACAAAACAGCTCTGAAAGACATTATAGAAGACATAAATAAATTTAGATATATCCCATGTTAATAGTTTGAAAGACTTAATCTTGTTAAAAAGTCAATGCAACCCCAAATGATCTATACATTAAATCTAATTTCTATGTAAATCCCAATGAAATTTTTGCAGAAATAGAAAAAATACCTATCCTAAAATTCATATAAAATATCAAAAACAAACTTGAAGAAAAAACTGGAGGACTTACTATCCTGGTTTTATTACTTATTGCCAAGCTAAGTCAAAAACATGTGGCATTGGCATAAAGACAGATTAAAGATAAGTAGGGCAGAATAGAGTCTGAAAATAAACCTTCCCTTATAAGGTTGAAAGAATTTTTACAGGGGGTGCCATGACTTTTCAGTGGGGGAAGGGAGAGTCTTTGAAGCAAATAGTGGTGAAAAAACTGGATATCCTCATGCAAAGAAACAAGGCTGGACTTTTACCTAACTCCATATGAAAAAAAATTATTCAAATTGGATCAAGAACCTAAATATAAGACCTAACACAATATGAATCTTATAAGAAGACACAGGACAAATCTTTATGGCATTGGATTTAGCAATGAGTTTCTTTAATATGACATCAGAGGCACAGGCAACAACAACAACAAAATAGACAAGTTGAACTTCATAAAAATGTTTAAAAATGTGTATATCAAAATCACTATTCACGGAGTAAAATGACAACCCACAGAATGGGAGAAAATATTTGCCAATCATATATCTGAGACAGAATTAATAACCGGAATATATCGAGAACTCCTAAAATTCAACAAAAAACCGTAAATCTAATTCAAATGTTGACAAAAATTTAGACATTTCTCCTAAAAAAGATTATGCAAATTGCCAGTAAACACATGAAAAGATGTTCAACATCAATAATCATTAGGAAAATGTAAATCCAAACTACAGAGAAATACCACTTCATACCCATTAGAATGGCTGTTATCATGAAAGAAAAAAAGTCCAGAAAAACAGCAAGTGCAGGTGAAGATTTGTAGAAATTGGGACCCTTGTGCTCTCTTGGCGTAGAATGATGAAAACTGCTGTGGGAAACAGCATGGGACTTCATCCAAAAAATTAAAAGACTTACTGAGTGTTCCAACAACTATACTTCTGGTTATATATCCAAAAGAATTGAAAGCAAGACATTGAAGAGATACTTTTATACTATGTTGATAGCAGCATTATCCATAATACCTAGAATTCTGAAGCAGCCCTAGGGTCCATCAACAGATAAATGGATAAGCAAACGTATCTACATTCAAAAGAATATCATTCAGGCTTAAACAGGAAGAAAATTTTGCAGTGGTCTTGAAACAAAAAGGAAAAAAAAATTTTGGCAGGCTGAAAGTCTCTTTCAGATTAAAGATAAGTAGGGCAGAATAGAGTCTGAAAATAAACCTTCCCTTATAAGGTTGAAAGAATTTTTACAGGGGGTGCCATGACTTTTCAGTGGGGGAAGGGAGAGTCTTTGAAGCAAATAGTGGTGAAAAAACTGGATATCCTCATGCAAAGAAACAAGGCTGGACTTTTACCTAACTCCATATGAAAAAAAATTATTCAAATTGGATCAAGAACCTAAATATAAGACCTAACACAATATGAATCTTATAAGAAGACACAGGACAAATCTTTATGGCATTGGATTTAGCAATGAGTTTCTTTAATATGACATCAGAGGCACAGGCAACAACAACAACAAAATAGACAAGTTGAACTTCATAAAAATGTTTAAAAATGTGTATATCAAAATCACTATTCACGGAGTAAAATGACAACCCACAGAATGGGAGAAAATATTTGCCAATCATATATCTGAGACAGAATTAATAACCGGAATATATCGAGAACTCCTAAAATTCAACAAAAAACCGTAAATCTAATTCAAATGTTGACAAAAATTTAGACATTTCTCCTAAAAAAGATTATGCAAATTGCCAGTAAACACATGAAAAGATGTTCAACATCAATAATCATTAGGAAAATGTAAATCCAAACTACAGAGAAATACCACTTCATACCCATTAGAATGGCTGTTATCATGAAAGAAAAAAAGTCCAGAAAAACAGCAAGTGCAGGTGAAGATTTGTAGAAATTGGGACCCTTGTGCTCTCTTGGCGTAGAATGATGAAAACTGCTGTGGGAAACAGCATGGGACTTCATCCAAAAAATTAAAAGACTTACTGAGTGTTCCAACAACTATACTTCTGGTTATATATCCAAAAGAATTGAAAGCAAGACATTGAAGAGATACTTTTATACTATGTTGATAGCAGCATTATCCATAATACCTAGAATTCTGAAGCAGCCCTAGGGTCCATCAACAGATAAATGGATAAGCAAACGTATCTACATTCAAAAGAATATCATTCAGGCTTAAACAGGAAGAAAATTTTGCAGTGGTCTCTTTGAGACCATTATGCCAAGTGAAAAAGCCAGTTACAAAAAGACAAATACAGTGTGGAGCCACTTATGGAGTTACTTAGGCTAGTCAAAAAATTGTATCAACAGAAAGTATAACGGTGGTTGCCATGGGCTAGGCGAGGGGGTTCTGGGGAGTTATACTGTAATGCATAGAGTTTCACTTGTACGAGATGGGAAGAGTAATGGAGGTGGATGGTGTTGATGGTTGCCTTTAATACACTGAACTGAGCACTTGAAGTGGTGAAGATGGTAACTGTCATGTAATACAAGTAATACCCTGAATATCCTTTGGAAGGACTGATGCTGAAGGTGAACCTCCAACAGTTTGGCTACCTGGTGCAAAGAGCCAACTCATTGGAAAAGACCCTGATGCTGGGAAAGATTGAAGGCAAGAGGAGAAGGGGACGACAGAGGGCGAGACGGTTGGATGGCATCACTGACTCAATGGGTGTGAGTTTGAGCAAGCTCCAGGAGATGAAGGAGAGTAAAGCCTGGCATGCTGTTTCCTGGGGTTGCAAAGGGTTGCACATGACTGAGCGACTGAACAGCAAGTAACAATAAATATTTTAATAAAAAAGTGGAAAAAAGCAAAGACTGTGATACAGTCATACTATGGAATATTACTCAGCAACAGAAAGAAATAAACTGATCCATCCAACTTGGGTGAATCTATAGTGAATTATATTGAAAAAAAGCCCATCCTGAAAGTTCACATACAGTACGGTGTTATTTGTTTAGCATTCTCATGCTGACAAAACTGTAAAAATGAAGACAAAATTAGTGGTGCCAGGGCTAAGGGAAGAAGTAGGAGAGAAGTGAGTCTAACTGTAAAATGCCAGCGTGAGACAATCCCTGTGCTGATGGAAATGTTCTGTAACTTCACTTTAGGAATATCAGTATCCTGGTTGTGATATTTTAGCATACTTTTGTAAGTATCCCCCTTGGGGAAAACTGGGTAAGGGACACACTGGATACCTCTGTATTTCTTCTTACATCTGCATGCGAATCTATCTTTTCATCTCAAAATATGCTTAACAATTAAAAATTAACATAGTAATGTAAATAAGTGGCTATATGCATTGGTATCAGTTATTCCAACACTTCCGCTTTGGAGCACATTGTGGAAGATGCTTATGTAGAGCATGCTTTACTGGCACTCACCGTGCACAGAAACTGTTCCAGCTGACAAGACACAGCGACAAACCATGCTAATAAAAAATATAAGCGTAAGCCACGCTTCAATGTATGCATTTTTTCCCTAAGCTGATTTGCTGTTAATTTTTCTGCCTTAGTGATCAAAGTGTCCTACATGTCTGCAGGTGTTCCTGTGCCAATTCATCCTCTTCTAGTTGAGCTTGTTTTGCTTCAGTATGTGCACAACCAGGAAAAATTAAAATTCATTTATGATGACATTTTTTCTCTGCTGTGTTTAATTATATGCAGCTACCTGATTTATCAAAACCTAATTTAAGGGCTTCCCCTGGTGGTCCAGTGGGTAAGGACACAGCTTTGCAGTGCAAGGGGCGCCGGTTCGATCCCTGGCTTGGGAAGATCCCATGTGCTGCGGAGCAGTTGGACACATGTGTCCAATTACCGAGCCGGAGCTCTGGGGTGTGTGTGCCCAGAGCCGGTGCTCTGCGACGACAGAGGCCACTGCGACGGGAGGCCCACAGGAGCCAAAGAACAAACACAGATGAAAATAGAGAAATGAAAGACCAACAGAAGTGGCCCACCGTCCCCTCCCTCCACCCCACCCCTAAAAAGATTTAAAAAAAAAGAATTTAAAAAGACTGATCCATCCAACTTGGGTGAATCTATAGTGAATTATATTGAAAAAAAGCCCATCCTGAAAGTTCACATACAGTACGGTGTTATTTGTTTAGCATTCTCATGCTGACAAAACTGTAAAAATGAAGACAAAATTAGTGGTGCCAGGGCTAAGGGAAGAAGTAGGAGAGAAGTGAGTCTAACTGTAAAATGCCAGCGTGAGACAATCCCTGTGCTGATGGAAATGTTCTGTAACTTCACTTTAGGAATATCAGTATCCTGGTTGTGATATTTTAGCATACTTTTGTAAGTATCCCCCTTGGGGAAAACTGGGTAAGGGACACACTGGATACCTCTGTATTTCTTCTTACATCTGCATGCGAATCTATCTTTTCATCTCAAAATATGCTTAACAATTAAAAATTAACATAGTAATGTAAATAAGTGGCTATATGCATTGGTATCAGTTATTCCAACACTTCCGCTTTGGAGCACATTGTGGAAGATGCTTATGTAGAGCATGCTTTACTGGCACTCACCGTGCACAGAAACTGTTCCAGCTGACAAGACACAGCGACAAACCATGCTAATAAAAAATATAAGCGTAAGCCACGCTTCAATGTATGCATTTTTTCCCTAAGCTGATTTGCTGTTAATTTTTCTGCCTTAGTGATCAAAGTGTCCTACATGTCTGCAGGTGTTCCTGTGCCAATTCATCCTCTTCTAGTTGAGCTTGTTTTGCTTCAGTATGTGCACAACCAGGAAAAATTAAAATTCATTTATGATGACATTTTTTCTCTGCTGTGTTTAATTATATGCAGCTACCTGATTTATCAAAACCTAATTTAAGGGCTTCCCCTGGTGGTCCAGTGGGTAAGGACACAGCTTTGCAGTGCAAGGGGCGCCGGTTCGATCCCTGGCTTGGGAAGATCCCATGTGCTGCGGAGCAGTTGGACACATGTGTCCAATTACCGAGCCGGAGCTCTGGGGTGTGTGTGCCCAGAGCCGGTGCTCTGCGACGACAGAGGCCACTGCGACGGGAGGCCCACAGGAGCCAAAGAACAAACACAGATGAAAATAGAGAAATGAAAGACCAACAGAAGTGGCCCACCCGTCCCCCTCCCTCCCCACCCCACCCCCTAAAAAGATAAATAAATAAAATAAATGTTTTTTTTAAAAAAAACTAATTTAAAAGTTATTAGCTTATTCTATACTGAGAATAAACTATGATAACAGGAAAAGCATCACTTCCCTGCTGCAGTGAAACCCCTTCCCAGAGACACACTGCTTGAAATCATACTGTCTAATCATGCTTCCAGTGTTATTACTAGCACAGTAGCTTGTACCGTTCACCCAGCGCCACACCGCTTTTAACACGTTAGTCCTTTTTGCTGTCGACACAGATGAGACTGACACAGCTTCTCCTGCTGATGGACTAAATACTGGTTGTGGTAGATTATCCATGAGATCAAGTGTGCATATACTACTATTGTTTCTGTTAGAAGGTACATTTGGAGTTTTCATACATTTCTTTACAAATGGGTTTTGGACACATATTCATTTATAATATACCTATCCTCTCATAACAATATTGCTCCAGCTGTACTTTTTATTGGAAATGCATTGCATTTAGCTACATAGGACATGATAATATTTGAAAATATTAAAGAATGCTTTCCCAGTATTTCCTTTTCGTATTTATGAGCATCTACATCATCCCTCCTCTGAGCTTTGGAAGAAGGTGGATGAAAAAAGAAATATAGATCCAAGATGATATTTCCTGGCATTTGAGGATCAGCAGCTCAGCCCTGGATAAAAGGGTGGATGGACAGGAAGTGAAATGAACTCAGTTCAAGACAACAAAGGTGATTCAGGGCAGCACACAGTGTTGTAAGAGTCTAACTTTCCTGGTTCCTTTCTACCTCCAGAGTGGATTAAAATATCCCCGATCTGGACTGGAAGATGCATCAGAAAGGAAGTCAGAGGTGAGTAGATAGCACTGATAGTGGTGGGTGCCGTGGTCCTGCCTTCTCTGGAAACTGGTTGGTGAGGCAAGGATGAAATAAATGTCATGATAGGCTTGGGTCCTGAAAGCAGAAGAGCCCAGAGACCACCTCTTGGTCTGTGTGTGTCGTCCCCAGAGACCGCCTCACAGAGGGCATGTGCATTGCTGAGCAGAGCCTCCAAGCTGGACCTGAATCCCTGGGAGTGAGGAGCGGGGCTCAGCAAAAAGCGACATGGATGGAGGGCCAGAGGCCAGAGAGAACAAGGGCGATTCAGGAGACTCAGTGCAGACAGATCACACCCGGAAGTCCACTCGCCACACACCCTCCAGGAGCCTGGGTGGGATCTCAGTGAGTGAGCAGGCAGAAGATCCAGACTGCGTGAGAGTGTTTTCGACCTGGAATTTTTTTCCTGCAAACATTATGAGCTAAATGGGCATTTGTGAGCAAGACTGTTACCATAAGCATTCTAACCCTCCTCTTAAGAGAGAGTATTTTGGTCATAAACCATAGACTTACAAATTTTAATTTATTTTGCATTAAAACACATGTTTAAAGTTAAGGATTGTATTGGGTTTTTTTGTATGAATTTCTTATTTGAGTAGAAAGCAAACTATGAACTATTATGTACATTTTGATTTCTACAGAAATTCAAAAGAATAGAAAACAATATACTATTTTGTATATATAACTATAAAAATAACATAAAAATACGGTTTCAGTGGTGTTATTTACAACACTCCTAGAGTAGTTCTTTCACTTTGGAATTTATGAGGCAAATTATAGACTTTGTTGAGAATAACCGAAAGCACCCTATAGAAGGAAGGGCACACACTGCCTGGTTACGAGATGTGCATGCCGGAGTCTGTCAGGTAGGTACTGATGTCACACAGTAATTCCATCTTCTTCTTGCTCTGCTCCACGTCAGGGCAGCTGGAGGCGCTGTTCTGGTGTGTTCCTTGCAGACACAGAAAACCCTTCTGTGTGTGTGGTGGTCATTAGCCTGTGTGTCTCTGCGGCACACTTGCTCTTGTCCAGGGTTTTTACTACTAATTACACAGGTTTCCTGGAATTTGGTAAGATTTTTTTCTCAAGTTGCGGTCACTATATGCATTCTTTTTTTCCTATTGACTTCTATTTGATTTGCTCTGAAATTTGCTTGATGTCTGCTTTGCTCGTTGCAGAGGTTAGTGTTTCTTGTACAGTAAACCTGACCCAGGAGAAGGAGGCCCTGGACAGGCTGTCGGGGACAGTGATGGCTAAACGTGGCGGGTGAGCTTGGAGACGGCCTTGAGGCCCGTCAGTGGTGGGGTTCAAAACGCTGGGAGACGGGTTCACCTAATGTTTCTGGTTGGGGCAGTGACAAAACAATGGGCCCTTAAATAAATTACTCTGATTTTATTAGGCTATAAATGAAAGTCATATTTTAAAAGGGACTTTTTATGTAAGCCCCCAACTCCAGGGAGAAAAGTGTTTTCCCAAGAGGTCTCCAGAGCTGTTGAAGGAGATGTTTATAGGAATGCCCAGGGAAACAGGTTTTGTCATGAGCTAAGTTTGGGAGACTGCATCTTAGTTTGTCCTTTTTGTCACTAGGATTGCACAATAGCATTTAAACATCTACACTTGGGTCTTCCCTGGTAGCTCAGTGGTAAAGAGCTCGCCTGCCAATGCAGGGGACACAGGTTTGATCCTTGATTCGGGAAGATCCCACATGTTGCGGAGCAGCTAAGCCCGTGAGCCACAGCTGTTGAGCCTGTGCTCTAGAGCCTCAGAGTTGCAACTATTGAGGCCATGTGCCCAACTACTGAAGCCCATGTGCCCTAGAGACCGAGTCCCATGACAAGAGAAGTCACCGCAACAAGAAGCCTGCTCACCTCAACTAGAGAGTAGCCCCCAGTCTCTGCAACTAGAGAAGAGCCTGTGGCAACAGTGAAAACCCAGAATAGCCAAAAATAAACAAAAAAAATAAAATTCTTAAAAAAATTCTACACTAAAGAATACCATTTAATCTTGCTTGCCATGTGGCTTAACTTTGCTGGAGAGCAAGACTGGGGCCTGCATGTATGTCACTAACCATCAATGTCGTGCAGAACTCTGACCATAGCCTTTGTTCAGAAAGAACAAAAGAATTCAGTATAAAAGCCTGCATTTGTTAAATTCTGATTATTCGTCGGAGCTGTGGTTTCTGGACGTCATCTCCTCACCTCTTCCTGCAGAAAAAGACATCGTTGTAAAGCCCATGTCAATTATGGGAAGATGATCATTCTTTCTCTACACTACTAAAATATCTCTGCTTTAATTTAAGCATTGTTCCTCTTGCTGATTTTCATATACTTTAGGAAAGAAAAGGATCAATATCCTGTTTATAAAAACCTGTTTCAATAATAAGGAGAACACTTCGAGTAACTTCCTCGTAGGTTTTCCCTTACTGTTCAGTCGTCAGTCAGAATCACTGTGGTTCCCTTTTTGAACTTCACTAGTTTCCCAGCCCCTTTCTCATAATCACGCCAAGGCAGCTTTGAATTGGAGCATCTTAGTTTTTTTCCATTTTGTTTCAACTAGGAGAAAAGTGTTTTCCCAAGAGGTCTCCAGAGCTGTTGAAGGAGATGTTTATAGGAATGCCCAGGGAAACAGGTTTTGTCATGAGCTAAGTTTGGGAGACTGCATCTTAGTTTGTCCTTTTTGTCACTAGGATTGCACAATAGCATTTAAACATCTACACTTGGGTCTTCCCTGGTAGCTCAGTGGTAAAGAGCTCGCCTGCCAATGCAGGGGACACAGGTTTGATCCTTGATTCGGGAAGATCCCACATGTTGCGGAGCAGCTAAGCCCGTGAGCCACAGCTGTTGAGCCTGTGCTCTAGAGCCTCAGAGTTGCAACTATTGAGGCCATGTGCCCAACTACTGAAGCCCATGTGCCCTAGAGACCGAGTCCCATGACAAGAGAAGTCACCGCAACAAGAAGCCTGCTCACCTCAACTAGAGAGTAGCCCCCAGTCTCTGCAACTAGAGAAGAGCCTGTGGCAACAGTGAAAACCCAGAATAGCCAAAAATAAACAAAAAAAATAAAATTCTTAAAAAAATTCTACACTAAAGAATACCATTTAATCTTGCTTGCCATGTGGCTTAACTTTGCTGGAGAGCAAGACTGGGGCCTGCATGTATGTCACTAACCATCAATGTCGTGCAGAACTCTGACCATAGCCTTTGTTCAGAAAGAACAAAAGAATTCAGTATAAAAGCCTGCATTTGTTAAATTCTGATTATTCGTCGGAGCTGTGGTTTCTGGACGTCATCTCCTCACCTCTTCCTGCAGAAAAAGACATCGTTGTAAAGCCCATGTCAATTATGGGAAGATGATCATTCTTTCTCTACACTACTAAAATATCTCTGCTTTAATTTAAGCATTGTTCCTCTTGCTGATTTTCATATACTTTAGGAAAGAAAAGGATCAATATCCTGTTTATAAAAACCTGTTTCAATAATAAGGAGAACACTTCGAGTAACTTCCTCGTAGGTTTTCCCTTACTGTTCAGTCGTCAGTCAGAATCACTGTGGTTCCCTTTTTTTTGAACTTCACTAGTTTCCCAGCCCCTTTCTCATAATCACGCCAAGGCAGCTTTGAATTCATCAGAAAAGAAGAAACAAAGGGAACAGAGACTTCCTGGTACAAATGAGGCGGCTGAGTCATCCTTCCTGGAGCAGAAAACTCCAGGGCCTATTTGGACGGAAGGCTCCAGGCGATTGGCTGAGAGAGGAGGGCAGAGGGCAAGGCTGCCGCTCCCCAGCCCGGAGCAAGGCGGTGGAGAGGCGGGATCCATTCACCTGCCGGCCGGCCGGAGGCCTTCAGATCGTCTGGAGCTGAAGCATCAACCCACAGCTGGAAGCTGAAGCAAACACACGAAGACTCTTCAGGGATATTATGGGAAGCCAGTCAAGAAGATAAAGTGACCCAATTGTTCTTTCTTAACAAGAACCTAGTGTGCTTCATCTAGAGCTTAATACTTCAAATAGTGACATTTTAACCTGAGAGGAAGAAAACATTGTTGTCGAATTGTGGTCACGTGTTTATAATTCTCTCTATAAAGACATAAAGGCTTTGTGCAGATGTTAATTGTCAATAAATATGATTTCACATAACTGATTCACAGTTCACATGCTATGTAAACTTGTTCTGAGGGGGAAGACAAGGATTAAGCATCCTAAAAGACCTGTATCGGGAAACCTAGTTACTTTATCCATGGCTGCGCCGAGAAATGAAGGGGCAGTTGGAAGGAAGGCAGTGGACTGGCACATTCCCCCTGGGTAGCACAGGACGAGCCACCCTCTGTGACACAGTGCAAGTTTGGTATCTTAAGCAACATTACATCCCTGCCCTCTTCTTAATCCCTTAGTCAAAAAAGTTTGGAGCTGTGGTTTCTGGACGTCATCTCCTCACCTCTTCCTGCAGAAAAGACATCTTGTCCTGTCAATTAATAATTTTTTTTGGCATTGTTCCTCTTGCTGATTTTCATATACTTTAGGAAAGAAAAGGATCAATATCCTGTTTATAAAAACCTGTTTCAATAATAAGGAGAACACTTCGAGTAACTTCCTCGTAGGTTTTCCCTTACTGTTCAGTCGTCAGTCAGAATCACTGTGGTTCCCTTTTTTTTGAACTTCACTAGTTTCCCAGCCCCTTTCTCATAATCACGCCAAGGCAGCTTTGAATTCATCAGAAAAGAAGAAACAAAGGGAACAGAGACTTCCTGGTACAAATGAGGCGGCTGAGTCATCCTTCCTGGAGCAGAAAACTCCAGGGCCTATTTGGACGGGAAGGCTCCAGGCGATTGGCTGAGAGAGGAGGGCAGAGGGCAAGGCTGCCGCTCCCCAGCCCGGAGCAAGGCGGTGGAGAGGCGGGATCCATTCACCTGCCGGCCGGCCGGAGGCCTTCAGATCGTCTGGAGCTGAAGCATCAACCCACAGCTGGAAGCTGAAGCAAACACACGAAGACTCTTCAGGGATATTATGGGAAGCCAGTCAAGAAGATAAAGTGACCCAATTGTTCTTTCTTAACAAGAACCTAGTGTGCTTCATCTAGAGCTTAATACTTCAAATAGTGACATTTTAACCTGAGAGGAAGAAAACATTGTTGTCGAATTGTGGTCACGTGTTTATAATTCTCTCTATAAAGACATAAAGGCTTTGTGCAGATGTTAATTGTCAATAAATATGATTTCACATAACTGATTCACAGTTCACATGCTATGTAAACTTGTTCTGAGGGGGAAGACAAGGATTAAGCATCCTAAAAGACCTGTATCGGGAAACCTAGTTACTTTATCCATGGCTGCGCCGAGAAATGAAGGGGCAGTTGGAAGGAAGGCAGTGGACTGGCACATTCCCCCTGGGTAGCACAGGACGAGCCACCCTCTGTGACACAGTGCAAGTTTGGTATCTTAAGCAACATTACATCCCTGCCCCTCTTCTTAATCCCTTAGTCAAAGGGATTAAGAAGTTTCTAAAACCGATGACTAAGAACTGAGTATTAATTAAACAGGAAGGTAAATAATGCATTACCTGTAAAAAGATACACTTTCTGAGATAATTGAGAGTTTTATACTTTATTTTGTACTTTAGGAAGGAAGTTTATTCATTTCAAGAAACTTCTTTCTTAAAAATCTAGGCAATGATAGGCCAGGAGAAATGGCCATATGGCCCTGCTTTCTCCAGGATCTGGCTCATAGAACAGGCTCTGATTATAAATCAACCAGGGATGGAGAATAACATCTGTTTCAAAACTAAGACGTCTGGGGCCAAGTCCTGGCTCTGTTAAGCCTGACTGAACTGCATGGGTGACCCTGCCTTCCTCCTGTGGTTTTGCAGGGATGGGGAAGGGCAGTCTGTGGAGGTATCGCTGCTGCAGTCAGTAGCCTTTCCTCTTCCTCTAATAAGTTATCTTCCTCTTCACTCACAGATATCCTCTTCCCCTCAGTTCTGGAACTCTGGGGCTCCTTAAGCTTCAGAGTGTGCTGGCAGCCAAGAGAGTATGGGTACCGTTCCCTGAAGTTGCCAGAGGGTCCTTGGAGGAGGACAGTTTATAGGAAATTCGGGACAGCCCATCAGTGGACTGATACTAGTTTCTATCCCAAGAACTCTTTCTTCTGTCCCAGGGGTGCCCTCAGGCTCCAGTAATGAGGAGTGTGCATCCATGTGTTGTGAAAGAGCCACACCAATCACTAGGACTTTATTCTGGCTTTTATTAGACAAGGATGAAATATTACTTGAAATAAAGTCATCAAGACTCCTCTATGAACCATTTTAATTACTCATGGAGCAATCTTTCAGTTCTCGCTGCTCCTGATGCTATGTAAACTTGTTCTGAGGGGGAAGACAAGGATTAAGCATCCTAAAAGACCTGTATCGGGAAACCTAGTTACTTTATCCATGGCTGCGCCGAGAAATGAAGGGGCAGTTGGAAGGAAGGCAGTGGACTGGCACATTCCCCCTGGGTAGCACAGGACGAGCCACCCTCTGTGACACAGTGCAAGTTTGGTATCTTAAGCAACATTACATCCCTGCCCCTCTTCTTAATCCCTTAGTCAAAGGGATTAAGAAGTTTCTAAAACCGATGACTAAGAACTGAGTATTAATTAAACAGGAAGGTAAATAATGCATTACCTGTAAAAAGATACACTTTCTGAGATAATTGAGAGTTTTATACTTTATTTTGTACTTTAGGAAGGAAGTTTATTCATTTCAAGAAACTTCTTTCTTAAAAATCTAGGCAATGATAGGCCAGGAGAAATGGCCATATGGCCCTGCTTTCTCCAGGATCTGGCTCATAGAACAGGCTCTGATTATAAATCAACCAGGGATGGAGAATAACATCTGTTTCAAAACTAAGACGTCTGGGGCCAAGTCCTGGCTCTGTTAAGCCTGACTGAACTGCATGGGTGACCCTGCCTTCCTCCTGTGGTTTTGCAGGGATGGGGAAGGGCAGTCTGTGGAGGTATCGCTGCTGCAGTCAGTAGCCTTTCCTCTTCCTCTAATAAGTTATCTTCCTCTTCACTCACAGATATCCTCTTCCCCTCAGTTCTGGAACTCTGGGGCTCCTTAAGCTTCAGAGTGTGCTGGCAGCCAAGAGAGTATGGGTACCGTTCCCTGAAGTTGCCAGAGGGTCCTTGGAGGAGGACAGTTTATAGGAAATTCGGGACAGCCCATCAGTGGACTGATACTAGTTTCTATCCCAAGAACTCTTTCTTCTGTCCCAGGGGTGCCCTCAGGCTCCAGTAATGAGGAGTGTGCATCCATGTGTTGTGAAAGAGCCACACCAATCACTAGGACTTTATTCTGGCTTTTATTAGACAAGGATGAAATATTACTTGAAATAAAGTCATCAAGACTCCTCTATGAACCATTTTAATTACTCATGGAGCAATCTTTCAGTTCTCGCTGCTCCTGAGGCTTTTGCTCTGTGGCTTTGAACTCCTTCTTCAGGGGCAGGGGTCCCTCCCAACCCTTTGACCTCAGGTAGCTGAGTGACTCACTCCAGCCAATGGAACACTAGCTGACCTAGAGCGAGCAGAGGCAGAGAAGTGCTTGCTGTTCTGCCTCACGAAGGGTGTGGGACTTTTGAAATGAAGCAGTACTCCAGGAATATCATTAATGGGATGAGAATACCAGACCCATCTCGTTAAGATTATTTGTGGATCACAAGTTTGTTGCTTTTTCTATGATCCAGTATATGTTGGCAATTTTATCTGTTTCATCTGCCTTTTCTAAATGCATCTTTTACATCTAGAAGTTCTTGGTTCACGTACTGCTGAAGCTTAGCTTGAAGGATTTTGAGCATAATTTCGCTGGCATGTGAAATGAGTGCAATTGTAGAGTGATTTGAATATTCTTTGGCATTGCCTTTCTTTGGGATGGGAATGAAAACTGAGTTTTTCCAGTCCTGAGGCCATTGGTGAGTTTTCCAAATCTGCTGACATAATGAATGCAGCACTTTAACAGCATCATCTTTTAGGATTTGGAATAGCTCAGCGGGAAATCCACTACCCACACTAGTTTTGTTTATAGTAATGCTTCCTAAGGCCCACCTGACTTCATACTCTAGGATATCTGGCTCTAGGTGAGTGACAACACCATCATGGTTATCTGGGTCACTAAAAGCTTTTTTGTACAGTGTGTATTCTTCCCACTTTTTCTTACTCTCTTCTGCTTTTGTTAGGTCTTGCTGTTTTGTCCTTTATTTATTTATTTATTTACTGTTTTTACTTGTGTGGTTCATGTCAAATACAGTTTACAAAGGGAAAGGACAAGTACCTTTGTGTAGAATCTGCGGACACAATATCACACCCTAGGGCCCACAGAAGGGCAGGGGAGACCAAACTTTTCCAGAGAACAGCTGATCTAATCCCAAGAAAGCTTCTCCATGGAAAGCTGGGGAGCCAGGAGCACCCTCATCCAGCCTAGTCTCAGCACCTGCTTCAGCTCGGCTTCCACGTCTGGGCCTCCCCTTTCCCCCAGATGCTGAGGTGCCAGGGAAGCCCAAACTCATTGTGTTTGATTTAGCCACAGACACCTTACCTGGAACACACACCAGACAAACCTGCCAAAATAATCAGTTTTATTTCCTGGGCTGAAATTATTTCAGATGGATAAACTGAAAGGGAAAAAAAGGCCATTGGTATGACAAATAGCCATAAAAAAAACACAAATAATAATCAATAATGGGTATAGAAACAGAGCAACTAGTAATTTCCTACTGGCTCCAATACAGGAATGAAGTTTTAATTAAGGACCGCATTCATAATGATACATAGGCTCAAAGCTATCACTGTAATGGGTCAGGGTCATGTAATCCTAGACTATGGACAGAAGCAGAAAGACCACTCTGAGACAAAATGTAATCCAGACCACAGTTTAAGGAGAAAAGTGCCCCCAGCATCTGACCGCTACGAAGCCCTCTGAGGCGCACCCTCCTCGCCTTCTCTACCACATGAAGGACCAGCACTTGGTGGTAAAGAAATTCAGGGAGAGGTGTGAAGTGATAGCCTGGAGGAGGAGGAATGGGGTCCTGTGGGTTTCCTCGGGCTGCACAAGAATCCAGGGCTCTGGTGCAGAAGAGAAAAAGGAATTTGTGAGCAGGAGTTTTCCACATCCTGATACATAGGAGCTTCTGTTAGATATATTTTGACTTCTAAAAATAAAGAAATATGATCTTCTTGCGTCTAAACATTGAGGATTAGGTAATGAAGGCTGCTTGAATGTTCTTGATGTTGAAATTCTATTAACTGAACATTCACCATCCGTGAACTGAATTTTCCCAGCAACCAAAGGCATCATTGCATCATGTGGAATGTATATCTTGACTTCTGAAATATTAAAACATAAAAAAGCATGACAAGAATGGAGGAAATACAATGCTTAAATTGGAATTTAAATGTAAAATGTATAGATTTTGAAGCTCCTAGGAGTTCTCTCAACACATTTTGAAAACTACTGTTTCTGATGACATCAGAAGTATTCAGACACGAGAACCTGCCAAAAATTAAATCGGGTTTTATTTCAGCTCGGCTTCCACGTCTGGGCCTCCCCTTTCCCCCAGATGCTGAGGTGCCAGGGAAGCCCAAACTCATTGTGTTTGATTTAGCCACAGACACCTTACCTGGAACACACACCAGACAAACCTGCCAAAATAATCAGTTTTATTTCCTGGGCTGAAATTATTTCAGATGGATAAACTGAAAGGGAAAAAAAGGCCATTGGTATGACAAATAGCCATAAAAAAAACACAAATAATAATCAATAATGGGTATAGAAACAGAGCAACTAGTAATTTCCTACTGGCTCCAATACAGGAATGAAGTTTTAATTAAGGACCGCATTCATAATGATACATAGGCTCAAAGCTATCACTGTAATGGGTCAGGGTCATGTAATCCTAGACTATGGACAGAAGCAGAAAGACCACTCTGAGACAAAATGTAATCCAGACCACAGTTTAAGGAGAAAAGTGCCCCCAGCATCTGACCGCTACGAAGCCCTCTGAGGCGCACCCTCCTCGCCTTCTCTACCACATGAAGGACCAGCACTTGGTGGTAAAGAAATTCAGGGAGAGGTGTGAAGTGATAGCCTGGAGGAGGAGGAATGGGGTCCTGTGGGTTTCCTCGGGCTGCACAAGAATCCAGGGCTCTGGTGCAGAAGAGAAAAAGGAATTTGTGAGCAGGAGTTTTCCACATCCTGATACATAGGAGCTTCTGTTAGATATATTTTGACTTCTAAAAATAAAGAAATATGATCTTCTTGCGTCTAAACATTGAGGATTAGGTAATGAAGGCTGCTTGAATGTTCTTGATGTTGAAATTCTATTAACTGAACATTCACCATCCGTGAACTGAATTTTCCCAGCAACCAAAGGCATCATTGCATCATGTGGAATGTATATCTTGACTTCTGAAATATTAAAACATAAAAAAGCATGACAAGAATGGAGGAAATACAATGCTTAAATTGGAATTTAAATGTAAAATGTATAGATTTTGAAGCTCCTAGGAGTTCTCTCAACACATTTTGAAAACTACTGTTTCTGATGACATCAGAAGTATTCAGTCTCTCAGGTATCACTGATATAATCATATAATTTGCCTCTATGTGGGCAGCTATTTGGAGGAAGGTAAGAGTCAGACACGACTGAGCAACTGACACTTAACTTTTCACCTGGCAACCCACTCCAGTATTCTTTCTTTTTTTCCAATATTTATTTATCTGACTGTGCTGGGTCTTAGTTGCAGTATGTGGAATCTAGCTCCCTGACCAGGGCTTGAACCCAGGCCTCCTGCACTGGAAGCCAGGAGTCTTAGCCACTGGGCCAACAGAGAAGTCCCTCTACTCCAGTATTCTTACCTGGAGAAGCCCATGGGCAAAGGAGCCTGGGCGGCCACAGTCCATATGGTCATCAGAGTTGGACACGACTAAAGCGACTTAGCACGCGCACACAGGAACTTATTTCTCTGGAGGTGGGGTCTCTGATAGGAGTCCTTAGATTCTTCACTTTCCCCAGACTGGGTGGCTCTGCAGACTGGACCTTGGCCACGAGAGGGCGCCATGAGAATGTCGGGGGCGCAGCCCACAAGAGAGCACTGAGGCTCGAGTCCGACCCAAGTGCCAAGTGTGAAGACTCTTGGGAAGAGTGGCGGTAGTTCCATGTAGAAACAGCATAGTCATCTCTGACACTCATCTTCAAACTTGTCATCAGTGGTCTGACCAGCATCATCTTGATCTTTTATGGTACAAAGAATCTTCAGGTCTGGGGTCCATTTGTTCCCATTTCTTTGCGGTCAGTCGTCAGAATCATGGCAGCTCGTGTTCTGGGCACAGTCGGGTCCTCTCGGAGTTCAGTTTCACCTGGTGTTCATTAATTTTCTGAATGTTTTGAAACATTGAGGATTAGGTAATGAAGGCTGCTTGAATGTTCTTGATGTTGAAATTCTATTAACTGAACATTCACCATCCGTGAACTGAATTTTCCCAGCAACCAAAGGCATCATTGCATCATGTGGAATGTATATCTTGACTTCTGAAATATTAAAACATAAAAAAGCATGACAAGAATGGAGGAAATACAATGCTTAAATTGGAATTTAAATGTAAAATGTATAGATTTTGAAGCTCCTAGGAGTTCTCTCAACACATTTTGAAAACTACTGTTTCTGATGACATCAGAAGTATTCAGTCTCTCAGGTATCACTGATATAATCATATAATTTGCCTCTATGTGGGCAGCTATTTGGAGGAAGGTAAGAGTCAGACACGACTGAGCAACTGACACTTAACTTTTCACCTGGCAACCCACTCCAGTATTCTTTCTTTTTTTCCAATATTTATTTATCTGACTGTGCTGGGTCTTAGTTGCAGTATGTGGAATCTAGCTCCCTGACCAGGGCTTGAACCCAGGCCTCCTGCACTGGAAGCCAGGAGTCTTAGCCACTGGGCCAACAGAGAAGTCCCTCTACTCCAGTATTCTTACCTGGAGAAGCCCATGGGCAAAGGAGCCTGGGCGGCCACAGTCCATATGGTCATCAGAGTTGGACACGACTAAAGCGACTTAGCACGCGCACACAGGAACTTATTTCTCTGGAGGTGGGGTCTCTGATAGGAGTCCTTAGATTCTTCACTTTCCCCAGACTGGGTGGCTCTGCAGACTGGACCTTGGCCACGAGAGGGCGCCATGAGAATGTCGGGGGCGCAGCCCACAAGAGAGCACTGAGGCTCGAGTCCGACCCAAGTGCCAAGTGTGAAGACTCTTGGGAAGAGTGGCGGTAGTTCCATGTAGAAACAGCATAGTCATCTCTGACACTCATCTTCAAACTTGTCATCAGTGGTCTGACCAGCATCATCTTGATCTTTTATGGTACAAAGAATCTTCAGGTCTGGGGTCCATTTGTTCCCATTTCTTTGCGGTCAGTCGTCAGAATCATGGCAGCTCGTGTTCTGGGCACAGTCGGGTCCTCTCGGAGTTCAGTTCTCCACCTGGTGTTCTGGAATCTACACAACGGCTTGCGGCCTACTCAGAACGTTATCACAGCCCTCGAGCGAGAGCTAAAGTTCTTTGACCAGGTTCAATGACTACATTATTATTATTTAACTTCCTTTAACTATTTTTCCTTTGTTCCAGCATTTCTCACTTCTCTGATTAAACAATCTTTGGCTGAAGTTTTACATGGGCAAAAAGCGGGCAGAGGATATGGCAGTGGGTGGGGGAAGGACCAGACGGTCCTGCCCGGTTCCACGTGGAGTCAGAACGCACAGGAACCCACGTAACCAGAGGGCATCGTGTTGGCTGCAGATTCTTGACATGATCCGGGGGAGGAACATTTATGACACTGATTTCAAAAATGGTAAACTTGATGTGTTCTAGACATGAGGCACCTGCACCCTCACTTGGAAGGCACGACCCAGTTGTTGTTCAGCCCTTTCCGACTCTGCATCTCCACGGACCACAGCATGCCAGGTCTCCCTGTCCTTCGCCATTCGTGTTAGGGTGTTAAAATGAATTGATGCCAGTATATAAATATATGGAGAGACTGATTTGTTGGTAAAAAATTTGACAGTAAAATGTCTGCCTGCATTGCAGGAGATGTGGGTTAGATCCCTGGGTCAGGAAGATCCTCTGGAGGAGGAAATGGAAGCCCACTCCAGTGTTCTTGCCTGGAGAATCCATGGACAGAGGAGCCTGGAGGGCTACAGTGCATGGGGTCACAGAGAGTCAGATACAACTGAGCATGCGCACACGCACACCACACACATGCAGAGACACATGCACACAAACAAGTAGAGATGTGCACAAACACACATGGGCACACATACACATGTGCCCATGCACAGGCACACATACTGAACACAAGGTGTGTGTGAGAGCTCACATGTGCATGTGCACACACACAGACATGAATACACATGCGTGCGCACAAGTGACACAAGCACATGTGTGTGCATGGTCTTCTGTACACTACTCCCTGCCACATGTTCATGCTTACATGAGCGCACACATGCGGTGAGCTGTCCAAACAAAGCACAAACAAGTTACCTGGGCGGCGGGCGGGCGCGGGGGCACTGCTATCTCCACTCCACTCTTCTCGTCTTGTCTAGAACTGAATCTCATTCACACACGAACGGTCATGTGGTTGCTGAATTGAACTCAGCTCCCCTCAGAACCAAAAGATGCCTCTGTGACTCATCAGAACTGATTTCCTTTTTGTTTTCACCATAAACTCTAGGAAAAGAGAACAGCTGTGAGAGAGACAGAAGATGCACGCGGCAGATGCAGAGATGCAGGGCCTGGAGAGGAACATCAGAGCGGTGTATCCCCGTAATGCCACACGTCCATGGGGTGTTACAGACGTCGCTGAGAACCAGATGGTGCGACTAAGTCGTGGCTTTGTGTGGTGCGCATTTTGCCACAGCCTTGGAGGAGCAGTGAGAGGCTGAAATGTAAGATAATATCAAATGCCTGGTGTTTTATCAGAACATAGCACATCGTCACCCCTGTTGATGCAGCACCGTTGACGTTTACAGAAATTCCCCATTTCTGCCCCACTTGCAAACCTCCATCAAAGCACAGATCCCTCCACAGGGATCGGGACTCTTGTGGAGCGCTTGAGACTGACCCCTGCCTTGCTTCATTCCTCACACTGATGGGAGCTCCGTGAGCTTTCACGCAGCCCTCTGCGGAGACCAGAGTGTGGTTCTCCATTGTCTGGTGTGGTTAACATCAGGGCCTCCTGGAGCAAAGGGGCGGACTGGCTGATTCAGACTCTTGGGGTTGAAGGGCGTCCCGTGGCCTCCTGTGTGGCACAGTGAAGCGTGCCCCTGCAACTCTCTTAGGGTTTCTCACGCCACGTCAATACAGACCTCTTTGATCTTTCAGATGATCTGTTTTGGAAATGTGCAAAGATAAAACAAGTTGAAATTCTTAGATGCCAAGAAAAAAATTCAGCTTTAGCCTCTGTAACCTAGGACGTGTTGCATTATTAATGACGGTAATTTCAAATGTACTTGACATACCTATTTTGAATAAAAAAGAACAATAGAATAAGCTCTCTGCTATTCCTTTTCTAAACTCTGTGAACATCAACAAGTCACATCGGTCTCCAGGTTGCTTGTTCCTTCTTTCAGAAAAGTGAGGAGATACTTCTGCATAATGTTCTGGACCCTGTGAACACACAGGGCACACTAACTAATGTCCTGGGGATGAGTGTGAATTATTTTTAGACTGCATAATCTTGCCTTTATTGACACCTCATATTAAGCAGGTATCACTTGCTAACGCCCCAGGATGCAGGCTGCCAAACGTGTTTTGAGAGCTCTTGTAAGCTAAGACTGTCCTGGACACAAAGCACGGAGAGGGCTGAAGAGAGCACGCAAGTCTCCACGCAGGGTAGCCTCCTTGGAAGCCTCAGAAAGTAAATATATGTGGCACTGTCTCTTCTTTTAGAAATGTGTTTAGATTTGTAGGTTTCTGTTACATTTTGTTATGCAAGCTTTATATACCAAAATATCTTAATTAAAGATTTTTATTATTTTTTTTTATTTATTTATTTTTTATAAACATTTATTTTATTTATGCTTTTGGGGGTATGGGGTGAGGAGGGAGGGGGATGGGCGGGCCACTTCTATTGGTCTTTCATTTCTCTATTTTCATCCGTCTTTGTTCTTCAGCTCCTGTGGGCCTCCCATCGCGGTGGCGTCTGTCGTCGCAGAGTGCCGGCTCTGGGCACATGCGCTCCAGAGCTCCAGCTCGGTAATTGGACACATCAGTCCAGCCGCTCCGCGGCACGTGGGATCTTCCCAGGCCAGGGATCGAACTGGCGCCCCTTGCACTGCAAGGCAGTGTCCTTACCCACTGGACCACCAGGGGAAGCCCAATTAAAGATTTTTAAATGTTGAATGGAATCTTCACCAGTCTAGTTTGTAATATATATAATAAATCTGTCATATAATTCATTTTCTTTAAAAACAAGCTTCTTATATAAATTACCTATGGAACTTTTATTTAGATTTTAAGGTCATTCTGGGGTTGCTGTCGTGTAAACCAAAATGCTAGAATTTTGGCAGGGAGATTTTGCATTCTTACAAGTTGTGATCAAGCCTGGTTTAGTCAACTATTGGAAAAACAAATCCTTCTTGGTCTGGGAACTCTAATGCTTAGGGCTATGCCAGATGAAGTTTTTTCCCCTGAGTCATACATTCCTCAATGCTGTGTATCACAGAAAAAAGACCACCTTTAACTTCGGCATTGTGATCTGGCAAAGGCCTCAAATACCTCTATTGCAATGAAAGTTACAAAAACGTTATCTTGTTAGAGGGCTCTGAGTCAGAGCAGAAAATTGTGCAGAATCCTTACTCTCTCAGAACACTTTGTTCACCAGGAAGTAACTGGATTTTGAGTGGAATGTGGAAGGTGAGTCTCAGAGGCTGAACACAGAACTTCAATTTTCTGCTAGTTAAAGGAAAATAGTAATATCTGTGTCTTATGACCAGTGTGTGAGTGAAATCTGGGGCCTGGTGAAGAACAATATTGAATCAAGAGGGGGAATTGATGCACGAATTTATTCAATACTGGGTGCTGTGTGACTTAGGGCAGAAGCAGAAGGCACAAAGCTTGGAGAACCAGGCATGATCCTAGACAGTAGGACAGGTGTGTGGACAAGGGGAAGGAGAGGCCTGGTCACAACAGGAGTAGGCAAGGGTTGGATTCAGAATGGCAGCTAGATCTCATGATTCTTAACTCTTGGGCCCCTTGTGAAAGGTGACCGTCTGTACACATTTTTCTACTTGCCATGCAGTCATTTCTGAGCATCTCTCATTTTCCAGTAGACTTAGGAGAAGGTTAAACACATGGACAGCACCTTACTTCTTTGACCCACTGGGCCTGGCTCACTGTTTCCCTAAACAATTTTAGAGTCAGAGAAAAAATGAAATGAATAAGTGAGCACAGCCCCAAATGGAGACACATCATCTGTCTCTGAATGGTGAGTGTATGGACTGAGACGAGTCCTGAGGGGCCTCTGGTGTCCGTGCTCAGTGGGGACACAGCTGCCCAAAACTCCTTGGTTCTCACAGAGCAACATGCTTGTCCTTCAGCCACAAAAAACGATCTTCAATTAATTTGACAGAAGACAGAATAAAGAGGCAACTGGGGAGCCTGCATAGTTTAGTGGTGTAAAAATTCCTTTGCATATTTATAGAAAAACAAACAGGATTCTATCTTTTTTAAAGAAAATGTGTGTGCTATTTCATTGTTTCAAAACATTCACTTCTGTTCATCGAGGAAGGGACACTGCTATGAATGTGATTTGTGTTCTAGTTCCTCCAGGAACATGAATGTGAACTACTCTGAGTTTTGAACTATTCATCAATGGAAAGTTACAAAACGTTATCTTGTTAGAGGGCTCTGAGTCAGAGCAGAAAATTGTGCAGAATCCTTACTCTCTCAGAACACTTTGTTCACCAGGAAGTAACTGGATTTTGAGTGGAATGTGGAAGGTGAGTCTCAGAGGCTGAACACAGAACTTCAATTTTCTGCTAGTTAAAGGAAAATAGTAATATCTGTGTCTTATGACCAGTGTGTGAGTGAAATCTGGGGCCTGGTGAAGAACAATATTGAATCAAGAGGGGGAATTGATGCACGAATTTATTCAATACTGGGTGCTGTGTGACTTAGGGCAGAAGCAGAAGGCACAAAGCTTGGAGAACCAGGCATGATCCTAGACAGTAGGACAGGTGTGTTGACAAGGGGAAGGAGAGCCTGGTCACAACAGGAGTAGGCAAGGGTTGGATTCAGAATGGCAGCTAGATCTCATGATTCTTAACTCTTGGGCCCCTTGTGAAAGGTGACCGTCTGTACACATTTTTCTACTTGCCATGCAGTCATTTCTGAGCATCTCTCATTTTCCAGTAGACTTAGGAGAAGGTTAAACACATGGACAGCACCTTACTTCTTTGACCCACTGGGCCTGGCTCACTGTTTCCCTAAACAATTTTAGAGTCAGAGAAAAAATGAAATGAATAAGTGAGCACAGCCCCAAATGGAGACACATCATCTGTCTCTGAATGGTGAGTGTATGGACTGAGACGAGTCCTGAGGGGCCTCTGGTGTCCGTGCTCAGTGGGGACACAGCTGCCCAAAACTCCTTGGTTCTCACAGAGCAACATGCTTGTCCTTCAGCCACAAAAAACGATCTTCAATTAATTTGACAGAAGACAGAATAAAGAGGCAACTGGGGAGCCTGCATAGTTTAGTGGTGTAAAAATTCCTTTGCATATTTATAGAAAAACAAACAGGATTCTATCTTTTTTAAAGAAAATGTGTGTGCTATTTCATTGTTTCAAAACATTCACTTCTGTTCATCGAGGAAGGGACACTGCTATGAATGTGATTTGTGTTCTAGTTCCTCCAGGAACATGAATGTGAACTACTCTGAGGAACATTTATATTCCAGTTAAATCGGTTCAATAATTCATCAATAGAAATGTGTTTCTATCGTAAATATTTGACTATATTATTAGTTTTTGTTGCTTTTTGTAATATGAAGCACACGTAACCAAACTGATTTGGGAGAGTGTGTTGTGCCACCCCGCCTGAAAATAGTTGCTCATTCGAAGCTATGCAGAGATGGGTCATCAGAATTGGTCAAATCTTCCTTGCTGTAAGCAGCCCTGAGGTGTCCCTGTCAATGATCCTGTCTCTCAGTATTTATGCCTTTGTACAAACTCCTCCCGTTAGGGTGGGTTCAACTGATGACCCACTTTGAATAAACCGAATGTGAAGGAAATGATTGGACACGGTTGCAACAGGGTCGTTAAAAGACTGTGACCCTCCTTGCTGTTATCTGTTGTTCTCACCTCTGCCTGCTCTGATAGAGGCCAGTTGTCCTGTTGTACGTGGTCCTGAGCAGCGGTCCACGTGACCAAGAGCTGAGGGCGGCTTATGGCAAACAGCTACAAGGAGCCGAGAACCCCAGTTCAACAGTCCATGGAATAATCAAACCCTGCCAATAGCCACGGAGCAAGAGCAAAACCAGTGTCTGCCTCAGTCCAGCCTTCAGAGGAGAACACAGCCCTGGCCAAGAGCACAAGAGCAGAGGACCCAGCCATGGCACCCCGGATTCCCAAAGGACAGAAGCGTTTGTTGTTTCAGTCAGGTAAGTTTTGTTATATTTTTGTTGTTGTTCAGTCCAGTCACCCAGTTGTATCTGACTCTTTGCAACTCCATGCACTGCAGCATGCCAGGCCTTCCTTCCCTCACCATCTCCCTGAGTCTGCCCAAGTTCATGTCCATTGCATCAATGATGCTGTCCAGCCATCTCATCCTCAGACACCCTCTTCTCCTCTGCTCTTAATCTTTCCAGCATCAGGCATGTTTCCAGTGAGTCAGCTGTTTGCATTGGGTGACCAAAATACTGGAGTTTCAGCTTCAACATACACGAGTACTCAAAGTTGAGTTCCCTAAAGATTGACTGGCTGGATCTCCTTGCTGTCCAAGGGACTTTCGGGAGTCTTCTGCAGCACCACAGTTTGAGGGCATCAATGTTGGAGATGAAAAATCTGCAAAGAGCGGAGTCAGCCCGGAGCCCCGTGGCCCTCCAGCCCCAGTCTCTTCCCGCCTCGACCTCTGCAGACACAGAACTTTCTTATCTGCGGGCTCAAGGACTCACATCAGCACTAGGCCCTCCCCTGGCCACCTCCCTGGCCCCACTCAGATGCTTAACCCCACTCTCGACCTTCTGGCCCTCTTCCCTTTCGGCCTTCTGGTCTCTTGGCCTCTGGGCCCGCCTGGCCCCTCTCCTCTTGGCCCTCCACGTGCTCTTTGCCCTCATGGCTCCCCTCTCTCCTTTGGACCTCGCTCTCTCTCTGGGACCCCGCTTTCTCTCCGGGACCCCTCTCTCTCTGAGGCACCCTCGCTCTTCCTCTGCTTCTCTCTCTCCCAGTCATGTCTGTGTAGCCAGATCCCTTGTGATGGCTCCTATCTAAGCCCAACGTGAGGGAACCTGAGCCTGCCTGGAATCCTGCTCTTTCTCTGTCCCTTTTTCACACTTTTCTTACAATCCATTCTTTGGCTTTCTGCCTTCTTTATGGTCCAGCTCACACAACTGTACATGACCACTGGGAAGACTATAGCCTTGACTATGTGGACCTTTGTCAGCAGAGTAATGTCTTTGCTTTTCAACACACTGTGCCCATCTTTGGGTGAAGTGTTCCCTTGGTATTTCAATTTTCCTGAAGACCCGTTTTCCCCTTCTGTTGCTTTCTTCCAGTCACCCAGTTGTATCTGACTCTTTGCAACTCCATGCACTGCAGCATGCCAGGCCTTCCTTCCCTCACCATCTCCCTGAGTCTGCCCAAGTTCATGTCCATTGCATCAATGATGCTGTCCAGCCATCTCATCCTCAGACACCCTCTTCTCCTCTGCTCTTAATCTTTCCAGCATCAGGCATGTTTCCAGTGAGTCAGCTGTTTGCATTGGGTGACCAAAATACTGGAGTTTCAGCTTCAACATACACGAGTACTCAAAGTTGAGTTCCCTAAAGATTGACTGGCTGGATCTCCTTGCTGTCCAAGGGACTTTCGGGAGTCTTCTGCAGCACCACAGTTTGAGGGCATCAATGTTGGAGATGAAAAATCTGCAAAGAGCGGAGTCAGCCCGGAGCCCCGTGGCCCTCCAGCCCCAGTCTCTTCCCGCCTCGACCTCTGCAGACACAGAACTTTCTTATCTGCGGGCTCAAGGACTCACATCAGCACTAGGCCCTCCCCTGGCCACCTCCCTGGCCCCACTCAGATGCTTAACCCCACTCTCGACCTTCTGGCCCTCTTCCCTTTCGGCCTTCTGGTCTCTTGGCCTCTGGGCCCGCCTGGCCCCTCTCCTCTTGGCCCTCCACGTGCTCTTTGCCCTCATGGCTCCCCTCTCTCCTTTGGACCTCGCTCTCTCTCTGGGACCCCGCTTTCTCTCCGGGACCCCGCTCTCTCTCTGAGGCACCCTCGCTCTTCCTCTGCTTCTCTCTCTCCCAGTCATGTCTGTGTAGCCAGATCCCTTGTGATGGCTCCTATCTAAGCCCAACGTGAGGGAACCTGAGCCTGCCTGGAATCCTGCTCTTTCTCTGTCCCTTTTTCACACTTTTCTTACAATCCATTCTTTGGCTTTCTGCCTTCTTTATGGTCCAGCTCACACAACTGTACATGACCACTGGGAAGACTATAGCCTTGACTATGTGGACCTTTGTCAGCAGAGTAATGTCTTTGCTTTTCAACACACTGTGCCCATCTTTGGGTGAAGTGTTCCCTTGGTATTTCCAATTTTCCTGAAGAATCTCCAGTTTTTCCCCTTCTGTTGCTTTCTTCCAGTATAATGCATTGTTCACTGAAGAAGGCCTTCTTGTCTGTCTTTGCTATTCTTTGGAACTCTGCTTTTACTTGGATGTACCTTACCCTCTGTCCCTTGCTTTTTTGCTTCTCTTTGTTCTTCAGTTATTTGTAAAGTCTCCTCAGATAACCACTTTGCCTTCTTGCTTTTCTTTTTCTTTCAGATGGCTTTGTTCACTACCTCCTGTACAATATTGAGGACCTCTGTCCATTGTTCTTCAGGAACACTGTTAATAAGATCTAATCCCTTGAATCTATTCATTACCTCTACTGCAGATTCATAAGGGATTTGATTTAAGTTGCATCCGGCTAGACTAGTGGTTTTCCCCACTTTCTTTAGTTTAATCCTGAATTTTGCTATGAGAAATCTAAAGTAGACAAGTGCCAAAGAAACAGAAAGCAGGAAGGTGTGAGGGCTAGGGAAGGAGAATGGGGAGTTAATGTTTAATGGGCATGAAGTTTCAGTTTTGCTGGATGACATTCCAGGGACATGTGGCCCAACAACATAAATTCATTCAACATCACTGAACTGAACTTTCAGAAACATCCATGATGCCAGATTTACAGTGATGCAGTTGTAACCACAACCAGAAATAAAATCTAAAACTTTTGTCTGTGTGTGTGCTTACCCAGTCATCAGACACAAGGGTTTTAGTTGTCCCCTTTGGAAGACCTGAACTGACAAAGGCCGTTTCCTCTTCTTACCCTGTGAGGCCTGTGGGGTCTCATGTTTCTGGCTACTAAGGATTAACACTGTGATGAGTCAGTCCAGACTTGCCTGTTCTTGCAAAATAGGTTCCAAGGTCTGCTGTATTTTTGTACAATCCCAGCTGTAAATGTTCAAATGTCTAGTTTGTTCTCACTTTTCCTGGCTCCCTGGACCAGTCACCACATTTCACAGAGTGACCTTTTGCCTTCTTTAGCAGTTTTGCAAACTATAGCCTTGACTATGTGGACCTTTGTCAGCAGAGTAATGTCTTTGCTTTTCAACACACTGTGCCCATCTTTGGGTGAAGTGTTCCCTTAGTTTTTCCCAATTTTCCTGAAGAATCTCCAGTTTTTCCCCTTCTGTTGCTTTCTTCCAGTATAATGCATTGTTCACTGAAGAAGGCCTTCTTGTCTGTCTTTGCTATTCTTTGGAACTCTGCTTTTACTTGGATGTACCTTACCCTCTGTCCCTTGCTTTTTTGCTTCTCTTTGTTCTTCAGTTATTTGTAAAGTCTCCTCAGATAACCACTTTGCCTTCTTGCTTTTCTTTTTCTTTCAGATGGCTTTGTTCACTACCTCCTGTACAATATTGAGGACCTCTGTCCATTGTTCTTCAGGAACACTGTTAATAAGATCTAATCCCTTGAATCTATTCATTACCTCTACTGCAGATTCATAAGGGATTTGATTTAAGTTGCATCCGGCTAGACTAGTGGTTTTCCCCACTTTCTTTAGTTTAATCCTGAATTTTGCTATGAGAAATCTAAAGTAGACAAGTGCCAAAGAAACAGAAAGCAGGAAGGTGTGAGGGCTAGGGAAGGAGAATGGGGAGTTAATGTTTAATGGGCATGAAGTTTCAGTTTTGCTGGATGACATTCCAGGGACATGTGGCCCAACAACATAAATTCATTCAACATCACTGAACTGAACTTTCAGAAACATCCATGATGCCAGATTTACAGTGATGCAGTTGTAACCACAACCAGAAATAAAATCTAAAACTTTTGTCTGTGTGTGTGCTTACCCAGTCATCAGACACAAGGGTTTTAGTTGTCCCCTTTGGAAGACCTGAACTGACAAAGGCCGTTTCCTCTTCTTACCCTGTGAGGCCTGTGGGGTCTCATGTTTCTGGCTACTAAGGATTAACACTGTGATGAGTCAGTCCAGACTTGCCTGTTCTTGCAAAATAGGTTCCAAGGTCTGCTGTATTTTTGTACAATCCCAGCTGTAAATGTTCAAATGTCTAGTTTGTTCTCACTTTTCCTGGCTCCCTGGACCAGTCACCACATTTCAGAGAGTGAACCCTCTAGGCTAACATTCATTGCCATTAACAGCTTGTGCAATTCTCAACCATTGTGGTGTCAGATCAAACAAACTTAAGTATTTCAAGTGGAGGAAAGGGCTTTATGACAATGGAGGGGAGGTTTGGAAGGTGGGATATTCAAGCATCTTCAGCTCGGGCAGAAGACGCTTTGCCTTTCTGAGGAAGAGTGGACACAGATGGAAAGAAAGGCGTGGGCAGTTGGCAAGGTTGACACAGAGAGGTCAGAGGTGAGCTGTTCCACAGGGATGCAGTGAGAGGGGAAATTCCTCATTTTTAAATAAATTCTTTATTTTAAAGGTTTTACAGAGTTTTGTTGTTCACAGACATGTATGTTCCCAGATCAGTCATATGCATAACCGTGGTCCCCACCCCCCGAGTTCCCCCCATCCCACCCCTCCGGACCATCGCCCCATGCCATTGTAAGCACTCCTATTCCCTTAGCACAATGGCAATAGCTATCTTTTCCACACATGACAGTATAGGTTTCCATGTTACCCCCTCCATGCCTCCCCCTCCCTATTTCTTCCCCACAATGTCCCTATGCCTATGCTCTGTCTGTGGAAATTCCTCATTTTAATGCTCAAGGAAAGGTCCAAGTTCAGGGGCCTCTGGAAGGAGAGAATCTTAACCAGAGTTTGGATCATAAGCCAACAGGATTCTGTTCGCTGCACCACTGGAGACAAAGCAGCTTGTCTGGCTGTCTACGGGACAAAGAATGGGAATGTGCAGGGTCTGCACCTGGCGTCGTCACTGGTGAATGAGGGGAGTCCCGTCTCAGATGTGGGGAAGGTGTTCTGTGCGGTGCAGTGGAGAGCCCAGGGCTCCTTGCCAGGCTGGGTAAAGTTCAGCATTGTCAACAGTTAGGAATAACTTTTGTCTAGGGTAGATTTCATTCCATATCCAGAGTTCAATGCTGTAGGGAACTCCTGTGCTACAGTGCTTTGGAATTCTTACCTGAGACCCCTTATTACCAATCACAGCAGTATTTAGCTCACAATACCGAGCACTTCTTCTTAGGAAAACTAAACTGAAAGCAGCACTTACATTCCATAGAACGTGGAGCCTGAGTGAGACCACTGTAGCTGTCTGGAAAACAGAAACTAAAGGATTTTAATCATCTCGTTTCTAGAATTACGTGATTTGTGCATGTATTATGAACTCAATCTTTTTCAGTTAGATATTTTAGAGCATTTTTAAGGTTCTACATTTAAAAAACTCCTCAAATATTGTTGAGAGCTAAACACACGGATTGAGTGGACCTCACTGAACTGCTGCTCTCACCGCAAGGCAGACCTGAGCAGTAGGCGATGAGAGGCCCAAGCAGGGCAAGGTGCTGCACTCTCACTGCTACACCTGTTGTAAGAGGTGACTTGCTTCTGGTGACTTAAACAGGAAAGGTACTCTGCAGGTGTGCGTACTGATAAGGATGGCTGCCCAGGTAACTTCAGAACCTATTGATACATTAACCCGTCCACATTGTAATCCACTGACCTGGCTTCCACAGGCTGGTGTGTAACCTCATGGGAAGTCACGCCTCAGGGCTGACGCTGTAATGATGGTCTCCGTGGAGCGGCCAGGAGAGAAATTCCACAGGTGTGACAAAGAGACCCAGACAAAGAAGACCAAATACCCTGATTGCGCTCATTTTCACCCTTTGGAAAAGAATTAATTTCTACTTGAAATCTCTTTAGGTATTACTATTATTAAGAAAGTAAAAAAGATACAAAATTTCATACAAAGAAAATTTTCACGACACGACCTCAGCACTCTGGCACACAGCCCATGGTCACCTGTGCTTTCCCATCCAGTCTTCAAACATTTGCACATTTTACTCCATCATAATTCATATAAAATAGTGTGTCCTAATTTTCTCTGAACAATATATTGTAAGCACTTTTTGAGTTGTTACTTAGTTGTCAAATTCATAATTATAACAGCCACATCATATTTCAGAGTTTCTCAACTCTGCTCACATGACTTTAAATAAAATAATGTCGAACCACTATGGACCTTAAAAAATTAAACAGTATCACCTGCATGGCCAACAATAGCTGGCTTTTCCCTGGGTTTCACATATTTTGAAATTCACTGACTATTTAAAAGCAAAATTAATTTATTCCTGGGTTTTCACGTTTCTGAATATTTCCCAAAGAGCATTTTTAAACAATTCCATAGAACGTGGAGCCTGAGTGAGACCACTGTAGCTGTCTGGAAAACAGAAACTAAAGGATTTTAATCATCTCGTTTCTAGAATTACGTGATTTGTGCATGTATTATGAACTCAATCTTTTTCAGTTAGATATTTTAGAGCATTTTTAAGGTTCTACATTTAAAAAACTCCTCAAATATTGTTGAGAGCTAAACACACGGATTGAGTGGACCTCACTGAACTGCTGCTCTCACCGCAAGGCAGACCTGAGCAGTAGGCGATGAGAGGCCCAAGCAGGGCAAGGTGCTGCACTCTCACTGCTACACCTGTTGTAAGAGGTGACTTGCTTCTGGTGACTTAAACAGGAAAGGTACTCTGCAGGTGTGCGTACTGATAAGGATGGCTGCCCAGGTAACTTCAGAACCTATTGATACATTAACCCGTCCACATTGTAATCCACTGACCTGGCTTCCACAGGCTGGTGTGTAACCTCATGGGAAGTCACGCCTCAGGGCTGACGCTGTAATGATGGTCTCCGTGGAGCGGCCAGGAGAGAAATTCCACAGGTGTGACAAAGAGACCCAGACAAAGAAGACCAAATACCCTGATTGCGCTCATTTTCACCCTTTGGAAAAGAATTAATTTCTACTTGAAATCTCTTTAGGTATTACTATTATTAAGAAAGTAAAAAAGATACAAAATTTCATACAAAGAAAATTTTCACGACACGACCTCAGCACTCTGGCACACAGCCCATGGTCACCTGTGCTTTCCCATCCAGTCTTCAAACATTTGCACATTTTACTCCATCATAATTCATATAAAATAGTGTGTCCTAATTTTCTCTGAACAATATATTGTAAGCACTTTTTGAGTTGTTACTTAGTTGTCAAATTCATAATTATAACAGCCACATCATATTTCAGAGTTTCTCAACTCTGCTCACATGACTTTAAATAAAATAATGTCGAACCACTATGGACCTTAAAAAATTAAACAGTATCACCTGCATGGCCAACAATAGCTGGCTTTTCCCTGGGTTTCACATATTTTGAAATTCACTGACTATTTAAAAGCAAAATTAATTGATCTCATTCCTGCATCCTTGGTTCTTGTCTCCAAGGCTGGGTCGTTCTGCTGGGGTGAATATATTCCAGCACAGACATTGGGTTCACCCTCCCTGTCAATCTCTTTTCTCCAGCTGGGTTGTCTCTATTCCCACAGTTTAAAGTTTGTTTTAAACTTCATCCTTTCCCATGTTCTTTGTTTGTTTTAGATATCGTGCATGTAGTGGCAAAAATTAACTCAGATCGAGGGTGCCTTTTGGGGGGATGGCTACCTCCCAAACAACCAAGCTCTGCAGAAAGAGGTATTCCTCCTCTGTGCTTATTACGTGGGAAGAAAGTAATGTGACCATTTTAAAATAATTCAGGGGAAAACATACAAACATTGACTACAAATTAGCCTTGCTAGTCTGTTGATCATTTTTGAGTTCCTCAGACATTTGCCTGTATGTATTTATGTCTTCTCTGGCTTAATTTGGTTTTCAACCTCTTTGTAAGAACGCCAACTATAGACTGGATTGAGTTCAGTTATGCCTTTGCTGACCTGATGTGCGCTCTGTGAAAGACTTGAGGAGAGAAGATGGGCAAGGCACAGACTGCCCACCAGGAGCTGCAGGCAGGAGAAAGCCTGCTTTTCAGCAGGTTTGTGTTCTGACTGTGGGAAGCACCTTGGTTTCAAGGTATCTGGGGCAAGAAGAAGGTGGTCAGAAGTTTCATGCAACCTGGATGACTTTGTGTTTTATTTCATAATATGGCACCAGAAAGATGCCAAACACTGCTTCTAATGTATTTTTTTCTAGGCCCTGATGAGTGACAAGAGTGCTAACACTGCTTATTTTGCACCAATATAGTCATAAAGTTTTACCATGGTAATTGCAAGACTTACCCAGCTTCAACTTATTACACTAGCAGGTTAGTTAGTAGGCTAAGCTCCAAGGCACAAAGACAAAGCCTTAACCCTATCAGGGTGATATGAGGATGGAAGCAAGCATAGAAAACACAGTGCACATTAGAGGTGGGTTCACTCCTCAGTGAACATGCTTCAGAAACTATGGTTAGAACCAGAAGGCATCCAGACAGTTCTTGGGTGCATCGATTCCTGAATTAACAGTCCTGTGTGAAGCTCTAGGTCCTCCCACTTTCATGTTCCTTGATGATCATGTCTAGTGATGATTGTGCTAGAAAGTGGCAAGAACTAAATAAAACACATAGGCTCTGCAGGTCGCTGAGATTTGAGCACCCAGCTGGGTTTATGCATATGGATCAACGGTGATCACCGGTCCAAGTTGCAAACTTTATGTGACAATAGTAATAATACTATGAGAATGCCTCTGAGCATTTCTTAAACTACCAGCACTCACTGAAATTGCTTACATGCATTATCTCATTTTACAGATGGGAAGCCCGAGATTCAAAGATGGATAGTCCCTTATGTAAATCAGAGATCTTGTAGGTAGTCAAGTCTTTAGATCAGCAGTCTAATTCTAGTGTATCATGTTGACTTGAAATTTATATGACTATATATAAACTATTTCAAACACAGGACTCTGAAAGGATTTCTAAGACAGTCTCTAAGTGATAGATGGCAAGAACCATCAATGAGGCAGCTCGTGCTTCCATGGTCTCGGGCTGATCGGAGTGTCCGTGTGAGTTCGGATGCAGCACTCCCACCTGCTTTGGAGCTCTGATTCTGCCACGTATTAGTGCTGTGTGGTTGGCCAGGACACTCAGTTTCTGCAGCACCGATATTTGCACAGTGATACTATATTCGTTCACCTGTGAGGATTAAATGAGAAACCATGAGGCATAAAACACATTTCTTTTTGACAGTTTATTTGACTTATGTGAAAGCGTGAACATTTCAACATGTTAAAAAAAACGCTTATTTTTGTGAAATAATTATATGAGATTTTAAGGTTCATTTTATTATTGTGGTTTTTTTTTTAAATTTTCATTTATTTATTTATTTTTGACTTTTCCAGGTCTTCACTGCTGCCAAAGGCTCTTCTCTAGTTGCAGGGAGTGGAGTTACTCTGTAGTTGAGTTGAGCAGGCTTCTTGTTGCAGTGACTCCTGGATCCAGGGCACATGGACTTCAGTAGTTGCGGCACACGGGCTCCATAGTTCTGGCTCTGAGGCTCTAGAGCACAGGCTCCATAGTTGTGGCTCACAGGCTTAGTTGTTCTGCAGCAGGTAGGATCTTCCCAGACCAGGGCTCAAACCCATGTCTCCTGTGCTGGCAGGCAAACTCTTCACCACTTAGCTACCAGGGAAGCCCCTATTGTTGTTTTTAACTAAGTTCTTTAATCACTCTCTCGGTAGTATGACACAATTCATATCAATTTATACTGTGACCAGTAAGAATTTGGGGGTATTTGATAGAGGGGTCAGTCTGTTGGAGTGAACTAGCCCCACTGAGTTTATCTGAACATGAACTTGAACAATTTGTGAAAACCAGTTGACATCTGGAAACTACTGGTGGAACCAGCTGGTCAAGGAGCAGTGTGTTCACAACTTGACTTTGTCCAGACCGAGAAAGGAAAGAAAAATCACCCAGGACTGATTTCTTTCTGTTTTAAACTCGTGTTCACTACTGAGAACTTGTCTCGTTCTCCCTCTTCCTGCATGAGCATGGAGCCTCAGGACTACCAGGTGATGGGCTAAGCTCGCAGGAAGGAGCCCTTGCTTTGCTTCAGGCAAAGTCTCCTTCCTCAATTTCCACTTTCCACCCTTTGTTGATGCAGTCCCACAAGAGCTGCGTCTGAAGATAGACAGCTCTGCTTGCTCTGCTAGATAATGAAAACACAATTATGAAATAATGTAAATGTGCATATAAAAACATTCAGAAAAGCCAAACACAATAGCAGCCCAGCCAAGCACAGCAGCTTAGCCCGAACCTTGAAGAATGCCAAGTAGAGGGACTCAGGCCTTAAAGGCATGTTCAAGCAATGCTTAAATGTGCAAACCTTCTAAAAAGCTCTTCATATACAAAAGTTAATTGCAATTGTGTATTTCTTTTTTCTAACATACTTTTATACTTACAGAAAGCTTGCAAATTTCTTGCATAGATTTTCCTGTCTTCTTCCTATGTTAGTATCTTATTAATTAGAAAAGCTGTAGTTGAGTTGAGCAGGCTTCTTGTTGCAGTGACTCCTGGATCCAGGGCACATGGACTTCAGTAGTTGCGGCACACGGGCTCCATAGTTCTGGCTCTGAGGCTCTAGAGCACAGGCTCCATAGTTGTGGCTCACAGGCTTAGTTGTTCTGCAGCAGGTAGGATCTTCCCAGACCAGGGCTCAAACCCATGTCTCCTGTGCTGGCAGGCAAACTCTTCACCACTTAGCTACCAGGGAAGCCCCTATTGTTGTTTTTAACTAAGTTCTTTAATCACTCTCTCGGTAGTATGACACAATTCATATCAATTTATACTGTGACCAGTAAGAATTTGGGGGTATTTGATAGAGGGGTCAGTCTGTTGGAGTGAACTAGCCCCACTGAGTTTATCTGAACATGAACTTGAACAATTTGTGAAAACCAGTTGACATCTGGAAACTACTGGTGGAACCAGCTGGTCAAGGAGCAGTGTGTTCACAACTTGACTTTGTCCAGACCGAGAAAGGAAAGAAAAATCACCCAGGACTGATTTCTTTCTGTTTTAAACTCGTGTTCACTACTGAGAACTTGTCTCGTTCTCCCTCTTCCTGCATGAGCATGGAGCCTCAGGACTACCAGGTGATGGGCTAAGCTCGCAGGAAGGAGCCCTGTTTTGCTTCAGGCAAAGTCTCCTTCCTCAATTTCCACTTTCCACCCTTTGTTGATGCAGTCCCACAAGAGCTGCGTCTGAAGATAGACAGCTCTGCTTGCTCTGCTAGATAATGAAAACACAATTATGAAATAATGTAAATGTGCATATAAAAACATTCAGAAAAGCCAAACACAATAGCAGCCCAGCCAAGCACAGCAGCTTAGCCCGAACCTTGAAGAATGCCAAGTAGAGGGACTCAGGCCTTAAAGGCATGTTCAAGCAATGCTTAAATGTGCAAACCTTCTAAAAAGCTCTTCATATACAAAAGTTAATTGCAATTGTGTATTTCTTTTTTCTAACATACTTTTATACTTACAGAAAGCTTGCAAATTTCTTGCATAGATTTTCCTGTCTTCTTCCTATGTTAGTATCTTATTAATTAGAAAAATGATTAACTGTAGACTTTATTTAGGTTTCATGTTTTCCCATGAATGCCCTTTGCTGTTCCAGGAGTCTGTCTCCTCGCTTTTCTCCGGCAGCTAGCAGTGCTTGGTCTCCAATCTCTTATGGTGAGAAAGTGCTTTGGGAGAGTATGCAGACTGCTGCTCAATGTTATTATTGACTTCGTTAGCCTTGGTCACTTGGCCAAAGGGCTATCTACTGGGCTTCCCCACTGTAAGGTTAACATTTTCCCATTTTAATCAGACGTCTTGGGGAGACTATTTGAAGATATTCATGAATCCCCTGCCCCTAATTTTACATCTGTGAATGGATCGGGTCTCCTAGAATGATTACTATATTGTTCTCATGCAATTTCACATATTCTTGATTCTTTTCACCTTACTGATTGGAATTCTTCCCTGAGGAAGAGATGCCCTTCTTCCCCACTGACTTATTTATTCAGTTACTTATATCAGTATGAACTCTGGGTGTTTATTTTTTGAGTTATAATAGAAAGTTTTCATTATTTTGCTGCTCAGATTATTCAGCCTGTGTTATTGGGAGCTCTCCTTGGTGACTGCCTGGGCCCTTCCTACATTCCCAGGCCCTTTCTGAGCACTAACTATTTTCTGGCTCCATAAGATTTCCCAGACTTATCTAGTACTTTCCTTGCCCCGACACAGGAATCAGGCTATTCTTTTATTGCCATGTAGATGGTATTGATATTTTAATGGCATTTCAGAATGAGGACCTGGGTGTCTGGGTGAGCTCATGGTAGCAGAGTGTCCTGGCTCTGGGGCCCTCTCAAGGGACAGAGCTGGGAACATGTGGCATGGACGTTCCGTGTCCCTTTGTCTGCACATGTATTACAAACAGCGAGCGCCTGTCATTGCCTCTGATTCCAGCCCCAAACCAAGGGCTCATCTTTGCCTTATTCCCGGCCAAACTTGGCACTTGTTTCCCCAGGCTGAGAAACAGGACTTTCCTGTTGGTTCAGTCCCAGGGCACACACGGTGATGACTGCTTCCCAACACCACAGACCACGCTTCCTAGCCAGAGTGCAGGACTTGCGCATGATTTTAATTTTTTTTTTTTTTGTCAGTCAAAATCCTGTCAAAATTAGGCTGGTGCGCTCTTGCTTCCCGCTCCCCGCAGTGACTCACCTACCACGCAGGTTCATCGTGGGGATTTCTCCACTCTTGTTCTTGACACCTTTACGTTCTTTGATGCAGTTTAAAATGATGCTTTCTTGACACGGTGATCTCCAAAGACTGCTGTTAAGTTGACTGGAAATTGCTCTCTGGAGGTGAACGTCGACACCGCGGCTGCTTAGATGCTCGTCGGGGTTCCTGTACACAGAGGTGTTTCCGGACGTGCACGAACAGAGACGGGAGTCCAGGCAAGCAGGGAGACTGTCCAGTCTGAGGTACTGCTTCTCAGACATCAGCCGTCTATGGATAATGTCACAATTTCTTAACACTTTAGAAAAACACCTTCCTTGTTACTAAACGCTGTTTAAAGGGAAATTTTTTATTGGCGTGTTAAATGGAAAATTGGTATCATCTGAAATGAATGAAAACAGCACTTATATGTAAGCCTGAGTTCAAGGAAAAGGATCACTTCTTAAAAATAAAAATAATAAATATATCCTAATATAGCTATTGGGTTTTACAAGACGAAAACTTGGATATTTCCCAAGAAAGAAACATTGTGACTTATGAAAGGTTAGTAACAAATATATTCCGAATACACGTAACTTAATTGAATAGGCATAGCTTCCTTGGTGGCTCGGATAGTAAAGGATCCGCCTGCGGGAGACCTGCGCTTGATTCCTGGGCTGGGAAGATCCCCTGGAGGAGGGAATGGCAGCCCGCCCCGCTGTGCTTGCCTGGAGAATCCCGTGGACAGAGGAGCCTGGTGGGTGGCCTACAGTCCATGGGTCTCAAAGAGTTGGACATGATTAAGCGACTAAGACTTTCACTTTTTTGATGTTAAACCATTCTCCAAATAGCAACTATGTGTTTGAAAAAATCACAAGTATTTTACCACTACTTCTCATTAATTTCTCATTAGTTCACAATCAAAGTTAAGAAGGCAACTATTTTTTTTTAATTTATTTTTTTAAAACTTTTATTTTACTTTTAACTTTTACAGAGTTTTGTTGTTTACAGATATACATGTTCCCAGATTAGTCATATGTATATCCCCCCCTTCCCACCCCTCCTGACCATCACACAGCACCCCTGAAGGATCCCCTTTTCTCACAGAGCAATGACTATAGCTATTTTCTTCACTTATGATAGTACAGGCCTTCATGCTACTTCCTTTACGCCTCCCACCCTCTGTTCCTTCCCCACAATGTCCATACATCCACTGTCCATGTCTGTCTTTCCTTCGCTTCACTGTGTGTGCCGTCATCACCATCCTACTAGATTCCATATATATGTGTTAATATATTGTATTTGTCCTCTTTCTGACTGACTTCACTTTTTATGATACGTTCTAGATTCAGCCACCTCATTAGCGCTGATTCAAGAAGGCAACTATTTTTAAAAATACGTTTGTTTCTAAAAGGCTTCGAGAACAACGGGTACCTCTTTCGCTGTGTAGCTATTTCATGATGTCCAGAAAGAGAGCACAAAAGTCTGTTTTTTTCATTCGCTACTGCCACCTAGCTTGAGAAAATATCTTTGAAGCTCAAATTTGAAAATCTTTATACGGCTCTCTCTAAAATTGAGAATGCAGTATCCTGAGCTTACCTTAATGGACTATTTTTGCTGTCGTACTTAATCTTCAGCACAACTCCCATCTGACCCATAAATGAGGGAAACTCCCAAAGAGGAAAGAAAAACCCCCACACTTCTAGCCTTGAGAGTCCCCCTCCTGCAGATGTTATCAGCCCAGGTCTGTAAACCAGGAGGAGTGGGGCTCCTCCCAGCAGAGCCGCCAGGAGGTTGCTGTGCTGAAGCCCCTCTCCTCTGTGGCTCACCAGCAGGTGGCAACCGACAGGAGTGCGCCCTGTGCAGGACCCAGCTTTAAAGGATTTTGTTTTGCGGAGGTTTTGTGAGTACCAAACCCAGAGGCAATCTCCTGTCTGTGTCTAAGGAGCTGCCCTATCATCAGTACACATATGGCAACACGTTTTGGAGCAGAGAAGAACTACTTTTTCCCTTTTTGATATAGCTTATCTAAACTGTGAGTACAGTGGTTACTTGAAAAAGCTGATTAAGCTGGTGTGTCAGACATTCTTCTATTTGAAAAGAATTGCTCGTATTTCCTGAGGTCTTCACAGAGTGGGCACTGTTCTAAGGGCTTCCTTCAACATCAGTGGTAAAGACACTGAGACACAGAAAGGCCAAGTACGCTGTTTGAGGTGGTCCGGGCATGAGCCTGCGGTCTTGGCCACTGTGCTCACTCCCTGTCACAGGACACCTGCGGCCAGGACCACCAGGCAAGGCGGCCCCACCCACTGAGCAAGGCCCATCTCACAAGGCTGACCAGGATCAACACTCTGTGTCTGCCGGGGCGTTGCTCCCACCCCAGTGCAGCAATCAGTTGCCTACGAGATGAAGTCAGTGGGAACTTGCCAGTGAAAATTCTTTGAGTATGTGTGACATTAAAAAATAAACATTCCCGACCTTTTCCATTTTCCCTTCACTTGTGGGAACTAGCCTTTCAAAGTGTCTGACAGTATCTTTGTCATCAAGCTCAGGACTGTTGGCCTCAGGTGTGGTGGGTGGGAGAGTCAGGTCTCCAGGGCTTTGTGTGGAGGGGGCCCCAGAGGAAGGAGACTGTACTTCCAGTCCTGCCCGGCTTTAATCTTTGAGGAGGTTTCCAGAGTTTTCATGTCCATTAGCTCATTTAATCCTTCCCAAAACTTGTCTCATGGATGTGATAAAAATTTGCCAAGACTCAGACGTTCCACTATCGATTCAAGTTCACATGGAATTGAACATCCTTTCAAAATCGATGCTTTTGTTCATGCATCCCTTAGGAGTTCTCACTTATGAGAAAGATAGTGTGGCCTCTCCTAGAAAATTCTAAGCCTGTAACTTCTAATTTTCTTGAAAGGTTGAAATCATATGATATAATACAGAGGTGTTTGAATCTTGAAAACAAGTGCTAGTACTATCATACAAGGGTGAGACAAGTTGAGAGAGAAGCATGGGTGCACATACACTCACATATATAAATAGCCAGTGGGAATTTGCTGTGTGATTCAGGGAACTCAAACTGGGCTCTGTAATAATGTGGACGGGTGGGAGTGGGTGGAGAGAGGGAGGGAGAAAGAGGGAGGGGCCATATGCACACCTATGTTTAATCCGTGTTGATGTATAATAGAAAATCAAACCAATACTGTAAAACAGCCATCCATCAATTAAAATAATTAAAATGAATCAATTTTAAAAGTATAAAAAATGGAAATTATATTTTTTTAGGTATTAAAATTCACTTGTAAGTAGTTAAGTTATAAGACCAAACAGAGTGATGTCACGTTATTTTCAAATTACGACTTTATTTTTTGAGCAGGTTTTGGTTTTACAGGAAAAAAAAAATCAGCAACTAATATGGAGAGTCTCCAAAGCCATCTTTATTCTGACATACCCAATTCTCCTTGTTTTTAACATCTTGCATCAGAGTGGTACATGTGTCAATTTCTTTCTATTTTAATGAGTGGGCTGGGTTATCTCGTAGTTCTGTACAAGTTATTTTTACTTTTAAGCCAAGAAATGAGTTGTTATATCCATAGTAGAAGGCATGTTATGTCCTGTTCACGTTTATCTTTACTTTTAGGGAGATCTGATTGCACGGGGATTCTGGAATGATGGTTTATTTTATTTATTTATTTTTAATTTTTCTCTGGAAATATCTTTTTCTATTTTTTTAAACATTTATTTTATTTATTTATCTTTTGGGGGGTGAGGTGGGGAGGGAGGGGGACGGATGGGCCACTTCTATTGGTCTTTCATTTCTCTATTTTAATCCATCTTTGTTCTTCAGCTCCTGTGGGCCTCCCATCGCGGTGGCCTCTGTCGTCGCAGAGTGCCGGCTCTGGGCACATGCGCACCAGAGCTCCGACTCTGTAATTGGACACATCAGTCCAGCCGCTCCGCAGCACGTGGGATCTTCCCAGGCCAGCGATCGAACTGGCGCCCCTTGCACTGCAAGGCGGTGTCCTTATCCACTGGACCACCAGGGGACGCCCTGATGGTTTATTTTTATTAAAGATCTACCTTCTGTTGATAAGTACAATGCTTTTCATTATACAACATAAGGAAAACTTACTTAATTTTCAATTTAGCTAAAAGACTGTGTTACTTTTGCGTGGAAAACAGTGTGTAGTGTAACACAGGCATTCCCAGAAAGCAGTCAGCACTGTCCCAGGAGGAAAGAGCTAATGCTGAATACTCATGAGGTGCCCAGGCCCCTGCCTTGATGAGGGGGGGGGCCATATACATAAAATTTAAACTATGTAAAACAGCCATCCATCAATTAAAATAATTAAAATGAATCAATTTTAAAAGTATAAAAAATGGAAATTATATTTTTTTAGGTATTAAAATTCACTTGTAAGTAGTTAAGTTATAAGACCAAACAGAGTGATGTCACGTTATTTTCAAATTACGACTTTATTTTTTGAGCAGGTTTTGGTTTTACAGGAAAAAAAATCAGCAACTAATATGGAGAGTCTCCAAAGCCATCTTTATTCTGACATACCCAATTCTCCTTGTTTTTAACATCTTGCATCAGAGTGGTACATGTGTCAATTTCTTTCTATTTTAATGAGTGGGCTGGGTTATCTCGTAGTTCTGTACAAGTTATTTTTACTTTTAAGCCAAGAAATGAGTTGTTATATCCATAGTAGAAGGCATGTTATGTCCTGTTCACGTTTATCTTTACTTTTAGGGAGATCTGATTGCACGGGGATTCTGGAATGATGGTTTATTTTATTTATTTATTTTTAATTTTTCTCTGGAAATATCTTTTTCTATTTTTTTAAACATTTATTTTATTTATTTATCTTTTGGGGGGTGAGGTGGGATGGAGGGGGACGGATGGGCCACTTCTATTGGTCTTTCATTTCTCTATTTTAATCCATCTTTGTTCTTCAGCTCCTGTGGGCCTCCCATCGCGGTGGCCTCTGTCGTCGCAGAGTGCCGGCTCTGGGCACATGCGCACCAGAGCTCCGACTCTGTAATTGGACACATCAGTCCAGCCGCTCCGCAGCACGTGGGATCTTCCCAGGCCAGCGATCGAACTGGCGCCCCTTGCACTGCAAGGCGGTGTCCTTATCCACTGGACCACCAGGGGACGCCCTGATGGTTTATTTTTATTAAAGATCTACCTTCTGTTGATAAGTACAATGCTTTTCATTATACAACATAAGGAAAACTTACTTAATTTTCAATTTAGCTAAAAGACTGTGTTACTTTTGCGTGGAAAACAGTGTGTAGTGTAACACAGGCATTCCCAGAAAGCAGTCAGCACTGTCCCAGGAGGAAAGAGCTAATGCTGAATACTCATGAGGTGCCCACTGCCTGTCTCTTTGCCCACACAGGCCTCCTCGGATCCCTGCCAAGCCAGGATCTGCAGGAGAAAATTTCCAAGCTATAATAGCAGGCAAGTGACTGAGCACTCTGTCAGGGGAGTAACCCCTCAAAGCCCACTGCCTACCCACAAAGTCACGCCAAGCTCTGAGGGATCTGACCAAGCCCAATATTTACATTTCAAACGTTGGGGAAGAGGGACCATCTCAGAAACTGTCAGTGAAGGATTTAGAATATGCCCCACTCTGAGGCAGAGTGATCTGACTTCTAGCGTCCAGAGCCCTTGGCTCGGCCATTCTGACGCCCAGAGATAAGCAGTGCCATTGACCTTTGCCTGCCTGCTGTTCGGCACTGATTGACAGGACACAATGTCGAGTCTCAAAGTCTGGACCACTCAGGATGACCATACATTAACAATGGGCAAAATTGGGAACAATGGCAATGAAATGGGCAGAAAAATGAAATTGCTGAAATTGAAGAGAGTATAGAAAATACTCTAGATGACAAAATACAAAACTCTACAGATGTTTAGGCATCTAGCTTTTCTTTTAAAGTAATTTTAATTTTGATTGAAATTCTTGATAAAGCTTTCAAATTGTAGATAATATTGAAGAAATGCTCACGAGCATCTTGGATGAAAAAAAAAATGCTTACGGTGGCCCTTTTTTGGTCCCCCTTTTTCCCCCCCCATCGCGGTGGCCTCTGTCGTCAGAGTCCCGGCTCTGGGCGCATGCGCACCAGAGCTCTGGCTCTGTAATTGGACACATCAGTCCAGCCGCTCCGCAGCACGTGGGATCTTCCCAGGCCAGCGATCGAACTGGCGCCCCTTGCACTGCAAGGCGGTGTCCTTATCCACTGGACCACCAGGGGACGCCCTGATGGTTTATTTTTATTAAAGATCTACCTTCTGTTGATAAGTACAATGCTTTTCATTATACAACATAAGGAAAACTTACTTAATTTTCAATTTAGCTAAAAGACTGTGTTACTTTTGCGTGGAAAACAGTGTGTAGTGTAACACAGGCATTCCCAGAAAGCAGTCAGCACTGTCCCAGGAGGAAAGAGCTAATGCTGAATACTCATGAGGTGCCCACTGCCTGTCTCTTTGCCCACACAGGCCTCCTCGGATCCCTGCCAAGCCAGGATCTGCAGGAGAAAATTTCCAAGCTATAATAGCAGGCAAGTGACTGAGCACTCTGTCAGGGGAGTAACCCCTCAAAGCCCACTGCCTACCCACAAAGTCACGCCAAGCTCTGAGGGATCTGACCAAGCCCAATATTTACATTTCAAACGTTGGGGAAGAGGGACCATCTCAGAAACTGTCAGTGAAGGATTTAGAATATGCCCCACTCTGAGGCAGAGTGATCTGACTTCTAGCGTCCAGAGCCCTTGGCTCGGCCATTCTGACGCCCAGAGATAAGCAGTGCCATTGACCTTTGCCTGCCTGCTGTTCGGCACTGATTGACAGGACACAATGTCGAGTCTCAAAGTCTGGACCACTCAGGATGACCATACATTAACAATGGGCAAAATTGGGAACAATGGCAATGAAATGGGCAGAAAAATGAAATTGCTGAAATTGAAGAGAGTATAGAAAATACTCTAGATGACAAAATACAAAACTCTACAGATGTTTAGGCATCTAGCTTTTCTTTTAAAGTAATTTTAATTTTGATTGAAATTCTTGATAAAGCTTTCAAATTGTAGATAATATTGAAGAAATGCTCACGAGCATCTTGGATGAAAAAAAAAAATGCTTATCTCTTTTTACAAAAACTGGCTCTAGGGAAGCCTTAGATGTAAAACAAATATCTTGTGATATATAAGGAATGGTAGGAGGATTTTCTTTAATCCCATTAAAAACAGGGTGTTTCTATAGACTCGGGAGAGTGTATTTTAAGTTCCCGTTCTTAACAAGGCCACGAGTCTTGGCAAACTGTTTAATTTTCTTGTCTTTAATTTTTTCCCCCCAATTGAGAAATAAAAATTCACTCAGTAACAGAGCATTTTGCTGGGCACTGAAAATTACAAAGTTGACCAAGGCTTGGTCTTCTCCTCAAGAGCCTTTGGTGAAAAGGGAGGCATGTAAACAAGTGAGATGCTGAGATATTTAAAGTAGGTGGATGATGCACAACTAAAACATCCACAAACATGATAAAATGCCAAAATGTAGCCTTAGCAAAAGTATGCAAGTATTGTGTGAGGACTTTACAATACTTCTAATAAAAACAACATTAGATTTGGACAAATGCAAAGACACCCATTACTGCTTTGGACAACTGAACTTCATAAGGATAATTTTCCTTATGCTAGTACATTTATTATTAGTATAACACAATGCCACTAAAAATAGTAACTCTCTTTTTCTGAAGATGGTGGATTCTTAAGTTCATATGTGAAAATAAACAGAAAGAACAGTCAGGGAAACCTGCAAAGAAAAGGAAAAGTGAGAAAATTTTTTGCCCTGCTACATTTTAACAAATAGCATGAAGACTTGTAATCTGATCAGTGAGGGAAAATGTGCAGACAAGTCTTCCCTGTGTTTTCATTTTTCAGCTCACTTATACCTTCAGTTCAATGACCCTTTTGTAACTCCATTCTGGATGACATACACAATGGGCAAAATTGGGAAAACAATGGCAATGAAATGGGCAGAAAATGAAATTGCTGAAATTGAAGAGTATAGAAAATACTCTAGATGACAAAATACAAAACTCTACAGATGTTTAGGCATCTAGCTTTTCTTTTAAAGTAATTTTAATTTTGATTGAAATTCTTGATAAAGCTTTCAAATTGTAGATAATATTGAAGAAATGCTCACGAGCATCTTGGATGAAAAAAAAAAATGCTTATCTCTTTTTACAAAAACTGGCTCTAGGGAAGCCTTAGATGTAAAACAAATATCTTGTGATATATAAGGAATGGTAGGAGGATTTTCTTTAATCCCATTAAAAACAGGGTGTTTCTATAGACTCGGGAGAGTGTATTTTAAGTTCCCGTTCTTAACAAGGCCACGAGTCTTGGCAAACTGTTTAATTTTCTTGTCTTTAATTTTTTCCCCCCAATTGAGAAATAAAAATTCACTCAGTAACAGAGCATTTTGCTGGGCACTGAAAATTACAAAGTTGACCAAGGCTTGGTCTTCTCCTCAAGAGCCTTTGGTGAAAAGGGAGGCATGTAAACAAGTGAGATGCTGAGATATTTAAAGTAGGTGGATGATGCACAACTAAAACATCCACAAACATGATAAAATGCCAAAATGTAGCCTTAGCAAAAGTATGCAAGTATTGTGTGAGGACTTTACAATACTTCTAATAAAAACAACATTAGATTTGGACAAATGCAAAGACACCCATTACTGCTTTGGACAACTGAACTTCATAAGGATAATTTTCCTTATGCTAGTACATTTATTATTAGTATAACACAATGCCACTAAAAATAGTAACTCTCTTTTTCTGAAGATGGTGGATTCTTAAGTTCATATGTGAAAATAAACAGAAAGAACAGTCAGGGAAACCTGCAAAGAAAAGGAAAAGTGAGAAAATTTTTTGCCCTGCTACATTTTAACAAATAGCATGAAGACTTGTAATCTGATCAGTGAGGGAAAATGTGCAGACAAGTCTTCCCTGTGTTTTCATTTTTTTTCAGCTCACTATGCTTTAGATCTACCTTCAGTTCAATGATTCCCTCTTCGCTGAGTCTAAACTGCTGTTAAATATGTTTATTGTGTTCTTGATTTATTTTTGCATGTAGTTCTCCCTATAGTGTCAACTTTCTGCTGAAATTCTGCAAAATGTTTTTAATTCCTTGAATGCATACATCATAATTTATGATAATCCCATTGCAAATGAGTACATTCAATGTATAATTTTTAAGGTTTAAAAGTTTAAATTTTGTAAGATTACAAGGACGCAAGACAATGCCACATAGTGCTTAGGGACATATACATTAATAATAAAAGTATCAAGAAATATATAGAATTAATAAATAGCTAATTCAGGATGATGATTATCTTTGATTTAGAAAAGGAAGGCAATTGGGAAGAGTTTGTTTTATTTCTTGCTGGGTGATAATAATGTGGGTCTTTATTCTCCTTTTTCCATGTCTTACGAACCATGTTATGAAAAAGTCGACACATGCATGCATAAAATGTAAGGCAATAAGAACACAAAGTAGGATATAAAGCTGGAGTGTGAGGATTGCTGGGCTACCGTGTGGAGGCGAGAATGCAAAGCTGAAAGCGGTGACAGTCATCGAGGGAAAGCATTACCTTCGGAATACTCTACTGTTGTACTCGTGGTGGTGGTTAACTCACTTATAAATCTAGCATGAAGTTAAACAATAAAGCACTAAAATGACTATAATTATAAGAATTTGTTGATGGATACACAGATAAAAGAGATAAATCATAACATTAAAGACAAAATGGAAGTCAGTGGAAAGTAGAAATGCAGAGCTATAGAATGTGTGCTAAGTTGTTATCAACCTAAAACAGACTCTTATAAATATGGCAAAAATCTACAGTAGACACATGAAATATAAAGAGAAAGGAATCAGCATTAAGGACACTTCAGCTTTAAGGACATGTGTAGACTGAAGGAATGGAAAAAGATATTACCCACAAATGGAAACCAAAAGAAATCAGAGGCAGCTGTACGTATACCAGAAAAAAATAGACTTTAAATCAAATACTTTAATAAGAACAAAGACAGTCATTATATAATGATAAAGGGGTCAATTCAACAAGATGCAGTGGCATTTGTAAATACTTATGTTCCCAACATAGAAGCACTTTCACTGACAGAGCATCCAGACAATCAATGAGGAAACATTCTGTTTAAATAACATGTCAGACCAACAGCAGAAGAATACACATTTTTCTCAAGTGCTCATGGAATATTCTCCAGGATAGAGCCTACGGTAGGCACAAAACAGGTCTTAGTAAAGTTAAGAAAACTGAAATAGCATCAAGCACCTTTCTGACTACATTTTATGAAACTAGAGTAAGAATAAAACTAGACAATTCACAAATAAGTAGAAATTAAACAACGCTCGTGTATGACTGGCCTACAGTTCACATCACACTCCACAGTGAAAGTGTGAAAACTTTCTCTACAAGATCAGGAACAAACAGGATGCTATTGTTACCTCCTATTGAGCATAGTACCGGACTCCTTAGCCAGAGCAGTGAGGCAAGAAAAAGAAAGCATCCAAAATGGAAAAGAAGTACAGTTATCTGTGTTTGCAAATGGCATGTTATTATATGTAGAAGTCCTGTGTCCATCCACAAACGAATGGACAAAGAAAATACGGTATACATAAAAAAAGCAGAAAATCCTGGAACTTGTGCCAAATATGGATAGACCTAGAGGGCATTATGCTAGGTGAAATAAGTCAGTCTCTCCGAAAGAAAGACAAATATTGTATGACCTCATGTGTGTGCTCAGTTATGTCCAACTCTTTGCAATCCCATGGACTATAGCCTGTCAGGCTCCTCTGTCCATGGAATTTTCCAAGCAACGATACTACAGTGGGTTGCCATTCCTCCTCCACAGGATCTTCCTGATCCAGGGATTGAACCTGTGTCTCTTGCATCTCCTGCATTGGCGGCAGATTCTTTACCACTACGCCACCTGGGAAGCCTGCAGGTCTCATATTGGAATCTAAAGAAGCTAAACTCATAGGAACAGAGAGTTGATTGGTGCTTACCAGAGACTGGGAGGTGGGGAAATTAAGAGATACTAGTTAAAGGATACAAACTTCTAGTTTCAACAAATAATATGTTCTGGTGAGCTAATGTATAGCATGTGACCATGGTTGATAATATTGTCTTGTATAACTGAAATTTGCTAAGAGAGTGGAACTTAAATGTTCTCATAAAAATTAAATATGTGACATAGTGATGTGTTAATTAGTGGGAATCCTTTCACAATGCATATGCATTCCAAATCATCATGTTGTGCCCTTTAAATATTTTACAATTTTATCTGTCAATTACATGGTAATAAAGCTGAAAAAGAAAAAAAAGTTAGCCGCACAGTCATGGAGGAGGGCTTTAACCTCAAGACTGACCACAGACCTCTGGCTGCTTAACAAAAAGAAAATAAGGAAAGCAAAATTAAGACATTCACTTGCATTTTAAAAACATTTACTTAGAGACAACAGAACCATATCAACATAGCTTTATCCTACTGCTACAGATGAACAAGCATAACTCATAAAGAAGGAAAGTTAATGGATGTCGTCTTTTTTATGCACAGTTGAGCTTCCTTATAATATTTCATGTATATGTAATTTCTGAAGATATAATTTTTAAAGATTACTATTTCAGTCAATACCTTCAACTTTTTTTAATTTTGAATAAACAAATAATCCTGTGAAGTCTATGTGTCCAAAACTACTGGTATACATAAAAAGCAGAAAATCCTGGAACTTGTGCCAAATATGGATAGACCTAGAGGGCATTATGCTAGGTGAAATAAGTCAGTCTCTCCGAAAGAAAGACAAATATTGTATGACCTCATGTGTGTGCTCAGTTATGTCCAACTCTTTGCAATCCCATGGACTATAGCCTGTCAGGCTCCTCTGTCCATGGAATTTTCCAAGCAACGATACTACAGTGGGTTGCCATTCCTCCTCCACAGGATCTTCCTGATCCAGGGATTGAACCTGTGTCTCTTGCATCTCCTGCATTGGCGGCAGATTCTTTACCACTACGCCACCTGGGAAGCCTGCAGGTCTCATATTGGAATCTAAAGAAGCTAAACTCATAGGAACAGAGAGTTGATTGGTGCTTACCAGAGACTGGGAGGTGGGGAAATTAAGAGATACTAGTTAAAGGATACAAACTTCTAGTTTCAACAAATAATATGTTCTGGTGAGCTAATGTATAGCATGTGACCATGGTTGATAATATTGTCTTGTATAACTGAAATTTGCTAAGAGAGTGGAACTTAAATGTTCTCATAAAAATTAAATATGTGACATAGTGATGTGTTAATTAGTGGGAATCCTTTCACAATGCATATGCATTCCAAATCATCATGTTGTGCCCTTTAAATATTTTACAATTTTATCTGTCAATTACATGGTAATAAAGCTGAAAAAGAAAAAAAAGTTAGCCGCACAGTCATGGAGGAGGGCTTTAACCTCAAGACTGACCACAGACCTCTGGCTGCTTAACAAAAAGAAAATAAGGAAAGCAAAATTAAGACATTCACTTGCATTTTAAAAACATTTACTTAGAGACAACAGAACCATATCAACATAGCTTTATCCTACTGCTACAGATGAACAAGCATAACTCATAAAGAAGGAAAGTTAATGGATGTCGTCTTTTTTATGCACAGTTGAGCTTCCTTATAATATTTCATGTATATGTAATTTCTGAAGATATAATTTTTAAAGATTACTATTTCAGTCAATACCTTCAACTCTAAGTGTTACTTGATATACTACTTAAGCTGATTTATTCTTTTATATTCATTTTGCAAATAATAAAGTGGCACTCATGCCCCAATCCTTAGATTCTCAAGATACAATAAAGTCACCATATATACAGTCAAATCAAATGTTCAGTGCTGTTTGAAAATGAATGCAAGAGATATGCAATATTAAGTAGTATATGTGATGAAAAAATCAATGGAAAGTGAAGACACATAAGTTAACCATTTATATATATAAAAGATTTTGGTTTTATATATAAATAGATAGATATCAACTTAGACATTGTTTAACTGAATAGTAAATCCTGCCAGGCTAGAACTAATTTGTTTGTAATTCTCAAAGAGCAAAATAATATAAACTTTAATTCATGGTAACATAGTTGGCTGGAAAAATGCCAGTTTGACCTCGAAGCTTTCCTTCCCACCAATCGAAATGTGAATCTGTTTTTGAAATAACTGTGATTCTGTCTCCAGCTTGAAAATTCAAATCTCCTGGCTGTTGTCCTTCAAAAGAATATAATGCTGTCACTTCTTTGGGTTGGTTTGAATTGCCTAAAACAAGGAAAAAGTACTTATTCACATTTTTATGAGAAGAACAGGAAGTATGTATAGGTAAAAGATAAATTATCAATTCAGGGCTTGGTACTCTAGCGTCGGAGGCCAGCAGAATTCACAGCACATGGTCTGTGTGATTTTTCATCGTGTTATTAAACTTGTGTTTTTCTTCTTTGTAAATACCAAATATTTGGTAATAACATTTCCTAAATCCATACAAGTCAAACCGTACATTCTTATGGGCGTAAATATGTATTTGGAAAATATTTGTGGTACAACTGCTTAAATTTTGCCTAGTCTATAAGATAATACTATTCAGTTTTCCTTATTTTAATAGAATAGCAATAATAATAGAATAACTATAATTCAATGAAATGAATTATAGCTATTAGGTAAAAGCTGATATGTATGCTTTTGATTGTATCATAAAAGATTCAATTTTACCACCATGATCTGTGGCCACTGATAATGAGGGTCACATCTCAGATGCACTTCATCACTAGACATTTATTTTCCCTTAGGCTTTTATGGCTGTTTTCATTTCTGTACTTGATCCTTTCTCTCAAAATAAGAGAGATGAAATTCAAATTAGTACATCAAGAAGCATCTCTACATGTGTTTAACAAGAACTTCAACATGTATTGGGAAAAAAATACCTTGGGGAATGAATGGATAACATGAGCAAGACACATAAAATATTATACATTGTATAGCATCATAAATATAAAGAAACAGATATTTGGTATATATTCAGCTACATGGAATTTGGTATTTTCATGTTTCAGGTAATTTTGTGCATAAAGTAGGCAATTAGATGCTTGTTAAATGCATCTTTAGATATATTGAAAATATAGATAACTAAATTCTAAATCCACTTACTTATTTGAACCTATAGTATTATAATAATAAAAATTAAAGTGATCTTGGCCTATTAGTAAGAAATGAAAATAGTCAGCACTTTAATTAAACTACAACTTACTGAAGCACTGAACTTGTATCTCACACAAGATGATGCTACTGTTCTTTCAGTGAGCACGTGCCATGTGGCTGAATCTCCTAAAGAACTAACTTTAATAATAACTACCGTAATTATATTAGTGATATTACTGGTATAGTTTTTATCTATAACTCTATTCTTTTAGTGACATACACGTATGCCACTAAAAGAATAAAGTTTTGACATAGTTTGGATAAAATCAAAACCAGTCAAATGACTGTTAACACATGTGATGAACAGGCATTGCTGTGCACTCTGGGTGGTGGCTACAGCACCGCATTAAGAGGGGACATGCAGAGTCTTCGTGCCTCATTGTGATCATATCAGAAGCATGTAAGCCAATGTCAAAGAAAGAATCACTCTGAAAACAATGTTCTTATCAATAATTATATTTAAGACCTCCATACATAAAGCTCAGCCTCAACATAGCAAACTTCATTAGTGAAAATCCTCAGTAACTCCTCCCAAATACTCTGGATAATGGTAAGAAGCAAGTAGGAAGAGTGCTTGTGAGTATGAGGGGATGCTCTGGAAGCCACGGCCACCTTAGCTGGACTGCATGCACACATCTGCAGCACTGCTCACAAAACTAAAGCTGCACAGGAATAGAGATCACCCTGAGAGAGGTGTCATTTAGCTAGGAGACAGGAGAGCAACTCTGGTTCCCGGAGCCGGCACCACGATGAACACATGTGTTCCTCACATCGGAGGAGGCAGCGGCTCACCCTCACATCACAGAATCTAAACCTGAGACTTGCAAATGTTAAGTGACTTTCCCAGCAGGTGAGATTTGAAGTTTGTCTCCAGGCAATCGTAATCACAACTGACGTTATACCCCAAGGTCTTCAGCAACCATACGAGTCTTAAACTGCATTTAACAGATTGAATTTGAATTCAACAGTGAATTTTACTTAAAAAAATTAAATTAATTTATTTTTAATTGAAGGATAATTGCTTTACAATATTGAGTTAGCTTCTGCTGAACATCAACATGAATCAGCCATATGTATAACTATGACTCCTCCCTCTGAAACCTCTCTCCCACCGCCCTCCCATCCCATCCCTCTAGGTTGTTCCAGAGCCGAGGTCTGGATTCTCTGAGTCATACAGCAAATTCCCACTGCCAATCTATTTTATATATGATAGTGTGTATGTTTCCATGTTACTCTCTCCATACATCCCACCCTCTCCTTCCTCCTGCATTTTACTTTTGTTAGGCAAACTATTTTTCTGCACCACTGACTTGTATAGTTTTTATCTTTTAACTCTAGAACTAACTTTAATAATAACTACCGTTTAAAGTGACATACTACACGTATGCCACTAAAGAATAAAGTTTTGACATAGTTTGGATAAAATCAAAACCAGTCAAATGACTGTTAACACATGTGATGAACAGGCATTGCTGTGCACTCTGGGTGGTGGCTACAGCACCGCATTAAGAGGGGACATGCAGAGTCTTCGTGCCTCATTGTGATCATATCAGAAGCATGTAAGCCAATGTCAAAGAAAGAATCACTCTGAAAACAATGTTCTTATCAATAATTATATTTAAGACCTCCATACATAAAGCTCAGCCTCAACATAGCAAACTTCATTAGTGAAAATCCTCAGTAACTCCTCCCAAATACTCTGGATAATGGTAAGAAGCAAGTAGGAAGAGTGCTTGTGAGTATGAGGGGATGCTCTGGAAGCCACGGCCACCTTAGCTGGACTGCATGCACACATCTGCAGCACTGCTCACAAAACTAAAGCTGCACAGGAATAGAGATCACCCTGAGAGAGGTGTCATTTAGCTAGGAGACAGGAGAGCAACTCTGGTTCCCGGAGCCGGCACCACGATGAACACATGTGTTCCTCACATCGGAGGAGGCAGCGGCTCACCCTCACATCACAGAATCTAAACCTGAGACTTGCAAATGTTAAGTGACTTTCCCAGCAGGTGAGATTTGAAGTTTGTCTCCAGGCAATCGTAATCACAACTGACGTTATACCCCAAGGTCTTCAGCAACCATACGAGTCTTAAACTGCATTTAACAGATTGAATTTGAATTCAACAGTGAATTTTACTTAAAAAAATTAAATTAATTTATTTTTAATTGAAGGATAATTGCTTTACAATATTGAGTTAGCTTCTGCTGAACATCAACATGAATCAGCCATATGTATAACTATGACTCCTCCCTCTGAAACCTCTCTCCCACCGCCCTCCCCATCCCATCCCTCTAGGTTGTTCCAGAGCCGAGGTCTGGATTCTCTGAGTCATACAGCAAATTCCCACTGCCAATCTATTTTATATATGATAGTGTGTATGTTTCCATGTTACTCTCTCCATACATCCCACCCTCTCCTTCCTCCTGCATTTTACTTTTGTTAGGCAAACTATTTTTCTGCACCACTGACTTATCCAGACTGAGCAGATAAGAGGGATATCTGATCCTGATGATCCCTAAATTTGATAACTGCATATGTCTTTAGTTTCAGAAATATGATTTATAATAAGTAATCGGAGCAATAAAGAGATTATGACCTGAAGAAAAGACAGAAGGGATCGCAGACTATGTTCAATCTCTGCCCCTCTCCCCACCGGAGGTTGTCTCAATTGCAGTCTCCAAGGAAGATAAGGATAAAACAGTAACAGGCAAGATGGGTCGAAGGGCCAAGGAGGTGGCTCTGGGTTGCAGCAGAGGACAAGGCAGCGCTGCTGGGTTTGAGGAGGCCGACATCCAGCATTCCTCTTTGCATCCATTCTGAACAGAGGAGAAGTAGAGAGAGTGGTGTCATTGCTGCCACAGGGAGTGAAGAATGTGGCCAAGACAGGTAGACAGAGGTGTGCCAAATTCCTCACCCAACTCAAGGGTCAGGCAAATCGCTCTATCTCTTGGAAGGGGGTAGGAGAGTCTGGAGTTTAAGGGCTGCTGCAAAGTTCATCCATATGAAACAAAGCAAAGAGCCTGGCCTGGGTGAGAGCACGTGCTCCCAGGAGGGACCAGTTCACATCCATTCGGTGCCATGATCTATTGCTGGCTTTCCTTCAGTAAGCTCAAAATGACTTAAAGTTCCTCTTTATTGTAAATAGTAGGGACAATTTCTATAAGGAGAAGTTTAATACCCATAACATAATTCATTATAAGAGATGAGTCAAGAGGATACGTTCTTCCAGGAAGAGAGATCACCCTGGAGACCATGGGAGCAGAGCCCACAGGGTCACTAAAATAGCCAGTGTCCACAGACACTTTCCCTGCTGAGTGACATGTGCCTTCAAGATCTATATTCCTGCACTTAAAAAAAATCTGGAGGATCTTTGAAGCAACTGACTATTTTTATACAAATATTCAAGTGTTCAAATAGAAGTTATTTTCCTCTCCCTAATCGGGGCTACACTTAACAGGAAACAGATTACAGTCAGCCTTAGTGACTGGCAGTTGCTTTGAGCTCATAATTAGCAAGTCTGTGTCCACGGGACACTGCTGTTTCCTGTTTCACTTCTCAGTGGAGCCTGCATAATGTGACCCATATGGCGCCTACACATCTGGCCCTAGACATGACTCAGAAGAATCCCAGCCCTTGGAAGGTCCTCTTCAAGGTGCACCAGAAGTAAGGGGACATAGCTTAGGTTTGGGGTCTCCTTTGCTGCAGAGAAGAACTGGATGACTGACTTGATGCTGGCACCCACAACCCACAGGCTATATATGGGGTCTGTACTCTGGTGAGCACAGTCTCTGCAGGATGGGCCCACTGGGTGAGGTTGCCAGACCAGCAGTTCTCAAAAGGCAAAGTCTGGGGCATTCGTGGTCACACTCGGGGAAGGGGCGCTCCTGGCATGGAGTGGGCTTAGTCCTCAGGTACACATAGCACAGAAGAGCCCCACAGCAGAGAGCTTCCCACAATGCCCAGTGTGTCCCTGACACTCACAGGGTGGACGAGGGGATGATGACTGATGCCTACCGAGGAGGTCCAGACTTCCAGCTACAAAATCTCAGTAAACAAGGTATGGACGCTCACAGCTTGTTTTACCACAAGGCCAGAAGACTTGGCAGCTGGAGCTTCCAAAGGTGCGAACCAAAAGTGCACTCAATCTGCAGAAATACGGTTATGTCCGTGTAGCATGCAGGAGGCCAGGCAGAGCCAGCCTGTGGGGCTGGAAAGCCACAGGGCTGTCTCAGTGTATACAACTTGCAGAACTACTGTGATGCCTATGTAGCCCGGAGCAGGCTTGGAGAGCCAGGCGTCCTTCTCAAACGGGCTTTCAACTCAAGCCTCAGAACTGAAAAGTCACAGGGCTGTGGCTTTTCTCTGAAGACCAATAGACTAGGCGTAAAGAAGCCTTTGGTAAGAGTTTCACTGGTTTTGCATAGTATGCAAAGTAAGATTTATGTTTAAAATAGACTTTAAACCTCGCCTTGTATTTTCTTCTACAAAATCCCTGGAAGAAGATTTTGACAAAGGACTAAAATAAATTAATGTTAATATTAACTTATTACCTAATGTTTGAAACACTTAACTTGTCCTACCCACAAATATTTTCACAGCCTGCTAAATTAATTAGGAAACTTGTGATTATAAGATGGTTATGAATCATTTTTAAAACAGAAATATTTTTATTTACCAACTCTCTCATGATAGCTGGAAAGTTCAGGGTAGAGATTATATTCGTTTCTGCTACCTAAAAAAGTCAACAGATAAATAAAAGAAGAGAACATACAGAAAACTTGCTATACATGCTATATAAAATACCCAAGAATGTCAAATCCTGTTCTTAAGCAGATATTTTAAATCACTCAAATTTAGAAAAATATCATTATTTTATCCTCTTTAAATCAAGAGGAATACCTGAATAAACACAGAAAATAGACCAAACATAAGGTAGATGGCCTCCTTAAGACATGAGGGGGTCCCTGGGGTCCACTTAGGTGGCAGCCAGTGACTTGGAAAGCACATGGACTCATCCTCAAGGTGAAGAGCTGGTAACTATATTTTCAGTTTTAAGAATCCCAGTTCAACTGCAGCTCTTAAACATATTTATTGCCTTATAATTATTAATATGCTTCTCTTTTCATGCTTCCCTTGTAGCTCAGTGGGTAGAGAATCTGCCTGTCATTCAGGAGACCCAGGTTCAGTTCCTAGTTCGAGAAAGAAATGGCAACCCATTCCAGTCTTCTTGCCTGGAGCATCCTCTGGACCGAGGAGTCTGGCTGGCCACAGCCCATGGGGTCGCAGGAGTCAGACACGACTTAGCTACTACTAAGGCGGATGGTAAACGTCTAACTATCTGTATGAGAAGTTGCACATAGACTATAATTCATGGCCTTGCAGCTACATGTTCATAAAAAACACAGATATATCTTTTTCTATAAAATATCAGAATAAGAAAATTTGTAATCCCCAAGTCAGTGATTTTTCAGTCTTGTTTGTATAATATCTAAAATAATTTTTAAACAGCAAGTATTTACTATGTATTTTAAAATTTATACCTAAAATTGTTAAATATAAGAAAAAGGATGTATTGTTTAATATATATTAGTATCAATTATTTAAACATTCATATCAGTCCCTTTCTGGATAATAGGATCTAAATATGTTAGTGATCTCAACCCATAATCATTCACTAAAGAAAAAATACAAGAGGTTTTTACTAGTCAAAAATTACATACTGTTCATTTTCAGTCTTCAAATCATATTTTCCTTTAATTTGTTTCAAAGATTTTTAACCAGTGTATTAATATTGTACTTTATACAAGTTTTTACAAAAAAATTTGTACATGAATTTATTTTTAAAATTACATTTTATATAACACAATCATCTATAATTTCTTATAGATTGAGTTATCATAATTAATATTAGTATACATTGATTGAAAATTTAACTATATTATAAATTTGTTAATTTACTAAACATTAAAGTAAAATGCTATTTGAAATGCATTTCAACAAGTAGATGAGATTTTTAACAATTAGTTCATATACACAGGATGACTGTTATTTACGGAAAGACATAGTTTCAACATAAAATTGTATTTCATTTTGATATAGATGCTAAGAAAGCTGGCTTTTATAAAATCTAGCGAGGGAAAGAAAGATATTTTATAAGAATGTAACAGAATTCTTTTATATCCCTTCTAAGATAGAAGTAAAAAAAATCACATTGTGATCTATCATCCAAACGACAGCAATAATAAAAATATTATTTATGAATGAATAAACTATTACTATTAAAATTTTTATTTTGATGATAGCTGTGTGATTAAAAAAATAATTCATATATACTTATAATATTAATTACTATTCCTGTTGTAAATTCAGATAACAGTGCCATTAGGTCTCCCTTCAGCTTTGTTGAAAGCAAAAGAAAAGAAAATGTAAACCATCTAATTTACAAAAGTAATACTGCTCGTTAGACTTACCAACTACACCAGTACCAACTTCTATGCTTCAAATTGGATTACTGTTCTTACATTCTGGGGACAATGTGTTGTAAAGATGGTTTAGAGTTTGCTTTTCTTATTCAAGTGCGAAAAAAACTACTGTGAAAGAAGAGAAGACAGAGAAGGCAGCCTGTATATCATGTTCTCACCTAGGATGGCTTTAAGAAAGAACATGTGTGGAAGGTGGAAACTGTATCTTGAATTGCCCCTGGAGGCTGCTTCGCAGTCTCTGTGTACCCCTTAAGGACAGAGGTAGCCAGTGTGAAGGCCACTGGCCTAAGACGTTTATGAACACAAAGTATAGAAATAAGCTTTGGCAAGGTGGGGAAGAAGGTGTAAATATCACCTTCTTTAAAAATAACTAGAAATTAGAGATTTGGGGTAGGGGACCATATATAAGACAAAATATGTGCCTATTAAGGCTTTCTCAACTATTAAGATAAGCACTCTGAAATACAAGTAGGAAAGTATATTCCATTCAACACAGCAAACCAAAATTGTAAAGCACTTAGGAATAAATTTAACAAGAAAGGCACAGAAACTATGAAATCTTGGGAAAGACATAAACATAATGTCTCAGCAAATTGAAAGCATAAAATATGAAGATTATTATACAAATGCCAAATTTATAGTTTATATATACAATGCTATTGTAATTAAAATAAAAATCATGGAATTCATATAAGTACATAATATTATTGTAACCAGAATTCCACGTTGGGAGTTGAGAGGAGTATTGGTAAAGTCTTCTTGAACTAACTGAGCAGTAAGTATCCAGTAACTGCAAGAATGAAATCCCTCAAGAAAACCATGAATGCACTGTATAGGAGGAAAGACCTTTATCATGACTAAAAAACTGCAGCTTTCAAATTGTGGTGCTGGAGAAGACTATTGAAAGTCCCTTGGACAGCAAGGAGATCAAACCAGCCAACCCTAAAGGAAATAAATTCTAGATAAATTATTTATTGGAAGGACTGATGCTGAAGCTGAAGCTCTAACACTTTGGCCACCTGATACAAAGAGCCAACTCACTGGAAAAGACCCTGATGCTGGGAAAGATTGAGGGCAGGACGAGAAGGAGACGACAGGACGAGATGGTTGGACGGCATTACTCAACAGACATGAGTTCGAGCCAACTCCGGGAGATGGTGAAGGACAGGGAAGTCTGACGTGTGGCAGTCCATGGGGTTACAAAGAGCTGGATGCGACTGAGTGACTGAACTGAACTCATAATACTGTGTGCCATAAAAATTTTATGGTTCTTCATTCATTAGTATATAGGTTAGGCCACCATAAAACAATCATATTGCTGCTTTTTAAATCAATGAATGAATCATTTTATCTGTAAATATGAATTTCTTTTTTCCCATTTACTTTTCAATTTTTATGTTTACTGTTAGTAATACATACAACATTTACAGTGTTTTGCATCACATAAGACAATATTGATGTGGGTACGGACAGACAGTTCATCTTGGAAACAGATGATGTGAACTATGGTATAAATAAGTACAGTACAATACCATCAATGTATTTTCTTATCCTTATAATCTGCTTAATATTTTTTCTAGTCTATATAAGAATACAGTATGTAACACATATAATATTTAAAATATGTGTTAACCAACTGCTTCTGTTATCAGTAAGGTTTCTAAGCAGCAGTGGGCTATTAGCAAAGTTCTGGGGGAGTCAAAAGATATATATGGGTTTCTGACTGCAAGGGGGACTGGTGCCCGGACTCCTGTATTATTCAAGGGCTCACTGTACTTCTTCCTGTAACTATAGCTAGTTTTCCACATGTGATCTCTCTGTTCCTAGAGGGTAGGTTCTTTAAAGGAAGGAGGTAAGTTGTTTTCATCACTGCTCTCAAAAGCCACCGCACACTGCCACTTGCATAACACTTAATTATTATAGGAAACATTGCCTACTTTAATGTACTGCTATTTATTGGTAGCCCCTGTATATGAAAAGCAGAATTCTGAAAGTAACTGTCATAATTATGAATGGTGGAAAGAGGAGTAAAGGGAGAAAACCTGATGCTTTATGAATTTATTCTATTTTAAAACCATCTTATGAAATCTTGAGCTCCCAAGAATGTATAGTAAAATCAATACTCAGAAATATAATCTATGTGTATATGAGAAAAATAGGCTTATTTTGTTTCCACTTCAAATCAGCAGGATAACAGCCTTTGCAAAAGATGCCAAAAAAAAAAAAAAAAAAAGAGAGAGAGAGAAACCTTTAAAGATAACTCTCTTTGTCGATTGGAAAAGGCATTTTCTGAATAAGAATGAACATTTTCACAAATCACAGGAATGAGACTTTGTCTCGTGTGTGTTTAGAAGAGGCCAACCATTTGTTTTTCTCTGAGACGCATCACTTTTTCTATTGGACTCTAAAGTCATAACTTTTGACTTATTAGTAATACTTCATAATTACTTAAATATAGCTATACTTAAATTGAAACAAAAATACTTACTTTGAGAGCCAGAATTCAGCTGTACTTGTGTAGAGGACTGCTCTGGTCTTGACAATGGTTTTGGAGGCAATTCTTTATTCTGGGAGGAGCAAAAAAAAAAAAAAAAGGCACATGATTTTAAAACCCTGTTTTTACTTAGGAGTATATACAGCTTTTAATTTCCCCCCAGTGGGTGCACATGGCAAATATTACCCCATGCCCTCATTAACAGAGCACGCATATTGCTCTAAGCGGCAGAACGTCGAACTTGACAACATCCGTGGGACCACAGGGGCACACGTCTGCAACCAGAAGCTTCCCTCTTCCCAGCCCCCTCACCACTGTGTAGGCAGCGTCACGGGACCGGCTGAGGGATGCTCCCAGAAAGGACCACATGGCTCCAAAAGGGGCGGAGCTAGATGGACAAGGAGCAGAAGGCTCTCCACATACCAAGGCACCAGGCTAACAGCATTACTAGTATTACTAATTAACATTATAAATTCTATCCTTGCAGAAATACAATCATGGAAAACCATGTTTCTTCCTGAAATTTGTACAGATGACTTTCAAGGTTTTATGACATTTTCCCAAGAACTTTAAGCAAATGAAATTACAAGGGAAGTTCAGCAGGTTGTTTAGAACCTGATATCAAGGAAAGAAGAGTCTATATAAAGAAATTTTCTGTAACTACTAAGAAAAATAAAAAAACTGAGCATTACCAAGGCCGCCTTCTGCTCTCGTGCTGTTCTTCTTACATTGATCCGTTGTCCTTCAATTTCATACTTCTCAGTAAAGGTATCAAGAACTGCATAAAGATCGTTTGCTTGAGCAGGCCGTGGTATGTCTCCAAATAAAATGTCATAAGCGAATGTCTTGACAATAAAATCTAATAGGAAATATATGAAGAGCATTTCTTTTGCAGACATAGATCTTTACTAAAGTCAAATGTAGGACACACACCTGTGTATGTGTGTGTCTTTCACTCACACACAGTTCTTCACATATACTACTTTCCAAACACTAACTACAAGCCATGACCCAGGTTAAGGCCCTAAACCCACCGAAAAGTTTCGAAAAAACATTTTCACAAATCACAGGAATGAGACTTTGTCTCGTGTGTGTTTAGAAGAGGCCAACCATTTGTTTCTCTGAGACGCATCACTTTCTATTGGACTCTAAAGTCATAACTTTTGACTTATTAGTAATACTTCATAATTACTTAAATATAGCTATACTTAAATTGAAACAAAAATACTTACTTTGAGAGCCAGAATTCAGCTGTACTTGTGTAGAGGACTGCTCTGGTCTTGACAATGGTTTTGGAGGCAATTCTTTATTCTGGGAGGAGCAAAAAAAAAAAAAAAAGGCACATGATTTTAAAACCCTGTTTTTACTTAGGAGTATATACAGCTTTTAATTTCCCCCCAGTGGGTGCACATGGCAAATATTACCCCATGCCCTCATTAACAGAGCACGCATATTGCTCTAAGCGGCAGAACGTCGAACTTGACAACATCCGTGGGACCACAGGGGCACACGTCTGCAACCAGAAGCTTCCCTCTTCCCAGCCCCCTCACCACTGTGTAGGCAGCGTCACGGGACCGGCTGAGGGATGCTCCCAGAAAGGACCACATGGCTCCAAAAGGGGCGGAGCTAGATGGACAAGGAGCAGAAGGCTCTCCACATACCAAGGCACCAGGCTAACAGCATTACTAGTATTACTAATTAACATTATAAATTCTATCCTTGCAGAAATACAATCATGGAAAACCATGTTTCTTCCTGAAATTTGTACAGATGACTTTCAAGGTTTTATGACATTTTCCCAAGAACTTTAAGCAAATGAAATTACAAGGGAAGTTCAGCAGGTTGTTTAGAACCTGATATCAAGGAAAGAAGAGTCTATATAAAGAAATTTTCTGTAACTACTAAGAAAAATAAAAAAACTGAGCATTACCAAGGCCGCCTTCTGCTCTCGTGCTGTTCTTCTTACATTGATCCGTTGTCCTTCAATTTCATACTTCTCAGTAAAGGTATCAAGAACTGCATAAAGATCGTTTGCTTGAGCAGGCCGTGGTATGTCTCCAAATAAAATGTCATAAGCGCGAATGTCTTGACAATAAAATCTAATAGGAAATATATGAAGAGCATTTCTTTTGCAGACATAGATCTTTACTAAAGTCAAATGTAGGACACACACCTGTGTATGTGTGTGTCTTTCACTCACACACAGTTCTTCACATATACTACTTTCCAAACACTAACTACAAGCCATGACCCAGGTTAAGGCCCTAAACCCACCCCTCCAAGCTCACCTCTAGAGGCAACTGTCATAAATGGTCTGATATTTATATTCTTTTCCCAATAATATAAAAGCACATATACATATATTTATATAAAAACCATATACATAACCTTTATATATGACCATGTAATAATACTTATAAATATGTATATACATACTTACATACAAGTACCTACGCTTGTACATACATTTTTACAGGTTTTTGCTTTTTAAGTTTCTTGTAAAAATGGTGCCAACATACAGTTCCCTAAAATGTTTATTTGTATCAAAATTATGTAAGGATTTGCCTTACATGTTTGGAAGTCCTGCAGTTGATTAAAAAGTATATTTGGTTTACATTATCCATGAGTTAGGTGGACTGCATCATACATTTCTAAAAGGATTCTTAACTTAAATCTCTCAAATTAATAAAACCAGAAGCAAAAACATTTCTCTTGACTTTGTAAGTTGGAGAGTTCTGCAAACCTTACTTTACCCCTACTCCCCCCATTTCCTGGTTGTTGAGGTCTCCACTGAACGTTACTGAATGAGCTATGGGATTCCAGGTTAAAGATTCTGTCACCTGTAAGCAGCAGGACCATGTGTCCACCACCAGCAGGACCAGCTCTGTCAGGGTCACTACTGTGGGATTCCTGCCAGTTTCTACAAGTAGACCTCTCAATTCTAGCTTTTACCTTTTTCTGGGCAATCAGACATATTTTAGTGAAAATTTGGAAGAGTGGTTTGGGGAAATATTAGCCAGATGCCCAGTTACAGTGAAGTTCCTCATTGCCTGTTAGGATACTCCGAAAGTTGTATCTCTTTTTTAGATCAAAATTTGTCTTTGAGTTCTGAAAGAAAGACAAAGGCTGAATGTAACAACAGGAAGCCTCTTATAAGCATGAACACTACGTGTTTATTAGTTTGGTAAAAAAGTAATTGCGGTTTCAGACCATGAATTCTAAACCCTTATAACTAGCTCCAAACACATCTTTATTAATCAAAATGTGAACCGTTACAATCAACACATTTATGCCAACAACAAATAAGTTTGTTTATTCCTGTAGTGTTGAAATCCATACTTCAGGATTCGATGAACTCTTGGAACACATATTTTGCCTCCTGCTGGTTGTGAAAGCATTGTGCCTGCAAAAAGTTGTCTAGATGCTTGAAGAAGTGGTAGTTGGTTGGTGAGAGGTCAGGTGAATATAAGGCAAAACTTTGCAGTCCAATTTGTTCAACGTTTGAAGCATCCGTTATGTGACACAAGGTTGGGCACTGTTGTGCTGAAGACTTGGGTACATTCTGTTGACCAGTGCTGGCTTGCAGGTATTGCAGTTTTCGGTGAATCTCTTTAATTTGCTGAGCATACTTCTCAGGCATAACGGTTTCACTGGGATTCAGAAAGCTGAAGTTGATCAGATCAGGATCAGTCCACCAAGCAATGACCATGATCTTGTTGGTGAAAGTGTGGCTTTGGGAAGTGCTCTGGAGCTTCTTCTTAGTCCAGCCACTCAGCTAGCCGTCACTGGGTGCCAAATAAAATCCCCTTTTTGTCACACAACACAATTTGATCAAGAAATGGTTTGTTCAAGACAAGGCTGTTCACTTTCAGCATAATTATTCAACATAGTCCTGTTTCTAGCAACAGCAAGAAAAGAAGAAAAAGAAATAAAAGGAATCCAGATTGGAAAGGAAGTAAAACTCTATTTGCAGATGGCATGATACTACGTCTATGTTACTAGAAAACCCCAAAGACACTATTAGAAAACTACTATAGCTAATCAACGAATCCAGCAGTCACAGGATACAAAATCAATACACAGAAATCACTGGCATTCCTATATACAAACAAAAAGAAAATAAAAATCACTGCCCAGTTACAGTGAAGTCCCTTTTGCCTGTTAGGATACTCCGAAAGTTGTATCTCTTTTTTAGATCAAAATTTGTCTTTGAGTTCTGAAAGAAAGACAAAGGCTGAATGTAACAACAGGAAGCCTCTTATAAGCATGAACACTACGTGTTTATTAGTTTGGTAAAAAAGTAATTGCGGTTTCAGACCATGAATTCTAAACCCTTATAACTAGCTCCAAACACATCTTTATTAATCAAAATGTGAACCGTTACAATCAACACATTTATGCCAACAACAAATAAGTTTGTTTATTCCTGTAGTGTTGAAATCCATACTTCAGGATTCGATGAACTCTTGGAACACATATTTTGCCTCCTGCTGGTTGTGAAAGCATTGTGCCTGAAAAAAGTTGTCTAGATGCTTGAAGAAGTGGTAGTTGGTTGGTGAGAGGTCAGGTGAATATAAGGCAAAACTTTGCAGTCCAATTTGTTCAACGTTTGAAGCATCCGTTATGTGACACAAGGTTGGGCACTGTTGTGCTGAAGACTTGGGTACATTCTGTTGACCAGTGCTGGCTTGCAGGTATTGCAGTTTTCGGTGAATCTCTTTAATTTGCTGAGCATACTTCTCAGGCATAACGGTTTCACTGGGATTCAGAAAGCTGAAGTTGATCAGATCAGGATCAGTCCACCAAGCAATGACCATGATCTTGTTGGTGAAAGTGTGGCTTTGGGAAGTGCTCTGGAGCTTCTTCTTAGTCCAGCCACTCAGCTAGCCGTCACTGGGTGCCAAATAAAATCCCCTTTTTGTCACACAACACAATTTGATCAAGAAATGGTTTGTTCAAGACAAGGCTGTTCACTTTCAGCATAATTATTCAACATAGTCCTGTTTCTAGCAACAGCAAGAAAAGAAGAAAAAGAAATAAAAGGAATCCAGATTGGAAAGGAAGTAAAACTCTATTTGCAGATGGCATGATACTACGTCTATGTTACTAGAAAACCCCAAAGACACTATTAGAAAACTACTATAGCTAATCAACGAATCCAGCAGTCACAGGATACAAAATCAATACACAGAAATCACTGGCATTCCTATATACAAACAATGAAAAATCAGAAAACAAAATCAAAGAGGCAATCCCCTTCACCACTGCAACAAAGAGAATAAAATATCTAGGAATAAACCTACCCAAAGAAACAAAAGAACTGTACACAGAAAACAGCAAGACACTCATGAAAGAAATTAAAGAAGGGTTTCCCCTGGTGGTCCAGTGGGTAAGGACACCGCCTTGCAGTGCAAGGGGTGCCGATTCGATCCCTGGCCTGGGAAGATCCCACGTGCCGCGGAGCGGCTGGACCGATGTGTCCAATTACCGAGCCGGAGCTCTGGAGCGCATGTGCCCAGAGCTGGTGCTCTGCAACGACAGATGCCACCGCGATGGGAGACCCACAGGAGCCAAAGAACAAGGACGGATGAAAATAGAGAAATGAAAGACCAATAGAAGTGGCCCACCCACTCCCCTCCCTCCCCAACCCAACCCCCGCTCAAAATAAATAATAAATAAATAAAAAGAAATTAAAGAAGATTTAAACAGATGGAGAGACATCCCATGTTCCTGGGTTGGAAGAATCAATATTGTGGAAATGACCATAGTGCCAAATATCATCTACAGATTCAATGTGATCCCTATCAAACTACCAATGACATTCTTCACAGAGCTAGACCAAAGAATAACACAGTTCATACGGAAACACAAAAGACCCTGAATAGCCAAAGCAATCCTGAGAAAGAAGAATGGAGCTGGAGGGATCAGCCTCCTTAACTTCAGACTCTACTACAAAGCAACAGTCATCAAGACAGTATGGTACTGGCACAAACACAGAACTATAGACCAATGGAACAAGATAGAGAACCCAGAGATAAACCCACGCACCTATGGCTACCTTATTTTTGACAAAGGAGGCAAACATATAAAATGGGACAAAGACAGCCTCTTCAACAAATGGTGCTGGGAAAATTGGACAGCTACATGCAAAAAAATGAAGTTGGAACATTCCCTGACACCATGCACAAAGATCAACTCAAAATGGATTGAAGACCTAAATGTAAGGCCAGAAACCATCAAACTCTTAGAGGAGAATATAGGCAAAGCACTCAAGGACATCAATCAAAGCAAGATCTTCCATGACCCACCTACTAGAATAGCAGAACTAAAACCAAAAATTAACATGTGGTACCTAATGCAACTTAAAAGCTTTTGCACAGCAAAAGAAACTACGAAAAAGCTGAACAGATAACCCACAGAATGGGAGAAAATCGTAGCAAATGAAACAACAGACAGAGAATTAATCTTCAAAATCTACAAGCCACTCAGACAACTCAACATCGAAAAAATGAACAACCCAATCAAAAAATGGGAAAAGGACCTAAACAGACACCTCTCCAAAGAGGACATACAGATTGCCAAAAAATACATGAAACGATGCTCAGCCTCACTTATCATTAGAGAAATGCAAATCAAAACTATAATGAGATATCACCTCATGCCCGTCAGAGTGGCCATCATCAACAAATCTACAGACAATAAATGCTGGAGAGGATGTGGAGAAAAGGGAACACTCTTGCATTGCTGGTGGGAATATAAACTGATACAGCCGCTATGGAAGACAGTATGGAGATTCCTTAAAAAACTAAAAATAGAAGCACCATACGACCCAGCAATCCCACTCTTAGGCTTATAGCCTGATGAAATCAAAACTGAAAGAAGTACCTGTACCCCAATGTTCATTGCAGCTCTCTATACAATAGCTAGAACATGGAAGCAACCTAGATGTCCACTGATGAATGAATGGATAAATAAACTCTGGTACATATATACAATGGAATACTACACAGCTGTAAAAAGAAATGCAGAAGAATCAGTCCTAATGAGGTGGCTGGATCTAGAACCTATCATAAAAAGTGGAGTAAGTCAAAAAGAGAAAGACAAGTATACTATACTAACACATATATATGTAATCTGGTAGTATGGTCATGATAACACACACAGTGAAGCAATGAATAAACAGACATGGAGAATAGACATATGGACATCATGGGGAATGGACAGTGGGTGGGAGGTATAAAGGAAGTAGCATGAAAACCTATACTACCATATGTGAAGTAAATAGCTATTGTCATTGTGGTATGAGAAAAGGGGATCCTGCAGGGGCACTGTGTGATGGCCTGGAGGGGTGGGATGGGGGGGATATACATATGACTAATCTGGGATCATACATATCTGTAAACAACAAAACTCTGTAAAAGTTAAAAGTAAAATAAAAATTAAAAAGAAAAAGGAAAATAGTAACAAAAATATATCAGATAACTATGCTGTAAAAAAAAAAAAAAAGAAATGGTTTGTTATTGTTGCTTAGAATAAGAGAAGACAACACTTCAAAATGATCATTTTTTTTGGTGTTTGGTCAGCTCATGAAGCACCGACATATTAAGTTTTTTCACCTTTCCACTTTACTTCAAATGCAGAATGACTGCAGAGTGGTCAACGTTGAGTTCTTTGGCAATATCTCGTGTAGTTGTAAGAGGATCAGCTTCCATGATGGCTTAAGTTGTTGTCAACTTCCAATGGCTGGCCACTATGTTCCTCAACTTTAGGGCTCTGTCTCCTTTGAAAAACTTCTTGAACCATGAGTGCATTGAACATTTGTTAGCAGTTCCTGAGTCAAATGCATTGTTAATGCTACAAGTGGTCTCTGCTACTTTGCAAGCCATTTTGAACTCAAATAAAAAAATCACTCAAATTTGCTTTTTGTCCAATATCATTTCCCCAGTCTAAAAGAAATATAAAAGAAACAGCAAGTAATAAGCCATTAGCAAAAAGTCCTAAAGTGAGAAATGAGCATTAAAATGATGTATAACATCACCATATCTATTTAATAATGTTTTCCAATATCAAATGACCAAGTTCAATAATGTAAAGCCGAAATTACTTTTGCACCAACCTAATATGTTATGGGGATGGCTTCTTTCCTTCCATCTAATGAACCAGCCTCTGCCAGGTTCACACTTTTCTTCTGAAGCTTCTACACCTCTCTCCACCTTCATAGAGTTGAAGAGAATTAGAGCCTTGCTCTGGATGAGGCTCTGTCTGAAGGCAATGTTATGCTTGGCTTGATCTTCAATCCAAACCATGAAACTGTATCCGTATCCATGATAAGGCTGCTTCCCTTTATCACTGTGTGTGCATTCATGCACAGCATTTGGAATTTCCTTCAGTAGCGTTTCCCGTACAGTCACAGACTGCAGCTGCAGTCACTGGCTAACTATCTGGCACAAGGGGCCTAGCTCTTAGCCTGTCTCAGCTTTCATGTGCCTTCCCCATTAAACTCAGGTGTTACTAGCTCCTGGTTTAAAGCAAGAGATATGCTTTAAAGAGGTGATGGAATTCCAGATGAGCTGTTTAAAATCCTAAAAAGATGCCATTAAATAAATATTCCACCAAACTTGGAAAACTCAGCATGGCAACAGATCTAGAAAATGTCAGTTTTCATTTCGCTACCAAAGAAGAGCAATGCGAAAGAATGCTCTAACTACTGCACAACTGCACACATTTCACATGCTAACAAGGTCATGCTCAAAATCCTTCAGCCTAGGCTTCAACAGCATGTGAACCAAGAAGCTCACGCTGAACAGGCAGAGGAACCAGAAATCAAATTACCAACATCTGTCAGATCACTGTAAAAGCTACAGAATTTCAGAAAAATATCTACTTCTGTTTTCTGTTGACTATGATAAAGCCTTTGACTGTGTGGATCACAACAAATTGTGGGAAATTCTTAAAGAGATGGGAACACCAGACCACTATACTTGTCTCCTGAGAAACCTGTATGCAGGTCAAGAAGCAACAGTTAGAACCAGACATGGAGCAATGGACTAGTTCAAAACTGTGAAAGGACCATGTCAAGACTGTACGGTGTCACCCTGAGTGTTTAATTTATATGCAGAGCATATCAACTGAAATGCCGAGCTGGATGAATCACAAACTGGAATCAAGATTGCAGGGAGAACTACCAACAACCTCAGATACGCAGATGACACCTCCCTTATGGGAGAAAATGAAGAGGAACGAAAGAGCCCCTTGATAAAAGTGAAAGAGGAGAGTGAAAAGGCTGGTTAAAATTCAGCAATTTTTCAGTTAAAGAGTTGAAGAGAATTAGAGCCTTGCTCTGGATGAGGCTCTGTCTGAAGGCAATGTTATGCTTGGCTTGATCTTCAATCCAAACCATGAAACTGTATCCGTATCCATGATAAGGCTGCTTCCCTTTATCACTGTGTGTGCATTCATGCACAGCATTTGGAATTTCCTTCAGTAGCGTTTCCCGTACAGTCACAGACTGCAGCTGCAGTCACTGGCTAACTATCTGGCACAAGGGGCCTAGCTCTTAGCCTGTCTCAGCTTTCATGTGCCTTCCCCATTAAACTCAGGTGTTACTAGCTCCTGGTTTAAAGCAAGAGATATGCTTTAAAGAGGTGATGGAATTCCAGATGAGCTGTTTAAAATCCTAAAAAAAGATGCCATTAAATAAATATTCCACCAAACTTGGAAAACTCAGCATGGCAACAGATCTAGAAAATGTCAGTTTTCATTTCGCTACCAAAGAAGAGCAATGCGAAAGAATGCTCTAACTACTGCACAACTGCACACATTTCACATGCTAACAAGGTCATGCTCAAAATCCTTCAGCCTAGGCTTCAACAGCATGTGAACCAAGAAGCTCACGCTGAACAGGCAGAGGAACCAGAAATCAAATTACCAACATCTGTCAGATCACTGTAAAAGCTACAGAATTTCAGAAAAATATCTACTTCTGTTTTCTGTTGACTATGATAAAGCCTTTGACTGTGTGGATCACAACAAATTGTGGGAAATTCTTAAAGAGATGGGAACACCAGACCACTATACTTGTCTCCTGAGAAACCTGTATGCAGGTCAAGAAGCAACAGTTAGAACCAGACATGGAGCAATGGACTAGTTCAAAACTGTGAAAGGACCATGTCAAGACTGTACGGTGTCACCCTGAGTGTTTAATTTATATGCAGAGCATATCAACTGAAATGCCGAGCTGGATGAATCACAAACTGGAATCAAGATTGCAGGGAGAACTACCAACAACCTCAGATACGCAGATGACACCTCCCTTATGGGAGAAAATGAAGAGGAACGAAAGAGCCCCTTGATAAAAGTGAAAGAGGAGAGTGAAAAGGCTGGTTTAAAATTCAGCATTCAAAAAAAAATAAGATCATGGCATCTGGTCCCATCACTTCATGGCAAATAGATGGGAAAACAATGGAAACAGTGACAGACTTTATTTTCTTGGGTTCCAAAATCACTGCAGATGGTGACTGCAACTATGAAATTAAAGATGCTTGCTCCCTGGAAGAAAAGCTATGATAAACCTAGGTAGTGTATTGAAAAGCAGAGATATTACTTTCCTGACAAAGGTTTGCATAGTCAAAACTATGGCTTTTCTAGTAGCCATGAACAGATGTGAGATTTGGGCCACAAAGACGGCTGAGCCACAAAGAACTGATGCTTTTGAACTGTGGTGCTCAAGAAGACCCTTGAGAGTCCCTTGGACTGCAACAAGATCAAACCAGCCAACCGTAAAGGAAATAAACCCTGAGTATTCACAGAAAAGACTGTTGCTGAGGCTGAAGTTCCAATTCGCTGGCCACCTGATGTGAGGAGCTGACTCACTGGAAAAGACCCTGATGCTGGGAAAGGCTGAGGGCAGAAGGATAAGAGGGCATCAGACAATGAGACGATTGCATGGCAGCAGCAACTCAATGGACGTGAGTTTGAGCAAACCTGGGAGATGGTGAAGGACAGGGCAGCATGGCATACTGCAGTTCATGGGGTCACAGCGACTCTGACAGGACTGAGCAACTGAACAGCAACAGGAGACGCACAGCTCTTCACCTGAACACCTGCAGGTCTTTGTCGGGTTGTTAGTGGCAACACTGCTGTGGCTGATGGAGCGGGGACGCCTGAGGAGAGGCACAGAGACTTGGGGAGGGACAGTGAGGTGAAATAGCCAGTCAAGGGCAGTCAGAGCACACGCACATTCACTGAGTAAGTTCTCACCCTAGAAGGTGCAGCTCCTGGTGTCCCGAACAATCACAGCGATACTATCAAAGGCCACAGATCACAGGTCATCAGAGCCAGTGTAATGATGGGAAAGTCTGAAATCCCGCAGAAATTATTACAGCATGATGCAGAGACGCAAGGTGAGAAAGTGCTGCTGGGAAAATGATGCCAGCAGACTTGCCTGTACAAAGGCGCTCTGTCCACCGCCAAGAACTATGTGGATCTACTAAGTGTTATTTTCCTCATGCCCATCAAAATTACTTGCCTTACACTTACTTTCGGTTAGTTTCCTTCCTCTCGATCAAACAGCTACCTTCTAAAGATATGCCAGCGAAGAGGCCTCTGGACTTGCAGTATGTGAAGACAGCAGCTGAGCTTCTCAGGGAGACATTTCCTTCTAAATTCCTGTAGAACAGAAGGGGTAGCATCACAGACCTGTGAGCCTCTTCACCTAAACGGGACGCTTGACTGGCACTTCCAGCCCCAAAGGAGGATCTTGCTCTACACCGACTTCAGTTGTTCTTTTATATTTTACTTCCTGCCGGTTCAGAGGAAGGACAGTTATGGCAAGAACATAGTAGGCAGACGTTTGTAGGATGGTGTGATGCACGTGCAGTACACATGAAAAGCTGATATTTTCTAACTGTCTTCCTTTCCTAAAACAGGGAAGTGCATCTCAAGGGTAATTTACAGTATTTTCATAGAACTCAGAAACACTTTTAAATGATTTTACTAACTTCTATAAACAGTCTGGGTTTAAAATATTTAATCACTTAATTAACTCAAAAATAGTTATTCATTAGTAGAGGAGGAAAAAACATAGTAAGAATTGCAAACATCACTCAGGTAAAACACTTCCATTTCAATTTTTCACAAATTAGTTTGAAGAAAAGCTTTTTTTCCTGATCAGTGCTGCTTTTTCTCAGTTAAAACTGACTTGACTGGCTCCTTCAAATCTTACACATAAATTTCATGTTAATTCTGGCAGATACAACAGCCTACATTTCTGAAAATTTAGTTTCTTTTTGCATGAGCTGGTTTCAAATTTTCTCATTGTATCACATGGGCTGTGTTTGTAAACTTCTCATTTGTAACCACCTCAAATCCTCAGGGTGTGCTCAGTTCTGTCTGACTCTTTACGACCCCATGGGCTGTAGCCCGCCAGGCTCCTCTCTCCGGCCATGGGATTTCTCAGGCAAGAATACTGGAGTGGTCGCCACTTCCTCCTCCAAGGGGTCTTCCTTATGCAGGGATCAAACCCACATCTCATGTGTCTCCTGCATTGGCTGGCGGATTTTTTACCGCTGCTCCATCTGGGCGAATCCTCTGGGACACATGTAAATCATAAATTTGTGTCATTTTAATTCAATTTTCTCTTCATGCAAAACAACACGGTCTTAGAGTCTTACTGTCCATAGCTGTTCAGAAAGGATTTCAGAGCACTCACCTTCCCAAGGGCCCGACTGCCACCGTCATTCTAAATTCCTGTAGAACAGAAGGGGTAGCATCACAGACCTGTGAGCCTCTTCACCTAAACGGGACGCTTGACTGGCACTTCCAGCCCCAAAGGAGGATCTTGCTCTACACCGACTTCAGTTGTTCTTTTATATTTTACTTCCTGCCGGTTCAGAGGAAGGACAGTTATGGCAAGAACATAGTAGGCAGACGTTTGTAGGATGGTGTGATGCACGTGCAGTACACATGAAAAGCTGATATTTTCTAACTGTCTTCCTTTCCTAAAACAGGGAAGTGCATCTCAAGGGTAATTTACAGTATTTTCATAGAACTCAGAAACACTTTTAAATGATTTTACTAACTTCTATAAACAGTCTGGGTTTAAAATATTTAATCACTTAATTAACTCAAAAATAGTTATTCATTAGTAGAGGAGGAAAAAACATAGTAAGAATTGCAAACATCACTCAGGTAAAACACTTCCATTTCAATTTTTCACAAATTAGTTTGAAGAAAAGCTTTTTTTCCTGATCAGTGCTGCTTTTTCTCAGTTAAAACTGACTTGACTGGCTCCTTCAAATCTTACACATAAATTTCATGTTAATTCTGGCAGATACAACAGCCTACATTTCTGAAAATTTAGTTTCTTTTTGCATGAGCTGGTTTCAAATTTTCTCATTGTATCACATGGGCTGTGTTTCGTAAACTTCTCATTTGTAACCACCTCAAATCCTCAGGGTGTGCTCAGTTCTGTCTGACTCTTTACGACCCCATGGGCTGTAGCCCGCCAGGCTCCTCTCTCCGGCCATGGGATTTCTCAGGCAAGAATACTGGAGTGGTCGCCACTTCCTCCTCCAAGGGGTCTTCCTTATGCAGGGATCAAACCCACATCTCATGTGTCTCCTGCATTGGCTGGCGGATTTTTTACCGCTGCTCCATCTGGGCGAATCCTCTGGGACACATGTAAATCATAAATTTGTGTCATTTTAATTCAATTTTCTCTTCATGCAAAACAACACGGTCTTAGAGTCTTACTGTCCATAGCTGTTCAGAAAGGATTTCAGAGCACTCACCTTCCCAAGGGCCCGACTGCCACCGTCAGGTTCCCTCCAAGTGTTAGGTTACCACCTTTTGCAAAAGCTTCTACTGCTCTGTCATAATTCAAAATTATTACCAAATCCGATACCTGAAATGTAGAGAGCTATTTATTTTAAAATAATCCTGCCTATATATCATTTAAAATATGTTTATTACAACTCAAACATACAACATGTAATGTAGCAAGAATTTCAATGTGCTCAAAGAGTCTGAAAGCAGAGTCGTGCTTTCCTTTCAGCTGAGGATATAAGCAGTCACCTTTCCACAGGCAAACAGAGGAAGGTTCCAGGCAGTCCTTGTGTGCCAGGCACCTTCTGGGGACCTCCAGGCATCCTTCACCTTCTGCGTGTTAGTGAGGCCGAGTGGACTTTCCTAGTTACCGGGTCACGCTCAGGTAGGTGGGAAAGGTCAAAGGACTTTCTCAAACTAAACTCTTCACAAAAGCCAAGCTGGAGAACGAGAGTGAGGAACAGGTTGGAAGGTTGGGGGCCTGGGCCCCACCAGCACCACCCCCACACACCCTGCAGGAGCCTCACAGACGTGCACAATGTCAGGAGGAAGACTTGTTACCACTGGTTATGCCTATTCTGTGGTCAGTCCTCCAAGTATACTAAAAGCCAAGCTGGAGGGAGTACACATTCCCGGCAGCATGTTCTTCAGACTCTGGGGCAGGACCCTGGCAAGGGCCGAGAGCTAACAGGGTCCCAGCGTCACCGGGAGCTACCTTTGGTCTTTTTAAAGTCTACACAGGCCCTGCCCCCTGAACTACATGGATGTCAAGTGCCCAGACAACAAAGGCAGAAGGACTTGGCTGGGAATCTGGGCTCAAAATTGAAGCCATCTGGTGTTCATTCTACTTATGCCCCCTGCACACTGTGTGTGACCTTGGGCAAACTGGGTGGTTCAGAGTCTCAATCTCCTTCTCTGGAAAATGGGTATAATAAAAAGACCCACATTTGTAAGTATATATGCTTGCATATATACTTACAGGTATGTGCATTGTTGTTGCTATTCAGTCACTAAATTGTGACTGACTCTTTGCTGCCCCATAGACTGCAGCACGCTAGGCTTCCCTGTCCTTCACTGCCTCCATGAGTTTGCTCAAATTCATGTGCACTGAGTTGGTGATGTCATCCAACCATCTCAGCCTCTGCTTCTCACTTCTTTTGCCTTCAGTCTTCCCCAGAATCGGAGTCTTTTCCACTGAGTTGGCTCTTACGCACGCATATGCACAAACACAGTTGTTTGAAAGATAAATTAAAATAATTTGTAAAACCTGGCATAACCACCACATCTCAATAAAATACGCAAAGGCCAAGCAGATTAATGCTTAAAAGATGACTCAGGCTCTATCGGACAAAATAAATATCCAGCTAATTGACCCATACAAAACACACCCTTGTGACTCATATCAACTGTTATTTATATTTTATACACGGACAATTTTGAGGCTCATGATGTTTAATGATACAGAATTATTTAGCATTTCTCATGCAAAGTCAAGCAATTTTGCCAATGATTGTATAACCAAATGTTACATACTTTTAAAGATAACATATACGAAGTTATTTTGCATAATGCTCAGTGTGTGCACACTGAGTATAAATCCCCAGCCATGGCCTTGTAGGTACTCTAGCTGTTATGTCCCCTTCTGCCTGGTACGTCTTAGTATAGTTAAGTCAGGCACAACTGTATGAGTCAATACAGAAAATACGTTAATCCTTTAAGTTTATATTCAATCTCAATTCAGGTCTCCTGAAATAAGAGTAAGATAATCCTGTGTCCTTTGGTGACACTACTAAGTAGACAGAGAACCAGGTCCAAAGCTCCGCAGTTTGAAGAGCAGCAAGAGTGCCAAAGGCTCTCTATGTATTTCCATTTGCTTAGAATGAAGAGCAAAATGGATTTCCTGAAAGAAGATTGGGCAATGGAGCCAGCAGTTGAAGACAGACAGTTGAAGATGTGATAAAGCCTTTTTAAGATACAATTAACTTGTAAATAAAATGCAAGTTTTACAATTAAATCTAATTCTTAACAAGAATTGAAAACAGTCACTATCACGCATGAAAAGCTGGGGAGAAATGTCCTCGGGAGCCAGTGGCCGCCTCTCCCTGCCATCCTGTCCCCCACTCAGCAGTGCCCTCTCTCCTTCTCGGATGTGTAACCACCATGAACTCAAGCCACCGAGTCCCTGATGCTGTTGTCCTAAAATGAAGCCCCACGTCCAGGCAACCTGGTAAGAAAGCCCGGGGCTCCTCCTGGGGTTCTGGTGAGAACTGACCCCACCTCCCCACCCTCCATAGAAGCTCAGACCGTCTTTTTTTCCCATCTCTGAAGCCATTCTGCTCAGTGTCCCAGTCCTCTACAAAGCCTTGTGTAGGTAACAAGCTTTCCACTCTCACTGTGTGGCATCATCAGCTTCAACATTCAACCAGAATTCAAGGGGCTTCCCTCTCCTGAAAAAGGCTGAGTCATTTTCCTCACATTACGGTCTTGGGAGAGGTTGAGCAGACTTGATGGCCCAGTGTGGACTCTGGCCTTTGTAAATGACAAACAGTTGGATAATCTGAGGTATCAGGGTTTTCAGAGCCTTGGGCTCTGCTATAAATGTCCTGGAAAGAAAATACTAATACCATTTAAACTATGTCTTAGCATTATCTTCCACGACCCCATTGACTTTTAAACCTTTTGCTTGTTTTTGTTGTGTTTGGTGGTATGTGTGTGAGCTATACAAGTTTGGGAATTCTCAGTAGTTTTCTTAAGTGGACCAGTGCCAGAATCTATATTTAACTAATGTCCAAGCTAATGAAGGCCAACAGATCTTGTCAAAACATGACACAGTCCTTAATGTCATGAACCTTCATAGCCTTAACCTTGTCTAGGTACCAAAGCAGAGATAAATCTAGACTTCCTGATGGTCAAATCCACATTTCACGTGTATGGAAGAAGTCACCACCTGTGGGAGGCAGAAATTCACTGGGCTCTTGGGCTCAGCAGAGGGGTGTGGTTACACTGTCCAGGGCACAACCGGCTCCTCCAGCCCACACCCACCACGCATCACACACACGTGCTGACAAGTGGGGAGAGCAGCCGTCCCCAAACACCAGTCGCTGTGCCTCTGCTGCAAGACTAGCCTTCTCTTCCTGTCATCAGACCACGGTCAGTTCCCCTGGGACTTGCCCAGGCTCTTCCCCTTCTCTGTCCTGCTTCCCATGGCCTCTTATAGGGCTCCCCTGAGATCACTTGCTCTGCAAATCATGCGTGCCCCAAGTCTGCCTCTGGCTCTGTCTGTAGTGAAACCAATCAGAGACGACCACACACTGCCTCTGCATGCTGCTGACCATCCCTGTGCTTTGAAAACATTCCTGTGTGCCCTGCCTACCTCACGCGTGCCCTGAAATCCACAGCATGCTACATGGATGGAAGCTACAGTTAGGACCAGACGGGGCCACACAGAAGCAAGAAGACTCACCCAAGCACACAGAAGTCAACTTCTCTTAATCTCCCTCCCCTTGCTTGTGAAAAGAGGCCCAGTCAAGATATCCAGCGAGGGAACCAGCACCCAGTGTTGCAGACAACTCACGACCTACACTTGGGGCCCGAGGCTTCCCTCTGAATAACTAGCCCGTCACACTCTGGCTCTCTCCACTGGAGGGGTCACATAAGTCAGGTATGGATACCATGACACCCTTCAGGACTATGGCATTGAAATGATTCTGTAACAATAAAGTTTTATGAAAATGTTAATCAGTATTGCTAACTATTCCATTCCAAAGCAGAATGGCAGATAATCATATTATTCAACAAATATTTAACAGTGTTAACCAATGATGCCAGTCCTTTAAAGAAACAGACTTATTTTGTGTGTCTACTTGTGATTGATACTTGGCCAGTCTAAGGACACAGGTACAAAGGACTCACAATTCAGATAAGGGCCAAGACAAGAAAACTTCCAGGCTGGTGCATGGGTCAAGCCCTGAGAAGTCTGGTGGAAGAATGCCAGAGAGGGGCCCAGGCAGCCCAGGGGCTGCAGACTCTCCTGCCCTCTTTGGCCCCGGGTCTGCTGCATCTCGCTGGGGCCAAAGCTGGGCTGACAAGAGCACCAGGCAGTAGGTCCTCTGTGGGTACCGGCCAACAACCCACCAGATTCCTTGCTCATCCTGGGTCAGAGCTGCACCCAGAAGGCCAACATGCTTCTGCTCAGATCTGAGATGTTTTCTGGGGACCAGCGTGGCCTCTCCCTAGCACTGAAAAGTGACTTATGGCCCTAACCTTACAGCTGCACTTGGGGAAGCAAAACCAGGTCATATTTAAGAGGCACAAGCTCCTAGGACAGTCTAATCTCTACTTGAAGTGGATATTTTTAAAAGATAATATGTATCATTAAGTGGATATTTTAAGTGGATACATACATATTATTAAGTGGATATTTTTAAAAGTTAATATGTATCTTATATATTAAAATGGAATTCTAGAGTTAATTTCTATATAGCCACAGGGTAAGTCGCATTCAAAATTTCCACAGATGGGAAATACAAGTCAAACGCTATTTGAGACAGAGTCCCAAAGCCTAGGGTCAGAGGACAGTGCTGGGGACATGAGGGTACAGTGCCAGGAGCTGTGAACAGGCTGCAGACAACTCACGACCTACACTTGGGGCCCGAGGCTTCCCTCTGAATAACTAGCCCGTCACACTCTGGCTCTCTCCACTGGAGGGGTCACATAAGTCAGGTATGGATACCATGACACCCTTCAGGACTATGGCATTGAAATGATTCTGTAACAATAAAGTTTTATGAAAATGTTAATCAGTATTGCTAACTATTCCATTCCAAAGCAGAATGGCAGATAATCATATTATTCAACAAATATTTAACAGTGTTAACCAATGATGCCAGTCCTTTAAAGAAACAGACTTATTTTGTGTGTCTACTTGTGATTGATACTTGGCCAGTCTAAGGACACAGGTACAAAGGACTCACAATTCAGATAAGGGCCAAGACAAGAAAACTTCCAGGCTGGTGCATGGGTCAAGCCCTGAGAAGTCTGGTGGAAGAATGCCAGAGAGGAGCCCAGGCAGCCCAGGGGCTGCAGACTCTCCTGCCCTCTTTGGCCCCGGGTCTGCTGCATCTCGCTGGGGCCAAAGCTGGGCTGACAAGAGCACCAGGCAGTAGGTCCTCTGTGGGTACCGGCCAACAACCCACCAGATTCCTTGCTCATCCTGGGTCAGAGCTGCACCCAGAAGGCCAACATGCTTCTGCTCAGATCTGAGATGTTTTCTGGGGACCAGCGTGGCCTCTCCCTAGCACTGAAAAGTGACTTATGGCCCTAACCTTACAGCTGCACTTGGGGAAGCAAAACCAGGTCATATTTAAGAGGCACAAGCTCCTAGGACAGTCTAATCTCTACTTGAAGTGGATATTTTTAAAAGATAATATGTATCATTAAGTGGATATTTTAAGTGGATACATACATATTATTAAGTGGATATTTTTAAAAGTTAATATGTATCTTATATATTAAAATGGAATTCTAGAGTTAATTTCTATATAGCCACAGGGTAAGTCGCATTCAAAATTTCCACAGATGGGAAATACAAGTCAAACGCTATTTGAGACAGAGTCCCAAAGCCTAGGGTCAGAGGACAGTGCTGGGGACATGAGGGTACAGTGCCAGGAGCTGTGAACAGGCTGCACAACAGATGCTGGAAACACACTTTTCCATATGAGTACCAAAGGCTACGCTTTCATTGACTATACAACAAAAGGGCAGTCATGATAGCAAAACTAAAATATGTTCCTCTTTTTATAATACAGATTTATGCAACAGCAAGTAAAGGTCAAATGAAAACAAAACAATAGCAGTGGAAATATGTCCTCCCAATAAGGCCACGCGTGTGCATGCTAAGTCACTTCAGTTGTGTCTGACTCTTTGTGATTCCATGGACTGCAGCCCACCAGACTCCTCTGTCCATGGAGATCCTCCAGGCAAGAACACTGGAGTGGGTTGCCATTTTTCACTCCAGGGGATCTTCCCGACCCAGGGACTGAACACATGTCTCTTACATTTAACCTTCTTTGGCAGGCGGGTTCTTTACTACTAACGCCATCTGGGAACCCCAAGGGCATTTTAAACTATAGTTTAGGAATAAACTGACTGAAATTTAAGAAGAAAATGATTCAGGAATATTAGGAGGTTTGATTTACCAATCACTGAGCAATAAAGTGCCAGATGAAAGATTAATATACAGATGCTCCCTGTGTGAGAGGCCTCTGAAAACAAGTAGGAACTGGTATAACTTGTAGCCCATTTGATAGAAACCACAATCATTACAGCAAAGTTGTAAAATGAAATAGCACAAAGACTGTAACTTGTACTTAAAAATTTTCGGTACTTAAAGAATCTGAAGTAATCTGAACATTAGGAGTAACACAAAGTGGTTTTTGCCACAAATGATGATACATATTGTTAAGCTGTTTGTACCCACGACTGCAAACAGAAGCAAGAAGCTGCCAATTAAAGTTTGTCAGAGCTGAGAATAACTGTTCTTCAGATGGGAAGACATGAGATGATGAATGAAAGAAACTCTACTTTCAAGGAAGAAAAAGGAGGAAAATGATAAACATTACATAGTTTCCGGTAGAGATTCAGGAAATAAAGGGGAATAATTTCCATAGGTGGTAAAACAAGAACAGTAGGAAATCTCGTGTTTCTCAACTTTCACATATCAGGGCTTTTAAAGAACATGGCACTGTACGTACACAGGTCACTCACTCACCTCTATTCCCAATTCAAATCCTCCACCAAGCCCAGCTATCCCGATGGCTGAAGGTGCAGACCATTCTAATAAAAACAAACAAACAATTACTCTAACAATAAAACTCCTTTGTACATACATATTGGGAGGAAAGATGTTAAAACGTAAATGAATGGTATTTCTTTTTAAAATAATGAGACTTTGCCATTTTTGCCTACGTTTTTAAATGTTCTTTAATAAACATATGTAATTTTTTAAGTTAAAAATAGACTCACAACCCTTTTTTTTATTAAATTAAAAAAAATTATTTGGCTGTGCTAGGTATTAGTTGCAGTTTATGGGTGAGGCATGTGGGATCTAATGCCCTGATCAGGGATCGAACCCGGGTCCCCTGCACTAGGGGCTCGAAGTTCTAACTACTGGGCAGCCAGAGAAGCCCCAAGTCTATGTTTTCTAATCTTTTTCTAGAAATATGCATAACACCAAATGATTGAATTCTCACTGATTAAATATACATAGCATTTGATAATTTCAACCATCATAGGTTTACAAATACACTGAACTTCTAGCAATGAGAAATATACAAAAATGCCAGATGAAAGATTAATATACAGATGCTCCCTGTGTGAGAGGCCTCTGAAAACAAGTAGGAACTGGTATAACTTGTAGCCCATTTGATAGAAACCACAATCATTACAGCAAAGTTGTAAAATGAAATAGCACAAAGACTGTAACTTGTACTTAAAAATTTTCGGTACTTAAAGAATCTGAAGTAATCTGAACATTAGGAGTAACACAAAGTGGTTTTTGCCACAAATGATGATACATATTGTTAAGCTGTTTGTACCCACGACTGCAAACAGAAGCAAGAAGCTGCCAATTAAAGTTTGTCAGAGCTGAGAATAACTGTTCTTCAGATGGGAAGACATGAGATGATGAATGAAAGAAACTCTACTTTCAAGGAAGAAAAAGGAGGAAAATGATAAACATTACATAGTTTCCGGTAGAGATTCAGGAAATAAAGGGGAATAATTTCCATAGGTGGTAAAACAAGAACAGTAGGAAATCTCGTGTTTCTCAACTTTCACATATCAGGGCTTTTAAAGAACATGGCACTGTACGTACACAGGTCACTCACTCACCTCTATTCCCAATTCAAATCCTCCACCAAGCCCAGCTATCCCGATGGCTGAAGGTGCAGACCATTCTAATAAAAACAAACAAACAATTACTCTAACAATAAAACTCCTTTGTACATACATATTGGGAGGAAAGATGTTAAAACGTAAATGAATGGTATTTCTTTTTAAAATAATGAGACTTTGCCATTTTTGCCTACGTTTTTAAATGTTCTTTAATAAACATATGAAATTTTTTTAAGTTAAAAATAGACTCACAACCCTTTTTTTTATTAAATTAAAAAAAATTATTTGGCTGTGCTAGGTATTAGTTGCAGTTTATGGGTGAGGCATGTGGGATCTAATGCCCTGATCAGGGATCGAACCCGGGTCCCCTGCACTAGGGGCTCGAAGTTCTAACTACTGGGCAGCCAGAGAAGCCCCAAGTCTATGTTTTCTAATCTTTTTCTAGAAATATGCATAACACCAAATGATTGAATTCTCACTGATTAAATATACATAGCATTTGATAATTTCAACCATCACTAGGTTTTACAAAATAACTGAGCTGAACTTCTACTCTTTACTTAGAATTTTATCATAGATATGAAAGCAAAAGGATTCAAAAGAGTATTTTAATCATTTCTAAGGGTAACGCAATACTAAATTGTTTCTATTGTAAATCCCTGGGGGAAAAACCTGTTTTGACACCCTCTATGCCTAGCAAAAGCACAAGAAATAGATTACCAATTTAAGATTATTAAAATTCTAACAAGATACGTATCCTGGCATTTGGAAGCTAAGTAAAATAATCCCATCTGCCATGATATGGTACAGTTCAGGATTATTTGTGCTTATTCTTCCTGATGTAGACACAATTATGCTAAAAAAGTCTAGAAAAAAATGGTTGGAGGATTGGGGTAATGTTGATAAAGGTTACCTTTCCTTGCTGTCATGTGCTCTGAATGACAGGCTGATGCTTGAATACATCCAGAACTCATCTGTCTGGACTTTGAGGAGTCTTGTTTATAAAACTTACCATCTCATAATCCCAGAGCTGTTTTCTACTTTTTCCGTTAGGGACTGTCCCTATTTAAAGACCACCCACCTGGCCAGTGTCCAGGGACTTGCTTGCCCCACTGAGTGGTTTTTAAATTACCCTCTGCAGAGTGATCAGCAACTACTTGGGAAGATGAGAGAGAGACACTTGGGTACCTAACCCAGTGGGCAGGTGCCCCTGAGGTTCTGAGAGGAGCCCCAGGGTGGACAGCTCCTCCCCCTTCTCTGATAGTCACCTGCCCACCACAGCATCGACCAGCAGGGCCGGGTTGTGGGCTTCTTGCAGACTCGATGGCTAACAATGGACTCAGTTTGAATGTGCCTGCTTGTCTGGTTGTACTGCTGGGACTCTGCCTATGAAAATCTGGGTAATGCTTCTTCTCTTGAGAAAATAAAAATTTTGTCATTTTTGTTTCATAGCCAAGCCTGGTGCTATGAAATCTGAACCACAATTTCAGGGACCAGCTCTCAGTTACTGTGGGGATAGCTCACGGGGACAGCAAATCCTACTGATAGGTGTTCCAGGGCTGTCCACCCACCAATGCCCAGACGTATCCAGTGGATGGACCATGTTCTCTCGCAAAATAAAATTATTGACACTGAAAAGAGCAATTAACAGAAAAATGTGTTCAATGATACACCTGAACAGCAAATATTTGAATTCATACAAAAAGGCGTTTAGCTGTTTTATGACACACCTACACACTTCTTAAATATGATAAATGTTGGTTCTTGGGATTCAGGGCAAACATATTTTGATGTTATGTCTGAAAAGTCAAGTATTAGATTTCACCCCACAAAGTAAAACCATATACTGATCTTGATATGATTCTGCCCTGGGGATATTCTTTAAAATGCTTCAGTTTTTAAAGCCTCCTACAGGACCAATGAGGGAAAAGCTTAGAGACGGCTTTCACCTTATCAGCTTCCATTAGAACAGAAGAAAGCTGTAGTGCCCTGAAGGTGGGCAATAAGAATGCACATTTGACCAGAGAAACACAATGTCATTAGTATTTGCTCCGTGGAAGGACCACAAACAGTGTAAAGTCAGGCTCACAGCTTGGCTTGCACACAGAGAACACCTAGGAAGCAGCCCCAGGAGGCAGTGCAGGTGGTACTGGAAACCCGCCCCCCGCCCTACGATACTCTGCCCAGTGGAAACAGGACAGAAGCGGGACGGAGGCTCTGGCTTCTCCCAGTGAAGAGACACAGACTTACTCCCGTCTGGAAGGCGCGCCAGCACGATCCCGCCTCCTCTTGCCGTGACCAGAAACCCAGCCTTTATCACAGACAGGACCGCCAGGACAGCTCCTCCCCTTCTCTGATAGTCATGACCTCGAGCAGGGCCGGGTTGTGGGCTTCTTGCAGACTCGATGGCTAACAATGGACTCAGTTTGAATGTGCCTGCTTGTCTGGTTGTACTGCTGGGACTCTGCCTATGAAAATCTGGGTAATGCTTCTTCTCTTGAGAAAATAAAAATTTTGTCATTTTTGTTTCATAGCCAAGCCTGGTGCTATGAAATCTGAACCACAATTTCAGGGACCAGCTCTCAGTTACTGTGGGGATAGCTCACGGGGACAGCAAATCCTACTGATAGGTGTTCCAGGGCTGTCCACCCACCAATGCCCAGACGTATCCAGTGGATGGACCATGTTCTCTCGCAAAATAAAATTATTGACACTGAAAAGAGCAATTAACAGAAAAATGTGTTCAATGATACACCTGAACAGCAAATATTTGAATTCATACAAAAAGGCGTTTAGCTGTTTTATGACACACCTACACACTTCTTAAATATGATAAATGTTGGTTCTTGGGATTCAGGGCAAACATATTTTGATGTTATGTCTGAAAAGTCAAGTATTAGATTTCACCCCACAAAGTAAAACCATATACTGATCTTGATATGATTCTGCCCTGGGGATATTCTTTAAAATGCTTCAGTTTTTAAAGCCTCCTACAGGACCAATGAGGGAAAAGCTTAGAGACGGCTTTCACCTTATCAGCTTCCATTAGAACAGAAGAAAGCTGTAGTGCCCTGAAGGTGGGCAATAAGAATGCACATTTGACCAGAGAAACACAATGTCATTAGTATTTGCTCCGTGGAAGGACCACAAACAGTGTAAAGTCAGGCTCACAGCTTGGCTTGCACACAGAGAACACCTAGGAAGCAGCCCCAGGAGGCAGTGCAGGTGGTACTGGAAACCCGCCCCCCGCCCTACGATACTCTGCCCAGTGGAAACAGGACAGAAGCGGGACGGAGGCTCTGGCTTCTCCCAGTGAAGAGACACAGACTTACTCCCGTCTGGAAGGCGCGCCAGCACGATCCCGCTGCCTCCTCTTGCCGTGACCAGAAACCCAGCCTTTATCACAGACAGGACCGCCAGGCCCTTGGCTTTGGCGACGACGTGTGCTGCAAAAGATGAAGACAGTGGCCACCCGCCAGACAGCAGCCCCACAGCCCGCTCCGAGCTCCGCCGCCCGGGCCCTGGCCTCCGCATGTGCCGCACCGCTCAACTGGGAGGAAACCCACCCCGGGGTGCCCGAGGCCTTGGGTGGCCCTAGCCTGAACAGGACAAGCACTCAGAAATCCTGCAACGGCCACGGGAAATGAGACACGGAGGTGAGACTGACGTCGAGTACTGATGCTGGGCAGCAGGACAAATTAATTCGGAGATTTCAATGAACGTCGAACATAATTTTAAAAGTTACACAAAAAATTAAGATCTACACAGAATTAAGGAGAAACTTACAACGTGACTGACATCCAGTGTGCGGCAGATTGCTTGAACTTAAAGCCACATCACTGAGTTCAAGCTGGATTCAAAATCAGGAAAATTAATGGTTTTGCCACTTTAAAGATTTTTAACTTTATAAAATGATCTGATGAATATATCACGATCTGATCAAATGATATGATCAACTACCAAGGCACTGAAAATATAATTCAATTTATAAAATACTCATTTATTCACATTTCAGGGAAGTTCATTCCATAAAAGGAAGGTTAATAACCTAGGAGCCACTAAATACAGTGCCTCATTATTCTGTGGATTTATTTACACAATAGTGCATCTTCCAAATAATGAAGGAAGCCTAAACACTGGAAATTACTCTTGGATCCCAATACTACTTTTAAGGTAGTTTAATTTACTATTGATGAAGAAGTCAGATCAAACAGTGTACTCAACCGTACACAAGAGGCTTTGCATGTGTCCCCAGGAGACACTGAACTTCTAATGCAATTATGCACACTATTTCCAAACTGAAACCACTAACAGGTTCCCAGAGATGACTCAGCCAAGAGCACGAGGAGGGCACACGCGGACCGTCTCTGCGGGCACGGGTGCTGCAGCCAGGGTCAGATACTGCGCGGCTCCGGGGGCCACCGGCCCAGGGTCCTGAGCATGTTGTTCTGGAGGCGTGAGGAGGGGAGGAGGGCGACCGCTTCGGACCCTCAGGGAGGCGTGGTGTGAGTGGCCTCAGTGCCCCACAGGCCACTCGCAGTGCTCTTAGCATGAGCACCACCTCCATTTCGGAACACTAGCTGGAACGAAAGTATTACCTTAAAAATGAGCACATATCTGATGTCAGTTGTGTTTTTGTATCTTATCCACCCTAGTTCAGGGGCCTTAAACTGCCAATAATCACTAAATAATTGTCCAGTTAGTTCTTCATTTGTAACGAGAATGGATTGGTTGCAGATTTACTCTGTAAATTCAGTCTCACTTTCATCTCAGAGCCCTTATACCAGACCACTGTGAACTCACAGTCAAGGAGGTCTGAAGATCTGGGCATTCTATTTTAAAATGTCTTGAGATTTTATCTCCTATTACATAATAGAGCTCCCTAGTTTTAATATAAACATAATGCCCCTCTCTCCACATACTGTGGAAAGACGAGGCTTGGTCCTCTTGCAGCTGCGGGCCTTCCTGCCTCCACCTGCTACCCTCCACGCACCGTCTGTATACCCTGGCATAAGCTCTTACCCGGGCTTCTATGTAAACAGTTTTTCATTTTCCGAGTGACACCCAGTGAAAAGGAGTTGGGTAGCCTTTGACTGGAGGCAGGAAAGGCAAAACAGAATTTTCTGGACAAAATCCATGAGAAATAATCCATACCCAGATATATTTATGGTATGAAATACAATTTATCTGTCAGTAGGGCTAGTGTGATATGCAACTTATATATGTTGAGAAAAGTCATCTACCTCCACTTCAGAATACAGCTACAGAAAACTCAGTTTTTCTGACTGAATGTTCTTCAAGTCCAGAGCTTCTCAAACTTGCACGTGCATGTAACTCACTGAAAATCTTGGGAAAAATGCAGATTCTGATTTCTTAGGCCTAAGAGGACCCTGAGATCCTGCATTCCAAATGAGCTCCCAGTCTGTACTTAAGAGTATCAAGGCTCTAAAAAGGAATGCTTTCTTAAGACGAGAGGAGAGGCTAGGCGAAAATAAGGTCAATTAACATGATTATTATAACAACAACAAATCAGAAGTTTTTTAAAAAACATTTAAAGGTTGGTTAAATAACTTCAAAAAACTCTATCTTAAGAAATTAAGCTCCTTTCTTTAATGAAGGATAAGAGTCATGCACTAAGAGGGAAATTAGCCTGTGGCTGCCCAAGCTAGTTTGCATATAAGTCGCTGCATCAGATAAGTACTTTCTGAAATATCTTTTAGAAATAACTGGTAGGAGTAGTTTCCAAAGGCTTGCCTCTGGACCAGGTCTCGTGTGGACAGACTGACTACAGGAGAATCACACAAGGGTTGTGAGAAAATCTGTTCTCCTGGTCACACTGCTCCTGGGGTCTGATTCATAAGGTCTAGAGGAGGTTAGGAACTATGCTTTCTGACCCCAGGAATACAGATGTGCAGCTGTTCTGGGAATCACGGATTAGTCTTCTTAAGCCACCGTAAAGTATAACTATCTTATCTAGAAAGAAAAAACACAAAATTAAAACTTATTTATGAGGTTAGCTAGTGAGTTTGTAAGTTGAGTTTGCAAAGTCCTCAGAAACTGAGGACAAGGACCTGTGAATTTGAGGGAAGTGGGCTGGAAAAGGACCCGGGGTACTTATGGTCATGGGTCCTGCGAAGGGAGGAGGCGCGGGAGTCTCACAAGGCAGGTGGGAGAGGAGGCTGCACAGAGATCAGTGGGGAAGACAGGCCCAGCAGAGAAAGGTGGTCTGAGGACCTGTGTGTAGGCAAGAGTTCAGAAGGTAATTCAGGAAACAGAGCTGATGTTTAGGAAACAGAGCAGTGGCAAGTTCTTATTTTATTCACCTACCAGGAATGATCTTATCAGGTCCATTTCTGGAAGTAATTTCTGTGAATTCTCTTAGAATTTTAGCAGCCTTTTTTGCTTCAGATTTCAAATTGGAAGGTATAGGGTTGTTCACTAAAAGATTAAAAAATTGATTTTAATTAAAAAAACTACTAAATAGAAGTTATAAATATGTTGTAATTTTGTTTTTCTCCCATATAATTAAGCATTAACAAACTGGGTTCTACCAAAGAAAATAAATTAAAAATCCTTATTTGCTGATCATTTCATGTCTGTTTTCCTAATAAAGTTTAGTCACTCTGAGGTTGGGAAACCTTAAACTCTTAAAGAAATTTAAGATCATGGAACTCTAAAGGATCTTAAACAAAATCTAGTCCAATCTCTCAGTTATGTGTCTCTTCCCCGTAATTCTTAATTCATCTTATTAACAAAAATATTAAGATTTAACAAAAGATGTATTTTTACTAGTCTATAGCAGATAATACACAGTTCAATGTAATTGCCTATTTCATTGAAAATTTTTGAACAGTCTGCATAGATTGTACTGAATAGTGTAATTCTAGTAGATTTAGGAATGGAGTGATTACTTCAAGCAATGTGCACTTGTGCTTGTACAGCATCTACATTTTCACCATTGGCTGTGTATCCCTAAACTCAAGAAGAAGGCTTATTTGTCTTAGCAATGCTCACATAATCTTTCCAGCTTTGAAGTATGTGGGATGGATCATTCCTTTATCACAGGACAAGGAACCAGAAGAGCCAAAGAAATCAAAAGGTTTCAACATCACATCTGCTGCTTCAACCATCAGATGAAGTTTTCATTTCATGGTATGTTTTCAGCCCTAATTTCCATTGGTTGTTTTTCACTCTTTCCATCTCTATTCTCATGGTGTTTCCACTGTTCTTTAAATCTTTGAGCACATTTTAAAGCGTTTTTATCTATCCTCGTTTGATGATCCCATCATCTCTGCCCTTTTTGGGTCTGTTTTTTTTTTTTTTTTTTTTACTGCATTATGGGTCTGTTTTTTGACTGATTTTTCTCCTAGTTATTTTTATGGCTTATGTTCTACAGTTTCTGCCCATTCCTAATGAAATTCGGTGGTTGCTGGATACTGTGAACAGTGCCACAGTGAAGATCTAGATCTTGTTGTCTTCTTTAAGCAGTGCTTCTGCTCGTGTGAGCACCAGGGAGTCACTTGGGCGCCAGTTCAGTCTTTCCAGGCTTGGTTTATGTTTTGCTTGGGTGTGTGCATTTCGAGCTTCTGTCTTAAAAATTGATTTTAATTAAAAAAACTACTAAATAGAAGTTATAAATATGTTGTAATTTTGTTTTTCTCCCATATAATTAAGCATTAACAAACTGGGTTCTACCAAAGAAAATAAATTAAAAATCCTTATTTGCTGATCATTTCATGTCTGTTTTCCTAATAAAGTTTAGTCACTCTGAGGTTGGGAAACCTTAAACTCTTAAAGAAATTTAAGATCATGGAACTCTAAAGGATCTTAAACAAAATCTAGTCCAATCTCTCAGTTATGTGTCTCTTCCCCGTAATTCTTAATTCATCTTATTAACAAAAATATTAAGATTTAACAAAAGATGTATTTTTACTAGTCTATAGCAGATAATACACAGTTCAATGTAATTGCCTATTTCATTGAAAATTTTTGAACAGTCTGCATAGATTGTACTGAATAGTGTAATTCTAGTAGATTTAGGAATGGAGTGATTACTTCAAGCAATGTGCACTTGTGCTTGTACAGCATCTACATTTTCACCATTGGCTGTGTATCCCTAAACTCAAGAAGAAGGCTTATTTGTCTTAGCAATGCTCACATAATCTTTCCAGCTTTGAAGTATGTGGGATGGATCATTCCTTTATCACAGGACAAGGAACCAGAAGAGCCAAAGAAATCAAAAGGTTTCAACATCACATCTGCTGCTTCAACCATCAGATGAAGTTTTCATTTCATGGTATGTTTTCAGCCCTAATTTCCATTGGTTGTTTTTCACTCTTTCCATCTCTATTCTCATGGTGTTTCCACTGTTCTTTAAATCTTTGAGCACATTTTAAAGCGTTTTTATCTATCCTCGTTTGATGATCCCATCATCTCTGCCCTTTTTGGGTCTGTTTTTTTTTTTTTTTTTTTTACTGCATTATGGGTCTGTTTTTTGACTGATTTTTCTCCTAGTTATTTTTATGGCTTATGTTCTACAGTTTCTGCCCATTCCTAATGAAATTCGGTGGTTGCTGGATACTGTGAACAGTGCCACAGTGAAGATCTAGATCTTGTTGTCTTCTTTAAGCAGTGCTTCTGCTCGTGTGAGCACCAGGGAGTCACTTGGGCGCCAGTTCAGTCTTTCCAGGCTTGGTTTATGTTTTGCTTGGGTGTGTGCAGCCTTCTGTGCTGAGCTTGCAGTTCTGTGTGGCTCTCAGCTCTCTCCTGGATGTCCCAGGGGTGTGACATGCTCTCTCCACCCAACTGGTTGGAACTACTGCTCCCAGCTCTGGTTGTCTGCCTTGAGACCTTGCCCTGCCTTCCAAGTGTCCCCCGCCCTCAATGTTTCCTGCTCAGCCAAGGACTCGAGGTCCCTCTGCAGACTTCTTGAGCTCTTTCCACCACTGACTCACTCTCCTCTGGGAGCCTGCTCTACAAACTCCGATTGCCTCAATCTCTCCCAACTCAAATTATCTCTTCCATTCAGAAAGAACTGGATAACCACGATGATGTGGTCACTCATCTAGAGCCAGACATCCTGGAGTGTGAAGTCAAGTGGGCCTTAGGAGGCATCACTACAAACAAGCAAGTGGAGGTGATGGAATTCCAGCTGAGCTACTTCAAATCCTGAAACATGATGCTGTTAAAGTGCATACTCAACACACTAGCAAATCTGGAAAACTCAGCTATGGCCACAGGACTGGAAAAGGTCAGTTTTCAATCCTAAAGAAGGGCAATACCAAAAAATGTTCAAATTACCATTTCACATGCTAGCAAGATTATGCTCAAAATCCTTCAAGCTACGCATCAGCAGTACGTGAATCAAGAAGTTCCAGATGTAAAAGCTGGATTTAGAAAAGGCAGAAGAACCAGAGAACAAACTGCCAACATCTTCTGGATCACAGAAAAAGAAAGGGAATTCCAAACACACACACACATCTACTTCTGCTTTCTTTTGACTAAGCTAACGTCTTTGATTGTGTGGATCACAACAAAATGTGGACAATTTTTAAAGAGATGGGAATACCAGACCACTACACTTGTCTCCTGAGAAGCCTGTATGCAGACAAAGAAGCAACAGTTAGGAATGGATATGGAACAACGAGCTGGTTCAAAATTGGGAAAGGAGCATACAGACCTGTATCTTGTCACTCTCCTGCTTATCGAGCTTACATGCAGAGCATATGCCGTTGGTCTGAATGACGCATTAGCTAGAACCAAGATTTCCGGGAGAAATATCAATAACCTCAGATATGAAGGTGATATCACTTTAATGGCAGAAAGTGAAGAAGAGCTAAATAGCCTCTTAATGAGGATGGAAAAGGAAAGGGGAAAAGCTGGCTTAAAACTCAACATTCAAAAAACTTAAGATTACAGCATCTGGTGCCATCACTTCATGGCAAATAGATGGGGCGAGAGTGAAAACAGTGATACATTTTATTCTCTTGGGCTGAAAAATCACTGTGGATGGTGACTGCAGCCACAAAATTGGAAGATACTTGCTCCTTGGGAGAAAAATGAAAGTGTTAGTTGCTCAGTGGTGTCTGACTCTTTGTGATTCTCTGGACATAGTAGCCTTGGCGCCTATGTTCATAGAATTCTCCAGGCAGGAATACTGGAGTGGGTAGCCATTCCCTTCTCTAGCAGATCTTCCATACCTAGTCCATAGCTAGGGACTGAACCTGGGTGTCCTGTACGGCAGGCAGATTCTTTACCATCTAAGCCACTAGGGAAGAAAAGTTATGACAAACCTACATAGCGTATTAAATAGCAGAGATATCACTTTGTCAACATAGAGTCAGAGCTATGGTTTTTCTAGTAGTCTTGTTCAGATATAACAGTTGGACCATAAAGAAGGCTGAATGCCCAAGAATTGATGCTTTTGAACTGTGGTGCTGGAGAAGACTCTTGAGAGTCCCTTGGACTGCAAGAAGATCAAACCAGTCAATCCTTAAGGACATCAACCCTGAGTATTCATTGAATGGACTGATGCTGAAGCTCCAATACTTTGGCCACCTGAGGTGAACCGCCAACTCATTGAAAAAAACTCTGATGCTAGGAAGGATTGAAGGCAGGAGGAGAAAGGGATGACAGAGAAGGAGACGGTTGGATGGTATCACTGACTCAACAGATAAGAGTTTGAGCAAACTCTGGGAGACAGCGAAGAACAGAGAGGCCTGGCTTGCTACAGTCCATGGGGCTGCAAAGAGTCAGACATGACTTAGAGACTGAATGAGAACAGTATAGCTTATATCACTACCCTGTCCGTCTGTCTGTCTATTTATCTAATCCTTATAACCTAATCTCTCTGCAATGTGAGTGCCATGAGGTTAAGCACATTGACTATTTCATTTAATTAAGTGTAATGTCTCTAACATACATCATAATGACATATAGTAAGTATATCTAATAAATATTTGTCAAATGAAATAGAGCATTTGTGATTTTTTGGAATTAATAGTCAATTCCCTGTGTGGACCAGGAATGGCTCATTTATGTAGAAACCCAGTAGGTTTAGAAGAATATGTGCTGAATAAGAGCAGCAGTTCCCTGCCTTTCAGACTTCGTAACATTTCCTACATCTTGAGAGACAGGAGGGGAAGGGAGGAGCAAGGTACCGGTGGATGGTACTGTGCCCTAATATAGTCCTCTCCAAGCTGTCACAGGAAACAGAAGACAAAATCAAACCAAACCAAAGCTGCGATCTGAGTGCGGCTCCAGTGTAAGTGGCGCTCACCCACTAAGAGCTCTGCAGCCCAAAAGGCACAGGAGAGACGGCTCTGCCTGTAGGCGGGAACTCCGCATTGTTCCACCAGAGAGCTGGAGTGTCAGACCTTGTGCATGCAATAAGGATCATCTTCAGAATCAACGAGAACTGAAGACCAAGAGCAAACCTGACAGGGTAGAGATGGCAAAAACATTACACCTCTTCTCAAATCCACTCTGAAATGTGAGAACATGAGGGCTAATGACAAAACGTGTACATTTCTGGCTCTTGAGTGTGTGGTCTGAGACTCACACACACACACCTGTCTACTACTCAGCTGCAGTCCTCACAGGCCAGAAGGAATACTTTTTATAAAGCTTCCTGACTCACAGAGCTCAGTCCATGTACACAGATGCTTAGTATCTCTCATTGCCTGCATTAATAAACTGCAGTGGAAAGTGGTTCCTTTCGTTGCTAAATATCTTTTTTTCCCCCCCAGAACCAGCAGTTTGTCTGTTTCCACTGATGCAGCACCCAGAGAAGAACAGGTGGCCTATTTACAGAATGAGCAAACTCTGGGAGACAGCGAAGAACAGAGAGGCCTGGCTTGCTACAGTCCATGGGGCTGCAAAGAGTCAGACATGACTTAGTCTGTTCTATTTTTATCTAATCCTTATAACCTAATCTCTCTGCAATGTGAGTGCCATGAGGTTAAGCACATTGACTATTTCATTTAATTAAGTGTAATGTCTCTAACATACATCATAATGACATATAGTAAGTATATCTAATAAATATTTGTCAAATGAAATAGAGCATTTGTGATTTTTTGGAATTAATAGTCAATTCCCTGTGTGGACCAGGAATGGCTCATTTATGTAGAAACCCAGTAGGTTTAGAAGAATATGTGCTGAATAAGAGCAGCAGTTCCCTGCCTTTCAGACTTCGTAACATTTCCTACATCTTGAGAGACAGGAGGGGAAGGGAGGAGCAAGGTACCGGTGGATGGTACTGTGCCCTAATATAGTCCTCTCAAGCTGTCACAGGAAACAGAAGACAAAATCAAACCAAACCAAAGCTGCGATCTGAGTGCGGCTCCAGTGTAAGTGGCGCTCACCCACTAAGAGCTCTGCAGCCCAAAAGGCACAGGAGAGACGGCTCTGCCTGTAGGCGGGAACTCCGCATTGTTCCACCAGAGAGCTGGAGTGTCAGACCTTGTGCATGCAATAAGGATCATCTTCAGAATCAACGAGAACTGAAGACCAAGAGCAAACCTGACAGGGTAGAGATGGCAAAAACATTACACCTCTTCTCAAATCCACTCTGAAATGTGAGAACATGAGGGCTAATGACAAAACGTGTACATTTCTGGCTCTTGAGTGTGTGGTCTGAGACTCACACACACACACCTGTCTACTACTCAGCTGCAGTCCTCACAGGCCAGAAGGAATACTTTTTATAAAGCTTCCTGACTCACAGAGCTCAGTCCATGTACACAGATGCTTAGTATCTCTCATTGCCTGCATTAATAAACTGCAGTGGAAAGTGGTTCCTTTCGTTGCTAAATATCTTTTTTTCCCCCCCAGAACCAGCAGTTTGTCTGTTTCCACTGATGCAGCACCCAGAGAAGAACAGGTGGCCTATTTACAGAATTAGAACAAGTGTCCTTCTTGTACCACAGCAGAGCTCCGTCACCAATGCTGACCCACACCAGCACCTGACCAGGGCTCATGGGGGAGCTGTCGGAACTCTCTTGCTGTCACTTCTGTTTCAACTTGTTACAAGATTTTATCACCACTGGGGAGAGCCTGAGAGCAAAGCTGTGCAGAGAATCTCTCCAATAGAGCTGGAGAGAGAACCTGGGTTCTGCTGGCCTTCCTTCAGTCTAGGGCTGGGCCACACTGAAGCTACAAGCAGTGGCCCCTTCAGTTTCTGTCAGTTCAGTTGCTCAGTTGCGTCCGACTCCTTGTGATCCCGTGGACTGCAGCACAGCAGACTTCCTCGTCCTTCACCATCTCCTGAAACTGGCTTAAACTCATGTCCATTGACTCTGTGATGCCATCCAACCATCTTATCCTCTGTCATCCCTGTCTCCTTCTGCCTTCTATTTTTCCCAGCACCAGGGTCTCTTTCCACGAATCAGCTCTTCGTATCAGGTGGCTGAAGGATTGGAGCTTCAGCTTCGGCAGCAGTCGTTCCAATGAACTTTCAGGGTTGATTCTCTTTAGGATGGACTGGTTTGATCTCGAGGGACTCTCTAGAGTCTTCTCTAGCACTACGGTTCAAAGGCATCGATTCTTTGGCGCTCAGCCTTCTTAATGGTCCAACTCTCACATCTATACATGACTACTGGGAAAACCACAGTTTTGACTATACAAATCTTTGTCAGCAAAGTGATGCCTTTGTTTTGCAATATGCTATCTGGGTTTGCCATAGCTGTTCTTCCAAGGAGCAAGCAACTTTTCACTTCATGGCCGTAGTCACAGTCCACAGTGATTTTGGAGTCCAAGAAAATAAAGTGTGTCATTTTTCTGTTTTTTGACCATCTATTTGCCATGAAGTGATGGGACCGAATGCCATGATCCTTTTTGAATGTGGAGTTCTTCAGTCACATGGGTCAGTAAAGCCCTTTTCTGCTAAAGCCAATTTGGATCTGATTTTTTGGCACATGCAACTAAAGTTTGGTAAATGATCATAAATCTTAGCCCCAAAAGACCTTCTATTTTGAACTCTATCAACCAAGCAGTTTGTCTGTTGCCACTGATGCAGCACCCAGAGAAGAACAGGTGGCCTATTTACAGAATTAGAACAAGTGTCCTTCTTGTACCACAGCAGAGCTCCGTCACCAATGCTGACCCACACCAGCACCTGACCAGGGCTCATGGGGGAGCTGTCGGAACTCTCTTGCTGTCACTTCTGTTTCAACTTGTTACAAGATTTTATCACCACTGGGGAGAGCCTGAGAGCAAAGCTGTGCAGAGAATCTCTCCAATAGAGCTGGAGAGAGAACCTGGGTTCTGCTGGCCTTCCTTCAGTCTAGGGCTGGGCCACACTGAAGCTACAAGCAGTGGCCCCTTCAGTTTCTGTCAGTTCAGTTGCTCAGTTGCGTCCGACTCCTTGTGATCCCGTGGACTGCAGCACAGCAGACTTCCTCGTCCTTCACCATCTCCTGAAACTGGCTTAAACTCATGTCCATTGACTCTGTGATGCCATCCAACCATCTTATCCTCTGTCATCCCTGTCTCCTTCTGCCTTCTATTTTTCCCAGCACCAGGGTCTCTTTCCACGAATCAGCTCTTCGTATCAGGTGGCTGAAGGATTGGAGCTTCAGCTTCGGCAGCAGTCGTTCCAATGAACTTTCAGGGTTGATTCTCTTTAGGATGGACTGGTTTGATCTCGAGGGACTCTCTAGAGTCTTCTCTAGCACTACGGTTCAAAGGCATCGATTCTTTGGCGCTCAGCCTTCTTAATGGTCCAACTCTCACATCTATACATGACTACTGGGAAAACCACAGTTTTGACTATACAAATCTTTGTCAGCAAAGTGATGCCTTTGTTTTGCAATATGCTATCTGGGTTTGCCATAGCTGTTCTTCCAAGGAGCAAGCAACTTTTCACTTCATGGCCGTAGTCACAGTCCACAGTGATTTTGGAGTCCAAGAAAATAAAGTGTGTCATTTTTCTGTTTTTTGACCATCTATTTGCCATGAAGTGATGGGACCGAATGCCATGATCCTTTTTGAATGTGGAGTTCTTCAGTCACATGGGTCAGTAAAGCCCTTTTCTGCTAAAGCCAATTTGGATCTGATTTTTTGGCACATGCAACTAAAGTTTGGTAAATGATCATAAATCTTAGCCCCAAAAGACCTTCTATTTTGAACTCTATCAACCAAGCAGAGTTAAACCAGTTAAATAAGCACATTCCACACTTGAGAGTTGCTATTGTAAACATCCTGTTTAGGGAAGGTCAGAGCCTTTTTTGTAAATACGGGAAGCTACTAGCCTTGGGGAATTTGGATCCAGCTGGGATGCCTGCAGACCACTGAGCCTAAGTGCCAGATATAGCCCTGGTCATTGAGAACTGGGATCACAAGGCTGGTCATGATGAGGATACATTCTTCATGTTCAGCTGAACTCCAGAGAAGCCTGGCTAATTTGTTTGACTAGTACAGATCCTATTAAATTTCTGATAAAAGCATATTGCCCAATCATAATTGAATAAAGTGAATTTCTCTGTCAGAGCCAACAAGTAATAATAATGATTTAGAGACAAGCCTCAATTTCAGACCTCAGCATTAAGTTATGGCTCACCCACTTTCCTCTGCTGATCATAAGGCAGAGGGGCATCGCTGATCAGAAAGCTGGTATCATTATACTGCTTAAGTTATAAAGATACAGGTCGTTACGAAGTCATGGTTTGTATCTGAACATTCATAAAAGTCTTAAGTCTCTTGAATTCCAAGGCAAAGCAAATTATCTATAAATATTTGAGCTTCCTCCTAGGAGTAAGATGGCTACCAAACCTCAAGCCAAGAAAACAGAGGCAGAGTTATCTTTAAAAAGTAACTAAAATAGGGCTTCCCTAGTGGTCCAGTGGTTAAGAATCTTCCTTGCAACACAAGGGACACTCGTTCAATCCCTGGAAGATCCCACATGCAGTGGGGCAACCACAGCATGACTCAGAGCTGGTGCTCTGCAATAAGAGAGGCCACTTCAGTGAGAATCCAAGCGCCACAACAAAGACCCAGTGCGACTAGAAACAAAATAAAAATTTTTAAAGTAAAATATTTGAAAATTTCTAAACTAAGCCTTCTTTTAAAAAAATAAGAAGGCTTTTTTAAATACCGAGGAGAAAATTTTACTTCGAATGCCATGATCCTTTTTGAATGTGGAGTTCTTCAGTCACATGGGTCAGTAAAGCCCTTTTCTGCTAAAGCCAATTTGGATCTGATTTTTTGGCACATGCAACTAAAGTTTGGTAAATGATCATAAATCTTAGCCCCAAAAGACCTTCTATTTTGAACTCTATCAACCAAGCAGAGTTAAACCAGTTAAATAAGCACATTCCACACTTGAGAGTTGCTATTGTAAACATCCTGTTTAGGGAAGGTCAGAGCCTTTTTTGTAAATACGGGAAGCTACTAGCCTTGGGGAATTTGGATCCAGCTGGGATGCCTGCAGACCACTGAGCCTAAGTGCCAGATATAGCCCTGGTCATTGAGAACTGGGATCACAAGGCTGGTCATGATGAGGATACATTCTTCATGTTCAGCTGAACTCCAGAGAAGCCTGGCTAATTTGTTTGACTAGTACAGATCCTATTAAATTTCTGATAAAAGCATATTGCCCAATCATAATTGAATAAAGTGAATTTCTCTGTCAGAGCCAACAAGTAATAATAATGATTTAGAGACAAGCCTCAATTTCAGACCTCAGCATTAAGTTATGGCTCACCCACTTTCCTCTGCTGATCATAAGGCAGAGGGGCATCGTCTGATCAGAAAGCTGGTATCATTATACTGCTTAAGTTATAAAGATACAGGTCGTTACGAAGTCATGGTTTGTATCTGAACATTCATAAAAGTCTTAAGTCTCTTGAATTCCAAGGCAAAGCAAATTATCTATAAATATTTGAGCTTCCTCCTAGGAGTAAGATGGCTACCAAACCTCAAGCCAAGAAAACAGAGGCAGAGTTATCTTTAAAAAGTAACTAAAATAGGGCTTCCCTAGTGGTCCAGTGGTTAAGAATCTTCCTTGCAACACAAGGGACACTCGTTCAATCCCTGGAAGATCCCACATGCAGTGGGGCAACCACAGCATGACTCAGAGCTGGTGCTCTGCAATAAGAGAGGCCACTTCAGTGAGAATCCAACGCGCCACAACAAAGACCCAGTGCGACTAGAAACAAAATAAAAATTTTTAAAGTAAAATATTTGAAAATTTCTAAACTAAGCCTTCTTTTAAAAAAATAAGAAGGCTTTTTTAAATACCGAGGAGAAAATTTTTACTTCTGAAACCTCCAAAGCTTGAAATGCCTTTAAGATACAGAAGTAATTCTCATATTGATCACAGGGAATTAAACTCAGGGCTGGGTCACTTGGGGCAACTGTATCATTACAGTCTAGTTAGAGTAAGTTGGGCTTCCTTGGTGGCTCAGATGGTAAAGAATCACCTGCAATGTGGCAGACCTGGGTTCAGTCCCTGGGTTGCGAAGATCCCCTGGAGGAGGATATTGTGATCCACTCCACTAGTCTTGCCTGGAGAATCCCTTGGACAGAGGAGCCTGGCGGGCTACAATCATGGGGTGGCACAGAGTCAGACACAACTGAGCTCAGCACAGCACAGCACAGAGTAATTGGCACCTGGGGGCTGAAGACTGACTAGTTTCTAGTCTGGCCCTCCAGAAATCTGGAATGAATCAGGGAGAGAAACAGCCCATCCTATCACTTCACTATTATAAGACTTCAAGGGTTTCCAAATTTTGCCTCTATTGATACATTATTTTCCTCAACAGACTCTCAATTATGAGAGGGCTACCTATAGGAAATCTTTTACAAATTTTTATTTAGAGTATGAATCTTAGCTAAAAGCAAGTCTATCTATGTGAGACTTCAAAAACCTCTGAAATGTTGCCTTTAGCTTTATTAGGATATTATCACTGTAGACACCACTGCCTGATAACTATGGTCATTGGTTTTTAAACCAGTTATTTCCTTTCTGTGGCCTGGGCTTAATTGCTTCCTTTGTCTTAAGGAGACAAAGTCTATCATCTCTAGAAATCAACAATGGTCCCTCTGGTCAGGTCATTAACCTTCTAATCCAAACTTTAAATCAAACTGCTCATTCAACCCCAAACATGATTACGGCCAGTGCCTCTTTTCCTGTTCACCTTGCTGCAGGCTTGGAGCTGGTGCTCTGCAATAAGAGAGGCCACTTCAGTGAGAATCCAACGCCACAACAAAGACCCAGTGCGACTAGAAACAAAATAAAAATTTTTAAAGTAAAATATTTGAAAATTTCTAAACTAAGCCTTCTTTTAAAAAAATAAGAAGGCTTTTTTAAATACCGAGGAGAAAATTTTTACTTCTGAAACCTCCAAAGCTTGAAATGCCTTTAAGATACAGAAGTAATTCTCATATTGATCACAGGGAATTAAACTCAGGGCTGGGTCACTTGGGGCAACTGTATCATTACAGTCTAGTTAGAGTAAGTTGGGCTTCCTTGGTGGCTCAGATGGTAAAGAATCACCTGCAATGTGGCAGACCTGGGTTCAGTCCCTGGGTTGCGAAGATCCCCTGGAGGAGGATATTGTGATCCACTCCACTAGTCTTGCCTGGAGAATCCCTTGGACAGAGGAGCCTGGCGGGCTACAATCATGGGGTGGCACAGAGTCAGACACAACTGAGCTCAGCACAGCACAGCACAGAGTAATTGGCACCTGGGGGCTGAAGACTGACTAGTTTCTAGTCTGGCCCTCCAGAAATCTGGAATGAATCAGGGAGAGAAACAGCCCCTCCTATCACTTCACTATTATAAGACTTCAAGGGTTTCCAAATTTTGCCTCTATTGATACATTATTTTCCTCAACAGACTCTCAATTATGAGAGGGCTACCTATAGGAAATCTTTTACAAATTTTTATTTAGAGTATGAATCTTAGCTAAAAGCAAGTCTATCTATGTGAGACTTCAAAAACCTCTGAAATGTTGCCTTTAGCTTTATTAGGATATTATCACTGTAGACACCACTGCCTGATAACTATGGTCATTGGTTTTTAAACCAGTTATTTCCTTTCTGTGGCCTGGGCTTAATTGCTTCCTTTGTCTTAAGGAGACAAAGTCTATCATCTCTAGAAATCAACAATGGTCCCTCTGGTCAGGTCATTAACCTTCTAATCCAAACTTTAAATCAAACTGCTCATTCGAACCCCAAACATGATTACGGCCAGTGCCTCTTTTCCTGTTCACCTTGCTGCAGGCTTCGGACCAGGAGACCGAGAGTACACAGTGACAAGACCCGTACCTGTCAGCATAAGGAGACCCTTGGCTCGCACTCACTCTACCTTTTCTCAAACTGAAAAGTGATCCTGGTTCAGAGCAGGACTACAGGTGCCACTCTAGTTGGATCCCTGACTGTGAAAAATTGACTCCCCCCAGAGACACTAAAAACACAGTGAGCTCAGGTCTTAACCTGCACAGGATGATGTCTTATCACAACTACTTGCACATAAGGCAACTTGTAGGGAGGTGTCCATGCCCATTGGTCACCCAGCGACACAGCGGCAGTGTCCCCACGACGTGTCGGCATTCTCTTTCCAAACACTAAGCCCTTATTTCTAAACGGTGAGAAATCCCCTGGGGAATTTTCCGAAATGAAATAAAAGCATCAAATCACTCTTGATGAGCAAAGATTTCTTTTACATATTTTTTTAATCTTTCAAAAGATGAGCAGTATTAACTCATTTTATAGAAACTTTGCTTAAATAGAACATTTGTAGACCAGATAACCAATTTTCCTTAGTTTAAGTATGATAAACAGGATGGGAGGAATAACTTACTTTAACCTCCAGCTGGTCACTACACAGGTATTCCAAAAGCAGACCGCACTAAAGATCACCATGAAGACTTGTTATTTCTCTGAGGCAGTTGTGTCCAGAGTTTCTGAGTAACCCATTATTAATTCAGGCATCGCCCGCATTTCAATAAAACTCTCACGAAGACAAAAATGCAGGACACTGCATATTCTATATACAAAATAAAACCTGAAAACCTCATGCCTTTGGTAGAACATTCTGGGGCTACCAGGTTCCCGCTCTCTGTGGGCAGGGGACCCTTGTCGGTGTCATTCTCTTCCTCTTAGCCTCAGAAGCAGCGGCTGTGACACTCAAACATTTGTTGAGATGACGTGAAAAATGACAACATTTCCTGCTAGTAGGGTACATCTCATCACCTTATGGTCATCTACCAACTCAGAGCAGTTTCATACTTCCTTAAACAAGGAAACACCACGACAGCAAAGAGACACAGGGTCCAGGGCCCTCACAGCCACGGCTGCAGCCACTCTGCCCCAGGAAATCCTCCCAAGGTCGGGCTGATCACAGGCAGGGCCAAGTGAGCTGGGGAGGAGGGTACTTAACCTCAGGAGCTCAAGGAGCCAGGGCGGCATTCCAGCCCTGACGGGCCCCCGCATAAGGAGACCCTTGGCTCGCACTCACTCTACCTTTTCTCAAACTGAAAAGTGATCCTGGTTCAGAGCAGGACTACAGGTGCCACTCTAGTTGGATCCCTGACTGTGAAAAATTGACTCCCCCCAGAGACACTAAAAACACAGTGAGCTCAGGTCTTAACCTGCACAGGATGATGTCTTATCACAACTACTTGCACATAAGGCAACTTGTAGGGAGGTGTCCATGCCCATTGGTCACCCAGCGACACAGCGGCAGTGTCCCCACGACGTGTCGGCATTCTCTTTCCAAACACTAAGCCCTTATTTCTAAACGGTGAGAAATCCCCTGGGGAATTTTCCGAAATGAAATAAAAGCATCAAATCACTCTTGATGAGCAAAGATTTCTTTTACATATTTTTTTAATCTTTCAAAAGATGAGCAGTATTAACTCATTTTATAGAAACTTTGCTTAAATAGAACATTTGTAGACCAGATAACCAATTTTCCTTAGTTTAAGTATGATAAACAGGATGGGAGGAATAACTTACTTTAACCTCCAGCTGGTCACTACACAGGTATTCCAAAAGCAGACCGCACTAAAGATCACCATGAAGACTTGTTATTTCTCTGAGGCAGTTGTGTCCAGAGTTTCTGAGTAACCCATTATTAATTCAGGCATCGCCCGCATTTCAATAAAACTCTCACGAAGACAAAAATGCAGGACACTGCATATTCTATATACAAAATAAAACCTGAAAACCTCATGCCTTTGGTAGAACATTCTGGGGCTACCAGGTTCCCGCTCTCTGTGGGCAGGGGACCCTTGTCGGTGTCATTCTCTTCCTCTTAGCCTCAGAAGCAGCGGCTGTGACACTCAAACATTTGTTGAGATGACGTGAAAAATGACAACATTTCCTGCTAGTAGGGTACATCTCATCACCTTATGGTCATCTACCAACTCAGAGCAGTTTCATACTTCCTTAAACAAGGAAACACCACGACAGCAAAGAGACACAGGGTCCAGGGCCCTCACAGCCACGGCTGCAGCCACTCTGCCCCAGGAAATCCTCCCAAGGTCGGGCTGATCACAGGCAGGGCCAAGTGAGCTGGGGAGGAGGGTACTTAACCTCAGGAGCTCAAGGAGCCAGGGCGGCATTCCGACTCTGCCCCATGACTCAGGGGTAAACGCAACCCAAACTGTTCAACAGAGGTCCAGAATGACCTCCATTTACACACATGAAACGAAAGTGCAACTAATACCTGGCTTTTCAAACATTAGATATTTACAAATTACATAAAGTGAACGATAACAGTAAAGCTTAAAAAAAAATAAAAACCAATAACTTTTCTGTGAATGGAATCGATCAAGGCTAAATCTGCATCACAACCTCTGTCTGTGGAGAGTCCTTGTAACTTTTGACAGTTTGTGGGATTATTAAGAATTACGCGCAATAACAAAAATAATCCCAAAGCCATAACTACTCCCCTTTTCACCAAAGATTCACCCTCCCCATGAAAACTCTCTTAACGCTTAAGGGGTGGCCTCGATTCCAGGTGAAGTTAGTGCGCACTGATACCCGTACTCACTTGCGACTCCGAGCCTGGTCCGCCCCGGCCCCCGGAGCTGCGGACACCTGCCCAGGAAGAGGAAGGGCGCTCCCGGCTCGGCTCCGCCTCCCGGAGCAGGGACCTGCCGGGCGAGGCACACACCTGAGACAGGTAAGGGCGCAGGTGAACACACGGGTTTGTCCAGGGCCAGGAACCCATTTTACACATGTTTGCAAAACAAAGCCAGCAGCTCGGGGAGGTGCGCGCTCGCCCTCACCGGTCTCGGGCGGCTCCTGAAGCAGCCCACCTTCAACGGCTGGGCAGCCCAGCGGCCGTCCTGCCGCAGAGCGGGTCATGCGCGGTGGTTCCGACCCAGGCAGTGGGGAGTGGGGTCTCTGGGTCCCGGGAAGTGCCCGTGTGGCCCCCGTCCACCCCGAGGGCAGACATCACGGGCAGCCGGGCGGCTCAGGGGACAGGCGCTCTCCCGAGCCCCAGGACTGACCCTTCCTCTCCGAGGACCCTCGGGGACCGGTCAGGCCCCGCCTCTCTGGCTTCCATCTGCGGCCCCGCCACCCCGTGGGGCCGGGGTCACGCCCTCTCCCGCCCCCGGCCGTCCCTCCGCAGCGCCGCGTCGCGCCTGCTCTTCCCGTGGGGCCCCTCCTTCAGTGGCTCTGGGGCCCGCCCCGTCTCTCCCTCCGCGCGCTCCACGCCCACGCCCTCCGGGTGGCTCCCGGCTCCGCCTCCCGCCGGGGACGCCAGGGCCAGGCTGCGCACGCGCGGGACCGCACGCCGGCCCGCGGACGGGGCTGGAGTGCGCAGGCGCGCGGGGCGGGCGCTGGCGGTGCGCACGCGCCGGGCGAGACCCGTTCCGACGCGATCAGTGAGCGCCTCTGCCCGCGCTGGAAGATGGCCGAGAAGGCGACCAAGTCGGTGCTGTTCGTGTGTCTGGGTGAGACGGCGCCTGTCCAGCTCTGCGCGGGGCTTCTAGGAGGGCTGGGCAGGGCTTCGTGCGCTCCGAGCCGTGCAGCGCCGCGGGGCCGGGAACCGTGCCGGGGAGGCGGCCGCAGAGGGGAGCCCCGAGGGCGGCGTGGTGCGCGGCGCTCTGCCGGGGCGCCTCTGCGGCAGGGGTGCTCTTGACGTGGCCGGTTCTCCCTCCGCACTGGGCCCCCGTTGAGTCCGGCTTCCGAGTCAGAGCGTCTGTCGAGTCCCCTGGCAAGTCTGGATCTCTAGCTTCAGCACAGCCTTCACACCCGCGGCCCCTCGCACCTGCAGCGGCTGCACGCCAAGCCGGAGTTCTTGCCGTTGTCCTCGCCCAGAATCCCTTTCCCCTCCGGGGACCCGAGGCCCCTGGGCGGATCTGCCCTTTAAGCGCCGCCTGATACCCGGAGGCCCGTGACAGCACCGATTCGCTGGCCGCCGTGGCTCATGCTCCCAAATGGATCTCACTTGAAGGCCGACGGAGTGCGAAGGTTTAGGTTTCTTGTAAAATTCGAACCGGGAGGACTTGATTCTCTAAATTTCTGTGTAACAGCCCCATGTGCCAGTATTTCTCTGCATGAGGTGACGATATTTTTTACTTTTAATTCTTCAGGTACTTTACAGCTCGGAATCACTTTCATTTTTTAGGATTTCGTTAATTAGCCTTCCTTATTTAAAATAGAGTTCAGTGCCCCTTTGGCTTTCGGGATTCTTCCTTTGATACAGCACCTCGGCACTTCCACCAGATACCCTTAATTCCCAGAGAGGAAGGCCTAAATGGCCAGTAGTCCATAAAAACCTCCAGATGAATCTGCATTTCCTTCAGAAAAATAGCATTCCGCTCCTCTCATGGAAGACCACAGAGGTCTGCTTGGCCTTGCCCTCTTTGCCTCCTTCACGGGTTCCTGCCCGTACGCCCTCTGGCTGCTTGTTCCCCTGCTCTTCAGATGCTCAGCGTGCCTTCAGTTGTGTGCTTCTCTGGGAACTCACTTTTCATTTTCCCCGGAAAGCTTTTCTAAAAGGTCAGACCCAACTTAGTCCTTCTTTATTTTTCCAGTGCTCTCAGTAGAGGTGATTATGCCCATGATCCTTCATAGATATCTTTCCTCACACAAATTTTATGATACTTAGTTGATAGCCTCCTGTGATTATAGCTAGATTTAGCCCTCTTGAGGGCAATAACTGTGGCTTGTTTCTCTTTGTATTTACAGCTTTATGACAAAATATGATGTTCAGCAGGTATTTGTAGAGTTGAATATCTATGAAGGGAAAAGTAAAAGACTTCCTTGTTTCACTTTGACAGTGCGTATCATTTGATTTTAAGCTCTTCACTGAAGGCTGACTGATGAGTTTAGCAGTTTTATTAAAGGCAGTTCAGTTCAGTTTGGGTGTCTAATAGGATTCCATTGCCTCGCTTATTTTACTTAGCAGTGCTGATTAGGCTGTCATGATGGCTATTGATGAGAGCTATCTGTTTCTGTGTGTTTATCTTCAATACTCTTTCTTTCTTTTCCTAGCAACCGCCGTGGTAGCAGGCGCTGTTCTGAGCGCTAACGGTACAGTGGTGAGGAGAACAGACCACAAACCCTGCCTCTCGAAATCTCACATTTTGTCATCAGCAATCAAGTGTTTGGCTACTCAGTCAGTTGGTGTCAGGGACACTAAGGCAGGAAGGGGAGATGGGAGTGGAGTGTGGTTGTAAGTAGGATTTTGGGGAGGACTTGTTGAGAAGGTGCCCTTTGAGGAAAGACTTGGGAGAGGCAGGGAAGCAAATGTAGGATATTTTGGAAAAGCCTCCGGGACCCGGAGGAGAGCGGGTGGAAGAGTTTGAAGTGCGGGTTCTGGCGGTGCTGAGGGACCAGCAGGGATGCCGCAGCTGGGCCTGGTGACCTGGCAGCTTCTGGGCAGACTGGTCTTGTCCTGTGCCTGTTTTCTCGGTGCCCAGAGGTCTGCTTGGCCTTGCCCTCTTTGCCTCCTTCACGGGTTCCTGCCCGTACGCCCTCTGGCTGCTTGTTCCCCTGCTCTTCAGATGCTCAGCGTGCCTTCAGTTGTGTGCTTCTCTGGGAACTCACTTTTCATTTTCCCCGGAAAGCTTTTCTAAAAGGTCAGACCCAACTTAGTCCTTCTTTATTTTTCCAGTGCTCTCAGTAGAGGTGATTATGCCCATGATCCTTCATAGATATCTTTCCTCACACAAATTTTATGATACTTAGTTGATAGCCTCCTGTGATTATAGCTAGATTTAGCCCTCTTGAGGGCAATAACTGTGGCTTGTTTCTCTTTGTATTTACAGCTTTATGACAAAATATGATGTTCAGCAGGTATTTGTAGAGTTGAATATCTATGAAGGGAAAAGTAAAAGACTTCCTTGTTTCACTTTGACAGTGCGTATCATTTGATTTTAAGCTCTTCACTGAAGGCTGACTGATGAGTTTAGCAGTTTTATTAAAGGCAGTTCAGTTCAGTTTGGGTGTCTAATAGGATTCCATTGCCTCGCTTATTTTACTTAGCAGTGCTGATTAGGCTGTCATGATGGCTATTGATGAGAGCTATCTGTTTCTGTGTGTTTATCTTCAATACTCTTTCTTTCTTTTCCTAGCAACCGCCGTGGTAGCAGGCGCTGTTCTGAGCGCTAACGGTACAGTGGTGAGGAGAACAGACCACAAACCCTGCCTCTCGAAATCTCACATTTTGTCATCAGCAATCAAGTGTTTGGCTACTCAGTCAGTTGGTGTCAGGGACACTAAGGCAGGAAGGGGAGATGGGAGTGGAGTGTGGTTGTAAGTAGGGTTTTGCGGGGAGGACTTGTTGAGAAGGTGCCCTTTGAGGAAAGACTTGGGAGAGGCAGGGAAGCAAATGTAGGATATTTTGGAAAAGCCTCCGGGACCCGGAGGAGAGCGGGTGGAAGAGTTTGAAGTGCGGGTTCTGGCGGTGCTGAGGGACCAGCAGGGATGCCGCAGCGCTGGGCCTGGTGACCTGGCAGCTTCTGGGCAGACTGGTCTTGTCCTGTGCCTGTTTTCTCGGTGCCCAGTGGATCTGTAACTTGTGCCATTCTTGGCGTGGAGTGAGTGGTCTACAAACCAAATGGCCAGAGAGTAAATATTTTGCACTTTGTAGGTTCCACCTTAGGTGTAGTGCTAAAACAGTACAGAAATGGCCCTGGCCAGTACAGAAATGATATGCTCAGTGTAATTGTCCATGTGCACTAGAATTTGAATTCTGTATAATATTCTCATGTCACACAGTGCTGTACTTTTGAGTTTTTTACCTGCTTAAAATTTTTTTTGAATTTTTTTTTTTAACACTGAGAACTGCATACAAAAGTAGTGGGTACTGAACCCTAGTTTTCCGACCCACAGTTAGGCCCTGTGGAGAACAGATCTGGTTAGGCCGTGTAAGGACTGGGATCACTGAGTAAGTTAAGCCATTGGATGGTTTTGAGCGCAGGTGGGAAGTTCAGCTGTTGTGTTGAGGTTGGACTGAGGGGCGAGGGCCACAGGAGGGAGACCCACCATTGAGAGAGAGCTTCTGTGTTGGACCAGAGCTTTGCTGGCAGAGGGCACCAGACCTGGAATTCTGAAAGGATTCGAGGTCACTGTTTGCCATTTCGCTTGGTGGCCTCTATGCAGGACAGCAGTACATTTTCGAAAGGTGAGAGTTTTATTCCTTCAAAGCACTTATTTGGACTTTTTTCCGACTCAAGTGCAAGAAAGCATCACATGTTTACCTTTGGTAAGAGTAATAGCAGAGAAGAATGGAACGCCTCCTTTTGGCAAGATTATTAAGTGTTCAATGTTTTTGTGAAGTAGACGGGCTAGAGGATGTGCTGTTACTTGTATCCCAACCAGCACGTGGGAAATGGAAAATGTGTCAGGGACACTGGGGAGTGGAGGGGTGGTTGTAAGTAGGGTTTTGGGAGGACTTGTTGAGAAGGTGCCCTTTGAGGAAAGACTTGGGAGAGGCAGGGAAGCAAATGTAGGATATTTTGGAAAAGCCTCCGGGACCCGGAGGAGAGCGGGTGGAAGAGTTTGAAGTGCGGGTTCTGGCGGTGCTGAGGGACCAGCAGGGATGCCGCAGCGCTGGGCCTGGTGACCTGGCAGCTTCTGGGCAGACTGGTCTTGTCCTGTGCCTGTTTTCTCGGTGCCCAGTGGATCTGTAACTTGTGCCATTCTTGGCGTGGAGTGAGTGGTCTACAAACCAAATGGCCAGAGAGTAAATATTTTGCACTTTGTAGGTTCCACCTTAGGTGTAGTGCTAAAACAGTACAGAAATGGCCCTGGCCAGTACAGAAATGATATGCTCAGTGTAATTGTCCATGTGCACTAGAATTTGAATTCTGTATAATATTCTCATGTCACACAGTGCTGTACTTTTGAGTTTTTTACCTGCTTAAAATTTTTTTTGAATTTTTTTTTTTAACACTGAGAACTGCATACAAAAGTAGTGGGTACTGAACCCTAGTTTTCCGACCCACAGTTAGGCCCTGTGGAGAACAGATCTGGTTAGGCCGTGTAAGGACTGGGATCACTGAGTAAGTTAAGCCATTGGATGGTTTTGAGCGCAGGTGGGAAGTTCAGCTGTTGTGTTGAGGTTGGACTGAGGCGAGGGCCACAGGAGGGAGACCCACCATTGAGAGAGAGCTTCTGTGTTGGACCAGAGCTTTGCTGGCAGAGGGCACCAGACCTGGAATTCTGAAAGGATTCGAGGTCACTGTTTGCCATTTCGCTTGGTGGCCTCTATGCAGGACAGCAGTACATTTTCGAAAGGTGAGAGTTTTATTCCTTCAAAGCACTTATTTGGACTTTTTTCCGACTCAAGTGCAAGAAAGCATCACATGTTTACCTTTGGTAAGAGTAATAGCAGAGAAGAATGGAACGCCTCCTTTTGGCAAGATTATTAAGTGTTCAATGTTTTTGTGAAGTAGACGGGCTAGAGGATGTGTGCTGTTACTTGTATCCCAACCAGCACTGTGGGAAATGAGAGAACACAGTGATGTCAGATTACCTTTTTCTTAAAATTAATCAGTATTTGTTGATAAATACTTTTCGTCCTTTAAAAACCAGGCCTAATTATTCTTTCTTTTTTTCTAATAAATATTTTTATTTCCTTTTCCTGTGCTCCTGCAGTATATTGCTTGTCTATCAGCATTTATTTTCTTGTTTCAGTTATAATTTACTTTAGGTATAATTAGTCCCCAGTGAGTCCTTGGCACTGGAGCCCTGGGAGTCATCCTGGACTGGCAGTTCCCTGAGTACTGTCACACGTGGCGACTGGACGATGACCCCTCCCTGAAGACCAGAAACTTTGCTGTTTGAAACTCTTCCAGAATCTTCGCTATGCCCTCTGAGTTTGACTGGATCTGCTCTTTCTGTTTCTGTACTAGTGAAGCTATAAGTATAGCATTTTCCTGAATTCTTAACAGCCCTTTTGGAGAAATATTGAACCTGCTGTCATTGTGTAGTTGCTCAGTCGTGTCCGACTGTTTGTGACACTGTGAACTGCAGCACTCCCGGCTTCCCTCACCGTCTCCTGGGGTCTGCTCAAGCGCATGTCCATTGACTCAATGATGCCATCCTATCATCTCGTCCTCTGTCACTGCCTTCTCTTCCTGCCATTAGTCCTTCCTGGCGTCAGGGTCTTTTCCAGTGGGTTGGCTCTTCACATCGGGTGTGGACACCCAAATTCGTGGCCGACTGGTTTGCACTGAGGTTGGCCCTGGGATCTGTGAACCTGCAGCTTATACACATTCTGGGTGGACTGAGTGGCTTAGAGGACCCACCCTACTGGCCGACTCCTGGATCCACAGCACTCAGGCAAGGACCCTGCACAGGTCCCGCAGTAGAAGTCTGTGTAGAACTGCTGCTAGCCTAAATGCATCTGCTTGTGTATTTTATGAAACAATATATTGTTTCATTGTGTGCTGTGTACTTAGAAGTACATATATTAAACTCTTCTGTTTCATTTCGCAACAGACTGGTTGCAACCCACTGCGTAGATTTCACGACTTGCTGAAAACGACGATTTTTACCCTAACTGTTTTGATTTCTGATGTCCTTTTGATGTGTCCTTTGAGTTCTTGGACAGTTGGTGTGAAGCCATTGTGTAGTGTTGAGTCAGCTGTTCTGCTGGGTCCTGCCACGTTCTGGTAGCACAGTTGCTGCCGAGAGGAGTGTTCGCCTTGCTCCCTCACTGCCCAGCTGTGTCACGTCGTGGGTGGTGGGGCTGGGCTGGGCTCCGCACCTGCGCCTGCCTCTAACCAGACTCTGACTCTGCCCTCCCCATCTCTTAAGGGAACATCTGTCGATCACCCATCGCAGAAGCAGTTTTCAGGAAACTTGTAGCTGATCAAAACATTTCAGATAATGTAAGTACTGTTCACTGTCTTAAAGAGGCCAACCTGAGTGGCTTTGGGGCAGAAAGTTGTGAAAAGAATTCTTTTTTTCTCCTGCAGTGGAGGATAGACAGTGCAGCGACATCCACGTATGAACTAGGAAACCCTCCTGATTATCGGGGGCAGGCTTGCATGAAGAAGCATGGTATCCCCATGAGTCACGTTGCTCGGCAGGTACTGTACTTGACCTTGAAGGTGCACTTGTGTGTTTTGTGTTGCAGTGGATCATTGACAGTGGCGCTGTTTCTGACTGGAATGTGGGCCGGTCACCAGATCCAAGAGCTGTGAGCTGCCTAAGAAATCATGGCATTAACACAGCCCATAAAGCAAGACAGGTAGAAGACACTTGTTTAATTTCTCATGCATTAATACCATAACCTGAGAGTTGTGAGACGCTTAACCAGACTTATGCGCAGTGAATGTATTTATATAGGGTTGGCTTAACCAGCCACAGTGCACCCATTCTGGTTCCACAGTTCTGAAAGATTTTCATGGTCTTGGAATTGACTTTAATTAAAATGTGAGGTTGAGAGCGCCCTGGCTGAGTGCTGGAAGACTTGAGCTGTTGTGTCCTTTTTGTTTCTGTCTGGATGGCCTTTAAACATTTAAACCATGTTGACTTAGTCTTCTTCCATTACAAGATTGTTACTGTTGGTTTGGCCAAAAAGGTTGTGTGAGTTCTTCATAACATCCTATGGAGACACTAATAAACTTTTTGGCCAACCCACTAGATAAAGTTCTGTTGTAAATACAAAAATGTATTTCCAACTGTGAAGTGCCTTGGAAATGGAAAGTAATGCTGGTATTTTTATGGGTGCACATCCTGCACACCAGCAGTTGTATTTCTGGGTTTGGGTCTGGAGCGTGGCCCAGTAGCGCATTTTGTGATGAGAATGGTGCACCTTATCTGCTTTCCAGGGTGAAAGCCACCAGCCACCTGGGGCTCTTGCACTTGTGAGATATGGCCAGTGTGATGGGAGCTGAGTTTTAAATTGTAATTCATTTAAATAGCCACTTGGCCTGGTGGGCACTTAAAGGGTTCCAAATTGACATGGAACTGTGGGGTGGGGAAGGCGAGGTCTTCATGGCGATGTTCTGGGCAAGACACTGGGGCCTGTGGGTGACCAGTCCTATCGCTCCGGGTCTAGGAACTGCTGTGGGTGCTGGCACTGGAACCTTGTATAACCACAGGGACCAGCTTCTATAGAAAGAGGCTTCGTTCCTAACTGCTGTGTTGTTCTGTACGAAGTGGTGCTTTTATCAATATGATTATTTAGTGGGGATTCAATTGGATGTGTTTTTACACTTGGCTAAAACCTTCAAACTTCCTTTCGTATCATCGTAATGAAATGTGCAGGTTTATAGGCCAAGAAAGGCTGTGGCTGGTTGGTGTCAGAACACAACAGCCCACATCTGACGACGAGCTTTTGAGGCCTTCAAAGAAGAAGCCAGATATTTTGAAAATTAGGTGTCCAATCTATTGCGTGTTTATAAGTATGAATGGCAATGTGGAACTATAATTGACTGCTAGTGCTTGAATCAGAACATGTTGTAAAACTGGGTAGACTTCTTAGGCATTGTTATACTCAATCTTGTCTCTACTTAAAACTTTGCAGATTGCTTTGTCATACAACATCATACTGCAAGTCGTTATCATCTCAATTTTTTATCAGTTACACAAGGAAGTAGTCGATAGATCAAGAAATAGGCCTTTAAACATTTAAACCATGTTGACTTAGTCTTCTTCCATTACAAGATTGTTACTGTTGGTTTGGCCAAAAAGGTTGTGTGAGTTCTTCATAACATCCTATGGAGACACTAATAAACTTTTTGGCCAACCCACTAGATAAAGTTCTGTTGTAAATACAAAAATGTATTTCCAACTGTGAAGTGCCTTGGAAATGGAAAGTAATGCTGGTATTTTTATGGGTGCACATCCTGCACACCAGCAGTTGTATTTCTGGGTTTGGGTCTGGAGCGTGGCCCAGTAGCGCATTTTGTGATGAGAATGGTGCACCTTATCTGCTTTCCAGGGTGAAAGCCACCAGCCACCTGGGGCTCTTGCACTTGTGAGATATGGCCAGTGTGATGGGAGCTGAGTTTTAAATTGTAATTCATTTAAATAGCCACTTGGCCTGGTGGGCACTTAAAGGGTTCCAAATTGACATGGAACTGTGGGGTGGGGAAGGCGAGGTCTTCATGGCGATGTTCTGGGCAAGACACTGGGGCCTGTGGGTGACCAGTCCTATCGCTCCGGGTCTAGGAACTGCTGTGGGTGCTGGCACTGGAACCTTGTATAACCACAGGGACCAGCTTCTATAGAAAGAGGCTTCGTTCCTAACTGCTGTGTTGTTCTGTACGAAGTGGTGCTTTTATCAATATGATTATTTAGTGGGGATTCAATTGGATGTGTTTTTACACTTGGCTAAAACCTTCAAACTTCCTTTCGTATCATCGTAATGAAATGTGCAGGTTTATAGGCCAAGAAAGGCTGTGGCTTGGTTGGTGTCAGAACACAACAGCCCACATCTGACGACGAGCTTTTGAGGCCTTCAAAAGAAGAAGCCAGATATTTTGAAAATTAGGTGTCCAATCTATTGCGTGTTTATAAGTATGAATGGCAATGTGGGAACTATAATTGACTGCTAGTGCTTGAATCAGAACATGTTGTAAAACTGGGTAGACTTCTTAGGCATTGTTATACTCAATCTTGTCTCTACTTAAAACTTTGCAGATTGCTTTGTCATACAACATCATACTGCAAGTCGTTATCATCTCAATTTTTTATCAGTTACACAAGGAAGTAGTCGATAGATCAAGAAATAGTTCTGGAGAGAAAAGAAATGAGTTGTTAATGGTTACCCAGCTGCAAAGTAGTAGAACTTGGATTTAATTACAGGTTTATTTTGTGATATGTGAGCCAGAAAATTCACAAAACAAAATCAGTATAGCACATTTGTGTCTCAGAAATTAGTAATACACACATTATTTTTGACTTAGATAACTATTTTGAAATCTGTGAACTAATTTCTGGCTGTATCAGTTGATTGTGTATGTAAATGATTCACTAATTATTTTAAAAACCCTTTCCTAACTGGAATTTTCATTGGACAGAGGTTAAACATTTTTTATATATTTGTCCATTCTAATCTCTGCAAGGTTTTGCATTCCTTGCCAGTTCCTACTTTCTGTTTTTTAAATAATATAGATTTATTTTGAGTAGTCCTTGAGAATTATGAGCAGTCATATTTTAAGATTTTCTATTTTTAAGATCAGATTATTTTTCATACACTAAGTTTATAATAAAATGGGTAGAAATGAAAGTATTTTAAACACATATGCTTTGAGAAAACAAAGCTAGAAAGTTATTGCGTATGAAATTATTATCAGTTTTAGAAATAGTATTTCCACATGGTCTATTTTTTTCCTTTTCCTATTTTTCCTTTTAAGAAAGTTTTTTCAGCAATGATTTTTTTTTTTTAAATTTCAGAGTTCTAGTAGGATATGTCAATATCATCAGATCTTTGTTATTTTTTTAGCATTTCTAATGTTTACAGTTTTCCTCTGTAGTGTTACAACTTGTGTGAAAACTGTTCTTTAATACTTCTACTATACCTGAGTTTAATAGACAAAATATGCTCAGGGTAATTTTTTCCTTTGTAGCTCATGTGGTCAGTTCTGGGGAGTATGCGAGGTCTCACATCTGGTTGGTTCTATGGGGTGTTTACTTTATCAGACATTCTTTCCCTTTTCAGTGAACTTTATTTGACACGTGCACAGATGGCAGGGTGCCCAGTGCGTCTTACAGCGTGACCAGCTCCGCTCCTTTACTTCAGAGGTCACCTTAAAATTTTTTTGCAGATTGCTTTGTCATACAACATCATACTGATCGTTATCATCTCAATTTTTATCAGTTACACAAGGAAGTAGTCGATAGATCAAGAAATAGTTCTGGAGAGAAAAGAAATGAGTTGTTAATGGTTACCCAGCTGCAAAGTAGTAGAACTTGGATTTAATTACAGGTTTATTTTGTGATATGTGAGCCAGAAAATTCACAAAACAAAATCAGTATAGCACATTTGTGTCTCAGAAATTAGTAATACACACATTATTTTTGACTTAGATAACTATTTTGAAATCTGTGAACTAATTTCTGGCTGTATCAGTTGATTGTGTATGTAAATGATTCACTAATTATTTTAAAAACCCTTTCCTAACTGGAATTTTCATTGGACAGAGGTTAAACATTTTTTATATATTTGTCCATTCTAATCTCTGCAAGGTTTTGCATTCCTTGCCAGTTCCTACTTTCTGTTTTTTAAATAATATAGATTTATTTTGAGTAGTCCTTGAGAATTATGAGCAGTCATATTTTAAGATTTTCTATTTTTAAGATCAGATTATTTTTCATACACTAAGTTTATAATAAAAATGGGTAGAAATGAAAGTATTTTAAACACATATGCTTTGAGAAAACAAAGCTAGAAAGTTATTGCGTATGAAATTATTATCAGTTTTAGAAATAGTATTTCCACATGGTCTATTTTTTTCCTTTTCCTATTTTTCCTTTTAAGAAAGTTTTTTCAGCAATGATTTTTTTTTTTTAAATTTCAGAGTTCTAGTAGGATATGTCAATATCATCAGATCTTTGTTATTTTTTTAGCATTTCTAATGTTTACAGTTTTCCTCTGTAGTGTTACAACTTGTGTGAAAACTGTTCTTTAATACTTCTACTATACCTGAGTTTAATAGACAAAATATGCTCAGGGTAATTTTTTCCTTTGTAGCTCATGTGGTCAGTTCTGGGGAGTATGCGAGGTCTCACATCTGGTTGGTTCTATGGGGTGTTTACTTTATCAGACATTCTTTCCCTTTTCAGTGAACTTTATTTGACACGTGCACAGATGGCAGGGTGCCCAGTGCGTCTTACAGCGTGACCAGCTCCGCTCCTTTACTTCAGAGGTCACCGCTCAAAATGCCTTGTAGCCTCTTAGCTCTATGGCCATGGAATCCTATAGTGCATATCTTTCTGTCCGTATTTTCCTTTGTGTGATTCTCTGTATTGTTGCTCACAGCAAAGCTTCCGTCATCTTCATTTGTGGATTCACTGTCATTTCACAGAGTTTGTTTATCAGTTCCGTGGGCTGAAACAGCCTCATGCACAGGGCGCTGATGTTCTCTTCTCTTACAAAACTTCTGTCAAAGGGGGATGGTGTTTCTGCTTTAACTATTCAGAAGCGTTCATCTACTCCATCGTATTTTTGTTGTTTCCTATAGTTGTTTCCATTCTTGTCTATCTTTACTTTTTCTTTGTTGTATAGTTTCCAACAGTTTCATTTGGTTAGCTCCACTTCCTGAGTTTGTGCCTTGAAGCTTTCCATCACTGCTGGATAATTCTGGCTGTTATCTGTGTGTATTTTTCTTCCCCTCATCCTTCTGAGATTCAGCCTAAATGCATTTTGAACATAAATTTCTTATGCCTTTTCTACTTTCGTCATCCTTTTCATTCTGCTTTTTAGTCTGAGATTTTCTACTGACTTGTTTTGTGATGTACTAATCTTTCTGTATTACAAACACTTATAAAGCCTTTATATATTGAATACATGGTGTCTGTTATTTTATTTAATTCTTTAAAAATTGATCCAGCTCTCTGGTGAAATTCTGCATCTCAGTGTATATTTTCTTAAACAATTCTGGTCATAGTTATTTATTTGGTTGGCCAAAAAACTGTGACAAATCTGGACAGCATATTAAAAAGCAGAGAGATCACTTTACCAACAAAGGTGCTATAGTCAAAAACTATGGTTTTTCCAGTAGTCATGTACGGATGTGAGAGTTGAACCATAAGTAAGACTGAGTGCCAAAGAATTGACACATTTGAACTGTGGTGCTGAAGAAAACTCTTGAGAGTCGCTTGGAGGACTGCAAGGGGATCATACCAGTCAATCCTAAAGGAAATCAACCCTGAATATTCATTGGAAAGACTGATACTGAAGTTCTAATACTTTGGCCACCTGATGCGAAGAGCCAACCCACTGGAGAAATCCCTGATGTTGGAAAAAATTGAGGGTAGGAGTAGAAGGGGATGACAGAGGATGAGATGGTTGAGATGGCGTCATCGAGTCAGTGGACGTGAGTTTCAGCAAGCTCCAGGAGATGGTGAAGGACAGGAAGTCTGGCTTGCTGTAGTCCATGGGCTTGTAGATATCAGACATGATTGAGCGACTGAGCAACAGCACCAAAAGTTTGTTTGGATTTTTCTGTAATGTCTTCTGGAAAAACCCAAAGGAGTTTTTTTGGCCATAAAAGGCCTGGTAACCAATGCATGGGTCATCTGTTGTGAGTCTGCTCTTTTTCCCCTCTTTGTTGCTTGGTGTGCTTGCTGGTTTGGGTTAAATTCTGAGCACGATGTGTAAACAGTGTAGACACTTTGCACTCAGGTCCTTGGCCCCCAGACAGCTTCACTTTGGTGGGGAGGGTGTTGGTTTGGAGCTGATTGGGAGCTTGTCCTGCTTCACAGGACTCGAACTGTGCTGGAGGGGCCCTGTGGGGTGAACTCAGCAGCCCGCCTGCTGTAGCAGGCTGCTCCCGTTTGGAAACAGAGTCTTGGTTTTTCTCACTGGGTCTGCCGCAGCCTTCCGCTTGTTCTCTTGGCTTCTTGCAATGAGTCGTTCAGGAACTTGTCAGGTGCTCTGAGGAGAGAACCTGTGGGTGCCAGGTTCCCCTCTCCGGGGTCTCCTTTTCCTCCTCTTTCAGCCTTACCTCCAGTTTCACCAGCTGGTGGTGTTGCTGGCTGTCTTTTGGTGCTTCCACACAGGTTTCTTGTGACCTGGGAAGCCACATGGTTCTTCCCTCTCGATGCACCTGCTTCCTCCCCCATTGTGATCATCACAGTGTCCTCAGACATTGCTGACAGTCCCTCCTGTGAGTCAAAAGCATGGTCCCCACAGTGGGGTCGGGGACCCCTAGGTCATGAGGTCAACTGTGTGAGTAAGGGCTCCATCCAAAGGGCCAGACAAACCAATAAACTTAGAGTAGGAAAAGTTTACTGGTATGTTTTCTTACTCTGCATTGCAAATAGCCTGTGAGAAACCAGAAACTTCGTGAGTTTTGGTGTTATATCAAAGAATATCCACAGTTGCACAGTGGCTGTTAGAAGACTGCTGTGGGGCTTGCGTGTTTCAGCAGATGAAGTGGAGAAGCGCACAGGACTGCCGTCTGTCCTGAGTAAGCGTCAGCAAAGAGATGTGCAGAAACGTAGAACAGTGCCCTCTCCTCCCTGTGTTTCAGTATGGAGAGTGTAGCTGTTTTTCATTCACAGAAATGTTACAGTAACAGGTAATGAATTTGTGTTGTTTTAAGCAAACAATAAGTATACTAAAATTTTACTTTTAATACCTTTGGTAAATAGTTTAAGAGTTAAAGCGTTCTACAACCAGGACGTGTGAGATCTCTCTTCAGATCGCAAGCCGAGGCCCAGGGTCAGCAAGTGTCCGAGGGGAGCAGGCCGCCAGCCGCCCCTGGCTAGCAGCCCCGCGGGCAGCCAGGCTTGTCTGCAGCAGCGCAGCGTCCCCAGGTTTGCACCCGGCTCTGGGCATGCACTTGGAATTTTGGCCTTTCTGAGCCTGGCTGTCATGGGAGCACATTGATGATTGTGCAGAACTGTTTAGTTTGATGGGCATTTTCTATTTTTTTTCTGACAAGAGGTTGTTTTGCCACAAACTCTTTCATTTATAACTGCAAGCGGAAATCCTTTGCCACGCATTCTTTATTTTCTTTATGTTAATTATAGCTGTTCCTCTTCTTTCACAATTATTTTAACTTCTTAACATCATGTAGCTACGTGGACCTGTCAGTTACTAAACCTTTCTAAGGATCTGCGGTCACAGTTATTCCAAAATTAAAGATAATATTTAATATTTAATTCCAGGACATTTTCAGACAACCGATTTGGGGAAATAGCTTGTAATATTTGTTCCAATAGATTTTGAAATAATCTAGTACATTGGGAATGTGAAAAAAGTTTGGTTCCAGTACTTTATTAATGCCCTATGCTGAAAACTAATGCAAGTACATACTAAGAGCCAAAATTTATTTTTGACAGAATAATGAGTATATTTATTGTTCTTTGGCAAAACTGATTATACTCAACTGTCCCTTCTCTGTTTATCAGATTATCAGTATCTTCTTTGTGGTATCACTGTACCACAATATTTCAGAGGAATTTTTTTTTTAGTGATAAGATGATTATTGAAATTGCATTCTTAGAAATTATTTCCACCTTTGATTTGGGGCATGTTTTCCTTCCTCCCTCCCTTCCTACCATTTTTTAAATTGGCATATGGTTAATTTAGAATGCTGTGTTAGTTTCAGGAGTACAGCAGAGTGATCCAGTTACATATATTCTTTTTCAGATTCTTTTTCCTTATAGGTTAATAAAATTGAGACTATAATTGTTCATTTTTTATTCTGTCATTATTTATAATAGTAAAAAAACCATAAAATATTTTTTTAATTTATATTTTAGTAGGCTTATGTTTATAAATTATGTCAAAAAATGCAAAGTTTAGGCTGAAATTAGTAAACAGAGAGTGTCCCTTTTGTGTCATGTCCAGAGTATAGGAACTCAGTCAGAAGAAAGAAGATCCAGAGACTCAGTGACTCGCGCGTTTCTTTCTTCCTGAATCTCCCCTGAGCCCCTGCTTGAGTGTGAGACATGGTCGCTCCTGTGAGCTGCCTGCCCTCATGGGGGAAACCTCATGAGGACAGCTGTCCAGCCTGTAGTGGGTGCACATCCCTGGGGCGCAGGATGAGTGCTTGGAGAATCTGAAGAACAGGACTCAGATATGGAACATTGTAATAGGTTAAGTGGATTATACTTTGTTTCTAAGAAGTCTAAGATGAAATATAAGCTTTGCATGCACATAATACTATTTTATTATTCCAGGGAACTTTTATAAAGTAAAACTTCTTTGCAGTGCAATTTTAGGAAGCTGTTAATAGGTTAACTCTATTTTAACTTTTAAGTACCCTAAATGATTTACCTTATTTAGTGAGTAGCAGATTCAAGTATAGCCTTTTCTTTTCTTTTTTTTTTTTTTCTGAAATTCTGTTTTTGGTCTAGGCTTGATTGGTCTAAATATAAACATATGTTTTGAATTCTCATTTGCTTTTAGGTTACCAAGGAAGACTTTGCTACTTTTGATTATATACTATGTATGGATGAAAGCAATCTGAGGTAATCATATTTTTAAAGGGTATTTCTATTTGTCTTCAGCTTAGTTCAGTAATAGGCTAGGCAGTTTGTTGTCCAAATGATTTTTTTTACTATCCTAAACTTGTAACGTATAGTAATGGTCATATTATGCAGAATTATTTATTTAGAAGAGTAGGAGTATTAGAATTGAGTTTCATAGGTATGTTTGCATTGGGACACACACTTTGATAAGAAAAAGTCTGATATGTAAGGTGATGCTCTGTTTTGCAGGAGAGTGAAGTGTGTTATTGCTATAATGATTCATGGACAGCATGGTGTTTTATTGTGTTTCTCATCTTACTCTCCTTTCTTGCTGCGCCACCCGCACCCCAAAAGTAAGGCTCACCAAAAAAGACCTTTTATTCTGTTAAAATTGTTGATTGCCTTCATCAGTTTAGAAACAGAAGCTGTCAGACTGAGACATTAGATGAAAGTAAGCGTGGGTATGTGTGTCCGTGTGCTCTGTCCACCAGAATGCTTGCCCCGAAGGTTTGCCCTGTTGTTCTGTCTTATCAAAGAGGAAGTGGAGGCATAGAGAGGAATTATTTGCCCAGGTTCACAGATTCCTGTTCGAAGCTTTGAACCTCGGCTCTGCAAAGCGTGAGTCACACCACCATGGTGCCCTATCCCCTTGTGTGTGTGTGACCCTAGGGGATATGAGTCTAGGCAACAAGGAACTTGGTGGCATATCTCCAGCTGTGTGTGCCAGGCACTGGTAAGCCGGGACTCTCCTGTGAAGTCCAGGATAGTCCACATGTGTGAAACTCAAACCTAACAAACTGTATGATATGATGTGCTGACCATGCTGAGATGAGTGAATACAGTGTCATGTCTGTCATGTCATGCCTCCCGTAAAACAGGCACCATGTTGCTTGTCACACAGCAGGCCAGCAGTCTGTCTGCAGGGCCCTCAGTGTCTGCCCTCATTGCGGGGACCGAGACAAGCCCACCATGTGAGCACAGGACCACACTGACTTGCTTCACTGCTAACCCGTAAATGTGCATGTTTGAGTAAGAGAAACTCTTCCTTTAGTTACTATTGTGGGGTGCACTGGTACAGATCCACCAGGCTTACCTAGGTTTACATTAAGTTCATTAAAATGCATAAACTTTGTTTTTCACTTGTTTTGTCCTCATTTTTCCCACTTGTAGAATAGCTCATCCGTATTGTCAGCAGGATCTTGTTAGCGAACTCTGTGGCATATTTATTAGTGAAATTTTCAGATGCGGTTGGCATTTGGTAGTGAGCCTTCACCACCCCGGCTCCTATCTGCTCTTCTTATTTCAGCCTCCGTGGCTGCTCGGGGAGGGTCTGTGCTCTGAGGCCTGCAGGTTTCCTCTTAGGCTCTGACGTTCCCTGTGGAGAGGTGCTAACCAGGCCACACAGAACTCAGCGAGAAGGCCGAGGTGGGCTGCTCTCGGCATGGAGCAGCTGCAGGATCCCCCATCAGGGCCCCTCTGTGGGGAGCCTGCTGCTCTCTGGGACACGGGCTTTGTGGCTTTTTTGAGTTCCATTCTGTTACCTTGCTCAGTTGCCGACACTGGGTCTTTCAGAATGTGGATTCCGCAGAGTGCTTATTGCTGTCCGACTCAAGGTGCACATTTTGTGTAAACCTGCTGCTGTTGGAGCCCCAGGCCTGGGAGACAGAGTCTGGGAGTGCAGCCACACGGAGGCTGTGCCGAGCTGCTGAGGGTTTGATTTCCTTTTTAAATCAGGTCACTTTTGCTGGATTTTGATATGGATGCTTCATAAAACCCTAGCAGACGTCCCAGTTTAACTTGAAACCGTAGATCAGAAAACTAAGTTCATGTTTCAATTTTACAGAGATTTGAATAGAAAAAGTAATCAAGTTAAAAACTGCAGAGCGAAAATCGAATTACTTGGGAGCTATGATCCACAAGAACAACTTATCATCGAAGATCCCTATTATGTAAGTGTGGTCTCATGTCTTTTCCGATACTTACGGACGGGGGTGACGGACGGGGGTGACGTACAGATCAGCCTATTTGTGTGCCCGCCCTCGGGGGCGGAGTCGGGCTCCCTGAGGGTGTTCTCAGCAGGTTGTTCCTCCCTTTCTCCCTGTCCTTCCAGGGCAACGATGCTGACTTTGAGACTGTGTACCAGCAGTGCGTGCGGTGCTGCAGCGCCTTCCTGGAGAAGGCGCGCTGACCCGGTCCCTCCTGCCGCGGCCCCGGCCCCGCCTCCCAGGCCAGGCTTTCAGTCCAGTCTCACCAGTCCCTAGCCAAGGCCCAGCCCTTTCTTAACTCACTGTTTGTTATCTGAAAAAATAATTGTAGCTGAAAGTCAGCTGTTGTGTTTGACAAAATAATAAATAAAAAGTCTTTGATGCAGACAGTTTCTGGGGGAAGTGTTCTTAGACTAGTTGATTCTCCCACTTTGCCCACTTCCAAAACCCGTGGAAGAGCCGCAATACTGGAGCAGCAGACAACATCAGGAAGAAAAATGAAACGTCACTGTGGGCCGGTCGACACCTCCAGGAATCCGCACTACCCCTGCCTTCTGCAGACGGGGTCCTCTGCCTGTACTACCTCTTGACGCCAGGGCCCGGCTGGCCCCCAGTGATGCTGGTGAGAAGTGTTCACACCTCACAGAGCACACTTGTACGTTTATAGGACAGGAAGCAGGAAGATTGGTGGGATTACTCTGTAGCACCTTCACTCCTTCCTAGGATGTGTCTGAGTAGATTATTTCATAAGGAGGTCAGCTTACTTGTTCCCATTTGGACCACTTTGCCTCTGGAAATATAATTATATCTGGGAAGGACATATGTGTGCTGGTTTATGTTATGGTCTGTTTGGGGACTCTGTCTGCTTTTACATGTATATAATTTCCTGACTGTCAATCACAAATCATCTTACTTGGGAAAAAAATATTAAGTTAGAAAAAGTCCTTTTATGTTGGAATGCTTAAATATTGGTATATTAAGTATTCTTTTATCAGTGCATAGTTTATAGGGAAATATGTATCATTTCTGTGCACTTTGAGATAACTGATTTAAAATTCATATGAATATGTCAGAAAAGATTGTTCTCAAATAAACTAGGGAAATCACAAAATTACAAATGAGGTGCACGTCTGGTGTCTGTCCGCCTTTTGCTGAGAGGCGAGGAAGAGTCAGCGCCTTGCCGCCACTGTCCCTTTGGATGGTGTGTGGTGTGCCCGTCGGCTCAGGGTCAGGCAGGAGCCTGAGGGGCGCATGTGCTAAGCAAGGCTGTTGCTTCTGCTCGACTAATCTGCTGATGGAAGAAGCCGGTGGCCCTGTAGCCACATACAGCTTGCCTCCCCCACTTTCGACAGCGTGTGGGGCCATTGCCCCAAGAGCAGCGGGGGACAGCTTTTCTCCATTATCGTCACCGCAGTCCACGGTTGGTGACCTGAAGTCCTGGGAGGACTGAGTCCTAGGTTGGTCTGAGTGACGGTTGCTCAGAAGCAGGGAGAGTTCCGACGAACAGCTTCCAGCCGTCTGTCTCATGAGGGTCTCAGGTGGGGCCGTTAGTCCTGAGGTAACTTGGGCTTGAAGGAAGACCAAGGCGGCCGTCCCACCAGGCCACCAAGGGTGGCAGAGGTGAAACACTGGGGAAGTCAAAACCGGAAGACTTTGTTCCATGGGATTCTGCTGAAAACCTCGCCAGGGCCGGCTGGCCCCAGTGATGCTGGTGAGAAGTGTTCACACCTCACAGAGCACACTTGTACGTTTATAGGACAGGAAGCAGGAAGATTGGTGGGATTACTCTGTAGCACCTTCACTCCTTCCTAGGATGTGTCTGAGTAGATTATTTCATAAGGAGGTCAGCTTACTTGTTCCCATTTGGACCACTTTGCCTCTGGAAATATAATTATATCTGGGAAGGACATATGTGTGCTGGTTTATGTTATGGTCTGTTTGGGGACTCTGTCTGCTTTTACATGTATATAATTTCCTGACTGTCAATCACAAATCATCTTACTTGGGAAAAAAATATTAAGTTAGAAAAAGTCCTTTTATGTTGGAATGCTTAAATATTGGTATATTAAGTATTCTTTTATCAGTGCATAGTTTATAGGGAAATATGTATCATTTCTGTGCACTTTGAGATAACTGATTTAAAATTCATATGAATATGTCAGAAAAGATTGTTCTCAAATAAACTAGGGAAATCACAAAATTACAAATGAGGTGCACGTCTGGTGTCTGTCCGCCTTTTGCTGAGAGGCGAGGAAGAGTCAGCGCCTTGCCGCCACTGTCCCTTTGGATGGTGTGTGGTGTGCCCGTCGGCTCAGGGTCAGGCAGGAGCCTGAGGGGCGCATGTGCTAAGCAAGGCTGTTGCTTCTGCTCGACTAATCTGCTGATGGAAGAAGCCGGTGGCCCTGTAGCCACATACAGCTTGCCTCCCCCACTTTCGACAGCGTGTGGGGCCATTGCCCCAAGAGCAGCGGGGGACAGCTTTTCTCCATTATCGTCACCGCAGTCCACGGTTGGTGACCTGAAGTCCTGGGAGGACTGAGTCCTAGGTTGGTCTGAGTGACGGTTGCTCAGAAGCAGGGAGAGTTCCGACGAACAGCTTCCAGCCGTCTGTCTCATGAGGGTCTCAGGTGGGGCCGTTAGTCCTGAGGTAACTTGGGCTTGAAGGAAGACCAAGGCGGCCGTCCCACCAGGCCACCAAGGGTGGCAGAGGTGAAACACTGGGGAAGTCAAAACCGGAAGACTTTGTTCCATGGGATTCTGCTGAAAACCTGAGAGGTAACTGGACTGAGAATTTGATAATGGTTGCTCTAAAAAGTAATGAATTGAGGGAAATTTAACTGCAGTTAAGAAAACAGGAAGGTAAGGCATTTCATAAGTTATGCCCTGGGGCCCTGAGCATTTGGTGATTGCTGAATAATCTCAGAATAAGGGAACTTCTTACTCCTGTTCCTTTATGTCTTAGTGTGTTTTCTTTAGTGTTTATGTCTTAAATATGAATCGTCACACAAATCCTAGGACTCTAGTCGATGGTGTCCTCAGGCTGCGTCCCGGGCTGCCAGGCGTACAGGCTCAGCAGTGCAGGAGCCACCAGAGCCGCAGATCAGAGCCCGGGGTCGGGAAGAGCCCCGGAGGAGGGCACGGCAGCCCACTCCAGTCTTCTTGCTGGAGAGTCCCCGGGACAGAGGAGCCTGGCAGCCTGTGGTCCACAGCGTTACAGAGTCAGACGTGGCTGAAGTGACTTAGCATGCAGCATGTGAGGCTGTCTCCAGACAGGATCATATGAACACATGCTGAATTCGCGTGTATTTAAAAAAAATTAGGTCTGATCAGATTTGTTCAAAATATATCTACCGATAAAATCCGGAGCTTCTTGGAAGTCCTTAGTGTGTGTGTTACAAAGTCGTACCGGAAACAGGCAGACTGACTTGAAATACTGCCACATCACCAGTGTAGCACCGCTCTCTAAAAAATGCTGATTGTCCCTTACGAGAATTCCTAGCTTTCTCGTTTTATTTGTGTCTTCTGTATTCTGTGACTTCCTGCCAGTATTTCAGTCCCTTATAAAGATTTGTAAACCACAGATTCCCCAGATGAACTTGTTCAAAAGGAAAAAGTCACTCTGAAGACTTCATTGTAACAAACTCTTCATTTATTACCTGTGTTTTATTTATAGTATTTACATATTGTACAGTATCTGGATACTATTTTACATTTATTATACAAAGGACAAATGAAATTAGCCTGAGCGTGTACACAGATGTCTCCACAACTGAAGTTCTTTTTTTTTTTTTAAATTTTTCATGCATCTCCAAATAATACTCTGGTAATTTAATTGTAAAAATAATAAAATATTAATACCATATGCTATATGAAAATATATTTTTAGATTCTGCTGACTCTGCTTAAGTTTCTAGAGAAATATTTGTGATGTCACCTCATCAGGAAAATGAGATCTTTCTCTGCCATTTCACAGCGCGACACATCAAATGCGGAGCATTCTCCTTTGTCTAAAATGACGAGTGGCAAGCGTTACTGTCAGGCACATCACTTTACTGAATGTGTGTCCACACGTGGTGCCCACAACATACAAAACTCAAGGTAAAAGAATTCTGGAAGAATCTATCTGCAAAAATAAATCTCTGTTCATGGGGTGTGTTCAGAAGGCAGTGGTTCTGTCCTGTTGGTCTCCAAGGCACTTCTCGTGATTCTTGGGCCATTGCTCCTGCACGGCTCTGCTCACTGCAAAACAGACAGGTTTCTTAGGACGAGTCACACTGGAAGACCTACGTGTTCAGTTACATGTGACAAAGACTCTGCCTGCAGTGCAGGAGACAAGGTTCAACCCCTGGCTCAGGAAGATCCCCTGAAGAGGGAATGGCAGCTCCCCCCCACCCCCTCAGTGTGCTTGCCTGGAGAATCCCATGGACAGAAGAGCCTGGTGGGCTACAGACAGTCCGTGGCGTTGCAGAGTTGGACACGGCTGAGCAACTGACACACTAATGTGTGTACAGACAGGAGGAGTGTCGATCTGCGTGTTACCCTGTGCTCCTGTGTGTCTGTTTTATTGTGACTCAATCGTGCTGTCATCACGGGCCTGCTGTGCTGAAGGGATGAGTCATCACAGATGAAGAGAATGCCTGTTAGGAGCTGAAGACCAGAGCTCGGTGTTGCTGTGTCTGCTCTCAGGTCCTCAGCAGTTCAGTCTACACTGATCTGGGGCAATCCTGAGCTGCTCAGATCAGGCTGCATTTTGTAGAATGAGGTGGACACTTGTTACTTGTTTTCTCTGAAAATATCCCAGGCCTCAGGCCTAGAACTTACCCAAGGGCAAGTCCGGATCAAGGAAGGGATGTAGTGGTGGGGGTGAGGGGGTGCTGTCATGCCATTGGGAGGGAGGCTGGGAAGCCATGACTTCTCTGGCTGGAGATCAGGTTGTGAGCTTCAGAAAGAAGCAGAGGGTTCTGCCCTGAGATCACAGTATAGAGGGACCCTGTGCTCAGACCCCCCTGAAGACCTACTTCTTTCAGACTCAGCCTTTAAGAAGTTGAGGTGATAGTCTGCAGTGAGAAGAGGTATTTTACTCTGCAGGTTCGCCCTGGCATCTTCATGTGTTAGGACAGCAGAGGAAGTCCTTGGGCACATCTTATGCCTCATAAGGAAAATCCACCGTTAATGCAGGATGTGAGCTCTACCTTCTAGGGTGTCGGGGTACAGAGAGATGCTCGACTGCACTGTCACCAACCAGCTAAGTGCCATTGTGTTGTAAAGCTTCTGGAATTGGAAGAAATTAGTCTTTTGAAATACTATAAAATTATTCTAGAAGTACCTGTATTGTAAATGACCCATTTCTTGGCTAGAGTGAACATGGTTGCTGACAGAGGTGAAATGTGAGCTGTGCTGAGAGCCCTGGTCTGCACTTCCTGACTACGCTCAGGAGCAGCTCCCCGCAGGTGTGGGCTCCTGGGTACCATTGCTCTTGCCTTTTCTCTCTGCCTCTGTGCAGGAGGGTGGTCTGTGGGGGAAACAGCGGTTCACTCACGGGCAGCGACGGGAGCCCCTGGCTTGAGTGGACAGGGCATTTGGTCTCCCCACATGTGAGTCAAGGGCAGTTGTTTTCCAAGGGTGTGCCAGGTTCCTCTCTGGAGACAGTGATACTTTAACCATAAAGAAATGCCTAATAAAAGCATTCTTGTCTCTCCTGGTAGGTACTTTGGGAGACTTCTAAGAATCCATCCATTGCTTTAAAAATTAGAAATTTTCTGTTTGCCATATGGGCAGTGGAAGAGAAACTGGACAGCATTCAGATGAGAAGTGAAGGTAGAAGAATTTCTCAGCTTTGGCTTTAAAACTATGCTTTCACACCCCTAAATGGAACATGTTATAGAAGTTTCATGAGCCTGTGGAGAATGTGGGCTCACACCTCCAGTGACCACATATTTCACTGACACCTGTTGGCCAGTGGATTTCCTCTGGGGAGCAGCAGCATTGTGGACGGTGCTCAGGGCAGTACCCACTGCCTGACTGGCCCTGAGCACCTGCACAGACGGTGGTCAGCATGGCCTTCGCCATGGGGAGCACCCTTCCTCTACTCAGGAAGCAAAAGAACAGCCACCTGAACGCAAGTAGATCCAGCACCTGGCCATGCCCGGCACACAAGACACAGAGCGAGTGTCCAGTTATGAAGATGTAGTAGTTTGTGGCTGAAATCTCTGATTTGTCTCAGAAAAGCAAAACCTTTCAGTCCTTGGGCACATCTTATGCCTCATAAGGAAAATCCACCGTTAATGCAGGATGTGAGCTCTACCTTCTAGGGTGTCGGGGTACAGAGAGATGCTCGACTGCACTGTCACCAACCAGCTAAGTGCCATTGTGTTGTAAAGCTTCTGGAATTGGAAGAAATTAGTCTTTTGAAATACTATAAAATTATTCTAGAAGTACCTGTATTGTAAATGACCCATTTCTTGGCTAGAGTGAACATGGTTGCTGACAGAGGTGAAATGTGAGCTGTGCTGAGAGCCCTGGTCTGCACTTCCTGACTACGCTCAGGAGCAGCTCCCCGCAGGTGTGGGCTCCTGGGTACCATTGCTCTTGCCTTTTCTCTCTGCCTCTGTGCAGGAGGGTGGTCTGTGGGGAAGCAGCGGTTCACTCACGGGCAGAGACGGGAGCCCCTGGCTTGAGTGGACAGGGCATTTGGTCTCCCCACATGTGAGTCAAGGGCAGTTGTTTTCCAAGGGTGTGCCAGGTTCCTCTCTGGAGACAGTGATACTTTAACCATAAAGAAATGCCTAATAAAAGCATTCTTGTCTCTCCTGGTAGGTACTTTGGGAGACTTCTAAGAATCCATCCATTGCTTTAAAAATTAGAAATTTTCTGTTTGCCATATGGGCAGTGGAAGAGAAACTGGACAGCATTCAGATGAGAAGTGAAGGTAGAAGAATTTCTCAGCTTTGGCTTTAAAACTATGCTTTCACACCCCTAAATGGAACATGTTATAGAAGTTTCATGAGCCTGTGGAGAATGTGGGCTCACACCTCCAGTGACCACATATTTCACTGACACCTGTTGGCCAGTGGATTTCCTCTGGGGAGCAGCAGCATTGTGGACGGTGCTCAGGGCAGTACCCACTGCCTGACTGGCCCTGAGCACCTGCACAGACGGTGGTCAGCATGGCCTTCGCCATGGGGAGCACCCTTCCTCTACTCAGGAAGCAAAAGAACAGCCACCTGAACGCAAGTAGATCCAGCACCTGGCCATGCCCGGCACACAAGACACAGAGCGAGTGTCCAGTTATGAAGATGTAGTAGTTTGTGGCTGAAATCTCTGATTTGTCTCAGAAAAGCAAAACCTTTCAGTCCATGCCTTGACTCCGTGCCTGACAGTTGGTGTTTTGTGTTGCATGTCAGCCCTCAAGAGGCCAAGGTAAAAAGTTTATGTTCATAAACTCCATGTGTGTTTGTATTTTTACTATCAGAGGCTTTGAAAAACCAACTTAGAAACTGTTAAAGAAGATACTATTCTTAGCTGTTCTTTATAATGATAGACCCCACCCCAGACACTCACCAGCTTTGTCTCTAGAATCTGCATGGTTAGTCATCTATCCAGCTTTACATGTTTGAATGAAAGCCTAGAGTGGGCGAGCACCAAGTCACATGCTGAAGTCAGGGCCCAGCGGGCTGTGTGCGGATTTCCACGCACTCGGCCAGTGCGTCCTCCTGTGACCAGGTCCCAGCACCTGCCTGGGGTACTGTATTTTTTTACTGCTGGCCAGTATTTAGTGACATTTTAAGTTTTCTATCAACCTTGCTCAAAGTAAGGCTACTTTCAGGGAGGATGACTGTCTCTGAACTCCCATGAATGTTTCATGTCCCGGGTGCACCCAGTCTTCGGTGTGTGGGCTGTGGTGACTGGGCTGCTGGCTTACCTTATCCCTCCATGCACATCGGACTGACTGCCAGCCGAGTAAGAAGCCTGGCGCATCTCTTGTAGTCTACAAGGGGGAATAGATCACAGACCCTTGTCAGCTACCTCAGCAACTTAAATGAATTGCATTCACTGTAAAAAGCATAGCAGCTGCAAAAACCATTCATTCCTTTAAACACCCTGAATTCCCTGGAAGCAATACATAGACTGTCATCTGCAATCATGACTCAAAGCTGTTGATTTAATAATTTATGGTACCTTAGGGCCGTTAGTGTCACATGACAGAAGTTAACTGATGTAACTGGAAGACTGTTGGGGGTGGAGATGCAGTCTTCCATGCCTGCTCTCTGTTTTCTTCTCTCAGTGGCTGCTGGGCTCATCAAAATCACTTTAGGGGCTTCCCCTGGTGGTCCAGTGGGTAAGGACACCGCCTTGCAGTGCAAGGGGCGCCGGTTCGATCCCTGGCCCGGGAAGATCCCACATGCTGAGGAACGTCTGGGCTAGTGTGTCCAATTACGAGCCAGCGCTCTGGAGTGCATGCGCCCAGAGCCAGTGCTCTGCAGCAAGAGAGGCCACTGCGATGGGAGTTCCACACATGCCAAAGAATAAAGATGGATGAAAAACAGACGATGACTTAGAGGCAAAAAATATGCACAGCATGGTACACAAGCAGTCAACTTTTCAAAAATCGCACCCAATAAATATTTAGAGAACATAATTTAGACTCAAAGTATGATCTGACAGCTGGAAGCAGGGTCATTGGGATTCCTGGGTTTTTCGACTTTTTATCAGATGCACCACATTTTTTAAGATGTGATTTTCCTAGATAGACTCCATGGGGATGCAGTAGATTGTATGAGCTCAAAGGAGATACTGGCATTTGCCACATGCACTGGGATCCTGATGTTAACTGTCTTCCTGCTGGACCACATATTCTGCACCCTGACAGCCAGCCTGGGGTCCCCTTAAGGTGCAGACTTTGCTCAGCAGGTATGATGGATTCAAATGTCCTGCTCTTCAAAAGAGCTCACCCCAAGGCCACATCTTGAGTGCGAAGGCTTGTTCTTTCTGTCTGACCTGCCAGGATTCTAGGAACCGTTGTACAGAGCTGCTGCTGCTTTACAGAGCTTTGAGCTATGTCGAAGTGGCCCAGATTTGGCTCTGCAGTTCTCTATGGGCTAAGAGGGGTGGAAACCATGTGAGCCACTTGTCCAGGGCACTGATCTGTCTCCGTCTCCAGCTGTGATGCATCCTGGTCCTGCCACCTCACCTTATGGGGGAATAGGAGTCTTGGTGACTTGCCAACCAGTTACATCGGAAAAGAAGGCCGCAAGCGTGAGGGGTCCTGGAGGAGGGTCTGGATGGAGCATGTGGGGTCCGCCCTCAGGCACGTGCAGCTTAAGTGTGGTGTTTGTTTCCTCATCCATGAATGAAAGTTTGAGTAATGACCCTAAGGGTCACACTCAAATTTAGAGTCTGTGATCCTATTATTGCAAGACAAGATTTAATATAAAAATATATACACAGTGAAGGGGCTTCCCTGGTGGTCCAGTGGGTAAGGACACCGCCTTGCAGTGCAAGGGGCGCCGGTTCAATCCCTGGCCTGGGAAGATCCCATGTGCCGCAGAGCGGCTGGACCAATGTGTCCAATTACCGAGCCAGCGCTCTGGAGTGCATGCGCCCAGAGCCGGCGCTCTGCGACAACAGAGGCCACCGCGATGGGAGGCCCACATGGGCCAAAGAAGAAAGATGGATGAAAATGGACAAATGAAAGACCAATGGAAGTGGCCCACCTGCTCCCTTCCCTCCCCACCCCACCCCCCTCAAATAAATAAATAAATAAATCTTTAATATATACATACACACACACACACACACACACACACATATATATATATATATACACACACACACAGTGAAACAAAATCAGAAGGTTCTCTGACCCCTAGAAATAGGTTGATTCCATTTCAGAGGAAGGAAAGAAAGAGGTGAGATTTCCCAGGTCCATATGCCTGGATGAGAGGTTGAGACTGGACCTTGGGCTTCCTAGGACTCAGGTGCTGCCCGCAGACTTGTGCCACTGTCCCTTTGACAGCTGTGACCGAGGCTACATCACCTCCCTCTCGGAGGTGCTCCCTGCCTTCCTGTCTGGGGATGTGTGAGAGCACCCTAAAGGGGCTCTGCTGCCTATGCTGAGCAGGTTCCCCTATGTGGAAAGGGGCTTACTGTTGAGGACAGGACATGCAGATCTGGTTTGCTGCCGCTAATGAGAGTCTAGAAAGCAGCTCCTAAGATACTTGGCTTATTTGCATAGCTGTCCTCCTGTGAGCCCAAATGGAAGGAGAGTTGTGGTCCCTACACACACAAAAAATCGGTTTAAGGTTCTAGCACATGTCAGTCTAGCTAATAGGAGTCTTGGTGACTTGCCAACCAGTTACATCGGAAAAGAAGGCCGCAAGCGTGAGGGGTCCTGGAGGAGGGTCTGGATGGAGCATGTGGGGTCCGCCCTCAGGCACGTGCAGCTTAAGTGTGGTGTTTGTTTCCTCATCCATGAATGAAAGTTTGAGTAATGACCCTAAGGGTCACACTCAAATTTAGAGTCTGTGATCCTATTATTGCAAGACAAGATTTAATATAAAAATATATACACAGTGAAGGGGCTTCCCTGGTGGTCCAGTGGGTAAGGACACCGCCTTGCAGTGCAAGGGGCGCCGGTTCAATCCCTGGCCTGGGAAGATCCCATGTGCCGCAGAGCGGCTGGACCAATGTGTCCAATTACCGAGCCAGCGCTCTGGAGTGCATGCGCCCAGAGCCGGCGCTCTGCGACAACAGAGGCCACCGCGATGGGAGGCCCACATGGGCCAAAGAAGAAAGATGGATGAAAATGGACAAATGAAAGACCAATGGAAGTGGCCCACCTGCTCCCTTCCCTCCCCACCCCACCCCCCTCAAATAAATAAATAAATAAATCTTTAATATATACATACACACACACACACACACACACACACATATATATATATATATACACACACACACAGTGAAACAAAATCAGAAGGTTCTCTGACCCCTAGAAATAGGTTGATTCCATTTCAGAGGAAGGAAAGAAAGAGGTGAGATTTCCCAGGTCCATATGCCTGGATGAGAGGTTGAGACTGGACCTTGGGCTTCCTAGGACTCAGGTGCTGCCCGCAGACTTGTGCCACTGTCCCTTTGACAGCTGTGACCGAGGCTACATCACCTCCCTCTCGGAGGTGCTCCCTGCCTTCCTGTCTGGGGATGTGTGAGAGCACCCTAAAGGGGCTCTGCTGCCTATGCTGAGCAGGTTCCCCTATGTGGAAAGGGGCTTACTGTTGAGGACAGGACATGCAGATCTGGTTTGCTGCCGCTAATGAGAGTCTAGAAAGCAGCTCCTAAGATACTTGGCTTATTTGCATAGCTGTCCTCCTGTGAGCCCAAATGGAAGGAGAGTTGTGGTCCCTACACACACAAAAAATCGGTTTAAGGTTCTAGCACATGTCAGTCTAGCTAATAAGTTACTTGTCGTCATTGCGTGTTTTGAGACAAGCACAAGCAACCACTTTTGGGGAAAATGAAATATATTTTGCTGTAGATAAACCAGAAAGTTACAGGTGAGGGCCAGACAGAGAAGGGCACCTGCATTTCTGAATTAATGATGATGTCAACAGAGAGTAACACTTTGAAATAGTAAAATTCATGGGTGATGAGATTATAATTATTGGTGGAAACAAAAAGTCTCCAGCCAGGGTGGAGGGAATGGCCCAGATCCATTCATCGGTATCTCATACCTTACAGTAGTCATTTTAGCAACTCATTTTAAACATTTGCTCTACAGTCAGAGTTGAGTGGATACAAGGACAGGCATGAGGCCAGAATTCGAGAAACCAGACCACTCCAAGAGTTGATTAATTCCAGCGAATGTAAACCATGTTCTGTTTGGCACTAGCTGCTGCTGCATGTAGTTCTCTTCTTCAATGGTCTACTCAGCCCAGCCCCTGACTGCAGAGTCAACGGGGAGTAAACATTAGAAAGTCTGGGTGACACAAGGCAGGCCCCTGTTCACCCAGGTGGAGGGCCCTGAGTCACGTCTACACTGGGCTGGCATTTCTAAAGCCAGACCTGGTCACTTACATGCAGGGATGGTGCAGTCTCGGGTGTTGTGGTAGAGTCTGTGGAAGTGTTTGCTGCATTTTGGGCTGAAATAAAGAGGACCTGGAATGTAGAAGAAGAAACAGATGGTGAGGGTTTCTGGGATGCAAGTATCTAGGGAGAGGCAGAGGAATGAGGGAGAAGCTTACCTGTGAGATGTTTTAAAAACTTGTCTTTCATCCTTAGATCTCGAGGAACAATTTCTGTTTGAGGGAAAATAAATACATTATCTTGCCTGAAAGAAGCATTTTCTTGTGTGATCTGAGGCGAATGTTTAAAATGACTGGATATGCTGCTACAAACACAGCAGATCCTTGACTGCTGTACATGGCAATACGAGGAACAGGTGATCAGGCACATTGTCCTCAAATCATGTTCATGACTTTCCAAGCTCCATTACTAACACCGGTCTCCACCACCAGGAGAGAGGCGTGCGTGTGTGTGTGTGTGTGTGACAGTTATCTTCCACTGAATAAATCACTCTAGACACTTTCATCTTGAAGACCTAGAGAATCAAATTCAATAGCCTCTCAAAGGTCTAAGAAGAAAATCTGATCTCATCCTTCAAACAAAATAATCTGCTATAGGTATATATTATTCTAGGCATACATTTAGAAAAAGGGGGAGATACCATCAAAACCACCTGGTATGAAGCTTGGTATGAATGCACAGAAACAGGCATAAGTTGGTGGATGAGCTTAAAGTACAACTCCCCAGTAAAGATGGTACCTGCATAGTCCTAGCTAGTGTTGGTGACTAGCCTGACTGACATTCTTTCTGATTTCAACCTTATTTTGCTTGTGTTTTTTTTTTTTTAAACAGTCATCTGGATTCATTTTTATTCACCTGTTCTGCACCAGTAATGTGATGGCACGTGGTCGTACTATCAATTCTCCTCATTTGAAGAGGAAACATTTCCAAAGAAATCTTACTTGCAAGGTTTAAATGTCAGTCTTCATTTACAAGTAACTTTAGTCAGTCTATATAAAATTGACCTTATCATATTTGACCTGATTGTGTCATGAAAGCATTAAAAGCTTGCATGCTTTCCTTGGAAATTTCCCAGGGGGCAGCCACTCTGGGAAGGTTCTGCCATTGGTTGGTGGGGGTGGGGGGAGGGGGGGTCTGAAACATTTCTGTCTCAGTTGAAACTGCTTTGCTGAAAATATTTCCATTTCCAAAATAACAGATGGCAGTTCCATGCTGAAATTACTGATCAGGGAAACAACTCATATGTCTTAGTTGTGGATAAGGGAGAGTTACATTGTCTGCCAGGCATCATTCATGGAATTCCGATATTTTTCTTTAAAAAAAAAGATTTTTTCTTTGACAATAGAAATGCGTTTACATTTTAAAAATACACACGCGTTTTCATATATATGACAAGCCACTCCACTATTCTTGCCTGGCGAATCCCACGGACAGAGGAGCCTGGACGGCTACCGTTCGCGAGGTTTCAAAGAGTCGGACACGACTGAAGCGACTGAGCACACACGCGTTCCCAGAGTTCTATTTCCAAGCAAACACTAGTCCTAGCGTCTCCTGAGCCAGGACAGGCAGACACACGGGAGGCCCCGCCAGCCCCGCGCGCACGGGGGCCTTCAGGCGCTCGGCTGCACGCCGCGCGGGCCGGGACTCACCCACTCTCTGCTCCTCCGGGTACGCCGCGTAGTCCGCGACCTCCCTGCGGCCCAGGGTGTCGTCCGGCCGGCCCGAGAGCTGCAGCCTCTTGGACTCCCCCGAGTGGTACTTCCTGAGCTCCTGAACGATCTCCACGATGAGCCGCAGCAGCGTCTGCCTGTCCACGGCCTCCCGGGACTCCGCGGTCCCCCGGCCAGGCCCCGCCGCCCCCAGCACGAGCAGCAGCCCCAGGAGGAGGGGGCGTCCGGGTCCGCGCATTCTGCGCTCCGCCGTGCTGGGTGGATCCGACGCGCTGCCCGAGCTCGGCTCGCTGGAAGGACAGGGGTGCGGGGAGACGCGGAAGCCAGTGGGCAGGGACGGCGGGAGAGGCCGCTGCCCTCGGATCGCGCGCCCTGGCCCCGCGGACCCCGAGGATGCCCGCAGCCCCGGGGCCCCGCCGACCCTGGGGACGGACGTCCCGCGCAGCCCCGGGCCGCGAGGGCAGACTCGGCGCAGGCGGCGGGAGGCCGGGCCTTGGTCTTCACGAGGACACCCGCCTCTCCGAGGTCCCACGCGCTGATGCTGAGAGTGAGCCTGGAGTGCCGCACGCCCTCCGCGCCAGGCTCTGCGCGCCTCGGCCCCCTCTGCCGGCCTCCGAACTTTCCTGGAAATGGCGCATCGGCCGGCGCCCCGCAGATTTCCAAAATAACAGATGGCAGTTCCATGCTGAAATTACTGATCAGGGAAACAACTCATATGTCTTAGTTGTGGATAAGGGAGAGTTACATTGTCTGCCAGGCATCATTCATGGAATTCCGATATTTTTCTTTAAAAAAAAAGATTTTTTCTTTGACAATAGAAATGCGTTTACATTTTAAAAATACACACGCGTTTTCATATATATGACAAGCCACTCCACTATTCTTGCCTGGCGAATCCCACGGACAGAGGAGCCTGGACGGCTACCGTTCGCGAGGTTTCAAAGAGTCGGACACGACTGAAGCGACTGAGCACACACGCGTTCCCAGAGTTCTATTTCCAAGCAAACACTAGTCCTAGCGTCTCCTGAGCCAGGACAGGCAGACACACGGGAGGCCCCGCCAGCCCCGCGCGCACGGGGGCCTTCAGGCGCTCGGCTGCACGCCGCGCGGGCCGGGACTCACCCACTCTCTGCTCCTCCGGGTACGCCGCGTAGTCCGCGACCTCCCTGCGGCCCAGGGTGTCGTCCGGCCGGCCCGAGAGCTGCAGCCTCTTGGACTCCCCCGAGTGGTACTTCCTGAGCTCCTGAACGATCTCCACGATGAGCCGCAGCAGCGTCTGCCTGTCCACGGCCTCCCGGGACTCCGCGGTCCCCCGGCCAGGCCCCGCCGCCCCCAGCACGAGCAGCAGCCCCAGGAGGAGGGGGCGTCCGGGTCCGCGCATTCTGCGCTCCGCCGTGCTGGGTGGATCCGACGCGCTGCCCGAGCTCGGCTCGCTGGAAGGACAGGGGTGCGGGGAGACGCGGAAGCCAGTGGGCAGGGACGGCGGGAGAGGCCGCTGCCCTCGGATCGCGCGCCCTGGCCCCGCGGACCCCGAGGATGCCCGCAGCCCCGGGGCCCAGCCGACCCTGGGGACGGACGTCCCGCGCAGCCCCGGGCCGCGAGGGCAGACTCGGCGCAGGCGGCGGGAGGCCGGGCCTTGGTCTTCACGAGGACACCCGCCTCTCCGAGGTCCCACGCGCTGATGCTGAGAGTGAGCCTGGAGTGCCGCACGCCCTCCGCGCCAGGCTCTGCGCGCCTCGGCCCCCTCTGCCGGCCTCCGAACTTTCCTGGAAATGGCGCATCGGCCGGCGCCCCGCAGCACAGCGCGTCGCCCAAACTTTCCGTCCCCCGTAGACGCCGAGCGGGGCTGCAGCGGCCGCCCGGAGGGTCGGGCCCACACCCATCGCCCTCGGGGAGCTGCGGCGCGCTCCGGTGAGTGGGGGCCGCGCGCCCCGCCCGGCGGCCGGGCTCAAGTTTCCAGCACCGCCTTTGTGTGGCGGTCGCCCCCTTCTCCCGGTGTCCCCGAATCCCGCCAGGAAGCCCCGGTGCCGGACCCTCTCCCCAGGCGCCCGCGGACCAGGTTCTGGAGAACGCTTGGCTCGCGGCGAGGGGTCCGGCTCGTACCCTCCCGCGGCCACCTGCGCGCAGGAACCCGGCCGCGTTACCTGTCCTCGCGGCCCAAAGCCGTGGGAGTCCTCTGGCTGCTGTGCCCGCGCCCTGGAGCTGCGCGCCCCGCTCCCTACTCCATGCCCGGCGATGCCCGGGCCGCCGAGTGCTCTGGGTGCGCGAGGACGCGGACGCGGTGCCTAGTCGCTCCGAGCGAGGAACCCACGGTTGCCTCGGGTGCGGGCGGGCGGAGTCCGGCCTCGGACCTCGGGGCGCCTCTTATCCCCGCGGCCGCCGACGTCAGGCGGGTCCCCGAGGGCCCGGCTCGGGGCTTTAATTAGAACCCGCTGAAGTGTTCGTATCCCCGCGCGGATCTTCGTCAGACACCCCTCCGCCACCCGCCCGTCTCCTCCCAGGTCTTCCTACCCCGTCTGTCTCCCCTCCCCTCCCCCTCGATCTCCCTCTCCGCGTCTCCCCCTCCTGCGTCCCCCACTTCTCCCCGCCCCGTCTCCCACACCCCTTCTCCCGCTCCCTCTGCCCCCCTCCCCACCCTCGCTCCCATCCTCCCTCCCCACCTCCACTCCCCACCCGTCGGCCTCTCTTCCCTCCGCCCGTCCCCCACTCCCTCTCCTCCCTCCGGGTCCCTCCCCTCACCCTTTCTCTGCTTCAGTCTATTTCCCTCCGCTCCTGTCACTTGTGACAGGATGAGAAGAAACGCCTTTACCAGGAACTCGGATCTGTTTTTGTCTAAATGTAGATCTCGGGCTATTAAAAAAGGAGCTGCTTGATTGCCTCGACATTTAATAAGTCAACTGGAGCCTGTGCGTTTGGAGGACCTACCGGCAAGGCTGGGACCACTCCCAGCTGAGGTTGCTTCTCCTCTGGTGGGTCCGAGGAAGTAGCGGGAAGGGCAGGGTCTGGCTTACGGCTGGGACCCTCCGGGCACAGCCGCCTTGCTGGACACTGGCAGCGCCCCTCTCCAGCCCTCGCCCCCACCCCCGCCCCGGCGAACCCCTTCGAGAACCGAGCTCCTAGACCCTCCTAACTCTCTCACTCCTTTTTCCCAGAAACGTCCGCGGGAGCACTCCTGGGCATCTCCCTTCAGAAAGTTGTGACTCTTTGGATGTACGCAGGCACATTTGTGAGAATTCAACAATTTATCTCCTTTAATTTTTTTTTTCTTGTAAAATGTATTATCAATCAATTGCGCACTTTCCCATTTTATTGGTGCTTTCTGGGCAAGAGCTGGACATCCTCCAAAAGTCAGCGTTCTGATTGGGAAAGGCATTCTCAGTTCAGTACCCGAAAGGGAGCGTGGTGGCCAGAATTAAAACCTCGGCCATGAGAAGGGCGGCAGCGCAGCGGCTGGGGACGCGCCGAGGGCGGGCACCGCGGTGACCCCAGGCAGGGCCCGGCCAGCGCCTCTGGCTCGTCGTCTCTTCCTCTCCCTACCCGCCGTCCCTTAGGTCTTTTCCCGCAGGAAGACAAGGTGTTTCGTCGAATCGGGTGGGGTAAATAAGAACAGAGATGAAATATACTAAACCGTGGGCATCTAAACCAGTCCCTTCCGCACACACACTTTTGAGGGGTAAGAGTTTTAAAGAAGACGGTTTGATTTCTCGGCTAGCTGCTTTTTTTTTTTTTTCGAGCAATATGACTAAAATGTAAGCGTTTCTGTCAAGGTATACTATAGAAAAGTTAAAAACTCACATCCAGCTGCTCTTAGCCAGATAAAATAAGGTACTTTTCCTTTCCCCTTTCTCCTTTCTGTCTCGGGACAGCACCGCCTAGTGACAAGTCTCCCCAGCCAGCTCTCAACAGCATCCCTATGCAGCAGCATACGCGCTTCACTGGACTCCTTTCCAGCATAGTGGAAGCAAGCGACCTGTCTATTAATGTGTGTGTGTTATATATATATATATATATATATATATATATATATATATATATATATGTATACAGAGAGAGAGAGAGAGAGGAGAGGTGTAAATCTGCTTTTGGAAACACATCTTGCTGCAGTGAGAAAAGAAATTAGCCCAATCACGTTTTATTTTAAATTTACATATAGTTTCCTTTCTAAATCTTACCATATCAAAAGCTAGATTTTTTTCCTAAAAAATACCAGTAAGAACTATCTTCCACTGCCCCCCCAATTATACTAGCCAAAGAAGCCTTGCTAGTAATCACTGCTATCCTTTTATTTTGCAGTTTTTAATGGGACAAATGGATTCCTTGAATGACTCCTATCTCCTAGTTATATATACATACGTACAGACATACGCCAGCGCCTGAGCCAAGCTTATTAGATACTGAGGTGCATAAACACAGTGCATAGCTGGACAAAATGTATTATCAATCAATTGCGCACTTTCCCATTTTATTGGTGCTTTCTGGGCAAGAGCTGGACATCCTCCAAAAGTCAGCGTTCTGATTGGGAAAGGCATTCTCAGTTCAGTACCCGAAAGGGAGCGTGGTGGCCAGAATTAAAACCTCGGCCATGAGAAGGGCGGCAGCGCAGCGGCTGGGGACGCGCCGAGGGCGGGCACCGCGGTGACCCCAGGCAGGGCCCGGCCAGCGCCTCTGGCTCGTCGTCTCTTCCTCTCCCTACCCGCCGTCCCTTAGGTCTTTTCCCGCAGGAAGACAAGGTGTTTCGTCGAATCGGGTGGGGTAAATAAGAACAGAGATGAAATATACTAAACCGTGGGCATCTAAACCAGTCCCTTCCGCACACACACTTTTGAGGGGTAAGAGTTTTAAAGAAGACGGTTTGATTTCTCGGCTAGCTGCTTTTTTTTTTTTTTTCGAGCAATATGACTAAAATGTAAGCGTTTCTGTCAAGATATACTATAGAAAAGTTAAAAACTCACATCCAGCTGCTCTTAGCCAGATAAAATAAGGTACTTTTCCTTTCCCCTTTCTCCTTTCTGTCTCGGGACAGCACCGCCTAGTGACAAGTCTCCCCAGCCAGCTCTCAACAGCATCCCTATGCAGCAGCATACGCGCTTCACTGGACTCCTTTCCAGCATAGTGGAAGCAAGCGACCTGTCTATTAATGTGTGTGTGTTATATATATATATATATATATATATATATATATATATATATATATATATGTATACAGAGAGAGAGAGAGAGAGAGGAGAGGTGTAAATCTGCTTTTGGAAACACATCTTGCTGCAGTGAGAAAAGAAATTAGCCCAATCACGTTTTATTTTAAATTTACATATAGTTTCCTTTCTAAATCTTACCATATCAAAAGCTAGATTTTTTTCCTAAAAAATACCAGTAAGAACTATCTTCCACTGCCCCCCCAATTATACTAGCCAAAGAAGCCTTGCTAGTAATCACTGCTATCCTTTTTATTTTGCAGTTTTTAATGGGACAAATGGATTCCTTGAATGACTCCTATCTCCTAGTTATATATACATACGTACAGACATACGCCAGCGCCTGAGCCAAGCTTATTAGATACTGAGGTGCATAAACACAGTGGCATAGCTGGTACTTGGTCAGTCTTTAGATTCATGAGATCTGGCAACGAAGGATCAGACAGTTCATGTGTTAATTCATCCATTGTTTTGCACATCTCTGTGCTGAAATAACTCTAGGTGCACTCAGTTTGAGTGAGCCTTTTTAACAGACTTTTCCAACTTAATAAAAGAGTGCACTGGTTTTGAGTCTCTACAGAGCTTTTCCATTTGTGGTACTACTAGAATGAACTTTGAAGCTCTGCAAGCACCAGAAACACGTGTATTGTACAGATGGTTAACACATCCGATTGGCTAAATTAATTTGTGCTGCTTAAAGGAAACTGAAGTATAATATATGTAAACTGGTTCACATGAAAATGTGAAGTTGTATTTGCAAATTGCTTAGACTCTCCATTATCTTTTGTGTAAAATAGTGATAGGACTGGATGGCCTCTGAAGTCTGAAACTATACAATTCAATGATGGTTACCAACAAAGTGTAAAAACAACAAAACAGAAGTTTCCTACAAAAAACTGAAGATAATTCACTGATATAATCACTATGAATTTCACATCTGTTTTTAGATAAGAAGAGGCAATATATTCATATTAAGTAACTTAATTTCCTTCTTTAGTAAGTGAACAGCTTTCTATTATGAAGTGCCCTAAAAAGATAAGGAAGAAAATTAGATAACAAAAAGATAGCTAATACTTTATTTTGCTGGATTTGATTTAGTTTTTTGAGAAAACAATATTGGTTCATAGAGAGAAGAGCTGCGTTGAATTTACTTCTAAGGTTAATCTATGTTGTAAGATGGAAAAGTTTTATTTGTTTGATGTGTAAACTGTTAACACACCAGTGTTTCAACTACAATAAGTTTTCTCTTTCCCTCCAAAAGGAATATATTTTATTTGAGGTAACTGTGAACTAACTTCAAAGACTTCTGAAATAGATCTATGTTAGTTAGCTACTTGTTTCAAAATCAGTTGTCACATTTGTTCAACCTTTGTGTTGGTCGTTTGATAGTCTCCCTGAACTCTTATTGGAGAGAACAGTCACCTCCCGTGAAGGACGGCGTCACCTGCTGTAAGGAGTGCGCTTTACTGTCGAGCCCTCGCCACCGCCGGTCTCACTGTTGGTGTGCTGCTCCATGCTAGACAGGCACTAGAACTGTGTGGAGTGTTTGGGAAGAGCGGCTTTCTCCAGGACCTCCTTCCATAAAGTGGTGCACGTAAGCCTTTGTAAGTAACAAGCAACCGAGCGGTGTCTTCTGGATTAGTGAAGTACAGCTTCCACATAGTCTTCCCTCCGATGTGAGGAAGGAGCCCACTATTGTAAAGATACGTAGGTCACCACCCCGTTTTACTCCTCGAAGCACACTCTTGAGTCTGCAGAACCATGGCACACGCTGGTCCAGGAATGAGAGAAGCTGAAGGCCGTGTGCAGGCCGGGGACCCACCGAGCCTAGCTGACTGACTCTTGCGCTGACTTTTGTCCCAGGGCCAAGCTGAAGATGACTCCTTATAGGGAAAAGCTTAAAGGGAATGTGGACTTTACCTATTGTTTAACTCCAGCTAGAGAAGGTGCCTTGAGTATTCTAATAACAACTTCAATGAGACTTTTAAAAAACAAAAACTGAAGATAATTCACTGATATAATCACTATGAATTTCACATCTGTTTTTAGATAAGAAGAGGCAATATATTCATATTAAGTAACTTAATTTCCTTCTTTAGTAAGTGAACAGCTTTCTATTATGAAGTGCCCTAAAAAGATAAGGAAGAAAATTAGATAACAAAAAGATAGCTAATACTTTATTTTGCTGGATTTGATTTAGTTTTTTGAGAAAACAATATTGGTTCATAGAGAGAAGAGCTGCGTTGAATTTACTTCTAAGGTTAATCTATGTTGTAAGATGGAAAAGTTTTATTTGTTTGATGTGTAAACTGTTAACACACCAGTGTTTCAACTACAATAAGTTTTCTCTTTCCCTCCAAAAGGAATATATTTTATTTGAGGTAACTGTGAACTAACTTCAAAGACTTCTGAAATAGATCTATGTTAGTTAGCTACTTGTTTCAAAATCAGTTGTCACATTTGTTCAACCTTTGTGTTGGTCGTTTGATAGTCTCCCTGAACTCTTATTGGAGAGAACAGTCACCTCCCGTGAAGGACGGCGTCACCTGCTGTAAGGAGTGCGCTTTACTGTCGAGCCCTCGCCACCGCCGGTCTCACTGTTGGTGTGCTGCTCCATGCTAGACAGGCACTAGAACTGTGTGGAGTGTTTGGGAAGAGCGGCTTTCTCCAGGACCTCCTTCCATAAAGTGGTGCACGTAAGCCTTTGTAAGTAACAAGCAACCGAGCGGTGTCTTCTGGATTAGTGAAGTACAGCTTCCACATAGTCTTCCCTCCGATGTGAGGAAGGAGCCCACTATTGTAAAGATACGTAGGTCACCACCCCGTTTTACTCCTCGAAGCACACTCTTGAGTCTGCAGAACCATGGCACACGCTGGTCCAGGAATGAGAGAAGCTGAAGGCCGTGTGCAGGCCGGGGACCCACCGAGCCTAGCTGACTGACTCTTGCGCTGACTTTTGTCCCAGGGCCAAGCTGAAGATGACTCCTTATAGGGGAAAAGCTTAAAGGGAATGTGGACTTTACCATGTTCCTGGGAACTGGCTTAGCTATAAACTCCAGCTAGAGAAGGTGCCTTGAGTATTGCTGACAGTTTCTGTCCTTGGAGGCAACAATCTGGCACCTTCTGGTGGCAACAATGAGAGTAAATTGAAATGTACACACTCTACATAAATACATCAGAAAAGACCTTCTTATTTGGTAAATATGTCTCAAATTTATAAACAGAATTGCACACAGGAAAATCTGTACAAACTATAGTCTTGCTGAGGAACAATGTGATATGTCCACATCAGTATATTAATATTTTCTGGACACTTTTTTCTGCAGGAGATCAAACATCCTGATTAAAAGAGACATGTGTAATAATTGGGGTTGTATAGGCAATTCTAATGTACCAAAAAGATGTCATATTTCAAAGCCCAAACCAAGTAGAACTTCTTAAAGTAAGATAATTTCTCTAACAAATAAGTGGTCTATGCATTTTAGTGGCTTAATGCAATGAAACTTTCTCTCAAGTCCTGGTCTACTATGTGGAGGGAAGTGATCTCTTCCTGCTGTCACCCAGGGCCTGCCTTTCTTGGGGTCCGAGGTCTCTGCGGTCTTCTGCATCCGGCCTGGGGAGTGGAGGGAGCAGGCCTGGAGCTGGCACGTGGCGCCCCGCCCAGCTACTGTAGTCAGCGTCCCACCAGCCATGCCAGTTTGTCCTCTCACAGCGGTGGGTTCAGATCAGTGTGAGCACAAGGGGCAGGCTCTTTACAGAAAATGAATACCTGGGATGTTCTCTTTCCTGTAAGCGATTCAGGAAGCAACAGCTCCTAAACCCCGGCCAAGGCCCTCTCGTGGACAGCGGGACAGGGAGGCATATGTGCCACGAGACGTCCTTGCTCTGAGCACCAAGCTCCAGGCAGAGGGGCAGGACGGCGACGCTCGCTGGCCTCCCTGACGGAGACTCCCCCTCAAGATCTGTGCTTCAGTCACGCAGGGCTCTTCATGAGTTCTTGCCCCTGGACCTTCACCCAAACTGCCTTCTTTTTGGAAGACAAACCCACTTCCTTCTACTCCTCACTTTCACTGAATAGCTCATCTTTATTCCCAATTCAGACACCAGATGTTCTGGGAACCCCCCGCCCCCCACCTTCCCGAGCCTCACGTCTGTGCTTCTTCCTACCCGGCACCAACCTCACTCACTCCATTTAGTTCCCGAAATATCCTGCATTACTTTTCTGTATCTTCCTGCAGCCAGGAGCTATTTTAGATGGCCAGTGTTGATGTCATATGGTGACTATTGTGTGCACGAAGTAAATATTTTTGAAAAGATGAATAAAGATATTATTTTATGTAGTTTTCTGGCAGATATTCATAAAATATTATTTAAATGCTTAATCAGGCAACTATTCTATGAAAACCAGTGTTGTCAAATTACAGAGATGACTTGAATGTGGACCTCTCTTTAGGAAAATGTCTGACCATATGGTAAAGCCACCGCTGATAATACTGTTAATAAGAAAGAGTGATATCCAACTGAAGCTACCTCCTAAGACTTTGTAGGAAAAGAAATGTTTGAAATGCACGTGAATGATGAAGGTTGTCCTGTTGGGATGAGGGCCGTGCATGTCACAGTCCAAGGTGAGAGCACAACGCCACGGGCGTCTGGACTGTGAGAAAGCAGGTGAGGGCGGTGTTGCTGACCCTTTAGGGCCCAGGATGGGGAGGAGAACGTGGCTCAATTTGATTCCTGCCCCCCACTCTAAAAGCCTGTTTTCCTATCACTTCTTAACAGTGCACCATGAAAGAGAGCATCATCCATATCCTGGGGCAGAGAACGGGGCAGCAGAATGTTGTGACTCATTCACAGGTGCATGGAAAATCTATAGTTAGAAAGTGGACTGAACTATCCTGAGTTACTAACTGTCTGTGTGACCAGCTGGCACTCGGACCAGCAGGTGAGGGCTACTGCCATAGTCTGTGGCAGCACAGGACCTGCTCCTAAGTGAATATCACATGTATGTGTGGTTGGCTTGGGACACAGATATATAAGGATGGTCTCTTTTTTGCTCACCTGGCCCTTACTTATAATCACGGGGACGTTTGAATGTGACAATACTATTTCCTCTGATATTTTTGCCACTTTTATAATTCAATCCATCAGACAAAGATGATTTGGGATATTTGATACCCATCAGATGCAGGCTGATACATGGTCCTGATAGAGCTCATTTTCAATGACATCAAACAGAAACAGTCCTATTCTTCTACCAACGAAGGGTGAATTCATGCAGAGAAAGTTCACTTCACATATTCAGCTGTCACTGTTGTATGTCCTGGAAAGCCTGAGGAGTTCCTCTCTGGAGCAGAGTGCAAGAGAGACATGGAGAGGAGGCCCTTCTGAGTTGTGTGGACTCTCTCCTCTGGTCTGTGATAAGTGATCATGGGGTGCTCAGAAATGTATTTTACATAGATCCTGCTGGAGGTAAATGTGGAGAAGAGACTCAGAGAGTTTGCCAGTGGCAAATGGACCAGTTAAGAGGCCTGTGGTTCACTCCCTCACTCGCCCCTTCCTCCAGATGGCGGCTTTCCTCTGAGGAGCTGTGGACCTCGTTGATTGTCCAGTGCCACACCAGGTCCCTGACCAGCGCTGCTGTCACTCTAGCTGACAGATGATTGAGTAAAAACCAGAAAATTACAAAAGGCTCAGAAGAAGGAAAGAAAAAATTACCGAGAGAGGCGGGGTGACAAGGCATGGAGGGGAACCTACATTCTACAAGGTGGTAGGAGAAATTGTCGCTGAAGAAGTGTGATTTGAACTGAAATCTGAAGAGTTGGAAGCAGCCACTTTGCAGTAAGAGTGAGAAGAGGTAAGCCCAGAGCAAGGGGATGGAGACGAGGCTGGAGAGGAGAGGAAGTCCTGGCTGCCCAAGAGGACTGTCTCCTTTGCTTTACTGTTTCATCATGAGGTCAGCATGCCCAGTGAGGCAAGGTTCTATACATGCATTAAAAATACAGTGAAAAGACCCAATCTAAACTTGAATTTCTGTACACTTATTCATCTGTTCCTTCAGTAAATACCGGTCCTGTGCCCACTATGTGCCGGCATAGTCTCGGTGGATTTAGGAACACCTCAGTCCGTAAAATAAGTTCTCATTAGTCGGCTGAAGAGACACTTAGAAGAAACAGGCAACAAAAACAAAAGTTTAAATAAATATCCTTTATCATATTCTGTGCAGCCAGGGACACCTGGCTGCTTATTGCTGCTGCGTCTATGGACCTGTGTGGGGTGGAGAGCACTGGGCGTGGCCCGGTTCACCTGTGGGCCAGGTGCAGAACTTTGCACCAGGAGCACAAAACTCGGACCCTTGAGGAGGACCCCAGTTCCCTCCAGCTCCAAGTTGGGGGGAACCGTGAGGGATGCCTGGTGATGTCAACCTCAGGTGGTCCTGCAACATCCTGATTTTGCTCTGCCATCCATGAAATTGCAAGAAATGGTGGAGTGATTCCTTACAGATGCCTTTGGACACATTTATGTCTGTAGTTTATGCCATATCTTGTGACCATAGGTTCCATAAGTTGACTTTCTCTTAAAGTGCTTTTTTTAGTTCAACACAACCATGATTCAGAGATGCCCGAACATGCCTGTCTTTATCCTCTTCTGCTGGAATCCAGCACAAGCTGTCAAGGGTCAGCTCTGGAGTCACAGGGACACTTGGAATCACTGAGGCTGAGACTAGTCCCTTGGCTTCATGGCACCTAATCCTCATGTGCAAATCATTTTTAGATCACAGATGTGGACGTTTCTGTAGTTAAGCAGGAGGTGGTACTGGGTTTTCACTTGGTGTCCTTTGACCACGTGCACTCCTGGCCTCTGTCCGTTCTAGCCCCACTTGTGTCTGTGCACAGCAGTGTGTCTTGTTATCGGTCTTAGAACCTGTCGCAGTGGAGCAGCCACAGCAGCTCTGTCAAAGCATCCTCAGGGCACAGGCTCCCCTCCTCCCAACGCCAGGGCTGGAGCAGGGTAGCTGCACCGCCGGGTGTGCAGGAGCTGTTGCCTCAGGGCCCGGGCTCTGCTGCCCAAAACGAGCAGTGCTCATCAGGCATGCTTCAGGTACTTTCATTCCGCGTATGTTCAAAGGGAAATCTGCTATTTTTCTTTACATTTCTGAGAAGCACTAGTGGATACTTCTTGATCAGCGTAATGCTTTACAATCTGATGGTCTCGTGTCATTGGCAGTCTTCACACTTGCTCTTGTGTTTCTGGTAGCACACGTATCTGGGATCTTTGTAACCTGTGTGCTGGCCCTGCTGAGCTCACACGTGTGTATCCAGAAAAGATCCATTTTATCCCTATCTTTTTTCCTCTGTCTGTAAATGAATGACCACAGCCATAATCATCATGACCTATCATGGATCCTTTTCTGAGGCTTTAAAGACCTAAAGAGGCTGCGGTCTCCTGGCTTCCCTCTCACCTTGCTCAGCGCCCCTCCCCATTGTCCTGACTCTTCTTCACCCCTGGTCATCACTGAAAGGCTGCATCCTGCAGGTAATGAGTACTGCAAATGTATTTCATGGCTCATATTTCATAGGCAACCATTGCTACGGGCTTCCCTGGTGACCCAGTGGTAAAGAATTTGCCTACCAGTGCAATAGGTGTGGGTTTGACCCCTGGCTCAGGGAGATGCCCTGGAGAAGGAAATGGCAACCCACTCCAGTCTTCTTGCCTCAGATGTCCTACAGACAGAGCAGCCTGGTGGCTACAGTCCCTGGGGTTGAAACCGCTACTACCCCTACTTACACAAAAACTCACTAACAACGATCAGAGTAGGAATAATGAGCCCCTTTCAACAGGGCTACTGCAGAAACAGGAACAGTGTCCTGTGCAACAGGGTTTAGGCCAGTGGCAGTGGAGAGTGGGGAGCATTTGAGTTTGAGACAACACCTTTAAAGGGGACCCTTTGTTGAACATTGTGTTGTATTGATTTTATACAACAGTAGCTGTACATACATACCAAAAAGTAAATCCAGTTTGCGTTGTTCAGAATCTTGGCCATCAGACGTCCCTCAGGCAGGCCCTGACTGAGTGGCATCAGTGCCAGGGCCATGTGACCAGGCTGTGACCAGTCTAACCGGGATCTGTGCGGAGCAACCCGGAAATGGCTGGTGTGACTCTAAAAGCATTCCTAGTCGAAGTGACCAAAATAAACCATTTCTAAAGGACTTTTTGTTAAAACTGATTGAGGTCTTGTTTACAGTGGTGGACAGCACTTCTTACTTCCTCATTATGCTCTTACTCAGATTCTCCTGATGAATATTTCTACTGATGAATTCTACATACATACGACAGTATGAGGAAATTTCATTTTTATTGTCAGCATTAGAGTGACAGAAAATAGTACAGACAAATTTATACCAGTTCCAAAGTTGTAGCTTTCATTGGGTCCAGCTTTTTTCTGATATAATTTGTATGTACAAGAAGTAAAACAGCTTTTTACATTTTTGACATTTATTTGAACCCTTATGATTAGCAGGTTTGCGGAAGAATAGTCCCATATGTAGGGGTTTAGTAATTACAATTTCCTCCATCTTTTACAGTGCACTCAGTTTTGAGAAACTGATATATAATATGACAGTATTCACTCTACAAAAGGCAAGAACGTTCAGATGAAAATGAAAAGTGGAATCAATTATTTCAATGCTTTCATGAGTTTGGCATCCGTAGAAATTCCATCCGAATAACTAGTTCATTTTTTAGAAAGTATTTTTTATAGGGCTGACCCTGAGAATATGCTTGTAATTACTTATGTATATCCCTGAGAACATGGGTGAAATTTAAGTTGAGTTGAATCCTAAATGTGCTAAGGGTGTTTGTTATTGGAAGAATCTGGTTAACTTATTTTTAAAAAAGTATACACTTCATGAGGAAAATTGCTATTCATTATAATTTTTTGTAAATTTGAATTTGCATCACTATGTAGAAGTACATGCTAAAGCATCCAATATTGTCTTTTTATTTTTAAAATTCTTTATTTTAAAGGTTTTACAGAGTTTTGTTGTTCACAGACATGTATGTTCCCAGATCAGTCATATGCATAACCCTGGTCCCCACCCCCCGAGTTCCCCCATCCCACCCCTCCAGACCATCACCCCATGCCATTGTGAGCACTCCTATTCCCTTAGCACAATGGCAATAGCTATCTTTTCCACACATGACAGTATAGGTTTCCATGTTACTCCCTCCATGCCTCCCCCTCCCTATTTCTTCCCCAGAATGTCCCTATGTCTATGCTCTGTCTGTTTTTCCATGAGTTCCCTGCGTGTGTTATCAAGGCCGTCCTACTAGATTCCATATATGTGTGTTAGTATACTGTATTTGTCTTTCTCTTTTTGACTTACTTCACTTTTTATGATAGGTTCTAGAGCCAGCCACCTCATTAGGACTGAGTCTTCTGCATTTCTTTTAACAGCTGTGTAGTATTCCATTGTATATATGTACCAGAGCTTCTGTATCCATTCATTCGTCGATGGACACCTAGGTTGCTTCCAAGTTCTGGCTATTGTATAGAGAGCTGCAACGAACATTGGGGTACAGGTGCTTCTTTCAGTTTTGATTTCATCAGGATATAAGCCTAATAGTGGGATTGCTGGGTCACAGGGTGCTTCTACTTTTAGTTTTTTAAGGAATCTCCATACTGTCTTCCATAGAGGCTGTATCAGTTTATATTCCCACCAGCAATGCAAGAGTGTTCCCTTTTCTCCGCACCCTCTCCAGCATTTATTGTCTGCAGATTTTTTGAAGATGGCCACAATATTGTCTTAATAATCAAATTCTTTTGATTATTTCCTTACATTTTTACAATAGCTATTTTAAACTTCATATTTAAATTACAATAAGCTACATAAGAACATTGTGATATTTGCGGATATACAAAGGCTTCATGCTTGCCGCTATGGGATTCTGCATTTCTAAGCCTCATCCCTTCCAAGTAGACTCTTGTTAAACCAGAGTTTGGGGCTTTGGAAAGCATGTAGAAGTGCAGTGCAGCTCTTTTTGTTACTCAGGAAAGATCCATCTTTATTGTTGTCATTCTTACTAGCCTCATCGTCATCATTATTCATCATTACTTCCTGGAAAATCTTCGAAGGTCATGGAGAAATCACATGCCTATTATGCCACTTTCTCTATGTATACACTGTCCTTTCCAAAAATGTTGACTTCAATGATCTGATACAGTAAACAAGCCTCTAGCAGAAAAACCACCCTTGGCCTGAGGCCCTGAGTCCTTCCCTCTCCAAGGAAATGGTTCTAGAAGCTTTCCTTCAGCCGTCCTAGATGCAGGTGGTGCCTTGGGTCACCAGCCAGCTTGGCAACAGCCTTGTCCCTATGTCTATGCTCTGTCTGTTTTTCCATGAGTTCTTTTTATCAAGGCCGTCCTACTAGATTCCATATATGTGTGTTAGTATACTGTATTTGTCTTTCTCTTTTTGACTTACTTCACTTTTTATGATAGGTTCTAGAGCCAGCCACCTCATTAGGACTGAGTCTTCTGCATTTCTTTTAACAGCTGTGTAGTATTCCATTGTATATATGTACCAGAGCTTCTGTATCCATTCATTCGTCGATGGACACCTAGGTTGCTTCCAAGTTCTGGCTATTGTATAGAGAGCTGCAACGAACATTGGGGTACAGGTGCTTCTTTCAGTTTTGATTTCATCAGGATATAAGCCTAATAGTGGGATTGCTGGGTCACAGGGTGCTTCTACTTTTAGTTTTTTAAGGAATCTCCATACTGTCTTCCATAGAGGCTGTATCAGTTTATATTCCCACCAGCAATGCAAGAGTGTTCCCTTTTCTCCGCACCCTCTCCAGCATTTATTGTCTGCAGATTTTTTGAAGATGGCCACAATATTGTCTTAATAATCAAATTCTTTTGATTATTTCCTTACATTTTTACAATAGCTATTTTAAACTTCATATTTAAATTACAATAAGCTACATAAGAACATTGTGATATTTGCGGATATACAAAGGCTTCATGCTTGCCGCTATGGGATTCTGCATTTCTAAGCCTCATCCCTTCCAAGTAGACTCTTGTTAAACCAGAGTTTGGGGCTTTGGAAAGCATGTAGAAGTGCAGTGCAGCTCTTTTGTTACTCAGGAAAGATCCATCTTTATTGTTGTCATTCTTACTAGCCTCATCGTCATCATTATTCATCATTACTTCCTGGAAAATCTTCGAAGGTCATGGAGAAATCACATGCCTATTATGCCACTTTCTCTATGTATACACTGTCCTTTCCAAAAATGTTGACTTCAATGATCTGATACAGTAAACAAGCCTCTAGCAGAAAAACCACCCTTGGCCTGAGGCCCTGAGTCCTTCCCTCTCCAAGGAAATGGTTCTAGAAGCTTTCCTTCAGCCGTCCTAGATGCAGGTGGTGCCTTGGGTCACCAGCCAGCTTGGCAACAGCCTTCACACCCCTCACCAAGAATCTAAGTCTGCATTTCGGTAAGACCCCAGTGATTCTGCACACTTTAAAGGTCAGAAGCAGTCGTTCGCATTATATTAAACTTGTTAGGCGATTTAAACTTGCCCTTTGACAGGTTTGGGTGTTGTTTGCATCCTCTCAACTCTCTTCCCCCTAGGTCCAAGACAAACAGAATTATTTCTCTGTGTTTTGCTTTTCCACTGGTTGCATTGGAAATTTCCAATTACATACACTTTACTCTTATTGTAGATAATACACTTGATCTTCTGCTCTACAAACAATTGATTTCTTTTACTTTGCCCTCCCCTCCCCTCAGCATCAGGGTCTCTGGGTTTTACTTTCAAGGTTGATAGTCACAATTCTATTTAGACTCCATCATCACAACTGTCATGCTTGGCTACAGTTCACCTAAAAGTTGAGAATGAAGGATTTAGCGATGATTTTTGTAGTAAGAACAGGAGACTCAAAGGTGGTTAAAAAATGTACATGCACAATGCATGTACACATGTACATGCATGTCTGTGTGTGTGAGCACATTACACATGTACACAGAGGCAGGGGAGGAGCTCTGGTGGGCTAGTGACGGACGTCAGGCCATCACCTCTGTCGTTTGTCTGCACATTTTATTGTGGTCTCATGCTGGCTGCCTCAGACGCAGGGTTTTGTTTCCTGTGCGGGGTGGGGATTCCTCCTGAACCAGTGGTGACCAGTGGTTTTCTGTGTGGTTTAGTTTTGTTCGTGTTTCTGCTGCCCTAGAGCATATGGGGTATGTTGCCGGGGCAGCAAGTTCCAGCTTTCCAGCAAATGGGCTGGGGGGCTGGGGGGCCCACCTCTGGTCCTCACTTTGTTTGCAACCCTGAATTTCGAACTGAAAGTAGAATGCAGGTGAAGAGATTGCAAGCCCCTGCGGAAAAGAGTGTCCAGGGACTGGCTGGCCACAGGGGGCGCTCTGTGAGAGCACGGCTCATGGCTGCACTCATCTGTCATTAGACGTAGGAGGGGGCATTTACTGATGTGATGACTAGAGACGGGCCATGGGAAACCACCAGGGCTTCCACCTTCCAGACTCAGAGTGTTAGGGTGAGAACATGCAGAGGATCTGGTTTCAGGAGAGATGGATTATCTAGGGCAGCTTCACAGGGAGGGAGCAGGGGGATGACAGCCGAAGGGTATTTTCTGCCTCCCTCCGAAGGGCTTCCTGCTGGCAGAGCTTCGCTGGGAGCTGGCAGGAAGGCACCCTGTGAGTGGTTTAGATCAGCCCGATGAAGTAGACATGGAGGAAAACATGGAGAGCCATGGGAAGGTCAGAGGAAGACACAGCTGCCTGCCGTGTGCTCTCTTTGGCCTCCTTGCTGACTGTCTCATGTAAGGGGGCCGATGCTTCTCAGTCAGCTCCACACGTTGTTCCTTGTTCTCCAATCCAGAGCCATGTGAAAGACACTGCAACGAAAGCTAAGCCTAGGGTGTGTGAGGCAGAAGGCAGGTGGGAGGCTGTGACACTGTGGGCTTGCTGAGGGCCTGTGAGGCTGCCTAATGGCACCTGCTTATTTTGTGCAAAATATAATTCTCTGTGGCCAAGCCACTGCAAGTTGGGTGTCCTGATCTATGTAACCAAACTCAACCATAGTACATGTTACATCAGTGAAACAACCTACCACTCAATCGACTGCTGCACCTCAAGGCTGCTATTGGTGATGTTAACCTGGATGATTCCCTTTACAAATTACAGCTTCCTTGTATCTTCTTTCATCACAAACTGAGACATCTTCATTTCAGAGACAGCACCATTTCTGTGTTTACCGTGTTTTTGTGTGGAAAACCCCATTTGTCTTCTTGTTGTTGAGCTACTTGAGACAATCACGTCAAATTGCACTGGAACTGGCACCAGCATTTCAAGAGCTTCCAGGAGCCCCATGGTGAACCAGGACATCCGAACTCTGATAGCAGGGTCCTGAATCTGGGGACGCTAGATTCTGGGCTCCAAGAGAGGGTGATACACATCAGGCGAGAATGAGAGCAGTGGATACTCAAGATTAACTGATTCCACAAGCACATCTACATGATGCTACCTGTTTTAATGCAGGTACCCCAATACTCTTTGACTACCTTGTTGCTATGGCAACCACTCTGTTCATTTATCCTTTCTGCTAAGTGGAGCTTGAATTCGCATTCAATCTCAGTCTTTCTCCTGACCAAAGGACTTCAGTCTAGGGATTTTATAGCCAGCTATTCCTTTGCTTACTAGCATTTTTTTCCTCCTGAATCTTTTTTTTTTAACAGTATAAACAATTACTTACTGTGTTGTGTCAATGGCTAATATTCACTAATATATATCTAAAAGTACAGTATGATACAGTATTTTAAAATTTTTGTTAAATGACACCAGTAACTTGAAAACACATTTTCACTGCGTTTCACTGTGAAATAAACTATTTATTTTATTGTAATGGAGTAAATCATGAGCCCCCCCCCCCCCTTATTCCACTTGCCTCCCAAGTGTTTGGAGACTCTCAGAGGGTCTGTTTGTACACATTTCATGAACAAAGAGACAGATATAGCACCCCCTCTCTTTCTCTCTGTCTTGTCTGCTCTCTGTCTCTGAATCTTTTATACATTTGAAAATAAAACACAAATTTATTTCATACAAGTGTTTCTCCTGAAGATCCCTTGCTTATTCAGCCATCAGTGTTTTTCCTTGACAGGTGTTGACTCAGTATCTGACTGGAAATCCATACTGAATGACATTGATCGTTTAATTGAAGAACATGTATTCAATGTACAAGATTTCTTCCAATAGAAGCTAAAACATCTCCTTTGCTGTTGTTTAATCACTAAGTTGTGTCCTACTCTTGCAACTCCATAGACGGTAGCCTACCAGATTCCTCTGTCCATGGGATTTTCCACGCAAGAATACTAGAGTGGGTCGCCATTGCCTCCTGCAGGGATCTTCCGGATCCAGAGATTGAACCCGTGTCTCTTGTGTCTAGGTTGAGACAATCACGAACTGGAACTGCCCTTAGCCCAGGAGCCCCATGGTGAACCAGGACATCCGAACTCTGATAGCAGGGTCCTGAATCTGGGGACGCTAGATTCTGGGCTCCAAGAGAGGGTGATACACATCAGGCGAGAATGAGAGCAGTGGATACTCAAGATTAACTGATTCCACAAGCACATCTACATGATGCTACCTGTTTTAATGCAGGTACCCCAATACTCTTTGACTACCTTGTTGCTATGGCAACCACTCTGTTCATTTATCCTTTCTGCTAAGTGGAGCTTGAATTCGCATTCAATCTCAGTCTTTCTCCTGACCAAAGGACTTCAGTCTAGGGATTTTATAGCCAGCTATTCCTTTGCTTACTAGCATTTTTTTCCTCCTGAATCTTTTTTTTTTTTAACAGTATAAACAATTACTTACTGTGTTGTGTCAATGGCTAATATTCACTAATATATATCTAAAAGTACAGTATGATACAGTATTTTAAAATTTTTGTTAAATGACACCAGTAACTTGAAAACACATTTTCACTGCGTTTCACTGTGAAATAAACTATTTATTTTATTGTAATGGAGTAAATCATGAGCCCCCCCCCCCCCTTATTCCACTTGCCTCCCAAGTGTTTGGAGACTCTCAGAGGGTCTGTTTGTACACATTTCATGAACAAAGAGACAGATATAGCACCCCCTCTCTTTCTCTCTGTCTTGTCTGCTCTCTGTCTCTGAATCTTTTATACATTTGAAAATAAAACACAAATTTATTTCATACAAGTGTTTCTCCTGAAGATCCCTTGCTTATTCAGCCATCAGTGTTTTTCCTTGACAGGTGTTGACTCAGTATCTGACTGGAAATCCATACTGAATGACATTGATCGTTTAATTGAAGAACATGTATTCAATGTACAAGATTTCTTCCAATAGAAGCTAAAACATCTCCTTTGCTGTTGTTTAATCACTAAGTTGTGTCCAACTTTTGCGACCCCACAGACTGTAGCCCACCAGATTCCTCTGTCCATGGGATTTTCCACGCAAGAATACTAGAGTGGGTCGCCATTGCCTCCTGCAGGGGATCTTCCGGATCCAGAGATTGAACCCGTGTCTCTTGTGTCTACAGGGGCATTCTTCACCACTGATTCACCAGATAAGCCTAAAACATCTCCTTAGATGATTCCATAAAAATTTCAAAATAATAAAATGGAAACACATCAATTGCTTTCACTAATAATTGATGATATACTTCTGTGTGTTCAACACACTGAATTGATTGCATTGCAATCAACATTGCATTGAAACATGACAATATTTAATGATCCAGGAATGAGGCATTGTTTTATTGCCCAGTTTTGTTTTGGATAGTCAATTGTTACAGAAAGCATTCTGCTCTTAGCAGAAATGTTACTCTCTTCTCCCAAATAATGAGAGAATGGAAAGATTTCCTTAAAAGAGCCAGATGTAGCTCAGGTTAGTAATAAGAATTAATCTGTTAAGTACACATCAGCAATATTATGATCAGTCAAACGTGGAAATCTTTAGCCTGTAATTTTAAATCTCAACCTAGACAATGAGTTGAATGATTATATAAAGGTTACATATTTCATAAGACAACTCTCATATTCTGAAGTGACTTGTCTTCCTGGATTCGAAGCATTTTGCTTATTTTCTATGCTTTGCAGCTTTGCATATTTTAGTAGCATGAAGGAAAATATGCCTCCTGAAATGTATTGTTCAAATTTCTTAAAGTTTTAGCAATGTTCTAACCAGTCCAAAGTGTTCAGCTCTGTTTCCTTCAATCCCACAAAGATAGGATGAACCTGTGATGTCAGTAAATGGACAACTTCTGCCATAATTTAGCAACAAGTAGTTACTCTGATTTATTGGGATGATTGTTTCCTCAGATTGGTCCGATGCACTTGTAAGATTGTGGCCAGTGGCTGTATTGGTTTGGTGCATGTCTGGCCATGGATGTGGATGATTATCTCCCTTTTAGGAAAGCAGTGATTGCTGCTCTGAATGCATTTCAGTTGCAGGAAGTGCTTTGTGGCCTCTGGGAAGTGAGGAAAATTTCCCTTGGTGTTCCAGTTCCTGTGGGACCTTTGCCACCTATGGTTGTGAGGCGTCTTGAACACCTTCCTCTGTCTCAGGTGCTCCCTCTGTCTCAGGTGCTCCAGGCGCAGCCTTCAGGTATGTGGCCTTGGCTCTCAGTCAGACCTGGTGACCCACCTGAGAGGGGCAGGGGAGAATTCCCCGCACTTGGCTGGCTCCCTAGACACCACGTGGTAGGTACAAGAGCACCTTCCAGGGGAGCCCCTGCGATGGCTCCACATGAAGCTGTGGAGCCTGGCTCTGGCTCTTGGAGGTATTTCCATCTCAGACCTATGGGAGAATTACTTTGCTGCTTAAGCTATCCATATCCAGCTCTCTTCTTTGTAAACAGGAACAAAGATTTGGTGACTCCTATGCAGACTAAGAATGCCATGAAGAGAGTAAGATAATTGTTTCCATCAAAAGTGAATTCAAGAAAAAAAAAAAAGTGAATTCACATTCAGTAAGGAGGCCCCCATCCTTACCCACCCACACCTGCATCACGTCTCTCTCTCTCTCTCTCTCGCATATAGACATAGTCTGTTTGTTTAGAAGTTTCCCCAGTTCATCTGAGGCTGGTAAGGGCACATATTGCAAAATGTGCTCTAACGTTTCGCGTAGAAGCTACTTTATAAATACATGTTGATTGTTTCATGCATAAAAGTACTGTTCTTTATTCTGGGTTGTAAACAAGAAAGCAGACCCACTGCTGGAACCTTACAGGGCCAGCACTGTGACAGCTGACACTCAGAGAGGGTGTCTTATGTGCCGGTAGTTACATGAACTGGAAACATACATCCATTATTTCAACAAACACTTGTGCCCTGTGTGTGTTGGCCACTATTGTGGGTGCTGGAAATGAAGCAGTGAGTAAATACAGAAACCCTGTTTTCATGGCACTTAATTACAATGGGAGGATCATGATGATCAGCAGACAAATAGAATAAAGCATACCTATGTCAGATGACGAAATAATGTGGAGAGAAACAAAGCCCGCAGATAAGAACTGAATGTGTGGGTGTCTGCAATTTGGAGCAGGGCCAGGGGCCCCCTTTTCCCCTCATGAGGTCAGCTACCCTCATCCCCACTTGCAGACTCAGAAACCCAGTCCTCTATCCTCAATGTGTCCCCTTCACGCATCTCATTAAGGGGTTAAGTGGCAGGATAAGAATTAATCTTGTGAGTCTAACGAGAAACTGCACATTTAAAAGTACTGAATAAAAGAGACATAAGAGGGATTTACTGAGGAGGAGAGTGGAGGGGACGTAATACATGTTGATGCTTGTACTCACAGTAGCGTCTTCAAACGAGTCCAGCGTTTAGACAAAGAAGATCTCCTGGGAGCCCACGTTTTGCTGTCCGATGTGAAGGCTTTGGAGGTGCAATTTGGACTCATGGGAGGGGCTGTATCACTCTGCTGACCAGAGGACGATACAGACCTTCTGTGCTTGTGAAGCATCTGGAATTCAGCTCCGATGGAGGACAGGGACTCGGGTAGGGACTGCAAGCGTTTAACTTGCATTCAGTCAACCCGCTTGGCCCCAGTTGGCTTTTAAAGCATTTGTTCACTTAGGAGAGTTTGAAAGTAGCGCTTAGTGCAACTCAAAAATTCATGACAATGCTCCACTTGAGTGAGTCCAAAGAAAACAGAAAGACCACAAAGTGGAGCTGGAGGCCGAGATCAGGAGGATGACAGATACGTGTTGTTCTTTCACTCCCCTCACCTCCTCTGTCCCCAGGTGCAGGCGACCCAGCCTTCTGGTGGCTGTTTCAACCAATCATCTGCAGCCAGGGTTGAACCTGTTTCTCTCTGGAAATTTCTTAAAACAACTGCCATCTACCAGGAAGGGTGTCCAGAGATGTGGGCTATATGGGGAGGCAAGCTGTATGTATTTACAGCTTTCATGATGTGTTTCTGTTCTCTAAACTGGAAACACAATGGGGGCTCACCTGCAGCCTATCACCTAGCTCTCCCCAAAGTAGGCTGCCCACTGCTAAGGGCCTGGACCTGGACCACCCTGCCTCTCCACCGGCCTGGTCGCCTTTCCCAGCTGCACCTACCTGAGCCGCTACCCACTCGGACTGCTTACCTGAGGCCTCCTGAGATGTCGTTTTGGCTTTAGTTTTTCTCTTTTATTCCTAAGTGCATTTGTTTAACATTTACTTGATTTTTCCCCTTGGGCTTTATGAAAAAAATGTCTTTGAATTGAAGACAGGAGAAAGAAGGGAAATGATTATTTTTTGCACAGAAAACGGAGGTCACCCAATGCCTTCAAAAGTGAGCCTTATGAGGTTCTGTAGGCTTCCCTGGTAGCTCGGCTGGTAAAGAATCCGCCTGCAATCCGCGGGAGACTCTGGTTCGATCCCTGGGTAGGGAAAATGCCCTGAAGGAGGGATAGGCTACCCGCTCCAGTATTCTTCGGTTTTCCTGGTGGGACAGATGGTAAAGAGTCCACCTGCAATGTGGGAGACCTGGGCTCAATCCCTGGGTTGGAAAGATCCCTGGAGAAGGGAATAGCTACCCACTTCAGTATTCTTACGTGGAAAATTCGATGGCTTGTCCATGGGTCTCAAAGGGTCAGACACGACTGCACCAAGTAACCCTCTCGTTCATATGTGGCACAACTGAGTGACTTTCACTTTTTCCCGAGGCTCTGCACCGAGTGACTGAGTGGGCCATGCGTGGCTGAATGCCGTGGCTGGTGCTGCTGCAGGTCTGCTTCCTGAGAAGGTAAAGACCTGGCATCCGTAGACCACTGCCATCCCTCCCTCTGGAGTGCAGGTGTGGGTCAGAACCTTCAGAGCATCTGTTCTCTGTCATCTGTTAGTCCAGCAGTGCGCACGGATGCCAGCCCTGGTGCCCACAGGCTGGGGTGCCTGGTGAAAGCGTGCAGCTCTCCTGGATCATCAGCCGTTAAGAGCACGAATGTATCTATTCTGTTTCCTGCTGACTACTCCACACTGAGCTGAGTGTTTGAAACCTGGTAGCCGCTCCACAAATATTTCTGAATGAGTGCCTTCACTCAGCTTAATGACCAAGAATGGAAATTTTAGGCTCTCGATTCGTCCAAATCAAAGCAATTGGTATAGGTGATAGTGAAAACACTCTCCTAAATATCTATTAATATTTAAATAGCGCCTTTCCCAGCTGCACCTACCTGAGCCGCACCCACTCGGACTGCTTACCTGAGGCCTCCTGAGATGTCGTTTTGGCTTTAGTTTTTCTCTTTTATTCCTAAGTGCATTTGTTTAACATTTACTTGATTTTTCCCCTTGGGCTTTATGAAAAAAATGTCTTTGAATTGAAGACAGGAGAAAGAAGGGAAATGATTATTTTTTGCACAGAAAACGGAGGTCACCCAATGCCTTCAAAAGTGAGCCTTATGAGGTTCTGTAGGCTTCCCTGGTAGCTCGGCTGGTAAAGAATCCGCCTGCAATCCGCGGGAGACTCTGGTTCGATCCCTGGGTAGGGAAAATGCCCTGAAGGAGGGATAGGCTACCCGCTCCAGTATTCTTCGGTTTTCCTGGTGGGACAGATGGTAAAGAGTCCACCTGCAATGTGGGAGACCTGGGCTCAATCCCTGGGTTGGAAAGATCCCCTGGAGAAGGGAATAGCTACCCACTTCAGTATTCTTACGTGGAAAATTCGATGGCTTGTCCATGGGTCTCAAAGGGTCAGACACGACTGCACCAAGTAACCCTCTCGTTCATATGTGGCACAACTGAGTGACTTTCACTTTTTCCCGAGGCTCTGCACCGAGTGACTGAGTGGGCCATGCGTGGCTGAATGCCGTGGCTGGTGCTGCTGCAGGTCTGCTTCCTGAGAAGGTAAAGACCTGGCATCCGTAGACCACTGCCATCCCTCCCTCTGGAGTGCAGGTGTGGGTCAGAACCTTCAGAGCATCTGTTCTCTGTCATCTGTTAGTCCAGCAGTGCGCACGGATGCCAGCCCTGGTGCCCACAGGCTGGGGTGCCTGGTGAAAGCGTGCAGCTCTCCTGGATCATCAGCCGTTAAGAGCACGAATGTATCTATTCTGTTTCCTGCTGACTACTCCACACTGAGCTGAGTGTTTGAAACCTGGTAGCCGCTCCACAAATATTTCTGAATGAGTGCCTTCACTCAGCTTAATGACCAAGAATGGAAATTTTAGGCTCTCGATTCGTTCCAAATCAAAGCAATTGGTATAGGTGATAGTGAAAACACTCTCCTAAATATCTATTAATATTTAAATAGGATTATAATGGTTATCACAGAAAAATGCGCAAAAAATCCTAATTACTCAAAATAGCAGTTAATATTCAAAGAGGAAACATCTCTTTGACTGGGCCTACCAGCAAGGGTATACCAAAAAGGTACTATGTCCCAATTTTCATATTTTTTTTACATAGAAACATATACATAATATATATTATATATACAACACAATGTTTCCTGCATCAGTAATAAATAAATGCCTGACATTTAAGTCATGGCACACGCTTTAGTGTCATCCATGGAGCTCACATGGCTTTTTGACTTACTGCTGAGCAGGTATCTATCGAGTGGGGAAGGCGGGTGCTCTGGTGTGCTTCCTTCTATGGTCCACCCTGGTCTGAGAACACCATGCATTGGCGGAGGGGGCCCAGGGGTTCCCAAACCACCCATCCCGGTCAGCTTGGCTGAGAGAACTGAGAATGCTTACTTGAGCAAGGAGCTTGTTCGTCTGAATGAGCCTAGAGGAGTCTTGTGGGAGTGGAGCTCCGGGCAGTGGAGGCAGGGACAGAAGGGTGTCCCACATGCTGGCTGCCAGGTCCTCACTCTGGACAGGGCTCTGGGACTGAGGGCAACGAATTAGCTTATGACCCAGGACTTCAGCCGCTGTGCCCTTCAATAAGGTAAAAGATCAAGTTAGAAGATCTCTTAGGACCATTCACACTCTGTGCAAATTAAGTGCTCTAGTTTCATGACTCACCATTCATCAAAGTAAACGGCACTTTTCACTTTTCAACAAAAGTACTTTCTGTTGTATAGTCAGAGCTGTCAACCCACTCGAAAGTTGAGTTGCAGGGTTAGTTTAATTAACACATTTGCTGTGATGGAATAAAAATCAAGGCCTGTCACCACCAGCCTTGTGAGTGGCAGGTATCTTTTAGCAGGATCTGTCGTCAGTAGGGGATGAAGGTCCACTGGGAGGTCCTGGAGTGTCTTTCCTGCTGGCGCAGGGCACTGCGGCCAGTGAACGGGGTGGGGGAGCAGCGCAGCGGTCAGGCAGGCGGCGGCTGTGACCGCCCCAGCGGCTCCAGTGCCGAGCAACGTCTTTGGCTCGAGAGCGCCCCCATCAGGTTCCCACGCCCCAGTGCCTCAGCACCTCCTCTGCGGGTCTCCATCGGCTCGAGTTTAACGAGAGGTTTGGTGGTTTAGTGAGTCAGACATGATAGCAAATCGCACCAGATTGGCACCTGAGCCTCTGCTGGCTTCTGGAGAACTTGTCTGTCATTTCAGCAAAAAGTTTAATCCTATCTTTGCCAAGAAATTTTTTTTGGCTTATTTTCTCAAGATTCAGATTTCCTATTGCCTTTCGACTTGCCAGCTTTGTTTTATGAGCGAATTGAAGCTTTTCAAAACTTAGTAACGTAGGCCAGCTTCACATGGCTTTGCTTCTGAGCAGGTATCTATCGAGTGGGGAAGGCGGGTGCTCTGGTGTGCTTCCTTCTATGGTCCACCCTGGTCTGAGAACACCATGCATTGGCGGAGGGGGCCCAGGGGTTCCCAAACCACCCATCCCGGTCAGCTTGGCTGAGAGAACTGAGAATGCTTACTTGAGCAAGGAGCTTGTTCGTCTGAATGAGCCTAGAGGAGTCTTGTGGGAGTGGAGCTCCGGGCAGTGGAGGCAGGGACAGAAGGGTGTCCCACATGCTGGCTGCCAGGTCCTCACTCTGGACAGGGCTCTGGGACTGAGGGCAACGAATTAGCTTATGACCCAGGACTTCAGCCGCTGTGCCCTTCAATAAGGTAAAAGATCAAGTTAGAAGATCTCTTAGGACCATTCACACTCTGTGCAAATTAAGTGCTCTAGTTTCATGACTCACCATTCATCAAAGTAAACGGCACTTTTCACTTTTCAACAAAAGTACTTTCTGTTGTATAGTCAGAGCTGTCAACCCACTCGAAAGTTGAGTTGCAGGGTTAGTTTAATTAACACATTTGCTGTGATGGAATAAAAATCAAGGCCTGTCACCACCAGCCTTGTGAGTGGCAGGTATCTTTTAGCAGGATCTGTCGTCAGTAGGGGATGAAGGTCCACTGGGAGGTCCTGGAGTGTCTTTCCTGCTGGCGCAGGGCACTGCGGCCAGTGAACGGGGTGGGGGAGCAGCGCAGCGGTCAGGCAGGCGGCGGCTGTGACCGCCCCAGCGGCTCCAGTGCCGAGCAACGTCTTTGGCTCGAGAGCGCCCCCATCAGGTTCCCACGCCCCAGTGCCTCAGCACCTCCTCTGCGGGTCTCCATCGGCTCGAGTTTAACGAGAGGTTTGGTGGTTTAGTGAGTCAGACATGATAGCAAATCGCACCAGATTGGCACCTGAGCCTCTGCTGGCTTCTGGAGAACTTGTCTGTCATTTCAGCAAAAAGTTTAATCCTATCTTTGCCAAGAAATTTTTTTTGGCTTATTTTTCTCCAAGATTCAGATTTCCTATTGCCTTTCGACTTGCCAGCTTTGTTTTATGAGCGATGAAGCTTCAAGCTTAGTAACGTGCAAATTTGGAAGTGGTGGCTGCAGCAGTGATGATATCAGGAAAAGCAGATTAAGACATCTAATTTTTAAACTGTTTTCACAATAGGCAGCAACCAGATGCCTGTGGAATATGGTGTCAGCCAAAACCAGCGGCCCATTTAAAGAAGCTGAAGTAGTAAAACACTGACCCCCGACTCTAGCCACCTTCTGAAAGCTACCCCTGCAGTACAGCGCCAGGACAGGCTGGCTTCGCTTCACACGCCTGACTGTAAACTGGCCCAAGCGCACACGGCCAGGCGGGAGGGAGGGGCCCTGTGCTTGGCACCTTATATGTCCTTGTTTAATGCCAGGCAAGCATCCTGCTCCTGACATGAGACATCTGCTGGATGTGTCAGGCACGTGGAGCAGGGCGCTAAGCGCTGAGGCCTATGGGAGGTTCTCTCATTGGCACCAGTATGTAAGGTTAAACCCTTGGTCACCCAAAATCAAAGTTCAAAAAGAAAGTTGGGTTTTTCATCAAGAAAATATTCTTGGCTTCTATTCGTCTCACTTGCTCGTTTTCTTTCTTCCTCTGGTACCAAATAAAGGCAAAATTCAACCACCAGCTTTGTGTGGCAGGCCACTGGCCACTCTTGGCATCTGGCCAAATTGCTTCTACACCACCGGTGCTCGAATTTCTCATCTCCCCCATGGTGGCTTAGCAAGTGACAGAAAAAGCCCAGAGATATAAACAGCCTGCACTGTGCTTGCAGGGAGGTTGGAGAGGCCAGCTCCTGCTCCGCCCTGACCACGCGGATGCCCTTTTGCTGCAGAGTCAGGTTCCCACGCCCCAGTCCTCGCACCTCCTCTGCGGGTCTCCATCGGCTCGAGTTTAACGAGAGGTTTGGTGGTTTAGTGAGTCAGACATGATAGCAAATCGCACCAGATTGGCACCTGAGCCTCTGCTGGCTTCTGGAGAACTTGTCTGTCATTTCAGCAAAAAGTTTAATCCTATCTTTGCCAAGAAATTTTTTTTGGCTTATTTTTCTCCAAGATTCAGATTTCCTATTGCCTTTCGACTTGCCAGCTTTGTTTTATGAGCGATGAAGCTTCAAGCTTAGTAACGTGCAAATTTGGAAGTGGTGGCTGCAGCAGTGATGATATCAGGAAAAGCAGATTAAGACATCTAATTTTTAAACTGTTTTCACAATAGGCAGCAACCAGATGCCTGTGGAATATGGTGTCAGCCAAAACCAGCGGCCCATTTAAAGAAGCTGAAGTAGTAAAACACTGACCCCCGACTCTAGCCACCTTCTGAAAGCTACCCCTGCAGTACAGCGCCAGGACAGGCTGGCTTCGCTCACACGCCTGACTGTAAACTGGCCCAAGCGCACACGGCCAGGCGGGAGGGAGGGGCCCTGTGCTTGGCACCTTATATGTCCTTGTTTAATGCCAGGCAAGCATCCTGCTCCTGACATGAGACATCTGCTGGATGTGTCAGGCACGTGGAGCAGGGCGCTAAGCGCTGAGGCCTATGGGAGGTTCTCTCATTGGCACCAGTATGTAAGGTTAAACCCTTGGTCACCCAAAATCAAAGTTCAAAAAGAAAGTTGGGTTTTTCATCAAGAAAATATTCTTGGCTTCTATTCGTCTCACTTGCTCGTTTTCTTTCTTCCTCTGGTACCAAATAAAGGCAAAATTCAACCACCAGCTTTGTGTGGCAGGCCACTGGCCACTCTTGGCATCTGGCCAAATTGCTTCTACACCACCGGTGCTCGAATTTCTCATCTCCCCCATGGTGGCTTAGCAAGTGACAGAAAAAGCCCAGAGATATAAACAGCCTGCACTGTGCTTGCAGGGAGGTTGGAGAGGGGCCAGCTCCTGCTCCCCGCCCTGACACAGCCGTGCTGGACTTGGCCTCTCGTAATTCATGCTCTTCAGACTCGCGCGGCTCGGGGGCACATGCAGTCGACACAGCACGTGCTCAGTATGAAAGGGTGATCAAACCTGGGGTTTGGTCTTAGGATGGCCGCGGGTGGTTCTCCGAGCGTGCCGGCAGCGGGGCTGACTTCCAGTCAAAGGCCGGCTGTGTTTCCATCTGCAGGCGCCCTCACCTCGGAGAGAAGGGCCTCACGCTCTGGAAGGCGGTGTTCAGGTGGGGCGCCGCTGGGGTGGGCAGGCGTGGGGGCAACATACTTGGGCGGCTCCTTCTGCTTCCCCACTTGCAATTACATAAAATCAGAACAGAACGTGAACTTTTCCATGGCCCGTTTCTCTGTGTGCATTTGTTCATCCAGAGTGGCCTAGAGGGCCTGCACGTAGGTCGATTCCCATGGTGAGCGCACTCTCTGCCGTCACTGAGTGGAATGAGCCCTTGTGCTCACCCTGGTGCCTTTCTACCTGAGGCCTCACGGTGGGTGCACCTTCGCTGTGGGACCCGCACCTGCCCACCTGCTCGGCCTGCAGGGAGGCGTCAGATTCCGTCTGCCTGTTTATAGGCTCCAATTAGTGGGTGCTGATCACCTGGGACTATTTTTAGACATACCTTTCTCAGAAGGGAATCTGGTGTGAAAACTGCCATGTTTGAAATGTCAGCATCCACCAGGTTTCCCGCCCTCCTCCCGTGTGCTTCAGGCGCAGCTTGACAAGGAGCACGGTCACACTTCCAGGAGGAGGCGGCTGCGTCGAGAGGCAGCCGCCGTAGATGTCATCCCCGTGGCCGTCTCGAGCGAGAGTGTCCTGCTAGACGGATCAATTCGGGAACACCACACGGGTCAGAGGGGACCGCAGCCAGAGGCACAGGAGTGCCTGAAGAGCTAACGTGTCAGGGGAGCTCCCTTCACACTGCTGAGGAAGCCGTGGGGAGTGGACACGAGCGCGGAGTCCCTGCGGACGCAGCCCGGCCTGCTCGCTGGAGGCTCACCCAGGTGAGCTCTGGACAGGCTCACTCCAGGGCCCAGAGCCTAGGGTCTGGATCCCTGGGCATCCCTGGGATGACCGTGACTCTAGATGGGGAGTGCTGTGGCTGTAGAATGCACACTTTTGGTAGAACATTTCCTTATATTTATATACAATATTTAAAAAGACAAGGTGAGAAAAGTTTTGTGAAAGTTTCACTCAAGCAATCCATGCAAACCCTAAAACCTTTCCCAAGGGAGACTGCATCCGTTCAAGTGTGGGTCCGACCCTCCCTAGTGGGCGATCACGGACGTCACAGGGGGTCATGTCCTCCATGCGCAGGAGCGGGAGATGTGCGTGCATGTCCTGACCCAAGGAGAGAGCAGCTGCGCTATGCTGGGTCGCTTCTCACGCATCCCAAGATGTCTGGCCAGCCATCACGGTCCAGGCCCCAAGTGTGGAGGGGCCGTCCCCAGAGGCAGAGAGGGAGGCAGTCGGCAGGTGGCCTCGAGCGCATCTTGAATCCCCAGCCCCCTTGTCTGTGAGGCAGGGACGGTGTCCTCGGGGACATAGGTCTGCTGTGTGGAGAACGGGCAGTAGTGACTTGTCTTTTCCAATGCGGCTCGCAGGATGACGCTCTCAGTCAGGCAGAGAACTGTCATGAAGACATTTTAAGGTGTACTGAGCACCTAAAATGCCATTTGTTTTCAGTTATTTAAATAGATTTGTTTTGGATTTGACATAAGATTAGTGTAAGCGCTGCCTCTTTTAGAGGGGTGGCATTTTATCCTCTCGTAGCTGTGGAGGCATGAGGGCAGCCCTGGGCATTGCCACGACCCTGACTATGACCCAAGGCTCCTGGGAAGAAGTCCACTTTGGAGGCTTGGCCACCATGCACATCATCTCAGAGGCTGAAGAGGGCCACATAATCTGGGTCCCCATGGCCTTGAGGGGATAGGGATTTTGAGTCTGATCTGTGATTTCCAGGCACGGTGAAGCAAAGAGAAAGAAAACCTGCGGCTGTTTTGAGGAGGCCAGCAGGTGGGTAGCTTCTGGACAGAGGACTGCCTTAGTGCCGTGTCAAAGGCCATTAGTCCAGGAAAGGCCACGGGGTCGGGAGCACCAGCTGGACACATTTTCTGGAGAGAACTCCCCTCCTCTGAGCTAGGCAAAGGTGGGGGCACCCATCAGCCACTGCAGCCTCCCCACCAGTGGTCATCCCTGCATTCTGCCCTGCCCCGGGTCTACACTGGGCTCTCCCAGGTCCTCTGGTGTCCATTCTGCAGACCACAGCGCTGTACACGGGCTCCTGTGGATTCTGGTTGGAATCCTCAGGCTCTTTTCAGCATGCTGTCCTCGGAGGCTGGCGGGAAGGGCCTGTGAGCACTGCTTCTCTCAGCTCTCGATCTGCACTGAGCTGACTGGGTCAGGGAGGGCCAGACGTCGTCTGAGCAGGTGCCAAGCTCTGGTCCCTCGGCTGCCATGGGCCGTAAGCAGTAGCCTTTGAGAACAGAAACCCTTAGAGCTACAGGGAAAGCTGAAAATCTTCCAGTCTGTTCCTTTTGAACGAGGGTGTTCTGAGTCATAAGGGTAAGTGGGGTTTTGGGAGGGGGTGGGGGAGACTGTGGCCTGAATCTAGGGCCTGTGCACGGTGGGTGGTCCTTCACTGGGCTGGTCCTTCAGCTGTCTGGGCAGCCTCGGATCGGGAAGGTAGCGCCAGTTTGAAAAGCGAGTCTATTTCAGAAATATGTGGAGACTTACGTGAAGGATAGTGTCTTTGTTTCCAGCCTCTGAATTTCCCATGGCCCCTGTTTGCCTATTATATCAACTGTTCTCCCTAAGTCTTAAAACTGGAACGTGCTCAGGCCCCCACTTTTATCCTCTCGTAGCTGTGGAGGCACAGCCCTGGGCATTGCCACGACCCTGACTATGACCCAAGGCTCCTGGGAAGAAGTCCACTTTGGAGGCTTGGCCACCATGCACATCATCTCAGAGGCTGAAGAGGGCCACATAATCTGGGTCCCCATGGCCTTGAGGGGATAGGGATTTTGAGTCTGATCTGTGATTTCCAGGCACGGTGAAGCAAAGAGAAAGAAAACCTGCGGCTGTTTTGAGGAGGCCAGCAGGTGGGTAGCTTCTGGACAGAGGACTGCCTTAGTGCCGTGTCAAAGGCCATTAGTCCAGGAAAGGCCACGGGGTCGGGAGCACCAGCTGGACACATTTTCTGGAGAGAACTCCCCTCCTCTGAGCTAGGCAAAGGTGGGGGCACCCATCAGCCACTGCAGCCTCCCCACCAGTGGTCATCCCTGCATTCTGCCCTGCCCCGGGTCTACACTGGGCTCTCCCAGGTCCTCTGGTGTCCATTCTGCAGACCACAGCGCTGTACACGGGCTCCTGTGGATTCTGGTTGGAATCCTCAGGCTCTTTTCAGCATGCTGTCCTCGGAGGCTGGCGGGAAGGGCCTGTGAGCACTGCTTCTCTCAGCTCTCGATCTGCACTGAGCTGACTGGGTCAGGGAGGGCCAGACGTCGTCTGAGCAGGTGCCAAGCTCTGGTCCCTCGGCTGCCATGGGCCGTAAGCAGTAGCCTTTGAGAACAGAAACCCTTAGAGCTACAGGGAAAGCTGAAAATCTTCCAGTCTGTTCCTTTTGAACGAGGGTGTTCTGAGTCATAAGGGTAAGTGGGGTTTTGGGAGGGGGTGGGGGAGACTGTGGCCTGAATCTAGGGCCTGTGCACGGTGGGTGGTCCTTCACTGGGCTGGTCCTTCAGCTGTCTGGGCAGCCTCGGATCGGGAAGGTAGCGCCAGTTTGAAAAGCGAGTCTATTTCAGAAATATGTGGAGACTTACGTGAAGGATAGTGTCTTTGTTTCCAGCCTCTGAATTTCCCATGGCCCCTGTTTGCCTATTATATCAACTGTTCTCCCCTAAGTCTTAAAAGGAACTGGAGGACGTGCTCAGAGCCGCGAGCAGAAGAGACCAGGCGACAGCAGTGCAGTGGCTTGGCCAGGAGCAGCGCGTACCCTGCGGAGGCGGTTCTGCGTTCCTTCTCTCTGGTGTTTGCTGGCTGACCACGGAGTCTCCTGTTCTGACTCTGCATCCAAGGGAGGTGCTGACCATCTGTGGTCCTCGCATGCAGGGCTCCAGACTTCCCAGGGCTGCGCAATAACTAGACTCCACGACGGTAAATATGAAAACCAATCTCTGGTTACTAACTCTGGTGTAAGGCCCAAAGTCCGTTCCTCGTGCCCAGCGCTGCCCTGAGCAGATGGATGGAGGGCACTCCTGTAGTCCAGGACGGTGGGCTCAGGTCCCTCCCAGGCCTCCATCAACTCCTCCTCTTTCCTCTTGCAGCACATAACTCAAGTGTCCAGATGTTCCAAGTTTCATGGTTTGTAGATCCAGGGGGGCTATAAGCAGAAATATTGTTTCCCACCCCCTTGGGCTGCCTCCCACTGAACCTGGAACTCTCTGTGACTATGCCAGGTCCAACGAAACAATCCTGTGGCTCGAAAGTGATGGCGTCGTTAGTCACCCATTTTTGGCATGTCCACCCTGATGCTGTCTCAGGAGGTCCTAGGGATACATTGTTGAGCTGGTAACATGTTACCTCTCATGACTGAAAACACAAACCCTATCTGTTTGTTTTTGTCCAGTTTTCCAAGTTTTATATAGAGTTCCCATAAATAAAACACTGTGCTTTCAGCATGTGAGGGCATGAAAACAAATGCCGTTTGGCCAACAGCAGTGCCCAGCATTCTAGTCTCCTGGTGGCTTCTTAGGAATCCTGAATTTTGAATTAGAAAATGATTTTCAGTCTCCAAAATGGCATCAAGCTGAAATTTTCATTTTTAAAAATTTATATAAGAAGTGTCAAAAATATTTGTATGCAAAAATCTTGTGTAAAGGCATCATCAGTAAGGGCATGGGCGCTCCCACTAGAACTGATAACGAAGGGCATAGTTGAACACTCCTTCACAAGCCCTGGCGGTTTGTGTTCAGATGTCAATTCAGCTGTCTGATGAAAGTGAGCTCGAACGTTAATGTTTTTCATCAATGTCATGTATTGATGATGGTGTGCCCATGACATGTATATAGCAGCTCATTATATTTATAACATTTATGAGTTAATGACCAGGGAATTTTTTTTGGACTTTAATACATCTTTATTAGAGTTTGCCCATGGGTCAGGAGAGGGGAAGGAAAGAGGAGGGACGTGTGTCCTTTCTTTGTTAACTTTTTTTCTTCTCTACCTTTCCTCCAGCAGTCGAAAGAAGAGCAGATTCCATGACCATTTCTTTTTCCTTCATTTTTCAAACAACAAAACTAAACGAGAACCCTAGGCCCCTGAAGAACTGTAGTCCAGGACGGTGGGCTAAGGTCCCTCCCAGGCCTCCATCAACTCCTCCTCTTTCCTCTTGCAGCACATAACTCAAGTGTCCAGATGTTCCAAGTTTCATGGTTTGTAGATCCAGGGGGGCTATAAGCAGAAATATTGTTTCCCACCCCCTTGGGCTGCCTCCCACTGAACCTGGAACTCTCTGTGACTATGCCAGGTCCAACGAAACAATCCTGTGGCTCGAAAGTGATGGCGTCGTTAGTCACCCATTTTTGGCATGTCCACCCTGATGCTGTCTCAGGAGGTCCTAGGGATACATTGTTGAGCTGGTAACATGTTACCTCTCATGACTGAAAACACAAACCCTATCTGTTTGTTTTTGTCCAGTTTTCCAAGTTTTATATAGAGTTCCCATAAATAAAACACTGTGCTTTCAGCATGTGAGGGCATGAAAACAAATGCCGTTTGGCCAACAGCAGTGCCCAGCATTCTAGTCTCCTGGTGGCTTCTTAGGAATCCTGAATTTTGAATTAGAAAATGATTTTCAGTCTCCAAAATGGCATCAAGCTGAAATTTTCATTTTTAAAAATTTATATAAGAAGTGTCAAAAATATTTGTATGCAAAAATCTTGTGTAAAGGCATCATCAGTAAGGGCATGGGCGCTCCCACTAGAACTGATAACGAAGGGCATAGTTGAACACTCCTTCACAAGCCCTGGCGGTTTGTGTTCAGATGTCAATTCAGCTGTCTGATGAAAGTGAGCTCGAACGTTAATGTTTTTCATCAATGTCATGTATTGATGATGGTGTGCCCATGACATGTATATAGCAGCTCATTATATTTATAACATTTATGAGTTAATGACCAGGAATTTTTTGGACTTTAATACATCTTTATTAGAGTTTGCCCATGGGTCAGGAGAGGGGAAGGAAAGAGGAGGGACGTGTGTCCTTTCTTTGTTAACTTTTTTTCTTCTCTACCTTTCCTCCAGCAGTCGAAAGAAGAGCAGATTCCATGACCATTTCTTTTTCCTTCATTTTTCAAACAACAAAACTAAACGAGAACCCTAGGCCCCTGAAGAACTGTATTCACAGTGGGACTTCTCAAGACTCCGCGGAGAGGCTTATGTAAACAAATCACTCAGTTCCTCCTTTGGAAATCTCGATCCTGAGAGGAGATAGGAGGCTTTCCTAGATTTTTGCTCTTTCTGTCACTGTAAAAGTTGCAGACTGTGCTCAGAAAGATCCCACAGAATTACTTGGCCCTGAAAATAATGAAATCATTCAGTCTGCAGCGACCTGGATGGACCTGTTGTAAACTGACATCACTTTGGCCACCAGCCAGGGGAGAAACACCAGCCGGGCTCTTGCTCTGCGTGTGCTGCACCAGCCACAGGCTGCAGGTAGCAGTGGGCCAGTGGTCTGAGACTCCAGGATGATCGCCAGCCTTTGTTTTCACTCTTTCAAGTAGGGCCTCAAAGGGCGCCCTCCAGCTGGTGTCCATCGAGCCAGTAGAGAAAGACTGAGTTCAGATCAGAAGCAAAGCAAAGCTTGATTCTTCTGTCAAAGAAGAGACCGGTGGAAGCCTCAGCTTTGGATCACCAGCTCTCCCAGCAGGTGCGGGGGTGGATGGGGTTGCTTACTGCTTACGGGATTCTTGACTCTGAGGAGGGAGGTGGAGTTCTCGCGAGAAGTGGGCAGAGTTCTCTGGGAAGGGCTGGCCATTTGCAGCGTCTTTGCACGTGCAGGGAGCCATCTCGAGTGTGAATCTCGCTCAGCTACTTTGTGCTGGAAAGTGTTGGACTGAAGGCCTCTGCAAGCCACACCCTCGGAGTCAGCGAAACTAGACCGGGAGCAAAAGAAAAAGGTGAGACTTTATGTCCCAGATTCTATTTTGTTTTCCTGGGAATTGTTAACGAACTTTACTTGCCCATTAACGGGCTTTGTTTTTCCCCTTTGCTTCTCCTCTTTTGTGCGGAGTTTGGTGAGAGGGGTTTGGGGAGAGGATGTTCTTGAGGTGGCGGCAAACTACATTATGGTGCCTTTAACGTCTTTTAACTTTTCATCACCCGTGCAAGTTTCCTGGGAAAGGCCTACCCTTTGTTCATTCACTCACTCAGTTATTATTCAACAGAACAAACCACCAACGATGTTTTTAATGGAACGTTTCAGTCTCTGCTAGTGCAATATCAGGGTAGCCATATACAGAAACGCAGTATATGGCCTTGAACTTGAATGGTGTGGGTCCACTCACACTTGGATATTTCCCAACAGTAACATTACAGAACTACACAGTTCGTGGTTGGTTGACTCTCCGATGTGGAGGAACCAAGGATACACAGGCAAACTATAAATTATACTGAGGTTAACCTGCTCTTGTTCAAGGATTAACTATATAGGTATTTGATGTGTTTTGATTTTTGGCACCATGAGATTTTCACAGAGATGTTACAGTCCCTACCTATGTATCTACTCAAAAATAGCATTCAAAAATAGATATGGGTAAAATTGTTTCGACTCCCAAAGAATGTATTCTGACTGATAGATTATTGAAGATCTCTCTTGAAAGAACGGAGAAAGTTAAGAATGGGTAAATATGTTAAAGAAAAATGTCACACTCCTTAATGATTAAAGTAGAAATTTAGGTGGATACTTTGGCTTTTCTAAGAAGTCATGCCATTACTTGAAAATGGGTAGAGATCTTACAAGTTAAACATACTCAAATGAGATCATCTACTGATGAAATTTAGCAAAAGTGCTTTTTTTTTTTTTTTTCAGCCAGACATTGTCTTAACAGCTTTTCTAGAGAAGTATAACATGGAAAGTGTTAATCGCTTAGTGGTCGCCCATTCTTTGCGATCCCAGTGACTCCCCACCAGGCTCCTCTGTCCATGGAGTTCTCCAGGCAAGAATACTGGAGTCGGTAGCCATTTCCTTCCTCCAGGGAGTCTTCCCAACCCAGGGGTCAAACCCAGGTCTCCTGCATTAGAGGCAGATTCTTTACCATCTGAGCCATCAGGGAAGCCCCATAACATGGAAAGAGCGTCAGGGAAAGAAACATTTGGACTAACTCAGAGATGGGACAGTTATGGGAAGTAGGGTTAGAAGTCAGTTAATTAAACAGTAGTCAGTAAGGTAGGGTATTAGCTAGCTTTGGGCTGTGTAATAGCTGTTAAAACAATAGTTGTTTATTTAGTTTACAATACTGTGAGTTAGCTGATGTTCTTATGACTTGAGGTAGTTCATCTGATCTTAAAGACTCTCTCATTCATTTGTGGACTGTTGGCAAGGATTGACTGATTTTCAGCTGATATTCTTAAGTTCTTTTCCATCTGATTTTTCATTTTTCAGAATAGATTAGCCACATTAAGCATGACAGTCTTACAATGTTTTTAAAGATACATGGCTCAAATACTCCAATAAAATGCAGGGATTATCTAAATAGACTACATAGAAAATAAGATTTATGCTGCTTACAAGAGGCTTTAAATATAGAAAATAGGATGAAAGTAAAAGGAAAAAAAAGATTTATGTGTAATCAGTGTAAGTGTTGCGGCTGCCTTAGTGTCAGACAATGGAGACTAAGGCAAAAACTATCACCAGAGGCACAGAGAGCATTTTACAAATATAACATGGTCAGTTTGAAAGGAAGACATAATAATCATTCATGTGGATCTACCTAATATAAGCTTCAAAGTATGTGAACTTCAAAGTATGTACAAGCTTGATTTAGAAAAAGCAGAGGAAACAGATGGCAGAGGTGGTGGGAAGGGGCCGGGCACCTGGCAGGGGTCTGGGCCTGGGCAGAGTGGAGACTGCCCTGCCTGGCCCAGGTGTGCCCCTCCTGTGTCAGCCGTCAGGTGGCTGCCTTGTGTGGGGCCACTTTCTCTCTCATTCACAATTTACAGTAAGTGTCTTTGTCTGAAGTTCCAAGGTTTAAAATAGTCTCCGAGCAGTGGAAACCAGAAAGGAATGTAAAAGGTTAAAAATAACTTTGAACATATTTAAAAATGTGATTGCTTTGCACACACAGTCTGCAGCTCAGCGGGCTATGCTGTCAGTGCTCCCTCACTTGAGGCTGAGGGTGCTCAGCTCACCTGAACCGGCCCGAGGTGAGCACACTCCCTCCACCCCATCGGGAGGACAACAAGGTGCACACAGCTCGCTGTCTGGTCCGTGCTGGTAGGATGAATCTTGTATGGTATTCTCCCTGACTGTGATTCCAGAACCCCTCTTGCCTTTGTGTGCACATTGAGTTTTATATAAAGTTAAGCATTTTCTTATTTTTTCCCTTTGAAACAGACTAGGCATCTGAATCTTTCTCTTCAGCAGCAACTCCCTGCAGATGCTGGTGCAGGGGCATTGGGAGCGGACTTGTTCGGCAGGTCCCAGAGGACATGGGAAAGCAGAAGTCTGTTCTCGACTCCCTGGAGATGCCCACCCGTACTGGGGACTGTCCTTTCTCACGCTGCCTCCTGGATTGCATTTTTTCCTTCTGCACATGGGGAGCTGCACTGGGATTGTAGAATCTTGGAAAAGGGCCCCGTCTGCCTCCTGAGGAGGACAGTGAACAGGTGAGAGCTGGCTGAGTCAGTCCTAGAGGTGCCCAGAGAGGAGCAGCAGTTCTAGAGCTCAGGGCCCTTCATGCCAACAAAATCGTTCTTTACCTCGAGAGGGCTCCACAGGGTCGGGACACTGCATGGGGGTGAATAACATAGAAGGGCGTGTTCTCCTAACCATGCAAGGGCCCCAGTGATTGCCAGGCACATCAGGGAGCCTTTTAGCATGAAAGATAGAGAACAAACAGACAACAAGAAAACCACACTGTGAAAAAGCAGAAGAGAGCAGGAAATGATTAACAGCATGTTGAGGGAGGTTAGAGATGGTCTGACGTGAGAAAACGTGACAGAACATTGAGAGAGCAACTGGGAGCCCTCAGACATTAGAAGTGCAGAGTAAAAGCTGAGACTCAGTAAAAGAGTTGGAAATGACTGCTGAGGAAATCTTTTGGAAGCTGGTTGCTGAAAGGCAGACAGGAAAGTCCGTGGGGAAGGAGTGCAGCTTGAGCAGCTAGTTCTGTGGCCTTTGTCCTAAATCATGGACCCAGGTTTAGAGGCACCTGAAGGAAGGCAGCCCCTGAAATAATTAAAGAAAAAACCTCCATAATCTAGATGACACGGCTTTCCAAACTGAAAGGAGACATGGATGGCCAAACAAGGAATGAAAATCCAGTCAAACCAAAGCACAATGCGGGAGGACAACAAGGTGCACACAGCTCGCTGTCTGGTCCGTGCTGGTAGGATGAATCTTGTATGGTATTCTCCTGACTGTGATTCCAGAACCCTCTTGCCTTTGTGTGCACATTGAGTTTTATATAAAGTTAAGCATTTTCTTATTTTTCCCTTTGAAACAGACTAGGCATCTGAATCTTTCTCTTCAGCAGCAACTCCCTGCAGATGCTGGTGCAGGGGCATTGGGAGCGGACTTGTTCGGCAGGTCCCAGAGGACATGGGAAAGCAGAAGTCTGTTCTCGACTCCCTGGAGATGCCCACCGTACTGGGGACTGTCCTTTCTCACGCTGCCTCCTGGATTGCATTTTTTCCTTCTGCACATGGGGAGCTGCACTGGGATTGTAGAATCTTGGAAAAGGGCCCCGTCTGCCTCCTGAGGAGGACAGTGAACAGGTGAGAGCTGGCTGAGTCAGTCCTAGAGGTGCCCAGAGAGGAGCAGCAGTTCTAGAGCTCAGGGCCCTTCATGCCAACAAAATCGTTCTTTACCTCGAGAGGGCTCCACAGGGTCGGGACACTGCATGGGGGTGAATAACATAGAAGGGCGTGTTCTCCTAACCATGCAAGGGCCCCAGTGATTGCCAGGCACATCAGGGAGCCTTTTAGCATGAAAGATAGAGAACAAACAGACAACAAGAAAACCACACTGTGAAAAAGCAGAAGAGAGCAGGAAATGATTAACAGCATGTTGAGGGAGGTTAGAGATGGTCTGACGTGAGAAAACGTGACAGAACATTGAGAGAGCAACTGGGAGCCCTCAGACATTAGAAGTGCAGAGTAAAAGCTGAGACTCAGTAAAAGAGTTGGAAATGACTGCTGAGGAAATCTTTTGGAAGCTGGTTGCTGAAAGGCAGACAGGAAAGTCCGTGGGGAAGGAGTGCAGCTTGAGCAGCTAGTTCTGTGGCCTTTGTCCTAAATCATGGACCCAGGTTTAGAGGCACCTGAAGGAAGGCAGCCCCTGAAATAATTAAAGAAAAAACCTCCATAATCTAGATGACACGGCTTTCCAAACTGAAAGGAGACATGGATGGCCAAGCACAAGGAATGAAAATCCAGTCAAACCAAAGCACAATGCCAGGACACTTCTGGGCAGAAGGGAAGCTGAACCTGAGACAAAACATGAGGACCAGTGGTTCACACGGCAGGATGGAGATCAGAGGGCAGCCCACGTTCCCGTTTGCCTTGTGCACCAAATCCGGGCAAACTATCCACCAAAATTTGGGGTGGAATGTTGAGGTTTTCAGACATGACAGATATCTGCCTCCTGATTGCCCTCCTAAGGATGTCCTGGGATGCGTGCTTCACCAAGAAACAAACGCGTGGAAGCAGGGGGAGAGGAATGGAGGAGCAGCAGAGGAAGAGCCTCCAGGGGAGGTGGCTGGCTGGCCCTGAGCAGCGCCCGTGTGGCCAGCACAGGGGACGCCAGCGCGGCGGGTCTGTGTCCAGGAAGGAGGGCTGGGAGAACACTGGACGTCACGTCTGAGCGCATGGAGAGGGGAGGTGGCGTTGTGTCATTTGAGTAACAACCATAGTAAAGGAGGCAGTCACTGACTCTGGAGAAAAGGGAATCTAACACAGAGACTCATAATTGATCACATGTCCTCATTAATTAAATTAGCAGTGACAAAATGAACGCTGGTATTTGATCTCAGCCAAATTGCAGGAGAACTGTTGAGAAGGACGGGGAGCTCACTTGGAGCCGGAAGGGGGAAACGGGGCCAGTCCTGACGTGCAGAGGTGGGGACACGACACTGAGCCGCGTCCCCTTAAATACATGACCTTTTGTGTGAAAGTGCTGGCTGACAGAGGTTGCCTTTAAAAGCAGAGAGAAACACTGAAAGTGAGAGAGGACAAAACACACTTGTTCATGAGAAAGTTGTTAGAACTCGTGCAGCTTGAGCAAGGGCCTAGTTAACAGAGTAAAAGCTGAGACTCAGTAAAGAGTTGGAAATGACTGCTGAGGAAATCTTTTGGAAGCTGGTTGCTGAAAGGCAGACAGGAAAGTCCGTGGGGAAGGAGTGCAGCTTGAGCAGCTAGTTCTGTGGCCTTTGTCCTAAATCATGGACCCAGGTTTAGAGGCACCTGAAGGAAGGCAGCCCCTGAAATAATTAAAGAAAAAACCTCCATAATCTAGATGACACGGCTTTCCAAACTGAAAGGAGACATGGATGGCCAAGCACAAGGAATGAAAATCCAGTCAAACCAAAGCACAATGCCAGGACACTTCTGGGCAGAAGGAAGCTGAACCTGAGACAAAACATGAGGACCAGTGGTTCACACGGCAGGATGGAGATCAGAGGGCAGCCCACGTTCCCGTTTGCCTTGTGCACCAAATCCGGGCAAACTATCCACCAAAATTTGGGGTGGAATGTTGAGGTTTTCAGACATGACAGATATCTGCCTCCTGATTGCCCTCCTAAGGATGTCCTGGGATGCGTGCTTCACCAAGAAACAAACGCGTGGAAGCAGGGGGAGAGGAATGGAGGAGCAGCAGAGGAAGAGCCTCCAGGGGAGGTGGCTGGCTGGCCCTGAGCAGCGCCCGTGTGGCCAGCACAGGGGACGCCAGCGCGGCGGGTCTGTGTCCAGGAAGGAGGGCTGGGAGAACACTGGACGTCACGTCTGAGCGCATGGAGAGGGGAGGTGGCGTTGTGTCATTTGAGTAACAACCATAGTAAAGGAGGCAGTCACTGACTCTGGAGAAAAGGGAATCTAACACAGAGACTCATAATTGATCACATGTCCTCATTAATTAAATTAGCAGTGACAAAATGAACGCTGGTATTTGATCTCAGCCAAATTGCAGGAGAACTGTTGAGAAGGACGGGGAGCTCACTTGGAGCCGGAAGGGGGAAACGGGGCCAGTCCTGACGTGCAGAGGTGGGGACACGACACTGAGCCGCGTCCCCTTAAATACATGACCTTTTGTGTGAAAGTGCTGGCTGACAGAGGTTGCCTTTAAAAGCAGAGAGAAACACTGAAAGTGAGAGAGGACAAAACACACTTGTTCATGAGAAAGTTGTTAGAACTCGTAAACAAGGGTTATTTCCTCAGGGACTTGGTCTTCTTGTGCTTAGGAGCACTAGCCAACACTTCAGCAATATGCCCCCGGGGTGTTTAAAGCAAAAATCACCGCAAACGTGCACAAAAATGCAAAAATATGGCACTAAACAGGCAGCAGCGGCACACCTGTTCACCCGTTTACAGGTGAGACCCGAGGCAGGAAGGCAGAGGGCAGCCTTGTGTGATCCCAGTTGGGAACATGGGCTTTGGGCGGTTCAAAATTTCACCTCTTGGGTGATGCCTGCAAAAAACCAGGAAAGCAGGTGCTCCAAGTACTGATTTTGTGACAAATTCTAGCAAGTAGGTGAATTTGCTTTGTTGTAAGCTTTGAAATGAGAAATGTGAGTCCTCCTATATTTTCCCAAGATTGTTTTGGCTATTTGCAGACTCTCATAGTTCCATATGAACTTGAGAATCAGGTGTTTTTTTTTTTTTTCTGCAAAAAAAGCCATTAAATTTGGGCTGACTGTATGTTCAGTGTGAAGACCACTTTGAGGAGTATTACTGTATAAACAATGTTAAGTTTTCCAGTCTATAATTATGGAATGTCTTTTCATTTATCTAGGTCTTTGATTTCTTTCAACAATGTTTTGTAGTTTCAATGTATAAAGTTTTTACTCCCTTGGGTAAATTTCTTTCTAGATGTTTTATGATTTTGAATACTATCGTAAATCTGGTTTTCTTAATTTCCTTTCAGGTTATTTACTGCTACTGTATTGAAACACAACTTATTTTTTTTGTGTGTATTGATCTCACACCCTATAACTTTGCTTTATTAGTTTATTCTGGGCATGGATGAATTCTATAGGTTTTCCTATGTTCAGAATCATGTCATCAACAAAGAGACAGCTTTACTTCTTCTTTTGTGGAACGCGGGTCTTTGATCTCAGCCAAATTGCAGGAGAAATGTTGAGAAGGACGGGGAGCTCACTTGGAGCCGGAAGGGGGAAACGGGGCCAGTCCTGACGTGCAGAGGTGGGGACACGACACTGAGCCGCGTCCCCTTAAATACATGACCTTTTGTGTGAAAGTGCTGGCTGACAGAGGTTGCCTTTAAAAGCAGAGAGAAACACTGAAAGTGAGAGAGGACAAAACACACTTGTTCATGAGAAAGTTGTTAGAACTCGTAAACAAGGGTTATTTCCTCAGGGACTTGGTCTTCTTGTGCTTAGGAGCACTAGCCAACACTTCAGCAATATGCCCCGGGCTGTTTAAAGCAAAAATCACCGCAAACGTGCACAAAAATGCAAAAATATGGCACTAAACAGGCAGCAGCGGCACACCTGTTCACCCGTTTACAGGTGAGACCCGAGGCAGGAAGGCAGAGGGCAGCCTTGTGTGATCCCAGTTGGGAACATGGGCTTTGGGCGGTTCAAAATTTCACCTCTTGGGTGATGCCTGCAAAAAACCAGGAAAGCAGGTGCTCCAAGTACTGATTTTGTGACAAATTCTAGCAAGTAGGTGAATTTGCTTTGTTGTAAGCTTTGAAATGAGAAATGTGAGTCCTCCTATATTTTCCCAAGATTGTTTTGGCTATTTGCAGACTCTCATAGTTCCATATGAACTTGAGAATCAGGTGTTTTTTTTTTTTTTCTGCAAAAAAAGCCATTAAATTTGGGCTGACTGTATGTTCAGTGTGAAGACCACTTTGAGGAGTATTACTGTATAAACAATGTTAAGTTTTCCAGTCTATAATTATGGAATGTCTTTTCATTTATCTAGGTCTTTGATTTCTTTCAACAATGTTTTGTAGTTTCAATGTATAAAGTTTTTACTCCCTTGGGTAAATTTCTTTCTAGATGTTTTATGATTTTGAATACTATCGTAAATCTGGTTTTCTTAATTTCCTTTCAGGTTATTTACTGCTACTGTATTGAAACACAACTTATTTTTTTTGTGTGTATTGATCTCACACCCTATAACTTTGCTTTATTAGTTTATTCTGGGCATGGATGAATTCTATAGGTTTTCCTATGTTCAGAATCATGTCATCAGCAAAGAGACAGCTTTACTTCTTCTTTTCCAATTTGAATGACTTTTATTTCTTTTCCAACTTCTCTGGCTAGGATCTGCAGTACTATGTTGTAGTGGGCATCCTTGTCTCATTCTTGATTTTGTGGGGGGAGGGCAGATTTTCCCAGTTGTCCTATGTCATGTGAAAAAAGTTCTCTTGTAGTCCTAGTTTGGTAAATTTTTTTATTTAAATAAAACATTTTGTTTTATTTATTTTAATTTTTAACATGAACTTAAAATATCCAAAGCAGATTGGGGTGAGAGTTTGATTGCTTTACAATTAAACATGTAAATCATAAATGCATAGAAGAAATATATTCAATTCTTATAATAAATAAGGAAATGTCACACCACTTATCCTGGAGTTAATATTTTACTGAAGTACATGAAATCATTTGAAGTTATTATGAAAATAATTATATTTAATGATATCTTACAAACTGTTAAACACATTTAAGAGATAATGATATTCTATTTGAAAAATCATGGATAGAATTTAAATGCCTTTGTGAGTTTTTTTTTTAATTTTGGCCTCTTCTATTGGTTTTTTATTTATTTACTTTCATCCATCTTTATTCTTTCGGCCTGTGTGGGCCTCCCATTGCAGTGGCCTCTCTCACTGCAGAGCACCAGCTCTGGGCACATGCACTCCAGAGAGCTGGCTCATAATGTAATTGGACACACTGGTCTAGCCGCTCTGTGGCACATGGAATCTTCCCTGGCCAGGGATTGAACTGGCGCCCCTTGTACTGCAAAGGGAACTCTTTACCCACTGGACCACCATGGAAGCCTGTTGTTGTTGTTTAAAATCAGCAAAATTTGTTGAATTTTGTCAAATATTTTCTCTGCATCTATTTATATGATCATGTGTGTTTGTTCTTCATTCTATTAATATCATATGCTGCATTGATTAATTTTCTCATATTGAACTACATTTATATTCCCAGGATGAATCCTACTGAGGAGTCTTTTAATGTTCTGTTGGATTCAGTGTGCCAGAAGGGGATGTTAATCTATAGCTAGAACATGGAAGCAAACTAGATGTCCATCGACCAATGAATGAATAAAAAAACTTTGGTACATGTATACAATGGAGTACTTCTCAGCTGTAAAAAGAAATGCAGAAAAATCAGCCCTAATGAGGTGGATGGATCTAGGACCTATTAGAAAAAGTGAAATAAGTCAAAAAGAGAAAGAACAAGTACAGTATACTAACACATATATATGGAATCTAGTAAGACGGTAATGATAACACATGCAGTGAAGCAATGGAAAAACAGACCTAGAGAACAGACATATGGACATTGTGGGGAAGGAACAGTGGGTGGGAGGCATAGAGGGAGTAATATGGAAATCTATACTATCATATGTGAAAAAGATAGCTATTGTCATTGTGCTGTGGGAATAGGAGATCCTGCAGGGGCGCGGTGCGATGGCCTGGAGGGGTGGGATGGGGGAACTGGAGGGGGAGGAGGGGGGAGGGACACAGGGATATGCATATGACTGGTCTGAGAACATGCATGTCTGTAAACAACAAAACTCTGTACAAAATTTTTTTAAAATGTATTGAACATCTAAAACAAAAAAAGTTACCTGAGGTTACCTGGATAGCGTTGATTACACTTCTGCTAGTTGGATGCTTCACAGAGTGGAAATTGAGCATATTCAGATCAATATATGAAAACTATTTCTGTTTCTGGGCATTTCAGTTCCATACTGAATTATTTAATATGCTTGGTCACCAAGTTTGTAATTCTGCAATGAATCCATACTAAATTTGTTTAGGTTTAAAAAGTAAGAATAGTAAAACATTTGTCATTGCAATCTAGCCTCAAACACAGAACATATGAACATATGAAATCTGACCTAATACAATCTCAGGGTCAGGTTTTTTTTTTTCTTTTTACTAATAGTGATTTGTAATCAAGTTAAGATTTGAAATGTTTTCCTCTAGTTAAATAATTTTTAGGCATTATCATCTTTCTATTTGATATGTATCATTGACTTGCTTTTTTTCTGTAGTTGCCTCTAGCTATTGAGCTAATTTTCCTTATGGTGTTAGTTTCTAATTTCCATTTGGATTGCAGAAGTAATGATTTCCTTCGTTAGTAATATATAGAGCTTTTAATTAAAAAAATGGTATTATTCTTTAAATAGTTATGTTTTCCGAAGAGGTTCTTTAAAGAACTGTGGTTGCATGTGTATGAATTTATATTCATTTTCTTAAATGCATCTCTCTTCTCTCTTCATATACTTTTGAAGATATTAGAGGATAAACTTTTTATTTTACATTAAAGAAAATTATCTCTTCCGAAAAAGTGAAAATTCAAGACAGTTTAAAATTTCCTTTCATTTTAGGTGAATGGAATTTGAATGGGTGCTTCCTTTTCTCCATGTTGTCTGTCTTTTCTTGCTTCTTAATTCATCATTTCTCCTATTCTTTCCCCATCTCTTCCTTTCTTCTGTGCCTTTAGTAGTGACTTTATATCTCCTCCATCTCAGTAATCTAAAGTCAAGTTGGCCTATGACCATGATCTGAAATGCTGTAGGGTTAGCCTGCTGGATCCTGTTGGATAAAGGACTTAAAGGCAGAACGCCAAAGACAGTTCCAGTCCTGTATGAAATACTTTCTTCTTTACAGTCTCTGTATACTCTTCATAAGGCATTTTGCAAAGAGAAAAATAGAATAATTGAGACTATAATAAAGGCACTTTGATAATCGTGGCTTATTACAAGCAGATTTGACAGCTGCTTTCATTTCTGGTTGCGTCATTCTCAGGTTACATCTTGTTCAGACCCTGAGGACCGATGCTCAGTGCGAAGATAGAAAGGTGAGAGGGGTAGTGGGAGGGAGCAGCCCTCTCTACAGAACCCACCTCCAAGGAGTCCAGAGCTGCTCCAGGTGCGATTCAAGCCCAGCAACAGCGTTTTGTGGGGTTCAGTTCCTCTAGCCCATCAGACTGTCTTTAGGAGCTCCTCAGAGTCTGGGAGAACCCACAGTCTCTCTTCTCAGAACAAGGAGGTCCCCGGCATGAGCGACTGTGACGGCTGTTAGACCACCCCCCTCCTGCCTCAGCACTGCTTCCTTCCTCTAAGGATGCAGGCTTAACACCCCATTATTTTGTCAGGTGCGGGTTCCAAGCCTGTGGAAAAACCCACTCCACTCACATGCCTTTTGAAACAGGCTTGAACTCCTTCATGAAAATACACTCTGCAAAATGGGATCTGTATGTTTGGAAAGAAGGGTCCAGATTCTGTCTCATCTAAGCAGGAAACGGTTTTTCCAAGCCTGACTGAGGAAGAGAAATTATCTGATTAATCAAGAATATAATACTTCTTTTAAGAAGGAGAATGTAATTTTATTTGAATTCTGACGGGATAGTGGAGGATGAAGCCAGAAAGAAGAACAGATGGGAGACCAGCAGCTGAGGCCACCAGCCAGCCTTCCTCACTGGTCAGTTTCTAAAGAATTCAAAGGTATTGAGATACAGAGAACACAAATTATAGTGTGCATAGTTTAATCTTATTTGGTGACTCAGAAACAGTTCAGAATCTTGCTTCGGGGTTAGCATTATGAATATCGGATGACATTGCATAGCCTTACACTTGAGAGAAATCTGGGTTATCAGCATTTGAGTAAATAATATAGCCCAGAAGATATGGCTTCATTTAAACTCCTAATATCAGTTTCTTTACTGAAAAGCTAACCCTGCAGCAGTCAGAGGTACCGATTTCCAGTTATAAAATGAGTCCTGAGCATGTGATACACAGCATGGGGGCTATAGGTAATAACACTATGTTATATATTTAAGAGTTGCCAAGAGAGTACATCTGAAAAGTTCTCATCACAGGAAAATATAAGTATGTGAGGTGATGGAAGTTAATTAGGTAAATTGTGGTGATCATTCTGCAGTATATACAAATGTCAAAGTATTATGTTATACACCTGAAATTAATATGCTGATATATGTCAATCCCACCTGAATTTTAAAAAATGAATAATTATAGTAATTCCTTTGTCTAGTATGCTTAATTCATGTTGCTTATTGGAAAAAAACAATATTCACCATGTAAGAACATTTGTGTATTCCTCGAGTCTATTTTTAATATATAATTTTGTATATTGTTTGTTGTAATATTATAATGTATTCACAATTATTAAATATTTAATACATTTTAAACTTACTAATATTTAATAAGTGATATTGAAGTTACACTAAGAAACTTGGTGTAGGGCTTCCCTGGTGGTCCAGTGGGTAAGGACACCGCCTTGTAGTGCAAGGGGCACTGGTTCGATCCCTGGCCTGGGAAGATCCCACGTGCCGTGGAGTGGCTGGACGGATGTGTCCAATTACCGAGCCGGAGCTCTGGAGCGCATGCGCCCAGAGCCGGCGCTCTGCAACAACAGAGGCCACCGCGATGGGAGGCCCACACGGGCCAAAGAACAAAGATGGATGAAACTAGACAAATGAAAGACCAGTGGAAGTGGCCCGCCCACCCTCCTCCCTCCCACCCCGCCAAAAAAAAAAAGAAAACTTGGTGTATCACTTTATTATACTTCAAATAATGTCTTAAATTTTTTTTCTCTATTTATTTCTGTAAGGAAATTCAGATTTGTCCAATTAGATTACATGGAAAGAGATAATATCTTTGTAATATTTTGTTTGTAGAGTTTTTATTTTCAGTAGATGATAGGTTTTGGTATACAAGTCCTCCAAATGTGTGGCTGTGCATTCCTAGATATTTTATAGTATTTGTTGCTATTACAAGGACATCTTTTTCATTGTACTTTCTAATATTAGCACAGTGATATTTGACATTATTTGTGTCTGAGCATCTGATTGCTTTACTGATTTTCAGTAGAAGTTTGCATGTAAATAGTCATAGAATCTACGAACAACACTGATTTGGCCCCTCCTTACCCGGTTTTGTTTTGTATTTCTGGTTTATGGATGGCCACCTTCTCGCCGTGTCCACACGGGTTTCCCTCTGTGGGCATCCTTGGTGCTTCTCACTCTTTTATTGGCAGCCAGTCCTATGGAATTAAGGCCACATTCTATGGAATTATTCAACCTAATTGCTCTTAGAAATCTGTATGCAGGTCAAGAAGCAACAGTTAGCATCACACATGGAAAATGGACTGATTCAAATATGGGAAAGGAGCATGTCAAGGCTGTATGTTGCCCCCCTGCTTATTTAACTTATGTACAGAAAACATGCACAATACTCTGTATATAATTTTGTATATTGTTTGTTGTAATATTATAATGTATTCACAATTATTAAATATTTAATACATTTTAAACTTACTAATATTTAATAAGTGATATTGAAGTTACACTAAGAAACTTGGTGTAGGGCTTCCCTGGTGGTCCAGTGGGTAAGGACACCGCCTTGTAGTGCAAGGGGCACTGGTTCGATCCCTGGCCTGGGAAGATCCCACGTGCCGTGGAGTGGCTGGACGGATGTGTCCAATTACCGAGCCGGAGCTCTGGAGCGCATGCGCCCAGAGCCGGCGCTCTGCAACAACAGAGGCCACCGCGATGGGAGGCCCACACGGGCCAAAGAACAAAGATGGATGAAACTAGACAAATGAAAGACCAGTGGAAGTGGCCCGCCCACCCTCCTCCCTCCCCACCCCCGCCAAAAAAAAAAAGAAAACTTGGTGTATCACTTTATTATACTTCAAATAATGTCTTAAATTTTTTTTCTCTATTTATTTCTGTAAGGAAATTCAGATTTGTCCAATTAGATTACATGGAAAGAGATAATATCTTTGTAATATTTTGTTTGTAGAGTTTTTATTTTCAGTAGATGATAGGTTTTGGTATACAAGTCCTCCAAATGTGTGGCTGTGCATTCCTAGATATTTTATAGTATTTGTTGCTATTACAAGGACATCTTTTTCATTGTACTTTCTAATATTAGCACAGTGATATTTGACATTATTTGTGTCTGAGCATCTGATTGCTTTACTGATTTTCAGTAGAAGTTTGCATGTAAATAGTCATAGAATCTACGAACAACACTGATTTGGCCCCTCCTTACCCGGTTTTGTTTTGTATTTCTGGTTTATGGATGGCCACCTTCTCGCCGTGTCCACACGGGTTTCCCTCTGTGGGCATCCTTGGTGCTTCTCACTCTTTTATTGGCAGCCAGTCCTATGGAATTAAGGCCACATTCTATGGAATTATTCAACCTAATTGCTCTTAGAAATCTGTATGCAGGTCAAGAAGCAACAGTTAGCATCACACATGGAAAATGGACTGATTCAAATATGGGAAAGGAGCATGTCAAGGCTGTATGTTGCCCCCCTGCTTATTTAACTTATGTACAGAATATATCATGCACAATACTGTGCTGGATGACTCTCAAGCTGCAATCAAGATTGCTAGGAGAAATATTAACAACCTCAGATAATGCAGATGATATGACTCTAATGGCAGAAAGTGAAGAGGAACTGAAGAGCTTCTTTTTATTTTTATTTTTTTAGTTTTTACAGAGTTTTGTTCACTGCCACACATCGACCTGAATTCACCATAGGTCCACATATGTCCCCCCAGAACCTCCCCATCTTCCTCCCCGTCTCACCCCTCCAGGTCGCCACAGAGCCCCGGTCTGAGATTCCCTAGTCTCACAGCATATTCCCCTCCCTCACCCCAGTGTCCATAAGACTGTTCTCCATGTCCGCTTCTCATTGCCACTAAAGAGCTTCTTGATGAAGGTGAAAGAGGAGAGTGAAAAAGATGGCTTAAGGCTCAACATTAAAAACAAACAAACAAAAAGCCAAACCAAGATCATGGCATCCAGTTCCAGCACTTCATGACAAATAAATGGGAAAAAAGTGGAAGTAGTGCAGATTTTATTTTCTTGGGCTCCAAAATCACTGCAGATGGTGACTGCAGCCATAAAATTTAAATAAGTTTGCTCCTTGGAAGAAAAGCTATGACACACCTAGACAGTGTATTAAAAAGCAGAGACATCACTTTGCCAACAAAGGTCTGTCTAGCCAAAGCTATGGTTTTCCCAGTAGGCATGTATGGATGTGAAAGTTGGACGGTAAAGGAGGCTGGGGCTTCCCTGGTGGTCCAGTGGGTAAGGACACCATCTTGCAATGCAAGAGATGCCGGTTAGACCCCTGGCCTGGGAAGATCCCATGTGCTGCAGAGTGGCTGGACCGATGTCTCCAACTACCAAGCTGGAGCTCTGGAGAGCATGAGCCCAGATCCGGTGCTCTGCAGCATCAGAGGCCACCATGATGGGAGGCCCACATGGGCCAAAGAACAAAGACGGATGAAAATAGATAAATGAAAGACCAATAGAAGTGACCCAAACAAACAACAAAAAAAGAAGGCTGAGTGCCAAAGATGGATGCTTTCACACTGTGGTGCTGGAGAAGACTCTTGAGAATCCCTTGGACAGCAAGGAGATCAAAAAATCTTAAAGGAAATCAACCCTGAATATTCATTGGAAAGACTGATGCTGAAGCTGAAGTCCAATACTTTGACTACCTAATGTGAAGAGCCAATTCATTAGAAAATATTTTCCTGATGCTGGAAAAGATTGAGGGCAAGAGGAGAAGTGGGTGACAGAGGATGAGATGGTGGGTTGACATCACCAACTCAATGTGTGTGAATTTGAGTAAACTCTGGGAGGTGATGGACAGGGAAGACTGGTGCCCTGTAGTCCACGGGATCACTAAGAGTTGGACACGACTTAGTGACTGAACAACTACCCCACCCTTGAAAAGCCTTTCTCCAGATGTGATCATGCTGGTTGTTGGGACTCCAGCCTATGGATCTGTGTGTGTGTGTGTGTGCGTGCTCAACCGTGTCTAACTCTTTGAGACCCCGGGGACTGTAGCCTGCCAGGCTCCTCTGACAATGGAATTTTTCAGGCAAGAATACTGGAGTGCATTGCCATTTTGAATTCTAGGCCATCTTCCCAACCCAGGGATCAAACCTGCATCTCCTGGCCTCCCTCGTCGGTAGGCGGGGTCTGTAGCACTGGGCCCACTGGGGAAGCCCTGGACAGGCAGGGGTGGGGACATCATTCCACCCGCAACATACGCCACTATAGTTCACACCCTAGGTCTGTGACCGAAAAAATCATTCTGACCTGTGAGTCTGGTTTTGTGAGCAGCTTTATGGTCAGGTGGTTTCACTGCTTACTGGTAATCTTTTATATCTCAGCTTTCTGTTCTTGGGCTCGTCACTTGATTGGAGTCACTTCTTGAGGAGGGGACTTTGAGGGGAGCTGCTCTGAACCTTGCTATTTCTGCTTATTAGATGAAATGCACCTTGATCGTTTAAAAAACATGAAAATATGTTTTCCCTCAGATATTGAGAGCCTTATCCCATTATGTTTTGACATTTCATCATTGAAAGGAAATGATATTTTGGTTGCTGAGGATGCAAATTACCACTTGCCCTGTTGCTGATAGGAGCTGATAGGATTAAGGTTTTTTCTTTATTCTTGTCCACGAAACTATTTGTTGTCACTGTTTACTTGCTTAAGACCTGGAACGGCTGCATACCCTCCCTTTCAGTTTAGGAAAGCTGTCTGACATAGCTTTCTCTGTAGTTTTTCCATATTCTTGCCAGCTCTCTCTGTATCATTAGTGACCCTTTAAAGAACCCTCCGTTTTATGTTCTCCACAAGCACCCATTTCGCTCTCAAGAGCTTCTCCCATTTACTGTATGCTCCATGGTGGTCTCCGTCTCCCCTCGTGTCTCAGTGTGCTTCTGGTGGTTATTCAGCTCCTGCCGGCAGGTCCTGCGTCCGTTGTGACCGAGACTCCTCTCTGCCTCTTTACAGAGTTTCCTGTGTGGCAGCCCTGTGTCACCCCCAGCCTCTCGCAGACTGCCCTGTGTCTCCCCCAGCCGTTTCTCTGAGGAGTGCAGAACCGGAGGGCTGGGAGCAGGCAGCACCACAGCCATGGCAGAGAGACGTGTGCCTCATCTGACCCTTGATTGGGTTCCTCTGCTAAGGAGAGGGTGCCCTCAGTGTGTAAGCCTGGGCGCGGTCTGCACCCCGGCTCCTCCTTCGCACGTGGCAGGACGCTGTCTTCTCTTCACTCCTGGTTCTGCGGGCGGAAGGGAGGGGTGGCAGGGGTGCAGGGAGGTCCCATGGCTGCATTCAGGTTACCCCGCACACTTCCGATCCTGCCTCTCCTTGTTGCCTCTGTCCACCTCCTTTCTCACTTGCCTGGGGAACTTGGAGGAGGAAAGGATAATTGGATTCTGTCAAGTTTTTGTTTATATTTAGGACTACACATTGGTGGTGATTGCTTCCCAAATGTCAGATCGTATGACTGAGTATAAGCCCTTAGATATTTTAGTGGACAGAGATCTTAGTGTGGAGAAACAATGGTTTTTTTGGTTTCTAAAGGATAAAGGAAAGATTTCCACTAAATTTCACTAAAATTTTAGAAGTGGAAAGTTTGGGGCTTATTTTACAATCTAGAAAGATCCCATGGATTTCCAGATTATATGGATAATTTTAACTGGCTGTGTGACATTTGGCAAATATATTAATCTCTCTTGACATCTAATTAGATCTCAGATACAGACTGCTACAACTGATTTATTCATTTCCCTGGGAGACCAGTTCTGGAACCATTTCAACTAACGGCCTGCAAAGGTGAATGATCTTTTTACTGTTCCTGTGGGAACGTACAGTGCTTGCTTCTGTGGGTCTGTGAGAGGGTGAGCTGGAGGCTTCTTTCCGGTCCCACAGATCTTGTGGCTTTTCCATGTAACCTGAGGATATCTGCCCATGGGTGGCTCCCCTAGCCCCTGGGATTTTTCCACATGAACTAGATATTCCTGCCCACGGGCGATGCCTCCTCACCCCCAACCCAAGGAACTGTTTGGCACTGTCTCTGGACATTTTGGTCATCGCATCTGGGGGAGGACACTGTCATCTAATGGGGAGACGGCAGGAATGCTGCCGACACCCTAGATGCACAGAACGGCCCCCACAGTGAAAAATTACTCAGTCTAAATGTCAACAGTGCCGAGGTCGAGACAATGTGATGTATGCTGATAACTGTGATGTGGTTCCTTCTGCCTTTCATGATTCTAGGGTCCATTATTTTTCTGAATACCTGATGTCTTTGAATTTATCCTTGATGTAACTACAAAGCTTCAATAGGCCTGGAGACCATTTTGACTATCTCAAAGTACATATATTTTTGGTCTACAAATACTCAAAGTACGTATAATAAAAGCACTTACGTTGTTTCAAAAAATAATGTTGTATTTGTTCCAAAATCCAAATACTGCACTTGAAGGAGACTTGAAATCCATATGGTCCACATAGAAAAGGGAAAATACTGTTCTTTCATGAATATTTGTGAGCTTGGGACATTACCAACGTCATCTTTCAAATGACAATATTCCCAAGAATTCTAAAGAGCAACATAATTAGATTCATAGAAATTCTGAGTTGGGAGTGAGTTTCAGGTATCGTCCAGGATGTGTGGGAGTCAGCAAGGCAAACGCTTTGACGGTGACGTCAGGATCCAAAGAGGCGAGCCGTGAGCCTCCTCTGGACAGGCTGGGCCCAGGCCACCGGCGTCTACGTGGGGCTACTTCCCTTGTTTCACTGTGAGGAAAACATCCCTACCTCTTTCAAAAACAGTCCACATTGTCTTTTACATCATAGCTAATGTGTAACGTCAAAGATCTCGTTGTTGAGAAGACAGAACTCCCCGTCTTGACGCAGTTCCCAGCGTGGCTGCTGCTGTGAGGGCTTGGGCTCACTGCCCACCCCTGACGCCACTGTCCCCAGGCACTGGACAGTCTCACAGTCACCAGCTTTTGCGCTGGCCCAGGGCTCCGGGCCTGGTGGGGCTCACAGTCTGCTGTGTGAGGAGGGCCTGAGAGACGTGAACCGGCACCCAGGGGCTGTGTTTTCCCAGGCCTGGTTGCCTTCCCTTCCTTCCTACATGGGGCTTTCCTGCACCTGCCACTGACTCCCAGGACCACCTGGTTGCTCTGCTGCTCCCCCAGGGGGCCTGGGCGCGGGGCGCACCGTGGGAGCGGAGAGCCTCTCCTGAGGGAGTCCTCAGGCAGACACAGCAGGGTCAACGCCTAGCTCGCAATGGGACACGGCTCAGGGGGCAGAGACCGGGGGCCAGGAGAGGCACTGCTGGGTGAGCCGCGGGGAAGGCGTGGAGGATGGGCTCCCGAGGGGGCGCCGCGGTCAGGATGGGGGAGAGCAAGAGCGGGGAGGTGGGCGTGGCTGCGCGCAGGGTGGGGTCGCTGTGCTGTGCGCCCCCCGGCAGCGAGCACAGGGTCAGCCTGAAGGTCCCTGCCAGCTGGGGCGATCAGGGCGTGGAGAGGCACGGGCTCCCCTAGTGCTGGCCTGGTTGAGGCCCCTCTGTGACTGGCTGCCAGCCCTTGGGGCATTGCTCTGTCCAGAGGAAGGGTCTCCTCCTTCCCCGTGTCTGGCCCCGGCCTCACCAGCAGCGGCCTTCACTCAGAGTCGTCTTCCCCATCATCCCCTTGGTCCTCCTTCAAGGTGCCACCCTCTGTTACAGCTGTGAGCTCTACCCTCTAAGTCTGCTTTTTTGCTGCACACTAATGACCTCTAATTCTGCATGTTTTCTTTATTATTTTTCTCTTCACTAGACTTAATCTTCATGAAACTAGGATTTTCATTTGCTGTTTTTCACTGATGAATACAGTGCTTAGAAAGATAGCCTATCTAATAGATAATGAATAGATGCTTATTAAAAGAATAAATTGTCTTTTACATCATAGCTAATGTGTAACGTCAAAGATCTCGTTGTTGAGAAGACAGAACTCCCCGTCTTGACGCAGTTCCCAGCGTGGCTGCTGCTGTGAGGGCTTGGGCTCACTGCCCACCCCTGACGCCACTGTCCCCAGGCACTGGACAGTCTCACAGTCACCAGCTTTTGCGCTGGCCCAGGGCTCCGGGCCTGGTGGGGCTCACAGTCTGCTGTGTGAGGAGGGCCTGAGAGACGTGAACCGGCACCCAGGGGCTGTGTTTTCCCAGGCCTGGTTGCCTTCCCTTCCTTCCTACATGGGGCTTTCCTGCACCTGCCACTGACTCCCAGGACCACCTGGTTGCTCTGCTGCTCCCCCAGGGGGCCTGGGCGCGGGGCGCACCGTGGGAGCGGAGAGCCTCTCCTGAGGGAGTCCTCAGGCAGACACAGCAGGGTCAACGCCTAGCTCGCAATGGGACACGGCTCAGGGGGCAGAGACCGGGGGCCAGGAGAGGCACTGCTGGGTGAGCCGCCGGGCAAGGCGTGGAGGATGGGCTCCCGAGGGGGCGCCGCGGTCAGGATGGGGGAGAGCAAGAGCGGGGAGGTGGGCGTGGCTGCGCGCAGGGTGGGGTCGCTGTGCTGTGCGCCCCCTCGCCCCGCGTCAGCGAGCACAGGGTCAGCCTGAAGGTCCCTGCCAGCTGGGGCGATCAGGGCGTGGAGAGGCACGGGCTCCCCTAGTGCTGGCCTGGTTGAGGCCCCTCTGTGACTGGCTGCCAGCCCTTGGGGCATTGCTCTGTCCAGAGGAAGGGTCTCCTCCTTCCCCGTGTCTGGCCCCGGCCTCACCAGCAGCGGCCTTCACTCAGAGTCGTCTTCCCCATCATCCCCTTGGTCCTCCTTCAAGGTGCCACCCTCTGTTACAGCTGTGAGCTCTACCCTCTAAGTCTGCTTTTTTGCTGCACACTAATGACCTCTAATTCTGCATGTTTTCTTTATTATTTTTCTCTTCACTAGACTTAATCTTCATGAAACTAGGATTTTCATTTGCTGTTTTTCACTGATGAATACAGTGCTTAGAAAGATAGCCTATCTAATAGATAATGAATAGATGCTTATTAAAAGAATAAATTTCACAAGGCTCTTTGGGCCTTAGAGTTAATGCAAAAACCCCATCTATACTCTGAGGCATAAAATGCACCCAATTTTTTTTTAAAACTTAAAAATTGTAATATAAAAATTAGTGTTTAAAGATGTTACTAACGCTTCCTTTGAAAACCATGTTTTTGTAATATGAGAAGCTTCTGGGCAGTCTTTTCAACAAATTATGTTGGGAAAATTGATATCCACAGGCAAAAAGAATTAAGTTAGACCCTTATATTACATCATATGTAAAAATTAACTCAAAATGGATCAAAGACCTTAATGTAAGAGCCTAATTACAAAACTCTTAGAAGAAAACATAAGGACAAATATTCATGATACTGGATTTGTCAATGACTTCCTGGCACCAAAAAACAGAGGCAGGAAAAGGAAATAAGTAGGCTAAACTTCATTAAAACCGAAAACTTTGGTGCATCAAAGGACACTATCAATGGAGCACAAAAAACCCAGTCCTTGCAATGGAAGGAAATATTTGTAAATCATGTATCTGATGAGAGATTAGTATCCAGAATATATAAAGAATTTTTCAATGATAATAAAGCCAAACAAGCTGATCTAAAAATGGGCAAAGGACTTGAATTGATATTTATCCAAAAATGTGCAGATGGCCAATACCCCTGAAAAAATGCCCAACATCACTATTAGGGAAATTCCCATCAAAGCTATAATGAGATACCTCTAGACTTCTGATAAGATGGCTCCTACCAAACAAACAGGAAATAACAACTGTCAACAAGGAAGTAGAGGATTGAAGTCCTTATTGCTGTTGATGGGAGTGAAAAATAGCTGCTGTGAAGCACCGCACAGAGGCTCCTCAGAAGCTTAGACACAGAGTTACCGTGTGAGCCAGTCATTCTGCTTCTGGGAGTGCACCCAGAGGAGCTGCAGGCAGAGACCTGGACAGGTGTTTGCACAGGTATTCACAGCAGCATCATTCACAGTAGTCAGAACGTCCACCAGTGGATAAATGGATAAACACTATGATATATAGGTATGTTGAGATACCTTCACCTTTGAACCATAAGGACACTATGCTAAGTGTAAAAAGCCAGACACAAAATGACCACACTGTGTGATTCCATTTATTTGAAGTACGTTGAGTGGTCAAACCCAGAGACAGAAAACAGAGCGGCAGTTGTAGTGGAAGGACTTCCCTGGTGACTCAGATGGGGAAGAGCCTGCCAAGTAGAACAGGGGTTGCAGGAGGAAGGAAGGATGTGTCATTGGGACAGAGTCTCAGTTTGAGAAGATGAGAAAGTTCTCGAGATGTGGTGTTGGTAGCACAACAATGTATATACCTAAAAATGGTTAAGGTGGCAGAGTTTGTGTTATATATATTTACCACAGTAAAATAAAGGCTTTGACAGATGTTATCAATAGTTTTAAAAACATCTCAATGTTGCATCACACATAAGATTCATACTTTGGGGCTTCCCTGGTGGTCCAGTGGGTAAGGACACCGCCTTGCAGTGCAAGGGGCGCCGGTTTGATCCCTGGCCTGGGAAGATCAGATCCCATGTGCCGCGGAGCGGCTGCACCAATGTGTCCAATTACCGAGCCGGAGCTCTGGAGTGCATGCGCCCAGAGCTGGTGCTCTGCGACAACAGATGCCACTGTGATGGGAGGCCCACACGGGCCAAAGAGCAAAGATGGGTGAAAATAGAGAAATGAAAGACCAACAGAAGTGGCCCGCCCGTCCCCCTCCCTCCCCAACCCGACCCCCACCCAAAATAAATGAATGAATAAATCTTTAAAAAAAAAATTCATATTTTGAATGTTGTGATATAATGTGCTATCTGACTTTTGGACAATTTCTCCTGAATGTGCCTCCAGTATTTTTCCCTATTATATATTGACAGATGCAAAGCTTTAGAAAATTTTCCATTTGAGGAACTCCACTTTGGATGTCCTAACACAAATCATCTGCTACATTAAAAAGAAAACCGGGTACGATAAAGGGAGTGGGGGAGCAGAGGTGCTGCCGCATTCAGGCTGTGCGTTGAAGTTTCATGAGCACCTGTGTGACCAATGCTGGCCCGAAGTCAGAGAACCGGAGACCAAGAAAGTTGAAAACCTGAGGCAGGGCAGAGACACCTGGGCACACTGAAGATCTTCTGCTTTTTCTGACTTTTAAGATGTTATATTTTATACTTCCAAATACAGACATCGAAGCCTGTTCATTCATGACCCGCTCGTCTTCACTGACTTGTTTACATATGGCGTACTGACAGCCCTCAGTGTGCCAGGCACTGGGTGCCCAGCACCGACAGACCCAGTCTCACCCAGCACGGAGTCAGGGATGGGAGCCTGCAGAGTTAAGGACTGAGCCGCTGGTTCTGCTCGGCAGTGTGACCCTGCGGGTACCTTCTGCTTCAGCTCTTCTCAATGAGGATGAGAGCCAGAAAGCAGCGGTGTGCTTGGACATTGGCGAAGGTAATGGCAGGTATTTTCTAATGACACAAGATACTGACCTCAAGATTCCAACAACCATAATCTTGAAATGTATTGGTCCAAGGGTGATTTAGCAAATCAATGCTTAATTGGCTTAAGTTGATAATTCTATTTTTAAAAAAATTTTGGCCTCTTTTATTGTTTATTTATTTATTTATTTACTTTAATCCATCTTAATTCTTTGGCCTGTGTGGGCTTCCCATCGCAGTGGCCTCTCTTCCTTGCAGAGTACCAATTCTGGGTGCATGCGCTCCATGGCACTGGCTCTTAATTGGACACACCCATCTAGCCGCTCCACGGCATGTGGGATCTTCCCAGGCCCCTTGCGCTGCAAGGCGGACTCTTTACCCACTGGACCACCAGGGAAGCCCAGATAATTCTATTTTTAGTATTTCATTCTTTTTCTTGAGGAAGGGAGGAGAGAAATGTTTATCATGATTGAGCTGTTAAATGCTTGCTTTCTATCATATTCTGCCACCATCTCCCATCCAAGGTTTAAAAGCCCTACTTTTCAAGCATGAATGGATAGAGCATTTGTGATTAGAAAGAGTGGCTGACATGCTGTTTTCTCAAATTTAGAATCTATCTAAGTGGTCAGGACAGATGTTCAACTCTGAACAGTGGGAATATTAGCAATGACATCTTAGAACTGAAGAACTCACGAGCCTTTGGAGCGATGGGAAGCAAGACGTTACAGGGCGCAAAAAGATCTTGTGGAGCAAGACTGCTTCTCAGCCTGTGCTCTAGGTGAGCGGAGGCTGGGCCAGAGCGGGGTGCCCAGCTCACTTCAGATCAGACCTTAATGACGAGATGGTGCTCACAGAGGCGTCACAGCAGGTGGGCACGCCTTAGCAAGACGCCTGGAACCAGGGTGTGGCTGTGTGCTTGACATGAAGGATGTTACGGGTACAGGTCTGTTCATTTTGATTCCACTGTTTCATTTCATATTTGGGAGCCATTTTTTAACCTTAAGTGTGCATGGCTCCTAGGACAACTGTGCCCAAAGTGACAGTGGATGCAGGTCCCACCATGAACTGTCACGTGTGTGGGACCTGAACATGGTGCATCGGCTCTCTGGATGTGGCTGGGGTTCAAAGGGCTATTTGACATTTATTAGCTTCATCAATACCTTAGACACGGTAGCAAATATCATTCTGATGCTGGGTCAATGAGTTTACAATCTTAATGAACCATGAGTCAGGTCACAAATAGAAAGTGAAGCTCCACGGCTGATGGAGGAGAGAGAGCACAGCCTGGCTCTCTGCCTGGCATTCCAAACCCCGGGGAGCCTGGAGAAGATGTGGAGTCTTGAGTCTCTTGGGGCTGCTCCAGACAGAGGTCAGGGCCCAGCCAAGGCCGGCCCAACCTCTTTCTTCGCAGGTGAGGGGACCTAGGCAGAGGGGCGACTACCCTGGACCGGGGCTGACCTGGGGCGGTTTCAGCCCCACACAGAGCACATTAGATTGTTGCTGGTTCACTTCTAACCAGCAGATGCTGGTCAGGATCTCAGGCAGAGGCTGAGCTGTCCACAGCCTGACCCAACGGGCAAAGCAGAGTTCCAGAACTGGCCCTCCTGCACCTGTAGCTACAACTTCAGCATGGACGGGCCACTGAGAGCAAGGCTTGCAGAGGCAGCTTTCCCTAGACTCTTCTGTTAGAAACGGACAAAGTCCACGTCTGGAAACGGTCTGCCTCTGCTGAGTGTGAACAGAGACGCAGGTGCCAAAGGAGCGTATTGGTGGGCGGACGGCTGGAGGTGACTCGAGTCCAGTTCTGAGGGCACACTGTGAGCATGTGGACGATGCGTGTTTAAGATGTTACGTTTCATTTTAACATGTGTCTGATGTCATCACTTATCTCCGAGTATTTGAATTTAAAAAAAAAAACTGATATTTTATGCCTAGTATCACCAAGTAAAAGTGAGATTCTAGGAAGACATGGCAAGCAGTCTTGCAGGTTAGGGACCTGGCTGCACTGGGACAGCCTGGCCCAGACGGTGCACAAGCCCAGCCCTGAGAAGGGTGGGGGCACCGGCTCTAACCGCTGGGGAGAGACCCGGCTTACCTTTGGGCCCTGTTTTGTTCCCTCTTGCTGCACACAGGCCTTCAGCTGTGCATAAATGCCCAGGTAGATGGTAAAGGAGCGATTCGGTGAGTACACAGCGCATGCCCAGAAGAGGAGGAGGAGATGGTAGATGGAACTGGAGGCAGACAGAAGCTGGCACTGTTTTCTGAATCGTTTTTCTTTGTGAAATTCTACAAGCGTGAGGCACAAAGTCGCCTGCAATTCCCATGGATCCAATTGGTTAAGAATTCTTCACTCACCTCTTGCGGAGAGTGGCTTCTCCAACCCCCTCACGCAGCGCCCACTCCCCGCTGCTGGCCCTTGCAGGATTGCCCGCCGGCACCAGGGTCCTGGTTCAAGAAGATTTTGACTCAGTTCTTTGAGCATCTCCAAGTCTGGCATCTGAGACTCATCCTTCCATTCTTCCACAACTGACTGAGCCTCAGAGCATAACTCGGACGTGTTGTTGCTCAAGTACCCACTTCCACCCTGTCAGTGAGGTCAAGATTCAGTTGCAGTAACAGAAACCCCAAACCACTAAGAATGAGTCCCTCATGGAAAAGGACCAGAAGGGGGCAGTCACGTGCTGCTGGGATGGTCCCTGCAGCGGTCAGGGCCCCAGGCTGGTTTTAGTGTTTCCTTCCAGCACTTTCCTGGTCGGTTCCATCCTCAGTGTCACAACAAGGCTGCTAGAGCCTCAGCCGTCTCATCTGCTTCCAGTCAGGAGGAAGGATGGTGGCACATGGGCTTTATTTAGCTGCCTGTTGCTTAAGAAGCCTTCTTGGCACGATCGCCTGATAACGTGAGTTTGAGAGCTCACGTTAGCTGAGCTGACTGCTCTTCCCAACACCACAGTGTTAGTGCTAGTCACTTAGTTGTGTCCGACTGTTTGTGACCCCATGGACTTTAACCCACCAGGCTCCTCTTCCATGGGATTCTCCAGGCAAGAATACTGCAGTGGGTCCTCCAGGGGATCTTCCCAACCTGGGGATTGAACCCAGGTCTGCCACATTGCAGACAGATTCTTGACCATCTGAGCTACACGGACCAGACAGGCAGTTGCTTGAGAAGGAAAGAGGGGGGGGGGGCTGGCTATGAGGTGACCAGTGGTGGTCACTGCCTCGGGGACTGCTTTCCTTGCTAGGAATTCCTCTACTCTGCTCTCCTGCAACCAGTCGCACCTAATGCCTGTGCTTCAGAGCTTCCTCCTCCCTCTGGCCCCAGGTTCAGACTGCAGAACTGCCAGAGATGCAGGGTCCATGGTGGCCCTCATCGTCCTGCTGTGGATGTCAGTGTTCTCCGGGTACCACACTGCTTTCCGTAGGGTTTCAGTTGATGAACAGCTAGTCAGTCAGTGCAGATTTTAATGTACGAGTTATCAAAGGGATAATTTCAGTTTTATATTTAGATAACCAATCTCAACTTTCAAATTAATAGTTTGATGAATATTGTTTTACAGATAAAGAATGCACATTTAATAATGGCAATTAAAAGCTACATGTTAAAATGCTGTTCCTAAGAATCTCAGCTTTGAAGCATTTCACACAATGTCCTTTTGGACTCTGTTCTTGGTAGGGATAAGTAGATGGATGCCTGTGGGTCTCCTCAGCACAGGTGCAGGGGTCTCGTGGCATCTGTGCCTGAGATCCCGGTCCCAGCCCAGAGGTACCATTTCCTGAGACTTCAGCGCTGATGTTCATAGCAAAATGAAAAGAGAAACACTAGTGGTTGATGATGTGGGTTCCGGTTTGACTCTCCAATAATGAACACAAGTTCTTTTCTCTTGTGAGTGAGGCTCAGTGAAAAGAGCATGGGTCATGTAGACTTGGGTCCAGACTCTGGCCTTCCTGTGCCTAGATGTGTGCTGCAGGATGGTCGCCTGATGTTCACATGTGTCCTCATCACTGACAGCTGGGAAGCGGAGGAGGAGAGTGGGTGACCAGGATGCGAAAGGGAACCCGGGAGCTAAGATGGCCTGAGATTGGAGGTCGTGGGCCTTGGTTGTTTCCAGCTGGAGAAACACTTGGTGAGGTTTTTGCTGTCCTTGAAGACAGATCTGGAGGAGATCTGGAGTGGTCCAGAGATCCCTCTTCCAAGTAAGCATGGAGTTTGCTGAATGGTATGGTTTTCCAGGTAGCAGGACATAGATGGTTTTAGACTGAGCTACTTGGGTGGTGGTGGTGGTGGTGGTGGTGGTGGTGGTGTGTGTGGTGTTAATCTTTTTTTTTTTTAAGATTTATTTATTTATTTATTATTTTGGGGTCGGGTTGGGGAGGGAGTGGGCGGGCCACTTCTATTGGTCTTTCATTTCTCTATTTTCATCTGTCTTTGTTCTTCGGCTCCTGTGGGCCTCCCATCGCGGTGGCGTCTGTCGCTGCAGAGCTCTGGCTCTGGGCGCATGCGCTCCAGAGCTCCGGCTCGGTGATTGGACACATCAGTCCAGCCGCTCCGCGGCACATGGGATCTTCCCAGGCCAGGGATCGAACCGGCGCCCCTTGCACTGCAAGGCGGTGTCCTTACCCACTGGGCCACCAGAGAAGCCCTTAATCTTGGTTATTTATGACAAATAGCTTATTTGTCCTATTACTAATTTCCAGGAGGAACATTGCCTCAACCTCTGAAAACCCCAGGCCTCACCCACCCCTTCATAGAGCCTTTCCTTTGCATGGTATTCTTATTTTCCTGGTGCTTTAAAGCTTACTTAGTGGCATCTGTGCCTGAGATCCCGGTCCCAGCCCAGAGGTACCATTTCCTGAGACTTCAGCGCTGATGTTCATAGCAAAATGAAAAGAGAAACACTAGTGGTTGATGATGTGGGTTCCGGTTTGACTCTCCAATAATGAACACAAGTTCTTTTCTCTTGTGAGTGAGGCTCAGTGAAAAGAGCATGGGTCATGTAGACTTGGGTCCAGACTCTGGCCTTCCTGTGCCTAGATGTGTGCTGCAGGATGGTCGCCTGATGTTCACATGTGTCCTCATCACTGACAGCTGGGAAGCGGAGGAGGAGAGTGGGTGACCAGGATGCGAAAGGGAACCCGGGAGCTAAGATGGCCTGAGATTGGAGGTCGTGGGCCTTGGTTGTTTCCAGCTGGAGAAACACTTGGTGAGGTTTTTGCTGTCCTTGAAGACAGATCTGGAGGAGATCTGGAGTGGTCCAGAGATCCCTCTTCCAAGTAAGCATGGAGTTTGCTGAATGGTATGGTTTTCCAGGTAGCAGGACATAGATGGTTTTAGACTGAGCTACTTGGGTGGTGGTGGTGGTGGTGGTGGTGGTGGTGGTGTGTGGTGTTAATCTTTTTTTTTAAGATTTATTTATTTATTTATTTTTGTGGGGTCGGGTTGGGGGGGGAGTGGGCGGGCCACTTCTATTGGTCTTTCATTTCTCTATTTTCATCTGTCTTTGTTCTTCGGCTCCTGTGGGCCTCCCATCGCGGTGGCGTCTGTCGCTGCAGAGCTCTGGCTCTGGGCGCATGCGCTCCAGAGCTCCGGCTCGGTGATTGGACACATCAGTCCAGCCGCTCCGCGGCACATGGGATCTTCCCAGGCCAGGGATCGAACCGGCGTCCCTTGCACTGCAAGGCAGTGTCCTTACCCACTGGGCCACCAGAGAAGCCCTTAATCTTGGTTATTTATGACAAATAGCTTATTTGTCCTATTACTAATTTCCAGGAGGAACATTGCCTCAACCTCTGAAAACCCCAGGCCTCTCCCACCCACCCCTTCATAGAGCCTTTCCTTTGCATGGTATTCTTATTTTCCTGGTGCTTTAAGGACACTGTCAACTAAATGAAGCAGCTGCACTTAAAAAATTGACCCTGAAGGCCACATCAGCAATTGGAGCAGGAGTTTTTTATTTCACAGCAATGCTGAGACGGGATGTGGATGCAGACAGAACAGGGAGAGGAAGAATGCAGATGCAGACCACGGAGAGTCAGTCCTGAGTATGAGATGCACCTGAGTGAGGAAAGGTGTTGCTCTGGTCTGAGAAGCGTCGGAGCTAAGTGGGCACAAAGTGCTTGGTTCCCTTAGGTCTGGGGTGCTGGGAACCTCTGAGGTGGGGACACTAGGTCAAGAGGGAGACTGACTGAGGCTGTGTGAGTGGGCGATGGGCTGTCGGGGCTTCTTGTCTCCCAGCCCCCGGGCCAGGAGGCCTCCTCTTCCGTCCCAGTGTGAGCCTGGAGACGGCCCTGGGCCCAGAGACCAAGGGCGGTCGAGGCAGGAACACAGGTGGGCTTTTCTTCACTGCTGCCAAGAAAGCTGGCAGCTCCAGCACATAGGCAGGGCCTCTGGGCTCCCTCAGGCAGAAGCCTCAGGCCCCGGGGAGCTCGCCGTTTCACAGGCTGCTCACGCAGTTTTCTACTGGCTTTATTTTTAAATAAGACAGTTTCCCAAAGGAAATGAAGTACCTGAAAGACAAAGACAAATGAAAGGTTGAGAATAGTCTACGAACAGAAACAGAAAGATAGAAACTTGGAACAGACAGGAAGGGTGCGAAGGGCAGGAGACGGAGCTGCCCCACAGGTCTCAGGCTGCGGGTTGCGTCGTTGTTTCGTTGTTGCAAATATGATCCACGGGTTTCCCTCACTGTCACTGAGCCTGTCTTCGTGCATGCTGGGATTTGGAAAGACTCAAGGACTATTCCAATGTTGCCACCATCTTTCCAGAGCCCTTAGTCAGACAGGAAGGCTGACAGGATTCCTGTCCTCAGAGAGAGATGAGAATGTACTGCATTCAAAAGGAAAGATGACGCTATAAGAAAAGTGTTTAGAGAAGACTTTCTATACAAAGAAGAAAGTCTCCACCCACCCCTTCATAGAGCCTTTCCTTTGCATGGTATTCTTATTTTCCTGGTGCTTTAAGGACACTGTCAACTAAATGAAGCAGCTGCACTTAAAAAATTGACCCTGAAGGCCACATCAGCAATTGGAGCAGGAGTTTTTTATTTCACAGCAATGCTGAGACGGGATGTGGATGCAGACAGAATAGGGAGAGGAAGAATGCAGATGCAGACCACGGAGAGTCAGTCCTGAGTATGAGATGCACCTGAGTGAGGAAAGGTGTTGCTCTGGTCTGAGAAGCGTCGGAGCTAAGTGGGCACAAAGTGCTTGGTTCCCTTAGGTCTGGGGTGCTGGGAACCTCTGAGGTGGGGACACTAGGTCAAGAAGGAGACTGACTGAGGCTGTGTGAGTGGGCGATGGGCTGTCGGGGCTTCTTGTCTCCCAGCCCCCGGGCCAGGAGGCCTCCTCTTCCGTCCCAGTGTGAGCCTGGAGACGGCCCTGGGCCCAGAGACCAAGGGCGGTCGAGGCAGGAACACAGGTGGGCTTTTCTTCACTGCTGCCAAGAAAGCTGGCAGCTCCAGCACATAGGCAGGGCCTCTGGGCTCCCTCAGGCAGAAGCCTCAGGCCCCGGGGAGCTCGCCGTTTCACAGGCTGCTCACGCAGTTTTCTACTGGCTTTATTTTTAAATAAGACAGTTTCCCAAAGGAAATGAAGTACCTGAAAGACAAAGACAAATGAAAGGTTGAGAATAGTCTACGAACAGAAACAGAAAGATAGAAACTTGGAACAGACAGGAAGGGTGCGAAGGGCGGGAGACGGAGCTGCCCCACAGGTCTCAGGCTGCGGGTTGCCTCGTTGTTTCGTTCTTGCAAATATGATCCACGGGTTTCCCCTCACTGTCAGTGAGCCTGTCTTCGTGCATGCTGGGATTTGGAAAGACTCAAGGACTATTCCAATGTTGCCACCATCTTTCCAGAGCCCTTAGTCAGACAGGAAGGCTGACAGGATTCCTGTCCTCAGAGAGAGATGAGAATGTACTGCATTCAAAAGGAAAGATGACGCTATAAGAAAAGTGTTTAGAGAAGACTTTCTATACAAAACAGAAGAAGATAACAGAAATAGAAATAATAATAGAGAGTTGGAAACAAAAATTGAGGAAATTTTCCAGAATGTACAATAGCAAAAAAACAAGAATTTGAAATTTTAGTGAAAAAAAAAAATGTCTGACCGTTAGATGACAGTCAGTCTAGTCACATCTAGCCAATTCTATATTGACTCAATTCTATCTTGACTCAATTCTATATTGACCAGATGTTTGTGGTCCCTCAGGATTCATGTGCTGGAGTCCTGATCCCAACGTGACTGTGTTTGGAGGTGAGGCCCTTGCAAGGTGTTAGGCCCTGCTGGTGGAGCCTCGTGGTGGCACTGGTGCTCTGATGAAAGAAATGTAGATCTGGGATCTCCCCTTATGCTCTCTGCTTCATTTAGACACAGGGAGAAATGTCTGCTTACAGCCAGGGGGAAGGTCCTCCCAAACACGGACAGATTTGCCAGTGCCTTTGTCTTGGCCTTCCAGCACCTAGAATTGTGAGAAATGAGCCTCAGTGGTTTGAGTGGCCCAGTCTGTGTCAGTTTGTTATAGCAGCCTGCACTGACTGACAGAGGGCTCTTTCTTAGAAGCTTTAACATTCGACTAACAGGACTTACAAAATATAGAACTGAAGTAGAGCATCCAAGGAGTAACATAAGAATTATTTCTAAAACTTAAAGATCAGAAATTCCAGATTGAAAGGGTCCACTGACTGTTGAGATAACCCAAGTGGTAAAGAATCTACTTGTTGGGCTTCCCTGGTGGTCTGGGGGGTAGGGACACCGCCTTGATCAGGGCACTGGTTCAATCCTTGACCTGGGAAGATCCCACATGCCACAGAGCGGCTGGGAAAGTGAGCTGCCCAGGCTAGGCGGGGTTGCCCCCGTTCGGGTTTCTGTGTTCTTTGCAAATATGATCCACGGGTTTCCCTCACTGTCAGTGAGCCTGTCTTCGTGCATGCTGGGATTTGGAAAGACTCAAGGACTATTCCAATGTTGCCACCATCTTTCCAGAGCCCTTAGTCAGACAGGAAGGCTGACAGGATTCCTGTCCTCAGAGAGAGATGAGAATGTACTGCATTCAAAAGGAAAGATGACGCTATAAGAAAAGTGTTTAGAGAAGACTTTCTATACAAAACAGAAGAAGATAACAGAAATAGAAATAATAATAGAGAGTTGGAAACAAAAATTGAGGAAATTTTCCAGAATGTACAATAGCAAAAAAACAAGAATTTGAAATTTTAGTGAAAAAAAAAAAATGTCTGACCGTTAGATGACAGTCAGTCTAGTCACATCTAGCCAATTCTATATTGACTCAATTCTATCTTGACTCAATTCTATATTGACCAGATGTTTGTGGTCCCTCAGGATTCATGTGCTGGAGTCCTGATCCCAACGTGACTGTGTTTGGAGGTGAGGCCCTTGCAAGGTGTTAGGCCCTGCTGGTGGAGCCTCGTGGTGGCACTGGTGCTCTGATGAAAGAAATGTAGATCTGGGATCTCCCCTTATGCTCTCTGCTTCATTTAGACACAGGGAGAAATGTCTGCTTACAGCCAGGGGGAAGGTCCTCCCAAACACGGACAGATTTGCCAGTGCCTTTGTCTTGGCCTTCCAGCACCTAGAATTGTGAGAAATGAGCCTCAGTGGTTTGAGTGGCCCAGTCTGTGTCAGTTTGTTATAGCAGCCTGCACTGACTGACAGAGGGCTCTTTCTTAGAAGCTTTAACATTCGACTAACAGGACTTACAAAATATAGAACTGAAGTAGAGCATCCAAGGAGTAACATAAGAATTATTTCTAAAACTTAAAGATCAGAAATTCCAGATTGAAAGGGTCCACTGACTGTTGAGATAACCCAAGTGGTAAAGAATCTACTTGTTGGGCTTCCCTGGTGGTCTGGGGGGTAGGGACACCGCCTTGCAGTGCAAGGGGCACTGGTTCAATCCTTGACCTGGGAAGATCCCACATGCCACAGAGCGGCTGGACCGACACGTCCAACTACCTAGCTGGAGCTCTGGAGCGCATGTGCCCAGAGCCAGTGCTCTGCAGCGAGGGAGGCCACTGCGATGGGAGGCCCACACAGGCCAAAAGAACAAAGATGGATGAAAATAAATAGATTAAAGACCAATAGAAGTGGTCAAAAAGAAAAGAAAAGAAAAGAATCTACTTGTCTATACAGGAGATGCAGGAGACTGGGGTTTGATCCCTGGGTTGGGAAGATCCCTTGGAGAAGGAAATGGTAACCCAACTCCAGTATTCTAGCCTGGGAAATCCCATGGACAGAGGAACCTGGTAGGCTATATAGTCCATGGGGTCGCAAAGAATCAGATACAGCTGAGCGACAGCATGTGACAGTTTGCTTGCATGGTGACTGGTCAGGTCAAAAGATGAAACAACCACAACACCCAGATGCATCACTGCAAAGTTCCAGAAACATTATAGGAAGTGATATCAAAACACTTTATTTGGGCTTCCCTGGTGGTCCAGTGGGTAAGGACACCGCCTTGCAGTGCAAGGGGCGCCGGTTCGATCCCTGGCCTGGGAAGATCCCACGTGCTGTGGAGCGGCTGGACCGATGTGTCCAATTACCAGCGAGCCTCGTGGCATCTGTGCCTGAGATCCCGGTCCCAGCCCAGAGGTACCATTTCCTGAGACTTCAGCTGATGTTCATAGCAAAATGAAAAGAGAAACACTAGTGGTAATTCTTCCCCAAGTTCTTTTCTCTTGTGAGTGAGGCTCAGTGAAAAGAGCATGGGTCATGTAGACTTGGGTCCAGACTCTGGCCTTCCTGTGCCTAGATGTGTGCTGCAGGATGGTCGCCTGATGTTCACATGTGTCCTCATCACTGACAGCTGGGAAGCGGAGGAGGAGAGTGGGTGACCAGGATGCGAAAGGGAACCCGGGAGCTAAGATGGCCTGAGATTGGAGGTCGTGGGCCTTGGTTGTTTCCAGCTGGAGAAACACTTGGTGAGGTTTTTGCTGTCCTTGAAGACAGATCTGGAGGAGATCTGGAGTGGTCCAGAGATCCCTCTTCCAAGTAAGCATGGAGTTTGCTGAATGGTATGGTTTTCCAGGTAGCAGGACATAGATGGTTTTAGACTGAGCTACTTGGGTGGTGGTGGTGGTGGTGGTGGTGGTGGTGGTGTGTGTGGTGTTAATCTTTTTTTTTTTTAAGATTTATTTATTTATTTATTTTTGTGGGGTCGGGTTGGGGGGGAGGGGAGTGGGCGGGCCACTTCTATTGGTCTTTCATTTCTCTATTTTCATCTGTCTTTGTTCTTCGGCTCCTGTGGGCCTCCCATCGCGGTGGCGTCTGTCGCTGCAGAGCTCTGGCTCTGGGCGCATGCGCTCCAGAGCTCCGGCTCGGTGATTGGACACATCAGTCCAGCCGCTCCGCGGCACATGGGATCTTCCCAGGCCAGGGATCGAACCGGCGTCCCTTGCACTGCAAGGCAGTGTCCTTACCCACTGGGCCACCAGAGAAGCCCTTAATCTTGGTTATTTATGACAAATAGCTTATTTGTCCTATTACTAATTTCCAGGAGGAACATTGCCTCAACCTCTGAAAACCCCAGGCCTCTCCCACCCACCCCTTCATAGAGCCTTTCCTTTGCATGGTATTCTTATTTTCCTGGTGCTTTAAGGACACTGTCAACTAAATGAAGCAGCTGCACTTAAAAAATTGACCCTGAAGGCCACATCAGCAATTGGAGCAGGAGTTTTTTATTTCACAGCAATGCTGAGACGGGGATGTGGATGCAGACAGAACAGGGAGAGGAAGAATGCAGATGCAGACCACGGAGAGTCAGTCCTGAGTATGAGATGCACCTGAGTGAGGAAAGGTGTTGCTCTGGTCTGAGAAGCGTCGGAGCTAAGTGGGCACAAAGTGCTTGGTTCCCTTAGGTCTGGGGGTGCTGGGAACCTCTGAGGTGGGGACACTAGGTCAAGAAGGAGACTGACTGAGGCTGTGTGAGTGGGCGATGGGCTGTCGGGGCTTCTTGTCTCCCAGCCCCCGGGCCAGGAGGCCTCCTCTTCCGTCCCAGTGTGAGCCTGGAGACGGCCCTGGGCCCAGAGACCAAGGGCGGTCGAGGCAGGAACACAGGTGGGCTTTTCTTCACTGCTGCCAAGAAAGCTGGCAGCTCCAGCACATAGGCAGGGCCTCTGGGCTCCCTCAGGCAGAAGCCTCAGGCCCCGGGGAGCTCGCCGTTTCACAGGCTGCTCACGCAGTTTTCTACTGGCTTTATTTTTAAATAAGACAGTTTCCCAAAGGAAATGAAGTACCTGAAAGACAAAGACAAATGAAAGGTTGAGAATAGTCTACGAACAGAAACAGAAAGATAGAAACTTGGAACAGACAGGAAGGGTGCGAAGGGCGGGAGACGGAGCTGCCCCACAGGTCTCAGGCTGCGGGTTGCCTCGTTGTTTCGTTCTTGCAAATATGATCCACGGGTTTCCCCTCACTGTCAGTGAGCCTGTCTTCGTGCATGCTGGGATTTGGAAAGACTCAAGGACTATTCCAATGTTGCCACCATCTTTCCAGAGCCCTTAGTCAGACAGGAAGGCTGACAGGATTCCTGTCCTCAGAGAGAGATGAGAATGTACTGCATTCAAAAGGAAAGATGACGCTATAAGAAAAGTGTTTAGAGAAGACTTTCTATACAAAACAGAAGAAGATAACAGAAATAGAAATAATAATAGAGAGTTGGAAACAAAAATTGAGGAAATTTTCCAGAATGTACAATAGCAAAAAAACAAGAATTTGAAATTTTAGTGAAAAAAAAAAATGTCTGACCGTTAGATGACAGTCAGTCTAGTCACATCTAGCCAATTCTATATTGACTCAATTCTATCTTGACTCAATTCTATATTGACCAGATGTTTGTGGTCCCTCAGGATTCATGTGCTGGAGTCCTGATCCCAACGTGACTGTGTTTGGAGGTGAGGCCCTTGCAAGGTGTTAGGCCCTGCTGGTGGAGCCTCGTGGTGGCACTGGTGCTCTGATGAAAGAAATGTAGATCTGGGATCTCCCCTTATGCTCTCTGCTTCATTTAGACACAGGGAGAAATGTCTGCTTACAGCCAGGGGGAAGGTCCTCCCAAACACGGACAGATTTGCCAGTGCCTTTGTCTTGGCCTTCCAGCACCTAGAATTGTGAGAAATGAGCCTCAGTGGTTTGAGTGGCCCAGTCTGTGTCAGTTTGTTATAGCAGCCTGCACTGACTGACAGAGGGCTCTTTCTTAGAAGCTTTAACATTCGACTAACAGGACTTACAAAATATAGAACTGAAGTAGAGCATCCAAGGAGTAACATAAGAATTATTTCTAAAACTTAAAGATCAGAAATTCCAGATTGAAAGGGTCCACTGACTGTTGAGATAACCCAAGTGGTAAAGAATCTACTTGTTGGGCTTCCCTGGTGGTCTGGGGGGTAGGGACACCGCCTTGCAGTGCAAGGGGCACTGGTTCAATCCTTGACCTGGGAAGATCCCACATGCCACAGAGCGGCTGGACCGACACGTCCAACTACCTAGCTGGAGCTCTGGAGCGCATGTGCCCAGAGCCAGTGCTCTGCAGCGAGGGAGGCCACTGCGATGGGAGGCCCACACAGGCCAAAAGAACAAAGATGGATGAAAATAAATAGATTAAAGACCAATAGAAGTGGTCAAAAAGAAAAGAAAAGAAAAGAATCTACTTGTCTATACAGGAGATGCAGGAGACTGGGGTTTGATCCCTGGGTTGGGAAGATCCCTTGGAGAAGGAAATGGTAACCCAACTCCAGTATTCTAGCCTGGGAAATCCCATGGACAGAGGAACCTGGTAGGCTATATAGTCCATGGGGTCGCAAAGAATCAGATACAGCTGAGCGACAGCATGTGACAGTTTGCTTGCATGGTGACTGGTCAGGTCAAAAGATGAAACAACCACAACACCCAGATGCATCACTGCAAAGTTCCAGAAACATTATAGGAAGTGATATCAAAACACTTTATTTGGGCTTCCCTGGTGGTCCAGTGGGTAAGGACACCGCCTTGCAGTGCAAGGGGCGCCGGTTCGATCCCTGGCCTGGGAAGATCCCACGTGCTGCGGAGCGGCTGGACCGATGTGTCCAATTACCGAGCTGGAGCTCTGGAGCGTATATGCCCAGAGCCAGTGCTCTGCGACAACAGAGGCCACCGTGATGGGAGGCCCACATGGGCCAAAGAACAAAGATGGATGAAAATGGACAAATGGAAGACCAATAGAAGTGGCCCGCCTGCTCCCCTCCCTCCCCACCCCACCCCCACCAAAATAAATAAATAAATCTTTTTTTTTTAAACCAACACTTTATTTACAATATCAAGGAAATACTATGAAAAACTGCTTAAGTGTTGAAAGTGGTTACTTCTGAAGTCGTCACTAGGATAGGCCGAAATGTCTCAGAAGAAAGCTATTTTTCTGTATTAGTCCTGCTTTTGGCTTTTTCTGTTGATCATGCTTATATATTATGAAGATAAAAATAAACAGATGTTGAGTTGTAAGAGTATTTCAGATTTGCTGACATAATCCCTGCTGTCTGACTGCTCTCTGTATGTGCAGATGAGAATTCACAAGCTTCAGATAGGACTCAGGTAGTTTGGTATCACTGGCCTCTGCCTGTGGGGTAGCCAGTCCTCGACAGCTGCGGACAGGTATGCCAGGTGTCTTCCCCCAGGAGCAGCCTCAGGTCTCATTTCAGCATCACACCGAGACCACCCTGGCTAAGAGCCTTTGTTCAGCCTGGCTAAGAGCCTCCCTTCTGCTCAGAGCAGCTTGGGTGGACGTTTAGCCTCCAGAGGGTGTGGAGGGCTGCATCTCTCTGGCCCCAGACTAGCCACCCCTCCTTACTCTGGGCTTCTCTCTGTGGGGAGGTTGCTTTCCTGCTTAGCATTGCCCTTAGGCACTTCTAAACAGAACCTCCAAGAGTCAGGTGGTGGTCCACCATCTTTCCTATTCCCATTTCATGGAGCTGGTGACACACCGTCCTTCAGAGCTTCCACTGGCCTGTGACCCACGAGAGGTACCAGTACATGCGTGTGCTCCGAGCTGCTGATGTTGCTGCCGCCAGGTAGCGACACAAGCTCAGCTGCCTGGTGATGCACACAGATGACGGCTAAGTGTCACCTGAGATTCTTCAGGGTAGTTAGAGGGAGCCACCCATTGGGCTGTGGCCTTTATCACAAGAGCAACGCGGAATCTATTGATGGAGGTTAAGCTGAGGTGCCACAAAATCAAGTTACTGTTTTTCATTTCAGGCTGGATCCTGAAGACAGGGTTGGAACAAAGGACAAAATGGTGCAGGGATCTGTTTTATAGGTCGTTCCTGAAAACCTAAGCAAGAGATGATGGTGGCTTGGAGGTGTAAGTATAAAGAACAGGATGATGTCAAGAGATATTTAGGTGAGAAACTGGCGATGGGATAAAGACAGGGAGATGGTGCCGTCCCCAGAGAGCGGGGATGCATTCACAGGCGCCACTTTGAGCCACATGCCTGAGCAGCCCGGGGTCCTGAGTTCATGGAACAATCCTTTCTAAGAGTCACTGAAAACTGATCACTCCTTAGAAAATTACCACTTGTATTTGCTTAACGAAATGGAGACTCTTCTCCTCAGGGATATGGATTCTGATTGAGATGTTTGCTTTAATTATGAGCTTTGGAGGAAAGAGAATAATAAAATGTTTTTCTTCTTCAAGGTTGGTGTTCTTGCTTCAGTGGGTCCTTGGGCTCAGAAGGTTCTCTTAGGGGCTTACACCCTTTGTGGATTCCTCACAGACAGACTGAAGGCTGTTTACAAAGAGCGGTCACGTCTGGAAAACAAAGTTGCTCTGGAAAGAAGAAAGACACCGTGTTTATACCAGACTATCAATATTTATACAAGGTGATTCTGAGATCTTTGAAAATAATAGCCTATCTGACATTTATTCTTTCTGAGCATTAATTAATATTTTTCACACAGATATCTGTTCTATTCAATGTGTTTTGAGGTTTGATTTAATTACAAAGCCCTAACAAACCAAGTTGTGTGTTTTCACATGGTAAAGGACCACACACTCACTAATGCTTAAGATGAATCAGTTTACACTGGCCTGTGACCCACGAGAGGTACCAGTACATGCGTGTGCTCCGAGCTGCTGATGTTGCTGCCGCCAGGTAGCGACACAAGCTCAGCTGCCTGGTGATGCACACAGATGACGGCTAAGTGTCACCTGAGATTCTTCAGGGTAGTTAGAGGGAGCCACCCATTGGGCTGTGGCCTTTATCACAAGAGCAACGCGGAATCTATTGATGGAGGTTAAGCTGAGGTGCCACAAAATCAAGTTACTGTTTTTCATTTCAGGCTGGATCCTGAAGACAGGGTTGGAACAAAGGACAAAATGGTGCAGGGATCTGTTTTATAGGTCGTTCCTGAAAACCTAAGCAAGAGATGATGGTGGCTTGGAGGTGTAAGTATAAAGAACAGGATGATGTCAAGAGATATTTAGGTGAGAAACTGGCGATGGGATAAAGACAGGGAGATGGTGCCGTCCCCAGAGAGCGGGGATGCATTCACAGGCGCCACTTTGAGCCACATGCCTGAGCAGCCCGGGGTCCTGAGTTCATGGAACAATCCTTTCTAAGAGTCACTGAAAACTGATCACTCCTTAGAAAATTACCACTTGTATTTGCTTAACGAAATGGAGACTCTTCTCCTCAGGGATATGGATTCTGATTGAGATGTTTGCTTTAATTATGAGCTTTGGAGGAAAGAGAATAATAAAATGTTTTTCTTCTTCAAGGTTGGTGTTCTTGCTTCAGTGGGTCCTTGGGCTCAGAAGGTTCTCTTAGGGGCTTACACCCTTTGTGGATTCCTCACAGACAGACTGAAGGCTGTTTACAAAGAGCGGTCACGTCTGGAAAACAAAGTTGCTCTGGAAAGAAGAAAGACACCGTGTTTATACCAGACTATCAATATTTATACAAGGTGATTCTGAGATCTTTGAAAATAATAGCCTATCTGACATTTATTCTTTCTGAGCATTAATTAATATTTTTCACACAGATATCTGTTCTATTCAATGTGTTTTGAGGTTTGATTTAATTACAAAGCCCTAACAAACCAAGTTGTGTGTTTTTCACATGGTAAAGGACCACACACTCACTAATGCTTAAGATGAATCAGTTTACTGTGGATTCCATCCAATATTATGAAGTTCTGTTGTCCAAGAATACAGTTTTGAAAGATGAGGTTAGATTTATTAGTGTTATTTTGGCTGAGATTTCAGTAAGTGAGAGAGTGCTCATAGTTTTCTTAGACCAAGCAAATTTTATTAGGTCATATTATTTTTAGGTAAATCTATGGAATCTCTCCAATTTGTTATATGTCCCAAAATCTTGGAGCTCTGAAGTTTTGTTTTCCTTTTTTTAAAGCTTTCTCTCTCTGTGTCTGATGTTACTCAAGAAAAAATTGTATTTTTGTTTCACAAGTGTCTGAGGACAGAGGACAGTCTGGATATACTTGGAGTGTTAAGTGCAGCTTAACCAGAGAAGTTCTCCATGATCCAAGAACCTTCCCACCCCACCCCACCTGTAATGCTGCCTCCTGGGTACTGTTTCTGTGGTCCATTGTCAGACTCCCCATGAGCTACCAGAATATTCAGCAGCTACTGGACGTCTTCTTAGAGAAAATGACAGTCAAATGTCCAGTGTTTCTGTGTGCAATGCTTCCTTACCTTCTCTCACGGACAAACCTTCATCTGGTGCGGGCAAAGTAATGGCCACAGAGCTGAGTGTCAAGGCTCCAGCCACATGCACCAGCTTCCAGTGTTGGGTTCACGAAGCATTTCTATGGGCTCCAAACTAGGGCCCACTTGGGACTTAAGCACAACATGGGAAAAATCTCCACATCCTGTTTCCAATCCCCTAAGTCATAAACTAAGGTTGGGTTCTTGCTTCAGTGGGTCCTTGGGCTCAGAAGGTTCTCTTAGGGGCTTACACCCTTTGTGGATTCCTCACAGACAGACTGAAGGCTGTTTACAAAGAGCGGTCACGTCTGGAAAACAAAGTTGCTCTGGAAAGAAGAAAGACACCGTGTTTATACCAGACTATCAATATTTATACAAGGTGATTCTGAGATCTTTGAAAATAATAGCCTATCTGACATTTATTCTTTCTGAGCATTAATTAATATTTTTCACACAGATATCTGTTCTATTCAATGTGTTTTGAGGTTTGATTTAATTACAAAGCCCTAACAAACCAAGTTGTGTGTTTTTCACATGGTAAAGGACCACACACTCACTAATGCTTAAGATGAATCAGTTTACTGTGGATTCCATCCAATATTATGAAGTTCTGTTGTCCAAGAATACAGTTTTGAAAGATGAGGTTAGATTTATTAGTGTTATTTTGGCTGAGATTTCAGTAAGTGAGAGAGTGCTCATAGTTTTCTTAGACCAAGCAAATTTTATTAGGTCATATTATTTTTAGGTAAATCTATGGAATCTCTCCAATTTGTTATATGTCCCAAAATCTTGGAGCTCTGAAGTTTTGTTTTCCTTTTTTTAAAGCTTTCTCTCTCTGTGTCTGATGTTACTCAAGAAAAAATTGTATTTTTGTTTCACAAGTGTCTGAGGACAGAGGACAGTCTGGATATACTTGGAGTGTTAAGTGCAGCTTAACCAGAGAAGTTCTCCATGATCCAAGAACCTTCCCACCCCACCCCACCTGTAATGCTGCCTCCTGGGTACTGTTTCTGTGGTCCATTGTCAGACTCCCCATGAGCTACCAGAATATTCAGCAGCTACTGGACGTCTTCTTAGAGAAAAATGACAGTCAAATGTCCAGTGTTTCTGTGTGCAATGCTTCCTTACCTTCTCTCACGGACAAACCTTCATCTGGTGCGGGCAAAGTAATGGCCACAGAGCTGAGTGTCAAGGCTCCAGCCACATGCACCAGCTTCCAGTGTTGGGTTCACGAAGCATTTCTATGGGCTCCAAACTAGGGCCCACTTGGGACTTAAGCACAACATGGGAAAAATCTCCACATCCTGTTTCCAATCCCCTAAGTCATAAACTCCCCAAGAAAAAATATCTTTCCTAAAGAGATTAGTTTGCTTTCAAGCTTATAAAAACTAGCCAGGGGGGCCCAAGCTAAGTTTAGATAACCAAAAATAAAGTGAAAACTTTATTTTTAAAATTATTATCATTACTCTAAAAGCCATTTCGGAATGTACTTACACAGTGTTACAAAATCATATTAATAGAATTTCATTGCTACTATGAAAATTAGTCTGTTTTGGGCCCACATAAAATGAAGAACTTCTTAAAACTCTCTCTATTTGCAGACGACATGATATTACACATAGAAAACACCAAAGACACTATTAGAAAACTACTAGAGCTAATCAACGAATTCAGCAAAATCGCAGGATACAAAATCAATATACAGAAATCACTGGCATTCCTGTACACAAACAATGAAAAATTAGAAAACGAAATCAGAGAGGCAATCCCCATCACCAAGAGAATAAAATACACAGGAATAAACCTACCCAAAGAAATAAAAGAACTGTACACAGAAAATAGCAAGACACTCATGAGAGACATTAAAGAAGACTTAAACAGATGGAGAGATATTCCATGTTCCTGGGTCGGAAGAATCAATATTGTGAAAATGACCATAGTGCCAAATGTCACCTACAGATTCAATGTGATCCCTATCAAACTACCAATGACATTCTTCACAGAACTAGACCAAAGGCTAACACAGTTCATATGGAAACACAAAAGACCCCGGATAGCCAAAGCAATCCTGAGGAAGAAGAATGGAGCTGGAAGGATCAACCTCCCTAACTTCAGACTCTACTACAAAGCAACAATCATCAAGACAGTATGGTACTGGCACAAACACAGAACTACAGACCAATGGAACAAGATAGAGAACCCAGAGATAAACCCACGCACCTATGGCTACCTTATTTTCGACAAAGGAGGCAAACATATAAAATGGGACAAAGACAACCTCTTCAACAAATTGGGGAAAAGGCCAACAAAAGTTGTCAAGGCTCCAGCCACATGCACCAGCTTCCAGTGTTGGGTTCACGAAGCATTTCTATGGGCTCCAAACTAGGGCCCACTTGGGACTTAAGCACAACATGGGAAAAATCTCCACATCCTGTTTCCAATCCCCTAAGTCATAAACTCCCCAAGAAAAAATATCTTTCCTAAAGAGATTAGTTTGCTTTCAAGCTTATAAAAACTAGCCAGGGGGGCCCAAGCTAAGTTTAGATAACCAAAAATAAAGTGAAAACTTTATTTTTAAAATTATTATCATTACTCTAAAAGCCATTTCGGAATGTACTTACACAGTGTTACAAAATCATATTAATAGAATTTCATTGCTACTATGAAAATTAGTCTGTTTTGGGCCCACATAAAATGAAGAACTTCTTAAAACTCTCTCTATTTGCAGACGACATGATATTACACATAGAAAACACCAAAGACACTATTAGAAAACTACTAGAGCTAATCAACGAATTCAGCAAAATCGCAGGATACAAAATCAATATACAGAAATCACTGGCATTCCTGTACACAAACAATGAAAAATTAGAAAACGAAATCAGAGAGGCAATCCCCATCACCAAGAGAATAAAATACACAGGAATAAACCTACCCAAAGAAATAAAAGAACTGTACACAGAAAATAGCAAGACACTCATGAGAGACATTAAAGAAGACTTAAACAGATGGAGAGATATTCCATGTTCCTGGGTCGGAAGAATCAATATTGTGAAAATGACCATAGTGCCAAATGTCACCTACAGATTCAATGTGATCCCTATCAAACTACCAATGACATTCTTCACAGAACTAGACCAAAGGCTAACACAGTTCATATGGAAACACAAAAGACCCCGGATAGCCAAAGCAATCCTGAGGAAGAAGAATGGAGCTGGAAGGATCAACCTCCCTAACTTCAGACTCTACTACAAAGCAACAATCATCAAGACAGTATGGTACTGGCACAAACACAGAACTACAGACCAATGGAACAAGATAGAGAACCCAGAGATAAACCCACGCACCTATGGCTACCTTATTTTTGACAAAGGAGGCAAACATATAAAATGGGACAAAGACAACCTCTTCAACAAATGGTGCTGGGAAAATTGGACAGCTACATGCAAAAAAATGAAGTTGGAACATTCCCTGACACCATGCATAAAGATCAACTCAAAATGGATTAAAGGCCTAAATGTAAGACTGGAAACCATCAAACTCTTAGAGGAGAATATAGGCAAAACCCTCAAGGACATCAGTCAAAGCAAGATCTTCCATGACCCACCTACTGGAATAGCGGAACTATTACTTATTACTAGTGTATGTTAAAAAATACAATGTTTAAAATAAAGCTAAATGTTAATAGGAAAATCTATGTCTACATCAGAAATACACCCTTCATAAAAGTGTCTATGTCCCATAATGCATGAAAATATCATAAAATATCAAAGTTTTTAAGGAAACAGGTGGTCTGTTTTCTTTTTAAAGAAATAAACGGCAAGTAGGTTGAAGATGATGAGTAAAGTTTATCATTAAAATCTTTACTTCAAAAAAAGTCTTTACTACAACAAATCAAATTTACAAAACAAATTTACCACAGCAAATTTTGTTTTGCTTTCTTTTTTTTCTTTTTGTGATAAAATGCATCTAACATAGAACATGCCATCTTGACCACTTGAGGTGCCCAGTTCAGAGGCACTAAGCGCATTCCTCACCTCCATTCCAGAGCACTTTGCGTCTTATGAGACCGAAACTCATCCCGCTCCAGTGCCAACTCCCACTCCCGCCCCAGCTCTGGCACCTGCCACAATGCCTTCTGTCTTGATGATTTTGACAGCTCTAAATTCCTCACGTAAGTGGAATCATGTACAGTATTTGCACACTTGCTTTTTTGAGAGGAAAAAAACATTCATTACAGAAGTTCTTCATTTTTTTTTAATTTTTATTTTGCTTTTTCTTTTATAGAGTTTTGTTATTTACAGATATGTATGGTCCCAGATTAGTTATGTGTATATTCCCTACCCCTCCCACTCCTCCAGGCCATCTCACAGTGCCCCTGCAGGATCCCCTTTTCTCACAGCACAATGACAATAGCTATTTACTTCACATATGGTAGTATAGGTTTTCATGCTACTTCCTTTACACCTCCCACCCACTCTTCCTTCCCCACAATGTTCATATGTCTATTCTCCATGTCTGTTTCTTCATCGCTTCACTGTGTATGTTATCATTACCATCCTACTAGATTCCATATATATGTGTTAGTATATTGTACTTGTCTTTCTCTTTTTGACTTACTTCACTTTTTATGATAGGTTCTAGATCCAACCACCTCATTAGGGCTGATTCTTCTGCATTTCTCTTTATAGCTGTGTAGCATTCCATTGTATATATGTACCAGAGTTTATTTGTCCATTCATTCATCGGTGAACATCTAGGTTGCTTCCACATTCTGGCTCTTGTATAGAGAGCTGCAATGAACACTGGGGTACAGGTGCCTCTTTCAATTTTGATTTCATCAGGGTATAAGCCTAAGAGTAGGATTGCTGGGTCGTATGGTGCTTCTGTTTTTAGTTTTTTAAGGAATCTCCATACTGTCTTCCATAGCAGCTTTACCAAGTTACATTCCCACCAGCAATGCAGGAGTGTTCCCTTTTCTCCACACCCTCTCCAGCATTTATTGTCTGTCGATTTTTGGATGATGGCCATTCTGATGGGCGTGAGGTGATATCTCATTGTAGTTTTGATTTGCTTTTCTCTAATAATAAGTGAGGCTGAGCATCGTTTCATGTGTTTTAGGGCCATCTGTATGTCCTCTTTGGAGAGGTGTCTGTTTAGGTCCTTTTCCCATTTTTTGATTGGGCTATTCATTTTTTCGATGTTGAGTTGTCTGAGTGGCTTGTAGATTTTGAAGATTAATTCTCTGTTGTTTCATTTGCTACGATTTTCTCCCATTCTGTGGGTTATCTGTTCAGCCTTTTTGTAGTTTCTTTTGCTGTGCAAAAGCTTTTAAGTTGCATTAGGTCCCACATGTTAATTTTTGGTTTTAGTTCTGCTATTCTAGTAGGTGGGTCATGGAAGATCTTGCTTTGATTTATGTCCTTGAGGGTTTTGCCTATATTCTCCTCTAAGAGTTTGATGGTTTCTGGTCTTACATTTAGGTCTTTAATCCGGGTCTTTTGCTGTAAAGCCAATTTTTATGTGCACCATTTGTTGAAGAGGTTTTCATCACCACCCCCCCCTCTTCCTTCCCCACAATGTTCATATGTCTATTCTCCATGTCTGTTTCTTCATCGCTTCACTGTGTATGTTATCATTACCATCCTACTAGATTCCATATATATGTGTTAGTATATTGTACTTGTCTTTCTCTTTTTGACTTACTTCACTTTTTATGATAGGTTCTAGATCCAACCACCTCATTAGGGCTGATTCTTCTGCATTTCTCTTTATAGCTGTGTAGCATTCCATTGTATATATGTACCAGAGTTTATTTGTCCATTCATTCATCGGTGAACATCTAGGTTGCTTCCACATTCTGGCTCTTGTATAGAGAGCTGCAATGAACACTGGGGTACAGGTGCCTCTTTCAATTTTGATTTCATCAGGGTATAAGCCTAAGAGTAGGATTGCTGGGTCGTATGGTGCTTCTGTTTTTAGTTTTTTAAGGAATCTCCATACTGTCTTCCATAGCAGCTTTACCAAGTTACATTCCCACCAGCAATGCAGGAGTGTTCCCTTTTCTCCACACCCTCTCCAGCATTTATTGTCTGTCGATTTTTGGATGATGGCCATTCTGATGGGCGTGAGGTGATATCTCATTGTAGTTTTGATTTGCTTTTCTCTAATAATAAGTGAGGCTGAGCATCGTTTCATGTGTTTTAGGGCCATCTGTATGTCCTCTTTGGAGAGGTGTCTGTTTAGGTCCTTTTCCCATTTTTTGATTGGGCTATTCATTTTTTCGATGTTGAGTTGTCTGAGTGGCTTGTAGATTTTGAAGATTAATTCTCTGTTGTTTCATTTGCTACGATTTTCTCCCATTCTGTGGGTTATCTGTTCAGCCTTTTTGTAGTTTCTTTTGCTGTGCAAAAGCTTTTAAGTTGCATTAGGTCCCACATGTTAATTTTTGGTTTTAGTTCTGCTATTCTAGTAGGTGGGTCATGGAAGATCTTGCTTTGATTTATGTCCTTGAGGGTTTTGCCTATATTCTCCTCTAAGAGTTTGATGGTTTCCAGTCTTACATTTAGGCCTTTAATCCATTTTGAGTTGATCTTTATGCATGGTGTCAGGGAATGTTCCAACTTCATTTTTTTGCATGTAGCTGTCCAATTTTCCCAGCACCATTTGTTGAAGAGGTTGTCTTTGTCCCATTTTATATGTTTGCCTCCTTTGTCAAAAATAAGGTAGCCATAGGTGCGTGGGTTTATCTCTGGGTTCTCTATCTTGTTCCATTGGTCTGTAGTTCTGTGTTTGTGCCAGTACCATACTGTCTTGATGATTGTTGCTTTGTAGTAGAGTCTGAAGTTAGGGAGGTTGATCCTTCCAGCTCCATTCTTCTTCCTCAGGATTGCTTTGGCTATCCGGGGTCTTTTGTGTTTCCATATGAACTGTGTTAGCCTTTGGCCTAGTTCTGTGAAGAATGTCATTGGTAGTTTGATAGGGATCACATTGAATCTGTAGGTGACATTTGGCACTATGGTCATTTTCACAATATTGATTCTTCCGACCCAGGAACATGGAATATCTCTCCATCTGTTTAAGTCTTCTTTAATGTCTCTCATGAGTGTCTTGCTATTTTCTGTGTACAGTTCTTTTATTTCTTTGGGTAGGTTTATTCCTAGATATTTTATTCTTTTGGTTGCGATGGTGATGGGGATTGCCTCTTTGATTTCATTTTCTGATTTTTCATTGTTTGTGTACAGGAATGCCAGTGATTTCTGGGTATTGATTTTGCATCCTGCGACTTTGCTGAGTTCGTTGATTAGCTCTAGTAGTTTTCTAATGGTGTCTTTGGGGTTTTCTATGTATAATATCATGTCGTCTGCAAATAGAGAGAGTTTCACTTCTTCCTTTCCAATCTGGATTCTTTTCATTTCTTTCTCTTCTCTTATTGCTGTTGCTAGAACTTCCAGGACTATGTTGAATAATAATGGTGACAGTGGACACTCCTGTCTTGTTCCTGATCTTAGAGGGAGTACTTTCAGTTTTTCACCACTGAGGATAATGTTCGCTATGGGTTTCTCTCACATTTAGGGCTTTAATCCATTTTGAGTTGATCTTTATGCATGGTGTCAGGGAATGTTCCAACTTCATTTTTTTGCATGTAGCTGTCCAATTTTCCCAGCACCATTTGTTGAAGAGGTTGTCTTTGTCCCATTTTATATGTTTGCCTCCTTTGTCAAAAATAAGGTAGCCATAGGTGCGTGGGTTTATCTCTGGGTTCTCTATCTTGTTCCATTGGTCTGTAGTTCTGTGTTTGTGCCAGTACCATACTGTCTTGATGATTGTTGCTTTGTAGTAGAGTCTGAAGTTAGGGAGGTTGATCCTTCCAGCTCCATTCTTCTTCCTCAGGATTGCTTTGGCTATCCGGGGTCTTTTGTGTTTCCATATGAACTGTGTTAGCCTTTGGCCTAGTTCTGTGAAGAATGTCATTGGTAGTTTGATAGGGATCACATTGAATCTGTAGGTGACATTTGGCACTATGGTCATTTTCACAATATTGATTCTTCCGACCCAGGAACATGGAATATCTCTCCATCTGTTTAAGTCTTCTTTAATGTCTCTCATGAGTGTCTTGCTATTTTCTGTGTACAGTTCTTTTATTTCTTTGGGTAGGTTTATTCCTAGATATTTTATTCTTTTGGTTGCGATGGTGATGGGGATTGCCTCTTTGATTTCATTTTCTGATTTTTCATTGTTTGTGTACAGGAATGCCAGTGATTTCTGTATATTGATTTTGTATCCTGCGATTTTGCTGAATTCGTTGATTAGCTCTAGTAGTTTTCTAATAGTGTCTTTGGTGTTTTCTATGTGTAATATCATGTCATCTGCAAATAGAGAGAGTTTGACTTCTTCCTTTCCAATCTGGATTCTTTTTATTTCTTTCTCTTCTCTTATTGCTGTTGCTAGAACTTCCAGGACTATATTGAGTAAGAGTGGTGAAAGTGGACACCCTTGTCCTGTTCCTGATCTTAGAGGGAATGCTTTCAGTTTTTCACCATTGAGGATAATGTTCGCTATGGGTTTCTCATATATGGCTTTCCCTATGTTGAGATACGTTCCTTCTATGCCCATTTTTTGAAGAGTTTTTATCATAAATGGATGCTGTACTTTGTCAAAGGCTTTTTCTGCATCTATTGAGATTATACTAACACAATAATAGTAGGAGACTTTAACATTCCTCTCACACCAATGGACAGATCATCCAAACAGAAAATTAATAAAGAAACACAAGCTTTAAATGCCACAGTAGAAGAAATGAACCTCATTGATATCTTTAGGACTTTCCATCCAAAAGCAGAAGAATACACTTTCTTCTCAAGTGCTCATGGAACATTCTCCAGGATAGACCACATCTTGGGCGACAAATCAAACCTCAGTCAATTCAAGAAAACTGAAATTATATCAACCATCTTCTCAGACCACAATGCAATGAGACTAGAGATCAACTACAGGAAAAAAAACGCTAAAAACACGAACACATGGAGATTAAACAACACAATACTAAAAAACAAACTGATTACCAAGCAAATCAAAGGAGATATAAAAAAATTCCTAGAAGAAAATGACAATGAACACACGACCGTGCAAAACCTATGGGATACTGCAAAAGCAGTAAGACGGAAGTTTATAGCAATTCAATCCTACCTTAAGAAACTAGGAAAATCTCAAACAGACGACCTAAACTTATGCTTTAAACAACTGGAGAAAGAAGAACAAAAACACCCCAAAGTCAGCAGAAGAAGGGAAATCATCAAGATCAAAGCAGAAATAAATGATAAAGAAACGAAACAATAGTAAAGATAAATAAAACAAAAAGCTGGTTCTTCGAAAAGGTAAGCAAAATCAACACACCACTGGCCAGACTCACCAAGAAAAAGAGAGAGCAGAACCAGATCACCAAAATCAAAAATGAAAAAGGAGAGATTACAACAGATAATGCAGAAATCCAAAGAATTATGAGACTATTATGAACAACTCTATGGCAACAAACTGGACAACCTGGAAGAAATGGACAGTTTCTTAGAGAAGATTAATCTCCCAAGACTCAACCAGGAAAAGTATGAACAAGCCAATCCCCCCAAAAAATTCAAGTGGGTTTCTCATATATGGCTTTCACCATGTTGAGATACGTTCCTTCTATGCCCATTTTTTGAAGAGTTTTTATCATAAATGGATGCTGTACTTTGTCAAAGGCTTTTTCTGCATCTATTGAGATTATACTAACACAATAATAGTAGGAGACTTTAACATTCCTCTCACACCAATGGACAGATCATCCAAACAGAAAATTAATAAAGAAACACAAGCTTTAAATGCCACAGTAGAAGAAATGAACCTCATTGATATCTTTAGGACTTTCCATCCAAAAGCAGAAGAATACACTTTCTTCTCAAGTGCTCATGGAACATTCTCCAGGATAGACCACATCTTGGGCGACAAATCAAACCTCAGTCAATTCAAGAAAACTGAAATTATATCAACCATCTTCTCAGACCACAATGCAATGAGACTAGAGATCAACTACAGGAAAAAAAACGCTAAAAACACGAACACATGGAGATTAAACAACACAATACTAAAAAACAAACTGATTACCAAGCAAATCAAAGGAGATATAAAAAAATTCCTAGAAGAAAATGACAATGAACACACGACCGTGCAAAACCTATGGGATACTGCAAAAGCAGTAAGACGGAAGTTTATAGCAATTCAATCCTACCTTAAGAAACTAGGAAAATCTCAAACAGACGACCTAAACTTATGCTTTAAACAACTGGAGAAAGAAGAACAAAAACACCCCAAAGTCAGCAGAAGAAGGGAAATCATCAAGATCAAAGCAGAAATAAATGATAAAGAAACGAAACAATAGTAAAGATAAATAAAACAAAAAGCTGGTTCTTCGAAAAGGTAAGCAAAATCAACACACCACTGGCCAGACTCACCAAGAAAAAGAGAGAGCAGAACCAGATCACCAAAATCAAAAATGAAAAAGGAGAGATTACAACAGATAATGCAGAAATCCAAAGAATTATGAGACTATTATGAACAACTCTATGGCAACAAACTGGACAACCTGGAAGAAATGGACAGTTTCTTAGAGAAGATTAATCTCCCAAGACTCAACCAGGAAGAAATAGAAACTATGAACAAGCCAATCACAAGCTCAGAAATCGACCTTGTGATCAAAAATCTACCCAAAAATAAAAGCCCAGGGCCAGATGGTTTCACAAGTGAATTCTACCAAACATTTAAAGAAGAGAGAATGCCTGTCCTTCTAAAACTCTTGCAAAAAATTGCACAGGAAGGAACACTTCCAAACACATTCTATAAGGCTGCCATCACCCTGATACCAAAGCCAGGCAAAGACAACACATAAAAAGAAAATTATAGGCCAATTTCACTGATGAATCTAGACGCCAAAATCCTCAACAAAATCTTAGCAAACAGAATTCAACAACACATCAAAAAGCTCATACATCATGATCAAGTTGGGTCCATCCCAGGCATGCAAGGATTCTTCAATATCCACAAATCAATCAATGTGATACACCATACCAACAAATTGAGAGACAAAAATCACATGATAATCTCAGCCATTCTTATGAAAGACAATCCGACTTACCATTTTGCTAAAAATATTGATGCTGGGCTTCCCTGGTGGTCCAGTGGGTAAAGACACCGCCTTGCAGTGCAAGGGGCGTCGGTTCAATCCCTGACCTGGGAAGATCCCACATGCCATGGAGCAGCTGGACCAGTATGTCCAATTACCGAGCCGGGGCTCTGGAGCGTGTGCGCCCAGAGCCAGTGCTCCGCGACAACAGAGGCGACCACGATGGGAGGCCACACGGGCCAAAGAAGAAAGATGGATGAAAATGGACAAATGAAAGATGAAGAGAAGTGGTCCACCCTCCCCCTCCGTTCCCAACCCGCCCCCTCCAATAAATAAATAAATAAATAAATCTTAAAAAAAAAAAAAAAGAGGAGAATTGCCCAAGCTTGCCTCCCATCATTTCTTAAAAAAAAAAAAAAAATGATGCTATCTGCTCTACTTAGAGCTATCTCTTTGAACACCTGAACTGAACACCAAAGTCAGAACATCACACAACAGAGGAGATGATGTGAAAATGCCAACTTGAACATAGACTGTGTCTACCCTTTAAAAAAGTAAGCATAGTCATAACACATGAAATAGAAAATGATTAGAGCAAGGTTTTCTACAGAACCAAGGATCTGCTCTGACAGGTCAGTGGTAGTGAATCCTGACCAACAGGGCTGGTGGCTACCTGAAACCAGGGCTCCTGCAGCATCTACACGGAGAGGCCAGACCCAGGACGGAGCACATGGAGACTGAGCCAGGGAGGCGGAAGAGCTGGGCCCCGGGACCGGAGGTCTGGGCAATGCTTTACAAAGAAATGGATTGGTTTCTGAGACTTTGTGACACTGTGTGGGTAAAGTTCTGTGTTTTGTCTGTGTCTTATTTCTCATTTCATGGAAGAATAGTAGAGAGGTTTTCAGGGTGTAGAATTTGGACAGAGTTGTTCTCACAGCAGATTATAATAAAGTATAATTTCATTTATAATAAACTATGATTATGATTTAAATAGAAACAGTACATATAAGCAACATCTATAGATGCATTTTGACTGCAGGCTGTGCTGAAGTCTGAGGGTGGGAGGTGGTGATTGGGGAATAGGGAAGGGTCTCATTTTGAAGGGGCTTCTCTGGTGGCTCAGCAGCAAAGAATCCACTTGCCAATGCAGGAGATGCAGGTTCAGTCCTCAGGGAGAGAAGATCCACTGGAGAAGGAAATGGCAACACACTCCAGTATTCTTGCCTGAGAAATCCCATGGACAGAAGATCCTTGTAGGCTATAGTCTGTGGGATCACAAAGAGTCGGACATGGTTTAGTGATCAAATAACAACAAAAAGAATTGACTTTGCAATGAGGAAACAGAATGTAAAAGAAAAGGTCTCAGTGGTCAAAGTTGAAATTAGTCTGTTAATCTTAAACAAACTAATCAAATTAAATGACATAAATATCAAGTAAAGCCAGATCCACTCTTCGCTTTGTTTTCCTTTAGATACCTTCAGATCTGAACTCCCAAAATGTAAACATAAATGTAGCCAATGAAGCTCTAAGTCATGATAACCCAAGACAGACGTGTCATAGTAAAGCGTTCTGACAAAAAGTGGTCCAGTGGAGAAAGAAATGGCAATCCACTCTAGTATTCTTGCCTGGAGAACCTCATGGATAGTATGAAAAAGCAAAACGATAGGACACCAGAAGATGAGGCCCGGGGTCAGAAGGTGTGCATTATGCTACTGGGGCAGAGGACAGTTACTCACAGCTCCAGAAAGAATGAAACATCTGAGGTAAAGCAGGAGTGACGCTTAGCTATGGATGTGTCTGGTAGTGAAAGTAAAGTCTGATGCTGAAGAAACAATACTGCCTAGGCACTTGGAATGTTAGGTAAATTGGATGTGGTCAGGTAGGAGATGGCAAGACTGAGCATCGACATCTTAGGAATCTGAACTAAAATGGACAGGAATGAAGGAATTTAATTCAGGTGACCATTACATCTACTACTGTGGGCAAGAATCCCTTAGAAGAAATGGAGTAGCCCCCATAGTCAACAAAAGAGTCTGAAATGCAGTACTTGGCTGCACTCTCAAAAACCACAGAATAATCTTGGTTTGTTTCCAAGGGAAACCAGTCAACATGGCAGTAATCAAAGCCTATGCCCAGTTACTGGTGCTGAGGAAGCCAAGTTCACCATTTACATGAAGACCTACAGCACCTTCTAGAACTAACACCAAAAAAGATGCCATTTTTCATTGTAAGTTGTTGGATTGCAAAAGTAGGAAGTCAAGAGATACCTGGAATACAGGTAGCTTGGCTTTGGAGGGCAAAATGGAGCAGGGCAAAGGCTAACAGAGTTTTATCAAGAGAACATGCTGGTCATAGCAAGCACCCTCTTCCAGCAACTCGAGATATGATTCTACATGTGGATGTCACCAGATGGTCAATAATGAATCAGGCTGATTATGTCCTTTGTAGTCAAAGATGGAGAAGCTCTATATAGTCAGAAAAAAATAAGACCTGGCTCAGAACATGAGCTCCTTGTTGCAAAATTTGGACTTAAATTGAAGAAAGTAGGGAAAACCACTAGTCCTTCAAGTATGACCTAAATCAAATCCCTTATGATTATACAGTGGGTATATTGGATAGATTTGAAGGATTAGATCTGATAGAGTGTCTGAAGAGCTATGGAGGCTCATAACATTGTAGCAGAAGTGGTGGCCAAAACCATCCCAAAGAACAAAAAATGCGACAAGGAAAAGTGGTTGTCTGAGGGTGCTTTACTCTATTTTGGAGACCTCATGGATAGTATGAAAAAGCAAAACGATAGGACACCAGAAGATGAGGCCCGGGGTCAGAAGGTGTGCATTATGCTACTGGGGCAGAGGACAGTTACTCACAGCTCCAGAAAGAATGAAACATCTGAGGTAAAGCAGGAGTGACGCTTAGCTATGGATGTGTCTGGTAGTGAAAGTAAAGTCTGATGCTGAAGAAACAATACTGCCTAGGCACTTGGAATGTTAGGTAAATTGGATGTGGTCAGGTAGGAGATGGCAAGACTGAGCATCGACATCTTAGGAATCTGAACTAAAATGGACAGGAATGAAGGAATTTAATTCAGGTGACCATTACATCTACTACTGTGGGCAAGAATCCCTTAGAAGAAATGGAGTAGCCCCCATAGTCAACAAAAGAGTCTGAAATGCAGTACTTGGCTGCACTCTCAAAAACCACAGAATAATCTTGGTTTGTTTCCAAGGGAAACCAGTCAACATGGCAGTAATCAAAGCCTATGCCCAGTTACTGGTGCTGAGGAAGCCGAAGTTCACCATTTACATGAAGACCTACAGCACCTTCTAGAACTAACACCAAAAAAGATGCCATTTTTCATTGTAAGTTGTTGGATTGCAAAAGTAGGAAGTCAAGAGATACCTGGAATACAGGTAGCTTGGCTTTGGAGGGCAAAATGGAGCAGGGCAAAGGCTAACAGAGTTTTATCAAGAGAACATGCTGGTCATAGCAAGCACCCTCTTCCAGCAACTCGAGATATGATTCTACATGTGGATGTCACCAGATGGTCAATAATGAATCAGGCTGATTATGTCCTTTGTAGTCAAAGATGGAGAAGCTCTATATAGTCAGAAAAAAATAAGACCTGGCTCAGAACATGAGCTCCTTGTTGCAAAATTTGGACTTAAATTGAAGAAAGTAGGGAAAACCACTAGTCCTTCAAGTATGACCTAAATCAAATCCCTTATGATTATACAGTGGGTATATTGGATAGATTTGAAGGATTAGATCTGATAGAGTGTCTGAAGAGCTATGGAGGCTCATAACATTGTAGCAGAAGTGGTGGCCAAAACCATCCCAAAGAACAAAAAATGCGACAAGGAAAAGTGGTTGTCTGAGGGTGCTTTACAAACAGCTGAGGCAAGAAGAAAATGAAAGGCAAGGGAGAAAGGGAAAGATGTACCCAACTGAATGCACAGTTTCAGAGATTAGTAAGGAGAAATAAGAAGGCCTTCTCAAATGAACAATACAAAGAAATAGAGAAAAACAATAGAATGAGAAAGACTAGAGACCTCTTCAAGGAAATTGGAGGTATCAAGGGAACATGTCATGCAAGGATGAACACTTAAGGACAGAAATGTTAAGGACCTAACAGAAGCAAGAGATTAAGAAAAGGTGGTAAGAATACACAGATGAGCTATACAAGAAAGTATTTAATGACCCAGATAACCATAAAGGTGTAATCACTCACCTAGAGCCAGGCATCCTAGAGTGTGAAGTCAAATGGGTTTTAGGAAGTGTAACTACAAATGAAGCTAGTGAAGGTGATGGAATTCCAGCTGAGTGACTTCAAATCCTAAAAGATGATGCCATTAAAGTGCCGCCATCAGTATCCCAGCAAATTTGGAAAACTCAGTGGTGGCTACAGGATTGGAAAGGGTCAATTTTCATTCTAGTCCCAAAGAAAGGCAATGCCAAAGAATATTTAATCTGCTGTACAACTGTTCTCATTTCACATGCTCGTAAGGTAATGCTCAAACTCTTTCAAGCTAGGTTTCAACAGTACATGAACCAACAACTTGCAGATGTACAAGCTAGATTTAGAAAGGGCAGAGGAACCAGTGATCAAATTGCCAACATCTGTTGGATCATAGGAAAAAAGAAAGGGTATTCCAGAAAAACATGTCCTTCAGCTTTAGTGAGTATGCTAAAACCTTTGTTGTGCAGATCACAACAAGCTGTTGAAAATTCTTAAAGAGATGGGAATACGAGACCACCTTACTGTCTACTGAGAAAGCCTATATGCAGATCAGGACAACAGGACTGATTATACAGTGGGTATATTGGATAGATTTGAAGGATTAGATCTGATAGAGTGTCTGAAGAGCTATGGAGGCTCATAACATTGTAGCAGAAGTGGTGGCCAAAACCATCCCAAAGAACAAAAAATGCGACAAGGAAAAGTGGTTGTCTGAGGGTGCTTTACAAACAGCTGAGGCAAGAAGAAAATGAAAGGCAAGGGAGAAAGGGAAAGATGTACCCAACTGAATGCACAGTTTCAGAGATTAGTAAGGAGAAATAAGAAGGCCTTCTCAAATGAACAATACAAAGAAATAGAGAAAAACAATAGAATGAGAAAGACTAGAGACCTCTTCAAGGAAATTGGAGGTATCAAGGGAACATGTCATGCAAGGATGAACACTTAAGGACAGAAATGTTAAGGACCTAACAGAAGCAAGAGATTAAGAAAAGGTGGTAAGAATACACAGATGAGCTATACAAGAAAGTATTTAATGACCCAGATAACCATAAAGGTGTAATCACTCACCTAGAGCCAGGCATCCTAGAGTGTGAAGTCAAATGGGTTTTAGGAAGTGTAACTACAAATGAAGCTAGTGAAGGTGATGGAATTCCAGCTGAGTGACTTCAAATCCTAAAAGATGATGCCATTAAAGTGCCGCCATCAGTATCCCAGCAAATTTGGAAAACTCAGTGGTGGCTACAGGATTGGAAAGGGTCAATTTTCATTCTAGTCCCAAAGAAAGGCAATGCCAAAGAATATTTAATCTGCTGTACAACTGTTCTCATTTCACATGCTCGTAAGGTAATGCTCAAACTCTTTCAAGCTAGGTTTCAACAGTACATGAACCAACAACTTGCAGATGTACAAGCTAGATTTAGAAAGGGCAGAGGAACCAGTGATCAAATTGCCAACATCTGTTGGATCATAGGAAAAAAGAAAGGGTATTCCAGAAAAACATGTCCTTCAGCTTTAGTGAGTATGCTAAAACCTTTGTTGTGCAGATCACAACAAGCTGTTGAAAATTCTTAAAGAGATGGGAATACGAGACCACCTTACTGTCTACTGAGAAAGCCTATATGCAGATCAAGGAGCAACAGTTAGAACTGGACATGGAACAACAGACTGGTTCAAAATTGGTAAAGGAGTATGTCAAGGCTGTATATTGTCACCGTGCTCATTTAACTTATATGCAGAGTATATCATGCAAAATACCAGGCTGGATTTTAATCACAGCTGGAATCAAGATTGCTGGGAGGAATATCAACAGTCTCAGATATGCAGGTAATACCACTCACAGCACAAAGCAAAAAGGAAATAAAGAGCCTCTCGATGAGGGTGAAAGAGGAAAATGAAAAAGTTGGCTTAGAACTCAACATTCAATAAACTAAGACCATGGCATCTGGTTCCGTCACTTCATGGCAAATAAAAAGGGGAAAAGTAGAAGCAGTGACAAATGCTATTTTCTTGAACTACAAAATCACTGTAGACAGTGACTGCATCCATGAAATTAAAACACTCATTGGAAGAAAAGCTATGGCATATGCAGACAGTGTATTAAAAAACTCTGTCAACAAAGGTTTGTATAGTCATAACTATGGCTTTTCCAGTAGTCATGTACAGATGTGAGAGTTGGACCAGAAAGATGGCTGAGCTCCAAAGAATTGATGCTTTTGAACTGTGGTATTGGATAAGACTCTGGAGAGTCCCTTGGACTGCGAGGATCCAATGCACACGGAGCCTCGAGGGCAACTGTGCTCTCTGGTTACTGGCCTTGGAGGGATGCTCTCTGGGGAGGTGGAGGCATTCGAGATCCAGGCCACACTACCTACTGCACAAAGGGGTTTAGGAATGTACTAAAGAATTTAGAAAGGGTCAGATGGTACCAGTGATCAACATTGGGGTCCAAAAAAAATCCCTTTTCGTTGGAAGGTAATGCTCAAACTCTTTCAAGCTAGGTTTCAACAGTACATGAACCAACAACTTGCAGATGTACAAGCTAGATTTAGAAAGGGCAGAGGAACCAGTGATCAAATTGCCAACATCTGTTGGATCATAGGAAAAAAGAAAGGGTATTCCAGAAAAACATGTCCTTCAGCTTTAGTGAGTATGCTAAAACCTTTGTTGTGCAGATCACAACAAGCTGTTGAAAATTCTTAAAGAGATGGGAATACGAGACCACCTTACTGTCTACTGAGAAAGCCTATATGCAGATCAAGGAGCAACAGTTAGAACTGGACATGGAACAACAGACTGGTTCAAAATTGGTAAAGGAGTATGTCAAGGCTGTATATTGTCACCGTGCTCATTTAACTTATATGCAGAGTATATCATGCAAAATACCAGGCTGGATTTTAATCACAGCTGGAATCAAGATTGCTGGGAGGAATATCAACAGTCTCAGATATGCAGGTAATACCACTCACAGCACAAAGAAAAAAGGAAATAAAGAGCCTCTCGATGAGGGTGAAAGAGGAAAATGAAAAAGTTGGCTTAGAACTCAACATTCAATAAACTAAGACCATGGCATCTGGTTCCGTCACTTCATGGCAAATAAAAGGGGAAAAGTAGAAGCAGTGACAAATGCTATTTTCTTGAACTACAAAATCACTGTAGACAGTGACTGCATCCATGAAATTAAAACACTCATTGGAAGAAAAGCTATGGCATATGCAGACAGTGTATTAAAAAACTCTGTCAACAAAGGTTTGTATAGTCATAACTATGGCTTTTCCAGTAGTCATGTACAGATGTGAGAGTTGGACCAGAAAGATGGCTGAGCTCCAAAGAATTGATGCTTTTGAACTGTGGTATTGGATAAGACTCTGGAGAGTCCCTTGGACTGCGAGGATCCAATGCACACGGAGCCTCGAGGGCAACTGTGCTCTCTGGTTACTGGCCTTGGAGGGATGCTCTCTGGGGAGGTGGGGAGGCATTCGAGATCCAGGCCACACTACCTACTGCACACCTGTGTCTAACATCGCCTAATGATGCATCTTATGTTATTAGAAAGGAAGAAAGGGATCAAAACAGCCAGTCCTAAAGGAAATCAACCCTGAATACTCATTGGAAGGACTGATGCTGAAGCTGAGGGTGCCATATTTTGGCCACTTGATAAGAAGGGCTGACTCACTGGAAAAGACTCCAGTTCTGGGAAAGATTGAGGGCAAAGGGAGAAGGGGGCATAAGGAGAAGGGAGAGATAGTGGAGGACAGAGGAGCTTGGCTTGCTACATTCCACGGGATGGCAAAGAGGCCAATAAGACTTATCAACTGAACAACAACAAAGCCAAAGAAGATGATTTGTCTCTTTAAAGTCACAACCCCCTCCACCCCTGCTATAGCCCTGGGTCTTACTCTAGACTCTTCATACAGACCTTGTCAAGTAGAAAGGACCCTGAGAGTGTGAAATACCCAGTCACTGTTTATAGACCTCTTTCAAGGAAATTGCCCTTTTCACCTTTCTAATAGCACAAGACACATCATCAGGAGATTGTAGATGTAGATGGCAGTAGGTAGTGTGGCCTGGATCTGGGCCACCTCCCTGCCCTGCTCCCCGGAGAGCAGTCAGCCAGAGAACATGGTTGCTCACAGGCTCTGTGTGCACCCAGAGCCCCTTCCTGCAGTCCTTCAGGAGACATTCTGAACGTGTCCAGTTCATTGCTGTCACAGGACAATTTTTAAAACACTGCTTTCTCATCTGTATAAATGAGTCACGACTTAGTGACTGAGTAACAAACCAGATGTCTTGTTCTGTCTTCAGCTCTCGGGAAGCAAAAATAGGTATGAATGTATCCTTTGAGATGATCTGGCCAAATATTTGGAAGGTAGCATGACAGTTTACAAGTCTGGTGGACACGGCTGAGGCCAGTCTGTCTGTGGGTGAAAGAAGGAAATCAGGATATACCTGTTACAGTCCTCCCCTCCAGCAGAGAAGGGACATGGCAGATGAGATTGTCCCTGGGAGAGCCGACTCTAGTTACTGGGTGCTGTAGAGTGATTTCTGAAGAAAGGCAAGTGCAGCTCCAGGCGAGTGTGTCCACAACTCTGATTTCTTCTCTTTGACCAGTAGAACCTCAAGTCAAGTCTCCCAGAAAACCCATTGATCAGGGCTCCTCCGGGGAAAAACCTCAAATGCCAGTCCCCTGAGAAGTCACTTACGGGATAGGAATTCAGAAAAAGACACGAGGCTTGAGAGGGGAAGAGAAGCAAAGAGAGAGATGGGGAGGGAGGCATGGACCAAGGAAAACAACTGTTTGTTTGCTCCTGGTCCACACAACCCATTTCCCGACACAGTTCTAACCCCAGGACTGAGAGGAATCTGGTATGCTGTTTCCTAAGAGAAAGAAAGGGCACCTTCCCTGGCTATAGAGTGGACTGTGGGCCCTGGGAGTCTGGAGCAGCAGGAGGGTCTCTTGACACCCGTGGCAGAACCTCAGTTTTCTTCTTGTGTTAAATTCTCCAGCCCCTTTACCGTAACAGGGAAGACCAGCATTTCCATAGACTCAGAAGCTGACAGAGGACCTTGTCCTGAGGCCTCCGAGAGCCTGCTTCACCCCTTGACTCCCACTCCCAGGCTGTGGCTTCTCCACCTTCTTTGGCTGACCCTTGTGGAACCGCTGCCCTGGGTGTTCCCTGCTCAGGAGCCTCTCCCTGGAAAGCCCAGCACAGGGCACTCCTCACCGGGAAAGCATGGCCCCTGGGCACCAGGCTCAGCTGAGAGCCTGCTCTCTGAGATTTAAAGACTGTGTCTGAAGGAGTTCCTGAGGGTGTCCTGCCCTACCATCTCCTCATTCTCTGCTCTGTGCTCTGTCTCCAGCCCCTGTATGCAGTACCCTCATTCCAGCACCTTTTACCTTTTTTTTTTTTTTTTTTATTCTTTATTTTAAAGGTTTTGCAGAGTTTTGCTGTTCACAGACATGTATGTTCCCAGATCAGTCATATGCATAACCCTGGTCCCCACCCCCCAAGTTCCCCCATCCCACCCCTCCGGACCATCGCCCCATGCCATTGTGAGCACTCCTATTCCCTTAGCACAATGGCAATAGCTATCTTTTCCACACATGACAGTATAGGTTTCCATGTTACTCCCTCCATGCCTCTCCCTCCTTCCCTAACCTTTTACTTTTAAAAGCAGTAACATCAGAAAGGTGAGGACAGTTACGATCACTTTACCTGAATTTTTAGTTTCCTTTTTTGTAAGATGCAGAATATGGAAAGCAATTGACATCCACATAGGATCCATTGTAAATATTTAATTTTTGAATTTATATTCAGATGAGTTAGTTTTACAGCTTTATATATTACTATAAAAATATTTTTACTGTAAAAATGTATTATATTTAGCTGTAAAAAGTATATTTATTACAAAAATATATAAAATAGAGAAAATTCCACCTTTAATGATACAATCATTTCAGTGCAATTTCTTCTGCTCTACTCTCTGCAGCTATGCAGTGGTATAGTCATAATGTCAGGAGATTTTATTTTTGTCTGTTTTTACTTCCATGTTGTCACATCGGTACCAAGCTCCAGTTGAGAGGAAGAATCAGCGTTTTCCTAACTCCTTTATTCTGTTTCCCTTAAGTTGGTTCCCATCTCCTCCTGCACAAATGAGGAATGAGGAATGGGGCCCACCCACTGAACGGCCTTCAGCCCTTAGAGTTTCAAGCAGGCTTAGCTTGGTGGGGACACGTCCAAGCTGTGGGAGTTGAGGCGGCATTCCTGGGGGTCAGAGCTGGTGCTGCCACCTGACTGCCCTGCCCCTGTGAGGCCACCTCCCACCAAAACCCTCTGCCGGTGTCTGTGGGAGCCCCAGGCATCTCCAGACATGTGGGCACCTCTGTCTCCGCCCCCTGCTGTCATGTGGGACGCCTCTTTGGCGTCCGTGAGACTGTACTGGGACACTGGGCCCAAGGGGCACCCAGGCTCTGCTTGGTCATCGGCCTGGGGCAGAGGCCACTCTTGGCCTCAGGCCAGAACAGGAGGAGGCTCCACGTTTCCACCTGTCCTTCCCTCACAGCCGCCTCCTCCTGGTCCCAGCAGCCTCCCGTGAGCACAGCGTGTCCCCAGCTGGCTCCACCCATCCGCTTCTCCCCAGTCTGGCCTTTTGCTATGTTAGGAGAAGCGTAAGGGATTCGAAAGTGACATGCATGTATGTATATGTGTTTACGGACATGTATGTGCGTTTATATAAAAGCACAGATTTATTTATCCTCTCACACTTCAACTTTAAAAAATATTGTCTCGGCAGATTCACAAATACCTCACTGTTAGTCAAGATCTGATACTGCCTTTCCCTTCATTTTGCATTTCTGCTGTAACAATTCTCATCTTCCCCGAGGCAAATGGCTATTTCTGTCTGATGAAGGGAGAGGTCACATGCACAGAAAAGGGAGAGAAGCGTATTAGTGTAATTTTATTTCTAAATGATCGTGTCAGGTTTCTCATGTTTGCTAGAAATTTGTTAGGAATAAGATACATGGGAGCATGAGGAACAGAGCAAACATTCCCAACGGCCCCTATGGGTACAGACACAGGTGGCCAGGCCTTGAGGCTGCTCTGTGGCTTGGACCAGCACTTGCCTGCAGGCCTGGGTTTGGCTGCCCAAAGTGAGGCCGGGTCCTTATTGCCAGCAGTAGGGTGGACTGAGCTCTTCCACATCTGCCTGAGGAAGGTGACCATGGGGTCTGGATGCTGGCTCTGGGGGTGGAGGCCCTGGAGATGGGAGCCCTGGGCACAGCTGGTGTCAGGCACCTTCTCGGAGTCCCTAGTGTCGGCCAGGAGCTGGGCCAAGGCACTATTGAGGTGGCTGGGAAGCAGGCCTTTGTGGAACCGTGGTGAGTGCTTTGCAAGTCTCAGCTTTGCTGAGGACAAGACTAAATACTGGTCCTTGTATCTGAAGGCCATCAGATCCCTTTCTGCACTTTTCGGTTTTTTTTAGTTGCTCTTTCTGATTGTCTTTTTTGAAGTTTGTTTTATTTCACTGTAGTTAATTTATACTGTGTGTTAATTTTCCCTGTACAGCATAGTGATTCAGTTATACACACACAAACACAGACGCACACACACACTTACCTTGTGACTCAGTGGTAAAAAATCTACCTGCCAACGTAGAAGATATGAGAGTTTTATCCCTGGGTCAGGAAGACCCCCTGGAGGAGGAAATGGCAACCCACTCCAGTATTCTTTTTTGTTTTTTTTTTTAATTTATTTTTTTAATTGAAAGATAATTGCTTTACAAAGTTTTGTTGTTTTCTGCCAAACATCAACATGAATAAGCCATAGATATACCTAAGAATTCCATGGACAGAGAAGCCTAGTGGGTTTCTCTGTGGGGGCAAAAGAGTCAGACATGACTTAGTGATTAAGCACACACAAATATATATACACATATACATTCTTTTTCATAGTCTTTTCTGTTATGCTTTTCTTGTTAAATCAAGTAATCTGATACTGCCTTTCCTTCATTTTGCATTTCTGCTGTAACAATTCTCATCTTCCCGAGGCAAATGGCTATTTCTGTCTGATGAAGGAGAGGTCACATGCACAGAAAAGGAGAGAAGCGTATTAGTGTAATTTTATTTCTAAATGATCGTGTCAGGTTTCTCATGTTTGCTAGAAATTTGTTAGGAATAAGATACATGGGAGCATGAGGAACAGAGCAAACATTCCCAACGGCCCCTATGGGTACAGACACAGGTGGCCAGGCCTTGAGGCTGCTCTGTGGCTTGGACCAGCACTTGCCTGCAGGCCTGGGTTTGGCTGCCCAAAGTGAGGCCGGGTCCTTATTGCCAGCAGTAGGGTGGACTGAGCTCTTCCACATCTGCCTGAGGAAGGTGACCATGGGGTCTGGATGCTGGCTCTGGGGGTGGAGGCCCTGGAGATGGGAGCCCTGGGCACAGCTGGTGTCAGGCACCTTCTCGGAGTCCCTAGTGTCGGCCAGGAGCTGGGCCAAGGCACTATTGAGGTGGCTGGGAAGCAGGCCTTTGTGGAACCGTGGTGAGTGCTTTGCAAGTCTCAGCTTTGCTGAGGACAAGACTAAATACTGGTCCTTGTATCTGAAGGCCATCAGATCCCTTTCTGCACTTTTCGGTTTTTTTTAGTTGCTCTTTCTGATTGTCTTTTTTGAAGTTTGTTTTATTTCACTGTAGTTAATTTATACTGTGTGTTAATTTTCCCTGTACAGCATAGTGATTCAGTTATACACACACAAACACAGACGCACACACACACTTACCTTGTGACTCAGTGGTAAAAAATCTACCTGCCAACGTAGAAGATATGAGAGTTTTATCCCTGGGTCAGGAAGACCCCCTGGAGGAGGAAATGGCAACCCACTCCAGTATTCTTTTTTGTTTTTTTTTTTAATTTATTTTTTTAATTGAAAGATAATTGCTTTACAAAGTTTTGTTGTTTTCTGCCAAACATCAACATGAATAAGCCATAGATATACCTAAGAATTCCATGGACAGAGAAGCCTAGTGGGTTTCTCTGTGGGGCTGCAAAAGAGTCAGACATGACTTAGTGATTAAGCACACACAAATATATATACACATATACATTCTTTTTCATAGTCTTTTCTGTTATGCTTTTCACAAGATGCTGAATATAGTTACTTATGGCAATTCCTTCCTTTTTTAAAAAAATTTCGGCCTCTTTTATTGGTTTTTTATTTATTTATTTTCATCCATCTTTATTCTTTGGCATGTGCAGGCCTCCCATTGCAGTGGCCTCTCCCGTTGCAGAGCACCGGCTTTGGGTGCATGTGCTCCAGAGCACAGGCTGGTAATTGGACACACGGTCCAGTCGCTCCGTGGCATGTGGGATCTTCCAGGGCCAGGGATTGAACTGGCGCCCCTTGCATTGCAAGGTGGACTCTACCCACTGGACCACCAGGGAAGCCCTAGCAATTCCTTTTTATATGATATGAATGCCTTGTCTCCATTGAGCCCACAAAGTCCTGACATCGTATGAGGTAAAATAGAAAGGTAACTTCTATTTGCCAATACCCAGTTTGGGCAGCTTGAGAGACACCTGAGGCGCCTTCTTCTTGCTTACCACCCTGTTCTGTGATTTGGGGCTGGATTTTTAGGTTTGTTTTTTCTGACGTATTTTGAGAAAAGGCAAACCAGGGTGGTGTGGGCCGGCCGACTGCATCTGCTCCAAGCTGGAGCATAGATCTGGCCAGCGCCCTGTGACTTGCTGCTTGACTCTCCCTGTTTAAAGCTGATTCGTTTTCTCTGAAATTGAATTTTCACTCAAACTGGGAAGTTACATTTTTGATCAGACACACACACACACACGCACATATACAGCCCCTCCCTCTTGACCTCCCTCACCTCCACCCACCTCCCCCAATATGAGTGGTTTTTCAAACGGGAACGTTTCATTCTTACAACAGCTCTGCAGGGTGGGTATTATTATCCCCCTTTTACAGAGAGAGAAACTGAAATCCGAGAGTTTTCAGTTTCCAGGTCTTAGGTGACACCGGGGTCCTGTGTCAGCGTCACTTCCAGGACGCCCATCCACCTGCCACAGGGCAGAGAACCAGGGCTTAGAGTTAAAGTCTGTTTCTGCAAATGGATCTGCAGGCTTATACATCGTCCCTCACCAGCGGACACTAATGAGTGCAGGAACGCGCCAGGTGCAGTCCTGGCCCCGTAGGACTTGCAAGGGCCAGGACGTCCTCCCTGCTCTGGGCCCAGGAGCCAGGGCCTGCCCCTTGGTCCCTCCCAAGCAGGCAATGGACATGAGGTGAGTGAGCAGCAGCCACGGTCACTGGATGGCCATGGGCGAGGTCAGGAGGCCAGTAGGAAGAGCCCCTGCTCTGCCCACCAGCTCCCCGTGCTTCGATCCTGACTCCCTGCCGGCAGCCTTCCTGCCTCCTTTCTAGGTCTGGGCTGACACCTTCCTCGGGTTCGAGGTCACATCCCTGCTGCAGGGCAAGTGTCCAGACTAACAATTCACTCTCCTGCCCTTCAGGGCCCAGTCACCTTGGCACTCAGGCTGTGGCCTTAAACAAATAAAAGACGAACAGCCCCTGAGCAGCTGAGTCTTCCCGTCTGAGTTTGGAGTGCGTTCAGTTATGTCACAAACATATGTTACAAACATGAGAGGAGCAGGAGACGTGGGGGAGCCTGGGTGCAGGGGCAGGCGGGGCTCCGGCATCAGGGCCACGGCCCGAAGAAGGCCCGAACGCCCTGAACTGCCTGTCGATTCTGAGCACAAAAATGCCTAAGGCGAGCCACTGCATTTCAAACATTTAGCCAAGGAGTTTGTTTCTTTAATTGGACAATTTCCCCAAGAATTAAAAAAAAGACAGAAGAATTTATGGCGAGGTTTGAAATTACAGAAATGAAGAGAACACCTCTGTCCTCTGACTTACCTGCTGTGGCGATTCGGGTTCCTGAGCCTCCAGCACGCCTGGGAACGTCAGCAGCCCACGGTTTCGGTGAAGCAGTGAGCGAGCCCAAGGTCTGGGAGGAAGCCTGCAGCCCCCGCCTGCAGCCCCCGGCTTCTGGCCAGCGGGCTGACCCCACGCCTCCTGAAACGCATCGACAACGCTGCTCAGTCGCCGCCTCACAGCTCACAGCGGAGCCGGTGCCTCAGCACCGACGCGGCGACACAGAGCCCTGCAGAGACCCAGGGGCCGAGAGACCCAGGGGCGCAGAGACCCAGGGGCCGAGAGATCCAGGGGCGCAGAGACCCAGGGGCCGAGAGACCCAGGGGCCGAGAGATCCAGGGGCTGAAAGATCCAGGGGCGCAGAGACCCAGGGGCCAAGGAGAAGTCTTTCGTCTTTCAGGCCAACAGAGGCCCAAACAAGATTCTGGAATGCCGCATTTTAAGGTACTTATACCAGTCACATTGAAAAACTTTTTCTTGTTTATAACTCAAAATACACTATGATTTAGTCACTACTATGTAATGTCATGGATGAGAAATTAATACATAACAGAATCAGAACTTACTGAAATTCAAGTCTAATATAATTTACTCTTTTTTCTTTTCTTTTTTTTAATACTAAATTAAATATAACAAAATGTCAAGGGTGCTGAATTATGTAGAATAAATTTATTAGTAAAATTGTGTTCATTCAAGGACATTTTATCAAATAAATTCTTGCCTTTTCTAAGCCAGTGATGAGGCCCTTTGAAATTCTACATTTCTTTGTAAATTCACAAGTAAAATATAACTGTAGCAAATGTTTCTATGATGTAGAAATCATATGAAATGAGCCTGGAAAGAAGAGAAAAGGGCATGTAAAATGTAAGGCTTTCACAATTTTTGTGTTTATAAGAATATGTTAAATGAAAACTTTTAATTTCCAATATTTGGGCTCAGGAAAAGAAAGGAACGAAGAAAAAAAAAAGTTAATGAAAAACCGAGCCAAGGAGTTTGTTTCTTTAATTGGACAATTTCCCCAAGAATTAAAAAAAAGACAGAAGAATTTATGGCGAGGTTTGAAATTACAGAAATGAAGAGAACACCTCTGTCCTCTGACTTACCTGCTGTGGCGATTCGGGTTCCTGAGCCTCCAGCACGCCTGGGAACGTCAGCAGCCCACGGTTTCGGTGAAGCAGTGAGCGAGCCCAAGGTCTGGGAGGAAGCCTGCAGCCCCCGCCTGCAGCCCCCGGCTTCTGGCCAGCGGGCTGACCCCACGCCTCCTGAAACGCATCGACAACGCTGCTCAGTCGCCGCCTCACAGCTCACAGCGGAGCCGGTGCCTCAGCACCGACGCGGCGACACAGAGCCCTGCAGAGACCCAGGGGCCGAGAGACCCAGGGGCCGAGACACCCAGGGGCGCAGAGACCCAGGGGCCGAGAGATCCAGGGGCGCAGAGACCCAGGGGCCGAGAGACCCAGGGGCCGAGAGACCCAGGGGCCGAGAGATCCAGGGGCGCAGAGACCCAGGGGCCAAGGAGAAGTCTTTCGTCTTTCAGGCCAACAGAGGCCCAAACAAGATTCTGGAATGCCGCATTTTAAGGTACTTATACCAGTCACATTGAAAAACTTTTTCTTGTTTATAACTCAAAATACACTATGATTTAGTCACTACTATGTAATGTCATGGATGAGAAATTAATACATAACAGAATCAGAACTTACTGAAATTCAAGTCTAATATAATTTACTCTTTTTTCTTTTCTTTTTTTTAATACTAAATTAAATATAACAAAATGTCAAGGGTGCTGAATTATGTAGAATAAATTTATTAGTAAAATTGTGTTCATTCAAGGACATTTTATCAAATAAATTCTTGCCTTTTCTAAGCCAGTGATGAGGCCCTTTGAAATTCTACATTTCTTTGTAAATTCACAAGTAAAATATAACTGTAGCAAATGTTTCTATGATGTAGAAATCATATGAAATGAGCCTGGAAAGAAGAGAAAAGGGCATGTAAAATGTAAGGCTTTCACAATTTTTGTGTTTATAAGAATATGTTAAATGAAAACTTTTAATTTCCAATATTTGGGCTCAGGAAAAGAAAGGAAGGAAGGATGGAAAATAAACTATACCAAAACCATATATATATCAATTTGGTTAAAGAGATCAGAGAACTTCCAAAACCGTGAGTACCTGTTGGGCAGAATTCGGGCCAGGAGGAGCCAAGCAGATGGCTGAACGGGCCACTGCCCCTGGGACAGCAGAGGTTGGAAGACATGACACTGAGCAAAACTCTGACAGACTTACTGGTGCAAGTCTGTCAAAAGTTCTGCTTTAACAAATATTTTGACCGTTTTCATTATTAGTTTTTCACCATTTGGCACAAAATTGCAGCCTGAGACCTGCCTTGAAGGAAGACCCGTGCTAGATTCTCAGGCTGTGGAGAAAGTGCACCTGATCTTCCTCAAATGAAGAAGTATTTCATAAAAGTGAGCATTCATTCTAAGAAAAGGGAAAGACTGTAAGCCCCAAGCAAACAGAAGACAGTGCATGACCTGTGGAAGAATGTCTGTAAGAAAAGCCTCTTGCAGACATGCCTGTCGGGAGGTGCAGAAAGCTCTCCCCTGAGGCCGTGGTGACACCAGGTTGGCCATCATCCGGTCGTGGTCACACTGTCCCCGGGTCCCAGACAACTCAAAGAGGCAACACAAAAAGCTAAGACATAGTGACTGGATCAGAAAAATATGTTGTCATATCGACGGATGATACACTTTCTGTGGAAATCCGAAAAGTATAAACTATTTGGATTTAATAATAACAGAATCAGAACTTACTGAAATTCAAGTCTAATATAATTTACTCTTTTTCTTTTCTTTTTAATACTAAATTAAATATAACAAAATGTCAAGGGTGCTGAATTATGTAGAATAAATTTATTAGTAAAATTGTGTTCATTCAAGGACATTTTATCAAATAAATTCTTGCCTTTTCTAAGCCAGTGATGAGGCCCTTTGAAATTCTACATTTCTTTGTAAATTCACAAGTAAAATATAACTGTAGCAAATGTTTCTATGATGTAGAAATCATATGAAATGAGCCTGGAAAGAAGAGAAAAGGGCATGTAAAATGTAAGGCTTTCACAATTTTTGTGTTTATAAGAATATGTTAAATGAAAACTTTTAATTTCCAATATTTGGGCTCAGGAAAAGAAAGGAAGGAAGGATGGAAAATAAACTATACCAAAACCATATATATATCAATTTGGTTAAAGAGATCAGAGAACTTCCAAAACCGTGAGTACCTGTTGGGCAGAATTCGGGCCAGGAGGGAGCCAAGCAGATGGCTGAACGGGCCACTGCCCCTGGGACAGCAGAGGTTGGAAGACATGACACTGAGCAAAACTCTGACAGACTTACTGGTGCAAGTCTGTCAAAAGTTCTGCTTTAACAAATATTTTGACCGTTTTTCATTATTAGTTTTTCACCATTTGGCACAAAATTGCAGCCTGAGACCTGCCTTGAAGGAAGACCCGTGCTAGATTCTCAGGCTGTGGAGAAAGTGCACCTGATCTTCCTCAAATGAAGAAGTATTTCATAAAAGTGAGCATTCATTCTAAGAAAAGGGAAAGACTGTAAGCCCCAAGCAAACAGAAGACAGTGCATGACCTGTGGAAGAATGTCTGTAAGAAAAGCCTCTTGCAGACATGCCTGTCGGGAGGTGCAGAAAGCTCTCCCCTGAGGCCGTGGTGACACCAGGTTGGCCATCATCCGGTCGTGGTCACACTGTCCCCGGGTCCCAGACAACTCAAAGAGGCAACACAAAAAGCTAAGACATAGTGACTGGATCAGAAAAATATGTTGTCATATCGACGGATGATACACTTTCTGTGGAAATCCGAAAAGTATAAACTATTTGGATTTAGTAAAGTTGCTGATCACAAAGTCAAAATATTTTTAATTAATTTTATTAGCATAAGTCAGAAACAAACAATTTATAATAGCATCACAAAACACCACAAAACATTAAATATCTCAGACAAATTTACAAAATGCGTGAATGGTCACTGATCATAAAGCCAAAAAAAATCTATTGAATTAAAAAATAGAGTGGATTCAATGTTATAAAGATATCAATTGTTACCAAACAAATCTGTAGAGTCAATGAAGGATCATTGTGCCACCAGGATTTGTGCTTGCATGTGTAGTAAAATTGTGTTTAAAATTCTGAAATTGATATGGGTGAGCAGAAGCTAAAGCTAGTTGGGAGAACTCTGAGAAAGAGACGTGCTTTAGTGACAAACGTCCCAACATGTCTGTCTCCGCCAGCTTGGGCTGCTTTAACCAAAATGCAGGGTCTGGGTGGTCGGGAAAACCAGATGCCACGTCCCACAGCCCTGAGTCCGGCCATCCGAGAGCCGGGGTCTGCCTTGGAGGGGCCGGCGCTTTGTCACTCACACAGCCTCTTCCTCCTGCAGGGGCAACGTCAGCTCTCTGGGATCTCTTAGGGGCACTGACTCCATGGCAGGACCTCAACTTCACATTCACCCTAATTCTTCCCAAAGTCCCCGCCTCCAGACCGTCGCCTCGGGGGTTAAGGCTTCAGCAAATGAATGGGGGTCAGACGTCTTCAGTCCATACAGACTTGCCTCTCTGGCAGCATCTTTTCCTTATATTTCTTCACTGGAAAAAGAATATTATTTTTAATGGTAAAAGGGTAAAAATCCATTACTCCGACCAACCCATGGCCTTCAAAAGAACAATTCTCTTAAAGCAAAAACTTAAAAGCTCAGTTTTAATTTTCCATAGTTCCTTATTTATACAAATTCAACTCTAAAATCCATGTGACTCTATGAAACTGTTCATTGTCCTTTTTAATCAATTTTATTTCTCTCAAGACAGCTCAGATATTGGTATTAACACTTTTAAAATGCCACTTAGTATCATTCCAAAAGGACACTATTTTCAGAACTGCCCTGTGACAAGTCCAGAAGAACACATCATTAATGGCTTAAGTAAGAGAAAAATGTATCAATTAAAACATGTTTTACTTATAAAAAGATGATAATTAACCAAACGCCCATGTGTTGGCAGCTACTGTTATTTCACAGCAGATTTAATGTGGTAGCACAACTGATTTTGAAAGTGAAAATAATTGATGCTTCAGATGTATGTGGTGCTGAAAATAGGATTTCTTCTGTTACAGGGCTGAGATGCACTGTTGACTAAAGCATCATTGCTATAACCAGCAGCCCTGGAGGCATTCTTAGCAGAGAAGACGGGGAGCTCTCGGTCTCCATGGCAGCCCAGCCAAGACTCTGCCTGGGCCCTGCTGTGGCTCCTGGACGCGGGTGCTGCTCCGCTGAGAGCCGCTGGGACATGACGTAAGGCTCCGGCTGGTTGGGGGTTCAAGATGCAGCCACACGGATAAGGTCAGGACAGGCCATCCTTCTCCCAAAGCAGTAATACACATGGTCAACCTGCAGTGGTTCAGAGCTCACGGCCTGGACCCTGAGAAGACTTTCAGGTGAATGAGATTTGAGCACAATGGATACCAAGCAGAATAGAAAGTGTGAGTAGCCTGGGGGTTGGAGGGTGAGCTGTGAGGGCTTCATGAGGGAATGAAAACCCTAGACAGTGAGGAGTAGAGAGACTGTTTCTGAACAGGAGGTATGGGCAAGGTATGTGACTGCCAATGGCTTGATTTAACTCAAGTGCACAGTAGTCAAGGGAAATAAAGTGACACGCATCCTAATGGTGGTTAAAGACCCTGAAGATGACCCTGAAGGTTGGTCCTAGTCGTGCTCAGAAGGGTTGGAAGTTTGTGATGTTCCCAAGACATGACCATCACTACCCTGAGAGAGACAGACCAATGGAAACCCACAGGTGGATGGAGAGGAGATGGACTAGCAGTGGGAAGACATTTAAGATGGATTCCCAGGTACAGATACAGGTACAGAATAACGGTACAGAATCCAGGTACAGAATAACGAGGACCTGAAGCCCCTGTTCAGATCATGGAGAGGAGTCCATGAGAGACCTGGCAGAACATGGAACTTATCTCACGAGCGCATGAGGATCAGGGGGCCTGGAGTCACCTCCACTGTCCACAGGATCAGGGAAGGTTGGAGGTGAGACCAGGAGACACAAGGTGAGACCATGGGACACTGACACAGCCATGCAGCCTTCTGGTGACAGAGGGAGCTCTGGGGTCAGGCCCACATCCCCACAAGATGTCTGATAATGGTGGGCAGCAGGAAGGGAGTGTATGAAAGGCATTCAGCTCATATTTTTGGACAAGAGGATCACAGATTGTAATGCAGGGACTGGTCTGCCCCAGACAGACTTCGGGTATGTGAGACGCCCTAGATCAGAAGCTACTCCAGATGTCCTCACACTGGCCTGCAGGTGACCAGCAGTGATCATCCTAGGGAACAGGGGAAACCCCTTCTTGCAGACTCACCATGTCCGGGGCAAGGACTGGATTAAGCTGAGACCTATGTCTAGAAGCACTGAGAGGAAGCCAATGTGTGGGGCGGGCTCTATGGCAGACACTCTGCAAGTGAGCATGTGGCCATTTCTCTCTGCAGGGATGACGGTCCTGAGGCACCCAGCCAGCTCCTGACACAGTGAGTGTGAGAGGCTCAAACATGTCTGCTGCTTAGTTTCCTTAGGACAGGGCTAACCGTCCTGGGGCCTGGGACCACCATCTTCCCCTGGTTCCCAGCGGGAGCGGGTGACCTGGTGGGGTCCAGCCCCACACGCAGTCTCTGAGACTGGCTAGCAGCACAGCCTGCCTCCAGCCCCAGCACCCCTATCTGGTAGTGTGCCCATGCTCCAAGACTCTGGATGCAGCCACAGAGGTCAGGGTGCAGGCACAGCACACCCGCCCTCCTGCGGAGGACACTGAAGTGAAGGACAGTGAGCTTTAGTTCAAGGTAAGGGGTAGGAGAAGCGTCTTAGCATCCTGATTTCTACTGGTTCACAGCAGAGCGAGGACAAGGTGGACACCACACCATCACCACCAGGACCCCCTTCCCAGCCTCCCTACAGGGACTGCAGGTGGTCCGGTAGAGCTAGAAAGTGTTGCAGGTTTTGGTGAATTTGAGTCTTGAGATGATAATCAGAAAGAAGGGCCCAATTAGTAGCCGAGCTGGTCCTCAGGATGGAGTCTTCCACGGCAGAGAGTAAGCCACTGCTTCTCTACCTCAAGTGCCTCTAGGCTGTCAGAAGCTTTGAAGGCACACCAGCAATGGGTCCTAACCCCGGTGAGCCTGAGTCAGACTCCTCCCTGGGCTGCATCTTGAGAGGATGTAGCCATGAAACATTTGCAGGATTAAGGTCCTGGGCCCTCAAAGTAATGTCTAAGCGAGAAACCTCCATGTGTGACAAGCCTGAAGGAAGAGAGGCCTCTGGAGGCCTCATTGTCCACAGTGGGCAGGACTGGATAGCCCTAGATCAGAAGCTACTCCAGATGTCCTCACACTGGCCTGCAGGTGACCAGCAGTGATCATCCTAGGGAACAGGGGAAACCCCTTCTTGCAGACTCACCATGTCCGGGGCAAGGACTGGATTAAGCTGAGACCTATGTCTAGAAGCACTGAGAGGAAGCCAATGTGTGGGCGGGCTCTATGGCAGACACTCTGCAAGTGAGCATGTGGCCATTTCTCTCTGCAGGGATGACGGTCCTGAGGCACCCAGCCAGCTCCTGACACAGTGAGTGTGAGAGGCTCAAACATGTCTGCTGCTTAGTTTCCTTAGGACAGGGCTAACCGTCCTGGGGCCTGGGACCACCATCTTCCCCTGGTTCCCAGCGGGAGCGGGTGACCTGGTGGGGTCCAGCCCCACACGCAGTCTCTGAGACTGGCTAGCAGCACAGCCTGCCTCCAGCCCCAGCACCCCTATCTGGTAGTGTGCCCATGCTCCAAGACTCTGGATGCAGCCACAGAGGTCAGGGTGCAGGCACAGCACACCCGCCCTCCTGCGGAGGACACTGAAGTGAAGGACAGTGAGCTTTAGTTCAAGGTAAGGGGTAGGAGAAGCGTCTTAGCATCCTGATTTCTACTGGTTCACAGCAGAGCGAGGACAAGGTGGACACCACACCATCACCACCAGGACCCCCTTCCCAGCCTCCCTACAGGGACTGCAGGTGGTCCGGTAGAGCTAGAAAGTGTTGCAGGTTTTGGTGAATTTGAGTCTTGAGATGATAATCAGAAAGAAGGGCCCAATTAGTAGCCGAGCTGGTCCTCAGGATGGAGTCTTCCACGGCAGAGAGTAAGCCACTGCTTCTCTACCTCAAGTGCCTCTAGGCTGTCAGAAGCTTTGAAGGCACACCAGCAATGGGTCCTAACCCCGGTGAGCCTGAGTCAGACTCCTCCCTGGGCTGCATCTTGAGAGGATGTAGCCATGAAACATTTGCAGGATTAAGGTCCTGGGCCCTCAAAGTAATGTCTAAGCGAGAAACCTCCATGTGTGACAAGCCTGAAGGAAGAGAGGCCTCTGGAGGCCTCATTGTCCACATCCTGGGGCAGCAGGCCATTCATTACCAGGACCAACTCCAGGCTCCATAGGAAGGACCCACCTCCATGTCACATCATCTTACTTCACCACCATGGTTTTGTGATGACAAAGTGTGTGGGTTGGGATTTATACCTGTGAGTTTTGAGGAGGGAAAAGGCAGCCCTTGACAGTCAGAAGCTGGCTTGGCATGGTCTAGGGCCCTCCTGTTAACACCAGAGAGAAACTGAGGTAGAAGCAGGGCCCTCAGTGGTCACGTCTGAACAGACAGAACATGGATCTTGTCCAAAGCACAAAACTCTCATCACTCTCTCCCAGCTGGTGTGAGGGAAGACCACACCCTAGACTCCCTCCTCCCACTAAGAACGTTGAGACTCCCGTCATAAAACTGCCCATGTGCTTGGACAGAGCACTGCTTCCTCAGACTCCCCTCCAACCACCGAGCACCAGCAAGAGCCAATGGGCCGTCCCGACACGGTGACGCTGTGTGTTGATGCCACCCTCTGAACCCAGTTGTTCCGACTCGGTTGGTCCTGGGGGCACTTGGCCTCAACAGCGTGAAGACACTGAGATCACCCCGCTACTTAGACAAGGTGCAGTAGAGAGCATGACCTGGGTTTATGGAATTTATTGATTAAAAGAACAAATCCTACAGTTCTGGGATGCTTGTTATTGGCCAAGCAAGATGCTAGAGCATGTTTTTGCTTTGCTGCTGAGCACAGGTAGACAGACTCCTTGGACTCTTCAGCCTCTCCCTGGATAGTCCTGTTTGACTGAGTAGTGATGGTGACAGGTTTTAAAATACGAGAAACAAAAACGTTAAATAATAATGCTGTTCAGATGCATGCTTTGGTCGTTGACACAGTTGGTACCACATGTGGACACATCACTGACCCAATATTCAGCCTTGCTCTTTGGTTCAGACCTCAGGAGCATTTTTGTCCAGATCTTCCGGCAGGGCTGTCCTGGGGATGAGAGTGGGTTGGTGCCACTGGGCTGAGCTGGGATGGGCCGCGACAGGTTCCAGGAGGGGCACGGGCAAGCATGGGCAGTGAACGGCAAGCGCAACCTGCTGCAGCTGCAAATGGCAAGACCTGCTGGGGCACCTCAGCACCCGGCCGCTGTTCCCTTGCTGTGAGTGGCGGCTTCAGGGGCCAGGGTGTGTGGTGGGCCAGCCCACATCCATCATCCACAACCACACCAGCCCCTGGTGTGAGGGGCTCTCAATAACGTCTCACAGGAGGATGCGGGTTTTGGAACTGGAGCTCTGGAAGCCAGGCTGTTCTTCCAAGGTGTGCTGTGAACAGGGTCTTCTGTGGTCGTGGACCTCCTGGCGTCTCTGCAATAGGACAAAGGAGTGTTGCAGACTGAGTCTGGGAAGGTACCTCATCGTAGATTCAGTTTTCTGGGTGGTCATTTGTTTTCCCCAACTTTTACCCAACTTCAGTGTAAGACTGTGAAGCTGAGGGAAGAGAAGTATGCCAGTGGTAAATCTGAAGGACAAAATTAAGCTTTGAAAGTGTTAAATGCAGATTTTGCAAAAAACAAAATCTAGCTTATGAAGTGCCGTGTTTTTATGATCATAAAAGCTTTGGATGAAATGCAGCTGGATTTTAAAAACTTTTGCTGCCTACATTGTCACTCATGTAATGGACAGCAATTAAATTATATATTGAATTCAATTACTTCCAAAAGAAATAGTTTTCTAATTATTGAAGCCATCTTTTGATGATAGGAAATTAAATCTTTTCAATTTCTTTTAAATGAGAGTTTTAAAAAATAGAATTCTTGTTGAGTTTATGGAATCTTGCACTTTAGCACTGACTTTTTTTTTTAAGCATTTCTTTCAAAATCTCCCAACTTTTCAGTGTGAGATGTGGAGAGGAACACATACTATTGATTGACCTAGATGGTGAGAGAAGGTTGTGGTCCAGATGCGGGGTGTGTGCAGGGTAACCAGGCGCCCACGTCAGCTCTGGCTGCTGACAGAAGCCCCAGAAAGGACAGCCAACACGACAGACACAGGCTTCTCGTATTCTGGAGGCTGGACGTCCGAGACCAAAGTGCCAGCAAATCTGATGTCTGATGAGGACCTGCTTCCTGGTTCATAGACACTGTCTTCTCACTGTGCCCTCGCCTCGAGGAAGCAGGCGGGTTGGTGGGGACCCTTATACATGGGCAGGAATCCCATCATGAGGCTCCATCCTCATGACCTCCTGGCCTACCAAAGGCCAAGACCTTTAAGCCCATAGCGGCAGGCAAACATAATTCTTTTTAACTAAGTATGTAGCAAGAAGGCAGAAAAGCTAAGCAGAGAAGTGCATGTGCCAGCCCAAAAAAAGGGTAGGCTTCATGTAGGGTCGGGTTTTGGAACTGGAGCTCTGGAAGCCAGGCTGTTCTTCCAAGGTGTGCTGTGAACAGGGTCTTCTGTGGTCGTGGACCTCCTGGCGTCTCTGCAATAGGACAAAGGAGTGTTGCAGACTGAGTCTGGGAAGGTACCTCATCGTAGATTCAGTTTTCTGGGTGGTCATTTGTTTTCCCCAACTTTTACCCAACTTCAGTGTAAGACTGTGAAGCTGAGGGAAGAGAAGTATGCCAGTGGTAAATCTGAAGGACAAAATTAAGCTTTGAAAGTGTTAAATGCAGATTTTGCAAAAAACAAAATCTAGCTTATGAAGTGCCGTGTTTTTATGATCATAAAAGCTTTGGATGAAATGCAGCTGGATTTTAAAAACTTTTGCTGCCTACATTGTCACTCATGTAATGGACAGCAATTAAATTATATATTGAATTCAATTACTTCCAAAAGAAATAGTTTTCTAATTATTGAAGCCATCTTTTGATGATAGGAAATTAAATCTTTTCAATTTCTTTTAAATGAGAGTTTTAAAAAATAGAATTCTTGTTGAGTTTATGGAATCTTGCACTTTAGCACTGACTTTTTTTTTTAAGCATTTCTTTCAAAATCTCCCAACTTTTCAGTGTGAGATGTGGAGAGGAACACATACTATTGATTGACCTAGATGGTGAGAGAAGGTTGTGGTCCAGATGCGGGGTGTGTGCAGGGTAACCAGGCGCCCACGTCAGCTCTGGCTGCTGACAGAAGCCCCAGAAAAGGACAGCCAACACGACAGACACAGGCTTCTCGTATTCTGGAGGCTGGACGTCCGAGACCAAAGTGCCAGCAAATCTGATGTCTGATGAGGACCTGCTTCCTGGTTCATAGACACTGTCTTCTCACTGTGCCCTCGCCTCGAGGAAGCAGGCGGGTTGGTGGGGACCCTTATACATGGGCAGGAATCCCATCATGAGGCTCCATCCTCATGACCTCCTGGCCTACCAAAGGCCAAGACCTTTAAGCCCATAGCGGCAGGCAAACATAATTCTTTTTAACTAAGTATGTAGCAAGAAGGCAGAAAAGCTCAGAGATGGTCAGAGAAGTGCATGTCTTAGGAGAATCACAGATAATCTAAACACATATTGAGACAGACTGAACATTTCCTGAAACTCCTCACACAATGTGCCAAATATATCATGTAATGTCTAAACTCATGATAGAGCTGGACCTATCTGACAGCACGTGTTCGTTCAGCATTTCTTTTCTTTTTTTTTTTTTTTAAAGATTTATTTATTTATTTATTTGGGTGGGGGTGGGGTGGGGGGGGGGGGGGAGTGGGCGGGCCACTTCTATTGGTCTTTCATTTCTCTATTTTCATTCGTCTTCGATCTTTGGTTCCTGTGGGCTTCCCATCACAGTGGCGTCTGTCGTTGCAGAGCGCCAGCTCTGGGCGCATGCGCTTCAGAGCTCCGGCTCGGTAATTGGACACATCAGTCCAGCCGCTCCGCGGCACGTGGGATCTTCCCAGGCCAGGGCTCGAACCGGCGCCCCTTGCACTGCAAGGCGGTGTCCCTACCCACTGGACCACCAGGGGAAGCCCTGTTCAGCATTTCTTCAATGCAAAGTATTTGTAAACTGAGATACTTGCATATAGAGACGAAGGACACTTGCCCCTTTTTGAGGCCTGTCAGTCTATGGCAGACAGAAGACATAACAGCTACCCCTCACGCGGTGAGAAACGAAGAACTCTGGCTTCGCAAAGACCAGGTGAGCTGGAGAGGGAGGGAGTTCCCTCCGTTGGAGGGCCCACACAGCTGTTGTCCACAGGGTCTGCTTTGAGAGTGCTGCAGAGAGGTGTGTGAATCCACAGAAACATGCAGAGGAAGGAGGGAGCACCGCAGCTGTGTACAGGCCTGAGGCACCTGCTCTTCTGAAGACGTGGGGGGAGTGGCCTCTGTGTCCCCGGGGACCCTGCACGCCACACCCGCCCCCCTGCCCTCCTAACCTCTCGGGCTAGACCCACGCAATCTCTCGTGTCCCACTCTGCTCTGCCGTCCCCGCGCTGCTGGGCCTCAGGGACCCACAGCCTCCGGTGTCTGCCCCCAGCCCTGCCCTCGCTGCGGCAGGCAAACATAATTCTTTTAACTAAGTATGTAGCAAGAAGGCAGAAAAGCTCAGAGATGGTCAGAGAAGTGCATGTCTTAGGAGAATCACAGATAATCTAAACACATATTGAGACAGACTGAACATTTCCTGAAACTCCTCACACAATGTGCCAAATATATCATGTAATGTCTAAACTCATGATAGAGCTGGACCTATCTGACAGCACGTGTTCGTTCAGCATTTCTTTTCTTTTTTTTTTTTTTAAAGATTTATTTATTTATTTATTTAGGTGGGGGTCGGGTTGGGGAGGGAGGGGAGTGGGCGGGCCACTTCTATTGGTCTTTCATTTCTCTATTTTCATTCGTCTTCGATCTTTGGTTCCTGTGGGCTTCCCATCACAGTGGCGTCTGTCGTTGCAGAGCGCCAGCTCTGGGCGCATGCGCTTCAGAGCTCTGGCTCGGTAATTGGACACATCCGTCCAGCCGCTCCGTGGCACGTGGGATCTTCCCAGGCCAGGGCTCGAACCGGCGCCCCTTGCACTGCAAGGCGGTGTCCCTACCCACTGGACCACCAGGGGAAGCCCTGTTCAGCATTTCTTCAATGCAAAGTATTTGTAAACTGAGATACTTGCATATAGAGACGAAGGACACTTGCCCCTTTTTGAGGCCTGTCAGTCTATGGCAGACAGAAGACATAACAGCTACCCCTCACGCGGTGAGAAACGAAGAACTCTGGCTTCGCAAAGACCAGGTGAGCTGGAGAGGGAGGGAGTTCCCTCCGTTGGAGGGCCCACACAGCTGTTGTCCACAGGGTCTGCTTTGAGAGTGCTGCAGAGAGGTGTGTGAATCCACAGAAACATGCAGAGGAAGGAGGGAGCACCGCAGCTGTGTACAGGCCTGAGGCACCTGCTCTTCTGAAGACGTGGGGGGAGTGGCCTCTGTGTCCCCGGGGACCCTGCACGCCACACTGCTCTGCCCTCCTACCTCTCGTAACCCACTCCTCAGCAAGCACTGCAGATCCACCCTGAGTGCCTGGAGACCCACGCAATGCTCTCGTGTCCACTCTGCTCTGCCGCCCTGCGCTGCTGGGTCCTTCCAGTGGACCCACAGCCTCCTGGTGTCTGCCTCCCGAGCCCTGCCCTCACAGAGAAGTCTAGCTGGTCAGCTCTTCTGCCCACATCCTGCTGTCTTCCACGTCAGGGACCCTGGGAACTGCTGACCCTGGCCCTTCACCAGCCTGGCCTGGTGGCCGAGCCACCTGCCCCATGAGGGTCTGCGTCCACATGTCCTGCTCTGCAGAGCTCTGTTTTCATCACAGGGACACTGATGTCTGAGTGTCTGCCAAGTAGTAACATCTTTTGGTGCTTTATTGTATGTTTATTTGCATTTTTTTAAGCTTAGATGATTTTTCAAGTTTGGTGGTATGAGTAGTTACATTTCTCTTGGGTTTTACTTTAATCATTTTTAAATCCTTACTTTTTAGTAATCTGGTTTTTATTCCTCCATGAGATGTGAGATGGTAATCTAAGTGGTTTTTACCACAACTATTTATTTAAAAAACACCTCATGGTCAATCTGGGATGTTTCCATGGGTTTCTTGGTGAGGAACAGTGGGAGGCTGGCTTGGGAGCTACTCCCAGTGTCTCCTGGGTCACTATCCATCGGAAAAAAATTTAGAATACATGGAACACAGATTCCACATTTAGGGTCGAATACCTATGGTCTGCAAGAAGTTTCCAGGCATGTAATCATGTCTTGGTTAAATATAAATTCCTGAACTTATGGCTAAAGTTGCTATCTTGAGACCAAGAGTGTACAAATGGGCAAAAATCATAAGGAAAATCGCAGTTTTTCCGAGTTTGCCTACTATCTGTCAAAAATATGATAAACCTGTTGTACTCTAGTAGAGCTGTATTTCTGTAAAATAGGTTGTCAGTAAAACCAGTGTATGTCTTGGCTTGAAACTGAAAACAAGAATCAGTGGGCTTGATATGTATATACATGCCAACCTTAATTAACAGACTAATACACACAAGCCTAACACAAATGGATTTGTTTGAGGGCCCTGGAGGCGAGCTTGGGATCTGACTGCTGTGTGTTTCAGCTTAGCTCCCTGAGGAGGCGTGACCGGCACCTACCAGGCTGAAAGGCTTTCAAGCACTGCAGATCCACCCTGAGTGCCTGGAGACCCACGCAATGCTCTCGTGTCCACTCTGCTCTGCCGCCCTGCGCTGCTGGGTCCTTCCAGTGGACCCACAGCCTCCTGGTGTCTGCCTCCCGAGCCCTGCCCTCACAGAGAAGTCTAGCTGGTCAGCTCTTCTGCCCACATCCTGCTGTCTTCCACGTCAGGGACCCTGGGAACTGCTGACCCTGGCCCTTCACCAGCCTGGCCTGGTGGCCGAGCCACCTGCCCCATGAGGGTCTGCGTCCACATGTCCTGCTCTGCAGAGCTCTGTTTTCATCACAGGGACACTGATGTCTGAGTGTCTGCCAAGTAGTAACATCTTTTGGTGCTTTATTGTATGTTTATTTGCATTTTTTTAAGCTTAGATGATTTTTCAAGTTTGGTGGTATGAGTAGTTACATTTCTCTTGGGTTTTACTTTAATCATTTTTAAATCCTTACTTTTTAGTAATCTGGTTTTTATTCCTCCATGAGATGTGAGATGGTAATCTAAGTGGTTTTTACCACAACTATTTATTTAAAAAACACCTCATGGTCAATCTGGGATGTTTCCATGGGTTTCTTGGTGAGGAACAGTGGGAGGCTGGCTTGGGAGCTACTCCCAGTGTCTCCTGGGTCACTATCCATCGGAAAAAATTGAGAATACATGGAACACAGATTCCACATTTAGGGTCGAATACCTATGGTCTGCAAGAAGTTTCCAGGCATGTAATCATGTCTTGGTTAAATATAAATTCCTGAACTTATGGCTAAAGTTGCTATCTTGAGACCAAGAGTGTACAAATGGGCAAAAAATCATAAGGAAAATCGGCGCAGTTTTTCCGAGTTTGCCTACTATCTGTCAAAAATATGATAAACCTGTTGTACTCTAGTAGAGCTGTATTTCTGTAAAATAGGTTGTCAGTAAAACCAGTGTATGTCTTGGCTTGAAACTGAAAACAAGAATCAGTGGGCTTGATATGTATATACATGCCAACCTTAATTAACAGACTAATACACACAAGCCTAACACAAATGGATTTGTTTGAGGGCCCTGGAGGCGAGCTTGGGATCTGACTGCTGTGTGTTTCAGACTCCTAGCTCCCTGAGGAGGCGTGACCGGCACCTACCAGGCTGAAAGGGCTTTCAACATTGTCAGCAGGCTTCTCAGACACTGTTCATGGGAATCTAAGCGTGATCAACAATTATGCTGCTTTGGGGAAATAACCCATTCTCAGACCTTGAAATTATATTCCTGGGGAAGCTTGTTTCTGCAGCAGGCAGCATCTGTTTTTTATTGGGGTCTTGCCTCTTTTTAATTGTGCAGCTGGTTTGAGAGAGAAAAAGCTTGTCATGTAATCTGTTTGGGACTGAGGTTGAGCAGCAAATTCACTTCAGTTTCCAGGACAGGCAAGTTCTAAGAGGCAAATCAACACCTCCCCGCTCCTCAAAGCCACTGAGCCATGCACTCTGAGGCTGGTCGTTTATTTATAAATCACCCTCTTTAGGGAGTGGGGAGGCCCCTCAGGGACAGGGCAATTGCAAGCTGGGAGGTCTACACCCTGCTTCTAGGGCTGCAGTGAGGACAGAAGTACTGGAGTTTATATACCTTCTTTCTCCGAGCTTTGTTATGTACACGTCACTCTGCTTTCTCAGTGGACACACTGGCCTAGAGCCCGTGTGTCCAAGCCTGGCCTTGAGGACCAGTCTTTTCAGGGTTTCACCAATCTCTTCTGGTGTGAGGTCCTTGCATTACTAATGAAATTTTGTGGGAATAAATTAAGCTCACTGTGCTATAGACCCTAGAAATTAGAATTTTTTTTTCTCTTCTTTGGTTTTTTGAGTGTCCTTGCATTACAGATTTAAAAAAATAGCTCATGACTATCTTGAGACCAAGAGTGTACAAATGGGCAAAAATCAAAGGAAAATCGCAGTTTTTCCGAGTTTGCCTACTATCTGTCAAAAATATGATAAACCTGTTGTACTCTAGTAGAGCTGTATTTCTGTAAAATAGGTTGTCAGTAAAACCAGTGTATGTCTTGGCTTGAAACTGAAAACAAGAATCAGTGGGCTTGATATGTATATACATGCCAACCTTAATTAACAGACTAATACACACAAGCCTAACACAAATGGATTTGTTTGAGGGCCCTGGAGGCGAGCTTGGGATCTGACTGCTGTGTGTTTCAGACTCCTAGCTCCCTGAGGAGGCGTGACCGGCACCTACCAGGCTGAAAGGGCTTTCAACATTGTCAGCAGGCTTCTCAGACACTGTTCATGGGAATCTAAGCGTGATCAACAATTATGCTGCTTTGGGGAAATAACCCATTCTCAGACCTTGAAATTATATTCCTGGGGAAGCTTGTTTCTGCAGCAGGCAGCATCTGTTTTTTATTGGGGTCTTGCCTCTTTTTAATTGTGCAGCTGGTTTGAGAGAGAAAAAGCTTGTCATGTAATCTGTTTGGGACTGAGGTTGAGCAGCAAATTCACTTCAGTTTCCAGGACAGGCAAGTTCTAAGAGGCAAATCAACACCTCCCCGCTCCTCAAAGCCACTGAGCCATGCACTCTGAGGCTGGTCGTTTATTTATAAATCACCCTCTTTAGGGAGTGGGGAGGCCCCTCAGGGACAGGGCAATTGCAAGCTGGGAGGTCTACACCCTGCTTCTAGGGCTGCAGTGAGGACAGAAGTACTGGAGTTTATATACCTTCTTTCTCCGAGCTTTGTTATGTACACGTCACTCTGCTTTCTCAGTGGACACACTGGCCTAGAGCCCGTGTGTCCAAGCCTGGCCTTGAGGACCAGTCTTTTCAGGGTTTCACCAATCTCTTCTGGTGTGAGGTCCTTGCATTACTAATGAAATTTTGTGGGAATAAAAATTAAGCTCACTGTGCTATAGACCCTAGAAATTAGAATGTTTTCGTGTTTCTTTCATCTATTATTTTTCGTTTATACAGCAGATATTTTGTATTCCTATGCACAACTTATAGGATAGATTACCATCTTGAGCACTTTAAAACAGATTTAAAAAAAAATCTCATGTGAAATGCTTTATTATGTTTTTCCTTGTTTGTAGTGGTCTTTTTAAAAGAGCACAGGTATTTGCACAAAATAGTGATGACAGAGAAGGGGTTCAGCTCCCAGCCCCTGATTTCCTGCCTGTAAAGAGGGCAGGAGCAGGTGACGAGCCCCAGCAGTGCCCACCTGGTGTACGCATGCAAGTCCATGCAGCTCCATGGCCACTGCATCCTCTCCTGTGACGAGGTTCTAGCTGGGCTGGTGGCTATTGCTATTTCCAGTGAACAGTCTGCAACTGTGCCAAGCCTCTTCCTCGGCAATGAACTTGCCTCACCCTCATGGACACTCACCCACTTCCCAAACCCCACAGCCTTCGGACTGTGACTGGCTTTAGCCCTAGAGGCCACCTGAGCACCCGTGTCAGCCCAGGGCCTCACAGGCTGCTCCATTCTCCCTGGGGACCCTGGAGACTTGAATGGAATAATATTTATACGTCCTAAGTAACAATTTTGCTGAAAAGAAAAAATCTTTCTCAGTTGCCTGACACATGAATGAGTTCCTCCATGGAACCTTCCTCTGAGGTGCTGGCCGTAAGATACTCCTGGGGACCTGAGATGTTTTATACACACAGGTGGAAGAGTGTGTGTTTCACCCACACCTCCGTTAGCCATAACTCATTTCACACATTAGCAAGGTAATGCTCAAAATTCTTCAAGCTAAGCTTCAACAGTACATGAACCGAGAACTTCCAAATGTACAAGCTGGATTTAGAAAAGCCAGAGGAACCAGAGATCAAGTTGCCAATCTGCTGGATCATAGAAAAAGCAAAGGAATTCCATAAAAAAGCACCTACTTCTGCTTTATTTAGTATGATAAAGCCTTTGACTGTGTGAATCGCAACAAACTGAAAAGTTCTTAAAGAGATGGGAACACCAGACCACCTTACCTCCTGAGAAACCCGTGCACAGATCAAGAAGCAACAGTTAGAGTTGGACATGGAACAAGAGACTGGTTCAAAGTTGGGAAAGGAGTACGTCAAGACTTTATACTGTAACCTTGCTTATCTGACTTATATGCAGAATACATCATGTGAAATGCTGGTCCGGATGAAGCACAAGGTGGAATCAGGATTGCTGGGAGAAATATCAATAACCTCAGGTATGCAGATGACACTACCCTAAGGGTGGAGGGTGAAGAGGAACTAAAGAGCCTCTTGATGGAGGTGAAAGAGGAGAGCAAAAAAGATGGCCTAGAACTCAACATTCAAAAACTAAAGGATCGGAACATGCAAGTCCATGCAGCTCCATGGCCACTGCATCCTCTCCTGTGACGAGGTTCTAGCTGGGCTGGTGGCTATTGCTATTTCCAGTGAACAGTCTGCAACTGTGCCAAGCCTCTTCCTCGGCAATGAACTTGCCTCACCCTCATGGACACTCACCCACTTCCCAAACCCCACAGCCTTCGGACTGTGACTGGCTTTAGCCCTAGAGGCCACCTGAGCACCCGTGTCAGCCCAGGGCCTCACAGGCTGCTCCATTCTCCCTGGGGACCCTGGAGACTTGAATGGAATAATATTTATACGTCCTAAGTAACAATTTTGCTGAAAAGAAAAAATCTTTCTCAGTTGCCTGACACATGAATGAGTTCCTCCATGGAACCTTCCTCTGAGGTGCTGGCCGTAAGATACTCCTGGGGACCTGAGATGTTTTATACACACAGGTGGAAGAGTGTGTGTTTCACCCACACCTCCGTTAGCCATAACTCATTTCACACATTAGCAAGGTAATGCTCAAAATTCTTCAAGCTAAGCTTCAACAGTACATGAACCGAGAACTTCCAAATGTACAAGCTGGATTTAGAAAAGCCAGAGGAACCAGAGATCAAGTTGCCAATCTGCTGGATCATAGAAAAAGCAAAGGAATTCCATAAAAAAGCACCTACTTCTGCTTTATTTAGTATGATAAAGCCTTTGACTGTGTGAATCGCAACAAACTGAAAAGTTCTTAAAGAGATGGGAACACCAGACCACCTTACCTCCTGAGAAACCCGTGCACAGATCAAGAAGCAACAGTTAGAGTTGGACATGGAACAAGAGACTGGTTCAAAGTTGGGAAAGGAGTACGTCAAGACTTTATACTGTAACCTTGCTTATCTGACTTATATGCAGAATACATCATGTGAAATGCTGGTCCGGATGAAGCACAAGGTGGAATCAGGATTGCTGGGAGAAATATCAATAACCTCAGGTATGCAGATGACACTACCCTAAGGGTGGAGGGTGAAGAGGAACTAAAGAGCCTCTTGATGGAGGTGAAAGAGGAGAGCAAAAAAGATGGCCTAGAACTCAACATTCAAAAAACTAAGATCATGGCATCCGGTACCATCACTTCATGGCAAATAGATGGGGAAATAATGGAAATAGTGACAGACTTTATGATCTTGGGTTTCAAAATCACTGCAGATGTTGACGGCAGCCACTTGCTTCTTGGAAGAAAAGCTATGACAAACCTAGAAAGCGTATTAAAAAGCAGAGACATTACATTTCTGACAAAGGTCCATATATTCAAAGCCAAAGTTTTCCCGGTAGTCATGTACACATGTGAGAGCTGGACCATAAAGAAGACTGAGAGCCAAAGAACTGATACTTTCAAACTGTTGTGCTAGAGAAGACTCTTGAGAATCCCTTGGACTGCAAGGAGATCAAACTAGTCAATCCTAAAAAGAAATCAACCCTGAATATTCATTGGAAGCACTGATGCTGAAGCTGAAGCTGCAATACTTTGGTCACCTGATGTGAGGAGCCAGTTCATTGGGAAAGATCCTGATGCTGGAAAGATCGGAGGCAGGAGGAGAAGGCGACAACAGAGGAAGAGATGGCATCACTGACTCGACGGACATGAGTTTGAGCAAACTCCGGCAGATGGTGGGGGACGGGGAAGCCTCGCGTGCTGCAGTCCATGAAGTTGCAAAGAGTCAGATGTGACTTACTGACTGGACAACAATTGCTTTTTATTTTTATTTATTTTTCTCTGTTTGGGGAGGGAGGGAACAGCAGATGATGGTGTGATTCACGACCAGCTGCAAACGCTGCACAGCAGCACTCCGAGAGCCTTTGACGGAATGCACAAACTGAAAAGTTCTTAAAGAGATGGGAACACCAGACCACCTTACCTCCTGAGAAACCCGTGCACAGATCAAGAAGCAACAGTTAGAGTTGGACATGGAACAAGAGACTGGTTCAAAGTTGGGAAAGGAGTACGTCAAGACTTTATACTGTAACCTTGCTTATCTGACTTATATGCAGAATACATCATGTGAAATGCTGGTCCGGATGAAGCACAAGGTGGAATCAGGATTGCTGGGAGAAATATCAATAACCTCAGGTATGCAGATGACACTACCCTAAGGGTGGAGGGTGAAGAGGAACTAAAGAGCCTCTTGATGGAGGTGAAAGAGGAGAGCAAAAAAGATGGCCTAGAACTCAACATTCAAAAAACTAAGATCATGGCATCCGGTACCATCACTTCATGGCAAATAGATGGGGAAATAATGGAAATAGTGACAGACTTTATGATCTTGGGTTTCAAAATCACTGCAGATGTTGACGGCAGCCACTTGCTTCTTGGAAGAAAAGCTATGACAAACCTAGAAAGCGTATTAAAAAGCAGAGACATTACATTTCTGACAAAGGTCCATATATTCAAAGCCAAAGTTTTCCCGGTAGTCATGTACACATGTGAGAGCTGGACCATAAAGAAGACTGAGAGCCAAAGAACTGATACTTTCAAACTGTTGTGCTAGAGAAGACTCTTGAGAATCCCTTGGACTGCAAGGAGATCAAACTAGTCAATCCTAAAAAGAAATCAACCCTGAATATTCATTGGAAGCACTGATGCTGAAGCTGAAGCTGCAATACTTTGGTCACCTGATGTGAGGAGCCAGTTCATTGGGAAAGATCCTGATGCTGGAAAGATCGGAGGCAGGAGGAGAAGGCGACAACAGAGGAAGAGATGGCATCACTGACTCGACGGACATGAGTTTGAGCAAACTCCGGCAGATGGTGGGGGACGGGGAAGCCTCGCGTGCTGCAGTCCATGAAGTTGCAAAGAGTCAGATGTGACTTACTGACTGGACAACAATTGCTTTTTATTTTTATTTATTTTTCTCTGTTTGGGGAGGGAGGGAACAGCAGATGATGGTGTGATTCACGACCAGCTGCAAACGCTGCACAGCAGCACTCCGAGAGTTCGGCTTTACATGGTCCCTTCAGAGGCATCAGGCTCTGCACAAAATTCTTTTATCCCTAGTAAATATCTGCATCTGTGGACAGGCTGAAGGAAGACAGCCTCCTCTCCCACCCGCTCAGCGACAAAGCCCTGTCTGTGAATCCGAGGCGCTGGTGTAAATCTTGCACGAGTGTTTCTGAGCTCTGTGATTCTGAAGTGCTTGCTACCCTCATGAATTTCAGTGCCTACCTTTGCAAAACAGGATTAAAACGTGTACTTCTCAGAGTCTATTCAGCAAAGTCTAAGAACATGTTAAGCATCTAAAATAAAGTAGGGGTGCTCACTGACCAGTTCCTTCCCTCTGTTTTGCTTGTAAATCTAATCTCTTGACTGAGAAAATTCAGACAAAAGTAGACTGCTCATTTAATGAAATTATTCCTATTTTGAAAACTGTAAGGCTACAATGAAAAAGAGACAGATCTCAGGTCTGCGTCCTATCTGCCCAGGTAGACATAAAGCCACACTGCAGATGTGTCCCTTCCATGAACTGCAACATGTTGGGGAATTAGCCTCTTGAAGCAGAATTACTCAGCTCAGTGTGAAACAGAACTCACAAAACCAGAGAAAATTGAAAACGCTTGCCCAGGGGCACCCTTGCACATGGAGCACAGCTGGATGTGGTTTAAGTGCTTTCAGCGTGGAGGGTCCATCCAGAAGTGGGACTCCAGAAGGAGAGATTCTTATCAAGGAACAAGACATGCTGTTTTAATCTCACCAAAGTTTCATCTGATTTGAAATTGTAGTGGTTTGTTTTCTTGTTCATACTTTATTTAATAAATTGCAAAATACATGGTGAGTACTTGCTCTGGGCCACGATTCCCCGTCTCTGTGGGGTTACAGTCTCCGGCAGATGGTGGGGGACGGGGAAGCCTCGCGTGCTGCAGTCCATGAAGTTGCAAAGAGTCAGATGTGACTTACTGACTGGACAACAATTGCTTTTTATTTTTATTTATTTTTCTCTGTTTGGGGAGGGAGGGAACAGCAGATGATGGTGTGATTCACGACCAGCTGCAAACGCTGCACAGCAGCACTCCGAGAGTTCGGCTTTACATGGTCCCTTCAGAGGCATCAGGCTCTGCACAAAATTCTTTTATCCCTAGTAAATATCTGCATCTGTGGACAGGCTGAAGGAAGACAGCCTCCTCTCCCACCCGCTCAGCGACAAAGCCCTGTCTGTGAATCCGAGGCGCTGGTGTAAATCTTGCACGAGTGTTTCTGAGCTCTGTGATTCTGAAGTGCTTGCTACCCTCATGAATTTCAGTGCCTACCTTTGCAAAACAGGATTAAAACGTGTACTTCTCAGAGTCTATTCAGCAAAGTCTAAGAACATGTTAAGCATCTAAAATAAAGTAGGGGTGCTCACTGACCAGTTCCTTCCCTCTGTTTTGCTTGTAAATCTAATCTCTTGACTGAGAAAATTCAGACAAAAGTAGACTGCTCATTTAATGAAATTATTCCTATTTTGAAAACTGTAAGGCTACAATGAAAAAGAGACAGATCTCAGGTCTGCGTCCTATCTGCCCAGGTAGACATAAAGCCACACTGCAGATGTGTCCCTTCCATGAACTGCAACATGTTGGGGAATTAGCCTCTTGAAGCAGAATTACTCAGCTCAGTGTGAAACAGAACTCACAAAACCAGAGAAAATTGAAAACGCTTGCCCAGGGGCACCCTTGCACATGGAGCACAGCTGGATGTGGTTTAAGTGCTTTCAGCGTGGAGGGTCCATCCAGAAGTGGGACTCCAGAAGGAGAGATTCTTATCAAGGAACAAGACATGCTGTTTTAATCTCACCAAAGTTTCATCTGATTTGAAATTGTAGTGGTTTGTTTTCTTGTTCATACTTTATTTAATAAATTGCAAAATACATGGTGAGTACTTGCTCTGGGCCACGATTCCCCCGTCTCTGTGGGGTTACAGTGAAGGATGCAGGCCTTTCACATCAGGAATTCAGTGTAACATGTTCACAAGGATGGCGTCAGCTTGCTCAGGAACAGGGCAAGGACTTCCCTGACATGGGCTGCGGGCTAACACTGCCTCTCTTTTCTCCAGAAGTACTCGATTTTATTTAAATTATGTCAACCAGTGCTCCCACCCCAGCCACACTCTGTCTGAGGGTGAACAGAGGCTTTGAAAGGCTTTCTTCTTTCCCATAGCCGTGGCTTAAACTGGACGCCCAGGAAGTATTGCTCCCTGGGTTCTCTATGCCTGTTAGCGTGGTCCCGACTGAAAACAGGCTGCCTCTTGAGGATTAGTTTCCACTGGTTCCCGGTGCTAAAGGTCCCTTTGTGGAGCTAGCCCCTCGACAGCCCCCACCTGACTGGGACTCAGGTTTCCTTGGATGTTTTTCCCGTAGGGAGCTCAACTTGCGCTAGTCTTTCCTGACCTCAGAGGGAGCTGCGCCTATTTTCTTGCAACATTTGCATGTTGACCTTCCTGCTACCCCAGGAACTACCAAATGACATCTTATTGTCCTCAAGACTGAGAAAGACCTACACACTCTCCCCTATCGTGCAAGGCTCTAAGAAGAGGTTGCAGCACCGGGAAAGGTTCTGGTCTCCACCTTCTCTGGTGAGCTGAGCAGTTCCTCAGAAAAGAGACCAGTCATTCCCAAATTTCCGACTCCAAGAACGTAAAGTTCTAGGAAGTAAAGGACATGACATATTAATCAGAATAGTCAGTGGCCCAACAACTGTATTTTTTTTTTTAAACATTTATTTTATTTATTTATCTTCTGGGGGGTGGAGTAGGGAGGGAAGGGGACGGACGGGCCACTTCTATTGGTCTTTCATTTCTCTATTTTCATCCGTCTTTGTTCTTCAGCCCGTGTGGGCCTCCCATCGCCGTGGCCTCTGTCGTCACAGAGCACTACCTCTGGGCGCATGCGCCCCAGGGCTCCGGCTCGGTAGTCGGACACAGCAGTCCAGCCGCTCTGTGGCACGTGGGATCTTCCCAGGCCAGGGATGGAACCGGCGCCCCCTGAACTGCAAGGCGGTGTCCTTACCCACTGGACCACCAGGGGAAGCCCCAACAACTGTATTTTTCAGACACCTGGGACCTTCCCCCTGGGGTTTAGGTCCCCTGGCCGGCCGTGCAGAGACCAGGGGCTGGGGCAGAGGGGCTGGGCTTTCAGACAGGGGTCTGGGCCTAGAGCTGTGCTTCTCTCTCCAGCCAGAGCTGAGTCAGGTGGTGGCCCTGCACAGCGAGCTAGGACTGGGGTTCCCTGGCACCCAGGAGGAGGGCCCCCAACCTCAGCTCTCAGGCGGCTGCTGTTCTCAGCGCAGGGCAGAGCTTGTCTCCCACTCGTGAGTCCACAGGCCCCACAGTCCAGGAGAGGTTGAGATGGGGACAGTGCACAGGGCCTGTGGCCTCAGGCTCATCACCATGGGCACAAGCCCTGGCGCTGCAGGCCCTGCGATGAGGGTGGCCTTGGCTGAAGTCTGTCTACCGACTGAGTTCAGTCACAGCTCACCACCTGGAATGCCGTTTCCAGCCTAGTTCCTTTCCTCTAAGCACTGCTTCTTTCCTAGCCCAGCTACCACTGCCTATGATGGTTTCCTCCTATTGAGCTGAGAGTTGTCCACACAAACCTTTGTTGGGCTTGATTTTCTACCCCCTGCTCCTCGATGCCCCTTGTTGTTAAGAAACTGGACTTAGGTATGGAATATACACTTCCGTTTGAAAATTAAACCTTAATATCTGGCATCAAGAGTGTTAACATACCTTTACGTGCAGAGTGTGAAGTTGAATTTTTAAATTTCTTATGCCTTATTACTACTTGAATTCTGGTTTATACCATCTCACTTTGTAGATAAATTGAGATCCTTTTCACTGAACCTGAGAGATTTAGGCCCGCTTGTGCTTCTTAGCAAGAAGGCCGAGGGAAGCTGTGCAGCAGCGCAGGCCACGCAGACAGTTTCTCAATGCGCTTGGGTTTCCCGGGCCCTGCCTCAGCTGCCTCCGCACCACTTACAGCCCGTTCTCAATCAGTGACTCATTTTAATAGGAAAGCTCAATTCTATTAATGTGACTCCTCTGGACATCAGTGCGATTTTCGCTCTGCAGTTTCCTTCCTGTTGTTCTTTCAGATCACTTAATATTTCATATCCGTAATTAGCAAATTCTTATTATTTGGTGCTAATTTTAAGCATCCTATCTTTTTTTGTAAGATCCTTTTTCAGTAAAGTAAGCATAATTTCTTCTAAATATTCCCTGTTTCATCCATTTACAGTTACGATACTGCTCTGCACCCGGGGTCACAGGGCTCTTCCACTCCTCGAGATGGAATGACAAGTTTTCTCCTCAGCTGGGATTCTGCCCACTGACCCTCTGGCATATTTTACTGAGCACCTACTGTGTGGCTGGCACAGAGAGGGCAGATCCGAGAGTAAAGGGAAGAAAGGAGCTGACGTTTATTGAGCACTTTCCCTGTGCCAAGCGCCCTAGCCTCAAGACTTCTGTGAATCAGCTTTCTTGAAACAGATCTTGTAGATGAGGGATCAGAGGCCCGAAAGCAGGAAGCCTGGGGCCTTTGATGCCTGACTCTGGACTCACATGAACAGAGGTTCCCACCAGGCCTCAGGCTTTCCATTTGAACAACCACAGCTGCCACCATCCGCACCAGGCCCCGGGGAGGCAAACAGAGGTAGAGACTGTCGTGAAAGTTCTCAGACCATTTCAGGATCATCTCAGCTTTTGCCAGCCACAGCCAGCTTCTTCAGGAGAAGCGCACAGACGTCGGATGAGCACGGACATGCTCAGCGCCTGGGGCCCTGTAAGCGTGAGGCCCAGGGGCACCAACCCCATCCCAGTCCTTCTGTTCACGACACAGACTCAACAGCTCATCGTTCCTACTCAGTTCTAGCGACTTATTTCAAAAACCAAAAAATCACCTCAGTCTTTTACATTGTAAAAGAGGAAGCCAGCTTTCTTTCCTCAAAATGCTCACATAGCAGAAACTGAGGCAACCAACACTGAGGGAATTAGGAAAGTGTGCAGATTTATTTTAAAGTTTTCATGTACTTTGTTCCGTCTTCAGTGTAGAAGCCTTCAAAAACAGATTTCAAACACTCATAAAAAAAAAACCCTTAATGGAAGTCAGCCTGTTCAATTCTCATTTTAATAGGAAAGCTAAAATTTTGTGACTCCTCTGGACATCAGTGCGATTTTCGCTCTGCAGTTTCCTTCCTGTTGTTCTTTCAGATCACTTAATATTTCATATCCGTAATTAGCAAATTCTTATTATTTGGTGCTAATTTTAAGCATCCTATCTTTTTTTGTAAGATCCTTTTTCAGTAAAGTAAGCATAATTTCTTCTAAATATTCCCTGTTTCATCCATTTACAGTTACGATACTGCTCTGCACCCGGGGTCACAGGGCTCTTCCACTCCTCGAGATGGAATGACAAGTTTTCTCCTCAGCTGGGATTCTGCCCACTGACCCTCTGGCATATTTTACTGAGCACCTACTGTGTGGCTGGCACAGAGAGGGCAGATCCGAGAGTAAAGGGAAGAAAGGAGCTGACGTTTATTGAGCACTTTCCCTGTGCCAAGCGCCCTAGCCTCAAGACTTCTGTGAATCAGCTTTCTTGAAACAGATCTTGTAGATGAGGGATCAGAGGCCCGAAAGCAGGAAGCCTGGGGCCTTTGATGCCTGACTCTGGACTCACATGAACAGAGGTTCCCACCAGGCCTCAGGCTTTCCATTTGAACAACCACAGCTGCCACCATCCGCACCAGGCCCCGGGGAGGCAAACAGAGGTAGAGACTGTCGTGAAAGTTCTCAGACCATTTCAGGATCATCTCAGCTTTTGCCAGCCACAGCCAGCTTCTTCAGGAGAAGCGCACAGACGTCGGATGAGCACGGACATGCTCAGCGCCTGGGGCCCTGTAAGCGTGAGGCCCAGGGGCACCAACCCCATCCCAGTCCTTCTGTTCACGACACAGACTCAACAGCTCATCGTTCCTACTCAGTTCTAGCGACTTATTTCAAAAACCAAAAAATCACCTCAGTCTTTTACATTGTAAAAGAGGAAGCCAGCTTTCTTTCCTCAAAATGCTCACATAGCAGAAACTGAGGCAACCAACACTGAGGGAATTAGGAAAGTGTGCAGATTTATTTTAAAGTTTTCATGTACTTTGTTCCGTCTTCAGTGTAGAAGCCTTCAAAAACAGATTTCACACTCATAATAAACTTAATGGAAGTCAGCTTCTGTGATTCAAGGAAAAACCACCAGGATAAATCGCTTCCGGTCGCTGAGAGGGCGCGCCTTTCCCATCAGCCTTTGACAGCTCAGGGCTGACGGTGCTCTTCTAGGAAAGGTTCGGGAGTGGAGCTGCGGTAGCAGATGGCTGCCTGCACAATAGCTTTAAAACCCAAATGAAAGATGCTCTTTTTCTGCAACTGAGCGTGGATTCCGGGATCCCCTGCAGCCAGCGTCCAGCCTCCTGTGAGGGCAGCAGGAGGACATGGTCCTGTCCCAGGAGCCTCTTCCACCTCATGGGGCCCCCCAGGCTGTCTCTGTTCAGAGAAGGGGGACCCCTTTTATTCTGCCTTTCAGAATGAAGCACATGATACGCATTTTCAAACATATGATGACAGTTGGCAACTCCTGGCCCTTGCTAGACTTGAGCAGCCACACAAAACATTTCACGTTCTCTCAGAACAGGAACTGAGGTCATCTTAAGCACCTAGAAGCATTAGGTTCTTCTTCTTCTTCTTGTTTTTAATGTACAAGTATAATTGATTTACAGTGTTGTATTAGTTACTGGTGTTTGTTTATTTAACTGAGAAAGAAACTGGGATTTAAAAAGTCATAGGAAGTTGGTCTAGGCTATCAGCTGCACTTGTAACCCACGGTCATCTGGGTCCAGATCAAAGGAACATCAGCTTTGCCTGAGGCATAAAGACAGCCTGGACCTCCCACCCCGGCTTTCTTCACCTTTCCTCTCAGTAACCTCGCTTCAGGGTCAGAGGCAAAGCCCTTGCTGCCCTCCAGCCTTCGCTCCTCTCCTGGGACCCGGCCCTGGGTGAGGCTGGGGCAGGGAGAGAGCCCTGTCCTGCCAAGCAGCGCCTGCGGTGCGTGTGCTCCCAGTGGAGACATGCTCATGGGTCAGCCAGGGCATCTTAGGTCTACACCCAGAAAAGAAGGCCAGTGCCTCCCACGTTCCGGGGACAAGGCAGCAGATGCCAGGAAGTTAGGGAAACTACAGAATTGAAACAGAAACCACATTCCTTTCTGACTCCGACAGCAATGGCCAGCAGGTCTGTGTCAACTTCCTGGTGGCAATCGAAGACCAGGGGCTCCTTCGTGGGTGAGTTCCCTCTGCTCCCGTCTCTGACTGTGAGCTACCTTCTGTGCCCCCTCCAGCGGTCCAGTCCCACCTCCTGCCTCCATCGGCAACATCAGCAGCAGGTTTTCTTCCCTGGCAACCTGTTTCCACCAGGACCTCCACACGCAGCTGTCCAAACCTCCTCAGGGCTGGGAGCCCAGAAGTTCCTCCCTTCACTGAGGCTCCTCTGAGGAAGCAGGAAGCGAGGCAGCAGGGTCCTCAAGGCGGGGTGTCTGCACCTCCACTGTGGTTTGGCCACATCTGTTGGCCTCCAAGAACCAGTGAGTTTCCAGTCCTGAGCCCTGGACAGGTTGGGGAACTCTCAGGGCTCATACCGAGTCTGGACTTTGGAGCCAAAGCCTCGGATTCAGTGAGTCTTGGGGAGGCAGTTTTATTTTTTGGAGGCACTGAGGTGCTTGGTGTGGCGGACCCCCCTGCGCTCTGAGGGAGCAAGGCCTGCACTCTCATCTTCATCAAATATCATGGCTCTGGCTGATATGCGTTAGTTCCAAAGAAAGAAGTTGGGTTTATTGGTGGACATAAATTTTTAAATTTGATTTTGCCTTGGACAAGAGCCATGATGACCCAGGAGGGTAAACATTCTTTGGATGAAAATGCACATAAATGGCTTGTGTTTCTCGGGCTGGGTAGTGGCTCAGTCCCAACAGCAGATGAGCATGTTGGCGCCCAGACCCCCTGCTACAGGCGGCAGGCGCAGGCTCGCCGCAGCTGCATGCAAAGCCTGGAAGGGATGGAGGGGAGGAGGTGGTGTGTGTTCTGTTTCATCTGGTAATTAAAAATGGTCTTGTCTCATGACTCTTTTTGTGGCTGCACCGTAGGTTTATTGCACCAAATATGAATTCTTAACTGTATTGCAAAACCAGTAACAATCCACTTGCATCTTAAACCAAGTCAGTAAAAGGTTGTGCCAACTCTGCATGCAGGCTGCTTACAGATCATCTTTCTGGACCCGGAGGAAAGTCAGCCACTCACTTCTTACTCCAGCTGCCAGGTCCCATCAGCCATTGCACACGTCCAACTTTGCCTCGTGGGCTACTTCCCCAGGCCAGGCCGAAGGGATGAGCAGATTACTGTCGCAGACGTCCTGGTGCTGGACCACAGCCCACGGCCTTCGCTGGGCTTAACCCTGGCTGATCCAAGTGTTCCAGCATCTAAGGGTTTAGAAATACAGTGAGTACAGAAACCCCATCACCAGCACATAAATACTAGGCAAATCTGGTGAACGTGTCTGTGGGTGATTTTACAAGTGGGGAATTTCAGGAATTTTCAGGACCTGACATGGTGCCTTTGTGAGTGACTTAGCAGAGAGCACTTGCCCAGGAAGAAGGGCGACCAGTGTGACAAGAAAGAAAGTATGAAAACTGCCCATTCCTCTCATTCTGATGATGCTATGACACGGTCATCAGGATAGACATGAATAAAACACTGATTTGGATTCAAGGGTAATGTGCTACAGTCTCAGGATCCATGATGCTTTTTCATTTCCATTAGGCTTTTACCTTTTGAGACCAATGTTGAAGACATGACATTGGAACTTGGAAAGAGAAATGATTTTAAAAGGAGCAGATTAACTTTTTATTAGCTTAAAAATTCTAGGATCAATTACTAGAAAGTATTGACAAATGAATCTGTGCTTATAATGAGCACTGGGGAGTGAGCAAATACACCCACAGGGGCAGAAACATTAGCATGAAGCCGCTTGCAGCTCCTACAGGGCTGACCCTTGACCTTCCAGACTGGACCATCCCTTCTGGGAGGTACAGGGTAGCCACCCCAGGGGCAGTGAACCTCCATCCGGTGGTGGGTGAGTGTTACAAGAACTTCTGTGAGGACTAGTGACAGGGTGGCCAAACCAATGAGTCCAGGGCTTTTCTGTAGACCAAGCGCACAACAGTTAATGGGTATTTAGTTTCTGTTGAAAACCTCGCAACTTTCACAGCTAGTCCATGACATGTAGTCTGTCTGTCAGCCCAAGGCTTTCTGGGCACAGAGTTGGTGCCTGGAGAGGCCAGACAAGCTGCCCAGTCACTCCACCTTGTCACTCACTTCTCAGGTCGGGATGCCCCATGTCCTTTTCTTCTCTGCAGCCCAACCTCCAACCCTTGTCATGACTTGTTCCCTTGCGCTATCTTGTAGACTCTGGTTGTACTGCGAGCAGAAAACAACCTGTCTTGAGTCCTCCAGTCGAGGGCAGAGACGGGTCTTCTGGAAGGGCCTTGGGAATCTTGTTGATGTCATGATGCCACTGCTCCTAGGTCTCCACACCCATCTATCACCCCTCCACTTAGACAGCTGAAGTCCCTTCTCTCCCCTCCCCCAGCTTAGTAGGCATGGGGGCACACTACTAGGGGTGAGGGGATAACTGGACCGCCAGCCTCACCTTTGTTCTTGACTTTGGAAGTCACCTGCCATGACCAGTGTTTGCTGTCCTGAGTACCTCTCTAAGAGCAGAATGAATTCCAGTCAGGTCAGGACTTACTCCGCTTCCTGGAAGCAGAAAGGATGTCGAGGAAGTGAAGCAAATGGGCATCAGCCATCCCAGAGGGAGGTAAGAGGGCCTGGTAATGTCTTGAAAGTCAGCATGACCTCCTTTATGGCCAACCTGTGGTTCCTGCAGAAGACTTGCGAAGAGCAGTCATGGTGAGTTCCCTCGTGACAGCCAGAAACACAGTCACAGGTGACGCCCACCAACAAGTGGATGAATAAACGATGGGAGGCGTGTTCATGCAGTGGAAGCCTGCTCACTGACTAAAGACAGAAAACCATGCCTACCTCCTGCTTTCGAGGGTGATTCTCACCAAAATATTTCTGAACAAAAGTCAAACCGCAAAGCTATCACATTACACAATTCTGTGGTGTTAACTAATAAGGACGAATGTGATCTAAGGTGTTAGAATCCAAAGTGGTGGTTGCCTTTGGGGTGGGGTTACCTGGAAAAAAAGACATAGGACATTTTTGGGGTGAGAAATCTGATTTGGGGTGCTGTTGCCAGGCGTACAATGTGTGTGCTTCACAGGACATAATTTAACTCAGCAAAACAGAACATAAACGTCTATTTGTCTCCTCTTAATAGCATTCCCATCATGCCTTTATTGCAAAGGAAATTTTCTTCTCACTTGCATGTCCTGGATAAAAATGGTTCTGTTGCATTGTCAGAAACAAGGGCTGCCCAGGACACACCTCCGGTGAGGAACAGAGAGGCTCTTCCCATCCAGGATTTGAGAGGGTAGGCGTGGGTCTGGAAACAAGCCTCTGTTCACACTCAGAAAAGCTGGCAGCTCATGTGAATTCGTTCCCTGGTTCCTCTTTTCCTTTGCCTGAGTCCAGTTTTAGTCTTCTGCTTTTATTCTTCAAAGGTCTTGTTTTACATTTATCTTCTGCCCCTGGTTGGATTTTTATGCTGAAACTGTTCATTATATATGAGATTGTTCACCTCACGCTCTCACTTTGATTCAATTACAAGCCATTGAGCTTTATTGAGATATAAGATTGTGATATAGTGCACAAAATAGTGATCTGATACATTATTACATATACATTACAAGAAGATTCTATAGTCAAGTTAATTAATGCTTCATCACCTCACATATTTATTTATTTATTTTTAATGAGGATCAACCCAATTCTTGATGACTATAATTCATGGATGGACTCTGATGATATTAATATGTTATCCAGGAATACCTGACTTCTGCTCTTTTCCACATTTCACATTTCTGATTTGCCAAAGGAACAATAGGAAAAAAGAAAATAAATGTTACCAATTGAGTTTGAACCAAGCCAGGAAGCTGTAAGGTGTTTATGTGTTATCTTAGCTCAAACCCAACTCTTATCATAGACTACCTATGGATTCTCAAAACAAAAGACAGTGTTAGAATCTGAAAGATAGAGACAGATACAGAGGTAGAGGTAGGAAAAGATAGATAGAGAGAAAGATGCTCCAACTTTCTCCCCTGTGGGCTGTGCTCTTGGTTGGTTCAGCAGCACAGATGGAGGAGGGAAAGCGAGACCCAGAACTAGCCCAGCCCTCAGCAGAGCTGGGCGGTCCGCACCCCGGACCTGACAGGCGATGCTGGGGAAGCGCGTGGAGGGGACGGGGAGGGAGGCGCGGAGAGCTTCCTTCCCACGGGAAAGGCTGGGTTAAGAGACACCCTCTATCCTCAGGACGTGACCTCATTGCCTCTAAGACCCCGGGGCACGTCCTGTGAGTTTCCGTAAAGCTCTCTGGCGATATGGGCTGTGGTAAATCAAACCGCAGGAAGGGGTGTATTGGGAAACAGCACGTTGTTTCAGGGTGCAATTACCATCACAACTCTCTAGAAAAATGATGAGACTGGCAAAGATCTCGGGAATAGTAGATGGGCTTTGCGAGCTCCGATGCAAGACTGTTAGGACTATGTGTCAGAGTCATGTTGTGCCCACAGCATCTGTAATTGACCCCTGCCTTCCCCTCTGATGAATCCTAGACTCTCATTCTTCTAATTATCACCCAGCTGATAGTTTTAATGTGCTGTTGCTCTGTCGAATCTTGAAGGCTGCATTTGCGCTTGATATATTATTGATATGCGGCAGATGCTGCACACCTTAGATGTGAGGGGAAAGCAGTATTAGGATAACATGGCTTTATGTTAATAGGAGGACTTTTTCTTATGTTAATCCAACTTTCCGAATAATGTGTTAGCCCTGGCAGGCAGCTCTGGGCTACAGGATACAGACTTTTAGCATATAGCTATCAAATAAGAAACACCTACTCTTGTTTCTATGTGCTGTGTGGTTCATTAGCCAGGGACTTCAACAGTGGTATAAAGTGTTATAGCCCTACCTCTTCTCCATTTTTTTCTGATGAGTCTCAGCTGAAAGTCAGTTTGCCATATTTTAAGAAGGAAATATGTCTTCTTGGGGAAATATCTCATTTGGGGATAAACTTTTCTCATTAAATGGTGATCCAGCGTAATTATATATGTGATTTTAGATTCATTTATTAAGTTATTCTTACAACATATTTGTTTCAGTGCTGGTCTATGGCATGCAATGCCCACAGCGGGACCAGGTGATGCAGAGATAAACGGTCCCACTCCCAACCGTCTCAGTCTGTAGCTGGATGTCTCAGCTCATGACCTACCAATCACATGGTGCGTCATGTCCATAACAAGAGGTTCTGCTAGCGACGGTGACCCTTACTGAGGAAGGAAACTGTCTCACGAAGACCCAGCCTCACCCACGGGGGTGTAAGCTGTCAGACATGCTCCCGCTCTTCATCCCAGGTCCTCAGTGGTGAAGAAACACGTCTATTTCCAGTCCCTCCAAAGGCACCTTCCACACTTCTGTTTGGATCGGGCATACAGAACTGGAAGTCCAGCCTCAACATTACCCTTGCACACTTACCTGTGAGATAACCCGCAACTCACCCGTTAGCCTGGAGAGTCGCTGTCTGTTCACAAGCTGTGTGCAAATGTCGCCTCTCAATGTTACTACTCCCGGGTGAGCACCACAAGGGCTAGTCACTCACTTTTCTGTGGAGCTGGGCTTACATTGGACATTTGGGAAGTATTTGTTCAGTGAATGGATATGTATAATAAATTGGAGGTTAAATACCAAACTTTTGGGGCTGTGATGGCATTCCACCGGGGAATTAAAAGCCAGCTAACTTGAGTTTAGTGATTTCAGGGCTTTCAACACGAATATTGGAGACTTGTCTGCATGGTTAGCAGAGAGGACATTTCAGGCCTCTGTTATTTATCATCTCCTCCAAAAAGTCCACAGAGAAGCTCAGGTGTGATGCAGGGGTTGAAATGAGGCAGCAGAGGTGGGTGGATGGGAGACTGGCTGGGGTTGAAGGGCACTCGGTTTCCAGCCAAGCTACCAAAGAGTGCAGGCCATGGGCACCTGCCTGCTCCTTCCTGGTCCTTCTTTGACTCTTTCACCTGTTGAGCTCAGATGTGCCTTGTCTTGTGCTCCCAAAACAGAGTTGGCCATGAAATGCAATGTCTGTGTGTACTGAAGGTACAGCCGGGCGTCAGGGGAATCATGGGAGGAGGGTCCAGTGACTGGGTGGCTCAGAACCCCAGCCCCACACTGATCTCCCCACAACCGTGACGGCAGGTCCGCCAAGCCCCCGGCCTCAGCGTTCTCCCTTGGCAACAGAGGGTGGCTGCATGGGGCCTCCAAACCTCACACCAGTCTGAGACTGTGGATTTCTACAGTGCAATGTTTTCTGGGTCTTTATTAGTTAAAGTCTATCAAGTCAGTCTGAATAAGTGAGAATCTGTGCTGACGTCCCCTGTGAGAACTTAGATCCTAGCAGGCTAGCTTCTCCACTGACATTTTTTAGTGACCTTGTGGCTTTGTCTTTTTAAGTAATATTTTCTATTACAGGTACTGATTATAAATTGATACTTTATTTTAAAATCTATTGAAAATACAGTGATACAATACTAAAGAATGAAAACATTTTTTAATTAATCCAAGGTAACTCCTTTTCATTATTTTTGCACCTGTTTTGATACCGTGGTCGGCATAGGTCAAATTACCCTTGCACACTTACCTGTGATAACCCGCAACTCACCCGTTAGCCTGAGCCCACCAATGTCGCCTCGCAATGTTACTACTCCCGGGTGAGCACCACAAGGGCTAGTCACTCACTTTTCTGTGGAGCTGGGCTTACATTGGACATTTGGGAAGTATTTGTTCAGTGAATGGATATGTATAATAAATTGGAGGTTAAATACCAAACTTTTGGGGCTGTGATGGCATTCCACCGGGGAATTAAAAGCCAGCTAACTTGAGTTTAGTGATTTCAGGGCTTTCAACACGAATATTGGAGACTTGTCTGCATGGTTAGCAGAGAGGACATTTCAGGCCTCTGTTATTTATCATCTCCTCCAAAAAGTCCACAGAGAAGCTCAGGTGTGATGCAGGGGTTGAAATGAGGCAGCAGAGGTGGGTGGATGGGAGACTGGCTGGGGTTGAAGGGCACTCGGTTTCCAGCCAAGCTACCAAAGAGTGCAGGCCATGGGCACCTGCCTGCTCCTTCCTGGTCCTTCTTTGACTCTTTCACCTGTTGAGCTCAGATGTGCCTTGTCTTGTGCTCCCAAAACAGAGTTGGCCATGAAATGCAATGTCTGTGTGTACTGAAGGTACAGCCGGGCGTCAGGGGAATCATGGGAGGAGGGTCCAGTGACTGGGTGGCTCAGAACCCCAGCCCCACACTGATCTCCCCACAACCGTGACGGCAGGTCCGCCAAGCCCCCGGCCTCAGCGTTCTCCCTTGGCAACAGAGGGTGGCTGCATGGGGCCTCCAAACCTCACACCAGTCTGAGACTGTGGATTTCTACAGTGCAATGTTTTCTGGGTCTTTATTAGTTAAAGTCTATCAAGTCAGTCTGAATAAGTGAGAATCTGTGCTGACGTCCCCTGTGAGAACTTAGATCCTAGCAGGCTAGCTTCTCCACTGACATTTTTTAGTGACCTTGTGGCTTTGTCTTTTTAAGTAATATTTTCTATTACAGGTACTGATTATAAATTGATACTTTATTTTAAAATCTATTGAAAATACAGTGATACAATACTAAAGAATGAAAACATTTTTTAATTAATCCAAGGTAACTCCTTTTCATTATTTTTGCACCTGTTTTGATATCTCTTTTTGCCTATCTATATCTGTACATGAATTTTGCACTTTTATAAAATTACTTTTATACAGATAATTAGTATTTGACATATCAAGATGAATACTTTTATGTACTTAAGTATGGAAGCATAAAGTGCTGTGAAAATGCAGCAAAAGTATTGTTCAAAGTGTTGTTTTCATTAGATCCATGGGTCAGGAGTGCAGAGCAGGGGCTCATCAAGTGCTCCGCTTGTGACTCTAAGCAGAGCAGCATTCTCAGGGGACACAACACAGTGTCACAGATGAAAGGGTGTCCGACGGGAAGTGATCCAGTGGCCACCAGAGTATCTGCAGTTGCTATAAAACTGCCTCTGCTTCTGTGTCTAACCTTTAGTGACAGTTTGAACTGGCTACTCTAAGCACAGGAGTTTAGTCAGCTGTGGCTTCTTCCTTAATTTCTCATCTACAATGTCAGGGAGTCAGGGTGAGGACAGCGGCGTCACAGTGCCTCCCGAACACTATGGGCTCAATGAATGTTTGCTGGACTGGAACTGCAGTTACAAAGTGTTACATAGGAAGACTGATTCCTAATGGAGTTCTTGACCTGAGGTGATCAAAGGCCTGGGAAAGTCAGACATGGATTGGGAGGATGCCATGTAAGTGTGCGTGTGTTCGTCACTGAGTCGTGTCTGACTCTTTGTGATCCCATGGCCACTGCAGCCTGCGAAGCTCCTCTGTCCATGGAATTCTCCAGGCAACAATACTGGAGTGGGCAGTCATTTTCTCCTCCAGGGGATCTTTCCAACCTAGAGATTGAACCTGGGTCTCCTGCATTGCAGGCAGATTCTTTACTGTCTGAGCCACCAGGGAAGCCATGTAAGAGGAGGTAAATATTTAAACTGCAACCTCATATTCGAATAATAGAACTTACTCATTCTGCAATCCTTTAAAATATACTACACTGAAGCTCATACATTTCAGATGCTGGGGGCTCAGTAGAGTAGTTGGAAGCCCCAACTGTGAGAACTTGTCTAAGCTATTATGATTTTTATACCAAGTAATATTTTCTATTACAGGTACTGATTATAAATTGATACTTTATTTTAAAATCTATTGAAAATACAGTGATACAATACTAAAGAATGAAAACATTTTTTAATTAATCCAAGGTAACTCCTTTTCATTATTTTTGCACCTGTTTTGATATCTCTTTTTGCCTATCTATATCTGTACATGAATTTTGCACTTTTATAAAATTACTTTTATACAGATAATTAGTATTTGACATATCAAGATGAATACTTTTATGTACTTAAGTATGGAAGCATAAAGTGCTGTGAAAATGCAGCAAAAGTATTGTTCAAAGTGTTGTTTTCATTAGATCCATGGGTCAGGAGTGCAGAGCAGGGGCTCATCAAGTGCTCCGCTTGTGACTCTAAGCAGAGCAGCATTCTCAGGGGACACAACACAGTGTCCCAGATGAAAGGGTGTCCGACGGAAGTGATCCAGTGGCCACCAGAGTATCTGCAGTTGCTATAAAACTGCCTCTGCTTCTGTGTCTAACCTTTAGTGACAGTTTGAACTGGCTACTCTAAGCACAGGAGTTTAGTCAGCTGTGGCTTCTTCCTTAATTTCTCATCTACAATGTCAGGGAGTCAGGGTGAGGACAGCGGCGTCACAGTGCCTCCCGAACACTATGGGCTCAATGAATGTTTGCTGGACTGGAACTGCAGTTACAAAGTGTTACATAGGAAGACTGATTCCTAATGGAGTTCTTGACCTGAGGTGATCAAAGGCCTGGGAAAGTCAGACATGGATTGGGAGGATGCCATGTAAGTGTGCGTGTGTTCGTCACTGAGTCGTGTCTGACTCTTTGTGATCCCATGGCCACTGCAGCCTGCGAAGCTCCTCTGTCCATGGAATTCTCCAGGCAACAATACTGGAGTGGGCAGTCATTTTCTCCTCCAGGGGATCTTTCCAACCTAGAGATTGAACCTGGGTCTCCTGCATTGCAGGCAGATTCTTTACTGTCTGAGCCACCAGGGAAGCCATGTAAGAGGAGGTAAATATTTAAACTGCAACCTCATATTCGAATAATAGAACTTACTCATTCTGCAATCCTTTAAAATATACTACACTGAAGCTCATACATTTCAGATGCTGGGGGCTCAGTAGAGTAGTTGGAAGCCCCAACATCAGGCATGTGGCTTAGTAAATATTTCAGCCGTCCCTTAGGTGCCTCAGACCTCTAAGCGCCTCAGGTTAAAGTCACCTTTGCTCAGCGTCCTAGCTGACACCGTGATTCACGAGAGCATCCGAATCGGCGTCTGCGTGGCGCACAAGGGCTGGAGGAGGCCGAGCGGGAGTCAGCTCTGCAGTCAGAAGGGACGGCCTCAGGCAACTGCAGCTGACCAGAGCCCGGGGCCAGAAGGCCGCGTACAGAGGAGCCCCGGTGTGGCTGCTGCCTGGGAGCCAGGGGTGACACCACCAACCCCGCCTAACTCCAGAGACGACCCGGTGTGCAAATGTGCTTCAGGCTCACATGTCCAGTCAACCTTCTGAATGTCATTCACGTGTTTTCTCCTCTACTGAGTGTTGCTTATTCATCAGCTCCTGTCCTAAGTGACCGAGACACAAATGGACTCCACGTGACACTGACCATCGCAGAAGAAAGTTGGTTGAAACCCAGTCGTGGCAGTTTCTCTGTGCTTGACACACGTCTTCATTAGTCCTCAGAGTAGAACCCTGATGTATGTTCCACTGTCCTTCCTCAAAAGTCAAGAAATTAAAGAGGTTTTAAAGAAATTAAGAAAGCATTAAGATCTTGTCCTAATTTATGATTATAACTAAGGGTGACATATGCCTGATACTAAAATTTTCTATGTATTGCTTATCTTAGGTGGTAGGAGGGTTTTCAATCACGGTAAAAGCTATTCAGTTTAAGCCTGGGAAAGTCAGACATGGATTGGGAGGATGCCATGTAAGTGTGCGTGTGTTCGTCACTGAGTCGTGTCTGACTCTTTGTGATCCCATGGCCACTGCAGCCTGCGAAGCTCCTCTGTCCATGGAATTCTCCAGGCAACAATACTGGAGTGGGCAGTCATTTTCTCCTCCAGGGGATCTTTCCAACCTAGAGATTGAACCTGGGTCTCCTGCATTGCAGGCAGATTCTTTACTGTCTGAGCCACCAGGGAAGCCATGTAAGAGGAGGTAAATATTTAAACTGCAACCTCATATTCGAATAATAGAACTTACTCATTCTGCAATCCTTTAAAATATACTACACTGAAGCTCATACATTTCAGATGCTGGGGGCTCAGTAGAGTAGTTGGAAGCCCCAACATCAGGCATGTGGCTTAGTAAATATTTCAGCCGTCCCTTAGGTGCCTCAGACCTCTAAGCGCCTCAGGTTAAAGTCACCTTTGCTCAGCGTCCTAGCTGACACCGTGATTCACGAGAGCATCCGAATCGGCGTCTGCGTGGCGCACAAGGGCTGGAGGAGGCCGAGCGGGAGTCAGCTCTGCAGTCAGAAGGGACAGCCTCAGGCAACTGCAGCTGACCAGAGCCCGGGGCCAGAAGGCCGCGTACAGAGGAGCCCCGGTGTGGCTGCTGCCTGGGAGCCAGGGGTGACACCACCAACCCCGCCTAACTCCAGAGACGACCCGGTGTGCAAATGTGCTTCAGGCTCACATGTCCAGTCAACCTTCTGAATGTCATTCACGTGTTTTCTCCTCTACTGAGTGTTGCTTATTCATCAGCTCCTGTCCTAAGTGACCGAGACACAAATGGACTCCACGTGACACTGACCATCGCAGAAGAAAGTTGGTTGAAACCCAGTCGTGGCAGTTTCTCTGTGCTTGACACACGTCTTCATTAGTCCTCAGAGTAGAACCCTGATGTATGTTCCACTGTCCTTCCTCAAAAGTCAAGAAATTAAAGAGGTTTTAAAGAAATTAAGAAAGCATTAAGATCTTGTCCTAATTTATGATTATAACTAAGGGTGACATATGCCTGATACTAAAATTTTCTATGTATTGCTTATCTACCTAGGTGGTAGGAGGGTTTTCAATCACGGTAAAAGCTATTCAGTAATTCCTGAGAGAGTCTGACAAACCAGGTTTCATAAAATTCAACGAAGAGCTGTAATTGCATGTTATATTTTTGAAATCTTTTAAAATCAGCATTCAGAAGTGAAAATTAAAAAAATAATACCGTACCAGAAAGGACTTGAATGGAGGAGCATTATTTCAGCATTAGTTTAGTAGGTGTTCTTTTCCTGTGCAGAAGTCTAACTGTCCCCGGAGACCCCAGGTCCTTCCGTGGCTCCTGCCGAGACCGCATCCCAGAGCAGCAGTCACTGCCCCCTCCACCGGGCAGTGGCATCTGAGCCACACCCACATGGGCACAGCCTGCCTGCTGCAGCCGTGGATTCCCGCCATGCTTTTGTCCGTCAGAGTTCCAGTTTTTAATCAGAACAGCTTTGTGTAGCCTCCAATTAAAACAGGATTGAGATCCAGAGATATTGTGCTCCAAATGTAAAAAGCACAACATAATCAATAAGCACCACTAAAGCGCATCTACTCCACTCAGCATTTTTATTGGGTTTGCGAAGGGCTTCCCATGTGTCTGTCACACTCCTGTGGCGGCTCTCCCTGTGTGCTGCCACGTGGCACTGGTGGCTCTGCCTTCTCCACTCTGCCCTGTCTTCAGGCTGTGTGACCTGGAAAACCATAACCTGAGGAAACAATGATTGAAAAGATACATGTACCTACTCCAGAGACGGTGTGCAAATGTGCTTCAGGCTCACATGTCCAGTCAACCTTCTGAATGTCATTCACGTGTTTTCTCCTCTACTGAGTGTTGCTTATTCATCAGCTCCTGTCCTAAGTGACCGAGACACAAATGGACTCCACGTGACACTGACCATCGCAGAAGAAAGTTGGTTGAAACCCAGTCGTGGCAGTTTCTCTGTGCTTGACACACGTCTTCATTAGTCCTCAGAGTAGAACCCTGATGTATGTTCCACTGTCCTTCCTCAAAAGTCAAGAAATTAAAGAGGTTTTAAAGAAATTAAGAAAGCATTAAGATCTTGTCCTAATTTATGATTATAACTAAGGGTGACATATGCCTGATACTAAAATTTTCTATGTATTGCTTATCTACCTAGGTGGTAGGAGGGTTTTCAATCACGGTAAAAGCTATTCAGTAATTCCTGAGAGAGTCTGACAAACCAGGTTTCATAAAATTCAACGAAGAGCTGTAATTGCATGTTATATTTTTGAAATCTTTTAAAATCAGCATTCAGAAGTGAAAATTAAAAAAATAATACCGTACCAGAAAGGACTTGAATGGAGGAGCATTATTTCAGCATTAGTTTAGTAGGTGTTCTTTTCCTGTGCAGAAGTCTAACTGTCCCCGGAGACCCCAGGTCCTTCCGTGGCTCCTGCCGAGACCGCATCCCAGAGCAGCAGTCACTGCCCCCTCCACCGGGCAGTGGCATCTGAGCCACACCCACATGGGCACAGCCTGCCTGCTGCAGCCGTGGATTCCCGCCATGCTTTTGTCCGTCAGAGTTCCAGTTTTTAATCAGAACAGCTTTGTGTAGCCTCCAATTAAAACAGGATTGAGATCCAGAGATATTGTGCTCCAAATGTAAAAAGCACAACATAATCAATAAGCACCACTAAAGCGCATCTACTCCACTCAGCATTTTTATTGGGTTTGCGAAGGGCTTCCCATGTGTCTGTCACACTCCTGTGGCGGCTCTCCCTGTGTGCTGCCACGTGGCACTGGTGGCTCTGCGTCTTCTCTCCACTCTGCCCTGTCTTCAGGCTGTGTGACCTGGAAAACCATAACCTGAGGAAACAATGATTGAAAAAGATACATGTACCCCAGTGTTCATTGCCGCACCATTTATGATAGCTAGGACCTGGAGGCAACCTAGATGTCTGTTGACAGGCACATAAGCAAGCTGTGGTATGTGTATACAAAGAAGTGTTACTCAGCTATGAAGGAACAGAGCTGAGTGAGTCCTAATGAGCTGGATGAGCCTAGAGCCTATTATATAGAACGAAGTAAGTTAGAGAAAGAGCTATATTGGATATTAATGCATGTATATCTGATATATTTGAAATCTGTATGTATTTGATATATATCCAATATATATGGAATCTAGAAAGATGGCACTGACGATTCTACTTGCAGGGCATCCGTGGAGCTGCAGGTACAAAACAGATTTTTAGACACATTGGAGGAACGGGAGGGGAGATGTTCGAGAGAGTAGCATGAAAACAGGCACATTATCACATGTAAAACACACACATTATCACATGTGAAACATGCACTATCACATGTGAAACACGTGCATTACCATATGTGAAGCATGCACAGTATCACATGTGACACATGCACATCATCACATGTGAAACATATTCATTACCACATGTGAATCATGTGCATTATCACATGTAAAACATTGTCACATGTAAATATGTACATTATCATGTGTAAGACATGCACACCGTCACATGTAAAACAAGTATGTTATCACATGTAATGGATGCACATTGTCACATGTAAGACATGCACATTATCATATGTGAAACATGTACATTAGCACAAGCAAAATAGCCAGCCAGTGGGAATTGGCTGTGTGAGTCAGGGAACCAAAGCTGGTGTTTTGTGGCCACCTAGAGCGGTGGGGTAGGGAAGGAGGTGGAAGGGAGGGTTACAAAGAAAGGGACATGTGTACACCTATGGCCAGTTCATGCCAATACATGGCAGGAACCACCACGATACTGTAAAGTAGCTATCTTCTGAGTAAAAGTAAAAGTTAGAAAGAAAGTAACAAGCTCTTCTCTCAGCTTTGTGACTTTGTTATTTCTGTTTACTCTCATGTGAACTGTTTTGCACTGAGGCTGCTTAATGAGAACACACGAGGACAGAGGGATGTAGAGATTATTTCCGGTCCAGAGCACATCCCTGTTGCCTTTGCCCTTTCCCCTGGTCAGCTGTGAGTGTGGGCAGTGTGATGCCTCTCAAACGCCTCCCCCCTACTGCAGAGGCTGCCCAGAAACCTGCTCTGCCATGAGAAACCCTTTGTGAGCAGGGCAAGCTGCACACTGGAAGAGTGAATGCCCTTCCCTACCTGTGGATTCCACTCTGGGAAGCTGCGACTTTCCTGAGCCCACGTCAAGACTTTCCTGAAGTGGCTGCAGTTGCGGAGGTAAGAAGGACCCAAGGCTGGAAACAGGGAGAAGTGAACATCTGAGAGTGGAGGATTTTACATGGACGTCCTTTAATAACGTGTTTAAAGATTGTTTCCAGAAAAATGAATTATTAACTGAAAATGTTTGCCATGTACTACAGTGTCTTCTACCCTGCTACTTAATTTGTAATATTATATTCTTGATATTGTATTTCTAGGGTGTATTGTCATCAATACAGCGCTTGAAAATATTAATTGGATTACAATTTTTTGAGTTTAGAGAGCACAAAACACTTAAAAATGTAAAGGACACAGTTTAATTGCTGTTGAATACATATAGTAAATACAAATTTAAGTTAGCCATTGGATTTCTGAAATGGTCCATTTTCATATTTCCAAGTAGTGCCTGAATCACTGTTTAGAAGCATTCAAGTGACAAAACAGAGAACATCTTGGATAGCATTATAGAACAACTCTGATTAAGCCTTGTAGAAACTTACTCCTCTTCTCAGACTGTGGAACCGGCTGGATAACTATACCCTGGAAAAAGGTGTATTTGTAAATGTTTTCATAACTTGAAAAATCTCGAGTCAACTACCCTTTATTACTGCTGGAGCACAAATGCCCACCGCCATCTCCCCACACTACCATTTGAATGTACCTCCTGGCAGTAAGGAATCTGCAGAAGGGAACGTGATGAGGAGTTGGGGTGGGAAGGAGAAAGGAAAACACCTGCAAAGTCAGTGTAATGACTGGAACTTCATCCCAGGAAGTGCTAGGGCTCTGTGTCACTGACAAGCAGTCAAGAGTTATACCCGGAGTTTATAAGTATCGTCATTAAAAAGTGATTCCACCTTACAATATACAGATTTCTGTTTACTCTCATGTGAACTGTTTTGCACTGAGGCTGCTTAATGAGAACACACGAGGACAGAGGGATGTAGAGATTATTTCCGGTCCAGAGCACATCCCTGTTGCCTTTGCCCTTTCCCCTGGTCAGCTGTGAGTGTGGGCAGTGTGATGCCTCTCAAACGCCTCCCCCCTACTGCAGAGGCTGCCCAGAAACCTGCTCTGCCATGAGAAACCCTTTGTGAGCAGGGCAAGCTGCACACTGGAAGAGTGAATGCCCTTCCCTACCTGTGGATTCCACTCTGGGAAGCTGCGACTTTCCTGAGCCCACGTCAAGACTTTCCTGAAGTGGCTGCAGTTGCGGAGGGTAAGAAGGACCCAAGGCTGGAAACAGGGAGAAGTGAACATCTGAGAGTGGAGGATTTTACATGGACGTCCTTTAATAACGTGTTTAAAGATTGTTTCCAGAAAAATGAATTATTAACTGAAAATGTTTGCCATGTACTACAGTGTCTTCTACCCTGCTACTTAATTTGTAATATTATATTCTTGATATTGTATTTCTAGGGTGTATTGTCATCAATACAGCGCTTGAAAATATTAATTGGATTACAATTTTTTGAGTTTAGAGAGCACAAAACACTTAAAAATGTAAAGGACACAGTTTAATTGCTGTTGAATACATATAGTAAATACAAATTTAAGTTAGCCATTGGATTTCTGAAATGGTCCATTTTCATATTTCCAAGTAGTGCCTGAATCACTGTTTAGAAGCATTCAAGTGACAAAACAGAGAACATCTTGGATAGCATTATAGAACAACTCTGATTAAGCCTTGTAGAAACTTACTCCTCTTCTCAGACTGTGGAACCGGCTGGATAACTATACCCTGGAAAAAGGTGTATTTGTAAATGTTTTCATAACTTGAAAAATCTCGAGTCAACTACCCTTTATTACTGCTGGAGCACAAATGCCCACCGCCATCTCCCCACACTACCATTTGAATGTACCTCCTGGCAGTAAGGAATCTGCAGAAGGGAACGTGATGAGGAGTTGGGGTGGGAAGGAGAAAGGAAAACACCTGCAAAGTCAGTGTAATGACTGGAACTTCATCCCAGGAAGTGCTAGGGCTCTGTGTCACTGACAAGCAGTCAAGAGTTATACCCGGAGTTTATAAGTATCGTCATTAAAAAGTGATTCAAAAAGAACACTCTGTACAGATATACAGATCTTTGGCGTCCTTTATAAATATGTGTTAAAATCTTGGAGGAGGTCCATTATATTCAAATCTAGAAGCCAAGTAGCCTGACTGGGGGCTACAGTCCAACCTCACCCTTGCTTGCCTGAAAAATCACGAAAAACAAAATGCAGACAAAACCACAGCCAGGTAGTCATGAGACACCTACTAATCCACATACATCATTCAGAGAAGAGTTGCCGACTGCACTGTGGTCTGCGCCAAAACGTCAGAAGAACTGACCAATGCAGAAAGGAGCTGAACTCGGTTCCCGTAGGCGGGGAGGGCCAGCCATGCTGTCTCTTCGGAGCAGAGAGGATCCCAGGCTTGTGAAGCCCGTGCAGCGTCTTAGACGGCTGTTCCAGTGGAGCAGGAGCAGGAGCAATCCCGTGACGCTGGTCTCTTGTGGGAAGCAGAGCAGGACACGCAGTGCGGCAAAAACCAAGAACTTTCCACAGGAGCTCAGGAAGATAAATGACAGTGGAAGCGTCAAAGGACTGGCCAGTTGGTGACTAAACAACAGAAGGACACACACCGCACGTGATCCAGTTCAGAGACCACGAGCTCAGGCGCACAGCGTCGACGGCTGAGACGTGGTGAGAAAATGCTCTGGAGGTTCATCTGAACTCCAGCCATTCCGGCAGCAGATCTCACCCTCCCAAAGAGCTGAACCGGGGCTGTGGCGTTTCTGAGACAGGAAGCAGTGACTAGGAAGGACCAAAATAAAAGCCAAAGAAACGTAGCACAAAACACTGAAGACAGATACAAATTTACACCCGAAGAAAAATCAACCATGATTGCTTGATGTAGTTCTTAAAATTACTCATTAAAGATATCTGCATACATGAGGAATGGGGGATAGTTTTGATAAAAGTAAACAAATGAAAAGGGGAATAAAAAAGACATGAATTTAATTAGAGAGAAAGTGATAGATATGGAGCCAAAGGGCACCAGTACCTGATGAATGTTCTGGAGAGGCACCGGAGAGAGTAACAGAAACAGCAGTGGGCTTATGGCCGAGCGTCCTTCTAGTAGTCAGGCAAACAGCCCTGTCTTTCCTCTGTGAGGGAGGAAGCACGCCTGCGCGCCACGCCGTCCTCCGTCAGCTCGTCGTTTGGAATGTGAAGCGGTAGAGGACAGTTGTCTCGGCTCTGAAGGCCGAAGTGAAGGAAGCAAGATGGCTGAAATAATCACTGAAACTCAAGGAAACCAGCAGCTAAGTGAAACTAAACAGCTAGACGTTGAGCGGTCGCAGGAGGCAGCCCCGTCAGCAGCTGCAGCCTGCAGCAGCCCGGTGACTCTGGTCAGTGACAGAGAGGCTGGCCGCGAACGGGGAAACGACGACAGCGACAGGGGTCTGCGGAGCGTGGAGGAAAACGCAGTGGAGCACAGGGGCTCTCCAGCTCCAGAATTTGTCAAAGCGGAATTTTGTATATACATTTAAAAGCTCATAAATTAAATTTTAGAGAATAAGTACACTGTGCACATTTGTAAGGCAACATTTAAAGATGTTAATATACAGAATCAGAAACCACCAGGCAGGGAAGCTTTGGCGAGTCCACATGTGTTGATTTACTCTTCTGCACTCGAAAGTTCAAAGTCACTGTTCATAACGGCACGGCCAGGGCTAGAGGCTCAAGCATGGTGTGTTCTCTGACGGGGCTGGCCACACGGGCGAGCTCACAGCTGATGACAGGTGAATGTGGGAGCCTGGGCAGGTGCCTGAAGTATGGAAAGGACCAGGTGCAGACCTACACGACCAAGGGCGCCGACGTAAGGTCTGGGAGGGAGAGTTTCCTTCCTGTGCTTTGCAGCAAAGAAGAAAAACCTTTTCAAAATCAGGGATTTTTCATTCCTTTTCACATCATGTCAAAGCTTGTGATGTACTAACTTTAGTCTCTTGAATATCAGTAAATGCCAACCTAAAGAAAAAATTGTGTTTATTAGCAGTCACGGTCGGCATTGAAAATCACTAATCCATTTCTCTGCCATAAAACAGACCCTGTGACACTTGTGGCGGTGAATTTTCTGCGGCCGTCTGTCGCTACTCCAACCGATGACCTGCAGTCTCGGAAGGGTTTGCACCCCTGGCCTCTGCCCTGGCTGCCCCGCCCACTGCTCCTCGAGGTCACCACTACCCGCCTCCTGGACCTTCCTGCCAAGTTCTTCACGCTCTGAGCTCTAGTGGGTTAGATATACTTTGTTTCCAATATTTCCTATCCTAAGATTAAAGTGTCAATAAAAATTAGTCATAATTCTGCAAAAGGACAAATAAAAGAGGACTCTTGGAATATATAATGACGATGAGTGTAATACACACCCAGGGAACTGGTCAGGATGCATATTCCCAGACATGCCTGTGCCTTCATGGTCCAGGAAGTCCTGCTCTCGGATTCCAGGGACCTGCAGCAACATCCACAGTTCCTCTGGAGGAGCAGTCCAAGGACCATGCGCTAAGAACTATTTTTGTAAGACTTGTAATTGGAATACTTTCGCTTTCATTTTAAAAGTTCCTTCCTTTGATTTCCTTTTGCAGCTGTAAAAGTTACATCTCTAAAAACATTTTAGTTTTACCGATTTTTAAATAAAAGAAAATTTTCACTGTGCACATTTGTAAGGCAACATTTAAAGATGTTAATATACAGAATCAGAAACCACCAGGCAGGGAAGCTTTGGCGAGTCCACATGTGTTGATTTACTCTTCTGCACTCGAAAGTTCAAAGTCACTGTTCATAACGGCACGGCCAGGGCTAGAGGCTCAAGCATGGTGTGTTCTCTGACGGGGCTGGCCACACGGGCGAGCTCACAGCTGATGACAGGTGAATGTGGGAGCCTGGGCAGGTGCCTGAAGTATGGAAAGGACCAGGTGCAGACCTACACGACCAAGGGCGCCGACGTAAGGTCTGGGAGGGAGAGTTTCCTTCCTGTGCTTTGCAGCAAAGAAGAAAAACCTTTTCAAAATCAGGGATTTTTCATTCCTTTTCACATCATGTCAAAGCTTGTGATGTACTAACTTTAGTCTCTTGAATATCAGTAAATGCCAACCTAAAGAAAAAATTGTGTTTATTAGCAGTCACGGTCGGCATTGAAAATCACTAATCCATTTCTCTGCCATAAAACAGACCCTGTGACACTTGTGGCGGTGAATTTTCTGCGGCCGTCTGTCGCTACTCCAACCGATGACCTGCAGTCTCGGAAGGGTTTGCACCCCTGGCCTCTGCCCTGGCTGCCCCGCCCACTGCTCCTCGAGGTCACCACTACCCGCCTCCTGGACCTTCCTGCCAAGTTCTTCACGCTCTGAGCTCTAGTGGGTTAGATATACTTTGTTTCCAATATTTCCTATCCTAAGATTAAAGTGTCAATAAAAATTAGTCATAATTCTGCAAAAGGACAAATAAAAGAGGACTCTTGGAATATATAATGACGATGAGTGTAATACACACCCAGGGAACTGGTCAGGATGCATATTCCCAGACATGCCTGTGCCTTCATGGTCCAGGAAGTCCTGCTCTCGGATTCCAGGGACCTGCAGCAACATCCACAGTTCCTCTGGAGGAGCAGTCCAAGGACCATGCGCTAAGAACTATTTTTGTAAGACTTGTAATTGGAATACTTTCGCTTTGATTTTAAAAAGTTCCTTCCTTTGATTTCCTTTTGCAGCTGTAAAAGTTACATCTCTAAAAACATTTTAGTTTTACCGATTTTTTAAACAAAACTATATAAATTGAATCATACACTCTATATCCTTCTCTATCTGGCTCCTTTCACTTGAATCTGTGTGGAAGGCATCCACCTCCCCCAAACCTTCCTTCATCCCAAAGGTTTCAGTCCACTCTCCTCAGATGCAGTGAACCAATGATGCTACATGTTTAACAATAGATATTTCTTAAATTACCTGAGGTCTTCATAGTAAAGATGGGTTTTGGTTACATATGCTCATAGGTGTTTTAAATTGAGATAAGTAGAATTAACAAGCTTGGCTGGCTGATCTATTCCTAATTATCTAATGTGGTGTTTTTTTACTTTGTAATTTTCCAACAGAGGATGGTAACATTTCCAACTACTTGAGATATTTCTTTAGCACTGGTTTATTGAAACGTTCCTACAGGACTGACTTCTAAAGGAATTTTAACAATGTTTCATAATAAATGATCATTAATTATGTATCTATGGTCATATCTATACATAACTTATCAAAATAAATTGAATTCAATAACACATTAATTACATCAACTTTACAGATATCTGGAAATCTGTGTATATTTTCATCTAATTTATTACATTTCCTTCCTCTCTTGTCTCGGAAGCACTCCCCTGAATTTGATCCGAGCTTTGGTAAATGCAGCATTCGCTGTGAGGGCAGTGAGTCCCTTGACGCCGGGACGGCAGGAGCAGTTTTGGCAAACACCGCACGTCATTACCCAGCACTTTCCAGGTGCTCAGAAAGATATGTTACTTCTGGGACGAACAGTGAATTGAAAAACCACTGTTTTCTTTCAGATGGCTTCATGCATTTTCTTTAATGTTTAATGCAATGCACTCATTTTTAAAGGGTGTTTTGATGCTAATATTTTAATGAATGAGTGATTTTTTTTTTTTACAAATTAAAATCTCAGTGCCCAGAATTGTCCCCTCAAATGTATTCAGACCACTTTTAAATGTTGTAAAGGCAATAATGAAAAATCGCCTAGTTTATGGTCTCAGAGAAAGGGTCAGGAATTTGTTTATCAACGAGCCAATTAAAATGAGAAAGCTCTGCATGTAGCGTTATTTCCCCGTGTAAATTATACGAGCTTCTAGCACACAGCTGCTCCTGGGACGGGGCTGGCCTCGGCCGTGTGAGGGCTGCTGTCTTGGGCGGCCTGCAAGCTCCTCCTCGAGCCGCAGACCCCGTTAGCCTGTTCAAGTGCCTTGTGGAAGCACGAGACAGGGTTCAGTTAAATGAAAATGAGCACCGGCCTTTGTTCATCTGCTTCAACTGTTGGCTAATACAGTTCTCAAGTTTTAAAAATTTATCCCCAGTGAAATTATATTCATCATTTGACAGGTTAGCTAATTAGCTCTCTCAGGCAGGTAAAATCACGTAAGCATGATTTATGTTACTGGGCAGTCGTGGTATTGTAAGAAAATCAGAACCACCCTCAGCAGACCAGAGCAAGCCTCGAGGCCGGGCGTGGGCTCAGTGCTCCGGCAGGGCTGGGGGGCCCAGAAGCGCAGTGTCTGGCCCCGCCGCCCCCTCGCCAGCAGCCGCTTCCCTCCCCGGACAGTCACGCTCAGCAAGTGGCTGAGGTCTGGCCACCTCGATTCAGTTTCCAGGTCCAGGAATCTGTGATTATAAATTAATGTGAGCATGGAGCCAATCATTTGCAATTTTTTTTGTTATTCGCACATGTTTGTCTAACTGTGCATGAAAAGCACTTCATCACAGAAATTTCTTGTCAGAGATAACATGGTCTGCCCTTCCCCGGGCTGGCAGGCTGCGCTTGGTGGCTGAGTCTCCCATTCATCCATCCAAGGGGCTCCCTCCTCTCCCTGATGTGCCACTGGGAGTGCCCACCTGCTTGGCAGAGCTTCCCACTCCTGCGGGGTCCAAAAAGCAAGCACTGGGGGTGCTTCCATGGTCCCTGGAGTCTAGAGAGACTGGGCCTCTGCTGCAGGCTGGTTTCCAGGGCAACCTCCTGCCAGGGCAGCTGCTTCCTTCACCTCGTGCAGGAAGACGGGAGGCTCTCTAGGAGCTGCCCCTGGAACGCGGGCCCCAGGGTCGCTCTGCCCCTGCAGGGCCCCAGAAGAGAGGAAATCGTGCACCTAGTGCCGGCTCCACATGCTCCTCCTGGCCCACACGCATGCATCGTGCGTGGGGGTGAAGCACCAGCGTTTTTAGATCCCTCCTTAACTGGCGCTAGCTTTATAAAAGGGTCAGTTCCTTTCCACCTAATGACATGCCCACAATGATGCCGTTCAGATGAAATACACTCGACTAGAAACTCAGCCGAAATAATTTAACTAGTCCTGTGTATAAACAGTGGAATAGGATTTTCTGGTGCTGGTTACTATTTCCACTTGCAAAATCTGGACTATGCTTATTTATCTTAGCCATCTGTATGTTCACTAGAGGCTTGGATTTCTGCCATAACAATTTTGACACTTAGAGCAGAAAAAGCCACATCATTAGGAAACTGGGGTTTCCCAGCACGTAGGTCCCGACCCAGTTCAGAGTCCACCTACCTATCTGTTTAGTGCCAGGGTTAGGATTGTGAGGAAGCTCATGTGAGGAGGAGTATAGCTGTAAAATATGCTTGAAATAAAGAATACGGCACTTGTATTCTATACGATGAAAGGTGTTCTGTCTCCTGTATCTTCTGTGATTTTTAAAAGGACGCCACACTATAGGTGCGCACATATGCACTGCGCCACAGGGGACCCGTTGGACACATAACCCCTGTCCCCAGGTTGGAAAGAAGCATCTTAATTAATCCTGAAATTTCCATGTTTTAAAAAACAACTGCTGTATTCATTCCATGAAAGGCAGGAGATGGGCAGAACACCTGTGTTCCGGTCCGGGTTGAAAAATAGATTGGAGCGCTGTGGTCTGTGTGGGCGCTGGCAGATGCCTCGCGCTGGCTATTTCAGGAGATCCTTGCGGTTTCCTGCAGAACGGCAGAGCTTCCCACTCCTGCGGGGTCCAAAAAGCAAGCACTGGGGGTGCTTCCATGGTCCCTGGAGTCTAGAGAGACTGGGCCTCTGCTGCAGGCTGGTTTCCAGGGCAACCTCCTGCCAGGGCAGCTGCTTCCTTCACCTCGTGCAGGAAGACGGGAGGCTCTCTAGGAGCTGCCCCTGGAACGCGGGCCCCAGGGTCGCTCTGCCCCTGCAGGGCCCCAGAAGAGAGGAAATCGTGCACCTAGTGCCGGCTCCACATGCTCCTCCTGGCCCACACGCATGCATCGTGCGTGGGGGTGAAGCACCAGCGTTTTTAGATCCCTCCTTAACTGGCGCTAGCTTTATAAAAGGGTCAGTTCCTTTCCACCTAATGACATGCCCACAATGATGCCGTTCAGATGAAATACACTCGACTAGAAACTCAGCCGAAATAATTTAACTAGTCCTGTGTATAAACAGTGGAATAGGATTTTCTGGTGCTGGTTACTATTTCCACTTGCAAAATCTGGACTATGCTTATTTATCTTAGCCATCTGTATGTTCACTAGAGGCTTGGATTTCTGCCATAACAATTTTGACACTTAGAGCAGAAAAAGCCACATCATTAGGAAACTGGGGTTTCCCAGCACGTAGGTCCCGACCCAGTTCAGAGTCCACCTACCTATCTGTTTAGTGCCAGGGTTAGGATTGTGAGGAAGCTCATGTGAGGAGGAGTATAGCTGTAAAATATGCTTGAAATAAAGAATACGGCACTTGTATTCTATACGATGAAAGGTGTTCTGTCTCCTGTATCTTCTGTGATTTTTAAAAGGACGCCACACTATAGGTGCGCACATATGCACTGCGCCACAGGGGACCCGTTGGACACATAACCCCTGTCCCCAGGTTGGAAAGAAGCATCTTAATTAATCCTGAAATTTCCATGTTTTAAAAAACAACTGCTGTATTCATTCCATGAAAGGCAGGAGATGGGCAGAACACCTGTGTTCCGGTCCGGGTTGAAAAATAGATTGGAGCGCTGTGGTCTGTGTGGGCGCTGGCAGATGCCTCGCGCTGGCTATTTCAGGAGATCCTTGCGGTTTCCTGCAGAACGGAGCATCAGTCCCGCTGACGTGTCCAGCAGAAACCCAACGGGCTGAGCCTGCCTCGAGATAGTGCGGGTGGCCCTCGGGGCCGCAGACCTGCAGCCCACGTGCTCTGCCTCTCCCTCAGCCCCTGCCGCGTTCGGTCGCCCGCCACGCCTCGCGCTCGGGGTCTCTACCGCCTCCCCTGTTAAAGACCACGGTCAGCCTCGCGCTGGAACGCACCTCTGGACAGTCATGGGCCAGCCTGTGCTATGGCCACACATTGTGCTGCCGGGCAACTGCTTCATCCTGTGACGGTTTCACACTCCGCTTTCTATTCTTCTGGAATGTCAGTGTTTTCGTAGGTTGTTGGATCCCTAACCCACACTATAAAAGCCCGAGTTTTAGACTGAGGATTTTATGGAAATTCTTAGCACAGGAACAATTTAGTGGTGAGAGCCGCCGCTGAGCGCAGGCCCGAGCTGCCAGGCTCCTGCGAGCACGCCTCTGCTGGGAGCCCCTTCACGTCATGCTAGTCCTACTCGGGGGTCCCACCATCCTTTCAGCGCACCAAACTCAAGGCTGCAATCCTGGGGCTCATGGGCGTGTGCAAGCTTGTTCTGCAGGCCGAGGAGGGGCCTACGTGTGAATCAGGTGTCTGGCGTCAGAGGCACCCGGCAGCCCACGCTCCTGCTTCACGGACTGAAAGCTCCTTCGACGGGCGGGGGCTGCTCCCAGACAGCCAGCTCACCTTTCCTTTCCTCTTGGCACAGCCTGACCCTCGCAGCCTCCCCTGCCAGTGGGGAGTTGGCCGTGGGGCCCTACCTCCTCTTAGCCTGGGACCGGCAGGGTCGCCGTGTGTCTTCCCCTCCCTGCGGGGGATGGGATCAAGAAGCCCCCCATGGGCCCTGTCCCCTGAAGCCCCCAGACACTTGGCTCTGGTCTCATCCATCAGTGAGGGTCGAGGCAGGGTCTCCAGGAAGAAGCACTGGCTGGCATGTGAGTGAAAATAACCGGGTTTCTCTAAAGTGTTCAGGAGAAAAGTGTCATTTATACAAAGAATCCAGTTTAGAGGCTTGTAGCATCTGCCCGCCTATGCATAGGGAGGATTATTCTACACCATTTCCAAATAGTGCAGATCATACATTTTCAGTTTAGGGATGACCAGAATAAATACTGCTGTGGAAGTCTTGGCTTGGTCATTTACAAGTTTACAAAGCAAACATTTCACAGGAAAGTCAAATGTGAACCCGACAGGGCCCGCTCCGAGGACCCGTCCCTGCGGATGACAGAGCGAGTGTCTTCAGGTCACTCGTCCTGGCCTCGTAAGAAGGCCCTAGTGTTTGGATGGAGGAGGCCGGGTCAGAGCAGCTACTGAACAAGCCGAGGTCCATGAGATCCCTGCTGCAGGTGCGATGAGGAGTTCAGGGACTCCTTCAACCCTGTCGGACCAGGGCGGACACGTGGGCAGAGAATCCACCTGGCCTGGGGGCAGTGGGGCAGCTCAGGAGAAGTGGGAAGTTTCCAGGGGAGGCAGGTGAGTGTGAGGGCAGGAACACAGAGCTGGGCGGGGAGCAGCAGGTCCCCCGACCCCACCCCAGCCCGAGGACGCAGAGTCCGAGGGGCAGTGAGAGGCAGCCTCCTGACTGACCCACAGCACAGGGAGGAAGCATTCACGCTGCAAGTCCCGCTCCTGACGGGCCCCCGTGGCAGGCACATGGCGCTCGGGAGGCCCCAGGTGCTCACCGGCCCCACGCGGCAGGACCGTATTCCGGGACACAGAGGGCGACTCTGGTGTCCTTGTCCCCCCACGGCCTCCGTGACCATGCACCCCAGGTCTTGACTTACTGCACAAATGGGCCAGGAGACTACAGTAATAGGTAATTTATAAAACTGACAAAAATCCTCTGCCAATGCCAGGAATAACTGGAGGTTTTCAGAAAGCAAACAGGGATATTTCCTGCTGTAAATAATAGATAAAGAGCAAAAGAATAAATGAATGTAATCCAGCCATACGCCTTAGGGGACAATAAAACCCAGGAATAAATGCAATGCGGGGAATGCACAGCCCTTGGGCTCATGACCGACCGGGGCTGGCATGTGAGTGAAAAATAACCGGGTTTCTCTAAAGTGTTCAGGAGAAAAGTGTCATTTATACAAAGAATCCAGTTTAGAGGCTTGTAGCATCTGCCCGCCTATGCATAGGGAGGATTATTCTACACCATTTCCAAATAGTGCAGATCATACATTTTCAGTTTAGGGATGACCAGAATAAATACTGCTGTGGAAGTCTTGGCTTGGTCATTTACAAGTTTACAAAGCAAACATTTCACAGGAAAGTCAAATGTGAACCCGACAGGGCCCGCTCCGAGGACCCGTCCCTGCGGATGACAGAGCGAGTGTCTTCAGGTCACTCGTCCTGGCCTCGTAAGAAGGCCCTAGTGTTTGGATGGAGGAGGCCGGGTCAGAGCAGCTACTGAACAAGCCGAGGTCCATGAGATCCCTGCTGCAGGTGCGATGAGGAGTTCAGGGACTCCTTCAACCCTGTCGGACCAGGGCGGACACGTGGGCAGAGAATCCACCTGGCCTGGGGGCAGTGGGGCAGCTCAGGAGAAGTGGGAAGTTTCCAGGGGAGGCAGGTGAGTGTGAGGGCAGGAACACAGAGCTGGGCGGGGAGCAGCAGGTCCCCCGACCCCACCCCAGCCCGAGGACGCAGAGTCCGAGGGGCAGTGAGAGGCAGCCTCCTGACTGACCCACAGCACAGGGAGGAAGCATTCACGCTGCAAGTCCCGCTCCTGACGGGCCCCCGTGGCAGGCACATGGCGCTCGGGAGGCCCCAGGTGCTCCCCGGCCCCACGCGGCAGGACCGTATTCCGGGACACAGAGGGCGACTCTGGTGTCCTTGTCCCCCCACGGCCTCCGTGACCATGCACCCCAGGTCTTGACTTACTGCACAAATGGGCCAGGAGACTACAGTAATAGGTAATTTATAAAACTGACAAAAATCCTCTGCCAATGCCAGGAATAACTGGAGGTTTTCAGAAAGCAAACAGGGATATTTCCTGCTGTAAATAATAGATAAAGAGCGAAAAAGAATAAATGAATGTAATCCAGCCATACGCCCCTTAGGGGACAATAAAACCCAGGAAGTCCAAGTTATGCAGCAAGCCCATTAGGCAGGAAGGTAGCACGCTAGACACAGCCCTTGGGCTCTGAGGGGCTGCCTGACGTGGGCCTGATTCCCCAGGAGAAACGTGGAGGAGGGAGAACGGGGGCTGTGGCGCTGAGCGTCAGCTCAGAACAGGCTTGGCCTGCCTGCACGTGAAGTGTGGGTGCCTGTCGCCTGGCTGCAGCGGTCACGGGAAGTGCGCCCTGTGGCCCCCGCGCCCTGACCGGGGCCCTCCCCGTGTGAGCCCTGGCCGCAGCCCCTCCGACACCCGCCCCGTTGGCTGTGCTGTGAGTCTGTTCAAGCCCTGAGGCTTTAACTGAGCTGCTGTCCTCATTTTGCAGGTAGCTTTTCTGTTGTTGTTGAGGTGACTATCTTATTGAGAGAAGTTTTTTGTTAGGTTGGTTTTGGTTTGGGGGAGTGTTTAGACTGGGGTAGATTTTTTAAACAAATACAAGTTTAAACCATCCTAGTATTGTGAAACCTCATACACTTCTATTTTCTGCAAGATAAAAATCAGGAATATACATATTTATTTTCATAACTGGGCCATTCTCACAATAACTTTTGCCCTGTGTTGGTAATTGTGAGCATTAATTCCGTCTGGCTCTGTATACGTGAGTGAGCCTCTCTGCATGCAGGATTTAACACGCTGCTTTCCCTGTGGAAGGCAGGGCTCACAGGAGACAGGGTGCTTAGTCCTTTTCCTACAGTAACCTTGGGTTTTCTGGCAATTTTGGCCAAAGTCCATCATGAGGAATTGGGAGAGACCATGGTGCTGGGTGAAGTCTGTGAGTTCAGGACTGGGTGGACACGCAGCATTCGCCTGGTGGACACCGGGCCCAGGGCGCAGCCTCACCGCTTGCCCCTGTGAGTGCGTGCTGCCCAGCCGGCCCTGCAGTGCCCGCCCTTGGGGAGATCCACCCACGTCCAAGCTCTGCCAGGGGTCCTGTGGCGTTCTTGCTCCTCCGAGAGCGTCAACAGCCGCCGCTGCCGCTCTGGTGCTTGGTGCCCACTCTGCGTCTGAGCTGGGTGAACATTTGCGGTCAATTGAAAAGACAAGGTCATCACATATTTTTCTGTCTTACATCACTATCAGGGAGACAGATGGAAGGGCGAAACAGAGAGGGCTCTCCCTGTGCAGGACTGCGTCCGTGGGCCGGCAGGCTATTTGCCCTTTCCCCAGACTGTGCTGGGTGCCGAGGGGAGGGTCGGGGGCACCAGCAGAAGATGAGTGAAAAGGCCAGGTAGGAGCTTATCCAGTTCCTTGTGAAAAACTTGCCCAAAGGAAAGAACTTGATAAATTAACATTCAAGTCCTCTCTGGTCAGGCAACATGCTCCCCATGCTGACCAGGTAGTGAAGTGAAAGAACCTTATCCAGTGAGCCCTGGCCGAGTCACCCGCCCTTTTTATTGTTCAAGCCCTGAGGCTTTAACTGAGCTGCTGTCCTCATTTTGCAGGTAGCTTTTCTGTTGTTGTTGAGGTGACTATCTTATTGAGAGAAGTTTTTTGTTAGGTTGGTTTTGGTTTGGGGGAGTGTTTAGACTGGGGTAGATTTTTTAAACAAATACAAGTTTAAACCATCCTAGTATTGTGAAACCTCATACACTTCTATTTTCTGCAAGATAAAAATCAGGAATATACATATTTATTTTCATAACTGGGCCATTCTCACAATAACTTTTGCCCTGTGTTGGTAATTGTGAGCATTAATTCCGTCTGGCTCTGTATACGTGAGTGAGCCTCTCTGCATGCAGGATTTAACACGCTGCTTTCCCTGTGGAAGGCAGGGCTCACAGGAGACAGGGTGCTTAGTCCTTTTCCTACAGTAACCTTGGGTTTTCTGGCAATTTTGGCCAAAGTCCATCATGAGGAATTGGGAGAGACCATGGTGCTGGGTGAAGTCTGTGAGTTCAGGACTGGGTGGACACGCAGCATTCGCCTGGTGGACACCGGGCCCAGGGCGCAGCCTCACCGCTTGCCCCTGTGAGTGCGTGCTGCCCAGCCGGCCCTGCAGTGCCCGCCCCTTGGGGAGATCCACCCACGTCCAAGCTCTGCCAGGGGTCCTGTGGCGTTCTTGCTCCTCCGAGAGCGTCAACAGCCGCCGCTGCCGCTCTGGTGCTTGGTGCCCACTCTGCGTCTGAGCTGGGTGAACATTTGCGGTCAATTGAAAAGACAAGGTCATCACATATTTTTCTGTCTTACATCACTATCAGGGAGACAGATGGAAGGGCGAAACAGAGAGGGCTCTCCCTGTGCAGGACTGCGTCCGTGGGCCGGCAGGCTATTTGCCCTTTCCCCAGACTGTGCTGGGTGCCGAGGGGAGGGTCGGGGGCACCAGCAGAAGATGAGTGAAAAGGCCAGGTAGGAGCTTATCCAGTTCCTTGTGAGAAAAACTTGCCCAAAGGAAAGAACTTGATAAATTAACATTCAAGTCCTCTCTGGTCAGGCAACATGCTCCCCCATGCTGACGAGCAAGGTAGTGAAGTGAAAGAACACCAGGTAAGTAATGCTCCATTTGAAATTATAAAGGCTAGAAAGAATGTCTTTATGGCGTCCCCTCAAACATCTAGCAGTCTGCTGCACAGGAGCTGTGGGAAGGTACGACGAAATGGGACGTTTTCCATTTAATTTTGCAATTACCACCCCACTGGTTACCTTAGCGACCAGCACATTCTTTCCTTGGACTGAATTTGTACTAACAGGTAACTAATAAAATATTTACTTGAGGATCTTGCGCTGTGCTTTCTGAGGGCATAGTGTCTGTCCTGTTCCCCGTCACCTGGTGAATATCTGGCATGTGGGAGGTCCTTACTTTACATACTGTTTTCTGTTTGTTGTTTTTTAAATGAAAGAAGTTACAATGGGCGGTGCAGGGCTGCCTAGCTAGTAAAGATGAGCGTTTCTGGCTTGAATATCATCCAGAGTTGGTGTAATAAGATTCTCTCTGGGACATTAAGTTGGTAAAATTGTGTGTTTCTTGAGTCAAGAAGTTTCTTTGTAAAAATAAATATATCTTAAAGTAACATGTAATGATAACTGATCCCTGACGGCGGTTGTGTTTTTAATTAACTGGATGAATGAAGAATTTTGCTGTTTATGTCACAGCTGGATGGACCAGACTCTGGGTTCTTTCTCTCCCTTCCTATCCTTCTCCTAGAATTTGTTTCTCCTCCACCCTGCCCTCTCCCACACTTCTCCCTCTTTCTCAGGCAGGAGTTTTTATCTTGGTTAGTGAAATTTAAAATGCTGATATTTCACTCTGCGTCTGAGCTGGGTGAACATTTGCGGTCAATTGAAAGACAAGGTCATCACATATTTTTCTGTCTTACATCACTATCAGGGAGACAGATGGAAGGGCGAAACAGAGAGGCTCTCCTGTGCAGGACTGCGTCCGTGGGCCGGCAGGCTATTTGCCCTTTCCCCAGACTGTGCTGGGTGCCGAGGGGAGGGTCGGGGGCACCAGCAGAAGATGAGTGAAAAGGCCAGGTAGGAGCTTATCCAGTTCCTTGTGAGAAAAACTTGCCCAAAGGAAAGAACTTGATAAATTAACATTCAAGTCCTCTCTGGTCAGGCAACATGCTCCCCCATGCTGACGAGCAAGGTAGTGAAGTGAAAGAACACCAGGTAAGTAATGCTCCATTTGAAATTATAAAGGCTAGAAAGAATGTCTTTATGGCGTCCCCTCAAACATCTAGCAGTCTGCTGCACAGGAGCTGTGGGAAGGTACGACGAAATGGGACGTTTTCCATTTAATTTTGCAATTACCACCCCACTGGTTACCTTAGCGACCAGCACATTCTTTCCTTGGACTGAATTTGTACTAACAGGTAACTAATAAAATATTTACTTGAGGATCTTGCGCTGTGCTTTCTGAGGGCATAGTGTCTGTCCTGTTCCCCGTCACCTGGTGAATATCTGGCATGTGGGAGGTCCTTACTTTACATACTGTTTTCTGTTTGTTGTTTTTTAAATGAAAGAAGTTACAATGGGCGGTGCAGGGCTGCCTAGCTAGTAAAGATGAGCGTTTCTGGCTTGAATATCATCCAGAGTTGGTGTAATAAGATTCTCTCTGGGACATTAAGTTGGTAAAATTGTGTGTTTCTTGAGTCAAGAAGTTTCTTTGTAAAAATAAATATATCTTAAAGTAACATGTAATGATAACTGATCCCTGACGGCGGTTGTGTTTTTAATTAACTGGATGAATGAAGAATTTTGCTGTTTATGTCACAGCTGGATGGACCAGACTCTGGGTTCTTTCTCTCCCTTCCTATCCTTCTCCCTTAGAATTTGTTTCTCCTCCACCCTGCCCTCTCCCACACTTCTCCCTCTTTCTCAGGCAGGGGAGTTTTTATCTTGGTTAGTGAAATTTAAAATGCTGATATTTCACTCCTGAACCGCAAGAAACCCTAGAGCAATGATCGTGTTTTGGATAAATGAAATGTAGGAAATGCTAAAATTGGTTAAATGTGTGCAGTTTAAGAGAGCTTTCATGTAGAAAAAACAAGGGGTGAGACTGCTACCTATAAAAAATTGGACAATGAAATATTATAACTTCTAACACAGATACAACTGGAAGTTTAAAAAACAATTATGAGAAAATGGTCTGAAGCAGATCTCAAAGGAAGAGCAGAAAACACAGGGCGTTTGTTCTAACTTGGAAGACGGAGAATAAAGAACAAATGAAGAAGTGCTTCTGATGGGTGCCAGCCTGGGACTGACCTGCCTGGGCACCTTTCTGCCTCCCTGAGTCTCCGCGAGCAAACCGTCCCTCCCCTCCGCACTCCGGGGCGGCTAGCATTGTCCTTTCTTGGTGGCTCGTCCTGCTCCCCTCCATCGGATCCCATTTCCATGGCGAGGCCTCCCTGGCTGAAGTGAAACCCTCCCAACTTTACATATGTCCTCAGCTCCTGAGCAAAGGTGAGAGACTACACCCGAGCTGAGCACTTTCAGATTCGTGGGTAGTCAGCTCGGAAGGACCGTGGGTGCTGCTCTGATGCCGTTGGCTTTCCCCTGGTGGGTGGTTTCTATGACCCTCCCAGAGACCGTGCCCACCCCTCCTCTCTCTCCAGGTCCCCACAGCTCCCTGTGCCCTCACTCATGGTGGGCAACCACATTTCCGTCCTTGGTGAAGAACAGACGGCTCCAGGGGGACCTCACACGCTGGCCACCTGCCGCCCCGCCGCTGCCTCTCCTCCTGGTGTCCTGGGTGCTCCTCGGCCGCACGCAGGGCAGAGTGTCCACCTGTGCGGTGAACCCACTCATTTTCTTGACTTAAGGACCTCCCTTCAACAAACACCGCATCTACTTTCTGAATCATTTTTTCCCTTTTAATGGGTAATTACCATCAGAAATTTAATTTTTCCTGTCTTTAAGAAATCCTTATTAACGTGCCCTTGCAGTCACCTGTGACTTTTCTGCTCTTCTTTATAACAAAATGCCCCGCCTCCTGCCACCCTTATTTCACCACACGTATCAACAGCATCGGACCTAGGGGATAAGCCTGAACCAGCCTGTCCTGTTTGAAATGACTGTTTGAAGGGCCATTGCCCTTCAGGACACTCATCTCTTCCCAGGTTGGCCTTCAGACCCCTGTCTCTTCATTCACTCCCTTAGTGACTCACTGACCTGCAGACTTGAATACCACCTGCCCAGGGCCTCAGATCTCTACTTACTGAACCCACACACTGAATCCCATGCAGGGACCCTGACCCTGGGTACCAAATGACCTTCTTTCACTCACTATTTCTGAAATCATGTGCCTGACCCTGTCCAGCCTTACAGTCTTTCCACCCTAATAAATGTGTCCAGAGTTGCCGCCACCCTGCGTCTCCTTGATTTATGTTCCTCGTCTTCACTTGTCACTATTGAACATCTGCAGGTTTGGGTTTATCATCAGATGCCAATTCAAGGAGGGCAGGAGCTGTCCTCTTTGCTCACATGGGTGTTTCTGGTTCGTAGAACAGTTCCTGGCACAGAATATGTACTCACAGCTATTTTCTGAGGCCCTGAATTAGGGGAAATGCCAGGTAAATTGCTGAGGCCAGAGTGAGAGCGGCTTCAGGGGAGTCGCCCTCTGACCAGATTCAGAAAGGGGCCAGAAGAGACGACAGGTTGGAGGATTTCTGAAGCCAAAATTTCAGTATTTGCCAACAATTGGGCAACTCCACGAGTTGACTTTCTCTCTTTAGCAGAGAGTAGAAAACAGATAAACACCTTTTTATGGGGAAGGGGCATCTCATTTTAACAAGAGGTGATAGCACAACAACATCTCACATTTCCTGGGCTCCTGGATGCAGCCTCCTGTCAATGGAGACGGATGAAAGGAGACTCACTTCATGGGGTTAATGGGGTTTTGCCACTGTTATCACTAATTCTGATTTATAAAACTTGATATTTGATCATGTTTCTCAGTGGAATCTCAAATTTTTTCCTTGCACCTATGTAGGCATCTAATAAGTAAGCAGTTCCAAAAATGAGCAGCCAGTGGTTTGGCTGAGGACAGAAAATAAGCCTGGAGAAGGTCCAGCTCAAAGCCACAGTGCTGCCTGTTACTTGTGAAAAGCAGGCTTGGACGTCCGGCCTCGGTTTCCATGGGTTGGTCCCCAGCTCTGCTGCGTTTCTGGCGGAACACTGTCTTCGCTCATCCTATGGGCACCGGGCTGCTTTAAAATCTTCCTGATGTCAAACTTGCTGAGAAATGGCTCGTCTTTTCTTCAATGAAATCGGACATTCCTTAGAGAGGCTTTCTTCTGTTTTTCTTCTTTTTTTCTTGAAAATAGAAGCACAGCCCAACATCTGGGCACCAAGTGGCCAGTGTCTCCAGGGTGGGCACAGGAAGGATGCACTCAATAGGGCAAGATCAGCGGCCCATTTGCAGCAAGGAGCCTGCTTGCTCCGAGCCCCATGGGGCCCTCTGGCCACTGAAGCATCAGACCCACTGGTAGGGCTGGGAGCAACGTCCAGGCACGGAGACACGAGCTCCTGCTCCGCTTTGGAATAGGGCTGACAGGTCTGCTAGGAGAGGTGTCTGGTGTCCGCACGAGACCCCATACTGTGCACTCATTGTGTGTGTGTGTGTGTGTATTTGGTGGTCTGCAGCTGATCTAGACAGGGCTCAGCCCACCCACATATTTCTGGTTCCCGGTGCTGGGGAACACAGAGGATCCACATGTGTGTATTGTGTGTGTGTGTATCTCTCTAGATGTGTCTGGGTGTGTGTATTGCATATGTGTTGTCTATGTGTTGTTGTGTGTGCCTCTGTGTGCACACTGTGCAGATCTCAATATACCACTGTGCAGGGTCTATTGTGTATCTGTTGTGCACATGATATTGTGTGTCATCTCTGCACACTGTGTGTGTCTCTGGGTGTGCACTCTGTGTATCTGTATGTGAATATCTCTGTGGGTATATCTGTGTGCATGTTATTGTGTGTGTGTCTGCGTGGGTGCAGGCCAGGACACTGTCCCCAGAGGAGTGAACTGAGGCCTGAGGACGCCTCCATGTCCCCCTCATCCTGGGCCGTGACTCCGAGGACATGCAGGGCAGCCACTCGGGCCCTGAGCACTCCCCTCGGCCACCCAGGCTCTTCTGAGGAAGCACAGGATTTGTTATTCTGTCTTTACTTTGGATGTACATTAAAAACACCATGAGGAAATCAGTGTGTCAGTAGTTAATACAGTTTAAATAGTCAATTAGTTTCCAAATACTTTATTCTATTGGTCAGGCTTAAAAATTTTTCGCTTTCAAAGTGTTTAGTTTACCATACTTTCAACATAAAATTAGTTGGGAAAAAAACGACAAAAGTTAAAACCAGATGTTTGGGTGAATTTAATATGGTTCAGTTTGAAGAAGGGAAATGCATGCTAAGACATGCGTTTTGTTTTGTTACTGGGTTTTCATGTCTTCTGGTGATTGGGCCAGGAGGAGGAGGCCTCCCGGTCTGCTTGGTTTGTTTACTTCTCACTGTATTGTTTCCAGCTCCAGGGTCTTTCTGGAGCAGACCTTCATGAGGAGGGATGGTGACACTGGGGGCAGGCAGCCAGGATGGGCAGCAGCAGTCCTGGGGCCTTCAGCATGGCTGCTCCCATAAAACCCTGGCAACTCCCCACCACACACCCAGACATGGACCGTCCAGAGACACTTGGTTAAGTGGCAATCGTGATAAAAACTGAGGTCTTTGGAGTTGAATTTGATTCCTCTAAAAATCACATGCACACTGGGGAGAGTGCAGTTGACTTCTCTGGACTATGTACTTAGTTCATGGACAGATCAGTGTTTCGGTAAACAGCATTCAACGACTGCACTTCCCGCCCTTAGCATCTCACCCGCAGACACGGTGGGAAGTGGTGTTTGGTTCTCAGCACGGGTTTGAATGTTCCTGTTGCTTTGAGGGACTCCTTGTGTGTGTGTGTGTGTGTGTGTGTGTGTGTGTGTGTGTGTTCCCCAGCACTGGGCTCTTCTGGCTGTGATCCTCTCACAGAAAAGAGAAAATTACTTCCCGCCAAGCACAGCAAAGATCATGTCATTGCTGGTCTACATGCGTATGGACATCCACATGCTGGGCCCATGACATGTCTGACTTTTGGTCAACAGCACAAGAAAGATACAACCTCACAGGAACCTGCCAGGACTCAACAGCTCCCAAAAAATCTGGTTCAAGGTCAATGCCCGAGCACAGCCTCCATGTCAGGGTGTGGTCAGGGCAGCCACTAGTTAACTTCTGAGGAAGCACAGGATTTGTTATTCTGTCTTTACTTTGGATGTACATTAAAAACACCATGAGGAAATCAGTGTGTCAGTAGTTAATACAGTTTAAATAGTCAATTAGTTTCCAAATACTTTATTCTATTGGTCAGGCTTAAAAATTTTTCGCTTTCAAAGTGTTTAGTTTACCATACTTTCAACATAAAATTAGTTGGGAAAAAAACGACAAAAGTTAAAACCAGATGTTTGGGTGAATTTAATATGGTTCAGTTTGAAGAGGGGAAATGCATGCTAAGACATGCGTTTTGTTTTGTTACTGGGTTTTCATGTCTTCTGGTGATTGGGCCAGGAGGAGGAGGCCTCCCGGTCTGCTTGGTTTGTTTACTTCTCACTGTATTGTTTCCAGCTCCAGGGTCTTTCTGGAGCAGACCTTCATGAGGAGGGATGGTGACACTGGGGCAGGCAGCCAGGATGGGCAGCAGCAGTCCTGGGGCCTTCAGCATGGCTGCTCCCATAAAACCCTGGCAACTCCCCACCACACACCCAGACATGGACCGTCCAGAGACACTTGGTTAAGTGGCAATCGTGATAAAAACTGAGGTCTTTGGAGTTGAATTTGATTCCTCTAAAAATCACATGCACACTGGGGAGAGTGCAGTTGACTTCTCTGGACTATGTACTTAGTTCATGGACAGATCAGTGTTTCGGTAAACAGCATTCAACGACTGCACTTCCCGCCCTTAGCATCTCACCCGCAGACACGGTGGGAAGTGGTGTTTGGTTCTCAGCACGGGTTTGAATGTTCCTGTTGCTTTGAGGGACTCCTTGTGTGTGTGTGTGTGTGTGTGTGTGTGTGTGTGTGTGTTCCCCAGCACTGGGCTCTTCTGGCTGTGATCCTCTCACAGAAAAGAGAAAATTACTTCCCGCCAAGCACAGCAAAGATCATGTCATTGCTGGTCTACATGCGTATGGACATCCACATGCTGGGCCCATGACATGTCTGACTTTTGGTCAACAGCACAAGAAAGATACAACCTCACAGGAACCTGCCAGGACTCAACAGCTCCCAAAAAATCTGGTTCAAGGTCAATGCCCGAGCACAGCCACCTTGCTGGAGCCTTGGGGACACAACTTTGGCCAATGATATTTTCTTTGCTCTCTTGAAAAGTAAGTAAATTAGGAGCTTGGGAATAACGTGTACACACTACTATATACAAATAGATAAACAACAAGGACCCACTGTATAGTGCAAGGAAACTCAATATCTTATAATAACATACACAGGAAAAGAATCAAAAAAAAGTTGTATGTATCAAAAAAAGTTGATTGATTGGAATGGAAGACAGAACTGCCCAGCTTTGCTGAGCCCAAATCCATCTACCTTCTCCCCTCATCCGCTTCCCTTCCTTCTCAGCGGAGCACATTTAATTGACTTTTCAGGGACTTTGGTGTCTGTGATGAGACACAATCAGAGTACAAGTGTTTTGCTGAAATGCCAACGCCCTGTGTCTGTGACAGTCATCATTTGCCTCATTAGCTCATCAAGCAGATAAATTTATGCCATCATTGAACTATTCAACTTGCCACTCTGTGGGCTCTGCAGGTGAGGTGAGGAGCCCCAGCGAGACGGAAGCCCAGCCAGCGTCGCGCCCTCGCTTGCTTTCCAGGCTCTCCGTGGCCGCCGGGACTCGCGTGCCAAGGCACCGCATCAGCCAGATTTTATTCTCTGAACTTTCCGTCTCTCCATCTCTCACCTCTTCTCCTTCAGTCATTCCCACGTGTCTCTCAGAAGTGCTGTTTCTTTTCTGACAAAGGCTGCTTTCATCCTTGGTCCCAGAAATGACTGTCTTATACAGAAAACTCTTGCCTTACGGGAGAAGGTCTGGGTTTTGAATCACTGACTCTGGGAAAATCTCCACTTCCTAAGCCATCTTCTTCTATTAAATATTTTCAAATTTTACTTACATGAAATCTTATGAATTTAATGTAATGCTGTGTGGAATATTACCACAATTGAGTATACTGTTACTGTAATTATTTATTAATACTCATGTTTACAGTGTAAACCCTGACAACTCTTTTTTCTTTAATGCAAGTGCCTGACTTCAGCTCTGCTCACCTGGGCAGTCTCTGAGGAGCCCTGGGTTTCAGAGATCTGGATTGATTTCAGTACCTGACCATTCAGGCCACTTGATTTTGCTCTTTCTGGGCATTAACTTCCCACTCTTACATTTAATTCCACCAATTAAGACAGATCCCTGGAAACCTTGGCCCCCCTCAACCCGTGATAACAGGACCCCAGACCCTGCCCCTCTCTCTGCTGGTGACCTTCGTCTTGCCGTGTGCCCAGGTGTGCGGCACGGTCTCCAGGTCCTGCCAGGAGAGAGCTTCCAGCTTCTCAGGGTCCCCTGTGGTTACAGCTGAGGGCCTCTTAGAGCCGTCACAAGAACCACGAGGATTGGTCCAGCCACGGCATAGGTAAGAGACGGGCCAAGAACCACACAAAGCAATGTCAGCCCTAGAATTCTGAATCTCACTGTGTTTCACCTATAAATCTCTCAATTTAGCTTCAATTCGAAATGCCATGCTTTTGGTGAAGTGACTTAAAATATCACCAACTGAAAATTGTCTCCTGATCTGAAGTCAGGACACTCGGGGCCTCACTAAACAGACCCCGGCCTCTCACCCACATGAGCAAAGGGCATGACCACTGTGAACATGGTCACCAAGTGAAGTCCTTGGTCTTGAGACAAGGGATTTTCTCCCATCCATTCCTCTGTGGCAATGAATTCCTCATGATGATTTGGTATGGGTAACATGAGACAGTTTTAAACCCAAGATTATTTTATTTATACGCTGTGTTTAATGCAGTGTTATCTTGCGTAGAAGCTTCTTAAATATTAGTAGTAGAGGTCACTGTCATAAAGATGTTGCTTTAGACATCATTTTAAAGATGTGCGTTTTCCCACAATTTCTACATGAGAAAACATATAAAAGTTAAGATTAATGGAGCATTCAAGACCACTGGATTGAGTCATATTCAGTAACTCCAAACACCTTTTGGAATGAAGTGATTCCTTGTTATATACGATGAGAAGCACACTGTATACTTATGAAAATAAACAAATTAGGAAAAACTATAAATATTAATAGACTTCCTGTATCATGCCATTACGACAGATGGTGTGAATATGTTCACAGCATCACGCACAAGACTTCAGCTCTGCTCACCTGGGCAGTCTCTGAGGAGCCCTGGGTTTCAGAGATCTGGATTGATTTCAGTACCTGACCATTCAGGCCACTTGATTTTGCTCTTTCTGGGCATTAACTTCCCACTCTTACATTTAATTCCACCAATTAAGACAGATCCCTGGAAACCTTGGCCCCCCTCAACCCGTGATAACAGGACCCCAGACCCTGCCCCTCTCTCTGCTGGTGACCTTCGTCTTGCCGTGTGCCCAGGTGTGCGGCACGGTCTCCAGGTCCTGCCAGGAGAGAGCTTCCAGCTTCTCAGGGTCCCCTGTGGTTACAGCTGAGGGCCTCTTAGAGCCGTCACAAGAACCACGAGGATTGGTCCAGCCACGGCATAGGTAAGAGACGGGCCAAGAACCACACAAAGCAATGTCAGCCCTAGAATTCTGAATCTCACTGTGTTTCACCTATAAATCTCTCAATTTAGCTTCAATTCGAAATGCCATGCTTTTGGTGAAGTGACTTAAAATATCACCAACTGAAAATTGTCTCCTGATCTGAAGTCAGGACACTCGGGGCCTCACTAAACAGACCCCGGCCTCTCACCCACATGAGCAAAGGGCATGACCACTGTGAACATGGTCACCAAGTGAAGTCCTTGGTCTTGAGACAAGGGATTTTCTCCCATCCATTCCTCTGTGGCAATGAATTCCTCATGATGATTTGGTATGGGTAACATGAGACAGTTTTAAACCCAAGATTATTTTATTTATACGCTGTGTTTAATGCAGTGTTATCTTGCGTAGAAGCTTCTTAAATATTAGTAGTAGAGGTCACTGTCATAAAGATGTTGCTTTAGACATCATTTTAAAGATGTGCGTTTTCCCACAATTTCTACATGAGAAAACATATAAAAGTTAAGATTAATGGAGCATTCAAGACCACTGGATTGAGTCATATTCAGTAACTCCAAACACCTTTTGGAATGAAGTGATTCCTTGTTATATACGATGAGAAGCACACTGTATACTTATGAAAATAAACAAATTAGGAAAAACTATAAATATTAATAGACTTCCTGTATCATGCCATTACGATAGATGGTGTGAATATGTTCACAGCATCACGCACAAGTGCTCTTGGCTTTGGACTAACCTTCAGTCTCCTCAAGAGGAGAGTAAGAACTCTGAGGTTAATGACATCTCTTATTTCTCCAGGATTCAGCGCAATGCCTGACATACAGCAGGCCCCAAAACAATTGCAAAATGAGCCCTGTCTCAACCACTCTGAGCAGTTAACTACATTAGTAGGTCAGATCAATGGCATGAGCAGAAAAAAGAAATGTTAGGAGAAGTTTTGTTGTGTTTTAACAGCCAGAAGATCAAAATGATTTTCCATAGCCATCACCTCATTTTGGCTGGAAAGGTCAACGCCCACCTCCCTCTTCATATCGTTGGCTCTCTGGTTGTGCACCCATATTTCTGTCTCCTCATGCTTTATTTAACATCTTATACTTCATTGTCGATTTTCATAAGCTTAATGTAATACCTTTAAAAATGGCAAAGATAAATCTACTGTTTACATCCAGTTTTTCTCTAAGGGATGGCAGATCATCCACATTCCACAAGCTGTATTTGTAGAGACATGGGAAAATTTCCAGCGCTATCAGAGTCAAAATAGGACTGGAAGTCTTGACTCTCTCAAGAAGGCTCCAATTTTTAGACTCTTTAGAACAGTTGAGATGACCTGTGGCCAGTGTCCAGGGGACAAGACTGACCCTGGAAAATTTAAGGAGTTTCCCAGCAGGAATTCCCCTGGGGCCAGCACAGACCCTCATGGCGCCTCAACAGTGAAGCCGAGAAACACGGGCTTTGCCGGAGAGCCGGTGACGTGCGCGGGTGCAGGCGGGCCGCACGGCCTGCTGATAGCGGGGCAGTCCTGTGCTGACAGATGACACTGTCTGCGGTTCAGGCCCGAAGGGAGCGGCAGTGAAACTCTCCTGGGAGATCGAGGAAAAGGTAAGCAAATTTAGACTGGGACGACACTGTCCGATGTGTTGTCTTGGAACAACCCGGAATGTAATGATTCGTTATATCCCCGATGAGAAGCACACTGTATACTTATGAAAATAAACAAATTAGGAAAAACTATAAATATTAATAGACTTCCTGTATCATGCCATTACGATAGATGGTGTGAATATGTTCACAGCATCACGCACAAGTGCTCTTGGCTTTGGACTAACCTTCAGTCTCCTCAAGAGGAGAGTAAGAACTCTGAGGTTAATGACATCTCTTATTTCTCCAGGATTCAGCGCAATGCCTGACATACAGCAGGCCCCAAAACAATTGCAAAATGAGCCCTGTCTCAACCACTCTGAGCAGTTAACTACATTAGTAGGTCAGATCAATGGCATGAGCAGAAAAAAGAAATGTTAGGAGAAGTTTTGTTGTGTTTTAACAGCCAGAAGATCAAAATGATTTTCCATAGCCATCACCTCATTTTGGCTGGAAAGGTCAACGCCCACCTCCCTCTTCATATCGTTGGCTCTCTGGTTGTGCACCCATATTTCTGTCTCCTCATGCTTTATTTAACATCTTATACTTCATTGTCGATTTTCATAAGCTTAATGTAATACCTTTAAAAATGGCAAAGATAAATCTACTGTTTACATCCAGTTTTTCTCTAAGGGATGGCAGATCATCCACATTCCACAAGCTGTATTTGTAGAGACATGGGAAAATTTCCAGCGCTATCAGAGTCAAAATAGGACTGGAAGTCTTGACTCTCTCAAGAAGGCTCCAATTTTTAGACTCTTTAGAACAGTTGAGATGACCTGTGGCCAGTGTCCAGGGGACAAGACTGACCCTGGAAAATTTAAGGAGTTTCCCAGCAGGAATTCCCCTGGGGCCAGCACAGACCCTCATGGCGCCTCAACAGTGAAGCCGAGAAACACGGGCTTTGCCGGAGAGCCGGTGACGTGCGCGGGTGCAGGCGGGCCGCACGGCCTGCTGATAGCGGGGCAGTCCTGTGCTGACAGATGACACTGTCTGCGGTTCAGGCCCGAAGGGAGCGGCAGTGAAACTCTCCTGGGAGATCGAGGAAAAGGTAAGCAAATTTAGACATACCAAAAACGTGCTGACTACTCGACACTGTCCGATGTGTTGTCTTGATGCCTCCTAACAACCCGGTTCTGGAGGAGCGGGAGACGCGGGCCGGGACAGGACGCTCCTGGCGGCGCTGTGCTGCTTTCGTGACAACAGCGACCGGCAAGGACACCCGCTCCAAGGACGCGGTGAGGGAAGCTGTGCCGTCGCCGTCAGGGCGGCCCCTTGGGCCAGGACCAGCCCCAGGCCTCTTCTCAAATAGTGTGCGATCTACTCTGCCTTCCTTAACGTACTTTATAATTTTAATAGGCACTGCATCTGAAGGGGGTTACTATATATACGCTGTTTGTCATCTAAGCACTGGAGTGAACCGTTAGTTTTTCCAACGTTACTTAGTTTTAATCTGTCTTACAATCCCATGTTTCATTAATTTATTTGAGCTATGATCAATTTCTAGGGAAAAATAATAGACTAATTATTTTGTCAATTTGACTTAAACTTTTTGCTAGGTAATTATACCAAAGAACATCACGTGAAAATAATGTGGGAAATCAATTGTGGGAAATCTGGACAAGATCTAACAATAATGTCGATTGCTTAATGATCGGCGTGTGTGGTGCAGACGCAGGGGGACGGGGGTGCACACGTCGTTACCCCCAGCCCAGCACAGGGACGTATGACATCTCACTTGGGAGAGTTCAAAGCTTTCTAAGTGGTCTTTCCATTTCCTGTGAGCTCTGACCCTATCTATTTTGCACTTGTATTGCAGATTCATCTTCCCAAAGAAGAGACTTGATACCTGGACCCTAGAATCTCATGACTAGATGGGGCAGTGTGGGTGGCCTTCCTCATCCTGCAGCTAGGCACTTACATGAAGTGCCTGGATGCTTCCCATGGAGGCTTTCTGAAAATAAGACCCTTGAGCCACCTGCTTGAGGATCACCTGTGATCTTGTCAAAATGCACATTCTATGTCTGTGCCCCTGTTCCACTGACCTGGACACTTGACCATCTGCATTTAATCAGGAGAGTCCTCTGTGGCCCAGAGTTAAGGGGGAATAACACAAGACTGTCCACTTCATCTTGGGAAACTCACGATTAGGAACACGTTAGAAAGTTGCACCTAAAAAGTAAAGAATAACAAGAATAGAGAAAGAAAAAGAAAAATTGGAATAGCTGAATCTTCCTGTCTCATTTCTGTTCATGAGGCAGAGAGCTGTGGCCCTGGGGTCCGTGTGCTCTGACAACCCTGTGGTCGCACGGCCCATGTGGTTCTGTAATAGAGTTTGATGTTCCCGTGCCCAAAAGGCCTCTTCTCAAATAGTGTGCGATCTACTCTGCCTTCCTTAACGTACTTTATAATTTTAATAGGCACTGCATCTGAAGGGGGTTACTATATATACGCTGTTTGTCATCTAAGCACTGGAGTGAACCGTTAGTTTTTCCAACGTTACTTAGTTTTAATCTGTCTTACAATCCCATGTTTCATTAATTTATTTGAGCTATGATCAATTTCTAGGGAAAAATAATAGACTAATTATTTTGTCAATTTGACTTAAACTTTTTGCTAGGTAATTATACCAAAGAACATCACGTGAAAATAATGTGGGAAATCAATTGTGGGAAATCTGGACAAGATCTAACAATAATGTCGATTGCTTAATGATCGGCGTGTGTGGTGCAGACGCAGGGGGACGGGGGTGCACACGTCGTTACCCCCAGCCCAGCACAGGGACGTATGACATCTCACTTGGGAGAGTTCAAAGCTTTCTAAGTGGTCTTTCCATTTCCTGTGAGCTCTGACCCTATCTATTTTGCACTTGTATTGCAGATTCATCTTCCCAAAGAAGAGACTTGATACCTGGACCCTAGAATCTCATGACTAGATGGGGCAGTGTGGGTGGCCTTCCTCATCCTGCAGCTAGGCACTTACATGAAGTGCCTGGATGCTTCCCATGGAGGCTTTCTGAAAATAAGACCCTTGAGCCACCTGCTTGAGGATCACCTGTGATCTTGTCAAAATGCACATTCTATGTCTGTGCCCCTGTTCCACTGACCTGGACACTTGACCATCTGCATTTAATCAGGAGAGTCCTCTGTGGCCCAGAGTTAAGGGGGAATAACACAAGACTGTCCACTTCATCTTGGGAAACTCACGATTAGGAACACGTTAGAAAGTTGCACCTAAAAAGTAAAGAATAACAAGAATAGAGAAAGAAAAAGAAAAATTGGAATAGCTGAATCTTCCTGTCTCATTTCTGTTCATGAGGCAGAGAGCTGTGGCCCTGGGGTCCGTGTGCTCTGACAACCCTGTGGTCCCGTGCACGGCCCATGTGGTTCTGTAATAGAGTTTGATGCTTTGGCAACAAAGGACAGCAGATCAGAGACTACCGCTACCTTTTTTCCAATTTAATCTGAAAAGCTCAACTATGACGAGTGAGCCCATGATCTTTCTTTGGGCCAGATGCTCTCATGATATTTTTTGTTGTTACAGGGTGCGGTACTTCTGGGCATGTTCCTGAAATTCCCAGGAGCTATTCTCATGAATGATGGGATGTTGTAGAAGTGTCACTGTGCTTCCAGCTCTTCCCTTTGCTTTGAGGGATCACCCTCCAGTCTCAGTATAACCCCCACCCACAATCTCTCTTGTTCCCGCAAAGAGAGATTCTTTATCCTCACTTGTCCTTGGCTTAGAGTTGAAGATGAAGCTGTTTGGAGCCTTTTGTGAGGGTATCCAGGCTTTATGCTCTTAAAAGCACTTTTAGAAGTTCATAAAATTAAAAAGAATAGTAGTAGTATGATGCACAGAGGATGATGTGTGTGTGTGTGTCGGAGCCCCATCTGTTATCTCAACAAGTGAAGAGGCCAAATTTATAATTTAGTTTCTAAAGTCTAATAATCTCCAAATGTTCAACCAGACCCCCTTGGCGAGTACCCTTACAACAGAGACATGCAAGCGTAATTCAGTTGAAAAAGATAAAGGTTTTCATACTGTCATAAAGTCAGTCCTCTTCTCGTTCTTTATCTTCCAGAAAGGTCACTCTAAGATTCACACAATTCACTTTTCCCCAGTATGCTGAACCCATATCCAATGCATACATTTGCATGTGTACATGTAATGCAGACAGAGACATGCAGGTGTGTGATGAGTATTAACAAGTAGGATGATACTAGAATATAAGCTTGTTCTCTTGAAGTTGCAGTTATATTATTATTGCCTGGCATGGTAATTGGATGGTGGATAAAAATCTGAGAAAAAATTAATCTGGGGCCAGTGGAAATGCCCTTTATCTGTTGCTATTTAGGTGGGTTTTTTTAAATAATGGACTTTATTTTTTAATCGCATTTATGTTCACAGAAAAAATGAGCAGAAGGCAATAAGAGTCCCCAATATATTCCCTCTCAACCCCCACTGCTATCTCCCTACTAGCAATATCTCGTGCTAGTGAGGCATGTTTGTTACAGTTGATGAATCTTTGTTGTCACATTTTTATTAAGCAAAGTCCATAGTTTATACTATGGTCTATACTTTGTGCTGTATAGTTTTATGAATTTTGGTATATATACAACATCATGTGTCTATCATTACACATGTCATACAGAATGGTGCCAAGACCCTAAATCTATCTTCATGTATTCCTTGTCTAATAGTCTTCCTGTCCCTGGGTAGGTAGAAGTCTCCGGACTGTATAACCTTCCTTCTCTCTGAAGAATTCTTTTACTGTTTCTCACAAGGCATATCTACTGGCTAAAAATAAATTTTTCTTTGTCTGAAAAAGTCTATTTTTCCTTCCCTTATGAAGAACGTGCCCCAGTGAGTTAGGCTCTCATAAACCCCCAAATGGTTAGTCTGGTAACACGGTTTCTCTTGAAGGCAAGCCTTGTAAGTAGGACAGAGTACTCTGGGCATTTCAAAATGGCCACTTTACCTTCCCTCTGCCTGAAGCATAAAGGGGATTTTCTCTGATCTCCATTCTAAGATCCTGGTAGAGTTTCTGGAGGTAAAACTCGCAAAAGTTGGGGACATTCCAACAGCATGGCCCAAAGGAACATTTTTTAGCCTCTCAGGTGTGTCCACACCCAAGCTCCAGGAATTCCTCAGCCAGTTACTAAGGGTTCCTGCCAGCTGGTGGTTCTAGCGGTTTCTGTTCACACCGTGATTCTTCTTACTCACCTGTGCTGACACGTTGGCTCTCCCAGCTCTCAGGCCTGAAACTTGGGGGTACGCTGCCTCCACACCACCAGCACCATGCCTACACATGCACTTACATGTGTATGCACATACATGAACACACGTACGGATGTGTGTGTATATCCCATTGATTCTGCTTCTCTGGAGAGTGCTGTCTGATAGTGATAACGCAGTATCAGCTTTATATCAGTATGGCACCAAGCTAATAATCGATGGGCAGGATATTCAAAACATGTTTTAGTGGATTCTCTGTAAGAAATAGATGATTTTACTCTATGTTTCTTCTATGGCTAGTATGTTTATTGAGTGAAAATTTTCTTATTTAGAAAATGAATCTGACTGCTAAGATAGTAAATTATTTAGGATAGACAGATATGAATCCCAGTCTTTCTGAGATGCTCACTCTTTTTTTAACTTTAAAAAATGTTCTTGTGTGTTTTTAACTAAAAATTGTGTGTATCTGAGGTGCACAGCATAAGGATTTGATACATGTAATGAGATGGTTACGACAGTCAAGCTGATCAGTGTGTCACCTCCCACATAGTTACTGTCTTTCTTTGTGATGAATCCGCATGATGCCTAGTATCTTCTCTGTCTTTAATTACTCCATTTGTCTTATTCCAAACTTGGTTTCCAAAAACTCACATTTTCTTTCCTATATATATGAAGTCTGAATAGATTCCAAAGAACTTTCAAGAAGTTAAAAGAATAGAAAACAAAGTGGCAATTCACCTTTCAGGATTTAAATGTCTGTTAAAAGATTTGTTTGTTTGCATCTCCAGCGTTTGGCTTGTTAATGAGTATAGTGAAATTTCTAGTTATAATACACAGTTTCTCCAAAGTGAAAAGCATAGCTACTGCAAAGTGTTTCTAAGTTTCCCTTTGCTATTTTTTTCAAGCTGGTTCCACAGTGATCTCACAGTTACTGAGAGCAACAGTCAGCGCAAGCGTGGTTCCCTGTGAATGGAGCATAGCGGGAACAGCTGCTACGTCTAACTCCGGTGCTTGCTGGAGCTCAGAGCCTCCACACCCAAGCTCCAGGAATTCCTCAGCCAGTTACTAAGGGTTCCTGCCAGCTGGTGGTTCTAGCGGTTTCTGTTCACACCGTGATTCTTCTTACTCACCTGTGCTGACACGTTGGCTCTCCCAGCTCTCAGGCCTGAAACTTGGGGTACGCTGCCTCCACACCACCAGCACCATGCCTACACATGCACTTACATGTGTATGCACATACATGAACACACGTACGGATGTGTGTGTATATCCCATTGATTCTGCTTCTCTGGAGAGTGCTGTCTGATAGTGATAACGCAGTATCAGCTTTATATCAGTATGGCACCAAGCTAATAATCGATGGGCAGGATATTCAAAACATGTTTTAGTGGATTCTCTGTAAGAAATAGATGATTTTACTCTATGTTTCTTCTATGGCTAGTATGTTTATTGAGTGAAAATTTTCTTATTTAGAAAATGAATCTGACTGCTAAGATAGTAAATTATTTAGGATAGACAGATATGAATCCCAGTCTTTCTGAGATGCTCACTCTTTTTTTAACTTTAAAAAATGTTCTTGTGTGTTTTTAACTAAAAATTGTGTGTATCTGAGGTGCACAGCATAAGGATTTGATACATGTAATGAGATGGTTACGACAGTCAAGCTGATCAGTGTGTCACCTCCCACATAGTTACTGTCTTTCTTTGTGATGAATCCGCATGATGCCTAGTATCTTCTCTGTCTTTAATTACTCCATTTGTCTTATTCCAAACTTGGTTTCCAAAAACTCACATTTTCTTTCCTATATATATGAAGTCTGAATAGATTCCAAAGAACTTTCAAGAAGTTAAAAGAATAGAAAACAAAGTGGCAATTCACCTTTCAGGATTTAAATGTCTGTTAAAAGATTTGTTTGTTTGCATCTCCAGCGTTTGGCTTGTTAATGAGTATAGTGAAATTTCTAGTTATAATACACAGTTTCTCCAAAGTGAAAAGCATAGCTACTGCAAAGTGTTTCTAAGTTTCCCTTTGCTATTTTTTTCAAGCTGGTTCCACAGTGATCTCACAGTTACTGAGAGCAACAGTCAGCGCAAGCGTGGTTCCCTGTGAATGGAGCATAGCGGGAACAGCTGCTACGTCTAACTCCGGTGCTTGCTGGAGCTCAGAGCCTCCACTCAGAAGCTCAATCAGGAGGCTCTGATTAGAGGCCTGGCAAGCTGGGACTTCCTGCGTCAAACAAATTTGTTTAAAGTTGTTTTGCTTCTGCTCCGCCTTCTTAATCAAGTTGATACTGTGGGTATTTTGGGTTCTGTGGGCATATGGCTATGAATAGACACCCAATCTTCCAGTTTTCAAAGATTTTTGTGTTTCTTTGTGAAAATACATGACAGTCACCAAATGCATTTGAAAGGAGTGACTTGTCTTGCGAGCAGAGGAAGATTTGCTTGGAGTATAATGTACTCACTCACCTCCCACTTCTGAGAACATGCACCCAAGGGCGGCCAGACCCTGCCCTCCTGTCTTTCACAGTAAGGTGTTTTGGTGGGCAGAATCACTGAGTGATTGTAATATTCTAAGTATAATCTTCTTCTTGTATTAAGCATTTTTAATACAGAATTATCTTAGATTATTTGGTTTGTTTTCTTACCTTAGGAAAAGACAATTTTGGTCAAAATAAAAGCATTTCTGAGTAGCTTTAGTGTCATTTCCACCAATGACTCTAACCCTGGAAAGTCCTGCACTGCCCCCTGTCCCCGGAGTTCTCCCCCGTCTCTCACAATAAGCATAGCACCTGGTGCTCCCCACCAGCCACTTAGGAAAACTACGGGGAACAAAACCTGTTAAGTTGGTAATTGTAAACTGACAAATTCATTACTGCCTAATAAAGACAGCAACTGCACTTTCTAAACCAACGTTGAAAGCAATACTTTTTCCAAAAAACTAGCATTGACTGAATTGACACTACCAAAATAAATGAAGGATAGTTTCACACAAATACATCCCTGAACGGAAGAACCCAGACTAAATGTCTCAAGATTGCCCATTGGTTGCCTCAGGCACGCAAGCTACAGGTCAGGAGGTTGGAGCACGTGTAAGCAAGCGTGCATCTCACTGCTACAGCGCGAGCTGAAGGCTCTCTCCTGATCCAGGTTTAGTTCCCATTTCATTGCAAGTTGAAACGCAGTTGTTGTTTTTCTTTAATGGTTTTGCTATCTTCTATGCACAGATCAAATTGCCAGCATCTGTTGGATCATAGAAAAAGTAAGGGAATTCCAGAAAAACATCTACTTCTGCTTTATTGACTGCCCTAAAGCCTTTGACTGTGTAGATCACAACAAACTGCGGAAAATTCTGAAAGAGACGGGAATACCAGATTGCCTTATCTGCCTCCTGTGAAACCTGTATGCAGGTCAAGAAGCAACAGTTAGAACTGGACATGGAACAATTGACTGGTTCCAAATTGGGAAAGGAGTACATCAAGGCTATATATTGTAACCTTGCTTATTTATCTTATAGGCAGACTACACCATGTGAAATGCCAGACTGGATGATGCTCAAGCTGGAATCAAGATTGCCAGGAGAAATATCAATAACCTCACATATGCAGATGACACCACCCTTATGGCAGAATGTGAGGGAAAATTAAAGAGCCTCTTGAAGGTGAAAGGGAAGAGGGAAAAAACTGGCTTAAAATTCAAAATTCCAAAACAAAGATGATGGTATCCGGTCCTAACTCTTCATGGCAAATAGATGGGGGAAAAACGGGAAAAAATGAAAGACAGTATTTTCTTGAGCCCCAGAATCACTGTGGAAGGTGACTGCAGTCATGAAATTAAAAGACGCTTGCAGGGCTTCCCCTGGTGGTCCAGTGGGTAAGGACACCGCCTTGCAGTGCAAGGGGCGCTGGTTCAATCCCTGGCCTGGGAAGATCCCACGTGCCCTGGAGTGGCTGGATGGATGTGTCCAATTACCGAGCCAGAACTCTGGAGCACATGCTCCCAGAGCTGGCGCTCTGCAACAACAGGCGCCACCGCGATGGGAGGCCCACAGGAGCCAAAGAACAAAGATGGATGAAAATAGAGAAATGAAAGACCAATAGAAGTGGCCTGCCCGCTCCCCTCCCTCCCCAACCCAACCCCTGCCCCAAAATAAATAAATTTAAAAAAAAAAAAAGATGCTTGCTTCTTGGAAGAAAAGCTAGGACAAACCTAGACAGCATATTAAAAAGCAGAGACATCATTTGTCAACAAATGTCCAAATAGTGAAAGCTACAGTTTTTCCAGTAGTCACATACAGATGTGAGAGCTGGCCAACAAAAAAGGCAGAGTCTTTTTGAAGGATTGATGCCTTCCAACTGTGGTGCAAAGTTTAGAATTGCTTGGACCTCTACTTCTGCTTTATTGACTGCCCTAAAGCCTTTGACTGTGTAGATCACAACAAACTGCGGAAAATTCTGAAAGAGACGGGAATACCAGATTGCCTTATCTGCCTCCTGTGAAACCTGTATGCAGGTCAAGAAGCAACAGTTAGAACTGGACATGGAACAATTGACTGGTTCCAAATTGGGAAAGGAGTACATCAAGGCTATATATTGTAACCTTGCTTATTTATCTTATAGGCAGACTACACCATGTGAAATGCCAGACTGGATGATGCTCAAGCTGGAATCAAGATTGCCAGGAGAAATATCAATAACCTCACATATGCAGATGACACCACCCTTATGGCAGAATGTGAGGGAAAATTAAAGAGCCTCTTGAAGGTGAAAGGGAAGAGGGAAAAAACTGGCTTAAAATTCAAAATTCCAAAACAAAGATGATGGTATCCGGTCCTAACTCTTCATGGCAAATAGATGGGGGAAAAACGGGAAAAAATGAAAGACAGTATTTTCTTGAGCCCCAGAATCACTGTGGAAGGTGACTGCAGTCATGAAATTAAAAGACGCTTGCAGGGCTTCCCCTGGTGGTCCAGTGGGTAAGGACACCGCCTTGCAGTGCAAGGGGCGCTGGTTCAATCCCTGGCCTGGGAAGATCCCACGTGCCCTGGAGTGGCTGGATGGATGTGTCCAATTACCGAGCCAGAACTCTGGAGCACATGCTCCCAGAGCTGGCGCTCTGCAACAACAGGCGCCACCGCGATGGGAGGCCCACAGGAGCCAAAGAACAAAGATGGATGAAAATAGAGAAATGAAAGACCAATAGAAGTGGCCTGCCCGCTCCCCTCCCTCCCCAACCCAACCCCTGCCCCAAAATAAATAAATTTAAAAAAAAAAAAGATGCTTGCTTCTTGGAAGAAAAGCTAGGACAAACCTAGACAGCATATTAAAAAGCAGAGACATCATTTGTCAACAAATGTCCAAATAGTGAAAGCTACAGTTTTTCCAGTAGTCACATACAGATGTGAGAGCTGGCCAACAAAAAAGGCAGAGTCTTTTTGAAGGATTGATGCCTTCCAACTGTGGTGCAGGAGAAGACTCTTGAGAATTGCTTGGACAACAAGGAGATGACCAGTCAATCCTAAAGGAAATCAACCCTGGATAGCCATTGGAAGGACTGATGCTGAAGCTGATGCTCCAATACTTTGGCCACCTGATGCAAAGAGCCAATGCACTGGAGAAGACCATGTTGCTGGGAAAGACTGAAGGCAGAAGGAGAACGGGGTGACAGAGGATGAGATGGTGGGATGGCATCATTGACCCAATGACATGAGTTTGAGCAGACTCTGGGAGATGGTGAAGGGCAGGAAAGCCTGTGTGCTGCAGTCCATGCAGCCGCAAAGAGTTGGAGGTAACTAGTGACTGAACGACAACAAATACATAGGTGAATCACATGGCATCTCTGTTCATCTCTAAGGCACAGGCAGATTTTCTCTCAGGAATGTGACTTTTGGGTGTTATGACAATGAAAGTGCTGCAGGCATATGTGTCAGGAACACACTGAAGAGACCTGGACTGAATTCCCCCAAGGAACCTGCAATTCATCTTCCTGGGAGCCTGAGATGTAGATGCACGTGCTCTCCACATGCTCAGGGAGCTGCGCTGAGTCCAGAGAGAGAGAAACATGGAGTGTAGATTTGGTGAGATGTGTAGCTGTGGAGAAGCATCAGTCTGCAGAGTGGCGCATAGGAAAACGCAGAGATAGGACCTGATGGAGCAGAAATGTAGACAAACCAGAGGAGATGAAACCTGGGCTCAGGCGAAGAAGTTCTCCTTACCTGGACCAGGTAGCCTCCTGGCTGGGATGTGGTTGGAGGAGCTGGAGCCAGTCACCAAGTTACCTGGTTGATGCGACTCTGTGAATGAGGAGACAGGCTATCTGCTGAGAGAAAGGGGAGTCAGCAATGGTGGGGGGTTTGGGGAAGAGCTGGGGTAGGTGCCTGAGTGGGGAGGGGAAGATGAGCAGAGATGATAACTATAGGTGATGCGCATTCAGCCCAGCCCCTGCTCTATGCCTAAAAAATTAATTAACTTAATTCTTTCAAAATTTCAATGAGCTATATACTATTTTAGTATTTAGCTTTTAGAACTTAGTATTTATTCATCTGCAGAATGGAATACTAAATTCTGCAGATGATGGAACTAAGACATAGAGGAGGTAAAAGAAAAGCTGCAAAGGGCACTGCTGACCACAGGCGACCTTGGTGGCCAAAGCAGCAGCATTGCTAGTGGTCTGGGCCCCTCCCTGTTGCAGCCAAGCAAATGTGTTAAAATTTTTTCACATTTGCAACTGACTTCTTCTGAGCAAGTGGCAATTGAGTATTAACACATTGCCTGTACTCTTCGGAGTGGTAAAAAAACCCCTTAGACATGGAAAATATACTTAAAATTATAGTGTTCTAGGGCTGCCCAAGTGGCGTTAGTGGTAAAGAACCCACCTGCAAATACAGGAGATATAAGAGACACGGGTTTGATCCCTGGATCAGGAAGTGTCCCTGTGGGAGGGCATGGCAACAGAGGAGACGGGTGGGCTATGGTCCATGGGATCACAGAATTGTCGGACGTGACTGAACCAACATAGCATGCATGCTTAGTGTCCTAGATACAAAGGGATCTTTTATTTTCTGCTCACAGCACTACATTTTTCTAATTGAAATATTTTACTTTATTTTGTATTTGCATATACTTCACTCCTGTGGCTAACTGGCCATTTTTATGCCTTTTGAAGGTCCTACTTGTGCTCAGGTGTTGAAATTATTGCCAACAGGCAAAACATCATCCCACATGGAAGCAGAGGGGAGCTGAGCAGTAAGCAGATGTCTAGAGATGAGCGAAGGCTGTGTGTTCAGCAGGCTCTCCTGGGGCCAGCAGCACACGCGTGAGGGGCAGGCTGGCAGAAGTGGGAAAGCCCAGGCAGATAAGGGAAATGTTGGGGCTGATGTGGACACAGATGGGTAGATCTGGAGCCAGTCACCAAGTTACCTGGTGGAGGCGACGCTGTGAAGGAGGAGACAGGCTATCTGCTGAGAGAAAGGGGAGTCAGCAAGGGTGGGGGGTTTGGGGAAGAGCTGGGGTAGGTGCCTGAGTGGGGAGGGGAAGATGAGCAGAGATGATAACTATAGGTGATGCATTCAGCCCAGCCCTGCTCTATGCCTAAAAATTAATTAAATTAGTTCTTTCAAAATTTCAATGAGCTATATACTATTTTAGTATTTAGCTTTTAGAACTTAGTATTTATTCATCTGCAGAATGGAATACTAAATTCTGCAGATGATGGAACTAAGACATAGAGGAGGTAAAAGAAAAGCTGCAAAGGGCACTGCTGACCACAGGCGACCTTGGTGGCCAAAGCAGCAGCATTGCTAGTGGTCTGGGCCCCTCCCTGTTGCAGCCAAGCAAATGTGTTAAAATTTTTTCACATTTGCAACTGACTTCTTCTGAGCAAGTGGCAATTGAGTATTAACACATTGCCTGTACTCTTCGGAGTGGTAAAAAAACCCCTTAGACATGGAAAATATACTTAAAATTATAGTGTTCTAGGGCTGCCCAAGTGGCGTTAGTGGTAAAGAACCCACCTGCAAATACAGGAGATATAAGAGACACGGGTTTGATCCCTGGATCAGGAAGTGTCCCTGTGGGAGGGCATGGCAACAGAGGAGACGGGTGGGCTATGGTCCATGGGATCACAGAATTGTCGGACGTGACTGAACCAACATAGCATGCATGCTTAGTGTCCTAGATACAAAGGGATCTTTTATTTTCTGCTCACAGCACTACATTTTTCTAATTGAAATATTTTACTTTATTTTGTATTTGCATATACTTCACTCCTGTGGCTAACTGGCCATTTTTATGCCTTTTGAAGGTCCTACTTGTGCTCAGGTGTTGAAATTATTGCCAACAGGCAAAACATCATCCCACATGGAAGCAGAGGGGAGCTGAGCAGTAAGCAGATGTCTAGAGATGAGCGAAGGCTGTGTGTTCAGCAGGCTCTCCTGGGGCCAGCAGCACACGCGTGAGGGGCAGGCTGGCAGAAGTGGGAAAGCCCAGGCAGATAAGGTAAATGTTGGGGCTGATGTGGACACAGATGGGTAGATCTGCCCCAAAACTTGCTGCCAAACTGAAGTCTGACTTCTGGAACAGGGGACAGTCACACCGCAGGGACTTAGAAAGCAGGGCAGTTAGGACCGGAAGCCTGCGGCTCAGTCCCAGAGCTAGGGTTCAGCAAGTCCGTCCCTGACTCAAGAACAGGGAGGAAGATGCCTGGAAGCCCTGCTCTGTACCAGTGATGCGGGTGGGGCTTTCCCAGCTCCAGCAATGGAAACCAGCATCCGGCAGAACCCCAAAAGCCTGAGCAGTCATTAGCGGGCTTGCTGGCCCTCAGCACAGCAGCTCCTGGCTGGCGCCCCGCAGCAGGGGTGGTGAGGTGATCCCTCAGCAGCTAGTGAAGCAGAAAACATGCCCTGGGGGTCCTCAGGGAGCACAGGGCAAAGGCGTGCATTTTAAAAAGATCCACAGGTGATGCACAGTCTCTTCGCAGTTTGAAAAGCAAGACATAAAGAATTTCTACTTAGCTCACTTGCATTCTGGCAAATATGCCTTAATTCATCAGAAGCATGTGGTTTGCGAAGCTTAAGTGATTTCTGCACAAATGTTATGACTAAAATGACACAGAAATCATTGCAAAACAGTTGACAGACTGCAGACACTGCTTCCTTTACAATTACCTTTCATTGTACAGAAATAGGTTGAAATTAAAAAAAAAAAAATGCTGTGGTATTGCTGAATGGACTTCCTGATTGAGAATACCAAAGTGAAAAATCAGTCATTATTTGCATTCTTCTACCTTAAAAATTAATAGAAGATCCCACCAGAATTGTATTTAAATGGAAGCATGACTATACATTGAAAACCAGTGCAGCCTGAAGGACACGTGACTTTCTTGCGGCGGTGGGTGTCTCCCTCCGGACTGATAAGCTGTGGTTCCCTGTTGAGAGAAACCCCAGCCCAGCAGCCCGGTGTCTGTGCTGCCTCCCCACTGCCGCAGTTACTGGCCGTAATGGTACTGCTGTTTCTGAAGCTGAGTGAACACTGTATGTTGACATGACATGTAAACGTATGTGTATGCTTTTGATGCATGTGCGTGAGTGCTAGGGCGCTTCCGTCCTGTCGGACTCTTGGTGACCACATGGACTGTAGCCCACCAGGCGCCTCTGTTCGTGGGGATCTTCCAGGCAAGAATACTGACATGGGTTGCCACGTCCTCCTCCGGGGGATTTTCTCCACTAAGGGATTGAGCTCATACTTCCGACGTCTCCCACATGAGCAGGTGGGGTCTTTACCTCTAGTGCCACCTGAGAAGCACTTTAAATGTGCCCATATGTGTAAGTAGATACATGTAGCTATAATACTGACACAGGAGATTTTCTTGGTCATAACCCTGTGTTTTTTTTTTTTTTTAAAGATTTATTTATTTATTTATTTTGGTCGGGGGCGGGTTGGGGAGGGTGGGGTGTGGGCGGGCCACTTCCATTGGTCTTTCATTTCTCTATTTTCATTCGTCTTTGTTCCCTGGCTCCTGTGGGCCTCCCATCGCGGTGGCCCCTGTCATTGCAGAGCGCCGGCTCTGGGCGCATGCACTCCAGAGCTCTGGCTCGGTGATTGGACACATCGGTCCAGCCGCTCCGCGGCACGTGGGATCTTCCCAGGCCAGGGATCGAACTGGCGCCCCTTGCACTGCAAGGCGATGTCCTTACCCACTGGACCACCAGGGGAAGCCTGACCCTGTGTTTTCATGTTTCCTTTCAGTTATAGTATCACCATTAAATTCACCAGATGAAATTTACATGAAAGTTATTAGATGTTTCAAGAATTTGATTCTAATAGTGTTTTGCTTATTTATTTGTTGTTTTTTCCCAAAACACTTCCTAGGAATCCTTCTGTATCAATAACTATGTCTGGGCTTCCCTGGTGGTCCAGTGGGTAGAGTCCACCTTGCAGTGCCAGGTGCACAGGTTTGATCCCTGACCTGGGAAGATCCTACTTGTCGTGGAGCAGCTGGACCAGTGTGTCCAATTAAGAGCCAGTGCTCTGGAGCACATGTGCCGCAGTTACTGGCCGTAATGGTACTGCTGTTTCTGAAGCTGAGTGAACACTGTATGTTGACATGACATGTAAACGTATGTGTATGCTTTTGATGCATGTGCGTGAGTGCTAGGGCGCTTCCGTCCTGTCGGACTCTTGGTGACCACATGGACTGTAGCCCACCAGGCGCCTCTGTTCGTGGGGATCTTCCAGGCAAGAATACTGACATGGGTTGCCACGTCCTCCTCCGGGGGATTTTCTCCACTAAGGGATTGAGCTCATACTTCCGACGTCTCCCACATGAGCAGGTGGGGTCTTTACCTCTAGTGCCACCTGAGAAGCACTTTAAATGTGCCCATATGTGTAAGTAGATACATGTAGCTATAATACTGACACAGGAGATTTTCTTGGTCATAACCCTGTGTTTTTTTTTTTTTTTAAAGATTTATTTATTTATTTATTTTGGGCGGGGTCGGGTTGGGGAGGGAGGGGAGTGGGCGGGCCACTTCCATTGGTCTTTCATTTCTCTATTTTCATTCGTCTTTGTTCCCTGGCTCCTGTGGGCCTCCCATCGCGGTGGCCCCTGTCATTGCAGAGCGCCGGCTCTGGGCGCATGCACTCCAGAGCTCTGGCTCGGTGATTGGACACATCGGTCCAGCCGCTCCGCGGCACGTGGGATCTTCCCAGGCCAGGGATCGAACTGGCGCCCCTTGCACTGCAAGGCGATGTCCTTACCCACTGGACCACCAGGGGAAGCCTGACCCTGTGTTTTCATGTTTCCTTTCAGTTATAGTATCACCATTAAATTCACCAGATGAAATTTACATGAAAGTTATTAGATGTTTCAAGAATTTGATTCTAATAGTGTTTTGCTTATTTATTTGTTGTTTTTTCCCAAAACACTTCCTAGGAATCCTTCTGTATCAATAACTATGTCTGGGCTTCCCTGGTGGTCCAGTGGGTAGAGTCCACCTTGCAGTGCCAGGTGCACAGGTTTGATCCCTGACCTGGGAAGATCCTACTTGTCGTGGAGCAGCTGGACCAGTGTGTCCAATTAAGAGCCAGTGCTCTGGAGCACATGTGCCCAGAGCTGGTACTCTACAGTGAGAGAGGCCACTGCGATGGAAGGCCCACACAGGCCAAAGACTAAATATGGATGAAAATAAGTAAATAAAAAGCCAATAAAAGAGGCCCAAATTTAAAACAAAAGCTTAAAAAATAATTATGTCTATATATGTACAAATGTCTTTTAAAAACAATAAAATGCTACAAAATTTTAATCTTCTAATATTTATTCTGGCACCAATAAGCTAATGTTGTGCTCTGTGCTATGCTTAGTTGCTCCATCGTGTCCAACTCTTTGCGACCCCATAAAGTGTAGCCCACCCGGCTGCTCTGTTCATGGGGATTCTCCAAGCAAGAATACTGGTGGGTTGCCATGTGCTCCTCCAGAGGACCTTCCCAATCCAGGAATGGAACCCATGTCTCCCACGTTGCAGGCGGATTCTTTACCATCTGAGACACCAGGATTAAATTTAGTTCTACAGTATTTAGATTGGAGAGGCCCAGAAACTGATTTAAAGGGTCCCCAGGAGTACTGTGAAGGCAGCATTCTTTGATTCTTTTATTCTGGCCGAGTTTTTATTTTTCATTCATTGCTTCTAGTTTAAAAGTTGTTGTGCTTTCATTGAAAAATGTGTGTATCCAGTTTAAAATAAAGAGAGAAACTGAAACAGACTTAGCAGGAAAACCACAGTGATGAGAAAATTATAGGTAGTACTTGTTCCCTCGTCTACACACATAGACGTTTCACTTTAGAGAAGTGGAAAGTGGAAGGCACCCCACTGGCAGTCAGCCTGGGCTCCACAGCAACACGCCGCAGACCGAGCAACACTCACGTCTCACAGTTCTGACAACGGGACCCCAAGATCAAGATGGCAGCCTGTTGGGCTCCCGGTCAGAGCCGGGCGGCAGACGCGGTCCTCTTGCTGTGCCCTCTTCTGCCCTTATGATCTCATTTAAACTGTATCACCTGCTCATGGGGCTCCCGTGGGTCAAGGCTTCCACAAAGAGTTTTGGGGCAACACATCCACTCTACAACAATATACATACTGGGTTTTTTTTTTTGTTGTTTGTTTGCTCTAAGTTTTTAAATATTCTTTATTTGGTTAAGAAAGCTTCCTTTCATATTTTTTTGGCATTTCTTTTTTTTAAAATTTATTTATTTATTTATTTTTGTACATGTATGTTCCCAGATCATTCATATGTATATCCCTTGACCCTCCCCCCACCCAGTTCCCCCCCTCCCATCATACTGGGTTTTTTAATAATTATTTTTGTTTTACTTTTACAGAGTTTTGTTGTTTACAGATATGTATAATCCCAGAATACGTACTGTTTTATAAGTGATTTCTTAGCAATATACTGTGATCAACACTGGAATACTTTTATAATATCATTTGTAGTGACTACCAAGTATTACTGTGTGTGAAACATAACTGAATCTTAATGTTTCCAACTATGTTTTGTAAATAAACACAGTATTTTAGAGCATTGTTATAAATGAATCTTTGTGTTTATTATTTATTATTCAACCATTATCAATATTCAGTTTTACTTGTAATAGAGGACAGTAGATAGTCTATGGTGAACAGTGTCAGTTTCGTGACCTCCAAAGGAGAAGATTTCACTTCAGGATCAAAGGCACGGCTTTGGTCACTCGGACCTTCAAGTAGTATTAAAGCGACAGGAATGAGAGAGCTTCCAGCAAAAAGCACTGGGAGGGGGCAGGAACGTACCGGCCCAGCTAGTTCAAGAAGGACATTGTGTGCTTTTTCTGTTGGTTATTAACAACAGATCAAAGGGATATCTTAAGGCTGTAGAGGTCTTCCTAGACCCACACCCATAACATACATCTTGAGATAATCAACATAGGATTAGCTAAAGGGTGGTCTCTGGACATCATTAACAGTAAGACCAAATGAGACATTCCAAAGTGAGATATATTACATCCATAAAACAATAGGGAGAGCTCCAGGCTTCAGGAAAACTACTGTCAGAGTAGGTCTTTCTCATGGCCAGTATTAAGGTTAGAAAATGTTTGTTGCCCTCCTCCTCCTCCTCCTTAGAGACCAATGGCCTCCTTACCAATTCTGCCTGTTAACCCTTTCACGTATTCATTATATAATTTATTAATGAAAAATGAGAGTATTTTTACATTTGTAAATATGTTGAAAATTTCAGCAGTATACCTAGGACTGCCTCTACTAACAGCCATCGACCAACACTGATTTATGAATTTTTTTGTGACTTTAAAACAGGGTCTACCATTGTATCTGATATCTGAGATTACTTATGAGAATACAGTTTTTTCATGCTTATTGGTTGTTTGTGTTTCTTCTTTGATGAAGTGTCTCTTTATCTCTTTGATAATTTTTCACAGCTAAAAATTTTAAATTTTATTGGGATTTAATAAGCTATATGCAAAAAACCACAATGGCTAAGTGGGAGGAATGTAAGGTTTAACCTTAACATACTGTAGGGATTAAATATAGCCTATAAATGAATACTTTTATAATATCATTTGTAGTGACTACCAAGTATTACTGTGTGTGAAACATAACTGAATCTTAATGTTTCCAACTATGTTTTGTAAATAAACACAGTATTTTAGAGCATTGTTATAAATGAATCTTTGTGTTTATTATTTATTATTCAACCATTATCAATATTCAGTTTTACTTGTAATAGAGGACAGTAGATAGTCTATGGTGAACAGTGTCAGTTTCGTGACCTCCAAAGGAGAAGATTTCACTTCAGGATCAAAGGCACGGCTTTGGTCACTCGGACCTTCAAGTAGTATTAAAGCGACAGGAATGAGAGAGCTTCCAGCAAAAAGCACTGGGAGGGGGCAGGAACGTACCGGCCCAGCTAGTTCAAGAAGGACATTGTGTGCTTTTTCTGTTGGTTATTAACAACAGATCAAAGGGATATCTTAAGGCTGTAGAGGTCTTCCTAGACCCACACCCATAACATACATCTTGAGATAATCAACATAGGATTAGCTAAAGGGTGGTCTCTGGACATCATTAACAGTAAGACCAAATGAGACATTCCAAAGTGAGATATATTACATCCATAAAACAATAGGGAGAGCTCCAGGCTTCAGGAAAACTACTGTCAGAGTAGGTCTTTCTCATGGCCAGTATTAAGGTTAGAAAATGTTTGTTGCCCTCCTCCTCCTCCTCCTTAGAGACCAATGGCCTCCTTACCAATTCTGCCTGTTAACCCTTTCACGTATTCATTATATAATTTATTAATGAAAAATGAGAGTATTTTTACATTTGTAAATATGTTGAAAATTTCAGCAGTATACCTAGGACTGCCTCTACTAACAGCCATCGACCAACACTGATTTATGAATTTTTTTGTGACTTTAAAACAGGGTCTACCATTGTATCTGATATCTGAGATTACTTATGAGAATACAGTTTTTTCATGCTTATTGGTTGTTTGTGTTTCTTCTTTGATGAAGTGTCTCTTTATCTCTTTGATAATTTTTCACAGCTAAAAATTTTAAATTTTATTGGGATTTAATAAGCTATATGCAAAAAACCACAATGGCTAAGTGGGAGGAATGTAAGGTTGGTTTAAACCCAATCAGCATAACATACTGTAGGGATTAAATACAGTACAAAAAACACGGTCATTTCAGTGGATGAACAACAAAGCCTTTCTGACTTTGCTGCTGCTGCAGGAGGGTCCCTTAATGCTGCATTTGCTGAGACTTTCCGAACCTCTGCTATAGATGCAGTCATCTGTATAACAAATTTCAATAACTGCATTTACAGACAGAAGTACAGGCTTGGAGTCTCCCTAGAAGCGGCCTCTGGCCACATCTGTGGGTCTCAAGCTGAATCGCCTTTCCTAAATACAGGACGGGTGGCGACTGAAGCTGGACTCACAGGAGCGACTTTCACGCTGCGGCCACTGGTCGCTTTGTCTCCACAGGTGTTGAGCCCTGTCTGAAGCATCCAGGGACAAGGCCGACAGTGCGCACGGCACACAGCCCGTCCATCAGGCACTGTCCCTGAGGGAGCGGAGTGCCACCACGCGCCAGCGGACACTGCAGGAAGAGCAATGCCCACTGGATCCCGCCAGGTGCCTCTGCCCCTGCCACCAGTGCAGACGGAGCCTCCAGTATGGAGGAGACACCATGGCAGCTGGGGGCACAGCACCAGGGGACTTCACAGGTGCTTCAAACCCATTCCCTGACACCCAGAGAAGCAACAACTGCCAACAAGGAGGCCCCTAACCCTGAACATGCTGACCTCTGAGAGGAAGAGTCTTTGAAACGTAAGCCGGCTGGAGATGGTGTCCCCAGAGTATACCTACCTTGTAGCACAAAAGAAAGAAGTAAGGAAGGAAAAGAAGAAGAAAAGAAAGAGGAAGGAAGGAAAGGATATGAAACTCTGGAAGACAGGAGAAGGAGAAAAAGAGCTCTGCAATTTGGCCCAGCTGAAAACCAAAATTGACATATGCATACATACATACTATAACATACAATATAAATATTATAATGGAAATAATATATGAATTATACCAAAAAGAAGAGATAAAAAAGGCTGAGTGGCTTTTGTGGCCTTTGAACAGAATTTCATCATAAAATTTAAAATCTGTTCTTCATCTAAAAAAAGCAAAAATTTACAGACTGAGACAACATATTTGTAAAGTACATATTTGCTAAGGGGATTTTATCCAGGATATATGAATCGTGGCTGCAAATAAAAATGAAAAAAAAAACAAAACAAGTAATACATTTTCTTTAAAATGGGCAAAGGATGTGAGTGGACGTTGTCCCAAAGATGATACACAAATATTCAGTGAACATATGAAAAGCTACTCAACATTACTAGGCATCAGGGGAATTCACATCAAAACACTGGGAGGCTAAAACAGAAAGACAAAAATACGCCCTGAAAAAGATGCAGAGAAATTACACTCTTCATCCTTGTTTGTGAGAATGTGAAATACAGCCATTTTGGAATAACAGTTCAGCTTTGGCTTTTTCTAAAAATGGTCAGCTTGAAGTTGCCACATGATTCAATAACTCCATTCCTAGGTATATCTTCAAGATAATGAAAATCATATGTCCCCCAAAACACACAAGTATTGTTCATAGTATCTAAAATGGGAAAGCAACCTAAATGTTCATCAAACAACTAATGGTCAAATAAAGTGTGCTGTTCCATTCAAAGGGGTGCTACACCACACTAAAAAGTGTGGAGTGCTTTTGCCAGCCAGAGCATGGATGCACCAAGCCAAGGAGGCCCCGCACAGAGACGTGTGAGCCCATGGATGATAACATTCAGGTTAGCTCACTCCTTGGAGACAGAGGGGACTTGGTGTGGCCAGGACCCAGGAGGAGGGAGGGATCAGAAGTATGTGCTCATTGGTGAGGGGGACACAATTGTGAATACACTCGAAAGAAACAAAACCTGACACCGGGACTAGGTAGCTTGGAAGGGTGGATTTCGCGGTGTGTGGGTCGTATTTAAACAAAGCTGTTATTGACAGGGGAACACGGCCCCTGAAGATACAGAAGTGCGTGATGCTCGTTCATCACCTGAGAATACGGGGTGAGCCACCACCCTCTCCTAGTCAGCTGGGCAAAGCGTAAGACGATACACCGTGCCAGCAAGGCCATGGGGAAAGCACCGCCCCGTATGGCCATGGAAGGGAAGCTGCTCCCACCCTGGTGAAGGGGCGGTCGGCAGCACTGGACAGCACTACACGTGCGCACGTGCTTTGATTCAGCAATCCTTTCCCACTAACTTCCCCGAGGAGGCATCTCCAACAACACAGAACGCAAACAAACGGAGTTGCCGAATTCGATCATAATGGCTGCAAATAAAATGAAAAAAACAAAACAAGTAATACATTTTCTTTAAAATGGGCAAAGGATGTGAGTGGACGTTGTCCCAAAGATGATACACAAATATTCAGTGAACATATGAAAAGCTACTCAACATTACTAGGCATCAGGGGAATTCACATCAAAACACTGGGAGGCTAAAACAGAAAGACAAAAATACGCCCTGAAAAAGATGCAGAGAAATTACACTCTTCATCCTTGTTTGTGAGAATGTGAAATACAGCCATTTTGGAATAACAGTTCAGCTTTGGCTTTTTCTAAAAATGGTCAGCTTGAAGTTGCCACATGATTCAATAACTCCATTCCTAGGTATATCTTCAAGATAATGAAAATCATATGTCCCCCAAAACACACAAGTATTGTTCATAGTATCTAAAATGGGAAAGCAACCTAAATGTTCATCAAACAACTAATGGTCAAATAAAGTGTGCTGTTCCATTCAAAGGGGTGCTACACCACACTAAAAAGTGTGGAGTGCTTTTGCCAGCCAGAGCATGGATGCACCAAGCCAAGGAGGCCCCGCACAGAGACGTGTGAGCCCATGGATGATAACATTCAGGTTAGCTCACTCCTTGGAGACAGAGGGGACTTGGTGTGGCCAGGACCCAGGAGGAGGGAGGGATCAGAAGTATGTGCTCATTGGTGAGGGGGACACAATTGTGAATACACTCGAAAGAAACAAAACCTGACACCGGGACTAGGTAGCTTGGAAGGGTGGATTTCGCGGTGTGTGGGTCGTATTTAAACAAAGCTGTTATTGACAGGGGAACACGGCCCCTGAAGATACAGAAGTGCGTGATGCTCGTTCATCACCTGAGAATACGGGGTGAGCCACCACCCTCTCCTAGTCAGCTGGGCAAAGCGTAAGACGATACACCGTGCCAGCAAGGCCATGGGGAAAGCACCGCCCCGTATGGCCATGGAAGGGAAGCTGCTCCCACCCTGGTGAAGGGGCGGTCGGCAGCACTGGACAGCACTACACGTGCGCACGTGCTTTGATTCAGCAATCCCTTTCCCACTAACTTCCCCCGAGGAGGCATCTCCAACAACACAGAACGCAAACAAACGGAGTTGCCGATTGCATTTCTGAATCCGCATAACCCTGACAGTAACCCACATGTCTGTGCTGTGGAGAGAAGTCCAGCAGACTTGTGGCCATGCTGCGGAATGCTCTGAGTTGTGAGAAAGAAAGGGAGTGTTGCTACGTGGGCCAAAATGTTTTTAAAAATGGGAAAAAAGTCACATCTCTGTGTGATTGCATAAAACACACGTGGGCTGGGGGATAAGCTGGGGGACCGGGGCAGAGCTCGGGATAAGAAGCGTCTCTGAGTACATACTGTGGTTTGTTTCTTCACAAAAACCTGCTCATGCTAATTTTCTACATTTTTGCCTTGTACCTGTTTTTCTCAAACTCTACCTTCTAATATGGACTCACTCATGTTCACATCTTTTTTTAAAAACAGGTTGCATTAATTATTGAATATCCTTTCTTCAGTTCATCACAGCAGTGCGTTCTGACCACACATCCATTTGCTTCAGCACACTCTGCCATCAGCGTGCGTTAGTGTTTGTTCTGATTTTAGTAAAGTCACAATGGCACTGGAGCACCCAAACATGCCACTCTCTCTCCCAAATATAACACTTGACACACACCTTTGCACTAAAGTTACTGGGAGGCGTTCCTCAGAGTCAAGCTTGAAAGTGTCCTCCTGGGACTTCCCTGGTGGTCCCAGCGGTTAAGAATTCACCTGCCAGTGCAGTGGACACAGGTCTGACCCCTGGTCTAGGAAGATTCCACATGCCACAGGACAACTAAGCCCGCGGGACACAACTGCTGAGCCTGTGCTCTAGAGCCTGGGAACCACAGCTTCTGAACCCGTGTTCTACCACTACTGAACCCCACGTGCTCTGGAGTCCATGCTCTGCAACAGGAGAAGCCCCACGATGAGGAGTCTGTGCACCATAACTGCCAGCAAGGCCATGGGGAAAGCACCGCCCTGTATGGCCATGGAAGGGAAGCTGCTCCCACCCTGGTGAAGGGGCGGTCGGCAGCACTGGACAGCACTACACGTGCGCACGTGCTTTGATTCAGCAATCCCTTTCCCACTAACTTCCCCCGAGGAGGCATCTCCAACAACACAGAACGCAAACAAACGGAGTTGCCGATTGCATTTCTGAATCCGCATAACCCTGACAGTAACCCACATGTCTGTGCTGTGGAGAGAAGTCCAGCAGACTTGTGGCCATGCTGCGGAATGCTCTGAGTTGTGAGAAAGAAAGGGAGTGTTGCTACGTGGGCCAAAATGTTTTTAAAAATGGGAAAAAAGTCACATCTCTGTGTGATTGCATAAAACACACGTGGGCTGGGGGATAAGCTGGGGGACCGGGGCAGAGCTCGGGATAAGAAGCGTCTCTGAGTACATACTGTGGTTTGTTTCTTCACAAAAACCTGCTCATGCTAATTTTCTACATTTTTGCCTTGTACCTGTTTTTCTCAAACTCTACCTTCTAATATGGACTCACTCATGTTCACATCTTTTTTTAAAAACAGGTTGCATTAATTATTGAATATCCTTTCTTCAGTTCATCACAGCAGTGCGTTCTGACCACACATCCATTTGCTTCAGCACACTCTGCCATCAGCGTGCGTTAGTGTTTGTTCTGATTTTAGTAAAGTCACAATGGCACTGGAGCACCCAAACATGCCACTCTCTCTCCCAAATATAACACTTGACACACACCTTTGCACTAAAGTTACTGGGAGGCGTTCCTCAGAGTCAAGCTTGAAAGTGTCCTCCTGGGACTTCCCTGGTGGTCCCAGCGGTTAAGAATTCACCTGCCAGTGCAGTGGACACAGGTCTGACCCCTGGTCTAGGAAGATTCCACATGCCACAGGACAACTAAGCCCGCGGGACACAACTGCTGAGCCTGTGCTCTAGAGCCTGGGAACCACAGCTTCTGAACCCGTGTTCTACCACTACTGAACCCCACGTGCTCTGGAGTCCATGCTCTGCAACAGGAGAAGCCCCACGATGAGGAGTCTGTGCACCATAACTAGAGAGTAGCACCCACTTGCCGCAGCTAGACAAAGTCCACGCAGAGCAACGAAGACCCAGCACAGCCATATATATATATATATATATATATATATATATATATATAAAATTTAAAAACATTTCTTAAAAGAAGTCTCCTGAGACCCTCCTGGTTCTGCAGTTTGGGTTGTGTGGCCCCAGTGTATGCTGTTAACCCCATAAACTGGAAGGCCTCTGTGGGCCACCGCTCTCCATGAGCTCCAGGACCCACAAGAGGCAACCTGGCCCGTCTGTGTCCATGTCCACTGTGTTTCCAGCTGATGACTCACCCTTGGGGAAAGTTCATGAGTGTTTTTGGAAAGCATCTGTCTGGATAATTCTTTAGCTTATTTTCCCAGGAAATACCAGCATTGTTTATAATGAGCAATTTTATTTTCTACTAAAGGTTTTCTTCGTATCATTAAAAAAGTGTCACAATGAATTAATGTAACATTCTGGGTTTTCTTTCAATAGAAAGAAATAACAGGAAATGAAATACTTATTACATAGCAGATGATGTTCAGAATTTGGATAAAAGCCAGGAGCCTCAGTGAATTAGCGGCATTCCTTCATATCACCTGCTTAGTGATCAAACTGGACCTCAAATCAGCAATCTCTATAGCTCTCATCCCACAGATCTACACAGAGAAGTAAACTAACTATAAGAAAGACTTTGCATCAGCTGCCAAATTCTCAGGAAGAATCAGCCACTCTCACGAGAACCCTGTTCATCAACTCTCCAGGCACAAGACCCACTCGGCTGTGTGGCCTCCGTGAGGCGATGATTCCACTCTGGGCCGTTTGCTGCCACCCACTCTGTTTCTCCAGACACCACACACAGGCCACGATCACTGTCCTGGAGGAGCCAGAGCCCATGACGGGGCTGACCTTTTGCGGCATTCCTCCCTGGACGTCTGCCCTGACCGCTGCGGGCACAGACCCCGCGTCAGACACGGTCCGGTGTGTCTGCACGAGACTGCGTGACGAGGCCTTTGTCTCGTGGCTCCTTACAGCCCCACACTGCACCACCACCCGCAGGTGGGCCTACGCGATCCTGGCGAGTTACTCGAATGCTCGAGCGACGGTGTCTACCTGGGTAGAATAGCAATAGGAGCAACTGACTGTGGTGTTTTGAAGATGAAGTATCTTGATGAGCATGCTCTCCAGGACCCTTTCTCCCAATAAAGTCTGTGACACATGGGGCCCGATCCACATCCTACGTTCAGGTTCGATGGGCTCCTTCCCTCCTTCAGAGCCAATCTCACCCTCCACTCTAAGGGTCTGTTCCGTGGGACCCCTCCCTAATGAACACCATCAACCCTGGGCTCGTGCAGGGGAGACGGTGAACCCGCTGGGCAGATAGTTCAGCCTGCGCCTCTCTTCCCTCTCGTGCTGCTGGAACCCGCGGGGCTTCCTTCTTGATTCTCCTGTGGTGGTGTTGCTGTTGCATTTCCCTGCTACTTGCTTTTCTCACATGTTGCTTCTAACATAAAAGAATGTGAACACTTATATTAACAACATAATTTTCATATACTTTCCAGTCACTTAATAATTACGTTTGTTGGGCTTCCCTGGTGGTCCAGTGGGTAAGGACACCACCTTGCAGTGCAAGGGTCATTGGTTCAATCCCTGGCCTGGGAGGATCCCACGTGCTGTGGAGCAGCTGGACCGATGTGTCCAACTACCGAGCTGGAGCTCTGGAGCGCACGCGCCCGGAGCCGGTGTTCTGTGACGAGAGAGGCCACTGCGATGGGAGGCTCACACGGGCCAAAGAACAAAGATGGATGAAAATAAATAGATGAAAGACCAATAGAAGTGGCCAAAAAAAAAATAATAATAATAATTGCATTTGTTGATTGCAGTGGAGTAACAAATAATTTAAATGGTGCTGAATTTATAGCATTCAGTTGTTTATGAATGAACTATAGCTATAGTATCAACTAGGATAGATCACAAAGCAACAGGTGAGACGAAAACTGAATCATTACAAAAAAATTTCTTCTTGGTGCTGTGACGTGTTTTATTCTCTTCATTCTATTCAGGAAAAGAATTCTCTTAAGAGTTAATGAATGAATATAAGCTCTTAGGAGGACAATAAAGATGTTTTCTAGTCAGAACTTTCAAGTTACAGCAACTTAAACAAAGTAAGGTTTGATCCATGAATAGAATGAGTGGTTGTGTTGATGAGTCACATGGGTGAGTGAGTGAAAGGGAACAAGTGAATGAATGAATGATCAATGGATAAGTGAACAAATGGGCCCACCAGCAACTGAAGCTTATGCAGGAGCCCTCCCTGCCCAGGTTTCCCTCTGAACTTGAGGATGGTGGATTGGCAGGGACCTGTCCTTACATAGAGGACAGAGCAAGTGTCCCAAATCCAGGAACAGGTCCAACGTGGCCATGTTTATTTGGCATTTGGCTGGTAGAAAATGGCGAGTGAGCCTGGTACTTCAGCTCTCCCGGCCCACAGAGCTCCAAGCTGCTTCTAGGGTGTTCGCCAAGGCAATGACATTAAAATACACAGAAACGGCCCAATGATGGTTAAAGGACAGTGGGAGCAAGTCAAGAGATATTCCCTAGTGCAGATTCCAATGCCCACACACCTCCAGCTTGAAAGAGTCAAGGGTCCCAGGGGAACACAAGCTCCATGATTCTGTCTCTGTTGTCTGTTTGGTGGAAAGCCTTTCAGGCCTATTTACCTTTAAAAGCCAAAATTGTATTTACGTTGAAAAGGAATCCTGAGTAGTCCTACCTTTGTTAGTTACGAAAGATAAAAGTCTTGGTAGACATCAAGAAAAGAGAAACTAATTTACTAAGAGAAAACAGATAAATTTAATGGTGGTCAAAAAAAAGTGAAAGAATGATAAGATGAGAAAATACTTATAAACGAAGCTTGCTTCTTCTTTTCAAACTTCCTTTTAAATTTCATCATTTTTTATTCTTCACAGTAATTGGGTTCACAATCCCAAGGCGATTTAAGATATGCTGTCCACGCAGCCCACAGAGACTGACACAGAGTAGAGATTCTTGTGAGTAACTGGGTGAGGTAGTCACCAAAAAGAGACACTGAGAAATAGATGCATATTCAAAAATTTCTTCTTGGTGCTGTGACGTGTTTTATTCTCTTCATTCTATTCAGGAAAAGAATTCTCTTAAGAGTTAATGAATGAATATAAGCTCTTAGGAGGACAATAAAGATGTTTTCTAGTCAGAACTTTCAAGTTACAGCAACTTAAACAAAGTAAGGTTTGATCCATGAATAGAATGAGTGGTTGTGTTGATGAGTCACATGGGTGAGTGAGTGAAAGGGAACAAGTGAATGAATGAATGATCAATGGATAAGTGAACAAATGGGCCCACCAGCAACTGAAGCTTATGCAGGAGCCCTCCCTGCCCAGGTTTCCCTCTGAACTTGAGGATGGTGGATTGGCAGGGACCTGTCCTTACATAGAGGACAGAGCAAGTGTCCCAAATCCAGGAACAGGTCCAACGTGGCCATGTTTATTTGGCATTTGGCTGGTAGAAAATGGCGAGTGAGCCTGGTACTTCAGCTCTCCCGGCCCACAGAGCTCCAAGCTGCTTCTAGGGTGTTCGCCAAGGCAATGACATTAAAATACACAGAAACGGCCCAATGATGGTTAAAGGACAGTGGGAGCAAGTCAAGAGATATTCCCTAGTGCAGATTCCAATGCCCACACACCTCCAGCTTGAAAGAGTCAAGGGTCCCAGGGGAACACAAGCTCCATGATTCTGTCTCTGTTGTCTGTTTGGTGGAAAGCCTTTCAGGCCTATTTACCTTTAAAAGCCAAAATTGTATTTACGTTGAAAAGGAATCCTGAGTAGTCCTACCTTTGTTAGTTACGAAAGATAAAAGTCTTGGTAGACATCAAGAAAAGAGAAACTAATTTACTAAGAGAAAACAGATAAATTTAATGGTGGTCAAAAAAAAGTGAAAGAATGATAAGATGAGAAAATACTTATAAACGAAGCTTGCTTCTTCTTTTCAAACTTCCTTTTAAATTTCATCATTTTTTATTCTTCACAGTAATTGGGTTCACAATCCCAAGGCGATTTAAGATATGCTGTCCACGCAGCCCACAGAGACTGACACAGAGTAGAGATTCTTGTGAGTAACTGGGTGAGGTAGTCACCAAAAAGAGACACTGAGAAATAGATGCATCATACAGAATTAAAATACACATACAATTAGATGTATATAAAAAGTAACACAGAAAAACATTTTAATAGCTTCTTCAAGTGCTATTTTTAAGCAAAGCAATGTTTCAAGGATTTATATAGTTTATGGCTTTAAATGATTTTTTTTTACATTTTAAAATTGCGACTCAGAGTAAGACAAGGTTTTCAAAACTTAGAAAAGAAATCTCTCTTGACTATCACCTCCTTAACCCCATCATTTAAATGCAGCCCCAGTTCACACATAGTTCTGTTTTGCGGCTCTCTGTGTCACATGCCTGTGATATAATCAGTGAATCCCTGCTAGGCAGACCTCACTGTCACGGAAGTGCCTTCTCTTGAGAGCAGGTCAGCTGCCTCCCCGGGCCTTTGTGGTGGACTCAGCCCAGCGTGTGGTCCCCAGGCCGCTGCCTCTCAGACCATACTTCACCCTGTATGACGCGTCTGTGACCTTCTGGGGATGACCATGCCTGAGATAAAGCCTGAGAGACCCTCCTACGCCCAGCGCTTCTCAAAGCACCTGTGAACCAAGCTGGAGACGCACTGTCGGGTATCGGGGTGGTCCGGGACCGACCTGAGGGCGTCTGTCCTCCACTGGTGTTTGCAGAGGTGTCAGGCTGGCCCCGGTTCCTGTGACGGTGATGGGCTGTGGAGCTGCTTTCTAGGAGCAGCTGTATGAGCAGAGGACTGGGCACTACTAGGCACTCTGGGCGTTTTAACATGTTTGTTTGTCGAGTGTCTGAAGAGGGACCATTATCCAAGTCTGGGCTCCAGAATGATGTAGGGACATGGTGAGTGGCCCACGATTTTAGCTGAAGCCTTGAGAGGGAGTCGAAGAATCTATGAGGCTGGTCACAGAGAAGGCTGATCCCAGGAGGCCCAGAGTCTAGGGATCCATGGAGAAGGGCAATGAATCCCTGGTAGACCATCCCCCTACCAAGCCAGTGCCTCTCAAGTCCTACGTCTCCAGTGGAACTGCTCTCCCCTCCACCCCTTCCCACTTGCCCCTGGGAGAAACAAGGGACTTTCACTCTGGGGTCTGACACTGGCCTGGCATGAGCAGGGCTGGGACGGTTTCTCAGACAGCTCCCAGAATCAGCGAATCCTGTCTCTCCAGACTGCATCCCTCCCTGGGCCCCGAATCACCTGCCAGCGACTCCGCTACCAGCCTTCTGCTTCCCCATCCCAAAAACTGGCTTTAAAAAGTCAGCTTCTGTGGATGTGTTGAGAGAATAAGACTGAAGGGTTCCTAAGAGTTCTCAGGCCTGGAACTCTTTTTCTTTTTGGTCCATGGATATGAGATAACAGATGATAGTTCAACTAAATGTGGTGATCACATCACAGATATGAGTGAAACTATCCCGCTGTATGCCCTAAACTTACACAGTGAGGTATGTCAGTCACTTTTTATAAAAAAAAGTGACTTCCTTTTTTGAAAGAAAGGACATGTTTACATATCTGTTAACAACAAAACTTTGTAAAAGTAAAAAGTAAAATAAAAATAATTATTAAAAAAATAAATAAAAGGGGAAAAGAAAAAAAAAAAAGAAGAGCCTGTTAGTATTATTTTAACAGGTCCCTCGAGAACGATGTCCCTCCTGTGGCTCATCACCCCCTGACACTGAGGGCAGGTCTCCTGTGGAAGGGAGAAGGGTATTTCACAGGGACACTTCTGAGGGTGGGCGGGTGGGAAGGAGCCTCTAAGGGTGGGCACGTGGGGGTGGGGGTGTTTCCAGGCCGGGGTCCTGGAGGTGGGAAGGAGTTTCCAAGGGTGGGTGGTGGGGGCCAAGGGGTGTTTCGGGAGTGAGTGAGGGTAGGACTGCACTTCCGAGGGTGAGTGGGCGGTGTTCCTGGTGTTTCGGGGGTTGCTGGGGAGTTCCAGGCAGCTGAGCCATCGGGCCTGCCTCACATCACACCACTGAACCCGACACTGTTTCTGTCCTGTGATGGGTCAGCCCTTCCTGGAAACATCTATGTGGCTAGAAACACTCTGGAGAAGCAGGGAAGTGCTCTATACTGGGAAAATGTCCAAAAAAGCGTTTTCTGGAAGTTAGCTCCTGCCTTGTTTCTATTTTTAAAAGCAGAGCTAGCTCTTGGGAGAGGCAGATGTGCTGGGTCAAGTCCTGGAGGGAGTGGACTGCTGTCCTCACAGGCCTCCGCCTCCCCACCCCCAGGTCCTTCTATCCTGGGAGAGACTGTGAAGGAGACAACTTCAGGGCCAGTGTCCCACCAGCGTTGTTAGGGCTGGAAGCGACTCCGCTACCAGCCTTCTGCTTCCCCATCCCAAAAACTGGCTTTAAAAAGTCAGCTTCTGTGGATGTGTTGAGAGAATAAGACTGAAGGGTTCCTAAGAGTTCTCAGGCCTGGAACTCTTTTTCTTTTTGGTCCATGGATATGAGATAACAGATGATAGTTCAACTAAATGTGGTGATCACATCACAGATATGAGTGAAACTATCCCGCTGTATGCCCTAAACTTACACAGTGAGGTATGTCAGTCACTTTTTATAAAAAAAAGTGACTTCCTTTTTTGAAAGAAAGGACATGTTTACATATCTGTTAACAACAAAACTTTGTAAAAGTAAAAAGTAAAATAAAAATAATTATTAAAAAAATAAATAAAAGGGGAAAAGAAAAAAAAAAAAGAAGAGCCTGTTAGTATTATTTTAACAGGTCCCTCGAGAACGATGTCCCTCCTGTGGCTCATCACGCGCCTGACACTGAGGGCAGGTCTCCCTGTGGAAGGGAGAAGGGGTATTTCACAGGGACACTTCTGAGGGTGGGCGGGTGGGAAGGAGCCTCTAAGGGTGGGCACGTGGGGGTGGGGGTGTTTCCAGGCCGGGGTCCTGGAGGTGGGAAGGAGTTTCCAAGGGTGGGTGGTGGGGGCCAAGGGGTGTTTCGGGAGTGAGTGAGGGTAGGACTGCACTTCCGAGGGTGAGTGGGCGGTGTTCCTGGTGTTTCGGGGGTTGCTGGGGAGTTCCAGGCAGCTGAGCCATCGGGCCTGCCTCACATCACACCACTGAACCCGACACTGTTTCTGTCCTGTGATGGGTCAGCCCTTCCTGGAAACATCTATGTGGCTAGAAACACTCTGGAGAAGCAGGGAAGTGCTCTATACTGGGAAAATGTCCAAAAAAGCGTTTTCTGGAAGTTAGCTCCTGCCTTGTTTCTATTTTTAAAAGCAGAGCTAGCTCTTGGGAGAGGCAGATGTGCTGGGTCAAGTCCTGGAGGGAGTGGACTGCTGTCCTCACAGGCCTCCGCCTCCCCACCCCCAGGTCCTTCTATCCTGGGAGAGACTGTGAAGGAGACAACTTCAGGGCCAGTGTCCCACCAGCGTTGTTAGGGCTGGAAGGAACTGCTGGCTGGAGGCCTGCCCTGCTCTGAAGTGCAGGCAGCTTCCACAGCACTGCTCACCTCAGCAGCGCATCACAGTGACATCCCGGAGGAATTCGGTGCCTCACGAGAAATGTGAAGTGGGCTCCTCCCTCCCATCAGTGCGCCTTGCTCAACAGCATCAGGCTCACTTTCTTTGATTCTCTGTGTGCATCGGGACACAGACTCAAGTCAGCAACAGGACCGATCTTTTCTTCTGAGTTCTATCCTATTAGATACAGAGTTAGATTAGAAAAAACTAAGATCATGGCATCTGGTCCCATCACTTCATGACAAATAGATGGGGAAAAAATGGAAACAGTGACAGACTTTATTTCCTTGGGCTCCAATATCATTGCAGACGGTGGCGTAGCCATGAAATTAAAAGATGCTTGCTCCCTGGAAGAAAAACTATGACAAACCTAGGCAGTGTATTTAAAAGCAGAGACACCACTTTACCAACAAAGGTCCATATGGTCAAAGTTACGGTTTCTCCAGTAGTCATAGGGATGTGAGAGCTGGACCATTAAGAAGGCTAAGCACCCGGGAACTGATGCTTTTGAGCTGTGGTGCTGGAGAAGCCTCCTGAGAGTCCCTTGGACTACAAGGAGATCAAACCAGTGAATCCTGAAGGAAATCAACCTTGAATATTCATTGAAGCGATGATGCTGAAGCTGAAGCTCCAGTACTTTGGCCACATGATGTGGAGGAGGTAGACTCATTGGAGAAGCCCCTGATGCTGGGAAAGACTGAGGGTAGGAGGAGAAGGGGGCAGCGGAGGATGAGATGATTGGCTGGCATCACTGACTCAATGGACTTGAGTTGGAGGAAACTTGGAGATAGTGAGGGGCAGGAAAGCCGGGTATGCTGTAATCCATGGAATCCCAGAGAGTCAGACACAACTTAGTGACTCAGCAGCAACAAAGACACACAGTACTTTCTTTTTTTTTTCTTTTTAAAACATTTATTTATTTATTTTGGCGGGGGGTAGGAGGGGAGGGAGGGGGGTGGGTGAGCCACTTCCACTGGTCTTTCATTTGTCTAGTTTCATCCGTCTTTGTTCTTTGTCTCCTGTGGGCCTCCCATCGCGGTGGCATCCGTTGTCGCAGAGCAACGGCTCTGGGCGCATGCGCTCCAGAGCTCCGGCTCAGTAATTGGACACATCGGTCCAGCCGCTCCGCAGCACGTGGTATCTTCCCAGGCCGGGGATCGAACCAGCACCCCTTGCACTGCAAGGCGGTGTCCTTACCCACTGAACCACTAGGGGAAGCCCCACACAATGCCTTCTAACAGCATGTTCTGGAAAGCTACTGTGACTCTGAGAGGAAAGGCAATGTTGTCTGTATAAAATCTATTAGGTGCCTCATGCCTACTGCCAAAAAACTATTGGAGATGGCTTATATTGAGAATACATGTGACATGAATACACTGCTTGTTGCTGTTGTCTAGTCACTAAGTCATGTTCAACTTTTTGTGACCCCGTGGACTGTAGCCTGCCAGGCTCCTCTATCCATGGAATTTCTAGGCAAGAGCACTGGAGTGGGCTTCTGTGCCCTCCTGCAGGGGACCTGCCCGACCCATGGGCTGAACCTGCGAGGAGCTGACTCTCTACCACTGAGCCATCAGAGAGAAACACAGCTTTAAAAGGGGAAATGATTTCAAAGAAATGTGAGGATGAAGATTCTTATCCAGAAGACACAATGAGTGTTGCAAAGGAGTAAAATGTCTTCAGACCTTTGGCCTTGTGTCATCTGGGGCTTCTGTTTTCCTTTGTCTGGGTCGTTCTAATATCCAGCCAAGTACTCCTCTGCCACAGCCCCTCTTGTTTCTAATCTCGATGCCATTGCTGTCTTTTTATACACATATGCGGTCAGGTTATTTTTCCATGTAAGTTCACCCAACATGTCCTAACCTCCTACTGGTGGATTCGGACCTCCGAACCCATCCACAGCACCTCCCACCTGCCGCCATCTCCCTGAAGCTGCAGTGCTGAGCCTCCCTGAGACTGCTGAGCTCACTGCCTCCTGCCCTCACTGCTCAAAGAGCTCAGCTATTTTTTAAATCAAGATTTTTTGTAGTATTTCCTCACCTAGAGTCACAGAGCATTTTAGTAAATGACTAAGAAACCAGTAAAAGAATGCAGGTCTCCTACTGCTGATACCTGATACAGCTAAAGCAACAAGCTCCTGCCCTCAAGTGTTCTGGGGCACAGAGGAGGGGAGTACCACACAGCATCACACAAAGCCACAAAGCATCATATAGCTTCCCCCAACTTCCCACGGCTTCATACACTAGGATGGAAACAACTTAGTCATCCTCTCCAACTTGCTAGTAAAACAAATTCCTTAAGATGTAGAAAGGAAATTTAAAGTCATTATTTCATCTAAAGAATCAAATCTATAAATAAGGCCATGATTTATACTTGACTCAAGGAGACAGCCAGCCCTTACCTCTGCACAGTGAGAGCTCTGTGTTGGGCTGGCCTCGTGATTGCAAAAGCATATGGTGCCTCTTTTTAGGCCAAAAGGACTGGATGCTTCCTGAGGCTCTTGCCAGGCTGTGTATCTTGAGACAATACCATTCATCTCTTGTCAAAAATCACCTGAGACAGGGATTTTTCAGCCAGGGCCCTTGAGACAGGCTAATCCTTTGTTTCTCTGGTTTCTTTGAGTTCAATCTGATATCAGGTTAAATCATCAGAAAGAAACATATTTTGGACAGTATTAACTTGGATCCCTGTAGGAATGCTGTCACAGGAGTGCAATTCAACATGTACTTTTAGACTAAGAGTCATTCACGCTGAGGAGTCGTGTCAGAGGGCGAGTATGCATCTGCTGAGCCACCACGGCAGAAGCCACTTCACGTCCTCTCTGCACGGGTTCATCATGCATTCACCCCAGAATCTAGGCTAGGAAATTTATACCAGGCCTATCTAGCTATCTATCCACCTATCAATCAATCATCTGGCTTCCACAGTGGCTCAGCAGTAAAGAATCTGCCTGAAATTCAGGGTTAGGGTTAGGAGACGCAGGTTCAGTCCCTGGGTTGGGACGATCTCCTCCCTGGAGGAGCATACGGCAGCCCACTCCAGTATCCTTGCTGGGAACATCCCAAAGACAGAGGAGCCCCCGGGGTCTCAAAAAGTCAGACATGACTGGGTGGCTGAGCAGGCCCGCGTGTCATCTATCTGTCCATACATCTATTTATCTATCTATCTCTCTATTTCTCTCTGCCGTTTTGGGGCTCACCCACTTATTTAATGCACAGACGTGTAGCCCCAGCTCTCTGAGCTCGGCTGTTGCTCTGAGCATTGAAGATGCCCAGGAATGAAAGATGCCTTTACCTTTGAGGAGCTTGGCGGCTGTAGGGAAAGGGCAGGGTCAGGAAGCCACAAAGCTCTGAGTCCATTACTAGCAAATCAGCTAGGGCCTAGACCATTGTCTCTACAAGTGGGATGAAGCCATGGCAGGAGAAAGGCGTCCTGACTCCCAGCAGCTTGCGGGCAGCTTCACAGCCCACATACTTGTACCTACACAAGAACACATTCTTCCTGAAAAATCCCAACATGCAGGACTGACAAACCACACAAATAGTGAATTTAGGTGGAACATGAAACGTGACATTGGAGTGACCTCCTTATTGAGTATATTACATGTGCTACTCTTCCAGAACAAAACTCTGATAAAATTATAAACATACCAATATCAATTTCATTGTTACTGAACTTTAATGAAACTGTAATTAATGAAAGAAATATTATTTGGGGATTTTCTGAGATCTTCAGGGAAAGGATTCTTGCTGACTTAGACCCTGTTCAGCATCGCACGAATCCTGAGATGACGGCTTACAGGAAACGCAGCCTCTTCGTAACACGCGTGTCCACCTTCCTCCAGAAGCTGTCTGTAGCCCAGTGGTTGTGTCTCCAGTGTATATGAACAGAATGAATTATTTATGCAGGTGGCTGTTTGTAATGAAACACCCTTCAGAAGTGAGGCTAAGGTTGTAAATCTGCAGGCAAGAGGGACGCCCGTGCCCTTGTCCTGGAGACCTCAGCTTCTGGCACGGTCGACGTATGACTCCATACAAGCTGGGGTCTGGAGGGAGCCTCGGCAGATTCAAGAGCCCCAAGACTTTCCAAAGTGACCAGTGCACCAAGACTGTCACCACGATAGAGACGTACAGTCACAAAAAATCACGGTTTTTCTCATTTTAATTAGAAAAGCTTCCCCCATGTTAATTTTATACTATGGACTACTTTTTAGAAAACAAGATTGCAAATTAAGAACAATCATTTTATCTGTCAAGCTCATGCACTTCTAATCTTCCCTTGCATCCATGCCTGCTTGATGACAGATCCCCCAATCCCTAACCATCCAGCAAGGCCCTCTGGAATCTCACCCTTGTCTGCTCTCCACACAAATGCCAGTGATCCCAAACCGGAGTCTGAGCTCTCATTTGCTCAGGCCTCCTACTGTGTTCTCCCCAGAAATGCAGACTCCGTCCTGGCACACGCTCTGAGGGTTCCACCAGCTGAGGACCCCTCCCTCATCTCACATGATCATTTCACTCCTCAGAGCTTCATGAGGGCTGGGAACAGCAATGTTTCCTCGTCTGTTTAAACCAACGAAACAAGAAAAAGCCTCTAAACCTCTCCACATCGGAGGACACATGGCACATACATTACGTAAGTGGAAGGTGTTTGCTTTCATGAATCTCAGTTTCAGGTTCACGGGGCTGACGGAGGACCGGCAGCTTGTAGGAGAGACTGAGGCTTGGACTTCAGTTGGACAATCGGATGACTCCTGGCCCTAAGCCTCCCCTTGAGCAAACTACTGGAAGTTACCCAACCCTTAATAGAGACAAGACTCTTTATTCACCTGAAAAATTAAGGTAACAATACTAATAAATCTTCTAAGTTTTTTTTTGAGATAGCAAGTCATTGGTTGACTTGAATGTTTAATCCATGTACAGGCAGAAATGCACAAATGCATCAGGCAGTAACAGGAAAGCATTCCCTTCCCCTTCCCACTTTCCTGTGACACCCTTTTCCGTTAAAAACTTCATGTTTGGAACCTTGGGAGCACTTTGGGTGTGACTGTCTGAAGCCCATGGAGAGAGGGCAAAATAACGAATCTAATGCTCTCTAAAAACAACTATTCATAAGAAACTGAGAAGCAGCAGCACATTATAAAAATGCTAATGTGTGCTTTAAATTCATGGTTTTAAAATCCTTCTTTTTCCACAAAAAGTTTTTTAAATTAAACAACTCAATTCAAACATAGTCGTCAGGCAGCCTTAGTCAGATTCAGTAGAGGGAGGCCGTGTGGCTCAGGTGACTTGAGGGCAGTCACCTGGTTGGGGACTTAGCTGTTAAAGGGTTGATAAAATGAAGTCATTTTAATAAAAGTCAAAACACAATTCCCTTAGAGTTAAAAAACATAATCAGTCAATAGGGGAAAAAAGAAAGAGAGGAAAATTTATGGAGAAAAAATAACAGTGCTACTTTGGAAATTTGAAGGAAGTGATGTGGGCAAAGGATAATTTTAGAAATTAGACTTTAAAGTCAGTGGAGAATTAAGTGGAATAACTTATTATGCCCATAAACTTGGGTTTCAAAGCATTAATTAATATCCATTACTAATTTCTGAAAAAGTAGAGTATTTTCATATTCTGTTTCCATCACTGAGCTTGTAATGATGATCTGCACGTCACAGCCTCTTTACGCGTTCATGTGTTGAGGGACACCTGATTTGTTTCCATGTCTTAACTATTGTGAAAAATGATGCTGTGATGAACACCGGAGTGTAGCTCTGTCTTCAAGATTCTGCTCTCATTTCCTTTGAATGTATATCCGGGGCTGGTTGTAGGTTATGATAGTTATATTTTTATATTTTTGAGGAATCTCCATACTGTTTTTCATAGTGGCTGCACCAGTTTACATTCCCATCAACAGTGCGTGAGGGTCGCCTTTTCTCTACAACACTTGTCTCTTGTTTTTGATACTAGCCATCCTAACAGGTGCTGGGTGAAATTTCATTGTGACTTTGATTTGCATTTCCCTGATGATTAGTTATGTTGAGCACATTTTCATATACTTTATGGCCATTTGGATATCTTCTTTGAAAAAAAATATCTGCAGATCCTTTCCCCATGTTCCTTTTTTTTTTTTTTGCTGTTGAGTTGTAGGAGTTTCTTATATATTTTGCATATTAACAGCTTATCAGGTATTTGGTGTGCAAATATTTCATTCTGTTCCGAAGACTGGCTTTTTGTTTTGCTCCCTTTGCTATGCAGAGCTTTTTCATTTAATATAGTCCTACTTTAGTTTTGCTTTGCTACCTATGATTTCAGTGCCATATTCGAAGAATCATTTTCAAGACCAATAACAAGCAATATCTTCCCTATACTTTCTTCTAGAGGTTTTACAGTTTTAGGTCTGAAGTCTTTCATGCATTTTGAGTTGATTCTGTGTATGATGTAGGATCCAGTTTCATTCTTTTTATGTGGGTGCCCAGTTTTCCCAACACCACTTATTGAAGAGACTATCCTTACCCCATTACGTGTTCTTGGTGGTCAGTTCCACTCCTTCTGTAGCTCTTCGAGTGGTCATTAGTGGGCATTACGTTGGCTGTCTTAAACGTGTTTATCTTACAACCACCTTTGGATAACAGTTTATCTGGATATAGAATTGCAGGTCAGTATTTCCCTCATAACTTATAGGACACTGTTGTGTTGTCTTCTAGTCAATATGGTTGCTAATGTGAATTCTACTGTTAGTTTAACTATTATTTCAAAGAGAGGCATAAATAACCCATCTTTACTCTCTGGTTCAGGTTACAGTTTTCACTTTGCCTTGAATGTTCTGAAATGTTCCTATGACAGCCTTGGGCATGGGTTTGTTTTTATACAGGGTTTTTATGCAACCCTGTGCAGAGCTTCGTGCTGTCCTTCAGCAGCGCTTTTCCTCCAGTGGACGCCAAGCAGCGTGGTCCAGCCCAGCCCTGCGACCCGTCCAGCACCTGTGCTGTGAAGACGCAGGACCTGCCAGCGGATTCTCAACAGCTCTTAGTGTCTCCTGCTCGCCTCTGTCTCTCTGTTCCACGTGCTGCAAGGTCTCCTCACGTGTGAAGATCTAACTGTGCAATTCTCTTTTTGGTTGTATCTAGAATAGAGTTTACATTTTCCATTCAACTTTCATACAAATGACTATACATATATTTTCTAAATTATCTTTCTTATTCTTTATCTTTGTAGACACTTATTTATGCCACAGGAATTCTATACCTAAATCTTATTTGAAGTCGTCTTATTTTTAAGCCTCTTTCAGGTTGTTGCTCCTGTTCCAGAATGTGTGGGAAAATTCACTGTATTACTTCATTGGATGTCTCACTTTTGTAATGACTCATTTTCCTCAGTGGTTCTTTTTTATATATTTTGGGTATTTTTGCTGTCTCTTGTATTTTTTTTAACAATGCCTCTTTATTTTACTTATTTCTCTTTTCTTAGAGAATCCTTTAGCGATTGTAGTATGCATACATTATCATGTTTTACAAATGCAATAGCTCTTTACAGATAAAACTCATCTTCTGTACTATCATTGTGATAGATTTCATTTCTACATGTGTTATAATTTCCACATGAGATTGTCATAATTTTTATTTTAAACATTCAACTACCTTTTATAAATACCAGAAAAGTAGCACCCCCAAGCACATCTTATTATTTTTGGCACTCTAATCTTTTCTTAGGTTTGACTTTTATCATTTTCCTAAGAAACTTCACTAAACATTTATTGTGGTTTGGGTCTGATAGGAACATTCTCTCATCTTTTGTTATCTGAAAATGTATTTTCTTCTCATGTCCATTTGAATGGTGACAAATTCAAGTTTTTCTTTATTTTTTTCTTTCTGTTGCCTTTTGCTTTCATCTAACCTCTTTCCTTGACAGCCTCTGGCCTCTGGGCTTGGGTGAGAAGGGCTGTAGAGGGTGGCCCAGACTCTTGTGGGATGGAGTGCTGTCTTCATCCTGCACTGGACCAGAAGGGTCCAGGCCACATGGCACTTACAGGAGCAGCTCTCTACCTATACCCGGGGCAGCCCTGCGACCCGTCCAGCACCTGTGCTGTGAAGACGCAGGACCTGCCAGCGGATTCTCAACAGCTCTTAGTGTCTCCTGCTCGCCTCTGTCTCTCTGTTCCACGTGCTGCAAGGTCTCCTCACGTGTGAAGATCTAACTGTGCAATTCTCTTTTTGGTTGTATCTAGAATAGAGTTTACATTTTCCATTCAACTTTCATACAAATGACTATACATATATTTTCTAAATTATCTTTCTTATTCTTTATCTTTGTAGACACTTATTTATGCCACAGGAATTCTATACCTAAATCTTATTTGAAGTCGTCTTATTTTTAAGCCTCTTTCAGGTTGTTGCTCCTGTTCCAGAATGTGTGGGAAAATTCACTGTATTACTTCATTGGATGTCTCACTTTTGTAATGACTCATTTTCCTCAGTGGTTCTTTTTTATATATTTTGGGTATTTTTGCTGTCTCTTGTATTTTTTTTAACAATGCCTCTTTATTTTACTTATTTCTCTTTTCTTAGAGAATCCTTTAGCGATTGTAGTATGCATACATTATCATGTTTTACAAATGCAATAGCTCTTTACAGATAAAACTCATCTTCTGTACTATCATTGTGATAGATTTCATTTCTACATGTGTTATAATTTCCACATGAGATTGTCATAATTTTTATTTTAAACATTCAACTACCTTTTATAAATACCAGAAAAGTAGCACCCCCAAGCACATCTTATTATTTTTGGCACTCTAATCTTTTCTTAGGTTTGACTTTTATCATTTTCCTAAGAAACTTCACTAAACATTTATTGTGGTTTGGGTCTGATAGGAACATTCTCTCATCTTTTGTTATCTGAAAATGTATTTTCTTCTCATGTCCATTTGAATGGTGACAAATTCAAGTTTTTCTTTATTTTTTTCTTTCTGTTGCCTTTTGCTTTCATCTAACCTCTTTCCTTGACAGCCTCTGGCCTCTGGGCTTGGGTGAGAAGGGCTGTAGAGGGTGGCCCAGACTCTTGTGGGATGGAGTGCTGTCTTCATCCTGCACTGGACCAGAAGGGTCCAGGCCACATGGCACTTACAGGAGCAGCCTCTCTACCAGTAAATGGTGCCATCCCCAGGGTGGACAGCCCCTCCGGCTCTACAGCTCCACATCTCTAAGTGGACAGTTGTGGCCTTCCTCGGCACACTGGACCACACAAGGAGCATCCTCAAATGGCCCGTGGGTTCTCGGACCCCGACAGCTGTTCCATAGTCTCCATTGTGCTCGGGACTGAGGGCTGTGCACAGAGAGGTCCTTGTTTTGAGCAACCTCATCCCAAACCTCCCACCTCACTTGACCGGATGTGCTGTGTAGGGCTTGCTGGGCTTGCTGGGCTAACCCTCAGTCCTGGAGGCAGTTTTGTTATGTTCTTGAGGCTAGGCTCAGCTTTGGTGCCAGCAGCCTTGTTTGCTCCCTGGGGCAGCTCAGTTCCATTTGATCCTAGAGGAAGGACTCGCATGGGTCTTCTGTGACAGGAAGTCACAGAAAGAAAGGAGACACTCTTCCTCTTCTCTCTGATTCTGCCCAAGGTTCCAGGTGTATGTGAGCTGCACCAGGGGTCCTGGGAGGTTAAACGGTGTGCAGCAGTTGACAATTGTAATTTTAAAGTGATAATTATACTAATAGCAACATCAAATTGAAAAACACATTCATTCGTTTACTCCTTAACGTCTTCACTCATGAAGCAGTAACAGGTGTAACAGGGCAAGTTTTTGATCCCAGATATTTTTATTCAAATAACCGAATTGTTTCCACAGCGATTCCCTTTGGCTTGAGCAAGGGGACGAATATGAACACATTGAGGCTTTGCAGGTGGTGCTAGTGGTAAGAACCCGCCTGCCAATGCAGGAGACATCAGAGACTTGGGCTCGATCCCTGGGTCAGGAATATTCCCGAAGGAGGGCATGGGAACTCACTCCAGTATTCTTGTCTAGAGAATCTCATGGACAGAGGAGCTTGGTGGGTTACAGTCCACGAGCGTCACAAGGAGTCAGACGTGACTGAAGCAACTTAGCATGCACACATGGAAGAACAAATAGGTCTTTTTTTGTCTTTCTGACCTTACTTGTTTTCTTTATTCATGGGCCGCCAGAACTTGTGGGGGTCGCATAAAGGAAGGACAGAGAGGGAATCGTGGTCCTTTCATCCAGGTGAAATTATGCTGACATTGTGTTTTGTTTTTAAAGGACACAATCCCCACCTCACTTCCTACTGTCTTTCTTTGTGGAGAAATCCCCAAACACATGAGTCTCCTCTTAGCCAAATTGAACTGAGGATAGAAGCTGAGCGGGAATGACCTCAGTCTCTAAACCAGTTCTCAGCCAGGAGGATCTCTGGGGAGCGCACCTGCACTCTGCTCACAAAGTGCTTTTTGTGCCAAAAGCACACAATCAAGTTTCCCTTGAAGACACAGCTGCCAATGGATGAGACATCTAATTTCAAACTAGGTTTTATGATGTCACTGTCACAGCAACCAGGTGGAGAGTGGCACTGGCATCACAGGTCACGAGAGGAAGGAGGGGACCCAGTGGACATTGCGGTGTCCCTAAACGATGCACCCTTCTTGCCTCTGCTTGTGGGGCTCTGAGGTCAGAGCCCAAAGATGGAGCAGGAGGAAGGTCCTGGGGAAGCAGAGCAGGGCCAGAGCGGGGCAGTGGTAGCCGGTCCTGCAGGATTCTGGGCAGTGGTCTGGCCTCCAAGGAACAGTGCCAGGAGCTGGGAGACGGGAGGCAGGAGGTGGGGTTAGTGCTGCGGGCACAGCCAGGTGGCTGCAGCTCCACAGACAGCAGGTGAGGGCAGGAGCAGATAAACCAGGACACCAGCTGGAAACCACATGTGGAAACCATATCCCGACTTCTGTCTGTGCTGCTGTTTGCGCGTGTGTTTGAACCATTGCTCAGCTAGGTGTTGCACATCATAAGCTTCTCTCAAAGTCTGATGACCGACTCATGCCAGGTCTAACTTGATAAGAAAGAGGATAAAGGGCTGCTTCCTCTGCAAACACGTGTGTTCTGCTTTGTTTTAATGATATAGCACTTTCTCAGATTTGTGCTTATTTACACTCCCTCCTTAGTCATTAAATAGATTTTGGTTGAGCACCAAGCATCTTTGCGTTTAGTTCCCAGAGTCCTAGAGTCCCCTGGGGAGATGCATGTTCTTTGCTTCATGTCCTGTTTAAAGGGAGAAAAATGTAAAGAAGTTAAGGAGTTGCCTGTGGCCACTTCTTATACGTGGAAGGTGGGACTTGAAATAGGGGCTGTCAGCCCCATGAACTCATTATTGTAACCAAGACTGTCATGAAAAGCCTTAAATGTAAAAGTCACTTAGAGAAAGATTATAAGGAATTCCCCTGGTTTCCAGTAAGAAGACAACTCATTTACTGTGAACATCTCCATCTGCGTGGGCACAGTCTACACAGAGAGCTTCTGTGGGGTGCAAATGATCCCTGGGTGATAAGAGGATGAGAGGGTCGGGTGCGAGGGAAGCAGAGCGTCTCTCACTCACAGTTTCTCCAACGCTGGTGCCAGGCGCGCACCACTCTTCCCTCAATATGTACAAAAAGGCGGAGAGCACCCAGAGGACTATGCAAAAGACCCAAATGATTACAACAGCTTTGTCTACTCAAAACCCACCAACTAGGAGGCTGCCCTTTCTGAGCCAATCTGGTCCCAGCAGACGACAAAGCCCATGGGTGCCCATGCAAGGCCGGTGTACCCTGTGTGGACAAAAGGGGCGCTGGAAGAAAGACTACTGTTGACGGCTTTGCTATCAGAAGACCAACAGGGCCCAAGGCCAAAAGTGGCTCTGCTTCAACCTCGGGTGGTCATTGATGTGGCTGGCCTTTTGATAGAAGTTCTTGTAGACACTGGTGCAACCTTTTCAGTCTTAGCCCAAAAGATTGGAAACCTTAGCGGTCGTAAGGGATATATAATAGGGTTGTCAGGAAAGAAATAGGCATACTTTCTTGGAGTCTGTTTTGTACAATGCTAATGGACAGCTGTTTTTGAGTTCATTTCTGTTTGTGCCTGATTGTCCTGAGATGGGTTAAGACCAGACTAGATTTGGTCTCTTCCTCCAAAGTATTCTTAAAATGCTGCTTCTGACAAAGAGGTTATGGTTTGACACATTGTGGTAAATTGCTTTGCCTTTAAGTGATTTGTACTTACTTTGGAGACCTTTATATAGTTTCAGTTAGAGAATTAGTATTGTCTCACAGTGACTTATGATCTTATCTGGCTAAAAACTAACTTTGAGATGTTTTACAGGGTCCCTATGATATGACAAAGAAAAATAGTTAACTAAGATAACTTAGTATGCTAAGTTAAATGTAACTGTTTGTAATTCTGGTTATTGTAACCCACCTTTTTTGTACACTGTAATAAGATGTTTGACCATACCTTTTAAGTCTTTTGCCATTTACAGATATATTTATGTCCTGTTGCTGGTGCAAAACATACCCAATCATCAAGAGGATCCATAGGAAGGCTAAGGAACCCAGTTACTACTCCTCTACATCAAGATGATGGCTATGTAGGGATTTCAACACATATGGACTAAGACTAGGAGCTGCCCTGCCCCTGGGGCCCCTAGATCAGGTACTCAAGAGGTTTTTGCTCCCAGATAGGCAGGGTCAATGCCCATGCTCAGCCTTGAAGCAATTACAGAAGACGGACCTTCGCCCTTCTGTCTCCCATAAGAATATGGGAGTAAAATCTCTCGAGGGGGGAATGTAAGGGGTAGGAGGGAAAGGGACAGGGCACAATTTTTGAAAAGAATGACAGTCCAAGGTCACAGCATAAATCCATTAGAATCAAATGGGTCCAAGATGGCAGACCAGACCTTGATCCTCAGTCAGCAAGCTGAAGGCCACACCTAGAGGCGCCTGACAGTTCCACTCCTTCCCCAAAAGAGCTGGGATAATCCTCCCACTCATCAGCATATGGAATTACCCAGCCCATAAAAGCTAACGATCCCATGTTTTCGGGGCCACTGGATTTGCTCTGCCATGGCCCACACTCTGTCTGTGGAGTGTGCTTTCTCTGAATTTGAATAAATCCATTTCTTACCTAAAAAAAAAAGGCAGCTCGCACTATTTTTGATTCTAATTAGTGCTTTCCATGCATCCAGCACTCTGTCCTTGTCCCCACCCCTGAGAGACACAGAGACATGGGGCCACTTGAAGGAGATCAGTGAAAAATCAAATCCCAGCCTCAGGTGAAATCTCTGCCAATTATTCCAAGTGACACTGAGTTCATGGACTTTCCATGTAAATGAGCCAAGGGAAGTGGTTTCAGGCCCTTGGAGCCAGGTCTGCATTTGCTTATTGACAATGTTTCAGGATGACTGAGGGGACCAAGCTTGGCAAGAAACAAGAGGAACTTGATTCTATTCTCCTGACATGGCCGTGAGCTGGGGGCACAAAGGAAAAGGACACTCAAGTGTCCTTGGGGTCTGTGATGTCCTAGCGTGATGTCAGCAGTGCTCCATGAGGGGTGAGCTGTACTCTGAGTCCTTCTCAGGAGAAAGACTGTTAAGGGTAGTCCAAGGTATGTATGGGCATGTTGTTGCATTCAGGAACTCACAGTGTTGTCTGGGGTTTAATTCATCTTATCCAACAAGGGTCATGCAAGTTACAGTCCTGTGTGTCCCCTGAAAAGGGCAAAGTTCGTGGCAATCAGCAAGCTTCTCCTCCTGGGAGGACTATGCAAAGAGTGAAGGGAAGCAGGCCCCATGCTGAGTGGAATCCAGATCCCCCTGAGAGGAAGAGGGGGGTCCGGGGAGGGGGGGTAGGAGTGGAGGTGGGGATCAGGTGAGAATGAGGGTGGGCGAGCATGGGGTGGTGGAGGTTGGGGGTAGTATGGGGTGGAGTACAGAGGGATGTGGAGGGGGCATCCACTCAGCAGACACACACCCTGGGTCCCCAGGGACAGAGTCTGTTTCCCTGGCCTTCTTTCCCTTGTAAATGGAGCTTTTAGTGGCCCCTGTGTAACAAAGCCGACTGACTACACAACATGGCATGTATGGGAAGCTTCCAGGAGAGGTCCACTCAGGAGATACAAGTGCATGCAGTGTGTCGAGGGCTGGTTGCCACCCCTCTGTGAGTAGCTGTAAACTGTGAGAAAAATCAAAACCATAGGGACTGTGTGGTCACAACCTCTCTTAGGAGCTGGGCCAGCATCACAGGAGGATCTGTGCATCTGTGGGCAGGCTAGCGGGAGGGCTGGTCTCATGGGGGCCAGGGGACTGGCTGAGGCCCAGGAACCTTGGGTTTCCCCCAAGGACTGAAGGCAGGTGACAGAGAGGCTATTAACACTCAGCTCAGCTCCTGCTCAGATGGAAGCATCACCTCTTTCCATCTGGACACACACCTGGGGATTCAGTGACCACGTAGGGTGGCACCCCTCAACTGCTGCCTCTGTGCAACAGCCGAGCCCGAGTGCTCAGCTTTGAGGCAGGACCTGGCCAGCAACACCCAGCCTACAGCCTGACTCAGCCAGGCCATCAGGACTCCTGATGGAGGAGAATCATCTCCAAAAAGGAAGCCTTTTCTTGAAAATGTTTGGTTCTGAAGGTGATGTTCACACAACTCAGTTAGAAAACCATTTCTGTTTGCACATTTGGGTTTATTCATAAAGCCCTTTCCATCCCTGAAATGATCCCATTTCCTTGGTTAGCTCACCCTGGCTCTGCTGCAGAGGCTGCTTTACGGTGGAGACTCTCCAGTACTCTCAGTAAGTAGCCATCATTTGTGGAAGAATTAAGTTTTAAGGCAGTGAAATACCTGTTGTTGTTCAGTCTCTCAGTCATGTCCAACTCTTAGGGACCCCGTGGACTACAGCGCACCAGGCTTTTCTGCTCTTCACTCTCTCCCCAACCTTCCTCAAACTCATGTCCATCGAGTCAGTGATACCATCCAACTATCACATCCTCTGTCGTCCTCTTCTTGTCTTGCCCACAATCTTTCCCAGCATCAGGGTCTTTTCCAATGGATTGGCTCTTCACATCTGGTGGTCAAAGTTTGGAGCTTCAGCTTCAGTATCAGTCTTTCCAATGAATATTGAGGGTCGATTTCCTTTAAGATTGAATGGATTGATCTCCTTACTGTCCAAGGGACTCTCAAGGGTCTTCTCCAGCCCCACAGTTCGAAAGCATTAATTCTTGGGCACTCAGCCTTCTTTATGGTTCAATTCTTATGTCCATATATGACCAACTGGGAAAGAGCATAGTTTTGACTATATGGACCTTTGTTGGTAAAGTGATGTCTCTGCTTTTTAAATATGCTGTCTAGGTTTGTCATAGTTTTTCTTCCAAGGAACAAGCATCTTTAATTGCACAGCTGCAGTCAACAGCCACAGTGATTTTGGACCCTTAGAAAATAAGGTCTGTCACTATTTCCATTGTCTCTCCATCTATTTGCCATGAAGTGATGGGACTGGATGCTTTGAGCTTTGTTTTTTGAATGTTGGGTTTTAAACCAGCTTTTTCACTCTCCTCTTTCACCTTCATCAAGAAGCTCTTTAGTTCCTCTTCACTTTCTACCATTAGGGTGGTGTCATCTGTATATATGAGGCTATTGATATTTCTTCTGGCAATCTTGATTCCAGCTTGAACATCATCCAACCTGCCATTTCACACGATGTACTCTACATATAAGTTAAATCAGCAGGGTTACAATATACAGCCTTGATGTGCTCCTTTCCCAGTTTAGAACCAGTTTGCTATTCCATGTCCAGTTCTAACAATTGCTTCTTGACTTGCAAGCAGGGTTCACAGGAGACAGTTAAGGTGGTCTGGTATCCCATCTCTTTCAGAATTTTCCACAATTATGGTGATCCACACAGTCAAAGGCTTTAGCATAGTCAATGAAGCAGAAAAAGATGTTTTTCTGGAATTCTCTTGCTTTTTTAATGATCCAGTGAATTTGGCAATTTGATCTCTGGTTCCACTGTCTTCTCTAAACCCAGCTTGAACATCTAGAGGTTCTCAGTTCTCATACTAGCTTGAAGGATTTTGAGCATTACCTTGCAAACTAGTGAGATGAGTGCAGTGGTGTGGTAGTCTGAACATTGTTTGGCATTTTCCTTCTTTGGAATTGGAATGAAAACTGACCTTTTCCAGTCCTGTGGCCACTGCTGAGTTTTCCAAACTTGCTAGAATATTGAATGCAGCTGGGACCCAAATATTTGAAATCAATTAAAAGGGTGCCTATTGGGACTTCCCTGGTGGTCCAGTGGGTAAAGAGTCCGCCCTGCAATTGCAAGGGGCACCAGTTTGATCCCTGGCCCGGGAAAATCCCACATGTCACAGAGCGGTTGGACCAGTGTGTTCAATTGCAAGCCAGTGCTCTGGAGCACATGCTCCTAAAACCAGTGCTCTGCAACCAGAGAGGCCACTGCAATGGGAGGCCCACACAGGCCAAAGAATAAATATGGATGAAAATAAATAAATAAATAAACAATAAAAGAGGCCAAACATTTTTTTAAAAGGGTGCCTGTTGATGGGGTGTGAGGGGCAGTTCCTGACCACTTGTCCCCAACACTACATGTCACTGTCCCTGGGCAATGGTCAAGTCTCCAGCTTGCCTGGTTCTCCTGAGAAAGGATTAACCTCTTTCCTGCGAGCATTTGCATGAAGTGGCAGTCCATCTCCTCAGACCAGGGAAGTTGTGTGGATAAGCTCAGGGGTTCCTATGTGATAATATTTCCTCCTTCACTAGGCTTCACTTCATGAGCGTGTCTGGGGGGCCGTGAAATTTTATGTGAGGTTTGGCAGGAGTGCTTGGAGACTGATATGTTAAGGAGCAATGTGAAAGATCTTGCCACCTAGGTGTTTTTTGCATCATTTTTTTCCCCTATTGATTGTTGGGATGTCACATGAGAAGATCAATTCAAAATACTAATGACCTTGACATTGATCTTGGACACAGGATGAGTTCTGAGCACTTCCCAGAGGAAGCAGGGACCGTATAGACCTGCCTCCCCCAAAAGGCCCCTGAAATGGGTCGGGGGGTCCAGTGAATTTGGCAATTTGATCTCTGGTTCCACTGTCTTCTCTAAACCCAGCTTGAACATCTAGAGGTTCTCAGTTCTCATACTAGCTTGAAGGATTTTGAGCATTACCTTGCAAACTAGTGAGATGAGTGCAGTGGTGTGGTAGTCTGAACATTGTTTGGCATTTTCCTTCTTTGGAATTGGAATGAAAACTGACCTTTTCCAGTCCTGTGGCCACTGCTGAGTTTTCCAAACTTGCTAGAATATTGAATGCAGCTGGGACCCAAATATTTGAAATCAATTAAAAGGGTGCCTATTGGGACTTCCCTGGTGGTCCAGTGGGTAAAGAGTCCGCCCTGCAATTGCAAGGGGCACCAGTTTGATCCCTGGCCCGGGAAAATCCCACATGTCACAGAGCGGTTGGACCAGTGTGTTCAATTGCAAGCCAGTGCTCTGGAGCACATGCTCCTAAAACCAGTGCTCTGCAACCAGAGAGGCCACTGCAATGGGAGGCCCACACAGGCCAAAGAATAAATATGGATGAAAATAAATAAATAAATAAACAATAAAAGAGGCCAAACATTTTTTTAAAAGGGTGCCTGTTGATGGGGTGTGAGGGGCAGTTCCTGACCACTTGTCCCCAACACTACATGTCACTGTCCCTGGGCAATGGTCAAGTCTCCAGCTTGCCTGGTTCTCCTGAGAAAGGATTAACCTCTTTCCTGCGAGCATTTGCATGAAGTGGCAGTCCATCTCCTCAGACCAGGGAAGTTGTGTGGATAAGCTCAGGGGTTCCTATGTGATAATATTTCCTCCTTCACTAGGCTTCACTTCATGAGCGTGTCTGGGGGGCCGTGAAATTTTATGTGAGGTTTGGCAGGAGTGCTTGGAGACTGATATGTTAAGGAGCAATGTGAAAGATCTTGCCACCTAGGTGTTTTTTGCATCATTTTTTTCCCCTATTGATTGTTGGGATGTCACATGAGAAGATCAATTCAAAATACTAATGACCTTGACATTGATCTTGGACACAGGATGAGTTCTGAGCACTTCCCAGAGGAAGCAGGGACCGTATAGACCTGCCTCCCAGGCCCCTGAAATGGGTGGAGAATGTGATGGGTAGAATCTTCCCACACTGAGAAAGTCATGTACGGTGGATTCTGAGATGCCTACGAGAGAAGAGAAAGAGGCACAGGACCTCTGGAGTCACGGGGAATTGGGAAGTTCTGGCAGGCAGCCAGTGAGAAAATCAAATACAGGACGGGGCTGTGGCTGGCAGCTGTTGGCTTACCCTGAGTCAGCGGCAGACACACCTAAGTCCATCTCAGCAGCCCTCCTGGAAGCAAATCATACCTGTGGCACTTTGTTCAACGTGGGGCAACATGCTTTAAAAGGGAAGTGTGAGACTGGAATATGTATTGAATAAAACAACAGGGTGACAAGGGTCCTCAAAGTCTCTCCTCCAAGGACTAGTGAAGGCACTAAATTGTTTTGCAATGGAATGGAAAAAAAAAACCACAAAAACCCTTGAGGGGCAAAGGGACATTAACAGTCTGATCAAGAACTGTTTACAGGGCTTCCCTGGTGGTCCAGTGGGTAGGGACAATGCTTTGCAGTGCAAGGGGCGCTGGTTCAATCCCTGGCCTGGGAAGATCCCATGTGCCACAGAGTAGCTGGACCGATGTGTCCAAATACTGAGCCGAAACTCTGGAGCACATGCACCTGGAGCCGGAGCTCTGCAGCAGGAGAGGCCACTGCAATGAGAGACCCACACAGGCCAAAGAGCAAAGATAAATGAATGAAGGACCAATAGAAGTGGCCAAAAAAAAAAAAAAGAGAGAGAGAGAGAACTGTTTACAAATATATACATGTATTGGGTAGAGTGCCACTCAGCTCTTTGAAATAACAGGACTCAAAACTGAAAGGAGAAATGACCAGGGTCTGCTCAGAGCTGTTCACTGGGGCATCCACTGCTTTGGGGTTGACGTGGCTGGTGGTCACACACACAAAGTCTTCAGATTCATAAACCACAGATATTTGCATTCTGACCATGAACTAAAAGTCCCGTTATATAAGAAAAGATACTCCTGGGCTTCCCTGGTGGTCCAGTGGGCAGGGACACTGTCTTGCAGTGCAAGGGGCACCAGTTTGATCCCTGGCCCAGGAAGATCCCAAGTGCCGCGGAGCAGCTGGACACATGTGTCCAGTTATAAGCAAGCACTCTGAAGCGCATGCGCCCAACGCTGGTGCTCTGCAACAAAAAAGGCCACAGCAATGGGAGGCCCACACAGGCTGAAGAATAAATATGGATGAAAATAAATAAATAAAAAAAACAATAAAAGAGGGCAAAACTAAAAAAAAAATACACCTCAAAACGATGGAAGTAGAAAAGTAACGCCAAGAATGCAAACACACACACACATGCCCTTTAAATAAGCTACCAGACCACAGTCCGGGAAAGGCTTCTCTGAAGACAGGTAACCATCAGGATTAGTTGAAGGGGAGTTTAGGAGCATGGCCTTAGGATCCAAAATTTAATCTGGACCGAGCCTCTGTGCATGCCTCTCATTCTTTGCTTTGGATTCTGTGGCAACTTTCATGTCAGTTAACCCAGATGATTGCACATGTAAACTCCTCAGTCCACGATCTTACGAGAATCACTAGGGAGTGCTTTAGATGCTGGGCTTGCTCACTCTTCACAGGTAGAGGGGTCACCACAGCGGAGCAGCACCTCCTTCCCCCTCGCATCTGGGGCCAAGGCCTGCATGCTTTGTCGTCCTCCACCGCCCGCCTGCCCCCACCTCGCTGCACGCTGCCCTTGCTCCGAGGTTCTCAGCTAGATCTGCCCTGTGAGGAGCAGCTCCATGACTCACAGGCTTTGGTTACATCTGGGCGACCTGTGTAAGTGGAGGCCAAATGTATTTTCATTCCTTTAGAAATGGAAACAGCAGTCATTTTTGGGCTGAAGACAACTGGATAGATTGTCTGATACTGTTACATGCGAAAGGAGAAATGACCAGGGTCTGCTCAGAGCTGTTCACTGGGGCATCCACTGCTTTGGGGTTGACGTGGCTGGTGGTCACACACACAAAGTCTTCAGATTCATAAACCACAGATATTTGCATTCTGACCATGAACTAAAAGTCCCGTTATATAAGAAAAGATACTCCTGGGCTTCCCTGGTGGTCCAGTGGGCAGGGACACTGTCTTGCAGTGCAAGGGGCACCAGTTTGATCCCTGGCCCAGGAAGATCCCAAGTGCCGCGGAGCAGCTGGACACATGTGTCCAGTTATAAGCAAGCACTCTGAAGCGCATGCGCCCAACGCTGGTGCTCTGCAACAAAAAAGGCCACAGCAATGGGAGGCCCACACAGGCTGAAGAATAAATATGGATGAAAATAAATAAATAAAAAAAACAATAAAAGAGGGCAAAACTAAAAAAAAAATACACCTCAAAACGATGGAAGTAGAAAAGTAACGCCAAGAATGCAAACACACACACACATGCCCTTTAAATAAGCTACCAGACCACAGTCCGGGAAAGGCTTCTCTGAAGACAGGTAACCATCAGGATTAGTTGAAGGGGAGTTTAGGAGCATGGCCTTAGGATCCAAAATTTAATCTGGACCGAGCCTCTGTGCATGCCTCTCATTCTTTGCTTTGGATTCTGTGGCAACTTTCATGTCAGTTAACCCAGATGATTGCACATGTAAACTCCTCAGTCCACGATCTTACGAGAATCACTAGGGAGTGCTTTAGATGCTGGGCTTGCTCACTCTTCACAGGTAGAGGGGTCACCACAGCGGAGCAGCACCTCCTTCCCTCTCGCATCTGGGGCCAAGGCCTGCATGCTTTGTCGTCCTCCACCGCCCGCCTGCCCCCACCTCGCTGCACGCTGCCCTTGCTCCGAGGTTCTCAGCTAGATCTGCCCTGTGAGGAGCAGCTCCATGACTCACAGGCTTTGGTTACATCTGGGCGACCTGTGTAAGTGGAGGCCAAATGTATTTTCATTCCTTTAGAAATGGAAACAGAGGCTGGCGTGAGATCATGTTCTTTGAGACTGAAGACAACTGGATAGATTTTGATACTTAGATGCAGTGAATAATTCTGTGGACGAAATCAGCATAATTGAAAGCAGACGTGGACCAGGCACCATGGCATCGTCTTACAGTTACCTCAGCCCCTCCTAAGATCTCCGCTTCTGCCAAGCCACACGACGGCCATAACGGGCCCTGTCGGCCAGGTTCGCCAGCCTGTCCTGGAGCCTGGTCGCCCCCCGGCTCCTTATTCTGACTCTGGCGTCACGGAGCTTCAGGCCACCACTGGGGCAAATGCACGTGCCTCCTTTGCAGATTCCTGAACACCCCACGGCTTGGTCACTTGTGGCCCCAGCAGTCCAGCTCTGGTGGGGGAGGAGCGCAGGCAGGAATCCAAGGACCTCACTGCCGGCTAGTTTGCCCACGGGGAGGTCGCCGTTCTCGGCCTCCTTTTGTGCAGATCCAGCCTCCTGTGCACGTGCCAGGACTGCTTTAAGCCACACTGCTGGTCCAGAGTCAGGAGCACAGCTAGATGACTGTTGTGTGTTAGCTGCAACCAAAGCAAACCGGCTGCCATCTTCAAAGTCTGTTTTCCACAGTAGCAGTGTGGCCCTGAACTCACTTGCGAATGGTTGAAGACAGCCATCCATACTTCGATAGGCTCATTAAAACACAGAGATGTGGCTCCAAGGCCCAGCTGTGCCACATGACCCAGGCGACAGCAGGCGGGGCTCCTAGTCTGTGTGCGGGGGCGGTGATGGAGCCCACAGAGCCACTGTGAGCTTCATGCGTGGCCCTGCAGGCTCACTCGCCGTCAGGGGCCACGCCTCCGTCCTGCAAAGGCTTCATCAAGATGCAGCCCGGTCTCCTGGGAAGAGTCACAGCTAATCACGTAGGCAGTGGACATTTCAGTGTCTGCCCTGTAATCAGCTGTGTCCAGCCGTATCAGTGTGCCCCTCAGACAGGGCAGAAGTGTAGCACACGCCTGCGAGCCGAGTCCTTGCACACCGTGCCGAGTGTTAACAAAGCCGAGAGAGTTCTAGTACCCAGTTGGCCAGGATTTGTGCTGGCTCTCGTGCCAGCACTCATTTCCCTGTGTGCTTTGCTGACACCAGGGTGCTCGCTGAGCACAGGGTACTCGCTGAACATTCCATTTCCTTGATTCTAATAGGAAGTACTGGTGGGGGTGGTGGGGGTGCGGGGGAATGGATAACAGGGAGGTGTAGATCTTACCCAGAGCCTCTGCAAGCAGGTTCAACCTGTGTGAGGTTAACTGCGAGCTTAGTTAAAAAGCGTAGCCATTTAGCCAGAGCCAGCATGCTGGGTTTGTTTGTGTTGTGTTGGCCATTTGGGGGTCAGGTTCAGCCTCAGGACAGTTATTCCTCCCTCCCTCTGGGCCCCCGGCACTGGGCCAAGAGCCTTCTAATGGTTTAATTACGGAGGTTTCCAAGTTGCAGCAGCTTGGGCCCTCTCCATGATTTGCTCTGCAACATAAACCCTCTCTGTCCTTGCAAGTCTGCGTCAGGAGTAAAGAGTCTCCCGACTTAGAAGACTGGGCGGCACCTTCTGGAACGAAGCGCACGAGACCCGGGCAGCCGGATGAGTGGCTGTGACTTGGCTCTGTTGCTCTTGACAGTAAGTCCATCTTGTTTGCGCTTAGTTTCGATTCACGTATAATGTGTGTGTGCAGCCCAAGAGCCTCTTTAAAATAGATACATTTTGGAAATGTAGGTCCTATCACCAGACGGTCTCCGGAGGCCAGCCACAGGGAAGCCGCGGGGCCAGCAGGGTCCGGAGTGGGCGGCCGCTCCGGAGAGCGAGGCGGAGCCTCTGGTCCGTGTCTAGGCTGCGAACAAGAGGACCGAGGGCAGCGGCCAGGGCTGCACGCTCAGGGCGAGCGATGAGAGTGCGGAACGAGGCTGCGTGGCTCCTGAACCTCCGCCGCCCCCTGTTGGGTGGGAGGGGAGCTTCAGGCCTCACGGGCTGGACCTTGAAGGACCCCTGGGATCTCACCAGGCCCAGGCGGATACTGGGCTTTTCAGGGCTGAGCTTGGCAGGACTTTGGGGGCCCTGAGCTCAGAGGCAAGTTGGGCAGGAGGTGGCTGCCACCTGGTGGGAACCTGGGTTGTCCTAATGGAAGAGGGTCTCCTTGTGGGGGACTTGAGGAGTGCTGTTTTCAAACAGACCCTGAGGGCAGAGAGAACAGTTGGCTTTGTGTGTTCGTTTGTTTTGCCTTTTTGTCAGGAGGGAGGGGCTGCATAGAAAGATAGAGGATGAGACTGAGGAAGAGGTTTTGGCAGTGACGTGGGGGAGAAGCAGGGAGCCCTGCTGGTGGCCATGGGGACCGAGGGGTTTATCTTACCCGGGCTTGAAGCGTTCAACCTGTGTGAGGTTAACTGCAGCTTAGTTAAAAGCGTAGCCATTTAGCCAGAGCCAGCATGCTGGGTTTGTTTGTGTTGTGTTGGCCATTTGGGGGTCAGGTTCAGCCTCAGGACAGTTATTCCTCCCTCCCTCTGGGCCCCCGGCACTGGGCCAAGAGCCTTCTAATGGTTTAATTACGGAGGTTTCCAAGTTGCAGCAGCTTGGGCCCTCTCCATGATTTGCTCTGCAACATAAACCCTCTCTGTCCTTGCAAGTCTGCGTCAGGAGTAAAGAGTCTCCCGACTTAGAAGACTGGGCGGCACCTTCTGGAACGAAGCGCACGAGACCCGGGCAGCCGGATGAGTGGCTGTGACTTGGCTCTGTTGCTCTTGACAGTAAGTCCATCTTGTTTGCGCTTAGTTTCGATTCACGTATAATGTGTGTGTGCAGCCCAAGAGCCTCTTTAAAATAGATACATTTTGGAAATGTAGGTCCTATCACCAGACGGTCTCCGGAGGCCAGCCACAGGGAAGCCGCGGGGCCAGCAGGGTCCGGAGTGGGCGGCCGCTCCGGAGAGCGAGGCGGAGCCTCTGGTCCGTGTCTAGGCTGCGAACAAGAGGACCGAGGGCAGCGGCCAGGGCTGCACGCTCAGGGCGAGCGATGAGAGTGCGGAACGAGGCTGCGTGGCTCCTGAACCTCCGCCGCCCCCTGTTGGGTGGGAGGGGAGCTTCAGGCCTCACGGGCTGGACCTTGAAGGACCCCTGGGATCTCACCAGGCCCAGGCGGATACTGGGCTTTTCAGGGCTGAGCTTGGCAGGACTTTGGGGGCCCTGAGCTCAGAGGCAAGTTGGGCAGGAGGTGGCTGCCACCTGGTGGGAACCTGGGTTGTCCTAATGGAAGAGGGTCTCCTTGTGGGGGACTTGAGGAGTGCTGTTTTCAAACAGACCCTGAGGGCAGAGAGAACAGTTGGCTTTGTGTGTTCGTTTGTTTTGCCTTTTTGTCAGGAGGGAGGGGCTGCATAGAAAGATAGAGGATGAGACTGAGGAAGAGGTTTTGGCAGTGACGTGGGGGAGAAGCAGGGAGCCCTGCTGGTGGCCATGGGGACCGAGGGGTTTCAGTGACCTTTCCGGTGGGAGGTCGTTCACGCAGTTCATAGTTTAAAGAGACTTTGTCCAGCGTGCAGACTTGTCAGGGAGCGTGTCCCCGGGCCCAGCCTGTGTCAGGGTCAGGGCCGTGAGGGCCAGTGGCTCCGGCCATCCTGACCAAGATGCCCAGGGAGCTTCTCCAAAGCACCAGCAAGAGAGGCCTCAGTCCAGGTCTGTTTCCAGTCAGGGCAGCACCCGCTTGTACCTGAGCAGGAGCCCTTCCTCACCAGACCCCGCCGCTGCTGAGGCCCTCCCTCCCACCCCGGCCTCGCTGAAGGGCTCTGACAGGTGACCCCTGGGGGCTCTGGCTCCTGCAGCCTCCTGATGCCTGCTGGCGGCTCCTTGTGTTTTGCCTTAGATTATCTGATTTGGCAGATAGCCTGAGCAGGAGAATACAGATGATTGGTTGAATGTCTGAAAATGATCATTTACTTTCCCCTAAAGAAAACCGAGAACCCGAGTGAAGTGCTATCCTTTCCATGTGAATGTTTGACAAAAAGAAATTTGAAGTTTCTGTTCTAAAAATCTACATTCTCAAGTTAGCTACGTCTATGTGACACGTAAAACAGCACTTTCTGTATTCTAAGTTTTCACACAGTTGATAAATTAAAGGCTAAATAATATGACTTCCAGGTGTGAATCCACGTGCAATTTACTGCCAACAGCCCGTTAATCATGTGGCCGACGTGCACATTCAGAAAGTCCAGAGTGAACGAGCTTGGCAGGTCGCAGCAGGTGATGCTGGTACTTTTTCTTAAACTTTTTTTCCTTAATCAAATTTTTTTTCCGTCAAGTGGAGCTGAGTTGGTCTTGTGTCCCCTGTCCTGGCGACAGGATGGCTGCGGTGACGCTGGCTCCGGGTGCGAGCAGACGCCATGGGGACGGGGCTGTTTTCAAACAGCCCGGGGGGGTTGGCTTTGTGTGTTCGTTTGTTTTGCCTTTTTGTCAGGAGGGAGGGGCTGCATAGAAAGATAGAGGATGAGACTGAGGAAGAGGTTTTGGCAGTGACGTGGGGGAGAAGCAGGGAGCCCTGCTGGTGGCCATGGGGACCGAGGGGTTTCAGTGACCTTTCCGGTGGGAGGTCGTTCACGCAGTTCATAGTTTAAAGAGACTTTGTCCAGCGTGCAGACTTGTCAGGGAGCGTGTCCCCGGGCCCAGCCTGTGTCAGGGTCAGGGCCGTGAGGGCCAGTGGCTCCGGCCATCCTGACCAAGATGCCCAGGGAGCTTCTCCAAAGCACCAGCAAGAGAGGCCTCAGTCCAGGTCTGTTTCCAGTCAGGGCAGCACCCGCTTGTACCTGAGCAGGAGCCCTTCCTCACCAGACCCCGCCGCTGCTGAGGCCCTCCCTCCCACCCCGGCCTCGCTGAAGGGCTCTGACAGGTGACCCCTGGGGGCTCTGGCTCCTGCAGCCTCCTGATGCCTGCTGGCGGCTCCTTGTGTTTTTGCCTTAGATTATCTGATTTGGCAGATAGCCTGAGCAGGAGAATACAGATGATTGGTTGAATGTCTGAAAATGATCATTTACTTTCCCCTAAAGAAAACCGAGAACCCGAGTGAAGTGCTATCCTTTCCATGTGAATGTTTGACAAAAAGAAATTTGAAGTTTCTGTTCTAAAAATCTACATTCTCAAGTTAGCTACGTCTATGTGACACGTAAAACAGCACTTTCTGTATTCTAAGTTTTCACACAGTTGATAAATTAAAGGCTAAATAATATGACTTCCAGGTGTGAATCCACGTGCAATTTACTGCCAACAGCCCGTTAATCATGTGGCCGACGTGCACATTCAGAAAGTCCAGAGTGAACGAGCTTGGCAGGTCGCAGCAGGTGATGCTGGTACTTTTTCTTAAACTTTTTTTCCTTAATCAAATTTTTTTTCCGTCAAGTGGAGCTGAGTTGGTCTTGTGTCCCCTGTCCTGGCGACAGGATGGCTGCGGTGACGCTGGCTCCGGGTGCGAGCAGACGCCAGAGCAGGGCGGGTGGCCGGGGAAGGCCAGCCTCCCGGGGCCAGCACCGGGCGCTGCTCTCCTAGCGGAGAGGACACGGCGAGGGGGCAAAGGCCAGGCACTCGTTCCGTCGGAACACCAGGGCCGGCCGCGCCCCCTGGTCACTCAGGCCCCGGGCGGGCAGGAAGCAGGGAGGCGTGTTCTCGCCGCAAGGGTCCCACCCCCTGGCTCAGACACGTCCAGGACAGCGGGAGCCGCAGCGGGCAGCCCCGGGTCACAGCAGGCGTGGTTCTCCCCGACGTCTGCCGCTCCTCTGCCTGCTGCGCTGTGAGTGCCGCCTGCAGGCGCGAGAGCGCGGCCCGCTGCCCACGTCCAGGCCTGGGTGCCCGTCTGCGGGCGTGTCTCCTGCTCCCCGGCCCTGCTCCTGCCACCCTGGGGCGCGGCCTCGCCCCTCTGGCTCCCGGAGGCCTGGCGTGCACACAGTGAGCAGTAGCTGCCGGTGGGTCTCAGCTGCCAGCCTCGTGAGCCAGCCCGGAGAAGCTGGTGCCCAAACCAGAGTTCATACTCTCACCCTTGTTGCAAAACTGGTGTCCTGATGGCGACGTGACCCTCACCTTTGTAGGAAACAGTTTCAGGTATCACTGTCTCCAGTGATTTAACTCTAACCCTGAGCAGGGAGGACGTTGACAGGCGCTAGCTGCTGACGCTTAGGTTCTGTCCACTCACTGCCCAGGTACCCGAGGCCCCTGCTTGTCCGCCTCCCCTGCCCTGCCCACCGCGCCCTCGTCAGGACCCAGGAGAGCAGCATCCAGCCAGGGGGCCCGGCTCCTCGGCCCCAGCAGAGCCGTCAGCCCTTGGCCTCTGGAGGCCGCTCCACAGAGACGCGCGCGGTCCCGCCTGCAGGGGGGATGGCGCGGGCAGGTGTCCACCTCCAGAGCACTCTCCTGCGCCCACACGCTCCGCCTGTGCCGCCAGGAGCCGCACTCGGGGAGCGGTTTCGTGCGTGAAGCCCCGCCCCGCCCCCAGCTGTGGCCGGGCTGCCTCCAGGACGCGGCGGCCGGGCTGGGCCGGGCGGGCCGCCCCCCTCGGTGCTCTGAAGTTTGCCCCTTTGCCACCTTGAGGGTGTGGGGGCGCCACGGCCGTGAAGCCAGCTTCTTGTCCACTCTTAGGTCGGGGTGGTGCTCAGGCCCCAGACACGTTAGGCCGGTCAGCATGGGCACCACCGTCTCCTTCTGTCCAGACGCGTCCAGGAAAGGAGCCCGGAGGGGCGGCCGTGCACTGCCAGTGTCTCCGCTGCCCGCTGACGGGGGCGTCTGTGCCGGTGCCCTGCGGGCGTCCTGTGGCCGTGCTCCCTCACGGCACTGCGGCAGACTGAGGCGATCTCACAGCTCTGGGACTGAGCTGTAAGTATGTACTTCTCCTCCTAAGAAAGGAAAACCACTTCTGAAGGCCTTTGTGGCAAAGATGGAGAACGCGTCCGGGAGATGGATGGCCTGCCTTACGCCTGCGCCCCTGTGATTCTGCCCCGCAAAGCAGGTCACATGCAAGAGGGGCAGCGCGTGCGCTCTGTGGGCTCAACGGGGCCTCGGGAGAACTGGGTCACACCCCGGTCTCCTCATGGGTCTCCTCCCGGGCCCCACCCTTCCTCCTCCTCCCAGACAGGCTCTTCCCGCACAGTCATCTCCAGCTTGTCGGCTCCAGGAGCCACCTGCACCAAGTGCCCAGCGACACGTAGCCCTGTCCGCGGTCGAGGGCCTGTGCTCCCCATTACCCCGCGGCCACGTCCGACACAGGGTCTTCCCTGGCTGCCCCGCCACCCCGGTGACAGCCGCGCGAGAAGCTTAGGACAGTGGGTGATAAAGCCAGGCTCCCACGCACACCACCGAGTCCCTGCCCTGGCCGGAGCCCAGACCACCAGGCCCTGAGGGCACAGCCCTCCTAGGCACCCGCGCCCGAGGGCTGTGGCAGAACCAGCTGTGGTGCAGACGGAGCCCATTCCTCAGGAAGTTCCAAGCACGGCCCTCGTTCTAGTCACTGTTTATCTTCTGACCTCACAGTGGCATCAGTCGGATGAGGAGACCGATTAAGGTTTAATTACCCTGTGTGATGTCCTTAGGTATGACTCATTTGCTAATTAGATAAGCGAAAGGGTTTGCCCTGAGAGCCAGCCTGGCAAAACACAGCACAATCCCATCTCTGTAAAGTTCAAGTAAAAGTTAAAAGTCCTTTAAAAATCAGATTCCCACAATTATCAAGGACAAACTGCCCCCGCTACAGAGTCACGCGGTGCCCTGTAGGCTCATGTTGGGCCCGTCCTCTCACCAAGACTTTGGCATTTTTCAACGGCAGATCCTTAAGTCCGAGAGAAGAGTGGATTACCAAACTCCAGCTCCACGCGTTCCTGTGATCTGGGGGATGTGCATGTGCAGGAGTCTGCCAGTGTCTCCGCTGCCCGCTGACGGGGTTTGGGGTTTTTTAGGCGGATCTCACAGCTCTGGGACTGAGCTGTAAGTATGTACTTCTCCTCCTAAGAAAGGAAAACCACTTCTGAAGGCCTTTGTGGCAAAGATGGAGAACGCGTCCGGGAGATGGATGGCCTGCCTTACGCCTGCGCCCCTGTGATTCTGCCCCGCAAAGCAGGTCACATGCAAGAGGGGCAGCGCGTGCGCTCTGTGGGCTCAACGGGGCCTCGGGAGAACTGGGTCACACCCCGGTCTCCTCATGGGTCTCCTCCCGGGCCCCACCCTTCCTCCTCCTCCCAGACAGGCTCTTCCCGCACAGTCATCTCCAGCTTGTCGGCTCCAGGAGCCACCTGCACCAAGTGCCCAGCGACACGTAGCCCTGTCCGCGGTCGAGGGCCTGTGCTCCCCATTACCCCGCGGCCACGTCCGACACAGGGTCTTCCCTGGCTGCCCCGCCACCCCGGTGACAGCCGCGCAAGAAGCTTAGGACAGTGGGTGATAAAGCCAGGCTCCCACGCACACACCACCGAGTCCCTGCCCTGGCCGGAGCCCAGACCACCAGGCCCTGAGGGCACAGCCCTCCTAGGCACCCGCGCCCGAGGGCTGTGGCAGAACCAGCTGTGGTGCAGACGGAGCCCATTCCTCAGGAAGTTCCAAGCACGGCCCTCGTTCTAGTCACTGTTTATCTTCTGACCTCACAGTGGCATCAGTCGGATGAGGAGACCGATTAAGGTTTAATTACCCTGTGTGATGTCCTTAGGTATGACTCATTTGCTAATTAGATAAGCGAAAGGGTTTGCCCTGAGAGCCAGCCTGGCAAAACACAGCACAATCCCATCTCTGTAAAGTTCAAGTAAAAAGTTAAAAAGTCCTTTAAAAATCAGATTCCCACAATTATCAAGGACAAACTGCCCCCGCTACAGAGTCACGCGGTGCCCTGTAGGCTCCTGTTGGGCTCGTCCTCTCACCAAGACTTTGGCATTTTTCAACGGCAGATCCTTAAGTCCGAGAGAAGAGTGGATGACCAAACTCCAGCTCCACGCGTTCCTGTGATCTGGGGGATGTGCATGTGCAGGAGTGAGGCCCGGGCAGGACGGCCCAGCCCACAGTTGCCCTGGGGACCAGTCTGGAGGAGGAGGTGCTGTGTCCAGACGCTTCGGATGGACTCCGTGTCCAGCGGCGACTGCAGGCCAGGCCCCTGGATGGGTACTGCTAGAGGAGCCGGACATAGCGCTTTCCAATCTGGCCAAGGCGCTGGAGTCAGAGGGTTGAGGACGGGCCAGGACCAGGACCCAGAGGAGGACGCCGAGAGGCAGGCGCCGGCTCTGAGGGAGGCTCTTCACCTGAGGCAGAGGAGGAGACCCTGAAACCAATAGGGGAGCCCAGCGTCTCCAAGGACACCGGGCTCCTCCCAGAGCGGGGACACTGGAAACCGTCCGGACCTTGCCGTGGGAGCCGTGAATGTCTCATCCTGGAAATAAGGGAAAACAGGAAAGAGAGAAAACCCCTAATTATTCTGCTCCCTGATTGTATTCAAGTCCTCTAACCCTTCAGACCAGAGGGTATCAGAAGCAAGTTTAAAGTCTGACGAAGGACTGATTCAGCCAGAGCCTCAGATTACCTCTGAGATGACTGACATCAAGTCCCGCGTACAGGCAGGGACACGGGGAGTTCAGGCTGAGATGGTCAGACATGGGTTTCGTGACAGCTCTGCTGGCATGCAGAGGAAGTAGACTGGAGTGGAAAGCTTCGGCAGGAACCTGGAGCCATGGCGCAAGTGGCTCCCTGGGCCGAGGGTGGGGGAGCAGGGAGAGGGTGGCCAGATGGCGCCGATGCTCCGTGGCTGCGTTTGGGTCTACTGTACCGCACAGGGACTCGGGTTACCAGTGCTGCTCTGCACACTTGAAATCGACTGAGGGCCAGTGTTTCGCATAACAAGCAAAATCCATTTAAATAAATTTTCAAAGATTCCCACAATTATCAAGGACAAACTGCCCCCGCTACAGAGTCACGCGGTGCCCTGTAGGCTCCTGTTGGGCTCGTCCTCTCACCAAGACTTTGGCATTTTTCAACGGCAGATCCTTAAGTCCGAGAGAAGAGTGGATGACCAAACTCCAGCTCCACGCGTTCCTGTGATCTGGGGGATGTGCATGTGCAGGAGTGAGGCCCGGGCAGGACGGCCCAGCCCACAGTTGCCCTGGGGACCAGTCTGGAGGAGGAGGTGCTGTGTCCAGACGCTTCGGATGGACTCCGTGTCCAGCGGCGACTGCAGGCCAGGCCCCTGGATGGGTACTGCTAGAGGAGCCGGACATAGCGCTTTCCAATCTGGCCAAGGCGCTGGAGTCAGAGGGTTGAGGACGGGCCAGGACCAGGACCCAGAGGAGGACGCCGAGAGGCAGGCGCCGGCTCTGAGGGAGGCTCTTCACCTGAGGCAGAGGAGGAGACCCTGAAACCAATAGGGGAGCCCAGCGTCTCCAAGGACACCGGGCTCCTCCCAGAGCGGGGACACTGGAAACCGTCCGGACCTTGCCGTGGGAGCCGTGAATGTCTCATCCTGGAAATAAGGGAAAACAGGAAAGAGAGAAAACCCCTAATTATTCTGCTCCCTGATTGTATTCAAGTCCTCTAACCCTTCAGACCAGAGGGTATCAGAAGCAAGTTTAAAGTCTGACGAAGGACTGATTCAGCCAGAGCCTCAGATTACCTCTGAGATGACTGACATCAAGTCCCGCGTACAGGCAGGGACACGGGGAGTTCAGGCTGAGATGGTCAGACATGGGTTTCGTGACAGCTCTGCTGGCATGCAGAGGAAGTAGACTGGAGTGGAAAGCTTCGGCAGGAACCTGGAGCCATGGCGCAAGTGGCTCCCTGGGCCGAGGGTGGGGGAGCAGGGAGAGGGTGGCCAGATGGCGCCGATGCTCCGTGGCTGCGTTTGGGTCTACTGTACCGCACAGGGACTCGGGTTACCAGTGCTGCTCTGCACACTTGAAATCGACTGAGAGGGTGCATTTCATGTGTTCTCCGCATAACAAGCAAAACATAGCAGGGACTCCACGAGGTGACAGGTGTGTTAAATAGCTTGATTACGCTGGTCACTCCAAGATGTACATGGAAATCAAAACATAACACTGCATGCCTTAAATATATGCTGTTCTCATCAGTTGTTCCTCAGTGAGGCTGAAAAAAACAAACAACAAAAAAGCAGTGTACAAATCCTTGTGGTGTTTGGTTTAAAAATATGTCTTCAGTAACTAATAAAAAAGGCATATAAGGAATCAACAAAGCAGCTGATGTTCTAGGCCAAATTCTTGTAAACCACCACATTGACAGGGCAAAGAAATCGCACCAGTTGATGCATAAAAAAAGTATTTGACAAAATATACATATTTTAAAATGTATTTGATATATACCAGATATATATCTATATATCTATATATGTATACCATACACACACACAATCAACAGCATAAACAAAAAGGATTTGGCAACTAGAAACAAAAGGAACCTTCTCAACCCCCAAAGAGGACATGTAAAAAACCTATAGCAAAGTCACAGTTAGCTATACAAGATGAAACTCTTCTCTCTCAAGGTCAAGAAGGAGACCAGAAATCCACTTTCAATACTGATGTTTAAATAGCATGGGAAAAAAAATTAAGAATAAGAAATAATACATGAGAATTGGAAAGGAAAAACACAGCTACTCTTCTGTATAGATAACATTATTATGTATGCAGAAAATCCAATAAAGTAGGCAGATAAACTTTAAAATTGATAACTAAATTTAACAGGACATTGGATAAAATTCAACATACAAAAATCATCTTACTTCTACGTATTAACAACAAGCAATTAGGAAACACAATTTAAAGGATACCTTTACAGGGACACAAAGAGTCAAATATTAGCAACACATCCAATAAAAGATATGTAACACCATTATGACAAAATCCAGAGAATATTATAGAACAAATTTTAAAAGATCTAATTGAATTGAAAGTTTCGATTATTTTAAATATGTCACTTTTCTCCAGTTTTTGGGTTTAATATAAAATCCTAGCATTTTAAAAAAAACCGATGCTCCGTGGCTGCGTTTGGGTCTACTGTACCGCACAGGGACTCGGGTTACCAGTGCTGCTCTGCACACTTGAAATCGACTGAGAGGGTGCATTTCATGTGTTCTCCGCATAACAAGCAAAACATAGCAGGGACTCCACGAGGTGACAGGTGTGTTAAATAGCTTGATTACGCTGGTCACTCCAAGATGTACATGGAAATCAAAACATAACACTGCATGCCTTAAATATATGCTGTTCTCATCAGTTGTTCCTCAGTGAGGCTGAAAAAAACAAACAACAAAAAAGCAGTGTACAAATCCTTGTGGTGTTTGGTTTAAAAATATGTCTTCAGTAACTAATAAAAAAGGCATATAAGGAATCAACAAAGCAGCTGATGTTCTAGGCCAAATTCTTGTAAACCACCACATTGACAGGGCAAAGAAATCGCACCAGTTGATGCATAAAAAAAGTATTTGACAAAATATACATATTTTAAAATGTATTTGATATATACCAGATATATATCTATATATCTATATATGTATACCATACACACACACAATCAACAGCATAAACAAAAAGGATTTGGCAACTAGAAACAAAAGGAACCTTCTAAACCCCCCAAAGAGGACATGTAAAAAACCTATAGCAAAGTCACAGTTAGCTATACAAGATGAAACTCTTCTCTCTCAAGGTCAAGAAGGAGACCAGAAATCCACTTTCAATACTGATGTTTAAATAGCATGGGAAAAAAAATTAAGAATAAGAAATAATACATGAGAATTGGAAAGGAAAAACACAGCTACTCTTCTGTATAGATAACATTATTATGTATGCAGAAAATCCAATAAAGTAGGCAGATAAACTTTAAAATTGATAACTAAATTTAACAGGACATTGGATAAAATTCAACATACAAAAATCATCTTACTTCTACGTATTAACAACAAGCAATTAGGAAACACAATTTAAAGGATACCTTTACAGGGACACAAAGAGTCAAATATTAGCAACACATCCAATAAAAGATATGTAACACCATTATGACAAAATCCAGAGAATATTATAGAACAAATTTTAAAAGATCTAATTGAATTGAAAGTTTCGATTATTTTAAATATGTCACTTTTCTCCAGTGTTTTATGGGTTTAATATAAAATCCTAGCATAATTTATAAGGTTAAGAAAATCTTGTGGAGAAACAAATTTGGGATAATTGCAGACTTATAAAGGTGCAGTAATTAAAAACTGAGGAACTGCTACAGCATGGACGAGAGAGCCAGGAATGATGGACAAAGACCCACAGAGGTTGGACACTCAGTCCAGGACAGTGGGCCCCGCAGAGAAGTGGTAAAGCACACCCTCCCAGTGAAAAGATATAATGTGACCCCAGTTCCCAAAATCAACAAAATCCCTCCCAGGGGAAAGCGGATGCAGATGTGAAGGTAAGACAGTGAACCTTGTGGAAGGTCACAATTGGCCACCTGGGCGACCTTGGGGAGGCCCCGTCTACTAACTAGACGGAAAGAGAACCAGTCATCGAGGGAAGTAGTGTAAAAGGGGCCATACTGAAACTATGGACATCTGTCCATCAGAATATTGTAAAAAAAGAAAGGCAAGACAGAGTGGGAACAGGTATTTGCGAAAGCTGCTGTCTGTATTCTAGTGAGAACTCCTATGCGGCAGGAAGAGAAGCCGGGCTCTCCACAGGCGAGTGCGCGAAGGTGCTGACGTGGCCGCGCTAACAGCAGCCTGCGCCGGGCAGAGGACAGAGCACGGGCTTACCGAGGACACGGCCACTGAAACCGCAGGGCGACTGCTCTCCTCCACTGGGAGCAGCTGAGGCCGGATGACGGCATCACACACGTGTGATTCATCTTTACAAGGTTCAAAAATACACAGAACTAGCCCACGATGATGACGACGGAAGCCAAGATGATAGTTAGCTTGGGGAGGAGGAGCATCATAACAGGACAGATTTGGGGCCTGACGGTGCTTTATTTAAACATGCCACGAACGGGGCTTTGGTCAGTCGCTCAGCTACGTGTTGCACACTGTCCTGAATGCATGAATAACGAGTAACACTTGATGGCACCTGACTGCATGAAAAAGTCAGGAAGAAAGAAGAAGACATGCTGTTCCACGTGGGGCCAGAGACGAGGTCTTAAGGGTCCATGACAGTAGGACCTTCTCCTCAAGCCCCTGAGGGCTTCGGGACCAGGGTGATGGCTGAGTGGCCAGAGCTTCGACAGGCTGGGCTGGACAGAGGCACCTGGGCACCTGGCTGGGAGACGGCAGCAGCAGGGAGTTTGCCTTCTCTTTGATGGGCACGGTTGCAATTTCCTTCAGTCTAACCTTTGACTTTAAGAGTTCGCGTCACAAAATCGTTGTGTTTATTACTATAATAATTCAAGAACTCAGAAGTGCTATGAGCTGACATGGTATATATATTTTTGTCTGAAACAAAGAAACTGAGTTTGTACAAATTGTTAGAGACTTCAAAATATGCACTTCATTTTCAGATGTATTGTCAAGGGCAGTGACTCACAGCTCAGGCTGGTTCAGAAGTGATCTCTAAAGAGAAGCTAATTTTTCCTGAATCTCATTTGCAAGGAGGCCGTGGTTCTGAGCCCCCACCCTGACGGCCAGTTTTGACTCTGAGAGCCCTGAGTCAACCGGCCCGAGAAGGGCAGCATTGCTCATCCAGGGACCCGAGTGGGCACAGCTCAGAGTTGGGGGGCAGGGGTCACACTACCAGCTCTTCTTTTGCTGGAGTTCATGACTGCATTTCAGATTCATCCTTTAGCAACCAAGCAAATTGCCTTACCTATATTGCATTAAAGTACAATTTCCAACTTTTGCTTGAAGTCAATAGATGAGTCAGCCTAGTGATTCACTGCGTCTCCTCACCTTCTTAATTCTGTTATATCCTGGAGGAATCATACCTGAATATTGATGGAACCCCTTTGAAGTCCTCAGACATTGTGCTTTCTAAAATAAGGTCACTTCTTTTTGCTAATACCTGACCTATGAAGTTTCTCCTCAAAATCTGTACAAACACTCAAATGGAGATGACAGGGCCATTTGTCGCCTTCTTCTGCAGGTGTAGGCTGGCCCCGGAAAGCTGTGCTTGCACATGCAGTTCTGATGGGGCCTGGGGGGCTGTAAGACCCCAGGATTTGGGGAATCCAGGCTGGGATGTTCCAACTGGGTGAGGTGTGGAGACTGCATCCTGGGTGGGCTGCTCTCTGTAGGACAGATGTGATGCCCACATCAGGGACCTCAGACTAGTGTGGGTGCTGCACTGACTACAGACAGCATTCCGGGACACACACCAGGGCTTCTGGCCTTGCAGCCCTAGTGATGTGAGTAAACAACCCTTCCAAGATTCGTTCAGTGACAGGAAACACAGGCCAGGCCGTTGGGCATCTCCACTGGGGAAGGACGTGGTGCCTACAGGCCTGGCCTCGGAGAGCGGGTAAAACACAGCCTCACAGTCAGCTGGTACTAACTTGCCATGGACAAGTCTAGCAAGGTGAGCATGGAGGGCTTCCCAGTGGTGACATGCTTGGTGACCGAGAGTAGAATTCTCTGGAGTCGGTTTAAGAAAAGACACGTGCTTCTGAAGGCTTTTAAAGTCACCAGAGTAGGGGTGGGGCAGGAGGCAAACCCCCTTCTGTGTCCTCAGCTTCTCGGTCCTTTGCTTCTGCCTCTCATCTGTGCAGCTGTTCCACCCTTTCTCTCTTGGCCCAGTTTGGTATGGCTGCCTTGCTGCCAGCCCTTTGTCATTCCTACAGCCCAGATTTGTGTCCAACTTCACCCTCTGGAAGGGACTGGATGGCAGAGGCTTAACCCCTGGCACTGACCTCAATTCAAGCTGTGGTACATCTGTTCAGCACTGGCTATCTTTCAGTTTTAAGCACCTCCCTTACATGTTTGGACCTCCTTCCACTACCATAGGATAGGTGCAGTATGCTCACGACTGTGACCGGCCGTCCGGAGTGTGGGCGTCTGGCCATCCTGGAGGAGCTGAGTAGAGGAAAGTCCTCTAGAACGTGCCCCAGTCATCATGCCCCACGATGTGATGAGCATGTTTTCACAGGTACTCGTGGAGGCTTTGATGTGAGGAGAAAGGACCAAGTTCTAGGATGCCGAGGTGGTTGATTTTACGTGTCCAACTGATGGGGAAATTTTGGTTCCAACCCCAAAGAAGGGAAATGCCAAAGAATGTTCAAACAACCACACCACTGCACTCATTTTACATGCTAGCAAGTAATGCTTGAAATCCTCCAAGCCAGGCTTCAACAGTACATGAACCGAGAACTTCCAGATGTCCAAGCTAGATTTAGAAGAGGCAGAGGAACCAGTGATCAAATTGCCAACATCCATTGGATCATAGGAAGAGCAAGGAAATTCCAGAAAAACTTCTACTTCTGCTTCAGTGACTACCTTAAAACCTTTGACTATGCGGATCACAACTGTGGAAATTCCTTAAAGAGATGGGAATACCAGACCATCTTATTTGTCTCCTGCGAACCCCGTATGCAGGTTAAGAAGCAACAGATAGAACTGGAAGTGGAACAACAAACTGGTTCCAGATTGGGAAAGGAGTATGTCTAGGCTGTATATTGTAACCCTGCTTATTTAACTTACATGCAGAGCACATCAGATGAAATGCCAATCTGAATGAAGTACAAGCTAGAATCAATATTGCTGGGAGAAATATCAATAACCTCAGGTATGCAGATGACACCACCCTTATGGTAGAAAATGAAGAGGAACTAAAGAGCCTCTTGATGAAGGTGAAAGAGGAGAGTGAAAAAGTTGGCTTAAAGCTCAACATTCAAAAGAAAACGATGATCATGGCATCCAGTCCCATCACTTCATGGCAAATAGATGTCAAACAACAGAAATAGTGACAGGCTTTACTTTCTTGGGCTCCAAAATCACTGCAACTGGTTACTGCAGCCATGAAATGAAAGGACTCTTGGTCCTTGGAAGAAAAGCTATGACAAACCTAGACATCATATTAAAAAGCAGAGGCATCACTTTCCCAACAAAGGTCTGTATAGTCAAAGCTATGGTCTTTTCCAGTAGTCATGCATGCATATGAGAGCTGGACCATAAAAAAGTCTGAGCACTGAAGAATTGATGCCTTTGAACTGTGGCACTGGAGAAGACTCTTGAGAGTCCCTTGGACAGGAAGGAATTCAAACCAGTCAACCCTAAAGGAAATCAATCCTGAATATTCATTGGAAGGACTGATGCTGAAACTAAAGCTCCAATACTTTGGCCACCTGATAAAATGTTCAAACAACCACACCACTGCACTCATTTTACATGCTAGCAAGTAATGCTTGAAATCCTCCAAGCCAGGCTTCAACAGTACATGAACCGAGAACTTCCAGATGTCCAAGCTAGATTTAGAAGAGGCAGAGGAACCAGTGATCAAATTGCCAACATCCATTGGATCATAGGAAGAGCAAGGAAATTCCAGAAAAACTTCTACTTCTGCTTCAGTGACTACCTTAAAACCTTTGACTATGCGGATCACAACTGTGGAAATTCCTTAAAGAGATGGGAATACCAGACCATCTTATTTGTCTCCTGCGAACCCCGTATGCAGGTTAAGAAGCAACAGATAGAACTGGAAGTGGAACAACAAACTGGTTCCAGATTGGGAAAGGAGTATGTCTAGGCTGTATATTGTAACCCTGCTTATTTAACTTACATGCAGAGCACATCAGATGAAATGCCAATCTGAATGAAGTACAAGCTAGAATCAATATTGCTGGGAGAAATATCAATAACCTCAGGTATGCAGATGACACCACCCTTATGGTAGAAAATGAAGAGGAACTAAAGAGCCTCTTGATGAAGGTGAAAGAGGAGAGTGAAAAAGTTGGCTTAAAGCTCAACATTCAAAAGAAAACGATGATCATGGCATCCAGTCCCATCACTTCATGGCAAATAGATGTCAAACAACAGAAATAGTGACAGGCTTTACTTTCTTGGGCTCCAAAATCACTGCAACTGGTTACTGCAGCCATGAAATGAAAGGACTCTTGGTCCTTGGAAGAAAAGCTATGACAAACCTAGACATCATATTAAAAAGCAGAGGCATCACTTTCCCAACAAAGGTCTGTATAGTCAAAGCTATGGTCTTTTCCAGTAGTCATGCATGCATATGAGAGCTGGACCATAAAAAAGTCTGAGCACTGAAGAATTGATGCCTTTGAACTGTGGCACTGGAGAAGACTCTTGAGAGTCCCTTGGACAGGAAGGAATTCAAACCAGTCAACCCTAAAGGAAATCAATCCTGAATATTCATTGGAAGGACTGATGCTGAAACTAAAGCTCCAATACTTTGGCCACCTGATGCAAAGAGATAAGTCATTGGAAAAGACCCTGATCCTGGGAAAAACAGAAGGCAGAAGGAGAAGGGGACAACAGAGGATGTGATGGTAGGATGGCACCACCAAGTCAATGGACGTGAGCTTGAGCAATCTCCAAGAAACAGTAAAAGGCAGGGAACACTGGTGTTCTGCAGTCCATGGGGCTGCAAAGAGTCAGACCTGACTGAGTGATTGAAATGAACTGAACTGATGGGGCATTTGGTCCAACATTCTTCTGGGTGTGTCTGGAAAGGTGTGTTCTGGATGAGATTAGCATTTAAATTAGCAGACTGTGAAAAGCAGATTGCCTTCCCACTGTGGTGGGCCTCATGCAATCAGTTGCAGGCCTGTATGAACAAAAGGGCTGCTCGTCTCCTTAGCAGAGAGAACCCCTCCTGCCTGGTGGCCTGGAGCTGGGACACCAGCTTTTCTCTGCCTCCACATTCAGCCCTCCCGGGTCTCTGGCTTGCCAACTCACCTGCTAGTCTCAGGACTTGGTGGGAACCGAACCCTTAGAGAGCATCTCTTTCTCTGTGTAGACATGTCCTCTTGGCTCAGGTTCTCTGGAGAATCTGACCAGTACAGACTCTGTGCCCCATACAGAAAAAGAGGGCCACTGTGGGGAAGGAAACAGTGCACCCCGCTGCTTAGCCTGGACTCACCCCAGTGTCTGCAGGGTCTGAGGTACTATCCACTTGTGCACTTGGATGTCTGCCCAGCACCTGCTATGCTCAGGAGCTGTGCCATCTGGGATTAAGGCAGGCTTCAGAGAATCCACATGTGGGCTTGCTGTGTGGTGGAGTGGGGTGTGTGGGGGGGTGCAGGTGGAGTGAGAAGTGAGACTCCCAGAAGCCTCGTGTTAGTGGGGCTTTGTTATTAAAGACTCTCGAAGAGCTGCTGACATCCACATGAAACTTCTACACAAAACCCATCAGATCACATGAAATTAATGATAAAGAGAATGTTCCTTTTGCCATGGGAGTGGCTGGCAGGTCGAGCAGGGCCAAGCCACCTACTCTGCTTACGCTGTGATGAAAAATGTCTCTGCTTGTCCACGGTCTGGGCGGCCCCTGCCCAGCTCCCCAGGGACACCTGGAAAACTCAGACTTGTCCTCAGGAAGCCAGGAAAGTCAGCCAGAGCCTCTCTGTTTGTGTGGACGAGTGGGACTTGGGGCAGTCGGTGCCAGCAGAATCTGGTGTGTTGAATCACAAATATTTCCCTCTAAGAGATGACCGAGGCCACCACTGAGAGTGTGGCTATTCAAGACTTAGTGCCTCTAAGGTGAGTCGGGTGCTTCCAGTCAGGGGAATCCATCAGCAGGAAGCACAATTCTCCCCGCGGATGGTGTCAAAAGTCCAAATCTCAGAATTCCACTACCTGGAGTTGACTAAATCTACTGCCAGATAAAACGCAGGAGCTGAGTGAGTGTGAAGGCAGCCGCACGTGATAGCCCCTCAGCTGATGGCGGCACCAGAAAGGACTGAGAGTGAAAGGCAAGCAAGAACCTGGCTTTAGAGGTGTTCATGTATTCAAGTCCGTTTTCCTTAAATTTCAGCTGTCACAAAACCCACGGGTTTATTTTTTAGCCAAAACTCTTTCACTGTTCATCCACTCTGACCTTCCTGCTCCTGACTCAGACAGCAACCTCACAAAGGTCAAGGACATTAAGAGGCCAAGCGTCATGGTGAGCGTCAGAGAAGCAGCTCATCTAAATGGGCCTGGTGTGCACGGAAGCGCTGTGCTCAGACACGCCAGCTGAAACAGCCGCTCTTGAATGCGCAGCATCTTGTTGTCAAGCACCTTGTTGGTGCTAGTAGCACGGGGTCCCACATGGCCAGGTGGGGCCCGCCCCTCATCTCCAGGCGAGCGGTCAGTGCACCCAAGGAGAGGCAGAGCTGCAGCCGGGACCTGGGAGATGCCCAGCACGGAATTTTTCTCCACAGGGTAGCACTTCCGCAGAATGAAATTACAAGCGTAGACAAAGTGCACACAAAAGCTGTAGCGGCAGCCCCCTTTAAGAGAGCAGAGGCGCTCACCCAGCAAGCCCTGCAAGACTGCTGGCGCTGTATGAGAGATCCCCAGGCTGGCCAGCAGAACAGAAAAGGCTGACTCAGGTTGTATTTCACCTGAAATGCTCTCTGGTGCCTTTCCCCCTGTTCCCTCAGTGCACACAGAAGGCGCTGGAGAGTGTAGCCCTAACACCAATTCAAAAACTGGGGACATCTTCCCTTTGGAACTAAAACCCTTTCCACAGCAACTCAATTAAAGATCCAAATTTAGCTTTATCTCCTTGGGTCTCCTGTGCCACCCAGAAAACAAGAGTGACATTGGCATCTCTGTCCCTATGAAGTGAGGATGCTCATCTCTACAGAGGTGGATGTCATCATCCCATTTTAAAAAGTATTACATCAAAGCTCAAAAAATTCAATAACCCAGTCCTCTCACCCACGGCACCTACACTTTCTCAGGTGTAAGTGCGGTGAGTCACCACTGAGGAACATCACACGATGGGAAGCTTGTACGTGAATCAGAACCAAAAGAAAGTGAGTTACAACTACAGAAGGTGGGTTAGGACCATGGAAGAGGAGTGAAGACCGCGAAGAGGAGTCGGGACTACGGAAGTGAGTGACGACACAAGTCAAGGGCAGTCTGGTGCGTCAGGCAAGTTCTTTCTTTTGGATGCCCTGATCGATTAACTTCCTAGAATGGGTGAGTGTTGAGACAAAGGGACTGGGGGTTAAAAAAATCCTGGTCCTGTGAAGCAGGAACTTCTATAACTCCTGGTCCCTTCACTTTCAGAGTCTGAAGCTTCCTCTGAAAGGAACCTTCTTGACATCAGCATGAAGGTACCTTGAGGGGCAGGTGCAGGTTAGACAGTGGTAGATGCCCTAACGCTGAGAGCCAGAAGGAACTCCCTCAGCTCTGCCCAAACAAGGGTCTTGTCACGTGTGCAGCTCCCTGTCAGAGAACAAGCGGGCACAAGCCCAACTTTCAGGGCACAGTGGTCCCTGCCCCACTAGCCCAACTTCCTCCCCACGGGGCAGCCCCAGCTCCAGGGATCCCATCCCCCGCCTTAAGAAGCCCCTTTAAGAGAGCAGAGGCGCTCACCCAGCAAGCCCTGCAAGACTGCTGGCGCTGTATGAGAGATCCCCAGGCTGGCCAGCAGAACAGAAAAGGCTGACTCAGGTTGTATTTCACCTGAAATGCTCTCTGGTGCCTTTCCCCCTGTTCCCTCAGTGCACACAGAAGGCGCTGGAGAGTGTAGCCCTAACACCAATTCAAAAACTGGGGACATCTTCCCTTTGGAACTAAAACCCTTTCCACAGCAACTCAATTAAAGATCCAAATTTAGCTTTATCTCCTTGGGTCTCCTGTGCCACCCAGAAAACAAGAGTGACATTGGCATCTCTGTCCCTATGAAGTGAGGATGCTCATCTCTACAGAGGTGGATGTCATCATCCCATTTTAAAAAGTATTACATCAAAGCTCAAAAAATTCAATAACCCAGTCCTCTCACCCACGGCACCTACACTTTCTCAGGTGTAAGTGCGGTGAGTCACCACTGAGGAACATCACACGATGGGAAGCTTGTACGTGAATCAGAACCAAAAGAAAGTGAGTTACAACTACAGAAGGTGGGTTAGGACCATGGAAGAGGAGTGAAGACCGCGAAGAGGAGTCGGGACTACGGAAGTGAGTGACGACACAAGTCAAGGGCAGTCTGGTGCGTCAGGCAAGTTCTTTCTTTTGGATGCCCTGATCGATTAACTTCCTAGAATGGGTGAGTGTTGAGACAAAGGGACTGGGGGTTAAAAAAATCCTGGTCCTGTGAAGCAGGAACTTCTATAACTCCTGGTCCCTTCACTTTCAGAGTCTGAAGCTTCCTCTGAAAGGAACCTTCTTGACATCAGCATGAAGGTACCTTGAGGGGCAGGTGCAGGTTAGACAGTGGTAGATGCCCTAACGCTGAGAGCCAGAAGGAACTCCCTCAGCTCTGCCCAAACAAGGGTCTTGTCACGTGTGCAGCTCCCTGTCAGAGAACAAGCGGGCACAAGCCCAACTTTCAGGGCACAGTGGTCCCTGCCCCACTAGATCCTCGCCAGACAGCTGGGTCCTCCCGACCTGTGTGGGAAGCAGCACCACACGCTCCAGGGAAAGCATGGCCCGATCCAGCATCTATTCAAAAATACATTCTCTTATAAAGCAGAGTATCATTTTTGACTTACAAAGTTAAGGAAAGGGGTCTCATCAAAGCCCACTGAGGAGTGAATTCATACCTGAGTGAACCAAAGTCTTGAGAAGAAGCCAGGTTCTGCTTAAACAGGGTCTACGATTGCTTTAAGAAGAAATGATGAGTTAAAAAGATGTGCTTACTTGCTCTTGTTTGCTGAGGAATAAATAGATGCATTCTCTTTCAACTGTGACGGCACTGAGCTTACAAAAGAGTAAGAAATTAGTTGATTTGCATGATGCCCAAAGACCACATCCTTCTTCTGAGCCCAGAGATTTGAGCACACGACTCTGAATCATCTTGGCTGCACTGAGTCACCGGCACTTTTCTGGAAGTGGTTCTCAGGATAGCATGTCCGGCAGAGAGAAAACCTGTGCAAGTTTTCCAGTAAATGTAACAGAGGTCCAGGTGAGGCTCCACTCTCTAACACTGATGTCTGATGGAAAGAGGTCAGATGCTCTTGGTGAGGCAGGGAGTCAGAGGTGGGGGTCAGACCTTTAATCTCAGAGCCCAGAATGCTCTGACTTTCTCATCGTTGTGTTGTTCGGTTGCCAAGTCCTGTCCAACTCTTTGTAGCCCCATGGACTGCACCATGCCAGGATCCTCTGTCCTCCACTGTCTCCCGGAGTCTGCTCAAACTCATATCGAGTCAGTGATGCTGTCTAACCATCTCGGCCTCTGCTACCCTCTTCTTCTGCCCTCAGTCTTTCCCAGCACTAGGCTCTTTCCCAATGAGCTGGCTCTTCACATCAGGTGGCCAAACTATTGGTTCTTCAGCTTCAGCATCCGTCTATCCAATGAATATTCAGGACTGATTTCCTTTAGGATTAACTGGTTTGATCTACCTGCAGTCCAAGGGATTCTTAAGAGTCCTCTTGAGCACCACAATTTGAGCATCTCGTTGACACTCGCAAGGCTTGTCAGGGCACAAGCCCAACCTTTCAGGGCACAGTGGTCCCTGCCCCACTAGATCCTCGCCAGACAGCTGGGTCCTCCCGACCTGTGTGGGAAGCAGCACCACACGCTCCAGGGAAAGCATGGCCCGATCCAGCATCTATTCAAAAATACATTCTCTTATAAAGCAGAGTATCATTTTTGACTTACAAAGTTAAGGAAAGGGGTCTCATCAAAGCCCACTGAGGAGTGAATTCATACCTGAGTGAACCAAAGTCTTGAGAAGAAGCCAGGTTCTGCTTAAACAGGGTCTACGATTGCTTTAAGAAGAAATGATGAGTTAAAAGATGTGCTTACTTGCTCTTGTTTGCTGAGGAATAAATAGATGCATTCTCTTTCAACTGTGACGGCACTGAGCTTACAAAAGAGTAAGAAATTAGTTGATTTGCATGATGCCCAAAGACCACATCCTTCTTCTGAGCCCAGAGATTTGAGCACACGACTCTGAATCATCTTGGCTGCACTGAGTCACCGGCACTTTTCTGGAAGTGGTTCTCAGGATAGCATGTCCGGCAGAGAGAAAACCTGTGCAAGTTTTCCAGTAAATGTAACAGAGGTCCAGGTGAGGCTCCACTCTCTAACACTGATGTCTGATGGAAAGAGGTCAGATGCTCTTGGTGAGGCAGGGAGTCAGAGGTGGGGGTCAGACCTTTAATCTCAGAGCCCAGAATGCTCTGACTTTCTCATCGTTGTGTTGTTCGGTTGCCAAGTCCTGTCCAACTCTTTGTAGCCCCATGGACTGCACCATGCCAGGATCCTCTGTCCTCCACTGTCTCCCGGAGTCTGCTCAAACTCATATCGAGTCAGTGATGCTGTCTAACCATCTCGGCCTCTGCTACCCTCTTCTTCTGCCCTCAGTCTTTCCCAGCACTAGGCTCTTTCCCAATGAGCTGGCTCTTCACATCAGGTGGCCAAACTATTGGTTCTTCAGCTTCAGCATCCGTCTATCCAATGAATATTCAGGACTGATTTCCTTTAGGATTAACTGGTTTGATCTACCTGCAGTCCAAGGGATTCTTAAGAGTCCTCTTGAGCACCACAATTTAAGAGCATCATTCGTTGACACTCGCCTTCTTTATAGTCCAACTCTCACATCCACACGTGACTACTGGAAAAGCCCTACCTTTGTCTATACACACCTTTGTCTGTAAAGCAGCAATGTCTGCTTTTTAATAGACTGTCTAGGTTTGTCATAGTTTTCCTTCCAAAGAGCAAGCATCTTTTAATTTCATGGCTGCAATCACTGTCTACAGTAATTTTGGAGACCAAGAAAATAAAATCTATCACTGTTTTTGCCTTTTCTCCTTCTATTTGCCATGAAGTGATGAAACCAGATACAAGGATCTTAGTTTTTTTAACATTAAATTTCAAGTCAGCTTGTCACTCTCCTGTTCCACCTCATTAAGAGGCTCACTACTAGTAGATTAAATTATTTGTTGAATAACAGCATTTCTCCCTTAGTTTCTGCTACAGTCATTTAAACCCACCTTAGTGAAGTCAAAGGTCATATCTTCTTTGATGGAGTTGTGTCCCAAGGTCCAAGTATGATATATATGTTTAATATTTATTTGCAAATAAACTCATGAATAAATTGACATATTGTCAGGGTCCTCAGGCTGTCAACTCATTGATTTATCTAAATCATTGTCTTTGTTTTCTTATTCTAGTTAGTATTGCGTCTGTGGCCAGTGCTTCTGTGGTAACAACTGATACTTATTTATCAATCCACAGCTTACCAAGTGTCCTGCATCATCACAAACCCCATGAGGCTGGCGTCATCATTACACTCACTTCTAATTGATGAACTGGGGTTCAGGGAGCTTAAACAATTTCAGTGCAGCCTATATAATTTAGCAGTATGTAATGCCCCTATTTTTCTTAGTACTATTATGTTTAATACTGTGTGTAAATGAAAGGAGTTCATAGGTAGACTTGGTCGGAGGCCAGCAGGTTCCAAGGACGAGGAGGAGGAGAGGGAGGAACCCACAGTTTTAGCCAAGGCGCCTTCACCTTGATCGCCACGCCTATGACAATAATCCATTTTGCCTAAGACGTCCTTTTAAGCCCAGAGCTAAGGTGTATAACAATGTATCTTGCTGGAGGACATGTTTCTCATCTTAACTTGTACCTATGTTATCTAAAGATGTATGTGGGTGCGGGTCTGGTAAGACCTTTATGGCCTCCATATATTCTTTTAAACTATTATTAATAACCAACTGAAAAAGTATAAAATGCCACTCCTAAAGTGACTTTGCAGAATACTCTTCTATCCGCCTTCCAGTGTCTATGCTGGAAGCTCTTCCCTATCCTTTTTACTTTAATATCCTTTTCACTGCACGAAGCTCTGAGTGACCACTGCCGAGTCTTTTTGATCCGAGTGTGAATTCTTCCCCACTGGAGATTAAGAATCCGACACCATTCATGGTAACCTACTGTCGTCTATCACCCATCATAAGCACTGTTTCAACTGCAAGGCAGCGCTGCATCTATCGGAACGGCCCGGATCCAGAGCACTGACAGCAGCACGTGGTGCTGAGACACAGAGCCGCAGCAGCTCTCCTCGTTGCCCATGGGAATGCAAAATGGTGCAGCCATTTTGGAAGACAGTTGGATAGTTTCTTCCAAAATAGACATGCTTTTACCGCACAATCCAATAATCGTGCTCCCTGATATTTATCCAAAGCTGCTGAAAAGTGATGCTCACACAAGAACGTGCACACAGATGTTTATTGGGTTTTATCCATGAGTTCAGAATTTGGATGCAACCAAGGCATCCTTCAGAGGGTGAGCGGTTTAATAAACTCTTATCACCAGATATAACAATGGAAGATTATTCAGTGATAGTAGGAAAGAGTTCTCTACCAGGAGAAGACATGGAGGAAGTTTAAATGTACATTACTAAGCAAAAGAACCCAATCTGAAAGAGCTCCATACTATATAATTCGAACCGTATGACATTCTAGAAAAGGCAGAGCCATGAAGGCAGTAAAAAGATCAGTGGGGCCAAGGACTGGAGGGAAGATAGATGGGCGCAGAGGATGCTCAGGGCAGGACACTCTTCCGAGTGATGCTGTGTCAGTTGACACCTGTTGTTACCCACTTGTCCAAACCTATAGAATGTCAGCACCAAGAGGGATGATGGTGTGTCACTGTGGAGTCATCAACGGCAGTAAGTGCACCTTCTGGTGGGGAGGCCAGCAGCAGGTGAGGCTGTGCATGGTACGGGGGCCAGGAGCTATATCTGAACTCTGTACCTTTCTCTTAATTTTCTGTAAATCTAAAACTGCTATAAAAACTAAAGTCTAAAACAACGGTCTGCTGAATGAGAACAAATTATTTCACATGTGTGCTGCATGTGCATATGTTACATGTATTTTATAGCTATATGAAGACATTATTATGTAGACACACATATATACACACAGATGAGCCCGTCTGCAGGCTAAGACGTGAAGCCATTTGCTGAGTAACTAACGACATGGTGAGAGCCTTCATCTTTGGCTCTGTAGCCACACTCCCAGCATCTGCCTAGAGACAGAAAGAGCCATAGTTACTTCTTCCTTAAAAAGTAAACGTCAGTTCATGCCGACTTTACTCCAAGACGTGAGTGAGTGTTCTCAGGTGCAGAGGCGATGAGCCCGCGCCTCACTCTCCTCGGCTGCAGCGTGGTGCTCGTCCCGAGACTGCCTACGTCAGCTGATGCTGAGCTCGCTCGTCCCGACTCCCTGCATTCAACATGGCTTTTTACCGCACAATCCAATAATCGTGCTACCTGACATTTAACCAAAGCTGCTGAAAAGTGATGCTCACACAAGAACGTGCACACAGATGTTTATTGGGTTTTATCCATGAGTTCAGAATTTGGATGCAACCAAGGCATCCTTCAGAGGGTGAGCGGTTTAATAAACTCTTATCACCAGATATAACAATGGAAGATTATTCAGTGATAGTAGGAAAGAGTTCTCTACCAGGAGAAGACATGGAGGAAGTTTAAATGTACATTACTAAGCAAAAGAACCCAATCTGAAAGAGCTCCATACTATATAATTCGAACCGTATGACATTCTAGAAAAGGCAGAGCCATGAAGGCAGTAAAAAGATCAGTGGGGCCAAGGACTGGAGGGAAGATAGATGGGCGCAGAGGATGCTCAGGGCAGGACACTCTTCCGAGTGATGCTGTGTCAGTTGACACCTGTTGTTACCCACTTGTCCAAACCTATAGAATGTCAGCACCAAGAGGGATGATGGTGTGTCACTGTGGAGTCATCAACGGCAGTAAGTGCACCTTCTGGTGGGGAGGCCAGCAGCAGGTGAGGCTGTGCATGGTACGGGGGCCAGGAGCTATATCTGAACTCTGTACCTTTCTCTTAATTTTCTGTAAATCTAAAACTGCTATAAAAACTAAAGTCTAAAACAACGGTCTGCTGAATGAGAACAAATTATTTCACATGTGTGCTGCATGTGCATATGTTACATGTATTTTATAGCTATATGAAGACATTATTATGTAGACACACATATATACACACAGATGAGCCCGTCTGCAGGCTAAGACGTGAAGCCATTTGCTGAGTAACTAACGACATGGTGAGAGCCTTCATCTTTGGCTCTGTAGCCACACTCCCAGCATCTGCCTAGAGACAGAAAGAGCCATAGTTACTTCTTCCTTAAAAAGTAAACGTCAGTTCATGCCGACTTTACTCCAAGACGTGAGTGAGTGTTCTCAGGTGCAGAGGCGAATGGAGCCCGGCGCCTCACTCTCTCCTCGGCTGCAGCGTGGTGCTCGTCCCTCGAGCATCTGCCCTTCAGCGTCACGTGTGCTGATGCTGAGCCTCGCCTCGTCCCGACTCCGTGCTGGTCATTTACGCCCTGCTGGCACACACTGTCCTCGTGCAGCTGGCTCATTGTCCACAGGAGCCCAGCTGGCAAAGTAAAAATACACGCCGGCTACTCTGGATGAGCTGCACGCTCCCCAGAGCCTTGGCGGACAGACGCCAGAGGAAGTGAACCATCACCTGTGAGGGGCTCAGCCTAGGTGGGAGGAGCAGAGGGAGCTGAGCCGCCCTGGTCGCGGGGCCTGCAGATTCCGCTCGCGCAGGAAGGGCGGGTGCCTAAGCCACAGTCCGCACAGCTCTCTCCCCAGGCCTCATCTTTCTAAGGTCAGAACGCCGAGAAGGATGCAGCCTGGCAGCTGTTGCCAGCGTCCAGTGGGAGACGGAAGCCAGGGGGACTTCTGGCCCCGTGGAGGGCCCCTCCTTGAGGCCAAGGGCCGTGAGACCCTCGGCGATCAAGTCAGAGTGTGGGTTCCCCATCTCGTTGCTCACCTCGCCCAGCATCCTTGATAAACAGCTCACCTTCACGGTGCATGTGTTTTTTGATTGTTTGGTTTTTACTTCTGCTTCTAACTCATTTGATCTAGGGACACAGTAACCAATAAGGTGCAATCATCACTGAGAAGAAATGGCCTTACACCTGGAGACGATCTCAGGATCAGGCTGACCTCAGGGAGGAATTAAATTATGTCAGGTTCGTGTGATCTCTGCCTCAGGATAAAAAACTGGGTGAATACATTACACACACACACACACACACTCCTTCTGCAGCCTAGAACAGCCTCGTTCCTGAAATGCACGTGGATGACCTCATAACAGGGGATCTACCGGGAGCCTTGCCCCGACCTCAGGCATAGCACCCCACCTTCCCATCTCAGATGAAAACAACAAGCACCACTGCTTCCTGTTTCTAAGCACCGAACTATCATTCTGACCTCCAGGCCCAGCCAGTCCCACGCCCGTGTCTTCTCCGCCAAGTGGACCATGTAGCCCTTTGCTCGACAAAGGCATCCTGATGCTTGTTCTTCTTACTAAACAAACTCAAGAGCCAGGAGAAATGTAAGAAAAGGCTGACTATCACTAGACTCCCAAAAGTGAACATCGGAGCACAGTTGTCTGCCTCTCTTTTGCAGTCAAATTGGATGAAACAGAAGAGAGCGTGCCCCCCTGCTGTGAAGACAAGGAAAGGCACCTCCCTGTGCGCCCATGGCTGGGAAGTCAAGAAGAGCTTTTAAAAGAACTGTTTGAGCAAGTGTGCTGATAATTTAAAAATATGTACAACAGTATCAGAAAACTTTTATAAGGAAAGAAAAAGGAAGCAAACAAATGTGTATGTTTATTGATGATTTTTACAGAAGTGTTTATTTAAAAAATGGAAGCAAATCTCAGTTAGTAAAAGAGTAGCTAAATAAACTATGACAAATCTACACATTAGAATCCTAGGGCACCAAAAAGCATAATTGCAGGATGACTTGGGAAAAGGCTAACAATATACTGTTAGGTGAAAAAGAGTTTACAGAAGAGTAAATACGATAGTATCCTATTTTTGAAAATTATAATGCATACAAACTGGCAAAATCTGGAAGAATGTATACTAACATGTTAATAACAATTATTTCTGTGTGATGAGATATGGATGGTATAATTTTAGAATATTACTTTTATCTATCTTGTTAATAATCTCTAATGAACATAAATTACTTCTGCAAGATGAAGTATTTTTCCCTTAAAAATATAAACACATATTGAATTTGATGCACCAACTTTTAACACATTGTATTAATGTTTCTGAAATTAAAACAAATATCAAAAGAATCTGAGTTCTCCCTTCAACATCAGAATTTTCTTCTATTTTGTCTGAAGAAATAAAGATTAAGTGTCACATTTTAGGAGATGTCAGTGTAGATTAACTCACAACTTCCTTTCATATTTGAAGTTTGGGTTCAGAGTGTCATACTATATTTTTTCAGTCTCCCTAGGGATTTGAATTTGGCAGAAATCCAGATTTTGGGCCATCAAATTTGTTTTAATTGGAATGGTTTGTAGCATCACCCTCAAAATATCCAACCATAACACACAAAACTTGAGCTTTGCGGAAGAATCATTCTGTCCTGTCCTGCCTTCTTTCTGCCAACAAATGCTGGCACCTGCCATCTACCTCTTAAGAATTAAACCACAAACTTGTGACCACTGATCTTCGAAACCTCCTGAAAAGGGTTCAGAGTGGAAATCAGTAAAGAGGCCCTCTGTGCTTGGGGAAAACTGGCAGGACAGACCTTCAGATTGTTAAATAACTTCAGAAGATTTTAAAAGAACTGTTTGAGCAAGTGTGCTGATAATTTAAAAATATGTACAACAGTATCAGAAAACTTTTATAAGGAAAGAAAAAGGAAGCAAACAAATGTGTATGTTTATTGATGATTTTTACAGAAGTGTTTATTTAAAAAATGGAAGCAAATCTCAGTTAGTAAAAGAGTAGCTAAATAAACTATGACAAATCTACACATTAGAATCCTAGGGCACCAAAAAGCATAATTGCAGGATGACTTGGGAAAAGGCTAACAATATACTGTTAGGTGAAAAAGAGTTTACAGAAGAGTAAATACGATAGTATCCTATTTTTGAAAATTATAATGCATACAAACTGGCAAAATCTGGAAGAATGTATACTAACATGTTAATAACAATTATTTCTGTGTGATGAGATATGGATGGTATAATTTTAGAATATTACTTTTATCTATCTTGTTAATAATCTCTAATGAACATAAATTACTTCTGCAAGATGAAGTATTTTTCCCTTAAAAATATAAACACATATTGAATTTGATGCACCAACTTTTAACACATTGTATTAATGTTTCTGAAATTAAAACAAATATCAAAAGAATCTGAGTTCTCCCTTCAACATCAGAATTTTCTTCTATTTTGTCTGAAGAAATAAAGATTAAGTGTCACATTTTAGGAGATGTCAGTGTAGATTAACTCACAACTTCCTTTCATATTTGAAGTTTGGGTTCAGAGTGTCATACTATATTTTTTCAGTCTCCCTAGGGATTTGAATTTGGCAGAAATCCAGATTTTGGGCCATCAAATTTGTTTTAATTGGAATGGTTTGTAGCATCACCCTCAAAATATCCAACCATAACACACAAAACTTGAGCTTTGCGGAAGAATCATTCTGTCCTGTCCTGCCTTCTTTCTGCCAACAAATGCTGGCACCTGCCATCTACCTCTTAAGAATTAAACCACAAACTTGTGACCACTGATCTTCGAAACCTCCTGAAAAGGGTTCAGAGTGGAAATCAGTAAAGAGGCCCTCTGTGCTTGGGGAAAACTGGCAGGACAGACCTTCAGATTGTTAAATAACTTCAGAAGATTTTATAAGCACAATTCTTGCATCTTCTCATAACTAAAAGAGCATTAAAATCCTTCATGGTGACGTCTGCTCCTCATGACTAGCGGCAGTCTTCTGCAAATATATATATATGCACACATATATATGCTTGACTGTATGTGTTCCCCACTTCACCAAAATCATGTATATACTGCCTCCCCCCTGTTTCTTTGGAACAGTTCCTCAGAGGTAATCTGAAATGCCGGTTCCTGGGCTATAGTCCTCATCTTGCCCACAGTGAGACTTTACTCACAACTCTCACATTGTGTGTGTATGTGTGTGTGTTTAGTCAACAACTGGGCATTTGCAGGGGCTACTCACATCCTCTGAGTGGTCAGTTTCTGAGCATCATCATGTCTGGGATGAGGCCACAAGCAACAGACAGGACAGAGTCCTGTCGAGGGAGCCGCTCAGAGCCTGTAGAGGAAGGCAGACAATTACACGGATTCTGACTGCACTTTGTAAGCAGCTGGGGTCCAGGGAGGAATGTCTGCCTCTGCCAGGAGCTGAGGATAGGGAGCAAAGCGTCTGGGAGGTGTCCGTAGGGTCTGGAAAGATGCTGCCGCCCAGGTCCCCATGTGCTGGGGACTCCGGGTCTGAGAAGAGAGTACCGCCAGGGGGAGGGTCTGACTCCCCTGACTCCTCTCTGTGCTCCTGCCAGCCCCTGAGCTGAAGGGGATGCTCACCCCCAGGCCTGGGCTCTAGATGCAGCCTCGATGTGGGGCCGTGGCTAGCAGGGCCTACCCGCAGAGCAGGGACAGCTGCCTATTCTTTCTTTTCTTCTCTTTCTTTCTTTCTTTTTTTTTCTTGAGACACGTTTTCCTCTGTGCCAAGAAAACTAGAACTCGTGGTTCTGGAAATAATCACCATCTGCACTTTTAAGGTCTGGGCTTTGTCAAGCCTGTTATGTTCCCTTGCATGAAAACTATTAGAAATTTTGCATTTGATGAAAGATAAAAAGTCACTTAAAACTGAGGGGTTTTAATTCACATAATATTTAGAAGTGGAACCTTTCTTGTAAATTACGGATGGAATTTGGAAAGATTATAGTCTTTTTGTTTTATAGAATATTCTTCACTCTTTCAACAGAAGGGGAATTCAGAATCTTCTATTATTTAATAGCTTTCACTATTCTGTAGCTCCAGTGCAGGTAGTAAGGCAGGTGAGGGTATTCTGCCCGAGGCTTCCAAGGCTCCCAGCCCCCAGCTCTCTAGCCTGGGAAGCTCGGGGAGCCAGAAGGTCAGTGTCGTGAGGCATGATGAGACTCCATGCTTGAACACAATAAACTGAACTTTGCTGCTAGACACCTGCTCATCGGGCCTGGTTCCGACACAAGGGCTGCCTGGGGACCAGAAGCAAGCATTTAATTGGAAGCCTGCATCAAAAAGCCCAGGAAACAAATGGCTGCCCACTCCCCATTCTGTCTCCTCAAGATTTCTTGTCTCACATTCAATTTTGGGATACACGCAGATCTGTAAAAACCAAGTTTTCAAAACATGTGGGAAAATGTGGGCTTCTTGCAAAATTAGTAGAAAGGTTACCAAGACTAGAAGACGTCATTCAGCTCCCTTGTGGGCTACTTCTGTTTTGCTTTTCTTGGTTTTTTTCTCTCTTTTTTGAGTATTTTGAAACTTCTTTGGGAGGACTTGTCCTATTATGTCAGGATTGTTCCTCTGAGAAGATGGCCACTATCGGGCATACGGGATTGGGGACCTGGAGAAATCTGAGGTTCATAGCTCATCTATGATGGCAGAACATTTCCTGCAAGGCTTCTGGGGGACATGGTGTCTGCCGTGGGGCAAAGGGTGGCAGGCCTGGCATCAGGGCTCTGAGGCTGGCACAGTGACAGCTGACCCCAGGGCCTGCCATTGCATCTCCCTGGTAAGGATCAGTTCCTTTCACTCTTTTATAAGAGTTTGAATATGGTTTTTGTCTTTGAAAAGCTCTAAGTGGAAAGGCAGGAATCAGGACAAACTTAAAATTGGAGACACCAAGATGTGTTTCCCAAATACCGTGGCCCAGGTTGCCTTGAGTAGAGCGCACTGACCCTGTCTTGGGCATGATGTGTCTCCTTGCCTTGTATGTCCACACGGCACCTTCAAAAGGACCTGAATATCTGCATTTTCTGTTCTATTTAAAAGTAAAACCTCTGGTTCACTGGGAGGCATATTAAATACAAACTCTGTGGGTTAGGTAGGTGAGAATATGGGTATAGAGAAACTAAGGCTGTTTACTTGCTTATTGTAACTCTGTTTTATTGTTCCCAACTCCAGTGGCTCCGTGAGCTGCTGGGCATAGAGCCTGAAGAGACAGAAAACCATCTCTTACTAGGATCAGGATTGAGCTAACGAAGGTGACCTTCTCCCCACCCCCACGGAGGGGTTTTCCCTTCATGAATAATAAACGAGAGCTGCCAAAGCCACACTCCTACCAAGTCAAAGCAAGGAGCTTATGTCTTCCTCATCCTGGTGTCCTGGACAATCTCATGAATAGGACAGGCAGGTCCCCTGCACGTTGGGAAGGCAGGCACGTCACAGACTGTGGCTGGGGAAGAAAGTGGGAGGCGGAGTCTTGGAGGAACTGCTGAAAGCAGCGAGCCCTTCTTTCTCTGCTTCCTAATCTGTGTATTTTCTTTGAAAGACTCCAAGAATGACACAGCTGCATCCTCTTAAGACATTTATGTCCATGGAAATGAGGGGCTTTCAAAAACAGCTGCATTCCTCTTAACACTTGTCCTATTATGTCAGGATTGTTCCTCTGAGAAGATGGCCACTATCGGGCATACGGGATTGGGGACCTGGAGAAATCTGAGGTTCATAGCTCATCTATGATGGCAGAACATTTCCTGCAAGGCTTCTGGGGGACATGGTGTCTGCCGTGGGGCAAAGGGTGGCAGGCCTGGCATCAGGGCTCTGAGGCTGGCACAGTGACAGCTGACCCCAGGGCCTGCCATTGCATCTCCCTGGTAAGGATCAGTTCCTTTCACTCTTTTATAAGAGTTTGAATATGGTTTTTGTCTTTGAAAAGCTCTAAGTGGAAAGGCAGGAATCAGGACAAACTTAAAATTGGAGACACCAAGATGTGTTTCCCAAATACCGTGGCCCAGGTTGCCTTGAGTAGAGCGCACTGACCCTGTCTTGGGCATGATGTGTCTCCTTGCCTTGTATGTCCACACGGCACCTTCAAAAGGACCTGAATATCTGCATTTTCTGTTCTATTTAAAAGTAAAACCTCTGGTTCACTGGGAGGCATATTAAATACAAACTCTGTGGGTTAGGTAGGTGAGAATATGGGTATAGAGAAACTAAGGCTGTTTACTTGCTTATTGTAACTCTGTTTTATTGTTCCCAACTCCAGTGGCTCCGTGAGCTGCTGGGCATAGAGCCTGAAGAGACAGAAAACCATCTCTTACTAGGATCAGGATTGAGCTAACGAAGGTGACCTTCTCCCCACCCCCACGGAGGGGTTTTCCCTTCATGAATAATAAACGAGAGCTGCCAAAGCCACACTCCTACCAAGTCAAAGCAAGGAGCTTATGTCTTCCTCATCCTGGTGTCCTGGACAATCTCATGAATAGGACAGGCAGGTCCCCTGCACGTTGGGAAGGCAGGCACGTCACAGACTGTGGCTGGGGAAGAAAGTGGGAGGCGGAGTCTTGGAGGAACTGCTGAAAGCAGCGAGCCCTTCTTTCTCTGCTTCCTAATCTGTGTATTTTCTTTGAAAGACTCCAAGAATGACACAGCTGCATCCTCTTAAGACATTTATGTCCATGGAAATGAGGGGGCTTTCAAAGTTTAATTATGGAACTAGCTGCAGACACATCTAAATAAGGGGAAATGAGTCTTCTAAAAAAGACCTTCTCTAAAAGGTTGTACAAATGCAAAGTTTTGTTCTTCAGACACAGGAAGACTGGGGTCTGAGTCAGGCAGGCAACTTTGAGGGTGCATGTGTCCACAGCTGCTCACAGGTGATCAGGAAGGAGGCAGGTCCCTGACTGCCAGGGCGAGTCCAGGCACCAGTGTGACCAGTGGTGTGAACCTCCAGCAGTCATTGGACTTCATAAACGACCCACCGATATGTAGTTGCACCACCTGCTGCAAGAATTAGCAGGAGGGGGTTGAGGTGGGGGTGAAGAAAAGAATCAGCAGGAGGAACGAACAACAGAATGTTTTAAAGGGCACTTGCTAGAGTTGTCACAGTTCTGCTAAGAGTCAGTGGTTTTCTGGTCCTTGATTTCTGCCAGGGAGATGCTAGGCTCCATCACCATTGTCCTGGGCCGGAGAGGCCAGTCAGCTTTCCACACACCACACTCCTCACTCCTCACCAGACATCTGTCCAGAGCAGCACATAGCCTGGGAGCACAGGGACACATGGAAGTGGGTCCTCTCACAGTGAAGGCTCCTGGTTAACCTGCTGCATTTATCCATGCAGAGCACAGAGGACCAGAATTCTCCCAGAATCCAAGGAGCCAGGGTCCTCCATGAACTCCTTTCAAAAGATGAGCTGCCATGTAGCCCTAACCTGTGCCTTCGAGGGTCACTGCTCTGAGCTTCCTGGGGACAGGTAAGGGGCCCACTGGTTGTTGACCCCAGTTACAACCTAGGCCAGTCAGACACAGATACCCAACAAGCATTCAACAGACCCAATGCATGGCTGTGAGGGGGCTGCTTCACGCCAGACACAGCTGCTCAGGACGCTGCCTGGTGAGGTACAGGGATGCTGCTAGCCACCTGCTGCCAGGGCATCACTCAGCTACCCCAGGGGCAGCAGCAGGATCTTTCTTCTCTGGCCAGACAGGCAGGGCTGCAGGGATCCTGGATCCTGAGGGATGAGCTCAGCCAGAATGCCTTCTAAAGGAGGCCTAGATATCAGAGTAGGCCTGGAAGCTTGAAAAGACTATTGGAAATTCTAGGATTAAAAATTCAACGTCTAAAATCAAGAGCTCAATAGACTAACTAGAAGACATAATTAATGAAGCAGACAATTAAGAGGTAACACTCAGAACAAATCACAGGAGAACTCAGGAGAGACTTCTAAGAGCAAGAAGCACAAGGAGCTGGGGAGCAGGTGTGAGGTTGGGCACATGTGTGATCCGGGCTCTGTAGGCACAGGAGGGACAGACGGAGAGGAGCAAATGTGGAAAAGATGAAAATCCCTCCAAAACGGATGGAAGACATCAGGCCACAGATTCAAGAGCCCCATACACCCCAGTCAGGATAAGCATAAGAGAATGAGCAGAAAAGGAAGACACATCAAAATAATAGTCCAAAAAATAAGGATGAAAGGACAGCAGAAAATCTTAAAAATAGCCTTGGAAAGGAAAGATCTTTTCCATTTGGTTAGACACCAATAGTTAACTTCTTAATAGAAGTCAGAAGACTGTACAGTGTCTTCCAAAATTAAATAGTATGGGTGCCAATTCTGTAGGCAGTAGATACACACTTCTAAAATAAAGGCAATATAGTAAGCTTATCTTAAAATGAAGGAAAGATAATATGAAAAGTTAGAGATTTTAAAATTTTTATTTTACTTTTTACTTTTACAGAGTTTTGTTGTTTATAGGCATGTATAATCCCAGATTAGTTATATGCATATCCCTGGTTCCCTCCCTGCTCTACCCGCCTCCCAGTTCCCCCCATCCCACCCCTCCAGGCCGTCACACAGCACCCCTGCAGGATTCCCTATTCCCACAGCGCAATGACAATAGCTATCTTTTTCACATATGATAGTATAGGTTTCCATGTTACTCCCTCTATGCCTCCCACCCACTGTTCCTTCCCCACAATGTCCATATGTCATTTTCCAGGTCTGTTTTTCCATCACTTCACTGCGTGTGTTACCATTACCCTCTTGCTAGATTTTATATATATGTGTTAGTATACTGTACTTGTCTTTCTCTTTCTGGCTTACTTCACTTTTTATGATAGGTTCTAGATCCAGCCACCTCATTAGGGCTGATGCTTCTGCATTTCTCTTTACAGCTGAGTAGTACTCCATTGTATATATGTACCAGAGCTTTTTTATCCATTCACTCATTGATGGGCATTTAGGTTGCTTCCATGTTCTAGCTATTGTATAGAGAGCTGCAATGAACATTGAGGTACAGGTGCCTCTTTCAATTTTGATTTCATCAGGGTATAAGCCTAAGAGTGGGATTGCTGGATCATATGGTGCTTCTATTTTTAGTTTTTTAAGGAATCTCCATACTGTCTTCCATAGTGGCTGTACCAATTTACACTCCCACCAGCAATGCAAGAGTGTTCCCTTTCTCCACCCTCTCAGCATTTATTGTCCATGCAAAGAGGAAACTCACAGATTCAAGAGCCCCATACACCCCAGTCAGGATAAGCATAAGAGAATGAGCAGAAAAGGAAGACACATCAAAATAATAGTCCAAAAAATAAGGATGAAAGGACAGCAGAAAATCTTAAAAATAGCCTTGGAAAGGAAAGATCTTTTCCATTTGGTTAGACACCAATAGTTAACTTCTTAATAGAAGTCAGAAGACTGTACAGTGTCTTCCAAAATTAAATAGTATGGGTGCCAATTCTGTAGGCAGTAGATACACACTTCTAAAATAAAGGCAATATAGTAAGCTTATCTTAAAATGAAGGAAAGATAATATGAAAAGTTAGAGATTTTAAAATTTTTATTTTACTTTTTACTTTTACAGAGTTTTGTTGTTTATAGGCATGTATAATCCCAGATTAGTTATATGCATATCCCTGGTTCCCTCCCTGCTCTACCCGCCTCCCAGTTCCCCCCATCCCACCCCTCCAGGCCGTCACACAGCACCCCTGCAGGATTCCCTATTCCCACAGCGCAATGACAATAGCTATCTTTTTCACATATGATAGTATAGGTTTCCATGTTACTCCCTCTATGCCTCCCACCCACTGTTCCTTCCCCACAATGTCCATATGTCATTTTCCAGGTCTGTTTTTCCATCACTTCACTGCGTGTGTTACCATTACCCTCTTGCTAGATTTTATATATATGTGTTAGTATACTGTACTTGTCTTTCTCTTTCTGGCTTACTTCACTTTTTATGATAGGTTCTAGATCCAGCCACCTCATTAGGGCTGATGCTTCTGCATTTCTCTTTACAGCTGAGTAGTACTCCATTGTATATATGTACCAGAGCTTTTTTATCCATTCACTCATTGATGGGCATTTAGGTTGCTTCCATGTTCTAGCTATTGTATAGAGAGCTGCAATGAACATTGAGGTACAGGTGCCTCTTTCAATTTTGATTTCATCAGGGTATAAGCCTAAGAGTGGGATTGCTGGATCATATGGTGCTTCTATTTTTAGTTTTTTAAGGAATCTCCATACTGTCTTCCATAGTGGCTGTACCAATTTACATTCCCACCAGCAATGCAAGAGTGTTCCCTTTTCTCCACACCCTCTCCAGCATTTATTGTCTGTTGATTTGTGGATGATGAGCATTCTGACTAGTGTGAGGTGATATCTCATTGTAGCTTTGATTTGCGTTTCTCTAATAATAAATGAGGCTGAGCATCGTTTCATGTGTTTGGGGGCCATCTGTATGTCCTCTTTGGAGAGGTATCTGTTTAGGTCTTTTTCCCATTTTTTGATTGGGTTGTTCACTTTTCCGGTGCTGAGTTGTCTGAGTCCCTTGTGGATTTTGGAGATTAATTCTTTGTCTGTTATTTCATTTGCTATGATTTTCTCCCATTCTGTGAGTTGTCTGTTTACCTTTTTTGTTGTTTCTTTTGCTATGAGAAAGCTTTTAAGTTTCATTAGGTCCCACAGGTTAATTTTTGTTTTTAGTTCTGCTATTCTAGTAGGCGAGTCATGGAAGATCTTGCTTTGATTTATGCCCTTGAGTGTTTTGCCTATATTCTCCTCTAAGAGTTTGATGGTTTCTGGTCTTACATTTAGGTCTTTAATCCATTTTGAGTTGATCTTTGTGTATGGTGTCAGGGAATGTTCCAGCTTCATTTTTTTTAAAGATTTATTTATTTATTTATTTATTGGTCACTTCCGTTGGTCTTTCATTTATTTATTCTCATCCATCTTTGTTCTTTGACATGTGTGGGCCTCCCATCATAGTGGCTTCCCTCGCTGCAGAGCACCAGCTCTGGGCGCATGTGCCACAGAGCTCCGGCTCGGTAGTTGGACACATCGGTCCAACTGCTCCACAGCACATGGGAGCTTCCCAGGCCAGGGATTGAACTGGCGCCCCTTGCACTGCAAGGCGGTGTCCTTACCCACTGGACCACCAGGGAAGCCCCCAGCTTCATTTTTTTGCATGTAGCTGTCCAATTTTCCCAGCACCATTTGTTGAAGAGGCTCTCTTTGTCCCATTGTATATTTTTGCCTCCTTTGTCAAAAATAAGGTACCCATCGGTGCGTGGGTTTATCTCTGGGTTCTCTATCTTGTTCCATTGGTCTATATTTCTGTTTTTGTGCCAGTACCACACTGTCATTGTGACATTTTTGCACAAAAAGAGTGTTCCCTGTTCTCCACACCCTCTCCAGCATTTATTGTCTGTTGATTTGTGGATGATGAGCATTCTGACTAGTGTGAGGTGATATCTCATTGTAGCTTTGATTTGCGTTTCTCTAATAATAAATGAGGCTGAGCATCGTTTCATGTGTTTGGGGGCCATCTGTATGTCCTCTTTGGAGAGGTATCTGTTTAGGTCTTTTTCCCATTTTTTGATTGGGTTGTTCACTTTTCCGGTGCTGAGTTGTCTGAGTCCCTTGTGGATTTTGGAGATTAATTCTTTGTCTGTTATTTCATTTGCTATGATTTTCTCCCATTCTGTGAGTTGTCTGTTTACCTTTTTTGTTGTTTCTTTTGCTATGAGAAAGCTTTTAAGTTTCATTAGGTCCCACAGGTTAATTTTTGTTTTTAGTTCTGCTATTCTAGTAGGCGAGTCATGGAAGATCTTGCTTTGATTTATGCCCTTGAGTGTTTTGCCTATATTCTCCTCTAAGAGTTTGATGGTTTCTGGTCTTACATTTAGGTCTTTAATCCATTTTGAGTTGATCTTTGTGTATGGTGTCAGGGAATGTTCCAGCTTCATTTTTTTTAAAGATTTATTTATTTATTTATTTATTGGTCACTTCCGTTGGTCTTTCATTTATTTATTCTCATCCATCTTTGTTCTTTGACATGTGTGGGCCTCCCATCATAGTGGCTTCCCTCGCTGCAGAGCACCAGCTCTGGGCGCATGTGCCACAGAGCTCCGGCTCGGTAGTTGGACACATCGGTCCAACTGCTCCACAGCACATGGGAGCTTCCCAGGCCAGGGATTGAACTGGCGCCCCTTGCACTGCAAGGCGGTGTCCTTACCCACTGGGCCACCAGGGAAGCCCCCAGCTTCATTTTTTTGCATGTAGCTGTCCAATTTTCCCAGCACCATTTGTTGAAGAGGCTCTCTTTGTCCCATTGTATATTTTTGCCTCCTTTGTCAAAAATAAGGTACCCATCGGTGCGTGGGTTTATCTCTGGGTTCTCTATCTTGTTCCATTGGTCTATATTTCTGTTTTTGTGCCAGTACCACACTGTCTTGATGACTGTTGCTTTGTTGTATAGTCTGAAGTTAGGGAGGCTGATCCCTCCAGCTCCATTCTTTTTCCTCAGGATTGCTTTGGCTATTCAAAGTCTTTTGTGTTTCCATATGAACTGTGTTCTTCTTTGGTCTAGTTCTGTGAAGCATGCCCTTGGTAGTTTGATAGGGATCACATTGAATCTGTAGATGATATTTGGTAGTATGGTCATTTTCACAATATTGATTCTTCCAACCCAGGTAAAGTTAAGAGTTTTGACAAAGATTTGTCAATTGCCTGAGAGACTGAATTCCAATAAAAGAAAGTTGCTTTGAATTAAATCCTGGGAAGAAGGAGAGGAGATTGCTTACCACAGAGAATCAATATTTGAAGTAGAGAATCAGAGGGTGTTAAATAAAAGCAGTGAGCTAAAGCTAATAAGGCAACAGAAATACAAACCTCTCTGCAAACCAAATGACACATCTTATGTTGGGAAGACAGAGAGAGAATGAGATGAGCCAAGCGACCACTTCAAAGACTGCCGGACACATAAATACAGCAGGAAACAGATGACAAAATGAGATCAAATTACCTATATCAGTACATGTAAATATGCTTAATGCACCTACCGAAATGCCTGGCTGACAGAGAAAATCTCAGTGTTACCACTGAATACAGGAGATGCTCTTAAACCAAAAGATTCAAAAATTAGCAGCTGAAGGAAGGGTTGAAAAAGAGCCAGCTAGTGTCATAGCAGTTGGTTCCAACCTCCCTGTTTTTCTGCATCCTCACGCGCTCATCACAGCCCCTGGACACACCAGCACTTGACACAGGTGTGGCCTCCTCAGGGGCCTGGCCCCATTTTTAGGGCCCAGACTTCTTCCCCATCCTCCCATCCCTGGGGGTGTGTCTGCTTCCTGAAGCTGGGTCCTCAGATAGTTCACTGATCACTTTTCTACTTGCTTAATATGATTTAGCCAATTCTTTAAGTTACGTTTTCTATTATAAAATAAAAGTGAAAGTACAAGACAGGGTTAAGTAAAGAAGAAATTAATGAATTAAAACATAAAGAGCAGACTAAGTCAGAAACACATTTGTGAAAAGTCAACAAAATATGCAAAAATTGCATGCTAACCTAATCAAGAAAACAGGAGAAAGACAAATTAAATTAGAAATGACAAGAAAAAAATAAGCATAAATCAGCATAATTTGAAAATTTTCAAAAACCCAAGTTAACACTGTGTGCAACTTTATATGTGTAAAATGTAAAAGAAATTCAAAACTTGACTTTATAGGTTTACAGATCTGACCATAGAGTCATGCAGTTGAAAGCAATAGCCTCAAAGGAGACTGAGCTAATGAAGAACCCTCAAAAGACAGCAAAGCATCCAGATAACCTAACAGGCAAATTCCATAAAACTCTATAGACTTGATTATCCCAGTGCTATCTAAATTATTTTGAAGCACAGGAAAAAAGGAAAACCTCCAAATTGTCTTTATTAGGAGTAAAATAATGATTCCCAAGAATGAAACAAAAAAAAAACAATGACACATCTTATGTTGGGAAGACAGAGAGAGAATGAGATGAGCCAAGCGACCACTTCAAAGACTGCCGGACACATAAATACAGCAGGAAACAGATGACAAAATGAGATCAAATTACCTATATCAGTACATGTAAATATGCTTAATGCACCTACCGAAATGCCTGGCTGACAGAGAAAATCTCAGTGTTACCACTGAATACAGGAGATGCTCTTAAACCAAAAGATTCAAAAATTAGCAGCTGAAGGAAGGGTTGAAAAAGAGCCAGCTAGTGTCATAGCAGTTGGTTCCAACCTCCCTGTTTTTCTGCATCCTCACGCGCTCATCACAGCCCCTGGACACACCAGCACTTGACACAGGTGTGGCCTCCTCAGGGGCCTGGCCCCATTTCTAGGGCCCAGACTTCTTCCCCATCCTCCCATCCCTGGGGGTGTGTCTGCTTCCTGAAGCTGGGTCCTCAGATAGTTCACTGATCACTTTTCTACTTGCTTAATATGATTTAGCCAATTCTTTAAGTTACGTTTTCTATTATAAAATAAAAGTGAAAGTACAAGACAGGGTTAAGTAAAGAAGAAATTAATGAATTAAAACATAAAGAGCAGACTAAGTCAGAAACACATTTGTGAAAAGTCAACAAAATATGCAAAAATTGCATGCTAACCTAATCAAGAAAACAGGAGAAAGACAAATTAAATTAGAAATGACAAGAAAAAAATAAGCATAAATCAGCATAATTTGAAAATTTTCAAAAACCCAAGTTAACACTGTGTGCAACTTTATATGTGTAAAATGTAAAAGAAATTCAAAACTTGACTTTATAGGTTTACAGATCTGACCATAGAGTCATGCAGTTGAAAGCAATAGCCTCAAAGGAGACTGAGCTAATGAAGAACCCTCAAAAGACAGCAAAGCATCCAGATAACCTAACAGGCAAATTCCATAAAACTCTATAGACTTGATTATCCCAGTGCTATCTAAATTATTTTGAAGCACAGGAAAAAAGGAAAACCTCCAAATTGTCTTTATTAGGAGTAAAATAATGATTCCAGAAACAAAGAATGAAACAAAATGAGAACAAATCACTTTCAATTAGTAAAAACCATGCAAAACATAAAATGTTTGCAAAAGAATATAGCAACACATTAACACATGATATTTCTTTAATGTACTAACTGCATAGAGAGGTCCCCAAATTGCAGGGCCACTTCCCAGGGTCTTGATATCCCTGAGACACTTTTCAGGGATTCTTGAGGCCGAATTATTTTCAAACCAGTACTTGGGTATGTTTTTTCTGCTGTATTGATATCCACACTGATAGTGAATCAAATACAAGCAAGTTGAACCACTCACAAAGCAGTGGTGGGTGGAAAGGCAGGTGCCTCGGGGTCAGGGAGGCAGCGGTCCCAGACTGAGCTGGCTGCAGGCTGTCCTGGGGACCAGCCCCAGGCGAGCACTCCCTGATGCAGCAATCACAGTTAAGCAATGCTGCTTAAGCAACCGCCATAGACCTCAAGCACAGAGTTCATATGGCACAGGCAGGAGAGATGCGTCTTGCACTCACAGGGATGCGTGAGCGGGGGAGGGGGTGGGAGGAGAGTTGGGGACCAGGGGAGGGAGAGCACCAGAGCCTTGGTCCACGTGGAGCAGGGATGCTGGGCCAGGGCTGAGCGATGTGAGCCCAGCTTTACCCTCAGGTACCACACGGGAAGCACAGCATCAGTGCAACAGGGGAGGCAGAAATGGGCCGCAGCTCTTGGTTTTTACCAAAAGTACTTTAAGAGCTATTTTCCATCCTTCTTGCTGCTCATCAGCTAGTGCAATTTTACTTCTGATATTGTTGAGCTAATGCCATTTAGCACCCTATTATGTTAATAAATAAATATTTGATAAAGACAACATTACATAACCAAAACTTGACTTTATAGGTTTACAGATCTGACCATAGAGTCATGCAGTTGAAAGCAATAGCCTCAAAGGAGACTGAGCTAATGAAGAACCCTCAAAAGACAGCAAAGCATCCAGATAACCTAACAGGCAAATTCCATAAAACTCTATAGACTTGATTATCCCAGTGCTATCTAAATTATTTTGAAGCACAGGAAAAAAGGAAAACCTCCAAATTGTCTTTATTAGGAGTAAAATAATGATTCCAGAAACAAAGAATGAAACAAAATGAGAACAAATCACTTTCAATTAGTAAAAACCATGCAAAACATAAAATGTTTGCAAAAGAATATAGCAACACATTAACACATGATATTTCTTTAATGTACTAACTGCATAGAGAGGTCCCCAAATTGCAGGGCCACTTCCCAGGGTCTTGATATCCCTGAGACACTTTTCAGGGATTCTTGAGGCCGAATTATTTTCAAACCAGTACTTGGGTATGTTTTTTCTGCTGTATTGATATCCACACTGATAGTGAATCAAATACAAGCAAGTTGAACCACTCACAAAGCAGTGGTGGGTGGAAAGGCAGGTGCCTCGGGGTCAGGGAGGCAGCGGTCCCAGACTGAGCTGGCTGCAGGCTGTCCTGGGGACCAGCCCCAGGCGAGCACTCCCTGATGCAGCAATCACAGTTAAGCAATGCTGCTTAAGCAACCGCCATAGACCTCAAGCACAGAGTTCATATGGCACAGGCAGGAGAGATGCGTCTTGCACTCACAGGGATGCTTGAGCGGGGGTGGGGGGTGGGAGGAGAGTTGGGGACCAGGGGAGGGAGAGCACCAGAGCCTTGGTCCACGTGGAGCAGGGATGCTGGGCCAGGGCTGAGCGATGTGAGCCCAGCTTTACCCTCAGGTACCACACGGGAAGCACAGCATCAGTGCAACAGGGGAGGCAGAAATGGGCCGCAGCTCTTGGTTTTTACCAAAAGTACTTTAAGAGCTATTTTCCATCCTTCTTGCTGCTCATCAGCTAGTGCAATTTTACTTCTGATATTGTTGAGCTAATGCCATTTAGCACCCTATTATGTTAATAAATAAATATTTGATAAGTAGAGTGACAACATTACATAACCAAAACGACCAAGTTCAAAATACTTTTATGGATTATAAAGGCTTAATTTTAGATGCTTATGCTTTACACTACACTCTGCTTCCTGAGGTCACAATTTTCACACAGGCAGGAGTTTGGTTTCTGTTTAATGTTGGTGTTGTGCTGTCCTTAAGGGTGCCAGGACGTGGGCCTGGAGCTTCGTTGGTGGGCTGGTGTTTAGAGGCAGCAGTCCCCAACCTTCCTGCCACCAGGGACTGGTCTTATGGGAGACAATTCTCCCCCAGATCAAGGTGGGAGGGTGGTTTCAGGATGATTCAGCATATCACATTTATAGTGCACTTTGTTTCTATTATTACACATCAGCTCCATCTCAGATCATCAGGCATTAGATCTCAGAGGTTGGGGACCCCTGCTTTGGGAGACCTTCTACTCTAGACAACACCAGGTCTGCATCAGAGGAGCAGTGCTGTCATCTGCGTGGTGGGCACTGCTGGACGGACAGGAGGTCGGAGGTTGAGGAACTGGTGGCCTCGCCCCTGCCCCGCCCTGTGCTCCTGGGATGGACCCTGAGCCCGTGGCTGTCCCCGGGAAAGGCAGCGCCCCTTCCTGAGCGCAGAAAATCAGACAGCGCTGAGGCTGCAGCCATGTCGCTCGTGGCTTTAACAAAATTTCTTCCTACCTAAGAATTGAAAACAAAAAGGAATACGATCACGAGCAGTTGCTCTGTTGGGGGAGTGTGATCCAGGGAAGCAGCGGGTGTGTCCGTGCACCAGACTGCGATGCTGCCCACTCCCTGGAGGGACCAGATGTGGAGGGTTGACGAATGGAGACGTGTGGGTCGAGGACATTTGCCCCAGGAGTTGGGTCCGGGGCCTCCGAATAGTCTTAATAGAGTTAGTGACGATCTGGAAAAGGTGGTCATCAGCCGACTGATGTCCTTTCAGCAGAGCTGACATTCAGAGGGGTCACGAACCGTGTGACGGGCAAGGACGCACGTGGCTCAGGAGCGTGCAATCACTCAACGTGAAACTACAAAGAACCTGGTGGAAGGGAAACAGGAGCTCGTCTTAATATAAATGCCTCTAGTCAGCTTTGAAATGAATTGCTAACTTATCTTAAAAACTGTGACCATCATCAGAGACCTAAGCTTTCATGTTCATAAGAGGAAAATAAACAAACAGACGTGAGCAGCTCTGTTTATTCTCCCTCCTGATTCAGAGGAAAATGAACACTGTTGTTGATAATCTTTTCTACAAGTTAAAGACATGGGGCTGGCCTGACAGCCTGGAACCTCTCTAGACGTCCAGGTGTGGACACCGCAGCCCCCAGCTCTCAGGGGTACAGCGCTCCCTGGGTGATATGTGGAGCCACGAAGGCCAGTGCCTTGGGGACCGAGCAGCCCCCTGGGATGAGGGTCCTCTAAACCTGCAGGAAAGCCTCACGGAGACTGGAAGGGAGACCCAGTTTGCCAGGATTTACCCTGTGACCCTTAGTGACTAAACAGCAACAATCCAATATGATTATTACTAAGGTCCTGTTTTACTCTCAAGACTTCCTAATTTGAGTGGACATTGTATTGTTATGTTAAATCAGGAGGTATTGTTATGTTAAATCAGGAGCGAAGGTTAAGAGCCTGGACCCCGGGCCAGCTCCTGGTCCTTCCACTTACCTGGTGCATAGCATGGGTGGGCGGGTCTTATCTCCCTGTGCCCTTCCTACCTGGTCAACAGGGTGAGACCGAGCCCTCCCGCCTGCTGCTGTGGGGACCCGTGCACACTGCCCCGTTGCCCTATTCAGGGAGAGCCATGCAAGCGCGCGCTTCCCAGGAGCAGCAAATCATCCTGCCCCGCCTCGTCTCTGCCAGCGGCCCCTCCTCCTGGTGGGCACCCCTCCTTCACAGAGGGCTCATTTGCAGAGATGCTCATTCCAGCCCATTCATGGAGAGCCATGGAGAATGCATGCCCCACCCCAGACTGCAATTTTGTCATGTGGACACAAGGAAGCCTCGGTCCCCTTCCATGCAAAATGACAAGTTGCCTGTGCCCCTCGGGCGCCACGCATCAAGGCCCTTAGTTTGCTACCGAGGTTTGGTTCAGGAGCGTGCAATCACTCAACGTGAAACTACAAAGAACCTGGTGGAAGGGAAACAGGAGCTCGTCTTAATATAAATGCCTCTAGTCAGCTTTGAAATGAATTGCTAACTTATCTTAAAAACTGTGACCATCATCAGAGACCTAAGCTTTCATGTTCATAAGAGGAAAATAAACAAACAGACGTGAGCAGCTCTGTTTATTCTCCCTCCTGATTCAGAGGAAAATGAACACTGTTGTTGATAATCTTTTCTACAAGTTAAAGACATGGGGCTGGCCTGACAGCCTGGAACCTCTCTAGACGTCCAGGTGTGGACACCGCAGCCCCCAGCTCTCAGGGGTACAGCGCTCCCTGGGTGATATGTGGAGCCACGAAGGCCAGTGCCTTGGGGACCGAGCAGCCCCCTGGGATGAGGGTCCTCTAAACCTGCAGGAAAGCCTCACGGAGACTGGAAGGGAGACCCAGTTTGCCAGGATTTACCCTGTGACCCTTAGTGACTAAACAGCAACAATCCAATATGATTATTACTAAGGTCCTGTTTTACTCTCAAGACTTCCTAATTTGAGTGGACATTGTATTGTTATGTTAAATCAGGAGGTATTGTTATGTTAAATCAGGAGCGAAGGTTAAGAGCCTGGACCCCGGGCCAGCTCCTGGTCCTTCCACTTACCTGGTGCATAGCATGGGTGGGCGGGTCTTATCTCCCTGTGCCCTTCCTACCTGGTCAACAGGGTGAGACCGAGCCCTCCCGCCTGCTGCTGTGGGGACCCGTGCACACTGCCCCGTTGCCCTATTCAGGGAGAGCCATGCAAGCGCGCGCTTCCCAGGAGCAGCAAATCATCCTGCCCCGCCTCGTCTCTGCCAGCGGCCCCTCCTCCTGGTGGGCACCCCTCCTTCACAGAGGGCTCATTTGCAGAGATGCTCATTCCAGCCCATTCATGGAGAGCCATGGAGAATGCATGCCCCACCCCAGACTGCAATTTTGTCATGTGGACACAAGGAAGCCTCGGTCCCCTTCCATGCAAAATGACAAGTTGCCTGTGCCCCCTCGGGGCGCTCACGCATCAAGGCAGGGGGGCTTTCTTTCTTAGTTTGCTACCGAGTTTGGTGACGAAACACAGAGATGGTAACAGAGAACAAGCTTTCGTTGGGAGACAGCTGGGCCAGAGAAGAGTGAGACAACAGAGCCCCTAAACAGACTCTTCCTTCCAGCAAATAAAGTCAGTCATTCTGTCACCATAACTGGAAGAACCTCGATGTTTCCGTCCTACAGGACTGTTTTCCCAAGTTAGTAGAGCAACACCTGTGGGTGTCAGTTGGATCATCTGGAGGTATCTGGGCAGAGAAAAAATGGTCCCTAAGGACACGCAGGGGTCCAGCTTTCCCACCGGACACTTGCCAAGCTAGACAAGCCTGTGGGTGTCGACAGCAGTCACATGAGGTGCAGGTCAGAGGGCAAGGGTGGCTCGCTGACTGTCCCAGGTGTCCCTGCCAGAGAGCCAGCAGACCAGATTCTACCTGGAGAGCCCGCAGGCTCCCCAGCGTCCCTGGGTCTAAGTCGCTGGGCACACAGGACACAAGCGCTCTCCCTTCTGTTGCTGCTGACCACCATTCCATTAAAACAGTGGGTGTGTTTTTATTGTAAATGACCGCAGACTTAATGTAAACACACCACTGTGCATTCTCAGGCGCCAATATAAACAACATTGTGTATTTATGTCCCCTCAAATCCTTCCAAGAGCAAAAATGTCCCTTTCCACGGCGTCCACACACCCAGTGCAGCACCAGCCAAGCTCACACCATGAAGAGATGTTGCGCATTTTTAAAAGTTGGACATGTTTTATTTGCCATCAGAGTAAAACATTGTGAAAACTGCTTCGCCGCTTTAAACAAAAAGCAGTGTTAGATGCAAACAAAAGCTCAGTTTGCTTGACTGCTCTACGAAACTCACAAAGTTAATTTGCCTCTTTTCACACGAATGAATATCACAATAAACTTTCAGCACTTTGTAGGTGTTCATCTTGCATTTGAATGGCTACAAGCAGAATGGCTCCATAGAAGGTGCGTTTAGATTTATTTTATTTTGATTTGCACATTATATGGCACACAGGAGAGCTTGAGAGCGTCTCAGCCCACTCCAGAGTTCTGGCCTGGAGCGTCCTGTGGACAGAGGAGCCCGGCGGGCTACAGTCCAGGGTTGCAGACGTTAGCTCTGCCTGCCGTGATGCAGCACACAGGGTCTGGGGCTTGCGGACAGGCCAGTCCCCCAGCCACACAGCAAGAGGCGAAGCCAGTTCCCGTCAGGAGGCGGGCCTGAGCGTCTCCCCAGCTCCGGCCCAGTCCAGCTCCGGCCCTGAGCGTCTCCCCAGCTCCGGCCCAGTCCAGCTCCGGCCCTGAGTGCCTCCCCAGCTCCGGCCCAGTCCGGCTCTGGCCCTCCCGTCCTTAGCAGCCACACACACACGCTGTTAGGGGCTGAGGCCTTTGTGTACCTGTAGCTAAAATGGAAATAAAGTCTGTATTTCCTTCTCTCTGCTCCCTCTGAATTCTGTCCTTATTAGATCTGGCATTTGCATTTGTGGTCTACGAAAGGTCATTTTCTATTCCCAATATTTGTCATTGCTTATTTTCATTATTTCAGATGAAAAGACACTAGAAATAAGTTTGGAGGGGAAGTGCAGTCTGATTCTTTAGCAATCTTACATAATAAGATCAATCTTGGTTTCTATTTTATTCATTTATGATGAGTCTACTCATCTATAAAGGTCAAATGACATTAATGCAGTAGAGACATATTGTAAAATACCCAACAGGAATATTTGATAAAAATAATGTCTTTTCAAATTTGTGCTAAAATTTGAAGTTGAAGACCGTATTTTGTTTAGTTCTAATATGGGTTTACATTGGTAGTAAGATCATCCCTTTAGATATGAAAAACATACATATTTTTAATAGCCATGAAAGAAACAGAAGCTAGTGTGGGAGAATTTTCTGGACTTGGCACTGTGCAGGAATCGTGGTCCATCAGAGTAAAACATTGTGAAAACTGCTTCCGCTTTAAACAAAAAGCAGTGTTAGATGCAAACAAAAGCTCAGTTTGCTTGACTGCTCTCGAAACTCACAAAGTTAATTTGCCTCTTTTCACACGAATGAATATCACAATAAACTTTCAGCACTTTGTAGGTGTTCATCTTGCATTTGAATGGCTACAAGCAGAATGGCTCCATAGAAGGTGCGTTTAGATTTATTTTATTTTGATTTGCACATTATATGGCACACAGGAGAGCTTGAGAGCGTCTCAGCCCACTCCAGAGTTCTGGCCTGGAGCGTCCTGTGGACAGAGGAGCCCGGCGGGCTACAGTCCAGGGTTGCAGACGTTAGCTCTGCCTGCCGTGATGCAGCACACAGGGTCTGGGGCTTGCGGACAGGCCAGTCCCCCAGCCACACAGCAAGAGGCGAAGCCAGTTCCCGTCAGGAGGCGGGCCTGAGCGTCTCCCCAGCTCCGGCCCAGTCCAGCTCCGGCCCTGAGCGTCTCCCCAGCTCCGGCCCAGTCCAGCTCCGGCCCTGAGTGCCCCCCCAGCTCCGGCCCAGTCCGGCTCTGGCCCTCCCGTCCTTAGCAGCCACACACACACGCTGTTAGGGGCTGAGGCCTTTGTGTACCTGTAGCTAAAATGGAAATAAAGTCTGTATTTCCTTCTCTCTGCTCCCTCTGAATTCTGTCCTTATTAGATCTGGCATTTGCATTTGTGGTCTACGAAAGGTCATTTTCTATTCCCAATATTTGTCATTGCTTATTTTCATTATTTCAGATGAAAAGACACTAGAAATAAGTTTGGAGGGGAAGTGCAGTCTGATTCTTTAGCAATCTTACATAATAAGATCAATCTTGGTTTCTATTTTATTCATTTATGATGAGTCTACTCATCTATAAAGGTCAAATGACATTAATGCAGTAGAGACATATTGTAAAATACCCAACAGGAATATTTGATAAAAATAATGTCTTTTCAAATTTGTGCTAAAATTTGAAGTTGAAGACCGTATTTTGTTTAGTTCTAATATGGGTTTACATTGGTAGTAAGATCATCCCTTTAGATATGAAAAACATACATATTTTTAATAGCCATGAAAGAAACAGAAGCTAGTGTGGGAGAATTTTCTGGACTTGGCACTGTGCACCCTTGGTGACAGTCGTGATCGTGGTGCAGACGCTGTGGAGGAGACAGAGGCAGACAGCGCGGCCCAGCTGCTCTGACAGGCACCTGCTTCTCCACCACCTCTACCAAGAAGGGCCAGGGCCCACCTGCTGCAGCCCCAGTGCTCAGGGGCCACGGGCCTCCTGCCAGCCCCTCCCAGTGCCCTCACTGGGCAGGAGAACATGGGAAGCATGTTGGGCTCTGTTCCAGGAACGGGCTCCATTTCACGGTGAAATCCCTCAGCCTCCTGAGAGTCTCAGGACGACGGCCACTCTCCTCCACGTGGTCAGGATGGTGGGTGGAGAGTGCCGCAGGACCAGGGGCTCCGCCGGAGGCTGGTGCCCATGCCTGACCGTGGTGGGCGAGGTGCTGGTGACCTGGCACCGGGGGTAGGGATTAGGGTCAACCAAGGGATGAGGCGGGGGGACCACTGCCCTTCCTCCTGCAGGTCCCAGGGTCCTGCTGAGTCACCTGAGGTTGTAAACACAGGAATCCTGCCAGATCCACTGAGGCTAGATTCCCTGTTTGGTTCCTCTTCCCAGCAAGGGACATCTCTCCGATGCTGAGTGCAATGGCTTCTTCCCCCGTGCTGTCCGTAGAGGGCAAAGCAGCCTGCACTTCTCTCAAGAAAGAGGTTGGCAGATCTGGAGGCTGGGGGCCTCCCGTCCCCCAGGACCAACGCCATTTCATTCCCAATTTTTTTTTTGTCATTGCTTATTTTCATTATTTCAGATGAAAAGACACTAGAAATAAGTTTGGAGGGGAAGTGCAGTCTGATTCTTTAGCAATCTTACATAATAAGATCAATCTTGGTTTCTATTTTATTCATTTATGATGAGTCTACTCATCTATAAAGGTCAAATGACATTAATGCAGTAGAGACATATTGTAAAATACCCAACAGGAATATTTGATAAAAATAATGTCTTTTCAAATTTGTGCTAAAATTTGAAGTTGAAGACCGTATTTTGTTTAGTTCTAATATGGGTTTACATTGGTAGTAAGATCATCCCTTTAGATATGAAAAACATACATATTTTTAATAGCCATGAAAGAAACAGAAGCTAGTGTGGGAGAATTTTCTGGACTTGGCACTGTGCACCCTTGGTGACAGTCGTGATCGTGGTGCAGACGCTGTGGAGGAGACAGAGGCAGACAGCGCGGCCCAGCTGCTCTGACAGGCACCTGCTTCTCCACCACCTCTACCAAGAAGGGCCAGGGCCCACCTGCTGCAGCCCCAGTGCTCAGGGGCCACGGGCCTCCTGCCAGCCCCTCCCAGTGCCCTCACTGGGCAGGAGAACATGGGAAGCATGTTGGGCTCTGTTCCAGGAACGGGCTCCATTTCACGGTGAAATCCCTCAGCCTCCTGAGAGTCTCAGGACGACGGCCACTCTCCTCCACGTGGTCAGGATGGTGGGTGGAGAGTGCCGCAGGACCAGGGGCTCCGCCGGAGGCTGGTGCCCATGCCTGACCGTGGTGGGCGAGGTGCTGGTGACCTGGCACCGGGGGTAGGGATTAGGGTCAACCAAGGGATGAGGCGGGGGGACCACTGCCCTTCCTCCTGCAGGTCCCAGGGTCCTGCTGAGTCACCTGAGGTTGTAAACACAGGAATCCTGCCAGATCCACTGAGGCTAGATTCCCTGTTTGGTTCCTCTTCCCAGCAAGGGACATCTCTCCGATGCTGAGTGCAATGGCTTCTTCCCCCGTGCTGTCCGTAGAGGGCAAAGCAGCCTGCACTTCTCTCAAGAAAGAGGTTGGCAGATCTGGAGGCTGGGGGCCTCCCGTCCCAGGACCAGCAGCAGGTGTACCATCTGCGGTGCCCTGACCCTCCAGCATCCTCACCCGCGGCCGGGCAGAGGCACAGGGACGAGAAGTGTGGCCGCGGCCCCGCGGGCTGCAGGAGGCCTCGATGGGCTCTCAGCCTGGCGCTCAAGACGTCTGTCTCCTAGAGCAGAGCGCCTGTGCTCAGGTGGCCCGGTCTGACCTGGGGTAGAAGGACGAACCCTAGGATTCATCAACAAAACCCACCGCGAGACAGTCACAGTTCGTTCTGTTTGTTTATTTTTTACTTTCATGTGGTGACTGTACATATGATCACAAATTCTAGAGAGCAAAGAGAACTGCATGTGCACAGAAGCACAGGCAACAGTGGAAACTGCGTTTTCCCAGCCCTTCAGAGCAGTACTCACATCAGTGATTTACCAGCTAGATGCTGAGTGCCGGTCAGTGACAAGAGGGGCTCCGGACACTGCCAGAGGCCCTGCTGGCTGCGCCTCACGGTGGGGTCACGCCTCATATGACCCTGCCTGCTTGCTTCCAGAAGCCCTCCGGGGAGGACGTGGGGGGGACAGGGCTGGCGCGGGGCCGGGCTGCGGGCGCCCCCGCCCTTCTCTGCGCCCACGCTCCTCGTGTGACCGACAGCGCCCACCCTTCAGGGACCCCTTGGAGCTGGGGGTCTCCAGCAGCCCGCATTTCGTTCCAGAAGCCACTGTACTTCATATTGGGACCTTCCACACGCTGGAGCCCCCGGGCTAAGAGTGCCGCACTCCCCCGACTCTGCCCTCCTGCCGCCCAGCCGGAGCCTGCTGGCTGGAGCCTGCCCACCTCCCGGAGCCCCTTGGACCGCGCTCAGACCCACCCCTTCTTCTCGCCGCCTCCAGGATCCAGTCTTCATCAGCCCTGGGGAACCTTGCAGGAGCTCCCAGGAGGCCCAGAGCCTTTCCAGTCCACACGTCACTCTCCCCTGCAGAGTGCTGTTTAGGGTGTATCTCTCACGGCCGGGGTAGCCCTTAAAAATGGAAGAAAACCAGCTTCTCTCGTGGTCTCTTCACGGACTCAGCCCGTCCGACCTGATCTTGCAGCTTTCTCCAGGCTCCGGAGTCTTCGCTCCTCTGAGAGTTTTCTATTTCTCACTTCTGCCAGGATGCCTAGACTTGCTGATCCCCAACCTCAGTCCTCAGTCAGGTGCTGCCTTTCCAAAGGGACTTTCTCCACCACCCAGGGACATGCCCAGGAGCGGTTCTCTGAGCCCAAGACCAACCAACATACAGGCAATGGTCTGTCATGACCTTGGTTACACCTGTGCTCGTGGACCAAAGCCCAGGAGACAACACGGCTTCTTGTACAGAAAAAGGCCTTGCTTGCTTCTGACTTTTTAGCACACAAGTGGGCATTTAACAAGAATTTGTTCATGAAAAATTACCAAGGAAAAGGGTGGGTGTGGAGGTGAGAACAGGAAGCCGGGAGGGGGGCCGTGAGCACAGAGCCCAGGCGGGGCGGCAGAGCGCTCCGTCCCCAGGGCTGCGCCGCCGCCGGACGCCGCCCACCACCTCACTGGCCTTCGCCTTGTTCTCTTTATGTGTTCTTTCTAATTCTTTGAAGAAATATCTATTTTGTTTTATGTATGTTATATTAATACAGCATATTAAATCAATAACATACAAAACACCTTGTATACCACATATATTTTATGTTATGTGATTTCTCTGTCTCTTATAGTCCTTGTTAGCACTCACTAGGGTCCAGACACTAATAGGTGTGCACCTGTGTGTGTAAATATCTACAAATTGCCTCTGTGGTCAGCCTGTGTGGGTCCACACAAAGACGAAACAGATGAGTGAACTTGGCGAGTTCTGTGGATTTCTAGAGTCTGTTCCCAGCTTCCTGGAGGAAAGATGCCTCCAACAGGTGACTAGCATCCACAGACAGAGGCTCTGAGGTGGAGATGCTGCAGGAGGCCTGTTCGGAGGGCATCTCTCAGCAACCTCGAGGGCCTTCAGAGTGGCGCCTGTGACCCCCCAGTTCGGCCTCACGGGGGCGCGGGGATCATGATCTCGTGGGGCAGCTTCCTGCCCTCAGGTGGTTTCCCCACAGCTGTGTCGTGGCAGCTAGATTCCAGGACCCGCAATGACGGCTTGACGTCTCCATCCGCGTATCCGGGCACTTGGCGAGCCTGCCCCCGAGCCTGGCCGTCACCACGGTGTGCACATCACTGAGAGAGACGTGAGTGTGTGCACATGAGCTACTTTGAAAATCAATCCATTTGAAAGTTCCATTCCATACAAAATACAGTTATTTTATAGTTTAATCATGATAAAGTCAGCTGAGACGTTCTTCAAAATAAAGGTAATAGTCACTGACAGGCACCCGGTAGAGACCAGCGTCCGCGCGGTGGGCGCGCCCTGTGAACAGCCGCAGAATCACAGGTGCTTGCGAGCGGTGCCTCTTCAGCGCTGGTTTTACGTCGATTTAAACCACTTCACTCAGACATGGCATTTACTGCCATTATCAGTTAAGGTTTCAGTGAGCGTTTAGACGTAGGAATAGCAGCTGTGGTTGACAGAGAGTTTTCGTTTACTTGAACCAAATTTTGGTTGTATAATCTGCAGCAAGAAAAAGACTTTTTTTTAACCGCCCACCACCTCACTGGCCTTCGCCTTGTTCTCTTTATGTGTTCTTTCTAATTCTTTGAAGAAATATCTATTTTGTTTTATGTATGTTATATTAATACAGCATATTAAATCAATAACATACAAAACACCTTGTATACCACATATATTTTATGTTATGTGATTTCTCTGTCTCTTATAGTCCTTGTTAGCACTCACTAGGGTCCAGACACTAATAGGTGTGCACCTGTGTGTGTAAATATCTACAAATTGCCTCTGTGGTCAGCCTGTGTGGGTCCACACAAAGACGAAACAGATGAGTGAACTTGGCGAGTTCTGTGGATTTCTAGAGTCTGTTCCCAGCTTCCTGGAGGAAAGATGCCTCCAACAGGTGACTAGCATCCACAGACAGAGGCTCTGAGGTGGAGATGCTGCAGGAGGCCTGTTCGGAGGGCATCTCTCAGCAACCTCGAGGGCCTTCAGAGTGGCGCCTGTGACCCCCCAGTTCGGCCTCACGGGGGCGCGGGGATCATGATCTCGTGGGGCAGCTTCCTGCCCTCAGGTGGTTTCCCCACAGCTGTGTCGTGGCAGCTAGATTCCAGGACCCGCAATGACGGCTTGACGTCTCCATCCGCGTATCCGGGCACTTGGCGAGCCTGCCCCCGAGCCTGGCCGTCACCACGGTGTGCACATCACTGAGAGAGACGTGAGTGTGTGCACATGAGCTACTTTGAAAATCAATCCATTTGAAAGTTCCATTCCATACAAAATACAGTTATTTTATAGTTTAATCATGATAAAGTCAGCTGAGACGTTCTTCAAAATAAAGGTAATAGTCACTGACAGGCACCCGGTAGAGACCAGCGTCCGCGCGGTGGGCGCGCCCTGTGAACAGCCGCAGAATCACAGGTGCTTGCGAGCGGTGCCTCTTCAGCGCTGGTTTTACGTCGATTTAAACCACTTCACTCAGACATGGCATTTACTGCCATTATCAGTTAAGGTTTCAGTGAGCGTTTAGACGTAGGAAGAGCAGCTGTGGTTGACAGAGAGTTTTTCGTTTACTTGAACCAAATTTTGGTTGTATAATCTGCAGCAAAGGATCCAAAAAGGACTTTAATAAAATATTAAAGAAGGAACAGAATTTTAATATTATCTAAACAAAATTCTAATTTTGCAGGTAAGCAAACTGAAGCTCAGGGGGAAAGAATCACGAATCAATTTAGATACTAAACGAGACGCACACAGTTGAAACCGTCTGTAGCCCCCGGAATTGCGCTGTGAGTACCTGGAAGCTGCGAGACCGTCCGCCCGCGTCTGGACGCTCCGCCCGGGCAGAGCGGCGCCTCGCCGGGCTGCTCCCGCTCGCGTGGAGCCCAGCCTCTGCGCTTCTCACAGGACGTCCTCTGTCTGGTCTTGTGAGGACTGAAAAATGTGATTTCCTCATTTGGGTTTTCAGCCCCAAAGTAAGTGGAATTGAAGAGTCCTGGCAGGTGGCGGTCCTGTCCCGTGCTTGCCGCCACTGTCCGGCCGGGAACACCCACCCCGACCAGGAAGCCTTCGCCGGGAGCCGCGGCGCTTCAGCAGAAGCAGCGAGCGCGGGACACGTGCTCGGGACGGGACTTCTCTGCTGATTATCACGTCTCGAGAGCCACCTGCTTGTATTAATCACTCCTCACTGACCCTCTAGCATAGTTTATATCATGCTCAGAAATAGACTATTAATCGTTATTAAATAGAGCAAATACTGCTAACCGTTCTTGGTAATCATGGAATGTATAAATACTATGATTGTGAGTGTTTGGGTTAGTAACTAAGACAACACAGGTTTTATTCTGAGTTTTGAATTCTTTTTTGGGGGGGCGGGTTGGGGAGGGAGGGGGGCGGGCCACTTCTATTCGTCTTTCATTTATCTATTTTTCATCCATCTTTGTTCTTTGGCCCGTGTGGGCCTCCCATCGCGGTGGCCTCTGTTGTCGCAGAGCACCGGCTCTGGGCGCATGCGCTCCAGAGCTCTGGCTCGGTAGTTGGAAACACCCCTCCAGCCGCTCCGCGGCACGTGGGATCTTCCCAGGCCAGGGATCTAACCGGCGCCCCTTGCACTGCAAGGCGGTGTCTTTACCCACTGGACCACCAGGGAAGCCTGAGTTTTGAATTCTTGACTGAAAAGATCTTGTTACATTGAATATTTCCCACGATGGATTAGGGATCCCCTTGTAGCTCAGCTGATAAAGAGGCTACCTGCAACGCAGGAGACCCTGGTTCAATTCCTGGGTCAGGAAGCTCCCCTGGAGGAGGGATAGGCTACCTGCTCCAGTATTCATGGGCTTCCCTGGTGGCTCAGATGGTAGAGAATCTGCCTGCAAAGCAGGAGACCTGAGTTCGATCCCTGGTTGGGAAGACCCCCTGGAGAAAGGAAAGGTTACCCACTCCAGTATTCTTGCCTGGAGAATTTCACAGCTCATTCATGGGTTGCAAAGAGTTGGGCATGACTGAGCAACTTTCACTTTACCAATGACAGGTTAGAACACCCCTCAGGCACTGGCCCCTGTGCTGCACAACACCCACCTACGCGCTGCTCTGCTGTTTATGTTCCATTCATTGTCCCTGAAGTCTCAGCTGATCCGCAGAACTGAGCCTGGTGCCGCCAAGCAGTGAAGGTCTGGGATGTGTGCATGTTCTTTCCTAATAAGTGGTTCCAGGGAAGATGATTGTGTCCCAGTGACGATAATAGTGAGGGTCTGACATTCAGAACACCCTGAATCATAGCCCTTGTTGCTGCATTTTGGTAAAAACAAACAAAGCAGCCATGGAATTCCAAAAGGTGAAAGAACACATGATGGGAACAGATGATTCCCGAATCTTCCTGGACTGCTTTATTATTTACTGGTGTCTTCTTATGAGGCATTAAAAATAAATAAATACAAGCTTTTCAAGGCTTTTTGTCAGTGGGACACAGTGCAATAAAATTCATGAGCCCAACTATTTTTACACGTGCAGCTGTGAATAATCGAACTGTTCACTGAAAATTATCACAGTGGTGTTCGAGGTGTTTCCTTTTAGTGGAAGAAACCAGAGCAGTGGGTTGCACCGACACCACATGTGAGGTTTTGAAAACAACTTGAAAGCATTTTGTTACTGACCATGTAAATGTTGAATGTAGCAATGCAAATGTTCTGCTAATACTGATACAGAAAGTTTATTAAAAAGTCATAAATACAGAGAGGATTAGCATCTGTAATATATAAAGATGCTTTGTCAATCAATAGGAGAAGGACCCAATGGAAAAAAGGCAAAAGGTTTGATCAGGGAGTCCACGGGGAAGAGCACGAGTGTTCAGGGCAATGAGAGTGAGTGCGCTGCGGTCTGGCTGAGCTCAGCAGCACCAGGTCTGAAGAGAACACCCGCCCTCACCAGCTGAGACAGGCGCTTTCCCTCCGAGTCCTGATCAGACACCTGGGACTTGCTTTCAGGACCGTCTCTACAGGGGATGCTGCGTTTGGGCAGGCTTGGGAATGGCTGATATATACTAGACTAGCTGAGCAGTGGTAATATGAAGTGTATCAGTAAGATGAATGCATTTATGAAAAAACACAATAGGCCAAAATTTATTGAACATTTTTAAAGACTATAGAAATATCCAATACAGAATTTTTTTAAAGCATTGAGTAATCTTCAACAGTGCTTCTGGAGTCAGAATGTTATGCCCATGAGTTCCTTCCAGATACCGAGGCTGAACGCCTGGAAACTTGCAGAAAGTCAGGAGCCTGTTCTGGGGCCGGCGGTCTCCCCATGCCCCCACCTGCGCAGTGGTGACGCCAGCACAGCTCTGCCCACAGCTGTCAGGACCTGCGGTGGAAGGAGTCACCCGCCACCCGCCGGGGGACCTTTGCAGGGCGCCCAGGACAGAGCCCTCTTCTCTCACAAGGTGCCCGGGGTCAGGAAGCCAGCCCTGAGCTGTCAGGCAGCACTCGGGCCGGTGGGAGGATTTCTTTGATCATCTTAAAGGATTCCAAATAAAATCACACCTCACACTCATTGGTGACAGAAAGCCGTCCAGAACCAACTGTAGGACTCATGCTCAGAGGACAGCCCATTAATAATCGCAAGGAGCCACAGTTACCTTTAAAACGCTCTCTGGAAGGATCACTTCTATGTAACTATCTTTCAAACCTCCATTCGATCTATGCTCAATAAAGCATGTTTTGAAAACAACTTGAAAGCATTTTGTTACTGACCATGTAAATGTTGAATGTAGCAATGCAAATGTTCTGCTAATACTGATACAGAAAGTTTATTAAAAAGTCATAAATACAGAGAGGATTAGCATCTGTAATATATAAAGATGCTTTGTCAATCAATAGGAGAAGGACCCAATGGAAAAAAGGCAAAAGGTTTGATCAGGGAGTCCACGGGGAAGAGCACGAGTGTTCAGGGCAATGAGAGTGAGTGCGCTGCGGTCTGGCTGAGCTCAGCAGCACCAGGTCTGAAGAGAACACCCGCCCTCACCAGCTGAGACAGGCGCTTTCCCTCCGAGTCCTGATCAGACACCTGGGACTTGCTTTCAGGACCGTCTCTACAGGGGATGCTGCGTTTGGGCAGGCTTGGGAATGGCTGATATATACTAGACTAGCTGAGCAGTGGTAATATGAAGTGTATCAGTAAGATGAATGCATTTATGAAAAAACACAATAGGCCAAAATTTATTGAACATTTTTAAAGACTATAGAAATATCCAATACAGAATTTTTTTAAAGCATTGAGTAATCTTCAACAGTGCTTCTGGAGTCAGAATGTTATGCCCATGAGTTCCTTCCAGATACCGAGGCTGAACGCCTGGAAACTTGCAGAAAGTCAGGAGCCTGTTCTGGGGCCGGCGGTCTCCCCATGCCCCCACCTGCGCAGTGGTGACGCCAGCACAGCTCTGCCCACAGCTGTCAGGACCTGCGGTGGAAGGAGTCACCCGCCACCCGCCGGGGGACCTTTGCAGGGCGCCCAGGACAGAGCCCTCTTCTCTCACAAGGTGCCCGGGGTCAGGAAGCCAGCCCTGAGCTGTCAGGCAGCACTCGGGCCGGTGGGAGGATTTCTTTGATCATCTTAAAGGATTCCAAATAAAATCACACCTCACACTCATTGGTGACAGAAAGCCGTCCAGAACCAACTGTAGGACTCATGCTCAGAGGACAGCCCATTAATAATCGCAAGGAGCCACAGTTACCTTTAAAACGCTCTCTGGAAGGATCACTTCTATGTAACTATCTTTCAAACTCCTTCCATGTAGCAGACGTTCAATAAATATGCTCAATAAAGGAACCATTGAAAAGACGGGGTTAACTTGAGTCGCTTGTGACAAAGGGCCTCGGAACTGCACGGCGTGCCCTCTGGGCTGTGCCTCCTGCGTGAAGGAATTCACTCCTGGCTGACCTTGGCAGCCCGCCGCTGCTCCGTGTTGAAATTATGACGTGACCCCGCAAGCAGGCTTGTCCCACCCCGCACTGTGGCTGCTCCACCGTCTGGTTGAGTCAACGGAAGTGTAGGAGGCAGAGGAGCCTGGGGCTCCGGACGGGCGCCCGCCAGGCTGCAGCCGGGGGTGCCAGAAGGTCTCCAGCGGCGGTGAGGAGGCTGGACCGTCGCCCGCATCAGAGGGTCCTCCGAGAGCCAGCTCCGAAGCCGCCTCATCCAGGGCGTCCTGAGGGGACTAGGGACAGCGGGAGCAGGGCCGGGTCACCGGAGCTCACGCTGCCGAGGGGAGACGGTGCCAGCACATCCCACCCACGCCCGGGACACGGCCGCTGTAGCCCTCCTGGGACTGCTCCTGTACGTCCTGCAAGTCGCCCGACCAAGCCGCAGAGTTACCTCGGCCAGCAGGAATAAAACGCAGATGCCACAAAAGAAATTTTGAAATCACAGTGCAGTTATAGGGCATGTCATTTGAATTAGTCAGCTTCAAAATGTCAAGACTATATTTTTAAAATTCTTAATGTATGTGTAAATTTTAAAACAATTTTAATCTTCCAAGGTTACAGTAAAAACTGTGATTTTCACAGTTTTAGGAAATTGTATATTATGAATATTTTCCGAAAAAAATACATAACTAGAGTCACTTCTTTAATTATTACAAAGTCAACCACAGGAAGAGATTATCATAATTTTATAGCCCAGCAGGAAATTCAAGAAGTATAATGTGAAGTTACAAAAGGAGCATTCATTTTATATAATTTTGCCAAGTATCTTATGCCTTAAATAAAGTAAAAGCATTATAAAACTTTAATTACTAATGATTAATGCTTGGTTTGTAACTAGCTTTAGAATTCTAGGAACTAGGTAATATTTCATATCTTTCACCTTTCAAATATATTTTATATCTACAAGTGTATATAGATCATATTTCAGTATAGCTGTAATTCTGCATCTCGGCTCCCCTTAACAATAAATTTTCCTAAGAAAACTTGCTTTCCTCCCACTTTCTCTTGTAAAATGTCTTTATGCACCATTTATGACTTGTAGATTAGTGTAAAATAATACTGTAACAGCTTTGCACCAGTGACATCATATTTCTTTAGCCAAGAGCAGGTGATTTTTCAACACACCCCTTATCTATAAACACATTGTTTTCCATAATAAACAATGTCATAGATTTAGCTACGCACTAAGTTGTTTTAAGTAATAAATAATGTTGACATGAAAAATGCATTAAATACTCGATTATGTTGACATATTTTTGAAAAAAGGGTAACACATTGGCCTGTGACAGTAATCTGCACGACAGAGCCAATGTTGAGGACTGGCCTTCGTTGACACCGGCGTGTCCGCGGTCTCTGCAGCGTCGGTCCACCTGGATGCGTAGCCCAAAGCGGCCAGTTCGTTTCCTTCAAGAAGCAAAAGCACAGTTTAGTCACTTCATTTTGGATTTTTTTGTGTGTGTCCATGAGGCAACAGATATACATGTAGACAGTAAAAGTCTTAAGCATTAAGATAATTTTGTTTAAGATTCATAAATATCCCATTTCACGATAAACTCCAGAAATTTTAAGACTTCCCGTGTCACTGTTTTTCTGGGATCTGTTCTAGATGCTTTCAGCATCTTCAGGGTTAAGTGAGATATTTCCGTTAGTATGCCTTCGACAGAAAATCATCAAAATTTTCTAATGTTTTCCTTTAAGCCACCAAAGTTTTTCACTCTCTCATAAATGACTAACATCACTTGATCTACTGCTTGGAAGAAGCGTCGGCTTCCAGAAGATCTGCTGGAGGCATCTGGCCCACGGCATGCCATTGCGAAGGCTCTTGACTGAACAACTGCTACTGTTACAAAAGGAGCATTCATTTTATATAATTTTCCCAAAGTATCTTTGCAAAAGCATTATAAAACTTTAATTACTAATGATTTTTTTACTAGCTTTAGAATTCTAGGAACTAGGTAATATTTCATATCTTTCACCTTTCAAATATATTTTATATCTACAAGTGTATATAGATCATATTTCAGTATAGCTGTAATTCTGCATCTCGGCTCCCCTTAACAATAAATTTTCCTAAGAAAACTTGCTTTCCTCCCACTTTCTCTTGTAAAATGTCTTTATGCACCATTTATGACTTGTAGATTAGTGTAAAATAATACTGTAACAGCTTTGCACCAGTGACATCATATTTCTTTAGCCAAGAGCAGGTGATTTTTCAACACACCCCTTATCTATAAACACATTGTTTTCCATAATAAACAATGTCATAGATTTAGCTACGCACTAAGTTGTTTTAAGTAATAAATAATGTTGACATGAAAAATGCATTAAATACTCGATTATGTTGACATATTTTTGAAAAAAGGGTAACACATTGGCCTGTGACAGTAATCTGCACGACAGAGCCAATGTTGAGGACTGGCCTTCGTTGACACCGGCGTGTCCGCGGTCTCTGCAGCGTCGGTCCACCTGGATGCGTAGCCCAAAGCGGCCAGTTCGTTTCCTTCAAGAAGCAAAAGCACAGTTTAGTCACTTCATTTTGGATTTTTTTGTGTGTGTCCATGAGGCAACAGATATACATGTAGACAGTAAAAGTCTTAAGCATTAAGATAATTTTGTTTAAGATTCATAAATATCCCATTTCACGATAAACTCCAGAAATTTTAAGACTTCCCGTGTCACTGTTTTTCTGGGATCTGTTCTAGATGCTTTCAGCATCTTCAGGGTTAAGTGAGATATTTCCGTTAGTATGCCTTCGACAGAAAATCATCAAAATTTTCTAATGTTTTCCTTTAAGCCACCAAAGTTTTTCACTCTCTCATAAATGACTAACATCACTTGATCTACTGCTTGGAAGAAGCGTCGGCTTCCAGAAGATCTGCTGGAGGCATCTGGCCCACGGCATGCCATTGCCCGGAAGGCTCTTGCTGCCGCACTTCCCAGAACCAGAACTGGCGCCTGACTGGTCCGGGTCCTGACTGCTGCTCTGCCACCGCTGGGTCAGACAGGCCGTTTGAATCAGCTGCCTGGTAACCAGGGCTGGAAACTCAAGGACCAGGCCCCAAGGCACGTGCCCCCCAAAAGGGTGAGTGTAGCTGATCAACGGATGGCAGCCAGGAGCTCTCTCCTCCAGGGGACCTCCCTCACCCAGGGATCGAACCCGCGTCTTCTATGTCTCCTCACGGGCAGGTGAGTTCTTTACCGCTAGCAGCACCTGAGAAAGCCCTTAGTGAGCTCAGCGGCTATTAAAGCAGAAGGCAACCAAATGAGCACTTGGAACACCCCAGATGATTATTAAACTGAAACGATTATTTAGAACACACAATAGAACAAAATATTTCTACTAGGTAGAGCATTGTTATCACTTAACCGCCTGGAGTCACAGGCTTTAGAAACGCGAGGATTTGCCGTGACTTTGAGACTGTTTCGTGCTCTCGACAGACTCGCCCTGTGGTGCCCCCAGCACAGCCCTGCTTGGTCCACCGCACGAGGTGAGGAGGAGCACCAACCGGGCCTTCAGGTCCTGCCCTGGGCCCAGCAGCAACCTCTGTCCTCACGCTGGGGTGTGCCTCCCTCATGTATGTGTGTTACGCACAGGAGCCCCTGCTACCTCAGGGGCTGGCTGCTGGCTCACGGAGCCTCTGCTGGTTTTTTGGTTCAGTGACTCTTTTGAGATTCTTCTGCAGTAATACATACAGGGGTAGGAATTGACTTCACTGCCGTAAGCAAGTGCAGGCGTGCTGGTTCCCCTACTCTGTGCCCACGGAAGTCCCGTGATGAGGAGAATTCCCGGAACTCACCGTCTCCTAGGAAGACACACCCATCGGTGATTAAATACAACCTGTCTGGCTGTGATTATGCAAAATTATGTATACCAATAATTAAAACAGTATTTACCTTCAAACCATACTGGAAGCGTTTACTAAAATAAATATCTCTGACTATTAGAAATATAATTCATATAGTTATTACGGCTATCAAATAAAATTCAGGAAAAATTACTTCATATTTAAAGAGTTACAACTCTCAGATTCAGAACTGGCAAAAAAATAGTTTGTCTCAAAAAGAGATGTTTTAGAATAGCACTCCATTAAAACTAAGGTGTAGAGAAACAATTAGAGAAGAAACACAAATAAGCCCAGGACAACTCATAAAAACTTGATAAAAAGAGTTTGCATTGCTTAAAAGAAAACTAAGGAAAAATGATTCAGTATGAAAGTTGGGGAGATAGCTCAGTTTCTGCAGGTAGTATTTATGTTGAGTTTTACTTTGTTTTGCTGTTGGTTTGTTTGTGTTTCTAGTAAGAGCAGGTGGCACCCGTGCTGGGCGGAGGACGTGCTCTCCCAGGTTCCGGTGTCAGTGGGCAAGCCTCGCCTGAGCGCCCCTACTTGGAACACCCCAGATGATTATTAAACTGAAACGATTATTTAGAACACACAATAGAACAAAATATTTCTACTAGGTAGAGCATTGTTATCACTTAACCGCCTGGAGTCACAGGCTTTAGAAACGCGGATTTGCCGTGACTTTGAGACTGTTTCGTGCTCTCGACAGACTCGCCCTGTGGTGCCCCCAGCACAGCCCTGCTTGGTCCACCGCACGAGGTGAGGAGGAGCACCAACCGGGCCTTCAGGTCCTGCCCTGGGCCCAGCAGCAACCTCTGTCCTCACGCTGGGGTGTGCCTCCCTCATGTATGTGTGTTACGCACAGGAGCCCCTGCTACCTCAGGGGCTGGCTGCTGGCTCACGGAGCCTCTGCTGGTTTTTTGGTTCAGTGACTCTTTTGAGATTCTTCTGCAGTAATACATACAGGGGTAGGAATTGACTTCACTGCCGTAAGCAAGTGCAGGCGTGCTGGTTCCCCTACTCTGTGCCCACGGAAGTCCCGTGATGAGGAGAATTCCCGGAACTCACCGTCTCCTAGGAAGACACACCCATCGGTGATTAAATACAACCTGTCTGGCTGTGATTATGCAAAATTATGTATACCAATAATTAAAACAGTATTTACCTTCAAACCATACTGGAAGCGTTTACTAAAAATAAATATCTCTGACTATTAGAAATATAATTCATATAGTTATTACGGCTATCAAATAAAATTCAGGAAAAATTACTTCATATTTAAAGAGTTACAACTCTCAGATTCAGAACTGGCAAAAAAATAGTTTGTCTCAAAAAGAGATGTTTTAGAATAGCACTCCATTAAAACTAAGGTGTAGAGAAACAATTAGAGAAGAAACACAAATAAGCCCAGGACAACTCATAAAAACTTGATAAAAAGAGTTTGCATTGCTTAAAAGAAAACTAAGGAAAAATGATTCAGTATGAAAGTTGGGGAGATAGCTCAGTTTCTGCAGGTAGTATTTATGTTGAGTTTTACTTTGTTTTGCTGTTGGTTTGTTTGTGTTTCTAGTAAGAGCAGGTGGCACCCGTGCTGGGCGGAGGACGTGCTCTCCCAGGTTCCGGTGTCAGTGGGCAAGCCTCGCCTGAGCGCCCGGCTCCTCCCCGCGCACGAGCCAGCCTGCGGAGCCACTGCTGACGAAAGCTTGGGTGCCGCCAGCCCAGGACCAATAAAACTGATTTTTAAAAATTCCTTGCTATTTACTCCAAGTGGACAACCTACATTTTAAGGAGCTATATTTTCTCACTTCAAACGCTGTATGATTCGGAATATTTGTTTGGTTTTGTATGCTTAGATTTCAAGGAAACTGAAAGCATAGAGAATATCTTAACTTCATTTCGTAACTGTAGAATGTAGGGCTTGTGAGAGAGAAGAAAAGGAAAAACATCAATTTATTTAAGAGAGAAGTGCACACAACAAATATTTTTGTGAGGAACAGAATTTTGAATTATGATAATTTGGTGTCTTGAAGGATCTAATTAGGATAACAGTTTCTTAAAGAAAAAAAATACTACCTAGCTGATAATAAAATATTATGGCTCTCTGCAAAGGATATAATGAGATATTTTTCCATTCTCCTGTAATGGTCCCTGACATTCCCAGGGTTTCTCTTTTATAAATAATGTGGCCATGAAGATGATTTTGTGTCTCCTTGGGATTTGTGTGATAGGTTCCTCGAGATGCAGACGTGGGCGGAGATAAGCCGACCTTCCACTGTCTCACTAGTTTCAGACGGCTGCCTCCGGCGTCTGGGGGCGCTTCCCTGACGGACCCGTGGTGGAGAATCCACCTGCAAAGCAGTAGGCTGGGATGGGATTCTTGGGTTGGAAGATCCCTTGGAGAAAGAAATGGCAACCCACCCAGCCCTCTCGCCTGGGAAATCCCACAGCCAAAGAAGCCTGGTGGGCTGCAGTCCCTGAGGTCACAAAAAGTCAAACACAATTTAGTAATTAAACAACAACAGGTGTTTGGGGTAAGCAAGGCCTCTGAGCAGCCCTTCATGATCTCGCGTGGCTTTAGAGGCTGAACGGATCGCGGAGTTGCCAGGCTTGGTGCATTTTTAGCCGCCTGGTGAGTGTAACTGGTGTCTCTGAGCTTTCTCTTGCGCCACCCTGACTGCTGGTGAGGCTGTCCTTGCTGTGTGTTCTTATCGTTCTGGGTTTCTCATCTGTGCACAGACTCTTTTGTATTTTGGTTTTGAACTGGGTTTTGACATGTTTGTATTTTCACAGCATCTCTCCATACTGTAGAAGCTAATTCTCCGCAGACCACAGGGGCTCCCTACAGCTCTCTAATATGTCTTGATATCTAGTAGGAAAACTCACCATTCCATTTTATTTTATTTTTGTTTCATAAATTTTTAAGTGTCATTTTCAAGGTCCATGTGAAAACCTGTTGGAAGTTTTATTTGAACCACAGAGAATTTATAGATTAATTAGGAAGCAGAAGGCACCTTGGTGATAATAGGTGTTCCTATCCATGAACATGTATACAATTCCCCGATGGTTCTACAATTTCACTGAATAAAGAGTGGTAATTTTCTTTAATATAATTCGTTGGTTTTACTGAGTAAGAAAATATATATCATCTTCAAATTGTAATAGGATTTTTAAAAATCTTTCCAGATTTTACTTGTCTCCTTGGACTATTATCTAAGAATGTAGCCTAAATGGACAATTACTGAAAGCATGGTGCAGGGTAGAAATACTATTAGTGGTCGTCTCTATCTTTCTTCTTATTACTAAAACGTTTGCTCTGTTCTCTGGCAAATAATCTTTACTAGTTTTCTGGAGTGTTCGGTTCTTTTGGTTTCCTAGGAGTTATTTTTAAAAGTAATAAGTGGGTATTTACTTTGTTTAATGCCATTTTTCAGTATCAGTTAGGAGGATAATATGATTGCTCTTTTTAGTTTGACAGCAGTTTTCTCAGATTAATATATTTGTATTATTAAAATGACTTGATACTTCCTAAATTCATTCTAAGTTTGTCTTGATATATTGTATCATTGTGGCTCTTTTGTGTGTGCTGTGTTCATATTTAGCTACAGACGATTCAAACGACAAAATAAACAATCTTGGCCTAATAGATGTAAAAGTCCACCCTCAAATCTTAGGCGTGTTCTCCTCAAGCACACTTTCTTTTAGATTCCTCTCTATTTTCAGAACTTGCTCCTTGGGAGATGCTCAGTCGCTGGGGAAGGAGCTGCCGTGAGGTGGAATCAGGTGAGCCGGCCGGGTGTGCGGAGCTCCGCCCGCAGCCTGAGCCGCAGCGTGGATGTTCACCCACTTGCCCTGTGGGCCTTCAGGGCTGCGTTCCTTACTCTGTAACCAGTGACTTTATGGATACCGCCTTTTAGTGGACCTTGGCTGGTCATGTCCCCACACAGGGAAGAATAACCCCAGCACTGGAGGTGCACTAAGTCGGACCCCGGGGTCTTCAGAGCCTGTCCCGGCTTTGGGATCCCAACCGCGCACATCAGGAGCTCCGGGACGGGGGCTGCAGATGGTGCTGCGGGAGGCTCGGAGGCTAGGCCCAGGAGACCCAGTCTGGGGAGGGGAGGCCAGCCTCCAGGGACTGGGGAAGCGGTTCACTGGATGTAAGAGGTAGCACCTACGAATTTACTTATATTTATATGTAATCCTGCATTTATTTGTTTTCCACTTCAAATGCCAAAAAATGTAAAAGTGAGTCTCAGACAAGATGTTCCATCAGCTTGCCTTAATGTGTGAATCTGACATCTTGTTCCCAGATGCAGACGGCTGTTGTGTGCCTTTAATTGTCAGTCCCCGCAGTTCCTTCCAGGAGGGAGGGAGGCCCAGTGAGACAGTAGGGAAGGCTGGAGAGTGCGGGAGGAGTGTGCCCCAAAGGCCAAGGACACGGTTCCCATGCAACCCACCGTCTTGCCACTGACGCTTAGTTCCCTGCAGTAGATCAGATCTCAGTATTTTCCTGATAAAACTGTCTCCCCCACTAGAGTTCACACTGATATCCTAAATACACTTTACTTTGTTGTTGCTGTTCAGTCACTAACTTTATTTAGTTCCATCCTGGTTTGGGTGCCTGACTTCAGGATTGTATTGCGTGCCTGTTCCAAGTCTTGAGTGCTTCTCCCTGTTTCTACTCACATTATGAGAACTTGCTGAATTAAATTACCTGTGTCCTGCAAAACCTGCATGCAGGACAGAAAGCAACAGTTAGAACCGGACATGAAGCATGGACTGGTTCCAAATTGGAAAAGGAGTACGTCAAGGCTGTATATTGTCCCCCTGCTTATTAACTTGTGTGCAGACCACCTCTTGTGACACGCCGGGCTGGATGGCGCCCAAGCTGGAATCAAGACTGCCAGGAGAAACATCAATAGCCTCAGACATGCAGATGACTCCACCCTTAAAGCGAAGAGGAATTTAAAAGCCTCTTGATGAAGGTGAAAGAGAAGACTGGAAAAGTTGGCCTACAACTCAACATTCAAAAAACTAAGATCATGGCATCCGGTCCCATCACTTCATGGAAAATAGACGGACAAACAATGGAAACAGTGACAGTCTTTATTTTCTTGGGTTCCAAATCTCTGCATATGGTAACTGCAGCCATGAAATTAAAAAATGCTTGCTCCTTGGAAGAAAAATTATGACAAACCTGGACAGTGTATCAAAAATCAGAGATAGCACTTTGCCGATAAAAGGCTGTATAATCAAAGCTATGCTTTTCCCAGTAGTCATATATGGATGTGAAAGTTGGACAATAAAGAAGGCTGAGCACGTAAAAGTTGATGCCTTTGACCTGTGGTGTTGAAGAAGACTCTTGAGAGTCCCTTGGACAGCACGGAGATCAAACTAGTCAATATTAAAGGAAATCAAACTGAATATTCGTTGAAGAAGTGATGCTGAAACTGAAGCTTCAATACTCTGGCCGCCTGATGCGAAGAAATGACTCATTGGAAAAGATCTCGATGTTGGGAAAAATAGAAGGCAGGGGTAGAAGAGAAGGGGACAACAGAGGACAAGACGGCTGGATGGCGTGACTGAGTCAGTGGACCTGAGTCTGAGCCAGCTCCAGGACACGGCGCACAGGGAAGCCTGGCGCGCCACAGTCGGACAAAGAGTCGGACACGACTGCCCGTCTGGACGGAACTGAACTGGACTGAATGTCAGGCTACTTGCCTTTCTCTCTGTCTCACTGTTGTGTGAATGAGTCTGTTTTCTGGCAAATGGGGTGTGAGGTTTATGTTGAATTAAGGAGTAACGGGGCCCTGAATGCACACATCTGGCTCGTAAGCGGCTCCCACCCTCCTCCGTCCCCCCCCCTTCCTGAAGGTTTCTGGTCTCCCATGATACATGAGGTGGTCCTGGGTGTTTACTGCACTCAAAGCAAAATTCATACCACACACCTCACTTTTTATAGTAACTGCAAAGGATTGAGATTACCTACTTCGATGAAAACACCACAAACCATTACATTTAAAGTCAACTGTGTCTGTAATACTAAGACTTTAAAGCTGCTACCTTAAATATCTGTTACCGACTCATTCAATGTGCTATTGTAAGTGAACTGAATGTTAAAGAACCACAACTTTTTGACTAAAATCCTTCTTATACAATGAAATGTGTTTTAATTATTTTATGAATAAAAAGAACTTTATAATCCTATTTGTAAATGCTATGTGTAGTTTACTATTTTAAATGACAATTTTAGCTGTAGATGAATGTGTTTTTGCATCATAGAATTTAGGAGCTTAGACCTTTTTCCTCATGTCTATCACTTGGCTTTTATATGCTACACATATATTTGTGTGTATTGTGTAATATGTGCACATGCATTTAAAATAAAAACAAAGAAATCACACTTTTCTTAGCAGCTGTTACTAGTTTTCAAAATAGCTTCGTGGGGTGGGGTGCTCTTCACAATTAATGCCACAGTTGGGGTTAAGACAAGGATCTCTAGGACTGATGGATGAAGTTTCTTGTTAGAATAAAGAGTCTGAGAGAAGAACGTCAAACGAAATGTGGCTGATTGTGTTAGCAAAGCCGGTTCCTTCATTCTGGAGCTCGAAGTGAAGTGTCGGCCCCACTGGTCCCTAGGGCTTCCATGATCCCCACAGGCACAGTTGTCTCCACAAGAGTGAAAACGAAGAAGACATGGGGGCTTTGGAAGGGAGCGGTGTGGCCGTAGGCCACCCAGGGCTTTGAATCAGGGGCCTGGCTGGGCTGGGACTCTGGGAGTTTTCAGGCCCCCAGGACCTAGGATCCCACAGGCTCAGGCCGCAGCTAGGGCCTTGTTCACACTCCAGTCTCTCAGGAAGCACCTCTGTTCTGGGGGAGTCTCCCCTTGGAGGACACAGGGCCACATCACACCCAGGCCTCTGCAGACCTGTCATGGGGGTCGGCTGTCAATGGAATGGGAGGAAGCACCAGGTTTCAATGAAATGAAACAGTACCACCCACCAATCCTTCATCCCTGGAGTAGAGCCCCTCTTCCCAGGGCTTTTATGTCCTGGAGGAAAATTCCCACTCCAGGGAGAAGAGCTGCATCTTGCTCTCTCTACACAAAGCTCATGGCCGCCATTATTCTGAGAAGAGTTCAGGGAGCAGGGAGAAGGGGTGGGAGGAGCTCAGCTGAGCTGGGTGGTTTAGTCAATAAGGAGGCAGGGGGCTTCCCTGGTGGCCCAGTGGGTGGGGACACCGCCTTGCAGTGCAAGGGGTGCCGGTTCAATCCCTGACCTGGGAAGATCCCACGTGCCGCGGAGAGGCTGGACCGATGTGTCCAATGACCGAGCTGGAGCTCTGGAGCGCATGCGCCCAGAGCCAGTGCTCTGCGACAACAGAGGCCACTGCGATGGGAGGCCCACATGGGCCAAAGGATAAAAGATGGATGAAAATAGATAAATGAAAGACCAATAGAAGTGGCCCACCCACCCCCCTTCCCCCCCCCCAAGAAGTGGCCCGCCCGCTAACCCCCACAAAAAAGAGAAAAAAAAAAAAAAGGAGGCAGGATCAGGGAGGAAGACCTTTCATCTGGAGGAGACTCTGTGACCAAGACTGAAGGTGAGAGAAATCAGGCAGTTGTCTGGGGACTCACCCCAACGAGCAGGGAGAGGTGGGGGGTTCCCAGGCCCGAGGAGCCCTAGGGATTTGAACAACTGACCACTAAAGTAAAGGGTTGCAGTGCATGGCAGTGACCAGACCTGGAGGTGTGACTGAGCTGAGAATGACTACGGAAGGACTTGGGGGAGGAATGGTTGCAGAAGAGAATTTTGCAGAGGAAAAAAAGGAAGACATCAAAAAACTCCAAGCTTGGACTCTAGAGAACAGAACCATGTGTGGCTGGAACAGCGGTAGGGGAGAGACAGGAGCAGAGATGGACTCGGGGGAGAGAAGGGGGTCGAGTCAGGAGTAGAAAGTGGAGTGGACCCTGCTTGCCTCTGGAGCTCAGGCAGGCTGCTACCTTGTCTGCTGAGGGTGCGCATCTCCGCCTGCTCCTGGGCTGGGTGACGCCCACCCTGCTTGGTCTCCAGGCTCACTCCTCCTCGTGTGTCTGCTGTCACAACATTGCCCTGTGCCTGTAACTTTCCTTGGTTCTCCCTTGGACAATAACCTGGATTCCTTCATCTGAAAAGACTTGCCAAGAAAGACTCTGAAATCTTGGAGGAGAAAAGGCAGCATTCAAGTTCAGGTGTTTTAAGGCAACTTTTGGCCCTGAAGAAAACGTAAATTTGAGGATAATAAAAGAAGATGCTCTCTGTGCGGTAGGTGGTGGACCATGGAGCTCCCCAGCAATGGCCACTGAGATGGAGCTTGGCTATCTTCAGGCTGACCTCTCAGAAACGTCCCCGATCTTTTCTGGCAAAGCAGTGACAATGTCTCTATGCTTATGCACCTTGACCCTCTGCCCCGTCAGGGTGGGGACACTGGCCTGGAGTTCTGAGGGGCGGAGGCTGGTGTGGACCCTTGTCCAGTCGCCGCTGGAGGGCCGTGAGCCAAGAGCAAGGGAGCGCCAGGCCCCCAGGACTCACGGGGAGCAGCCTGCAGCGCCACCTGCTGCCCGGACCCTGAACGACCACCGCTCCCGCTCCCGGAGAGGAGCCGGCGGGGAGCCTGCCCGGCGCCGCCTCGGCCGGCTCTTGCCCTGGGGCTGCAGCCCGCGGGCTCCTCTGTCCATGGGGTTCTCCGGAAGACCGGAGTGGGCTGCCATGCCCTCCTCCAGGGGTCTTCCCCACCCGGAGATCGAACCCGCCCCTCTCGCGCCCCTGCACTGGCAGGAGGACTCTGCCTCGAGCACCCCTGTCTGAGACCAAGTCCCCACTGAAGCGGGACCCACGGGGGGCCTCCTGGGATCACCTGGTCTCACCTTCAGGTGCGTCTCAGCGGGTTCCCTGTCTGAGAGCAGCTTGGGCCCAGACACCTGCCGGGAGTGGGGGCAGCCGCCGCCCCGGGAGACCCAGTTCTTCAAAACCCACAGGACCGTGCCGCCGGGTGTCCGCGGAGGCCGGCAGGGCGGCCGCGCCGGGAGGCGGGGCGGGCTGGGTTCACCCTGAGAGCGGAGCGCACCGTTACCAGATCTGGGCTCTTTGTTGTCACAAATCACAGACGATTGACATTCACGTTGTTTTAAGTAAGTTGCCAGAAATGTGCTGATAGCAATCACAATAGTTCCAAAGACGAAATTGTGAAACAGTTCAGTGAAGCTTTTTTCACCCCGCCAAATCTCTTTTCTTTACATTTATAATGCACTGGCCTGTTTTCCCCCAGAAACACAGCCGTCATCGTTCCTTGAGCCAATGCCAAACTTGGAAAAACATAGTTCAGGTGTTTTAAGGCAACTTTTGGCCCTGAAGAAAACGTAAATTTGAGGATAATAAAAGAAGATGCTCTCTGTGCGGTAGGTGGTGGACCATGGAGCTCCCCAGCAATGGCCACTGAGATGGAGCTTGGCTATCTTCAGGCTGACCTCTCAGAAACGTCCCCGATCTTTTCTGGCAAAGCAGTGACAATGTCTCTATGCTTATGCACCTTGACCCTCTGCCCCGTCAGGGTGGGGACACTGGCCTGGAGTTCTGAGGGGCGGAGGCTGGTGTGGACCCTTGTCCAGTCGCCGCTGGAGGGCCGTGAGCCAAGAGCAAGGGAGCGCCAGGCCCCCAGGACTCACGGGGAGCAGCCTGCAGCGCCACCTGCTGCCCGGACCCTGAACGACCACCGCTCCCGCTCCCGGAGAGGAGCCGGCGGGGAGCCTGCCCGGCGCCGCCTCGGCCGGCTCTTGCCCTGGGGCTGCAGCCCGCGGGCTCCTCTGTCCATGGGGTTCTCCGGAAGACCGGAGTGGGCTGCCATGCCCTCCTCCAGGGGTCTTCCCCACCCGGAGATCGAACCCGCCCCTCTCGCGCCCCTGCACTGGCAGGAGGACTCTGCCTCGAGCACCCCTGTCTGAGACCAAGTCCCCACTGAAGCGGGACCCACGGGGGGCCTCCTGGGATCACCTGGTCTCACCTTCAGGTGCGTCTCAGCGGGTTCCCTGTCTGAGAGCAGCTTGGGCCCAGACACCTGCCGGGAGTGGGGGCAGCCGCCGCCCCGGGAGACCCAGTTCTTCAAAACCCACAGGACCGTGCCGCCGGGTGTCCGCGGAGGCCGGCAGGGCGGCCGCGCCGGGAGGCGGGGCGGGCTGGGTTCACCCTGAGAGCGGAGCGCACCGTTACCAGATCTGGGCTCTTTGTTGTCACAAATCACAGACGATTGACATTCACGTTGTTTTAAGTAAGTTGCCAGAAATGTGCTGATAGCAATCACAATAGTTCCAAAGACGAAATTGTGAAACAGTTCAGTGAAGCTTTTTTCACCCCGCCAAATCTCTTTTCTTTACATTTATAATGCACTGGCCTGTTTTCCCCCAGAAACACAGCCGTCATCGTTCCCTTCCTCTCAGTGGACCACGGCCGTGTGCCCAGGCTCATGGCGGACAGGCTACCTGCCCCGTCCACCCTGTGGGCCAGAGTCCCTGTGCAGCACTGACCCGGTGACCACACAGTCATGTTGATCCAGTGAATTCACGAAGAGCTAAATGATATGAAACAGGCTTAATTTATATTTCCAATTCTGACACCCAGCAGGGGTGCTTTTTCCTCAGAGCAAGCAGATCCGTGTAGTCTGACACTGGCTGCCTGGAGCAGCCCAGGGTGAAGAGCCCGGGCCACAAAACTGCCCCCTCTCAGCCGCCCGCCGGCCTCCCAAGCCTCTCCCTGTGCTTCTCGCTGAGCCGTCGGGGCTCTGGCACCTGCGGGGCCTTCGCCAGGCAACCAGGGGCAGAATCAGAACAGTCCCAGCTCCTTGCAGTTGTAAAGATAACTGGGAAATTTTGACCATTACACATGCAAATGAAAAATGTTGCGGCCATGTCAGTAAACAAAGGATGCTGCAGTCCTCCGGCCACTAAAACCACCCCCACGGCCCACCCAAGGGAGCTCAGGAGGGGCAAACACAGGACGCTGGCTGCAGCCTGAGGTTCGGATCCAAGGACTGGTGCCAGACAGTCCAGACGCCACCTCTCCCCACACGTGGTTTCTGCTCAGCCGCCCAGGCGTGCCCAGCTCTGTGCAGCTCTGTGGCCCGCGGGGCACTCCAGGCCTGCCTGCCCGCCCCATCTCCTGGAGTTCGCCCACGTTCATGGGCTAAATTCCTTAGCTAGAGATTTAAGTGTTCTTAAGACTATGGCTTTCTTTTATGAATAGTAATCTTTCGATGTTGCAACTACTTAGTCTTTGTTGCACAACCTCCTAGAGATCCCGGCTCCTTCCTCCCCTCCTCGGAGCCGTCCTCAGAGCCACAGGAGAGGCTGTGTCCAGGGCTTACATCCTCAGTTTCGTCCTTTGGGTAAAACACCATTCTCAACTTTCAGGTTGTGCGTGTTTTTAGTCAACATACATATGTATATATTTGTATAGTAAACATACTCATTGGAAAAGACCCTGATTCTGGGAAAGATCGAGGGCAGGAAGAGAAGAGGGAGACAGAGGGTGAGAGGTTGGATGGCATCACCGACTCAATGGATATGAGTCTGAGCAAGATTCAGGAGATGGCGAAGGACAGGGAAGTCTGGTGCGCTGCAGTCCATAGGGTCACAAAGAGTCAGACACAACTTAGCCACTGAAGAACAACAACATATATTTTACAAATAAGATTTTCCCAAGAGAAAACACCTGGCTCAGCTGACAAGCGCTTGCACACACAGTGCGTGCTTCACAGTGAGCCTCTGACACAGGATGCAGTTTACATAGGCATCGTGCCCAGCTCTGCCCACAGGGCAGTGTCGGCGGGTGCCGGTGCTCTTCTCAGGGCCGTGTCCCCTCCTCTGCTCCCTGGTGGGCTCACACGCAGCGTCCAGTTGAGGAAACCAGGCAGACAGACCCCTGCGCTGCCAGGCCCAACCCATCTGCAGGCGTGTCTCACAGAGACAGGCTCTAGCTCTTTAGCTTAATCACTTTTTCCATTTACAAAGCGGCATTGTTTCCTCGCAAGCCTCTCCATGCGCTTTTCGATCTTGGAAAGGTTAAGTGTAACATACAGATTTCCAAGGTATAACTGTGCTGGTCTTTTCTAATACAGATTCGGCAAAAAAAAAAAAAAAAGAAGAAGAAGAAGAAAAAAGAAGAGGGACTCTGAGAGGACCAGGGCCCCAGATACTTCAGAAACAGGTGATCGTAGAGGAGCTGAAGGCACGTCTGTCCATCCCAGAGGACCTGAAGAAACTGCAAGTGTGGCCTGAGTTCCACTGACCAGTGGGTTAGGGACTGTGGGTCACACTTCCTGGCAACCCTTGGTTCACATAGATGAGGTAATATTTTCTAAAGGACTCTGAAGTGCATCTTTAATGAATTAAGTACAAGACACCTGCAGATGATTGAAGTAACACATACCTTTAGGTGCAATCTCAAGCTCTCAGAAACCACACGTTGTTATGGGAATCAATACCACGGTCATTTTGTATTCCCGAAATATGGGCTTTGTGCCAAGCACATCTGTCTTGGTAGAAAGAAAATCATTTTCTCAATTTTCATGCCATTGCCTTTGCTAAAATACTCTTTTGAGTTTATAGTTCAGTGCAAACATCTTATTTTTTTTTTCCTGTAGACTTCATACTTCTATAGAACTATCCAGAAAACAAATTGGAAGAATTACTTTAATTCTTCAGTAAATATTTGCTGGACACAACTCTGGGTGCCATGGGGAAACGTGTAAATAATGACACAAGCTCTGGATTTTAATATGCCTAGAAGCATTTTTATTTGATTTTTATATGATCTTGTCCATATCTTAACGGAAATTATTATCTGGTTAGATAATCTATAAGCATTTAAAGGGACGATTAAAATCAAAATAACATGTGCTAGCATTTGTTAAGTAATGTCAATGTGCTGGACCCCAAATTAAATGCATGCGATCCATAATGTTCCCCAATTTCCACTGGAACACGGTGGACGGGTATCAGTCATCCCTGTTCCCAGCTGAAACTCAGGCCCAGACAAGTCACCTGTGAGTGACGGCCTGGCTTCCGGAGGAGCACCAGCAGTGGGAAAGTGGTGGGAGAGGGTGGCATGGGTGCCATTCAACGTACGAGTTAAAGACGGAGGGCAGCAGTGAGTATGGAAGGGTCCTGTTGGGTCCTGTTCACTTTCGCCCGTCAGGCACTGGCCTGGTGCTGCCTGGGTGCCCCAGTCGGAGAGCTGGCTCAGAGGGGGTTTCCCGGGTCTGGCCTGTCCGCCTACAGCACCCCCGACAGGCATCTCCGCAGAGATCTCGGCACCTATCCCAGGGCAGCCTGGCCTCCAGAAGCTGCAGCCAGAGCCCCTCACGAGACTGTCCAAGGAGCGATGGGACCCCTTCCCCCGAAAGGCTGGGCCTGCACCGGGGGCGTCGTCCTGAACAACTCGCCTCCTGAGATCGGGAGGGAGCAGCGAACACAGCACCCGGGTCCTGTGGATGGGCGTCGGACAGTGGGTCCTGGGAGATCGGCGTCTTCTCCTCCGGGGCACCATCCGCAGAGGCTGCAGGGAGGACAACTTCCCAACACGGCTGGTTTCCCGTCTTTCCTACTCCGAGCCCATTAGGGTATTTGCGTGATACCAAATCATGGGAAACATTAAGTGTTCAGACCATTCTGTTTACTCGGGTGAATGCAATCGAATCGATAACAGTTGTGCCCAGAGTCTGGGGAGTGATTTTCTGGAATGGATTCTGAAATTTCTGCAGCTCAGGGGGGTGGGCGTTGTCAGGCTGTGTGATGGAGTGTGGGTCAATTAGAGAGCATGATGCTCTAAATTAATGCCACATGGCCGTGTGCTCGGGCTGCTTGACAGCCCTTGGTTCTTAAAGGGACTTGACAAATGAGCTTATGGGCCTGTTTCTCTTCCTCGGGCCCGAGATGAAAAGGTGATTCTGCAGAGTCCAGATGTAATACCGGTCATGCTTTGCCCCGGGACTGCAAGCGGTGTAGCTTCCCAGGGGTCCCCTACCCACTGGAACACGGTGGACGGGTATCAGTCATCCCTGTTCCCAGCTGAAACTCAGGCCCAGACAAGTCACCTGTGAGTGACGGCCTGGCTTCCGGAGGAGCACCAGCAGTGGGAAAGTGGTGGGAGAGGGTGGCATGGGTGCCATTCAACGTACGAGTTAAAGACGGAGGGCAGCAGTGAGTATGGAAGGGTCCTGTTGGGTCCTGTTCACTTTCGCCCGTCAGGCACTGGCCTGGTGCTGCCTGGGTGCCCCAGTCGGAGAGCTGGCTCAGAGGGGTTCCGGCTCTGGCCTGTCCGCCTACAGCACCCCCGACAGGCATCTCCGCAGAGATCTCGGCACCTATCCCAGGGCAGCCTGGCCTCCAGAAGCTGCAGCCAGAGCCCCTCACGAGACTGTCCAAGGAGCGATGGGACCCCTTCCCCCGAAAGGCTGGGCCTGCACCGGGGGCGTCGTCCTGAACAACTCGCCTCCTGAGATCGGGAGGGAGCAGCGAACACAGCACCCGGGTCCTGTGGATGGGCGTCGGACAGTGGGTCCTGGGAGATCGGCGTCTTCTCCTCCGGGGCACCATCCGCAGAGGCTGCAGGGAGGACAACTTCCCAACACGGCTGGTTTCCCGTCTTTCCTACTCCGAGCCCATTAGGGTATTTGCGTGATACCAAATCATGGGAAACATTAAGTGTTCAGACCATTCTGTTTACTCGGGTGAATGCAATCGAATCGATAACAGTTGTGCCCAGAGTCTGGGGAGTGATTTTCTGGAATGGATTCTGAAATTTCTGCAGCTCAGGGGGGTGGGCGTTGTCAGGCTGTGTGATGGAGTGTGGGTCAATTAGAGAGCATGATGCTCTAAATTAATGCCACATGGCCGTGTGCTCGGGCTGCTTGACAGCCCTTGGTTCTTAAAGGGACTTGACAAATGAGCTTATGGGCCTGTTTCTCTTCCTCGGGCCCGAGATGAAAAGGTGATTCTGCAGAGTCCAGATGTAATACCGGTCATGCTTTGCCCCGGGACTGCAAGCGGTGTAGCTTCCCAGGGGTCCCCTACCCACTCCACGTGGTACCAAGGCACCACACGAACTGGTTCTGTTCCGTTCAAACTGCTCCCAGCGAAGGACCTGGCAGCGTCAACGGAAACCCAGGGTTGAACTAAATAGCTACAGGAAAAGAGCAAAGTAGCCAGGATAGTGTGTCGGTAGTCGGGCCTCTCGCCCCGTTGGTACACGCATGGCTGTGTAACAGCTGAGCTCACTCACAGCATGTGTGTGTGCCTCACGACGTGCCTGCCTGCTGGGCCACCCGGCCTCTGTGAGCGCAGACGCCCCTCCTGCCGGGCCACCCGGCCTCTGTGAGCGCAGACGCCCCTCCTGCCGGGCCACCCGGCCTCTGTGAGCGCAGACGCTCCGCCTGCTGGGCCACCTGGCCTCTGTGAGCGCAGACGCCCCTCCTGCCGGGCCACCCGGCCTCTGTGAGCGCAGACGCGCCGCCTGGACAGCCCTGAGGCTGCTCTGGCCGCGCTACGGCTGTAGCCGCTGGGTCATCCATGACAGGAGGGAATCAGCGTGCCTGCTTCTGCAGCTGCCGGGCCGGTCAGGAGGGAATAACCGCGTCTGCAGTCCCGTTGGCTCCTCGAGTTTCTCCCAGCGTCCCCGCTCGCGCCTTGCCCGCCCTGGCTCAGTGACCAGCGTGAACAGCGAGACGCTCGACGTGGCAGCCAGGTCGGCAAGACCATAACCACGCTTTCCTCAGCTCAGGAATCGCTCTGGGGTCCACCGTGCGCCGGGCCTGCTGACCCTCCACAGACTTGCGCCCGAACAGGATGATAACTTGGTGAGAGGACCTTTGCGAGGGGCTCATGGGACCCTCTGTGGCCCCAGAGTCCGGAGCTTCCCCCACAAGCCTTTGCTGCTGAGACTTTCTACATGGGTTCAGAAAGGCTTTGCAGGTAGTCTAAGGGATTTCATCCAAAACGATATAAAACAAGGCCAGGCGAGGTGACGCCATCGGAAGACACAGACTCAGTGTTTATAGGGTGCAGAGCCAGGTCACAAATGAGCCAGAACCTAGGGGTGACCGGGGCTCTATAACCATCCTCTGGGACCCCACGTAGGAGGCCCGAGGCCATGATCCCAGACCCTCCATGGGGCCTCCGTGGAGGCAGGCAGCCACGGGAGAGCTGCCCCAAACAGAGACAGTCCTGAGGGAGGAAGGGGGGCCGGTGCCTCACCTCTCCTCAGTGGACTGTCCCAGGCTCCCAGTCTGCGCGGCCAGAACAGAGCACCCTCCAAGGCCTCTGGGGGCACGGCGCTGTTCTGGAAGCTCGTGTCTGGTCTGGGAGCCGCACAAGGTGGTGCCTGTGCTGAGCCCCGTGCCGGTGGGAGCCCTCGGCGGGGGTCACTCAGACCTGTGAGTGAGCTGGGCCTTGAGCATCGGGGCTTCACCACAGCAGCAGGTGCTGTGGATGCCCCCCCAGGGACCTGGCACGGACAGGCGCCCACTCCTGTAAGCGTCTGCGTCTAGGAAGCACAGGACGAGAAACAGTCAGGTGCAGGCACATTGCCTGAAGGGTGTCCTGGTGTTTACCTGCAATCATTCTAGTTCAAACTATGGCTTACTTGACATCCACTGGGACTTTTTTCTTCAAAGTTGAACTTGGCAGAAATGCACTAAAAATGCCAGCTGTACTCCTGAACCACAGGGCACACGAAACATTGAAATCAGAAGTGCTTCCAAGGAAACTGCCATTTAATCTTCTGAAAAGCAAGGGGAATACAATGATGGTTATGATTTCCACTTCAATCGAAGAGGGATCAGTGGTGAGGGGACCAGGCCCCTTTCACCCCAAGGGCACCGCCCTGAGGATCAGGCTTCCGATGGCCTGCAGAAGGCAGTGCAGAAGCAAGGAAGGTCTCAAAGGTATCCACGAGGGAGCCTTCATGGGACCCTCTGTGGCCCCAGAGTCCGGAGCTTCCCCCACAAGCCTTTGCTGCTGAGACTTTCTACATGGGTTCAGAAAGGCTTTGCAGGTAGTCTAAGGGATTTCATCCAAAACGATATAAAACAAGGCCAGGCGAGGTGACGCCATCGGAAGACACAGACTCAGTGTTTATAGGGTGCAGAGCCAGGTCACAAATGAGCCAGAACCTAGGGGTGACCGGGGCTCTATAACCATCCTCTGGGACCCCACGTAGGAGGCCCGAGGCCATGATCCCAGACCCTCCATGGGGCCTCCGTGGAGGCAGGCAGCCACGGGAGAGCTGCCCCAAACAGAGACAGTCCTGAGGGAGGAAGGGGGGCCGGTGCCTCACCTCTCCTCAGTGGACTGTCCCAGGCTCCCAGTCTGCGCGGCCAGAACAGAGCACCCTCCAAGGCCTCTGGGGGCACGGCGCTGTTCTGGAAGCTCGTGTCTGGTCTGGGAGCCGCACAAGGTGGTGCCTGTGCTGAGCCCCGTGCCGGTGGGAGCCCTCGGCGGGGGTCACTCAGACCTGTGAGTGAGCTGGGCCTTGAGCATCGGGGCTTCACCACAGCAGCAGGTGCTGTGGATGCCCCCCCAGGGACCTGGCACGGACAGGCGCCCACTCCTGTAAGCGTCTGCGTCTAGGAAGCACAGGACGAGAAACAGTCAGGTGCAGGCACATTGCCTGAAGGGTGTCCTGGTGTTTACCTGCAATCATTCTAGTTCAAACTATGGCTTACTTGACATCCACTGGGACTTTTTTCTTCAAAGTTGAACTTGGCAGAAATGCACTAAAAATGCCAGCTGTACTCCTGAACCACAGGGCACACGAAACATTGAAATCAGAAGTGCTTCCAAGGAAACTGCCATTTAATCTTCTGAAAAGCAAGGGGAATACAATGATGGTTATGATTTCCACTTCAATCGAAGAGGGATCAGTGGTGAGGGGACCAGGCCCCTTTCACCCCAAGGGCACCGCCCTGAGGATCAGGCTTCCGATGGCCTGCAGAAGGCAGTGCAGAAGCAAGGAAGGTCTCAGTGAGGGAGGTATCCCACGTGGGCCTGACTTCATCAGGCAGGACTCCAGGGAGATCCGAGCAGCAGGTGGGGCAGGGAGACCCAGAATCTGCCCACAGCCCAGGAAACAAGGGAAGGGACCCCAAGGCCCGGACGAGATACAGCTAGGTTGCGACTTCAGCCTCAAGAGCTGAGCTGAGACCCAACATTACAGAGAATACTAAGACAGCTGCTAAAACTGGAATTATTTGCTATGACTTCCCAGAAAAATTCTCTATGACTGCCGCAGCACAAGTGAGATGCAGCACATGTGCTAGCATCAGGGTGGCCGTGCTGGCCCCTGGGATGCCCTCGGGGCACAAGCCTCTACGTCACCTGTTTGCTCCGCCATGCCCTCCTGGTCCACTGACGCCTCCCCCAGTGGTGAGGGCACATGCCTTTTCCAGTCAGGACTTTCAGAGGAAGCGAACTGGTAAACTGCAACCGCATGTGCCTCAGTTGTTACAGATCCGAGGCGACCGAGGCCGCAGAGCTCAGCACCTCAAGTGTGAGGCCAGGGGGAGAGAAGGACCCCGGGGAGAGAGGCAGAATCCCAACCCCGCTGTCACGCATGCTCTAGAAGAGGCTGGCAGGAAAGCCGCCAGGCCACCCGAGCAGGAGACGGGCCCTGAGGGCTCGTGAGAGGTGGCTGCACTCATCTCGAGGGGAGCTGCATCCTGGGGCCATCCTTGCTGAGGACAGAGCCCGGAGGCCTGGGCAGCACAAAGGAGGCGTATTTAGGACCAAGGCGTGTGTGTGTGCGTGTGTGTGCGTGTGTGTGCGTGTGGGCGTGTGCGCGCGCGCATGTGGGTCACGGGGTGGGGTGGTTTCTGGCTGTGACGGCATGTGGTGCTCTGGAGTCTCCGGCATCCCTGCTGCGGGGCTGGGCCGCCAGGCCTGCAGGCTGAGGGAGCAGACCAGCAGGTCAGCTCTGGCGATGAGGCAGACGGCCTCCACTCAGCGCTGAGGAGCCCCTGAGGCTCCTGAAGCCTGTGCTAAGGCCACATGGCTGGCACTCCAAGCGGAGAAGAGACCCCTCCGCCACTCGGCAGGGGCTCCACACACAGGCCTTGTTGAAATCCACCAGGTGAGCCGAGGAGCTGCTCCCGCGCGTCTGTTCCCGACTCCGCGTCCTCGGGCTCAGTGTGAACACGTCTCCTCCTCCGCCTCCCCCTTGCCCCAGAGCAGAGCTGGTCGGGGAGCTGCCATCAAGGGCTGGGCAGCACTAGCACCCAAGTGACAAATGAAAGTGTCTTCTTAAAAAATGGTGATGTTAGCAACTAAGACTCTGAAACAAGTGAAAACACACAAGCAAGTTAATAAGTGGATAAAAGCAAAAAAAAGGTCACCTGTCGTGTTCTCACAGAAAAACATTGTTTTCTCCTAAAGTTGCAGTTAGGGTTGTTACCTACATCAATTTACATGTAAATTCCAAATTTCTAGCCCCTTTATTGTGACACAAACAACCAAATCAGCTTTTACGTTCTTTTTTTTGATGTTGAATCTTGGGAGAATTCCAGATCATATTTTCTCTCTCAGGGTTGGTCATAAATCAACCAGCCTGTCTGCTGTGACCACTGCTTGGCATGCAAGATGCCAGTTGTTACAGATCCGAGGCGACCGAGGCCGCAGAGCTCAGCACCTCAAGTGTGAGGCCAGGGGGAGAGAAGGACCCCGGGGAGAGAGGCAGAATCCCAACCCCGCTGTCACGCATGCTCTAGAAGAGGCTGGCAGGAAAGCCGCCAGGCCACCCGAGCAGGAGACGGGCCCTGAGGGCTCGTGAGAGGTGGCTGCACTCATCTCGAGGGGAGCTGCATCCTGGGGCCATCCTTGCTGAGGACAGAGCCCGGAGGCCTGGGCAGCACAAAGGAGGCGTATTTAGGACCAAGGCGTGTGTGTGTGCGTGTGTGTGCGTGTGTGTGCGTGTGGGCGTGTGCGCGCGCGCATGTGGGTCACGGGGTGGGGTGGTTTCTGGCTGTGACGGCATGTGGTGCTCTGGAGTCTCCGGCATCCCTGCTGCGGGGCTGGGCCGCCAGGCCTGCAGGCTGAGGGAGCAGACCAGCAGGTCAGCTCTGGCGATGAGGCAGACGGCCTCCACTCAGCGCTGAGGAGCCCCTGAGGCTCCTGAAGCCTGTGCTAAGGCCACATGGCTGGCACTCCAAGCGGAGAAGAGACCCCTCCGCCACTCGGCAGGGGCTCCACACACAGGCCTTGTTGAAATCCACCAGGTGAGCCGAGGAGCTGCTCCCGCGCGTCTGTTCCCGACTCCGCGTCCTCGGGCTCAGTGTGAACACGTCTCCTCCTCCGCCTCCCCCTTGCCCCAGAGCAGAGCTGGTCGGGGAGCTGCCATCAAGGGCTGGGCAGCACTAGCACCCAAGTGACAAATGAAAGTGTCTTCTTAAAAAATGGTGATGTTAGCAACTAAGACTCTGAAACAAGTGAAAACACACAAGCAAGTTAATAAGTGGATAAAAGCAAAAAAAAGGTCACCTGTCGTGTTCTCACAGAAAAACATTGTTTTCTCCTAAAGTTGCAGTTAGGGTTGTTACCTACATCAATTTACATGTAAATTCCAAATTTCTAGCCCCTTTATTGTGACACAAACAACCAAATCAGCTTTTACGTTCTTTTTTTTGATGTTGAATCTTGGGAGAATTCCAGATCATATTTTCTCTCTCAGGGTTGGTCATAAATCAACCAGCCTGTCTGCTGTGACCACTGCTTGGCATGCAAGATGCCAGTGGCGGGTAGGGGTGGGCTCCGCAGCCCCGGAGTCCACGAGTCCTGATTCTCTTTGCTAGATCCGTGGGCGTGGGCCATGGCTGCGCCCTGGGGTCCTCTCCCCGAGCTCCTGCTGCTTGGACTCGCCCAGGATTCCGGTGGAATGCCCAGCCCGCTGGCGGAGGCCTCAGGGCTCCTGTCTCTCTGCAGGCCTGTCCTCTGCCCTCATGGTTGCTTCCAATTCTTGTAGACTCAATTTCAACTATTAGCCTTCCTTCTAATTTCGCTGTAGAAAAAGTAGGGGAAGAAAGTTAGTATCTCTAGACCATGAACTTTACTTTGAAACATACACCAAAATGTTAGTCATGGAAACAGAACACCTGTCTGCTGGACCGCATTCGAAAGAAACTCATGGGACACAGGACTGCCCGCCATCCGGCCGCTCCTAGGCGCGGGGCCGCGTTTCAGAGGACCCGTCCAGCGGGGACAGCACTCTTCCCTCTCGTGTTGCGACAACACAGGCATCCAAGTTGAGCATGTTTGTGCGTGCGCAGCTGGGTCTGACTGTTCGCGACCCCATGGACTGTAGCCCCCTCCCCCAGGCTCCGCTGTCCACGGGGTTCTCCAGGCAAGAATCCTGGAGCGGGTGGTCATGCCCTCCTCCAGGGGAGCTTCCCAGCCCAGGGATTCAACCTGTGTCTCTTATGTCTCCTGCACCAGCAGGTAGGTTCTTCACCACTGAGCCTCCTGGGAAGCCCCAAGTCAGACTGGCCCTGTGAAAACAGCTGCCGCGGTGGAAGCAGACCACAGGATGGTCCCACTGAGGCCAGTGAGGCCGTGCGGAGGCTCAAAGCTGGAGCCTGAGTCCCCAGCGGGAACCACTGTCCACACTGAACGCGGGACAGACACAGGCTTCAGAGGAGAAGGAGGCGGGCCGGCTCAGGCAGTCTCCTGTCTGCTCCCCAGGATGGACGGCCGGCCTCGTCCTGGGTCTTATTAAATCAGGCAGACGACCAGGGCGTCACCAGCTTCCAGCACACACCAACCCCAGGGGTCCCCGCCCTCTGGAAGGGCTGGTAAGGAGTGGAACTGTTTCCAGATCCTTAGGGTTCACTGGGGCCACAGGCTGCCCCGTGGCGTCCACCGCCCCTCTCCTCGACTCAGTCTGTCTCGAGACCGCCTTGAAGGACAGTTCACAAGCAGACCCGCGTGCTACCTAGGAGGCGGGGCTGGCCGTGCGCCCTGGCACCGCGGGAGGGGGCGCTCCCGACCCCCAGACGCCTGTGTGCGGCCTGCGAGCCTGTGTCTGGGCGCCCACGTGCTCTGGGCACGTTTGTTAACCCAGCTCAGGCGCAGGGGCGGACGCCCACTTGCCAGGGGTCTGCGGAGGACGCGCGGCCGCCCGCCCGGCCTCGTCCATGGGGCCGGCCGTCCTCGAGCGCCCCTGGCGGCCGCGCGTGTGGACACGAGCGGGGCTGAGAGGTTTGAATGGACCGCGGGCTCTTGGCGCCACCGCCAGCTCGGCGCGTCCTGGTCCCCCGATTTCCTGTGCGCGTCCTCCTAGCCGGGCGGCTGGGCTGAGCTGAGCCTCCACAACACGCGGGTCTCCGTGTGATTCTCATGTTTAGATGACACCCTGTCACCAGCAGCCTAGCAAGAGCAGTGCAGGGAAACTGAACACATGTGGGACATTTTAATCCTTACAGTGATCTTATGAAATGAGAAGACAGACGTTTCTGCTCTCTCACACAAAGGAAACTGAAATTCAGAAAAATCCATTGGTCTGGCTGGCCACACCCCGCCAAGTTCAGAGATCCAGGAGTCAAACCAACCTTTGACCTCAGAGACCACTTCACACTGGGTCTTGTTTCCCAGGGAGCGACATCCTACGCACTGCAAGCGTCTAAGCAAACCTGGGACGCTGGGAACTCCCTGTGCAGTGGACGGATCTGACAAAGGGGAGACGCTCCAAGGCTCCCAGGTGGTCGGGTCCCCTCCGCGGACCCATGTCAGACACATGAGCCTCCAAGAGCACCCAGCTTCTCGTGAGCACGTGAACCACTGCCACCAACGCAGGGACCTGCAACCGTATTCTGCGGCTCTTATTCCTGAATATAAGTTCATCCCGCGAGCATCTTAACTTGCTGTGGAACCAGGACAGTGTGAAGTGTGAAGGCCCTGGGGCAGCCGCAGCAGCTCCGCAAACACAGGAACCCAGCCTGTCCGCAGCTGCACCTCCACCCTCTGCCGTTTCTCAGCGTCCTGGCTGCTCTGCTCACCGCGGAGACTCCCGGCGCGGAACGGCGGCTGCTCTGCGTCGCTCACACGGTCCCCTGGTCACTGGCCCACCCGAGCAGGCGACCCGCCACAGAAGCGAGGTGACTGGGTGCTCTGCAGCGCAGAGGGGCCCAAGAGCCCCACAGGCTCCACCAAGTTCTTAAAATTGTGAAGCTTTACATAATACACCAAGCATGTTTTGAGATCCTTGGATCAACTTCTATACTGTCAAAATATAAACTGCCTGAATTTACAGCTTTAACTTTCACCATTAAATACTTGTAACTTCAACGCTCAGAACTGACCCACTTCACTTAAACTGAATCTACTATTTCGTTTGAATAACTACATCAGCAATGATTTGTAGAGAGTGATTTAAAGAGCGTAAAGCCTCTCTTGAGCAACTTCATGGCAACACATTCTATTTTCCGTGGTTCGCATGACAGTTCTCAGCAAATCCATCAGACCATGGCCCTGGCGTCCCCGTCCAGGGACGTGCGAGGCTGCGACGATGCAGGCGGTCACAGCCAAGTGACACGCAGTTCTCAAAACAGCTGCAGACACAGGGTCATCTTTATACAGTTTTATTTATTTCACGCAGATGTTGGCTAACGCGTAAATGTTTTCTGGTTTGACTCACACAGATGTGCATCAGATGCAAACAACAGTAAGCAGGCACTGCCTTCTCAGGTTCAAAATCCACACCTTTTCTCTCAAGCTCTGTGCTGAGACAGGACCACAGGAAGCCATGACTGGGGATGTGCCTTCTTTCACCAACGAGGAAACCCTCGGGGAAGCCCCTCGCCGTCATGGCCCCAGCACAGCAAGCCTCAAGGACCCCACGTCCTCTAAAGGGGCCACAGACTACACACTTGGGATAAAGTGCTCAAGTGTCTGGGGACATTCTGCCTCGTAGGGCTTCCCCAAGCAGGACACAGGAATATGTGTTAACACTGTAATTTAAGCCTCTGTATATGAAGCCACTAGGAACAGTTTAGAAACAAAAAGCATACGTGTTTGTGAAAGCAAAGCATAACTGTTTCCAAAAAACGGCACCCACTGCTGAACGAAAAGGCCCATGCCATGCTCGTTGGCTGATAATGAGTCATTAACACCAAATTTATAAGCCCAGCAGCCTTCCTGGCCACCACGTGTCCTGTGCCCGGGCCCAGCCCGACGGCAGAGCGGGAAGGGACCAGCTGTCCGTCCGGGCTCCAGAGAACTGGCCACCCTGGTCCTGCACGTGGAGGTTACTCGGGACGCAGTGGACTCTTCTGTAGCCACAGTGCCACTAAACACCCTGAACTGGTCATGCCAGAGGTGCACAATGAGGCACGATGTCAGGGGCAAGAAATTTAAAATCTGACTTCACGTAAGATACCGTCTTTTAAGTCAAATTTTAAAAGGTTCACTACAGAAGTTTAAGAGGTCGATGAGGGACTGGAAAAAAAGTTAAGGTTAAAAGCCCTAGGAGACGTGTCGAGAAAGTTCTGTGCGTGCTCAGTCACTCAGTCCTATCTGACTCTGTGTGACATCATAAGACAGCCCAGCAGCCTCCTCTGTCCGTGAAATTTTTCAGGCGAGAAAACTGGAATGGGTTGCTCTTTCCTGAAGCTTTCTAAAACTAATATCGACATTCACGAAATAGTTTCTCTACTAAGATTTGTAACTACCCACAAAACTTAATATATCTGGATTCAAGATTTAATTTCATAATCTGTCAAACTGTCACCTTTTGCACTTTTAAATATAAGTGCTTTCATATGAATAATTTTTTTAATTTGAAAATTATATTTTACTTATCTTGTTAAAATTATTTTCATTATTCACAAACTATCTTCTCAAACCCAAATCAGGATCTGACAGCATCACAGCCCATGGCACCACAAGTTAGAAAGAAGCTGAAACACAGGAATAGCATCAATCTTTTGTATTTCCCATAAAAACTTTTTACTTGTAACTTTCCTTCCTGAAAACAACTCAAGGGCTCCCGGCCGCTGCCTCCGTGGCCCCGACCCAGGGCCTCCAGGCGCCGCACCAGCCTGGCCGGACGAAAGGCCGGTGGCTCCTCTGTTCAGTCCGGCGGCCACACCACCTGCGGAGGCAGCCAGTGAGCACACAGACCGGGGCGACGGGGCGACAGAGCTGCCCACGCGTGGCCAGCACTGCCTATCACTCCGTCACTGTCTCCAGGGGGACAGGACACCTGACAGTCACAGCAGGCCCAGGTGGCCGCACGGCCATGGGAAGGGGCCTGCCCGTCCCCACGTGTTTAGTCCAGCTGGAGAGACTGGGCACCACCGCAGGCCCAGAGCAGGCCACGGGTGACACCAGACAAAATCTGTCCTAACAGCTGGTCTGTGTGCGTGTTCCAGGAGTGAACGAGGCCGGGAAGACACACGCGTGGGGCAGGAAGCCGCCTGGAGCCAGAGCGGTGCGGTCACTCCTCTTTGGGCCTCCTCCTCGCTCTCCTCCGCTCCTGCAGGCTCCGCAGGTCGGTCATCACGGCCAGCGTCTTGCACACCCACAGGATCTGGAATAAACCGTGTAGCCGTGGTCAGAACCGGGCCCACGTCAGAGGACAGGGCGGGAAGCTCTGGGAGGCACGTACCACGATGACCAGGGCGTTGAACAGCAGCGGCGCCGAGAACACTATGGAGATGAACATGCCCCTCGAGTCAAAATACTGGTATTTTGAGAATAACCTGTTTTAAGAAGGATTTAAAGATTACCAGGCATCACAAATAGCATTCCTGTGACCTTCTCTATTTCACAGTGTCTTGGTGAGCCTGACCCTCACTGGGGGTAGGCAGCCCACCTTGGACCAGGGCCACCTGGACCTCAGGAACGCAGCTCCGCCGCGCAGGCCGTGCTACCCGGGAGCAGCAGGAGGCCCTGCACACGGGAGGATGAGGTGGGGGCTGAATCTCCGCTCCACACGTGGGCACCTCACAGTCCTGTCACGATGGGACCGTCCTAAGCCCACAGAAGGACCACCTCCAGGCCCTCTGGAGGGGTGAGAGCAGCGGCCTTTACCCACGGCCTCCAAGGGCAAGGGCAGTGAGGCAGGGCCATCCCAGGATCGGGGTGGAGGCAGCACGGCCAGGCTGCCCTCCAGCGTGCCTCTCGGTGGCCAGCACAGGACACATCTCATGTCACTGACTCAGCGACACGGCACGGCCCTGGGCCACAGTGAACGAACAGCACGCTGCAGAGGCCGGGGGCCGAGCTCACTGAGGGGCGATCAGGATGCACGTGTCCTGACTAGAACCAGAGGAGGCAAAGTGGAGAGGGGTCGGCTCCTGACCCAACAACAGGGGCACAGCCGTGACTGCTCTGAGACAGTGGGGCCAGCAGGCCAAGGGCAGACCCAGGAAGCAGGGCACTTCTTGGGCAGCACCATCCCCAGGGAGGGGAGGGGTTGGGGGAAGGCTTTGCTCCCTTCCCCAACTATCTCAACCTTCTGAGGAGTCCTGCACGGCCTCCTTCTCTGTCCTGAGAAGCCATTAGGAGAAGCTGCGACCCTCGCGGAGTGGAAGGCTTGGGGGCAGTTCTGGAAGGGGTGGGGCTGGGGGGAGTGGTGTTCACCCAGACAAAGGAGTGGCCGGTGACCAGAACCCAGGGGACCAAGCAAACCATGGGAAGATCACGAGCTCCCTCTCGTGGGTGAGAGCGCTCTGGACAGTGACCACCGTCTAAGGAGCCCAGGGTCGGGAGAGCGCGGGGTCTTCACAGAGGAGGGCTGGGCATCTCCTGAGTGTGTCTGCAGCTGACGGGGCCGGTCTCAGATGTGGCCCGCACGGCGGAGCCACTTACCTCCAGTTCATCGCCGCCACTTCATTGATGTACTCAGCACAGTAGACCAAGGTCACTAAGAGAGACACCCAAGAGAGGAGTCAGAGGACATCCACCGCCGCTTCCGCGCATCATTCAGAGCAGGGCGCTCGCGTGTGCCCGACAGACCGGCGTCAGGCTCCTCAGCGCTGTGGCCAGCGAGCTCCAGGGTGCGGGGGCCGGTCTGTCCTGCTCGCCCCCCACACTCTTCACAAGAGCTCTCACGTTAAGACAGGAAGGGGCATCCACCCGGCCGACAGCACTGTTCCTGCCACGAGGCTCAGGGCTGCACATCTGCTGCAAGGTGACCTCTTGTTTGGATTTCCCATCTTGCTCAAGGCAGACTGAAACGTCACCTCAAGGGGACTTTTTGCATTTTGTTAAACTACAAGCAAAACCTTCAATGTCTTCCCAACTTCCACAAGATTAAAGGCCCAGCCCAGCCTCTGAGGCCTGCCATCCTTCCTGTCTGAACAGACTGAAAGAGGTGAATAGGTAGACTTGGTAAGCCCAGCAGTTTCCAAGGAGGACAAGAAGGTGGGGGAACAAACATTTTCTAGCCAAAAATGTCTGCCAACAGAGAGATCTATTCTGAAACTAACTTTACTATCTCATGGATATAAACTATTTTGCATTGGAATGTCTCATTCAGTCTTGAGGGCAGGAGACCATCCTCTGGCGTATCCTGTTACTGCTGTGGCAGTGGATCCAGTAAGACCTTTACAGCCTTAGAATACTCTTATGGTTGTTAATTATCAACTGAAGAAGTATAAAATGCCTCACCTAAACTGGCTTCTGGGGGTAATCTACTCCCTTCCAGTGCCTTTGCTGAAGGCTTTCTCTATCTCTTTTCTCTTTAACAAAACCTTTTACTGCACAAAGCTCCGAGTGACCAAAGTCAAGTCTCTTGATTCTAAGGTATAAATCTTCTCATTTGGAGATCACAAATCTGACACCGTTCATGGTAAACTATCTACTGGTCATCTATCAATACTTCTTTTTTTTTCAATATATGTATTTATTTGACTGCACTGGGTCTTAGTTGTAGCATGTGGGATCTACTTCCCTGACCGGGGATCGAACATGGGCTCCTGCATTGGGAGCACAGAGTCTTAGCCACTGGGCCACCAGGGAAGTCCCTCACTGTTTCTAACCAGTCAACATCAGAGGTGCATTTTCTCTGACACCTGGCCTGACGCTGCCCTGTCGCCCATGTTCTCACGGGTGCCTCACTCCAGACACCAGGCCTGGGTCAGACATCTGTTCCTCATCTCACCTAAAGAAGAGATTTACTCTCTTTTTATTCCCCCTACTGGGGCTTCATTTTCTCCATGAAGTTTCCCTCGAATCCAGACAACTCTGTTCCTTCTCTAAAACCCCTGTGGCTCTTACATGCACAGATTTCATATTGGGATCTTATATTTCCTCCCCTGTGTGCACTCCCTGGAGCAAGCAGAGTGGCCGAGCCTACAGAGGAGAGCCCCGTGTGCAGAGTCAGCGTCTCGGCAAGCCCAGCTCCTGTCTGTGTCACGGGCATTCAACACCCTCCAGAGAGTGCAGTGGGTGCTTGAGAGACTCCATGAAAGTCCAGTATCCAAAATGGACCTTACAGGACCCAAGAGTGAAATACGGGAGGAACCTGAAATCAAAGTAGAGCAGACAGGAGGGTCAGGAGGCCTTACAAGTGCGCTCACACTGTGAGGCGGCGGGGAGCACACAGTCAGACCACACAGCGACCCGGCAGCAGGGCGGCTTACTCCACTCACCCAGGCACAGGAAGTGCCCCACCTGCAGCCTGTGCCTCTGGGAGGAGAAGCAGGTGAGCAGCAGGCAGAGCACGTGGAAGACAGCCAGCCCCACAAGCCAGGGCTCCGTCCAGTCGGTCTGCTGGAAGACACACAGCAGAAGCCCGTCAGGGACCACAGGCCGAGGCCCGGCTTCGCGCTCCCTCTCCTCTGAGACCGTCCAGAGCACCCCGGAGGCCTCAGGACTCGTGGAGGGCAGCACAGGGGAGAGAGGAGGGGTAGGTGAGGAGAGGGGCAGGAAAAGGAACCTCCCGGCATCCACATCCAGGGACTGTCACTCGGGTCACGGATGACCGTCTAAACAGCACAAGGGCTTCATTGTGTCAGACACAACTTCAAGGGGGGAGAACCTGAAGACCCTCTTCCCCAGGAGAGAAGAAAGTGAGGCCAGTTCGGAGTTGCACTCCATAAGGGTACCACGTCCTCCTCTCTCTCCCTACCCCTCCGCCCCTCCAGGTAAGGCTACAACTCCTATTTGCAGCTCCTTAGCCCAGAGTTTCCCAGGTGGCGCGAGTGGTAGAGAACCTTCCCACTAACACAAGAGAGGTAAGAGACTCGGTTTGATCCTTGGGGGAGGGCATGGCAACCCACTCCAGTGTTCTGGTCTGGGCAATCCCACGGACAGAGGAGCCCAGCACGCTGCAGCCCAGAGTCAGAGTCGGACACAAGAGAAGTGTCAGCACTTAGGACTCAGACAAGTGGTGATTAAAGCCTCGGGAAATCGGCACCACCCTCCCTAGGAGTGGCAGGTGGCATCCCTAAACTCAAACCCCCTCCCCAGGGGGAAGAGGGCTGGCGGCGTGGCCCGCGCCCGGCATTTGCTCTCGGCCGGCCCACCCACCCAGACTTCCCAGCCCAGGTCGCCCCGCGCCCCGCCCCCGGTGCCCGCCCCCACGCAGATCCCGCCCCGGAACGCCCCGCCCCACGCAGACCCCGCCCCCACGCAGACCCCGCCCCGGAATGCCCCGTCGGCGCTCCGGGCGTCCCGGTCAGGCCGGCAGTTTGGCAGGGACCCCCGTCCCCCAGCGGCCGAAGGGGCAGATGCGAATGCAGCGAGTTACCGTGATCACTGCGGGGATGCTGACGGGGAACTTGCTGACCGAGAATGCGGACGGCATCGCCATCGGAAAGGTTCAGCCTCACCACCGCCTTTTCGTCCTACCCGCCCCGCCCGGATAGGACCAGGAAGTCCTTCGGCGTCCTCTCGCGAGACCTCCACTTGTCGCGAGACCTCCACTTGTCGCGAGACCTCCACTTGTCGCGAGACCTCCACTTGTCGCGAGACCTGCAGTGTGCGGAAGCGGCCGGCCGGCAAGCAGGCACCCTGCCATCTCGCGGTATCTCTGCTGCTCGGGACCAGGTACAAATCTCGCGGTATTCCGTGGCGGTACACTAACTGTAAGGGGCTTTCCGGTAGACGCGGTCGGCTGTTACGGGGGGCGGTCGCAGTGGGCGGCTCGGAAGATGGGGCTCCCGGGCGTGCCTGCCTTCTCCCGGGGCAGCTCGCAGGGCCGGGTGTTTCTCAGGAGTGACCGGGACCTCTGGGAAGGCAGGGCCGGTGACCTGAACCATGGCACACAAACCAGCGATTTGGACCCTGAGGAGTGATCCCGGGAAGGACCTGCATAATCTCAAAATTAACTTCTGGGTTCTTCGCTTGATTGATTTCAGTCCTGCTTCACGGGGCTTCCTTATCTGAAGGGGATTAACATGATGGTGTGCAAACGGAAGTAGCTCAGTGGTGTCTGTCTTTGCCTTGGACAAGTGGCCCACCAGGCGCTACCGTCTGTCGAGGTATCCCGGCAAGAATATTGGAGTGGATTGCCCTTCTCCAGGGGATCTTCCCGACTCAGGGATGGAAGCCAGGTCTCCAGCATTGCGAGCAGATTCTTTACCACCTAAGCCACCAGAGAAGCAGAAACCCCTTTGTTGACCTATTAAGTATTCTAAGCACCTTGGTGGGATGGACTTTATGGTCTCACTTTCAGTGAGGAAAGGGAAAGTAAAGTACTCTGCCTAGGGAGAGAGTCCAGTGGTGGGTGAGACTGGGCAGGTTCCGGGTCACAGACTGCCAGATGATTTCCCCGCCAGCCTCTGCCTGGTCCCCGTCTAATTAACAAATGCTTCTCTAGTCAGGAGACAGTTATTCCCCAGAGTCGTCTGCTGTGGATTCATTGCCAGATACATTCTCTTCCTGAGTACAGCCTAGTCCCTAAATTCATTTCTCACGCAACTTTGCAGGCCACTGATCAGACTTGATGACATTTGGGTCAGAGGTCAGACTCAGCTCTTCTCTCACCTGACACTGGAGGTGTGAGATGAGGGCCAGCAAGGCTCTGGCTCTCCCGCCACGTGTCCAGGTGAGCATTCTGTGAGGATGTTTGAGAATACGAGTCTGCTGTCCTGCAGTGACGGTTCTTGGCTCTGGTGTTGGATGGTTATACTCAGCGTTCACTCCCCTGGCCTGTCAAGCAGATGGGTTGGAAAAATCAGACTTCAAAGGCAGTTCTTTCCTTCCTCACAGTGGCTTCTTATGCTAGGGCATAGAGATCAGGGCTCTTCCTGCCCCCACCCGCTCCAGCCGCGTGGTAGAGAAAGGCTGATGCAGAGTAGCTGGCGGTGTCTTGAACGCAGGGCAGGTTACATGCCTTTAGCAGCTGCTGCTCATTCCTCCAGTTCCCATGACAGCCTTGCCCTGGAAGTGGCTGGGTCAGCTCTCTGGCCTCCTGCCCCCCGGGGTACAGGCTGCCTTCACAGTAGCCATGGGAGAGTTTCTCTGAGTCGAGAACTGGTGGAGGAGGCATGTGGGTGTCGACTGAAAAGTGTTACTGTAAATGATGTGTTATTTCGTAGATAAAACTGAGACTTGAGCCCAGAATTCAGCCTCTCAGATGGCTCTGAGGGACTGTTCCCTAGAGGTAAGAGGGGAGCCAGGATATAGAGGTGTTTTTCCACAATGGCTAGGTACTCAGAACTAGAAAAGGTTACTATTAATTAAAGAAAACTAAACATCTCAGGTTAATCAAGTTGTGTTTTTCTTTGTATGGGAAGATGCAAGAGTCAGGGCTCACGGACGCCGTTCCTCTGCACCTCAGCTACTTGGAGCCAGTGTCCTGTGCTGTCTCACCCTGAGGCCCTCAGGGCCCCTTCCATTGTGCTGTCACCCTCTCCTCCACTTTCAGCTCGTGGACACTCCAGAGCCCTGCAGAGGAGGAGGCGAGGCAGGAGGCGGCCAGCAGGCACCGGGAGCGGGGCCCACGCAGGGTGTCCTCACGCCAAGCTTCCAGGCTGTGGTAGTGGCTGCAGGTTACTGCGTTTGTGCATGGTCAGTTTAGCTTTTCTTCAGTTATTGTTTTAAAAGCAGATAATTGCAAAAGCATGGAATTTTTGTTATCATGACTTTGTGATTAAAGCTGCTGAATTTCAGCTGCCGAGTTTAAGGAATATAAGATGAATCGTTAATGTAGGATACAGATTTACACTGAAGAGAAATAATAGCTTGTTTTTAGTCACAGATCTCCCTCTGCACAGAAGTCCAAATGTAATTCTGGCAGTGTGTCTCTGAATTGTTAGTTGTGACCTGATTGAACTGGTAATAATATGGCGATGGCACACTTTTTTCCTTTGACAGCAGGGTGAATTTTTGAGAAGCAGAAAAAATTAAAAACGTACCTTTTAAAAAAAAAATTACTTATTTTTCGCAGGGCCGTGTCTTCAGTGCTGCATGTGGGTTTTCTCTAGTTGCGGAGAGTAGGGGCCACTCCCCAGCTGCGGTGCACGGGCTTCTCATTGCGGTGGTTTCTTGTGTCTCAGAGCACTGACTCGAAGGTGAGCGGGCTTCAGTAGTTGTGGTGTGTGGGCTCAGTAGTTGTGGCTCACAGGCTTAGTTGCTCTAAGGCACGTGGGATCTTCCCAGACTAAGGATTGAACCTCCGTTCCTAGCATTAACAGGCGGATTCTTCCCCAGACTAAGTGAGCCTCTCAGATGGCTCTGAGGGACTGTTCCCTAGAGGTAAGAGGGGAGCCAGGATATAGAGGTGTTTTTCCACAATGGCTAGGTACTCAGAACTAGAAAAGGTTACTATTAATTAAAGAAAACTAAACATCTCAGGTTAATCAAGTTGTGTTTTTCTTTGTATGGGAAGATGCAAGAGTCAGGGCTCACGGACGCGTTCCTCTGCACCTCAGCTACTTGGAGCCAGTGTCCTGTGCTGTCTCACCCTGAGGCCCTCAGGGCCCCTTCCATTGTGCTGTCACCCTCTCCTCCACTTTCAGCTCGTGGACACTCCAGAGCCCTGCAGAGGAGGAGGCGAGGCAGGAGGCGGCCAGCAGGCACCGGGAGCGGGGCCCACGCAGGGTGTCCTCACGCCAAGCTTCCAGGCTGTGGTAGTGGCTGCAGGTTACTGCGTTTGTGCATGGTCAGTTTAGCTTTTCTTCAGTTATTGTTTTAAAAGCAGATAATTGCAAAAGCATGGAATTTTTGTTATCATGACTTTGTGATTAAAGCTGCTGAATTTCAGCTGCCGAGTTTAAGGAATATAAGATGAATCGTTAATGTAGGATACAGATTTACACTGAAGAGAAATAATAGCTTGTTTTTAGTCACAGATCTCCCTCTGCACAGAAGTCCAAATGTAATTCTGGCAGTGTGTCTCTGAATTGTTAGTTGTGACCTGATTGAACTGGTAATAATATGGCGATGGCACACTTTTTTCCTTTGACAGCAGGGTGAATTTTTGAGAAGCAGAAAAAATTAACAACGTACCTTTTAAAAAAAAAATTACTTATTTTTCGCAGGGCCGTGTCTTCAGTGCTGCATGTGGGTTTTCTCTAGTTGCGGAGAGTAGGGGCCACTCCCCAGCTGCGGTGCACGGGCTTCTCATTGCGGTGGTTTCTTGTGTCTCAGAGCACTGACTCGAAGGTGAGCGGGCTTCAGTAGTTGTGGTGTGTGGGCTCAGTAGTTGTGGCTCACAGGCTTAGTTGCTCTAAGGCACGTGGGATCTTCCCAGACTAAGGATTGAACCTCCGTTCCTAGCATTAACAGGCGGATTCTCAGCCACTGGACCACCAGGGAAGCCCTTAATGATGTGCTTTGAATGGGAAGCTAATGAGATACAATTTTTCCTTTCTGACAAAGTCAAGGTTTCTGAAGCTGATCTCCATGGTGGCCTCCGTAGATCCATAAAGCTCTGGAAATCACCGGGTTTCTTTTGAAGTCTGTTTACATGTGATTTTTTTGCAGAAAATGTCTAAATCCTTAGTTAAATATGCAAAGGGTCCACGGCACCTAGAACTGGAGAATGTTTACACATTCTGGACTGATCTTCTCTGTTCATTCCACTACGATGCACCTCCCAGTGTGACATGAGCTGGAGCCTCTCCCGGGGTGGGGCTGGAGAAGGGCAAGCTCACGCCCCTCCACGGCGTGGACTGAAATCACTCAGCTCCAGCTCACTGAAGATACCTGGCTCGGGAAGGTGGCTGTGAGTAGAATCATCACCAGGCGCTGGACCACCCCTGGAGACAGCTGGGGCTGCTGCACCTCCCGTCTGGAAAGTCGTGGATCACACATTTCTTCTGTTGAGCTCAGAGCCGTCCAGTTCTGGATGATTGTTACCAGTCCCTCTAATAACAGGTATCTTGATTGGATCAGGAATCCCACATTTCTTTGCCTTTTTGCCGTGAGTGAGTGAGCTCGTCAGAAGTGGTGTTCTACGTGACATGGTGGTGAATTAAGTGGTCACAGTGTCCATGGGGCATCCGTGGGAGAAGCACTGAGCCCCCAGCACCTGGTTTGGGGGGATTTCCACGTGCCTGACCATTGTGGACCTCCATCCTGTGCTCGCAGCCTGTGAGCATGTGAGTTGTAACCATGTGGACACACCACAAAAAGGAAGGAGTGGTGGCTCCAGGGACAGTGCTGACTGACCCTCACGGGACGGGCCGCTCGCCGAGCCTTCTGTGTAGCAGGGAGCACCTGGAATGCCAGCCTCTCAGCTGGCGTGGCCACTGTGGGAAACTTGGACGTTTGTCTTAACACCTGGATGTGCATGCTACAGGGCTTGGCATTTCTACTGGTAGCTGCATAGCCGACAGAATGCACGCATACGTGCCTGTGTTACCGCAGTTTTATTTATAACTGACCCGTGTGAAAGTACCCCGAACAGGCTCCCCCGGTTCTGCTGGGCGCCAGCAGCCCTCCCTCGTGTTCCTCGGCCCAGGGCAGCACCGGGCCGCCTGTGCACGGCGCGCTCTGCGTGTGCGCGTCTGGGCCCAGACGCCCCGGCAATCAAGGACACGGCTGCGCTGGAGTTGGCCACACCTGGCCCAGGGTGGCCTGGCCTTCACTAGTCACACTGGCAGCGGCCCCAGTTTCCAGAAGGGGCCGTGATACCTGTGTCTGCCCACGTGTGGGCATCGCACCGACATGGTCCAGGGCACTTCGGTGCCTGGGGACCTTGGTGCAGGGCAGGGGCAGGTCCCCATCAGGACAGCAGCAGGACCTCACTCCTCCTCCCTGAGAGGCGCCCGCCTGTCACCTTGACCTCTGTTTACCTTCTTCCTGGAGGGAGCTCTCGGGAGGTGACCCCCCCCCCCCGTCCCCGCCGCACAGCCCCACCCCGCCTTACCCCAGCTGGTGACCACTGGTCTGGAGGCTGCGCCCAGCACCGGTGAACCCGCCCACTGGCCCCTGGGGGCCACGGGAGCCCCTGTCTCCTCTGTCTTCACCTTTGTCATTTAAAGTTAGTTTTTTCCTCATGCAGAAAAAAGGAATTCCTTAATTTTTTTGTTTCATTTTTGTTTTTACATTAGCTCCTTCATGCTACCAGATTTCACTTTTCCATACTTATTTAGAAGGCACTTCAGTGGAAGTGGCAAGTACCTTTTGAACTCAGTCATACCCAACAGTTTCTCTTATCACTGTGAAGGAACTTTGAATGTGTGTCATTCTTTCACTAGGAAGATGTTTATAAACTGATACTACAGTTTCTTAAAGGTATCCTCAATAATGAAGTGAAAAACACCGTGTTTGACATGGAAGGGATTCAGGCCCTGGAGTGCTGTGTATGAATCACCAGCAGAATCTTATCACAGGAAAACAGATTCAGTTTTCAAGCACTGAGTTTTGAGAAGCATCTAAAATTCAATATGCACCAAATCTTCAAATGCTCTGAAGGAGGTTGTCTGCTAAAAAGCTCAATAGCATTGCATTGAACTTAAAAATGTGTCTCTTTCTAAGTCAGGCCACCTTACACGGGGGAGCAGTGCAGTGAGCATCCAGAAGACTCTCAGGTCCTGCCCTGAGCCACCGTGAGGACCTGGGACGGTTTCGCAGTCATTATGTGTTTGGTGTTGCCCAAAGCATTTTAAAAGGCTAGCGTGACACTTATTCCTAACCACAAAGCCAATATAATAAAGTTTAAATGCTTGCTCATAATATAAATCTCTAGCTGCTCAATTCTCCATGATGGAAATAAGTTCATCTGGCCTTCAGTCACACTGGCAGCGCCCCAGTTTCCAGAAGGGGCCGTGATACCTGTGTCTGCCAGTGTGGGCATCGCACATGGTCCAGGGCACGGTGCCTGGGGACCTTGGTGCAGGGCAGGGCAGGTCCCCATCAGGACAGCAGCAGGACCTCACTCCTCCTCCCTCAGCGGCGCCCGCCTGTCACCTTGACCTCTGTCTACCTTCTTCCTGGAGGGACCTCTCGGGAGGTGACCCCCGTCCCGCCACAGCCCCACCCCGCCTTACCCCAGCTGGTGACCACTGGTCTGGAGGCTGCGCCCAGCACCGGTGAACCCGCCCACTGGCCCCTGGGGGCCACGGGAGCCCCTGTCTCCTCTGTCTTCACCTTTGTCATTTAAAGTTAGTTTTTTCCTCATGCAGAAAAAAGGAATTCCTTAATTTTTTTGTTTCATTTTTGTTTTTACATTAGCTCCTTCATGCTACCAGATTTCACTTTTCCATACTTATTTAGAAGGCACTTCAGTGGAAGTGGCAAGTACCTTTTGAACTCAGTCATACCCAACAGTTTCTCTTATCACTGTGAAGGAACTTTGAATGTGTGTCATTCTTTCACTAGGAAGATGTTTATAAACTGATACTACAGTTTCTTAAAGGTATCCTCAATAATGAAGTGAAAAACACCGTGTTTGACATGGAAGGGATTCAGGCCCTGGAGTGCTGTGTATGAATCACCAGCAGAATCTTATCACAGGAAAACAGATTCAGTTTTCAAGCACTGAGTTTTGAGAAGCATCTAAAATTCAATATGCACCAAATCTTCAAATGCTCTGAAGGAGGTTGTCTGCTAAAAAGCTCAATAGCATTGCATTGAACTTAAAAATGTGTCTCTTTCTAAGTCAGGCCACCTTACACGGGGGAGCAGTGCAGTGAGCATCCAGAAGACTCTCAGGTCCTGCCCTGAGCCACCGTGAGGACCTGGGACGGTTTCGCAGTCATTATGTGTTTGGTGTTGCCCAAAGCATTTTAAAAGGCTAGCGTGACACTTATTCCTAACCACAAAGCCAATATAAAATAAAGCTTCTAAAATGCTAATGAAAACTCATAATATAAATCTCTGTAGCTGCTCAATCTCATGTCCATTGAGTCGGAAATGCAGAGTTCATCATGGGAAATGCCGGTCTGGATGAAGCACAAGCTGGAGTCAAGATTGCTCTGAGAAACATCAAAAATCCATCGCACCGGCACAGCCGCCGTTGTCCCCTCCTTCCTGACTTCTGTTCTTCCCAGCATCAAGGTCTCTTCCAGTGAGTCGTCTCTTCGTATCAGGTGGCCAAAGTATTGGAGCTTCAGCTTCAGCATCAGTCCTTTCAATGAATATTTAACGTTGTTTTCCTTTAGGATTGACTGGTTTGATCTCTTTGTTGTCCAGGGGACTCTCAAGAGTCTGCTCTAACACCACAGTTCGAAAGCATCCGTTCTTCGGTCCTCAGTCTTATTTATGGTCCAACTCTCATATCCACACATGACTCCTGGGAAAACCATAGCTTTGATTATACGGACTTTTGTTGGCAAAGTGGTATCTCTGCATTTTAATATGCCGTCTAGGTTTGTCATAGCTTTTCTTCCAAGGAGCAAGTTTTTTTTAGTTTCATGACTGTAGTCACCATCCACTGTGATTTTGGAGCCCAAGAAAATAAAGTCTGTCATTGTTTCCACTGTTTGCCCAGATGCCATGATCTTAGTTTTTGAATGTTGAGTTTTAGGCCAGCTTTTTCACTCTCCTGTTTCACCTTCATCAAGAGGCTCTTTAGTCCCTCTTCGCTTTCCGCCATCAGGGTGGTGTCGTCTGTGTACCTAAGGTTATTGGTATTTCTTCCAGCAATCTTGACTCCAGCTTGTGCTTCATCCAGACCAGCGTTTTGCATGATGTACTCTGTATGTAAGTTAAATAAGCAGAGTGACAGTATACAGCCTTGACCTACTCCTTTCCCAATTTGGAACCAGTCCCTTGTTCTGTGTCCTGTTCTGTTGCTTCTTGTCCTGCATACAGATTTCACAGGAGGCAGGTAAGGTGGTCTGCAATTCCTGTCTCTTTCAGAATTTTTCACAGTTTGTTGTGATCCACACAGTCAAAGGCATTAACATAGTGACTGAAGCAGAAGTAGATGTTTTTCTGGAATTCCCTTGCTTTTTTTATGATCCAGCGGATGTTGGCAATTTGATCTCTGGTTCTTCTGGCTTTTCTAAATCCAGCTTGGGCGTCTGGAAGTTCTCGGTTCACGTACCATTGAAGCCTGGCTTGGAGGATTTTGAGCATTACTTGCTAGCATGTGAAATGAGGGCAGTGGTGTGGTAGTTTGAACATTCTTTGGCATTGCCGTTTTTTGGGATTAGAATGAAAACTGACCTTTTCCAGTCCCAAGGTCCCTGCTGAGTTTTCCAAATTTTCTGGCATATTGAGTGTAGCACTTTAACTGTGATAGGTGATAGATGACCGTAAGTCACCGTGTCGGATTCTTGATCTCCAATGGAGAAGAATTCACATTGGGATCAGAAAGACTCGGCGATGGTCACTCAGCTTCGTGCAGTGAAAAGTTTATTAAAGTGAGAAAGGATAGGGAAGAGCTTCCAGAACAGGCACTGGAAGGGAGATAGAAGAGTATCCCCTTTGCATGTTTAAGCATGACAATTTGTATTTTCCAGTCAGTTGTTTAAACAATAGCTTAGGGTTGTAAGGCCTTGGAGTCCCACACCCACAACATGAGATCAGCCAGGGGACAGTCTCCGGGCGAGATGAGACCTTCTGGTGTAGAGGCCTTTCTAGACCCACAGCATCAACATAAAACAGTCAACTTAGTTTTGGGTTGATCTTATTATAACAAACATTTCAGGTTAGAGAAATACTTGTCCTTCTTTTTGTCCTTCACCTCCTTCTCCTTAGGGCCCACCGGCCTCCTTCAAATCTGCCTATTAATCCTAGTTTTTAAACCCTTTCAACACCATCATCTTTTAATATTTGAAATAGCTCAGCTGTAATGCCATCACCGCCACTAGCTTTGTTCGTAGTAATGCTCCCTAGGGCCCGCTTGACTTTGCCATCTAAGATGTCTGCTCTAGGTGAGTGAGCACACCACCACAGGGCCATGTTCAGTAAATCTTTCGTCCAATCATCTGCTGACGGCTGGGGCTGAGTCGGAAGCGGCGGTGGCAGCCTTCTCCAGAGGGAATCCCTCCAGCGCGCTGCACCAGGACTGCCCTTTCCAACCTGCGGCCCCACGGCAGCCGCTGTCGGCCCACGGCTGCACTGAGTCTCCCAAGCACTCGGAAGCGAGTCTGATTCAGTCTCTCGTGGGGTCCCTGCTCCTCTCTCCGGGTCCTGATGTGCACCGTGTTTTGCTTTTGCCCTCCGGGAAACTGTTTCCCCAGTCCTGCTCGGCGGCCCGTGGTCTGGCTATTGGCCACCTCCTCCAAGAGGACTTGTGCCCCATGCTGTGCCTCCAGGGCTGCCACAGGCTGCTGCTGACCCGCGCCTCCACGGGAGACAGACACGCAGAGGCAGGCCGGAGCCTTTCAGAGGCCACTGCTCCTTTCCCTGCCTCAGTGCATACAGAGTTCTGTTTGTGCCCTCCCAGCATCTCTGGCGGGTATGAGGTTTGATATTAAAAAACACCATTGCGGGCTTCCCCTGGTGGTCCAGTGGGTAAGGACACCGCCTCGCAGTGCAAGGGGCGCTGGTTCGATCCCTGGCCTGGGAAGATCCCACGTGCCGCGGAGCGGCTGGACTGATGTGTCCAATGACCAAGCCAGAGCTCTGGAGCGCATGCGCCCAGAGCCAGAGCTCTGCAGCGACAGACGCCACCGCGATGGGAGGCCCACAGGAGCCGAAGAACAAAGACAGATGAAAATAGAGAAATGAAAGACCAATAGAATTCAGATTTTGGCATCAACATAAAACAGTCAACTTAGTTTTGGGTTGATCTTATTATAACAAACATTTCAGGTTAGAGAAATACTTGTCCTTCTTTTTGTCCTTCACCTCCTTCTCCTTAGGGCCCACCGGCCTCCTTCAAATCTGCCTATTAATCCTAGTTTTTAAACCCTTTCAACACCATCATCTTTTAATATTTGAAATAGCTCAGCTGTAATGCCATCACCGCCACTAGCTTTGTTCGTAGTAATGCTCCCTAGGGCCCGCTTGACTTTGCCATCTAAGATGTCTGCTCTAGGTGAGTGAGCACACCACCACAGGGCCATGTTCAGTAAATCTTTCGTCCAATCATCTGCTGACGGCTGGGGCTGAGTCGGAAGCGGCGGTGGCAGCCTTCTCCAGAGGGAATCCCTCCAGCGCGCTGCACCAGGACTGCCCTTTCCAACCTGCGGCCCCACGGCAGCCGCTGTCGGCCCACGGCTGCACTGAGTCTCCCAAGCACTCGGAAGCGAGTCTGATTCAGTCTCTCGTGGGGTCCCTGCTCCTCTCTCCCGGGTCCTGATGTGCACCGTGTTTTGCTTTTGCCCTCCGGAATCTGTTTCCCCAGTCCTGCTCGGCGGCCCCGTGGTCTGGCTATTGGCCACCTCCTCCAAGAGGACTTGTGCCCCATGCTGTGCCTCCAGGGCTGCCACAGGCTGCTGCTGACCCGCGCCTCCACGGGAGACAGACACGCAGAGGCAGGCCGGAGCCTTTCAGAGGCCACTGCTCCTTTCCCTGCCTCGGTGCATACAGAGTTCTGTTTGTGCCCTCCCAGCATCTCTGGCGGGTATGAGGTTTGATATTAAAAAACACCATTGCGGGCTTCCCCTGGTGGTCCAGTGGGTAAGGACACCGCCTCGCAGTGCAAGGGGCGCTGGTTCGATCCCTGGCCTGGGAAGATCCCACGTGCCGCGGAGCGGCTGGACTGATGTGTCCAATGACCAAGCCAGAGCTCTGGAGCGCATGCGCCCAGAGCCAGAGCTCTGCAGCGACAGACGCCACCGCGATGGGAGGCCCACAGGAGCCGAAGAACAAAGACAGATGAAAATAGAGAAATGAAAGACCAATAGAAGTGGCCCGCCCACTCCCCTCCCCCCCAACCCAACCCCCGCCCTAAATAAATAAATAAATAAATAAATCTTTAAAAAAAAAAAACACCATTGCGCCTCTCCTACCGTCTTGTTGCAGCTTCTCCTTTGTGTGTGCATTTAAATGTATATAATTAGTAAACGTGCACATAGGCTCCTCTCCAGCAGCCCTCTGTCTGCGGGTCTCTGTTAGAGCTCTCTGTCCTGGGGTTAGGGGCTGTCAGATTACTCAGGAACGACGGAGGGAGACATCACAGGCCAGCCCTTAGTTTAGGGTCTTTGCACAGAATTTGGTCTCCTTCTAATCTGGGTTTGAATCTCATTATTGTAATTTATGAACTCATACTATCCTGGACAGATGACAGGGCTCACTGAGGGTGAGTGTCCTTATCACAGGGACCTCCCACCTGGAGTTCCATGAGTGTTAAGTGTGCTCCCATGCACACGCGCCCAGAGTGACCCGTCCAGCTTGTAAGCGCCCTGTGCCGACAGCTGCCTCGGGCCACGTGATCTGAGGCTGTGAGGTCCCACCTGCCCCATTCTTTCATTCAAGAGGCTCCAAACATCATTTAGCTTCTATGGTCTGGTCTTCATTTCACATTGTGGCATGCAAAGGAGTCTTGTGCCGCCTGTTTAAAGACACGTGCACATCTTTTTGAATTTTGACACAAGTGAATACTTGCTAAAATTGACCATGTGGTTAATGCCGGCTTCTGTGCGCATGCCTCGGGCTGGTGTGGAATGACCGTCACTTTTGAATGTCCGCTCGCCCACAGCTGCCTCCTAGCTGTCGACCACATTCAGTTACGTAACTTTAATCTGCTTTGTTTCTGAAGACTTTGCTTAGTGTATGGCTGAATTTCATCTTTATGAAACAGTAGATGATTGGCTTGAAAACTCTTTAGCGTAACAATATTTGTGTAATTTACTAGCAGATGAGCAGCAGGGACAAATATTTAAGAATTAAAGCAGCAAGTGATCTGCAAAGTCACTTCAGCTCCACAAGGGCTTTCTAACCGTCTCTCCTCCGTCTGCCATTTGGCAGCTACTCTTGGTTGCTTCCTAGACAGAGATCAGCGTTCCTCCTCTGGCTCCCGAAGCTCCACTCCATGTGGCCTCACTTTTGTGTCCCCCGTCCTGTCCCTTGCTTACCTTCATGACTGCCTGCCCTTCCCCGAGAGGGCGGGCGCTCCCAGCCTGCTTCTAGGTTTGCAGTCACATTAAGCAAAATAAGTAAATTCAGCTAGTTTCATCTCAGAGTAGGGGCCCCAGTTCCCCTTCCCAGTGGGCACTGGGCTCAGCTTCACATCACAGGTGGGCTTGGTGGCTCAGAGGGTAAAGAATGTCCGTTAGTTTAGGGTCTTTGCACAGAATTTGGTCTCCTTCTAATCTGGGTTTGAATCTCATTATTGTAATTTATGAACTCATACTATCCTGGACAGATGACAGGGCTCACTGAGGGTGAGTGTCCTTATCACAGGGACCTCCCACCTGGAGTTCCATGAGTGTTAAGTGTGCTCCCATGCACACGCGCCCAGAGTGACCCGTCCAGCTTGTAAGCGCCCTGTGCCGACAGCTGCCTCGGGCCACGTGATCTGAGGCTGTGAGGTCCCACCTGCCCCATTCTTTCATTCAAGAGGCTCCAAACATCATTTAGCTTCTATGGTCTGGTCTTCATTTCACATTGTGGCATGCAAAGGAGTCTTGTGCCGCCTGTTTAAAGACACGTGCACATCTTTTTGAATTTTGACACAAGTGAATACTTGCTAAAATTGACCATGTGGTTAATGCCGGCTTCTGTGCGCATGCCTCGGGCTGGTGTGGAATGACCGTCACTTTTGAATGTCCGCTCGCCCACAGCTGCCTCCTAGCTGTCGACCACATTCAGTTACGTAACTTTAATCTGCTTTGTTTCTGAAGACTTTGCTTAGTGTATGGCTGAATTTCATCTTTATGAAACAGTAGATGATTGGCTTGAAAACTCTTTAGCGTAACAATATTTGTGTAATTTACTAGCAGATGAGCAGCAGGGACAAATATTTAAGAATTAAAGCAGCAAGTGATCTGCAAAGTCACTTCAGCTCCACAAGGGCTTTCTAACCGTCTCTCCTCCGTCTGCCATTTGGCAGCTACTCTTGGTTGCTTCCTAGACAGAGATCAGCGTTCCTCCTCTGGCTCCCGAAGCTCCACTCCATGTGGCCTCACTTTTGTGTCCCCCGTCCTGTCCCTTGCTTACCTTCATGACTGCCTGCCCTTCCCCGAGAGGGCGGGCGCTCCCAGCCTGCTTCTAGGTTTGCAGTCACATTAAGCAAAATAAGTAAATTCAGCTAGTTTCATCTCAGAGTAGGGGCCCCCAGTCCTCAGGCCACAGGGACCAGCACCTGCCCACGGCCTGTTAGGAACTGGATCCCACAGCCGGAAGTGGGCAGCCAGCTCTGCTTGTGTCTGCAGCCGCTTCACATCACAGGTGGGCTTGGTGGCTCAGAGGGTAAAGAATGTCCGCAACACGGGAGACCTGGGTTCAGTCCCTGGGTGGGGAAGATCCTCTGGGGAAGGGAATGGCAGCCCACTCCAGTATCCTTGCCTGGAGAATTCCATGGACAGAGGAGCCTGGTGGGCTACAGTCCACAGGGTCCCCAAGATTTGGACACGACTGAGCGACCAACACCTGCACTTGCACCACCTGAGCCCGCCTCCCGTCAGATCGCTGTGGCATTAGATTCTCGTAGGAGCAGGAGCCCTCCAGTGTATTGTCCAGGAGAGGAATCCAGGTTTTGAGCTCCTTAGGAGATCATGCTGAAACCACCCTCTCATGCCCCACCCCCATCCATGGAAATCGGTCCCTCGTGCCAGAAAGGCTGAGGACGGCTGCCTTGGAGCGTCAGATGCCAGACTGGGTGTGGTCAGTGCCTGTGTGTGCTCAGGCCTGGCACTGTCACCTGACGTTTGATCCTGGGTGAGTTCCGTGAGGTTAAGCCTCCGCCTCCTTAGTCGGAACCAACAGTTTCTAGGTGACAGGTGTGTAAGAAGGGCTCACACAAAGGAGGCGCCTGATACACCAGAAAGTCCCCAGCCCATCCAGGATCCTGGTGCGTGGCTCCTCAGGAGCCCTGAGATCCTAGAGGGATGGCCGGCCGTGCCTGCAGGCAGGGGGTATGAGCGTGGAGAGGCCCTGGACCCAGCCCCTGGGCTTGCGACATCCGCGTCTGTCAGCTGGTTCACTTGTAAGCCAGTTGCCACGCGTCACACAGCAATAATCCATGTGAAGCACGAGGCAGAAAGCGCTTGGTTTTGTTTTTAATAATTTCAAAGGAATACAGCATAATTACAAAATATAATGTAAGAAATAAAGGATTTCCCTTGGATCATCTGTGTTTCCTTTTCAACTTAGTTTGCTTTATCCACTGTAAACTATTCTTAAGACCTGTCTTAATCATGAACAATAGCCGGAGTGAACTAGCCCCGGTCCATTTTCACAGTGATTCCAGGCTCAGCAGTGCAACAGGTGCTCGCTCTGGAGCAGAGCACATGTATTACCGGGTGTGACCACTAGGTGGACACCTGCCCACTCTTGCTCCTGCAGGTCTGTTTTCAGTCTTAATCGAAGTCTATATTCTGGCTTCTGCATCATTTTCCCTTTCTGTTGCTGGAACATTGAATTCTCATTAACACTTTCATTGTCCTTTTACTAATACTTGAATTTCCTGTGTTTTCACAGAAAATTTTAGCCCCAAGGCCAGATTATTCTTCAAATGAGCCCATTTGATAAAAATACTAGGTGTCTGACAAGTTACAATAGCTTGATCCCATAGCCCGGCAAGCTGTGTAGGAGCGGCAGTCTTGAGGGGGAAGACGGGAGTCTGCACGTGAGCCCTGGAGCCTCAGCCTGGAGCCGGCTGCGGGGCTGAAGACAGCGGAGCAGGTGGGACGCAAGCCAGGCGTGTGGAGCGGGCGCGTTAGCACCAGCCTCACTGGCTCGTTCCGTGCTTTGGATAAACAGTTGTAACCTGGAAAGGGGACCTTGAACTCATCGCCCCTCAGCTTCAGTGACTTTCTCCAGGTCAGTGCTGTTGAGAGGCAGCTCGACCCAACTCCAGGTAGGGTCCTCGCTACCGCTGCTGTCAGTTGCTTCAGGCGTATCTGACTCTGCGACTCCGTGGACTGCCGTCCACCAGGCTCCTCTGCGCGTGGAATTCTCCAGGCGAGAACACTGGAGTGGGGTGCCTTGCCATCCTTCAGGGGGATCTTCCCCACCCAGGAATCAAACCCAGGTCTCCTGCACGGCAGGCAGATTCTCTACCACTGCGCCGCCAGGGACGCCTCAGTCCGCTGTGTGCTGAGTCACTTCAGTCGTGTCCGACTTTTTGAACCTATAGACTGTAGCCCGCCAGACTCCTCTGTCCACAGGATTCTCCAGGCAGGAATACTGGGGTGGGATGCCACGCCCTTCTCCAGGGATCTTCCTAACCCAGAAATTGAGCTGAGGCTCTTGCCTCTACTTCTACCTACTTAGAGCTAAATTACCACTACTGAATGATAGATGTGCTGAGCAGACGGGGTGCCAGAGAACAGGAGGTTCAAGGCCTCTCGTTGAGCCGCTGACCTCCAGGCAGTGGGAAGCTGGACCTGCCTGATGAGGCAGAGGCTGGGGAGTCCCCTGGGTCCAAGTCACACAGCACCCAGAGCAGGGCTCAGGCTGACGCCACCTCATCTGGGCTGGGTGCACAGCCGGGCGTCAGTGATGAGAGGGGTGGTGGCAGGCAGGACCACAGAGGACCTGAGAGGGAGGAGTCCGGGCAGTCCCCGCCCCATGACTCCAGGCCAAAACCCCCAGCCGTGAACAAGAGGAAGTCACTGTTTTTTCCAGCACCCAAGGGTCTTCCCTCAGGTGCACCTTGTAAAGACAGCTGGATGTTTAGCCCCACCCCCAAGTATGAAAGGAGAACACTGCACGTCCACAAGGCCAGCAGGTGGTCTGGCCGGAGCCGACTCAGAGACCAGAGGCCGTTCTGGTCCTGCGGGACTGACCTAAGGACTTGCCCCAACTGTCCCCGCAGCTCCCGGAGGTCAAGCGGGGGCCGTGTGGTTGTCAGGTGCGCTCTCCGCAGGCTTCCGTCCACCTCTTGCTGGGAACCATGTCCAAGGTCAGGCTGCAGGGCTGGGGCATTTCTCTGGAGTAGAGTCGTTCTCTGGACCAAACCACAATCTGAAGCTAGAAAAGTGTGACAAAGCCAACCGAGCAAGGACAGGAGAGCTGGAAGCGCGCCTGGCTCCCAGCGGAGCGCTATCCCGAGCCTGCCCCGGCCCAGGCCCCGAATTCTCCAGGCGAGAACACTGGAGTGGGGTGCCTTGCCATCCTTCAGGGATCTTCCCACCCAGGAATCAAACCCAGGTCTCCTGCACGGCAGGCAGATTCTCTACCACTGCGCCAGGGCGCCTCAGTCCGCTGTGTGCTGAGTCACTTCAGTCGTGTCCGACTTTTGAACCTATAGACTGTAGCCCGCCAGACTCCTCTGTCCACAGGATTCTCCAGGCAGGAATACTGGGGTGGGATGCCACGCCCTTCTCCAGGGATCTTCCTAACCCAGAAATTGAGCTGAGGCTCTTGCCTCTACTTCTACCTACTTAGAGCTAAATTACCACTACTGAATGATAGATGTGCTGAGCAGACGGGGTGCCAGAGAACAGGAGGTTCAAGGCCTCTCGTTGAGCCGCTGACCTCCAGGCAGTGGGAAGCTGGACCTGCCTGATGAGGCAGAGGCTGGGGAGTCCCCTGGGTCCAAGTCACACAGCACCCAGAGCAGGGCTCAGGCTGACGCCACCTCATCTGGGCTGGGTGCACAGCCGGGCGTCAGTGATGAGAGGGGTGGTGGCAGGCAGGACCACAGAGGACCTGAGAGGGAGGAGTCCGGGCAGTCCCCGCCCCATGACTCCAGGCCAAAACCCCCAGCCGTGAACAAGAGGAAGTCACTGTTTTTTCCAGCACCCAAGGGTCTTCCCTCAGGTGCACCTTGTAAAGACAGCTGGATGTTTAGCCCCACCCCCAAGTATGAAAGGAGAACACTGCACGTCCACAAGGCCAGCAGGTGGTCTGGCCGGAGCCGACTCAGAGACCAGAGGCCGTTCTGGTCCTGCGGGACTGACCTAAGGACTTGCCCCAACTGTCCCCGCAGCTCCCGGAGGTCAAGCGGGGGCCGTGTGGTTGTCAGGTGCGCTCTCCGCAGGCTTCCGTCCACCTCTTGCTGGGAACCATGTCCAAGGTCAGGCTGCAGGGCTGGGGCATTTCTCTGGAGTAGAGTCGTTCTCTGGACCAAACCACAATCTGAAGCTTGAAAAGTGTGACATAGACAACCGAGCACGGACAGGAGAGCTGGAAGCGGCCTCTGCCCTGGCTCCCAGCGGAGCGCTTCCCGAGCCTGACGGCCGCGGAGGCGGCCACGCTTCCTGGCCGTGACAAAGCCGCACGTGAGCGCCTTCGCAGCACGGCGCACACCAGTGCTGCCCCCATGACTAACGCTGGGCGCCAGTCGTTAAAGATTCGGGGGACTATGTGTTTAGAGTAATCAGCGTTAAGCCAGCGGCAGGCAGGGCGTGAGGGGGTTCGGTGACAGCAGTTGGTGGGAGGGATGTTCAGTTCAGCCCTGCCCGGGCCCCTGGCGCCGACGAAGGCGGGCAGCGGCTCCTGAGCTACAGGGAAGATTCCAGAAGTTTCGGTAGTCTGGAGAAGGGGTCCCTGAGAGCAGCAACAGCCCTCAGGTGTATTCTGTAAATCTTCATTAGGGCCAGGATATTGAATTCTGTGCAGAATCTCATGCTCCCCTGCCTTCTGAGAGAGGACAGTTGTCGTCGTTGCTTTTCCATCTCTGATGGGAGCTCAGGTTTTGCTGCGCCGGAGAGAGGGCTGTGTGTGCCGTGCTGCTTTGGCAGCATCGCGCCGTGAGAAGCTCCCCGGGGTCTGGGGAGGGCGCTGGAGCCCGGGGAGGGCGGCGGCCGCCCGAGCGCCCCAGCCCTGCCGCCCCGAGGGAGGCCGCCCGCCCCGGCGCGGAGGCTCGGACTCACCGGCAGGGCCGCCGGTTTCCCCCGGGACTGGCCCAGACCTGTGGCTGCAGGCGCGCGTCTGTGGAGCCACGTGCTGGCGGCTGGGCCTCCCCTCGCCTGCCCTCGGGCCGCGGGGTCTCTGAGGGACACTCCGCAGGGACAGCCCGCGGGGCCAGCTAGCGCTCCGCCTGTCCGGGTTAGCTGCAGATCCGCCCGCTCCCTCACCGCCACGAGCTCTGCTTGTAGCCGCGTGTCCCAGGGCCGCTTGACCGCGCACTCTCAGCCGTCTGGCTCTAGGCGAGAGACCACACCACCACGGGCCTCTGGCTCATAAGATCTTCTCTGTATGGTTATTCTGTGTATTCTTTCAACCTCTTCTTGGTATCTTCTGCTTCTGTTAGGTCCATACCGTTTCTGTCCTTCGTTGTGCCTGACTGCGTGAAATGTGCCCTTGGTAATTTCCTTGTAAAGATCTCCAGTCTTTCCCATTCTATTGTTTTCTTCTTATTTTTTTGGATTGTTCACTTAAGAAGGCTTTCTTATCTCTCCTTCCTATTCTCTGCAACTTTGCATTCAGATGCGTATATCTTTCCTTTTCTCCTTTGCGTTTTGCATCTCTTTTCTCAGCCATTTCTAAGGCCTCCTCAGACAACCCTTTTGCCTTTTTGCATTTCTTAGGAATAGTTTTGATCACTGCCTCCTGTACAATGTTATGAACCTCCATCCATAGTTCTTCAGGCATTCTATCAGATCTAATCTCTTGAATCTATTTGTAATTTCTACTGTATAATCATTATAAATGCTCATTAGGAACAATAAATAATTCTGAACATTTTGCATTGAATACATTTCCTTAGTCTGTACAACACACACAAATTGATAGAACTCCCAGATTTAAATTTCTCTTAATTTTGTTGAGTCCAGCAAATAAAATATTATCAAAATATAAGATTTAAACAGCACAGTGAAGACCCTTATTCTGTGGACACACTTATTCAAAGTTAGAGAATTGAAGCTTCACAACCCCACGCAGACAAAATATAAAATTTACTGTACACTTTGCTGTAAAATAAGACTGAATAGGGTATTTCTGAGGAAACGTACAGACTGCTCTGTTCACTGTCCCACAGGAATGTGACTTGAGTGCAGCCCCACCTTAGCATCCCCCAGCGGCACCGGCATGCTGCTGCCTTGGAGCCTGAGTGACGGGGGCGGCTGACCGTCCCTGGTGCCCGGTGCTGAGGACACAGCCCAGGGGTCTGTCACACGTCCCCACGCGTCTTTAGTCTTAACCTAGAGGAGTAACCCAGTAGAATCCAGATAACCTAGAATTCCTAAAAGGAGATTGTATACATACCAGTACTTTCCTAAGATGGGCATGGAATCCTTTTCTGGAGACTTTTAGCATGAAAGATTGAGTAAATGTATAAACATGAAATAATATTGTTCAACTTTGCTGACTCTTTCCATCACCGCAGCCTGAGATGTACATCTTCAGACCCAGCATCTCTTTTCTGGAATGTGCGTGGCAGCTGTGCTGACAGAGAGCCTGTCACACCTGGGTGGGCTGCCTTCTCCCCGACCTCAGTTGCTCGTTGCCTGAGCATCTGTTCTAATTTTTAAAAAGTTTTAGAATTGTTTCAACACCTGGAATGTGAATTTTTAATTTCTCAAATGGAAAATTAGGTGCTTCATCATCTTTCCCATGAAATCACATTAATTCCTCTCTTTGAAAAGATTTTGTTTACTGATCCCCTAGCTGTATTTTTTAAGCAGCTGTTCTCAGTAAGATATTTTAAAAGGGTATTTATAAATATTTATCAAGGAACTTAATTGGGGAAGTCAGCCCCTCCTCTCTGGAGTGAGCACTCGGCTTGAGGAATGCCATAGAAAACATTTTCCTTTCACTTGATTATTTGATTTCAGCTGGATTTTAACGAGAACGGGTGGTGGGGGATGTTGGGTGGGAGGTTGAACTCGTGGAAACAGCGAGGTTTACGTGACGCCTCGGCCGATGCCTTGCTTGGACACTTATTAATTAGAGAATTGAAGCTTCACAACCCCTGAGTCCACAAATAAAATTTATAAACACTATAAGTTAAAAGACTGAAAGGCTTTCTGTGGAACCTTATTCAAACGTTAGAGAATTGAAGCTTCACAACCCCACGCAGACAAAATATAAAATTTACTGTACACTTTGCTGTAAAATAAGACTGAATAGGGTATTTCTGAGGAAACGTACAGACTGCTCTGTTCACTGTCCCACAGGAATGTGACTTGAGTGCAGCCCCACCTTAGCATCCCCCAGCGGCACCGGCATGCTGCTGCCTTGGAGCCTGAGTGACGGGGGCGGCTGACCGTCCCTGGTGCCCGGTGCTGAGGACACAGCCCAGGGGTCTGTCACACGTCCTACGCGTCTTTAGTCTTAACCTAGAGGGAGTAACCCAGTAGAATCCAGATAACCTAGAATTCCTAAAAGGAGATTGTATACATACCAGTACTTTCCTAAGATGGGCATGGAATCCTTTTCTGGAGACTTTTAGCATGAAAGATTGAGTAAATGTATAAACATGAAATAATATTGTTCAACTTTGCTGACTCTTTCCATCACCGCAGCCTGAGATGTACATCTTCAGACCCAGCATCTCTTTTCTGGAATGTGCGTGGCAGCTGTGCTGACAGAGAGCCTGTCACACCTGGGTGGGCTGCCTTCTCCCCGACCTCAGTTGCTCGTTGCCTGAGCATCTGTTCTAATTTTTAAAAAGTTTTAGAATTGTTTCAACACCTGGAATGTGAATTTTTAATTTCTCAAATGGAAAATTAGGTGCTTCATCATCTTTCCCATGAAATCACATTAATTCCTCTCTTTGAAAAGATTTTGTTTACTGATCCCCTAGCTGTATTTTTTAAGCAGCTGTTCTCAGTAAGATATTTTAAAAGGGTATTTATAAATATTTATCAAGGAACTTAATTGGGGAAGTCAGCCCCTCCTCTCTGGAGTGAGCACTCGGCTTGAGGAATGCCATAGAAAACATTTTCCTTTCACTTGATTATTTGATTTCAGCTGGATTTTAACGAGAACGCGGGTGGTGGGGGATGTTGGGTGGGGAGGTTGAACTCGTGGAAACAGCGAGGTTTACACGTGACGCCTCGGCCGATGCCTTGCTTGGATCGCTTGCTCACAAGTGATGGGAAATCCTGGTCGTTCCCACAGCACCCAGTGGGTCGTCTGAGGTCAAGCGCAGCTGAAACAGACAGATGGCGAGACCCCACACTGGGGCTGGTGCTCGGCAGCAAGATGGGTCTTGGAAGGGCCAGCAGCGGGAACAAATACCGTTCAGAGGGACAGGCATCAGAACATCCGTGCCCGAATCAGCCAATAAAAGTGAGCCATCGGCCAGTGGGCAGGCCGTTGGCCATCGAACACGTCCGTGTCTTACGTCTCCCCCGCCCTCATATGATCAGACCTCCCAGACGAGGTGAGGGTGATGCCGCAGCCGGGACGGGGCTTTCCTGGGGGCCTTGAGCTGCTAAAGACTGCAACAGCGAAGCCAGGTGAAGCAGGCCATGGCGCAAGGCTCCAGATGTCAGAGCAGTTTAGTGGAATCTTGATACTGTTCGGTGTCGTGGTGAGCAGAGTCCTTTAGAGAAGGCGCCTCGAAACATGCCCCAGCCCAGACCTGCAGCCGCAGCGCTGCTCAGCCCTATGTGCCGGCCCGCCTCCCGGCCTGCGCTTTAGTTTTCCCCAAGTTCCACCTGCTGATTCAGGTCACTGCCCACCCAGCCCTGCACCTGGGACTGAACCAAGCAGCCTGCAGACACTCAGAGAATGTGAGCGCTCCACAGAAATTCTGCTTAATAGTGCACTGATTTCTCAAAAATAAAAGGGGAATCCCAAACCCAGTTCTAGAGATAATGTGAATTTTTAATTTCTCAAATGGAAAATTAGGTGCTTCATCATCTTTCCCATGAAATCACATTAATTCCTCTCTTTGAAAAGATTTTGTTTACTGATCCCCTAGCTGTATTTTTTAAGCAGCTGTTCTCAGTAAGATATTTTAAAAGGGTATTTATAAATATTTATCAAGGAACTTAATTGGGGAAGTCAGCCCCTCCTCTCTGGAGTGAGCACTCGGCTTGAGGAATGCCATAGAAAACATTTTCCTTTCACTTGATTATTTGATTTCAGCTGGATTTTAACGAGAACGCGGGTGGTGGGGGATGTTGGGTGGGGAGGTTGAACTCGTGGAAACAGCGAGGTTTACACGTGACGCCTCGGCCGATGCCTTGCTTGGATCGCTTGCTCACAAGTGATGGGAAATCCTGGTCGTTCCCACAGCACCCAGTGGGTCGTCTGAGGTCAAGCGCAGCTGAAACAGACAGATGGCGAGACCCCACACTGGGGCTGGTGCTCGGCAGCAAGATGGGTCTTGGAAGGGCCAGCAGCGGGAACAAATACCGTTCAGAGGGACAGGCATCAGAACATCCGTGCCCGAATCAGCCAATAAAAGTGAGCCATCGGCCAGTGGGCAGGCCGTTGGCCATCGAACACGTCCGTGTCTTACGTCTCCCCCGCCCTCATATGATCAGACCTCCCAGACGAGGTGAGGGTGATGCCGCAGCCGGGACGGGGCTTTCCTGGGGGCCTTGAGCTGCTAAAGACTGCAACAGCGAAGCCAGGTGAAGCAGGCCATGGCGCAAGGCTCCAGATGTCAGAGCAGTTTAGTGGAATCTTGATACTGTTCGGTGTCGTGGTGAGCAGAGTCCTTTAGAGAAGGCGCCTCGAAACATGCCCCAGCCCAGACCTGCAGCCGCAGCGCTGCTCAGCCCTATGTGCCGGCCCGCCTCCCGGCCTGCGCTTTAGTTTTCCCCAAGTTCCACCTGCTGATTCAGGTCACTGCCCACCCAGCCCTGCACCTGGGACTGAACCAAGCAGCCTGCAGACACTCAGAGAATGTGAGCGCTCCACAGAAATTCTGCTTAATAGTGCACTGATTTTTCTCTATATAAATAGCCTTGAAAGAGGAGAGAAATACATCGATGAACAAAACTTGCAGTAAATCACAGTTTCTAGAGATAAAAGTAGAAAACACATAGTTTAGGAGCACCTGTCTCACTGCTGACTATGTCAGCCAGAGTTTTGGACCCAGGGACTGATCGAAACACAAAGAGGACTCTCGGGTTTTGCTTGGACTGCAGCTGGGAGACACGGATTCAAAAAGCCCTGGTGCTGTCCTCCGCCGCCTGGGACGCGGGGACTCACCAAGGCACAGGCTGTGTGACACTTCCGGGTCACCACGCGTCTCTGTTGGAACTGCAGGGGGCGAGGGTGCTGCTTGTGCAGGGACTGGGGTCTCGGCGCTGCATTGTGACCAGAGGCCACCTGGAGACCATACGTTCACAACTGGCAGGTGTGGTTTGGAAAAACTCAGGCGACCCTGCGTTTGGGACAATTCCTCGTCTAGAGTTGTAGTAATGTACTGGCCTTTTCAAAGCCACTCTCTGGAAGCACCTGAATTCTCCTTTCTCCCCACAGTGTAATGAATTGAGCTCACATGCACTTGGGAGAGGGTTACTTTATTTCAGTCTTCCCTTTCTATCATGAGGGTGTATGACAGACGCATACACCCCTTAAAGTATTTTTCACACTGCACTCATGAAGGTTTGAGTGAATTAACTTTAAAAATTAAACCCCCATGTTCAGAAACCTCAGTTTTAATTATTTCACCCATCTGTCCACTAATATATTTTCAGTCTTTTAAGTAACAGTATCCTTTTGGGAGTGGGGCTTCACTCAAACCATAGTCGCTTTGAATTTCCCAGTAAGCCTGCCTTGGGGTGGACAGAGGGTTTGGTTCATGACAGTGTCTGCAGCCGGCATTCAACATTTTCCCAGTTCTCAATAATTTTCCCAATATGAACAAGATTCAGTTATAGAAATATTAAGTCTCTTAGTCACATACTGGAACATAATTGACAGCAAGATGAAACAGATACAAGCACAAACACCTCCTCCCTCCAAGCCTCCAAGGCAATCTGTTTTTCACTATTTCTGGCTCTTACCAGAGTCAGGACTTCTCAAGTGTTTCTCAAGGTGACTGTTTTCTCCAGGGAGCATCGGAGACAGTCCATGAGACGGTGCACAAGCCGGGAGTGCACCGTCTTACCTCTAGCTTCACGAGTGGCTTGAGTTTCTTGAGATAATCATCTTGCCGTAATTTAATTTTTATACCTCTTAAATAGTAGACAAAGCTTTCAAAAATACTTCATTACACTTGCACCTTTTTCTGCGGGTATGAAGTTTATCGTCAGAGGCGCAGCATACACACGAGGAGGCTGGTATTCTCTCCTTTTTATTCTAAAGATCTTTCACCAGATTAGATTTGGGGGAAGTGTAGAGTTATATGTTATTGGACAATTTTCAAAGTCTTACCATTCTCTAAGTTTCGCACTTTGAGTGCCTGTGAGGGATGCCTTTGCGGGGGTAGTCCCCGTACAAGCTGTGCTCAGATCACGGCCACCTTCCTGGCTCTCTCCTCAGCCACGGCCATCCAGAGGTCACCGGGCATCCAGCTCCTTGGGTTCATCCCTGTCTCCAAGCTGCAGCGGGGTCCTTGTCCCTGGAGATAACGATCACAGCAGAGGGGCCACCCTGGGACCAGATAGCCAGCCCCACGGCGTCAGGGGGTCCTGAGGAGGAGAAAGCAGACCTCGGGGTGCTGGGGTTGGCCCTTTCGTTCTCCTGCCCGGCCCCTGTGGGCTGCTGGGCTCTGCGGGCCGGAGTCCTGCCGCTGAGGAAAGCGGAGCGGCCGGGAGTCCTGGGGGCACCGTGTCTGCCTTTTCACTGCCTTTTGCCAACATCCAGTACTTTCTCCCACTGAGAACAGAGGCCGCAAACCACAGAACCGTTCACTCTGCCTGTGAGTCTGTCACCCAGAGAGATCACGGGTTTTTTGTTTAAAAACGTACAGTTTTTGTAAAAGACGTACAGTTTTTGGTGCTATCTTGACTTTTCCCAGTGAGTCAGGCCGCGGTGAGACTTGCTGCTCCTCCTCGCCCTCTCCATTGCCTCTCCTGCGGGGCGCCCTGCAGGGCCTGGGGGGGGGTGCAGCCCCAGTGCGTCTGAGGCCCTCAGTTACAGCAGCCCCTGCCTGGCCTTGCCGGTTTCAATTAGCAGAGGGTTTTCTACAAAATAACTTATTCTTCACAGAAAAGCTTTGATGCAAAATTTATTTTTAATTGAGTAGGTATAAATTTTAGCTTAGTTTTTAATTTTTACTTTGATTTGTTTTTGAAGTATGTCCAATTTGACACCTTGTTAAGAATCGAATCTCTTTTCGAAGATTTCAGAAACCTGTAGTAAATTTACGCAAACCAAAAACATTGTAAGAGAGTCACGGGGGAGTTTTCTGTTTCAGGTGACAGTATAAGTCAGTTATCCTCGACCCTCACGCTGCCAGACATGCACACCTCAGTGTCAATATCTAACTTGGCGCGGGGCGAGCCCGCCTGTTCACAGAACCGGAGCGAGAGCACCCACCCGTGCAGCAGTGGCCGCGGACCTCGCTGCTCCGCGGGCGGCGGCGAGCGGGCGCTGGGAGGGCCCACCGAGCGGCGCCTGGCCTAGGGCATTCGTGTCCAGAGCCGAAAGGCCAGCCCGGTGGCCCGGCGAGGCGCTCCGGCCGGGCGGGGCCGCTCCTGCAGCGGGAAGGCCGCAGCGGGCGAGAGGGAGGCTCTGCGCGGGGCACCTGCCCGCGGGCTGCAGCAGCGAGGCGGCGGCGCTCCGGCCGCCCCTGCCGGCTGGCTCGACCTGCTGCCACCGTCTCGGGCGCAGGCGGGGCCTCAGGTGTGGCCGCAGGAGAGGCAGCCGAGGGAGAGGCGCGCCGGGGCCGCCTCCCGGGCAGACAGGCTCGGCTTTGCTCGTGGGCGTGTGTGTCAGAGGCGTGTCTTTAGGACGCACACGGGCCGTCCGTCCACGGCGAAGGCTGGACGGGGCGCAGCGGGCGGCCAGGTGCCTCGTGAAGCGCGGCAGCCGCGCCAGGTGTGCCTGCGCAGAAAGCCGCGGAGCCCCGTCTTCCTTCCGAGCGACCCGGACCTCCAGACTGGCTCAGAAGCTGGGTCACGGGCTGGCAGAGTGGGAATCTGATGTGCTGGCCAGGGTTCTCACTCGGGCCCAGCTTGCTCCGACGTGGGCGGGGGCCACGGCTTCCGCCACAGGGGCTGAGTGGAGGAGCCTCATGCCCTTCCGCTGGGAGCTGCCCACAGGCCACCCTCAACACACACCCCCAGCGCCCCCGGCCCGGGACATTCACAGCGGCGAGCTTCTCCCTGGGACTCACACCGGGCCCTGGGCCGCCTTCACAGCTCCCTTTCTTGCCTGAGATGCGATTAAAACCCAGGTCAAAATTGCCCTAAATAAAGAGAAGTACAATGCAGTTCAGATGATCAGTTGGTGGTGAACATCTATTTAATTTCCATATTTAATAGTGATTTTCGTTTCAGATTGGTGAATCAATATAATTCTCAGGAACTTATGGGAAGATGAAAAATGTGACATAGTCCTTAAGCCACATTAGCTGGTCTGCAGTATTTTTGTGTCCAGAAGTACATTTTTTTCAATACTTTAACTGTAGTAAAAAGTGTGATTACTCATTATTAAACACTGGATTGCTGCCTCAGAAACAGTGTTTTGTTTGAACTTGCTCTAAAGCATGGTCGCTTTCCTCTTAGGATTGTTCTTTATTTTTGCCCCCGGGTTTCCCTTTTAAAAGTTTTTGGCTTCTCCTGGGGACAGAGGGCTAGATGCTCCCAAGCCGTCTTACTCCTGAGCTCTGGAAGACGCTTTTTCCCTGACTGACTGGTAACGGGCCTACAAGAAGCAGTTATTCTAGCCGGCTGGCTCGACCTGCTGCCACCGTCTCGGGCGCAGGCGGGCCTCAGGTGTGGCCGCAGGAGAGGCAGCCGAGGGAGAGGCGCGCCGGGGCCGCCTCCCGGGCAGACAGGCTCGGCTTTGCTCGTGGGCGTGTGTGTCAGAGGCGTGTCTTTAGGACGCACACGGGCCGTCCGTCCACGGCGAAGGCTGGACGGGGCGCAGCGGGCGGCCAGGTGCCTCGTGAAGCGCGGCAGCCGCGCCAGGTGTGCCTGCGCAGAAAGCCGCGGAGCCCCGTCTTCCTTCCGAGCGACCCGGACCTCCAGACTGGCTCAGAAGCTGGGTCACGGGCTGGCAGAGTGGGAATCTGATGTGCTGGCCAGGGTTCTCACTCGGGCCCAGCTTGCTCCGACGTGGGCGGGGGCCACGGCTTCCGCCACAGGGGCTGAGTGGAGGAGCCTCATGCCCTTCCGCTGGGAGCTGCCCACAGGCCACCCTCAACACACACCCCCAGCGCCCCCGGCCCGGGACATTCACAGCGGCGAGCTTCTCCCTGGGACTCACACCGGCCATGGGCCGCCTTCACAGCTCCCTTTCTTGCCTGAGATGCGATTAAAACCCAGGTCAAAATTGCCCTAAATAAAGAGAAGTACAATGCAGTTCAGATGATCAGTTGGTGGTGAACATCTATTTAATTTCCATATTTAATAGTGATTTTCGTTTCAGATTGGTGAATCAATATAATTCTCAGGAACTTATGGGAAGATGAAAAATGTGACATAGTCCTTAAGCCACATTAGCTGGTCTGCAGTATTTTTGTGTCCAGAAGTACATTTTTTTCAATACTTTAACTGTAGTAAAAAGTGTGATTACTCATTATTAAACACTGGATTGCTGCCTCAGAAACAGTGTTTTGTTTGAACTTGCTCTAAAGCATGGTCGCTTTCCTCTTAGGATTGTTCTATTTGCAGTTTCTCAAGTTAGCACCACTCCGGCTGTGACCTCTCCCTGACGACTGGACGGCCCGGAGATGATTTTCAAAAGCCAGCCTTTCAATTAGCTGCTTCTCCTGGGGACAGAGGGCTAGATGCTCCCCAAGCCGTCTTACTCCTGAGCTCTGGAAACGACTGAGTCTTTTCTCCAGTTTCTGATATATTCAGTTAGGACAGTAGCAACAGAGCCTAACACCGGGGGGCCTACAAGAAGCAGTTATTCTAGCCAGGAAGGAAAATGTGAGTAATTTTGCCTAAAATTGATGAAAAACATGGAATCATTTCCATTTCTGAATTAATAATAGAACAATTATGGGGGTTTTTGGTTACTTAGGAGACTATCACTAACACATTTTTTTTTTTAATGAAGATTTGAAAACTGTCATTCAGAACCGCCGAGAACAAAACCCATCATTGTTAAATATGATGGATATCACATACAGGTTGTACATTGACTAATGCACAGCTGGTAAATCAGTCAGTTTTGTGTCTACTTGGCTAAATATTTCCACTTACAGCACTGCTCTGTTGTGTGTATTTGGAGAGTACAGACGTCACACTGGTCAAAGCTCATTGAAATGCACACTTAGAACGTGTGCCCTTTGTATGTCAGTTGAAGCAGCATATTTTATGGAACCGAAAAACAAAGATTCGGGGTTAGTCTGGTTAGAGAGAATTCTGTCAGGCTCTCAGCCCAGACTGCTGCTCACGGTGGAGGCGGGCTCCTTGGTTCACTCCCCCACCCGCCCGTCCCCTCCCTCGTCCAGGAGGTGCTGAGCACCTGCCCAACAGCAGTCAGGCGAGCCTGGAGCCAGAGACTTCTGTATCCAAAACGCTGCGGTTCCAGACTCTGCTTCACCCTCATTCTTCCTTTGTCTCCGACCAGAAGGCTACATGTGCACACACGTGTGTGTGTGTGTGTGTGTGTGTGTGTGACAGAGGGAGAGGGAGAGGTTCCTGTGAGGAGGAGGTCACTGAGTGGTCACTAAGTGTTGGGTCCTGGTCAAAGCTCTTTTCATGCAACGCCTAAATCCTCACAAACACTGACTCCAGTCCCTCTGCCCTTGCCCAAGGCATGAGGATTTCAAAGGGGTGACCTCAGAAACAGTGTTTTGTTTGAACTTGCTTCTCATTTGCAGTTTCTCAAGTTAGCACCACTCCGGCTGTGACCTCTCTGACGACTGGACGGCCCGGAGATGATTTTCAAAAGCCAGCCTTTCAATTAGCTGCTTCTCCTGGGGACAGAGGGCTAGATGCTCCCCAAGCCGTCTTACTCCTGAGCTCTGGAAACGACTGAGTCTTTTCTCCAGTTTCTGATATATTCAGTTAGGACAGTAGCAACAGAGCCTAACACCGGGGGGCCTACAAGAAGCAGTTATTCTAGCCAGGAAGGAAAATGTGAGTAATTTTGCCTAAAATTGATGAAAAACATGGAATCATTTCCATTTCTGAATTAATAATAGAACAATTATGGGGGTTTTTGGTTACTTAGGAGACTATCACTAACACATTTTTTTTTTTAATGAAGATTTGAAAACTGTCATTCAGAACCGCCGAGAACAAAACCCATCATTGTTAAATATGATGGATATCACATACAGGTTGTACATTGACTAATGCACAGCTGGTAAATCAGTCAGTTTTGTGTCTACTTGGCTAAATATTTCCACTTACAGCACTGCTCTGTTGTGTGTATTTGGAGAGTACAGACGTCACACTGGTCAAAGCTCATTGAAATGCACACTTAGAACGTGTGCCCTTTGTATGTCAGTTGAAGCAGCATATTTTATGGAACCGAAAAACAAAGATTCGGGGTTAGTCTGGTTAGAGAGAATTCTGTCAGGCTCTCAGCCCAGACTGCTGCTCACGGTGGAGGCGGGCTCCTTGGTTCACTCCCCCACCCGCCCGTCCCCTCCCTCGTCCAGGAGGTGCTGAGCACCTGCCCAACAGCAGTCAGGCGAGCCTGGAGCCAGAGACTTCTGTATCCAAAACGCTGCGGTTCCAGACTCTGCTTCACCCTCATTCTTCCTTTGTCTCCGACCAGAAGGCTACATGTGCACACACGTGTGTGTGTGTGTGTGTGTGTGTGTGTGTGACAGAGGGAGAGGGAGAGGTTCCTGTGAGGAGGAGGTCACTGAGTGGTCACTAAGTGTTGGGTCCTGGTCAAAGCTCTTTTCATGCAACGCCTAAATCCTCACAAACACTGACTCCAGTCCCTCTGCCCTTGCCCAAGGCATGAGGATTTCAAAGGGGTGACTCTGCGTGATCACAGAACTCTCTGCTCACTTCACTGAGTTATGCGGTCACAGCATCAGGGCTCGATTGTCGCTGTGTTTAACTGGTCAGTTGCCACTGTGTTTTGTGCCACTTGGGTCTTGAGTGAAACCGTGAGCTCCTTTGGAGGCTGATTTCCCATCACACCTGAACAGGGCCTTCCCACCAAATCTAAGGCAGAACTAGGCGACACCGTGTATCCCAGGAGCTTCGAGGCTGGGGGGAAGCGCCTCCTTCGGCCCTGATGGCAGCACTCCCCGTGAGCCCGCTGAGAACGGGAGCCAAGGCACCCATGAGGGGAGCGCCACTTCTAACAAGCGCTTCGGGCAGAGAAACAGGACTCAAATCCATCCAAAGACATGAAGAAACAAAAAGACTGGAGGAAAAACAGACATGCAAGACAAGCACAGTAGAAGTCTCTGAAGATTAAAAGTAACAACAATGGGACAAAGCAAACATGGAAATTCAAGCAAATTATATATACATTTAAAAATAAAAGCCTTGAAACTTGCTATTATTAGGCCATACCATCCACCTGGAAAAATCAATCCAGGAAGATCAGAACCAAAGTGACTAAAAAACTAATGGATTAACAGAGAAAAACTACTGAACATCTAGGTGATAATTTGTAGGAAAAATAAGACTAGAGAGCTGTGAGGATTTTGGAGAAATCAGTGAGGCAGCCCATGTCAGATCCCTGAGTGAGAATCTCTGAGCTGAGCTCATTGTCCTCCGTCGGGAGAATTCCAGCGTGGAGGCCACGAATTGCTATAAGTGTGCGAAACCTAGCAGATACCGTTTAGGGAATATTTTTCTCCTGATATTTCTCAAAAAACCTAAGAAAAATAAGCTTCAGATAACCAGAAGTATTAGACACTGACCTAGGATTCAGCAATCACTTACCAGGTGTCTGCGGGCCTGAGACTGCTGTCCTGTGAGCCAGTAAGACCGGACCTGGCCGGCTGGCACCAAAAGGGCACAGGGACTTATTCTCGTGGAGCTTTCCTTTCAAAAACATCATTTCACAGAGCTCTCTGAAAGAGTCGCGTTTCTAGAGAACCGGGGAAAGAAGATGTGAAAGAAACAACCAGACCCACAAACAGCATCCTATAGACTGAGAGCGTCCGCTTTCCTGACAAGATTGATCAGGATGAATTAAGCGAAAACGAAGGTGCTCTCAGGTGCCCTTTAAAACCGCTTCCAGTGCTAAGTAAGAAGGAAACTGTGCATCAAAGATGTTTGGATTGATTTAAACACTAGATATTGAGCAAAATGTATATGTGTGTCTATACCTTTACATATAGTGTGGACATATGTAACACACACATACATACATACATATGTGTGCATTGAATATAAAAGCCTCTGTGTGGTCAGATGTATGTGTGTAATTGTAAGTATTAAACATCTATAAAGTGACCAGGACAGCTGACATCCATTCAGTGATTATCTATTGAGTCAGTTACTGGTTTATATGGGTGTACATTTCAATGGCTTCACCAGAAGTAATGATTTAATGAGATGCCTCATAAACACATGATCTGACTTTGTTATTTTGCATTCTAATCTTACACACTGACTTACCTGATCCTTTGGCAAGCTAATGGAAGATCAGGTATATAGCTCTGGGATTTGACTGGCATTAGAAACACATTTGCAAGTCTGACTACAATTTCAGTCCAAACTAGACGAAATCAAATCTAGGTGATAATTTGTAGGAAAAATAAGACTAGAGAGCTGTGAGGATTTTGGAGAAATCAGTGAGGCAGCCCATGTCAGATCCCTGAGTGAGAATCTCTGAGCTGAGCTCATTGTCCTCCGTCGGAGAATTCCAGCGTGGAGGCCACGAATTGCTATAAGTGAGCGAAACCTAGCAGATACCGTTTAGGGAATATTTTTCTCCTGATATTTCTCAAAAAACCTAAGAAAAATAAGCTTCAGATAACCAGAAGTATTAGACACTGACCTAGGATTCAGCAATCACTTACCAGGTGTCTGCGGGCCTGAGACTGCTGTCCTGTGAGCCAGTAAGACCGGACCTGGCCGGCTGGCACCAAAAGGGCACAGGGACTTATTCTCGTGGAGCTTTCCTTTCAAAAACATCATTTCACAGAGCTCTCTGAAAGAGTCGCGTTTCTAGAGAACCGGGGAAAGAAGATGTGAAAGAAACAACCAGACCCACAAACAGCATCCTATAGACTGAGAGCGTCCGCTTTCCTGACAAGATTGATCAGGATGAATTAAGCGAAACGAAGGTGCTCTCAGGTGCCCTTTAAAACCGCTTCCAGTGCTAAGTAAGAAGGAAACTGTGCATCAAAGATGTTTGGATTGATTTAAACACTAGATATTGAGCAAAATGTATATGTGTGTCTATACCTTTACATATAGTGTGGACATATGTAACACACACATACATACATACATATGTGTGCATTGAATATAAAAGCCTCTGTGTGGTCAGATGTATGTGTGTAATTGTAAGTATTAAACATCTATAAAGTGACCAGGACAGCTGACATCCATTCAGTGATTATCTATTGAGTCAGTTACTGGTTTATATGGGTGTACATTTCAATGGCTTCACCAGAAGTAATGATTTAATGAGATGCCTCATAAACACATGATCTGACTTTGTTATTTTGCATTCTAATCTTACACACTGACTTACCTGATCCTTTGGCAAGCTAATGGAAGATCAGGTATATAGCTCTGGGATTTGACTGGCATTAGAAACACATTTGCAAGTCTGACTACAATTTCAGTCCAAAGTTCAATCTTCCCGAAGATTTTGTAACTAAGCATTCTTCCAAAGGGAGCTGGACAACAGTGTCCCGGACTGCTGGTCAGAAACTCCTAGTCACTGGGGCTGAGCTCACTCGTGGCGCCGCCTGGGATGTCCTTGAGCCGAGCGGGCGTCGCGGGACGGAGGCCGCGGTCCCTTGCCGCGCCGGGGGCTGGCTGCTCTGACGTCCCCTCTCACGCAGTGACTCTTCCCGTTAGGGGGTTTGCACAAGTTTCCTACGGACATGTTATTGAAGAAGACTTTGATCACAGGCTGTGTGGCCTTTGGGATTAAGAAGCTTGGCTTACTTTCCTTGTAAGATTTTCTCATGGAGGAAGTGAGCCCTCGGGAAGTGCCCACAGAGGGAGGGGTGTCTCAGGAGCCTCAGGGGAAAATGAGAAGACCAGATGATTTTTCTGCCCTGTGAGCGGAGAGTTAAACACAATGACACTCACTTTTTGCCCTTTGTAGTAAAATTTACATTCTGATGTATGCCGGTAGGGGTATTGATTTCTGGCATGAAATTTGCAATTTGCCATATCATATCATGTCTTTGAATGATTGCCCAGGCTTGTGTTTATGGGAAGCTGCTAGCATTTCTGACTTTCATCCATCCAGGTGGCTATGCTTAGAAAGGGCTTGGTCTTGTATAATTATTGAAATTGTTTTTAATGCTATCACTGTCTTGACATTGTTTATAATTTTTGAACAATAAGCCCTGCATTTTATTTGGCACTGGGCACCTCAGATTACACAGCAGCCTGGGCAGGGGTCATTGTCGCTGGCCCTCTGCCCCGGACAAGGCCCCTCCCTGTTCACCTCCTGTGGGTTTCCGTCCCCACAACACCAGACGGTCAGGACTAAGGCCAGGACACAGAGCACCTGGACACCAGGACCGGGTGGCCTGAGGACGCAGGAGCCCAGGCGGGGTGGCGCCGGGGGGTGGGGGGGCGGCGGCCATCCACACGAGCAGGCTGAGAGGCACGGATGCCACCTGGATTCCATGGTCCACGGACATCGGCTTCTTCTGCGTCTGTCCTCCTCCCGTCTTCCCTCTGCTGGGCTGCTCAGAGCTTGGAGGCCGGCTGGTGGACAGGCTGACCCTGGGCACATAAAAGTAGGGGCATGGAACCAGGCCTCCTGGTTGGTGGTGACTGAGATGAGCCCTGAGAGCAGGCTGGCTCCGCGGCATCTCCACCTGGGGACCAGAGACAAGCCCAGGGCCTGGGACACGACTGCTGTGATCCGGCCTTCACCTTGTTCTCCAGCGGGAAAACAGACACAGCGTCAAAGCTCTGGGGCAGCTTTCCATGGTTATTTCAGAGTGTGCCCCCCACCCCACCTGAGAGAAGCAAGCCAGGGACTTGGGGCGGGAAACCTACGCTCTTAAGAGGGCAGTGAGCATGCCTTTGAGGTCAAGTTTGCCATGCTAGAGAAAACCCGGAACCTGTGATCTTCTTTGATAACCACGTGAAAAGTTTACCTGCTTTGCCTGGCCCGGGAGTAGGGGTTTTTTGTTAAATAAACACAATGACACTCACTTTGCCCTTTGTAGTAAAATTTACATTCTGATGTATGCCGGTAGGGGTATTGATTTCTGGCATGAAATTTGCAATTTGCCATATCATATCATGTCTTTGAATGATTGCCCAGGCTTGTGTTTATGGGAAGCTGCTAGCATTTCTGACTTTCATCCATCCAGGTGGCTATGCTTAGAAAGGGCTTGGTCTTGTATAATTATTGAAATTGTTTTTAATGCTATCACTGTCTTGACATTGTTTATAATTTTTGAACAATAAGCCCTGCATTTTATTTGGCACTGGGCACCTCAGATTACACAGCAGCCTGGGCAGGGGTCATTGTCGCTGGCCCTCTGCCCCGGACAAGGCCCCTCCCTGTTCACCTCCTGTGGGTTTCCGTCCCCACAACACCAGACGGTCAGGACTAAGGCCAGGACACAGAGCACCTGGACACCAGGACCGGGTGGCCTGAGGACGCAGGAGCCCAGGCGGGGTGGCGCCGGGGGGTGGGGGGGCGGCGGCCATCCACACGAGCAGGCTGAGAGGCACGGATGCCACCTGGATTCCATGGTCCACGGACATCGGCTTCTTCTGCGTCTGTCCTCCTCCCGTCTTCCCTCTGCTGGGCTGCTCAGAGCTTGGAGGCCGGCTGGTGGACAGGCTGACCCTGGGCACATAAAAGTAGGGGCATGGAACCAGGCCTCCTGGTTGGTGGTGACTGAGATGAGCCCTGAGAGCAGGCTGGCTCCCGCGGGCATCTCCACCTGGGGACCAGAGACAAGCCCAGGGCCTGGGACACGACTGCTGTGATCCGGCCTTCACCTTGTTCTCCAGCGGGAAAACAGACACAGCGTCAAAGCTCTGGGGCAGCTTTCCATGGTTATTTCAGAGTGTGCCCCCCACCCCACCTGAGAGAAGCAAGCCAGGGACTTGGGGCGGGAAACCTACGCTCTTAAGAGGGCAGTGAGCATGCCTTTGAGGTCAAGTTTGCCATGCTAGAGAAAACCCGGAATGTCTTCTTAAGGGTTAGGTGGTCTCGGGTCTGATACCTGTGATCTCTTCTTTTGATAACCACGTGAAAAGTTTACCTGCTTTGCCTGGCCCGGGGAGAATCTCCACTTTCTCTCATTTCCTCACGCACCTCCTTCAGGTCCCTAGCAGGTGCTCACCTCAACATGGGTGCATGCCCAGTCAAGGGGCACCTCGTGATGGAGCCCCATCTCTTCCCTCTCCCACTTCGTGGATGGCTGGCAGGAGCTCACTGGGGTGTTAGGGTTCTTTTTTGAAGTCTGTTTATCTTTAGGCTCTGTAATATCCTAAAGGCCTCAAGCCCCCCTTCTGATGGTTTTGGGAGGTGCTCTTTGTGAAAAGCACCTAACCAGGAAGTTGGAAGTCCTTTGTTGTACAAAACACTTTGTCTTCAGACCCCTCAAAAGAGAATTTCCAGGGAGAATCCCGGGGTTGGCTCCCTCTGCCAGCCTCAGATGAACTGCCTTCCCTGACATTGCCGATGCCTTAGGTTGCCTGAACACCTCTAAGCAGCGGGCTTGCTGTCCCCTGCGGACGCATCCTGATTCTGTCTGATCGGCAAGTCCTTTGGGACCGGCTCGGCATGCCCAGGGACCCAGCAGGGTACCCAGTCTGGCTGTAAGGGGAACAAGCCTGCATGTTGGCCTCAGATTCTAGACAATGTCAATGAGCGAAATGAGCCTGTCCTGCTAAGACATTACCCTTGAGAAGCCCCCCGCTGATGGGCAACGGCCGCTCCTGACGGAGAGGCAGGTGCTCTGTCCTGCCAGCCCCGTTAGGCTCTGGCCTCAGGTGGGTGGACAGAATGCTGGTGGGGCCACTCTCCGTCAGGGAGATCAGAGCACTGGCAACCCCAGGGGCATGGGCACCGACCTCTTGCTATTTTTAGATATTATCTCAGCGCATGAAATCCATTCCCTGCTTAATGAAATTTCCATGCAATACCTGTGAAATGTGTGTTTACAGAACGTGACAGATCATTAACCTGAGACTTGCTCCAGGGAGACGGGGGCTGCAGACCCCCAGCCGCAGCTGTCGGGACTGGCGCCTCATCAGCCTCTCCTCGGCTCTGCGCTTGCCGAGGTGCAGGTGCACTCACTGCCCGCTTGCTGTCGCCTCCCAGAGCTAAGTTCAAATAACAGAGGATGCCGAACCCAGCAGGAAGTGACACTTCTGTGCCCAACCTGTGAACAGGTCCTTCAGGTTAGTCTCCTTCAGAAGCAACTTTAGATTAGGACCCTGTATTTTTTAAGGTGATGGTTTTTGCACAGTCTACCTAAAGGGCCCAGTCAGGGGCACCTCGTGATGGAGCCCCATCTCTTCCCTCTCCCACTTCGTGGATGGCTGGCAGGAGCTCACTGGGGTGTTAGGGTTCTTTTTTGAAGTCTGTTTATCTTTAGGCTCTGTAATATCCTAAAGGCCTCAAGCCCCCCTTCTGATGGTTTTGGGAGGTGCTCTTTGTGAAAAGCACCTAACCAGGAAGTTGGAAGTCCTTTGTTGTACAAAACACTTTGTCTTCAGACCCCTCAAAAGAGAATTTCCAGGGAGAATCCCGGGGTTGGCTCCCTCTGCCAGCCTCAGATGAACTGCCTTCCCTGACATTGCCGATGCCTTAGGTTGCCTGAACACCTCTAAGCAGCGGGCTTGCTGTCCCCTGCGGACGCATCCTGATTCTGTCTGATCGGCAAGTCCTTTGGGACCGGCTCGGCATGCCCAGGGACCCAGCAGGGTACCCAGTCTGGCTGTAAGGGGAACAAGCCTGCATGTTGGCCTCAGATTCTAGACAATGTCAATGAGCGAAATGAGCCTGTCCTGCTAAGACATTACCCTTGAGAAGCCCCCCGCTGATGGGCAACGGCCGCTCCTGACGGAGAGGCAGGTGCTCTGTCCTGCCAGCCCCGTTAGGCTCTGGCCTCAGGTGGGTGGACAGAATGCTGGTGGGGCCACTCTCCGTCAGGGAGATCAGAGCACTGGCAACCCCAGGGGCATGGGCACCGACCTCTTGCTATTTTTAGATATTATCTCAGCGCATGAAATCCATTCCCTGCTTAATGAAATTTCCATGCAATACCTGTGAAATGTGTGTTTACAGAACGTGACAGATCATTAACCTGAGACTTGCTCCAGGGAGACGGGGGCTGCAGACCCCCAGCCGCAGCTGTCGGGACTGGCGCCTCATCAGCCTCTCCTCGGCTCTGCGCTTGCCGAGGTGCAGGTGCACTCACTGCCCGCTTGCTGTCGCCTCCCAGAGCTAAGTTCAAATAACAGAGGATGCCGAACCCAGCAGGAAGTGACACTTCTGTGCCCAACCTGTGAACAGGTCCTTCAGGTTAGTCTCCTTCAGAAGCAACATTTATTTAGATTTAAGGACCCTGAGCTAGTGTTTTGTGCACAGGGTGATGGTTTCTCTGCACACGTGGCCAGAGCTGGCTGGATGTACTGCAGCACACAGCACAGAATGCTTTAGGACGCAACAGCAAGAGCTGGTTTAGGTTCACAGCAAAATACAGGGAAGGCACAGAAATGTCCTGCACATATATCCCATCCCCTCAAACGCTCTTCCACCAGCACCGTCATCCTCGCCGGATGGCATCGTGACGATAGACAAACCTCCACAGACGCTCGTCGTCTTCCGAAGCCACGCTGGGTTTGCACGGGGGCCGCTCGGCGGTGCACGGGCTGCGGGTCTGGACGCCGTGTAACGACACGGCCCAGCAGCGCAGGGGTGCGCTGCCCTGACACCCCCGCCTCCCCGGCTCAGCCTGGCAGCCGCGCTGGAGACACTGGCTCACCGTCTGCACAGGCTGCTCTTCCCCTGAAGCCTTTTCAGACGGGCTTCTCACTGAGACGTAGACGTTTAAGTTTGTTCTAGGTCTTTTCATGGGTGGATAGCGCATTTCTTTTTAGCCAAGAGTAACAGTCCATTGTGTGGGAGGACCATGGTTAAAGAATCCATTCACCAACGGCAGGACGTCTTGGTCGCCTCCGGCTCTGCCTTTCCACCGCTGTCTGTGGTGAGGACAGTCCCTGATGCCGCTGCAGAGGGGCTGCGTCCCGCCTCCCCGCTCCTGAAGGACAGACAGACAGAGGCCCCTGAAAGACAGAGGGGCGACGCCCCTGGAAGGACAGGCGCAGCGCTGAGGCAGCTAAGACGCCGACACGGCTCCCGGGGCTTCTGCACTAATGCTCGTCATGTGCAGGAAGGGGCTCTTCCTCCTGGGTTTGAACACGCATTTTCCCTGTTGAGAAGGAACAGTTTAACAGTTGTGATAAACAGTGTCCAGGTCAGCTGTCAATGAAGCATTATGACATCCAGCAGCTGTGTTTGTGGGTTTTTCTTTCAAAAGCCGCGTTGCCTGGGAGCAGAAGCACCACGGATTTGCTCTGTCTTTGCCACTCCTTCACTGGCATTGATGCCCAGAATAGCTCATCAGTGTGAATGATAAGAGATTTTATGGTTTCTTTATGAATGGGGAGCACTTGGCATAAGAGACTGAGGTGGGAATTCTGATCACTTTGGGGGTTCGGCCTCAAAGCAGATGCGGTTGAGGAGGGTGATGACTGTGCACAGGCTGCAAAGAGAAGCTCTCGGCCAAGGGACTGCTCGTGAGTCACGCCCTCCTGTCCCCACCCCGACTCCAGAAGCCTTCCTGGTCCTGTGGGAAGCAGGGGGAGGGCCACGCAGCCCCTCACTGCCCCTGCGGGCTGCAGGCTGGCTGCGCGCTGGGGTGGAGGCGGGTCAGCGCCCCCCTACCCCTCCGTGCAGGCACCGCGGCGTTAGGCACCCTGTTCTTTAGCCACCAAGGCTTCAGAAGTAAAGCGTTTTCATTATCTTTCTTCTGTCTCTCCTGCCCCGGACTTGTGTCTCTGTCCCTTGCTCTCTGTCCAGAGGTCCAGGGCCCCAGCCGGTTCTCTTGTCACACGTGACCACTGTGAAGACGGATCCATAAGCACCCACAGCAGCACCCACCTCCACCCCATGGCGGACCCACGCCTCTGCTGGGCGCCGGCCGCCGAGCCCCGTGCGCACCCTCCGCAGTCAGCCGCGCGTCGCAATGGGCGTCTTCGCTACTTCCCGTCACCCCTGCGTCTCACACGGGCACGCGGCTCACGCTTGGGGCGCCCTTGCAGGAGTCTGGGAGATCCCAGGGCACACGTACCCTCGGGTGGCCCTGCAGCTCCGTCCCCAGAGGCGAGCCTCGTCCCCGCCTGCGGTCTCGGCAGCGACCGTCCCGAGCCTCCCGCCGTGCTGCGAGCAGGCTGCGCGGCGTCTGGATGTCTCCCTTCCCTCTCAGGAAGGGTGCGCGCTCGTCAGGGGCTTCTCCTCGGCATCTGGTGTCATCTCCCCGCAGGCACGCAGGGCCCGAGCTCTGTCCGCGTGTCCTCGGGTGTGGACGCCCTGGACCCTAAACAGCTGCTCCTGCCTTCGCTTCCTGTGCCTCTCGCCCAGCACAGGTGCTCCTCACAGAAGCGCCGTCCCCAAGGCCAGGCCGTGTCCCCGAGGCCCACCGCCCGGGCCGCCCCCGCCACGTGGCTTGGAGGCGAGGCCCAGCTGGCTCCTCTGCAGGCCAGACCCCGGCTCCCCCTCCCTGGGAGGCGGCGGAGCGGCTGGCGCTGGGGCTGCCGAGCGAGTGGGTTCCCGGTCACTGCAGCGCGCATGGGGAGCCCTGGAGGATGCTCTAGCTTTCCTGCTTTGGCCTGTGGTGCAGGTCCCTGGTGTGAGGGAAGCTCTGGACCCCGCCCCCTCACCACCCCCAGCGCCTTCTGTTCCTCAGAGGGCCGAGCACCCCGCCCTCACCGGCCCAGTGCACCTGTGCAGCCGGCGCCCCAGCCTGGGCCGACAGACGGGCAGAGCCAGCGCCACCCGCCGCCACCCGAGCTGCCGGGCGCAGAGCCCTCACCACGAGGAGATGTCTCTGGGCCTGAGAACACCTCCAGGCGCCCACGGCTCTTTCACTTTTTCCTTACAGACCAGCTTCCCGGGGACACACGTCCACGTGGGCCAAACAGACACGAGTCCCAGAGAGACAAGCGTGGCGTTTGGATCTTCTGACTCCACCACCACAGCTCGTGCCTCCCGGAGAAGCCTCCCTGAAACTAGAGGCTGGGGCTCCGCTGCGGTTTGACGGAACGACCACGTGTCCGAGGTCTGATCTGAACACAGCGTAGGAATAAAGTATGTATGCTGCTAAAACTGCATTCTGGAATCATCTCCTACATTAAAACCAATTAACAAACAGCACGAACAAAGACCAGTTTGCTTATTTCCAGCATCCTAGCAAGCCTCCTGCTCTCGGAGATGCTCCTGCAGTCGTCGTGGCCGGTCTGGTGCTCTCCCGCAGGCACGCAGGGCCCGAGCTCTGTCCGCGTGTCCTCGGGTGTGGACGCCCTGGACCCTAAACAGCTGCTCCTGCCTTCGCTTCCTGTGCCTCTCGCCCAGCACAGGTGCTCCTCACAGAAGCGCCGTCCCCAAGGCCAGGCCGTGTCCCCGAGGCCCACCGCCCGGGCCGCCCCCGCCACGTGGCTTGGAGGCGAGGCCCAGCTGGCTCCTCTGCAGGCCAGACCCCGGCTCCCCCTCCCTGGGAGGCGGCGGAGCGGCTGGCGCTGGGGCTGCCGAGCGAGTGGGTTCCCGGTCACTGCAGCGCGCATGGGGAGCCCTGGAGGATGCTCTAGCTTTCCTGCTTTGGCCTGTGGTGCAGGTCCCTGGTGTGAGGGAAGCTCTGGACCCCGCCCCCTCACCACCCCCAGCGCCTTCTGTTCCTCAGAGGGCCGAGCACCCCGCCCTCACCGGCCCAGTGCACCTGTGCAGCCGGCGCCCCAGCCTGGGCCGACAGACGGGCAGAGCCAGCGCCACCCGCCGCCACCCGAGCTGCCGGGCGCAGAGCCCTCACCACGAGGAGATGTCTCTGGGCCTGAGAACACCTCCAGGCGCCCACGGCTCTTTCACTTTTTCCTTACAGACCAGCTTCCCGGGGACACACGTCCACGTGGGCCAAACAGACACGAGTCCCAGAGAGACAAGCGTGGCGTTTCGGATCTTCTGACTCCACCACCACAGCTCGTGCCTCCCCGGGAGAAGCCTCCCTGAAACTAGAGGCTGGGGGCTCCGCTGCGGTTTGACGGAACGACCACGTGTCCGAGGTCTGATCTGAACACAGCGTAGGAATAAAGTATGTATGCTGCTAAAACTGCATTCTGGAATCATCTCCTACATTAAAACCAATTAACAAACAGCACGCGAACAAAGACCAGTTTGCTTATTTCCAGCATCCTAGCAAGCCTCCTGCTCTCGGAGATGCTCCTGCAGTCGTCGTGGCCGGTCTGGTGCTGTCCCCGCAGAGGGGGCGACCCGCTTCGGCGCCTCGTCCCCGGGCCCCTGCCCTCCGCTACCCCCCTCCCTCGGCTCAGGACTGGTCCCCTCAGCACAGCTGTGTGTTTACAGCTGTTTCCTGATCCATCAGCATCCTCCCACTGACTGCAAAGCCTTCCTAGATACACTTTTAAAACTCTGACCTAAATGTAACCAAACAGGAAAGAGAGAGAAGAAAATGGATTTCCTGTTGCCATTTCTGCGGCCTCCACCAAGTGAGGCTGTCAGCACCTGGAGCTCCCGAGGGTTCGAGGCCCTCTCCCGGAGCTCCTGCCCTTTGTCACTCCTTCAGCCCACTCTCACTGCATGCACGCCCTCGAGGAGGACGCCGTGACCCTAAGGCTCCCCCTCCTCGGCATCAGGCGCGACTGTCAGCAAGCCCAGACCCCTGCCTCTGCTTCCCGGCGGCCTTGAGGCGCACACGCTCAGGGTCACAGGTCCCTCCTCCTGCGTCTTCCATCTTCAAGCAAACGTGCAGACTTCCCCGGTCAGAGCACCGTCTGGGGTCAGGGCCCCTTCCCCGTCTACGGACACGACTGTTTCAACACCAGCTCCTAGGGAGACCCTCCGCGGTCTGTCCTCCTGGTGGGCGTCATGCTTCCCTGCCCTGCTGCGGCGTGGGTACAGTCCCGCAGGAGAGGATCGCACAGGAAATCAAGCCCCGGACCTCTTCCTCCCCACCGGCCCCCGAAGGAGGACCCACTTGCTAGCCTCTCGGAGCGTGACTCTCCCAGCGGTTTCAGTGCATGCACCACGCCTATCAACAGTGGTAGAATTCATGAATAAGTCATCGCTGCAGTTAGGGCCTGCTTCTGCGTGCCAGACGTTCTTCTGGAGTGTCCACAGGTATGTCGTCTGATCCTCGCGTCACCCCGAGAAGTGGCTCTGCCCCCGTTTCCGCTTTATTTGCAAGGAAACGGAGGCACAGGAGCAGCAGGCCTCTCAAGGTCCCGGGCGCCTGTGCTGCAGAGGCATTCCACCCAGCCCTGCTCGGAGCCCGGAGGAGACGGGCAGAGGCCCCAGTCAGTGCAGAGCCTCTGCCCCGCCCCCGCCTGGGCTGGCGCCCTGCGTCCACACCCGCTGACCTGGGGCCGGGTGGGAAGACCGCCGCCCGGGGGGCTGGCAGAGTGGCCTGGGGACCCAGAGCAGCCGGGGTGCAGCCGCGGACGCTCCCACGAGCAGGTGGAGACCCGCCCTGAGAACTCACCCTTCTCAGTGCTGTGGAAGCTTTTCCAGGCTCGGCTACAGTGAAAATGCCTGGACTCAGAAAACCCGGAACTGATTTAGCTTAATATGAATTAACAAAGAGAACTGTGCCAGCAAGCAGAAAGAAGGCTTGAAATAGTGATGACGTTCAGTTTCAGAAAAACAGGTTTTGCGCTTTGAACCGAGGACCTGAAGTTTTCACGCCTGCTCTGTCCTGACGCACGCGCCTTTGTAGCCGCCTGCCTGATGCACACAGGGGCGTGTGTGTTGCCCAGAAAAACCAGCCGTGTGAGTAAACAGGTGTGCAACTGCCTCCTGTCCCAGGAGCGTGGGCTCAGCTCCGTCGTGCCCTGGCCCCATCCCGGCCGCCGCCCCTCGGGCCTCGGTCACCACGAGCAGTTCTGGGCTTTCCAGTGACCGCCTGCCACCCGCAGGCTCCTCAGGGGCTCCTTGCGGTTTACCCTGGAGAGTCGCAGGAGGCTTCGTGGTCCGTTTTTCTTGCCGTTGGCGGTAAGCCCACCTTTGGCAAGGAGGCTCTGACCTCTCCCCCGACCCCCCGCCGCAGGCGTGTCTGCTCAGGGGTCACCCTGACCCCCTAGGGGCTGGTCCTCTGGCCTGTGCATCGGGAAGAGACGACAGCAAGCCTGTCCACACCGGGTCACCCAGGGCCTCATTCCCTCCAGGCTGCCTGTTCAGCTCGTGAGGGAGGAGGGCCAGATCTAGCCACTGTCCTGCAGTCGGTTTCAGGTCAGCATTGCTGGCCATCCAGTATGGCCTTGTCTCTGCCTGGCCTTCCTTCCACGTGGGACACCTCACTGCCTCTTGCCGGCTCATCAGCGGCCTGAATGCCGGTCTGTCTTGGGCAGTAGTGAAATCAGGGCTCTGGTGTCACGGAAGCTGGGAGCAGGCATTCAGCGCAGGCCTCTTAGGTAAAGCACACGCACATCGTCTGTGTGATTAATATAGACAAAAATGTTAAACTGGGAGTGTTCAGTGACTACCAGATTTCATTTTCATGTTGAATTATCTATGGCCTATAGCTATTAAGTGATTTAGGCACAATCGCAGACACTGTGCATCCCTGCTGCAGTTTTAAAGCAGAATAGTGCAGCAGACCTCTGCATCCTGGCCCGCAGGAGCAGCCCGGCCCTCACAGCCCGTGTCCCTTTGCCGCCTGACAAATGCTCAACATGAGGGTTTAGCACAGAGGTCTGCCAGTGACCAAGTGAACTAGTGAGCACGAACGACTGCAAACACCAGGAAAATGTCACATACAGTAAGGAATAAAGTTTCTCTCTACAGGGGGTATTTCCTTCAGTAGTAATAGTCCTCTGGCCAAAGAAAATAGACTCTATATTGAACACAATGCGTATAATTAGAATTGTTGTAAAGTTCTGCAGAGCCCTGTCTTTCTCAAAGGCCAACATTCTCTGACTCTCGATGTGTAATTCTGCATTTCCACACAAGGTTAGTGCAACAAAAACTTTCCCACATACGCTGGCAGTAATTACTATACTATACGCATATACACTGTATTTGAAAGATAATTACATACTAGAAAATCACTTTAGGATATGAAAATTCAAAACAACATATGGTAACACCCAACTTGAGCTGAGACAGAGTTTCAGGAAGGAGAGAAGGTCCCCAGGGGCCCTGGGTGATGGGGTATCTGATGGCTTCTGTCCCGGACAGTCTTCAGCGGGACTGATCACGTTTTATGACAACGTGCTGTATCAGACATTTCAGTTCTAGTCGTTGGCTAAACACAAGCATCCCCTAATTAAATGCCCTGTAAAATTCCTGCCCATGTAACAGCGCACATTCATACAATGGATATACTTGCTGCATGATGAAACAGGTCCTCAACGAGCATGTGAGAGTAAAAGAAAGACTGAACTCCACCAACAGTGCCATTAGCGTGCTTTCCGCAAGCTCGAGGGCATTGGTCATCCTGGGGGAGCCGTGCTGTCTTGCTGCTTCCTAAGAGCTCTGCCGCGTTGGCACGGAGTCACCAGCCCTCACGTCCTCTGCTCATTTCTTTGTTGGAAGCTCATGAGTTTCCGTCTGTTCTTAGAGTCCTGAGGTCCAGCCATGGGTCACCCTGAGGCCACGGAGGTACCAGAGCAGGTGTGGGGCCCAGAGCCTCTGTCCTGGGCACGTTGGGGAAATGTTAACCCATCAGTTCACTGCTGTTTTGGTGAATGGTCACGATTCTGTAAGCCTTGCTCTCATGGAAAACATCTTTAAATCTTGGCAAAAGCTTTACAAGATCCAAGGATGAAAGAATTGCACATTTCCAAGACACCTGTGTATACAGAGCATCACGAGCCCTGCCGGGACAGAGGATCCTCATTCACTTTTCTTGCAAAATCTTCCATTTTGAATTATCTTAAAAGCATAAAAACATTTATTAAGTAAAAACGTTCTTCATATGCTTGTATAATATACACTTACATCTATCATGCAGATTTTACTTCACATGGAAAGAAGAGTGAAGTTCTCATTAGGATGCAGAGGAAGAAAGGAAGCGGGACTCATCGAAACCCCCGAGCCGGCGGTGGCGGCTGGTCACAGCGCGTTTAGGATCACACGGAATTCTGCGGTGCAGCTGCCTGTATGAACATTAGCTGCAATGTTATTTCACTCCTCACAGTAATCTGGCGGCTCTATCCACTGTGCCTTCTACACGTCGATTTCAGTAGCTGCTCTGAGGTCTATCAGCTAATTACCACCTGGCACAAGTCTCGTGTCTGTACGACCTTCTTTTCCTGTGTTTGCTGCCTTTGAAATTAGCAACAATACTATGAAGAAAAACCTCTATTTCTATTTATTACTGAGGATAGCATTGTAGATGTCTTCATGTTTGCTGGGAAAACTGGCAAAATTTATCACCAGATATCGAGCCAGTTTATGGTCCCAGAGAGAACACCAGAGAATTCTAGTTTCCCTTTGCCTAGGCCACATCTTATCTCTGGGTATGTGTTTCCAATGTTTGCTTGTTTATTGGTAAAAATGTTAGCTTTTAATTTCAATATCTCTCACTGCTAGGAGGATGGAACATTTTCCTCTCGTATTATTTGAAGCAGTCTCAGCTTCTACCCTGTGCTGGTCCCTTTCCCTGACAAGGTGCCTCTGCCCCATCCATGCATTTCTCTCCAGTTCATTTGCTTCCTGCCTTGGGGTTCCTGATAAACTTGGCACATTATAGGTATGTAGTATGTAATATGTTACAGGTGTGAAACGTAAACCAAATCCACAGTGTTGATGGATCTTAACTTTTTTTTTTAATTTTTGGCCTCTTTTATTGGTCTTTCATGTATTTATTTTCATCCATCTTTGTTCTTTGGCCTGTGTGGGCCTCCCATTGCAGTGGCCTCTCCTGTTGCAGAGCACTGGCTCTGGGCGCATGTGCTCCAGAGCTCTGGCTCGTAATTGGACACACTGGTCCAGCCGCTCTGTGGCACGTGGAATCTTCCCAAACCAGGGCTCTTTACCCACTGGGCCACCAGGGAAGCCCGGGTCTTGACTTTAACTTATCTCTCATAGGGATTAAGACAGCTCAGGCTTTTTAATTCTATTTTGAGATCATCAGACGCTCCCTGCCTTGTTTGAACATTATTCATTAATCACAATTTCCTGAAAATGATGGGATATTATTAAGGACTCATCATTTCAACCAATGCATCCTTAATTGGCAGGTTCTAGGACATGTAGAATTTTTAGTAGAAAAGCTTCAAACTCCTCCATCCCTTTCAGATTTTCAAATATTCTCAAGAAGGAGCTGTTGATGTCTACTCCACATAGCAAGAGGGAATTCAACGTTTGGTCCGGAGGCATTTCATATCTGCATTTGTAGGTCAAGAAGCTTTCTCTCCATCAACTCGCCTGAAATCTAAAATCTGTTCTCTGGATCTCCCATACTGAGCCATGTGGTGGTGGTAGGCGGGCCATGGAGGGCGGGGAGCCAAGCTTGCTTTGCCTCAAGCCTCCCTCGGACCTTCCCTGTTGGAGGAGAGCTTCTGTATCTTCTCTCCAGGCACCACTTACCAGCCATCGAGAAAACACAGAAGCACATACTTTAGTTTCCATGAGAACAGACCAGCGCTCCTCAGACTGGTTGATTTCTATTCAAACATGCTGAGTCTTCAAATAATAACCATTTGACCACATACTCACACCTAAAAAAATCAAACGTGCCCTCAGATGCTAAAACTGCTCTCAGAAAGCAGCAGGGCTGTCTTTCCACCGACGAGGGCTCGGGATTCACTGGAAGAAACACTGTCTAGAGCCTCCCAGCAGCTGGAGCATTGTCTAACCTTCAGTCCACCTTGAGCTGTGCTGCTCATCACTCTCCCCTCTCCCAGGACTCATCTGTCCCATCGAGCTCCAGCACAAATGCTCATCATCAGTCCAGTGGAATTCCAACAACTAACGTTATTCAAACGGCTTAATATTTCTTACTGCGGCTTCCAGAAAGTGGGTGAAAGCCAATGCTTACTAAGTTGACCAGAGCAGATCCCTGGAGATGCAGCTAGTTCCCATTGGCATCCCCTGGTCTCTTCAGAGTATGAGGAAGATGGGGTACAGATAGGTACACACAGTGGGATGCTAGTCAGCCATACAGAAGAAAGAAATAGTGCCACTTGCAATAACATGAATGGATCTAGAGATTATCATGCTAAGTGAAGTGAGTCAGACAAAGACAAATATCAAGTGATATCACTCATATGTGGAATATAATAAAAAATAAACTTTTTACTAACTAGAAATGGACTCACAGGTTTCAAAAACAAACTTACGGTAGCTAAAGGGGAAATATGGGGGAAGTGATAAAGTAGGAGATTGGGATTAGCATATATACACCTCTGCATGTAAAATAGATAAACAAAAAGGACCTGCTCTATAGCACAGGAAGCCACACTCAGTGTCCTATGATAACCTGTAAGGGGAAAGCATGTATATTTTCTGGAAAAGGATATCTATCTATATCTATCTATTATTTATATCTATATCTATATGAGTAACTTTGCTGTACACCTGAAACTAACATGACATTGTAAATCCACTGTGTTTCAGCTGTTCTGTTTGCTGCCTCCTTCCCTGGAGTGAGCAGGCACACCCCTGGGGGGAAGCTTCCTCCACACGCATCGCTGCGGTGGTGACTGCACACTCAACAACCCCCGAATCTTTACTGACCCCTGTAGGTGGACACCACATGCGGAGGGGGGAGATGAGAGAAACAAACTTTCTGCACACCCTGAGGACCACTAGAGGGGCGAGCAGAGACCCGAAGCCGAGTGCCCTAGGCAGCACACGACCCCAGGGAACAGCGGCCTCAGCTGCACCATGCACACACATTTCGGGGGCATTTTCACCAGATTCGGCATTAAGAGTCCTGAAAGAAAGAGCCTCATGCCATCAATTTGATGTAGGTTTACTCTCCAGGCTTACAAAGATGAGCATGTTGAATAATGTTTAATTTTAAATAGTAATTAGGACTTCCTTATAAAAGAATTTTAAAGACTGCTTGAAGGAGTTTCAAAAGCCTGCTTATAAGCAGACAGTTTTCCTAATTTTGTTTTTAAGAGTGCAGCGCTGTCATTCTTCCAGGCACCTTGAGAAGCAATTTTCTTTTAAAGGTTACAGACCCTTTCTTCCTTCTATCACATTTCTCTTCAAAAAGTATCCAGTTTCAAAGAACAGATAAATATTTCATGTGTGCTTTTAAAATTCTCTGTTGTTAATATTAAGAACTGAGATATTTTGGTTTTGCTGTCGACAGCATCTGCTGACTACTTACACACACCGAGCAGCTGTGTATGTGTGTGTGCATTTGGTAGGTAGATGGATAGACATCTTTGATTTGAAAAGTCTTATTTGGAGATGAGTGCTTATATGATTCAGACGCTAGCTGCTGTTGCCCCAGCAATCCACCATGTGTCTACAAGAACGGGAAACGACACTTTTTCATCGCTATTCTGTTAAAATAGATAAACAAAAAGGACCTGCTCTATAGCACAGGAAGCCACACTCAGTGTCCTATGATAACCTGTAAGGGGAAAGCATGTATATTTTCTGGAAAAGGATATCTATCTATATCTATCTATTATTTATATCTATATCTATATGAGTAACTTTGCTGTACACCTGAAACTAACATGACATTGTAAATCCACTGTGTTTCAGCTGTTCTGTTTGCTGCCTCCTTCCCTGGAGTGAGCAGGCACACCCCTGGGGGGAAGCTTCCTCCACACGCATCGCTGCGGTGGTGACTGCACACTCAACAACCCCCGAATCTTTACTGACCCCTGTAGGTGGACACCACATGCGGAGGGGGGAGATGAGAGAAACAAACTTTCTGCACACCCTGAGGACCACTAGAGGGGCGAGCAGAGACCCGAAGCCGAGTGCCCTAGGCAGCACACGACCCCAGGGAACAGCGGCCTCAGCTGCACCATGCACACACATTTCGGGGACATTTTCACCAGATTCGGCATTAAGAGTCCTGAAAGAAAGAGCCTCATGCCATCAATTTGATGTAGGTTTACTCTCCAGGCTTACAAAGATGAGCATGTTGAATAATGTTTAATTTTAAATAGTAATTAGGACTTCCTTATAAAAGAATTTTAAAGACTGCTTGAAGGAGTTTCAAAAGCCTGCTTATAAGCAGACAGTTTTCCTAATTTTGTTTTTAAGAGTGCAGCGCTGTCATTCTTCCAGGCACCTTGAGAAGCAATTTTCTTTTAAAGGTTACAGACCCTTTCTTCCTTCTATCACATTTCTCTTCAAAAAGTATCCAGTTTCAAAGAACAGATAAATATTTCATGTGTGCTTTTAAAATTCTCTGTTGTTAATATTAAGAACTGAGATATTTTGGTTTTGCTGTCGACAGCATCTGCTGACTACTTACACACACCGAGCAGCTGTGTATGTGTGTGTGCATTTGGTAGGTAGATGGATAGACATCTTTGATTTGAAAAGTCTTATTTGGAGATGAGTGCTTATATGATTCAGACGCTAGCTGCTGTTGCCCCAGCAATCCACCATGTGTCTACAAGAACGGGAAACGACACTTTTTCATCGCTATTCTGCTTTCTCAAATTCCTGCCAATAAGACGGGTTACATGGGTCTTTTAGGCAACTAAGCAAGTGAGGCAGAGAGAACCATATTAACAGACAAAAGGCGAAAAAAAAAAAAAAGACAGAGAGACAAAAGGTAAAACCCACCGGACTGCACGGATTTAAGTTAATTATGCACGTGGTTTATTATTAATTAACCGCCACCTTAGTTTATGCAAAATACCATTGCTGGTGGGAGATCAGAGGAGCAGACGCCTCGAGCCATAGAGTCCTCCCGCAGTTCAGGGGCCCCGAGTGCACTGCCTGCGCCAGGAGGGCCTGGCGGAGGAAACGGCTGCCCACCCAGTATCCTCGCCCGGAGAGCCCCGTGGACAGAGAGGCCTGGAGAGCTGCAGGCCGCAGGGTCGCAGAGGCAGACGAGACGGAACTCTTGCACCTTTTCAGTCTGTAGCTGAGTAACCGCGCGGCCCTAAGCAAGCCCATGGCGGTCCCCAGCGCCCTTCCTCCTGAGCGTCCTGCAAGCGGGGACGCCTCAGCAAAGGGCGGACTGCAGCCTCCGCCCGGAAGCTCTGAAAACCCATCAGAGCCGGTGGTCTGGCGCTGGCCCTGGCCCTCTCCCGCTGGCGCAGCCTTGGGCCTCGCGGGCCCCCACGCCCACCCCTCCCCGGAGCAGCCACACTTCCCACCTGTCCTGGCCGTGGCGGTTCCAGTGCCTGCCAGGCTGTCTATGAGAAGGACTATCTTAACTGTTATTTCCAGGATGTCATGGGCTGAGCCAAGTGTATAACACAGCCAAAAGAAATGGCTAAAAAATTGAAATGAAAAACAACAGACATACAAAATATGAACTCAGCTATCTGCTGCATTTTAATACATAACAAACAGAACATGGAAACGTTTTGTTAATATGTATACATTATTCAATTAAAGTTTTCATATAAGCAGTTAACACAGAAAGCTATTATTCTCAGTTCCAAATTTCTGCTTTCAGCTTCGTAACTAAAATCGAAGCCAAATTCTCCATTGTGACCCCTGTAAGCTCACTTTGAAGAGAGCGCATGCACATCAATATTTGAAGCATTAGATGGACACGGGAAGTTCTGCTTTCTCAAATTCCTGCCAATAAGACGGGTTACATGGGTCTTTTAGGCAACTAAGCAAGTGAGGCAGAGAGAACCATATTAACAGACAAAAGGCGAAAAAAAAAAAAAAGACAGAGAGACAAAAGGTAAAACCCACCGGACTGCACGGATTTAAGTTAATTATGCACGTGGTTTATTATTAATTAACCGCCACCTTAGTTTATGCAAAATACCATTGCTGGGGGGAGATCAGAGGAGCAGACGCCTCGAGCCATAGAGTCCTCCCGCAGTTCAGGGGCCCCGAGTGCACTGCCTGCGCCAGGAGGGCCTGGCGGAGGAAACGGCTGCCCACCCAGTATCCTCGCCCGGAGAGCCCCGTGGACAGAGAGGCCTGGAGAGCTGCAGGCCGCAGGGTCGCAGAGGCAGACGAGACGGAACTCTTGCACCTTTTCAGTCTGTAGCTGAGTAACCGCGCGGCCCTAAGCAAGCCCATGGCGGTCCCCAGCGCCCTTCCTCCTGAGCGTCCTGCAAGCGGGGACGCCTCAGCAAAGGGCGGACTGCAGCCTCCGCCCGGAAGCTCTGAAAACCCATCAGAGCCGGTGGTCTGGCGCTGGCCCTGGCCCTCTCCGCTGGCGCAGCCTTGGGCCTCGCGGGCCCCCACGCCCACCCCTCCCCGGAGCAGCCACACTTCCCACCTGTCCTGGCCGTGGCGGTTCCAGTGCCTGCCAGGCTGTCTATGAGAAGGACTATCTTAACTGTTATTTCCAGGATGTCATGGGCTGAGCCAAGTGTATAACACAGCCAAAAGAAATGGCTAAAAAATTGAAATGAAAAACAACAGACATACAAAATATGAACTCAGCTATCTGCTGCATTTTAATACATAACAAACAGAACATGGAAACGTTTTGTTAATATGTATACATTATTCAATTAAAGTTTTCATATAAGCAGTTAACACAGAAAGCTATTATTCTCAGTTCCAAATTTCTGCTTTCAGCTTCGTAACTAAAATCGAAGCCAAATTCTCCATTGTGACCCCTGTAAGCTCACTTTGAAGAGAGCGCATGCACATCAATATTTGAAGCATTAGATGACAGGGAAGCGTCCTCCTGCTGTCAACTGCATCTCTTCTGGATTGACTGTCAGTCCTGCAGCCGGGGTCGGTGTTTCTAAAGGGCTTGGTGCCTTCTTCTGTCGTCTCTTGCACGGAAGCTGGTCATTGGTTATGCGACAGGAAGAGAGGGTAGATGTCAGGCAGCTTCTTCAAAGTCAGGAGACCCATTTCTACTCCTTAGCAAAATGAAGCCAATGTGACTACATTTTCAGGATTCCCTTTCGATCGTTTTTGCGTGGCCAGTTCCAACAAATTCTCCGGTAACATTGTAGCTGATTTTAATTGTCCATGAAAAACATTGGTTCTATACTTTGTAAACTTTTGGGTTAAAGTTGACAAACTCACCTTAAAATATCACATGTATTGTCATCTAGTCCTCCAGCCACAGTTACTGGCCGGTCGCCTCCCGAAGTCGCCTCAAAAGTGGCCTTGCAGAGGAGGGGACGGGGTCTGCCCGCCCAGGCCCGGGTGCCACGGGGTGGGGGGGTGGGCGCACCTGTGTCTCCCTGCCACCCCGCGTGGACAGAGAGCACAGATACCTTCCAATAAGCACAGAGAGCATGTCGCCTGTCGCAGAAACTCGACTGTTCACGAAAAGAGAAAACGGAGCCCTGGACAGTGACTTTATGACAACCTTCGTCACCTGGGTCTCACGTTTTGCAAGTGAGGGTAAAGTAGCAACCTTCCCAGACGGCTGGCGAAAGGGCGGGTTGGGGGAGTGTTGAAGAACATGGAAAGAAGGAGAGGGGAGGGCTGCTCACCACAGGAAACTCGACCTGAGACTGCTCTTCAAGATCGGGGTTCACCCTCATTTTCAGTCAGCCTCCACGGGGTTAGGCTATAGGGGATCCGGATTAGGGGTGGCCTCCGGGAGAGGAGACTCCAAAGAGACAGAGGTAGCTTCTGCCCCCGCCCAGCACTTCCTGCTTGAGTGTGAGCACTGCCGGGCCCAGAAGCCTGCGCTGTGGGTCTCGAGGGTCCACAGCCTCTCCCTGGGGCCCAACCCTGGACCCTGCGTGCTGAGGACTCAGCCACGAGCCTACTTCTGAGAGGCTCACAGGCACCTGTTTGCTGAAGTCGTTCTCTGACGCTGATGAACCAGGTCGAGTTTGGGAGCCTCAAGTTTCGGCTCAGCACCAGAGAAAGGCGAGTCCCTGAGAAGGATGAAGGCATGCCTGCCCTCCCTGAGATCAGCGCGCTCTGACCTTGACACTGGTGGGATGCTCTGAATAATTGATTTAGAGAATCCTTCATGTTACCTGCTTTTTGTTCTTCAAAGTCAGGAGACCCATTTCTACTCCTTAGCAAAATGAAGCCAAGTTACATTCATCCTTGAGGGCCAAAATTCTACGGTAACATTGTAGCTGATTTTAATTGTCCATGAAAAACATTGGTTCTATACTTTGTAAACTTTTGGGTTAAAGTTGACAAACTCACCTTAAAATATCACATGTATTGTCATCTAGTCCTCCAGCCACAGTTACTGGCCGGTCGCCTCCCGAAGTCGCCTCAAAAGTGGCCTTGCAGAGGAGGGGACGGGGTCTGCCCGCCCAGGCCCGGGTGCCACGGGGTGGGGGGGTGGGCGCACCTGTGTCTCCCTGCCACCCCGCGTGGACAGAGAGCACAGATACCTTCCAATAAGCACAGAGAGCATGTCGCCTGTCGCAGAAACTCGACTGTTCACGAAGAGAAAACGGAGCCCTGGACAGTGACTTTATGACAACCTTCGTCACCTGGGTCTCACGTTTTGCAAGTGAGGGTAAAGTAGCAACCTTCCCAGACGGCTGGCGAAAGGGCGGGTTGGGGGAGTGTTGAAGAACATGGAAAGAAGGAGAGGGGAGGGCTGCTCACCACAGGAAACTCGACCTGAGACTGCTCTTCAAGATCGGGGTTCACCCTCATTTTCAGTCAGCCTCCACGGGGTTAGGCTATAGGGGATCCGGATTAGGGGTGGCCTCCGGGAGAGGAGACTCCAAAGAGACAGAGGTAGCTTCTGCCCCCGCCCAGCACTTCCTGCTTGAGTGTGAGCACTGCCGGGCCCAGAAGCCTGCGCTGTGGGTCTCGAGGGTCCACAGCCTCTCCCTGGGGCCCAACCCTGGACCCTGCGTGCTGAGGACTCAGCCACGAGCCTACTTCTGAGAGGCTCACAGGCACCTGTTTGCTGAAGTCGTTCTCTGACGCTGATGAACCAGGTCGAGTTTGGGAGCCTCAAGTTTCGGCTCAGCACCAGAGAAAGGCGAGTCCCTGAGAAGGATGAAGGCATGCCTGCCCTCCCTGAGATCAGCGCGCTCTGACCTTGACACTGGTGGGATGCTCTGAATAATTGATTTAGAGAATCCTTCCTGTTACCTGGCTCTATTTGTCTGTATCGTTTTTATTTCCAAGTCTCCCGTCTGTAAGTTCCCACCTCTCTGACACTGGGTTACTCGGAATCCTGCTTCCTTATGAAGATTGATTACCTACAATGTAAGGCAACTGTTTCTCAAATAAATAAAGACAAATTTGAAAAATTGCCTTACTCTTAGAAATCCCTTCATTATCTCATTTCCAGAAACTTGAATAGTCTCCTGAATAATTGATTATCTCAGATCTTAAGATCATATACTTTGCCTGATTTAAAAAAAAGTGAATTTGGTTGTACAGCGATTTTAATTATAGTATCTTGAAATTGTGATAACCATTAATGTTTAACAGAAAGTATCTGAAAAAGGACAGTTAGGAAAATGCACAATTATTAGTTTTCCTATAATAAGCTCATTATACTAACTAATATAGAGTTTGCATTTAGTTTTAATGAATTTCCTGATTCCTGCAGGGTACCAGCGGCCTGAACAGAACCTCAGCACAGGCAAGAAATAAAGCACTCCAGACAGGCAACCTTGTCACCCTCATGCGGGAAATAATCACTAAGTTCAGTTGCAGAGTTCACATTGCTGCCTCTCAATCATTAAGTGTCACTGTTGAGGTGGGACACGAAAGGGACTTTCAGTTTCCTCCCTGAGATGCCACTCAAGCATCCAGACACGTGGGTGTCAAGCTCCGGAGTGTCCTGCTAATGCTCCGAGGCCGCGGGAGCCTGTGCACCCATCTGAGCCCAGTAGACCATGGGGCGACCCCTCGCCCGCTCCCACCCGTGGTCAACCCCCTTCACTTGTCTCTTCGGGAACTGCTGATGCCTTAACTCCTGGTCAGCATTTACTACTTACACTTGCTTCAGACACGCCATCTCCCGTGATCTTTAAGGAAAATTCTGATCTGGTTATTACTATAGAACAGAAAACTTCAAAACCAAAGTACAGAGTCTAGAGACTTATCTGAAGCCGGCAGGCAACAGTGGACCCAGAATGCGAGGTTCAGCTTTAGACCACCCTCCCTCAGGGCACAGCTGCGCTCCCCAGGGTCCCTGCCTCCGGGGTGGTCCCGGGAGACTCCAACCCAAAGCCCAGCACTAGTTCATGCGCCTGTCTCCATCCGCGTCTGCGTCCTGTTTTCCCAGGAAGTCGACTCACTGTGCAAGACCCGGCTTAGTCAGCTGAACGCCTGGGTCCCCTCCAGAGGAAGCGGGGTCCCAGCATCAAATCCAAACCAGAGGAGCACGAGCCATGGAGGAAGGAAGGGCTGGGACTTTGGGATAGCAGAGGCAAACCGTTCTGCTTAGGTTGGTAAGCAACACGGTCCTACTGCGTCGCACAGGGACCTGCACGCAACAGCCCATGATAGCACCACGGGAAAGACTATGAAACAGAATATATATATATATATATATATATATATATATATATATATACGTATGTAACCGAATCGCTTTACTGTGCAGCAGAAATTAACACCACATCATAAACCAACTACTGAAAAGTCTATGTGTCATTGCCAGTAACAGTTTGCAAATCTAAAACAACGATTTCCAAGCTGTCAATATAAAAATTCTATCTAAAAAGCATAATGAAAAATAGGAGTTTGATGCGTCAGAGCTCAAGGCCAAGGCCAGTCCCGCGGAAGTGGCCTGTACAGGGTCTCAAGCGGCCGCAGTCACTGAGAGACAGGAAGCTGCTCCCCCTGGGGCATGTGGGGTCTCCAGTGAGCCTTAAGAAACCAGGTGACAGGGAGGAGGATGCTCAGAGGTCAGAGGGGAGCCTGGAGCGGCAGGTCTGGGAGTGTTCAGCCAACCTTCCCCACCAGGGGCTGGCTGTGGGGGGTTGCCCTCATCGCAGAAGTTCACCCTCTTGACCTCGGTGGGTCTGTAGGCAGAAGGCAGGGACAGACGTCAACTCCAATCCTGCCCCAAAGAAGCGGGAGACCCGGGTGCACGTCAGCCCCCACCCTGGGGTACGGGGAGGACGCATACTCTGGCTCCCGCCCCTAACCCAGCAAAGCACCAGCTGCTGTGATTCCCAACCCAAAGACACGTTCAGAGTGACAGCTTTCCCCTGCCCGCGTGCCCAGCCAGGATCACATCCACATGGGCCACAGTCCACACTCTGGACAGGAAATAACAATAACAAAGTGACCGAAGTGACACCCCAGACTCTCACTGTCCTGAAGGGAGGAGCCGCGCCTTTGTCAGTTCCCGCCTGTGGCTTCCTCGCTCCGGAAGCAGAGGCTGCAGCACATTTATTTAAAACACTCTGAGCCCCTGAAGGCGGTGATCACACACAGCGCCCGGCTTCCACGACGAGCTGCTTGTTTCCTGCAAGTGGAACTTGCTTATTTTGGAGGAGCTGCTTTTATTCTCAGAGGGAGGAAAAGGAACATTTCAGGGACCCTGGAAACCAGATGCACATGTTCTGATTCTCTGATATAAATAATTTAACATGTGATAATATAAGCATTTTGTTTGCAAAAATACTCCCTTGTACTAATGCCTGTAATTCCTTGCCAATTTCCTCAAAGTTCCTGTTTATTCGTTTCCACCTCGGAGATGTGCCTGGAATATAAATTATATGTAGGAGAATTTGTGAATATGCAAGCTAATTTCTGTTCCTTGTTACCTGGCATTGCTGAGACGCACAGGGTTGGTGCTTTCGTGGGGAGTTCACGGGGGAACCTCGCGCCCTCTCCCTGAGTTGCCGGGCTAGAGATTTGTGAATGCCCTCTCGTCTCCAGACCCGGGCTCTCTGGGCTGTGCAGCACCTCTGGGGACAGCCATCCCATGGCGTGTCCCCTCCTCAGCCCCTCGGCTTGCCCCATCTGAGAACCTGCCCAGTGCCTTTGTTTCCTAGTTTCTATTGGGGGTGACGTGTGAAGTCCAGGATTTGTCCAGGTCCTCTTTCTTCCAGCTGATGAGACCAGGCTTCACCTCTGCTTTGGTCAGTAACCTCCATGACCCGCAGGGACTTCTGTCTCTGCTGAAATCACACAGAATCCGCAGCCTGGACATCCCATTAGGCAGGGGTTGCTGACTATGTCATGTTCAGTTTCCTGCCAGCGCCCACCTCTCTCCACCCGCCCACCCCGGGCCGTCACAGAGGGAGCGGAAACGCCTGGAGAGGCCCTGGGCTCGGGTCTCAGCAGGAGCTTGGCCAACTCTCTGAAAGTGGCCTTTCATCCCAGGGTGAGTGTACGGCTGCCCGGGGCAGGTGGGGAAGCCTGGGTGGGGGTCATGGGGGTGAGGAGGCCGCTCTCTGACCCTGAGACCATGGTGAGGACCAGGGGTTTTCTCGCTCTCATGCGTCCACAGCAGAAGCGTCCGCGCCCGCCTCAGGCCCAGGCTGTGTTTGGCCCCGGAGCCACGGCCCCGCTCGGGGCGCTGCGGGCGCGGGCAGGACCGAGACCTCAGGAGGCTTGGCCGGGAGAAGCTGCCCAGACTCAGCCCCCCGCGTCTCTACCTCAGCAGGATGTGTATTAAAGGAAACCCCACCAGCCTGAGGCCCGGGAGTCGTGACGAGGCCCCAGTTCTGTCAATAGCACGAAGCGTCTTACTCTGGGGAACCGGACGTTTCACAAGACTCTTGTTAAAAAGTTCCAGGTTCAGTTATGCTACTTTCTACATATTCTGACACCAGCTTTAAAACAAAAGGCACTGCTTGATCTTTTTTGGCAGTGTTGTGGGGGCTGCTCTCCACCTGTGTGCACGGGCTTCTCACGGCGGTGGGTTTCTCGTTGTGGAGCGCCGGGTGCTCACATTTCAGCAGCTGCAGCTGCCGGGCTCTGGAGCACAGGCCCTGGAGCTGTGGTGCAGGGGCTCAGCTGCTCCACGGCGTGTGGAGTCTTCCCGGACCAGGGATCGAACCTGCGACCCTGGCCTTGGCAGGAGGACTCTGAACCACTGGGCCACCGGGGAAGGCCCTGACACCAGCTTTTAATGGAAAGAAGATAAAAGGCAAACAACATGTCCTTTCTGTGTTCCTGAAAGAAACAGACGCTGTAATTAGCAGTGTAATTTCTCCCCACATCACCCAGGTGACCACGGAGGACTCCTTTCGGCTCAGACTGATGTCGTTCCTGCACTGGGGATTCTTCTGGGTTCTGCAAGTCCTCCGACAAATCTTCAGGAGGCTTCCACCTGCACATCACAGCAGGCAGAGAGGACGGGGACAGACGGCCTCCTTCGCCTGGAAGCAGGGCAGGGGACGCCGGGCAGGTGCAGGAGCCCGCCGTGACGGAGCAGCCCCGTGTCCGGCCAGGCGGGCAGCAGACACGCCCACGGCGACCCCCGGCAGGTGTTGTGGGCGGCGAGTTAGGCCTGACTTACAAACACTCTTGAGGAGACCCCTGTGTGACGCGTGGGATGTGCACCCCCACCGACCCCAGGACAGAAGGTCGGGCCCCCGGCAGGACCTGGATTCTCCACCGGAAGGACCTGCCCTGTGACGGGCAAACTGACCGTCTGGGGTCCATTCCGGGCCTGATTCAGCTCCGCAGGCACTGGGGACATGGCCACCGTCTCCCCTCGGCCGGCCCGACCTCCCGCCTCCGCCAGGCAGGTGCCCCTGGCTCAGGTCAGAGGAGCTTGAGCGTTCTGTGTTTAGTGCGTGCTTCTTAACTGCCTTTCGTGAACGCTGGCCTCACTTACAGGCTCGCCACTACAGGGCCACACACCTCCCCCAGATTCCATTTGATCAGCAGTTCACAAACTAAGAAGAAGCAAAGTTCATGATTTCAATCTGGTTTATGATAAACTTAAGCATCCTTAGGGTATTTCCATTCATTTATTAGTGAGTGTATCGATTCTACATATTTAGGACCATTTTTAAGTTTTTATTATTTTTTAAAATTTCTTTCATATTGGAGTATAGTTGATTAGCAACTTTGTATGAGCTGTCAATGTACATCGCACTAAGTTATACATGTATGGTTATCGATTCCTTTCCAAATTCTTTTCCCATTTAGGTTGTTGCATAATACTGAGCAGAGTTCTCTGCCCTATACAACAGTTTTATCATTGAATTGTATATGTTCTGATTTGTTCATTTTCTTGGACTCATGCAGCATCTAAGATGTTGATCAAATTCTGAATTCTAAATCTTCTCCCAGGTTCAGTCACCCATAGGAGCATTTCCCATCCTGATATCATAAAAAGAGCCTTCTTCTGGCATTTATGTGGTTTTAGCTTTCACATTTAAATCTTCGCTCTGAAAAAAATTCATTCTGATTGGGTTGTGAGATGAGGATTCAACCTAACCTTTATTAGAACCTAACTTCTATTAAGACAACCATGTGTTGTTCTACAAAGTGTAGAGTTTTCATGAATGTTTTTCCTGAAGTTAGATATTTCCATCAGGACCCACCCAGACCATGGTGAATTTTGCTTTCTCTCCTGTTGCTAATAGACTTATTGTTCACGTGTTATTGCTAATGTTGTTCACATGACCAAAGAAGTGAGACGTGAAGAGAAGTGTGGTGAAAGGAAAGCAATTTACTCTGCTGCTTGCTAATTCTTGTAAATTGTTTAGTTGGTTGGAATTACAGGGGACGGGGCTGAGGAGGGGCCCTGGGATGCTGCTGGCACTCTCCTGCCTTGTCCAGGCACCTGGGCCATTGGTAAACATTCTCTGAGCTTGGGTACATGCACCTTTCTGTCTAATGTTTTCACTTAATTTTCTTGAAAAGTGTTCGGCCCGGCGGGCCCCCGGGACCTCCCGCCTCCGCCAGGCAGGTGCCCCTGGCTCAGGTCAGAGGAGCTTGAGCGTTCTGTGTTTAGTGCGTGCTTCTTAACTGCCTTTCGTGAACGCTGGCCTCACTTACAGGCTCGCCACTACAGGGCCACACACCTCCCCCAGATTCCATTTGATCAGCAGTTCACAAACTAAGAAGAAGCAAAGTTCATGATTTCAATCTGGTTTATGATAAACTTAAGCATCCTTAGGGTATTTCCATTCATTTATTAGTGAGTGTATCGATTCTACATATTTAGGACCATTTTTAAGTTTTTATTATTTTTTAAAATTTCTTTCATATTGGAGTATAGTTGATTAGCAACTTTGTATGAGCTGTCAATGTACATCGCACTAAGTTATACATGTATGGTTATCGATTCCTTTCCAAATTCTTTTCCCATTTAGGTTGTTGCATAATACTGAGCAGAGTTCTCTGCCCTATACAACAGTTTTATCATTGAATTGTATATGTTCTGATTTGTTCATTTTCTTGGACTCATGCAGCATCTAAGATGTTGATCAAATTCTGAATTCTAAATCTTCTCCCAGGTTCAGTCACCCATAGGAGCATTTCCCATCCTGATATCATAAAAAGAGCCTTCTTCTGGCATTTATGTGGTTTTAGCTTTCACATTTAAATCTTCGCTCTGAAAAAAATTCATTCTGATTGGGTTGTGAGATGAGGATTCAACCTAACCTTTATTAGAACCTAACTTCTATTAAGACAACCATGTGTTGTTCTACAAAGTGTAGAGTTTTCATGAATGTTTTTCCTGAAGTTAGATATTTCCATCAGGACCCACCCAGACCATGGTGAATTTTGCTTTCTCTCCTGTTGCTAATAGACTTATTGTTCACGTGTTATTGCTAATGTTGTTCACATGACCAAAGAAGTGAGACGTGAAGAGAAGTGTGGTGAAAGGAAAGCAATTTACTCTGCTGCTTGCTAATTCTTGTAAATTGTTTAGTTGGTTGGAATTACAGGGGACGGGGCTGAGGGAGGGGCCCTGGGATGCTGCTGGCACTCTCCCTGCCTTGTCCAGGCACCTGGGCCATTGGTAAACATTCTCTGAGCTTGGGTACATGCACCTTTCTGTCTAATGTTTTCACTTAATTTTCTTGAAAAGTGTTCAAGATACAACATAACAAGCTTCTCCGGGGGAAGGACGGACAAGTTTAGCATCAGAAATGATGATAGCCATAAGAGATCGAAGCACCTCTATTATATAAAATTCCATGAATTATTGATGATTCTCAAAAAGAAAAATCAAAGGAATCTGTGATCACTTTTGGGAAATGCTAGAGATACAACTCATAATTTTGAAAATGGAAAGGAGAAAGAATAAAGCATTGTCCTACCTTTCATATAAAAAATGTACCTCAATGTAGCTCAGAATAACCAAATAGTTGATAAAGGGAGGCTTCCCTTTGTAGAAATATTACAGCTAATAAGTAAGCAAAGAATCATAATGTTAAAATATCATGACTATACTACCCTTAATACATTAATGAGCCTGAGTAGCCACTGTTACCATGAGTTAATGAGAAAAAGAAAGAGACAGGGAGAGGGGGAGAAACAGCTGACCAGACACTAGGTACTTCTCAGTTGTAGGACATGGTGGGGGAGTCTAACCAAAAACACGTATCAATACCAAACATTTGGTGAAACCTATTGATCTGTGCCAATTTACAGAAAAGACTGGGAACTGATGAAGAAAATAAACCATCAGGAATGCAACCATTAGCACAAGCTGGTGGGACTTCTGTGAGACCAAAGTCTCAGTTTCCTCAACACACAAATTGTGGGGGGAACCTATTTTAGAATCTGTGCCAATTTAAAACGTCTGAAATTAGTTTTATTTCCATTTCAAAGAGAAATTTCATGAATGTTTTCCTGAAGTTAGATATTTCCATCAGGACCCACCCAGACCATGGTGAATTTTGCTTTCTCTCCTGTTGCTAATAGACTTATTGTTCACGTGTTATTGCTAATGTTGTTCACATGACCAAAGAAGTGAGACGTGAAGAGAAGTGTGGTGAAAGGAAAGCAATTTACTCTGCTGCTTGCTAATTCTTGTAAATTGTTTAGTTGGTTGGAATTACAGGGGACGGGGCTGAGGGAGGGGCCCTGGGATGCTGCTGGCACTCTCCCTGCCTTGTCCAGGCACCTGGGCCATTGGTAAACATTCTCTGAGCTTGGGTACATGCACCTTTCTGTCTAATGTTTTCACTTAATTTTCTTGAAAAGTGTTCAAGATACAACATAACAAGCTTCTCCGGGGGAAGGACGGACAAGTTTAGCATCAGAAATGATGATAGCCATAAGAGATCGAAGCACCTCTATTATATAAAATTCCATGAATTATTGATGATTCTCAAAAAGAAAAATCAAAGGAATCTGTGATCACTTTTGGGAAATGCTAGAGATACAACTCATAATTTTGAAAATGGAAAGGAGAAAGAATAAAGCATTGTCCTACCTTTCATATAAAAAATGTACCTCAATGTAGCTCAGAATAACCAAATAGTTGATAAAGGGAGGCTTCCCTTTGTAGAAATATTACAGCTAATAAGTAAGCAAAGAATCATAATGTTAAAATATCATGACTATACTACCCTTAATACATTAATGAGCCTGAGTAGCCACTGTTACCATGAGTTAATGAGAAAAAGAAAGAGACAGGGAGAGGGAGAGAAACAGCTGACCAGACACTAGGTACTTCTCAGTCGTAGGACATGGTGGGGTAGTCTCACCAAAAACACGTATCAATACCAAACATTTGGTGAAACCTATTGATCTGTGCCAATTTACAGAAAAGACTGGGAACTGATGAAGAAAATAAACCATCAGGAATGCAACCATTAGCACAAGCTGGTGGGACTTCTGTGAGACCAAAGTCTCAGTTTCCTCAACACACAAATTGTAAGAGGAAAAAAAAAAAAAGAAAGAAAAACAAAGAAGGAATGTCCAGACCAGTAGAGTTTTAAGAAATACGATATACAGTAGCCAATGGCAATTCATAGAATGCGTTCAGGTTCTGTCTCAAGCATTTAAAGATATATCTTAAATCCTTGGGAACAACTACACAAATGTGAAGAATGGGGGATACTTGATGGTTTCTTGTTGTTCAGTTGCTAAGCCATGTCCGACTCTTTGTGACCTCATGGACTACAGCACGCCAGGCTCTTCTATCCTTCATTATATCCTGGAGTTTTCTCAAACTCATGTCCATTGAGTTGGTGATGCTATTTGATAATATTAAGAGATTTATTGTTGATTAATTTTGTTTGAAAATGTATTGTTAATTTCTTCAAAAACTTGTTTCTAGGGTTCAGCCACAGATATGGACTAACTGGGAGTTGATTGCTTGACCAGAAAGTGAAAGAAAAGTTTCCATGTCTGTCAATATATGTGGAAATAGAGCTGTGCAAAGAAACATATCTCAGGAATGTCAGTACAACTGCATAAGGAAATGCACAGATTTCACTGCAGCATTTTGGTTACAGAGAAGCTAAGCCTCCAACAGTGAGAAATAATGTATAATTTGGTGATGGAAACAAGCCTGAATTTAAGCTGAATCTAGTTTACAACTGGGATGTTTAATCCTTTTCCATAAACGTGCTTGGGTTGGGTTTAAGTTTACCATCTCACAAGTCTTTTTCAATTTTTTTTTTTTTTTTGAGTTTAGATTTTTTCCTTTTGCTCTTTTGTTTAGGCTTCAGTTAGTGAATTTTCAGTATCCATTCTGTTACTCTACTGACTTTCTATTTCCATTATTTATCTTCTGGTGGTTTCCCTCAAAATCATGGTATTCATCTTTATCTTTTTATGACTTACCCTGACGTAGTCTCAGCCGTCTCTGTCCTGTATGACCTTCACAAAACTGTAGATCCACCCAGTTTCTCCTCTCCTCCCTGCTCGTCTCTTCCGCTTTGATTTCATGCAATAATCTCACCATGTTTTGTTGAATTTTTGTTTGCTTGTTTTAAATAGTCAATTAGCTTTTGAACAATGTCACAGAAGAAAGGGAAACAATTGCTCTTATTCATCTTCACATTTACTCTTCCTAGAGCCTGTTATTATTTCTGGGCACCACGTTTCTTTCTGATAAAATCTCTCTTCAGCCTGAAGAAATTCCTTCATCATTTCTCAGGGTGCAGGTCTGCTGGGGACACATTTATTGAGATTTAGTTCATCTTGAAATATCTTTATTTATCCTTCAGGTTTGAAAGATGGTTTTGCTAGATATATTTTTAATTTGACAGACTTTTTGTTCAGTGACATTTTCTTCTGCCACCAATTATTATTTTTGTGACAAAATACCCTCTGTGCGTTTTATCGTTGTTCCTGATGTGGAATAAATCCTTTCTGCATCTGCTGCTTTTTTATCTTTGGTTTTCAGCAACTTACTCCAGGGGCCTCGGCTGGCTTTCCTTGTGATTCTCCTGTCCAGAATTTACTGTGTTTTCTGGATCTGTAGATGGCTATTTCAGATAATCTGGGTTATTTTCTGCCAATATTGCTTCAAATATACTTTCTGTCCATTCTTTTTCATTGATACTTTTCTGAGGCTTAAAGCACCAACAGTCTGAACTGTTTATACTGTCCCTTTCACGGGGATTGAAGCTTTGCTCCTTGTTCTCATTTTTTTCAGTGAGTCTACCCAATTAGACTACCCAGCCCTCAATTTTGACCATTTTTTAAGCTGAATCTAGTTTACAACTGGGATGTTTAATCCTTTTCCATAAACGTGCTTGGGTTGGGTTTAAGTTTACCATCTCACAAGTCTTTTTCAATTTTTTTTTTTTTTTTGAGTTTAGATTTTTTCCTTTTGCTCTTTTGTTTAGGCTTCAGTTAGTGAATTTTCAGTATCCATTCTGTTACTCTACTGACTTTCTATTTCCATTATTTATCTTCTGGTGGTTTCCCTCAAAATCATGGTATTCATCTTTATCTTTTTATGACTTACCCTGACGTAGTCTCAGCCGTCTCTGTCCTGTATGACCTTCACAAAACTGTAGATCCACCCAGTTTCTCCTCTCCTCCCTGCTCGTCTCTTCCGCTTTGATTTCATGCAATAATCTCACCATGTTTTGTTGAATTTTTGTTTGCTTGTTTTAAATAGTCAATTAGCTTTTGAACAATGTCACAGAAGAAAGGGAAACAATTGCTCTTATTCATCTTCACATTTACTCTTCCTAGAGCCTGTTATTATTTCTGGGCACCACGTTTCTTTCTGATAAAATCTCTCTTCAGCCTGAAGAAATTCCTTCATCATTTCTCAGGGTGCAGGTCTGCTGGGGACACATTTATTGAGATTTAGTTCATCTTGAAATATCTTTATTTATCCTTCAGGTTTGAAAGATGGTTTTGCTAGATATATTTTTAATTTGACAGACTTTTTGTTCAGTGACATTTTCTTCTGCCACCAATTATTATTTTTGTGACAAAATACCCTCTGTGCGTTTTATCGTTGTTCCTGATGTGGAATAAATCCCTTTCTGCATCTGCTGCTTTTTTATCTTTGGTTTTCAGCAACTTACTCCAGGGGCCTCGGCTGGCTTTCCTTGTGATTCTCCTGTCCAGAATTTACTGTGTTTTCTGGATCTGTAGATGGCTATTTCAGATAATCTGGGTTATTTTCTGCCAATATTGCTTCAAATATACTTTCTGTCCATTCTTTTTCATTGATACTTTTCTGAGGCTTAAAGCACCAACAGTCTGAACTGTTTATACTGTCCCTTTCACGGGGATTGAAGCTTTGCTCCTTTTTCTCATTTTTTTCTGCATTTTAGTTTGAGCAGTGAGTCTACCCAATTAGACTACCCAGCCCTCAATTTTGACCAAGTCTTTCTTTTCCTGCTTAATCTGCTTTTAATTCCATCCAAGGAATTTTTAATATCTGATGCTTGATTTTTCACTTCTGGAAATCCCATTTGGTTCCTTTAAGTTTCCAGATCTCACCTGAAATTCCCCAGCTTCACCTGCTATGCTCAGTTCTTCTCGTTGCTATGGTGTTGGGAAGGCACCACCACAGCCTGTGATGTGGCTCCCAGGGCCAGGACGCAGCGTCAGCAGTGCTTGGCTTCAGGGGCTGCTTTGTCCCCCTTCAGGAGGAGGCACGTTTCACACCAGCCACGGGTGAGGGTCCCTAGCTCACGGCTGCAGGCGTCCTCTCGTGTCTCCCCAGGGATGCCCGGGCACTGGGGTGCTGCCCAGAGGCAGTGAACTGGGCCGTCCTGAATGCACGTGCTGTGCTTCTCTCAAATGTCCAACAAAATTCCCTTGAGAAAAAAAAAATAGCTTCTTTCTACACTAAAGAAAATCAATCCTACATTTCTCTACACTGTACCCAGAAACATCACCTGTGAGACCAGGGCTCCCCTGCGGTCCCCCTACTTAGACCCACTCGGCTGAAGACGTCGTGAGGGATCCCCTTAGTGCTTTGGATGATTTTTCCGATGGAAGTGGAAAAGCTCAGATCTGCACAGTACTCTGTCCTCTCCTCTCGGGCTTCCCTGCGCTGTCTCGTCTCTCTGTCTCTTGCACAGAGAACCTTCCTTCTTCCTCTCCTGAAAGGAGTCTTGTCTCGTCTTGGACCTTACACCTTGGCCGCACCACGATATTGATTCCTTTCGCTATCACCGTCCTGGGAGCAGCAGGTCCAGGCTAGCTCGTCGCTGCCCAGCCGGTGGCGAGAGGCCCTGCAGTCCAGCCCGCCGACGGCAGCGCACGGCTTCTGCTCACGCACTCCATTCACGCAGATGTTTACTTGTCAAACAGATACTCACTATGCTGTTTAAACACCAGGCACTTTGACGAGTCAGGCAATGAGTGATGAGTCAAGCGATGCCCCTGGCTTTGGGATTGTAACTTCAGTGGCAATACGTACGCCGAGTGGCTTTCACACTTCAGCACAAACCACAGGAAGAGATGTGGCAGGTGCTACACCCCAGGCTGCGAGGCTGGTGGTAAGGCCTGCTCTGATAGCTGACCCCTGAGCTGAGAAGGAAACGGGGGGAAGGGGCTTGGTCTCCTCTCCACCCTATGTGTGGGGGTGTGGGGGTTCCCCCCCGGCCTCTCAGGGATGCTGGGCCTAGGGCGCCAACGCCAGGCGGCTCAGACGGGCAGCAGGACATCTGTCTCAGGTGTCCACAGCCCAGGGGAGGGGCCCACAGACACGCAGGGTCATGTGGGGTACACTCAGGGGACAGGCCGAGGGGCAGGCTTTACAGGAATGGGAGGCTGGCTGCCCTGACCCTTCAGCAGGACGCGAGGGACTTGTCCGAATGATTCCGGGCTGGGGAGGAACCCAAGCGGCTGGACATGCAGGCCCCACGCCTGGTCCCGAGCGCAGGGAGGCCACTGGATGCCTCCTGGCTTCCCGAGGCCCAGGAAATTTCAGAGGTCTCACGTGACTTCCCTTGAGAAAAAAAAAATAGCTTCTTTCTACACTAAAGAAAATCAATCCTACATTTCTCTACACTGTACCCAGAAACATCACCTGTGAGACCAGGGCTCCCCTGCGGTCCCCCTACTTAGACCCACTCGGCTGAAGACGTCGTGAGGGATCCCCTTAGTGCTTTGGATGATTTTTCCGATGGAAGTGGAAAAGCTCAGATCTGCACAGTACTCTGTCCTCTCCTCTCGGGCTTCCCTGCGCTGTCTCGTCTCTCTGTCTCTTGCACAGAGAACCTTCCTTCTTCCTCTCCTGAAAGGAGTCTTGTCTCGTCTTGGACCTTACACCTTGGCCGCACCACGATATTGATTCCTTTCGCTATCACCGTCCTGGGAGCAGCAGGTCCAGGCTAGCTCGTCGCTGCCCAGCCGGTGGCGAGAGGCCCTGCAGTCCAGCCCCGCCGCACGGCAGCGCACGGCTTCTGCTCACGCACTCCATTCACGCAGATGTTTACTTGTCAAACAGATACTCACTATGCTGTTTAAACACCAGGCACTTTGACGAGTCAGGCAATGAGTGATGAGTCAAGCGATGCCCCTGGCTTTGGGATTGTAACTTCAGTGGCAATACGTACGCCGAGTGGCTTTCACACTTCAGCACAAACCACAGGAAGAGATGTGGCAGGTGCTACACCCCAGGCTGCGAGGCTGGTGGTAAGGCCTGCTCTGATAGCTGACCCCTGAGCTGAGAAGGAAACGGGGGGAAGGGGCTTGGTCTCCTCTCCACCCTATGTGTGGGGGTGTGGGGGTTCCCCCCCGGCCTCTCAGGGATGCTGGGCCTAGGGCGCCAACGCCAGGCGGCTCAGACGGGCAGCAGGACATCTGTCTCAGGTGTCCACAGCCCAGGGGAGGGGCCCACAGACACGCAGGGTCATGTGGGGTACACTCAGGGGACAGGCCGAGGGGCAGGCTTTACAGGAATGGGAGGCTGGCTGCCCTGACCCTTCAGCAGGACGCGAGGGACTTGTCCGAATGATTCCGGGGCTGGGGAGGAACCCAAGCGGCTGGACATGCAGGCCCCACGCCTGGTCCCGGGAGCGCAGCGGGGAGGAGGGCTCAGCTTGCAGGATGCCTCCTGGCTTCCCCGAGGCCCAGGCTCAAGTAACACTGTTATGCTTTAGATTTAGGTCTCACGTGACAAAATCACCTCCCTAAAGCAACGGGAATTAATTTGTTTGGTTATCATCCTAATATTTGCTTCCAGAGCCACAAATCTGCCAATCTGTTATTTCTGGAGGCCTCAGATCCAGGCTGGAGCTCGAGAAGTTCGGACGAAGAGGTGGTGAACCCTCAGTGGCTACGGCCTTGTTTCTGCTGTGACCTCCTCGTGATGCTGGGCGGAGACCCGGGTGGGCGCTAGGAGCTGCAGGGCTGGCCGGCCGGCGCAGAGGAGGGGTGCTGCGGGGCTGAGGGACAGGGAGGCGCCGTGGGGTCAGCACTGAGTGGGAAGCAGGGGCCGAGAGCCCGTCTGCCCCGAAGCCCTGGCTGGGCATGGAAGGAAGGTGTGTCTATAAACACCCAGTTCTATTTTCCTTACTTCACTCATCCTTAAAAACGTTTTCCCCCATTTTTTTGCCTTTGGAAAGTCCTCTTTTTATCCTTCAAAGCTAAGCTAAAGCATCAGATCACTGAAAGTCTCCCTTGCAGTCAAATTCAAGCCTTCACGTAACAAAAATAAAGCTTTTTCTGATGTCTGAAGTGCTGCGTGTCCTCCAAGCCCAGGGGCTTCTCATTCCGAGCTGTTCGCTCACGCCTCCCGGAGGGTCTGGAGGCGGCAGAGGGACGGGCCCTTGACGGAGATGCCGAGAAGACGCGAAGGCTCTGGTGAGCGAGGGACGCAGTGGGAGTTGTCAGTGACAGGCCGGCGTCTGTACCTCCACCACGTACAGACATCCACGCTCGGCAGCTGACGCTCCTCCAGCCAGCCTCCCGGCCCTGGCGGCGGGTCCCTCCTTCCACCCTGGGCATCACCATCAGCAGGTCTTTCTTATCCGTGTTCTGACTCCCATGGTCCCTACTGCCTCTTTCCCAAGCATCTCAGGCTTTTCATGACATTCTCTGGTAGCTGAACTGGCCAGTCTACTGAGGCCTGGACGCAGATTTGCTATTTTATCTAAGCATCAACCCTGTGGTGTGCAGACTGTGGCCTGGCTTATCCTCACTGCAGTGCGATTATCAGAAATCGCTTATGAAGAAGGCAATAAAGCTTGTAGCATTAGGTGCATCTGAACATTCTTGATAGACATGTGGATTTCCAAATTAACTGTTTATCAGAACTGAAGTCTGGTTGAAAAAAAAGCACACACAGAAATAAAGCACAGCGGGACTCTTCAGTCCTAATTATCAGTGAGGCTCGGCCTTGTGAGTGCGAACTGTAAACGGTGCCTGACTGTAGCCCAAATAATCAGCCATGGAATTTTACACAGTAGACTCAGAACTCAGTAACACTGGCTACGTTGCCTCCAGTTTTAAGCATCTATTAAGTCTAGGATGCATAGGCCTGAAAATGCACTGCGGCTCTCCGGCAGACACAGCCCCACGGGCTCAGACCTGAGACGGAGCACCCAGGTCCCTGAGGCGCGGCTCCCCGGCTCCTCCTCATCTCCCGCCAGGAGGGCCGCCTCCGGTCGCCACGGCCTCCCCCCACCGAGAAGGTCCCCGTGGAGGGCGCCCCCTCTCTGGGCTGAGAGACGTGGGAGGCAGGGGCTACCCCAGAGGCGGGGCCACTTGTCAGTCTTTCTTCTTTGACCAGGTCTGTTCCCCGCCCCTCTGGGTTAGGGGACTCGGGTGTGACTCCTGCACAGGGAGCTGAGGACCAGCGTCTCCTGCACCGGGGGCAGCCAATTCCCTGTCCCCTCTGCTCCCTGAGACCATTCACCTCCACCTGCCGTGGGAAGGAGCCTAAATCCGCCTCACCTTTGTTCACTTGTTCTCATGAAATCAAACCTCAAATCTTGAGCTGAGCAACGAGCCAGAGATTTCAACCTCCAAGAAGGTCTACGTCTTCTAGGCTTTGCAAACAGGCTGCATCACTCAAAATCATTTGGGCGTTTCTTCTTGTAGAGTCCAAATCCTTGTATTGGTAACGGAATAATTATTCTCAAAAGTGGATCATATTGAAAGAAGGTCATTCCAGCTAATTCCACTAAAAATATATCTGTGTTAATAGGAATGTCCTAAGCGTTCTTCGTCAGGCTATTTAAAATAGAAGAGGCAACATAGCGGAGCTTCCCTGGATATGCAGCCTCTTAGAAATGGACACTGAGCTGTTTATTCTCCCCTCCTGGTGGCTCCAAACTCCCTCTGTGACCCTGACACTTCCTCAGCCTCTGCCTCACCTGGGAGGACTTGTGCTGTGCACTGCCGATTTGAGAAGCGGCTTTCCTACCCGTCAGCCCCCATAGTGCAATTTCTGAATCGTTGTTGAGAACGCAGGAAAGGTGAGCCTTCACAATGGGACATAATGCAATTCCCGCCAACAAAGGCCACATAGAGATAAAACACATCAAAGGAACAGTTTGTTGGGAACTGAGGAGAAGATTAAGTGAGAAGTTCTGAGGCTGAAGTTGCTAAGCTTGATTTGAATGTGAATATGGCTGAGAGAGAGAGTTGCGCCTGTGGGAAGTTTAAATCCTTTATAAGGGGCAGTTTTCCATGTCTTTGTCTTCCCTCGGGCCAGTCGTCTTGCTTTGTCCTCTCTGGCCAGTCTGCTTCAGAACCCTCCCCCGGGTGCTCACGCACCCCTTAGCCAAGAGTGTCTTGAACGAAGGCCTCCGGCCTTCACGCTCACAGGGTCGCCGAGGGTCTGACAAGACTTCATGAGCAGCAACAAAATAGCTCTCCAATTGTATTCAGAAACAGTTGTTCCGTGAATGAACAAAACAGAACAGTGGGTTTTGTTTGCTGTTTTGTACTAAGCAAGCTACTTTCTTTGGAATATCTTTCATCTATTTTGCAATATTCTGCTGTCCAGACTGCCTCCTCCACCCCCAGTGACAGTCGTGTTGCGTGTGACGCTCACTGTGTCTCCTTTACATCCCCGTGGATTTTGGGGAGAGGGCCCGGGTCTGTCTTCTCCATCTGCTCTTCAGCCCCCATTTCAATGAGTGTTCAATATCTCCTCAGATTTCACTACCTAATCATTTTTCTTCTTAGAAATATGATACGCAAAATAGTGAATTTTAGGCCATGTTACTTCTGAAGTAGTAACTCTTTTTCAACATATTTGCTACCACTTAGGTTCATGGAAGTAAAACTTCAGGTCCACCAACAGGAGGCTGCGTGGCGCCACCAGGGAAGCCCTGCATCACAGGACGTGGCACATGAGGGCAACAGAACACGTGGAGGACACGTGGCCAGGAAGAAGGAAAAGCTAGCATAAGTTGAAATAAAAAGAACCAAGCATGGAGGGTGTCCCCTTCAGAGGCAGGTGTGACGTGAACTGGCCACAGGGACTAAGATCACCATCAGAGAGGTGTCCAGGGCCTCCGTGTGGACAAGGGGGCCTGCAAGTCCTTAGTCTTTGTTTTGTTTCATTTGGGGAGATGTTGTAGGGAATCTAATGCTGTATTTCTGAGGAAATGTATTCTAAGATCTCCATAATTGCTTTAGAAATGATCTTTAGAACACAAGATAATGAAATAACTAACAGTCCATAGATGTGTAGCATATATAAGACAATGCAAAAATGTGTCTTAAAGAAGAGTACCAAATAATTTATATATATTTTTCCCTCAAGAAAGTGAGCACAGTACCCCCTTAAGTGTGAGCTGTGCCCAGAATTATAGCACACAGGACCTATGTGGAAAGGGGTGCCCGTGGCCAGTCTGCTTCAGTAACCCTCCCCGGTGCTCACGCACCCCTTAGCCAAGAGTGTCTTGAACGAAGGCCTCCGGCCTTCACGCTCACAGGGTCGCCGAGGGTCTGACAAGACTTCATGAGCAGCAACAAAATAGCTCTCCAATTGTATTCAGAAACAGTTGTTCCGTGAATGAACAAAACAGAACAGTGGGTTTTGTTTGCTGTTTTGTACTAAGCAAGCTACTTTCTTTGGAATATCTTTCATCTATTTTGCAATATTCTGCTGTCCAGACTGCCTCCTCCACCCCCAGTGACAGTCGTGTTGCGTGTGACGCTCACTGTGTCTCCTTTACATCCCCGTGGATTTTGGGGAGAGGGCCCGGGTCTGTCTTCTCCATCTGCTCTTCAGCCCCCATTTCAATGAGTGTTCAATATCTCCTCAGATTTCACTACCTAATCATTTTTCTTCTTAGAAATATGATACGCAAAATAGTGAATTTTAGGCCATGTTACTTCTGAAGTAGTAACTCTTTTTCAACATATTTGCTACCACTTAGGTTCATGGAAGTAAAACTTCAGGTCCACCAACAGGAGGCTGCGTGGCGCCACCAGGGAAGCCCTGCATCACAGGACGTGGCACATGAGGGCAACAGAACACGTGGAGGACACGTGGCCAGGAAGAAGGAAAAGCTAGCATAAGTTGAAATAAAAAGAACCAAGCATGGAGGGTGTCCCCTTCAGAGGCAGGTGTGACGTGAACTGGCCACAGGGACTAAGATCACCATCAGAGAGGTGTCCAGGGCCTCCGTGTGGACAAGGGGACCTGCAAGTCCTTAGTCTTTGTTTTGTTTCATTTGGGGAGATGTTGTAGGGAATCTAATGCTGTATTTCTGAGGAAATGTATTCTAAGATCTCCATAATTGCTTTAGAAATGATCTTTAGAACACAAGATAATGAAATAACTAACAGTCCATAGATGTGTAGCATATATAAGACAATGCAAAAATGTGTCTTAAAGAAGAGTACCAAATAATTTATATATATTTTTCCCTCAAGAAAGTGAGCACAGTACCCCCTTAAGTGTGAGCTGTGCCCAGAATTATAGCACACAGGACCTATGTGGAAAGGGGGTGCCCGTGGCATAACTACAGTGAAGAAATCTGACAGAGACACCTGAGGCAGGCAGCCACGGCCAGGCTCCACAGCCTCGGTCTGCTGGCCAACAGAGCTGGGTGAGAGGAGGGGGAGATGGCGGAGCTGCTCCTCTGGGGTCTTCCTCCCAACAGCCCATCACCCCAGCCTCATGAGAAAATAGCAGATGGATTCTACCCGAGGACAATGCATAAAATCTGAATGACTTCAGGACCATCAAGGTCACCAAAGCAAGGGAAGAGTGAGAAACAATAATGCCCAAGAGGATCCCCAAAGACCTGACAGCTGACTGCAACGTGGGGTTCTTGACGGGGTCCTAGAGCTGAAGAAGGACTTCAGGTGAAACCTGAGGAGATTTGAAACAGTATGGACTTAGTTCATCCTAATTACCAATGCTGTTCGTCAATAATGACATGCACTACATCACTCAAAGCTGCTAATAAGAAGAAAAACAGGGTGAGATATATAGAAATTCACCCAACTATCTTTGCAACATTTCTGTAAATCTGAAACTATCTTAAAACCTTTAAGAGTTTGCTTTTAAAAACGGCTTTATGATCTATAAAAGACTTCGCAAATATATTCTATGTCCCATAATAAATTGATACGGAGTTTGTCATCCTTCATTGTTTGTTTTTGCTGTAAAAATCAAAGATAAATTACTGTAAGCTTTCTTAAAGTTTATCTTTTTAATGTGCTGGTTGAATTTCATTTTACTATTACTTTTCCTGTCTCCAGAAGCTGACAAGGAAAAAAGATGAATTAAAAATTTTGTAGATCTTCATTTTTTCCTAAATCACCAAGCAATAAAAACATCAGCAAAAAATAAAGACAGTAATTTAGTCTAGCTTTATTACTAATGCATGAGAAATGCATTTAAGCCATTTAAATTAATAGGATAAGTATTACAGAGATAAAGTTGTTCCCTTTTATTTCCTAAGTCAAATACATACCTTTTACAAAAGAACCGTAGCTTTTAGAATCCGTAGCAGCCAATTGTTCAAATCACTATGGACCTGTGCCCAGGTGAGCTAGCGTTTCTCTCCCGCCAGGAACATCTCCCTGCATCCCTTCTCAGCCCTGCCATGGACTTGTCCAATGGCCCACGCTCTGGTTTTCTGCCATCTTTGCTGTTATAGTTTATCGATGGGTTAAAATTTATTAGGTTTCTTGAATTAAAGTGATTTCTCTCTATGTAAGCTAAGTCGTCAACAAAGAGAAGAAAATTTCCAGAAAGTTCACGTGGAATATTTGTGTGTTTATGCTCACAAACACCAGCGCTCACAGGGTTTTATTTATGGACGTGTCTTCAGAGAAGAAAGAACAAGCCTCCCTCTGCAGCTGAGGCCCAGCAGCAGCCCGCCTCCCGGCCCCTCCAGCCCCACTGCAGCCGGACGGAGACCGCTGCGTGGCCTTCCTTTACCTTATTCACTTCCCTGAGGGCCTGCCTCCAAATGCAGTCACGTCCTGGGGTCAGGACGTCAGTAGGCACCCTTGGTGGTGGTGGTTGTTGTTATTTAGTCACTAAGTTGTATCTGTGTCTTTGTGATTCCAGGGCTGTAGACAGTCTGGCTCCTCTGTCCACTGGCTTCCCCAGCCCGGGCAAGAGCACTGGAGTGGGTTGCCATGTCCTTCTCCAGGGGATCCTTCCCCAAGGATCCAACCCCAGTCTCCTGCTTTGCAGGTGGATTCTTTACCACTGAACCCCCAGCGAAGCCCCTATACACAGCTGGAGGGTGTCGCAGTTCATCCTATGACTCTCTGGCTCTCAAATTAAGGCCAAGGATCCATTTTTTAAACAAACCCTGAACATTCATGTTTATTGCTTTAAATAGACAGATGTTGCCACTAAGAAACATTTCCCAATAACTATTTAAAACTAAAACCAAAGTGTTATATGTTCTGAACACAGCTATTTTATAAGCAAAGTATAATTTCTGCTCCTTCTGGAGATCATATCTGTTTGCAAGATGGGCTCATTCCTTCCGTGAATGGGGCTTATTGAGAACAAAACGACAGAAGGGGTTGAGAAGAGAACAGCAGGACAGCTGTTCTGCCCCTAAATCGGGTAAAGCCACAAATGCTGCACATATGCAGCTGGGAGTCTCTTTTTGAAAAAACCATTCTTTTTGCAGAGCACTGGCTCTGGGTGCATGCGCCCAGAGAGCCTTGTGCCAGCTGCCCCTTACCCTATGGACGTCCATCCCGCTCTGGTTTTCTGCCATCTTTGCTGTTATAGTTTATCGATGGGTTAAAATTTATTAGGTTTCTTGAATTAAAGTGATTTCTCTATGTAAGCTAAGTCGTCAACAAAGAGAAGAAAATTTCCAGAAAGTTCACGTGGAATATTTGTGTGTTTATGCTCACAAACACCAGCTCACAGGGTTTTATTTATGGACGTGTCTTCAGAGAAGAAAGAACAAGCCTCCCTCTGCAGCTGAGGCCCAGCAGCAGCCCGCCTCCCGGCCCCTCCAGCCCCACTGCAGCCGGACGGAGACCGCTGCGTGGCCTTCCTTTACCTTATTCACTTCCCTGAGGGCCTGCCTCCAAATGCAGTCACGTCCTGGGGTCAGGACGTCAGTAGGCACCCTTGGTGGTGGTGGTTGTTGTTATTTAGTCACTAAGTTGTATCTGTGTCTTTGTGATTCCAGGGCTGTAGACAGTCTGGCTCCTCTGTCCACTGGCTTCCCCAGCCCGGGCAAGAGCACTGGAGTGGGTTGCCATGTCCTTCTCCAGGGGATCCTTCCCCAAGGATCCAACCCCAGTCTCCTGCTTTGCAGGTGGATTCTTTACCACTGAACCCCCAGCGAAGCCCCTATACACAGCTGGAGGGTGTCGCAGTTCATCCTATGACTCTCTGGCTCTCAAATTAAGGCCAAGGATCCATTTTTTAAACAAACCCTGAACATTCATGTTTATTGCTTTAAATAGACAGATGTTGCCACTAAGAAACATTTCCCAATAACTATTTAAAACTAAAACCAAAGTGTTATATGTTCTGAACACAGCTATTTTATAAGCAAAGTATAATTTCTGCTCCTTCTGGAGATCATATCTGTTTGCAAGATGGGCTCATTCCTTCCGTGAATGGGGCTTATTGAGAACAAAACGACAGAAGGGGTTGAGAAGAGAACAGCAGGACAGCTGTTCTGCCCCTAAATCGGGTAAAGCCACAAATGCTGCACATATGCAGCTGGGAGTCTCTTTTTTTTGACATTTATTTTATTATTTATTTATTTAATTTTCATCCATCTTTATTCTTCGGCCTGTGTGGGCCTCCCATTGCAGGTGCCTCTCTCTTTGCAGAGCACTGGCTCTGGGTGCATGCGCTCCAGAGAGCTGGCTTGTAATTGGACACACTGGTCCAGCTGCTCCATGGCATGTGGGATCTTCCTGGGCCAGGGGTCAAACCAGTGCCCGTTGCACTGCAAGGTGGACTCGCTACCCACTGGATCACCAGGGAAGCCCCTGAGAGTCATCTATCTTTTAGTTTACTTTCTTGATATATACTACATGAATTTATATTAAACAAAGTTTTAGCATAAAGACAAATGGCCTAAAAAGTTTTACTTTTCAAAACTCTTTACTGTCTTCTAACAGAATGCATGTTTACCTTTTCAAAATAAATGAAAGGGTTTGATAGGTAGATTAATAGGTAGATTTGATAGGGAGACCACTGGGTTCCAAGGAGGTGGAGGAAAAAGAAGAAGGACAAGTAGTTTTCTAACCTGAAATGTTTGTTATGATACGATAAACCCAAAACTAAGTTTATTGTCCCAAAACTTGTTTTTTTGTTTTATGTTGATGCCGTGGGCCTAGAAAGGCCTTTACACCAGAAGGTCTCCCCTAGCCCGGAGACGGTCCCCTGGCTAATCTCATGTTGTGGGTGTGGGACTACAAGACCTTACAACGCTAAGCTATTGTTTTTTTGTTTTTTTTTAAAGATTTATTTATTTATTTATTTTGGGCGGGGGTCGGGTTGGGGAGGGAGGGGAGCGGGCGGGCCACTTCTATTGGTCTTTCATTTCTCTAGTTTCATCCGTCTTTGTTCTTTGGCTCCTGTGGGCCTCCCATCGCGGTGGCGTTTGTCGTTGCAGAGCGCCGGCTCCTGGCGCATGCGCTCCAGAGCTTGGGCTCGGTAATTGGACACATTGGTCCAGCCGCTCCGTGGCACATGGGATGTTCCCAGGCCAGGGATTGAACCAGCGCCCCTTGCACTGCAAGGCGGTGTCCTTACCCACTGGACCACCAGGGGAAGCCCCTAAGCTATTGTTTAAACAACAGACTGGAAAATACAAATTGTCATGCTTAAACATGCAAAGGGGATACTCTTCTATCCCCTTCCAGTGCCTGTCCTGGAAGCTCTTCCCTATCCTTTCTCACTTTAATAAACTTTTCACTGCACGAAGCTCTGAGTGACCATCGCTGAGTCTTTTGATTCCAATGTGAACTCTTCTCATTGGAGATCAAGAATCTCAGACTGTTCACAGTAACTTACGGTCATCAGTCACCTATCATAAACGACCACCTGAGCAGGTTTCAGGCTAGTCGTTGAGTTCTGCCAGTCGTGTGGGAAGGCGTCTTGGCCATTCAGAGACCGTCCCGATGCTGCCCACGGAAAATGTGTGGCTCCTAAGGCCCACAGCCTGTCGCCTGCCCCTTCAGCGTTTTCCCGTGAACAGGATATGAGTCTTTGAGAAGATATCCTTCACTTTTCACTTTAGGTTGAATTCTGATGTGTCTGGGGAAAAAACATCTCATTTTCAGTAAGATTTCGAAATCCAGTCTCAGGGCAGAAGTTCAGAGAAGACAACTTCTGTAACTCCGCCACATTCATTAACGCACGCCCATCTCCGCTGGGGTGCTGCCGCTGAGCCCCCGCTCACGCTGAGCCGGGCTGTCTGCCCCACAGCCACTGGGGGTGGAGAATCTACGTGGGGCCTCAGGCTCTCAGTTAGAAGCAGATCAGCCAGAAGGAAGCATCCCCGAGGGGCTGGGTCCAGAGAACTAGGGAGATTCACTGAGGAGGATCTTCCCCAAACTGAGACACAGACGGAGCCACCAGGGCTTGAGGCTCTCTTCAGGGGGGATCAGGATAAAAGGAGGAGACCAAGTCCTGGGCCCAGTCAAGCGTTCAGGACTCACTAATCACCCGCGGGCTTCCAAAGTCAACGGGAAAAGTCACTTAGATGAGAATCCACCATGATGAGAAAAGAAGCCTAGGAGGCTGAGAGTGGGAGGCGTCTGAGGGTCCTACAGCCCCAAGCCTCGGTGTCAGGGGGCTTGCCGCCTCTTCTCTGCACATCCACGGGCAGGTCCTAAGGACCCCTGCATCCTCCCAGACGCCCAGTTCAGCCCTTCTTCACCATGCCCCACGCCCTTCCCTGGAGCCTCTGAGGAACACTGCCTTTCCTCTTCTCTTTTTCCCCAACGCAGTTTTCAGGGTTGCTTTCTGTATGGACGCTGCAGCTGTGTTCCATGGTGCTATACTGAATGGAGCTTATGTGTAAAAAGAATATATGTATGAATCAGAAGTTGGTAGCATTTTAAAGGCTGCCAGATTTCACCCGAACCAGGAAGAACGCTGCTGGAAATGTCAATACAGAAAAGAAATGCACTGATGAAGTGATTTTGCTTCCCTCAGATGTACACTCAGTGTTTCTTCTCTGTAGAATTAGTCATAAGACCATTGAATCCTTCTGGAATGACTTAGTCTCCATCTGTCTGCATCCTCTTTACCCCTGAGAGCCCAGACCAGAGGGAACGCCTGAGGCTCAGTGCAGAGGGAAGAGGATGCACTAGACAGGGCCACACTTTGTGCCTAGAAGTGGGGGCTTGCCCGTGCCGACCCAGGCCATCAGCTCGAGAGCCGAGACTGTGCTGAATGTCAGGTGGGTCTGCACGTGTAGGAACAGGTGCCCCAGCCTAAAGGCACAAGCAGATGGCACGGCCCATGTGAGCTGAGCGGGGGTACAGCTGCTGACACCTGGTGTAACACCCCTAATATGACCATGTGTTAACTCCTGAACGTGTGACTATGTTCCCTCACACAGAAAAGGGGATGTTCAAGTGTCATTGAGGTTATGGGTGTAGGGACAGAAAGTTATCGGAGGTCACCTTGGTGGCTGGGTCTCTAGAAGCAGTCAGCTCTGGTCCGAGGGAAGCGAGCACAGAAGAAAGCTTAGAAGCGTGGGCGTTGCTGGCTCTGAAGACCAGGTCGGGCCTCCAGCCAAGGACACAGGCACCACTGGGACCCAGGAAAGGCAGGAGCAGACTCAGGGCCTCCAGGAGGGGCCAGCCCTGCACATACCTCAGCCTTAACCAGCGAGGCCAAGTCTGCCTTCCCACCTCCAGGACGGTAAGATGATAAATTCATGTTGTTTAAACCACTGAGCTTGTGATTATCAGTTATAGCAGCAAAAAGCCAGCTAATACAATGTGAAAAAGAGCAAAAAACACATACCTTCTAAAAGAAGCAAGCACCTAATTTTTGTCAATGAAAAAACAGAGGCTAACTTTCATCATGAATTGAGATTTTTAGAGAAGTCGTAAGTATAAATTTTGTATGAACGACCTCAATTTTTAAGTACTGGGAGAAAGCTTCAACTAGGACCAACCATGATGAGAATCAAACAAAACTCATTTTCAGGCCATCAGAGCCGGGAAGTTTCTGCTTCCTGGTCCTGTGAGAACAGCCCCACGTGGTGTCACTCCTTGAGTGTCAAGAGGACAGCATTTTTATCTAAGTGCATGCAGAAACTCTGCAAAGGACTCTTCTTTGTAAATTGGTACAGTCGTTGTAGTGGATTAAAAGCTCTCTTGGAAAAGTTCTATTACCTTTGAAATGAAAACATTTGGTCAGCCCTGCAAGAATCTTCAGGAGCTGTCTTTCGTCACCGGAGTAAAGAGGAGATGGTGTGTGCAGCTTACAGAGGAGGGCAGGATCTCCTGGAAACTAGGCACGTCGGGGACCCTGGTGCAACTGACCCCAGAGAGAAACATTTCCTGGATTGCAAGGAAGCGGCGCTGAGCTAGTGAATTTCAGCAAACCAATCTGTCAACTTGTATTTTTAACAGTATAATTGTCATATGTAGTCAATGATACATTGCCCTTTTTGTTAGCTTTACTTCATGAGTGTACGTATTCCTTTCGTCAACTTACCATAATCTTACTGAGAACATAGTCCTACTGGAACTAGGCTGGGTCTCTAGAAGCAGTCAGCTCTGGTCCGAGGGAAGCGAGCACAGAAGAAAGCTTAGAAGCGTGGGCGTTGCTGGCTCTGAAGACCAGGTCGGGCCTCCAGCCAAGGACACAGGCACCACTGGGACCCAGGAAAGGCAGGAGCAGACTCAGGGCCTCCAGGAGGGGCCAGCCCTGCACATACCTCAGCCTTAACCAGCGAGGCCAAGTCTGCCTTCCCACCTCCAGGACGGTAAGATGATAAATTCATGTTGTTTAAACCACTGAGCTTGTGATTATCAGTTATAGCAGCAAAAAGCCAGCTAATACAATGTGAAAAAGAGCAAAAAACACATACCTTCTAAAAGAAGCAAGCACCTAATTTTTGTCAATGAAAAAACAGAGGCTAACTTTCATCATGAATTGAGATTTTTAGAGAAGTCGTAAGTATAAATTTTGTATGAACGACCTCAATTTTTAAGTACTGGGAGAAAGCTTCAACTAGGACCAACCATGATGAGAATCAAACAAAACTCATTTTCAGGCCATCAGAGCCGGGAAGTTTCTGCTTCCTGGTCCTGTGAGAACAGCCCCACGTGGTGTCACTCCTTGAGTGTCAAGAGGACAGCATTTTTATCTAAGTGCATGCAGAAACTCTGCAAAGGACTCTTCTTTGTAAATTGGTACAGTCGTTGTAGTGGATTAAAAGCTCTCTTGGAAAAGTTCTATTACCTTTGAAATGAAAACATTTGGTCAGCCCTGCAAGAATCTTCAGGAGCTGTCTTTCGTCACCGGAGTAAAGAGGAGATGGTGTGTGCAGCTTACAGAGGAGGGCAGGATCTCCTGGAAACTAGGCACGTCGGGGACCCTGGTGCAACTGACCCCAGAGAGAAACATTTCCTGGATTGCAAGGAAGCGGCGCTGAGCTAGTGAATTTCAGCAAACCAATCTGTCAACTTGTATTTTTAACAGTATAATTGTCATATGTAGTCAATGATACATTGCTTATATCTTCTGAAAATTATGTTAGCTTTACTTCATGAGTGTACGTATTCCTTTCGTCAACTTACCATAATCTTACTGAGAACATAGTCCTACTGGAACTATGTCTCCTGTCTTCTTGGTTTCTCCTGAAGCAAGAGCGTGGTGCTCTGCCTGTGAGGTGCTAGACTACCTGCTCACTAAACACTCGCGGCCCCTTCCTTCAAACCTGTTCAAATATGCCCTTGACTTTCCATGATCAAAGCCAATTAACTTTCTCTAGTGTGGCCATGAGGGGCCTAAACTAAACCCTAAGAAGAAACTAGAATGTACTGTAAATCGAGCCTTCGGCTATGCCACAGCCATCCCGATCATTTGACTGAGGCACGTGGTTGCCTTTTGGTTGGATTCTTCTCTGAAGACCGACCTTTGCCTCCCAGGTCCCTCATGCCTCCGTGCCCTTTTATTGCTGGGTCAGTGGCACAAGGTGTTGCCTGTGACAAAGGCTGGACCCACAGTGGCACAAGGGAGGGCCCAGGACCTGCCAGCTGCGGTCAGGACAGCCCTCATTTCCACAGGAGCAGCCTGGGGCTCCCTGGTCTCTCTCTCCGTCCCCGTCACTCTCCCGGGGACAGGCTCTGCTTCTGCATGACTTCATCGGAGCCCTGAGAGCAGCAGTTTACACATTCCACGGCTGAAGATGGGTTATGTAGAGACCACATCAATTAAATATGTCTCAGTCTGAGGCTTCTCGTTAAGCAACTTCAGTTCTGGGCTAAAGTTTTATTTCAGGAAGTAAAGGAGGAAAGGGCATATTACTTCCATCTAAAGCAGAGCTGTAGCCATACAGAGGGACCCAAACTGATTTCCTGCTTTGTGTGGGGAGTCTTTCATTTGCTGCTCTGAATTATAGCCAACCGTTCACTGACATTCTCAAAAGACATTAAAGAAAATGTTTAATCAATGAAAAAATGATCATAAATATGTCTCTAGATTAGATTTTAAGGATACCACTTCTTAACCAGTTAAATGACTCACAAACTTATTTCTTTATACATGAAATGGAAATTACTTTTCCAAATTACATTTTAAACTGCAGTCCTTTTTTTTATTCAAACACAAAGTATTTTGGAGGAAAATGGTCCCAGTTTTGTAGTCAATGATACATTGCTTATATCTTCTGAAAATTATGTTAGCTTTACTTCATGAGTGTACGTATTCCTTTCGTCAACTTACCATAATCTTACTGAGAACATAGTCCTACTGGAACTATGTCTCCTGTCTTCTTGGTTTCTCCTGAAGCAAGAGCGTGGTGCTCTGCCTGTGAGGTGCTAGACTACCTGCTCACTAAACACTCGCGGCCCCTTCCTTCAAACCTGTTCAAATATGCCCTTGACTTTCCATGATCAAAGCCAATTAACTTTCTCTAGTGTGGCCATGAGGGGCCTAAACTAAACCCTAAGAAGAAACTAGAATGTACTGTAAATCGAGCCTTCGGCTATGCCACAGCCATCCCGATCATTTGACTGAGGCACGTGGTTGCCTTTTGGTTGGATTCTTCTCTGAAGACCGACCTTTGCCTCCCAGGTCCCTCATGCCTCCGTGCCCTTTTATTGCTGGGTCAGTGGCACAAGGTGTTGCCTGTGACAAAGGCTGGACCCACAGTGGCACAAGGGAGGGCCCAGGACCTGCCAGCTGCGGTCAGGACAGCCCTCATTTCCACAGGAGCAGCCTGGGGCTCCCTGGTCTCTCTCTCCGTCCCCGTCACTCTCCCGGGGACAGGCTCTGCTTCTGCATGACTTCATCGGAGCCCTGAGAGCAGCAGTTTACACATTCCACGGCTGAAGATGGGTTATGTAGAGACCACATCAATTAAATATGTCTCAGTCTGAGGCTTCTCGTTAAGCAACTTCAGTTCTGGGCTAAAGTTTTATTTCAGGAAGTAAAGGAGGAAAGGGCATATTACTTCCATCTAAAGCAGAGCTGTAGCCATACAGAGGGACCCAAACTGATTTCCTGCTTTGTGTGGGGAGTCTTTCATTTGCTGCTCTGAATTATAGCCAACCGTTCACTGACATTCTCAAAAGACATTAAAGAAAATGTTTAATCAATGAAAAAATGATCATAAATATGTCTCTAGATTAGATTTTAAGGATACCACTTCTTAACCAGTTAAATGACTCACAAACTTATTTCTTTATACATGAAATGGAAATTACTTTTCCAAATTACATTTTAAACTGCAGTCCTTTTTTTTATTCAAACACAAAGTATTTTGGAGGAAAATGGTCCCAGTTGTTAAGACCACATAATTGGTCTTATGCAACTTTAACGTGGAAGCAAAAGGCACATTTTAATTTGTTTTGAGCACTTGTTTTCTACCAAGCTATTAACCAGATTAAGCATTTTGGAGTATTTCTCGTTTTATTGATTTATTTTGGATGTTCAATGGTGCACGTGCAATTTTTAAATGAAAGTAAAACTTTAGCCTTCTGGACAGTCACCACGGGCTCACGGCCCTCAGTGGACCCGAGCCCTATTTGCCCAGAAGAGCCTCTGGCAAGAAGGCGACAGGTGGACGCAGCCCAACACCAGCCACATGGTGACACAGGCGCTGCTGGCCACGCCAGGGCCCCCAGGGAGACAGCCTCTCGGTGCTGCCCGACCTGTTCTGGGAGCTGCAGTTTCTCTCTCTCTTTTAAACATATTTGAAATGTCTTTATTTTCTTTCATGATCAGAAAACAGGTTATACCAATAAGTATTGTGTATTTTGGTAACTTAACGATCATCCTAAATAGTTCTTTTTTAGTATGCATTGGATTTATTTTTTGTTTTAAATTGAAATATAGTTGATTTACAGCATTATGTTAGTTTCAGATGTACAGCTAAGTGATTCAATTATACACACATGATTCTTTTACCCATAGCAGTTATTACAAGAGGTTGAGCAGAGTTCCATGTACTATACAGTAGATCTTTATTGCTTGCATATTTTCTATACAGTGGTGTGTATCTGTTGATCCCAAACTTTTAACTTATCCCCACCTCCCTTCTCCCCTTTGGAGACAAGTTTGTTTCCTGTATCTGTGAGTCTGTCCATGTTTTGTAAATGAGTAGTCCTCTGTTGATGGGTATTTAGGTTGCTTCCATAGCTGGGCAATCGTAAACGGTGCTGCAGTGAACACAGGGCGTGCATGTGTGTTTTGGAATTCTGTTTTCTCCAAATATACACCTGAGTGGGGTTATTGGATCATATGGTTGCTCTAGTTTTAGTTTTTTAAGGAACCTCCACACTCTTCTCCATAGCGGCTGTACCAATTTCCATTTTCGCTAACAGTGTAAGAAAGTTCCCTTTTCTCCACACCCCCTCCAGCATTTATGATTTGTAGACTTTCTGTTGATGGCCGTTCTCGTTGGTGTGAGGTGGTACCTCATTGCAGTAGTTAGCAAGGACGAGCGTCTTCTCACGTGCCTGCTGGCCACGGTGCATCGTGTCTGGAGAGGCGTCTGATCAGACAATTGCTCTCACCCAGCCCCTGCACTAGGACCCCTCTTGGGCCCTGAGATCACACAGCAGTAGCCAGGGTCACCGCACCTGGCCTCAGCCTGGAGGGTCCCACGCAGAGCAGAGGCTGCAGAGTGCTTAAGAACAGGGTGACCATAAAAGGTAATTTCCTAGGCAAACCACATGGGCGCCTGAAGGCAGAATCAGACAGCTTGCTAGATAGTCATGACTGAGAAAGGGCCCAGGGCCGTCGTGAAAACAAGAATTAGGACCCCGGTTCAGATCTGAGTCCGGGATTCTCGGATCATTGCTCTCAGCAGCCAGTTTTCTCCTCTTGGCCTTGGCTAGTCAGGGTGGTGAGGAGGGGGCCGGGACCCAGCCTCCCACGTCCTGGACCTTCTGCAGATCTGCAGCTCGGGCAGTTGCCTTGGGAAGGCTTGGCCTCACCTCTGCCCTGGGACATCTCGGGTCTACCTGCTATCAGGTTCATCCTCTGCCTCCTCTTACTTTCCGAAGACAACCTCCAGGCCAAGGCTGCACAGCCCCCCTCAGCTTGGCAGGTGGCGGGGGTGGGCAGAGAGCCTGGTGACGGCGATGTTGCTCAAGGCCTGACCCCGCGGCCGCCCGGCTTCCTCACCTGGATGGGAACAGGTGAGACAGAGGCGTCTGCCACCGAGTGGTGCCAAGAGCCAGTGCGCGCCCGGAGGCGCTCCCTCTCGCCTTCGGCTCTTCTGCTGAAGTCGTTCCGCTTCTCTCACAGAAAGGCAGCAGGCGTGTGAGACAGACGCAGCGGTCAGGTCGCCTCTGGCAGCCAGGCTAAAGGCTGCGGCTGTGACTCCCCGACGGGGCAGCTGCGGCCCACGAAGCGCTGTGTCTGTCTTTGTAAGTTCCACATTGCTTGGTTATTCATAAGACAAGATACTTTCATTTTGATTGTAACTGCTTTATGGATTAATTATCACAATGATTATATGAATATTTAATATAATTTTATGATGTTTACTGACAGCATCTTGAAAATTAGTGGATATGTATCAATAGGCCAGTGTTAATAATTTATATTAATAAATGCCGCTTGACTCTCACTAGCACACGGCTGGAAAATATGTGAGCCCTGGGAGCTCACAGCAAGGCTATTTCTGCAAAAGCCACAAACTGCTTAAATGGATGGAATGTTCTTAGATAAGACCTTTCGTTTATCATGTTGATCTTGGGTTTGGCAGTTTTTTAAGAGAGCAGGGTTTCTTTGTCTTGTCTACTCAGCACGTGATCCATAGTTGTCTGAACCAGAACTCTGAACTCACAAGACACTCAGGCCACTGTAAATAGACACCCCTTGCACCGAGGTTTGAGGGCCTTAATTTTAGTCCTGATTTTCCATCCATGTTTCCACCTTCTGAGAATTTCCTGGTGGATACGGTTTGCTGCTTCGCGCTTCATCTGGGCGGCACTCCGTACAGCGGGAGACGCTCACGAACCGCAGCTGCAGGTCAGGACGTGAGGCATCTGCCTGCCTCGCCAGTGCTCAGGGTCACTGCCGCCCTGTGCCCACACACCAGCTCCGCTTCTGTGTGTTTTGTTAATTTGTATTTTAAGAATATGTTGGAGTAGAGCTGACCTACCATGGCGTGTCAGTTTCCGGTGGCATTATTTCATTCTTTCCTATGACTGGATAACATTCCACTGTATACACGTACCACCTCTCCTGTATCCGTTCATCTGTTGGTGGACGTCGAGGCTGCTTCCATGTCTCGGCTACTGTAAACAGCGCTGCAAAGAACATGCAAAAGAATTCAGTGAAAACATTCTCTAACATCATACGCAAAAGTAAAGTCAAAATTGATTAAAGGTGTATATATAAGACTGGACACTATAAAACTCTTAGAGGAAAATATAGGCAGAACACTCTCTGACATAAATAGGAGCGATATCTTTTTCAATCTGTCTTCTAGAGTAATGGAAACAAAAGCAAAGATAAACAAATGGGACCTAATTAAACTCAAAAGCATGTTCACAGCAAAGGAAACCATGAATGAAACAAAAGGATAGCCTGAAGAATGGGAGAAAATATTTGCAAATGATGTAACCAACACCAAAATACACGAACAGCTCATAAAGCTCAGTATCACAGAGCAGCATTTCTGTGTTGGCAAAGCCAGTCTGCCCTGACCTGGGCATCTGGGCTGGGTCACAGCCCGCGTTTCTGCTGGGTCCTACAGCCGGGTGACAGAGGAACAAAGCTGTAGGACAAGCCGTTGGGTGCAGGCACCTGTTCCCCACTGCCGGTGGCCACACAGGGTCTGCTGGAGGCACGCCCCCCCCGACTGCCCCCAGCACCGCCTCCTGGGAGGGCATGGCCTCCCGTCCCGGGCCCAGCTTCCCAGGAGACAGAAATGGGGCCACACAGGCCATGACGACTGCGCTGGGGTCAGCCCTGAAGCCGGGGCTCCCAAGGCTGTCCTGGGCGCTGCCCCCTGAGCAGCTGTGGGACCTGGTCCCACCAGAGGGGCCCCTGGGGTCACAGCGGTGCAGCGACAATGTTACATGTTCGGTCCCTAGGGTCCCTTAACCACCACCCCTGCCCCCGGACGTGCATCTCCATGTCCAGAACTCAGACCCCCATCTGAGCGTAAGAAACAGTGACTTTGCAACATCCACTTTTCTTTTTTATTTTTCTGAAGAAAAGTGAGGATAAAACAAGATGGTATAGAGAAAGTCCCAGCTCCACGCTGTGTGCTCCACAGATTTTGCTATTTGAGGTCAAGTTAGAGATTCCCTGCAAACAGAATCCCAGTCTCTGCTTCACAGTGTCCAGCCCCCCAGGTGGCTCCACTGGCCCCAGGGTCCGTGGAGGGCTCGGGCTGGGACTTCTCAGTGGATAGTTTTCTACAGAAAAGTCAGTGAAGGATTGACCCGACCCCGCCCTTGACCCAGGCCTGGAGTGCTGAAGACCTCGGGCCCCATCAGACTCAGTCACTGAGTTTACGTCCCCACAGAGATGGAACGTCCAGCTTAAAAATGAAAGAAGTGCTTTTGCATAATTCCTGTTTTATGCAAGTAGCCACATTTCTTTCATTTCTCTGTACTTTCTTATTCTCTATTGTTTTCATTTTATTTGAAGAGATGAAATGCATTCATGCTCTGTCAAGAAAGCCCCAAGGAATTTAGAAATGCTTTTATGTGAAGGAGAAAGGCAATAGAAAATAAAAAAATAGAAACTTGGGAAACTTTGAAATTCTATTTTTACGATGGAGGAGCTGAAAGCAACCATACAGCGAAGTTTGCATTTCTGTTCGTAAATTACGCCCATGGTTTTTCCATGTACATAATGCAAATAATCCAGCAGATTAAAATCTCACAAGGAAGACTTATCTTCCATTGAAAACCTACCAGTGTTAAGGCATTTTAAGTGAAGCCTCTGGAATCCCACAATCAAGCAGGCCTCCCGGCTCCTCACCCACACGCCCCGGGCCTGTAGACAGGTGCACGGCAGCCCCGAAGGCTGAAGCCGACCGCGCTCCCGCTCAGGAGCTGAGTGCTCTGGGGCCTGTGACGCGCCTGCCGTCCAGTGACGAGGCCCACCAGGAGCTCGGGTAAGGGACGCGCTGTAAGTGAGTCACATGATCGGTTTACGTCTGCTCTTGGCTTTTACAGGATCAGATTCCATTTTGGAAGTTGACTGGTGAGGCTGGGTTCCTGCACAGACGTGAGCTCTCAGCGGCAGGCGGGAGTCCTCTGTGCCTCCACCTGGGGTGCCAGCCTACCCTGGCCGCGCAGGGCAGGAGCCCAGGCCAGCCTTGGGGAGGGGCCATCACGGGCCACACCCCGGGAGCCCTGCTGCTTGGGGAAATTCCAAGGTGATCCAGGAAACGGCCCCGTGGACAGCGAGGATACCGCCTCCAGAGAGGCTCTGTATGTCCTTTCTAAGCCGACCAGGAAGCGCCACCTCCCGTGGAGGGCTCGGGCTGGGACTTCTCAGTGGATAGTTTTCTACAGAAAAGTCAGTGAAGGATTGACCCGACCCCGCCCTTGACCCAGGCCTGGAGTGCTGAAGACCTCGGGCCCCATCAGACTCAGTCACTGAGTTTACGTCCCCACAGAGATGGAACGTCCAGCTTAAAAATGAAAGAAGTGCTTTTGCATAATTCCTGTTTTATGCAAGTAGCCACATTTCTTTCATTTCTCTGTACTTTCTTATTCTCTATTGTTTTCATTTTATTTGAAGAGATGAAATGCATTCATGCTCTGTCAAGAAAGCCCCAAGGAATTTAGAAATGCTTTTATGTGAAGGAGAAAGGCAATAGAAAATAAAAAAATAGAAACTTGGGAAACTTTGAAATTCTATTTTTACGATGGAGGAGCTGAAAGCAACCATACAGCGAAGTTTGCATTTCTGTTCGTAAATTACGCCCATGGTTTTTCCATGTACATAATGCAAATAATCCAGCAGATTAAAATCTCACAAGGAAGACTTATCTTCCATTGAAAACCTACCAGTGTTAAGGCATTTTAAGTGAAGCCTCTGGAATCCCACAATCAAGCAGGCCTCCCGGCTCCTCACCCACACGCCCCGGGCCTGTAGACAGGTGCACGGCAGCCCCGAAGGCTGAAGCCGACCGCGCTCCCGCTCAGGAGCTGAGTGCTCTGGGGCCTGTGACGCGCCTGCCGTCCAGTGACGAGGCCCACCAGGAGCTCGGGTAAGGGAGCGCGCTGTAAGTGAGTCACATGATCGGTTTACGTCTGCTCTTGGCTTTTACAGGATCAGATTCCATTTTGGAAGTTGACTGGTGAGGCTGGGTTCCTGCACAGACGTGAGCTCTCAGCGGCAGGCGGGAGTCCTCTGTGCCTCCACCTGGGGTGCCAGCCTACCCTGGCCGCGCAGGGCAGGAGCCCAGGCCAGCCTTGGGGAGGGGCCATCACGGGCCACACCCCGGGAGCCCTGCTGCTTGGGGAAATTCCAAGGTGATCCAGGAAACGGCCCCGTGGACAGCGAGGATACCGCCTCCAGAGAGGCGGCTCTCTGTATGTCCTTTTCTAAGCCGACCAGGGAAGCGCCAGGACCTCCCGTGAGGCACCTGTCTGCTGCAGCCGCAGCCCCCTAACTCTGCTGCCCCCGGAAGATGGCTGCGTGGCTCTGGAGCTCTGCGCTCGGCCGGGCCGGTTCACCTGCGCAGGGTGAGGTGGCACATGGCGCCTGTCAGGAACTGCTTGGTGATGCCCCCTGGCCTGCAGTGGCTCAGTGTGGAGTCACGTGGGGCGTTCACACCACAGACGCTGAGTCTGGGCCTGGTTGCCCCTGGGGAGGCCGGTGGCCCAGGGGAGGCGGCCATGTCCCCTGGTCCGTGCAGCCCCGACCGAGACCTGCCAGGGCCTGAGTCTCAGACATTCCTCAGGGGTTTTGTTGGAGCCACGTTGCCTTTCCTTGAAAAGAACTGCCTTTCTGGGGCTTCCCTGGGGGGCTCAGCGGTAAAGCAGCCACCTGCCAGTGTAGCAGAATTGAATCCCGCCCTTGGCTGGGAAAGATCCTACATGCCAGGGGTGACCGAGTCCACGCTCCACAGTTCCGGAGCCTGTGCTCTAGAGCCTGGGCGCCGCAGCGACTGAAATCAGTGAGCTCCAGAGCCGCGGCGCGGCAACAAGAACGCTACGACAACAGAAGGCTGCCGACCACAGCCACAGAGAGCCCCACTCACCAAAACTAGAGAAGCCCGTGTGCAGCAAAAAGACCCAGCACAAACAAAAATAAAGAAACAATAAAATTATATTAAAAATACCTTTATTTCTACAGGATCCTCAGGTTAAGTGTTAAATACTCCCGACTTTTCTAAGACGACTATGAACTGTGTCTGCTGATAGGGAAGGTGAAGCTTCATGACCCAGTCCTGTCACTCCAACACACACCCCCAGCCTTGAAGCCCCTCTCCTCACAGCTCCCTGTCACCTCTCTCAGCCTCCCGAGCAACCGGAGTCAGAGCCCGAGACGCAGGAGAGGCTGGAGGACAGCCTGCGACTGGGAGCTGAATCCTGTGGGGTGGTCAGAACGGCCAGTGGCAGAGGACATTCCAACGGGACAAACCCCAGACCCGGGCCTCGGCCGAGACGCTCCCGTGCTCCACTCCCTCATGAGCCTGGCCCTGAGCCTGGGCAGGACCCGACGCTCTCCACTCCTCTTCCAGCCTCATACCCAGTTCTGTGCTCTCCAAGGTCAGGAACGCACCCTGCTCTGTAGTCTAGGCTGCATGTCCTGAGGACAAAAACGTAAGGAAAGGGCAGAATGTGCCTATTGTTGGCTGTATTCTTTGTTTACTTGCAACACCTGGTCATCCCTTTGAGCCTCACAACAACAAGCACAGAGAGCAGAAGGGAGTGCCCAAGATCAGGAGGCACTGGTGGCCTGCGTCCAGGGCTCCCCTCTGGGCACAAGGAAAGCAACCAGTGCTGAGGCTCTCACCTTGTGGGGAAGGTAAAGGTGAGCACTGGGAAACACTGCAGTGAAACTGAAAACTAGAAGAAGTTTTTCAGGTAACTATTAGGAATATGGCAGATCAATACAGCAAGACAGGCGGCGTCTGTTTCCCCCACTGCATCCTCATGATTGTGACGAGAAAGCCTCACTCCTCTTTAAGACCAGGGTGGCGGGAGGGCTTCCTGTGCATCCCAACAACCTGCGTCTCCTTTGCCTTGAGAGCAAAGGACATCATGGCACACACGTCCTGAGCTGAAGGCACCATGAACCAAGGTCATTTCCAGCCGTTGGAAGTCTAAAACACTTCAAGTCCTTTAAAAGGAAAACTTGTCCTTTATATGATAATGAGCTCAGTTTGCAGAACAACTCCGCTGTCTGAAGGATAAGAGAAGAGGTGTTTGAGAAGAATATATTAAAAATACCTTTATTTCTACAGGATCCTCAGGTTAAGTGTTAAATACTCCCGACTTTTCTAAGACGACTATGAACTGTGTCTGCTGATAGGGAAGGTGAAGCTTCATGACCCAGTCCTGTCACTCCAACACACACCCCCAGCCTTGAAGCCCCTCTCCTCACAGCTCCCTGTCACCTCTCTCAGCCTCCCGAGCAACCGGAGTCAGAGCCCGAGACGCAGGAGAGGCTGGAGGACAGCCTGCGACTGGGAGCTGAATCCTGTGGGGTGGTCAGAACGGCCAGTGGCAGAGGACATTCCAACGGGACAAACCCCAGACCCGGGCCTCGGCCGAGACGCTCCCGTGCTCCACTCCCCGCGAGCCTGGCCCTGAGCCTGGGCAGGACCCGACGCTCTCCACTCCTCTTCCAGCCTCATACCCAGTTCTGTGCTCTCCAAGGTCAGGAACGCACCCTGCTCTGTAGTCTAGGCTGCATGTCCTGAGGACAAAAACGTAAGGAAAGGGCAGAATGTGCCTATTGTTGGCTGTATTCTTTTGTTTACTTGCAACACCTGGTCATCCCTTTGAGCCTCACAACAACAAGCACAGAGAGCAGAAGGGAGTGCCCAAGATCAGGGGAGGCACTGGTGGCCTGCGTCCAGGGCTCCCCTCTGGGCACAAGGAAAGCAACCAGTGCTGAGGCTCTCACCTTGTGGGGAAGGTAAAGGTGAGCACTGGGAAACACTGCAGTGAAACTGAAAACTAGAAGAAGTTTTTCAGGTAACTATTAGGAATATGGCAGATCAATACAGCAAGACAGGCGGCGTCTGTTTCCCCCACTGCATCCTCATGATTGTGACGAGAAAGCCTCACTCCTCTTTAAGACCAGGGTGGCGGGAGGGCTTCCTGTGCATCCCAACAACCTGCGTCTCCTTTGCCTTGAGAGCAAAGGACATCATGGCACACACGTCCTGAGCTGAAGGCACCATGAACCAAGGTCATTTCCAGCCGTTGGAAGTCTAAAACACTTCAAGTCCTTTAAAAGGAAAACTTGTCCTTTATATGATAATGAGCTCAGTTTGCAGAACAACTCCGCTGTCTGAAGGATAAGAGAAGAGGTGTTTGAGAAGATGTGTATGAGACGCCCAGGGCTTGAAACAGAACCCTGCTTGCCGGTGCTCGGAAGCCTTGGCTTCTGAAGGCTGTCTCGCTCCTGCTCTGGAAAGAGCAGCCCATGGAATACAGTGAAATTGGTTTATGTTTCCTCAGTAATCATACCTGACAGAATAATTTTTCAGTAGCAAATGGTAAACATTTAGGCAACACAAACAATTCTGAAGTCTCTTTTCACAAAGTCACCTGCTTCCTTGGAGTTCAACACCCAAAGAGCTTCGGTTTCTAATTTAGCCTTTGTGAGTGAAGTCAGTTCTTCACAGATATCAGCTCACAATATCTTTATTAATCACGGATGAAATGTCACACTAATATTTTGTGTTCAGCGTATTACAGAACTGTCTCCGTCGTGAGAGAACATCTCTGTGGCCGAGCACGGATGTCCTTCTGGGGAAGAGAGCGCACATGGCCCTTGCCTGTCCAACAGGAAACGCAGTGCTTGCTCTGCCTTCCACAGACGTCTTCACCCTGTGTGTTTTCAGAACAGCTGGTCCACTGTTCTCACAGCATGATTCTTAGATTCTAGCTAGCTGAGTAAATGTCTTGGTCAGTCCTGGAGCCTCTGCACCCATCCATCACTAGGTTAGGGACCAGGTCAGCCTGCACTTAGCATTCTATGTGCACAGTAGGAAGAGGAGGAACGTTTCTAATTGTCAGCTACCTCTGGGGCAGGGACTCCAGCAAGAAACGAAACAGGGAAAGGACAGGTCTGTTTCTTAGAGTAAGTGTCCTGGGTTTGCCAAAATGTAGCAGAACAATGAAAATAATTCTACTGCACAGAAGGTATCATTCAGACATGCGGCGTCTGTTTCCCCACTGCATCCTCATGATTGTGACGAGAAAGCCTCACTCCTCTTTAAGACCAGGGTGGCGGGAGGGCTTCCTGTGCATCCCAACAACCTGCGTCTCCTTTGCCTTGAGAGCAAAGGACATCATGGCACACACGTCCTGAGCTGAAGGCACCATGAACCAAGGTCATTTCCAGCCGTTGGAAGTCTAAAACACTTCAAGTCCTTTAAAAGGAAAACTTGTCCTTTATATGATAATGAGCTCAGTTTGCAGAACAACTCCGCTGTCTGAAGGATAAGAGAAGAGGTGTTTGAGAAGATGTGTATGAGACGCCCAGGGCTTGAAACAGAACCCTGCTTGCCGGTGCTCGGAAGCCTTGGCTTCTGAAGGCTGTCTCGCTCCTGCTCTGGAAAGAGCAGCCCATGGAATACAGTGAAATTGGTTTATGTTTCCTCAGTAATCATACCTGACAGAATAATTTTTCAGTAGCAAATGGTAAACATTTAGGCAACACAAACAATTCTGAAGTCTCTTTTCACAAAGTCACCTGCTTCCTTGGAGTTCAACACCCAAAGAGCTTCGGTTTCTAATTTAGCCTTTGTGAGTGAAGTCAGTTCTTCACAGATATCAGCTCACAATATCTTTATTAATCACGGATGAAATGTCACACTAATATTTTGTGTTCAGCGTATTACAGAACTGTCTCCGTCGTGAGAGAACATCTCTGTGGCCGAGCACGGATGTCCTTCTGGGGAAGAGAGCGCACATGGCCCTTGCCTGTCCAACAGGAAACGCAGTGCTTGCTCTGCCTTCCACAGACGTCTTCACCCTGTGTGTTTTCAGAACAGCTGGTCCACTGTTCTCACAGCATGATTCTTAGATTCTAGCTAGCTGAGTAAATGTCTTGGTCAGTCCTGGAGCCTCTGCACCCATCCATCACTAGGTTAGGGACCAGGTCAGCCTGCACTTAGCATTCTATGTGCACAGTAGGAAGAGGAGGAACGTTTCTAATTGTCAGCTACCTCTGGGGCAGGGACTCCAGCAAGAAACGAAACAGGGAAAGGACAGGTCTGTTTCTTAGAGTAAGTGTCCTGGGTTTGCCAAAATGTAGCAGAACAATGAAAATAATTCTACTGCACAGAAGGTATCATTCAGACATGTCCTGTAATATTGGTAGTCAGAACATTTTTTAAAATTTTTATTTTACTTTTTACTTTTACAGAGTTTTGTTGTTTACAGATATGCATGATCCCAGATTAGTCATATGAGAACATTTTAAAGAACAGTTTCTAATAGATTCAAACAGAACTTTAAATATGTCGTTTGATATAGTAAAAGACTTAAAATGTACTTTATCTACATAATGACTATAATATTTCTGTTTTTATATTCAATTTTCTGATGAGCTTTTTTCATTTGCCTAAAAATATCTTTCTTTGAAACTCATCTGTCATCTTCAAAATCTTCATATAAAAATTTTAAAGTGATAATGATACATGTTTTTTATTAAAACCTGAAGTGACAATCTGAGCAAAACTTTTTTGACAGTATTTTTCTGGTGAAACTAAATTCAGATAAAGATCTGTTATTTATAATGAAATAAATATGTTCACGATTCATAGTAGAAATAATTTTGCAATTCAGAATTTTCCTTTTTGAGAAAAATCAAAGTCAAAATGCAATAACATTTATTTTCATGTATCTCTTCTCACACAGACAACCCAGACCACTTATAATTTAATATATATATATATTATATGCAGGTTAATAATTGTGATGTTTTCTTCTTGATACTTAAAGCACATTTCATGATTTAATTAAAGAAATCTTATTAATGCCCCAGAAAGGAGATGGGGCTCCAGTATGTTGGTTTTGCCTTTGGTGCCACATTTTAATACAACAGTGAAAATGAAGGAATTCTACCATCTTTTAAAATCCAACCTTACACAATTTGAGTCACCCACTGATTGCAAGAAATTGTGTTCAACATGAGAAACTTACATCTGATGAGGTCTACCTTTCCTACAAGTAGAATTATCTAAAATTTAAGGCTGAAACCAAATAATGTGCTTTGCCACAGTTGAGGCAGATGCAACAAAATATCACCGACAGGAGGCTTGTGAAAAACAGACCCTCTTGGATCTCCATCTTGGAGGCTGACGTCAGAGCTGCCATGGCAGCCAGCTTGGTCGGCAAGGGCACCGCCCAGGTCACAAGCTTCCCTCTGTGTCCTCACCTGGCAGGTGGGCGGGTCTTCCTCTGTGTCCTCATCTGGAGAGTGGCATCTCTCTAGTACCTCAAGAAACAAATAGAATGATTACTATTCACAGCAATCCCACTGCTGGGTGTATAACCGAAGGAAATGAATAAAGGGTGCTGAGAATGTCTGCACTCCCCTGTCTACTGCAGCATTGCAGCATTATTCACAAGACTTGGAAACAGCCCTAGAGTCCAGTTGTGAATGAATGAATAAAGTAAATAAAATAGTGGGGTATGTTTGTACCTTTGTGAATGTATGTGCATTGTGATATGTATCAGATATATGATATGCACATATGTGTGATGTATATACATATGCATGTGAGGTAGGAGACAGTGGGTGCCTGGGCCAGATACCTGGCAGCTGTCAAGTGGAGTAAAACTGAGTCTTTATTCTTACCCAGATACTTTAAGGACAAAGCTAGTGTAAAAGCTGAGCTCTGCTAAAGCAAAGAGATAAGATGCCCAATCCTGAGGTCAAGGAAGATGTCCCCGTCTGCACATGTGCAGGAAGGCTCCTTGAGAATCTAAAAGGGAGGGGACCCTACCCCATGGTAAGCGTGGACATGCACCCATGGGCCTGTGCAGTGGGATCTGTCTTAGCAAAAAGTCGTGCGTGCACCTTGGGGAGGATCCATGGACAAGTCAGATGTGAAGACAGAAACAAGATAATCGGCCAAGGAGGAGCAAAGACCTGGAAGGACTGTCCTGTAAGGTGATTCACACCATCATCCAGGAGGACTGCGCGCCTCCTCATTCCGGATGGGCGTGCATCTCTGCTCGTGTCTGAGCTGCTCGTTCACAAGCTGTTTCCGTGTGCTCTCCCAAACACGGCGCTGCGTCTCTCACAATACACCTTGTACCTGTTTCCAGTTTTCGCCTCTTGGCAACATGCTTGCTTTCAAACAGGGACAAGAGCCATCCGGGCACTCTGCTTCTTGCCTCTCGCCCCTGGTGCTCTGGCGGCTGGGACTCTCGATCGCCATCCAAGTTTCGCGAGTTGAGCTCCTGGGCAGGGAACTAAGATCTCACTCCAGGACTGCCCGCTGCTCTCCCTCAGAGACCACATGTGTATTACACGTACACATAATGAATATTACTCAGCCACCAGAAAGAGGAGATCTTGCCATCTGCAAACACATGGATGAACTTGAGGGCATTCTCTCATGTGAAATAAGCCACATAAGGAAGACCCATGACTGTATGGTCTCACTCAGATGCTGAATCTCAGAAAAGCCCAGCTCAGAGAAACAGAGTAGACATGAGCACCAAGGTGCCGCAGGGAAGTCAGTTCTGACTCCACGTTGTACCGGTTGCTTTGACTTGAATCATGCATGATGGCCTGCCACAGAGAATCCTGCTCTCTGCTTGACGGCAGAACTAAAGTCTTTGTTCAGAACCAGGTCCACTTGTGCGTGGCAGGGAAGTTAACTAACCCCTCTGCATGAGGCCTGCCATTCTGGAGATAGTTGCAACACGAATGGCCTTTTTATTTTGTTTCCTCACCTCCTCCTGTCTCTGATCTGTAAAAAAAATAATAATAATAATATGGCATCCAGACTCAGGTAAGACGGTTATTTTGGCATTAATCTGCTCTCCTTGCCTCAGCTCTTGGTCTCTGATTCGCTGGCCTGTTGGACTCGGTGGGTGACAAGGGTTTGGGGAGGTGCAGGGCTGCAAAGATGTTGATCAGAAGGTACAAACTGTTCAGGTGCAAGATGAATACCTTCTGGGGATCTAAGGTACAGCGGGGTGACTGTAGTGGCCCAGGCTGTGCTACACACTTGAAAGTTGCTCAGAGAGCAAATTATGACTGTTTCCACCACTGAAAAGAAATGGTAGTGATGTGGCCTGATGAAGGTGTTAGCCTAGGGCAGTAATCACGATGCACTGTAGGTATATCAGATCAACACCTTGAGTTTACACTGGCAAAAGGAGGGGGAGGGGTGGAGGCGGGTCTCCCTGGTGGCCCAGTGGGTAAAGAGTCCGCCTTGCAATGCAGGGGGCACCGGCTGGATCCCACATGCCCCGGGGCCTCGTGTGTCCACTTATGAGCCAGCATTCTGGAGCCAGCACTCTGGAGAGCCTATGCCCTGAGCCGCTGCAGCGGGAGAGGCCACTACAGTGGGAGAGGCCACTACAGTGGGAGGCCCACACAGGCCAAAGAATATAGATGGATAAAGATAAATCAATAAAATAAAATAAGTTTTTTAAAAAAGGAGCAGGGGCATGGGATTTAGAAAGGGTGGCAAATACCTTCTTGCTTCTTTGAAAAGGTTGGCAGCTCTGGGGTGTCCTGAGAATATCCCGAACTTTTCCGTGCGGTGGGTGGAGCTCGGGCGGCGCTGGGGGCGGCGCTGGGGGCGGAGCTCGGGGCGGTGGGCGGAGCTCGGCTCTCCTTCCGCTGCCCCGGGAGCCTGAGCCGCGCCGGAACCTGAGCCGCGCCCGAGCAGAAGGCGGCGCGGAGGCGGCGCCCGCCGGGCCCGGGGAGTCTCGCGCGGGGCTCCGGCGCTGAGCTCACCCGGCCCCGGGCGCGGGCCCCGTCGAGTGGGCGGCGATGAGCGCCGAGGGACCCCAGCCGCCAGCCGCCCCCCGCGGGCGCCCCGGCCGCCTGCGGGTGCCCGCGCGGGTGAGTGCCCCCGCCGGGCAGTTCTTTCTGCGCGCGCCCCTCGGCGCCCCGCGCCCCGCTCGCCCTCCACGCCCCCTTCTCACGCCCGGGTCTTGGCTCCGCGTCCCTTTCTTTCCGCGCGCCCCTCCTCACGCGGCGCTCACTTTCTCTCTGCGCCCCTCCTTCGCTCGCACCCAGGTTCCCTCCTGGCGCCCCTTCCTCTCTGCGCGCCTTTCTTTCTCCGCGCCTCTCCTTGCCTGCGCCCCGCCGGCGTCCCCTCGTCTTTCGGCGCCCCCTTCCCTTCTGCGCCCTCGTCCTCTGGCCCCGGGCGCCTCCGGGCACCCACCCTGGCCGGCCGTCCTCCCCACCCCGGCTTCCCCGGGGGAAACTCGGGGGTCTGCCCGTTCCCCAGCCGAAGGCTGGAAGATGCGGCGACTCGCGGGCCCGAGGGAAGCAGGGGCGTCCGCCCGGGGGCCGCGGGTCGGGGTCGCGCGCCGAGGCGGGCGCCTTCCTGGGCCCAGCCCGGTGCAGGCGCTGGGGGCTCTGCCCTGAGCTGCCCCCGCGCCCGGCGAGAGCCCCGCTGCTTGGGGGACAGCTCCGCCGCAGACGCCGAATTCCTGGGACAGTAAGTGTGCGCGCATGTGCGCGCGGGTGCGCGGCGTGACTTTTCGTCTCTGCCTCAGGCAGCCCTCTCGCCCTTGCTTTAAAATCCCTCAGCTGTTGAGGGGGGAACAGAAACATACTCGGAAAGTTCTGGGACCCTTCGAGCGCCCCTGCGTCGCGGGGAGGACCGAGCCCGGAGGCGCGCTGCCCACCGCCCCGGCCGGGACCCCTGCCCGGATCCCTCCCCGCGGGCGCCTCACCCGCGTGGCCTCGGCCGTCCTTCTCCGGCCCCTAAGCAGTGGTGCCCACGACTGGGGCTTGCAGGCTGTCGGTCCAGGGCCGCAGGGACGCCCTGGGGTCTTCTCTAAACGTGTGCGGAGAGAGCTGTAACTCATCCATTCGGACCGTTCCGAGGTGTGACTGCAAAATCTTGAAGTTAGATTTCGGGTGAAGTTCCTCGTTAACTGTTTCACGTGCTTTGTTAGAGAGCAGTTTTCAGCTATTGCAGGTGAAAGACGTGCTAAAACTAAAGGCCTGCGGAAGAGAGGCGGGGTGCTTCCCGGCTTGTCCCCCGCTCCCTGGTCAGGGACGCTGCGGGCGTCGTGTCCACAGCCCCCGTGACTACGTGCAGGAATCAGGTGGATGCGTCACGCTGCTCAGTTGGCCCAGTGGACGAGTTGTGGGCAACAGCTCAGCTTTTTAAAAAATACCAACTGTGGCTCCTCGAATAAATCCTGCCCAGGGTGCTCCCTGCTGACCGCGTCGGCTGTCAGCCTGGGACCCGGACCAGGTCTCCACCCCGCGTGCTGAGCTGTGGCCGGGCTTCCGTTGTCGTCTTGATCACTGGCTGCAGCTCGCGGCCTCGCGCTGGCCAGGAGCGGGCAGCTCCGAGGACCCGTGTTGGGACGGGGACGTGGAGCCGCGAGAGCAGGAGTGGGCCCTCTGCTGTCGCGGTCATCAGGGTGCTTCATGCTGTGCGCCCCAGCCGGTGGGCGGGCTCAGGGCTCATTTATACATTAATAAAGTGAGTCCATTAGCTGTGCTCCCTGCACGTGGCTTTTCTACGGGAATGTTCAGAGCACACCGGCACGGCTGGAGCCTGGAGTGCCAGGACGTCTCTGCTCTGGGGCTTTGATGACCACTGGCTTTCACTTGAATCCTTGGCATGTGGACAGCCTTGCTGATGTGCTGCAATTTTTATCAGTGACTCTCCACGGCATCACTGAATTTGCATAGTTATTTAATCATTTCTGTTAAGAAGGAGAACTTAGTGCTTCTAATTAGAAAATGATGGCATTTAGGAAAGCTGTTTTCAACTCATTATAATTAGTCGTAAACATTTCTCTCTTTTTTTGAAATCAGCAATACAGCATGTTCTTTATGACTGCTGGTTTGAATCATGAGAGCGTGGCCTCCCTCCGGTCTCTCGCTCGGATCGGAGCTGCCGCGCCTCTGTTGTGTGAGGCCGCTGTTCCCTGGCGCGGGCACTCCCGGAGGCAAGCCCGGCTATGCGGCTGCGCCCTGACGCTCTTGGTTTCCTGGGGTTAAACCCCACGGTGGAGGGCCGCCGGCGCGCCTGCCTCCGGGTCCACGCCCTGCGGTGGTCAGGCTGGCCGCTCGCCTCCTGTAATGCCACTGCTCCAGCCAAGGCTTCACCTTGGGCTGGGCGGCGGGGGGAGCCAGCCGGGGCGGCTCTCAGGGTGAGCCTGGCGACTGGGAGGGGAGCCTGTCAGGGCCTCTGAAGGGCACGGCGCGCTGCCTCGCCTGGTTAGAGACGTGGGCTACCTCGGGAGGAAGCAGGCAGCTTGGGGCAGACGTGCGTCTGGTTCATGCTTTTGTCATATGTTTCTCATCCTTGCTGACCTGTCTTTGAGTTCAAGTGTAAAATTTCTGATTTATTGTCCCGTGGGGAATTACCCTGTGTCCTCGATCAGCTGGCTGCAGCTCGCGGCCTCGCGGCCTGGCCAGGAGCGGCCCCCGGGGGCCTCCGAGGACCCGTGTTGGGACGGGGACGTGGAGCCGCGAGAGCAGGAGTGGGCCCTCTGCTGTCGCGGTCATCAGGGTGCTTCATGCTGTGCGCCCCAGCCGGTGGGCGGGCTCAGGGCTCATTTATACATTAATAAAGTGAGTCCATTAGCTGTGCTCCCTGCACGTGGCTTTTCTACGGGAATGTTCAGAGCACACCGGCACGGCTGGAGCCTGGAGTGCCAGGACGTCTCTGCTCTGGGGCTTTGATGACCACTGGCTTTCACTTGAATCCTTGGCATGTGGACAGCCTTGCTGATGTGCTGCAATTTTTATCAGTGACTCTCCACGGCATCACTGAATTTGCATAGTTATTTAATCATTTCTGTTAAGAAGGAGAACTTAGTGCTTCTAATTAGAAAATGATGGCATTTAGGAAAGCTGTTTTCAACTCATTATAATTAGTCGTAAACATTTCTCTCTTTTTTTGAAATCAGCAATACAGCATGTTCTTTATGACTGCTGGTTTGAATCATGAGAGCGTGGCCTCCCTCCGGTCTCTCGCTCGGATCGGAGCTGCCGCGCCTCTGTTGTGTGAGGCCGCTGTTCCCTGGCGCGGGCACTCCCGGAGGCAAGCCCGGCTATGCGGCTGCGCCCTGACGCTCTTGGTTTCCTGGGGTTAAACCCCACGGTGGAGGGCCGCCGGCGCGCCTGCCTCCGGGTCCACGCCCTGCGGTGGTCAGGCTGGCCGCTCGCCTCCTGTAATGCCACTGCTCCAGCCAAGGCTTCACCTTGGGCTGGGCGGCGGGGGGAGCCAGCCGGGGCGGCTCTCAGGGTGAGCCTGGCGACTGGGAGGGGAGCCTGTCAGGGCCTCTGAAGGGCACGGCGCGCTGCCTCGCCTGGTTAGAGACGTGGGCTACCTCGGGAGGAAGCAGGCAGCTTGGGGCAGACGTGCGTCTGGTTCATGCTTTTGTCATATGTTTCTCATCCTTGCTGACCTGTCTTTGAGTTCAAGTGTAAAATTTCTGATGATGTCTGTGATGTTGTAAGCAAGACTGCCATTTAAAACTGGGGAATTACCTGATTTTTCCAGGAAGTATGTGAACTTTTTTTTTCCTTGGCCACTTCTATTGGTCTTACGTTCATTTATCTTTGTTCTTTGACCTGTGTGGGTCTCCCATCGCAGTGGCCTCTGTCGCTGCAGAGCAAGGGCTCCAGGCACATGCGCCCCAGAGCTCCTGCTCGGTAGTTGGACACATCGGTCCAGCCGCTCCGCGGCACATGGGATCCTCCCAGGCCAGGGATTGAACCAGTGCCCCTTGCACTGCAAGGCGGTGTCCTTACCCACTGGACCACCAGGGAAGCCCCAGTATGTGAACATTTTAACAAGATCCAAGTTTAAGAGTATGCTTATTTATGGAAAATAGCAATGGAAATGTGTGCCGTATTTCACCAAGCAGCATGTGATGAACAGCGACCTTTTATATCTGCATGCCTAGATAACTACATAAAAATAAATGTAATTTTTGAAATTTCAGTAACAATTTATTTCCATGTCCCAGGATGTCCCAGGACATGCACTTGAGAAAGGCTCCGCAGAACAATATGGACGTGAATCCCGTCCTGGGATTGGGTGGCAGGTGAAACCCCTGAGCTGCTTTACCATCGGGGTGGAGGGAGGGGAGCCGGGTCAGTGGGATCACAGCCCAGTCCCTGTCTGTAGCCAGGAGCGCTGGCGGCAGAATTGGGAAGGCAGTGCGTGTCACGGCATGCCTTTCACCAGAGGAGGCACGTGGCACCAGGCATGTGGCGTCCATCTCTGCACTGGGGCCCCTGCATTGTCACATCGAGCTGCTCTGGGTCTGGTGGACACAGGCGCGGGTGGCTGCCCTGGCAGGATGGGCACTGGGAACCATGTGTCCCTTGCTTCCTGCCCCCATACCCAAAGAACCCGTGGTTTGGGTTCAAGAGCCCCTTGAAATCTGATTCCAACACCCTCAGAAGAAACTTGCTAGTTAGAATCTACATGTATTTTTTGAGATGAACCCAAAGCAGGTCAAAGACATGCTTTTGGAGGGAAAATGCAAGAGGATTACACGGGAAAATGTATTTGCATTTAGTCTGGCTTGTGCTTTTGCTTATTTCATCTGATTACTGTTGTCACTCAGGTTGTAGTCTTGGAGAGAGCTGGGCTTGTTCTCACTGAACACTGGATGTCTCCTTCCCTTCGGAGTCTGCTGAGCACCAGCTTCTGCACCTGGGCCCCCAGCACCCCAGCCTTCCTCAGCTCTTGCCTTCTTCCTCTCTTGCCTTTCCTCTTCAATGCTGTTATAATATGTCTTTGGTGTTAAAAAAAGTGTGGGGAATATTATGTTTCAGTTAAAATTATCCGTGAGACCATTCCTGTTTTCTCCCAAGGCTGTGGTTTTATATCCTGTAGACATTACTAGTTAGCTATGTTCTCATTAAGCAAAGAAGTGGGATTTTAAAAGGTACTCCTCTAAGATAGCTCAGTGGACCTCTCAGCAGCTGTTGGTAGAAGCAGTTTAAAAAGGCCAGTTGCACATGCGTACCAGGGCGACCTGCCACGGAGCCCGGCACCCATGCAGACCTGCTTCCCTCGTGGGGTCTCCAGAGTGGTTAGCTCTCTGCGCTTCGCCCCTGGTGCTGTGTCTGGTTGTTATTCACAGTCATTCTTGTGAGTGAATAAATCTGACTCTACTTGTCATTTGATATCAACTCTAGTTTTGATTGGCACAAAATTCATTGTATTACGGTACTGAATTATAAATACAATTCCATAAATGGCAAGGTTCAGTGTCATAAGTCACATGGTGTTATTAGCATTCATACTGCTTTATTTATCATGCTGATTTTAGTTGAAGGCAGAGTCCCCTCGCCTGTGCAGTGCACAGTAATACCATTTAAGCATTGACTACAAGAGAAATAACTGTAATTATGTATATTTTAATCGAAGTAGTTTAAATGACAAATCATTGTAACAATCAAATTCCATTTCTAGAATGACTATGAATGCTCTTAGCAAGTATATATTTTACTATTTTATGAATCATTATAGGTAACAATATAAACACGCAAATGCACCCGACTTCTACATTAGGGCATTTTTTGTTCGTTGAGCTAGTGTTTAGGAGAACAGTCTGTAGTTACGAAGTGTGACATAACTGTCAGTTATTCCCATCAAAAATTGCAACATTTTGTATTGAAAATAAACATTTCTCAACATTTGCACACCGTTGGATGACACAGGCTTCAGAGACTAAGAGAGCCGGCCCTCGGGTCTTCCTTGACCAGGAGACCAGCTTCTGTCCCCAAGTGAGAGCTGAGGGCTGGACTGGCTGAACCCAGCCTCCTGACTCTCTCCAAGTGTGTTCCCTGGAGTTGTCCCTTCGCGGTCCCTCCCCCAGCTGACCTCTGCCTTCACCTCTGTCCCAGAGACGTTCGGGGTGCCATGTCCCCAGGCCCCAAACCTCCTGGCTCAGCTGCTGCTCCTCTCCTTCCCCCACCCCCCGCTTTTCCTCCTCTTCCTCTGGGACCTGGTCCTTCGGCCTTTCCAAGCGGGGCATGCGGACCTTCTGCTGTGGGTCCTTTTCTCGCTTCCAGGTGCTTCACCGTTCTCTGGTTCAACTGCCCTCGCACCCGCTGACGCCCGTCTCAGGGCCTCCATGAGCCCTGCCTGGTGGTCGGTTAGTACTCTCGGGACCCACTGCATCAGCTTCATCCTGAAGCTTGATTCTCTCTGTGTTTATACATCAGATAACGGCAGCAGCACACGCCCAGCTCACAGTTGCATCAGATTCTCGGGTATCCTTGTGGTGCCCAGGGGACTCAGCATGTTCTTCTCCCTCACTGGACATTGACCTCCGCTTGGGCTCTGCCCCGCCTCCATTCTGAGTATTTACCCCGGCTGGGTGTCTGTCCACACTTCCATTAGCCCCGCCAATTCCTGCTCACTATCAAACACCTTCTCTCCTGCTGTCAGAGCCCACCTTTGTCCAGGTGTCTGTTTCTGTGTGTTTCATGGGCCTCGCCCACCCTCGGGTGTAGCCATGGACCCGCTGAAGTCAGTGATGGCCTTTGGAAAGTGTGTGATGGCAGCTTTGCCGAAGAGGCTGCTTGTGAGTGAGTGGGAAGGACCCTTTTCCTCCAGAGAGAGACAGGACGAGCTGAATCAGTTACATGCCTGCTGCATAATGGCTGGTACACACGTACTAGGTGAATCATAAGTGTTCATCTCAATTAATGGTACGTAATGCTGTGACTAAGGGGAAGAGAGTCCTGTTTCTGCTTCTTGTTCCGAGAATTTGTATTGATGATTAGCTATTTTGGGTTTGAATAAAACTATGCCTTTATATTTTTATAATAGCTTTATTTTCGTATCAGTTTTACAAATCAGCATAACTACCAGTGCTAAAATATAACGTAATCTCTTCCTGTCTTTTTCCTGCCGAATATTATCCTTAATGGCTGCTCTTCACAAAATTGTACTTTACCATGTGACTGTTAGTTGACCTTTCATGTAATCACCTGAAGTTTTTGTTATGTGCTGAGAAGTGTGAAATTCCTCCTCATCCGTCAGCCTGGGGCCTGGGGGCAGCCGAGCTAGGGGAAGGCGTGCTGGCCTCGCCCAGGCGGTGCTGGCCCCAGCGTCTTAGTGACAGGCCCTGGCCGTCCTGGTTGTGTCCCAAGGGCGACAGGTACCAGTTTCTGCACTGATGGCACTGGACGTGCCAGAGCTGTCCCGTAAGTGCTGACTTCTGTGGGTGTTGTGAGAGAGGGAGAAGCACGCTCTTACAGAGAACAACATGCATGTTAATGTAGGTTCTCAGCGTCTTCTCAGACAGCCTCCCCTGACCACCAGCTGCCCGGCTGTACCCTGGCTCCGCGGCACCCAGGTCTGGGGTCCGGATCCCCTCAGGAGGCTCTCTGTGTGGGCCAGCTTCTCTGTGACTCACTGTAAGGTCAGGAGGAAAATGGAGAAAATACTCCTATCTCCCCACTAATGACTATCACTCGATTTTGCAAGACTAAAATCTGAAGACTGAAATATTTTTCCCTTTTTACCTAGAACTATATTTCTAAGTTATCTTTATTTCAGTATATAGAAAAATTCAAATTCAAACATAAACATTTTCAAATTTCAGTTTAAAACTGTAAGATAAATGGTTTAATAAATTTGGAAATAATTTTTTTGGAGAATTTCCTGTATTATTTTACATTAAATATCTCTTATTAGCATAAGTAAAATATGTGTTGCTTACTTTTTGCTCTCTGTCCCATTGCAGTGGTCATTGTGATGAATACCTGTTGTAAGAGTTAAATGTAAAATGTGGTATATTTTTAAATTCTGCCAAGAACTCACATTTTAGTGAAGCTAGGCAGACTGAAGCTTTGTGAATTTCCTGTAATTGCTTTAGAGAAAAACTCTAAAATCACTTACCTGAGTTGGTGTTTAGGATTTGAAATGCAGTGGGAACCAGGATTTAGAGCTAAAATCTTTTGTGAGTGAAGTCAGTGGCATTTCAAAAAGAAATTGGTTCATTTAAAATCCAGAAAGATTTAAAAAATCAATTTTAGCCTACAGAATTTTTTAACTTTAAGATATGATAAAAGTAGTATATGTGTTTTTATGTTTTGGTGGTGTGTGTTCAGTCGCTAAGTCATGTCCAGCACTCGGCCACCCTGTGGGCTGCGGCATGCCAGGCTCCCTGCCTCCGCTGTCTCTGCGAGCTGGCTCCAACTCGGGTCCACTGTGTCGGTGAGGCCAATGTTAATTCAGTTATAAGGTCGTTCTTAATTGACATTCAGGATTTTGAAGTAATACTCACCTAAGACCACTGTATTTCTGTAAGATTTAAGAAATTAGAATCTAATTCTGAAATTGGTGATAATAAAAGATGAATAATGGCATGCTCAGTCATACACATATTAACTACCTCTTCTCTGTACATAAATAGATTTGTTTTAACTACCAAAGTGAAATAGGAAAAAGAAACTAATACATATGGGAAATGAAGTGTTTAGATAAGGTTTAAATACATTAAAAATTTATAAATTGGATAATTTGTTTATTAATTGGACATGAGCATATATAACTTGATACATTAAGTTAAGTAACAGAAAACTTAATAGAATGAGGAGGAAAAAACCAGCAGCTAAGGAAGAGAGGGTAAACAATTGAGACGCTTTCCCATCAGGACCAGACGCAGAGCCTTGGCTGTGTCTGAGAGTGATGAGCCTGTGCCTTCTCTTCCGGATGCAGGTTGAGCCAGCCCAGATCCTCGTGCGTTTGAACCGCTTCCTTCCTTTGCTTTATCCGATTCCACTGTGACCTGTAGGTTCTCCTCAGTGTCACCAGGGTGGCATCAGGGTGCTTTTCACCTGTGCTGCTCACTTCCACAGGTGGCCGGGGAGGCGCCCTGCACGGCTGGCTCTGGACTCGGGAAGGCGCCAGGGTCCTGCAGAGAAAGGGCAGCAGAGGCTCAGCCCCAGAGCCCCTGTGGGCCGCGGGAGGGGCCACCACGCCTGCCGCGGAAGCCCCAGCTGCCCTGGGGTCAGAGGGAGAGGGAGGACTGAGGGGACAGCGTGAGACTGAACCAGAAACAGGGCCACGGGCGGCCTCCAACCCAGCCCCGCCCTGCCCTTCCCTGTGGGATTCTGGCTCTTCCTGATCACCTCCTTTGGTCTAAATACATTTATTTAACATTTGGCATTTGTGTGAATAGCGGCATTCCGGCCTCAGTGTGCAAAGTGTATAAAACACTGAGCAGCATATGAGTACATGTAGGACTCACATACACTTCCTTCTGGCTTTTTTTTTTTTTCACTATGTATCCTATTAGTTAAGACCATCCTTTGAATGAAGTTGTCTCATTATAAAATGTTAATCTTCACACTTTTTAAATATATTCTTCAATACTGTTGAGTCTCTGCTCAGTATTCTGTGGTGTCAGCAGAGAGTCTTGCGTCTGTGCCCATGAGACGGGACTTGCTGGTGAAAGTCTACACGTGTATGGAGCCAGCACAGCCCTTCCAGATTCTCCTCGCCAGCTCAGCATCTGTGGCTAAGCTGTGTCCCTCGGGAACTCTTGGTAGCTGTTGAGTTTACTCGCGGTTCATAGTCCCGTGAAGAGAAAATGCCAGATTTCTAAATCCCACAGGGCTCTCCACTTCTCAAGCTGGCTTTCATTTGTCAGAAATGTACCAGTAAATCACGTCCTGGGGGTGTTTCTGTGGTTCCTCTCCTAACTCTCACCTCTTACCCCTCTCCACTGAGGGAAGAAGGCAGCGGGATGGCGCTGTCCACGGTGCTGACGGTGAAAGAAACACTGTCCGTTCCGCATTTTATACCCAGGCAGCTGCTCCTGAGAGCTGAAGATGTGGGAGAGGCGGGTCCGGTGGACGAGAGGAGAGAGAGCTGCTCTGGAAGAAGAACCCTGAGGTCTGCAGAGACGGGCCCGCAGACACTGCCCCCCGGTGCCCTGCGGCTGACGGGGTGTGCGCTCCTGGTGTTTAACTTCAAAAGCTCGACTTTTTCCCTGACTTTTCTACAAGCGCTTCCCACCCCTTGCTGTTTTCTCTAGGCTGTTCCTTTGTTATCGTAGATGCTCCTTCTGGGCTCTCTGTTCCTCCTGAAGAACATCCTTAGAAGTGGCAGGGATCTCTTTAGGACTGAAGCCTCTCGCTTTGCCACACCTTCCGTCTGAAAGAAATACAGAATTCCAGCTTACTTTTTGTTGGCATTTTAGAAGGATATTTCCTCCGACCCCCATTGTTGCCGTTCAGGACTCGGCCGTCAGTGGACATGGCTCCTGTTCACGTGACTGTCTGTAGCCGTGTCCGAAAGGCCTTTCTGCCTCCGTGCTCTTCAGTGCCACGGCGGCGTCGGCATCCGTGCTAAGCAGCTCTCCAGCGTCTTCTCTGAGAATTCCGCCCTGTTCTCTCTGTGGGGAATCCCACCTGGACGGGGGCAAACGGTGCGCTTTCCCTGTGGGCAGCTGCTCTGCTTGTCCATGGAGGTGGGCGTGCGGTCTCCCCTCAAGAGAGCTGGGCTGCTGTGCCTGCAGAAGTCCCAGGGCGGGGTCCCCTCGCAGGCACGTTGCTCAGGTGCCCGGTTGTCTGGGGTGCTCAGACCCCTCGGCGGGGGTCCCAGGCTCCTGCTGCCGGCCCCGTCCTTCGCTCCTCCCTCTCAGCCCGCAGCCTCTCCACAGGCTCAGCCCTTTCTGCCCCTCTTGCTTCTCCTGCGTCCCCGGGGTGCTGGGCCGTGGCGGTGTCTGTGTCTAGACGGCCCTGGCCACACCTGCTCCTGCTGCCCGTTTCTCTGTCTCTGGGCTGTGGTCCAGGCAACGTCTTTAGGTTTCCTTTCCTGGTCATCAAAACCGGTTGGTTTTCATAATCTTTTTATGGTGGTGTTTTACCTACAGCTTCTTTACTATGTTTAAATTTATAAGTGCACTTGTTTTATGTTCTGCACTTAATAATGTTAACACCTGTAACCTTTGCTTGCCTGATTCTGCAATTTTTGCCTAACTCCTGGAGTATTACTTATTTTCTTTTATTTTTAATCATTTTTGTTTGTGTCTCTTACATATTTGATGGTGAGAATTCTTTGAGGATTATATTTCTTTAAACTTTATCTCTGAGTGTTATAAGATTGGGAAAGGCGTTTATAATGCATGTTCCTTTGTTATCGTAGATGCTCCTTCTGGGCTCTCTGTTCCTCCTGAAGAACATCCTTAGAAGTGGCAGGGATCTCTTTAGGACTGAAGCCTCTCGCTTTGCCACACCTTCCGTCTGAAAGAAATACAGAATTCCAGCTTACTTTTTGTTGGCATTTTAGAAGGATATTTCCTCCGACCCCCATTGTTGCCGTTCAGGACTCGGCCGTCAGTGGACATGGCTCCTGTTCACGTGACTGTCTGTAGCCGTGTCCGAAAGGCCTTTCTGCCTCCGTGCTCTTCAGTGCCACGGCGGCGTCGGCATCCGTGCTAAGCAGCTCTCCAGCGTCTTCTCTGAGAATTCCGCCCTGTTCTCTCTGTGGGGAATCCCACCTGGACGGGGGCAAACGGTGCGCTTTCCCTGTGGGCAGCTGCTCTGCTTGTCCATGGAGGTGGGCGTGCGGTCTCCCCTCAAGAGAGCTGGGCTGCTGTGCCTGCAGAAGTCCCAGGGCGGGGTCCCCTCGCAGGCACGTTGCTCAGGTGCCCGGTTGTCTGGGGTGCTCAGACCCCTCGGCGGGGGTCCCAGGCTCCTGCTGCCGGCCCCGTCCTTCGCTCCTCCCTCTCAGCCCGCAGCCTCTCCACAGGCTCAGCCCTTTCTGCCCCTCTTGCTTCTCCTGCGTCCCCGGGGTGCTGGGCCGTGGCGGTGTCTGTGTCTAGACGGCCCTGGCCACACCTGCTCCTGCTGCCCGTTTCTCTGTCTCTGGGCTGTGGTCCAGGCAACGTCTTTAGGTTTCCTTTCCTGGTCATCAAAACCGGTTGGTTTTCATAATCTTTTTATGGTGGTGTTTTACCTACAGCTTCTTTACTATGTTTAAATTTATAAGTGCACTTGTTTTATGTTCTGCACTTAATAATGTTAACACCTGTAACCTTTGCTTGCCTGATTCTGCAATTTTTGCCTAACTCCTGGAGTATTACTTATTTTCTTTTATTTTTAATCATTTTTGTTTGTGTCTCTTACATATTTGATGGTGAGAATTCTTTGAGGATTATATTTCTTTAAACTTTATCTCTGAGTGTTATAAGATTGGGAAAGGCGTTTATAATGCAGAAGTCGTAAGAAAAAGGCAGATAAATCAGACTTTTAAGAAATGTTGTTTAATCTCATAGAAAAAATAGATGAATTAGGAAATAAATTCGAAACAACAAAATAGAAAAGTATTTCTAATATAAATGATAGTTGAAGAGCTATATTTTTATTTTAAAAAAGACCTTCTGAGATTGCAAAACAAAACAAACAAAAAAAAAAAGAGAAAAAATGTACAAAGGGTATAAATTTGCCTTTAAATACAGAGAATTGTGGCTAGTCATAACTATATGGAAAAGATACATCCTGTTCCAGCACACACAGTGGGAGGATCATAGATTCTGTGGGTTATATTTTTATGATGTCAGTGACGGTGCTGTCTGCGGATAAGGAGCTATTGTTTCTTCCTTTGCAGTCTGTCCTCCAGTGGTTATTTGTCCGAGTGCAGGGGGTGGGGCGCCAGTGCAGCCGTGCACAGGAGGTGCCTTGTCTATGATCTTTGGGGAAGAGTTTCACTTACGCATCATTAACCATGTTACTATATGTCTTTTGTAGACTCTTCTATCAGGTTGAGGAAAGTCCCATCTCTGGGTTTACTGAAATTGCTGAGATTTTTATCAGAAGTGGATGTTAATTTTACAGAAGGTTTTTGCATCTATTCAGGTCACATGGTGTTTTTCAGGCTGTTGGTCTGGTGAATTACAGCAGTGATTTGGGGAAGTTGAACCACGTTACGTTCTGAGGATGCATCACGAGCTTCAGTTTGCTGATATCTGGTCCTTGGATATTTGCGTCTGTGTTCATGGTGGATATTGGTTTGTATTGCTCTGTTCATATAACACCGTTTTTTTGGGTTTTGGGATCCAGGTATCAGTGTAATCCTGACCTCACAAATGAGTTCAAAAGTGTCTTTCTTCTTCGTTTCGATTAGCTTTCTGTAGTTTTGTATTATTTCTCTGTTGAATAGAGTTCACACTGAATCCATGTGAGCCTGGAATTTATCTGTAGGATGCTTTCTAACTAAAGGCTAAATTTTTATGATAGGTAAAGGACTGTTTGGATTACCTGATTCTTCTTCTTTTTATTTTATTTCATTTTATTTTTTACAGAGTTTTGTTGTTTATTGCCACACGTTGACCTGAGTCTGCCATACGTGTACATATGTCCTTCCCTTCCTGTGCCCTGTGCCTAGCCCCATCTCCCTCCCCATCCCACCCTCCAGGTCACCACAGAGCCCCTGTTTGAGATCCCCTAGTCCCTCAGCATATTCCCCTCCTCACCCCAAAGTCCGTAAGACTGTTCTGCATGTCCACCTCCCCATTGTTGTTCTGCATATTCGTTGATCAGCATCATCTTTCTAGATTCTATATATATGTGTCAGTATACAATATTTATCTTTCTCTCTATGACATACTTCACTCTGTATAATAGGTTCTAGGTTCATCCACCTCATTAGAACTGATTCAAAGGCATTTATTTTTATGGCTGAGTAATATTCCACTGTGTATGTGTACCACAGCTTCTTTATCCATTTGTCTGTCGATGGACATCTAGCTGCTTCCACGTTCTAGCTGTTGTAAAGAGAGCTGCAGTGAACAGTGGGGTGCGGGCGTCTCTTTTGCTTGATTCTTCTTAAGTAAATTTTGGTAGCTTGTGTCTTTCAAGAAAATTTGTCTTTTTCATTATTTCTCATATTCTTTTTTAGAATTGCTTGCAGTATTCATTGCTTTCAGAGTCTGGTCCTCTGGTGCTGTTCCCTCTTCCACTGGTGACCTGTGACTTCTCTGCTCTTTATTGGTCAGTCTCTCCAGTGACTGGAGATCTTAATGCCCTTGACAAAGATACAGTTTTAATTCCATTTTGCTGTTAAGTTCACTGGTTTTGTTCTTATTTTCTGCCCAGAGCATGATTTGGGGCTTTCTTTGCTTTTTTTTTTTTGGTTCTTCAAGTGGAATCTTAGACTGTTGGTTTGAGACGTTTCTTGCTTGATACTGCAAGGTTTTAACACTGCGCATTTTCAACTAATCACTATTTTAATTGTTTCCCACAAGTTTTTACATTCTGTGTCTTTGTGCTTTACGAGAGTCGAGAGAGCAGGTCTGAGACTGCCGTTTGGGGAGAGGTCTGATCGAAGGAACACGGCCCCTGCCGGCACCAGGTGGTGGCTTCAGGGCGTCCCCTGCTTTTCGTGCTGATAAGGGCACCACACTGTTCCGGACCTCTTCTCCAGAGCCGTGGCTTCTGGTGAGTGCCTGCTCTCCTGGGAGTTGGGCGACCGGTGTGGCGGGCGGCAGGAGCCTGCAGGACCTGCCCCTGCCTCGCGTGCTCCCTGCAGCCGTGCGCGCGAGGGCTGCCTCTCCTTGGCAGGGGAGCGCCCACCAGGACCCCTCAGGAGGCTGGACTCTGGGGTGTCCTCCAGACCACCCTGTGTCCCCTGGGGCCCAAGTGCTGAGTCCCCCCGTCTTGCCAGGATGCTGCTCAGCCGTGAGCACGGCCGCAGCCGGGCTTCTGGTGAGCCTGCCAGCCACGGCGGCCTTTGAGGACGCAGCACACACGCATTCATCCAAAATATTTTCTGACTTGCTCTTTGATCCTTTCAGTGACTCATGGTTTACAAGGAGATACTAGTCCACTGTCCAAACACTTCAGGATTCCTAGATACTTGTGTTTAATCTGTTGTTAGTGGGGACACACTGTAGCCACCTGGCAAGTGCTTCTGAGTCAGACTGTGGAGGGCTGTGCGTTTGTGGGCACTGGCTGCGGCTGCCCAGCACCTCAGCACCTGAGGCCTCAGCGAGGGCCCCTCTTGTTGCCCAGGTCTCACAGGAAGGACTGGCGCGTAATTCAGAATGTCGCCAGAAGCTGGGTGACGGGCTGGTCCCCGGCTCTGGAGCAAGTCAGAGGATGGACGCGGGCGGGGCCGCTGTGCGCTGGCCCTGGGGGTCGGGGCCCTGCGAGGGCTGTCTCCAGGCCCCAGGGCTGCTCTCCAGTCACTGCCGTGTCTGCTCTCCTCCGGTGGTGCGGAGCTGAAAGCAGCAGCAGCGCCCACCGTGGAGGGCCCGAGGCAAAGCCGGTGGCCTCGCCGGGTCCGGGGGCAGGGGGTCTCGCCAGCTCCTGATGCCACGTCTCCTGGACGGTGGACTGAACCTGGTTTCCTTACCTGCCGAGGCGCCTCCTGGCAACTGGGTGGCATCTGAAACGTGCCCGGGCTTTCTGCTGAGGAGTCTCTTCATCAAAGTGTAGTTTTCGGAAAAGGGCCCGTTGCCTGTGATCTTTTTCTGTTCTCCTTTTAAAAGATATTTCCTTTTCTTGAAACTGCAAGAATAGGAACAAATCAGTCCCACTTATTATGCAAATGTATGAGCTTCTTTCAACAGCTGCTAGAGAGATTTTCCACTTAAAGATCTTTTAACTCTTTAAATCATATTTGCAACTTTCTAGCCCATTGAATGCCCACAAAGTACTGATGCCTTTTAACCGAGTTGTTGCAGAAATTCCCAGAAATAGGCTCTCATTTGGTTTAAATTATATTCAATTAAATAACTATGGAAGCACTGTGCTATGTTTTTGTTAAGAATAAGTAGATATGTTGTCGTTCAGAATTCCTAGTGGAAGAAACCCCTCTGACATGAGATGCCTTAAGGTTTGGCACTTTGGTTGCAGCGTCTGTGGCCTCTGAGGGACTGGCGTGTCTGATTACAGTCTGTCTCAGATCCAGAGTGATTGTTAGCCTCATTTTTATTTATAGTTAATTCTTCTTCATACACACAACAGTATAGCCAGGTGTCATGTGTAAGGATCGAGTCTTCAGCTGCAGCTCAGGGCTGGGGTGCCTCTTCACAGGGGAGCAGATGAGAGAGGGTCATTTTCATAGTAAGCACCAAGAGAGAAAGTGCTCAGGAGTGAACTAGGAGCCATCTGATGATGAATAATTCAGGGAGGTTCTCTGTTTCTTGCAGATCTGGTTAGAGCATCACCTTCAGGAACCGTGTGCTCTCGAGTCCCTGGACTCCACACAGAGCAAACAGCACTTTCTGGATGACAGTATCCATGTTCTCACCCACTGTTTCATCTTTAAATTTAAGATAAAGTGATATTTTGGTTTATCATCTATTTTGCAAAGAATAAAATGCTTTCTGAAGCTCATATTTCCTACCAGATGTTTATGCAAAATTTTAGCCCCGTGAGCTGTCTGATACAAGTGTAATCAATGGATCGATCTAAAATTACCTATTGTTTAATAAGTACAGATAAAGGCGCGTAATGAAGGCTTGTTTACTATTTCATTTCACAAAGAGAAAGCACTTTTGTTCCTCTGGATGGTGGTGACAGATGCGGTGCTGAAGGTAGCTGGTTGTTCACGGAGCCCGTCGCAGCTCGCTCCAGGCCTGGACGAAGGACCGTTTCTTTATCCTGATGGCCTGTACGGGGCACTGCTCTCTCCTTTTACACGTGGTCCCTGTCGCCGGGTTGAAACTGAGGCTTCATGACTGGGGTTCCAGCCCCTCTGCCCCATCCTCAGCTCGGCTTCACTGCAGCGGCATCTGCACCCTCCTTGGCAGTGGGACCTGCGGTAGCGAGCGTGGGTAAGGACCCATCCTCCTTAAGAACCTGCAGCGTTGGGAGAAAGCAACACGACCTGGGCGGGCGGCTCACAGGACGGACCTGCCCCTGCTGGTCTGACTCCCGTGTCCAGTTCTCCTCTCCACTTTTTCTGCCCAGGGTCCACGGTCCTTTTGCCTGAAAGCAATCGCCTCAGTGTGAAGGTACAAAATCCAACCATCAAGTGTTGCCGGGGAACCAAGTGTGTATGAATCACTTCGTTCTTGGACACAGTCTGGGTTCTAAGGAAGAAAAACTGTCTCCTGAGGAAAACCCTAGCTCCTGTGGAGTAACTGCTCCTTCCTCATGAACACGTGGGGAATTCTGAAAAAGAGCATCGACCAGCACGTGTGCCCACTTTCATTAGACGAAAAGCTAGTTGCTTTTCTTTTCCTTCTTGGCACAGTAGAAACTGGCAGGAAAGCATTTCATGCGCAGCGGCTTTGTAATCAGGGCATTTCCTTCCTCCAGAACAGTACAGTTTATGTTTGCTGGTGGTGTCTTTCTCTTTCTCTCAGTTCGTGTTTTCTTTTCTAGGATGTGGGAAAACCTGATTCTCCACCTGAAATTTGAGGCCGTTACTGGTGACGGCCGTTACCCTCTCCGGCTTGCACAGAGACCTCCTCAAATGACTGAAGTCTAGCAACCAGGGCCATTTGTGTTCTAGCTTCAGAGCATCTCTACCACCTAACTTTCTTTTCAGAGAGAAACAGACACCTGGACACTGGTCTCAGGACTCCGGCCGGAGCCCGCTGTCTGAGGTGATGACACAGGAAGGCTTGTCCCCACGATCCCATGAGGACCCCTTCTCCATAGGACCCAGGACCTTCCCCCCAGGGAGCTCATTATAGAATCAGCAGGACTTTGCTACTTTGGGATGGATCCTCATAACTACTTACGTTCATTTTCTCACAAGAATTATTAATAATGAGGCAGGCAGGTGTTAACCACAGCTTCATGTGAAAGAGAATAGAGGTAAGGATCGTTTTCAAGGAACCAAACTAATTTTTCTTTTTTTGAGAAGCAAGGGAAAAGGAGAGAAGGGGAGATGCCTCTTCCCTGTTTGTTCCCATCATTTCCAGTGTGTGTAGGATTGTATTATATGCTGAAAATTACGGCTCTGAAATATACATGTGTGTGTATTTTACTGCAGATAGCAGTAAAATCATATAACTTTTCTGAGAGACAGAAAGAAATCAAACTGAGAGAATTTCATTTTTGCCAAATGTCCACCTTCGCCTTGCACCCCAAGGCTGGAGGACCAGGGCAGAGAGGACTGTGGGCAGGACGGTGTGTCTGCTCGCTGCTCCGTGGGCCTGAGCACAGCCGGCCAGGGGGTCTCCTGGGGTCTTATCTCAGGGGATCTCCTGGGAATCTCCTATCAGCGATCTCTGGGATCTTCTATCATAGAATCTTCTGGGCTCTCAGAGCAGGGATCTCCTTGGATCTTCTGTCATCCGGGTATCTCCCGGGAATCAGCGATCTGGGACCTTCCAGCCACTCTTCTCTCAGGCTCTCACAGGGTTGTTTTGGAGAGAAGAACAGAGGTAGCTACACTGTCAGAACAAGAGAAAATCTCACGTGGGATTGGGTTTCTGTTTCCATTTCTGTGTTTGTGAAGATGCCCATACTGGACTGGCCTGGACTCAATAGCCAATAATGCAAATGAAAATAATTAAACAGTGCTTTCCATGGAGGGGCTGGAGTTAGGCAGATGCTCTGAGTGAGGCCACCGTGCTGACTTACAAACAAGGAGACAAGACACAGACCGGCGTCTGTATGGCTCAGGCCGAGGCAGGAGGGAATCCACTGGCGAGGGTGGCACCTGAGGCCGCGTCTTCCGCAGCAGCCCCGCCCTCAGAGGCTCGGCCGCTGTTCGGGGGAGCCAGGGCGGCTGCTTCCCCAGAGTGGGGCGTTGCTCTTTCCTTACGCAGAGGATTTGTTCCTGGAGTAGAAAAGACAAAATGCGGCACTGTTCAAATTCAAGCACAGATTGTGTTGTTTACAGAAAATGTCCTTGGCATTCCTGAAGGATAAAACATCTTAGAAAAGCCAGTGAATGCTTAGCATTTTCAGAGTGAATAGCTAAGGGCTAAATTTGATAAAATATTCAAAAAACATAATATCTTGTCCCTCATTAATAGCTTTAAATTAAAATTGAAACATTATTCTGTAGTTAATCTATCAACGAGTGACTCATTATGCTATATCATATATGTTTATGTATATATATATTTTTAACAAATAATTTCCTGACAACTTTTTTTTAAACATGGTTTTTATTTATGTATTTATTTGGCTGCGTTGCGTCACAGTTGCGGCATGTGGGATCTAGTTCCCTGACCGGGGATCGAACCCAGGCCCCACTGAGTTAGGAACACAGAGTCTTACCCACTGGACCATCAGGGAAGTCCCTGACACAAATTTCTGTAATGTTATTTACACTGTGTCAAGTTGTTTGGAAAATGCACAAATTTAAGAAAATATGGGAAGATGTCGCCTTCCGCAGCAGCGATGGTGACATGGGCTGGGCCAGCCGGGCCTGGCCATCCTGGAGGAGCACAGGGAGGAGGATCTCCGCCCTCGGGGTGGTCGCGTCAGACAGCCCGGGGAGGGACCCTGCAGCCAGATGGGCACATCCACGTCCTGATCCTGGAATCTGCAAACCTTTACCTGGTAAAAGAGTGTTTGCAGTTGTGAGTTTTGTATCAGAGAAATTCTGGCGTCGTAAGATAGATGGGGACATTTGCTCCTCTGGTGCGCTCTGGGAGGTTTGTAAAGGATTTCCAGTAAAGTAGACGGGGCCTAGGAGTTTCTCTGTAGAGGTAACATAGGCCATTTAGGCAGTCTGTCTGTTAGCGAGTGAATTTTGACCATTTGACTCTTCTAGCAAACTTAAAATCTCATCCATGTTATCTAGTTTAATATTATAAAGTTTTTTTTGGGGGGGAGCACTTCTATTGGTCTTTCATTTCTCTATTTTCATCCATCTTTTTTCTTTGGCCTGTGTGGGCCTCCCAACGCAGTGGCCTCTCTTGTCGCAGAGCACCGGCTCTGCGCACACGCACTCCAGAGCTCCGGCTCGGTAGTTGAACACATCGGTCCAGCAGCTCCGCGGCACGTGGGATCTTCCCAGGCCAGGGATCAAACCGGCGCCCCTTGCACTGCAAGGTGGTGTCCTTACCCACTGGACCACCAGGGAAGCCCCAGTCCGTCGGTTCTATGTCCAGTTCTAACTGTGGCTTCTTGTCCTGCATACAGGTTTCTCAGGAGACAGGTAAGGCGGTCTGGTATCCCCATCTCTTTTAGAGTTTTCCACAGTTTGTTGTGATTCACACGGTCACAAGCTTTAGCATAGTCGATGAAGCAGAAACAGATATTTTTTGGGAATTCTCTTGCTTTTTCTATGATCCAGTGGATGTTGGCAACTTGATCTCTGGTTCCTGTGCCTTTTCTAAATCCAGCTTGTATATCTGTAAGTTCTCAGTTCACATACTGTTGAAGCATGGCTTGAAAGATTTTGAGCATTACCTTGCTAGCATGTGAAATGAGCACAATTGTACAGTAGTTTGAACAGTCTTTGACGTTACCATTCTTTGGAATTGGAATGAAAACTGACCTTTTCTAGTCCAGAGGCCACTGTTGTTTTCCAAATTTGTTGACATATTGAGTGTTGCACTTTTAACAGCATCATCTTTTAGGATTTGAAATAGCTCACCTGGAATTCCATCACCTCCACTAACTTTGTTTGTAGTAATGTTTCCTAAGGCCCACTTGACTTCAAACTCTATGATGTCTGACTCCAGGTGAGTGATTACACCATTGTGGTTATCCATATCTTTAAGACCTTTTCTTGCGTAGTTCTTCTATGTATTCTTGCCACTTCTTCTTAATCTCTTCTGCTCCTGTTTGGTCCTTGCCATTTGTGTAGAGCTTGATATTACTGTCATGTGACAGAAATTACAGTCTTACTCTGTTGCAGGTAGGAGGATGTTACTAGGACTTAAATTTCGATTTTCACTGCAGAAGTCTTTGAACTTTTATGACTGACTCAGAATAATCTTTGCTCTTGCTGTTAAACAAGAGAAAATCTTCTCAGTAAACCAAGTCTGTGAGATTAAAAAGCTTGTGTTACACTTGTGAGTGGATTTCTGATCAGTTTCTCTGTATATGCCAACCATATGGTGTTTTAGATGAATTGTTTTACAATATGCTTGAAATCTCTACTTAAAAATAACTCCTTTTCTAAAATATCTTAATTACACGAGATCTGTTGTCTAAGGGTTTAGAGCTAGTTAAAATTAAATTGCTCATACGAAAGTTCTTTTTTCAAAGTTTTATTAGTGATAGTGGACAGTGAATTGTTAAAAATAGGTGTAACAGTTGCTAGCTTTTCAGATATGTTAGTTGGTGGTAGGAGTGAAATTTCATCATGACCATGGTTGGGTTTGTTTTTAGATTGGGGTACTTTGTGTTTTACACGAGTATAACCAGTCTGAACTGTTTATTGGTGAGTCTGGCTTGTGGCCAGTCCACTGCCACATGGACCTCAGAACAGTTTTTTAAATCATAACAAATGACAGGTGATAAAAATGGACATTAAGTGCATCTTACAGTGATTTCCAAGGAGTATCCTTAGTTTTATCGAAAAGATTCCTTGCAGCTTTTTAATAATGTCTGTTTGTGTATTGTGCCCTGGATCAAATCAAGTTCAGGATAACATACTGATCTGTGATTCTGTAAATAAATTTTCATTTGTTATTTGGAATTAAGTATGTTTATAACTTTCCCAAGAAAAGTGGATTCTGGTAATCTTATCTTTTTATTTTATTTTACAATGGTAGATTAGCATTGAATATTTATAGCCATTCTTGACTATTGTAAGTGCTTTACAAAAACTATTAACAGTTTTATCACTTTTTTGAGATGTAGAAAGAAGGATGTTCAGGCAAATCCCTCCCCGCCCCAGACAGGTAGCTCTAGTCTGTCAGAGTTTTCAATTAAAAAGCAAGCTGCAGGGGGCAAAGTACCTGAGTTACAGACTAAACGCCAGGATCTCCATGTCCAAGCACTTCTTATCTGATGATGTTTGTCAGTTTCACACAGCTGACAGGAGAGGATATATATCCTTATTTAATGGTTTAGCTACATTTTCGGTTGTGGAAAAAATAGAATATAGTGATACGAAAGGATTTCTAATTTGGAGAAGATTTGGATAGTAATTTTTTTTTCTTACATAAAAGTAAATACAATCTTATGGATTACACATATTTTGCATTATTCTTAAATTTGACTTTTTTAAAACCTCCCACTCAACGTAATTTTCAGTTCAGTTTTTTCGACAGACTCTCGGTGATATCACAGAGCACGTGACAGAAAGTGCTGCTTCAGAGCATCAAGTGCCAGCGTGCCAGGAGAGGGCAGCAGTGTGGCCACACAAACTGCACACACGTAGTCGTCTTTCAAATAACCGTCCGTAAGAAGAAGACACGTTGCTTAGAAAAAGAGCACCTGGGGAGATCTGTTTTTATAGAGGAAGTTCTGCTCTGTGGGCAGCCAGCCCTGTGGCCACGGCTCCTGGCTCTGTGGATGTGCGCTCCTGCGCCACACCGTGGAGCACAGGTGCAGCTGCCGTGATGCTGAGTCTTTTAGACACAACAACTCCCCACCCCGACACACCCCTACACACACAGGTTCATGCTCATCTGTCAAGGCTGCATATTGTCCCCATGTTTATTTAACTTATATGCAGAGAACATTGTGCTAGATGCCAGGCTGAATGAATCACATGCTGGAATCAAGACTGCTGAGAGAAATATCAACAACCTCAGATATGCAGATGATACCACTCTAATGGCAGAAAGTGAAGAGGAACTAAAGAGTCTCTTGATGAGGGTGAAAGAGGAGAGTGAAAAAGCTGGCTTAAAACTCAACATTCAGAAAACGAAGATCATGTCATCCAGCCCCATCACTTCACAGCAAATATTGCCGAAGGGGAAGAAGTGGAAACAGTGACAGATTTTATTTTATTGGGCTCCCAAATCTGTCAGGCAAATCCTCCCGCCCCAGACAGGTAGCTCTAGTCTGTCAGAGTTTTCAATTAAAAGCAAGCTGCAGGGGGCAAAGTACCTGAGTTACAGACTAAACGCCAGGATCTCCATGTCCAAGCACTTCTTATCTGATGATGTTTGTCAGTTTCACACAGCTGACAGGAGAGGATATATATCCTTATTTAATGGTTTAGCTACATTTTCGGTTGTGGAAAAAATAGAATATAGTGATACGAAAGGATTTCTAATTTGGAGAAGATTTGGATAGTAATTTTTTTTTCTTACATAAAAGTAAATACAATCTTATGGATTACACATATTTTGCATTATTCTTAAATTTGACTTTTTAAAGCCTCCCACTCAACGTAATTTTCAGTTCAGTTTTTTCGACAGACTCTCGGTGATATCACAGAGCACGTGACAGAAAGTGCTGCTTCAGAGCATCAAGTGCCAGCGTGCCAGGAGAGGGCAGCAGTGTGGCCACACAAACTGCACACACGTAGTCGTCTTTCAAATAACCGTCCGTAAGAAGAAGACACGTTGCTTAGAAAAAGAGCACCTGGGGAGATCTGTTTTTATAGAGGAAGTTCTGCTCTGTGGGCAGCCAGCCCTGTGGCCACGGCTCCTGGCTCTGTGGATGTGCGCTCCTGCGCCACACCGTGGAGCACAGGTGCAGCTGCCGTGATGCTGAGTCTTTTAGACACAACAACTCCCCACCCCGACACACCCCTACACACACAGGTTCATGCTCATCTGTCAAGGCTGCATATTGTCCCCATGTTTATTTAACTTATATGCAGAGAACATTGTGCTAGATGCCAGGCTGAATGAATCACATGCTGGAATCAAGACTGCTGAGAGAAATATCAACAACCTCAGATATGCAGATGATACCACTCTAATGGCAGAAAGTGAAGAGGAACTAAAGAGTCTCTTGATGAGGGTGAAAGAGGAGAGTGAAAAAGCTGGCTTAAAACTCAACATTCAGAAAACGAAGATCATGTCATCCAGCCCCATCACTTCACAGCAAATATTGCCGAAGGGGAAGAAGTGGAAACAGTGACAGATTTTATTTTATTGGGCTCCCAAATCTGTGCAGATGGTGGCTGCAGCCATGAAATTAAAAGATGCTTGCTCCTTGGAAGGGAAGCTGTGACAAACCTAGAAGTATTATAGTCACTCAGTTGTGCCTGACTCTTTGTGACCCCATGGACTGTAGCCTATTAAAAAGCAGAGACATCGCTTTGCTAGCAAAGGTCCGTATGGTCGGAAGCTATAGTTTTTCCAGTAGTCATGTATGGATATGAGAATTGGACCATAAAGAAGGCTGAGCAATGAAGAATTGATGCTTTCAAACTATGGTGCTAGAGAAGACTCTTAGGAGTTCCTTGGGAAGCACTGAGATCAATCCAATCAGTCCTAAAGAAATCAACCCTGAATATTCATTGGAAAGCCAAATTCTTTGGCCTCATGAGGTGAAAAGTTGACTTATTGGAAAAGACCCAGGTGCTGAGAAAGACTGAAGGCAGGAGGAGAAGGGGGCGGCAGAGAATAAGATGGTTTTATGGCATCACTGACACCATGGACATGAGTCTGAGCAAACTTAGGCAGATGGCAAAGGAGAAGGAAGCCTGGCACACTGAAATCCACGGGGTCGCAAGAGTTGGGCATGACTAGACAACTGAATAACAAAAACAACAAAGTTTGCCTAATTTCAGGTTTATGATAGAGAATGCGGGTCTGTCCCCTCACCCTCTCTCCATTCTGTCAGTTTTAAAGAGTGTCAGGTGCTCCGTCAGGGGGAAAGGTGTCCTGTTCCGATGACCCCTGTCTGCGGCCATCATCTCTGATGGCGGAATGAGCTGTCTTGGTTGAAAGGCTGGGCTCCTGCTGTGTCTTTTTTGTTTGAGGGGAAAGGTGACGAACTGCTAGAACATGTGGTTCGCCTCTCGTGGTGGATAAAGGGTGTTGGCTTGTGATTCAAAACAAAGTCGTGGGCAGTACGAGACACCAGGAAGGGTAACAACACAGTGAGATGCCCACCCAGTCCGTGCGTACGTGGCGTGCGTTGTGAGGACAGGGTCAGGAATTCAGGTAGCCAAAGTGACGACAGAGCCTGGACACTTAGAAAATCAACCTCGTGTTCGCCTTGAAGATTTATTCATTGTTCATCTTTGATCTTTAGAATATAGTCGGTTATGAACTTACAGATCATTATACTGTTCAAAATTTTTTGAAATGCTTAGTCTCTCTGTAGTTCATTATGCAGTTGGTTTAAATTAGTTGCTATTGCTTGGGTTTTAATATTTTTCTTTTGACCTAATTTAATTTTTGCATTTGTAAAAGTTTGCATTGTGAAAAATTAAATCTATAAAGAAGAAAACTCAGATCATTCTCAATTCAGTCCCTACTCTCTCAATCCAGATATTTCCTGAACGTCAGTAATTATTTTGCATATTTTCTGATCAATTTATGTTTGCGATGAATCCTTGTGGAAAAATTAAGATGTACTTGCTTCGTTTTCTTACATATTCCTCTCCTTTCAACATCCCTGAGATGCGAGTAATCTCCCAAGGTCTGCATGGCCCGGGCCTCGGCTTGCCGCGAGCTGGACTCCGCGCTGGTCTGCTGGTGATCGCTCCCTGGTTCTGGGCTGCACAGTCGGCACTGCATGAAGGTGTGGTGTGGACATTCGGCCAGTCCCCTAATAATAGACACTGTATTCTTTCCAGGCGTTTCAAGTACAGACATGTTGCTGTTAGGATCTCTGTACAATCATTGTTGTCTGTGGGCGAGGACATCTCGAAGCTAGGATCTTCTGAGGAGGTGTCCCGGTCACATAGTAAACGCGCACTTCATTGGGGGGTTTGAGTCTCTCTCCCTGGGGTAGCATGTCTTGCACTCGACTGAACAGTGTTTGTCCTTCAGGGGTTCGGCAGTGGAGGCTGCTGTCACGTGTCTCTGTGTTGCGCAGTCGGCGCTTGATGCGCGGCGTCTCAGGTGGGGTGCGGGGCCGGTGCTTCTGGTTGAGCCGCGGAGGTTCACCAGTCCACACGGGTGTACGTTTAGGGTGTTGTCTCTCCTGGTCATGCCTCGGGTATGGGTTGTGGGTAATTTTACCTGCTGTCCTTGTCAGGCTCTGAGGTTTCTGAAAGGCATCTATCAATTTAAATTTTAATAGCTATAGTTTCCCCTTGGGAATCTGAGATTAATTCTCCCATTTAATTGTGCAGAGTACTTTCCCTTATCTGTAGCAGCAGTGCTGTGATGCCCTCACTTAATTAAATGCTGGCCCAATGCGGCTCTGGTGGTAGGGCCGTTGCACAGAAGCGTCCACTGAGGCTCCTGGCGGCTCCCCCTCAGATGGCAGGGGAGTCCTGCTGCGTGTCAGGCCGCCGGGAGGCAGGCCCCGGGCCATGGCGTCCATCTCCCTCCTGGGACTCTCGGGAGAACCTCCCTGGCAGCTCTGCCGTCAGCTGGGCTTTCTGCTGCATCCATTCTCAGGTATGAAAGCTCCGCTCTGCGCCCGGATCGGGGCACGCGCGGTGGCGCTGGTGGCCGCGGCAGTGTGCAGGTCAGGAACGAAGCAGCTCGCCCACACCGCTGCTGTGGACGACGACGGAGCGGCGCTCTAGCTTACTAGCATCGCTTTGTCAGCGTAGAGGTGAGCGCAGCAATTCGCTTCAGAACCACTTCAGTCTGAAGCTGCTGTTAAGCTTGAATTTGCATTAAGTGACAGTTTGTCTCAAAAAAAATGGTTGGAATATCCTCTCTCTGAAATTCTGCTAAACCAGTGCTTTTAGTGTCAAGTGAGAACACAAACAGTGATGAACAGGAAGTGGAGATCATCGTTGCGATTCAAAGTTAAGATGGTTTGCTGACACAGTAGTAAATTCCTTTGAACTTTGACCACATGACTTTTCTTGTCTACTGTCTCATTGGAGTTGCGATTCAAAGTTAAGATGGTTTGCACTCGACTGAACAGTGTTTGTCCTTCAGGGGTTCGGCAGTGGAGGCTGCTGTCACGTGTCTCTGTGTTGCGCAGTCGGCGCTTGATGCGCGGCGTCTCAGGTGGGGTGCGGGGCCGGTGCTTCTGGTTGAGCCGCGGAGGTTCACCAGTCCACACGGGTGTACGTTTAGGGTGTTGTCTCTCCTGGTCATGCCTCGGGTATGGGTTGTGGGTAATTTTACCTGCTGTCCTTGTCAGGCTCTGAGGTTTCTGAAAGGCATCTATCAATTTAAATTTTAATAGCTATAGTTTCCCCTTGGGAATCTGAGATTAATTCTCCCATTTAATTGTGCAGAGTACTTTCCCTTATCTGTAGCAGCAGTGCTGTGATGCCCTCACTTAATTAAATGCTGGCCCAATGCGGCTCTGGTGGTAGGGCCGTTGCACAGAAGCGTCCACTGAGGCTCCTGGCGGCTCCCCCTCAGATGGCAGGGGAGTCCTGCTGCGTGTCAGGCCGCCGGGAGGCAGGCCCCGGGCCATGGCGTCCATCTCCCTCCTGGGACTCTCGGGAGAACCTCCCTGGCAGCTCTGCCGTCAGCTGGGCTTTCTGCTGCATCCATTCTCAGGTATGAAAGCTCCGCTCTGCGCCCGGATCGGGGCACGCGGTGGCGCTGGTGGCCGCGGCAGTGTGCAGGTCAGGAACGAAGCAGCTCGCCCACACCGCTGCTGTGGACGACGACGGAGCGGCGCTCTAGCTTACTAGCATCGCTTTGTCAGCGTAGAGGTGAGCGCAGCAATTCGCTTCAGAACCACTTCAGTCTGAAGCTGCTGTTAAGCTTGAATTTGCATTAAGTGACAGTTTGTCTCAAAAAAAATGGTTGGAATATCCTCTCTCTGAAATTCTGCTAAACCAGTGCTTTTAGTGTCAAGTGAGAACACAAACAGTGATGAACAGGAAGTGGAGATCATCGTTGCGATTCAAAGTTAAGATGGTTTGCTGACACAGTAGTAAATTCCTTTGAACTTTGACCACATGACTTTTTTCTTGTCTACTGTCTCATTGGAGGTTTTTTTTTTTTTTGACCACTTCTTTTGATCTTTCATTTATTTATCTTTATTCTTTGACCAGAGCACCGGCTCTGGGCGCATGCGCTCCAGAGCTCCCGCTCGGTAATTGGACACATCGGTCCAGCCACTCCTTGGCACGTGGGATCTTCCCAGGCCAGGGATCGAACCAGCGCCCCTTGCACTGCAAGGCGGTGTCCTTACCCACTGGACCAGAGGGAAGGCCTCATAGGAGTTGTATTCACATTGCACGACACTAGCTGTCAGGGTGCTGGGAGTGGTTTGGACAGTCATTTCTAGAACATGGGGCTACCCAACCCCCGTCTCTGTAAGGACGATGTTAGCATAAGAATTGAGTTGGCACAGTGGAATGCTCTGGGCATGGATTCTCTGTGTGTGCTTTGTACCAGAGCTATCTTTATTTGCAGTTGCAGTTTCCTTGAGGAAGAGAGGAGACTCGAGGAGGAGCCCGGGGGAGGCTGGGGAGCAGCCGGTCTGATGGGGCAGCAGGCGTCAGTCTGGCCGCTGCCACCAGTGCCTGAGCTCGCGCTGTGGTGGTGGGTTTCCAGGTGTCCCTTGACATCTAAGCTGCTCCCAGTGACTCGGGTCATTTTCCTCACTTGTGGTGCCTGGCCTGTTGGGCTGTCCGCTTGGACTCAGGAAGGCGGCTTGGAGTTTGGAGCCTGGAGGTCCGCTTGGCCGGAGGGCGCTCTCCCTGCGGGCCCGCGGGCCCAGTGTCAGTGGCTCCCGAGAGCCTGCCTCACCGTGTCCGCCCAGCGTGCCAGGTGCGTCTGCATCTCGCCGCACGACCCCTGCTCCTCGACAGGGCCCGAGCCGTGCTCTCGGAAGCTGTGTGTGACCTGGGAAGGCGGCGTGCGGTGTGCACTAGCAGCGGCCGTGGAGGGCAGGGCTGGCAAACCTCCAGCAGAGGACCCATGGCGTTTCCCGCTCTGTGGCCTCTGTGGCCAGGACTCTGTCCTGCTCTTGCAGCAGGCAGGTAGCTCGTAGGATGGAGAGTGAATGACCTGGCTCCGTGTGTGTCAACAGAAGCACTCAGCGGGGAGGTGCGCCTTCCCTTAGCACCCTATGCGCTGAGGTGGGCCGCCCGGGGAAGCGCTCACTGTGAGATCGCTCGTGTTCGTGTGACCTGAGACACAGCCTCCGCCACGCCCGCGCGGACAGAGCCCAGAGTCGCGGTGCAGGAGGCAGGGCGGGAGCGGAGGAGCCGTGCGTGAGCTTGTTTCTGAAGAATTGAAACAAACTGAGTTAAAAATAGGACTGGTTAACCTCTCAGAGGTTCCAAGCGGAGGATTGTGGAAGCAGGGCTGGAGAGACACTGTGACTTTGAAACAGGGGCTGGGAGTTGATCCCTTCCTAGACCTGAGGGGGCATGGAGGAGGGGCAGCCTTTCTGAGCCGACACCCCAGACCCGCGCCGGGCCGCTGAGCCAGGCGCCTGCCCGGGGCACCCCCCTCTCCTTCCTGTCACCCTCCTTGGACATTTGATAAGATTTCACTTAAATCAGTCACTGTAAAGATCTGTTAAACGTGGGGCCTTCCTTGCAGTCCTTGCTGAGGCTCAGACGCTGCGTCCGAGCTGGGATCCGCTGCCTCGTGTCTGAGGAGCGACTTGTCAGTGGTCAGTCTGCCCAGTTTGGGTCAGAGTTTCCACCGTATCTTTGAAGCCGTTTTACCATCTTTACAGAAGTATCCGGTGCCTCAGGATTGATGCAGTGGCCAAAATCTTTACAGAGGAAACTGTCACCATCTCGCTGTAAGGATATTTTTGTGTTATTTATTTCTGTTAGAAATTTTAAGCAAGACTGCTTCTCTGCTCCAGCGGGCCCAGTGTCAGTGGCTCCCGAGCCTGCCTCACCGTGTCCGCCCAGCGTGCCAGGTGCGTCTGCATCTCGCCGCACGACCCCTGCTCCTCGACAGGGCCCGAGCCGTGCTCTCGGAAGCTGTGTGTGACCTGGGAAGGCGGCGTGCGGTGTGCACTAGCAGCGGCCGTGGAGGGCAGGGCTGGCAAACCTCCAGCAGAGGACCCATGGCGTTTCCCGCTCTGTGGCCTCTGTGGCCAGGACTCTGTCCTGCTCTTGCAGCAGGCAGGTAGCTCGTAGGATGGAGAGTGAATGACCTGGCTCCGTGTGTGTCAACAGAAGCACTCAGCGGGGAGGTGCGCCTTCCCTTAGCACCCTATGCGCTGAGGTGGGCCGCCCGGGGAAGCGCTCACTGTGAGATCGCTCGTGTTCGTGTGACCTGAGACACAGCCTCCGCCACGCCCGCGCGGACAGAGCCCAGAGTCGCGGTGCAGGAGGCAGGGCGGGAGCGGAGGAGCCGTGCGTGAGCTTGTTTCTGAAGAATTGAAACAAACTGAGTTAAAAATAGGACTGGTTAACCTCTCAGAGGTTCCAAGCGGAGGATTGTGGAAGCAGGGCTGGAGAGACACTGTGACTTTGAAACAGGGGCTGGGAGTTGATCCCTTCCTAGACCTGAGGGGGCATGGAGGAGGGGCAGCCTTTCTGAGCCGACACCCCAGACCCGCGCCGGGCCGCTGAGCCAGGCGCCTGCCCGGGGCACCCCCCTCTCCTTCCTGTCACCCTCCTTGGACATTTGATAAGATTTCACTTAAATCAGTCACTGTAAAGATCTGTTAAACGTGGGGCCTTCCTTGCAGTCCTTGCTGAGGCTCAGACGCTGCGTCCGAGCTGGGATCCGCTGCCTCGTGTCTGAGGAGCGACTTGTCAGTGGTCAGTCTGCCCAGTTTGGGTCAGAGTTTCCACCGTATCTTTGAAGCCGTTTTACCATCTTTACAGAAGTATCCGGTGCCTCAGGATTGATGCAGTGGCCAAAATCTTTACAGAGGAAACTGTCACCATCTCGCTGTAAGGATATTTTTGTGTTATTTATTTCTGTTAGAAATTTTAAGCAAGACTGCTTCTTCTGTAACTACATTCTCACAGAGTAAATCTGCTTCTATTACCAGATTGGAAAAAATACAACAAACAGATTATTGTGGCAAAGCAGGATTCGCTTGGCACAGCGAGTCCTTCATATCAAATAGATGGCAACTGCTCCAAGCATCTTCTGGAAAACGTCCCTGGGGAGGAAGTCAGGGGCTCTCCTTCCTTCCCTTGACCTCCAAGCTCAGGGGAGCTGGGGCCTTCCTCAAGTCAGCAACTCACACTCAGGAGCGTTCTCATACTCACAGGCAGTAGCATCCCGACCAGGCATGTGTGCCATTTTCTCTTGTAATATGATGAGTTAAAATTCAGAGCAGTGTGGTGCAGTAAAGGTGAGTCTTGGCTGTTACACAGGAGCCTCTTTTCTGAAGAACCTGCTCAGTCAGTGTCTTAACTGTGTGAGCTTTGACACATGCGGCTCAGACGCTGCTAAATTCAGTAGCTACAGTCTGTGTTATTTGCAGTGAGAAGTGTGTACCTGATTTATTTTCAGAGTCAAATGGGAAGGACTCCCTACTGAAATGCTGGACACACTTGAAACATTCAGACACCTGTAGCTTATTCTCCGTGTCCACTGACTGCTCTTTCTACCCGAGCCCATGTTTTGTTTCTACCTTTAGAGCAAACTGAAATCTTTACTCAGACTAGTCACTTGGACAGTCAGTTACTTCTTGCAAACCTGTAAGTCCCTTTAGCATGTGTTGCAGCTGGTGCAGACCCCTTTGCTGGAAGAAACAGTATCTCTTCAGAGCTAGTAAGAGTCTTCACTCTTGCTTTTACAGTCGGATAAATCCCTGCTTAAAATAAAGACAGACTTATTTTGACAACTTTAGCAACAGTGTCTGTGTGACTGACGGCTGAATCTGGTAATAGTAAATTTTTTGGGTTTAGTGTCTTTTAACGACTTGTCAGTGGTCAGTCTGCCCAGTTTGGGTCAGAGTTTCCACCGTATCTTTGAAGCCGTTTTACCATCTTTACAGAAGTATCCGGTGCCTCAGGATTGATGCAGTGGCCAAAATCTTTACAGAGGAAACTGTCACCATCTCGCTGTAAGGATATTTTTGTGTTATTTATTTCTGTTAGAAATTTTAAGCAAGACTGCTTCTTCTGTAACTACATTCTCACAGAGGAAATCTGCTTCTATTACCAGATTGGAAAAAATACAACAAACAGATTATTGTGGCAAAGCAGGATTCGCTTGGCACAGCGAGTCCTTCATATCAAATAGATGGCAACTGCTCCAACCATCTTCTGAAAACGTCCCTGGGGAGGAAGTCAGGGGCTCTCCTTCCTTCCCTTGACCTCCAAGCTCAGGGGAGCTGGGGCCTTCCTCAAGTCAGCAACTCACACTCAGGAGCGTTCTCATACTCACAGGCAGTAGCATCCCGACCAGGCATGTGTGCCATTTTCTCTTGTAATATGATGAGTTAAAATTCAGAGCAGTGTGGTGCAGTAAAGGTGAGTCTTGGCTGTTACACAGGAGCCTCTTTTCTGAAGAACCTGCTCAGTCAGTGTCTTAACTGTGTGAGCTTTGACACATGCGGCTCAGACGCTGCTAAATTCAGTAGCTACAGTCTGTGTTATTTGCAGTGAGAAGTGTGTACCTGATTTATTTTCAGAGTCAAATGGGAAGGACTCCCTACTGAAATGCTGGACACACTTGAAACATTCAGACACCTGTAGCTTATTCTCCGTGTCCACTGACTGCTCTTTCTACCCGAGCCCATGTTTTGTTTCTACCTTTAGAGCAAACTGAAATCTTTACTCAGACTAGTCACTTGGACAGTCAGTTACTTCTTGCAAACCTGTAAGTCCCTTTAGCATGTGTTGCAGCTGGTGCAGACCCCTTTGCTGGAAGAAACAGTATCTCTTCAGAGCTAGTAAGAGTCTTCACTCTTGCTTTTACAGTCGGATAAATCCCTGCTTAAAATAAAGACAGACTTATTTTGACAACTTTAGCAACAGTGTCTGTGTGACTGACGGCTGAATCTGGTAATAGTAAATGGAAATTCATTTATTTTGTTACGATTGTTTTAGTGTCTTTTATGACTTCTGAGTATGTATATACATCTCTTTTTCCTAAGATTTTTCTCGCGATTGGATTTCATTTTAAAATATAGTTTTAGGAAATAAATATCTATTTTAAATAACATTGAAATGCTTTTGGGGGATGTCAAATCCAAGTTATTCAAATGTTATTCCATTTTATTAAGAGTCTTTTGATCTTGGAGGCTCATTATAGCAGTCTATTTTTATAGAAACAGAAGTCATTCAGCAGCATGGAGTCCTACCTTTTTCCCTCAAGAATGCATCCTAAGCAGGTCGTTACTGACAGGTACTGCTTGTCCCGTCTGATGGCTGTAAATTCGGGGGATGGTGGGCGAGAGTCAGGCATCTGAGTGGCGGTTGCAAGATTCGTGTCGCCGATTAACGTCCAACCCAGATTTTACAGCAGACGATTAAAGCGCGTCATATGCCCTTTTTGCTGGATTAGGGAAAACAGAAGCCCTTCCGCTCACCACCGCTGGGCAGCGAGCTATGTCCCTGGATGTCATTCTTCCTGTGGAAGGACTGGGTTTGTGCTTAAATCGCCCCCATCCTTGCGTAGACAACCGGCCAGGGTGCTGACTGCCCACCGCTGAGCCTCGTCCAGCTGTGCTGGCTTGAGGGCTCTGAGTCTGAGCCATTGACTGGGTGGAGGGTGTCAGTCACAGAGGAGCTGAAATGGTTTAAGTGGGCCCTGCTTTGAGCCCAGACCTGCCCGTGGCCCCCTCGTAGAGACCCCATGCCCACTGTGGCCGCCCCTCCTGCTTTCAGCTCCAGCCCCCTCTGGAGGCCTCTCCCTTCCTCCTCCTCCTCCTTGGCTCCCAGCTGGGTCGTCCTCAAACCTCCTGACCAGTAGAATCTCCCAGGGAGTTTGCAGACCCTTCACCCTACCTGTGGAGCCTGCATCTCCGTGCGCCTGGGGCACTGGTTTCAAGCTCGGCCAGGATGTCCCGGCTGGAGGCCCCGCCTCTCCTGAGATTCTGACCTCCGCTTTTCTCCTTCCTTTTCCTTCTTCCACAGTCGGATAAATCCTGCTTAAAATAAAGACAGACTTATTTTGACAACTTTAGCAACAGTGTCTGTGTGACTGACGGCTGAATCTGGTAATAGTAAATGGAAATTCATTTATTTTGTTACGATTGTTTTAGTGTCTTTTATGACTTCTGAGTATGTATATACATCTCTTTTTCCTAAGTTTTTTCCCTGATTGGATTTCATTTTAAAATATAGTTTTAGGAAATAAATATCTATTTTAAATAACATTGAAATGCTTTTGGGGGATGTCAAATCCAAGTTATTCAAATGTTATTCCATTTTATTAAGAGTCTTTTGATCTTGGAGGCTCATTATAGCAGTCTATTTTTATAGAAACAGAAGTCATTCAGCAGCATGGAGTCCTACCTTTTTCCCTCAAGAATGCATCCTAAGCAGGTCGTTACTGACAGGTACTGCTTGTCCCGTCTGATGGCTGTAAATTCGGGGGATGGTGGGCGAGAGTCAGGCATCTGAGTGGCGGTTGCAAGATTCGTGTCGCCGATTAACGTCCAACCCAGATTTTACAGCAGACGATTAAAGCGCGTCATATGCCCTTTTTGCTGGATTAGGGAAAACAGAAGCCCTTCCGCTCACCACCGCTGGGCAGCGAGCTATGTCCCTGGATGTCATTCTTCCTGTGGAAGGACTGGGTTTGTGCTTAAATCGCCCCCATCCTTGCGTAGACAACCGGCCAGGGTGCTGACTGCCCACCGCTGAGCCTCGTCCAGCTGTGCTGGCTTGAGGGCTCTGAGTCTGAGCCATTGACTGGGTGGAGGGTGTCAGTCACAGAGGAGCTGAAATGGTTTAAGTGGGCCCTGCTTTGAGCCCAGACCTGCCCGTGGCCCCCTCGTAGAGACCCCATGCCCACTGTGGCCGCCCCTCCTGCTTTCAGCTCCAGCCCCCTCTGGAGGCCTCTCCCTTCCTCCTCCTCCTCCTTGGCTCCCAGCTGGGTCGTCCTCAAACCTCCTGACCAGTAGAATCTCCCAGGGAGTTTGCAGACCCTTCACCCTACCTGTGGAGCCTGCATCTCCGTGGACGCCTGGGGCACTGGTTTCCGAAGCTCGGCCAGGATGTCCCGGCTGGAGGCCCCCGCCCTCTCCTGAGATTCTGACCTCCGCTTTTCTCCTTCCTTTTTCCTTCTTCCACAGCTCGGCCCCACTCCCCCAGCCCCAGCCCTCTTCCTGAGGCTCCTTGGATGAAGAGCTTTTAACTGGAGTGCATGTGACATGTTTTCCCATATAGTTTCGCTTCTTGTGCCTTGTTAGGAAAACCTTCCTAAGCCAAGAAGATATTTTGAAAGTTTTCAATTTCATCTTTAACATGCCTAGAATAAAGTAAGGATCCGATTTACAGTTTCCTTCTGGAGATCACTGGTGTCCTAGCATTATTTATTTCTGTTCCCCACCATCCATAGTACCTGCCGGTGTCTAGTCTCTGTCATTAGACGGGACTCTTTCTGGGCTCCTGCCTGTTCTTGTGGTCGTTTTTCAAACCCTGTATCATTTCCCCCATAATTTTAGCTCCTCTAAGCTGATAATGCTGTATTAGGTTCCCAGGTGGCACTAGTGGTAAAGAGCCTAATGCCAATGCAGGAGACACGAGATGTGGGGTTAGTCCCTGGATTTGGACGACCCCCAGGAGAAGAAAATGGCAACATACACCAATATTCTTGCCTGGAGAATCCCACGGACAGAGGAGCCCAGCAGGTTACTGTCCACAGGGTCACAGAGGCAGACAGGACTGCGGTGACTTAGCACACACACACGTTGCCACGTTCCCATGGTTGTCAGGTGCTGTGAACGTCAGCATGCCCTGGTAATTTATGTACCATTGCAAAGAATAAACCTGTCAATGGAATTTTGAAAGAGCATCCTCTGTAATATACACTTTGATTTTGGAGATGCTGAATTATGAACACAAATCCATGTTAGAACCAGAGGCAAAGCTCAGATGCTGGCGTTTGACAGGGGAGGTCCCACCGTTTCTTTTTCTAGCAGTGCTGCAGCTCATCTTGGCCTTATTTTCCCTTTAATCAGGCTCTGTCTGTAAAGGTCCAAATTGATTCATATTCTGGTTGGAATACATGACTTTGTAGGCCAGTTTGGGGACAGTCTCTCATTCACAGGCATTTCTCTATTTAATTAGTATTTCTTCAATATTTTTCAATAAATGAGTAAATTTTCTCCTTTTAAGGATTCATTATGCTTTGTATATTCTTGGATATCTGATGGCTTTGGGGGGAGAAATACATACTCCTAATTTTTTCCTAGTTCTATTGTATAAATACTCGACTGACATGGATAGATTGCAATTTTATGCAGTCACATGCTAAATGTTCTGGATTTCTCCATATGTCTTTATGTCCTTTGGTTTTATTTTTGAATATTAATATCACCTGTGAACACTGTTATGTCATAAATTGTTTATGCTTTGAAGGTTTTTTTCTCTACCTCGTGGAAGGCAAAGGTAAAGTGGAAGAACCCTGAGTCACGGCCGTGGGCTGAGAGTTCCAGCGTCTCACCGTCTCAAGTGACGTTTACTGGAGAGGTTACAGCCAGCTGCCCTGTTAGAGATTCCCAAGATTAGTGTTATTCTTCCTGGTTTTGGAGCTCTTTGTATGTTCTGCATATGCATCTTTATCAAACATATATGATATCCAAATCTCTCACTCTTTGGATTCCATTCTGCTCTCTTAATAACATCTTTTATGGAAGAGAATTTCTTAATCATAATGCAGAATACTTGATCAATTTCTAATTTATAGTTAGAGTTTTTCTTCAAGATGTTGAACTTCACTGCAAGTAAACTTTACTCCAAGTTCATGAAAATATTCTTGTTTTCTTTTAAATATTTCATTATTTGCCTTTCATTTATAGCTGAAGTCCAATAGATTTAATTTTTTTGGTGCACCGTGAAGCCAGGTCACTTTTCTGTGTGTGGCGGAGGTGCTGTGAACGTCAGCATGCCCTGGTAATTTATGTACCATTGCAAAGAATAAACCTGTCAATGGAATTTTGAAAGAGCATCCTCTGTAATATACACTTTGATTTTGGAGATGCTGAATTATGAACACAAATCCATGTTAGAACCAGAGGCAAAGCTCAGATGCTGGCGTTTGACAGGGGAGGTCCCACCGTTTCTTTTTCTAGCAGTGCTGCAGCTCATCTTGGCCTTATTTTCCCTTTAATCAGGCTCTGTCTGTAAAGGTCCAAATTGATTCATATTCTGGTTGGAATACATGACTTTGTAGGCCAGTTTGGGGACAGTCTCTCATTCACAGGCATTTCTCTATTTAATTAGTATTTCTTCAATATTTTTCAATAAATGAGTAAATTTTCTCCTTTTAAGGATTCATTATGCTTTGTATATTCTTGGATATCTGATGGCTTTGGGGGGAGAAATACATACTCCTAATTTTTTCCTAGTTCTATTGTATAAATACTCGACTGACATGGATAGATTGCAATTTTATGCAGTCACATGCTAAATGTTCTGGATTTCTCCATATGTCTTTATGTCCTTTGGTTTTATTTTTGAATATTAATATCACCTGTGAACACTGTTATGTCATAAATTGTTTATGCTTTGAAGGTTTTTTTCTCTACCTCGTGGAAGGCAAAGGTAAAGTGGAAGAACCCTGAGTCACGGCCGTGGGCTGAGAGTTCCAGCGTCTCACCGTCTCAAGTGACGTTTACTGGAGAGGTTACAGCCAGCTGCCCTGTTAGAGATTCCCAAGATTAGTGTTATTCTTCCTGGTTTTGGAGCTCTTTGTATGTTCTGCATATGCATCTTTATCAAACATATATGATATCCAAATCTCTCACTCTTTGGATTCCATTCTGCTCTCTTAATAACATCTTTTATGGAAGAGAATTTCTTAATCATAATGCAGAATACTTGATCAATTTCTAATTTATAGTTAGAGTTTTTCTTCAAGATGTTGAACTTCACTGCAAGTAAACTTTACTCCAAGTTCATGAAAATATTCTTGTTTTCTTTTAAATATTTCATTATTTGCCTTTCATTTATAGCTGAAGTCCAATAGATTTAATTTTTTTGGTGCACCGTGAAGCCAGGTCACTTTTCTGTGTGTGGCGGAGGTGGCTCTTCCCGGGCCTCACTGCAGGGCCACGCTCGCGGCGTGTGAGGCTGTCGTGTGTGTCGCGTCTCTCGCTGGGTCTGGATTCGCGTTCTCCAGTGAGCTGTCCTCCTTGAGCAGACCCCCCCCCCCAGCTGCTGCAGCCCGATACGTGGTTCTTGATGCCCATCTCTGTACCTCGCAAGCTTTGCTTCTCGCTTCCAGGGTTCCCTTGACTGCATTTGAGCCTTGTAGTTCCATTCAAAAGTCAGAATCGCTTTGTCAGTTTCTAAAAAAACGTGCTGCAGTGACGGTTTTCTATTGTTTTGAATCTCAGATTGATCTGGGAAGAAGTGACAGGTGGACACTGTTGATTCATTCGCCTCATGAGCACGACCTGTCTGTGACATCTAGGTCTCCTTATGTCCTCTGGTGTTAGTGGCTCAGTCGTGTCCTACTCTCTGTGACCCCTCAGACTGTAGCCACCAGGCTCCTTTGTCCATGGGACTCCACTGGCGTGGGCTGCCATGCTCTCCCCAGGGGATCTTCCCAGCCCAAGGACTGAACCCACACCTCTTGCATTGCAGGCAGCTTCTTTACCATCTGAGTCACCAGGGAAGTCCCTTAATAGCATTATTAAAATTATCAGTGTGGAGACCTTACACGTCTTTTATTAGATTTATTTCTGGATATTGGTGACTTTTTGATGCTACTAGATGGTGTATCTTTTTACAGCTTTAGTCGCTATACTTGTTGCTGATATGCTGACATGTACTTTCAAAATATTGACGTAGTAGACCACTGACCAATCCCTTTCTTAATGCCATCACTAATTGTTCATCTGTTTTCACACTTCAGGATTTGTCTCCGTGCTCAGAAATAGTGTCAGTGGACACTGCTGGCTTAGCCTCTGCTTCCCGCCTTTAGGCCGCGTGTGTTTGGCCCGGGTGTCCCACCGCGGCGGAGAGCTGCTGACCCAGCCCCGGGGAGCGGCCCCGCGAGCAGCGCTCTTGGCCCCAGGAGAATGTTTTCCATATTCAACACTGAGAAGATGCTCTGAGTCTCGTTTAGAGGTTCTCTGGGAGGTCAGGGAAGGTAATTTTTATTAAAAGGCTTCATTCAATGACTTAAAAATCTATTACAAAGAGAGCTCTACACCACTCAAAGCGTGGGCGACTGCTACACAGAGTAAACGACATAGATGTCCAAATGAGAAGCGACATTCCCTTCCTTGTTCACTTGATCAAGGTGTATTTTTGTTTTTATATTTATCTGGATCTGGCTTCTTAATGTTTACTTTAAGATATTTGCATTTATGATCAAGAGGGTGATTGATCAGTAATTTTACTTTATAACCTCCTTGCTGGGTTTTGGTATCCAGTTTAGCTTGGGTTTATAAATGAGTTAAATGGCATTTATTTTTGTTTTTCTGGAAGACTGTGTGTGTGTCTGTGTGTGTGTGTGTTGAAATATGTGGAATTCACTGATTCAGCTTTTAAAACAGATGTAATAATATTTGCATGAAAACAGTGATGAACAGGGGTAACCAGTGGGTGTGGCTGTTTGAATAAAACTTTATTCACAAAAACACAGGGGTGCCTGAAATCAGAACAGGGGGCTACCCTGAGATCAGATCATTGACTTTGAACAGCTTTTAAGAAGTAAAAGTGCATTGAAAGATGTAAATTTTCTTTAAAACACGATTTCAAAGAGCTGTAACTTCATTATCCATTCAAAATACATTCTTATCTCCACTGTGATTTTTATACCTTTGATCTGTGGTGATTTGGAAGTTTATTGCTTAGTTTTGATGAGGAGGAAGTTTTATGTTCTCTTTTTTTTGGCTCATTTTTCACTGTAGGGTGTGTGAGAAGGACACACTCATTCTCAGTGAATCACAAACAGTGAATTTGATCCTTTGAAAGCATTTTATATTGGAGTATTAGGATTTTTTTTTATTCTGTTGCTAAGTCATTTCTGACTTTTTTGCAACCCCATGGCCGGTAGCCCCCCAGGCTCCTCTGTCCACGGGCTTTCCCAGGCAAGAACACTGGAGTGGGCTGCCATTGCCTCCTCCAGGGGATCTTCCTGACCTAGAGATGGAGCCCAGTATTGTTTTGATCCTAGACATGCATTAAAGATTCTGTTTTTATCTGCAGTGAAGTTTTTTTAGCAGGAATATGAATCCATTACGTTATTATAAGAGAAAAATCATGACATGTTACTGTTTCTTTGTTCTTAACGCTTAGTTCCCTCAGCAGAAAAAACGTTGTGTTGATTGTGGACCAGTGTCCCCACGCCCCACCCCCGGCCTCCGTGTGTCCCTGGATGGTAGACACACACCCCTGTTGTTTCTGTCCCAACCTGGCCCTTGCCAGTGGCCACTCCGGGGGCCGGCTGGGCTCCTGGGATGGTCCTCTGGTCCTGAGCTGAGGACCAGACCCCGGTGGCCTCACCACGCATCCTGGCTCCCTTCTCCCCGCCGGGCGTGGGGCTGTGTCTGAGGCTGCGCCGGCCCGAGCCCTTCGCAGGCGCGGTGGCCAGATCGGCTGCCCGAGTGCTTGCCAGAGACCGGGGCCCACGGACCAGGCACCACTCAGCCACGCCCGGGAGAGCCAGCCTCTCTAGTTTATCAGGGGTGCCTTTCCAACCCACACGTTCTTCACCTGCTCAAAAGATATCATATAAAAATCCTGTAAAAGCTGCTCAGGAAGAAATAAAAAATCCCATGGTTCTGTGTTAAGCTACTCAAATCCGTGCTGTAAACACACAGTGCTTCCGGGGCAGGCATGTCTCCTCGGGTCCTGAGCGCTGTCCTCACACCTCCCCTCTGCCCTGCTCCAGACTAAAACCGGGATGGCCTTGCTGCTCGACGGAGCATCGGGACACGCCCATGACGTCCGCCTGAAGCTGACGACAGAGGCACTGACCATTCAAACCCAAGACGTCGTCTGTGTGAGTGGCAGCGGCCCCGGCGTGAACGTAAGTGCCTCTGCGTCTGCCGGCCCAGGGTCTGTCTGGACGGGGTCCCGCTGAGGAGCGAGCGGGGCCCCCCGTGAAAGCCCCTGAGGCGCCTGCAGGACGTGGCCTGACGTGGTCCTCAGCCTTATCTAGGTGTCCATGTGATTGCAGAGTATCTTTTCAAGTTCTTTTTCCATGGCTTTCTTAATTTCTTTATTAACATATTTTCCTTGAGGAGCTTTCTATTAAAAATATCCCCAAACACCACAAGAGATTGAACGTATTCTCAAGGGAAACTAGAAAGTGGTGATGAGACAGGGAATCTCCTTCCTGAAGGGGTGATGACCCCAGGACTTCCGCCTGGAACCACAGCAGCGAGAAGAAGAGCAGGTGCTTCTCAGGGTCGCTTATTGTGGACCAGTGTCCCCACGCCCCACCCCCGGCCTCCGTGTGTCCCTGGATGGTAGACACACACCCCTGTTGTTTCTGTCCCAACCTGGCCCTTGCCAGTGGCCACTCCGGGGGCCGGCTGGGCTCCTGGGATGGTCCTCTGGTCCTGAGCTGAGGACCAGACCCGGTGGCCTCACCACGCATCCTGGCTCCCTTCTCCCCGCCGGGCGTGGGGCTGTGTCTGAGGCTGCGCCGGCCCGAGCCCTTCGCAGGCGCGGTGGCCAGATCGGCTGCCCGAGTGCTTGCCAGAGACCGGGGCCCACGGACCAGGCACCACTCAGCCACGCCCGGGAGAGCCAGCCTCTCTAGTTTATCAGGGGTGCCTTTCCAACCCACACGTTCTTCACCTGCTCAAAAGATATCATATAAAAATCCTGTAAAAGCTGCTCAGGAAGAAATAAAAAATCCCATGGTTCTGTGTTAAGCTACTCAAATCCGTGCTGTAAACACACAGTGCTTCCGGGGCAGGCATGTCTCCTCGGGTCCTGAGCGCTGTCCTCACACCTCCCCTCTGCCCTGCTCCAGACTAAAACCGGGATGGCCTTGCTGCTCGACGGAGCATCGGGACACGCCCATGACGTCCGCCTGAAGCTGACGACAGAGGCACTGACCATTCAAACCCAAGACGTCGTCTGTGTGAGTGGCAGCGGCCCCGGCGTGAACGTAAGTGCCTCTGCGTCTGCCGGCCCAGGGTCTGTCTGGACGGGGTCCCGCTGAGGAGCGAGCGGGGCCCCCCGTGAAAGCCCCTGAGGGCGCCTGCAGGACGTGGCCTGACGTGGTCCTCAGCCTTATCTAGGTGTCCATGTGATTGCAGAGTATCTTTTCAAGTTCTTTTTCCATGGCTTTCTTAATTTCTTTATTAACATATTTTCCTTGAGGAGCTTTCTATTAAAAATATCCCCAAACACCACAAGAGATTGAACGTATTCTCAAGGGAAACTAGAAAGTGGTGATGAGACAGGGAATCTCCTTCCTGAAGGGGTGATGACCCCAGGACTTCCGCCTGGAACCACAGCAGCGAGAAGAAGAGCAGGTGCTTCTCAGGGTCGCCCTGGTCCCCCTCTCTGTGGATGCAGACAGGGTTTTCATGTAAAGCTTGGTCCTTCTCGGCTTCAAGTATAAGTGAAATGTTCTTCAAGGTAAGAAACTCATGTGCTGGATGTTAGAATATTGAATGAAGATTGGGGAACAATGCTTTTTCAAGTTTTATCTCCAAGTTTAATGTGAGACTGCTGCAAATGATGTATTAAATATAGAAAACATTATATTTGACGTTTCCCATTTTTCTTCCAGTGGGCTTCAGAGGCCGTGGATACGTGATACATTTTGTGTCTCTGCATATATATAATATTCTATGTAGATATTATCAGCATCAGTCATTACTCGTCCTCAGAATAGGCTTGTCCCACTAGCTACAAAAATGATGAGTGAAAGACCAGATGGAGGAAAGGAGGTTCCTTCTGCAAGATTCTGGAAGGATCCTGAGGTCCTGCCATCCCCAGGTCTCAGCTGGATCTTCTAGGGGCGCTGGAGACCCCTTCTCTGTGGGGATTCCTGAGTCCTCCTGACCTTTACTGTGGGAATTGAGAGAGCTAATTCTTAACACAGGTTGCCAGGAAAACCAGGGGTCCCCAAGAAGGAGGAGGAAAGGAGGCAAGCACTTTTTAGCCTATATGCCTTCACCGTGGTGGCCACAACAACAATCCGTTTTGCCAAGACTTTCTTCAAGACCAGAGCTCATGATTATAACAACCACGTATCTCATTTGAGGACATATTTCCGCATCTTAACAGGAACCTGTTCCTTCTGGTTAATCTCATAACTATGTTTTCTCAGGGCGTTTGTTATGGGAGTGGGACTGGTAAGACCTTTACAACCTTGAGATACTCTGTTGACCTATTGTTAATGATCAGTTGAAAAAGTACATAATGTCCCTCCTAAACTAACAAGGTGGACACTCTTTCTGCGCCCTTCTGATGTCTACATCAGAAGCTTTCTCTCTCGCTTTTTACTTTAACAAAACTTGCGTTGCACAAAGCTCTGAGTGCCTGAGGCTGCGGCTTTGGATCTCATGAAATTTTCCCCTGCGGAGATCACGAATCCCAGGCCACCCTCCCGGGTTTTGGCCCCTGCCCTTGTTCTGGCCGCTGGCCTTAGTCGAAGGCATCCTCTGCAGATTCAGGATGTGGAGCCACACGAGGAGGGTGGGAGACGCCATGCCCCTCCCTGGACCTGCAGGCCTGGGTTCTGCATTCCGTCCTCTCAAGGACGCCCGCACATCCTGCAGACGCGCCTGCACCGGCTCCTAGAAGATTCCCTCAGAGTCAAGACTGCTCCTCTCCAACAGGCGAAGCAGCCTTGTGCTCACCTGCACACGGCCCGCCAAGGCCTTCCCTTGGCTAATTCCCCTCCCATGATCTCAGTCCACCACGGGGTGGGCAGGGGCCGTGGAGAGAGGAAGCAGCCAAGGCGACTGTAGCCACCTAAAGGTGTCACCTTTCTTAACTGGGACTTGCAGTCAATATAAAGTCACAGATAAGTTGTAGCGAAAACAGGTCGTGCTGTTAACTGTGCTATATTGTCCAGGAAAAATAAAGTACACTTTTTAGAATTCAGTGTCAGATTCTCTGCCCAAGGTTACATTCCAGATGAAAAGTAGCAGCTCCTTCATAAGAAAAATGGGTCTGTGTTTATAAATGTGTGTTTACAATTTCAAGTGATTTATTGGTGCCCGAAGCTTGCTGTTAGCATCCTCTGCTCTGAATCGGAGGGTGGTTACTGTGGGTTTGTTCCCAGTCTCCCTGCACCGTCCTTACTGATCTCTGCTGCTCCCAGGGGAAGCCTGACTTGTAGGAAAGGAATGATATATTCGTGAATGTTTGAGCTGGGTAATTGGGGAGGAGGATTCAGAGAGGAGTTCTGGACCAAGGACATACTCTGTTTTGACCTAACTATGTTTTCTCAGGGCGTTTGTTATGGGAGTGGGACAGACCTTTACAACCTTGAGATACTCTGTTGACCTATTGTTAATGATCAGTTGAAAAAGTACATAATGTCCCTCCTAAACTAACAAGGTGGACACTCTTTCTGCGCCCTTCTGATGTCTACATCAGAAGCTTTCTCTCTCGCTTTTTACTTTAACAAAACTTGCGTTGCACAAAGCTCTGAGTGCCTGAGGCTGCGGCTTTGGATCTCATGAAATTTTCCCCTGCGGAGATCACGAATCCCAGGCCACCCTCCCGGGTTTTGGCCCCTGCCCTTGTTCTGGCCGCTGGCCTTAGTCGAAGGCATCCTCTGCAGATTCAGGATGTGGAGCCACACGAGGAGGGTGGGAGACGCCATGCCCCTCCCTGGACCTGCAGGCCTGGGTTCTGCATTCCGTCCTCTCAAGGACGCCCGCACATCCTGCAGACGCGCCTGCACCGGCTCCTAGAAGATTCCCTCAGAGTCAAGACTGCTCCTCTCCAACAGGCGAAGCAGCCTTGTGCTCACCTGCACACGGCCCGCCAAGGCCTTCCCTTGGCTAATTCCTCCCATGATCTCAGTCCACCACGGGGTGGGCAGGGGCCGTGGAGAGAGGAAGCAGCCAAGGCGACTGTAGCCACCTAAAGGTGTCACCTTTCTTAACTGGGACTTGCAGTCAATATAAAGTCACAGATAAGTTGTAGCGAAAACAGGTCGTGCTGTTAACTGTGCTATATTGTCCAGGAAAAATAAAGTACACTTTTTAGAATTCAGTGTCAGATTCTCTGCCCAAGGTTACATTCCAGATGAAAAGTAGCAGCTCCTTCATAAGAAAAATGGGTCTGTGTTTATAAATGTGTGTTTACAATTTCAAGTGATTTATTGGTGCCCGAAGCTTGCTGTTAGCATCCTCTGCTCTGAATCGGAGGGTGGTTACTGTGGGTTTGTTCCCAGTCTCCCTGCACCGTCCTTACTGATCTCTGCTGCTCCCAGGGGAAGCCTGACTTGTAGGAAAGGAATGATATATTCGTGAATGTTTGAGCTGGGTAATTGGGGAGGAGGATTCAGAGAGGAGTTCTGGACCAAGAGGAACATACTCAGCTACTGAGGTCAGAATGTCTTCCCGACACCAGATCCAGGAATCCCGTTGGGTTTAGTTCCGTCAGCTGGAGGAGCAGCTGAAACCCTGTGTTCTTCAGTGGATTATAAATGAAAACTAACCTTGGCCTGAGATTTTATCATGTGCTTGGAGAATGAGAAAGATGGCCTCTGACAGTGGGCATGACTCTTTCTGCAGATCAGAGCACCGCTGAGGGTGTTGGACCACACGATGCTCTTACGTTTGCGTAGCTGAGTGTTTCCCCATTGACCTCCAACAGGAAACCTGACGGAGAGCATTTATTTTTCATGCAAAATTACTCGGAGGACCAGGAAAGGGAGCTGTGGTAATTATTCCTCAGCTGATCAGCAGAAGAAATGAATGTGAATTTCGCATCTCACTGAAGATGCTGACCACTGCTCACCTAGTGTGAGTCTAACCAGGGACCAGGCACTGGACCTTGAGTCCCTCTGTGGGTCCTAGGAGGTGAAAACATGCATCGTTGGCTTCAGTTCAACCCACATTTGCTGCGTCCATCCTCATGTAATGTCAGCACTTGTCTACTGAGCCCACACCCACTGTGTAACATCAAGCAGAGATCAGCTGGTCACTGGGATCCCAGCCCGTTAGAGCCTTAGGGCAGACCCCCACTTCATGTGAGGACGGCTCCCACTGGTGCTTTGAATTTTAAGATCAGTTTTCTTAGTAGAAAATAATACTGATGATTGATTCTTATGTTTCGAGCTCTATCGTCAATGGGAGGTTCACTCTCGCCTCCAGATCGACACACTCTGTGACCCAGCACTTTCCACGGGGAGCCCTCAGGAGGCAGGCTCTCTAGAGCCTAACAGCCTACACGGAGCTTTACAGCTGGGGTTGTGCTTGCATTCTTGATGTCTGTTTGAGAAGACAGGGTTAAGGAGTAGACTTGTATCTAGTTTTCGTGAACCTGCTGAAAAAATGAACACTGTGTCTGTTATGGATGGATCGGAAAGGGTTACTGTGGGTTTGTTCCCAGTCTCCTGCACCGTCCTTACTGATCTCTGCTGCTCCCAGGGAAGCCTGACTTGTAGGAAAGGAATGATATATTCGTGAATGTTTGAGCTGGGTATTGGGGAGGAGGATTCAGAGAGGAGTTCTGGACCAAGAGGAACATACTCAGCTACTGAGGTCAGAATGTCTTCCCGACACCAGATCCAGGAATCCCGTTGGGTTTAGTTCCGTCAGCTGGAGGAGCAGCTGAAACCCTGTGTTCTTCAGTGGATTATAAATGAAAACTAACCTTGGCCTGAGATTTTATCATGTGCTTGGAGAATGAGAAAGATGGCCTCTGACAGTGGGCATGACTCTTTCTGCAGATCAGAGCACCGCTGAGGGTGTTGGACCACACGATGCTCTTACGCTTATGCGTAGCTGAGTGTTTCCCATTGACCTCCAACAGGAAACCTGACGGAGAGCATTTATTTTTCATGCAAAATTACTCGGAGGACCAGGAAAGGGAGCTGTGGTAATTATTCCTCAGCTGATCAGCAGAAGAAATGAATGTGAATTTCGCATCTCACTGAAGATGCTGACCACTGCTCACCTAGTGTGAGTCTAACCAGGGACCAGGCACTGGACCTTGAGTCCCTCTGTGGGTCCTAGGAGGTGAAAACATGCATCGTTGGCTTCAGTTCAACCCACATTTGCTGCGTCCATCCTCATGTAATGTCAGCACTTGTCTACTGAGCCCACACCCACTGTGTAACATCAAGCAGAGATCAGCTGGTCACTGGGATCCCAGCCCGTTAGAGCCTTAGGGCAGACCCCCACTTCATGTGAGGACGGCTCCCACTGGTGCTTTGAATTTTAAGATCAGTTTTCTTAGTAGAAAATAATACTGATGATTGATTCTTATGTTTCGAGCTCTATCGTCAATGGGAGGTTCACTCTCGCCTCCAGATCGACACACTCTGTGACCCAGCACTTTCCACGGGGAGCCCTCAGGGAGGCAGGCTCTCTCTAGAGCCTAACAGCCTACACGGAGCTTTACAGCTGGGGTTGTGCTTGCATTCTTGATGTCTGTTTGAGAAGACAGGGTTAAGGAGTAGACTTGTATCTAGTTTTCGTGAACCTGCTGAAAAAATGAACACTGTATCTGTTATGGATGGATGTTATTCTTTATCAGGAAAGAGGGAGAGAAACTGAATTTACTCTTTTATAAAACCAATAGATTCTCAAATCTGCTGATTCGGCGTCAGAGTCTAGAATTCGTGACTTTATATTTTCCATTTGTATTCCTTTCTCTTCTGATCAACGTGGCTCTCTGAATACTTAAAATCTCTGGATTTTCTAATTATCTCATGAAGAGACTGTCTACTATGTAGTATGAAAGAGCTGGCTTGTTCTTATGGGTCAGACATTCTGTTTCAATTGCTTCATTTTTATAATGGTGTCTGTATATTTGACATATTTTTCTAAACTGTAAGGTTACATTTGTGGCTTGAATGAATGTCCTGATGGAGTAACACAGGAAGGAAAAGTGTAAAAGATCTCCATGTTGTATTTGGTGCCGTAAGTCATGACACATTTATGCCTGTAATGTCTTTTAGAGAATTCCATGCCCTCAGTTTGGGAAATTAAGATTCAGGATGCAGAAGGTGTTGGTCCGAACTCACAGAGCTAATTACAGGATTGAGGCAGTGTCTCAGCCACTCCTCTGCCAACTAACAGTCTAGGGAGGGAGCTGCCCAGTGACTTCTCAAGGTCACGCAGGGCGCAGTGAGACCTTCAGAGAAGCCCAGGCGGCACTGGGCGCTGAGGGTGCTGGGAGACGGTTCCCCAATGTGTAACATCAAGCAGAGATCAGCTGGTCACTGGGATCCCAGCCCGTTAGAGCCTTAGGGCAGACCCCCACTTCATGTGAGGACGGCTCCCACTGGTGCTTTGAATTTTAAGATCAGTTTTCTTAGTAGAAAATAATACTGATGATTGATTCTTATGTTTCGAGCTCTATCGTCAATGGGAGGTTCACTCTCGCCTCCAGATCGACACACTCTGTGACCCAGCACTTTCCACGGGGAGCCCTCAGGGAGGCAGGCTCTCTCTAGAGCCTAACAGCCTACACGGAGCTTTACAGCTGGGGTTGTGCTTGCATTCTTGATGTCTGTTTGAGAAGACAGGGTTAAGGAGTAGACTTGTATCTAGTTTTCGTGAACCTGCTGAAAAAATGAACACTGTATCTGTTATGGATGGATGTTATTCTTTATCAGGAAAGAGGGAGAGAAAACTGAATTTACTCTTTTATAAAACCAATAGATTCTCAAATCTGCTGATTCGGCGTCAGAGTCTAGAATTCGTGACTTTATATTTTCCATTTGTATTCCTTTCTCTTCTGATCAACGTGGCTCTCTGAATACTTAAAATCTCTGGATTTTCTAATTATCTCATGAAGAGACTGTCTACTATGTAGTATGAAAGAGCTGGCTTGTTCTTATGGGTCAGACATTCTGTTTCAATTGCTTCATTTTTATAATGGTGTCTGTATATTTGACATATTTTTCTAAACTGTAAGGTTACATTTGTGGCTTGAATGAATGTCCTGATGGAGTAACACAGGAAGGAAAAGTGTAAAAGATCTCCATGTTGTATTTGGTGCCGTAAGTCATGACACATTTATGCCTGTAATGTCTTTTAGAGAATTCCATGCCCTCAGTTTGGGAAATTAAGATTCAGGATGCAGAAGGTGTTGGTCCGAACTCACAGAGCTAATTACAGGATTGAGGCAGTGTCTCAGCCACTCCTCTGCCAACTAACAGTCTAGGGAGGGAGCTGCCCAGTGACTTCTCAAGGTCACGCAGGGCGCAGTGAGACCTTCAGAGAAGCCCAGGCGGCACTGGGCGCTGAGGGTGCTGGGAGACGGTTCACATGGTGTGCGTCTGACCAGAGGTCAGGCCCTGGACGGGTGTTCGCTCCCCAGCACTAGCTGGGCACGGCAGTTGGAGTGGATCTCAGGAGACAGCCAGGAGCCGAGCAAGAGGAGATGACCGGTTGGACTCCCTGACTTGGAGGAAGAAAGGTTTCGAGTCTGAGCCTGAAAAAAAAGCCCCACAGAAGGGACAGTAAGAATTCTTGCCTGGCTGTCACTGGCTTCAGAAGGAAGAGGAGCAAAACCAGACAAATGGCCCCTAATCCTGACCTCCCCTCACTTGGGTCTGGTGCTAGCATTTATACTTCCCCTGTGGCATGGACCTCCTTAAGCTGAAAATGCAGTTTCTGGGGTGTCAGGTTTGGTGGTCCCCTGGTCAAGGTAGAAGGAAGATGCAGCCCATCTGGAGGAATTACACACACTTTCCTTTCGGACCTGAGAGGACTCTAGGTGTGGGTTCACAGGGACCTTCAGGGACAAAGCCACTGGGAGGAGAGCCACTGGGAGCAGAGATGCAGAGACGGGCCTGCAGGGACGTGGGCTACGAGAGACCCAAGGGCATCATGTGGAATGCGTGTGTTCCTTGCGCCTAAAGGCGGGGCAGGAGGTTCTAATGGTTTGGCCAAGGAAGGAGAGATTGTGTAAAGTGATCCAGCTGATGTGAAAACAATGAAGAGAATAAATACAACAAATGAAATCAGAATCTCACTGTACCGGTTAAATAACATTTAGAAACGAAGTGTGAGTTTTTTTTAACGATATTCTTTTTGTAAGGTTACATTGTGGCTTGAATGAAGGATGATAACACAGGAAGGAAAAGTGTAAAAGATCTCCATGTTGTATTTGGTGCCGTAAGTCATGACACATTTATGCCTGTAATGTCTTTTAGAGAATTCCATGCCCTCAGTTTGGGAAATTAAGATTCAGGATGCAGAAGGTGTTGGTCCGAACTCACAGAGCTAATTACAGGATTGAGGCAGTGTCTCAGCCACTCCTCTGCCAACTAACAGTCTAGGGAGGGAGCTGCCCAGTGACTTCTCAAGGTCACGCAGGGCGCAGTGAGACCTTCAGAGAAGCCCAGGCGGCACTGGGCGCTGAGGGTGCTGGGAGACGGTTCACATGGTGTGCGTCTGACCAGAGGTCAGGCCCTGGACGGGTGTTCGCTCCCCAGCACTAGCTGGGCACGGCAGTTGGAGTGGATCTCAGGAGACAGCCAGGAGCCGAGCAAGAGGAGATGACCGGTTGGACTCCCTGACTTGGAGGAAGAAAGGTTTCGAGTCTGAGCCTGAAAAAAAAGCCCCACAGAAGGGACAGTAAGAATTCTTGCCTGGCTGTCACTGGCTTCAGAAGGAAGAGGAGCAAAACCAGACAAATGGCCCCTAATCCTGACCTCCCCTCACTTGGGTCTGGTGCTAGCATTTATACTTCCCCTGTGGCATGGACCTCCTTAAGCTGAAAATGCAGTTTCTGGGGTGTCAGGTTTGGTGGTCCCCTGGTCAAGGTAGAAGGAAGATGCAGCCCATCTGGAGGAATTACACACACTTTCCTTTCGGACCTGAGAGGACTCTAGGTGTGGGTTCACAGGGACCTTCAGGGACAAAGCCACTGGGAGGAGAGCCACTGGGAGCAGAGATGCAGAGACGGGCCTGCAGGGACGTGGGCTACGAGAGACCCAAGGGCATCATGTGGAATGCGTGTGTTCCTTGCGCCTAAAGGCGGGGCAGGAGGTTCTAATGGTTTGGCCAAGGAAGGAGAGATTGTGTAAAGTGATCCAGCTGATGTGAAAACAATGAAGAGAATAAATACAACAAATGAAATCAGAATCTCACTGTACCGGTTAAATAACATTTAGAAACGAAGTGTGAGCCGTGAAGTAGATTGAAGGAACCTCAGGAACGACGCGTCAAGAGTGGAACATACAGATGAGCACTCTGGAGGCCCCAGGGCCGCGCGGGAGCTGGCGGTTGGAAGTGGTGGGTACGCGGCGAGCAGGCCGGCGGGGGAGCCGGAAGCTGATGCCCGACGAGCCTGGGTTGTTGGAGGACGTGGGTCTGGGTCTGGACCCAGCAGGGTCCTAAGGGGAGGTGCCTGCTCTCCCTGGCTGTTCCTCCCGACTTCTCTGGTCTGTGATCGGGGACCTCATACAGAGCCCGGAGGGGGCCTGCTTGTCTTTCTTTACCGGAATCACGGCTGTCCTGTCATTGTTTGGTCTTCATCATGGGTCTTACCTGGCTGACGTCCCAAATCTACAGACTGATCGTAGAGAGTAGAATCGGGGCCGGAATCTCTTCCCTCTGTGTTCCAGGCTCCTTATACACTGGCCCCAAGCTAACCTCAAGGCTTGTGACTGACTGGCTTACGTGACGTTGGGAGAAATCCCACTTGTGGAAGTCACCAACTAGCCTCGAGCACGCGTGGTGGTTAAGGATCAGTCCTGTTTGAAATCTGTGTGTCTTAGAAAGGCCACTGCTCTTTTCCTTGGATGGGTCATTTCCAGAAAAATAGTTTCCACAGGCAAAGGCTGGTGGTGAGAGAGTGTGGGTCTGTGTGTAAGCAGATTGAAGATGCGGATGGAACCCTGAAGAGCAGGGGTTGGTCCCGAGGAGGGACCCGTGGGCCTTCTTAGGGTGGAGGCAGGAGCTGCGGGGTTCACCCAGGGGGGAGGGTGGGCAGGGTCTTCCCAGTGAGCGGCAGGCATGATTGTCGGCAGGTGCCTGGGATTCCTAGCCCAGGACCTCAGCGCATTTGACTCTCGTGGGCTTCTCCCCGGTCTCAGCCCTCAGTGCTGTGCGTTCACTCAATAAATGCCTGTGGGTTCAGTCCACAGTCTGCTTCTCTTCAAGAAGGACAGTTCTGCTTTGAAAACATGAAAACCTTGAAATAGTGAGTGTGTGTGCGTGCTCTGTCGTGTCCGCCTCTTTGTGACCCCATGGCCTGTAGCCCGCCAGGCTCCTCTGTCCACGGGGTTCTCAGGCAGGAACACTGGAGTGGGTTGCCATTTCCTCCGCCAGAGGATCTTCCTGACCCAGGGATGGAACCCATGTGTCCTGCTTAGTGGGCTGATTCTGCACCACTGAGCCACCAAGGAGGCCCTGAAATAGTGAACAGATGGGCCACATTCATGGTGAAAGTTTACACAGCGACTTGGTTTAGAGATAGAATAGATGCTGGTTTGCCCGTGTTTGTGTTGAGTGTGCACACTGCTAAAAAATAGATGCCCGAGGGGCCTCATACAGAGCCCGGAGGGGGCCTGCTTGTCTTTCTTTACCGGAATCACGGCTGTCCTGTCATTGTTTGGTCTTCATCATGGGTCTTACCTGGCTGACGTCCCAAATCTACAGACTGATCGTAGAGAGTAGAATCGGGGCCGGAATCTCTTCCCTCTGTGTTCCAGGCTCCTTATACACTGGCCCCAAGCTAACCTCAAGGCTTGTGACTGACTGGCTTACGTGACGTTGGGAGAAATCCCACTTGTGGAAGTCACCAACTAGCCTCGAGCACGCGTGGTGGTTAAGGATCAGTCCTGTTTGAAATCTGTGTGTCTTAGAAAGGCCACTGCTCTTTTCCTTGGATGGGTCATTTCCAGAAAAATAGTTTCCACAGGCAAAGGCTGGTGGTGAGAGAGTGTGGGTCTGTGTGTAAGCAGATTGAAGATGCGGATGGAACCCTGAAGAGCAGGGGTTGGTCCCGAGGAGGGACCCGTGGGCCTTCTTAGGGTGGAGGCAGGAGCTGCGGGGTTCACCCAGGGGGGAGGGTGGGCAGGGTCTTCCCAGTGAGCGGCAGGCATGATTGTCGGCAGGTGCCTGGGATTCCTAGCCCAGGACCTCAGCGCATTTGACTCTCGTGGGCTTCTCCCCGGTCTCAGCCCTCAGTGCTGTGCGTTCACTCAATAAATGCCTGTGGGTTCAGTCCACAGTCTGCTTCTCTTCAAGAAGGACAGTTCTGCTTTGAAAACATGAAAACCTTGAAATAGTGAGTGTGTGCGTGCTCTGTCGTGTCCGCCTCTTTGTGACCCCATGGCCTGTAGCCCGCCAGGCTCCTCTGTCCACGGGGTTCTCAGGCAGGAACACTGGAGTGGGTTGCCATTTCCTCCGCCAGAGGATCTTCCTGACCCAGGGATGGAACCCATGTGTCCTGCTTAGTGGGCTGATTCTGCACCACTGAGCCACCAAGGAGGCCCTGAAATAGTGAACAGATGGGCCACATTCATGGTGAAAGTTTACACAGCGACTTGGTTTAGAGATAGAATAGATGCTGGTTTGCCCGTGTTTGTGTTGAGTGTGCACACTGCTGAGGACGCAGGACGCAGACGTCTCTCTCTCAGTGAAACTGCAGCTCCCTGAAATCACGGTGGCAGAGTGCTCTGCATAACCCACTAAGCATTTTATTATTTTCTCGTTTAAGTATGTAACGTTTCAACATAGAAGAAGTTGGAAGATAGTAGCAGAGCCCCATGCATTTTACCTCCGTACAGACCATATGCAGCATATTTGCTGTGAATTTCTCCAAGTTTTACAGAAATTATCAAAGCAATGTATGTATGTTTTGTTATTCAGATGGTACCTTTCGGAGGTGGACACGCTTCCTACATCCCTTCATCAATCCTAGGCGCCCTGTTTACCGACCGTCCAGCCTGACACACGTCGCAAGTTTGAACACATGAGGGACGAGACCTTGACCAGCCTGGCCAAGATTGGTCTTGGCTTCTTGCAGCGCTGGGCCTTTCCATGGGGTCAGGACATGGAGAGGTCCTTCACAAGTCAGCCGTGGTTACTAACCGTTGCTCTAAAATCGGGGACCTGCGCAGGGCAGTGTGGTGCGTAGCGAGCCTGCCTGGGGCCCGGTGGCGGGAACACGCTGGAACAGAGCTGAGCGTGTGCCTCGCCGTCTGTTACCTGGAAGCAGGCCTCCGTCCGCAGAGACAGAGCCGAGGGGAGAGGGCCAGCTTTGCAGGAGCTCTGTGTGGATTCCGACCAATGCGCGTCGTGGCGCTGTCGTTTTAACCCGTCGGCTTCCCGGCAGCACTGCCGAGCGGAGGTCTGGACTGGCTGTCGTTGTAGTAATTAGGTCGCGACCTGTGGCAACACAGCTACTGAACTTTAACTAGGAAGTTATGTATACATTTCACATTTGCTCTCTAATTGTCCATTTTAACCTAAACCAGGTTTGTTTTCTCATTTTTTTAAAGCACAGAACTGCTAAGCTTCGCAGACAGCCCGTGGGCGGCCTGGGCCTGAGCATAAAGGTATGAGCGTGTTGCGTTTCCCAACGCCTTTCCCGTGAAGGTCCCCAGTCGGTCTTAACCGCTCTCTGGCGCCTGTTTTGCAGGGCGGGGTGGAACACGGAGTCCCTGTCGTCATATCAAAGATTGTCAAGGACCTCGCAGGTAAAAGCAGCCGCGGTATGTGTGTGGAGGGCAGCAGCTTGGAAGGCTGGGTTGTTTTAAATGAGCGGACAGCTGCTGTGCATGTGGCCTGCCATCTTATTTGATAGCCGTCTGTGCCCTCATCCGTCCCTGCGAGCCCTTAAGAGAGATACTGACCGCGGCGTCCAGCCGACCCCACGAGGCTCGGGCAGGGCGGTGGTCTGAGCTCTGGCTTCCCGGAGAGACAGGCCCAGGGGAGCACCCCGCGTGTGAGGCCGGGGAATGTATGTTTTGTTATTCAGATGGTACCTTCGGAGGTGGACATGCCTCCTACCACCCCTCACCAATCCTAGGCCCCCTGTTTACCGACCGTCCAGCCTGACACACGTCGCAAGTTTGAACACATGAGGGACGAGACCTTGACCAGCCTGGCCAAGATTGGTCTTGGCTTCTTGCAGCGCTGGGCCTTTCCATGGGGTCAGGACATGGAGAGGTCCTTCACAAGTCAGCCGTGGTTACTAACCGTTGCTCTAAAATCGGGGACCTGCGCGGGCAGTGTGGTGCGAGCGAGCCTGCCTGGGGCCCGGTGGCGGGAACACGCTGGAACAGAGCTGAGCGTGTGCCTCGCCGGCTGTTACCTGGAAGCAGGCCTCCGTCCGCAGAGACAGAGCCGAGGGGAGAGGGCCAGCTTTGCAGGAGCTCTGTGTGGATTCCGACCAATGCGCGTCGTGGCGCTGTCGTTTTAACCCGTCGGCTTCCCGGCAGCACTGCCGAGCGGAGGTCTGGACTGGCTGTCGTTGTAGTAATTAGGTCGCGACCTGTGGCAACACAGCTACTGAACTTTAACTAGGAAGTTATGTATACATTTCACATTTGCTCTCTAATTGTCCATTTTAACCTAAACCAGGTTTGTTTTCTCATTTTTTTAAAGCACAGAACTGCTAAGCTTCGCAGACAGCCCGTGGGCGGCCTGGGCCTGAGCATAAAGGTATGAGCGTGTTGCGTTTCCCAACGCCTTTCCCGTGAAGGTCCCCAGTCGGTCTTAACCGCTCTCTGGCGCCTGTTTTGCAGGGCGGGGTGGAACACGGAGTCCCTGTCGTCATATCAAAGATTGTCAAGGACCTCGCAGGTAAAAGCAGCCGCGGTATGTGTGTGGAGGGCAGCAGCTTGGAAGGCTGGGTTGTTTTAAATGAGCGGACAGCTGCTGTGCATGTGGCCTGCCATCTTATTTGATAGCCGTCTGTGCCCTCATCCGTCCCTGCGAGCCCTTAAGAGAGATACTGACCGCTGTGCGGCGTCCAGCCGACCCCACGAGGCTCGGGCAGGGCGGTGGTCTGAGCTCTGGCTTCCCCGGAGAGACAGGCCCAGGGGGAGCACGCGGTGGCCGGGGAGTCGCGTGGTGAGGCTCCTGGTGTAAGACGGCCTCACAGCCGCGGAGCCAGGCAGGGAGGCCACGGCCACGGGCTGACTCGGTGACTCGACGGCCTTGGGAAGAGCTGCCGTTCCTGAGCAGTCAGAGTGTGCCGGAGTGAGGGCAAGGGCGAGTGAGCGTCAGGCAGGCGGCCTTCCGTCAAAGTACCACTTTTTTGTGATAGACTCACTTTGGCGCCATATTGAGACCCACGCTTAGGGCTCCTCAGCTCCCAGGGCTGCCCTTCCGCCCTGTTCTGTCGGGGGCCCCCTGCCAGCCTGGATGTGCGAGTCCAGGAGACGCTCCCACCTGGCCCGGGCAGGTGGACACCTGACCCTGCACATGACACCGCATGGCCAGGGGCAGCCTGAGTGTGGAGGACAGGGGACCGGCGAGGCCAGGCCGCTGACAGGTTCTGGATGCGATGCCCGGGCTCCCGGGCCAGGTGTGGAGGGTGGGCAATGAGTCACGCTTCCCCAGAACCTTCAGACGTGTCCCACCTGGGCCAGTGGACTGGCTGGCACAGGCTGGCCAAGCCCCCACCCCAGTGTGATCTCAGGCGTCACCTCGCTAGGGGTCTCGGGATCACGTTCCGCTGTAGGGACTGTTCTCAGGAGGTGAAGCCCACCATGGCTTTGACTTCAGTTGTGGAGAAAAGAGAGATTTTAACACACGTGCGTCTGCACAGACGCTTTCGTCCCACAAGGACATTCAGGATGCAGCCAAACCGTACAGCGTCCCCTCTTTCCAGCAGTCACAAAGCCCTCCCTTCAAGTTTGCAGCACTTAGTGAGCATTGAGGATACCGAGCCCACGAAGCCGCCCGCCCTCCCCAGGGGCGGGGGTTCCTGGAGAGCCCCGGTCGTTGCTAGGCGGGCACAGAGGAGTCTGGCCCTCCTGCACTCTCCAGTCTTACAGGGAAATGCGGCTTTAATTATAACCATGAGGACACAGGTCTCAGAATCAGATGGCCGTTCTTTTTTGAGGTTTTCACAGCACTTCAAACAAACGTATGCTTCTGCTGGACTGACGTCCTTCTGTTTTACAAACCACGTCCTGCAGTCGTGCAGTTGAAAAGCCTGCAGGAGCTCAGTGGGCCCTGCATTTAGAGCGAGGGTCCCCAGGGAGACTGAATCGAGTTGTCGCTGAGCTCAGAGTGTTATTTCCACACGACTGTGACCGTCTGCTGACTAGTAACGGAGAGAAGGATTGCTCAGATCTGCTTGTGAACATTCTCAGTTCTTTTTTATAAGTAAATTTTTTAATTTGTGGGTATGAATATGTTTCAGCAAAGAATGAGAAAAGGGGATTAAGATTAAAATCAGAAAAAGATTTTACACTTTGTTCAGGAAGAGCATCTGCATTCTCTGTGGAGGTGAGAACAGGCCGAGGAGGCCTTGCAGGATGCAGGAGCGCCTCCTCCTGTCTGGGGCCGCCTGGCCCCCAGTCCCCCAGGCAGGGTCCAGATGTGCGCGCGGGACTCTCCCGAAAAGGAGACCCCACTCCCGCTGCCACGGCGCGTCCCAGGCAGCTCAGACCCAGCAAGTCCCCAGCCCAGGTCCTCGTCGCCCCGCACGGCCCAGTCTGGCAGGCACCCCGCTGTTCCCCCGCGCATCCCCACATCCTGCCTCCGTCCAGGCTGGCGAGCATCCCCTCCCCCAGCCCCTGGGGTCCACCTTAGCCGCTGCAGCTAGAGTTAGGGTGTCTCCCACCCACGTCTTCCCTTCTCCATGGAGGGCATATTCGCCCTAACTCTCGTGTCAAATACTCCGTGAACTCTGAGCTCTTAGGGACCCGAGCCTGGTCTCACTAAGTTCGTATGTTCAGGGTTCAGCTCGGGACATGCGTGTCTTCCAGGCAGGGGCCCCTGGCTGAGCTGCCCCACGCGCTGGTGTCAGGAAGGCCCTTAGCTTGTGAGAGCCCGGGTCCTCTGAGCTGTCCACGCCCGTGAGGCGGGTGCAGCCAGCACTGACGGCCCTGCAGCCGGCACCCCAGCCAGCAGCCCACCGAGTCGGGGCTTCTCCTGGGGGTGGAGGCCCCAGGGGCAGAACTGGGGGCCCTCCTGCTCTGCTGCGCTCCCCTTCCTGAGGAGGGCGGGTGTCCCGTCATCCAGAGGCGGGACTGGAGGTGGAAGATTTCTCCAGCTCTCATGTGGGGCCCAGCCTGCTATCCACCTGCTGCTGCATTTAAGAATCAGGCAGCTGCAAACCGTTGGGTCAGCGCAGAACATAAAACCATGTATTCAGTTACTTATCTACAGACAAACCCGGGCACCCTCAATGACCACCTTGTGTGAGCAGTTATTTCCACACGACTGTGACCGTCTGCTGACTAGTAACGGAGAGAAGGATTGCTCAGATCTGCTTGTGAACATTCTCAGTTCTTTTTTATAAGTAAATTTTTTAATTTGTGGGTATGAATATGTTTCAGCAAAGAATGAGAAAAGGGGATTAAGATTAAAATCAGAAAAAGATTTTACACTTTGTTCAGGAAGAGCATCTGCATTCTCTGTGGAGGTGAGAACAGGCCGAGGAGGCCTTGCAGGATGCAGGAGCGCCTCCTCCTGTCTGGGGCCGCCTGGCCCCCAGTCCCCCAGGCAGGGTCCAGATGTGCTGTGGACTCTCCCGAAAAGGAGACCCCACTCCCGCTGCCACGGCGCGTCCCAGGCAGCTCAGACCCAGCAAGTCCCCAGCCCAGGTCCTCGTCGCCCCGCACGGCCCAGTCTGGCAGGCACCCCGCTGTTCCCCCGCGCATCCCCACATCCTGCCTCCGTCCAGGCTGGCGAGCATCCCCTCCCCCAGCCCCTGGGGTCCACCTTAGCCGCTGCAGCTAGAGTTAGGGTGTCTCCCACCCACGTCTTCCCTTCTCCATGGAGGGCATATTCGCCCTAACTCTCGTGTCAAATACTCCGTGAACTCTGAGCTCTTAGGGACCCGAGCCTGGTCTCACTAAGTTCGTATGTTCAGGGTTCAGCTCGGGACATGCGTGTCTTCCAGGCAGGGGCCCCTGGCTGAGCTGCCCCACGCGCTGGTGTCAGGAAGGCCCTTAGCTTGTGAGAGCCCGGGTCCTCTGAGCTGTCCACGCCCGTGAGGCGGGTGCAGCCAGCACTGACGGCCCTGCAGCCGGCACCCCAGCCAGCAGCCCACCGAGTCGGGGCTTCTCCTGGGGGTGGAGGCCCCAGGGGCAGAACTGGGGGCCCTCCTGCTCTGCTGCGCTCCCCTTCCTGAGGAGGGCGGGTGTCCCGTCATCCAGAGGCGGGACTGGAGGTGGAAGATTTCTCTCCAGCTCTCATGTGGGGACCAGCCTGCTATCCACCTGCTGCTGCATTTAAGAATCAGGCAGCTGCAAACCGTTGGGTCAGCGCAGAACATAAAACCATGTATTCAGTTACTTATCTACAGACAAACCCGGGCACCCTCAATGACCACCTTGTGTGGAGCAGCCTCCGCTCTGGGCATTCCGGGCAGACGCTGCCTGTGTCCAGCGGGAGAAGACAGGCAACAAGTGAGCAGGTCATAGTACACATTCCGATAGTGGCGACTGCTACGAAGAAAGTTAGACAATGTCAGGCAGGCAGCGCGATGGACAGAGCACCCCTCTTTCTGTAAAGTGGTTGGCCGGCGTCTCTCTGTGGGTGACGCCTTATATTTGAATCAAACAGAATGAGGCGTGAGCCGGCCCTGCCGGGCAGCATCCCGGACTCAGAAAGGAGGCTGGAAAACAGGCCTGATACAGGGATGGGTTAGTTCGCTCAGAAACCGGGAACCGTGGTTGGGTAGGGGCCTTTGGAGGGGTTGGGGACGGGAGGCTGGGGGCAGGTCCTGGGCCTCTGTCCTGAGGGCACGCATGCATGCTGTCACTTCAGGTGTGTCCGACTTTTTGCGACCCTGTGGACTGTAGCCCACCAGACAGCTCTGTCCATGGAATTCTCCAGACAAGTATAACAGAGCGGGTTGCCATTGCCTTCTTCAAGGGATCTTCCTGACCTGGGGGTCGAACCCGCCCTCTTACGTCTCCTGCAGATGGGTTCTTTACCGCTGGCGCTACCTGAGAGGGACTTGGATCTTGTTTATGAGTAAGAGGGGCCTTCTGAGGACATTCCAAAGCAGGATCAAAGGTCTGGTTCACATTGAAAAGCCACTTGGGCTGCCGTCTGGAGACTATGTTCCAGGGTCTGGGACGGTTATGGCAGCAGCCTGGAGCTGGAGGGAGGGCTCAGCGACGCCACTGGCCCGGCTGTGATTTCACTGTCCTCACTGCAGGGTCAAGGTAAGCTCAGGTAGCGGAGTCCCCCTCGGTGAGGCCGGGGGCTTCCTCTGCTGGCCTGACGTCAACCCGGGGTCCTTGGTGGCCACTGAGGCTCTCAGACACTTTGTGATTGTCCTTTGCCTTGAGCCGTGGCCCGAGATCTGTCAAAACAGAACTCCGGGCGTGGCCGAGCTTTCTGGGGTCTGAGGTCCCTGAGACCTTGTGTTTTGTTTTCTCTGGAGTATTCACCTGCATTTGGTGTCTCACTCTCATGAAACGCTGCCCTTCGATAAGATTTGTGATAAGCTGCTTCACTGTGGAGCAGCCGCTCTGGGCATAATGTTCGGGGGCAGGAAAAGGCAGGTCATAGTACACATTCCGATAGTGGCGACTGCTACGAAGAAAGTTAGACAATGTCAGGCAGGCAGCGCGATGGACAGAGCACCCCTCTTTCTGTAAAGTGGTTGGCCGGCGTCTCTCTGTGGGTGACGCCTTATATTTGAATCAAACAGAATGAGGCGTGAGCCGGCCCTGCCGGGCAGCATCCCGGACTCAGAAAGGAGGCTGGAAAACAGGCCTGATACAGGGATGGGTTAGTTCGCTCAGAAACCGGGAACCGTGGTTGGGTAGGGGCCTTTGGAGGGGTTGGGGACGGGAGGCTGGGGGCAGGTCCTGGGCCTCTGTCCTGAGGGCACGCATGCATGCTGTCACTTCAGGTGTGTCCGACTTTTTGCGACCCTGTGGACTGTAGCCCACCAGACAGCTCTGTCCATGGAATTCTCCAGACAAGTATAACAGAGCGGGTTGCCATTGCCTTCTTCAAGGGATCTTCCTGACCTGGGGATCGAACCCGCCTCTCTTACGTCTCCTGCAGATGGGTTCTTTACCGCTGGCGCTACCTGAGAGGGACTTGGATCTTGTTTATGAGTAAGAGGGGCCTTCTGAGGACATTCCAAAGCAGGATCAAAGGTCTGGTTCACATTGAAAAGCCACTTGGGCTGCCGTCTGGAGACTATGTTCCAGGGTCTGGGACGGTTATGGCAGCAGCCTGGAGCTGGAGGGAGGGCTCAGCGACGCCACTGGCCCGGCTGTGATTTCACTGTCCTCACTGCAGGGTCAAGGTAAGCTCAGGTAGCGGAGTCCCCCTCGGTGAGGCCGGGGGCTTCCTCTGCTGGCCTGACGTCAACCCGGGGTCCTTGGTGGCCACTGAGGCTCTCAGACACTTTGTGATTGTCCTTTGCCTTCGGAAGCCGTGGCCCCGAGATCTGTCAAAACAGAACTCCGGGGCGTGGCCGAGCTTTCTGGGGTCTGAGGTCCCTGAGACCTTGTGTTTTGTTTTTCTCTGGAGTATTCACCTGCATTTGGTGTCTCACTCTCATGAAACGCTGCCCTTCGATAAGATTTGTGATAAGCTGCTTCACACACCTGCGCTATTTTATTAATTTAATTGATTTTGCTGCATTCAGGGTAAAACTTTATCTTCCCCCGATGCTTGCATCCTCTCTGGCTCCCTCTCCTCCCCCTGCACAGCCGCTCCTGCCGCGGCGTTCGTTCTGCGGCCGCGCGCGCTGCCAGCACCCGGCCCCGGCGTGGCCCGCAGAGCCCCGTGCGAGGCGGTTCCGGCCTCCGGAGCCGGCACAGGCTCCTCCGCAGACACAGCAGCTCACGGCCCGCTCCGCCAGACGCCAGGCCCTCACCTCCGTCGCGCCCCGCGCGGCCAGGCCAGGCAGCAAGGCTGCTGATGTCCCAGCGTGCTCCTGCGCTGCAGGGACTCGGCCCGGGGCCTGAGATGCGACACAGATGCACAGCTTGGCGTCTCCCTGAGAGCCGGGTGTAAATATTTAACAGCCCTTCTATTTGAGACAGTGTGGCGTGAGTCAGGCTCCACTTGTGTAGAAAGTTCTCTCGCCGGGGGAAGAATCATGGAGCCTGATTTATTTTAGGTCAGACTTCCTTACCTGTCCTTTTTGCCTCAGATCAGCTGAAGGAGGGGTGCAAAGGGGCCTTCCCCCCACCACCCAGAGGAGGGCCGGCTGGCTAAGTGAGCAGTGTCTCAGCGTTCTTTCTCCTTGGTTGTTAATGAATCAATGAAACATGTGCTTTTAAAGCCATCAAAATACATAGCTTTGTAGCTGAGTGAGGAATGTTGGAACCTGGTGGTGAAATACGAGAAGAATCGGAATGTCTGCAGGTCGAGGGTTTGGTTTAAATTCCTCGTGGGACAAGCCTGCGTCTTGGTGGCTGACAGCTGAGAGCAGAATGCAGCAGGGCAGCGGGCTGGCAGGGGGCCGGGCTGCTCTCACTCTTAAAGGCTCCTGTGATGCTCGGAGGGAGGCAGGTGGGCACCAGGGTGTCCGCGGCTGCAGGGGTGTCTGAGACGCTCTCCTCTTCCTGTGTCTGGGGTCCACCTGCATTTCTCCAGACACCGTCGACTGCCTCGGCTTCACTGTGGAGGGCCGTCCTGGGAGGTGGAAGTGCTTTCTCATCTTAATTCACATGATGCTTTGAAATGTCTGTAACATCTTACATTACTTCAGGAACTCACCTGCCCCCATTATCAGCACCGCATGACCTGGCAGGGCCCTCAGAGGTGGGCAGACCAACCCTGTCAGCACCTGCGCAGACCAGCATGTTGTTGCCACTGTTCACGGAGGGCGTAGGGTAGGCTCCCGGCGCAGGGGTAGCTGAGGACCGGACCGTCCAGGGGTTGAACGAGGGCAGAAATGGGGAGCCCGTGCCCTTTGGTGGTGGCCCAGCCCCGTTGCTGGGCTCCTTGTGAGGGGAGCCCGTCCCGCTGGTGGCACCCCCCGGACCCTGGGAGGGCCCCTGCTCGGGGCCTGACACAGAGCCAGCAGCCCCTCGAGGACAGGCAGCATCGCTGGTGGGACCCCTGCCGCCACAGGAGCCGGCACGTCTTGTCCCTTCACAGTGTGCAAACTCCAGGTGGTTTAAAATGGCAGAATAGCCTGCTTACACCGTTCTAACTGAGAACGAGAGGGAACCCACACATCGGACCCAGTGGTAAACTCCAGACCAGGATGCCATGGTTCACACATCAGAGCCAGCTCGTGAGGTTGACAGGAGCGTGCTCGGGTCACCCCAGGCCGTGACGGGGTCTCTCTCCGACTCCGGGCCACGCGACCATGGCTGAAGTAACCAGCGCTCCCAGTTCTGGACTTTAAAGACTAAGGAGCTTTTACAGCAGAGGAGCAAATGGATGGTGTGTTTACTGTGAGTGTGGAGTTGCACGTCGACCCCTCAGATCCGGACTGCAGCTTGTGGGCTGGGAGGCCGCCTCTCCCCAGGGGCACGCTGGACGCCTGCCGGCCGGCCCAGGATGCATTCTGTTTGGGTTCTGGCAGGCCCGCCTTGCACAGGATGCATAGGACGTGCATAGTGAACATGTGGGGGTGAACAGATGCTCGAGTTCTCCTTCCCTTGCCCAGACTGTCCCTTTTGAGTCTGAACCATTTCCCAGTGCAAAGCCCCGCCACTCCTGTGGTGCAGGGTGAAACGTGCCAGGAAGCGGGGCTCCTCGGGGTTGAGGAAAGGAGCGGGGCCTGAGCCTGAGGTCGCACCACAGGCCCTGTGCCCACAGCACCGGGGACCCTCTGCTGGGGATAATGGTGCCCACCTGTGGCTCTTCCTGTGCCTTGAAGACCGCGGTGCTTGTGGAGGACAATGAAGCGCGTCTGAGACCCAAGAAACGCCGAATTTCCATCATTATTGCTCCAGATTTTCAGTGCAGTTAACAGTAAGACTTTTAAAAGAAGTACTATTGTGTTTTAGGGTTTCCCAGGTGGCTTATGGATAAAGCATTCACCTGCAGTGCAGGAGACACGGGTTCGATCCCTGGGCCAGAAAGGAGGAGGGCACGACGGCCGCTCCAGTGTCCTTGCCGGGGTCCCACGGACAGCGCGGCCTGGCGGGCGGCAGGGCACGGGGTCGCGGCGAGTCAGGACGACTGCAGTGACGGAGCTCGCACGCCGTTTTCTAGTGCTGCCCAGAAGCTCGTGTGAATGAATATTGAACACATCTGAGTTTTACAAAGACTAATTAATTTGCATAAAGAGCACATGATTTCTGTTACAACACAATTATATTACAAACAATGACTGAATTTGCATAATCTCATATAACACTATAGTAATAACAATTAATTTGACTTGAAAAGGCAAGTGTAACAGAAATAGAGAATACCTCCTTATAGCTAGTTTGCATGATTGAATATGTGGATTAAAATATATTATGCTATATTTTCATTTTACATCCTGTTGTAATGACAGGGTTATCACAGATAAAAGCTAGAGCCACTTTTTTTTTTCATTTTTTTTTTAATTTTATTTTTTTATTCTTTATTTTAAAGATTTTACAGAGTTTTGTTGTTCACCAACATGTATGTTCCCAGATCATTCATATGCATATCCCTGGACCCTTCCCCCACCCAGATCCCCCCCCTCCCACCCCTCCAGACCGTTGCCCCAAGTGATTGTAGGCACTCCTATTCCCTTAGCACAATGACCATAGCTATCTTTTCCACACATGCCAGTATAAGTTTCGATGTTACTTCCTCTATGCGTCTACTTTTCAGCTAAAATGCATGAACCTGTCTTAATCTAGCCAAAGAGTTTATTTAGGAACATGCATTAAAATTTTAAATTAAAATCAAATTTCCATGGTTTTATATTATCATCCATTTTACCACTTTTCCTGGTGGCTCAGTCAGTAAAGAATCTGCCTACAGTGCAGGAGACTTGGGTTCAAGCCCTGGGCTGGAAAGATCGCCTGGAGAAGGGAATAACAACCCACTCCAGTATTCTTGCCTGGAAAATCCCATGGACAGAGAGAGGAGTTTGGCGGCCTACAGCCAATGGGTCGCCAAGAGTTGGACATGACTTAACAACTAAATCACCACTAATTTTTTTGTTAGGACTAAAAGTGTCTGTAAAAGGGACAACATTTCATTTAATTGGAAAGTTTTTTTAAATTAGCCTTTTTTAGAAACGATAGAGACAGAGATAGACAGAAATACCCATCTGTAGATCTCACCTAATGGGCAGTGGTGGCTTTCTGGGCAAAGTCTCAGTGTAAATAGTAAGTTTATTAGTTACCTGAAACCATACGCTTACATTTAGTTGTATAAAGACTGTATTTTATCATCAACAAAATTTAATAGTAGTTAATGACTAGAACTAATATTAACAATTGACATTAAATATTTACTTGGACTTTAAAGAATGCCACTGTTGAAAGAATAGCTTATGACTTGGTTTCCAATATTTAACCAAAGACTTACAAAATAAAAACAAATCTAGGTGAGAATGCGCTCTGCATGGCCCTCGGGCGGTCGCTGCCCTCGCTGCAGCTGGGCCGGCTGCGGAGTTCTGGCTGCGCCTGTGGGCGCCTTCAGCAGAGACCCCGAGGGGCTCTGAGAGCAGGACGTGGAGCCCGCACAGCACGCCTGCTCACGCGGCTTTATTTTAAAGATTTTACAGAGTTTTGTTGTTCACCAACATGTATGTTCCCAGATCATTCATATGCATATCCCTGGACCCTTCCCCCACCTAGTTCCCCTCCTCCCACCCCTCCAGACCGTTGCCCCAAGTGATTGTAGGCACTCCTATTCCCTTAGCACAATGACCATAGCTATCTTTTCCACACATGCCAGTATAAGTTTCGATGTTACTTCCTCTATGCGTCTACTTTTCAGCTAAAATGCATGAACCTGTCTTAATCTAGCCAAAGAGTTTATTTAGGAACATGCATTAAAATTTTAAATTAAAATCAAATTTCCATGGTTTTATATTATCATCCATTTTACCACTTTTCCTGGTGGCTCAGTCAGTAAAGAATCTGCCTACAGTGCAGGAGACTTGGGTTCAAGCCCTGGGCTGGAAAGATCGCCTGGAGAAGGGAATAACAACCCACTCCAGTATTCTTGCCTGGAAAATCCCATGGACAGAGAGAGGAGTTTGGCGGCCTACAGCCAATGGGTCGCCAAGAGTTGGACATGACTTAACAACTAAATCACCACTAATTTTTTTGTTAGGACTAAAAGTGTCTGTAAAAGGGACAACATTTCATTTAATTGGAAAGTTTTTTTAAATTAGCCTTTTTTAGAAACGATAGAGACAGAGATAGACAGAAATACCCATCTGTAGATCTCACCTAATGGGCAGTGGTGGCTTTCTGGGCAAAGTCTCAGTGTAAATAGTAAGTTTATTAGTTACCTGAAACCATACGCTTACATTTAGTTGTATAAAGACTGTATTTTATCATCAACAAAATTTAATAGTAGTTAATGACTAGAACTAATATTAACAATTGACATTAAATATTTACTTGGACTTTAAAGAATGCCACTGTTGAAAGAATAGCTTATGACTTGGTTTCCAATATTTAACCAAAGACTTACAAAATAAAAACAAATCTAGGTGAGAATGCGCTCTGCATGGCCCTCGGGCGGTCGCTGCCCTCGCTGCAGCTGGGCCGGCTGCGGAGTTCTGGCTGCGCCTGTGGGCGCCTTCAGCAGAGACCCCGAGGGGCTCTGAGAGCAGGACGTGGAGCCCGCACAGCACGCCTGCTCACGCGGCAAGACGGGGGTCGCCGGCAGAGTGTGGGAGCCTGGGGTCCTGTTTTCACTGGGGTCAGCGAGGGGCTGGGGTTTCCAGGGATCACTCTTTCTTGGTGGATTTGAGCATAACAACGGGAGTTTAAAGCCCAGGAAGAGCAAAAACAGTGGCCCAAGTGGTCCGTTACTGAAACCAGCCCAGATCTCTAAAGCCCAGGGGCCCGGGAGTGGGATCCTGGCTCTGTCGGTGTGGACGGCAGGGTGTTGTGAGGAGCTGGGCTCCTCGGGCTGCCTGGGTGAGCAGAGCTGAAGTCAGGCACTTGCATTAAAGAAAAAGCAACTGCCCGGGTTTACACGGCAGAATACGTTACATGTGGTGCACATTTGTTCAGTCTTGTTAAAAGGAGTTTTCTTCTGCTTCTATGATAATAGAAAAGTTAAGTGGAAGTAGGCTGTAGAGATTATACTCAGACTGCACAATCCAAAGGTTTTCTTTCCTTTATTATTCTGGGAACATTCTCTTTAATTAAAACAGTCTGTGTAAATCTGTTCCTAAGAAAGAGGGGGAAATCCCAAGAGACTTCTGGAATTGCTTTTTTATTGTCGGTGTCGACTTAATGAACAGTGGGAATCAGACTTTGCACATGTGCAATGTAGTCCATCATTTGTGCTTCTCAGTAAACATGGCTCTGTGTTTGAAAAGTAACTCGCTTAACGTGCTGAAGACCGCTGAACATGTAGCTTCATGGGAGGGGCTTGTGCTGTGCTGTTGGCGCTTCCTCACACAGTGTACACACGTGCACAGGCACGTGCACACAGACACACACGTGCTCACATCCACACACATCCACACATGCGTGCATGTGCACAGCTGTGCACACATGCACACACTTGCCCCAGACTCCCACACGCACACACATCCACATGCACACTCATGTTTACACATGCTGACACATCCTCACACACGCACACATTCATACATGTGCACACATGCACACTCGCCCCAGACTCCCCCCCCACACATCCACATGCACGCTCACCCGTTTACACGTGCTCCCACACCCTCACACCTGCATACACAGTGCCCGTTGCTGCAGACCCTGCTTCAGCTGCCGCCGCCGGGGAGTGAGGTCCCTGAGTCTCTTAACACTGTCGCCTTTTACATCCTCCCCTTAAATGAGGGCTGGGGTTTCCAGGGATCACTCTTTCTTGGTGGATTTGAGCATAACAACGGGAGTTTAAAGCCCAGGAAGAGCAAAAACAGTGGCCCAAGTGGTCCGTTACTGAAACCAGCCCAGATCTCTAAAGCCCAGGGGCCCGGGAGTGGGATCCTGGCTCTGTCGGTGTGGACGGCAGGGTGTTGTGAGGAGCTGGGCTCCTCGGGCTGCCTGGGTGAGCAGAGCTGAAGTCAGGCACTTGCATTAAAGAAAAAGCAACTGCCCGGGTTTACACGGCAGAATACGTTACATGTGGTGCACATTTGTTCAGTCTTGTTAAAAGGAGTTTTCTTCTGCTTCTATGATAATAGAAAAGTTAAGTGGAAGTAGGCTGTAGAGATTATACTCAGACTGCACAATCCAAAGGTTTTCTTTCCTTTATTATTCTGGGAACATTCTCTTTAATTAAAACAGTCTGTGTAAATCTGTTCCTAAGAAAGAGGGGGAAATCCCAAGAGACTTCTGGAATTGCTTTTTTATTGTCGGTGTCGACTTAATGAACAGTGGGAATCAGACTTTGCACATGTGCAATGTAGTCCATCATTTGTGCTTCTCAGTAAACATGGCTCTGTGTTTGAAAAGTAACTCGCTTAACGTGCTGAAGACCGCTGAACATGTAGCTTCATGGGAGGGGCTTGTGCTGTGCTGTTGGCGCTTCCTCACACAGTGTACACACGTGCACAGGCACGTGCACACAGACACACACGTGCTCACATCCACACACATCCACACATGCGTGCATGTGCACAGCTGTGCACACATGCACACACTTGCCCCAGACTCCCACACGCACACACATCCACATGCACACTCATGTTTACACATGCTGACACATCCTCACACACGCACACATTCATACATGTGCACACATGCACACTCGCCCCAGACTCCCCCCCCACACATCCACATGCACGCTCACCCGTTTACACGTGCTCCCACACCCTCACACCTGCATACACAGTGCCCGTTGCTGCAGACCCTGCTTCAGCTGCCGCCGCCGGGGAGTGAGGTCCCTGAGTCTCTCTTAACACTGTCGCCCCTTTTACATCCCTGCAGCCGACCAGACAGGGATGTTGTTCGTAGGGGATGCCCTGCTCCAGGTCAGTGCTTGAACTTCAGCCCTCAGCTCCCTTGCATGTTAGTTCCGTTAGTTTTGAACTGAGACTCATCAATTATTATCCTCAAAAGTCTCAATTTGTCATCTTTGCAGGTAAACGGCATTAATGTAGAAAATGCAACCCACAAAGAAGTGGTAAGTGTGTGACCTTTTATTGCTTTTTCTCTTTTTTATTAGATATTCTCTAATTATTTTGTTCTCTGCGTCAGGGTGTTCGTAGACACAGAGCCTTAGAAAGGCTGAGGTTTAGGAAGTCGGGTTTCTCAGGCGCCTCGTGCCCTGTCCCACGGTGCGCCCAGGACGGCCTCTCGGATGCTGTGAACAGTAGACTTGGTGGCTCCTGTTTTGAAGGTTGGAGGGTTGAAGTTCAGGGAGTGGGGCCCCTCTGAGTGGCCCGAGTGGAGCCTTGTGAGGGCCCCTCTGACTTTCTGTGCTCGCTCACGTCGGAGGACATCTTGGGGCACTGCCTCCGGTGCATCTCTGGGACGCCAGGTGGGGATGTGGGGGTCACAGGCTCCACCCCAGCATCTTTCCAGATGTGAACCTTGACGACGGTTGGGCCAGGCACCCCAATGCACCATAGTAGAGTTGGTTACTGGGAGAAGAATTACTTTAACTTGCTGCATGCCTGGGGGAAAGATTCACGGGTGGGTTGACGCGTTTCTTGGATGTGCGGTTTTAGGTTTAGGTTCAAATGGATAATGTGCGTTTATACATTTGCTTCCTAAACCTAACATTTGTGTCACATATTAGTTTCTGCAGAAGTTTGCTTTCTTAAGGTGAGAAAACTACAGTACTTCAAAAGGAGACAGCGCATAGCTAGGTGACCTTATCCCAACCCCGGGGAAGTGCAAAGCATTCATCTAAAAGAAAACTTCTGAGTAAAAGATGCGTGAACTCAATACATGATGCTATTCCAGTATTTTATTGATACAGGTATACTTTAGGACCAAATTGTCGGATCTTAAGTCGACAGTCTGATGTGAAACAAAACGCGAGTAGGTCCCGTTGGAGTCTCTCTTAACACTGTCGCCCCTTTTACATCCCTGCAGCCGACCAGACAGGGATGTTGTTCGTAGGGGATGCCCTGCTCCAGGTCAGTGCTTGAACTTCAGCCCTCAGCTCCCTTGCATGTTAGTTCCGTTAGTTTTGAACTGAGACTCATCAATTATTATCCTCAAAAGTCTCAATTTGTCATCTTTGCAGGTAAACGGCATTAATGTAGAAAATGCAACCCACAAAGAAGTGGTAAGTGTGTGACCTTTTATTGCTTTTTCTCTTTTTTATTAGATATTCTCTAATTATTTTGTTCTCTGCGTCAGGGTGTTCGTAGACACAGAGCCTTAGAAAGGCTGAGGTTTAGGAAGTCGGGTTTCTCAGGCGCCTCGTGCCCTGTCCCACGGTGCGCCCAGGACGGCCTCTCGGATGCTGTGAACAGTAGACTTGGTGGCTCCTGTTTTGAAGGTTGGAGGGTTGAAGTTCAGGGAGTGGGGCCCCTCTGAGTGGCCCGAGTGGAGCCTTGTGAGGGCCCCTCTGACTTTCTGTGCTCGTCTACGTCGGAGGACATCTTGGGGCACTGCCTCCGGTGCATCTCTGGGACGCCAGGTGGGGATGTGGGGGTCACAGGCTCCACCCCAGCATCTTTCCAGATGTGAACCTTGACGACGGTTGGGCCAGGCACCCCAATGCACCATAGTAGAGTTGGTTACTGGGAGAAGAATTACTTTAACTTGCTGCATGCCTGGGGGAAAGATTCACGGGTGGGTTGACGCGTTTCTTGGATGTGCGGTTTTAGGTTTAGGTTCAAATGGATAATGTGCGTTCATACATTTGCTTCCTAAACCTAACATTTGTGTCACATATTAGTTTCTGCAGAAGTTTGCTTTCTTAAGGTGAGAAAACTACAGTACTTCAAAAGGAGACAGCGCATAGCTAGGTGACCTTATCCCAACCCCGGGGAAGTGCAAAGCATTCATCTAAAAGAAAACTTCTGAGTAAAAGATGCGTGAACTCAATACATGATGCTATTCCAGTATTTTATTGATACAGGTATACTTTAGGACCAAATTGTCGGATCTTAAGTCGACAGTCTGATGTGAAACAAAAGCCATGTTTGGGTCAGCACTGCTGAGGATACACACAGTCTCAGCTTTGCAGGTTCACGAAGTTCATAAACATATTAAATTTGTAAAAGACCTCTTAAGCCACACAGTTTTATACCCTCAGTTCTCAGGGTAAATTCTAGCTTCAATGAATACTAATAGGAAAAAAGGTCATTTCTGCTCAACAGAGAAGATCCACAAAATGAACCTTACCCTACATGTTGTCTCCTGCTCTGGAAAAGCCTTACTACTTCAGGGTGATGAAAAGGTGTTTATGTCCCTCTATTTAATGCACCCTGTGTGCTCATCCACATCAACATGTAGCACTGTAGCAGGCCTGGCAGAGAGGAAATTTTCCTTAATTTATTGAACACATTCTGAGACCTCTCGCCATTCAGAGAGGAAGGAGAGTTGGCGTTTGGAAAATCGCATAGTCTGACCTGCGTGCAGAGGCTGGCGGTGCTAGGGAGGAGCTGACGCTGGGGCCCCCGCCCCACATGCCTGTGCAGCCTGGACCCCCCCAGCAGACCCCAGGCCGACATCCAGTGCGGCCAGGACGGGGTCAGTGCTTGGTCTTGAAGGGTCTCAGGATGAGAAATGGTACAGAACTTCATTTTGGGGCAACATGGTCAGAATTTTTTTTCAAAATCTCGAATGCTAAATTAACTTACAGTCCAGTACGGCAGTCCCAAGTCTCAGGTGCTATGAAAGTCATTGATGAAAAAAATGCTCTAATCAATAAAAGTGAGTGGCCTCTTTTTCCCGTCAAAATGCGCAGCTGCTCTGTTACTGCTCGGGTCTCGGGGCGGACCCCGAATCCTGCTGTGCGGCCCCACTCCCAGCACCCGTGGTCGCTCAGCAGACTGAGTCTGCGTTTGGTAGAAGGTGTCCTACAGGAACCGAGGCTGGGCTGCTTGGTTCTCCAGGGATGTGTGGGGGGTGTACACGCGCACACACGTGTGCAGAGCTGCACGGCAGAAGCAGTGGGTGAACCTGACCGTGGAGAGAGTCACAAATCCCAGACTCCGGCTCTCCAGGTGACGCCCAGGTCTTCAATGTAAAACTCCGTGAGCTGCGGTCAGGGAGACTCCTGTGGTGGCCGTCCCCTCCTTGCATGTGCCCCCCTCGTGGCACCACACCCAGGGCACGGCACAGGGTCCTTCTCTGCAGGAGTGCTTTTGTCAGAGTCACTGGGGCCACTTGCCTGAGGAGACACGTGGCCCGCTGCTCTTGTCAGCTGCCAGGGGCTGAGGTCACGGGCTGTTGTCTTTGGGGCCTCGGGGGGGCGGAGGGCGGTCCCAGACGAGCCTCCGGCTGCTGATGAGTCTGAGCAAAGCGTCCATCTCGCGGTCACCGTGCTCGTCCGGGTATTTGACAGAGGTTTTGAACTCTTCCCCCCCCCCCCGGGCATGGACAGCAGCCTGACTTTGGAAAGACACCCCGGGATCATTTTATCCTGTGTCTGCAGCCACGTCCACCCAGCAAGAGAAGAGGGAGGGGTGGCTGGTGTGGACCAGCCTCAGGGCTCCCAGTGCACGACAGGCCTGGGAAAAGGAGGAAGTGGAGGAAAGGCCTGAGTCACGAGGTTCGATGGGGGAAGAGACCCCACAGCCCCCGGAGGCAGGAAGCTGTGGACATAGGCCTTGGGGGAGATGATGGGCCGGGGAGGGGGGCCTTTGCCCGTCTGACCTGGGCTGGGGTGTTCAGCGAGGTTTCACAGGCTGAAGCAAAGAGGAGAACGTCAGGGTCTGGGGACACGGGAACACCCCAGGTGACAGAAGAGGCGTTCCTCTGGCTTTCCTGGCAGGAGCAGGTCACCAGCAGGTGTGTGCAGGTGAGGGCCGGGCTGGGTGTCCGGCCCTGGGCCTGAGGTCATGTGGAGGCATGGAGGACGCGCTCAGTGAGATGAGGGGGGAACACAGCAGCTTCTCGCTCCTGGGCTTTGTCTGCTGCGTCTGGATCACGTCCGCCTCAAGGTCGGCAAACACGCTGGACGTTCAAAGCCAGGCCTGGAGCCAGAGTGGTGAGCTGTCTGTAACTGCAGGTGAAGGGCCTGGGCCTGGGGGCGGCGACCTTGCAGCCGAGAAAGGCGAGCTCGGTTTCTCCAGATGAAAATACCATCTTGACTCTGAAGCTCGTGTTTTCAGTCGGCAGTGTCACGGCTGATCCGCTGGGCGTGTTCCGGTGTCTGGCAATGGGGCGATCGGTACTTCTGCTGGGTCTCATGCAACTTCAGTTTCGGGCTGGGGCGTGCAGAGGGGCTGGGAGCCCGGCCTTGGACCTGGGCTGACGGCGCCTGTGTGGGGGTGAGAGGCAGGGCGTGTGCCTGGGACACACAGCTTCCCCTGTCACCCCAGGGGCGGCCTGCAGAGCGTCCAGAGTTTCAGGGGAACTGAGTGAGCACTGACTTTTGGAGAGGCGGGCCAAGTGGGCAGCGACGGGCTGTTTCCTGCGGTCCCTCTGTGGCGGTGAAGGCTGTCCTTGGTCACACTGACTGACAGCTGCGTCTTCGGAGAAACGCAGGGGCAACGTGACTGTCACTGTCCTTTGTCCCACGGACAGGTGCGTCTTCTGAGAAACGCTGGGGACGACGTGACCCTCACTGTTGAGTATCTCAGGGAAGCGCCGTCGTTTCTGAAGCTCCCGTTAGGTAAGGGGCAGGGGTTCCTGGGGATCAGCAACTTCCTCCTCATGTGTGATTCGTCTAAATGTCCGCGGACAGGCCTGCAGGTCGTCCCCTGAGCGCGCGCTCCCGGGAGGAGCGGCGTGGGCGGCGCCTGGGCCCAGCGCGTTCCTGGGACGAGCGGCCCCGCGACGGGGGCGCTGCGGAGGCGGGGCGCTCCAGGCCCGGGAGGCTGTGCGCCTCGTGGCCCTGCAGAGGGTGGACGCAGAGGGTGGACGCAGAGGCCGGCCCGAAAGCACCGGCTGGCGTTCTAAGGGTGTAAAGGAGCGTAGCCTCGCTCCTAGAGCGGCTCTCTGACGGCAGCATTGGCGCGAAGCCGCGTGGACGCGGCGGAGCCCTTTGAGCGGGTGGCAGCTCCGCGGTGGGTCCTGTGCTTGAAGGGAGCTGGGGTGACCGGGCAGCGGCTTCCTCTGAACTGCACCAGCTGCTTCGAGAGTGAGCCTGTACATGTGTTCATGGCTTTTCAAGAAGCAAATCGAGATCACAGAGGTAATGACACCGTATCTGCTCGTTTTCCTCGTCTGTGAATGGGTGATGATGACCCCAGAGGCGTGTGTGTCCAAGGAGTCACTCCAACAGCATTGCGAGGCTTCCGGCTCCTTCCTGCCCCCCACGTGGGGACACTGGTGCTCCCAGACCTCCAGGCCGGCTGCTGGGGTTGGGCAGGACAGAATGGGGAAGGCTGGGGCCCCTGCTGAAGCCCGGCAGTCATTCCAGACGTCAGTCAGTAGAGTCAGAGTTTTTATCATTTTCCAAGAAAGTGGGGAGTCTGGATTTTTAATGCAGTGTCTTGGTTTTGATCAAACAAAACCTATGTGCAGGTCAGCCTCACCTTCCCAGCTGGTCTGGTATTTTTACTGGCTGTCCTTCCTGCGGTCCCTCTGTGGCGGTGAAGGCTGTCCTTGGTCACACTGACTGACAGCTGCGTCTTCGGAGAAACGCAGGGGCAACGTGACTGTCACTGTCCTTTGTCCCACGGACAGGTGCGTCTTCTGAGAAACGCTGGGGACGACGTGACCCTCACTGTTGAGTATCTCAGGGAAGCGCCGTCGTTTCTGAAGCTCCCGTTAGGTAAGGGGCAGGGGTTCCTGGGGATCAGCAACTTCCTCCTCATGTGTGATTCGTCTAAATGTCCGCGGACAGGCCTGCAGGTCGTCCCCTGAGCGCGCGCTCCCGGGAGGAGCGGCGTGGGCGGCGCCTGGGCCCAGCGCGTTCCTGGGACGAGCGGCCCCGCGACGGGGGCGCTGCGGAGGCGGGGCGCTCCAGGCCCGGGAGGCTGTGCGCCTCGTGGCCCTGCAGAGGGTGGACGCAGAGGGTGGACGCAGAGGCCGGCCCGAAAGCACCGGCTGGCGTTCTAAGGGTGTAAAGGAGCGTAGCCTCGCTCCTAGAGCGGCTCTCTGACGGCAGCATTGGCGCGAAGCCGCGTGGACGCGGCGGAGCCCTTTGAGCGGGTGGCAGCTCCGCGGTGGGTCCTGTGCTTGAAGGGAGCTGGGGTGACCGGGCAGCGGCTTCCTCTGAACTGCACCAGCTGCTTCGAGAGTGAGCCTGTACATGTGTTCATGGCTTTTCAAGAAGCAAATCGAGATCACAGAGGTAATGACACCGTATCTGCTCGTTTTCCTCGTCTGTGAATGGGTGATGATGACCCCAGAGGCGTGTGTGTCCAAGGAGTCACTCCAACAGCATTGCGAGGCTTCCGGCTCCTTCCTGCCCCCCACGTGGGGACACTGGTGCTCCCAGACCTCCAGGCCGGCTGCTGGGGTTGGGCAGGACAGAATGGGGAAGGCTGGGGCCCCTGCTGAAGCCCGGCAGTCATTCCAGACGTCAGTCAGTAGAGTCAGAGTTTTTATCATTTTCCAAGAAAGTGGGGAGTCTGGATTTTTAATGCAGTGTCTTGGTTTTGATCAAACAAAACCTATGTGCAGGTCAGCCTCACCTTCCCAGCTGGTCTGGTATTTTTACTGAATGTCACTTATCCCCCAGTAGTTGGCTTTTGAAGATTAACGTTGGCTTTGGAACATGTCAAGCTAACAGAAAACCCTTGAGCCAGGCTGGCACCAGCTTTGACCCTCGACGGTCCACTGGGACCTTCCCGCCGCCCAGTTTGAGAACAGGAGATGTGGGCTCACTGGTTTCCCCTTGAGGTCGCTGACGGGGTTGAGGGAAGCAACGGTGAGCCTGACCACCGTGTACCTGGGTCCTGGGGCACTGGCGCCCAGTCTGGCATTCCGCAGGGGGTCCGGACACGTGATCGTGGCCACTCCTCTGTCCTGGCCCAGTGAGCGCTGGGCTCCTGAGCGGGAGGGGAAGGTGGGTGGAGCCCCACCCATCCCGCCGCCCCAGGCGCGTCCAGGCCCACAGTGGAGGGCAGCGTGGCAGAGTGGGACCAGGACCCCGTGCGGCTGGAGGGACGTGGGGTCTCCTTTCTGTCCCTGAACTTCCTGAGGAGAGGGTGGAGGTCCCTGGACGCACGTTGATTTGGACGCGTGGTTCACCCGGGACCCACACTCCAGGCCCAGCCGCAGCTCCCTGCTGAGCCCGAGCTGCTTCCTCTCTTTATAAGTATCACTCTTCTCAAACCTCCCTGGTTTGTCTTCCTGTTTTTCACTAATGCAACTTGCGGTGAAAGATAACCAGAAAGTGTCAAACAAGTAATCTCAGAATTATCATCAGAAAGTTAAGAATAACTTGTAGGAAATCAGCATCACTATCTAAAGCCGCTGTCTGTTTGGACCTGGAGCAGCCCTGGCAGAAGGCTGGTCCCGCCTTCCTTCTTCTGAGCTTCCCGCGGGATGCAGATGGGCAGCCTTGTGGTGGAGTGAGCGGCCGGCGCTGGCTGCATAGCCCCTACCAGGCACCTTCTCCCCGCACCCAGGCACCCAGGCTTGTCCGGGGATCTGCTTAGGGGACCTAAGATCTACCACATAGTCTCTGTTTCATTGCAGGGTCCCCAGGACCGTCCAGTGAGCCGGGCAGCAGGACCTGCTCGCCCTCTTCGGCAGCGGCTTGCATCTGAACGGAGCCTCCAGCAACACAGTAAGCCTGCTTCTCCTCCTCTCTGGGTTGATCTGGTGCTCCCAGGGAGAGTTACAAAGGTCCTCCCTGCCCAGGGCAGTAGTTGGCTTTTGAAGATTAACGTTGGCTTTGGAACATGTCAAGCTAACAGAAAACCCTTGAGCCAGGCTGGCACCAGCTTTGACCCTCGACGGTCCACTGGGACCTTCCCGCCGCCCAGTTTGAGAACAGGAGATGTGGGCTCACTGGTTTCCCCTTGAGGTCGCTGACGGGGTTGAGGGAAGCAACGGTGAGCCTGACCACCGTGTACCTGGGTCCTGGGGCACTGGCGCCCAGTCTGGCATTCCGCAGGGGGTCCGGACACGTGATCGTGGCCACTCCTCTGTCCTGGCCCAGTGAGCGCTGGGCTCCTGAGCGGGAGGGGAAGGTGGGTGGAGCCCCACCCATCCCGCCGCCCCAGGCGCGTCCAGGCCCACAGTGGAGGGCAGCGTGGCAGAGTGGGACCAGGACCCCGTGCGGCTGGAGGGACGTGGGGTCTCCTTTCTGTCCCTGAACTTCCTGAGGAGAGGGTGGAGGTCCCTGGACGCACGTTGATTTGGACGCGTGGTTCACCCGGGACCCACACTCCAGGCCCAGCCGCAGCTCCCTGCTGAGCCCGAGCTGCTTCCTCTCTTTATAAGTATCACTCTTCTCAAACCTCCCTGGTTTGTCTTCCTGTTTTTCACTAATGCAACTTGCGGTGAAAGATAACCAGAAAGTGTCAAACAAGTAATCTCAGAATTATCATCAGAAAGTTAAGAATAACTTGTAGGAAATCAGCATCACTATCTAAAGCCGCTGTCTGTTTGGACCTGGAGCAGCCCTGGCAGAAGGCTGGTCCCGCCTTCCTTCTTCTGAGCTTCCCGCGGGATGCAGATGGGCAGCCTTGTGGTGGAGTGAGCGGCCGGCGCTGGCTGCATAGCCCCTACCAGGCACCTTCTCCCCGCACCCAGGCACCCAGGCTTGTCCGGGGATCTGCTTAGGGGACCTAAGATCTACCACATAGTCTCTGTTTCATTCGCAGGGTCCCCAGGACCGTCCAGTGAGCCGGGCAGCAGGACCTGCTCGCCCCTCTTCGGCAGCGGCTTGCATCTGAACGGAGCCTCCAGCAACACAGTAAGCCTGCTTCTCCTCCTCTCTCTGGGTTGATCTGGTGCTCCCAGGGGAGAGTTACAAAGGTCCTCCCTGCCCAGGGCAGAGGGAGGCTTAAGGCAGGTCCAGGACATGCTACTGTGGGCATTGTGCCCACGTGAACGCCTGGTCCTTCCTCGTGGGGTGCTGTCAGCTCCTGACCCACAGTATCCCACCAGAGGCCTGTGTGTGTAGTTTTGAGGCAGGGTCTGGAGTTCTGTTCTGACTCTCCCTGGAGCCCGGGGATGGGGCCGCTGGGTGTGTTCCTGGAAGCCTCCTCCAGGCTTGCAGGAGAGCAGCTCCCTCCTGAGTTGATGCAATCACGGGGAAGAGTGATGCTGTGCATTAACAGTGAGTTTCCATCGTCCTCCAGATCCGCACCTTCCCAGGAAAACCAGAGTTAAGCAAAAGGGAGAGAAGGCGCAGGGGGCCAGGTCTGGAGGCGCTGGGCTGGGTGGGCTCAGAGAAGAGCCCGCGGCCAGGCTGTAGGCTCGCCGCCCACTGAGTGGTTAGTGGGTGTGAGTCAGAATCCTGTGAGAGGTTTGAAAATATTTTCTTAGAAATCATACTAAGCCGCACCTTCTCACACCCAGCCACCTGCCTGCAGGCACAGCCAGAAGAGCGATTCGTGTGGGTACAGTCCATAATTGGGGCACCATTCTTTCCCCTTTTTAACCCTTTATTACAGGTCTTGATACTTTTAAATTACATTCCGAGTCTACGTGAGTTATGAGGCAGAAGAGTAAACCAAATGCCCATCAACTCACAAACCAATGGTTAGAACATTGTCACCGGCTTCCATGCCACCTGTGGTCACTCCTGTATCCCATTGTCTGTCCTGCCCAACGTAAACATTATCCTGAATGTTGGACTTCTCTCTGCCTTGATTTTTTAAAAAAACATCTATCAGTATGTCTAGATCCGTAAAATAAACCATTTCACTCTATCTTGAGCCTCATTTATGGGCTGTTGTTCCTGCACAGTCTCCTGGGTGGCGTCTTTCTGCCTACTGTTATGTTTGGAGATCTGCCATGTTGTTGCGTGCGAGCTTGGTGGCTTTCCTTTCCCGCTACGGCATTTAACTGTGTGAGGAGACTACAGCTGACCGAGCGTCACGAACACCTGGCTTTGTTTCTTGGTTTTCTCTCGTCCATGTCCCTGGAGCCAGGGCTCCGTGAACATGTGTGTACTCATGCCTTGGCTGCAGGCTCAGAGCTGGCATCTCTGGGCACAGACGGTGCCAATGTCTGGTTTTCAGGACGGTGACGGCCTCTCTTCCTGGGTGGCGCTCCAGGTCCCCTCTGGCCGCAGCCGCAGCTCCTCGGGGCTCACCTTCTCAAGCACACGCGTGTGCTGCGGCCATGCCCAGGTGGGCTGAGGAGGTCCCCCTCCTCTCCCCGGCGTGCAGCGCGTTCGCCCTCGGCCGGGACCAGGCGTGTCTTCTTGACCCTGGGACGCTCCGCAGCTGCTGGGACGAGGGCCCTGTTGGTCCCGTCGCAGATCCCTGCTCCCAGTGCACAGCGTGGTTTTCGTCTTATCTGCGCCGCCTTTTGATACGTAAGAGTGGCTCTGTGTAGCCAAGTGTGTCTGAGTCTTCCTGGGAGTTTGTGGTTTTAGGATCTTGGTAAGAAACCTTTTCTTATCCTAACCTCAGAAAGCTGTTTCCTTGTGTTTTTCTCCTGAGTATTTTTAAGCTTTGTTTTTTCCTTTCACTCACCTGGGTGACCGTTGTGCCGACGCAGGTCCTCGGCCGCTGGGACCCTGCACACGTTTCCTGACTGTCGAGGCCAGGGCCAGACCCACTGGGCTCAGTCACTGTCTTCAGACTGAGGCCTGTCCCTGTAGGCCCGGCTCCCTCGTGGCGTCCCAGGTCTCCACACCTTTCCTTTCCTTCCCTCTCACTCGCCCTCTCCTCGGGACGAGAATCCACTGTTGGGTGAGCAGTGAATGACCACAAGGATTTGGTCTTTGGAAGACTAGAGTCAACAGGGTCTCTGGCTTGGAGAATCAAGTGGACTCGGCTCTGCAGTCTGTTTTATCAAAGGAAATGAGCTGGAACCTTCCTCGGACCCTCGGGATCCGGGCAGTTTTCCTTGGCTGCACTTTTCAGATCCACGCAGCACTTTCCTGCTCCCAGGACCGGACATGAGGGCGCAGAATTATGTTTGGAGATCTGCCATGTTGTTGCGTGCGAGCTTGGTGGCTTTCCTTTCCCGCTACGGCATTTAACTGTGTGAGGAGACTACAGCTGACCGAGCGTCACGAACACCTGGCTTTGTTTCTTGGTTTTCTCTCGTCCATGTCCCTGGAGCCAGGGCTCCGTGAACATGTGTGTACTCATGCCTTGGCTGCAGGCTCAGAGCTGGCATCTCTGGGCACAGACGGTGCCAATGTCTGGTTTTCAGGACGGTGACGGCCTCTCTTCCTGGGTGGCGCTCCAGGTCCCCTCTGGCCGCAGCCGCAGCTCCTCGGGGCTCACCTTCTCAAGCACACGCGTGTGCTGCGGCCATGCCCAGGTGGGCTGAGGAGGTCCCCCTCCTCTCCCCGGCGTGCAGCGCGTTCGCCCTCGGCCGGGACCAGGCGTGTCTTCTTGACCCTGGGACGCTCCGCAGCTGCTGGGACGAGGGCCCTGTTGGTCCCGTCGCAGATCCCTGCTCCCAGTGCACAGCGTGGTTTTCGTCTTATCTGCGCCGCCTTTTGATACGTAAGAGTGGCTCTGTGTAGCCAAGTGTGTCTGAGTCTTCCTGGGAGTTTGTGGTTTTAGGATCTTGGTAAGAAACCTTTTCTTATCCTAACCTCAGAAAGCTGTTTCCTTGTGTTTTTCTCCTGAGTATTTTTAAGCTTTGTTTTTTCCTTTCACTCACCTGGGTGACCGTTGTGCCGACGCAGGTCCTCGGCCGCTGGGACCCTGCACACGTTTCCTGACTGTCGAGGCCAGGGCCAGACCCACTGGGCTCAGTCACTGTCTTCAGACTGAGGCCTGTCCCTGTAGGCCCGGCTCCCTCGTGGCGTCCCAGGTCTCCACACCTTTCCTTTCCTTCCCTCTCACTCGCCCTCTCCTCGGGACGAGAATCCACTGTTGGGTGAGCAGTGAATGACCACAAGGATTTGGTCTTTGGAAGACTAGAGTCAACAGGGTCTCTGGCTTGGAGAATCAAGTGGACTCGGCTCTGCAGTCTGTTTTATCAAAGGAAATGAGCTGGAACCTTCCTCGGACCCTCGGGATCCGGGCAGTTTTCCTTGGCTGCACTTTTCAGATCCACGCACAGCACTTTCCTGCTCCCAGGACCGGACATGAGGGCGCAGGAGGCGGAACTCAGAGCCTCCTTGTGATCGCAGGAGCCCTGGGGGCCGGTTCCTGGCGTGTTTGTGACCCTGCTTGTGGATGGGGAGCCCCGAGCACTCCGTGTGGACCCGGGGCCCTCCTGGCGGCAGCCTGTGTGCGGCAGCGTCCCTGTGTGCTCCCGGGACACCAGGCTGGTGCCCGCCCCCTGCCCGCGCGGCACCTCCTCGCCCGCCGGGAGCTTCACCCCGGGCTCCGCGCTCCCCTCCAGACCCAGGGCGACTCACGCAGCTTAGGCTCTGAGTGCATCCTCGCCGCGCCGCTGCTTTCGCGTCAGAATCCTGGCTGAGCGAGCGGCACAAGCAGCGGCTCCCTCGTGTCGGCACTGCGCCGCCCACGCTCCCCGAGCCTGCGCTCGCCGCCCTGCCGGTTGACCAGCGCTCGTGCCTCCTTCACAGAAGGAACGTGGAGGGTCGTCCCTGGGCGACGGCGGCCCTCAGCAGGTGCGCCTCGAGCCTGGGTGCTGACCTCGGGGGCCTCCAGGTGCCGGGGCCTCTGTTTCCCTGTGGTGGAGGCCGACTGAAGGGGGCCTGGTCAGTCTTCCTGCCAAAAATGAATAAAGACCTGCAATTCATTTATGATTATTTAGAGCAAATTATGATTGTAAACCCCTCGTTTTCTAAGTTAAAAATTTCAAAAGATTAACGCAAAAGACTAGGGTCATGCAAAGCACTGAGTATCTCAGAAGTGTACAGGAACAACATACTAGAGCACAAAAAAAATTTTGCAGGCGTTATAAGGAAACATAATTAAACTTATAAATGGTAATTGCAACTGAAAAGCAGAAGTGAAAAGAAAAATAATTAAACAAAATAAAATACATTTTAAAATATTAGACAAATATTAAAAAAAAAAAAATTAAAAGATAAAGCCTCTCCTCGGGACGAGAATCCACTGTTGGGTGAGCAGTGAATGCCCTTTCTTGGAGCTCAACAGGGTCTCTGGCTTGGAGAATCAAGTGGACTCGGCTCTGCAGTCTGTTTTATCAAAGGAAATGAGCTGGAACCTTCCTCGGACCCTCGGGATCCGGGCAGTTTTCCTTGGCTGCACTTTTCAGATCCACGCACAGCACTTTCCTGCTCCCAGGACCGGACATGAGGGCGCAGGAGGCGGAACTCAGAGCCTCCTTGTGATCGCAGGAGCCCTGGGGGCCGGTTCCTGGCGTGTTTGTGACCCTGCTTGTGGATGGGGAGCCCCGAGCACTCCGTGTGGACCCGGGGCCCTCCTGGCGGCAGCCTGTGTGCGGCAGCGTCCCTGGGTGCGCCCGGGACACCAGGCTGGTGCCCGCCCCCTGCCCGCGCGGCACCTCCTCGCCCGCCGGGAGCTTCACCCCGGGCTCCGCGCTCCCCTCCAGACCCAGGGCGACTCACGCAGCTTAGGCTCTGAGTGCATCCTCGCCGCGCCGCTGCTTTCGCGTCAGAATCCTGGCTGAGCGAGCGGCACAAGCAGCGGCTCCCTCGTGTCGGCACTGCGCCGCCCACGCTCCCCGAGCCTGCGCTCGCCGCCCTGCCGGTTGACCAGCGCTCGTGCCTCCTTCACAGAAGGAACGTGGAGGGTCGTCCCTGGGCGACGGCGGCCCTCAGCAGGTGCGCCTCGAGCCTGGGTGCTGACCTCGGGGGCCTCCAGGTGCCGGGGCCTCTGTTTCCCTGTGGTGGAGGCCGACTGAAGGGGGCCTGGTCAGTCTTCCTGCCAAAAATGAATAAAGACCTGCAATTCATTTATGATTATTTAGAGCAAATTATGATTGTAAACCCCTCGTTTTCTAAGTTAAAAATTTCAAAAGATTAACGCAAAAGACTAGGGTCATGCAAAGCACTGAGTATCTCAGAAGTGTACAGGAACAACATACTAGAGCACAAAAAAAATTTTGCAGGCGTTATAAGGAAACATAATTAAACTTATAAATGGTAATTGCAACTGAAAAGCAGAAGTGAAAAGAAAAATAATTAAACAAAATAAAATACATTTTAAAATATTAGACAAATATTTGGCAGAAACCAACAAAATTCTGTAGAGTGGTTATCTTTCAATTAAAAAATAAATAAAAATTTAAAATTAATTATAAAAATGTTAAACACGTAAATTAAACAATGACTTGAGTTTTCTAAATGGAAAGAGGGCTGGTCTCCCAGGCAGAGATAATGAATGAGTAAACGATATTTAATGGTTCAGTTAAACTATAAGCACAGACAGAGATGTATGCAGCTGTGGATTAACAGCTCAATGTGTGTTACAGCACCTGGTCAAACTGTAGCACATCACCAGACTTCCTTCCCTCCCCAAAAATTGCTATTGTTTTGACCTCAATTGTCGTAGATTCATTTTATCTATATTTGAGTTTCATGTGGAGTTATAGTCTTCTTTCTGACTTTGTTGCCAAAAGTCGATCTTAAAATCCACCAGCGACAGCACAGATCACTGATGAAGAAATAAATAATATTTTCAAAATTGTGGAGACAATAGCAATAACTATTGGTCTATCTTTGCATTCCTCGCAAAAACGTATTTCCAGAACAAGTAAAAATAAAGGCTTGTTCTTAGGAAGAGGATCTGAAAGTGTATATCACTAACAGGCTAACAGAATTTCTAAAGGCCGCATTTCAGGAAGAGAAACGCAGATTATCCCAGAGGGGTAGCTGGAGATGAAAGGCGGGAGGCGGCAGAAAGGAGCAGCAGCACGTGACCTGGGGTGGGCAGGTGCTCGCCCAGCGTGGATTGCCCCTGAGTTTCCGCTTTCCGCTCACGGAGCTCAGGAGCAACGCCCCTCCTGTGCCTTTGTGTGCTGCGTTCCCCCAGCCACGTCTGCTCCTGAATCTTGGCCCGGGAATGAGGCGCCTTTGCTCGTGTGGGTGCCTCAGCTCGACGGTCACAGGGCCACGCCAGGGCATCCTTCCCCCTCCAAAGCCCCAGGCCTGTGCAAAGACACCATACTTTTCTAAAAGCAGTATTTGCAGATTCCTCTCTCACTTTCCTCACACAGGTTAGTAGTTTGTTGACCTGTCTGAGCAGATTTTGGTAGCTTAAGAACTTCACTTGTCTTCCAAACAACCACCCGCTGAAGCACCCAAGAATAAGGCCATTTCTACTTCAACATTCATGTTTCATGAAATATTTTTAATTTTATCATCATAATAATGCTTTCAACTTGAAGACTGTAACAGTAATCTCTTATCAGATATGTTGATCTGCTTTTGAATTATATGACTGTAAGACTTTAAAATGTATATGACTTAAATAATTTAGGTACTTGGCTGTCTTCACAGACTGAATGAATTTCATTAAAATAACAAACTAAGCATTGCCACTCAAAATATATCAAATTCAAATAGAAAAATTATTTACATATTTTTGTGGTAGGCTGAGATCACACAGTGCAGCACCGCTGTTTTGTTTCTGAGATATATGTCTTAATTTAGTTGTGGAAAAATATTTCACAATAAACTTTCTCCCTCAATAATAGTTAATATTTGATGTCTAATTGGGCCTTTAAGAGCTGTTCTTTGGAGAGAAAAGGAACTATTTTAGTGAGAAACACATTTGATTACAAATCAACAGGTGGGGGTTCCCTGGGGGTCCAGTGGGTAAGGAGGCCGCCTTTCAGTGCAGGGGGCACTGGTTCAATCCCTGGCCCGGGAAGACCCCACGTGCCACAGAGCCGCTGGACCAGTGTGTCCAGTTACGAGCCAGAGCTCTGGAGCTCATGTGCCCAGAGCCGGTGCTCTGCTACAGGAGAGGCCACTGCAATGGGAGGCCGGCACAGGCCAAAGAATAAAGATGGGTGAAAATGAATAAATAAAAAAACAATAAAAAGAGGCCGAAATTTAAAAAAATATATCGACAGGTAAGGCGCTTCCATAGTATATGTGAACATAATTTGTGCAAGCGGCCTGTCTTCTTAAATTGCCTTCATTGGCCCCTGTGACCTGGTGACCTGTTGTAGGCCACCTCACAAGAGACAGAACTGCTGGCGTGGGAGGCTTCCAGGGGGGCGTGTCCACGTGCAGCTGCTCTGTCTGGGGTTATACAGGTCAGTCTGGCTGTCCAGGAAGGACCTGACAGAGTCGCATGCAGACATGTTTAATTAATGCCAGTCATCTGAACAGGAAGCTTTTTCAAAGAAAATGAGACTTGGAAATGCAGTGAAAGCTGACGCACTGTTGCAAAAATATTTTAGTTCTGGGTCTATCTGAAACTGAATTGGAAAGAAATGGATGTCTCGGGCCCCCAGAGCCGAAGGCACTTGTTTCCCATCTGCGAGGGGTATTCCCACCATCAAGAGTGACCAATGAGAAGCAAACACAGAACAGCTCAGGACCGATGCCCACCAAAGCTGTGGAGGCCACAGCCACGCTCCCGGGGCCATGCCCGGCTGCACCCACCCCTAGGCTTCCCAGGACAGCAGGCAAGGGTGGTACTTTCTCTATAAGGAACTTCCTGATCTCCTTGGAGAAACCTCAGAGTACTTCCTTCCTACGAGGCCCCCACTTGCTGGCTCTGCTGAAATATACAGAAATGTATGTTCACAGACTTCCTGCTGAGAGAATGAAGCTACATGCACCTCCTGTACGATTCTGCACCTAGAAGTCCTAGAAGAACCAGAGATGCCCATGCTGACAGAAGTCAGGCTGAGACTGCTTGTGCTGGAAGAGATGCGCGCACGGGCAAGAACGGGATGTGTGCTTGGGGAAGGGTGTGTGGCTGGCTGGGATTGTTCTGCGTGGTAATTTAGGGCTTGGTTGCGCAAAGTGCATACATTTGTCAAAACTCATCACACTGTGCACTTGAGTCAGTACACGTCATTATATGCATTTTATGCCTTGATATAGTGCAGTTAAAAATAGAGGAGTAAAGCAGAAAGACCTCAACCATTCAAAGTAGAAGACAGCAATATCTAAAACGTCAACTTCACATCTCCTATTTAAACTCAAGTTTTAAAACACTGAACATTTTTCTTGGAAAAGGTGGCTTAAATGACATATCCCAGCCCCCAAGAATGAAAACAGGGGCTTCCCTGGTGGTCCAGTGGGTGAGGACACCGCCTTGCAGTGCACGGGGCGCCAGTTCGATCCCTGGCCTGGGAAGACCCCACGTGCCGCGGAGCGACTGGACCGATGTGTCCAATGACCGAGCCGGAGCTCTGGAGCGCATGCGCCCAGAGCCGGTGCTCTGTGACAACAGAGGCCACCGCGATGGGAGGCCCACACGGGCCAAAGAATGAAGATGGATGAAAATAGAGAAATGAAAGACCAATAGAATTGGCCCGCCGCTCCTCCCCCACCCCCAAATAAATAAATAAATCTTTTTAAAAAAAAGAATGAAGACAGGTGAGGGGCGGGGGACACACAGGAGGGGCGTTTGAGAATACGAAGGTCCGCCTGCAGGTGTGCCCAGCTTGTATTTGTGAACTCAGGCACGGCAGGATCGTGGCTTCACGGCAGCATCCTCAGCTGACTCTCCTCCCGTGGAACGCCTCCTCACTCCTGGGCCTCGAGCTGGTGCTCCTTTTGGGGCCCGAGTTAGACTCGTGATGCTCTGCTTCCTGCAGGGCTGAGCTTCCCCCGGTGAAGGGCTGGCTCACAGAGGAAACGCGTGTGAACCCAGGCGCAGCTGGAGCCGTGGCCGCAGCTCCGAGGAGGTCTGTCCAGACCCACGTTGCCGGGGTCCTTCAGGCGGGGCAGCTCTGGGCTCCTGCAGCGCTGGGGCCGCCACCATGTTCCCCTGACCCCGGGCTTGCCACGGCAGAGGGCAGGCCGCTTGTGTGCTGCCGCTGATGGAGGGGAGCAGGGATGGGACGAGCTCAGAGGTGGCCCCGGCCAGGCTCTCCTTTTCCGGGCGTCCCCGGCCCGCCGTCTGGGTGGCTGCTGAGCGTCACTGGAAACCCACTGGTCTGCAGAGACCTGGCGTCTTCCTCCAGCCTCATGGTTCCTGGGACAATGCGAAGTGTTTTCCCAGAGAAAGCACCGGTCAGGTCTGGCATGAGACTCTGGGCTTGTCAGTGGCCCCCAAGCAGGAAGTGTTCCAAACCAGAGGGAACAAAAAGCTTTCTTTGAATAGTTATAGTCTGATGCCACATGTGCCCAGTGAGTTATGAAGTGTGACCTGATTTTATAAAGGAAAAATTGTTTAATTCTTAGTGGGAAATTACTTTTTATCATACATTTTAAAAAGTAGGTTTAAAATGGCTTTATAAAATAACTGTATTCTTGTGCTCATTTGAATGTTGCTTACTCTCTCCTGGAATCCACTATGGCATTTATTTTAACTTTTTTTAATGTGGGCCATTTTTAAAGCCTTTATTGAATTTGTTACAGAATTATGTCTATTTTTTGTTTTGGTCTTTTGGCCATGAGGCATGTGAGATCCTACCTCCCACACGAGGACTGAACTCTCACCCCCTGCGCTGGAGGGTGAAGTCTTAATGACTGGACCTCCGGGGAAGTCCCTGTTACAACGTTTATAGGTGGTGGTTTCGCAGGATAATTCCAGTAACTTTGAATATTGATGCATATTTATGTCACAAATTTGAATCAGTGAGAAGAGCAAACCACCCTCAAAGAAAATGCATAAAAACATGATTCTTAATGAACTCTTATACCATAAACATAGTGTGTGAATGCAAATACCAGTGATAAAATTCAGTGGAAACTGGTGACTGAAGACATGCCACAATATACAATAAGTCACAGCTGATTCTTACACATGCAGCGGTGCCTGCAGGGAAATGGGTGCCTCGGTGAGGCCAGTGTGGCGTCCAGAGTGAAGTGGGAAATCCGCCGCACCGGTGCTGGGCGCGCACAGCGCCGGAAGCGGACACGTCACCAGACTTCAGCACGTGGAGCGGAGATGACAGTAAATGATCGTGACCAACATCTGACTCGGACCTCTACTCGTACAGTGCCTTTGATTGGAGAGGCCGCCTGAGGAATTAGGAAATTTAAATGAGAATGTTAGGAGGACCCCTGAGCTCTCTCTAGGGGCTGGCGTCCAGAGTGCTCCTCCAGAGGTCCCCAGGAGGACCTTTCCTGCCCCCGGCGCGGGGGCTGCGTGGCTCCCGTGTCCACCGCGGCTTCACAAGGCCCTCGCCGCGCCCGGGTTCTGCCCGCATCCCCCGGGTGAGGGCAGATGCTACAGCCGCAGGGCGCCAGGCCGGCCAGAGTGAGCTCCTCCCACAGCGGGTGCACATGTGTGCTCCGTCGCTAAGCCGAGGCCGACTCTCTGTGGCCCGTGGCCTGCAGCACACCCGGCCCCTCTGTGCGTGGGATTTCCCAGGCGGGAATTCTGGAGTGACTCATGCCAGCCTTCAGGGGATCTTTCTGACCCCCAAATCGAACCCAAGTCTGCATTTCCAGTATTGCAGGTAGATTCTTACTCTCTCCTGGAATCCACTATGGCATTTATTTTAACTTTTTTTAATGTGGGCCATTTTTAAAGCCTTTATTGAATTTGTTACAGAATTATGTCTATTTTTTGTTTTGGTCTTTTGGCCATGAGGCATGTGAGATCCTACCTCCCACACGAGGACTGAACTCTCACCCCCTGCGCTGGAGGGTGAAGTCTTAATGACTGGACCTCCGGGGAAGTCCCTGTTACAACGTTTATAGGTGGTGGTTTCGCAGGATAATTCCAGTAACTTTGAATATTGATGCATATTTATGTCACAAATTTGAATCAGTGAGAAGAGCAAACCACCCTCAAAGAAAATGCATAAAAACATGATTCTTAATGAACTCTTATACCATAAACATAGTGTGTGAATGCAAATACCAGTGATAAAATTCAGTGGAAACTGGTGACTGAAGACATGCCACAATATACAATAAGTCACAGCTGATTCTTACACATGCAGCGGTGCCTGCAGGGAAATGGGTGCCTCGGTGAGGCCAGTGTGGCGTCCAGAGTGAAGTGGGAAATCCGCCGCACCGGTGCTGGGCGCGCACAGCGCCGGAAGCGGACACGTCACCAGACTTCAGCACGTGGAGCGGAGATGACAGTAAATGATCGTGACCAACATCTGACTCGGACCTCTACTCGTACAGTGCCTTTGATTGGAGAGGCCGCCTGAGGAATTAGGAAATTTAAATGAGAATGTTAGGAGGACCCCTGAGCTCTCTCTAGGGGCTGGCGTCCAGAGTGCTCCTCCAGAGGTCCCCAGGAGGACCTTTCCTGCCCCCGGCGCGGGGGCTGCGTGGCTCCCGTGTCCACCGCGGCTTCACAAGGCCCTCGCCGCGCCCGGGTTCTGCCCGCATCCCCCGGGTGAGGGCAGATGCTACAGCCGCAGGGCGCCAGGCCGGCCAGAGTGAGCTCCTCCCACAGCGGGTGCACATGTGTGCTCCGTCGCTAAGCCGAGGCCGACTCTCTGTGGCCCGTGGCCTGCAGCACACCCGGCCCCTCTGTGCGTGGGATTTCCCAGGCGGGAATTCTGGAGTGACTCATGCCAGCCTTCAGGGGATCTTTCTGACCCCCAAATCGAACCCAAGTCTGCATTTCCAGTATTGCAGGTAGATTCTTTACCCACTGAGCCAACTGGAAAGTCCCCCATCACAATGCCGTCAGTTTAATCGAACCAAGAAGGGCCTTTTGTCCAGAGAAAGCCCCAGGAGAGACCCGCTGTGTATTATCCCAGGATGGCCACTCTTAGACCAGAGATGGTCAGACGCTTGGGTCGGGAGGTGGGTGCCAGTCCCTCCCTCAGATCCTGGGCCAGGTGGTTTCTGACCCTGGTGCTCCCTGGGCGTATGCGGGCAGCATGTCTGGTGATGTGCTTGTCTGCGTGGCTGCATTCACCTGTTGCGGCATCTTCTTCCTCTTCCCTGAAGGCCCTGCCCACCCCATCCCCACTGGCTCCCTCTCTGCTCCCTCTGGACAGACAAGGCGGCTTTGTTGTCAGCTAACGAGCACGGTTTTGTGATCGGGACACCTATTAGCACCTTGTTGATACTGGTATCTGTCAGACCCACCCTGACTTGACCTTCCAAGAGGGGGTGGCAGCTCACAGCCTCCCTGGACTCACAGCCTCCATCATGGCCCCCAGTCCCTTCCAGTGCTAGCCTGTGACCTTCCCCAGCCTCCCCTGTGACTCCTCTCTCCGGTGCAGGATTTTGTTTAAAAGGTGGATGGAAGCGTGTCATTCACCTTGAACTAGAGGAGTACCTGTGTCTTCCCAGAGCTTCGAGGTGGTCTCACATGCTTTTGTCGCAGCTGACACAAGTTAAATTGTTTGCGGACGCGATACTGGGGCCCGTTGGGACCCCTCCCTGAACTTGGTGCTCTCGACTGATCCTGTGACCCTTGGTTCTCGTCTGTTCTGCACAGGCTCCGTCCTCGCCTTCTTCGCCCATAGCTAATGAACCAAAATACGAGAAGCGCTGGCTAGACACCTTGTCACTTCCTCTGTCCATGGCTCGAGTCTCCAGGTGCAGAGCAGGAGCAGAAGAATTCAGGTGTGTGACCGTGCTCTGGAGTGGGAAGCGCTGATAATCCCTGAGATGCATGTGCTTGTGTTGCCAGGTGGATTTAGCGTCTGCAGAAATAATCGTTATCATGGGAGTCAGACGCTCGTAGAGCAGGATCCGGCTTGTCAGGAGTGGGCCTGTCCAGCGGCGACTGCTGTCGGTCCCTCTTCTGAGATGTCGTCGTTAGCAGAAGAAATGGTATTTCCAGGTTCAAATGCTAACAGAATTAGATTGGAAATAAGACTGCTGTCATCCAAGTTGGATACAATTAAAGCAAAGTCATCTAACCCCACTCCCAGTCTCATTTCCTTCATGAATAAAATTTGAAGGTGCCACCAGCACCCCCATTCAGTTTTGGTTTCATCCAAACAGGCTGTGTGCCCATCACCGTTGTGTGGAGTGAGCTAGCACCCCCACTAAGTCAGCCCAGCACGTCCCCTGCAGCTGCCCATGCTGTTGGAGGGGCTGAGAACTCAGTGGCCGGTGCTTTTCCTTCTTCAGAGGGTGAGGAGCGGCTGGGTGAGCACAGGAAGAGAGCCTGCTGCTTGGGAACTGAGCACTTTCCTTCATAAAATGCACGTGCCTGTCAAGGCCTCTTTCCAGTCAACACAAGGTGTCTGTAGGAGGAGGGACCCCAGGAGCACCCCCGCCGGGGCGGCCGCACACCTCCCCTTGGCCTGAGATGTGCTGTCCTCTCCCAGCAGCAAACCAGAAGCTTCCCTGTGGTTTTATGAAAGCGTGTTCTTTCATTGCCACATCGTGTCTGACTCTTGTGGCCCAAGGACTGTAGCCTGACCGGCTCCTCTGTCCGCAGGGTTTCCCAGGCAAGCATACCGGAGGGGGCTGCCGTTTCCTTCTCCAGGGATCTTCCCGACCCGGGGATTGAGCCACCAGGGCAGCTCTTTACAAAGACAAATACATCTCATTATCTCGCTAACTTTTCTGACTTTTCATGACTCTAATATGGGCAGGAAAGTGCAAGCAGTGACGCGACTGAACTCTGCATCGCGTGGGTGTTTGTTTGTTTGACACATGTCCGTGTCCGAGGTGCGCTGGGAGGCTGGGTGGACGCTGATCCTGCCCCTGCCCTGGGGCCCTCAGGTCCCATCTGGAAGAGGAGGAAAGGACGGGCGGCCTGAGTGTGCTGCTGGAGCCGCTCGAGTTAGTTCCGAGGCTCCTGTGGGATTCCCCCGCCCCTGCTGAGGGACCCGTGCTGTGAGGCCTGCAAGAAGCAGAGTAGAAGTTGCAAACTCTAAACCAAATGCCTTTTAAAATCGTAAAGGCTCAGAACCACAGCCTGGAGGCATGTTGAGGGCATCCTTTGAGGAGGTAAAAGGAAGCGGGATGAGCAGCAGGCGAGGGATCGGTGTCCCGGGGCGCCTGGTACTGTCCGTCGACCAGAGTCCACCGCCAGCTCCCCTGCCTTCCCCTTTGTGGAAGTAACTCAGCCAGTGATGGCTGCCACTCCTTGGGTTTCTGAAAATTTTTCCGGAAGATTCTATAAAAAGTAGATGCATATCTAAAAAGCCTACCAGTTGCAATACGTATTGAGTACTTATTGAAATGACTTTGCCTCCAGGGCCCTGTCAGAGGGCCTCTCGCACCAGCTCACTGGCAGGTGGAGGTTAGAGTCAGAGGTTCCCGGGGACAGTGGGAACGACCTTTTCGGTAAGTGATACATCCCCATTAGTGAAGGTGAAGTCCTTGAATGCTCAGGAAAGAAAAAGGTGCTTCCACTCAGACTGGAGGGAGAACATCTGGACAGGAAACTAAACCGGGCGTAGAGAGTGCGACGCTCCGTTAGGATGCCGGCTGGCTGCACGGGGCAGGGCTGCCCCGAGTGCCTGCAGACCGCGTCTGCGGATGCCAGGAAGCAGCCACGCAGCACCTCAGGTCGCCCAGCAGCATCTTGTGCTCTTGGCCACGAGGCAGTTATTAGCGCACGTCTCTGGCAGCGTGTGGAGCAAAGCACACTTGCTGCTGGGCCTGGTGCTTGTGAAGAAGCCGAGATTTCCAAGTGAGACCTGTCTGCTTTCTGTTGCTATGCAATCAGTTAGAACTGCAAGTTTATCATCGCACTGTCCAGGGCCTAGCTGATGTGTGTGGGCAGGGTCTCTCCGGCCCGACCCTGGGTGGGGCTGGGCTGCGCTCTTGCCTGAAGCCGGGCCCCTCCTCAAGGTTCTCTCAGGTTGATGGCAGAATTCAGTTCATCAGGTTTGTAGGGCTAGGTCATCTCCACACGCCGGCTGTCACCCGAGCTCCAGGCCACGTGTCTCCCACCTGTAAGGCAGCAGCAGGTGACCCCTTGTGAGTGGGCTCCTGACTTCTGTCTCTGACGTCCAGACCCAGATGTGAAGGACTACAGACCATGTTGGGCCAGATGGTTACCTTTCCTAATTTATGGACAGCTGACTTTAGGTCGTAATTACAGTGAGTCCTCTTAAATATAAACAAGTTCTATTTTGAGATTACATTCATACGTCTAATTTGTGCCTGTAAGTCCAACAACGTGAGCCAAGGTTCCCAACCAACATGAGCAGCTCGATAGTGCTGTACTGCCACGTGCTTATAATACTTTCCACACAAATATACACAACAAACTACATTTTGAACCGAAAGTAAAAGAGGTTCCCAGTTGCAATACGTATTGAGTACTTATTGAAATGACTTTGCCTCCAGGGCCCTGTCAGAGGGCCTCTCGCACCAGCTCACTGGCAGGTGGAGGTTAGAGTCAGAGGTTCCCGGGGACAGTGGGAACGACCTTTTCGGTAAGTGATACATCCCCATTAGTGAAGGTGAAGTCCTTGAATGCTCAGGAAAGAAAAAGGTGCTTCCACTCAGACTGGAGGGAGAACATCTGGACAGGAAACTAAACCGGGCGTAGAGAGTGCGACGCTCCGTTAGGATGCCGGCTGGCTGCACGGGGCAGGGCTGCCCCGAGTGCCTGCAGACCGCGTCTGCGGATGCCAGGAAGCAGCCACGCAGCACCTCAGGTCGCCCAGCAGCATCTTGTGCTCTTGGCCACGAGGCAGTTATTAGCGCACGTCTCTGGCAGCGTGTGGAGCAAAGCACACTTGCTGCTGGGCCTGGTGCTTGTGAAGAAGCCGAGATTTCCAAGTGAGACCTGTCTGCTTTCTGTTGCTATGCAATCAGTTAGAACTGCAAGTTTATCATCGCACTGTCCAGGGCCTAGCTGATGTGTGTGGGCAGGGTCTCTCCGGCCCGACCCTGGGTGGGGCTGGGCTGCGCTCTTGCCTGAAGCCGGGCCCCTCCTCAAGGTTCTCTCAGGTTGATGGCAGAATTCAGTTCATCAGGTTTGTAGGGCTAGGTCATCTCCACACGCCGGCTGTCACCCGAGCTCCAGGCCACGTGTCTCCCACCTGTAAGGCAGCAGCAGGTGACCCCTTGTGAGTGGGCTCCTGACTTCTGTCTCTGACGTCCAGACCCAGATGTGAAGGACTACAGACCATGTTGGGCCAGATGGTTACCTTTCCTAATTTATGGACAGCTGACTTTAGGTCGTAATTACAGTGAGTCCTCTTAAATATAAACAAGTTCTATTTTGAGATTACATTCATACGTCTAATTTGTGCCTGTAAGTCCAACAACGTGAGCCAAGGTTCCCAACCAACATGAGCAGCTCGATAGTGCTGTACTGCCACGTGCTTATAATACTTTCCACACAAATATACACAACAAACACAACCAAATAAAGTGGACATTTTGAATCTCACAGTGCATTGCCGTGAGTCCAGCAGGACAGTACGGCAGCCGGCATGCTGGGTCTGGCATCTGGTGAGCTGGGGAGCAGTTACTGTCTGGAGGAGGCAGGGGAGGGGGCGATGGCGGAGCTGAAGGGTCGTCAGCAGTCAGAGACGGAGGGCAAGCTGCCGTTTCGCTCTCGCCTGACGTTGACAGAGCGCGTGTTCAGCTCTGAACATTCGCAGCTTGAAGGTTCGCGTGTAGGAGGCCTCCTGTCCCTTCACGGATCCCGTCTGGCGACGTGGCTCTGCGCGGGACAGAGAGCGCGGTGCTGCTGCCCGTGTGCCGAGGGGGCTCCCCGCCCGGACGCCCGCGTGCTCAGACCCGCGATCCTCGTCCAGGAGTCTGTCCTCTGCAGATGCTCTTCGCCTTAGTGTGTGGCGGCGTGGGCTTCCGTGAGTCCCGATGACAAGTCCAGTTTAGGTTCCCGGACCTGGGCTGAGCAGGCGCCCGCCTTAGGGTGTGCGTTTCAGAAGCTTGGGGCAGGGAGCGTCCTAAGAACAAGGGAAGTGCGTGTGCATTAGAGAGAGCTTGGGACTGGTCCAGCCACGGGGAGCTCTAGATGCTCTGAGCCTGGGCCTCTGGGCTTGGGCCGGTGGCTTTACCCCGGGAGGCGGATGGTGCGGGAAAAGGCTGCGTTTGGAGGGAGCCACCTCCAATCCCTCTGCTTCGTCTCTGGGCCCTTGGGGCCGCGGGACCTGCCTGACTCAGGAGCCCCCACCCCACCCCCGACGGCCCAGTGGCAGGGGATGCGTGAATGCCCCACTGCTTCCCAAGGTGGTTTTATGGAGAAAACATGAAACAGCGCTAAGTATGTAGAGCTTTTAAACTCAGTCAGAAGTGCGCCGACAGGCGTGGGCTCGTGAGTGGCTGGCGGGGTGCGGAGTGCCTGACGAGGAGCAGGAGCTCAGAGCTGAGCGATCCCCGCGGCGTCTGCGGGCCACCCGCTCGGCTGAGCTCTGTGCCCCAGCTGCCTCTGTGGCTCTGCTCAGAGGAGCCCCGCCAGCTGCCCTGTCTCACGTCGGCCTCAAGAGGGAGAGGTGCCACTGACTTTGCTCCTTTGTCTAAGGGCATCAGTCAGTTCAGTCCCTCGGTCGTGTCTGATTCTTCGCCACCCGGTGGACTGCAGCACGCCAGGCTTCCCCGTCCTCCACCGTCTGCTGGAGTTTGCTCAGACTCATGTCCATTGAGTTGGTGATGCCGTCCCGCCATCTAAGGGAGGGAGGGAATCGAACAGCGTTGGTTCTGTTTGCCCCCCGTCTCCTGTGTCTGTGAAGGTAACAATGGTGTAACATCTTGTCACTGACAGTAAGACCCTTTGGCCGTGCGCCCTCGTTTCAGAGGAAAGAGAACGGAAGGGACCAGATGCTCTGGTTTGTTTTGCAAAGGATGGCTTCTTGTTTAAACACGCGTGCCAAGCTCCCTCTTTAGTGGGGAAATCCTGAGAGCACAGCTCACCTCGTGGAGAAGAGGAGGCAGACAGCGCCCCGGAGTTGTGGGCGTCTCCTAGAAGAGGAGCTCTGTAGGAGGGGTCTTGTGGAGGGGTCATGGCAGAGTCAGGGGCTCAGGGTTGGCTGTGCACTGGGGGCCTGGAGAGCAGGCCCCTGTGGTCGGTGCGGAGCTCGCCTGGAGCTGGGAGGATTCAGGTGGGTGTTCAGGGGCGGGGCCGGGCCTGTCCTGGGGAGCGCCGTTGTCAGGGAGGTCGGCGGGGGTGGGGTGCCAGTGCGTCTTTGCGGCCAGACGGTCTTTGTGTTTCCATTTGCTCGGGCAGAACTTCAAGTCCACTTTCTGTCTTGTTCATGGAGTTCAGAGAGAGGCCTCGTCTGCCGTGGATGGTCTTGGAACTGCTACGTTCACCAGAAGGATCCCACAGTGTGGCTGGGAGCTGTTGACTGTCGGGCAGAAACAGAGTCCTTGCCGCCCCACCCCAGGGCCTGAGTCTGCCTTCCGTCTGAGGAAAACTCTAGTCCAAGAGTAAGGTTAATCAGAGAAGTGAGAAAATGCAGAAACAAAGGAAAACAGTCGAAGGAGCTCAAACAGGTGTAGGTTAGTCATTAAGCAAAGTCAAGGACCTTTAGTTCATTCTCAAGGATTATAGATAATATTATGAGCCATGTCCTGGGCCTGGCTTGCAGCTACTGAAACCCCGACCACGTGGAGGAGTTAACTCTATGACGACCAGACTGTAGCTATGTCATAAGCTTCCATAATTCTGAGAATTGGCCTCAAAGAAATGGGAACAAACCAACCCTGGAACTGAAGACTGACTGTACCTAAACAGACAAGATGACGCTGGCCCGACCACCGAAGCCCTCTTTCAAGACGACCCTCGGAGCTGACTGGGCCCTTTCTGCCTGCAGCCCTCCTGCTGCCTGCGGACTGTCTCGCCGTGGACTGGCGGGGTGGTGGGGTGGGCAGCCTTTGGACTGTGTCCACCCGCCCTCCCAAGTTGCTGGCGTCCAAAACGAAGCAAGCTTTCCTCCCCAGCCGTGTCTCTCTTTTGAGCAGTGAGCATCCGGACCCACTTTCAGTGTCAGGGCTGCTGTCTTTCTCAGCCCGCTGTGTCTTTAATCTGCTCTGACGTTCCCACCGTGGGGAGAGGAATCAGGGTGTGCATGCTTTCTCACGACGTCCTTCCACAGATGTCCCGCAGGCATCCAGGCTTTGGCCACACCCTGTACATGGGATGTGGAGGTGGGGGGCACAAGGCGGGCCAGCTTCCCTGCAGGCCAGCCTCCGGTCCTGAGAGGCATGGGGCAGCCACGGCCTCAGAGCCGCGGGAAGCCGGCCTCAGGACAAGGTTGCGATGAACCAGCGGGGCTTCATCCTGCCAGCGGGGAGAGCCTGCCAGAGGTGAATAGGTTGTTAAGTTAGCTTTTGGTGGCATAAACAGGAAACTATATTTAACAGTCAATTTGTTATGCAAATAAACCTGAAGGTTGAAAATTGAGAATGTGTATCGACCGATAAATTCGTTGCCAGATGGCAAACTTGCCTGTTCCGCAAGGCTGCGTAGGTTTAGCTGCTTTCAGAGTCTAATGGGCTCTTCACTTAGGTGGAAACAACCTGGATTAAGTCGTTCAAAGCCTGGATTTGAATTTAGAAATAAGGCTGATTGGCAGCGGGGCAACTGGTGGGCTGTGTGAATAAAAGGAAGAAACTTGCTCAGAGCACTCACTCCTCAGCTAGATTCCACGGCTTCTGTAATCTCTTCTGTTTCCGGCCAGTAATGCAGGTTTTCCCAGTGGATAGATCAGAGCAAGACCTGGAGCAGAACGGGCGTGGGGCCTGCTTCCTCGTGGTCCTGCTGTGATGTGACACGGGCCGGCGGGCACTCCGTCAGACGGAGGAGTCCAGGGCTCATGAAACTGAAAGCCTTCCAAAAATGGGAACAAACCAACCCTGGAACTGAAGACTGACTGTACCTAAACAGACAAGATGACGCTGGCCCGACCACCGAAGCCCTCTTTCAAGACGACCCTCGGAGCTGACTGGGCCCTTTCTGCCTGCAGCCCTCCTGCTGCCTGCGGACTGTCTCGCCGTGGACTGGCGGGGTGGTGGGGTGGGCAGCCTTTGGACTGTGTCCACCCGCCCTCCCAAGTTGCTGGCGTCCAAAACGAAGCAAGCTTTCCTCCCCAGCCGTGTCTCTCTTTTGAGCAGTGAGCATCCGGACCCACTTTCAGTGTCAGGGCTGCTGTCTTTCTCAGCCCGCTGTGTCTTTAATCTGCTCTGACGTTCCCACCGTGGGGAGAGGAATCAGGGTGTGCATGCTTTCTCACGACGTCCTTCCACAGATGTCCCGCAGGCATCCAGGCTTTGGCCACACCCTGTACATGGGATGTGGAGGTGGGGGGCACAAGGCGGGCCAGCTTCCCTGCAGGCCAGCCTCCGGTCCTGAGAGGCATGGGGCAGCCACGGCCTCAGAGCCGCGGGAAGCCGGCCTCAGGACAAGGTTGCGATGAACCAGCGGGGCTTCATCCTGCCAGCGGGGAGAGCCTGCCAGAGGTGAATAGGTTGTTAAGTTAGCTTTTGGTGGCATAAACAGGAAACTATATTTAACAGTCAATTTGTTATGCAAATAAACCTGAAGGTTGAAAATTGAGAATGTGTATCGACCGATAAATTCGTTGCCAGATGGCAAACTTGCCTGTTCCGCAAGGCTGCGTAGGTTTAGCTGCTTTCAGAGTCTAATGGGCTCTTCACTTAGGTGGAAACAACCTGGATTAAGTCGTTCAAAGCCTGGATTTGAATTTAGAAATAAGGCTGATTGGCAGCGGGGCAACTGGTGGGCTGTGTGAATAAAAGGAAGAAACTTGCTCAGAGCACTCACTCCTCAGCTAGATTCCACGGCTTCTGTAATCTCTTCTGTTTCCGGCCAGTAATGCAGGTTTTCCCAGTGGATAGATCAGAGCAAGACCTGGAGCAGAACGGGCGTGGGGCCTGCTTCCTCGTGGTCCTGCTGTGATGTGACACGGGGCCGGCGGGCACTCCGTCAGACGGGAGGAGTCCAGGGGCTCATGAAACTGAAAGCCTTCAGAGCTGATTAGTGCCTCCCGGACACAGAAATCCTGATGAAAAGACACAGAAAACAGAGAGAGACATGGTATTTGTGTCTAATTTCCTTAGCTATAGACTGAAACTACAGGTTCTATTATTCAAAACAGTTGTAAAAAGAAAACTTGAAGACTTGGAGGTCTCGGTGATTTTAGCCACCTATGAATTGTTCAGAATGTGTTCCGTTTTATTTGATAGATAATAAATGCATTTCTCTGCTCTTGATTTATAGTATTTTGACTTCGTTGGAAGTAATTTCAGTCATTATGCAAAGTGGAATGTTCAAGGGCACGACTGACTGGTCATCCGTGAAGAACTTAGGGGCGTAAGGAGGGTGGTCAGGCAGGCTCCGCGCACACCACTGGCGAGCGCAGAGCCGGGCTCTGCAGCCTGCCGCTCCCCTCCCTGTGCTGCGCTCCTGTGCTGTGCGTCCCGAGTGTGCCGGGAGTGTGCTGTCGTCCCGAGTGTGCCGGGAGTGTGCTGCGCGTCCCGAGTGTGCCGGGAGTGTGCTGCGCGTCCCGAGTGTGCCGGGAGTGTGCTGTCGTCCCGAGTGTGCCGGGAGTGTGCTGCGCGTCCCGAGTGTGCCGGGAGTGTGCTGTCGTCCCGAGTGTGCCGGGAGTGTGCTGCGTGTCCCGAGTGTGCCGGGAGTGTGCTGCGCGTCCCGAGTGTGCCGGGAGTGTGCTACGCGTCCCGAGTGTGCCGGGAGTGTGCTGTCGTCCCGAGTGTGTCCGGGAGTGTGCTGCGCGTCCCGAGTGTGCCGGGAGTGTGCTACGCGTCCCGAGTGTGCCGGGAGTGTGCTACGCGTCCCGAGTGTGCCGGGAGTGTGCTGTCGTCCCGAGTGTGTCCGGGAGTGTGCTGCGCGTCCCGAGTGTGCCGGGAGTGTGCTGCGCGTCCCGAGTGTGCCGGGAGTGTGCTACGCGTCCCGAGTGTGCCGGGAGTGTGCTGTCGTCCCGAGTGTGTCCGGGAGTGTGCTGCGCGTCCCGAGTGTGCCGGGAGTGTGCTACGCGTCCCGAGTGTGCCGGGAGTGTGCTACGCGTCCCGAGTGTGCCGGGAGTGTGCTGTCGGCCCGAGTGTGTCCGGGAGTGTGCTGCGCGTCCCGAGTGTGCCGGGAGTGTGCTGCGCGTCCCGAGTGTGCCGGGAGTGTGCTACGCGTCCCGAGTGTGCCGGGAGTGTGCTGTCGTCCCGAGTGTGTCCGGGAGTGTGCTGCGCGTCCCGAGTGTGCCGGGAGTGTGCTACGCGTCCCGAGTGTGCCGGGAGTGTGCTGCGCGTCCCGAGTGTGCCGGGAGTGTGCTGTCGTCCCGAGTGTGTCCGGGAGTGTGCTGCGCGTCCCGAGTGTGCCGGGAGTGTGCTGCGCGTCCCGAGTGTGCCGGGAGTGTGCTGCGCGTCCCGAGTGTGCCGGGAGTGTGCTGTCGTCCCGAGTGTGTCCGGGAGTGTGCTGCGCGTCCCGAGTGTGCCGGGAGTGTGCTACGCGTCCCGAGTGTGCCGGGAGTGTGCTGCGCGTCCCGAGTGTGCCGGGAGTGTGCTGTCGTCCCGAGTGTGCCGGGAGTGTGCTGTCGTTCCGAGTGTGTCCGGGAGTGTGCTGCGCGTCCCGAGTGTGCCGGGAGTGTGCTACGCGTCCCGAGTGTGCCGGGAGTGTGCTGTCGTCCCGAGTGTGTCCGGGAGTGTGCTGCGCGTCCCGAGTGTGCCGGGAGTGTGCTACGCGTCCCGAGTGTGTCCGGGAGTGTGCTGCGCGTCCCGAGTGTGCCGGGAGTGTGCTGCGCGTCCCGAGTGTGTCCAGGAGTGTGCTGCGCGTCCCGAGTGTGCCGGGAGTGTGCTACGCGTCCCGAGTGTGTCCGGGAGTGTGCTGCGCGTCCCGAGTGTGCCGGGAGTGTGCTACGCGTCCCGAGTGTGTCCGGGAGTGTGCTGCGCGTCCCGAGTGTGCCGGGAGTGTGCTGCGCGTCCCGAGTGTGTCCAGGAGTGTGCTGCGCGTCCCGAGTGTGCCGGGAGTGTGCTGTCGTCCCGAGTGTGTCCGGGAGTGTGCTGCGCGTCCCGAGTGTGCCGGGAGTGTGCTACGCGTCCCGAGTGTGTCCGGGAGTGTGCTGCGCGTCCCGAGTGTGCCGGGAGTGTGCTGCGCGTCCCGAGTGTGTCCGGGAGTGTGCTGCGCGTCCCGAGTGTGCCGGGAGTGTGCTGCGCGTCCCGAGTGTGCCGGGAGTGTGCTGTCGTCCCGAGTGTGTCCGGGAGTGTGCTGCGCGTCCCGAGTGTGCCGGGAGTGTGCTACGCGTCCCGAGTGTGTCCAGGAGTGTGCTGCGCGTCCCGAGTGTGCCGGGAGTGTGCTGCGCGTCCCGAGTGTGTCCGGGAGTGTGCTGCGCGTCCCGAGTGTGCCGGGAGTGTGCTGCGCGTCCCGAGTGTGTCCGGGAGTGTGCTGCGCGTCCCGAGTGTGTCCGGGAGTGTGCTGCGTGTCCCGAGTGTGCCGGGAGTGTGCTACGCGTCCCGAGTGTGCCGGGAGTGTGCTGTCGTCCCGAGTGTGTCCGGGAGTGTGCTGCGCGTCCCGAGTGTGCCGGGAGTGTGCTGCGCGTCCCGAGTGTGCCGGGAGTGTGCTACGCGTCCCGAGTGTGCCGGGAGTGTGCTGTCGTCCCGAGTGTGTCCGGGAGTGTGCTGCGCGTCCCGAGTGTGCCGGGAGTGTGCTGCGCGTCCCGAGTGTGTCCGGGAGTGTGCTGCGCGTCCCGAGTGTGCCGGGAGTGTGCTGCGCGTCCCGAGTGTGTCCGGGAGTGTGCTGCGCGTCCCGAGTGTGCCGGGAGTGTGCTACGCGTCCCGAGTGTGTCCGGGAGTGTGCTGCGCATCCCGAGTGTGCCGGGAGTGTGCTACGCGTCCCGAGTGTGTCCAGGAGTGTGCTGCGCGTCCCGAGTGTGCCGGGAGTGTGCTGCGCGTCCCGAGTGTGTCCAGGAGTGTGCTGCGCGTCCCGAGTGTGCTGGGAGTGTGCTGCGCGTCCCGAGTGTGCCGGGAGTGTGCTGTCGTCCCGAGTGTGTCCGGGAGTGTGCTGCGCGTCCCGAGTGTGCCGGGAGTGTGCTACGCGTCCCGAGTGTGTCCAGGAGTGTGCTGCGCGTCCCGAGTGTGCCGGGAATGTGCTGCGCGTCCCGAGTGTGTCCGGGAGTGTGCCGCGCGTCCCGAGTGTGCCGGGAGTGTGCCTCGCGTCCCGAGTGTGTCCGGGAGTGTGCTGCGCGTCCCGAGTGTGTCCGGGAGTGTGCTGCGCGTCCCGAGTGTGCCGGGAGTGTGCTACGCGTCCCGAGTGTGCCGGGAGTGTGCTGTCGTCCCGAGTGTGCCGGGAGTGTGCTACGCGTCCCGAGTGTGCCAGGAGTGTGCTGCCGTCCCGAGTGTGTCCGGGAGTGTGCTGCGCGTCCCGAGTGTGCCGGGAGTGTGCTACGCGTCCCGAGTGTGCCGGGAGTGTGCTGTCGTCCCGAGTGTGCCGGGAGTGTGCTACGCGTCCCGAGTGTGCCGGGAGTGTGCTGCGCGTCCCGAGTGTGCCGGGAGTGTGCTACGCGTCCCGAGTGTGCCGGGAGTGTGCTGTCGTCCCGAGTGTGTCCGGGAGTGTGCTGCGCGTCCCGAGTGTGCCGGGAGTGTGCTACGCGTCCCGAGTGTGCCGGGAGTGTGCTACGCGTCCCGAGTGTGCCGGGAGTGTGCTGTCGTCCCGAGTGTGTCCGGGAGTGTGCTGCGCGTCCCGAGTGTGCCGGGAGTGTGCTGCGCGTCCCGAGTGTGCCGGGAGTGTGCTACGCGTCCCGAGTGTGCCGGGAGTGTGCTGTCGTCCCGAGTGTGTCCGGGAGTGTGCTGCGCGTCCCGAGTGTGCCGGGAGTGTGCTGCGCGTCCCGAGTGTGCCGGGAGTGTGCTGCGCGTCCCGAGTGTGCCGGGAGTGTGCTACGCGTCCCGAGTGTGTCCAGGAGTGTGCTGCGCGTCCCGAGTGTGCCGGGAGTGTGCTGCGCGTCCCGAGTGTGCCGGGAGTGTGCTGCGCGTCCCGAGTGTGCCGGGAGTGTGCTACGCGTCCCGAGTGTGCCGGGAGTGTGCTGTCGTCCCGAGTGTGCCGGGAGTGTGCTGCGCGTCCCGAGTGTGTCCGGGAGTGTGCTGCGCGTCCCGAGTGTGTCCGGGAGTGTGCTGCGCGTCCCGAGTGTGCCGGGAGTGTGCTACGCGTCCCGAGTGTGCCGGGAGTGTGCTGTCGTCCCGAGTGTGTCCGGGAGTGTGCTGCGCGTCCCGAGTGTGCCGGGAGTGTGCTACGCGTCCCGAGTGTGTCCGGGAGTGTGCTGCGCGTCCCGAGTGTGCCGGGAGTGTGCTACGCGTCCCGAGTGTGTCCAGGAGTGTGCTGCGCGTCCCGAGTGTGCCGGGAGTGTGCTGCGCGTCCCGAGTGTGCCGGGAGTGTGCTGCGCGTCCCGAGTGTGCCGGGAGTGTGCTACGCGTCCCGAGTGTGCCGGGAGTGTGCTGTCGTCCCGAGTGTGCCGGGAGTGTGCTGCGCGTCCCGAGTGTGTCCGGGAGTGTGCTGCGCGTCCCGAGTGTGTCCGGGAGTGTGCTGCGCGTCCCGAGTGTGCCGGGAGTGTGCTGCGCGTCCCGAGTGTGCCGGGAGTGTGCTGCGCGTCCCGAGTGTGTCCAGGGCTGTGCTGCGCGTCCCGAGTGTGTCCAGGGCTGTGCTGCGCGTCCTGAGTGTGCTGGGCAGAGCGCTGCCCCTGCCCGTGCCCAGGCCCGGTGGGCAGGCCTTCGGCTGACTGTTTCCAGATGAGGAGGCTGGGCCCCACGCCGGTCAGTCCCCCGCTCCATGAAGGGTCAGGGCTCGGAGGACTCGGAGCTGGTCTCAGGATGGCGATGGGGTGACTGAGGAGGACAAGCTGGCCTTTGGGGCCACACAAAGGAGAAATTTTTTTATTCTAGATTTGCTGAACTTTTGTGGTGCTGAAATTGTCCAGTAATCATGACTTTTAATAAACAAACTGATGCAGGGAGAAGAGCACCTGCATTTAAATTGGGCCTCTTTGTTAGTATTTCATGTGTGGCCTTGGAGATGCTGTTGCATGGTGGGAAAGTAGAAAATATTTCTCTAGCTTCAACGAAAAATAACACCCACGCCACAGAGACGGGCTTGAAATGTGACACGTGAATGACAGTTTGGAGATGTTTTTCAAATTCTGACGCATATACACATTTTTTCTCTCATTTTGTCTAGTGACTATTCATAACTCTCAATATGAATAAAACAGACTGACCCCTCAAGGCTTCGAGCTCATCCGAGCAGAGGCCCTGCGGGTGGCCACTCCTCCCCGGACACTGTCCAGGTGTGAGGGGGCAGCACTGGCTGGAGCCTAGGGGCCTGGACGGCCATGAGCCGCGACCTGTGTGTCAGAGGTTCTGGGGGTTATTTTGGAATATCGAGTGTAGTCATTCTTTAAAAAGTACACGGTGTCCTAAAAAGATGGCGCATGACTTTGAGTTCTTTTCCTCCGACGTCGCGCTTTGAGGGGCAGTTAGTTCAGGTGCTGCTGGATTCCGCAGCACAGAAGGAGGTGCTGGAGGATGGCTGCTGCTGTGTGCACGACAGGGGTGCGGGGCTGTGACGGTAGCTGGCTGGGCTGTGAGGCCACGGCCGCCCCGGCAGCTGACCCAGCAGAGGCCTGGTGCAGAGCCCCTCAGGAGGGACCCAGGAGAGGCGGGCGGGGCGGGGCGGGGCTGGGGCCAGAGGCGGGACGCCGAGGGGTGCCTCTGGAGGGCCAGTCCTGCAGTGTCGTCTGTGGGGAGGTGGGGGGCCGTGAAGGAGCCGGAGGAGAAAACAGACTCTCCTCCCAGCCCGCGCTGACTCAGCACTGAGCTTTCAGCCAGGAAGCTAAGCTTCGTGTGCTTTGAACTCTGTGGGAAGAGGCTTCTTTTCCTAGCCGGAAGCTAAGTGGCGCATGGCACTTTGGGGCGATGGGGTGACTGAGGAGGACAAGCTGGCCTTTGGGGCCACACAAAGGAGAAATTTTTTTATTCTAGATTTGCTGAACTTTTGTGGTGCTGAAATTGTCCAGTAATCATGACTTTTAATAAACAAACTGATGCAGGGAGAAGAGCACCTGCATTTAAATTGGGCCTCTTTGTTAGTATTTCATGTGTGGCCTTGGAGATGCTGTTGCATGGTGGGAAAGTAGAAAATATTTCTCTAGCTTCAACGAAAAATAACACCCACGCCACAGAGACGGGCTTGAAATGTGACACGTGAATGACAGTTTGGAGATGTTTTTCAAATTCTGACGCATATACACATTTTTTCTCTCATTTTGTCTAGTGACTATTCATAACTCTCAATATGAATAAAACAGACTGACCCCTCAAGGCTTCGAGCTCATCCGAGCAGAGGCCCTGCGGGTGGCCACTCCTCCCTGGACACTGTCCAGGTGTGAGGGGGCAGCACTGGCTGGAGCCTAGGGGCCTGGACGGCCATGAGCCGCGACCTGTGTGTCAGAGGTTCTGGGGGTTATTTTGGAATATCGAGTGTAGTCATTCTTTAAAAAGTACACGGTGTCCTAAAAAGATGGCGCATGACTTTGAGTTCTTTTCCTCCGACGTCGACGCTTTGAGGGGCAGTTAGTTCAGGTGCTGCTGGATTCCGCAGCACAGAAGGAGGTGCTGGAGGATGGCTGCTGCTGTGTGCACGACAGGGGTGCGGGGCTGTGACGGTAGCTGGCTGGGCTGTGAGGCCACGGCCGCCCCGGCAGCTGACCCAGCAGAGGCCTGGTGCAGAGCCCCTCAGGAGGGACCCAGGAGAGGCGGGCGGGGCGGGGCGGGGCTGGGGCCAGAGGCGGGACGCCGAGGGGTGCCTCTGGAGGGCCAGTCCTGCAGTGTCGTCTGTGGGGAGGTGGGGGGCCGTGAAGGAGCCGGAGGAGAAAACAGACTCTCCTCCCAGCCCGCGCTGACTCAGCACTGAGCTTTCAGCCAGGAAGCTAAGCTTCGTGTGCTTTGAACTCTGTGGGAAGAGGCTTCTTTTCCTAGCCGGAAGCTAAGTTTATTCACTTTTCGCAGTATGACGCTGTGCCTTTTCTGTACCTGTTGAGACGACTGTGTGATTTTTTAAAGAATTCTGTAGCTATGATGTATGACATTAATTTCCAAGCGTCAGGCCCGCCTGCATTCCTGGGTAGACCCCACTGACGTGGTGTACAGTTCCTAGCAGATGCTCCCGGGCTGAGCTTCCTAGTATTCCATGGAGAAGTTTTGCATCTGTATTTACAACAGATACTGGACTATGGGTTTCTTGTGATGACTTGTAGTTTTGGCATCAAGGTAATATTGGTCTCTTAAACTAAGTTGGAAAGTGTTCCGTTCTGTTTATGAGTGATTGTTATTAATTCTCTGAACGCTCTGCAGACCTTAGGCTGAAGCTCTGGGCCGTGGCTCTTCTGTGTGGTTAGTTTAGGGGTGAAAATCCAGTCTCTGCACTTGTAATATTATCTGTTCAGATCTCTTCCTGAATCAGTTCTGGTAGTTTGTATCTTCCTAGGATTTGTCCATTTCATCTAATTTACCTCATTCAGTGACATATAGTTGTCCATGTAATTTCTTTATAATCCTTTTTGTTCCTGTAATACTGATGGTAATAGTTTCACTTTCATTTCTTATTCTAGTATTTTGGGTCTTTCTTTTTTTCTTGGTTCATATAACTGAACGTATCAATCTTTCTGTTCTTTTTAAAGAGCCAGATGTTGGTCACATTGATTTTCTCTGTTGCTTTTCTCTTCTCTGCTTCATTAATTCCAGCTCTAACCTTCATTATCTTCTTCCTCTGCTTTCTTATATATTTAGTATGCTCTTCATTTGTATGTATGTACATATATATTCAAAATTATTAAAGAAATGTTAATTCTTAATTAGAAGATACTCACTAATATAAAAGAAAGCAGGAAAAGAGGGACTAAAGAACAAAAAAGATGTGACACACGTAGAAAATGAAAAGTCAGATAGAAGACACAAATCTATGCCAAGAATAAAATTCCATTCAAATGATTAAATAATCCAGTTAAAACGTAAAAGTTTTCAGACTAGAGAAAACAAGATTTAACTATCTTCAAGAGACACAGTTTAGATTCAGAGACACAAATATATTGAAAACAAAAGATGAGAAAAAATGTCCTATGAAGAGCAAACACACAAGAGAAGGAACAGCTGTACTGATATAGTAGAAAATAGAATTTTAAAATAAAATTGTTACTAGGAATAAAGGGCATTTTAAAAAGATAAATGTTTAAAACATCAGGAAGATATAATAATTATAAATATATATCCCGGGCTGAGCTTCCTAGTATTCCATGGAGAAGTTTTGCATCTGTATTTACAACAGATACTGGACTATGGGTTTCTTGTGATGACTTGTAGTTTTGGCATCAAGGTAATATTGGTCTCTTAAACTAAGTTGGAAAGTGTTCCGTTCTGTTTATGAGTGATTGTTATTAATTCTCTGAACGCTCTGCAGACCTTAGGCTGAAGCTCTGGGCCGTGGCTCTTCTGTGTGGTTAGTTTAGGGGTGAAAATCCAGTCTCTGCACTTGTAATATTATCTGTTCAGATCTCTTCCTGAATCAGTTCTGGTAGTTTGTATCTTCCTAGGATTTGTCCATTTCATCTAATTTACCTCATTCAGTGACATATAGTTGTCCATGTAATTTCTTTATAATCCTTTTTGTTCCTGTAATACTGATGGTAATAGTTTCACTTTCATTTCTTATTCTAGTATTTTGGGTCTTTCTTTTTTTCTTGGTTCATATAACTGAACGTATCAATCTTTCTGTTCTTTTTAAAGAGCCAGATGTTGGTCACATTGATTTTCTCTGTTGCTTTTCTCTTCTCTGCTTCATTAATTCCAGCTCTAACCTTCATTATCTTCTTCCTCTGCTTTCTTATATATTTAGTATGCTCTTCATTTGTATGTATGTACATATATATTCAAAATTATTAAAGAAATGTTAATTCTTAATTAGAAGATACTCACTAATATAAAAGAAAGCAGGAAAAGAGGGACTAAAGAACAAAAAAGATGTGACACACGTAGAAAATGAAAAGTCAGATAGAAGACACAAATCTATGCCAAGAATAAAATTCCATTCAAATGATTAAATAATCCAGTTAAAACGTAAAAGTTTTCAGACTAGAGAAAACAAGATTTAACTATCTTCAAGAGACACAGTTTAGATTCAGAGACACAAATATATTGAAAACAAAAGATGAGAAAAAATGTCCTATGAAGAGCAAACACACAAGAGAAGGAACAGCTGTACTGATATAGTAGAAAATAGAATTTTAAAATAAAATTGTTACTAGGAATAAAGGGCATTTTAAAAAGATAAATGTTTAAAACATCAGGAAGATATAATAATTATAAATATATATGAACCCAAACACAGAGCACCAAAATCCATGAGGCTAGAAATAACAGCATTTAAAGGGGAAATGCCCAATTCAGCAGTAACAGTCAGAAGCTTACGTACCCCAGTTCTTTTTTTTTTTTTGAATTTTTTTTGTGGGGGGGAGGGGGTGGGCGGGCCACTTCTATTGGTCTTTCATTTGCCTATTTTTTCATCCATCTTTGTTCTTTGGCCCGTGTGGGCCTCCCATCGCAGAGGCCTCTGTCGTCGCAGAGCACCGGCTTGGTAATTGGATGCATCGGTCCCACCGCTCCGTGGCACGTGGGGTCTTCCCAGGCCAGGGGTCGAACCAGCGCCCCTTGCACTGCAAGGCGGTGTCCTTACCCACTGGACCACCAGGGAAGCCCATACCCCAGTTTTAAAAGTGGATGGAAACACCAGACAGAACCTCAGTAAGACACTGGGCTTGAACAAAACTAAAAGCCAAATGGGTCCAGTGACATTTGGAGACCCTCCATCAGCAGGAGGAAATAGAGACTCCAGAGTTTTGAACGTAATTTCAGTGCGTGCTAAGTCACGTCCGTCGTGTCTGACTCTCTGCGACCCCATGGACTGTAGCCCCCAGGCTCCTCTGTCCACGGGATTCTCCAGGCAGGAGCACTGGGGTGGGCTGCCGTTTCCTCCTTCAGGAGGTCTTCCCGACACAGGGATGGAACCCGCCTCTCTTGTGTCTCCTGCACTGTAGGTTCTTTGCCACTAGTGCCACCTAAATAACATGCTTTCTGCAGCTCATGCTACCCTACCTTACAGTGCCTGTTCTGCTTTCATACAGAAGGCATTCGTTACATCTCAAAGGAGACAGTCGGCTCCTTGGAGGAGAGACTTCGCAGTAGCTCACACTGTGGGCTGAAGGCTAACGGGCGCCCAGTGCAGACTGCCTGGCGTCTGTTTTGGGCAGTCTCAGTAGACCGACCTAAGATCCCGAGACGGGCTGGTCTGTGCCCACAGCCCGGGCCGTGTCTCACGTGGCGACGACCGGGCCGTGCTGAGCAGGGCTGACGGGCCCTCCCTGCCCGGCCTGTCCCGAGGCGCCGGCCCCAGGGCCTCCTCCAGCGTCTCCTCTCTTCTCCCTGCAGGCCCAGCGCCATCCAGGTGCAGGCCCTGGACGGGGTGAGCTCGGGGGTCCTGCAGTTCCGCACGGCCCAGGAGGGTGCCGCCTGGCTGCGGGCGGTGTCCGCCAACATCAGCGACCTGACGCTGCAAAATGTGAGTGTGCAGACTTCCCGCTGGCCCTGGTTTTGTTTCTTCATCCATGGAAACAGTCAAGACTCTTTGTTGTTTATGATTAACCCAAAAGAGTTGGTAATAACATTAAACAGAAGAACAGACTTTTTTTCAACATATTAGATCTCAGAGTGAAGAAAGCTGAAGATTGTCGCCTGAAAGTTCCCTGGTGTGAGAGCATAGGCCGCATCAAGCCTCTGGACTCTTCTCACTGCTGCTCTCTCTCCTTGGCTTTGTCTCTTCCTTTCCCGGAACCTATACAGAGACCTCTGTGCATGTCATTTTATATGTACTCTATCCACGGGCATCGATGTAATGTGACATTTTCATTTGGGGACCTAATCAGTTAAAGGTGTGGGTCTCCAAAGCACTGAGGAAGCTTAGAAAGAGGCACAGCCACCACACGGTCGCCTTCTCGGTGGCTCCCTGCAGGTCCCCAGGAGAGAAAAGGGGCTCTGTCTCCTTGAATGATCCATTTAGTGACCAAGGTCAACATGAAAATAAATAAACTAAATGTATACTCAAACCAGATGGGGTGAGAGTAGCCCATGAAGAAAGCGCAACGTCCCCTAGAGTGGCCCTGGATCCTGGCAGTGGCGTCGTGCCTCAACCGCAGGGCTCGCAGAAGGGCCATCTCCTGTGTGCAGTCCCTGCCAGCGACCTGCCCACCGTCCGCACGCACCCCAGGGCCCGCTCTAGTCCAGCCGGCTGGAGGCGGGCGGAGCCGGGGTGTCCGGGCGCGCACGGCATAACCAGCCGGCTCAGGCCCTGCAGCCCTGCTCCTCTCACACCTGCTGTGTTTCTGGAGGCTGCCAGCAGGTTACCCGAGCGTTCTGAGGTACCAGGGAGCATGAGTGTGTGACGTTTAGATTCCAAAGACCTCGAAGGCTCTCAGCTGTACAGGAGGTACTGTGCCTGGGTGCTGGGTCTCTTCAGTCATGTCCAGCTCTTTTCAACTCTGTGGACCATAGCCTGCCAGACTCTTCTGTCCAAGGAATGTTCTGGACAAGAATACTGAAGTGGGTTGCCATGTCTTCCTCCAGCGGGTCTTCCCCACACTGGGATCTCTTACCTTCTGCGCTGCAGGCAGGTTCTTTTCCACTAGTGCCACCTGGGAAGCTTAGCAGACCCTCTCTAAGACCGCAGCTTTCCAGCTTGACATTTGAATTCAAGGCTATCTGGGTGGACAGAAGGCATAAAGAAAGTCAAAGGGTAGTAGCTTGTTATTTGCAGAAGCGCCTGGTTCCAGGGAATCTCACGTGTTGGAGCTGCAGGCGGGGCAGAGGGAAGGAAACTGGAGCAACCCAGAGCCAGGACTGCGGGCGCAGAGCCACCCTGCCCCAGGGCAGCCTTGACTGTGCGATGAGCATGGACTTTCATGTCCTCACTGGTTGGATTTTGCAGGGTGAATCAGGGAAGGAGGAAGTGTGAAATGTGAAAATATAATCACCTGCCATCGTGTGTACAGAAGTCATCTCTCCAGTTTTTCAGATGTTGAAATGTCAGCCATCCGCTGCCCCACAGCTTCACTGACATAAAATGCTGACGCTTGAGAAAGAGGAGACTCAGTGTGCTGCTCTCGGGTTTTCTGTTATGAGAATCGCTGCCGTCCATTTGTGTGTGCTCTGGCTTGGCTTTCAGGGAGGAAATGTGTTAGCAACCAGACTTATTTCTGGGGATACTTCATGCAGCTAATTAATTTCAGTTTCCAAATTAGGTTGAAAAATGACAGCATTAATACACTTGCACTGACTCCTTGCTTTCCTCTCTCTACAGATGAAAACAGCAAACAAATGCTGTTCTCCTTGTGACCAGGTAGGTTCGTGGTTTCATGTTGATCATACAGTAAGCCCTTTTTTGGTTGCGCCGGCTACAGCCCTCCCTCACCTCCACACCTGCTGTGTTTCTGGAGGCTGCCAGCAGGTTACCCGAGCGTTCTGAGGTACCAGGGAGCATGAGTGTGTGACGTTTAGATTCCAAAGACCTCGAAGGCTCTCAGCTGTACAGGAGGTACTGTGCCTGGGTGCTGGGTCTCTTCAGTCATGTCCAGCTCTTTTCAACTCTGTGGACCATAGCCTGCCAGACTCTTCTGTCCAAGGAATGTTCTGGACAAGAATACTGAAGTGGGTTGCCATGTCTTCCTCCAGCGGGTCTTCCCCACACTGGGATCTCTTACCTTCTGCGCTGCAGGCAGGTTCTTTTCCACTAGTGCCACCTGGGAAGCTTAGCAGACCCTCTCTAAGACCGCAGCTTTCCAGCTTGACATTTGAATTCAAGGCTATCTGGGTGGACAGAAGGCATAAAGAAAGTCAAAGGGTAGTAGCTTGTTATTTGCAGAAGCGCCTGGTTCCAGGGAATCTCACGTGTTGGAGCTGCAGGCGGGGCAGAGGGAAGGAAACTGGAGCAACCCAGAGCCAGGACTGCGGGCGCAGAGCCACCCTGCCCCAGGGCAGCCTTGACTGTGCGATGAGCATGGACTTTCATGTCCTCACTGGTTGGATTTTGCAGGGTGAATCAGGGAAGGAGGAAGTGTGAAATGTGAAAATATAATCACCTGCCATCGTGTGTACAGAAGTCATCTCTCCAGTTTTTCAGATGTTGAAATGTCAGCCATCCGCTGCCCCACAGCTTCACTGACATAAAATGCTGACGCTTGAGAAAGAGGAGACTCAGTGTGCTGCTCTCGGGTTTTCTGTTATGAGAATCGCTGCCGTCCATTTGTGTGTGCTCTGGCTTGGCTTTCAGGGAGGAAATGTGTTAGCAACCAGACTTATTTCTGGGGATACTTCATGCAGCTAATTAATTTCAGTTTCCAAATTAGGTTGAAAAATGACAGCATTAATACACTTGCACTGACTCCTTGCTTTCCTCTCTCTACAGATGAAAACAGCAAACAAATGCTGTTCTCCTTGTGACCAGGTAGGTTCGTGGTTTTCATGTTGATCATACAAGCTCTCCAGAAGCCGCCTCTTTCTGGTTTTGAAGTTCGATTTGGCAGTTTTGACAGAAAAGCATTAGCACACATGTGATGCAGTTGGGGTCCTCGTCTTCAGCGTTAACGCCACATGAAACTGCTCGCCTATCCTGGAAGTCGTGTCTCAGGAACCTTAGGTGCAAGTTACTTTATAGAGGAATAGTGACCAAGTGACAGCTCAGGTGTGATTGTTGAGCCTTAGAGGGTTCGATGCCTGAGACCAGCCATAGAACTCAGAACCTTCACAGCGTCTTCTTGGATAGCCGTCTCACTGGGGAAGTTTTGCTCTGGGAGGCTTTGACGGGGCAGGTGCTGTTGCAGGTGGGGTTGGGGGTGAGGAGCATCACCTACCCCCAGCACACGGGCCTCTGGGCGCCTGGGGGAGGTGGTGGTCTCGCCTGGGCCAGGTCGACTGCAGCCCTGCCGCTCCAGGAGCCCTCAGCCCGTTCCTTCTGCAAGGAAAGGCTGGCTTCTAATGTGTCTGGTTTTCTGATTCAAGGAGGGCTCAGTTACTAGGTCCATAAGTACTTGGTTGTGAATCAGGTAAATGAACTTTGAAGTCACTACATTAGTTTTTATTTCCTTTTTGATGAATTCATGGTTTAAGCTGTGTATGTGGACTTTTTAAACGTGTAGCTCATGAGCTTTCCTTAGCTCTCCTAGGTTTGAGGGAGTATACATTGTTGCCTCAAGTTAAGAAAACTAAAGGGTTTTCAGTTTGCTTCAAATAGTGCTTAGAGATACTCTTCAAATAGCGCTGAGTGATACAATTTGAATTCAAAATGGAAGACATTCAGGAAAGTAAGTACCGCCAATCAAATGTTTACTGAAAAAAAACAATAGGAAATTAGAACCGTGTTTTAAATTAAACTCCTCTAGACAACATTTTTAAATTAGAGAAGAAGCACAAGGAAAAGTTTATCTAACTTTTTCATTTCTTGTAATGTTGTTTGTGAATTTAGGAAGAGCTGTTACTGTTTATGGGCATCCCAGGCAGCGCAGTGCTAGGGAATCCGCCTCCGGGTTCCAGCCCTGGAGGAGGAAGCGGCAGCCCCTCCCGCTCTCTTGCCTGGAGAATCACAAGGGCAGAGGAGTGGGCCGGGCTGCAGTCCGTGGGGTCTCGAGAGTTGGCCACGGCTTAGCAACTAAACACAACAACAGAAGTTTTGTTTGCATGGCTGAGTGCGTGTGGTCAAGTGTCTCACGAGCTGTAGCCACATTAAAGTCTCCAGGCTATTGCAGGCTCACTTCTGGCCTCACACAGAGAATGGAGTTTTCCTGCTCTACTTTGTGTTTCCAAGACGTTCTCTTAGACGTCTCCCCAAGGACACACTTAAAGGCTGTCATCTTGAGGCTGAACCCAGCCACTGGACCCCAACACCGAGTTAAATCTCAGAGCCAGAGTTTGGAGTGAAGTAGAGAGAATTGCTTTTCCCAGCCAAAGGGGCCACAGTGGGCTAACGCTCTCAAAAGTGTGTGCCCACCTGGGGCAGGGGTCAGTGAGGAGGCTTAGAGTCCAAGGGTGGGGTTGCTGATCAGGATCAGGGTGCATGCAGGGCCGGAGATCATCTGGCCTCGGGTGTCTTGTGATGGGCTTCAGTGGTGCTTACCGAATTGTGGCCTCTCTGGAATGAAGAGTGCTTCACCAAGTAATTGATGGGGCTCCATTTGGTGGGGTTCTAGCTCTGCACGAGAGCTCAAAGGTATTGTGACATCTGTCCCTTGAGGGGGAGCCGGGACCCTGCCCCGAGGCTGCACTGTTGCTTCTCGACTCCGTCCCCTCCCTCCCCTGATTAGTAACTGCTGGAAACTGCCCTTTGGGACTCAGGGATGGTCGTGGAGGCTGAACAAAGCCTGTTTCCCACAAGCAAGAAACGGGGATACAGGAGGCTTCTGTGTCCAGGAGCCTCGAGGGTCCTGCGTGGTTTCAGGACCACGGAGAGCGTACCCCCCACAGGTGGCGCCCCGCCCTCAGCGACTCCAGTCCCGGGGAAGCCGTCCTCTGCCAGGACTTTCCAAACGCGTCACAGAGGCTCAGTGGTTCAGAAACAGCCACGTACGTGCACACGCGAGTGCCCGTTCGCTGGGAACACGCAGCTTTCACAGGACTTCAACTTGACATATTTGGAGGACACTATGTTTTCATGGCTGTACTTGAGTGCCTAGCAGGCTGGAAAGAGCAGCGTCTTCAAGTCAAAACATGTTTTGTTTTACTTAGAAATTAGCTCTTCTTTTTCACTGAATCACAAGAGAGAACCATGACTGAAAGTTCAGGGAAGGTTAAAACTGTCTAGAGAGTGAAACGTCCAGCACAGAGAACCTGGAGTGAGCTGTGGCCCAGAGCCCTCCTGAGGCAGAGGAGTAGCGTCGCCGTGGCTTTATATCGGGGAAACGTTGTCATGTATGAAGCCACGGTTTGTGCGAAGTCAGTCTTGCTGACCTTAAATGCATAAAACCTGGTTTCTAATCCCACAACCTCTTCTCTGGTGGTGCAGTTGGAGCTCTGGTTTCTTCATCTATGAAATAAGAAAGTGGTAATAGGTAAAGTCTTTTATAAACTTAATGTTTCTGTGTAACTGTGAATTTGCTCGATGGCGGGGATTCACTTATCTGGAAGGAAACATTAGAGGTGAGCCCACTGTGGCCCCAATAACACGCTGGGTCCTCAGCAGAGGACTTGTCATGCTTCTCCAGAAACCAGACGTTCTGTATGTGTGGTAGCCGCTTATATTTACGATGGGTGCTATTTAAAAACAGGAAGGAATTTTTCACATTTTTAACAATTAATTACTGATTTTGGCATGTCGTAAATATAATATTTGGATAAACATGAACAAGAAAGATATTTGGCAATCACTGAAACTGACAAAAACAAAGAAACAGCAGAATTATAAGGATAGTATGAAAGGCATAGAGTGTAGATTTTGACTCTTATATCTGGTAAATAAAATGTATAATTCGTCATCCAAACTGGGGCATCCATACTTCCTCTTTCTGGGAGAAAGACCTAAAAGTAATAGACAACAGGAGTGAATTTAGAATTGTCCCAGGAAAACCAGTACATATGGTCACCCTACTAAAATAGCAAAAATCTATTTTATGAAATAAAATTCTTCTGGAAAACCTGAATTAAAGGGATATGTGGATGCCTTAACCACCAAAACCAAAAGAAGCCTAAATAACTCAAGTCGTTCAAGCTGTTTCTGTGAAAGGGAAGAGACAGGCTGTGTGATTACTACTGGATGAATGCTTCACTAGGCGTTTTGACTCATTCAAGTGAAAAAAGAAAGAAAAGAAATTTTCTATAAAAGTGAAATCAGAAAAAAATAAAGAAAAACATTCTCCTTTAATTTAATTGTTATATTACCTTAATTTAATACAATCGAGTCGCTGTTCATAAAATTATCCTATGTATTTCTTGGAATATGTAATAAACCATCAGAAAATTCATAATGCAAAAGATAAAATTAGCTCTCCTTAAAATTTTTTATGAGGCTTCTCTGGTGGTCCAGTGGGTAAGGACACCGCCTTGCACTGCAAGGGGCTCCGGTTCGATCCCTGGCCTGGGAAGATCCCACGTACCGTGAAGTGGCTGGACCGATGTGTCCAATTACCGAGCCGGCGCTCTGGAGCGCATGCAGCCGGAGCCAGTGCTCTGCGACAGCAGAGACCACTGCGATGGGAGGCCCACACAGGCCAAAGAGCAAAGATAAATAAACAAAAGACCAATAGAAGTGGCCAAAAAACTTTAAAAAAATTGTTTATGAACTGCATATACCTAAAAAAGATTCATAGAGCAGCCAGTGTTCCCAGTAACAGCTAAGCGGTAACTTATTTTTTGCTAATTACTCTAGGCAGAATTAAATTGTGTGTGGAGCTGCATTAGCTCTGCGTCCACTCCGCAGGCGTCTCGGGCTGTTCACAGTCCGTGTGTCGGCGTCCCTGCGTAGAGGCGCGCGTTTGCTCCTCAGTGTGTGGCCTGTGTCGGCGCTGCACCGGCCCTCTGTGACCCAACACAGGAGGAGAAACAGTAACATACAGCACTGCCCAGCCCCCGGGGGGAGGACAGGCCGCCCGGAGCAGAGGGAGCCACGCCCCGCGCCCGTGGCTCCAGAGAGACCGCGCAGCTCTCGGGCTGAGCGGAAGTCGGAGGGAAACACCTGTCCCCCCACACTGTCCGCGCGAGAAGAGCGCTTGCTGCTGCTCTGCTAGAGACAGAGCCCCGGCTTCTCCGTGTCGGCCCAGCAGCTACGTCTCCGCCTCCTGCTCACCCGTGGTCCACCTCTAGAGTGAACCTCTCCACTCATCATCCGTCTGTCTGTCTCTCTGTATCTATTTATCCTTTCGTCTCTGTTTATCACCTCTCTATGTGTCTGTCCATCTATCTGTCCATCTCTCTGTGTATCGATCATTATCTATCCATCCATCTCTATCTGTCTATCTATATATCACCTATCTATATATCTATCCTTCCATTCATATCCATCACTCTACCTCTTAATATATTTTCATGTCTGTGGATATTACAGCTCTGTCTTAACCTAAGTTACTAGGTTTCGGGTTCCAGTGTATCATCCATTCCTTGTGGGACCGACATCACTGTCTATGAGTATTTCATGAAGGGAAAGACACTTGTTGGAGACTTGGCAGCATTTGAATATATGATTAAAAAGTAAAGGAAAAACCAGCAGAGTTTGTCCTACCTACGGTCAAAAGAGTTACTTTAAGTCTTCCCTATTCCTTTGAGATCCAAGTTGCAGCTGGTCTGTCAGGAGTTCTCCACAGGGGAAATACGTGTTTGCAGGTCTTAAGGACCCTCACTTCATGTTGCTAGAGACCTTCTGTGACTTAGTTTTCCTCCTGAATGGTGTTTATTTTTTGTTCCCACCTGCCTTTACTAGCTTAGTAGTTTGCAAAGAATCTTGGTAAGATTCCCTGGTGATAAGTAAAGTATCAAAGCAGATTTTTGAGCTTGCTGCTGACTTAAAAATTTCCAGTAGTTGGAGAAAGAGGATAAGATGGTTGGATGGCCTCACGGACTCAATGGACACAAGTTTGAGCAAACTCCAGGGACAGTGGAGGACAGGGAAGCCTGGCGTGCTGCCGTCCACGGGGTCGCACAGAGTGGGACACGACCGAGCAGCTTAGCGTGCGCGTGCAGTGACAGGCGAGGAGTCACTCACACTTTGTTTAAGGACTTTTAAGGAACTCGCCGTCTCTGCCAGTCCTGAGGGTGGAGACGCGGGGGCCGCCCTCAGAAGGTGTGTGGTCTGACGTGGACTCAGAGGGAAGTGGAGTAAGAGGGCCAGGGAAGACGCCCTGAATGGCAGGGGCTTCGGCGTAGCACTAAAGTCATGGGCTCGGTTCTTCAGTGGCGTTGCTATCTCCATTAACTTCTTAATCATATTCTGATTTGTTGCAGTTTTCATTTTGTGTCATTTAGTCAAAGCCAGTTATGAGAATCTGATGTTGTTCTGGTATGTCACTGTTCTCAGGAATTTGAACTGTCTTCTCCTATGTGTGCTAATGATATGTTTACTACAGAAAGGAAAAATGTAACAGTTGCTTTGAGACCTCATAGACAGAAACAGTAACTGCTGTAGAATGTGATTAAATAATGTGGTTTTATATATACTGGAGGCACAGCTTTGATGTAGCTGAGACGTCCAACATTGGCTAAAACTAAGATAACTCAGAAGCTCTTACCCGAGCCTGGCCTGGTGCAGACGTCTGGACCCAGACGCGCATCTTCACGCTGTGCTCGCTTGGCTGAAGGGCGGGCCTCAAAAACCAGCAGAGTTTGTCCTACCTACGGTCAAAAGAGTTACTTTAAGTCTTCCCTATTCCTTTGAGATCCAAGTTGCAGCTGGTCTGTCAGGAGTTCTCCACAGGGGAAATACGTGTTTGCAGGTCTTAAGGACCCTCACTTCATGTTGCTAGAGACCTTCTGTGACTTAGTTTTCCTCCTGAATGGTGTTTATTTTTTGTTCCCACCTGCCTTTACTAGCTTAGTAGTTTGCAAAGAATCTTGGTAAGATTCCCTGGTGATAAGTAAAGTATCAAAGCAGATTTTTGAGCTTGCTGCTGACTTAAAAATTTCCAGTAGTTGGAGAAAGAGGATAAGATGGTTGGATGGCCTCACGGACTCAATGGACACAAGTTTGAGCAAACTCCAGGGACAGTGGAGGACAGGGAAGCCTGGCGTGCTGCCGTCCACGGGGTCGCACAGAGTGGGACACGACCGAGCAGTTTAAAGCGTCTTGGCGTGCAGTGACAGGCGAGGAGTCACTCACACTTTGTTTAAGGACTTTTAAGGAACTCGCCGTCTCTGCCAGTCCTGAGGGTGGAGACGCGGGGGCCGCCCTCAGAAGGTGTGTGGTCTGACGTGGACTCAGAGGGAAGTGGAGTAAGAGGGCCAGGGAAGACGCCCTGAATGGCAGGGGCTTCGGCGTAGCACTAAAGTCATGGGCTCGGTTCTTCAGTGGCGTTGCTATCTCCATTAACTTCTTAATCATATTCTGATTTGTTGCAGTTTTCATTTTGTGTCATTTAGTCAAAGCCAGTTATGAGAATCTGATGTTGTTCTGGTATGTCACTGTTCTCAGGAATTTGAACTGTCTTCTCCTATGTGTGCTAATGATATGTTTACTACAGAAAGGAAAAATGTAACAGTTGCTTTGAGACCTCATAGACAGAAACAGTAACTGCTGTAGAATGTGATTAAATAATGTGGTTTTATATATACTGGAGGCACAGCTTTGATGTAGCTGAGACGTCCAACATTGGCTAAAACTAAGATAACTCAGAAGCTCTTACCCGGAGCCTGGCCTGGTGCAGACGTCTGGACCCAGACGCCGCATCTTCACGCTGTGCTCGCTTGGCTGAAGGGCGGGCCTGCCTCGCGCTCCTGTCCCGACTGCAGACCGCGAAGGGTGGAGCCGCAGAGGAGGCCTGTTTCTCCTTCTCTCCCCCCGGGGACCCTGGCCTGACGAAGCCCTGGCTGTTACTTCTGAAGGTTTTGTTCTACAGGTCGTGCACATGGGGTGGGTCAGCGAGAGCCTGGGAGGTGCCGGCTCCTCTCAGACCTTCAGACCCAGGTTCCTGTCGCTGAAGGGCTCGTCCTTCTACATCTTCGTCTCCCCTCCGGTAAGCGGGCCCCGGAGCCGGGAGGAATGCCGATGAGACTGTTGCCACCAGAGAAGCAAGGGTCAGGCCTGGTGTTTGGAAGAGGCCGGAGAGGGTGTGCGGCCAGGCTGGCCTCCTCCACCCCCACATCCGCTGATGGAAAGGGCTCTGCTGGGGGCCCCCTGGCTCTTCTCACTCTAAATTCATGAATCAGCCAGCCAGGGTTTCCTTCTTTTCAAACAGCCACTGAGGCATCAGAGTGGTCTCCTGCCTAAGACGTCAGCCAGCTTGGAGGTGGCGCGGCAGAGGCTCGGGGGTCTCAGGCACCCGTGACGTGGCCGAAGGGTCCCAAACACAGAACAGGAGAAAACCCTTCTCTTCAGACATTCTAGCTTCATGGTCACGAATGAAAGTTAGTAAACCTTAAAAAGCTGTTTTTCTTCATTTCCTCCAGGTTTTATAAAAATAAACAGCCTGGTTTAGTAGGGCCATAATAGAAACCTAATGCTGAATGCTGCAGTTTGCAAATTTTTAATTCCCACTGGCACCCCTTTCTCAGACCTTTGTGTCATTTAGTCAAAGCCAGTTATGAGAATCTGATGTTGTTCTGGTATGTCACTGTTCTCAGGAATTTGAACTGTCTTCTCCTATGTGTGCTAATGATATGTTTACTACAGAAAGGAAAAATGTAACAGTTGCTTTGAGACCTCATAGACAGAAACAGTAACTGCTGTAGAATGTGATTAAATAATGTGGTTTTATATATACTGGAGGCACAGCTTTGATGTAGCTGAGACGTCCAACATTGGCTAAAACTAAGATAACTCAGAAGCTCTTACCCGGAGCCTGGCCTGGTGCAGACGTCTGGACCCAGACGCCGCATCTTCACGCTGTGCTCGCTTGGCTGAAGGGCGGGCCTGCCTCGCGCTCCTGTCCCGACTGCAGACCGCGAAGGGTGGAGCCGCAGAGGAGGCCTGTTTCTCCTTCTCTCCCCCCGGGGACCCTGGCCTGACGAAGCCCTGGCTGTTACTTCTGAAGGTTTTGTTCTACAGGTCGTGCACATGGGGTGGGTCAGCGAGAGCCTGGGAGGTGCCGGCTCCTCTCAGACCTTCAGACCCAGGTTCCTGTCGCTGAAGGGCTCGTCCTTCTACATCTTCGTCTTCCCTCCGGTAAGCGGGCCCCGGGCCGGGAGGAATGCCGATGAGGCTGTTGCCACCAGAGAAGCAAGGGTCAGGCCTGGTGTTTGGAAGAGGCCGGAGAGGGTGTGCGGCCAGGCTGGCCTCCTCCACCCCCACATCCGCTGATGGAAAGGGCTCTGCTGGGGGCCCCCTGGCTCTTCTCACTCTAAATTCATGAATCAGCCAGCCAGGGTTTCCTTCTTTTCAAACAGCCACTGAGGCATCAGAGTGGTCTCCTGCCTAAGACGTCAGCCAGCTTGGAGGTGGCGCGGCAGAGGCTCGGGGGTCTCAGGCACCCGTGACGTGGCCGAAGGGTCCCAAACACAGAACAGGAGAAAACCCTTCTCTTCAGACATTCTAGCTTCATGGTCACGAATGAAAGTTAGTAAACCTTAAAAAGCTGTTTTTCTTCATTTCCTCCAGGTTTTATAAAAATAAACAGCCTGGTTTAGTAGGGCCATAATAGAAACCTAATGCTGAATGCTGCAGTTTGCAATTTATTTTCTAATTCCCACTGGCACCCCTTTCTCAGACCTGACCCAGCACGTGTGTCCCCAGCCCAGATGGCCGTCCCTTAAAGCAGCAGCTTCACCTTCTGTGAGTCTAAAAACCGGAGCTGCAAACAAACCACAGCACCTGATAGCCTCAGGATCTGAAATTTCACACACAAGCTGCCTATAGTGTTGCTACTTTTCTGCCGTTAAGAATAACTGAAGGATTTTCTTCCCTGGGGGCTGCCTGCTCTTCCACGTCTGCTCTCAGCACATGTTCCTCGCCCGCCCGTCCAGCCGTCGGCGGACGTCGTGGCCGCGGCTGCCGTGCCGGGAGTGCGTTCCGGCGGACACGGGGCCGCAGGCGTCTTGCGGCTCAGAGCTGATTTCCTCTGGATGGCTGTCCAGGAGTGGGGCTGCTGGATCGTATGCTGGCTTTTGAGGAGCCCCCGTGCCCTCTCCACAGTGGCTGGGCCATTTCCACACCCAGGTCTCCACGACACCTTTGTCTCTGCCTGGGGTGATGGATACGTTTATGATAAATGAGGGGTACTGGTTTCATGGGTGTCTTCTCATCTTCAGACTCATCAGGCTGTAGACAGTTCCCAATGTCAATCATACCTCAGTAGAGAGGTTTTAAAAATAAATAATAGTAAAGGGCATTTCAAGTTTCACCCTCAGACTTCTAGATAATAATGTGTGTTTTCATTGATAGCCAAGGTTGTCTTTAATAAGCTTTTACTGGGGAAAAATTTTAGAGGATAAAATAGTTAGAGAGCATCACTGACTCAATTGGACATGAGTCTGAGTAAACTCCAGGAGATGGTGAAGGACAGGGAGGTCTGGCGTGCTGCAGCCCGTGGCTCGCCAAGAGCTGGGCGCGACTTTGCCACTGAACAACAGCTTCAGATAGAGCAGCTGGGCACGGGGAGGAGGATTCCCTCCAGGTTCCCGAGTGCTGACCTTGTACAGAACTGCGGTCTGTGTGTTGACTGAAGATTATCAGTGGCAGAGCACCAGGTTCTAAGCCACGGACAGGTCTCACCAGTCTAACCCCAAGGCTCTCTTCTGTCCCAGGATTCCTCCGGGAGCCCAAGTTCTTCAGAAACTGAGGCTGTGAAGTACTAACGTTGGAGATTTACCTACAGATTTGTACAATTACTCAATTATTCTCAAATGCAGTGATGATATCCTTTAACATTTGTTGTTGCAAAGTGAACGTTAAGAATAACCACAAATAACCCGAAGGCCTCAATTTGGGTCGTGTAGTGTCATGGAAAACAGCTGGGGTATGGTTGGCAGATCCAGAATCAGAACTGTGGGGCTCTGAGCTGAGGGGCCTCCCGCTGGCCTGATACAGTTGGGGGGAGGACAGAGGTAGCCATCCTGCACCCAGTTTGCCTGGAGGAGGGACCCCTGGCCGCAGAACTGGGGGAGAAGTGACTAGATGTCCCAGATCACATGCCTGAAAGTTCTCCTAATTTTTCCTCTCTTGCTGATTAAGACTCTATGCTAATTAAGTTTTTCCCACACACAACATACGAGAAATGCTTTAAATGTTAGTCAGATTTCTATACCGTTCTAATGAAGGACGATTTCATCCACTTCCCATGGCAGTTTCAATTTCATGGGCAGAAATTCTAATCTCGGGGGCCACGGGGTACCTCCATGATCACCAGATGGATAATGTCATTTCTATTAACACCAGGCTTTGCTTGTGTATTTTAAAATCCCGTGGCAAATTTTCTTGGCATTGATCCATGTCACAAACATCACATCACACGAGTCAGGCACTGACCTCAGCTCCTGGGGTTTGTTTGCCTGGAGCCAACCTTCTCCCACGAGCGAGAATATCACTCTCAGAAGCTTGAAATCTGCTCAGCGCCGTGCCCTGAGCAGTGGCCTGGCCGAGGGGCCCAGCGGTCCTGTGCGCATCCCGGCGCCGGGAGCTCCTTTTGTGTTCCGCTCCTCCCCTTTCTTGGCCGATGTCTGCGTCCCAGGAAGCTTAGGAACCTCGGGATGCGCCGCATCTTTCTCACTTCCCGGCTGGGGGACCACAGGTGCCTAGTCCCCCGTCTCGTCAGTGGATGCCTCAGTTTTATGACAAAGTAGTAAATGCCAGCTGAACGCCTCCCAGGACCAAGCCGAACACCGAGGTGCTTAGTTTATATATTTAAAATCTGTCTAACACTCCAAAGCATTTGGATTTAACAGAGGAAACTTACTCTTACTACTCAACAACTTCTCACTGTAAAAGCAAGACACAAAACACGGCGTGTGAATCTGTCCCTAAATATTTACATAGGTTCTGTCTGACTTCAGGCTTCTGTATCCTGGCACAGGAGGCAAATTGCCAGTAACAGCTTCTGCCTGCTCACATCTAAAGCAGCCCCGTGTCCAGCTCTTACACCTGTTGTTCGTTGGTCTACTGTAGGCCGACCGGCAGGGCGAGGCTGTGACCCTGAGGGGCTGCTCGTCACTCGCAGCGTCTTGCCTCGGGCCTGGCCCCGCGGCAGGCTGGGCTGGGGGATCTGTGTACACAGAAGGGTGGGCCCCACGGGAGGGGCTCGGCGTCACAAAGTCTCTCTGGGCTGAGGCAGCGTGACCCGCTCTCTAGGGGCCGGCCTCTGGTCCATTTCTCTTTGAAAGAAGAGCAAATAAATTCTCCCAAGAGAGTGACGCCCCAGGCGCGCCTGGTGATTGGCTCTCAGAGCCCCGTCGGGCCGCCCCTCCGTCTCCTCCATTCTGGGGTCAGCGGTTGTTGCCTAGAAAGCCCAGCCACGGGGAGCCTGGTGTCCGGCACTTTGTGTCAGAATATTTCAGTGAAGTTTCAAAAGGACCATTGCTTCTGTGACAGATCATTTAGGAACAATGAAAGGAAGTCCTGCTTCAAGACTGTTTTCTGAACTCCTTCATGATGAAGGAAGAGAGATGCTGAGGGAAACAAGAAGGAGGGAGGAAGGCTGGAAGGAGCAGCCTGGGGAGAGGAGGCTGCCGGCGCTCTGGAGCTGAGCTCCCCAAAGAGGGGACACAGCCGGCGGGGAGAGGGCCCAGCGGGGGAGGTGGAGACCCTAGGCCTTCCACAGGGCTGGTCGACGGTGGAAAACCTGGATGAAGCCAGAATTCTGCCATCCTCCTTGTGCGCGACTGTCATTCGTTAGCGTGGATGGTTATTTCTGATATGCAAATTAGAATCTGAAAAACAATGCTTCAGCTAACGCATGTTTTCAAACACCATTAAAATGTAATAACACAACACTTATGCCTATGAATATGCAAGAAATACTAGAAGTAATTTTAAGGATGTTAAATAGGGAAGTATATTCTATCACTTAAAAATATTTACCTGGAAAGAAATAATTTAAGTGAAGATGTGTAGGCTAAAGGCATATTAGACAATTATGTATCTAAATAGAACATTGTCAGGGCAGAGGGCAAGGAAGAGAAAGACCTGCTTTCAATAACTGATGAATAGACTTCGTTAGGTTTACAGAACAGGGAGAGGCTGGTGGAGTTCAGGCCCCGCCCTCCCTGTCCTCACGGTCCCGCCTGAGTGGGCGCATGTCCCGGCTGACGACTCACGGGTACATCGCAGTGACCGACGGCCCCAGGGTCCCTGCACGACTTTCGGAGACTCTCGGGGCGGGAGAGATTCTCTTCAAGTCCAGGGAAGAAATGGTTCTGCCCGTAAGTCCGAGCGTCTTCCAAGCCTCATGTGCATCTCTGACGGGGGGACGTTTTCCTTGAAATGGTCACCGTGGCCCAGAGGGTGAGCCGCACAGACTGACGCACGTCTGAGGGCACCTCCGTCCAGGCTGAGCCCTTCACCCTCCAGGATCACGGGAGCCGGGCACAGAGAGGGCGTCTTTCCCAGGTTGGGGGAGGGGAGAGTGACCATAAGCAAGAGCACAGAAGGGCAGGGCAACCCCGGCCACAGGTGGCCACAGCAGACTCAGGGCAGGGGCTTAGCAGGAAGTCAGGACTGCAGAGGGTGAGTAACGAGGCATGCTCGGGAAACGTAGGACCTGCTCAGGGCCTCCAGATTTAGCCTAAAGTTGGCCCTTGACTTAAAGTAAAAGCATCCAAAAAGAGTTCCTAAAATGACATCCAACTGTATGTGGAGGAACGTTCCTCCATCACCAGCTTATTGAATCAATAAGGTGTCTAAACATGTCCGGCCTCACGCCACCTGCGGGAATGCGCAGTTACTCGTCGACCTCCGCCGCGGCACATAGTCTCGTTTTCCAGCTGTCCTGCCGCTAGCCTAGGGTTTACTTAAGGAAAAGACACATTGATTGGCCTCGTTGTAAATGTTTTCAAACACCATTTGTAATAACACAACACTTATGCCTATGAATATGCAAGAAATACTAGAAGTAATTTTAAGGATGTTAAATAGGGAAGTATATTCTATCACTTAAAAATATTTACCTGGAAAGAAATAATTTAAGTGAAGATGTGTAGGCTAAAGGCATATTAGACAATTATGTATCTAAATAGAACATTGTCAGGGCAGAGGGCAAGGAAGAGAAAGACCTGCTTTCAATAACTGATGAATAGACTTCGTTAGGTTTACAGAACAGGGAGAGGCTGGTGGAGTTCAGGCCCCGCCCTCCCTGTCCTCACGGTCCCGCCTGAGTGGGCGCATGTCCCGGCTGACGACTCACGGGTACATCGCAGTGACCGACGGCCCCAGGGTCCCTGCACGACTTTCGGAGACTCTCGGGCGGAGAGATTCTCTTCAAGTCCAGGGAAGAAATGGTTCTGCCCGTAAGTCCGAGCGTCTTCCAAGCCTCATGTGCATCTCTGACGGGGGGACGTTTTCCTTGAAATGGTCACCGTGGCCCAGAGGGTGAGCCGCACAGACTGACGCACGTCTGAGGGCACCTCCGTCCAGGCTGAGCCCTTCACCCTCCAGGATCACGGGAGCCGGGCACAGAGAGGGCGTCTTTCCCAGGTTGGGGGAGGGGAGAGTGACCATAAGCAAGAGCACAGAAGGGCAGGGCAACCCCGGCCACAGGTGGCCACAGCAGACTCAGGGCAGGGGCTTAGCAGGAAGTCAGGACTGCAGAGGGTGAGTAACGAGGCATGCTCGGGAAACGTAGGACCTGCTCAGGGCCTCCAGATTTAGCCTAAAGTTGGCCCTTGACTTAAAGTAAAAGCATCCAAAAAGAGTTCCTAAAATGACATCCAACTGTATGTGGAGGAACGTTCCTCCATCACCAGCTTATTGAATCAATAAGGTGTCTAAACATGTCCGGCCTCACGCCACCTGCGGGAATGCGCAGTTACTCGTCGACCTCCGCCGCGGCACATAGTCTCGTTTTCCAGCTGTCCTGCCGCTAGCCTAGGGTTTACTTAAGGAAAAGACACATTGATTGGCCTCGTTGTAAATGTTTAAACTCTCATACTGAAGACATGCATCTTTTCATGTATCCCTTAGACATTTTTTCCATTTTTGTTGAGCTGCGGTTGAGGAAAACACAACATATGTAGAGTGTACCGTGTGTGCGTTCGGTATCCACGCACCCCGGGAAGCCACTCCCACGAGCGGGGCAGTAACAGCTCCATCCTCTCACACAGTCCCCTTATCTGGGGCAAAACCACAGAAGAGTCACGTGTCTATCTTATGTTTCTTGCAGGTGAGCACCTTAGACTGGGTCCGAGCAGAGAAAACCTATAACCTCTGTGAGGTGCTATTTAAAGCTCACAAGGTAAGCGCACATTCTGGAAGCGTCCATGCTGACAGCGTCCCTTTGTGCTGAAGGAGGGAGAGAGACATTCACACTGCCTGTTTAGACAGTGAAATGACATGAACACGCAGGTCCTCGCCCATCGTTCACCAACATTCCAGAAAAGAACATCTCATAGACGCTTTCAAGTCTCTATTTTACGTGGGCTGCACATTATTTCATTCTGGCCTTTTCATATTTACCAAACCCTTATCAAGAAATATTTAATTTGTTCCCATTTTTTGAAATTACAGATGACATAATACATCATTTCATACATGTGCAATATAACCAAAAAACCTCACAGAGGTGGAATTCTTAGGGCAAGGACGTGTTTACATTCTGCTAACCAGCGGGGACCTGTGGTGGAGCACAGGGGGCTGTGTGTGCGTGTGTGTGCGTGTGTGGGCGTGTGTGGGCGTGTGCTCAGTGTGTCCGGCTCTTTGCGACCCGTGGACTGGGGCCCGCCGGGCGCCCGTGTCCGTGGGCCCACAGACGAGAGCGCTGGCGGCGGCGGCGTAGGAGGGGCCGGCGCAGCGGAGGCGCGGGAGCGGGCTGGGGGGCGCAGTAGCTACTGTCGCCACGCGGCTCGGGGACCTTGATTTTGCAGTTGCTGCCCGTCTTTAGTTTTAAAACACACTGTGGTTCGTAAGAACTGAGCTACTGATAGCAAAAGGACCCGTGGCAGGTGTCTGGGTCGCGTGGGTCAGCAATTTCTCTCGTTTCACGTGGTCAGAGGCACACCGCTTTTATGGACTCGGCAGTTTTAGCTGCAGAAAGTAGCCACATGTGTGGAATCTTTTAGCATCCTTTCCTGGAATTTCCTGGGCTGTTCAAAGGTTAGTTATAATTCTTCCCTTTGTTCTTTGACGTGGAGCTGGGGTCTGTCCGTTCAGATGAAGACTGGGACAGTTGACTGCTTCATCCAGCCGGTTCCGCCTTTGGAGCCGACTCTAAACGAGGCTCTCACAAGAGTCAGATGCTGGGTGCCTGGAGCTCTTCAGTAAGGCCCTTCAGTCAGAGAGCACTGGAAGACCCGTCCAAAGGCCACTGAGAAATAAAGCCCTAATGTGACCATCTGCTTTAAGTACTCCATTAAAATCACAGTATGCATTTATAGAATTATGGGTACAAAGAGACGTTGCATGGAGAGAATATAAAAACAAATTAGATGACAAAAAGCAGTCATAGAATTATCTGTATTTTAAATTTCCTATATTGCTGCTATAATATTTTCAAATAGATAGAAGCAGGTAATAATCCAGGTAATTTTAAAAAAATAGCCTCTGCATTTTGCTTGCCAGAGTCAATGCAGGGTGGTTTCTGTCCTCACGGGATCGGGGCAGGGGCGCCGCGGGGTGGGCGCTGGAGGCGGGATGCTGGCTGACGTGGCCGCTGGCGCTGCTGGGAGCCAGCCACTGCACGTTGGATGTGAAAGTCCAGTCCGTGCCTCCACTCGCACTGCCTTTCAGATGCGTGCTCTGTGTGAACAGAGCCCAGGCTAGGAGTCCTTCTTTGCTGGTCAGTCCTGACCCTCAAGGTCAGTAGCTGCGAACCGTTTCTGCTGTCAGGTCGGTGGCTCAGGTCTTGCTCTCAGCTCATGACCTGACATCCAGTTGGCTGACTGGTTTCTGTGCTTCCCAGTCTGACTTCAAAGCACAGCGGGTGGAGCTGTGGGGCCTCACTGAATTCAGTTGTGTGATAAACGCAAACTTCTCATGACTGTCTTTGTCCTTAAAGCTAAACATAGACATGGAAGTTGTGGTCCCTGGTATTTGGGGTGGAAGGTGCCTGCAGGTCGCTGGGAGCGGGGCACAGCTGACTCACAGAAGTTAACTTACGGGCCGGTTTACACGGCCGCGACGGTGGGAGGCCTTCTGCCGCGGGACCCAGGCCCGAGGCGAGGAGGTCACCTGTGGGGCGTGGCTCAGCCCCGGGCCGCCCCGTCTAGCCCCCGCCGCTCCCGCTCTGTTTCAGTTCTGGCGCCCGGATGACTGCGGGGCGCAGGCCGGCCCCTGCCTGGGTCCCCGGGATCCCGACGGCGGGGACCACGGGCCCTTCTGCTTCAGCGTCCTCGTGGGCCACGGCAGGAGCCACGTGTTCAGCGTGGAGCTGGGCAGCGAGCTGGCCACGTGGGAGCTGTCCTTCCAGAGGGCCACCTTCCTGGACGTGCAGAGGACAGGGGTAAGCGGCTCGCTCCTCTCTGAGCAGCGTGAGTTGGAGCAGGTGTGACCATCGTTCTAGGAAGCACATGTCTTCCGGAAGCTGAGCGGTTCCTGCCCGGCCCTGCGTCGGTGTGCTCAGCAGACCCGCTGGGAGAGACACAGGGGCGCCCCCTCTCCACTCACCCCAGTGCTTCCATCCAGCGTGAGGAAGGGGCCTGTGTGCCGGCCAAGGGACGCCCCTCCACTGAGGGCACAACCGGAAACGTGTCTGCGCATCAGCCATGTTTACTGAGAAGTCACTGGACATTTGTCGCATCTTAAGGCATGTAGTGGCCCTTACTCGAGCTCCCGGATCCGGTGAGGAACATAACACAGCTCGTGTCTGGGTTGCTCCTGCCTCAGACAGGGTGCACGTGGATGAATGGTAGCCTCAGACCCAGGCTAGGAGTCCTTCTTTGCTGGTCAGTCCTGACCCTCAAGGTCAGTAGCTGCGAACCGTTTCTGCTGTCAGGTCGGTGGCTCAGGTCTTGCTCTCAGCTCATGACCTGACATCCAGTTGGCTGACTGGTTTCTGTGCTTCCCAGTCTGACTTCAAAGCACAGCGGGTGGAGCTGTGGGGCCTCACTGAATTCAGTTGTGTGATAAACGCAAACTTCTCATGACTGTCTTTGTCCTTAAAGCTAAACATAGACATGGAAGTTGTGGTCCCTGGTATTTGGGGTGGAAGGTGCCTGCAGGTCGCTGGGAGCGGGGCACAGCTGACTCACAGAAGTTAACTTACGGGCCGGTTTACACGGCCGCGACGGTGGGAGGCCTTCTGCCGCGGGACCCAGGCCCGAGGCGAGGAGGTCACCTGTGGGGCGTGGCTCAGCCCCGGGCCGCCCCGTCTAGCCCCCGCCGCTCCCGCTCTGTTTCAGTTCTGGCGCCCGGATGACTGCGGGGCGCAGGCCGGCCCCTGCCTGGGTCCCCGGGATCCCGACGGCGGGGACCACGGGCCCTTCTGCTTCAGCGTCCTCGTGGGCCACGGCAGGAGCCACGTGTTCAGCGTGGAGCTGGGCAGCGAGCTGGCCACGTGGGAGCTGTCCTTCCAGAGGGCCACCTTCCTGGACGTGCAGAGGACAGGGGTAAGCGGCTCGCTCCTCTCTGAGCAGCGTGAGTTGGAGCAGGTGTGACCATCGTTCTAGGAAGCACATGTCTTCCGGAAGCTGAGCGGTTCCTGCCCGGCCCTGCGTCGGTGTGCTCAGCAGACCCGCTGGGAGAGACACAGGGGCGCCCCCTCTCCACTCACCCCAGTGCTTCCATCCAGCGTGAGGAAGGGGCCTGTGTGCCGGCCAAGGGACGCCCCTCCACTGAGGGCACAACCGGAAACGTGTCTGCGCATCAGCCATGTTTACTGAGAAGTCACTGGACATTTGTCGCATCTTAAGGCATGTAGTGGCCCTTCCTCGAGCTCCCGGATCCGGTGAGGAACATAACACAGCTCGTGTGTCTGGGTTGCTCCTGCCTCCTCGCAGACAGGGTGCACGTGGATGAATGGATAGGGGGTGCGTGATAGCCTGCATTGTGGTCAACGGCAGCAACTCTTCACAGGGGGCTGTTCGAGGGGTCAGAAGTGAGAGCCACAGCAAAGAAATGCAGCCCGGGGGAAGGGGCGGGGGTCCTCCACTGATGCGCTGCCTCCGCCCTGGCATCGGTTGCTCTGCGGGCGAGACCCGAGGGCAGAGGCAGCAGCTCCGTCACGTGGCAGCGCTGATTTGAATGTGGGGCTGCTGCCCCTTAGCTCTCATGCAGGTTGTCACAGTGCCCTGGGTCCGCTGAGGTCAGCGGCTGCCGGGAGCAGAGAGCCTCCTTTCAGCGGGCTGAATCCAGGCCAGATAACGGGGCCCTGTCCTGGTTCTCACTGTGAACCCAGAGCCTCCAACTTGGACATCACAGATCAGCTGCCTGCCAAACCTTGTAAAACAATCTAAAAATACATTCCACACCATTGTCAACTGAAAACGATAAAACAACGTGAGAGTTGTGGGGTAAGTTTTATTTGGGGCATAATTAGGACTGCAGCCCGGAGGCAGCCCCCCAGAAAGCTCTGAGAGACTGCTCCAAAGAGATAGGGGAGGAAAGCCAATGCAAGGGTTTCAGTGTGGGGGGAAATGCAAATGCCATCAAGTAAAGGGTTTCCAAAGAGGTTTTAGTTTTACAAATGGTTTGGGTCTGTCTAATGCTTTTGGGTGTGAGGAGATGCAAGGACTTAGATGATGAAATCTATTCCTAAAAAGTCATTTACCTATCTGAAGACCTGCCCCACCAGATTCCTTGGAGCACAGAGTGCCTCTACCCCACCCTGATCTCCTTCAGAGAGTATTGAAGGTCAGTAGCTCTCAACAGCACAGGGTCTGGTCTTTGCAGAGGCGGAGGGCAGATGTCCTTGTTGTCCAGTCATTGGCAATGTGATTGGTAAATGCCAGTTTGTAGTTGACACCATCAACTTCCTCCTTGCTTAAGACTCCATACCAGTTTATTTTAAAGATTATGTTTGGGTCCCTAAAAAAGAACCTTGAGTAAGGCAAGACTAACCTGAGTTTATCTTCTAAGATTTCATTCAAGATAAGTTTTCAGGAAACAAGTATAACATTAAAGTCACTGTCAATGAAATCACCAATTCCCAATAGTGCATCCATACATTGTCTTGTAAAATAGGCATTTGTGGTTTTGATTAAAACAGTGTTTTATTTGTAAGTCACACAACTCAACAATTACGAAGCACTTGCGGTGAGATGCTTCCTTTGTATCTATGTGCACCAGCACCGGATATGCCGTCCTTTGGCATCCACGCCCACCCAGGAGAGGGGTCGCTAGTGTCATGAACACCGTGTCTCTCTGTGCATGGGTCTCTATGAGCCCCTCTCCCGACAGGGCTGCTAGAGCACTGAGGTCTCAGCCGCAGCTCGGCCGAGAACAGCCGGGGTCTTCTTCAGGCGGCCTGCGCTGTCTCCTGTTCCTGCCCAAGCTGCCTTTTAACCCCCAGTTCCGATGATCTCAGGCTTGAATGCATTCTGACAGTCCTGCGGTTTTGCCCCCCACCGATGGCTCAAATGGTAAAGCCTCCGCAATGCCGCGGGCCGGGTTCTGCCCCGTGTCGGCTCCCCACACGAGGATTCTTGCCTGGAGAATCCCACGGACAGAAGAGTCTGGCGAGCCGTAGCTCATGGGGTTGCAGAGAATCAGACACAGCTGACCAACCAGCACACCCACTCACCTTTACCAGTGAGATTTTCCCTTTCATAATTTTCACATCTCTAATTATGGTCTTTTCTTCTCCATTTGGAGAAGCCCCTTTCACATTTTTTGTAAAACTGGTTTGGTGATGCTGAACCTTTTTAGCTTTTGCTTGTCTGTAGGGCCAATTTTTCTATCAAAGCTGAACAGGAGCCTTGCTGGGTAGAGTTTTCTTGGCTGTAGGTGTTTCCCTTTCATCATTTTTCTTTTTGGCCACTTCAATTGGTCTTTCATTTATCAAGTTTCCTCATCTTTTTCTTGGCCCATCAATGGCTTGTTTCTTTGGCCCTGTGGATTTTAGTAGCTCTCAACAGCACAGGGTCTGGTCTTTGCAGAGGCGGAGGGCAGATGTCCTTGTTGTCCAGTCATTGGCAATGTGATTGGTAAATGCCAGTTTGTAGTTGACACCATCAACTTCCTCCTTGCTTAAGACTCCATACCAGTTTATTTTAAAGATTATGTTTGGGTCCCTAAAAAAGAACCTTGAGTAAGGCAAGACTAACCTGAGTTTATCTTCTAAGATTTCATTCAAGATAAGTTTTCAGGAAACAAGTATAACATTAAAGTCACTGTCAATGAAATCACCAATTCCCAATAGTGCATCCATACATTGTCTTGTAAAATAGGCATTTGTGGTTTTGATTAAAACAGTGTTTTATTTGTAAGTCACACAACTCAACAATTACGAAGCACTTGCGGTGAGATGCTTCCTTTGTATCTATGTGCACCAGCACCGGATATGCCGTCCTTTGGCATCCACGCCCACCCAGGAGAGGGGTCGCTAGTGTCATGAACACCGTGTCTCTCTGTGCATGGGTCTCTATGAGCCCCTCTCCCGACAGGGCTGCTAGAGCACTGAGGTCTCAGCCGCAGCTCGGCCGAGAACAGCCGGGGTCTTCTTCAGGCGGCCTGCGCTGTCTCCTGTTCCTGCCCAAGCTGCCTTTTAACCCCCAGTTCCGATGATCTCAGGCTTGAATGCATTCTGACAGTCCTGCGGTTTTGCCCCCCACCGATGGCTCAAATGGTAAAGCCTCCGCAATGCCGCGGGCCGGGTTCTGCCCCGTGTCGGCTCCCCACACGAGGATTCTTGCCTGGAGAATCCCACGGACAGAAGAGTCTGGCGAGCCGTAGCTCATGGGGTTGCAGAGAATCAGACACAGCTGACCAACCAGCACACCCACTCACCTTTACCAGTGAGATTTTCCCTTTCATAATTTTCACATCTCTAATTATGGTCTTTTCTTCTCCATTTGGAGAAGCCCCTTTAACATTTTTTGTAAAACTGGTTTGGTGATGCTGAACCTTTTTAGCTTTTGCTTGTCTGTAGGGCCAATTTTTCTATCAAAGCTGAACAGGAGCCTTGCTGGGTAGAGTTTTCTTGGCTGTAGGTGTTTCCCTTTCATCATTTTTCTTTTTTTTGGCCACTTCAATTGGTCTTTCATTTATCAATTTTCATCCATCTTTGTTCTTTGGCCCGTGTGGGCCTCCCATCGCGGTGGCCTCTGTTGTCGCAGAGCACCGGCTCTGGGCGCATGCGCTCCAGAGCTCCGGCTCGGTAATTGGACACATTGGTCCAGCGGCTCCGCGGCACGTGGGATCCTCCCAGGCCAGGGATCGAACTGGCGCCCCTTGCACTGCAAGGCGGTGTCCTTACCCACTGGACCCCCAGGGAAGCCCCCCTTTCATCATTTTAAACATTGTTCCACTCCTTCTGGCTGTGGAGTTTCTGCTGAGAAGACGGCTGACTGCCTATGGAGTTCTCTTCTGTGTTACTTGTTGCTTTTCTCTTACTGCTTTTCTTATTCTGTAACTTCCGTCTTTGCCATTCTGACTTCAGTGTGCTTGGAGGGGCCCTTTCTGGGCTGGTCCTGCTGGAGACTCTGGCTTCCTGGGTCTGGATGCTGGTTCCTCTCCCCAGTCAGGGAAGTTCTCAGCTAGTGGTTCTTCAGTTTTGTTCTCAGCCTTTTCTCTCTCTCTTCTCCTCCTGAGACCTAATAATGTGAGTGTTAATGACCTTGATGTTGTGCCAGAGCTTTCTTAAACAGTCCTCATGTTAAAACCCCTTTCTTCTGTTCAGCGCGGGTGATTCCGTGGCTCTGTCTCCAGCGCACTGCCCGGCCTCGTCTGGCCTAGTCTGGATTCCTTCTGGTGCATTTTTTATCTGTATTGCATGCTTCAGCTTTGTTGGGTTTTTCTTTGTATTTCTTGACTCTTGGTTAAGCTTCTCACTGTGTTCCTTCTCATCTCAAGTTCTCTCAGTGTCTTTCTGATCATTACCTTGAGCTCCTTGTCAGGGAGGTTTCTTAAGTCCCCTTTGCTTAGTTCTTGGGTTTATCTTGCTTCTTCATTTGGAACAGATTCCTTTGTTCCCTTGTTCTGCCAGCTCCTCTGTGCTTGTCTGTGTGTCTCCGCGGGCTGACTGCTCGCCCGGTCTTGGAGACACGGCTTGTGCAGGAGGTGTCTTTGGGGGGCCGGCGATGTGCAGCCCCCAGGCCCCAGAGCCGCGCGCTCTCGTGGCACCCCTGTGTGCGAGGGCCCCTTCTGTGGAGACAAGGCACACTGTTGTGGGCACACTGGTGGGGAGGGGCTGGCACTGGCTGACCCAGTTGGCTGCCAGGCCCTGCCTGTGCAGAGGCTGCTGGACGGTGGGGGTGCGGGTGCCCAGGGCCGGTCTGGCCTGGTGGTGGTGCTGGCCTCTTGGTGGGACGCTGTGCGGGGCTGGCCTTCTGGTGGGTTGGCCTGAGTCCTCTCGTGATGGCCCGCTCAGCCTGGGGGCCCCAGGGCTGGTGTCGACTGACCGGTGGGTGGAGCTGGACCCTGGCACGCACAGGCTGCGGGGAAGCCTCCACAGCGGCGCTTATTGGCTCCTGGGTCCACGCACTGAAATTGCTTCCAAAACGGCGCTGCTGCCATCCACATCCCCAGGACCTCCACCTGCCTCCCGCCTCCCTGGAGACGCTCCAAGACGGGCAGGCGGCTCTGACTCAGGCTTCTTTCAAAGGAACGGCCCAGCCTCAGAGGGAGCTGCCCCCAGCAGGTCGGCGTGTCCCGGCCAGCACAGCGCCTGTGCACGGGGATCCCACCCCGTTTCCTCAGGCTAACATCATATCCAGAATCGTCTCCCAAAGGTGTAGAAGCCCACCTGGGGACGTTCCCCTTATCCTCCCAGTAGGAAGCGGCCTGTTCAGGAGGTCAAGGCTCTCTCAGCGTTGACCCGATTCCCCAGGGTGTTACATAAGGACACAGGACACGTGGCCCAGAAATGCCACGGCAGGAGGAAACGACTCCTGAGCTAGAGCTCGCGGACAGCTCGGTGTCCCGGAGTGGGGGGCTCGCTCTAGCTCCGCCGCGTGACTCCGGTGTGCCAGCGTCACCCCTGCTGCTCCAGGGCCGCGCGCGCCGCTGAGGACTGACAGGCCAGCAGCCCCGAGCGGCTGCCGCCCGTCTGGTGCTCACGCTCTCCGGGCACTGCTGCGGCGCTGTGGGTGCCGGCCACGTGATGTCCACAGACCCCGAGCAGGCTGGGCGGGCTGGGACCCCACCCCACCCCCCACTGCGCCCCCACAGCAGTCCCCTCCCGGGAGGCTCCTTGGCCCTCGCCTCTGAGTCGGTGCCCTTGCTGCTGCTATTTCTGTCCTCCATTCTTGTCTGGTGTCCCACGCCTCGGCACGTCTCCCGAGAACAGCTGGCTCTCAGGTTTCTGGACGCACGCACAGCCTGTCCTGAGGGAGCTCGCAGGACCAGCACGTGAAAACACAGACGATCACCCACGTGATGGGGACCGTCCTTCCGGAGTGAGTCTTGGGGCGTTACTGGCCCAGTTTCAGGGAGGCTTTGAGGCTGGAGCTCGGGGCTCTCCTCTGCGCTTCTTTCTAACGAGAGCAACACCCCTGTGGTGGTCCAGCTCCTGCCAGCTTCCCGCTGACCCACTGCAGGAGGCGCTGCCCCTGGGAACTGTGCCCCAGGGTCTCTCCATGTGGTTTTCGATGGTCACTACCCGATTAATGTTAAACACGATTATTGAAGAATTTTTCTCACCATTAATACTTTCTTCTAGTCCAGAACATACATGTGCAGCTGGCAGGGAGACTCTCTGTGCTTCACGGTGGACTTTGCTCTGGGATTCACCTGCTCTGACAGTAAAACAAAGGTGAGTGACGGGCAGCTGGAGGAAGGCGCCAGTCTGCAGTGCTGGTTCGTTGCTGTCGACATCGGCAGCGTCGCCAGCTCTGACGCCGTGTCTTGTGCATGTTGTCCCGCGTGGCGACCTGCTCTCTGGAAGCTCAGGGTCCCAGGACCGCACAAGCTCCGGAGCCAGGCGGGCGGACGCCACGCCAGCCCACAGGACCGGGTCTGTGTGCCAGCAGCATGCCCGCACACTAAGTCGCTTCAGTCGTGTCCATCTCTGTGTGACCTTATTGTAACGACCACTGTCTGGGTTCTTTAAGTGATAAGCAGGGGCTTTTGCACTGTTTTGTCTATACGATTTCAACAGCCATTTATGATGCTATGTAAAGATAATTCTGGGGGCTTCCCTGGTGGCTCAGTGGCAGAGAATCTGCCGCCAGTGCAGAAGAGGCAGTTTCAATCCCTGGTCCAGGAGGACCCCATGCGCCACAGAGCAGCCAAGTCCCTCAGCCGCAAGTATTCAGCCCGTGCTCTCGAGTCCAGGAGCCGCTCCATGGAGCCCACATGCCACAGCTCCTGAAGTCGCAGCACTCTAGAGCCCTGCTCTGAGACAGGAGACGCCGGCGTGGGAATGGAGACCCAGCACAGCCAAAGATAAAGAAAGAAAGGAATACTTTTCTTAAAAAAAAAAAAGATAATTCTGTAGTTTGTTCCTAGGATGTTATCACTGCTGAGCTTTTCTTCTTCATAATCAAATTTGAATAGACACCAGCTGATGCTCTCAAAACAGTTTGTTCAGTTGTTCAGTTGCTAAGTTGTGTCTGAGTCTTTGCATCTCCGTGGACTACAACACGCCAGGCTTCTCTCTTTCACTGTCTCCTGGAGTTTGTTCAGATTCGTGTCCATGGAGTCAGTGATGCCATCCAACCGTCTCCTACTCTGTCACCCCTTCTTCTCCTGCCCTTAGCCTTTCCCAGAATCGGGGTCTTTCCAGTGAGTCATCTCTTCCTGTCCGGTGGCCAGTGTTCATCAGGCCTTGCTTATTCTGGGATTCACCTGCTGTAAAACAAAGGTGAGTGACGGGCAGCTGGAGGAAGGCGCCAGTCTGCAGTGCTGGTTCGTTGCTGTCGACATCGGCAGCGTCGCCAGCTCTGACGCCGTGTCTTGTGCATGTTGTCCCGCGTGGCGACCTGCTCTCTGGAAGCTCAGGGTCCCAGGACCGCACAAGCTCCGGAGCCAGGCGGGCGGACGCCACGCCAGCCCACAGGACCGGGTCTGTGTGCCAGCAGCATGCCCGCACACTAAGTCGCTTCAGTCGTGTCCATCTCTGTGTGACCTTATTGTAACGACCACTGTCTGGGTTCTTTAAGTGATAAGCAGGGGCTTTTGCACTGTTTTGTCTATACGATTTCAACAGCCATTTATGATGCTATGTAAAGATAATTCTGGGGGCTTCCCTGGTGGCTCAGTGGCAGAGAATCTGCCACCAGTGCAGAAGAGGCAGTTTCAATCCCTGGTCCAGGAGGACCCCATGCGCCACAGAGCAGCCAAGTCCCTCAGCCGCAAGTATTCAGCCCGTGCTCTCGAGTCCAGGAGCCGCTCCATGGAGCCCACATGCCACAGCTCCTGAAGTCGCAGCACTCTAGAGCCCTGCTCTGAGACAGGAGAGCCAGCGTGGGAATGGAGACCCAGCACAGCCAAAGATAAAGAAAGAAAGGAATACTTTTCTTAAAAAAAAAAAAGATAATTCTGTAGTTTGTTCCTAGGATGTTATCACTGCTGAGCTTTTCTTCTTCATAATCAAATTTGAATAGACACCAGCTGATGCTCTCAAAACAGTTTGTTCAGTTGTTCAGTTGCTAAGTTGTGTCTGAGTCTTTGCATCTCCGTGGACTACAACACGCCAGGCTTCTCTCTTTCACTGTCTCCTGGAGTTTGTTCAGATTCGTGTCCATGGAGTCAGTGATGCCATCCAACCGTCTCCTACTCTGTCACCCCTTCTTCTCCTGCCCTTAGCCTTTCCCAGAATCGGGGTCTTTCCAGTGAGTCATCTCTTCCTGTCCGGTGGCCAGTGTTCATCAGGTCTTGCTTATTTTGTGGAAAATTTGGCAAAGCCGTGACACAGACTTCGGCCACCCGATGCAAAGAGACGATCCGCTGGAAGAGAGCCTGGTGCTTGGGAAAATGAAGGCAGAAGGCGGAGGGGACAGCAGAGGACGAGAAGGTTGGGTGGCACCACCGAGTCAACGGGCATGAGTCAGACTGAGCTCTGGGAGATGGCGAAGGGCAGGGAAGCCGGGGTGCCGCAGTCCTCAGGGCTGCAGAGAGTCAGACACGACGGAGCGACGGAGCTGAGCACCAAATTACACTGTGTCCTCGGCCTCCTCTGGACACACGCCCTCACGATCGCAGGTTCCTAGTAGGATGAGGGGCTTTAAAGGCACGTGAGAGTTGGACAGTTTTCATGAAATCTTAGGGGCTGAAGTCCCAGCCGTCTTTCCCAGCCCTCTGAGAGTGAGGCCAGGTGATACCCTGGGCAGTGGGAGGTGCCTGAAAAAGGGGTGCTGTGTCGGGCCCGAGAGCGCCTTCTGGATCTCCTCACTGCGCCCGGGCCCTCGCTGGGTCACTGCTGCGGCTGTGGCTGGGTCGTCTGGCTGCCCGCAGTGGTCCAGCAGCCCTTCCGCACCTCCCGCCGTGGCAGTGATGGAAGAGGTCTCTGAATGTCCGCGTTCTGGGTGGGTCCAGGGATTCCCTCCTGAAAGGGCCTTGGTGCTTGGTGAGGGGCGGGGAGCATGGCTCCCACTTCCCCATCTGGAAATGGAAGTGCTTTAGTCCCTGTCCCCAGAGGCCCTGTGGGGTCCGAGCTCCCCAGCACCAAGGAGGAGCGTACGTGGCACTTGGCCCTGAGGTGCCGCGACTGCTCAGCTGCAAGACTCCGCGTGAGAGGAGGTGTGCAGGGCCTCGAGGCCAGGGCGCTGTGGCAGCCAGGAGCGGATGGGTGTCCCTCTGAAGTCCTGCCCAGATCGCAGCCTCTCAGCCTTCATGAGACCAGGAGAAAAGTATGCTCATCGCTTCAAAAGAAATGCATTCCATACACCACCATTTATAGCTTGCTGAAAAAGTGACTGTTCTCTATTGGGATTTTTTTCTGAGAAGATGAAGTTTCGTGACCATAAAGAGACTATAATTAAAGACTGTCTTTTATAAAAGGCAGCCATGAAGTCTTTATTTGCTACAGACTTTTTTTTTATTAAAAGAGTAAGCGTTTAGAGAACACTCTCCTCTCTATAGTACTTCAGCAAACAGAAAGCCGTTCTCGCGACAGTGCTAAGAGGCAGCACGGCCTCCGTTTTGGCGGTGGCTGACGAGAAGCCGGCGTGGAGGGTTGGGGCTTGGCCTGGCGGGCGGGAGGCTGGGACTGGGACGGAGGGTTTTGCATACCTGCACCGTCCGTCTCCTCTCACACACTGTCGCGGGAGCTGGGCCTTGCCGTGGATTGTTTACGGTTTACACAGAGAAAAGGGAACGAGCTGACGCTAGTTTTGGACATAAGGAAAACCCCGAAAGCAGAAGGGTGTGGAGTGGGATCCGGGAGGAGACCCCGGGGCCCTGGGCCCTCAGGCACGTGGGAGGGCTGAGCTTGATGGGAGGGCCCCGGGATGCCTGGTGGTGTGGGGAGGTCCGTCCCTTAAACCCCAAAAGAAAAAGTGGAGATTCTAGGTCACACGGGCTCAGTGTACGCAAGACACTGAGCAAGCGTCTGTGTTTGTTTAAACAGAGTATTTAAGAACTCTGATGTTAACTGAATAAACGAGCTCTTGTGTCTGAAACTCTGAAAATCACCTTCCTCTACAGAGCGTGCTCTGGAGGTTCAGATTCTCCCAGCTGAAGGGGTCTTCCGACGACGGGAAGGCGCGGGTGACGCTGCTCTTCCAGAGGCTGGACACCAAGCAGATAGAGATGAAGGTAGGTCCAGCCTCCTGGGCGGCCCGAGCATCCAGGGTGGACGTGCCCCCCACCCCGGCCTGAGGAAGATCGCCAGGATTCAAGAGCGCGCCCTCCTCAGAGTCCGCCAGGGGTCACGGGAGCCCAGCGCATGTTTTCTGTAAGAATCGCAAAGACACGGCGGACAGCAAGCTGTTAGGGAAAGAGCCCATTTGGGAAGAGTTCCCGGGCGAGATCCACAGGTCCGAGAGATGGGCCAGGAAAATCGCACCCCAGAGATGGGACGAGGAGGTTTTATTAGGGAGGAAAGGGGATAAGGAAAAAAGGGGAGGGGGATTCTTCAGAGCAGGCGCAGAGACAAAGTCTTTGCTTAAGTTAGGCAGGAAATTAGTGATGAGTCTGCTGTCCTTGAGTTGTCTGTGGGCCTGGGGGTGTGCAGTTCTTGTCACTTTCCAGATGTAGTGGAGAATCTTTATGGCCAGGGCCTGCTCCTTATCGCTGGCCTTGAGGGACTCCCAGGCGCCAGCAGATCGGCAAGTGGAGGGTTGGGGCTTGGCCTGGCGGGCGGGAGGCTGGGACTGGGACGGAGGGTTTTGCATACCTGCACCGTCCGTCTCCTCTCACACACTGTCGCGGGAGCTGGGCCTTGCCGTGGATTGTTTACGGTTTACACAGAGAAAAGGGAACGAGCTGACGCTAGTTTTGGACATAAGGAAAACCCCGAAAGCAGAAGGGTGTGGAGTGGGATCCGGGAGGAGACCCCGGGGCCCTGGGCCCTCAGGCACGTGGGAGGGCTGAGCTTGATGGGAGGGCCCCGGGATGCCTGGTGGTGTGGGGAGGTCCGTCCCTTAAACCCCAAAAGAAAAAGTGGAGATTCTAGGTCACACGGGCTCAGTGTACGCAAGACACTGAGCAAGCGTCTGTGTTTGTTTAAACAGAGTATTTAAGAACTCTGATGTTAACTGAATAAACGAGCTCTTGTGTCTGAAACTCTGAAAATCACCTTCCTCTACAGAGCGTGCTCTGGAGGTTCAGATTCTCCCAGCTGAAGGGGTCTTCCGACGACGGGAAGGCGCGGGTGACGCTGCTCTTCCAGAGGCTGGACACCAAGCAGATAGAGATGAAGGTAGGTCCAGCCTCCTGGGCGGCCCGAGCATCCAGGGTGGACGTGCCCCCCACCCCGGCCTGAGGAAGATCGCCAGGATTCAAGAGCGCGCCCTCCTCAGAGTCCGCCAGGGGTCACGGGAGCCCAGCGCATGTTTTCTGTAAGAATCGCAAAGACACGGCGGACAGCAAGCTGTTAGGGAAAGAGCCCATTTGGGAAGAGTTCCCGGGCGAGATCCACAGGTCCGAGAGATGGGCCAGGAAAATCGCACCCCAGAGATGGGACGAGGAGGTTTTATTAGGGAGGAAAGGGGATAAGGAAAAAAGGGGAGGGGGATTCTTCAGAGCAGGCGCAGAGACAAAGTCTTTGCTTAAGTTAGGCAGGAAATTAGTGATGAGTCTGCTGTCCTTGAGTTGTCTGTGGGCCTGGGGGTGTGCAGTTCTTGTCACTTTCCAGATGTAGTGGAGAATCTTTATGGCCAGGGCCTGCTCCTTATCGCTGGCCTTGAGGGACTCCCAGGCGCCAGCAGATCGGCAACCGGCCCTATGATGCTGACCCTTTAGGGCCGGAGAGTGTGCAACTGCCGTATTAACCCTTTAATAGCCCATAAACCTAACATTTTCAGTCAGAGAGGCTTTGATTTACTAAAACTGTAGTCACTGAAATCCGTTGCGTGATGCCTCCCTAAAGCACACGTTTCTTAGTAAATATTATCAGGAAATCAGTGCTTAAAATCACAGGAGAAGTCACTTGTCTGTGATATTAAGGACAAACTACTCTGTATATTCAAAGGATCTTGACATAATTTACAGATTATATGGGGATGGGGAGGGGCACCCGTCGCATCCCCCCACATCCAGGCGAGAGCCAGCATCGCTCGGCGGGGACGCCCCAGCCCGGCTCCCCTCCCGACGCTGCTCTGTCGGCAGGTGGGGGAAGAGGACCGGTGCTGGCCGGTGCTGGGCGCCGGCAGCCGCACTCCGCTCCTCTGCCTCTAGCGCTGAGCGCGGGCTGGAGGCTCCTCTCTTCAGCGGTGACGGGCTTTAAACCCCCCTCGTGCACTGGGCCACTGGACCACACTTAGGGAAAATCACGAGCCCAGGGTGGCCCCCGCTCAGCAAAGGGCCGTCCATCAGCTCACAGTTTCTGACGGGCACCTGCAGTGTGCACCGTGAGACGGGTGTGCGGGCGCTGCCCTGAAGAAGCACGACGTCCACCGCGGGGGCCCCACTGAGGACACACAGGCAGCATCCGCACGGACATGCTGCTGGACGTGTCCCCTTTGTGGTAGATGGAGAGTGAGGGCCTCAGAGAAGAAATGTTTCCTCAGGTTCAGGGACCTCACTCTTCCTGAGAGTTTTACTTAATAAAGGAAAAGTTCAAGGTATTAAAACATTCAGAAGTTGATAATTAGACCAAGCTGCAGATCATAATGAAACTCAGTATTTCAGCCACCATGAAATGTTGAAAGAGTTTAATAAAAATCTCGGTCATTAGCCCAGGCATCCCACTATCAGGCTTATACCCTGATGAAGTCCAAATTGAAAGAGACACCTGTACCCCAATGTTCATTGCAGCACTCTACACAATAGCTAGAACATGGAAGCAACCTGGATGTCCATCAACGAACGAATGGATAAAGAAGCTCTGGTACATATGTATACAATGGAGTACTTCTCAGCCACAAAAAGAAATACAGAAGATTCAATCCTAATGAAATGGATGAATCTAGAACCTATTAAACAAAGTGAAGTAAGTCATAAAGAGAAGGGCAAGTATAGGATACTAACACGTATATATGGAATCTAGTAAGATCGTCCTGATAAATACACATGCAGAGAAGCGAAGGAAAAACAGTCACTTTTGGAAGAAGGTAGTAAATTTACAGATTCAAAGGATCTTGACATAATTTACAGGGGATGGGGAGGGCACCGTCGCATCCCCACATCCAGGCGAGAGCCAGCATCGCCGGCGGGACGCCCCAGCCCGGCTCCTCCCGACGCTGCTCTGTCGGCAGGTGGGGAAGAGGACCGGTGCTGGCCGGTGCTGGGCGCCGGCAGCCGCACTCCGCTCCTCTGCCTCTGCGCTGAGCGCGGGCTGGAGGCTCCTCTCTTCAGCGGTGACGGGCTTTAAACCCCCCTCGTGCACTGGGCCACTGGACCACACTTAGGGAAAATCACGAGCCCAGGGTGGCCCCCGCTCAGCAAAGGGCCGTCCATCAGCTCACAGTTTCTGACGGGCACCTGCAGTGTGCACCGTGAGACGGGTGTGCGGGCGCTGCCCTGAAGAAGCACGACGTCCACCGCGGGGGCCCCACTGAGGACACACAGGCAGCATCCGCACGGACATGCTGCTGGACGTGTCCCCTTTGTGGTAGATGGAGAGTGAGGGCCTCAGAGAAGAAATGTTTCCTCAGGTTCAGGGACCTCACTCTTCCTGAGAGTTTTACTTAATAAAGGAAAAGTTCAAGGTATTAAAACATTCAGAAGTTGATAATTAGACCAAGCTGCAGATCATAATGAAACTCAGTATTTCAGCCACCATGAAATGTTGAAAGAGTTTAATAAAAATCTCGGTCATTAGCCCAGGCATCCCACTATCAGGCTTATACCCTGATGAAGTCCAAATTGAAAGAGACACCTGTACCCCAATGTTCATTGCAGCACTCTACACAATAGCTAGAACATGGAAGCAACCTGGATGTCCATCAACGAACGAATGGATAAAGAAGCTCTGGTACATATGTATACAATGGAGTACTTCTCAGCCACAAAAAGAAATACAGAAGATTCAATCCTAATGAAATGGATGAATCTAGAACCTATTAAACAAAGTGAAGTAAGTCATAAAGAGAAGGGCAAGTATAGGATACTAACACGTATATATGGAATCTAGTAAGATCGTCCTGATAAATACACATGCAGAGAAGCGAAGGAAAAACAGTCATAGCGAACAGACTTGTGGATATTGGGGAGAAGGAAGAGTAGGTGAGAGAGATGGAAAGAGCAACACGGAGCCCTGTGCTATCATACGTAAAAAAGACAACTATTGGCAATGCGTTGTGGGTTAAGGGATGTTGCACAGGGGCTATGCGATGGCTGAGAGGGGTGGGATGGGTGGGGATGGGATATACATATGATTAATCTGGGATTATAAATATCTGTAAACAACGAAACTCTGTAAAAGCGAAAAAGCCAAATAAAAAAAAAAATGGCAAAAAAAAAAGAGTCTAGGTCATTAGGACAAATAAATTGCAGAGGAAAGTACCTGGGTGACAGGGTTAGAACATGGCACCGAATGTGACGGCCGTACACCAGGCTGCCAACTCCATGCTGGGAGCTCCCTGACCTGCAGAAGCCAGCTGACACGCACACATGAGTTTCATGTAACTCCGTGTGCACACAGACACATGCACGCATGCATAGGGGCACATCTGTGCGTGTATGCTTACACGCAGGCAGTAAAGCCAGATTCCTTCTCCTAAACTGGGTGCACCATGAGCCCTGCCATGAGAGAGCCAGCCAGGGGCCCGTGAGCTCCCCCAGGCTTTGAGAGGCTGGGGGGCCCCCACAGAAGTACTCAGGGCGCTGCACAGAGCACCTGACTGCTAGCCTCTGTGAGTGGCAAGAAATCGAGAGTTGGACCCGATAGTCAGGATATCAGTGCAAAACCCCAGGAAACCTGGGAGGTCATGTTCACAGCCACCTCCCTTGTTCCCTGAGCATTTGTGCTTGAGTGACCGCTTGTGCTTCTTGGAACAGAACCTGTAAACATGCCGCAGTGTGCTTTGCCGTGTCCACAGGACGAACTTCTAGGTGCATTTCGTTCTTCCTGGCAGGAGCTGGAGTTTCCGGACCTGACGGCGGTTCTGCACTGCATCCACTCCTTCATGGCCGCCAAGCTGGCCTCCTTGGACCCCTGGTTTGTGGACGGCCAGACCATTGCCAGAAGATGCATGAACAGCAGCTGAGCAGAGCTGCTATCGAGTGCTGAAAATTAAATTATTTTCTTAAGAAATGACTGTTTCCTGCACAGTGTTGCCACTTCGTGTGATTTTATAATGGTCCTATAGTTGTGATACCAATAAAATATGTCACTAGTTTCCAGGGACGCGTCGGCCTTGTTCACTCTGACAGGGAATCGGCCTCCACTCACGCAGAGCTGTGGCTGAGGAAACTCAGCGCCCGGGGGAGTGCTCTGTGTCCCCCGCGCCCCGGGCCCCAGGGCGGTGCCGGCAGCCGCCGCGCTCCACGCTGCCGCGGCCACGGTCTGCGTCTGTCGCGTGGCCCGAGAGGAGCCGCGGCCACGGTCTGCGTCTGTCGCGTGGCCCGAGAGGAAACGCTGGAGCTCACCCACTTTCATTTTCCCCAAGAATGAAAAGTTTTCCTTTGAACTTCCATTATGGTTTAGCCCAGGACACTGAATATGCTTCCCTGTGCTCCACAGCAACTGGAGAGGATCACGCTAAGCATAGAAAGACAAACGTCTGTGAGATCCCTCGTGTGTGGAATCTTAAAATGACACAAGGAAACTTCGTTACTGAACAGAAACAGAGCCACGGACTCGGGAAAAGGCAAGCAGGAGGGATAGGCCGGGAGTCGGGAGTACTGTGCACACGCTAATATGCGTGTGTGTCAGCCGCTCGGTCGAGTCCAACTCTGCAGCCCCGGGACTGCAGGCCGCAGGCTCCTCCGTCCGCGGGGCTCTCCCCCCGGGGGAGGCTTTGAGAGGCTGGGGGCCCCACAGAAGTACTCGGGGGACGTGACCTAGCCTCTGTGAGTGGCAAGAAATCGAGAGTTGGACCCGATAGTCAGGATATCAGAAACCCCAGGAAACCTGGGAGGTCATGTTCACAGCCACCTCCCTTGTTCCCTGAGCATTTGTGCTTGAGTGACCGCTTGTGCTTCTTGGAACAGAACCTGTAAACATGCCGCAGTGTGCTTTGCCGTGTCCACAGGACGAACTTCTAGGTGCATTTCGTTCTTCCTGGCAGGAGCTGGAGTTTCCGGACCTGACGGCGGTTCTGCACTGCATCCACTCCTTCATGGCCGCCAAGCTGGCCTCCTTGGACCCCTGGTTTGTGGACGGCCAGACCATTGCCAGAAGATGCATGAACAGCAGCTGAGCAGAGCTGCTATCGAGTGCTGAAAATTAAATTATTTTCTTAAGAAATGACTGTTTCCTGCACAGTGTTGCCACTTCGTGTGATTTTATAATGGTCCTATAGTTGTGATACCAATAAAATATGTCACTAGTTTCCAGGGACGCGTCGGCCTTGTTCACTCTGACAGGGAATCGGCCTCCACTCACGCAGAGCTGTGGCTGAGGAAACTCAGCGCCCGGGGGAGTGCTCTGTGTCCCCCGCGCCCCGGGCCCCAGGGCGGTGCCGGCAGCCGCCGCGCTCCACGCTGCCGCGGCCACGGTCTGCGTCTGTCGCGTGGCCCGAGAGGAGCCGCGGCCACGGTCTGCGTCTGTCGCGTGGCCCGAGAGGAAACGCTGGAGCTCACCCACTTTCATTTTCCCCAAGAATGAAAAGTTTTCCTTTGAACTTCCATTATGGTTTAGCCCAGGACACTGAATATGCTTCCCTGTGCTCCACAGCAACTGGAGAGGATCACGCTAAGCATAGAAAGACAAACGTCTGTGAGATCCCTCGTGTGTGGAATCTTAAAATGACACAAGGAAACTTCGTTACTGAACAGAAACAGAGCCACGGACTCGGGAAAAGGCAAGCAGGAGGGATAGGCCGGGAGTCGGGAGTACTGTGCACACGCTAATATGCGTGTGTGTCAGCCGCTCGGTCGAGTCCAACTCTGCAGCCCCGGGACTGCAGGCCGCAGGCTCCTCCGTCCGCGGGGCTCTCCAGGCAGGAGTGCAGGCGTGCGCTGTCGTTCCCTCCGCCAGGGGATCGTCCCGACCCAGGTCTCTCGCTTGGCGGGCAGGTTCTCTCCAATGAGCAACCTGGGAAGCCCACAGACACACTGATGTGTATAGTTTTAAGAGAAAGTGATGAAAAGATGTAGTGGTGATTGACAGCCAGCTTGATTTCACTCAGAAAAGCCTTTTCTTCTCTCTGTGGCCGAGGCCCTGTGCACCGTGCTGCTCAGGGGGCGACCGGATGGGCTGGGGTCCGGGGGAGCAGACGGCCGTCCTGGGTGGTAGTTTCGTTCAGACCAGCACCACTGCGGTGTCTGGCTGTTGGCAGGAGCATCCGCATCTCTGAGCCTTAGTTTCCTCGTCTGAAAACAGGAAGGACGGCAAGTGCCTTGTCGGGACTTCGGGGGCTGCACGTGGTCACACCTGCACAGCGTGGCATCCTTCCTCCAGGTGCCTGGCCTGGGAAATGCGCTTCCGTTGGTTATGGCACGTGGCTTCTGTAAATCCTCTCCACCAGACTATTACTGCTTCCCAAGGAAGTTACCCCATTTTTGCTACAAGAAAACACAGAGCTCGAATTCAGGGCTTCTGGCTGCAGCACCTTTTCAGCCTGGACCCCGTGGATCCTAGCTTCTCTCCTTCCTACAACACTCGACCTCCCAGCCTTGTGCCAAGCCTCTGACATTCAGAAAAGTCATGTTTCACAGTTATTAAGGCTCAGTTGGGGGGACTCATGGGTTACAGAAAACAGACACACTTGTACCTAAAACCAGAAATATTTGTGACTTGACTCGGCGAGTGACTGAGAAGAGCTGCTCAGTGACGACGCCTGAGTTTACCCAACAGCCTGAGTGAAGGTGTAAACTTACTTCACATTTCAGCGAAGCTCATGCTGCTTCATTGTGGGCGTGCGTTTATTCAGGATTTTCGTCGGTAAGAAGCAAATGTTCACTCCACGCCGATTCTCCTCATGCATCAGCAAGTCAGTAAGTAAAGACTAAGCCTCAAGGAGGACTTTCAGAAATTCCCTTTATCTTTAACAGAAATTTACGTAGAGGTTGCTTTCTAATCATGGGTCCTCGGGGCAGAAATTGTGAGCACTAGAGGTGCTGTGAAGGCCCCTTACAGAGCCTTTCTTTCCGCTCGGGGGCGGTGCGCTGTCGTTCCCTCCGCCAGGGGATCGTCCCGACCCAGGTCTCTCGCTTGGCGGGCAGGTTCTCTCCAATGAGCAACCTGGGAAGCCCACAGACACACTGATGTGTATAGTTTTAAGAGAAAGTGATGAAAAGATGTAGTGGTGATTGACAGCCAGCTTGATTTCACTCAGAAAAGCCTTTTCTTCTCTCTGTGGCCGAGGCCCTGTGCACCGTGCTGCTCAGGGGGCGACCGGATGGGCTGGGGTCCGGGGGAGCAGACGGCCGTCCTGGGTGGTAGTTTCGTTCAGACCAGCACCACTGCGGTGTCTGGCTGTTGGCAGGAGCATCCGCATCTCTGAGCCTTAGTTTCCTCGTCTGAAAACAGGAAGGACGGCAAGTGCCTTGTCGGGACTTCGGGGGCTGCACGTGGTCACACCTGCACAGCGTGGCATCCTTCCTCCAGGTGCCTGGCCTGGGAAATGCGCTTCCGTTGGTTATGGCACGTGGCTTCTGTAAATCCTCTCCACCAGACTATTACTGCTTCCCAAGGAAGTTACCCCATTTTTGCTACAAGAAAACACAGAGCTCGAATTCAGGGCTTCTGGCTGCAGCACCTTTTCAGCCTGGACCCCGTGGATCCTAGCTTCTCTCCTTCCTACAACACTCGACCTCCCAGCCTTGTGCCAAGCCTCTGACATTCAGAAAAGTCATGTTTCACAGTTATTAAGGCTCAGTTGGGGGGACTCATGGGTTACAGAAAACAGACACACTTGTACCTAAAACCAGAAATATTTGTGACTTGACTCGGCGAGTGACTGAGAAGAGCTGCTCAGTGACGACGCCTGAGTTTACCCAACAGCCTGAGTGAAGGTGTAAACTTACTTCACATTTCAGCGAAGCTCATGCTGCTTCATTGTGGGCGTGCGTTTATTCAGGATTTTCGTCGGTAAGAAGCAAATGTTCACTCCACGCCGATTCTCCTCATGCATCAGCAAGTCAGTAAGTAAAGACTAAGCCTCAAGGAGGACTTTCAGAAATTCCCTTTATCTTTAACAGAAATTTACGTAGAGGTTGCTTTCTAATCATGGGTCCTCGGGGCAGAAATTGTGAGCACTAGAGGTGCTGTGAAGGCCCCTTACAGAGCCTTTCTTTCCGGCTGTCTGCAGGCCTGGTGGGGATGGCCGGGCCCTGGCTGTGTGCTGTGGGCATCTCTCCTGGGCCTGGACGGAGCATCCCACTCTGCGTCTGAAAGGCCAAGAGCCTCGGTCCAGGCACCCGTGCGGGAAGCTGGGCTATGAGGTCACGGAGGCTCCAGCTCTGTGCCCCAGCTCAGCCCAGCGAGGCCACCTCTGGACAGTGCACACTGCTCTCCCCAGAGAGTCTGCCCCGCAGGCTGACCTCTGCCCCGCTCCACCTTCCCAAGCCTCCCCTCCCGCCGGCCCCAGGAACACCTCACCCCAGCTTGGCCTCAGGCACAGTTGACCCCTGCCCCAAGTGACCCTTTTTCCTGATTGTCTTTAAGCCGTTAGTCATGTGATGCAGGCATTTCCGGAGAGCAGTGTAGTTTTTTGTTCACAACTCATCAAATCAGCGCTCTCGATGCTCAGTATAAAACTGAGGTCATCAGAATATTTAATAAACCAAGAAAGCACGTCACCCTCAGAATGTCCACCGACATTTCCATTGGAAAAGACCCCGATGCCGGGACTGAATGCAGGGGGAGAAGGGAACGACAGAGGACGAGGTGGCTGGATGGACAGGGAGGCCTGGCACGCTGCAGTCCATGGGTCGCAAAGAGCCGGTCACTGCCGAGCTACTAACACTTTCACTTTCAAAGAAGAAACAGTGCTGTGACCTTCTCCCATCTCTTCCCCGGAGGACGATGACCTCTGTCCGACGCCCGCCCCCTCGGGTCGGGGCAGTGAGCCGCAGTGAAGCCCTCGAGCCCCAGGCAAGCAAGAAGAGTCGCGACCCAGGGCTCTGTCAGTCTGACGAGTGCGCTCAGCCCTGCGCCCTTCTGACCCCTCGTGAGGCCGCGGAGGGGACACCGCTGCGCTGGAAACTCTTGATGGCCCAGCGGGACGGACGCTTCACCCTTCGCCGAGCACCATGGAGACTCCGGGCTCTGGTCAGGGGCGCGGGAGTGGAAGGACCTGCTGTCCCCAGATGCAGTTGCCCTGCACAAGATGCCCTGGAGACCTGGTCACATCAGGCGACTGGCCTCTGAGGCTGTGTCCACGCCGACCTCTGTCTGAGCGTGTGCCCGGCGGCCGGTGAGGACTCAGGACCTCAGGCCTCCTCTAGGATCACCCACTTCCAGGCCCTAAACGCGGGCCGCCTCCTGCGGGTGTCTGAGCAGAGAGGCTCTGTGGGCTCCCGTGTCCTCCACGGCCCGTCCCTGTGACGCGCCAGCTGCCTCTTCTGTGCTCGCCGCGCGCTTCAGGCAGGTCCCACTCGAAGCCCAGCAGCGGCTCCCAGTGCCGCCAGCCCGCACCCGAGCAGCTCCGGCGCTCAGAGGCCAGGGCGAGCCCGCGCCGCCCCCGCTGCTGCCTCACCTGGTTCCTCCTTCCTGGGCTTCCTCAGAGTCAGAGCAGGGTCTCCGGGACGTCAGCGGTGAACTCAGCCTGCCAGGGTCTCTGCTCCCAAGAAAGCACGTCCCTAAGCCCCGGACTCACTGACCGAGGGCCTGGCGCTGCCTCTCACTGCCCTGGCCTGTCCCCACGGTTTCAGGGGAAAGCACCGGAACTGCCGGCCAACTCCCAGCTGCTTTCCCGACTGTTCCCTGCAGACGGATCCTTCCAACACGGCCGTGAACTCTGATGCGTCAGACACGGCCTCCTGATGCTCGGTGCCTGGCACACGCGTGGGCATCGAACCCCAGCTTTGCTGGAGGGAGCACCATCACGGCTGAGTAAGTGCCAATAAAGAGAGGGAAACGGGGGAGGAGGAGAGGAAAATGACCTTCATGTACTGAACAGAACAAACCCAAGACTCAGACGGGAACTGGAAAGGCCCCCAGACCGCCCCAGCCGCCTGACTGGAGACGTGCCTCCTGCACTCCAGGAGGCGGGGCTGGGGCTGGGGACGGAGGGCCCTGCGCGGGGCCCCTGGAGCAGCGTCCGGTCCACTGCCTCTGAAGATGACACGCTCTTCTCCACGAGGAATGTCACTCAGAGCAGCAAGCGAGGGGAGTGTGAGCGGGGTGGTTGCACCTCCTCCTTCGTTCCCAGCACGTATGCTCTCTCTCCCTTTCTCACTCCACGGCCAGAAGCTCATCACGTGGCCGGGCCCTGGTGGGGCCGCACCTGGTCTCTGAGCCGCCGGTGCACAGGCCGCTGCAGGCAAGTGTCCAGCGGCCCAGGGCTGGAGCGTCCCCCTCGAAGCCCCCAGGATCACCCACTTCCAGGCCCAAAGCGGGCCGCCTCCTGCGTGTCTGAGCAGAGAGGCTCTGTGGGCTCCGTGTCCTCCACGGCCCGTCCTGTGACGCGCCAGCTGCCTCTTCTGTGCTCGCCGCGCGCTTCAGGCAGGTCCCACTCGAAGCCCAGCAGCGGCTCCCAGTGCCGCCAGCCCGCACCCGAGCAGCTCCGGCGCTCAGAGGCCAGGGCGAGCCCGCGCCCCCGCTGCTGCCTCACCTGGTTCCTCCTTCCTGGGCTTCCTCAGAGTCAGAGCAGGGTCTCCGGGACGTCAGCGGTGAACTCAGCCTGCCAGGGTCTCTGCTCCCAAGAAAGCACGTCCCTAAGCCCCGGACTCACTGACCGAGGGCCTGGCGCTGCCTCTCACTGCCCTGGCCTGTCCCCACGGTTTCAGGGGAAAGCACCGGAACTGCCGGCCAACTCCCAGCTGCTTTCCCGACTGTTCCCTGCAGACGGATCCTTCCAACACGGCCGTGAACTCTGATGCGTCAGACACGGCCTCCTGATGCTCGGTGCCTGGCACACGCGTGGGCATCGAACCCCAGCTTTGCTGGAGGGAGCACCATCACGGCTGAGTAAGTGCCAATAAAGAGAGGGAAACGGGGGAGGAGGAGAGGAAAATGACCTTCATGTACTGAACAGAACAAACCCAAGACTCAGACGGGAACTGGAAAGGCCCCCAGACCGCCCCAGCCGCCTGACTGGAGACGTGCCTCCTGCACTCCAGGAGGCGGGGCTGGGGCTGGGGACGGAGGGCCCTGCGCGGGGCCCCTGGAGCAGCGTCCGGTCCACTGCCTCTGAAGATGACACGCTCTTCTCCACGAGGAATGTCACTCAGAGCAGCAAGCGAGGGGAGTGTGAGCGGGGTGGTTGCACCTCCTCCTTCGTTCCCAGCACGTATGCTCTCTCTCCCTTTCTCACTCCACGGCCAGAAGCTCATCACGTGGCCGGGCCCTGGTGGGGCCGCACCTGGTCTCTGAGCCGCCGGTGCACAGGCCGCTGCAGGCAAGTGTCCAGCGGCCCAGGGCTGGAGCCGGTCCAGCTCCGTGACGCGGGCGGGAGGCAGAGCTCAGAGCGGCTTCATAGGCTGGGGGCCGGGCCCTGGGGCAGCCAGGCGCGCCGGGGCCACCTGCCCGCACACCCGCCTCCAGCTGAGCAGAGAAGGTCAGGCTGCAGAACCTTTCTTCGTTTTTTCTGAGAGAAATCTGTCACTGAAACTTGTAAAGCGGTCCAGGGGAGCCGGTAGTTTGGACTCAGGGTCCGGGACTCATCTGGGAGCGAGCTGGGGGGGAGACCCGGAATTGACTTGGGAAAGAGAAACAATTGATGTGGAATATTTTGCTTTAACAGCTCTGTAATTCTGAAGTCAGTCTATAAGCAGGAAAAATAATGTCATAGGAAATTCCACATGCATTTAGGAACTTTATTTATCTCTTTTCTAAAGGCTAAATTCCCTGTATTAGTCTTGCTTTTTTTGCCAAGGTGTGTTATGGGAAATAGATTTATTTCATTCCCAGTAATTATCCCAGGAATTTTACCCCATTCATCATCCCCGTGAGTTAACAGAGGATGTGACCGAGCTGTTCCGGGAACCACAGCTGCTCCAGAGGGAAGATCTGTTTTCAGACGGCTGAGCAGGAGGCCTGTTCGGTCGCGGGCAGGGAGGCCCTGCCCAGCGCAGACCCGGCGGGCAGGGCGGCCGCAGGCACCGGGAGCGGAGGGGCCGCCGGCCGCGGCGCCCCGCGGCCTGACGCTCCGCTTCCGCTTCAGATGGGCGCGCGGGCCGCGCTGGGCGCCACGCTGGCCGTCGCCTGCGCCGGAGCCGTGCTCTGCTTCGTCCTGAGACACGGGAGCCGCGCCCGGGGTGAGTACGGTTGGGTCACGGGCTTCCGCAGTCCCGGGCGCTGCCCCGGGGCCCGGCCGGAGAGCGCCGAGGGGTCTCTGGTCGGCTGCGTTTCTTTCAAAATCCGAGAAGAGAATGGTAGCTCTTGAGTTTAGAAGGGTTCAAATACAATTCCTTCTGAAAAACAGCCAACTTTCCTATGATTGTCAGTCAGTAAGTTACAGAAATAGCTTCACATGAGAGCGGTTACTGCGAAGAGCCTTGGGTTTTAACCATTGGGGGAGGTGGTAGCCACGGCTTTGCTAGAGCAACGTTTATCAGGCCTTCATCTCTAAGAGGTTTTTTGTTTTTTTTTTAATTAATTAATTAATATTTATTTATTTTTGTACATGTCTAAGAGGTTTTTCTCTTAAACTTTCGGGATATATAAACAATGCACAATACCACATCTGTTAAAAAATAGTGTACTTCGTAGCCTAACTTATTGTTCATTAGAATATTTTGAAGCTGTCTTTTTTACTTTTGAAAATTACTTATTTCGAAAATATCAGTAGTCCCATGATGGTTCAAGTTTACAGTCTTCAAAACAATGATTTTTTTTCCAGTCGACAAATGAGCATTCACTTTGAACAATAAGATAACATGTAACTTGCTGCTTGCTGACTTGTTTGCTTATTTATTTTAAGTGGACGTGTAGTTCATTTCTGGTGGCTCAGAACGTAAGAATCCGCCTGCGGTGCAGAGACGCAGGCTCGATCCCTGGGGGGGGCTCCCGGGAGCCGGGGCTGCCAGCCCTCCAGTGCTCCTGCCTGGAGGGTCTCGTGGACAGCGCAGGCCGGTGGGCGCCAGTCCACGGGCCACGGAGGGCCGGGCGTGCCGGAGGCAGTGAGCGCGGCTGAGCTACAGTGGTGTGTTGTTTCAGGTGCGCAGACAGTGAGGCAGTCAGACAGACACACACACACATACATGTACACACGTGTGCATATACACACATATGTAAGTATACACATATACATACGTGGATTCTTTTTCAGATGATTTTCCCTTACAGGCTATTACAAAATGCTGAGTGTGCTTTCCTGAGTAATACAGCAGGTCCGTGTTGGTTATCTATTTCATATGTTGAAGTGTTGAACTTTCTTTGAAGCATGACCTTCATTGGTCACGTTTCTCCGTAGCCCAAATTTCCATGACAGAACCTCCAGATGCTTTGTCTGAGCCTGGGTTTACATGCCACGTGCTCGCAGACTCTGGGCTGTGACCCGTCGGGTGGCTCCCGGTCACCTGCTCAGAGCCAGCGGAGGGCGCGGGCGTGAGGTCCAGGCCTGGGCGGGGCCCCAGGCGTCCGTCTCTGCCTGCTAGTGGGGAGCCCCTCGGGGTGGGCTCTCCGCTGTGCGGGCTGCCCCCCCCCCCTACCGTGGGGCCTCAGAGGTGGAAGGGCTGGGGCCAGACTCGCCCTCACTGCCCAGGCCTCCGGGTGGGAATCTGGCGGATGACCACTCAGGGACACGTGGCTTTCGTTGCACTTCGGTCTGTCAACTGTAGGACTGTTTGCATGTCCAGGCTTTAAGTTATTTCTCAAAAACTCTGAATAGAGTGTTTATCGTGGAAACCACGTGCCTTCATCACCACACGGGTTATGGTTCTTCGTGTTTGTGCAAAGTTGAGATTTAAGTAAAACCACCTCTATGGCAAGTGTTCCAGCAAGCTGTAGCCGTTCAAACAAGGGAAGCCAGCCGACCGACTCCACCCCACGGGAGTTCAGCAGAAAGGGGATGAAAGCCCTTGCTCCTCAAAGCAGGCTGCCATCCCAGAGCCCCGGGGAGGGCTGGGGAGGGCGGGGTGGGGCTGGAAGGAGATTCATGAGCAGCACACACGCACCTCTCACAGTCCGGAGGCTGGAAGTCTGAGGTCACCTTCAGGTTCTGGTGAGGACCCTGTGCTGCGCCCTCACCGGGAGGGAGGGGCGAGGGAGCCCATGCGATCCCGGGCAGGCGCCCCGTCCCACGGCGGCCTCACGGCATCCCGCCCCCCCGCTTGCGAGCACCAGCATGTCATCCTGCGATCCTGGGGCCGACACACACACTCACACCGCAGCTCTTACTAGACCTGCCAAGCTCTAAAAAGTAAAAAAAATATTATCAACTTTCTATATCTCTGGCTTTGAAACTGAAACAGTCAGAAAAACAAACGGGTGCTCAGAATCCCCAGAGGTGGTCTGGATTAGTGAGGAGCAGGCCAGCTGCCCGAGCAGGAGGCAGAGACAGCCTGGGCAGCCGGCCGGCCCGCCCCCGGCTCTCGGGGAGGAACCGGCACCCTCGTAAGATGGGGACATGCTGCCCAGGACCCCCGGGGTGGGGCCCAGAAGCCCCGTGGCTGTCGCCGCAGCAAGCTGGACACGGAGGAGAAGCCTGGGGGGCAGAGGCCGGGGGACTTTGTGTTAGACCCTGTGGTGCTTCATTTGCAGGAGGGACCGAGGAGTCTCGTGTCAGGGCCATTGTGGAGGCGAGCAGGCTCCTGGTGGACAAGGCCGCCTACGCTGCCGTGAGAAGGTAGCGGCCCTGGGGCGGCTGGGGAGGGGACGCGGACCCCAGCTCTCCAGAGTCTGCGTGGACCTGCTGGTCATCGTCGCCTTTATAACGTCCATCATTTTACAAGTTAGGAGCTGAAACTCAAGTGAGCCTATGCACATTTCTAGGATCATGTGGAAGCAACTGGGAGAACCGGCATTCAATCACAAATCCTCACTCTAGCAAAACAGAGCAAATAGTAATAGCACTTCAGTATTTCCTGGTTCATAGGGCGGATGAGAGAACCTGGCTCCGGGAGAACCTGCCACAGCCCGAGGAGGGGAGGAGGCGTCTAGACACATCACCAGGCGGTAGCATTACCTAGGAATTTAATCTGCCCCTAGTCTTTTTGCATTGTTAGGAAGCACCTTAATTAACTATAATCAATATTAAGGATGTCATATTCTGATATTTGTTGCTGTTTAGTTGTCAAGTCGTATCCGCCTCTTTTCTACTGCAGGGCCTGTAGTCTGCCGGCTCCGCCGCCCGTGGGACTCCCCAGGCGAGAGGGGTGGCGCGGGCTGCCAGTTCCTTCTTCAAGCACAGCAGACAAAAATCCAAAACACAGGCTTTATCTTCACAAGTGTGTTATTTTGCTGGAAGCTAAGCAATACTTATATAAGCTCTCAGGATACAAAATATCACAAGGCAGTGGTTACTTTATTCCAAAATGTCTATTATTTCCACCAGAAAAAGTGCCTGTTGTCCCGTTGTCCATACTGGCTGCAACCAGGTTTTATTTACTTTATAAACATTTGAATCAAAGGAGAAAGATAAGACCTACTTCTCACGAAGTCAGACTGTTAGTTTGTCCACGATGGTGACATCAGCCGTCCAAGAAGAAGGGGCAGGGGCGCCTCCACGGGGCTGCGAGGGGCTTCCCGCTCCTGTCTGGAGGTGACCTGCCTTCTCCTGAAGGGGGAACTGACCACTGACCCAGGCGTGCAAATTCTGTGGCCTGGGAGCTTCGTCAAATGTGAATTGCTGAAACAACGGCTACAGGCTGACTATGCTGAACAGCGGATTTTAGTAACAGCAGAAGAAAAGCACTAGAAACCTTGAAAACAGGCGGCACCCACTGAAACCAGAGTCCCCGGAGAGCGGAGCCCAGGCCTGGCGCCTGCTCAGCCGGGCAACGGGTCGCCCCCACGAGCCCGGCCGCAGCCTCCATGCAGCTGGTCTGGGACCAGGTCAGGCTGCTGGCTCTCGGAGGCCCTCTCCTGGAGGGAATCCACAAGTCTAACTGGATTTTTTTTCAAGTTACATTATTTGCTTATTCACATCTCAGTGAAAGATTAATTAGCACTTAAAATACCCTTCCGTGCATGCATGTGAAGCTGCTTCAGTCGTGTTGCAACCCTATGGACTGTGGCCCACCAGGCTTCTCTGTCCATGGGGTTCTCCAGGCAGGAGTACTGGAGTAGGCGGCCATACCCTTGTCCGGGGGGTCCCCCAGCCCAGGGCCTGACCCCAGAGTCGGACAGACTGAACGGCTTATCTCACACTCGCCCCTCTTTGTGCCTAGAAACCTCCACAAAAGGGAAGTCATTTCTCCGTCGCAGCTTCTGTCTTTTTCCAAACTCCCTGAGCCCACGAGCCGAGCTGCGTCCCGGGCCGCAGAGGTCATGGAGGCCTCGGTGCAGGAGATGATGACAAGGGGCCACCTGAGGTCTGGACTGTCCAGGCTGCCCACCGGTGAGCACCCAGGGGGAAGGTCGGGACCGGGCGGGCTAAGCTTGTGGGGGTCCCAGCAGGGCGGCTCTCCAGGACACGGGTCAACAGTGGCAACATCCTGGCTGTGCCGGTCAGGAAATCACCGTGTCACTGCTGTTAGAACTGGGTTTGGAGAACCAGCTCAGCAACCTCAGCATCCTGCTGTATGGTGTGTAATAACTGGAGGGGTGCTTCCAGGGCCCCCACTGGCCGGGTTAAGCTCTGGGGGGAGGCAGCAGGGTCCAGGGAGACCAAGACGACAGCCCATTTCTCAGAGAACTGCCCCTGGGGACCTAGCCAGACCCCTGGGAACCAGTGCGCTCGTCCTGAAGTGGGCGGTCACAGTGGCAGTCCACTCGGCTGGCCACAGGCAGTCCAGCAAACAGGAGAGTCAAGCTGCGTCCCACCACGGACGCCACTGACTTAAGAAACTGAATTGATACGGAAGTGATTTCAATCATAAGGCACATCGGTGAGTCTTTTTATTTATTTATTTATTTATTTGGGGGGGGGGTGGGTTGGTGGGGGCGGGCGGGCCACTTCTATTGGTCTTTCATTTATCTATTTTCATCCGTCTTCGTTCTTTGGCCCATGTGGGCCTCCCATCGCGGTGGCTTCTGTTGTCACAGAGCACCGGCTCTGGGTGCATGCGCTCCAGAGCTCCGGCTGGGTAGTTGGACACATCAGTCCAGCTGCTCTGTGGCATGTGGGATCTTCTCAGGCCAGGGATCGAACCGGCGCCCCTTGCACTGCAAGGCGGTGTCCTTACCCACTGGACCACCAGGGCAGCCCACATCGGTGAGTCTTACGAGGAGAAACTGAAAAAACAAGATTATTTTTTAATGAACTTTTCCAGACTTCCCCAGTGTGGTGCACGAGCCACTTGGTCTCTGAGTCTTTCCTCCCAGCCAGCTGTAGGTGAGGTGAACACTGAGTCACTCGGCCTTTAGGACAAGGCGGACTCAGCTGAGTTGGGATTAACCAGAGTTCTCAGCTACCAGACTGAGCAGTTCAGTTTCGTCACCTTTACAGCAACCCAAGGCCCCGCTGAAAGGGTTTCTGGTGAAGCAGTTGAAACCCTGTCTTGGGAGGGTTGGCTTCCGGTCCGCCCCGACGCGGCCCCGCCTCCTGCGGCGATGCCCTGAGGTCGGGCGCCGGCAGCCGGGTGCTGGAGCTGTAGACGCGAGGCCGCTGTCCGGGTCGGCCAGTGCCGGTGCTCGTGGGGCTTCGGCGGACAGCGCTGGTCCAGCCGTGGGGCAGAACTGAAGAGCTCTGTGGTCTCAGGGGTTTCTGTGCTTTCCATCATCAGCCAGTCTGGAAGGTTCAGGACGTAACAGCAGAGAGAGGTCCACATGCTTCCACTCATCACCACACAGCACCGCAGCCAAATGCGGGCGCCCCGCCCTCCCGGATGCTTCTAAACGCTGGCTTTGTACCGTCGTGTCCTTTACACTGACCTGTCTGTCCTGCTGTCGCGGGAGTTTGAGCGTTTCCTGGTGCGAAGCCTCTTCGCTCACCTTGTCCAGGAATGCCTGTCACTGCCTCAGCTGAGAACGCTGTGGCCTGAGCTTCATCTGACTGTCCTCAGAGCCATTCCACAGCGAGTGTGCAGTGAGCGTTAGGAAGACAGGGCGTTTCCTTTAGTGTGAAAACAGGACGCGTGCCTTCCAGGGTTTTCTCACGAGTGTCTCCTTTCGACCGTACCTGCTCAGTTAGGCAGCATTGTCTTGAAGATCCACACAAACCATCTTGGAATACAATGACTCCTTCTACCAACAGACAAAAAAGTTATAAACAGCAAAAGAGTCAGAAAGAAAAAAAACCAGAATAGATTGTTTTCTGGGGCCCCAGTCTAGAAGGATTTGCAAGGACCCAGACATCAACAAGAAGGGAAGAAGACGGGCTTTGTAGACAGAGCCCCACCTGTGCTGTTAGGAACCGTGGCTGGAGGCAGGGTGGGGGAGGGTAAAGGCCACACCGTCACCGTCTTCTGAGGTCAGATAACTGCACAGGCCTCCGCGGTGTGGCGGGCAAGCTCGGGCTGCATAGCCAGGCTCACCGCCGGGGCCAGAGCTCTTAGAATTGTTTTTCTGAAAGATCACAAAGCAAAGATTGTAAACGCCCCAGGTGTGAAATCCTGGCAGTGAGAACACTGGAGGGTCAATGAGAAAGACGTGGTTCCGGGGAGAAGGGAGGGCCCCAGCCCAGGACGGCCCGGTCCCCGTGTGACCTGCCGACGCAGCGCCCGCGCGAGGACGTGCGCCCGACCAGGCAGGCCGCTGTGCCGCCGGAGGGCTGACGCCGCGCTGCTTCCCGCAGACGCGCTACCCGCGGGGCTGCTCGGCGTGATTGCAAACCTGTCCGGGTGCCTGCCCCACATGCTGCCGCCCAGATGCCCGGACACCTGCCTGGCGAGCAAGTACAGGCTCATCACAGGCGCCTGCAACAACAGGTACTCCCTGTCCTCGGCTCCCTGGCAACTGGGTTTGAACGTAACAGGTGCATCGGGAGGGAGTGTCCCTTGGTCACTTGGGACTTCATTAAAGACAGTCTACGATACTGCTCGTCCGTGCACACGGGTGTGCTAAGAACGGGTCAAGCCTGTCTCTAGGCCCACCTTCTCCGTGCTTCTGTGTGTACCTTTAATAAGGCACAGACCGTAAACCTTCGGTTCCCGGCAAAGAGGTACCACTTTCACCAGGGATGTTGGCCCTAAACGCCCAGGCCTTCTACCGAACAGACAAAAAGTGTCCTCAGAGCCATTCCAAAGTGTCGGGCGTTAGGAAGACAGGGCGTTTCCTTTAGTCAGACGTGAAGACCCACCGTACCTGCTCAGTTAGGCAGCATTGTCTTGAAGATCCACACAAACCATCTTGGAATACAATGACTCCTTCTACCAACAGACAAAAAAGTTATAAACAGCAAAAGAGTCAGAAAGAAAAAACCAGAATAGATTGTTTTCTGGGGCCCCAGTCTAGAAGGATTTGCAAGGACCCAGACATCAACAAGAAGGGAAGAAGACGGGCTTTGTAGACAGAGCCCCACCTGTGCTGTTAGGAACCGTGGCTGGAGGCAGGGTGGGGGAGGGTAAAGGCCACACCGTCACCGTCTTCTGAGGTCAGATAACTGCACAGGCCTCCGCGGTGTGGCGGGCAAGCTCGGGCTGCATAGCCAGGCTCACCGCCGGGGCCAGAGCTCTTAGAATTGTTTTTCTGAAAGATCACAAAGCAAAGATTGTAAACGCCCCAGGTGTGAAATCCTGGCAGTGAGAACACTGGAGGGTCAATGAGAAAGACGTGGTTCCGGGGAGAAGGGAGGGCCCCAGCCCAGGACGGCCCGGTCCCCGTGTGACCTGCCGACGCAGCGCCCGCGAGGACGTGCGCCCGACCAGGCAGGCCGCTGTGCCGCCGGAGGGCTGACGCCGCGCTGCTTCCCGCAGACGCGCTACCCGCGGGGCTGCTCGGCGTGATTGCAAACCTGTCCGGGTGCCTGCCCCACATGCTGCCGCCCAGATGCCCGGACACCTGCCTGGCGAGCAAGTACAGGCTCATCACAGGCGCCTGCAACAACAGGTACTCCCTGTCCTCGGCTCCCTGGCAACTGGGTTTGAACGTAACAGGTGCATCGGGAGGGAGTGTCCCTTGGTCACTTGGGACTTCATTAAAGACAGTCTACGATACTGCTCGTCCGTGCACACGGGTGTGCTAAGAACGGGTCAAGCCTGTCTCTAGGCCCACCTTCTCCGTGCTTCTGTGTGTACCTTTAATAAGGCACAGACCGTAAACCTTCGGTTCCCGGCAAAGAGGTACCACTTTCACCAGGGATGTTGGCCCTAAAACGCCCAGGCCTCCCCGCAGTCCTGCAGCTTTCCTCCGGCTCTTCTTCTGGGTGTTTGCTGTCCAGTCCCGGCCGCTGACTCAGGCTGCCTCGTTCTCTGCTCGCTCTGTCCAGAGCTCAGTCCATCCAGGCAGCCCCGAGTGTTCCAGGTGACCCCACCACCTCGCCGCCCCTGCGCCAGGGATCCTGCTGGCCTGTTCCACGGCAGCTGCACCTTCAGGGCTGTGGGGCACAGACGGCAGGGCCAGGCCCTACTCCGCAGGGCAAGGGCCTTCTCTGCCCCGGGATCTGCTCCCTGCTGCCTCCCCGACCCTGAGGAGGGGCAGCCAGGGCTCCCCGCTGAGGGGCCCGGGACGACACACCATCCGGGGAAATGCGGTGACGACTCTGGTGTCACGGTGTTCACAGTAACCAGACCCAAAGGACCAGCAGGACCTTCATCCTCTCTTCTGCCCAATCGTAGCGTGCCCGCTCAGAGACCTGTAGGGACAGCGCCTGGACGCCTTGGTTGCTCTCTTCCAAGAAGCTGAGAGGGCGGCTGAGTGCTGGTCCGGAGGCCCCGAGTCTCCCCGCAGGCCCAGACTGCTAGCTCCGCACCTGCCCCCCCAGACCCCAGCATTCACACGTACGGCTGCTATCAGGAGAGCCCAGCGCCGATCTTCAGCTCCTGGTGCCCGGGAGAGAGGAGCTTGTGTTTAACAGACCCCGTGACGTGCAGCCTGGCTGGGGTGGGGGTGAGGGCACCTGTCTCCCGCGAAGCTCTGCTCCAGGGACGTCTCCCCCGCTGGTCAGCTCTGCGACCAGTCCCAGCGCAGCCACTAAGGCCAAGCTACCGAAGGAGCCCGTATAAAATAGGTGTTTATATGCATGCATTTACTTTATACATTTACATAGCTGACCACATACGTATAGATTTACTGTTCATGCTTGATTCGCACAGGACTAATTACCAACCATTAGTCTCTCGTTTTCTCGTTGCTGGAAACACTTCTGGGACATATGATTCTTAGTAATACCTTTTATTTAGAAGCACCTCCATGCCCCGGAAGTCATGCTCAAATGTCGTTGGTAAAATCAGAGCATCATCAGGCAGCACTTTGCCTCCTCAGGCACTCTGGTTTTGTCAAAATGTATCTTGACCAGTGGAACGAAACCACCAGCCGTCTGCTTATGGACGCATGTCCATTCCCCACCAGTGAGTCCATCTCGTCAAGTCTGTCAACCGAGTGAGACTCACTTTCTCTCAGAAAAAGCCCGACTTATTTTTGGTTCAAATAAATGTATGAATACCACCACCTCACTTCTGAACTGAGAACACTTCAGCCAGTTCCACAGGTCTCCCTTTCGAGCAGGACCTTGTCCTGTGGCTGGGCGCGGGGGACGGGACGGCAGCGGCCAGCTGCTGGAGGGCGCCTTGGCGAGGGGGGCTCGGGGGTGATTCCGGTGGGAGCCGCAGGGAGGGGCCTGTGGCAAGTGCAGGTTCCCAAACGAGAGGCAGCCCAGAGGCACAGCTGGAGGCTAGGCGGCGCGGGTGGCCAGCAGGCGGACGGGCAGGAGGCTTCGCTTTCAGGCGCGGAGGCTGGGCCTGGGTGGGCTGTGGAAGTCCGTGCACGGAGCCCGCCTGCTCTCACATCCCCGGAGCACCTCAGCACCGCTGGGTGTGCGCCTCTGCCCCTGGACGGAGGGCTGAGCCCTCCACGGTCACCCCCGAGACACCGGCTCCACGGCGGCCCTGGGGGACCGTCCACCGCACCGGACTCCCTGCTTCCCTGCTCCCTCCAGCTCCGCTCACACCGGCACCTTCTGTCTCCTCAGAGGCCAGCCCCGGTGGGGAGCCGCCAACACGGCGCTGGCCCGGTGGCTGCCCCCCGCCTACGAGGACAGCGTCAGCGAGCCCCGAGGCTGGAACCCCCGCTTCCTGTACCGCGGGTTTCCCCTGCCCCCGGTCAGTGCTGCTGGGACAGGGCTGGACGGGCTTCTCAAAATGCAGCAAACCTCCTCTACCCCTGGGTGGGGGGACCAGCCTTCCTGGGGTCTCACTCCTCAGGCAGGCCCCCAGGGCCCCTGTCAGGAGGCTGGCGACCCGCCTGATAGCGCAGGCTCTGCCGCTCCGAGAGCTGGGGGGCCGGCACAGGACTAATTACCAACCATTAGTCTCTCGTTTTCTCGTTGCTGGAAACACTTCTGGGACATATGATTCTTAGTAATACCTTTTATTTAGAAGCACCTCCATGCCCCGGAAGTCATGCTCAAATGTCGTTGGTAAAATCAGAGCATCATCAGGCAGCACTTTGCCTCCTCAGGCACTCTGGTTTTGTCAAAATGTATCTTGACCAGTGGAACGAAACCACCAGCCGTCTGCTTATGGACGCATGTCCATTCCCCACCAGTGAGTCCATCTCGTCAAGTCTGTCAACCGAGTGAGACTCACTTTCTCTCAGAAAAAGCCCGACTTATTTTTGGTTCAAATAAATGTATGAATACCACCACCTCACTTCTGAACTGAGAACACTTCAGCCAGTTCCACAGGTCTCCCTTTCGAGCAGGACCTTGTCCTGTGGCTGGGCGCGGGGACGGGACGGCAGCGGCCAGCTGCTGGAGGGCGCCTTGGCGAGGGGGGCTCGGGGGTGATTCCGGTGGGAGCCGCAGGGAGGGGCCTGTGGCAAGTGCAGGTTCCCAAACGAGAGGCAGCCCAGAGGCACAGCTGGAGGCTAGGCGGCGCGGGTGGCCAGCAGGCGGACGGGCAGGAGGCTTCGCTTTCAGGCGCGGAGGCTGGGCCTGGGTGGGCTGTGGAAGTCCGTGCACGGAGCCCGCCTGCTCTCACATCCCCGGAGCACCTCAGCACCGCTGGGTGTGCGCCTCTGCCCCTGGACGGAGGGCTGAGCCCTCCACGGTCACCCCCGAGACACCGGCTCCACGGCGGCCCTGGGGGACCGTCCACCGCACCGGACTCCCTGCTTCCCTGCTCCCTCCAGCTCCGCTCACACCGGCACCTTCTGTCTCCTCAGAGGCCAGCCCCGGTGGGGAGCCGCCAACACGGCGCTGGCCCGGTGGCTGCCCCCCGCCTACGAGGACAGCGTCAGCGAGCCCCGAGGCTGGAACCCCCGCTTCCTGTACCGCGGGTTTCCCCTGCCCCCGGTCAGTGCTGCTGGGACAGGGCTGGACGGGCTTCTCAAAATGCAGCAAACCTCCTCTACCCCTGGGTGGGGGGACCAGCCTTCCTGGGGTCTCACTCCTCAGGCAGGCCCCCAGGGCCCCTGTCAGGAGGCTGGCGACCCGCCTGATAGCGCAGGCTCTGCCGCTCCGAGAGCTGGCGAGGGGACCAGCGCAGAGCCAAGTCACAAGCAGGCACATTCGAAGAGGCTTGTAATGTTTGAACTCACTCATTTATGCAAAATGCTAATTTCTACTTACTCCCAGAGGCAACTTGCGTGTTAAACAAACTCAGACCTAATCTCCTGATCACTTGGTTTCAAAAGTGGATCATCTGTCCTGAGTCTGCCGGCTGGCTCCAGGGGCAGACCAGCGGCGGTCTGCCCACTCCGGGGCTCAGCCCCCAGGCCGGCAGGGCTGCGGCTCTGGGCGTCCGCGCAGGGCCTCGGGTTTTAAGGGCCCGTGTGGGCCAGTCAGATCCCCTGGGAACTGAGACCCCCGCCCCACCTCCAGGTCCTCTCAGTCTCCACACCTGCCGGCTCCCCCTGCCAGGTGGTGCTGCCGCGGGCTCTGGCTGAGCCCCAGGAGTCCCTCGTTCCAAGACCCCCGAGGCCTCGGCCCATTTCAGCATCGGCTCCAAGTCCCAAATCTGATGTCCGGCTCGCCGGTTTTGGACTCATGTCTCAGTCTCGAGAGTAGTCAGGGTCAGGGCTGGGCAGGCGGTGACCCCTCCGGGAGTGACCCCCCACCGGGGGGCGAAGCCAGAGGCAAGTCTGCCCGGAACGCAGGGGCGGGACGCGCACGGCAGAGTCGGTTAGACGTCCTGGGTCAGAAGCAGAGAGAGGGAAAGGAGAAGAAGCCGCTGAGGACAAACAGTGCCGACCTCGGGCCCCGCAAGCTCCACTGGGCTTCGAGGCCCGGGAGCACCCCTTCCAGCTCAGGACGCCACCCCGCGCCCCAGGCACCGTCTCAGTTAGGGAGGCCCTGGTACTCACTGCTAGGTGACGGAATTTAATCCCCACACCAGGCCTGAAAGATGAACATTTTTGTGTTTATTTACAAATGAAAAAGCTACACTTGGCCCCAGATCACCACAGAGCAGTGCACCTCGGGGAGGACAGCTGGGGGTCTCCAGGGACCCCATCCCCTCCACGTGCACCAGTGTCCTGTGGACAGCAGGGAGCCCCTGAAAGGCAGACTCCCCCGGGGCCCCACCCCTGCTCTGCCAGGTGCCTGCCTCCCCGCCGCCTCAGGCTGGGGGCTGCCGCCTGCTACAGCCTTCTGTCTGCACAGGTCCGGGAGGTGACCCGACAGCTCATCCAGGTCTCCAACGAGGCTGTGATGGAGGACGGCCGGTACTCGGATCTCCTGACGGCGTGGGGGCAGTACATCGACCACGACATCGCCTTCACGCCGCAGAGCACGGGCGACCCTGCCTCCAGGGGCGCGGCTGACTGCCGGCTGACCTGCGAGCGCCGGAACCCATGCTTCCCCATAGAGGTAGGATGGTTCACCTTCCTCACGTTCATTACAAGACTCACAGAGGCCAGTTTAAAAAGCCAAACACGAGCCACGTTTTCTCCTGTTCCCAGGGGTAACAACTGTGGTGAATTTCCTGTGTTTCCTGCCAGAAACTATCTGTACACATATGTGCATGAAGTGTCTGTGGGGGGTTCCTGGTGGGCCAGTGGCTACAGTGCCAGTCCAGTCCTGGTGGGGCAGTGAAGACCCCATGGGGCCAAAAAAAAAGGAAATCAAAATTTTCCATGTGTGTGTGTGTTTACCTTACTTGCTGCTTCAGTGGTAAAGAATCCACCTGCTAACGCAGGAGACACACATTCAATCCCTGGGTCACGAAGATGCCCTGGAGAAGGAAACGGCAACCCTCTCCAGTATTTCTGCCTGGTCGAGAGCAGACAGAGGAGCCTGGCGGCTGCAGTCCCTGGGCGGCCAGGAGGGGGCACCACTGAGGACACACCCCTGACTTCATCCCTTGTGTCCTACGCGTGCGTGTGGCACACCGGGCGTGGCTGCTGGCTAATCCTCCTTGCGCTTGGCTCCACACCACTGAATGGACAGAAACTGGACTGAGTCATGGCCCTCATCACCCAGCTGTGTTCAGATTACAGTTTATGTAACCGATTTGCTTGCTGGTGAGCGCTGGGGCTGCCTGTGTCCAGCTCTGCTCCTGTGACGAAGTCACAAACAGTGCCACAGAGAACATGCTCTGCCCTGAATCCTGGGCACGCGAGCCTTCCTATGGTCCCTGGGGACTGCACCACTCGATTCAGAGCAGGCGCCTTTGACAGAGATTGCAGAATGGTCTTCTGGTCCCCCCATCCCTAGCCCCTGCAAGGAGAGAGATGGATGGGTAGGCCTTTCAGTTATTTCTCCTAAGAAAGTATCTCCAAGGCCAGCAAGAGACAATTCCTACCCATGAGCAAAGACTGCGTGGGGCTGGCGTCCCCATTCAGCTGTAATCCCCACACCGTGGCTGAGCAGGGATTCCCCAGGGGGCTCCCTGAACTGGGAAGGTGCCTGGTGGCCAAGGAGCGCAGCGGGGCAGGGCACCCCGGCGTCCGCAGGGATGGCCCCCGGCGAGGGCAAGTACACCCAGAGGAAGAGTCTGGGGAGGGGGGCAAGTGGGCAGCTGCTCAGATGTATCCATCGGAGCAAAGGGACGTTCCACCAGTTCAATCACCCTGACCCTGGAAGAGGTGCCGGGGGACGGCAGAGAAAGGCCGTTCGCTGTAGGGCCTGGGGAGACCCCGGAGCACCTAGCGTCTCCAGTGAAGGGGCCAGGACCGCAATGACCCCCTGTCCTCCTCCCTCAGCTCCCCGCCAGCACCTCGCCCACGGGCACTGCCTGTCTGCCCTTTTACCGCTCGACGGCCGCCTGCGGCACCGGGACCCAGGGCGCCTTGTTCGGCAACCTTTCCTCGGCAAACCCGCGCCAGCAGATGAACGGGCTGACCTCGTTCCTGGACGCGTCCACCGTGTACGGCAGCTCCGCGGCCTCCGAGCGGCGGCTGCGGAACTGGACCAGCAGCGAGGGGCTGCTGCGCGTCAACGCGCGCTACACGGACGCCGGCCGCGCCGTCCTGCCGTTCGCGTCCAAGCCCGCGCCGCCGGCCTGCGCCCCCAAGCCGGGCGCCCCCGGGGCTCGCGCGCCCTGCTTCCTAGCCGGGGACGGCCGCGCCAGCGAGGCCCCCGCACTGGCGGCCCTGCACACGCTGTGGCTGCGGGAGCACAACCGCCTTGCCGCTGCGTTCAAGGCCCTCAACCCGCACTGGAGCGCGGACGCAGCGTACCAGGAGGCGCGCAAAGTGGTGGGCGCCCTGCACCAGGTGCGCAGGAACTTGCGGGCGCCGCGCCCGGGCGCGCGCGTGAGCTTCATGGGCACCCTGCCGTGAGATTTGCCCCACCCACTTCCGAGGCGCGAGGTCCCTGGCTCCCCGCCCTGCTCCCTGGAGGACAGTTATCCCCGCTGCTGCGATTGCACCACCTGGAGACGGCCGCGAGTCGCTGGCGCTCCACAGATGGCGAGAGCGTTCTGAGCGCTCTGGGATTTTAATCCACACCCCTGGCCCAGAGGGCGTCTAGGGCATCTCTGACCAAGTCGATGAAGGCTGAGCACTCGGGAATTTATTTGGAGTAGATAGTGCGCCTGTACCTCCTTACCTGCTCCCCCACCAGGTGGCAAGACCCCGGAACTCCCCTCTGGAGACGCAGCAGCCCGCCGCTTTGCGCAGGAGGAAGCCCGCCCCGTCACCCTGGCTGTGATCCCGTGTCCAGGTCCGGCTCCCACCCGCTCTCCTTTCTCCCCAGGTCATCACACTGCGTGATTACGTCCCCAAAATCTTGGGCCCCGAGGCCTTCGGGCAGCACGTGGGCCCCTACGGGGGATACGACCCCACCGTGGACCCCACCGTGTCCAACGTCTTCTCCACGGCTGCCTTCCGCTTTGGCCACGCCACGGTCCACCCGCTGGTGCGGCGGCTGGATGCCCACTTCCAGGAGCGCCCGGGGTCCCGCCTGCTGCTGCGGGAGGCCTTCTTCCGGCCCTGGAGGCTCCTCGAGGAAGGTGGGCGCCCTGGGCCGCCTCGGGAGGGGGCCGGGTGTGTGGGCACCTGCCTGCTGGCGGGGTAAGCACGTCCAAAGCAGTTACGTGGAGATCCCGTTCACCAGACGCTGTCTCTGGGGTTTCTGAGCCCCCGGAATCCCGGGGACCTGGGCTCCCGCGGCCAGCCTGGGCTTCGCTCCTGTCTGGCTTTGATTCAGCAACACTTCCTTCAGCTGTAACGTTTCTGTTGCTGAAAAATAAAACACAAAACCTCTGTTCCCGCGGCTCTCTCCAAGGCCCTCCAGACACACGTCACAGTCGGGCTGCTGGGGTCCGGGTGGGGACGTCACCGTGAGGCCGCACCGTGAGGGCCGGAGGCTTGGGGACCCCGGGGGGCCTCCTGGGCTCGCGGGAGGCGTCCGTGCAGCACCAGCGCGGCCTGCGGTGGGGCCTGGCTCTGCTTCCCCGGACTCACCGAGGAAGCGCCTTTCTGCTCTGCTGTCTCCAGGTGGCGTGGACCCCATCATGAGGGGCCTGCTGGCCAGGCCGGCCAAGCTGCAGGCGCTGGGCCAGCTGATGAACGAGGAGCTGACGGAGAGGCTGTTCGTGCTGTCGGACTCAGAGACCCTGGACCTGGCGTCCATCAACCTGCAGCGGGGCCGGGACCACGGCCTGCCAGGTGGGCCTCATGGCGCCTGCCCTCCCGTTCCTGATGTGGAGGGCACTGTCCCAGAGCTGTGCCAACGTCTGAAACAGCTTGTAAAGCGTGTCGGTCATGCGCCTGACGGTCACTCGGCCTTTCTCACACACTGGGAACACCCGACATCCTGAGCCCTCAAGGGAAGGGCCCGGTGTCCAGAAGGAGCTAGTGGAGGAGGTGGGGGCCGTTCCCTGGACACTTGGATGTAGGTCAGGGCTTCCCGGGCAGGGCCTCGTGACGCAGAGTGTCACCTCCTCCCGAATCTTCCTCTGTGACCGTCCTCGGGCCCAGTGGACACTATCCCACAGCCTTCAGGCTGTTGCTGGTCCAGTCTCCTTGTCACCAGGGGCAGTGAGGACCATCTCCTGGGGCCTAGACGCTGTGATGAAGACGCAACATCACGGGCGGGGCCCGGAGGTGGAGGACACAGGTGGGGAGACAGGCGTCTGCCCGGGTGTCCCTGATGGAGAGCGGGGTCACCCACTGGACAGAATGCAAGTCCCGGAGCCCATCCAGCCACAGGTGCTGAGCTGGGGCTGAGCCCCTTCTCGGGAAACCCACTCCGGGCCAGCGGCAGCGGGCAGGATCCCCCGCTGGTCTGTGGGCAGACTCGCCACCACCCACACGAGCCTTCTGGCGCGAGGGCTGCAGGGCGTGGGGCTGCGGGGCGCTGCTGTGGCCGGCCCTCTGCCCGCAGCCCCGGCTCTCGATGCCCCACGGATGGCAGTGGACAGGGGGCATCCCGAGCCTGGGACAGGCGGCCGTCCCTCTCCCCCGCAGGCTACAACGTGTGGAGGGAGTTCTGCGGCTTGCCCAGGCTGGAGACGCTGGCTGACCTGCGCGCGGCCACTGCGAACGGGAGTGCGGCCCGCAGGCTCCTGGACCTGTACGGGCACCCGGACAACGTCGATGTGTGGCTGGGCGGCCTGGCCGAGAGCTTCCTTCCAGGGGCGCGGACTGGCCCGCTCTTCGCCTGCATCATCGGGAAGCAGATGAAGGCCCTGAGGGACGGTGACCGGTAGGCGCCCCTGACCGGCGCTCTGGGGGGACGTGGGTGTTGGGTGCAGAGGAGGTCGCCTCACAGGAGGGGGCTTTACGTGACGGGGAGCGGGGAGCGCTCTGCGGCCCGCGGGTCAGGCTCCGGGCTCTGAGGGCCCGGAGCCTCTGGGGAGGAAGACGGTCTCCCGGCACCTGGATTCCCCTGTGATGGGGCTGCGGGCGGGCAGGGGGAGGGCCCGGCCAGGCCCTCCCGAGGCTGGAGTCTGTCCTGTCACGGGTCGGGGAGCCAGCCCCGCACCAGAGACCGACCAGCTCCCCGGCACTCCCGGCCCGGGGCCGCGTGGCAGGCCGCGGGCACAGGGGTCGGCGGTGTGGTTGGCGTGCCGGGGGCCGTGCGCTCACGCGTGCGTCCTCACCTCTGTCCTCTGGAGGTTCTGGTGGGAGCACCCGGCAGTGTTCACGGAGGCCCAGAGGCGCGAGCTCGGCCGGCACTCCCTGTCCCGTGTCATCTGCGACAACACGGGCCTCTCCCACGTGCCGCGTGACCCCTTCCAGGTGGGGCAGTGGCCCCAGGAGTTCGAGTCTTGTGACAGCATCTCTGGGATGAACCTGGACGTGTGGAGGGAGGCCCCGCCTCCAGGTGCGGCAGCCAGATCTTCTCTTCGAGGGTTGTGGGCCAGGCCTCAGGGCCGGAGCTCAGGGCTCGTCCTCCTTCGTGAGGAGGGGGTGGGTCCGCAGACAGGCTCCTCAGCTGCTGCCCCAGGCGCGGGGCGGGAGGGCAGGCCTGTGCCTGCCCAGGGGCCACTGTGACTGCAGCCGCAGCTTCAGGAGGGTCCCTGCCTCCTGCGCTCTGTGGGGGTCAGAGGTCTGAGACCCACCCCTGCCTTGCGCAGTGAGGACCGTGATCGCTCTGGATTAAAGCGGTTTCCTCGGGGCGGGTGGGACGTCTAGGCACAGGAGGACTTGGAGGCCTGGCTTTGCTGCAGGGGGGCAGGGGGAGGGCCGGGGCAGGCGGCCCCGAGCAGGCCTGCCTGGAGGAGGGAGACGGCAGACGTGGCTCCCCTGGGGGCTTGGGGTGGGGATGCGGCCCCACAGGACGCCCGGGAAGGGCCTGTGCTGACCGTGGTCACCGGTCAACTTCCCCTAGAGGACGCCTGTGGCTTCCCGGACAAGGTGGACAACGGGGGCTTCGTGCTCTGCGAGGAGCCTGGACGGCGTGTGCTGGTGTTTTCCTGTCGTCACGGGTTCCAGCTCCAGGGGCCCGAGCAGATCGCCTGCACCCGCCGGGGCTGGGACGCCCAGCCCCCCGTCTGCCGAGGTCCGTGGCTCGGCGGGTGTCTCCGCGCCACCTGGCCCCGAGCCTGCATTTTCCAAACTAAGGAGAATGTATCTTGAGTAGTGCAGCTTATATAGCATAGCTCATAACGTAACTCATATAGCATCGTAATATAGCTCATATAATACTGTCCAGCAGCTGTACTTCAGCTTGAAAGAAAGCTGAAAGGACCCAGGTACTTCCCCCCATAGCCGGCCTTCACCCAGAAGCACCGCTCAGCAGCCCCGCCTTCCCGGGGCTGTCTTCCTGGAGCAGCGCCCTCCGCTGGCCGGGTCCCTGGGCGGCCTCTCTGGGCGTGGCGCGCCAGCGGTCACCTCGCACGTGCCGGCAGGGTGAAGGACGAGGCGTGGGAGAGCCAGACCCGGGGAGCCTGAGGCGGAGCTCAGGGCTCGTCCTCCTTCGTGAGGAGGGGGTGGGTCCGCAGACAGGCTCCTCAGCTGCTGCCCCAGGCGCGGGGCGGGAGGGCAGGCCTGTGCCTGCCCAGGGGCCACTGTGACTGCAGCCGCAGCTTCAGGAGGGTCCCTGCCTCCTGCGCTCTGTGGGGGTCAGAGGTCTGAGACCCACCCCTGCCTTGCGCAGTGAGGACCGTGATCGCTCTGGATTAAAGCGGTTTCCTCGGGGCGGGTGGGACGTCTAGGCACAGGAGGACTTGGAGGCCTGGCTTTGCTGCAGGGGGGCAGGGGGAGGGCCGGGGCAGGCGGCCCCGAGCAGGCCTGCCTGGAGGAGGGAGACGGCAGACGTGGCTCCCCTGGGGGCTTGGGGTGGGGATGCGGCCCCACAGGACGCCCGGGAAGGGCCTGTGCTGACCGTGGTCACCGGTCAACTTCCCCTAGAGGACGCCTGTGGCTTCCCGGACAAGGTGGACAACGGGGGCTTCGTGCTCTGCGAGGAGCCTGGACGGCGTGTGCTGGTGTTTTCCTGTCGTCACGGGTTCCAGCTCCAGGGGCCCGAGCAGATCGCCTGCACCCGCCGGGGCTGGGACGCCCAGCCCCCCGTCTGCCGAGGTCCGTGGCTCGGCGGGTGTCTCCGCGCCACCTGGCCCCGAGCCTGCATTTTCCAAACTAAGGAGAATGTATCTTGAGTAGTGCAGCTTATATAGCATAGCTCATAACGTAACTCATATAGCATCGTAATATAGCTCATATAATACTGTCCAGCAGCTGTACTTCAGCTTGAAAGAAAGCTGAAAGGACCCAGGTACTTCCCCCCATAGCCGGCCTTCACCCAGAAGCACCGCTCAGCAGCCCCGCCTTCCGGGACTGTCTTCCTGGAGCAGCGCGCCCTCCCGCTGGCCGGGTCCCTGGGCGGCCTCTCTAGGGCGTGGCGCGCCAGCGGTCACCTCGCACGTGCCGGCAGGGTGAAGGACGAGACGTGGGAGAGCCAGACCCCGGGGGAGCCTGGAGGCGGGAGCTCACAGAGCCGGTCCTCAGACGGAGCAGAGGGCTTTCCCCGCAGGCGTCGGCCGAGCCGGGTCCCCCAGTGGCGGCCATGTGCAGGGAGACCGCGGGCCCGCCCTGCGCTGGCCTCCAGGGGGCCTGCCCCCGAGGCACCCAGGACCAGGACCTGCAGGCAGGAAGCCTCCCGGGCCCCAGAGAAGCACCCACGCTCCCCCCGCAGCCCCCTCAGGTGGACTCGGGCAAGAATCGGGCGGGTTCACGGGAGACGAAGGCAGGGGGCAGCTGGGTCAGTTCTGCATTTCATCCGGGGAGAGGCAGACCCTCAGGGCGGGGGTGGTCCCGGCTCACGGCCTGTGAAGGGACTTGTGCGACTGGAACGGACACGGAAAAGCAGCGACACAGTGCATCTTGCGTCACATATCCTTCGTGACAGTGACAAGGTTTTCCCGTCAGTGTTGAGGGCCCTGGAGTGTCGTCCCGGAAGGGCTAGAGCGGCCGCCGGCCTTCTGACTCGGGCTCTGGGAGGCACCCGGAGGCGGGGCTGCAGAGGCCGGGTGCCGGCAGGGAGCGTCCAGCCGCGCCCTCCAGGTGGGAGAGAAGGGCCGCCAGGCAACGGGTAGGGGCTCCGGGCGACGTCCAGGCTCGACTTGGAGAAGAGCTGAGGGCGCAGGAGCCGACTGGAGCCAGAGGTCCGAGTCCTGAGGGTGGGAAGGGACCTGCCCAGGAGGCCGTGGGCGGGCTGAGCTGGCCCCGTCCTGTGAGGCGTGGCCTTGTCTGCCGCAGCCCAGGAGCTGGCTGTTGTTTCGTTCGGGGGTGCCACCTGGCCCCGAGCCTGCATTTTCCAAACTAAGGAGAATGTATCTTGAGTAGTGCAGCTTATATAGCATAGCTCATAACGTAACTCATATAGCATCGTAATATAGCTCATATAATACTGTCCAGCAGCTGTACTTCAGCTTGAAAGAAAGCTGAAAGGACCCAGGTACTTCCCCCCATAGCCGGCCTTCACCCAGAAGCACCGCTCAGCAGCCCCGCCTTCCGGGACTGTCTTCCTGGAGCAGCGCGCCCTCCCGCTGGCCGGGTCCCTGGGCGGCCTCTCTAGGGCGTGGCGCGCCAGCGGTCACCTCGCACGTGCCGGCAGGGTGAAGGACGAGACGTGGGAGAGCCAGACCCCGGGGGAGCCTGGAGGCGGGAGCTCACAGAGCCGGTCCTCAGACGGAGCAGAGGGCTTTCCCCGCAGGCGTCGGCCGAGCCGGGTCCCCCAGTGGCGGCCATGTGCAGGGAGACCGCGGGCCCGCCCTGCGCTGGCCTCCAGGGGGCCTGCCCCCGAGGCACCCAGGACCAGGACCTGCAGGCAGGAAGCCTCCCGGGCCCCAGAGAAGCACCCACGCTCCCCCCGCAGCCCCCTCAGGTGGACTCGGGCAAGAATCGGGCGGGTTCACGGGAGACGAAGGCAGGGGGCAGCTGGGTCAGTTCTGCATTTCATCCGGGGAGAGGCAGACCCTCAGGGCGGGGGTGGTCCCGGCTCACGGCCTGTGAAGGGACTTGTGCGACTGGAACGGACACGGAAAAGCAGCGACACAGTGCATCTTGCGTCACATATCCTTCGTGACAGTGACAAGGTTTTCCCGTCAGTGTTGAGGGCCCTGGAGTGTCGTCCCGGAAGGGCTAGAGCGGCCGCCGGCCTTCTGACTCGGGCTCTGGGAGGCACCCGGAGGCGGGGCTGCAGAGGCCGGGTGCCGGCAGGGAGCGTCCAGCCGCGCCCTCCAGGTGGGAGAGAAGGGCCGCCAGGCAACGGGTAGGGGCTCCGGGCGACGTCCAGGCTCGACTTGGAGAAGAGCTGAGGGCGCAGGAGCCGACTGGAGCCAGAGGTCCGAGTCCTGAGGGTGGGAAGGGACCTGCCCAGGAGGCCGTGGGCGGGCTGAGCTGGCCCCGTCCTGTGAGGCGTGGCCTTGTCTGCCGCAGCCCCAGGACAGCTTGTGCAGGATGCTGGCTGTTGTTTGGTGTCTGTGGCCCCGGAGCTCTACTCCCGGGGCTCCGCGAGGCCCCGATGAAAGAGGAGGAAAGCTTGGAACCGGGAGAGGAGAGGAGGCTCATGCCTGGGGCTCCCCCGCCTGCCGGGACATGCTCCACGGGGTCAGAGCTCACCCCGTCCCCCCGGGGAGGCCGCGCGGGCCCCCCGACGACGCTCAGCACGAGGTCAGCGTGGCTCTTTCCCGGCAGCGGCCCCGCCTCCCGGCTCCTCCTCGCCAGCCTTTCCCACCCGCGGCGCCCCAGAGCGGCCGGCCGGGGCCTCGCGGCTGGCGGTGGGTGTTAGCGTGGTTCTGCCCCAGGCTGGGGGCTCTGGGGCGGGGTCGCGGCCGTCGCACAGGCCCAGGGTGGGGGCTCCGGGCTCGGCCGGCGGCAGAGGCTGAGCCCGCTCCTGTCGTGCCCTCCAGGGGCAGGGCCGCGCGGGGCGCAGCGCGTGTCGGGGACACGTCCTCTCCCGGAGCCCCGCCCCGCCCCGGCTGGTTATTTGGAAAGAGGAGCCTGGGGACCGGGCGTGGCTCTGGCAGGAAACGCGGGGCACTGCTCGTTTCGGGCTCACCTAGTGCACCCGCTCTGCAGGCCTGGGGTCAAGCCTTGGCTCCCGGGTGCAGGGCCAGTGTCTCCTGGCTGCGGGAGGCCCAGGCCCGGTGTGGACCGTCTGTCTGGACGCTGTCGCTTGGGCCTGGTGGTCCCCCCCCCAAGCCCCTGGGGGCTCCCCGGGTGTCTAGAGGCCCCCGGGGTGTCCAACTGTGAAGTAAGAAGGCCGGCCGAGGCAGAGCGCCGGCCTTCTGACTCGGGCTCTGGGAGGCACCCGGAGGCGGGGCTGCAGAGGCCGGGTGCCGGCAGGGAGCGTCCAGCCGCGCCCTCCAGGTGGGAGAGAAGGGCCGCCAGGCAACGGGTAGGGGCTCCGGGCGACGTCCAGGCTCGACTTGGAGAAGAGCTGAGGGCGCAGGAGCCGACTGGAGCCAGAGGTCCGAGTCCTGAGGGTGGGAAGGGACCTGCCCAGGAGGCCGTGGGCGGGCTGAGCTGGCCCCGTCCTGTGAGGCGTGGCCTTGTCTGCCGCAGCCCCAGGACAGCTTGTGCAGGATGCTGGCTGTTGTTTGGTGTCTGTGGCCCCGGAGCTCTACTCCCGGGGCTCCGCGAGGCCCCGATGAAAGAGGAGGAAAGCTTGGAACCGGGAGAGGAGAGGAGGCTCATGCCTGGGGCTCCCCCGCCTGCCGGGACATGCTCCACGGGGTCAGAGCTCACCCCGTCCCCCCGGGGAGGCCGCGCGGGCCCCCCGACGACGCTCAGCACGAGGTCAGCGTGGCTCTTTCCCGGCAGCGGCCCCGCCTCCCGGCTCCTCCTCGCCAGCCTTTCCCACCCGCGGCGCCCCAGAGCGGCCGGCCGGGGCCTCGCGGCTGGCGGTGGGTGTTAGCGTGGTTCTGCCCCAGGCTGGGGGCTCTGGGGCGGGGTCGCGGCCGTCGCACAGGCCCAGGGTGGGGGCTCCGGGCTCGGCCGGCGGCAGAGGCTGAGCCCGCTCCTGTCGTGCCCTCCAGGGGCAGGGCCGCGCGGGGCGCAGCGCGTGTCGGGGACACGTCCTCTCCCGGAGCCCCGCCCCGCCCCGGCTGGTTATTTGGAAAGAGGAGCCTGGGGACCGGGCGTGGCTCTGGCAGGAAACGCGGGGCACTGCTCGTTTCGGGCTCACCTAGTGCACCCGCTCTGCAGGCCTGGGGTCAAGCCTTGGCTCCCGGGTGCAGGGCCAGTGTCTCCTGGCTGCGGGAGGCCCAGGCCCGGTGTGGACCGTCTGTCTGGACGCTGTCGCTTGGGCTGGGCTGGCTTGGTCCCCCGCCCTAACCCCCCTTCCCTACCGCCTCTCCTGATCCCACCCAGGGCGGGCAGCACTGCTGTCCCCCAGCGAGACGGAGGCTCTACGTCTGAGCAAGGCCCCGTGACCCGTGTGGCTTGAACCTCGGGGCCCTGCCCCAGGCAAGCTGGGGGACCACAGGCCTGTGGTGGCCGTGGTGGACAGGGTCGGGTGCGCGGTCAGGCCAGCGGTCAGAAGGTGCCCACGGGCCCAGCTGAGTCCTGAGGGGCTGAAAGGCCGGAAGCACAGCCTTGGGAAACCAGTGTTCCCTCTTCAGACGTGCAGGAGCCAGCAGGCGTGGCCCCGGCCTGAGTGACACCCCCTGCCTCCTGGACAAGGGACAGAGCCGGGGCGGGCTGGGATTCTGGGGAGAGGGGAGGAGGCAGACGCTGACCTCACGCCGTGTGTGCAGACGTCAACGAGTGTGAGGACGCGCTGGACCCCCCCTGCCACGGGTCCGCCCAGTGCAGGAACACCAAGGGCGGCTTCCGGTGCGAGTGCAGCGACCCCCACGTGCTTGGAGAGGACGGCAGGACCTGCGTGGGTGAGACGCGGCCTCCGCGGGCGGGCGGGGAGGGGCGACTGGAGCCGGCGTCTGGCCGTGCGTGACCCACTGCCATGGCCTCTGAGGCTGGGGGGGAGCAGGGGCCCCGTGGGTTCGTGCCTGAGCCTGGATTATGCCTGAGACACAGGAGGCTGTGACCCCCTGGGGTGGGGAGAGGCAGGCCTGCTCCAGACCCCCAGACAGGTGCAGCCCCTGTGAGTTGTCTCTGTGCCCTTACAATTGCCTTTAAGCCCTGTGTGCAGACCAGAGAGGGCAAGCAGCTTCCTCAGGTCACACAGCCACTCAGCTGCACATGTAGAGGCAGAACTTGGCTTCCAGCTCCTGGACAAGAGAATCCGTGCGCCAGCTGCTGTTTCGGGGCGAGAGGTCTGAGGCACACGCCTGCAGCGGGAGAGGAGCGCTCAGGGCGGAGCGGAGCCCAGCTCCACGTGCAGCAGCCGCAGGGGCAGGACAGGCTCCGTTCCCGGGGTCGGGCAGGAACACTGGCCCGGCCCTTGGCGGGGCAGGCTGGCCGACCGACCCTGTCCGCCTTCCAGACTCTGGGAGGCTCCCGCGGGCGTCTGTGGTCTCCATCGTGCTGGGCGCCGTGCTCGTCTGTGCTCTGGCTGGCCTCGCCTGGACAGCGGTCTGCAGGTGGTGAGTCCCTGCCCGTCCCTGCTGCTGCCGCCGAGCTGCTTGCCTGCAGCCCGCCGGCGTCTCTGGCGCCCAGACCCCCGTCTCCAGAGCCGTCTGCCTTCCGGGCTCTTGCATTCTGCTGCACATCACGAGGGCGGAGCCACCGCCCCAGGCCAGGGGAGGCGGTCAGCCCGTGGGGGGAGCCTCGGCAGCGCCAGCGTCCTGGTCGCGCCAAGCTGTGGAATGGAGAGGCTCTCCTGAGGAGCAGAGGGTGCTGCTCTTAGCAAGGCTTCTCACAGGAGAAACCGGATTAAACTCGTTCTTCGTTCCTCCCCCCTCCCGCCAGAACAGACCCTGGGGAAACTAGGAAATCGAAAGGCGAGCTTTTCTGTTACGAAGGGCGCGGCCGGGGAGGCCTCTGGTGGCCCAGTCTGAGCGTTTCCAGGGTGAGAGCCCCCCAGGGGCCCGTGTCCACTTCTTGGAGGACCGGCCTCAGGACTGGCCTCATGGCTTGTGATCAATGATTGGGCCTCATCAATAGCTGCAGGTCGTGGCCTCCTGACATATTCTGAGAACCTGGGGGGGGCGCGTCTGTGCCGGTGACCCCCTCGGTCCTATCGGACCCCACCGAGGTGAGCAGTAAACCCAAACACATTTCCTTTCCAGTCAGGAGCCCTTCTGCGCCTGGCCTGGTGACCCAGGCTGCAGGTGACAAAGGTCCTGGTCTCCAGATGAGCAGTATTTCAGTGACCCTCTTGCTGACGGACTGACAGCTTCTGGCTACAGAAATGCCTGCCAAGTTCACATAACCCGGATGAATTCCTTCCCAAAGGACGGGCTTGTGGAACAGCCACAGGTCGGCGTCGGGGATGCTGAGTAGCCCCGTCACCACCTGGATCTTCCTGTCGATGGTGAGAGGTGTCCCCAAAGCTCACGTGCTCAGGCCCTCAGTCTGGAGACAGGAAGACGGCGGATGGGACTGGTCACGACCCTGTCCGCCTTCCAGACTCTGGGAGGCTCCCGCGGGCGTCTGTGGTCTCCATCGTGCTGGGCGCCGTGCTCGTCTGTGCTCTGGCTGGCCTCGCCTGGACAGCGGTCTGCAGGTGGTGAGTCCCTGCCCGTCCCTGCTGCTGCCGCCGAGCTGCTTGCCTGCAGCCCGCCGGCGTCTCTGGCGCCCAGACCCCCGTCTCCAGAGCCGTCTGCCTTCCGGGCTCTTGCATTCTGCTGCACATCACGAGGGCGGAGCCACCGCCCCAGGCCAGGGGAGGCGGTCAGCCCGTGGGGGGAGCCTCGGCAGCGCCAGCGTCCTGGTCGCGCCAAGCTGTGGAATGGAGAGGCTCTCCTGAGGAGCAGAGGGTGCTGCTCTTAGCAAGGCTTCTCACAGGAGAAACCGGATTAACCTCGTTCTTCGTTCCTCCCCCCTCCCGCCAGAACAGACCCTGGGGAAACTAGGAAATCGAAAGGCGAGCTTTTCTGTTACGAAGGGCGCGGCCGGGGAGGCCTCTGGTGGCCCAGTCTGAGCGTTTCCAGGGTGAGAGCCCCCCAGGGGCCCGTGTCCACTTCTTGGAGGACCGGCCTCAGGACTGGCCTCATGGCTTGTGATCAATGATTGGGCCTCATCAATAGCTGCAGGTCGTGGCCTCCTGACATATTCTGAGAACCTGGGGGGGGCGCGTCTGTGCCGGTGACCCCCTCGGTCCTATCGGACCCCACCGAGGTGAGCAGTAAACCCAAACACATTTCCTTTCCAGTCAGGAGCCCTTCTGCGCCTGGCCTGGTGACCCAGGCTGCAGGTGACAAAGGTCCTGGTCTCCAGATGAGCAGTATTTCAGTGACCCTCTTGCTGACGGACTGACAGCTTCTGGCTACAGAAATGCCTGCCAAGTTCACATAACCCGGATGAATTCCTTCCCAAAGGACGGGCTTGTGGAACAGCCACAGGTCGGCGTCGGGGATGCTGAGTAGCCCCGTCACCACCTGGATCTTCCTGTCGATGGTGAGAGGTGTCCCCAAAGCTCACGTGCTCAGGCCCTCAGTCTGGAGACAGGAAGACGGCGGATGGGACTGGTCACGCGAGGTCCTGCTGGAGTCGGCGGGCCCTGGTGTCCCCGGAAGACACAGGCGCGCAGGGAAGGCTGCTGGAGCACGCAGGCAGGGATCGGGGCGACGCGCCCAGGCCAGGGTCAGCCAGGCTCGCCCCCGGAGCAGCCCGGGAGGGCCAGAAGCCGGGGTGGCGCCTCACGGCGTCAGAGTGACAGCCCCCGCCGACACCCAGGTCTCACGGACCTGAATGTGAGAGAGCAGAGCCCCGCTGTCCACGCCACGGGGCCTGACCCCGCAGCCCCAGCGACGCCCAGGCCGTGCGAGCCCCCGCCTGAGGCGGCCAGGGTCTGAGGGCCGAGCTCCCGGCTGCGGGCTGTGGCCTGTCCCAGGTCGGCTGGCCTGGGGCAGCGAGTCCTCGCGCTGCCACTCGGACTCACCACTGCGAGTTCAGTGCCTGCCTTGCCATCCCTCAGGGGGAGATGACGTCACCGCCTGCGGACAGAGTTGGGGGCTTTAGGGGCAGGAGGCAGGAAATTGCCCCTGATTTTAAGAATCGCTTGCTCTTACAAGCTTAGATAGGGCTTCCCTGGTGGTCCAGTGGGTAAAGAGTCCGCCTTGCAGTACAAGGGGCGCCGGTTCAATCCCTGGCCCGGGAAGATCCCACGTGCTGCAGAGTGGCTGGACCGGTGTGTTCAATTATGAGCCAACGCTCTGGAGCGCATGCGCCCAGAGCAGGTGCTCTGCCGTGAGAGAGGCCACTGCGATGGGAGGCCCACACGTGTCAAAGAATTTTAAAAAGGACGGATGAAAATAAATATAAATAAACAAGGCGTGATGGGAGAAAAAAAACAAGCAAATGTTTTTTAAAAAGTGTAGATAATATCAGTAAGTAAAACTCTTAGATACTGAGAAATCAGTCGAGCGCTAAAAACGGGATGGGCTTAGGCAAGCCACCCCAGTCAGCCGCTCTGGAGCCGTAGCTGTGAACGGTTCCCCTGTGAAAGCTGGCGTTGCCGTAGCTTGCCTCTGCAGACATCTCGGGTGAGCATCGAGCACCTTATTATTAGGAAGAATCTGTGCCTCCAGCTCACACACTTGGGAGAAATCGCTGTTTTCTTTGAGTTCGGCAGCGTGGATGAAATGCGTGCCTTCCTAGGAAAGTCTGGGAGGGAGGGGCCTCCGCACTTGACTGCAGACTCTGGGGCCTGGAAGAATCAGACAAGACTTGGTTTGCAAAGCGTCTCTTACCTAAGCGACCTGTGAACCCCTGGGGGGACGGGAGGCCGCTGGTGGCGGGGAGGGGTGGGCTTTCTTTGTGGGGACCCCATGGACTTCTCTGCACAAGCCCCCGAGTCACTGCAGTGCCCTGAAAACACTGCGTCCTTAGAGCCCTGGCAGGAGGAGCCTAAACCCACAGCCCCTCCTCCCAGAAACTCCGGGGGAACCCCTGGGCGTCTGCACTCTGCTGCCCTCCCGACCGGATCATGCCAGCCCCGCGGAGGGGCTGGGGCTGGCGGGGGAGACAGAGATGGAGAGACAGAGACAGAGAGAGGCCGCCCTGTGGCCCCGTCTCGAGCTCCACGGCCCTGGACCTTCACTCTGTGTTAACTGCCCCCTCCCCTCTATACCTTCCCTACTATTTTGGGTCTACGTCTGTATATTTTGGGATAATGACTGGTAGATAGGGCTTCCCTGGTGGCCCAGTGGGTGAAGAGTCCGCCTTGTAGTGCAAGGGGCACCGGTTCAATCCCTGGCCTGGGAAGATCCCACGTGCTGCAGAGTGGCTGGACCGGTGTGTTCAATTATGAGCCAACGCTCTGAAGCGCATGCGCCCAGAGCAGGTGCTCTGCAGTGAGAGAGGCCACTGCGATGGGAGGCCCACACGTGTCAAAGAATTTTAAAAAGGACGGATGAAAATAAATATAAATAAACAAGGCGTGATGGGAGAAAAAAGACAAGCAAATTTTTTTTAAAAAGTGTAGATAATATCAGTAAGTAAAACTCTTAGATACTGAGAAATCAGTCGAGCGCTAAAAACGGGATGGGCTTAGGCAAGCCACCCCAGTCAGCCGCTCTGGAGCCGTAGCTGTGAACGGTTCCCCTGTGAAAGCTGGCGTTGCCGTAGCTTGCCTCTGCAGACATCTCGGGTGAGCATCGAGCACCTTATTATTAGGAAGAATCTGTGCCTCCAGCTCACACACTTGGGAGAAATCGCTGTTTTCTTTGAGTTCGGCAGCGTGGATGAAATGCGTGCCTTCCTAGGAAAGTCTGGGAGGGAGGGGCCTCCGCACTTGACTGCAGACTCTGGGGCCTGGAAGAATCAGACAAGACTTGGTTTGCAAAGCGTCTCTTACCTAAGCGACCTGTGAACCCCTGGGGGGACGGGAGGCCGCTGGTGGCGGGGAGGGGTGGGCTTTCTTTGTGGGGACCCCATGGACTTCTCTGCACAAGCCCCCGAGTCACTGCAGTGCCCTGAAAACACTGCGTCCTTAGAGCCCTGGCAGGAGGAGCCTAAACCCACAGCCCCTCCTCCCAGAAACTCCGGGGGAACCCCTGGGCGTCTGCACTCTGCTGCCCTCCCGACCGGATCATGCCAGCCCCGCGGAGGGGCTGGGGCTGGCGGGGGAGACAGAGATGGAGAGACAGAGACAGAGAGAGGCCGCCCTGTGGCCCCGTCTCGAGCTCCACGGCCCTGGACCTTCACTCTGTGTTAACTGCCCCCTCCCCTCTATACCTTCCCTACTATTTTGGGTCTACGTCTGTATATTTTGGGATAATGACTGGTAGTATAATTATTTCAATCAGGAATATACCAGGAATATATGTGTTTCCACTGAAAAGACTAATGCACAGTGTTATAACCCTATCAAACCAACTCTTTGATCGACTTGCTTTACACAATCAAAACACACCCATGGTTTTTGGTTGTTGGTGGTTTTTTTTTTTTTTTTTTGGCCACTTCTATTGGTCCTTCATTCATTTATCTGTGTTCTTTGGCCTGTGTGGGCCTCCCGTCGCAGTGGCCCCTCCCGCTGCAGAGCTCCAGCTCTGGGCGCATGCGCTCCAGAGCTCCGGCTTGGTAGTTGGACACATTGGTCCAGCCAGTCTGCAGCACGTGGGATCTTCCCAGGCCAGGGATCGAACTGGTGCCCCTTGCACTGCAAGGTGGTGTCCTTACCCACTGGACCACCAGGGAAGCCTCACACCCCTGTTTTACATCGTTTATCTCATTGAAATTATATACACCAAGATAAATCCTTTTCTGTGGGACTTTAGCACTAAAGCTTGATTCATGGCGGGTTAGTCCAGTCCATCTCGCTGATTAGTTTCCAGTCTGAGAACTCCCTCTGCCCAGTTGCTCCTGAAGTTTGCTGGTCTTCCCTGTAGGTCTAACGTTCATGCAGACTCTGGTCACCTATAGGTCATCAGTCAGTCAGTGGAAACTGAGGCGCACACATCTGCTCCTGCGGTGTGCTTTGTTTCATCATGTGTCCCAAGTCTAATTTTCCACAGTCAGTTTGGGGGAGGCTGAGGGGTAAGTCTTTGGAGTTTCTTTGTTTAGGATAAACTTACCCTGTGCCTGCGGCGGCTGGCGGCTGGCGGCTGCCTTCTGCACTGTTTCTGCTGGAATGCAATTGCAACCAGAGGAGAGAGGGTTGACGGGCATTGCTTCCCACTTACTCTCGAGAGACTGGGATGGGCCCCCAGGCAGTGCAGCCTCTCCGGGGCCCTGTGCTCGCCAGCCCTCTGTCCTGTGCACACCTCCTGTCGCTCCTCTTTCTCCCCGTCTCCCCTCTTTACAGTGAGACGCCCGCCGGGGCCGGATCCAATGGGAGGCCGGCCTCACGTGCCCTGCCGCCGGAGCCAGAGGTGGCCAGAGTGCGAGCTCTCCACGGCCGCGCGGGGACAGCTGGGCCTGTCCACAGACGAGTGCCGAGTCCTTGCTGCTGGTTTTTGCTATTTATCGATGTCTCCTTGAGAAAAGCAGAGAGCCGTGTTTCCTTTGTGAAGGGCTGAGTGGAGGCGGTTTCAGCCCAGTGTTCCCATCCTGCCGGCCAGCGGGGGCCCACGCCCAGGCTCGGGTAGCCGGGGGCCGCCGGGGCCAGCAGAGACCAGGGCTCCATGTGGGTCTTTGGGCCCCATCTCTGTCCCTTGGCTCTGGCTCCGTGTCCGGGAATCCCGACTTGGGGCCTGGTCCGGTCGACACTCCCCGCTTGCCCCCACACCCTCCCGCGCAGTGCCTCAGAGGTGAAGGTTGGTGGCCTGCACCGAGTTAGGCGTCCTGACATCTTAGTTTCTGAAAGTCCCCAGCTCAGTGTGAGGCTGAGGCTTAGCAACAGTCTCGTCACACCCACGTCCACCTTCGCAGTTGCTGCCCCGCCTCCCTCGGGGGCGGTGCTGGGCTCCGGGGGCAGGGCTCGGGCATCTGCCTCCAGCCACGCTCCACAGGGCCTCCCGTTCTGTTTTCCAAGCCAAGATGTTGGCTTGAATCTGCAGCACTGTGTCTTTGAGGAGCGAGCTAGTGCCCCTGGGAATGGCCCTTCAAGGTTGCGTGGCCCGGGGCCCCCTCTGAGGGATGACCTCTGCTCCTGGGGGCATGTTTATCCGCAGGACACGTGCGGACCCTGAATCCTCGCTGCCGGCCATGGAGGGAGAGGGTGAGGAACCCTCCCGGCCAAGACGTGGGCCACCCCAGGCCGTGAGCGCCCCGCTGCGTGATGCGTCCTCGGGGGCTGAAGAGCAGGTGGGTTCACACCTGGCCTTCCTGGGGTTTGCAGCCTCTTAGGTTTCTGTTGAGACCCAAGCCCTGGAAGCCCTGGGGCTGCTGGCTGGTCAGCCAGACCGCCTTCTGTCTTTCTCTCTGACACCCGGGCTCCACCCCAGGGCACCTTCCTCTGGTGTTTCCTTCTACAAACTGTACTTATAGGAGATACTAATTTGTCAAAGGGGTAACCTACTTTTTAAAAAAGTAAAGACACGTTAGAATCCATGAGTCAGAGGGAAAGGATTGGAAATGCCCTTCATTTGTACAAATGGCTTCCAGCCCAGCGATCACTCGCAGGCTTCTGCCCCTACCTGTCTCCCACACCGGCTGATGAGGACGGGAGACGAGCCAGAGACTGAAAGAGATGTTGGCTTTTACACTGTGCTTCTTAAGAAAATGAAACAGTTATAATCAGTGTGAAAATCACAGTCTGAACTTGCTTTCCCTATTTTTACCTTATAAGCATGAGTGACCCCAGTGGTGTTATATTTATAAAGGCACCACCGTCCACTGGGGTCTGCCTGGAATTCAGGGCTGGGTGTCTTTAGAGCTAAAATGATCCCATCCTGGGAAGCGATGAGGTCAGCCGTGGCAAGTCTACCGGAGCGAGGAGGTGCCGCGGACGCGCCCAGACCAGGCCTTGGTAGCCACGCCCGGCACAGCGCCCGGGCCGGGCACGCTGTCACGGTACCCTGTCTGGGACCAGCACGCGACTTCCTGTTGTCCGAAGCTCATCAGGGCCTCTCTCCTGCAGGGCCCGGCCCGCGGATCCCAAATCCTCTGAAAGTGGGAGCCGCCCCTTGTGTGTAGTGTGCGCTGCTCCCGGAGCCGGGCCGCTGCCGTCCGTGCCGCCGCTCGTGGCGTGGAGACCCGCGGGCGTGGCCGGCGCTTTGCCAGCTGCCTGGTGCCTGAGCAGAGCACACCGACCGGGCTCGGAAGAACAAATCCCACCCTCACCATCGTCTGCCTCCTTTTGTAACCCCGATGGGGTCTTCCTGAGGGGGGTGCTTGCCGTGGGAATGTAGGTACATATTATACGTATTTATAAACCTCCTCCTCCAGCCCACGGGATCGTAGCTTGTCTTCCCCACCCCACGTCTCCGGGTCACGTTTTCTCCAGTCTTCGTTTTGCCTCCTCTTCTGTGGTTCCCTGCCCCCCCCCAAGCTTCCCGCCGGCCCAGTCCCTCCTCCGCTGACCCCCAGGACGGGCGGTGTGAGCCAGGGCCTCCTCGCGGCCACCTTGGCGCCTGCCCGGGTCCCTCCTTCCGCCCGTCCTCCTGGGAGCAGACCTCGGGACTCCCTGGAGGGCTGTGCCCGAGGGCGGAGCTGGACCAGTGAGTTGTCCCATCGTCCGGGAATCTGCCAAGACTTGGCTGAGGCCCCCGCTTCCCGCGCCCCCATTCTGGGCCCTGTTTCTGCCCCTCCTCGTCTCTTTCTCTTGTGGGTACCTCAGCTTGGTTATCCTCCAGGGGACCCCTCGGGGCTCGAGGGCTGTCCTGGGGGTGCTCCAGTCAGGTCCGCCTGTAAAGCAGTCGCCACTGCCCCCCGGAGGCTGAGTGGCCGAGGTGACCGCTCGCAGGCGGCGCTGGGCCGGGCCCCAGGCGGCCCCACCCTGTGCCGGGCCCTGCCTCACCGTGGACAGGGCAGGGGCGCCTTCCTGCCCTGGAACCCGGCACAGAGAGGCGCCTGTGCCCCACGCTGCTGGGCGCCAAGGCCACGGGGCAGGGTGGGGCGGACGGACCAGACCCACCCGCCCGGCTCTGCAGCAGGGAGGGGGCCGGCCAGGGAGGCGGGGGCTTCCTCTGGACGTCGAGGTGTTCGGTGGGGAAGCAGGGGTTACTGCCTGTGACCTATGAATACCGCTTCTCGTGGATCCTAGGCAGTCCTGTCCTGTATTCCCAAGTTCTCGTTGGGAATGTAAGACCTGCTCATGGCTTGATGCCTGGGCCCGTGCGGGAGACCCTGGCCTGCCACCTCACCCGGAGGCGAGGCTGGCTCCTGCTGGGGAGCGCGGGTTTCCCGTCGGGGGCGTAGCGAAGGAACACACGCGGTACGTCACCGCACCAGCTCCTGGGACAAAGTGTGACAGCTCTGAATGATTCCTGCTGAGGAAGCAGGAGGGGTCGGACTGGCCGACAGGCAGCCATCCTGCTCTGCCTCGGGGCCTCCAGCGGGCACCGCGGCCAGGACCCCCTGTCAGCTGGACTCCTCAGCCTTTGGGGCCTTGTTTTGTCCCCTGGGCCCCTGACAGGACCCCCTGTCAACTGGACTCCTCAGCCTTTGGGGCCTTGTTTTGTCCCCTGGGCCCCTGAGCCGTGTTAACAAAGGGCTGGAAAGGAGCAGAGCCCTCTCCACAGCACCCGGTTCCTTCAGGCTGCGGGGCTCCCCGATCAGCCTCAGGACCCACCAGCTCCGCGGGCGGACAGCGCCGTCTGCTGGGGGACAGGCCGTCGCTGGCCGGCTGCCGCTCTGTCACCTGCCAGGCGCCTTCGCACTTTCCCCTGAGACAGCTCCTCTCTTTGGGGTCAGGACCGTGAACACGGGCGCCTCTGCTTACCTGCGCCCTCTCCTGAGAGCTGAGCGCCACCACCCGCCTCGGCGGTGACCCCGCGGGCCCAGGCCCCTGCGGCTCTCGGGCTGCTGCACCGGCTGGCCTTCGACCGCTCCCCAGGAGCCGGCCCCTCCCCTCAGCACCCACTCACCGGCACAGTGTCCTTTAACGAGTTTCTGATTTGTGGAAAGAACATTCTGAATCTGTTGGTGCAGTGACAGAAATTGTCAAGAATAAAAATTAAAGCTCTCACTACAAAATTGTATAGTTTCATTTTTTCACAGCAAAGTACATCTGACAGTCTTCATCTGTGTTGAATCGTCAGGATTTGGGGAAAGGGAAGGGAAAGGTACTAAATAAAACAACTGTTCATTTCAAAAGAATGAAAATCATTTTGCATCTTTTATATTTCCACAAACTGCTTTTTATGTATTCCGACTGATTCACTTATATTAATGCAAAAAGTCAGGAGATCTAACCTGTCCTTGAATGAGCCTTAGACAGTGTACTGTGCTGTCCTCACTTTCCTCAGTGAAGTCGCTCAGTCGTCTGGCTCTCTGGCTCCGTGGACTGTAGCCCACCGGGCTCCTCTGTCCATGGGACTCTCCAGGCAAGAGCACTGGAGTGGGTAGCCTTTCCCTTCTCCCGGGATCTTCCCGACCCAGGGATCACACCTGGGTCTCCCGCATTGCAGGCAGATTCTTGACCGTCTGAACCACCAGGAAAGCCCCTAGTTTCCAATTCTAATTAATGTATTAATTGATGATATTTGATTTCTCTTTCTGACTCTGTGTAATAGTTCATCTGTTGTAACTCTAGGTTCATCCACCTCATTAGGACTGACTCAAATGCACTCTCTTTTAGAGGTGAGTAACATTCCTTTGTGTCCATGTGCCACAGCGTCTTTATCCCCGATCAGCCTCAGGACCCACCAGCTCCGCGGGCGGACAGCGCCGTCTGCTGGGGGACAGGCCGTCGCTGGCCGGCTGCCGCTCTGTCACCTGCCAGGCGCCTTCGCACTTTCCCCTGAGACAGCTCCTCTCTTTGGGGTCAGGACCGTGAACACGGGCGCCTCTGCTTACCTGCGCCCTCTCCTGAGAGCTGAGCGCCACCACCCGCCTCGGCGGTGACCCCGCGGGCCCAGGCCCCTGCGGCTCTCGGGCTGCTGCACCGGCTGGCCTTCGACCGCTCCCCAGGAGCCGGCCCCTCCCCTCAGCACCCACTCACCGGCACAGTGTCCTTTAACGAGTTTCTGATTTGTGGAAAGAACATTCTGAATCTGTTGGTGCAGTGACAGAAATTGTCAAGAATAAAAATTAAAGCTCTCACTACAAAATTGTATAGTTTCATTTTTTCACAGCAAAGTACATCTGACAGTCTTCATCTGTGTTGAATCGTCAGGATTTGGGGAAAGGGAAGGGAAAGGTACTAAATAAAACAACTGTTCATTTCAAAAGAATGAAAATCATTTTGCATCTTTTATATTTCCACAAACTGCTTTTTATGTATTCCGACTGATTCACTTATATTAATGCAAAAAGTCAGGAGATCTAACCTGTCCTTGAATGAGCCTTAGACAGTGTACTGTGCTGTCCTCACTTTCCTCAGTGAAGTCGCTCAGTCGTCTGGCTCTCTGGCTCCGTGGACTGTAGCCCACCGGGCTCCTCTGTCCATGGGACTCTCCAGGCAAGAGCACTGGAGTGGGTAGCCTTTCCCTTCTCCCGGGATCTTCCCGACCCAGGGATCACACCTGGGTCTCCCGCATTGCAGGCAGATTCTTGACCGTCTGAACCACCAGGAAAGCCCCTAGTTTCCAATTCTAATTAATGTATTAATTGATGATATTTGATTTCTCTTTCTGACTCTGTGTAATAGTTCATCTGTTGTAACTCTAGGTTCATCCACCTCATTAGGACTGACTCAAATGCACTCTCTTTTAGAGGTGAGTAACATTCCTTTGTGTCCATGTGCCACAGCGTCTTTATCCTCCCAGCTGTTGGTGGACGTCTAGGCTGCTTGCGTGGCATGCTATTGTGAGCACTGCCGCTCTCAGCACTGGGGTGCACCGCCCGGCTCTAGACACCAGCATCTTCACGTTTAAATTTCCTGCAGGAATGTCCCCCGTTCACTCGACTCCCCCCGATGCCTTCCCCAGTCATCTCCCACAGTGAACGAGCAAGATGTTTCATTCTCCCTAAAAAGAGCCCTTCGCCCTTCTGGTCCTGACTCATCCTGCTCACGGCACAGCAGACCCGTAGGCCCCAAGGGAATAGTGACTTTGTGAGAAGCCAGCTGACTGAGAGGAAGGTGCACCCACGTCCTGAAGAGCCTTTGCAGGCTTGTTTACACACGGGAAGGGAAGTGGGGAGGTCAGGACTGGAGTGGGTGCGGGAAGGGTGGGTTCTTGGACCCCTCGGTCTTTCAGCAAGCACGAGATGCCTGCTCCTGCGGGTCCTGTGGGCTGGGTCACAAGGTCCTGCAAAGCCGTGAGTCGTTAGCAGTTGTTTTTACTTTTCCGTTCTTACCTCTGCTTGGTTTCTGGGCTTAGAAAGCAAGCTTATCTACAACAAGTTTCAGCCATGACTAGCCTAAATGAGCTTTCTGGATACAAGCATTTCTCTGGTGTTTGGCTTTTGATGTGCCGGGCTCAAGTGACGGAGAGCAGAGACCCAAGAAAGTGGCAGGCTGTGGGGTCCCCGTGTTTGTTAGCTATCTGCTCTGCTCCGCTCCAGCCCTCCCTCCCTCCAGCCGCCCCTCCCTCCCACCCAGGCCTCTGGGGCCCCCACAGGCACGTGCCTGCCGTGAGGGCCACCCCGCCAGGAACACGCTGCGCAACCTTGGGACAAGAGCACCCTTCCCAGTGGAGGGAATGTTCTCACAGAGATTCCCATGGGAGGCTCTGAGAGTTTATTTCTCTGTGAACATTTTCAGAGTTGTTTTTAATCAGTAATAACCTTCAGGAGGAATTTTACCTGAAGGTCTGGAGACAAAATGCTGAAATAACTAGCGTCCCCTTCTGCACGAAGCCTTCCCGCCCGCTGCCTCCCTGGCAGGAGAAGGAGGGCCTGTGTCCAGGGACCCTCGGCAGCGAGGCGTGCCCGCCTGGCTGGAACTGCGCTTGTGAGACCAGAGAGAAGAGGAGTCACGCACAAACCGGAATCGAGACTGGGCGACAAGAAGCAGGCAGGGGCCCTCCCTGGGGATGAGCGCCCTGAGTCCGTCCCCAGCTCACACCTCCTCGGACCCCTCCCCCACAGCACCGTCCTGGGAACCTGAGCTGTGCGTCCGAGTGGGCGGGGCTGCCCCGGCTGGGCTCCAGGCTCGTGTCTGCGCTGCTTTCAGCCGAGCGGGAAGCGCCCACAGGCGTCAGGCCCTGGGCCCAGAACCCCTCCGGGACAGAGCCCATTTAAGCCCAGGGTCTGGGTGACTTCTGTCAGCCCTCTCTGTCCCAGCCGCCGCCGCCCCAAGGCGCACTTCTGGCCCCGTGGCTGTGCTGGGCAACGAGCTGCCCTGAGCGCGGTCACTCAGTCCTCAGATCCAGCGTGAGCCTGGCCGCTGAGTGCTGTGCACGGTGCAGGTGGAGAGCGTCGTGCCAGCGGACGAGCAGCCAGCAGGCTTGACCACGTCCACCAGCGGTGTCCCCGTCACGCCACAGCCCCGCGCTGGGATGGTAGGAAGCTAGAAACCATCCCCAAACCCTGGCCCGGCCGTTGCAAGTATCTACAACAAGTTTCAGCCATGACTAGCCTAAATGAGCTTTCTGGATACAAGCATTTCTCTGGTGTTTGGCTTTTGATGTGCCGGGCTCAAGTGACGGAGAGCAGAGACCCAAGAAAGTGGCAGGCTGTGGGGTCCCCGTGTTTGTTAGCTATCTGCTCTGCTCCGCTCCAGCCCTCCCTCCCTCCAGCCGCCCCTCCCTCCCACCCAGGCCTCTGGGGCCCCCACAGGCACGTGCCTGCCGTGAGGGCCACCCCGCCAGGAACACGCTGCGCAACCTTGGGACAAGAGCACCCTTCCCAGTGGAGGGAATGTTCTCACAGAGATTCCCATGGGAGGCTCTGAGAGTTTATTTCTCTGTGAACATTTTCAGAGTTGTTTTTAATCAGTAATAACCTTCAGGAGGAATTTTACCTGAAGGTCTGGAGACAAAATGCTGAAATAACTAGCGTCCCCTTCTGCACGAAGCCTTCCCGCCCGCTGCCTCCCTGGCAGGAGAAGGAGGGCCTGTGTCCAGGGACCCTCGGCAGCGAGGCGTGCCCGCCTGGCTGGAACTGCGCTTGTGAGACCAGAGAGAGAAGAGGAGTCACGCACAAACCGGAATCGAGACTGGGCGACAAGAAGCAGGCAGGGGCCCTCCCTGGGGATGAGCGCCCTGAGTCCGTCCCCAGCTCACACCTCCTCGGACCCCTCCCCCACAGCACCGTCCTGGGAACCTGAGCTGTGCGTCCGAGTGGGCGGGGCTGCCCCGGCTGGGCTCCAGGCTCGTGTCTGCGCTGCTTTCAGCCGAGCGGGAAAGCGCCCACAGGCGTCAGGCCCTGGGCCCAGAACCCCTCCGGGACAGAGCCCATTTAAGCCCAGGGTCTGGGTGACTTCTGTCAGCCCTCTCTGTCCCAGCCGCCGCCGCCCCAAGGCGCACTTCTGGCCCCGTGGCTGTGCTGGGCAACGAGCTGCCCTGAGCGCGGTCACTCAGTCCTCAGATCCAGCGTGAGCCTGGCCGCTGAGTGCTGTGCACGGTGCAGGTGGAGAGCGTCGTGCCAGCGGACGAGCAGCCAGCAGGCTTGACCACGTCCACCAGCGGTGTCCCCGTCACGCCACAGCCCCGCACGCTGGGATGGTAGGAAGCTAGAAACCATCCCCAAACCCTGGCCCGGCCGTTGCAATAAAACCTCAGCTGGGAAACTTATTTTCTTAGAGGGAGGAGATGCTCCTCAGGACTTTTTCCGCAGACTAAGGAAGTGGGCTCCAGTTTCCAGTTTCTGGAACTCATTTTGGGGCCAGGATGTGGCACTTTGATCCCAGTTTGCCTGGTGGAACGCAGCAGACCAGCCCCATGGGCACCGTCGGCAGCAAGGTGGGCAGGGTGCGGCCTCGCCAGCGGGCTCCCGTCCAGCGGAGGCCTCTCTGCCAGCCTGGCCCCGGGGTGAGGCGGGTCGGGGCCCAGCCCCACGTGGTCAGAGCTGAGCGAGGCAGGGTATTCCACATTCCTCCAGAGAGAAGGGCACGAGTGTCTCCCTGGGGGGAGCGGGGGCTCCGCAGGGCACGGCCCTCGTGTGCTGTGTGCCCCGGGCCACTGCCCCGCTGGGTCTCAGTGGACCGCCCCTCCCGCAGGCAGCTCCCGGGCAGTTGCCCCTGTCATGCCCGTGCACGGTGGGCCCCCCGCCAGCCAGAGGGCCTTCCCCGACCCCACCCTCAGGGGCCAGGCCCACCCCCGCAGTGCAGCCTCTCTGACTGCTGGAAGCCCACGCCCCGGCGCTGGGTGGCCGCCCCCGGCCGGGCTCCTTGCCAAGGTACGGATCTGCATCGGCCTGCGCGGGCAGGTCATCGCTGGGGCACGTGGTGCTGTTGGTAGGAAACGCTTCCTTCAGAAACATCCTCTGCTAGGACTGACCGCAGAAATGCAGAGAATGGGAAGGAGCCGACGGCGAGGCGATTTGTGGTCAGAAAACCGAGGTTCTGGACAAACATGCGGGTGGAATGTTGAGTCTGGCAGCCGCTCGTGTCTGTGACAGAGAGAATGAGAAGCAGTTTGTGCAAAGGAGTCGCCACGAGCTCCGGCCAGAACTTGTTTCCGCAGATCACACGGGACTGTGCGGTCGTGCCACAGAGCCGTCCAGGCCTGAGAGGCCACGCGCGTCTGTGCTGGTGGTCACTGAAGACTAGTGGCCCCGGGGGCTCAGAGCAGGGCCCCCGGGATCGGAGGCCGGCATGTCTGGGTCAGCCTCCCGGCCCCACGCCGGCCCTCGGTCAGGAGGCTTGTCCATGACGTCCTGCCCGTGGTCAGCGGCCCGGGCACCTGAGGACCTCCCATCAACGTGTTGCCACTGCACAGGCTAAAGACGGACAGACACGGTGCACGCGCGCGCACGGAGCCAGGAAAGGCAAAGTCCCCAAGTCAGCCCGGCGTGCAGAGAGGCCCCGGCGTGCAGAGCTTAGGGGTGTCACGCAAGCGTTAAGCCGAGGGGACAGTTTAAGTGATGACACAGACTTTATTCAGCACGGCGGAAAGGGGGGCGTCTCCTCTGGTAGAACTGACAGTAGGGTGGGGGTGGGGGGCCGGAAGACCGTGTGGACAAAAGCAAAGTGCCACATTCCTCCAGAGAGAAGGGCACGAGTGTCTCCCTGGGGGGCGCGGGGGCTCCGCAGGGCACGGCCCTCGTGTGCTGTGTGCCCCGGGCCACTGCCCCGCTGGGTCTCAGTGGACCGCCCCTCCCGCAGGCAGCTCCCGGGCAGTTGCCCCTGTCATGCCCGTGCACGGTGGGCCCCCCGCCAGCCAGAGGGCCTTCCCCGACCCCACCCTCAGGGGCCAGGCCCACCCCCGCAGTGCAGCCTCTCTGACTGCTGGAAGCCCACGCCCCGGCGCTGGGTGGCCGCCCCCGGCCGGGCTCCTTGCCAAGGTACGGATCTGCATCGGCCTGCGCGGGCAGGTCATCGCTGGGGCACGTGGTGCTGTTGGTAGGAAACGCTTCCTTCAGAAACATCCTCTGCTAGGACTGACCGCAGAAATGCAGAGAATGGGAAGGAGCCGACGGCGAGGCGATTTGTGGTCAGAAAACCGAGGTTCTGGACAAACATGCGGGTGGAATGTTGAGTCTGGCAGCCGCTCGTGTCTGTGACAGAGAGAATGAGAAGCAGTTTGTGCAAAGGAGTCGCCACGAGCTCCGGCCAGAACTTGTTTCCGCAGATCACACGGGACTGTGCGGTCGTGCCACAGAGCCGTCCAGGCCTGAGAGGCCACGCGCGTCTGTGCTGGTGGTCACTGAAGACTAGTGGCCCCGGGGGCTCAGAGCAGGGCCCCCGGGATCGGAGGCCGGCATGTCTGGGTCAGCCTCCCGGCCCCACGCCGGCCCTCGGTCAGGAGGCTTGTCCATGACGTCCTGCCCGTGGTCAGCGGCCCGGGCACCTGAGGACCTCCCATCAACGTGTTGCCACTGCACAGGCTAAAGACGGACAGACACGGTGCACGCGCGCGCACGGAGCCAGGAAAGGCAAAGTCCCCAAGTCAGCCCGGCGTGCAGAGAGGCCCCGGCGTGCAGAGCTTAGGGGTGTCACGCAAGCGTTAAGCCGAGGGGACAGTTTAAGTGATGACACAGACTTTATTCAGCACGGCGGAAAGGGGGGCGTCTCCTCTGGTAGAACTGACAGTAGGGTGGGGGTGGGGGGCCGGAAGACCGTGTAGGACAAAAGCAAAGATCAAGGAAGAGAAATAGAAGCGGAGTGCCTGGGGCCGCCGTCGGCCCGTTTGGGGCGGGGAGGCCCAGCGTGGGCCTGGCGCGTGAGGTCTGGCTGGCCGTGGATGCTGGGCTTCGGGGCGGGGCACACGTGCTTCTGAGGATCCTGGGAAGAGGGCCTCAGTCTGGGGCCCAGGAGGCTATTTCAGGATGGAGAGCTTGTGCTTCATCCCCAAAGCTCACAAAGCGGCAGAAGCTGCCGACAAGGAGAGGAGAGAATCCAGGCTCCACAGGCGCTCCCGGGAGCTCGGCCCTGAAGGCAGAGAGCGGCAGGTGGGCAAGGGTCAGAGCCAGCCGCCCGAGGACCCATGGCGAGCCCTGCTCTCCTGCCCTCCGGCTGCCTAGGTCTCTTCGGTTCGATGGGCCTTTGGTGACGGGGAGGACCACGCACCAGCGAGCACGGCGGCTCTGCTCTCGACAGCGGGACGTGGATGCTCCTTGTCTGCCACCAGAGGCCTGCGCACGGAGGCCTGCTATTTACACACACGGGATGTCACGTGCGTGCTCAGTTGCCTCCGTCGTGTTTGTCCCTTTGCGACTCCGTGGGCTGTCGCCCGCCAGGCTCCTCTGTCCATGGGATTCTCCTGGCGAGAATACCGGAGTGGACGGCCATGCCCTCCTCCAGGGGATCTTCCCGACCCAGGGATGGAGCCACATCACCTGCAGTGGCCAGTGGGTTCTGCACTGAGTGACCAGGGAAGCCCCACAGTGGGCTATTACTCAGCCATAAAAAAGAGTGAAATAACGCCCTCTGCAGCAACACGGATGGACCTAGTGATTATCATACTGAGTGAAGTAAGTCACACAGAAGAGGGGCGCAGGAACTGGGGGAGAGATTAATTTGGAGTTTGGGATTGACATTTACATGATATTATATAAATAGATAAACAACAAGGACCTGCTATAGCACAGGGAACTGTATCTAACATCTTATAATAACCTATAATGAATGGAAATGAATAAAAAAGGAATATGAATATACACACACACAAACACACATAAATGCATCACTGACAAACCAATGGAAGTGATACAGGGTGATAAATCAGCCTCCCTGGTGATTTTCTGGCGGCTCAGATGGCAGTCGGCCTGCAGTGCTGGAGACCCCGGTTTGACATCTGGGTTGGGAAGATCCCCTGGAGAAAGGAGCGACTACTCACTCCGGTATTCCTGCCTGGAGAATCCCTTGGATAGAAGAGCCTGGCGGGCTCCAGTCCATAGGGCTGCAAAGAATGGACCTGACTGAGTGGCCAAGACTTTCACTTTTCAGATCAAATATACGTCAACGTAAAATTAATTAATTAATTAGTTAGGGACAGTGACTGTGACAGCACTGGAGTGTCTCGGTGTGGCTCCCGCGGCAGGTGCTCGGGCAGGCGGGCAGGCCTGTGACCGTTTCTCGTGTCTTCATTCTGCAACAGGCTCAGGCGCCGACTAGGAGCTCAGCGCTCTCTCGAGGGGGCTCTGTGCTGCAAAAATCCTTCTTGAGAAAATAGAGCTGTCTCAAACTTCCATGTGAAATATTTTTTGTTGGCAGCGTTTAAATCCACTTTCCTCCAACCCAAACTGGAAAGACGATTTTCGTCTGGAAACGCCTGGGATGACGTGGCCGCGGAGACCCACCTTTCCCGGGGTTTGTGGTTTCGCCAAAGGGAGTGCTTCCACATGTCTGTGGAGCTCTGGCTGGTTTCCCTCTTTTCTAGCCAAAATGTGTGTACTGCCTGCTCCAGGCCACAGCGTGAGGAGCCGGGAGGTGGACGGTCCACCCCAGGGAGCCGGGAAGTCGCCAGCCCTGCGGCTCGGCTCCACGGATACCTGGGAACAGGCCGGGAGCCTCCGTTGGGAAATGGGACCTGCTGGGTCAGGTTGAGGGAGCTTGGCTCCTGCATTTGCCTCCTGGACCAGCTTCCTCAGGGACGTTCCAGGCCCCTGCTCCCCTTCAGGCTTTGGGGAGCTCATGGTCCCCCCGCCACAGGTGAAATGCCCTTCTGTGGAAACCCCCACATGGCGCCAACGAAGCAGGGAGTGAGGGGTGAGATTAGAGCCCCCGGGGGCCCAGCAGGGAGGGAGGCGCCCATGGACGGAGCAGGAGGGTGAAGGACCTCATGGTCGCGCGCGGCTCCTGAGTGCCGGAGGAGACAGCACCAGCTCGGAGGCCAAGCTGGACCAGAGCCAGTCACCTGCCCCAGGCGGCCACTGCGCTTCCCTCCTCAGCCTCCTCGTGGACACCAGGTCTGCTCGTCCCCTAGTCGCTCATCCCAGCATCTCAAGAGCAGTGCCCACTCCCAGCTGGGGTCCAGGCAACATCTGCTCCAGCTGGCCCCGGGCACAGGGCTCTCTCATGGCCCGCGTAGTGTGGGGATGATTTCTCTAAAGTGGCCCAAGCACAGGGCCCCAGGGCAGCCTGGGCATCTGCGGTCCAGGAGGCGGTGACAGGGCTCGGGGAAAAACACACGTCCGCGGAGCGTCCCCCAGGGGCCGTGGCAGCTGGCCAGCGTCCAAGGCTGGCGGGTCGGCCGTCTGCACTAGCTGTGGTGTCTTTTTACAGGAACATACAGGAAACAAGCCTGAGTGTCCCTCTGTGCGTGAAACGTGCCCACAGGCCGGCTCCAGGGCCGCTGCCCTCCCCTCCCCTGCGGGAGCTGTGCCCGGTTTCTCCAGCTCCCGGCCTGAGCCTGGAAGCACGTCTGTCAGCCCAGAGGGTCCGGGAATATCCAGCCGCTGCTGAGGCTCTGTGCCGCAGTCCGCATAGCCTCCACCCCTGCGCCAGCCCCCGGGAGGGTCCGGAGCTGGTCATGCTGTCCTAACGGTCATTCTCAGTTGCGTCTTTAGGGCCAAAGTGGACAAGGAGACCACGACTCACTGAGGCTCAGGGCACTGCGCCCCTGGGGGGAGAGTCAGCTGCCCGCCCACTGGCACGCCCAGCCCTGCTGGCCGCCTGGGTCAGAGCACTCTTCAGACTGTTCCCGGAACACGTCAGCTTCACTGAGGACAGTAAACACCTCGTGCCCCACCCCACAGCCTTGTTTTGGAGGCTCCCGGTGACTCAAACGCCCTCTGTCTTGGCCAGGCTAAGGAGCAGAACCAAAACAACTAGAAGCATCCAGTGAAGCCCCTGCCGGCACGGCCACGGCCCCACCCCAGGACCCCGAGACGCTGCCCCTCACGTCACGATCCACCTTGGAGACCAGGAAGGCGAAACTGAGTATTTCCAGACAGTCGACTTACAGAGTCAGTGCCATGCTTGGCCGAACAAGGCTCGAGGAGACATGGTCACGCTCACGCAGCACCCGTGCCTGGGTCGGGGGTCACCTAGCAGACGGGCACAGGCCTGCTCTCTTGCCTGCCCCGGCTGGCCTGAGCGGGACGCTCAGAGATGGGTTACAGAAAGCAGGCTGCACATTCCAGCACAGAAGTCTGATTATTAAGCGCAGGCTGCTGTCTTCCCAGACTGTGAAGCCAACCAGGCCGAGCCGTGTGGTCACCAGGACAGCTGCTGTTAACACAGAGAAAGCCGTGTGCACGGACCAGACTCGCCAGCCCAGCAGCAGAAACAATAAACTATTATTTGTGACCTTTTGACACTTTAAACCATGAAATTGCTCAATGACACGACTTGGTGCATTTATACTTTGCAAAAGTTGTATTTTCAAAATGGCATAAAGAAGGCAGAAAAAGAATCCCAAGTTTACCAGAGTAATCAGATTCAAAATTCTCAAGCAACACACACTTTCTGAGCACGATCTCTATTTATGCAAAAAAGAATGGAGGCTGAGCAACTGCAAGTCACCATCCAGGCTACAAACAGGGCACCCAATGCCATAGGAGGTAGGAAAGAAACAAAACTGACCTTATTTTTTTTAAAAAGGAAAAGATTGTATGTGAAGAAAATCTAAAAGCATATCTTTTTAAAAGTCATTAGGAAAAAAATAAAATAAAAGCCATTAGGATCAATAACTGCATTTATCAAGATTGTTGGCTACAAGGTCAAAATCCAAAATTCACTTACATTTCTGTGTACAAACAACATACAACTGGAAAGTGAATTCAAAACAAATAACATTTACGGCAGCATAAAACAGCGGTTTGTTGCTGTTGTTGTTTAGTCGCGAAGTTGTGTCTGACTCTTTGTAACCCCACGGACAGTAAGTGCCCCCCAGGCTCGGCTGCCCCCGGGTCTCCAGGCAAGCACACTGGAGTGGCTGCCACGTGTTCCTCCGGGGGACCTCCCCCGCCCCGAGACCGGACCCCTGTCTCCTGCACTGACAGATGGATTCTTTACCACTAAGCCACCTGGGAATCCAAAACAGTAACAAGGAGTAAACCTAAGAAAAATGTGCAAAACCTTTGGAAAGACTGAAACCTTGCCAAAAGCTACCAAAGAAGCTATTTACAAAGGCGGGAATATTTTTATGTTGACGAACGGGAGAATTAAGTATCTAAGAAGTCAACTGAATTCAGGCTGAATTACACACGCAATGCAAAACCAACCAAAACCCTGACAGACACTTCCCGCTGGCGGGAGCCGACAGGCTGACACTGACGTCGGGGCGGAAAGGCCAGGGCCTCGTGGGCGTGGAGGGCCCTGCAGAAGAGACACGGCGGGTCACCTTCACCACCAGGCTCGAGAAGACCCCTCCACTCCTGAGCCAACCCAGACAGCGGGTGCTGGCGCGGGACGCGACCGTGACAGGCAGCTCAGACCCAGAAACAAAACTGCACGTGGGAAGCCCCTGGCTCAACAGAGCGGCGCCTGTGCGGTGGGCAGGAGGGCCCCCACGCGCTGAGAGCCCGCAGCGAGGACATGCCGCGGAGAGGCGGCCCCCACGGCCCGCCCCCAGAGCCCCAGCTGTGAGAGAGCGGACGCCTGTCTCTTCACAGGGACTCTGGCTCAGGCTCCTGCTGTCCCGACGCCCTCTCGCTGGGAACTCGGCAGCTGAGCTCAGTCCCCGAGGCGCCACGGGAGAGGAATGAACCGGGAGACGCGACGGCCGCCGCCGTGAGTGCCGTGAGGGACACTGATGGAGGCGAGGCCGGGCGGCAGGAGATGCTCCGGGCCGGAAGGTCAGGGAATCTCGAGCTGGACGCCCATGAAGCCCGGGACCCGCCACCCAGGCCAGCTTTCCAGGCACAGGCAGAGGCCGTGGCAAACACGACTCTGAGTTGCAGAAGCAGCGTGGACGGCCAGCCCGGAGGGAGGGACCGAGGGCTGGGGGCGGTGTGTGTCTGGGGGGGCGAGGTGCGGAAGGGAGCATCCCTCGAGGCAGGGCTCGCAGGTCACGGAGGAGATCACGGAGCTGAGCGCTGGGTACCAAGAGGGCACTGGACGGCGTTCAGAGGTCTCCCTCACCTTCAAACAAGGAAGTCTGGTCTCGCCCGACACCATGAGCGGCCCAGGCTCCCTCTGGCCAGCTGTTCTCTGGCTGCAGGTGCTTCCGGATGGGGGGCGAGAACCCAATAAACGGAGCCCTGGGACGACCGCCTCTCTGCCTGAGGCAGTGTCTGTCCTGGCTCCGCGGCCTGGGAGCAGGCACTCCTGCCACATGAGGGCCTCGGGCTGGGATGGCAGGTCGAACAGAACCTTGGGGACGAGGTCAGGAGGGTCCCTCTGCTGAGATGGAAAGGAGAGATCAGGCCCAGACAGCGTGCGCCAGCAACTCCAGGGTTAATTTTCGGCACCAATCGCTCCAGCTCTCCCAAACACGAGAGGTACTGCCCAGAGCCCTAGCGCAGGGCCTCCCGAGGGAATGGGCGTGGCCCATCCAGCAGCCTGGCTGGAAGATTCCAGAAGACTGGGTGGGACCCAAGCCATCGGTCCTGGTTGGTTGCTAAGATTTTCCTGAGCACAGTGATGCGAATGACGCCAGGAAACCCGCTTTCCAGGAGGGCACTGAGGGCGAGCCTGGAGGAAGCACCTTCCGCTTTGTGAGATTTGACTGCTGCCCTGGGAGGGGGCCGCGCAGGGCGGAGGGCGCGGCGCGGCAGGGCCGCCGGGGTCCGGAGCGAGGCCTGCGCCCCCTGTGCTCAAAGCTGCGATGTGCCTGTGAGGGACCTTAACACGGCCATGACGGAGCGTCGTCCTGGCTCTTCCGAGTGTGGCCGGCGTGCCCTCCGCCTTTCTGAGAACCCCCTCTTGCTGGGAGGGGCGTGCCCTCCGGGGGAGGTTGCACGTGAGCGGCTCTGTCCCCAGCCCGTGGGCACGGCCCCAAGGTGGGCACTGCCCCAGACCACCTGAACAACAGGGCCTGGTAAGGGGGTGCTCATCTTTCTGGGGGCAAGCAGATGACACGGACCCTGTGCACCACTGAGGTCCTTGCCTTCAGCGGAGCGGCCAGGGCAGCTGTGACGGGATGCAGAGACGGGAGCTCACGCGTGCCGGGACTCCTCGAGGCACACCCGCGCCCCCCGGGGCCTCCCAGCCCAGGTCTCGCCCCTCTGAGCTACGTGTCTGTCCTTGGCAATGGGACTCTGACGGCTCCAAGCTGTAACTCTGGGACTCCACATTCACCTTCTGAGTTTCAACCAAAAGTGTCAGCTCAGTTTCTGAAAACCTCTTGACCTCTTTCAGTTTCTAAAAACAAGACACAGGGTCCATCTCCAGCGATGGAGGGCAAGGAGGAAATCTGCCCCAGTGATGCCTTCCTGCATGAGGAGGCGTTCTTTGTCCTGTTTACACGAAGAGAAAGGGAGCTCCGGCAGGTCGGGCACGCTGCCAGAAGTCAAGCAGGTGCAAGCAAGGTGTCAGGGTAAGAACTCAAGCACACTCAGGTTTCCACGGTGACACTTACAAGGAACAAGAAGGAAAACGAAGAAAGCTCTCTGAGCCCAGAGATCCGAAGGTGACACCTGAGGCCCACGTGTGCTGTTGCTCAGCCTCTGAGACTCTCTGACCCCCTGGACGGCAGCCCGCCGGGCTCCTCTGTCTATGGAATTCCCCAGGCGGGAATACTGGACTGGGCTGGCGTTCCCTCCTCCAGGGGACTTTCCTCACCCAGGAATCAAACCCGGGTCTCCTACATTCCCAAAAGGTCAGTACAGAGTATCGAGTAGCATTCCCTGTGCTATACAGTAGGTTCTTATGAGTTATCTATTTTATATGTAGTAGTGTGTGTATGTTAATCCCAAACTCCTGATTTATCCACGCCCCCAGTCTTTCCTCTTTGGCAACTAAGTTTGTTTTCTGTATCTGTGAGTCTGTTTCTCTTTTGTAAGTAGTTCATCTGTGTTGTTCTTTTAGATTCCACATGGAAGGGACATCATGTTTGTCTCTGGGGAGGTTGCACGTGAGCGGCTCTGTCCCCAGCCCGTGGGCACGGCCCCAAGGTGGGCACTGCCCCAGACCACCTGAACAACAGGGCCTGGTAAGGGGGTGCTCATCTTTCTGGGGGCAAGCAGATGACACGGACCCTGTGCACCACTGAGGTCCTTGCCTTCAGCGGAGCGGCCAGGGCAGCTGTGACGGGATGCAGAGACGGGAGCTCACGCGTGCCGGGACTCCTCGAGGCACACCCGCGCCCCCCGGGGCCTCCCAGCCCAGGTCTCGCCCCTCTGAGCTACGTGTCTGTCCTTGGCAATGGGACTCTGACGGCTCCAAGCTGTAACTCTGGGACTCCACATTCACCTTCTGAGTTTCAACCAAAAGTGTCAGCTCAGTTTCTGAAAACCTCTTGACCTCTTTCAGTTTCTAAAAACAAGACACAGGGTCCATCTCCAGCGATGGAGGGCAAGGAGGAAATCTGCCCCAGTGATGCCTTCCTGCATGAGGAGGCGTTCTTTGTCCTGTTTACACGAAGAGAAAGGGAGCTCCGGCAGGTCGGGCACGCTGCCAGAAGTCAAGCAGGTGCAAGCAAGGTGTCAGGGTAAGAACTCAAGCACACTCAGGTTTCCACGGTGACACTTACAAGGAACAAGAAGGAAAACGAAGAAAGCTCTCTGAGCCCAGAGATCCGAAGGTGACACCTGAGGCCCACGTGTGCTGTTGCTCAGCCTCTGAGACTCTCTGACCCCCTGGACGGCAGCCCGCCGGGCTCCTCTGTCTAGGGAAATTTCCCCCAGGCGGGAATACTGGACTGGGCTGGCGTTCCCTCCTCCAGGGGACTTTCCTCACCCAGGAATCAAACCCGGGTCTCCTACATTCCCAAAAGGTCAGTACAGAGTATCGAGTAGCATTCCCTGTGCTATACAGTAGGTTCTTATGAGTTATCTATTTTATATGTAGTAGTGTGTGTATGTTAATCCCAAACTCCTGATTTATCCACGCCCCCAGTCTTTCCTCTTTGGCAACTAAGTTTGTTTTCTGTATCTGTGAGTCTGTTTCTCTTTTGTAAGTAGTTCATCTGTGTTGTTCTTTTAGATTCCACATGGAAGGGACATCATGTTTGTCTCTGACTTATTTCGCTTACAGAATCGTCTCTAGGTCCATCTTCGGTGTTGTGAATGGCATTATTTCCTCCCTTCTTACGGCGGAGTGGTACTCCACTGTGCATCCCTACCAGGGAAGAATTGGTGGAGATCGAGGCAGGAGGCGTCCCCAAGGCGCCTGCCATCTGGCCGGGACGTCAGAGCCAAGCTCAGGGAAGACAGCGTGTGCCTCAGGGAAGCTGCAGCAGACACGCCCCCCGCCCCCAACCCTCCTGGAGGGCGTCTGTTGCCAGGGCTCAGGTGGTGAGTGCTGAGAGGGGCGGGGGGAGACAGGAATACCCACGTGGCGAGGATGAGGACAAGTGCAGACGCAAAAGCAGGAAAGGGGCACTGTGGTGGTGGGGGTGGGGGGCTCAGTCCCACGGGAAGGAGGCTGGGGGCGGAGGCTGCATCCAGATGTATCCCCACCCTTGGCAAGAGCTGGGCGTCAGCTGTTGGCCTCTCATGTCAACTCCCCTGGGTCAAACGGGGGAGTTTTTCATTAAAAGTCTGTTGCCTTTAAATTCGGGCAGCCTCTGGAATATTTCAGCGTACTCTTCCTTTCCTGTTTACAGGAAAACACAAGTCAGCGCTGATTGCTAATTTAAGAACTAATTGTGGAACGGGGGTCGATCGGGAAGCCCGGCGGCTCCAGGAGCACGGCTGTGCACACGCAGCCGGGAGCCGCCCTCACCGCTGTTTCCACTGGAGCCGAGCCTGAGCCCGGCACCCAGTGGAAGCCCCCCGCTGTCTGCACGGCAGGAGCAGGTGGTCTGGAGCTGGCGACACACACACGCGTGTATGGTCTGGGCCCCAGGTCCCGGTAAGTCAATCAAAGTGTTGTTGGGATCGCAGCTGAGCAGGAACGAGAAGCCCCGTCTCAAGCCTCCGGGCTCCCACAGCTGCAGGGTTTGTCCTCACGTCCGAGGAGCGTCCGGTGAACGCGGCACAGCTGGCGGCAGCCGGCGAGGCGTGGCCGGAGGCCAAGTGTGAGCGCAGGTCTCGCTCTCCCTCCACGCGGTGAAACCAAGAGAGCCGCCTGAGTTCGGGAGAGGCAGGTTTGAGCCCCAGGTCCAGGACTCCCGAGCTCCGAGGCGGCCGGGGTGCCGCGGTCCCGGGCGTGGGGCCAAGGCCTGGCCGCCCTGAGAGACTCGGCAGCACCGTCCCGGCCCTGCGGACTCCCCTCGCGCTGAATCGTGGTTCCGAGAAATGACGACCGTGGCTCCTCTCTGCGTTAACTTCTGGTGCCGTAATTTCTAAAGAACACAAACAACAATGTTTTCCAGGAACTTCCCGTGAGAACAGCTGCAAACTAAGTCACCCAGCAGAGGCTCCGTCCACGTGCCCGGATGTGTTTTGCTCCAGAGGACAGAACAACAGGGGACTCGGGCTGTGCCGGGAAGGACGAGGGTGACGGGAAAGCAAGTCACGATGATGCCACCGGCTCCGAGCTTGGGGTTTTCAATTGAGGATTCATAACCATTATAGAGAGATTTGTCCAAAACAACATTTTGTAGACCTGAGATTATGCTCAGTGTTGGAAAAGGAAAGTTAAAATGAAAATCAGAAGACTTCCACCCTCTCCTTGCCCAAATGTCCTGGACAGAGAAGCCAACGGGAAGCCCTTCCACCCTTGAAATGTGCCTGTGAGCGCACAGGCCAGTCCTCTCCCCTGCCCCATCAGTAGCACCAAAGTGCCCACAAAGAAGCTATTTCTGACGACAGGCTTCCTGGCAGAAGTGACTAGACCAGTAGTAGGCGGATGCTCAGTTACAATGGGAAATAACCAGCTTTAAGGTCACTGTGGTAACCAGGGCAGCATTCACACTAGCGGGCAGGCTTGTCTGGGGAAGACCCCGGCACCTGGCCGGGTCCCTTCCTCAGGAGACCCCAGCTCCGAACAAGGAAATTCGTATGTTGAAAGCACAAATAGGACCGAGTCACTTTGAACAGATTTCACAAACATTAAAATTGGCACCTCTGAAGTTTCTGGAACCTTTCAAATTCAAACATGTGGATGCTCAAGGTTTAGGTTTGAGCGTGTATGTTACCACAAACGTACAAGGGGGCGATTCACCGTTTGACGATTTCAAGCATGCAGGTGTAACGCTCCGCGCCCGCGGAAGCAAGGGTGCGTCTGTCCGGGAGCTCTGTCGCGGGGGCTGCGCTCGAGAGCGCAGGGCGGCGTTCCCAAGGAAGGAACGCCTGAGAGGAGCCGACGGGGCAGGACAGATGTGGGACGGGAGGCACGGCCGTTTGAGGGGCCCCGGGTCTGGCCAGCCCTGGATCCCGCGGAGCTGCCCTCGGGGGGCCTGGGGCACACCCCACACCTCCGGCCCCTCGCCCTCCTCTGCACCTGCGGCTCAGCCCACGCCACCGCTGAGGCCGAGGCTCCCACCGCGCACCGTGGGCATTCAGGGGATCCAGCCCCGGGTGCTCTGGGGGCACCCGCCACGATGGCGCTCTCTGTCCCCCTCGCCTGCCCCAGGGCCTGGCCTCTCGAGGCTCCAGCGGGGGGAGGGGATGGGGCGGTGAAATCAGAAGAGTCTCAGATTTCCTGAAACTCTGTCAGAAAATACTTTATGTTCCTAAATAAAATACATTTAAAATGCTTTGTGGTAATTCGCTAAGCACAGGAAAGAATGTCCGGGCAAAGCACTTGGCAAGCAGAACACAACTATTTACGTCCTCGCTTCCGTGCATGCTCTGTTGCTCAGTCACGTTCAACTCTGGAAGACCCCGTGGACGGTAGTCCTCTGGGCTCCTCCGGGCAGGAAGACGGGAGGGGCCTGCCGGTTTCTTCTCCAGGGGAGCTTCCTGCCGGGGACTCGACCGTGTCTCCCGCTCTGGCAGGCGGGGTCTGCACCCCTGAGCCACCTGGGAAGCCCTGTGTACATCATGGAGCACACAGCTGTGCCCAGAGGAAACAGGCGTGGACACTTTCAGAAGGCACTAGGTCGGGCTTCCCTGGTGGTCCAGTGGGTAAGGACACCGCCTTGCAGTGCAAGGGGCGTCGGTTCGATCCCTGGCCTGGGAAGATCCCACGTGCCGCGGAGTGGCCGGACCGCTGTGTCCAATGACTGAGCCGGAGCTCTAGAGCACATGCGCCCAGAGCCGGTGCTCTGCGACAACAGAGGCCACCGCGATGGGAGGCCCACAGGGGCCAAAAGAACAAAGATGGATGAAAACAGATAAATGAAGAACCAATAGAAGTGGCCCGCCTGCTCCCCTCCCTCCCCACCCCACCCCCCACCAATAATAAATAGATAAATAAATCAAAAAAAAAAAAAGAGAGAGGGCACTAGGTCTACCTACCCTGCATTCTCCCCACGTTTCATTGACTGAAGACTATATTTCAAAGGTGATGTTAGGCTTACAAGAAAATTCAAAGTACAGAGATGTCCCTGCTCCCCACCTGTTGAAATGACTTAAATCTGTAATATCTTTCTAATGACTTCAAATTATATTATGAAATAAAATATGCAAAACATATATAAAGGCAAATGACAGCTTAATAAATTATTATAAAGTAGCTCATGAAAACCGCCAAGCTCAGAAAATTCGATATTGTCATAATCATCCCAAAGATGGGAAAAAAAGGGCTTCCCTGTAGCTCAGATGGTAAGGAATCTGCCTGCAATGCGGGAGACGTGGGTTCAACCCCTGGGCGGGGAAGGCCTTCTGGAGAAGGCAAAGGCAGACCTCCCGCTCCAGGATTCCGGCCTTGGAAGTCCCATGGCCAGAGGAGCCTGGTGGGCTATAGTCACGGGGTCACAAGGGTCAGACAGGCTGAGCGCCGACACTCCTACCTTCTCCACTTTCCATTACCATCTCAGAAGCCCTTCACGTGCATCTTTCCAATTTCTGCCTAGACTCCTCTAACAGGTAATCTCCATCTTGATTTTTTTTAGGTCAATCTCTCTCTTCATTTTCTAAAGCAAGATACAAATGATTGTTGCCACTTTACATCATCTATTTCCTTTCCATTAAAATGGCACGTGGCTTTCGGCTCTGTGTTGACCTGGGTCAACTACCGACCAGGAAAGCGCCTCGTTTGCCTTTTGTTGGCTGAGGGGTGGGGAGCGGGGGAGCGGGCCCTCTGCATCTCGGGCACCAGCCTCCAGTCGTGACGGCTTCCAGCTGAGCAGACTGTGGACCTCAGGTCGCCCGGGGAGGGGTCAGGGCAGCACCCCACCACTGGGCTTGCTCGGAACCTGGCCGAGGGAGGGCTCTTCTCCCACACCCCCGGCTCAGACCGCTGGTCCTCCCGTGGGCCAGGGCACTGCAGTCCGCCCCAGCTGTCCTCCGCGGCTGTGGGCGGGCCCAGGGCAGCCACCGGCACGGGTCCTGGGGGGCGGGAGGAAGGCCGGCGGTCGGGCTCCAGGTCCACAGCCTGGCCGCCACGTCCACCTGGCCCAGTGCCTCTGTCACCCCGCCCACGCGCCTGCCAGCGTCGGCGCCTGGCTCCCGAGCCCCATTTACAAAAATTCAAAGTACAGAGATGTCCCTGCTCCCCACCTGTTGAAATGACTTAAATCTGTAATATCTTTCTAATGACTTCAAATTATATTATGAAATAAAATATGCAAAACATATATAAAGGCAAATGACAGCTTAATAAATTATTATAAAGTAGCTCATGAAAACCGCCAAGCTCAGAAAATTCGATATTGTCATAATCATCCCAAAGATGGGAAAAAAAGGGCTTCCCTGTAGCTCAGATGGTAAGGAATCTGCCTGCAATGCGGGAGACGTGGGTTCAACCCCTGGGCGGGGAAGGCCTTCTGGAGAAGGCAAAGGCAGACCTCCCGCTCCAGGATTCCGGCCTTGGAAGTCCCATGGCCAGAGGAGCCTGGTGGGCTATAGTCACGGGGTCACAAGGGTCAGACAGGCTGAGCGCCGACACTCCTACCTTCTCCACTTTCCATTACCATCTCAGAAGCCCTTCACGTGCATCTTTCCAATTTCTGCCTAGACTCCTCTAACAGGTAATCTCCATCTTGATTTTTTTTAGGTCAATCTCTCTCTTCATTTTCTAAAGCAAGATACAAATGATTGTTGCCACTTTACATCATCTATTTCCTTTCCATTAAAATGGCACGTGGCTTTCGGCTCTGTGTTGACCTGGGTCAACTACCGACCAGGAAAGCGCCTCGTTTGCCTTTTGTTGGCTGAGGGGTGGGGAGCGGGGGAGCGGGCCCTCTGCATCTCGGGCACCAGCCTCCAGTCGTGACGGCTTCCAGCTGAGCAGACTGTGGACCTCAGGTCGCCCGGGGAGGGGTCAGGGCAGCACCCCACCACTGGGCTTGCTCGGAACCTGGCCGAGGGAGGGCTCTTCTCCCACACCCCCGGCTCAGACCGCTGGTCCTCCCGTGGGCCAGGGCACTGCAGTCCGCCCCAGCTGTCCTCCGCGGCTGTGGGCGGGCCCAGGGCAGCCACCGGCACGGGTCCTGGGGGGCGGGAGGAAGGCCGGCGGGTCGGGCTCCAGGTCCACAGCCTGGCCGCCACGTCCACCTGGCCCAGTGCCTCTGTCACCCTGCGGCCCACGCGCCCTGCCACGGCCGCTTGCCCTGGGCGCCTGGCTCCCGAGCCCCAGGCCACAGCAGTCCTGAAACACCCAAGCCCACGTGCGGGCAAGCTGATTCACCTCACACAAAGCGGTCACGGGATGTTTGTCACCGGAAGGAAAAACAGCCACTGGAGCTCCCCTGTGACCTGCGAGAGACCCCCCGGAGAGCACCCACGGACAGGGCCCCAGCAACTCTACAGCAAGACAGGGTCGTGAAAGCTCGAGGTCTTGTTACAAATTCTGAAAGATTTGGCAACTTAAAAAGCTCAGTATTTAATTTTTGCCTGATCTTCCAGTTTTCTTCTCTTGATGATTCCAGGAACAGTCATAACGTCCCCAGCTCCTGCAAAGACCCCTCACATCCCTTCCAGGTCCCTTTAGAACACCGTCCTCTCTCCGCCGGGACCCAGGGCACCACAGGCTGGACCGCTGCCCACAGACACACGTCTTGGGCCACAGAGCCAGACACGTCGGCGGGAGCAGGCTGGCGGTTTCTCCCGGGAGTTCGTCCCCACCCGCCCGACCTTCTCCACGGGGAGGCTCCCAGCCACGGGCAGGCAGACAGACCCCTTCTCACCAGTCCCCGCGCTCCCCGCCCCTTTCCCACTCTGCTGGGAATGGTGGCTCACGCAGCCCCGGGGCCCCTCGGGGACCTGCCTCCCCGATCGGCTCATGCAAGGAAGACCCGTTCTCCGTCTGGAAGTGTGGCCCGTTTATTGGAACTGAAAGGCATCGTCACATAGTGCAGACACCGCCTTGGTGGCGGACTGATTCCGGGAACAGAAGAAAGACACTTGCTGCTGGCTCGCACTTGGTGAGGAGGGCGGGGAGGGCGAGCACGCAACGCTGCTTCCTCCCCGGGCTGTGCAGGGCGCGCCCACCCGCGCCGTCTTGCCGGGCTGTGGCCGCAGAGCCTCCGGTGCCGCCCGGACAGAGCCCTGCGCGGCCACAGCTGCCCCTCAGGCGCCGCCGGACGCGCACGCTCCGGAGCGTGGGCTCTCGTACCCGAGTGACCTACGTAACGTCCGCTACCGACAGCGCGGTCCATTTCCTGTCCACAGAGGCGGGTTCCGAGTCCTTTGCCCAGTCGGCCCTGCTGCACGAAGAGAAGTCCCGCACCCGTGAGACGCTGATGCTCTTACTTATCTGACCATTCGCGATGTGAGGATAGATGTCCAGCTGACCGTGCTGAAAGCTGCCGCCCGTCCTCAGGCTGGAAGGCTGCAGGGCAGGCACTGGGGTCCTGTGCTGGGCTGCAACCAGGCTTCCAAAGTGTCCCCCATCTGCTGGACGCTCCTGGCTGCCTGCCTCCTCTCCCCCGCCCCCGAGACGGGCTCCACATGGTGACCACCAGCTCTGGACTCACCCATAGGCCGAGAGGGCGGGGTCCTCAAGGCTCTCCCGTGGGACATGCAGGTGGGTACTGCGTCTGTGCCCAGCACAGGGCCCGACTTGCGGTGGACACTCAGGTCCCAGGAACTGAGCAGGATGTCCAGGTACATGTTTCTCAGAAAGCAGACCACTTTGTATTTGGGACAAAACAGGAGGTTTGGTCAGTTAAAAAGACTGAGACCATGAGGTATGAGAGTTGTTTCCACGGAATCCTGAGAGCTTCTGCAGGTGGAAATGACGTTTCTGCTGTGTCTCTGACTGGAACACGGGTAGACCTCATACCGCATCACCCGCTGTGGAGATGCAGACGAGGCACAGGGGCCGGCGGTTCTTCTTTAGCACACTCTCACAGCCTGGAGTCACAACGTTGCCAGCATTCGAGCTCCTCCGGCGGAAGAAGAAGCTAGAGCGCTGCGGCTCGCCCACGGGCTCTGGCGGCCGCAGCCGGGCCGTGCAGCGGTCGGGCCACGCGGAGCAGCCGGGGCAGCGGCGAGGAGGCGGGCCTTCACGCCCGGTCCACACCAGGCAGCGCGGGCGCAGGTCGCAGGTGAACGCAGCCCTGCTCTAAACGCGGCTTAAAACCTTCTAAACCCACGTGACGTCGGGAGGCGCTGCTGCTCCGGGGGCGGTCATCGGCCCCGAGGGTCCAGGCGATGCCCCGGGAGCCGCAGAGGCCGGGGAGGCGCAGCGAGCCTGAGATGGCTGCCCACGCGGTCACCCCACGTCCGTGGAGGCGGTTCCGCTGGCCAGAGACAGGTTCTCTTTCAAACCCCGCGTCCCTCCTCTGTGGCTCCGCTCTGCCAGCTCCCGGCACCGGAACCCAGCGGGACTGACTCTCAGTTGAGAAGACACGGTGATACCAGGTGAAATCAATTAGGAGCCTAAATGATTTAACTGTGCAATTTAATAGTAGCACCAATTTTTCATTAAAAAATTAAATAAAAACCTGAGAAATCTTAACATGAAGTTAGGACACGTGTCGGTCCCGCGGCCTGTGGGTGAACACTCGGCTTGAGCTTCCTGGGCGAGTTCCCGCGTGACGCCGCGCCGTGGCCCGGTGGGCCGAGCCTTGCCGCCCTGGCCCCATGCTGCCCGCGCCGGCCTCGCTCTCCAGGGCACGAGGGAGAAGCTCCGGGCTCGTGGGCGCTCAGGGCTTCTTTCCGCTGGAGTCTCCCGGGCAGACCGGACAGCAGGCCCCGCCGGCGCTCACGGGCTCGGGGCAGCTCACTGGCTGGCAGGTCTCCACGAAGCAGGTGGCCTGCCCGTCCTGGAGGGGAGAGCGGCGGGCGGTCAGCCCCGCAGCCGCCCCGCCCCGCCCCCGCCCTGGTCTGCACTTCCGGGAGGATTCCGGGAAGAAGGCGCGGCTGACTCTCCCTCGCGGCTGACACCCCCTCCTTCCAGAGGCTCCCCTGCCCCCCGGCCTCCAGCCGCCGCCCTCCACGTGGCCTCAACGGAGTCCTGCGCATGCGTCCCTGGCTGTTGACCAGGCAGGCCGGGGCTGGGAGGGCAGGGCTGGTCCAAACCGGGCGGCCACCAGGGACACCAGACCTCTGCTCTGCCCCGGGAACGAAGCCCTCCGCATCCGCACCAATCCCCCCTCAGGCCCCAGCTCTGGCCCGACACACCATCCAGGCTGGGCGGCAGCCAGGCCGGCCCCACGGGCACCGCTGCCCGCCCCGTGCCCCTGCTCAGGAGACCAAGAACTGCCTCTCCTCGCCCACAGGGACACTCCGCGGTGACTGGGCGCTGTGGCGTCCCCGCCCACCTCCAGTCACGGGTCTGGGGGACGAGTTCCAGCTCCCAAGGGAAGAGGGAGGGAAGTCGGCAGCGGAGGGCTCGGACCCCCACCCAGGCCCCACCCAGGTCCCACTTGGGGTCTGCATGGGGTCCACACGGCTCCACACTCACGCGGCATTCACAGACGGTGCAGGGGTCCCGCTTCCACTCGGCCCCGTCTGCGTGAGAGGTGCCGTCTGTGTCCACACAGTCTGTGCTCAGCCGAGACTCAAGCTTCTTTATCTGCAGCAAAGCAGAAGGACTGGTCACTCGGACGCAGCAGTCATCTCAGAGCCCACACCCGCTCCTTCACTTGCATGATGCCTCAGGACAGACAGGGCCACGAGGAGCATCCCCAAGCTCTTCCCTGGAGCTTCAAGCTCACGTGTGAGGCAGCTGGCAGCTGTTTGCCCCAAACCTGCGTGATGGCAGCCTGACCTCTCCGCATCTGAGGCCAGAGCGCATGGGCAGGAAACACGGTCAGCGGTGGGTAAAGAGAGAAGAGGACTCTCGGAAAGAAGCCGAGAGGAGGCTGATGCGTGACTGGGTGGCAAAAACTGTCTCACCAGCTTCCCGAAGGAGGGCTGGGCTGGGCTGCCGGACACCAGCGGCACGCCGGCCCTTGCTGGGGGCAGCCCTCCTGCTCGGGGGCTGCACATGGGTGACGGAGGCTGGAAGCCCTTGGGCCCCACGCCCACCTCCCTCCTTCCAGAGGCTCCCCTGCCCCCCGGCCTCCAGCCGCCGCCCTCCACGTGGCCTCAACGGAGTCCTGCGCATGCGTCCCTGGCTGTTGACCAGGCAGGCCGGGGCTGGGAGGGCAGGGCTGGTCCAAACCGGGCGGCCACCAGGGACACCAGACCTCTGCTCTGCCCCGGGAACGAAGCCCTCCGCATCCGCACCAATCCCCCCTCAGGCCCCAGCTCTGGCCCGACACACCATCCAGGCTGGGCGGCAGCCAGGCCGGCCCCACGGGCACCGCTGCCCGCCCCGTGCCCCTGCTCAGGAGACCAAGAACTGCCTCTCCTCGCCCACAGGGACACTCCAGCGGTGACTGGGCGCTGTGGCGTCCCCGCCCACCTCCAGTCACGGGTCTGGGGGACGAGTTCCAGCTCCCAAGGGAAGAGGGAGGGAAGTCGGCAGCGGAGGGCTCGGACCCCCACCCAGGCCCCACCCAGGTCCCACTTGGGGTCTGCATGGGGTCCACACGGCTCCACACTCACGCGGCATTCACAGACGGTGCAGGGGTCCCGCTTCCACTCGGCCCCGTCTGCGTGAGAGGTGCCGTCTGTGTCCACACAGTCTGTGCTCAGCCGAGACTCAAGCTTCTTTATCTGCAGCAAAGCAGAAGGACTGGTCACTCGGACGCAGCAGTCATCTCAGAGCCCACACCCGCTCCTTCACTTGCATGATGCCTCAGGACAGACAGGGCCACGAGGAGCATCCCCAAGCTCTTCCCTGGAGCTTCAAGCTCACGTGTGAGGCAGCTGGCAGCTGTTTGCCCCAAACCTGCGTGATGGCAGCCTGACCTCTCCGCATCTGAGGCCAGAGCGCATGGGCAGGAAACACGGTCAGCGGTGGGTAAAGAAGAGAAGAGGACTCTCGGAAAGAAGCCGAGAGGAGGCTGATGCGTGACTGGGTGGCAAAAACTGTCTCACCAGCTTCCCGAAGGAGGGCTGGGCTGGGCTGCCGGACACCAGCGGCACGCCGGCCCTTGCTGGGGGCAGCCCTCCTGCTCGGGGGCTGCACATGGGTGACGGAGGCTGGAAGCCCTTGGGCCCCACGCCCACCTCCCTCCTTGCCTGAGACCAACGCCATTAGGAGCCCAGGCCCTGGGCCGGAGGAGAAGCCACCGCACAGACTCAGGACGGATGAGGCTGCCTCTCCTCGGGGCTGAACAGAAGCCACACCGTCTCCCAAGCCGAGGACCGAGGCTCCCAGAGACAGGAGGGGGCCCGAGCCACAGGCTGGTCTCTGGAAGGTTCCAGCGTCAGAAACCCCTCTCGCTACGACCCTCTGAGATCTCACTCTCTATTCCCACTATGTGAATGCCACTGAGACCCCAGGGTGTGTCCCAGGGCGAGGAGGGGCATTCACCGTCTGCAGACCCCAGGAAGGAGCCCGGACCTGTGGATGTGCAGCTGCCCGCCCCGCCGCCCCAGGGGAGCTGACGTGCATCAAGGCCCTCAGTCCCTGGGAGCAGAGGTCTAACCGTCACCCCCGGAGAGGTGGCCTTGGACGAGACTTCAGTTCTGAATTCTACGTGGCCCTGACCTTGAGTCGCTCATAGCGTGTGGGCTCTGCAGCCACTCTGGCCAGTGTCTGGGGGATCATGGCCGGGAATCCCCAGTCCCGGGAAGCCTGAGGGCAGCTCGATGTGGCCTGGCTAAGCCCAGCCAAGCCACAAAGAAGGGCACAGAGAGAAAAGTCAGCTCCCAGGGGCTCCCGGGCCAAAGCGGGAGGGACGCCTGGGCGGCCTCCTGCCTCGCAGCCACAGAGACACGCATGCCCGGCCCAAGGGTGGACAGGACGGCGGCACGGGAGGGACAGGGAGTCACCCGCCTGCTTCCTGAGGTCTGTGATGGTCTTCTGCATCTCCACGACAAACTCCCGGAAGTCGCTGGCCCCTGCCGCCTGCAGGTGCTCCAAGGAGGCGGCCGTGCTGTTACTGGGACGGGCCCCGGGCTGCCCGGCTCTGCTTGGAGAAGCAAGGCGGGCTCAGCGATACAGCCGGCCACGCGGGCGCCCCACACAGCCAAGGACCAGCTGGCGGCACTCGTGTCCCGTGGGGCCCGGCCGTACCTTGGCACCTTCCCGGGCCCCACCTCCTCGGCCGGCTCGTCCTCCTGATAGCTGAACTCCAGAGACCGCCTGCCGCGGAAGTGGTAGGAGAACGCGTTGAACTGCCCCCGGGTTCTGCAGTCTGAGGGCGAAACGTGGACACGTTGGGGTCCGTGACTCTCACAAGGGCCACCAAGAGCACCTCGGCAAGCACGGCCATCCCTCCCGAAGGACACGCGGGGGCTCCCATCAGCAGGGGCTGAGGGGCAGCCCGCCCTCACCTCTCCCTTACCCGGTGAGAGGGACCTGAGCCCAGCGACCACCCCCGTGCTTCCCCAGCCCTGGGCGGCCCCCGACAACACCCTTCCAGGGTAGAGCGCACCCCGCCGCCGGCCCAGCCCCACGCAGGCGGTCCTGGTACTGTTTCAGCCGTGTCTACAATGATGTCAAAACTGCACACATGCGTGCGTCTTCCCCTCTGACTCATCAGCCACAGAGAAGCTGAAATCCGTCACACCGACCCGAAACGAAAGACACTCATTTTCCCAGATGGAGCCTCTTGGGTTTCTCCTGTGTCCCGTTTTCGTACTTGGAAACATGACTGACAGAGGCCGCTCTAGGACATTAGTGTTAAGTGGCCTTTCATAAATACCCGAGTGACATTCGGTTCTGTCAAACCTGAGCACTTTGTTTCCTGTCACTTGCTAGGTATGGTGTTTGGACTAGAATACAGACAGATAAAGCTTGTAAAGCATCCTGCAAGTTCTGCCAGCCGAGTGCTACGCCTTCTGTTTAAAAGGGAAAGAATCCAGAAGCAAGGAGGTCAGAACTGCTTCAGGCACCTACACCTGGACCGCCAGCTGGAGCACAGACAGGCTCAGGGAAGGACACAGGGGGCAGATCTGGACCCGGGTCCAGCTCCAGGAGGACTTGGTGGTTTGGAACAGAGCCCAGAAAATCTGAATCTGTTCCTTCCTCCGCAGCTACCAGGAGTCCGGGAAAGCTATCAGAAAACGAAGCTTCTGTTTCTAAAAGGAACTGGCTTCTCCCTACGATTTTCAAAGAGCACTGTTTCCTGCAAACACGAGAATCAAATTCTTTGCCACATGCGTGGAGAACTGCTGTGACCTTATACACCAGTCAGGATATTCTTTTTTTTTTTTTTAAAAAAAGCAAGTTCCCAACAGCTATAAAAAGAAGAACTAAAAGCTTTGCAAACTTGGGCATGTACTGAGCAAAATTTTAAATTTTATGTAAATTTAAAAATTCTACAACCTTGTAAATCACATTTGTTTTATGTGTACAGATACATATATGTAGCTATTATATATATATTATATACCATATGTATTACATTCAGTGCATCATGTATGTGCAGAGAGGGGAAGTCACAGACCAAGACTCACAGCAAACATACGCTCACACACACATGGAATACGTGTCAACTCAGATTTCAACACTGACTAGTGAAAATAACAGCTAATTAAAATTAAGTACCAGCGGGCTTCCTTGGTGGCTCAGTGGGTAAGGACATCACCTTGCAGTGCAAGGGGCACCAGTTTGATCCCTGGCCTGGGACAATCCCACGTGCCGTGGAGCGGCTGGACCGATGTGTCCAACTAGCAAGCCGGAGCTCTGGAGCGAGAGAGGCCACTGCGACGGGAGGCCCACACGGGCCAAAGAACAAAGATAAATAGAAGTGGCCAAAAAAAAAAAAAATTAAGTACCAGCAAGGACAACCTGGCCAGGACGATTTCTCCAGGAAGGAGAGATGGAAGAGAAAGCTGAGCTCTGCCCCGGCGCCCACCAGCACAGCAGGTCAAGGGCTGGGGCTCTGGGCCCGCCCCGCCGCCCACCTGGGCTGCGTACCCAGTGGGGTGACCCCGGCTCGTGGTCCCCTTCCTCACCACGAGGGCAGGGCTACCCAGAATGGGGACTCCGTGTCCCTCACTGGAACATTCCCTGGGGCTCTGATCAGAGTTTGAATAAAACCAAAATTATGTTCAAATGAGAGCGTGCTGTCGAGGCCAACCACGACCCAGAATTCTGGGCAGGAGCCTCGGGGTGGGACAGAGGCCTGAGTGGCTTGGAGGGCGCACCCAGAAGTGCCCGCGGCAGCCGGCCCCGCCACGTCGGCTCCGGACGCCTGTGGCACCTGCCACGGCACCTGCTTCCTCAGAAGACGTCGGACACCACGTCTCTGTCTCCCTGCTCACGTGAGTCACTCTGGACGTTAAGAACACACAGCGGATATTCTTTTTTTTTAAAAAGCAAGTTCCCAACAGCTATAAAAAGAAGAACTAAAAGCTTTGCAAACTTGGGCATGTACTGAGCAAAATTTTAAATTTTATGTAAATTTAAAAATTCTACAACCTTGTAAATCACATTTGTTTTATGTGTACAGATACATATATGTAGCTATTATATATATATTATATACCATATGTATTACATTCAGTGCATCATGTATGTGCAGAGAGGGGAAGTCACAGACCAAGACTCACAGCAAACATACGCTCACACACACATGGAATACGTGTCAACTCAGATTTCAACACTGACTAGTGAAAATAACAGCTAATTAAAATTAAGTACCAGCGGGCTTCCTTGGTGGCTCAGTGGGTAAGGACATCACCTTGCAGTGCAAGGGGCACCAGTTTGATCCCTGGCCTGGGACAATCCCACGTGCCGTGGAGCGGCTGGACCGATGTGTCCAACTAGCAAGCCGGAGCTCTGGAGCGAGAGAGGCCACTGCGACGGGAGGCCCACACGGGCCAAAGAACAAAGATAAATAGAAGTGGCCAAAAAAAAAAAAAATTAAGTACCAGCAAGGACAACCTGGCCAGGACGATTTCTCCAGGAAGGAGAGATGGAAGAGAAAGCTGAGCTCTGCCCCGGCGCCCACCAGCACAGCAGGTCAAGGGCTGGGGCTCTGGGCCCGCCCCGCCGCCCACCTGGGCTGCGTACCCAGTGGGGTGACCCCGGCTCGTGGTCCCCTTCCTCACCACGAGGGCAGGGCTACCCAGAATGGGGACTCCGTGTCCCTCACTGGAACATTCCCTGGGGCTCTGATCAGAGTTTGAATAAAACCAAAATTATGTTCAAATGAGAGCGTGCTGTCGAGGCCAACCACGACCCAGAATTCTGGGCAGGAGCCTCGGGGTGGGACAGAGGCCTGAGTGGCTTGGAGGGCGCACCCAGAAGTGCCCGCGGCAGCCGGCCCCGCCACGTCGGCTCCGGACGCCTGTGGCACCTGCCACGGCACCTGCTTCCTCAGAAGACGTCGGACACCACGTCTCTGTCTCCCTGCTCACGTGAGTCACTCTGGACGTTAAGAACACACAGCACATGTCTATAAAGATCAGACTTGATGTCTGATATGCTGTTCATGTTTCTTGTTCATCTTTTATCAGCAGGTACAGACGTGCTGTTGATGTTTAGTTGCTAAGTCATGTCTGACTCTTCGAGACCCCGTGGACTGTAGTCCACGAGGCTCCTCTGTTCGTGGCATTGCCCAAGCAAGAATACTGGAGTGGGTTGCCCTTTCCTTCTCCAGGGGATCTCCCTGACCCAGGGATCCACCCCGTGTCTCTTGAGGTGGCAGATGGACTCTTCACACGGAGCCTCCAGGGAAAGCTGCAGGTCATCACATGTAGACACACAAGGAAACGAACACGGCTCTCTTTTCTGTTTCTTCCCCTGAGTATTCTAGCTATCTCTTGGCGTTACAAACTCTCCCCAACTGTGACTTCGGTTACTTTTAGGGTCCAGAGTGGCCCACTGTGGCTGTTTACGATTTAACGGCCCCCAGAGCCACCTGCTTCGTGTCTGCTTTCCCTGCTGCGCTGCCGCCCGCCGTGCGCTCACGGGGACGCGGCCCCGCCCAGCACCGAGGATGCCGGACCCACCCTCGCAGCAGTCCTGCCACATGCGGAGGTCCAGCCGGGGGATCTGGCTGCAGCTGCTGTAGCCACGGGGGAACTCGGCCACGCGGAACACGTCCCTCTGCACATGCGTGATGTTGTCGGCGTTGTCACACACGACCCGGGCCAGCGAGGTCTGCCTGATCTGCGTCAGCTGGGCGGGGGTGAAGACGCCCGGGTTCTCGTACCACAGCCTGTGTCCCCAGGACAAGAGCAAGGTCAGGGAGCAGCCGGCAGCCCAGGAGCGGGTCCCTCGGCTCCGCTGCACAGAAGGCGAGAGTGCCGGGCGGCCAGGTGCCGCTCAAAGCCGGACTCAACACGGCCCGAGGCAACTTGGAAGACAGAGGAGAGAAACCTGAACGGAAGCTGGCAGAGGCCACTCCGCGGGCGAGCTGGCCCGCGTGGCCTCTGTCCAGAAGCACTCCCGCACGCGCGCCCGCTGCGCCGCTGGGCGCTTACCTGTCCCCGTCCCGAAGGCGCCGGAACTGCGTGCTCAGCAGGCACATCAGGGTGGGCCCCAGGCGGCTGCCGGGCACCAGGTCCTCCACCATGAGGGCGGGGAACAGGTCGACGTTGAGCGGGGAGCCGTACAACCTAGGAGGCCAAGCAGAGACTTAAACCCACTGAGCCAAGCTGTTCCTGTCAGCCTCTCAGTCACGTCCGACTCTCCCCCCCTCGTGGACGGTCGCCCGCCAGGCTCCTCTGTCCCTGGAATTCTCCAGCAAGAACACTGGAGTGGGCTGCCGTGCCCTCATCCGGGGGATCTTCCTGAGCCAGGAATCGAACCCGGACTCCTGCCCTGCAGGCAGATTCTCGTCATCCAAGCCACCAGGGAAGCCCAAGATGAGCCCTGTCAGAAGTGGGATTCGAACCCAGGCCTCCAGCGAGGGCTGCAGCCTGAGTGCAGCACCCGGGGCCGGTCAGCCATCCTGGGCACGGCGGGGAGCCCAGCCAACGGGGAAGACCCCACTGCTCCCTCCATCACTGCGGGACGTCATTCAGACCTTCCTTTAACAAACACACTTCAGCTCTTTCTGTAAAGCATCTATCTGCCGTATTTTAAAGAAAACATCCCTATTTCCGGTTTATATACACACACAGAGATGTTTATTATACAAAGTTTGGAGAAGCCAGAAAAACACAGGGAAGGAAATTAAAACCAAACCTTCCTGACTGTTCAGAGACAGCCTGCCATCTTAATGTAAACCTTCAATCGTCCTGCCGTTAGACGCGCACGAAGACGACGCGATGCACAGCCGAGGAGGGCTGGCATTCTGCCCCGCACTGAAAACATGCTTGCTGTGAAGAAACGTCTAGCTAAGCACAGACTGCACAAAAGCCCGAGACAGCCAGGCTTCAACGTTCAAGAGCAAGCTTTCTCATCCAATTCCTCACGAGCACTGTAACTGAGATGCCTTTTCTACCACCACCTGGGACGAGGCCGGGCGGGGCTGCCCGCGGCGCGGCTCGTCCCGGAAGAGGCTCAGCGTGAGGCCCCCTCGGGTCCGCCGAGCTCCGGGACCCGCACCCTGAACGCCGGTTCCCACGGAAGCAGTCAGAAACGCCTGGCGGGTCTGGGTCTCTGTCTGAGGGGCTTTCCCAGCAGAGACGCCTGGTTCCTGGGTGGGATTCCCTCCCTGGCGCCCCTGCCTGAGTGGGCGGGCGGCCCCGGCCCGCCACGCCGCACCCCGGGAGCCCGGGAGCAAGGGCCGCTCGGCTGCGAGGCACACAGGCGGGCGGCACTGCCTGCGCCCGGCCTGGAGCCCCTCTCCCCGGCAGAGGCCGGCACCCACTGCCCCGCGTCCCCTCCCAGGCACTGTCTCTCCCACTCCCGAGTCGGGCCGGACCAGGCCGGTCACACCGACGCTCCCCAGGGCCCCGGCCCCGACCCCCGGCGGCGCCGAGAGGGAGAGCCAGTCCTTCGCACAGTGTTGACGTAAGCTGGGCAAAGGAGACACATTGGGAGTGACCCCATCCATCTGGACAAGAACAACAGAGGCTACTTAAGCACAAAAAGCAAAGCGCAGATCGACCGCACCCCCTGGCTGAGCGACCCGGCGACCAGGGCCCTCGCGCCAGGGGCGCTGGTCTACGAGCCCAGCCACCGGACACTAGTTTTCAAACCGTGACTGGAACACGCTTAACTCAGGAGCGGCGATGCTGCCTTACTCACCACCTGCAGCGGCCCGCGAGGGAACGCCGTCCTCTCCCGAAGGCGCGGGCCAAGCCTGCCGCAGAGCGCACCGGAGCCTCGCGCACTACATAGGAACGCGCGGCTTACCTTCCGGGATGCGGGACAGTCCAGAGAAGCCCGAGGAGTCTTCACAGGCAAGTATCTTTTTGTTTTTAAAACAACTCTTTCAAATATGATAGAACGTACTGCACATACGTGACCCCTGGCTACGAGGGGTCACTGGGGAAAACACGAGTGAGTGGAAACTTCCATCAAAGGCCAGCTCAGAGACAGGGCAAACAGGACTTAAGGAGCCAGCGCAGACTGGCCACAGGCGGGGGTGGCGAGCCTGCAGGGCTTGGTGTGCTCGGCGGTCTGAGCGCAGAGGGCCGCGGGGAGGCCGGTGCGGGCAGGAAGCCCCGTCCCCCCAGAGCCCGGCCCCGCATCGCCGGAGGCCCAGCTCGGAGGACGAGCTGCCCTGTGGCCCCGGGCCTGACCAGCGCAGCAGGAGTCCTCCCGTCCGCCAGCCCAGGGACGTCTCTCCCAGAAAGGGCTGACGCTGCCGTCTGTGGGGGCAGGAGTGCGGGGGGTGTGGACGAAGCCTCACGGCTGGGGCCTCCCCCGACCGGCCAGCGCCCGGGGCTGTCGCCCGGCCTGGAGCCCTCTCCCGGCAGAGGCCGGCACCCACTGCCCGCGTCCTCCCAGGCACTGTCTCTCCCCCTCCCGAGTCGGGCCGGACCAGGCCGGTCACACCGACGCTCCCCAGGGCCCCGGCCCCGACCCCCGGCGGCGCCGAGAGGGAGAGCCAGTCCCGCACAGTGTTGACGTAAGCTGGGCAAAGGAGACACATTGGGAGTGACCCCATCCATCTGGACAAGAACAACAGAGGCTACTTAAGCACAAAAAGCAAAGCGCAGATCGACCGCACCCCCTGGCTGAGCGACCCGGCGACCAGGGCCCTCGCGCCAGGGGCGCTGGTCTACGAGCCCAGCCACCGGACACTAGTTTTCAAACCGTGACTGGAACACGCTTAACTCAGGAGCGGCGATGCTGCCTTACTCACCACCTGCAGCGGCCCGCGAGGGAACGCCGTCCTCTCCCGAAGGCGCGGGCCAAGCCCGCCGCAGAGCGCACCGGAGCCTCGCGCACTACATAGGAACGCGCGGCTTACCTTCCGGGATGCGGGACAGTCCAGAGAAGCCCGAGGAGTCTTCACAGGCAAGTATCTTTTTGTTTTTAAAACAACTCTTTCAAATATGATAGAACGTACTGCACATACGTGACCCCTGGCTACGAGGGGTCACTGGGGAAAACACGAGTGAGTGGAAACTTCCATCAAAGGCCAGCTCAGAGACAGGGCAAACAGGACTTAAGGAGCCAGCGCAGACTGGCCACAGGCGGGGGTGGCGAGCCTGCAGGGCTTGGTGTGCTCGGCGGTCTGAGCGCAGAGGGCCGCGGGGAGGCCGGTGCGGGCAGGAAGCCCCGTCCCCCCAGAGCCCGGCCCCGCATCGCCGGAGGCCCAGCTCGGAGGACGAGCTGCCCTGTGGCCCCGGGCCTGACCAGCGCAGCAGGAGTCCTCCCGTCCGCCAGCCCAGGGACGTCTCTCCCAGAAAGGGCTGACGCTGCCGTCTGTGGGGGCAGGAGTGCGGGGGGTGTGGACGAAGCCTCACGGCTGGGGCCTCCCCCGACCGGCCAGCGCCCGGGGCTGTCGCCCGGCCCCTCGGGGCCAGAGCAGGGCCCCGCCCCCAAGCTCCAGACAGACAGGCCCCGGTCCTGAGGTCTCAGCCCTGGCCTGAGGCCCACTCGGCAGTCCCCTGCTCTAAACGCCAACCTCCGTCCGTCCGGCCCTCCCAGGCTCCCCCCGCACAGCACCTGTCTCGACGCCACCCAGCTGCACCGACAGAACGTCAGAGCCCAAGGCCACCGTGCTGACCCACACCCACCGCTGCAGCTTCTCCCGGATCTCTGGGCTCTTGATCTCGTTCCTCAGGTCCTCGAAGGTGTGGGCGGCGGACAGGTTGCAGTAGACGCGGTACTCGTGGTAAGGCGGGATGCCGTGGTCCCGGCCGCGCTGGATGTTGATGGCGGCCAGGTCCAGCGCCACGGCATGCGCCATGGAGAACAGCCGCTCCGTGAGCTCCGTGTTGAGCAGCTGGGACGGCACGCGCATCTTGCCCGGCGCGCCAAACAGGCCTCGAAGCAGCGGGTCGATGCCGCCCTCGTTCACGATGCGGAACGGGGAGAAGAAGGCCTTGTGCAGCGGCACGTGGCCGTGCGCCGCCGGCTGGAAGGTCTCGTCCAGCCGCTGCAGCACCGGGTTGACCAGCGTGTGGCCGAAGCGGAAGGCGGCCGTGGCGAAGGCGTTGACGATGCCGGCGTTGACGCCCGGGTCGTAGCCGCGGTACTCGCCCAGCGCCTTCATGCCCGCCTCGCCCAGCACCTTGGGCAGCCAGTGCTGGTAGGTGATGTGCTGGATCTGCGCGCCCACCACCTTGCGGGCCTCGTGGTAGATGGTGTCGCCGTCCCAGTGCGGGTTCAGCGCCAGCAGCTCGGCCGCCACGCGGTTGTGCTCGCGGAACCACAGCGTGTGCATGCTGGTGAGGCCCAGCTGCTCGTTGGCGCGGTGGTCGCCGGCCAGGAAGCAGGGGATGGGGCTCTCGTTCTCGTCGCGCATGCACTCGGTGGGCGGCCCGGCCGCGAAGGGCAGCAGCGGCTTCCCCGAGCGCTGCACGATGCCCTGCCGCAGCAGCCCCCGCTGGCCGGCCAGGTCGCGGAGGGCGCGCGCCTCGTGCTCCGAGCTGCCGTACACGTTGGAGGCGTCGATGTAGGACGTGAGCTGGTTGATCTGCTCGCGGGGGTACACGGAGTTCATGAGCAGCGACGTCATGCCGCTGCCGCACACGGGGCTGGAGCGCACGAAGAACATGCAGCGCGCCCCGCTGCGCGCCCGCGGGTCGTCGGGGGGGATGGCCACCGAGAAGCAGGGCGGGTCGCTGCTGCAGGCGGAGCTGCAGTGCTGCCCGTCGGAGAAGCGGGCCTGGCTCAGGGCCACCACCGTGGAGTCCAGGTCGTGGTCCAGGAACTGGCCCCACTGCATGAGCATGTGCGTGAACTGCGCGTCCGGCGTCACGGCCTCCGTGCCGATGAGGGCCGTGGACACCAGGCGGGGCATGGGCAGCGGGTGCCCGTGGTAGCGCCGGCCGGGGTCGATGCCGCGGGGCGTGTTGAAGCCGTTCTCGTACACGGCCTTGAGCAGGCGCTCGAAGGCCGTGAGCGAGGCGCCCCACATGGGGTGCTGCAGGTTGTTGCAGGTGCCGTCGTGCGTGCGGTACTTCTGGTGGAAGCACATGTCCGAGCAGTTGTTGACGCGCCGGTGGGCCGTGCAGCCCGACAGGTTGGCGATCAGGCTCAGGTACTGGGGAGACACGAGGTCGTTGTAGTGGTAACCTGGGCGGAGGGCAGGGGCGTGGCTCAGCGGCCTGGCGGGCAGCCTCCGGCGTCCCCGCCCCCGCCCAGCCGGGCCGGCCAGACTGACTCAGGCGCGGACCCCAGAGAGAAGAGGCAGGGAGGGGCGCGGGCCCGCAGGGACGGACCCCGCGCCTTCATGCCCGCCTCGCCCAGCACCTTGGGCAGCCAGTGCTGGTAGGTGATGTGCTGGATCTGCGCGCCCACCACCTTGCGGGCCTCGTGGTAGATGGTGTCGCCGTCCCAGTGCGGGTTCAGCGCCAGCAGCTCGGCCGCCACGCGGTTGTGCTCGCGGAACCACAGCGTGTGCATGCTGGTGAGGCCCAGCTGCTCGTTGGCGCGGTGGTCGCCGGCCAGGAAGCAGGGGATGGGGCTCTCGTTCTCGTCGCGCATGCACTCGGTGGGCGGCCCGGCCGCGAAGGGCAGCAGCGGCTTCCCCGAGCGCTGCACGATGCCCTGCCGCAGCAGCCCCCGCTGGCCGGCCAGGTCGCGGAGGGCGCGCGCCTCGTGCTCCGAGCTGCCGTACACGTTGGAGGCGTCGATGTAGGACGTGAGCTGGTTGATCTGCTCGCGGGGGTACACGGAGTTCATGAGCAGCGACGTCATGCCGCTGCCGCACACGGGGCTGGAGCGCACGAAGAACATGCAGCGCGCCCCGCTGCGCGCCCGCGGGTCGTCGGGGGGGATGGCCACCGAGAAGCAGGGCGGGTCGCTGCTGCAGGCGGAGCTGCAGTGCTGCCCGTCGGAGAAGCGGGCCTGGCTCAGGGCCACCACCGTGGAGTCCAGGTCGTGGTCCAGGAACTGGCCCCACTGCATGAGCATGTGCGTGAACTGCGCGTCCGGCGTCACGGCCTCCGTGCCGATGAGGGCCGTGGACACCAGGCGGGGCATGGGCAGCGGGTGCCCGTGGTAGCGCCGGCCGGGGTCGATGCCGCGGGGCGTGTTGAAGCCGTTCTCGTACACGGCCTTGAGCAGGCGCTCGAAGGCCGTGAGCGAGGCGCCCCACATGGGGTGCTGCAGGTTGTTGCAGGTGCCGTCGTGCGTGCGGTACTTCTGGTGGAAGCACATGTCCGAGCAGTTGTTGACGCGCCGGTGGGCCGTGCAGCCCGACAGGTTGGCGATCAGGCTCAGGTACTGGGGAGACACGAGGTCGTTGTAGTGGTAACCTGGGCGGAGGGCAGGGGCGTGGCTCAGCGGCCTGGCGGGCAGCCTCCGGCGTCCCCGCCCCCGCCCAGCCGGGCCGGCCAGACTGACTCAGGCGCGGACCCCAGAGAGAAGAGGCAGGGAGGGGCGCGGGCCCGCAGGGACGGACCCCGCGCCCGCGCCTGCGCCGGCTGCGGGCCAGGCGCCCGGGGCTCCACACGCGGGGGCCCACGCTCCCCACACGGCTGGGGGCCGGGCGTGATGCAGCTCACGTACAGAGCATCTCAGACCCCATCAGGCTCACCTCCACGTGCACGTACAGGAAACAGGGGCCGGCTCACTGCAGACGGCAGGGGCCTGAACACCCACGTAAAGAGCCGTGGACCGGGAGGGGAGATTCCCCAGGCAGAGGGAGAGGCGGTCTGACGCTCAGGGCGGGGCTGCCCCTGAGGAGCTGTGCGGGCACAGGGCACCGGGCTCCCAGCACCACCCACGTCCAGCACCGGGCTTAGACCCCAAGCCCGGAAGCTCCCACTCCCAGAGAGGCTGGCCATCGGCTCGGCCACAGGCAGCACGGAAAATGCTTCCTCCGGATGCTCCCCAGGAGCTAAGCCCGCTCCGGTCCTGCAGGGGCTCACGTCACGGGCGGGGCCCCACGTGGGGCGCAGGGAGAGGGCGGCATCACCCCTGCCTTTCGCACAGCGTCTGATGGGGCTCAACCAATGTCCCTGTGAGCCGCCCCGACCTGGACCCAGGGCCCCCCGAGGCTCTCCTTTGCCTGGAGGACCGGACGCTGCGAGCCCAGGGGCCAGGCCGGCACAGCCCACCGGCCGAGCACACGTCCCGGCCCCACCAGCCCTCCCTCAGACCAGGCGGAACGACAGAACTCTCTGAGCTCAAGGCAGCCGCGCGCGGCTACGGGCCCGGGGCCCGGCGGGCTGGACCCTGCCCGGGAGGACCGGCAGGGGGCGGGGCCCGCAGGATACTGACTGGTTCCGTTCAGGTCCACCATCAGGCCGTGCTGCACATGGTCCTGAATCAGCTGCAGCGTCCGCTCGAATATCTCCCCGGCCCTGGCCTGCTCCACCGTGTAGGGGTCCCGCGGGTACCGGAACAGGGCCAGCAGGTCATTCGGCGAGCGAGGGCGGCTGGCGGGCATGGGCGTTGAGAGGGAAGAAGGAACAGGTGACTGAGAACAAAAGTCACTCGCACCCAGAGGAGAACTACTGCTGTTCCACGTTTCTGTGGCTACGCTTGTACAGACACGGAGCACCGTACCTTACTTATCCCAAGCGGAAGGCAACAAAGCAAACGAACAAAACCAAAAGACACTAAAAACAAACAGTTAATTACGTCAATAGGGAAAAGACAGACACTTTAATTCAAACGCAGCAGAAACACTTTGGAGTTGCCAAGATGAACAAAGGCATGAACGGCTAATGAAATATTTTTTTTTGTTTTTGCCAAAGCATTGAGCAACAATCCCTGATAATGAGTCAACATTTTTCTGAAATGTTCTACTTGTGAATCACGGTTCAGCTTCTACTTGGGAAGAACACATCTGTCATCTTAGCCCCCAGTGAAGCTAACACAATGCTGTTCATGATTTTCAATTAAAACACCGTTTATTCACAAGAAACTGGGAGAAACTTTGTGCAGGAGAACCTCAGGCCCTCTGTAAACCCGGCCAGACGAGGGGCTAGAGCCCTGCCCGCTGCAGCACGTACCTGTCGAACAAGTGCGTCCGCGTGGAGTTTATGGCCCTGTCCACCGTCTCGATGGCTTCAACAATGGACGAGGCCACAAACGGGTCCCCATTCCGACTGACATCGGGAACTAGGAGACATGAGGCCACAGGTCACCAGAAAACCCACACGCCAGTCACAGAATAATGCGACAGAAAAGGGGCACCGTGTTCCCGGGCGGAGGTGCACTCTTCTCCGAGGTCGTTTTCACTTTTCACTCCAAACCCTGAGTTACTTTATCGCAAATCTTACTAGGAGCTGCTTTCAAACTGCATGAACGTGGCAGACACTTTACGGTCAAGTCACGGGATTCCCCACAAAAGGTCAGCGTTGCTGTGAGGTAAAGCACTGACGCGCAGAGCCGGGCGGCCGACTCAGGCCCACGGAGCGGCCGTCCTGCTGCGCCTGAATCAGCTGCAGCGTCCGCTCGAATATCTCCCCGGCCCTGGCCTGCTCCACCGTGTAGGGGTCCCGCGGGTACCGGAACAGGGCCAGCAGGTCATTCGGCGAGCGAGGGCGGCTGGCGGGCATGGGCGTTGAGAGGGAAGAAGGAACAGGTGACTGAGAACAAAAGTCACTCGCACCCAGAGGAGAACTACTGCTGTTCCACGTTTCTGTGGCTACGCTTGTACAGACACGGAGCACCGTACCTTACTTATCCCAAGCGGAAGGCAACAAAGCAAACGAACAAAACCAAAAGACACTAAAAACAAACAGTTAATTACGTCAATAGGGAAAAGACAGACACTTTAATTCAAACGCAGCAGAAACACTTTGGAGTTGCCAAGATGAACAAAGGCATGAACGGCTAATGAAATATTTTTTTTTGTTTTTGCCAAAGCATTGAGCAACAATCCCTGATAATGAGTCAACATTTTTCTGAAATGTTCTACTTGTGAATCACGGTTCAGCTTCTACTTGGGAAGAACACATCTGTCATCTTAGCCCCCAGTGAAGCTAACACAATGCTGTTCATGATTTTCGAATTAAAACACCGTTTTATTCACAAGAAACTGGGAGAAACTTTGTGCAGGAGAACCTCAGGCCCTCTGTAAACCCGGCCAGACGAGGGGCTAGAGCCCTGCCCGCGGCAGCACGTACCTGTCGAACAAGTGCGTCCGCGTGGAGTTTATGGCCCTGTCCACCGTCTCGATGGCTTCAACAATGGACGAGGCCACAAACGGGTCCCCATTCCGACTGACATCGGGAACTAGGAGACATGAGGCCACAGGTCACCAGAAAACCCACACGCCAGTCACAGAATAATGCGACAGAAAAGGGGCACCGTGTTCCCGGGCGGAGGTGCACTCTTCTCCGAGGTCGTTTTCACTTTTCACTCCAAACCCTGAGTTACTTTATCGCAAATCTTACTAGGAGCTGCTTTCAAACTGCATGAACGTGGCAGACACTTTACGGTCAAGTCACGGGATTCCCCACAAAAGGTCAGCGTTGCTGTGAGGTAAAGCACTGACGCGCAGAGCCGGGGGCGGCCGACTCAGGCCCACGGAGCGGCCGTCCTGCTGCGCCCTGACCTCCGTCAGGTCCACGAGCTCCTCCGGCCACGGGCCAGCCTTCCCGGTGCTGGACCTCAACCCGCTCGCCTCCCAGGACTCTGCTGCCCCCACTGTGACCATCAGGGCGAGCGAGACTTCCTGACAGCCAACCCGTGTGCACACACGACACGATTCCACGTGCACACGCACACACGGGTCCACATGCCGCTGCTAACCCGCTCCCTCTGAAGCCGTGGCTCCCTTTCTCCTACCTCTTCACATTCCTTCTTCACTTAATCTTGACGCTTTTCTGGCGTTTAGACCTTGCTAAATAAAATAGCCTTGTTCCAACCAATCCTTTATCTTTAAAAATGCCTCAGGCCAGATCAATGCACTTTAATAAACTCAACGGCAAATTTTCCCTTAAAATACTCAGCCCTGTTAGAAAATTCGACACAGTTGAAAATGCCCTTATTGAAATGCTGCCTTCATGTGATTCTGGGATGTCCCCCCTCCTGGCACCACTCTCAAATAGAGCTCAAATAGGGTAATGTTTATTTTTTAAATCTTTTTAAAACAGCCTTTTTATTTTGTATTGCAGTATAGCCAATTCACAACGCTGTAGTAGTTTTAGGTGGATAGCAAGGGAACTCAGTCATGTACACACAGGCATCCCTTCTCCCCCAGACTCCCTTCCCAGCCAGGCCGTCACACACCGTTGAGCAGAATTCCCTGAAAAACACAGCATTTTCAATGCGCGCGTGTGTGTGCTAAGTCATTTCAGTTGTGTTCGACTCTGTGCAGCCCTATGGACTGCAGCCCGCCGGGCTCCTCTGTCCCCGGGATTCTCCAGGCAGGAGCACTGGCGTGGGCGGCCGTGCCCTCCTCTGGGATCTCCCCCCCAGGGATCGAACCTTCATCTCCGCGGCTCACGTTGGAGCCGGACGTGCTTACTGCTGAGCCACTGCGGGAGCCCCGTCTTCAACATACTATTTCTTTATAGTCTCGGAATTGGATTAGAAGTTTCAACCCTCATTCAAATTTATTTAAATCGCTAACTCATTCAAATTTATTTAAATCGCTAAGATAAATTTTCTAGACTTTCAGCAGTAATACTAGATGCCAAAATACATGGAACTATATCAAAGTTTTGAGTGAGATAAATTACAAATCTAGCATTTTATTCATAGTAAGTCAAGCAAGTGGAATCAAAATGTCATAAATATTTTTAGCTAGGCAAAAACACTATACATATATATGTATAGAAAAACTTTTCTACTATGTTTGATAAAGGTTTAAGAACAACAACAGCAAAAGAAAAGATGGAAAAATTGAAAAATGTAAATTAAATGAAATGGGAACATTGAAAATTAAAATGAAAAAGTGAATGAAACATATTAGATAAAAGTAAAAGATCATCATATAGTCCAGCTGTTTTTACACATGACTGCTCATTAGAACTACAACTGGAGCTTTGGAAAAGAATAGCAATACCTGGGCATTTGTATTTTTCAAAAATTCCAAAATAATTCTGCTATGCGCCTGGATTTTAAAAGTGATCACAAGTCTATTAGTGACATAGTGACAGTGGCAGTCTTAGTGATAAGAATTCTATCCGTTTCTGTTGGCCGATCATGACACAATTACTGTAGTAAGCAAGCATCACAAGTAAAAGATGTTTATCCGTTTCCACAATCAATAACCAGACAAAAATAAAAGCTAACTACAACTGCAAGCCATAATGGAAACATGATTAACCTAATAATATTAAATAATTGCATACAATTTCAGGAGTTAAGTAGAGTGATGTGGAAATGCATACATTTCCACATACATGTTCTCATCTGCCCAGCCAGTCTCTGTCTTTTGCTTGGTGCATTTAATCCATTTACGGTTAAGGCAGTTACTGATGTGTATGATCCTATTACCATTTTCTTCGTTGTTCGGGGTTTATATTGTATAGGTCTTTGCCTTCTCATGTTTCCTGCCTACAAAAGTTCCTTTAGTCTTTGCTATAAAGCTGGTTTGGTGGTGCTGAATTCTCTTCACTTTTGCTTGTCTGGAAAGCTTTTGATTTCTCCAGCACATCTGAATGACCGTCTTGCTGGATAGAGTATTTTTGCCTGTAGGTTCTTCCTTTTAACACTATAAATATATCGGACCACTCCCTTCTGACTTGTAGAGTTTCTGTTGAGAAATTAGCTGATAAACTGATGGGAGTTTCCTTGTATGTTATTTGTCATTTTCCCATGTTGCTTTTAATATTTAATCCTTTGTCTTTAATTTTTATCCTTTTGATTACTCTGTCTTGGGGTGCTCCTCACTGGGTTTATCCTGCCTGGGACTCTCTGTGCTTCCTGGACTTGGGTGACTACTTCCTTTCCCATGTTAGGGATGTTTTTTCAGCTATTATTTCTTCAAATATTTTCTTGGGAACTTTCTCCCTCTCTCTCTGGGCCCTATTGTGTGCATACGGGTGCATTTAAGATTGTCCCAGAGGTCTCTTGGATGGTCTTGGTAGTTTCCATTCTGTCCTCATGTTCCGTTCTGTGGCAGTGATTGCCGCCATTGGTCCTTCAGGTCACGTATCCGTCCTTCTGCATCACTCTGTGCTGATTCCCTCTGTCGTACTGTTCAGCTGCTTGCCTACTCCTTCATTCCTCTAGGTTTTAGGGAAACATTTCTTGCATCTTCTCAGTCTTTGCTTCCACTCTTTATCTGAGATCCTAGGTCATCTTCACTGTCATTATTCCGAACTCTTCCTCTAAATCCGTTTTTCTTTGTTGGCCAGTCTTAGTGATAAGAATTCTATCCGTTTCTGTTGGCCGATCATGACACAATTACTGTAGTAAGCAAGCATCACAAGTAAAAGATGTTTATCCGTTTCCACAATCAATAACCAGACAAAAATAAAAGCTAACTACAACTGCAAGCCATAATGGAAACATGATTAACCTAATAATATTAAATAATTGCATACAATTTCAGGAGTTAAGTAGAGTGATGTGGAAATGCATACATTTCCACATACATGTTCTCATCTGCCCAGCCAGTCTCTGTCTTTTGCTTGGTGCATTTAATCCATTTACGGTTAAGGCAGTTACTGATGTGTATGATCCTATTACCATTTTCTTCGTTGTTCGGGGTTTATATTGTATAGGTCTTTGCCTTCTCATGTTTCCTGCCTACAAAAGTTCCTTTAGTCTTTGCTATAAAGCTGGTTTGGTGGTGCTGAATTCTCTTCACTTTTGCTTGTCTGGAAAGCTTTTGATTTCTCCAGCACATCTGAATGACCGTCTTGCTGGATAGAGTATTTTTGCCTGTAGGTTCTTCCTTTTAACACTATAAATATATCGGACCACTCCCTTCTGACTTGTAGAGTTTCTGTTGAGAAATTAGCTGATAAACTGATGGGAGTTTCCTTGTATGTTATTTGTCATTTTCCCATGTTGCTTTTAATATTTAATCCTTTGTCTTTAATTTTTATCCTTTTGATTACTCTGTCTTGGGGTGCTCCTCACTGGGTTTATCCTGCCTGGGACTCTCTGTGCTTCCTGGACTTGGGTGACTACTTCCTTTCCCATGTTAGGGATGTTTTTTCAGCTATTATTTCTTCAAATATTTTCTTGGGAACTTTCTCTCTTCTCTCTCTGGGCCCTATTGTGTGCATACGGGTGCATTTAAGATTGTCCCAGAGGTCTCTTGGATGGTCTTGGTAGTTTCCATTCTGTCCTCATGTTCCGTTCTGTGGCAGTGATTGCCGCCATTGGTCCTTCAGGTCACGTATCCGTCCTTCTGCATCACTCTGTGCTGATTCCCTCTGTCGTACTGTTCAGCTGCTTGCCTACTCCTTCATTCCTCTAGGTTTTAGGGAAACATTTCTTGCATCTTCTCAGTCTTTGCTTCCACTCTTTATCTGAGATCCTAGGTCATCTTCACTGTCATTATTCCGAACTCTTCCTCTGGACGGTTGCCTGTCTCCACTTCATTCGGTTGGTTTTCTAGGGATGTATCTTGTCCCTTGGTCTGGGATAAAACTCTGGTTTTTCATCCTGGCTAACTTTCTGTGCTGTGGTTTTGGTTCTAGCTGCCACAGGGCTGTGGTTCTTCTTGCTTTCTGTCTGCCCTCTGGTGGATAAGGCTAAGGAGCCTGTGTGAGCTTCCTGCGGGGAGGGAGCTGGTGTGAAAACCTGGGGCTCGCTCTGGTGGGCAGGGCGGGGCTCAGAAAAACGTTTCTCCAGTTGTCTGCTGACCCCTCCCTCTGAGCTGTCTGGCCTGAGTTGACCCAGCCCTGGGTGGACCGGCTCTAGGGCAGGGTGACCGTGGGGAGGACATATGCAGGGCCCCCAGGACTGCCGTGGCCAGCGTCCCACCCCACAGTGAGCCACTGCTGGCCCGCGCCGCCACGGGAGGCCCTCCCACACGAGCAGGCCGTTTGGCTCCATCTCCTGTGGGCCACTGCCCCTCTGGGCCTCTGTGCCCTCCAAGACGGGCGTCTCTGCTCCCCTCAGTCCTGTGGAAGCCCTGTAAGCAAATCCCACTGGGCGTCAAGTATTCCTTGGCGACTCCCAGTCCCTCCACCAGATCCCCAGGCCGGAAGCCTGACGTGAGGCTCGGAATCTTCACGAGTGGGAGACGTCCTGGCTGCTGCTGTTCCCCAGACGGCGGCCGCCCACTCGGCGGGTGTGGGGCTCGGCTTTGTCATGGCTTTGCTCCTCCTAGCACCTTGCTGCAGCTTCTCCTTTGTCTGTGGACATGGGGCCTCTTTCTTGGTGGGCTCCAGGGTCCCTTCTGATGGCTGTTCAGCAACAATCTGCGATGTCGGCGCTCTCCCAGGAGCTGAGCCCACGTGCTTCTACTCCGCCATCTTTAACTGGAAGCTCCCCAAATGGGCAATTTTTAATCTAATGTCTTTATATTAGATTTTATCGTCTAACACCGTATTTTACATGAATGAACAGGACAATCTTACATAATTTTATCACCTAACTGCTGCCTACTCCTTCATTCCTCTAGGTTTTAGGGAAACATTTCTTGCATCTTCTCAGTCTTTGCTTCACTCTTTATCTGAGATCCTAGGTCATCTTCACTGTCATTATTCCGAACTCTTCCTCTGGACGGTTGCCTGTCTCCACTTCATTCGGTTGGTTTTCTAGGGATGTATCTTGTCCCTTGGTCTGGGATAAAACTCTGGTTTTTCATCCTGGCTAACTTTCTGTGCTGTGGTTTTGGTTCTAGCTGCCACAGGGCTGTGGTTCTTCTTGCTTTCTGTCTGCCCTCTGGTGGATAAGGCTAAGGAGCCTGTGTGAGCTTCCTGCGGGGAGGGAGCTGGTGTGAAAACCTGGGGCTCGCTCTGGTGGGCAGGGCGGGGCTCAGAAAAACGTTTCTCCAGTTGTCTGCTGACCCCTCCCTCTGAGCTGTCTGGCCTGAGTTGACCCAGCCCTGGGTGGACCGGCTCTAGGGCAGGGTGACCGTGGGGAGGACATATGCAGGGCCCCCAGGACTGCCGTGGCCAGCGTCCCACCCCACAGTGAGCCACTGCTGGCCCGCGCCGCCACGGGAGGCCCTCCCACACGAGCAGGCCGTTTGGCTCCATCTCCTGTGGGCCACTGCCCCTCTGGGCCTCTGTGCCCTCCAAGACGGGCGTCTCTGCTCCCCTCAGTCCTGTGGAAGCCCTGTAAGCAAATCCCACTGGGCGTCAAGTATTCCTTGGCGACTCCCAGTCCCTCCACCAGATCCCCAGGCCGGAAGCCTGACGTGAGGCTCGGAATCTTCACGAGTGGGAGACGTCCTGGCTGCTGCTGTTCCCCAGACGGCGGCCGCCCACTCGGCGGGTGTGGGGCTCGGCTTTGTCATGGCTTTGCTCCTCCTAGCACCTTGCTGCAGCTTCTCCTTTGTCTGTGGACATGGGGCCTCTTTCTTGGTGGGCTCCAGGGTCCCTTCTGATGGCTGTTCAGCAACAATCTGCGATGTCGGCGCTCTCCCAGGAGCTGAGCCCACGTGCTTCTACTCCGCCATCTTTAACTGGAAGCTCCCCAAATGGGGAATTTTTAATCTAATGTCTTTATATTAGATTTTATGCGTCTAACACCGTATTTTACATGAATGAACAGGACAATCTTACATAATTTTATCACCTAACATGTTATTATTACCAAAGATTTAAACTGAATTTGCTTTTCTCCAAGCAATAATCACAGAAAAATAAGTCAAAATCACATTTGTATTCCTTAAAAAAAAGGGTTAAAGAAACTTCACAAAAATGTTCACAGTGGTTATTTTCGGGATTATGGGTAGGGGGTTTATTTTTAAATTTCATGTGTAACTAATCCATGCTAAAGTAACGTTATTTTTCAAGTATAACACTACTGACGGAAAGACCGACATGGACAGTGGACATATGGACATTGTGGGGAAGGAACAGTGGGTGAGAGGCGTAAAGGAAGTAGCATGAGGGCCTGTATTATCATGGGTGAAGAAAACAGCTCTAGTCATTGCTCTGTGAGAAAAGCAGATCCTTCAGGGGTGCTGCATGACGGTCTGGAGGGGTGGGATGGGGGTATATACATACGACTAGTCTGGGAACACACATATCTGCAAACAACAAAACTCTGTAAAAGTTAAAAGTCAAATAAAAGTTCAAAAAAATACTGGGAAAGCACTGCTTTTAAATCAGGAAATTCTCTGATTTAATTTATAATCACTTCACAGTCTAATATAATGGGAAAATAAGGTCATTGAACACCTTCCAAAAAAGACAAACCCTTCCAGCTATGCCTTTCCTGCTGTCTGCAGGCACCTGCGGCTTCAAGGCACCGCACGGAGGGTCAGTGTTGCACCAGCCGTGCCCAGGCCGGCGGAGGCTCCCCCGCCCGCGGCGGAGGCGGACGGGCTGATTAAAGCGGCGCGGGGAACCGGCAGACGCCGCTGGAGGCTGCTTCGGGCAGTGGAGCTGGAGAGCCCGCAAGAGCAGGGGCCCGGGTGCTGGGCTCGGGGCCCAGGAGGTCGGGCGCTCCGTGCTGGGTGCAGCTGACCGCGGGGCACAGAGAGCGCTGCAGACCAAGGGTCGGTCTGGGCGAAACTGTGAGACTGATGCAGAGCGCCAGGCTGCACCTCGCCCTGTCTTCCCAGATCTGAGGCGTGTATTAGGGAACTGCAGCTCTAAGACGGTGGAGGCGACGCGTGGCTGGACCAGACGGCGAGGCTGCTCGGGGCTCGGGGGCTCTGCTGGCCAGCAGGGCAGGGCCCACCCGGCTCTGGGGCCAGGACCAGACCCAGAGGAGGGCCCTTTCCCTGACCATTTGGGGTTTAAAATGAAGACTTCACACACCCCAGGACTGCACGAGGCCACACATGCCCGGAACAGAGAGAAAACAGAATGAAAAGCCCAGCGCTCCGTCACAGAAGTAGCTGCATCTGTGCTTTTGCCAAAAAGTGGCTTCAAATTACATGTTGCACAGCTGGAGGGATCTGGGCGGCCACTAAACCAGCCACGAAGCCCAGGGCAAGGGAGGCCCTCCAAGGGCACGGCCGCAGCGGCTGGCACAGTCTCGGGCGGCGCCTGGGAGTGGGAGCCTCCTGTGTGCCTCTCGGGACCTCGCTGACCTCCCTGCAGTCAGGGTGCACTGTCCTCTAATAACCCCTCCAGCCCTCGTCTCCCTCGGAGCCCGCCCTTCCCTCCCGGCCTCCGGCCCCGCGTGGAGTCTGCGCCTGCGCCTCACCGTTCACACTGAGCACCATGCTGACCGACGCCTGGCCGATCGTGTTCCGAGCCACGCACTCATAGCGGCCGGCGTCCGCGGTCCCCACGTCGTGGATGGTCAGGAATCCCTCGGGGCTAATGTGGAATTTCCCACTTTCTGTCACCTGAACCCCATCCTGGAGAAAGATAAATGGAGAGAACAGAGGGCATCAGACTAAGGAGGTGAGGCGTCTCTCCCGGGGGAGGGCCACTGCGGGGCAGGACCTCATGAATGAAACTGCCTGCCGGCTGTGCTCAGACCAGCCGGACACTGGGAAGAGCGCGCCCACTGCAGACTCAAAGGGATGCACGTCTCCTGAGTGCTGGCAAAAGACCCACAAACCTGGACCCAGACCTCACTCTGTCAGACGTTCCAGGGTCCTGGGACACAAAAAAGCAACCTCCATCGGATGTGTGCTGGGCTAGGGGTGCAGAGCAGGGGCACGCAATGTGTGGAGAAGCCAGAAAAGGTGCAAGTCACACCCAGGAAGGCAGGTGACGCCCCGGGACAGGCGGGAAGCCAGGGAGGCCAAGGCTTCAGGGCCCCAAGGAGCCCACCTCCCGCCCAGGAACCGCTGCATGACCTTGGAGACATGCTTCGTCTTAAACAACGTGTTGGTCATTACACACAGACGTCGGTTTCTGCACTGGGCTGAGTGAGGTCCACAGAGAAACGGGACAGCAGAAACCTCTCTAGTGACGATGGGGCCGAGGACCCAACAAGAGGGTTTTTCTGCTTCTGTCACCAAGGCCGTGTGCAGGTGCACGCCCCAAGTCTGTCTCGTCCGGTCCGGCTGGCCCGCGAGGAGAGGCCTCCTCACGCGCCTCCGGCGGCAGCAGGCCCGCCGGCCCGCGCCGCAGCCTCACCTTGTTCCAGGTGACGGCGGGCTCCGGCTCCCCCTGCGGGCGGCAGGGCAGCTGCACGCTGCGGCCCACCTCCACCGTCATGTCGCGAGGGACGCTGGTGAACACCGGGACCTCGCTGACCTCCCTGCAGTCAGGGTGCACGAAACCCCAGCCTCGTCTCCTCGGAGCCCGCCCTTCCCTCCCGGCCTCCGGCCCGCGTGGAGTCTGCGCCTGCGCCTCACCGTTCACACTGAGCACCATGCTGACCGACGCCTGGCCGATCGTGTTCCGAGCCACGCACTCATAGCGGCCGGCGTCCGCGGTCCCCACGTCGTGGATGGTCAGGAATCCCTCGGGGCTAATGTGGAATTTCCCACTTTCTGTCACCTGAACCCCATCCTGGAGAAAGATAAATGGAGAGAACAGAGGGCATCAGACTAAGGAGGTGAGGCGTCTCTCCCGGGGGAGGGCCACTGCGGGGCAGGACCTCATGAATGAAACTGCCTGCCGGCTGTGCTCAGACCAGCCGGACACTGGGAAGAGCGCGCCACTGCAGACTCAAAGGGATGCACGTCTCCTGAGTGCTGGCAAAAGACCCACAAACCTGGACCCAGACCTCACTCTGTCAGACGTTCCAGGGTCCTGGGACACAAAAAAGCAACCTCCATCGGATGTGTGCTGGGCTAGGGGTGCAGAGCAGGGGCACGCAATGTGTGGAGAAGCCAGAAAAGGTGCAAGTCACACCCAGGAAGGCAGGTGACGCCCCGGGACAGGCGGGAAGCCAGGGAGGCCAAGGCTTCAGGGCCCCAAGGAGCCCACCTCCCGCCCAGGAACCGCTGCATGACCTTGGAGACATGCTTCGTCTTAAACAACGTGTTGGTCATTACACACAGACGTCGGTTTCTGCACTGGGCTGAGTGAGGTCCACAGAGAAACGGGACAGCAGAAACCTCTCTAGTGACGATGGGGCCGAGGACCCAACAAGAGGGTTTTTCTGCTTCTGTCACCAAGGCCGTGTGCAGGTGCACGCCCCAAGTCTGTCTCGTCCGGTCCGGCTGGCCCGCGAGGAGAGGCCTCCTCACGCGCCTCCGGCGGCAGCAGGCCCGCCGGCCCGCGCCGCAGCCTCACCTTGTTCCAGGTGACGGCGGGCTCCGGCTCCCCCTGCGGGCGGCAGGGCAGCTGCACGCTGCGGCCCACCTCCACCGTCATGTCGCGAGGGACGCTGGTGAACACCGGGGTGACTGCAAGGCAAGGGGCCCGGGCTGACACGCGCGCCGAGCCCGGGCGGCCCGTGGCGTGCACCGAGGCTTCAGAAGCGTGCGGGCCCCGCCCTCGGTCAGGGCAGGCCCGGGGCCCCGAGCCCCCTCTGTGGCCGGGCCGCAGCCCTGTCTCCTGCCTGGGACGCGCCGGGAGGCACCAGGCACGGCCCGGGCTGCTGCCCTCCACCTGGGCCGCAGCGTCGGCGCGGCGGACAGCCTGTCTGCACGGCCCCTGGCGGTCTGGGGCACGGCGAGCGCCAGGCCCCGATCCCGGGAGCAGGTGATGGAGCAGGAAGCGAGAGCCCGTCAGCCGGACCAGGCCGAGGCCCCGACCCCCGCGGACTTTCCACAGGAAGCCCCCGAGTCATCCCCTCGGGGCCACCGTCTCTCCGGCCTTCCTCTACATGCCGACACGGGCCAGCAGGAGGCAGAACTGGGCGTCTGGGGTACGGAGGTCTGCGTCCTGGCCAGCCAGCGGTCGGCAGCGCCAGCTGAGCAGGGAGTCACCTCGATAGCCCCTGGGGACGGTGGGGACAGTATGGTGACATGATATCAGTAATGAACACACAGCCCGCTTCACCGTGTGGAGCCCGTGTGCCAGCACCCTACGCGGGCAGCATCCCCACTGCCGCCATGGAAGAGGCCGGCGCTGACTGAGGCCTCAGGACGCGCGTCCAGGAGGGTACCTCGGGAGATGGGGACCCCCGCCTACCTCGGGGCTGGACTGTCAAGCGTGCGGTGACCGTCTGGGAGCCGATGATGTTGACAGCCTGGCACTCGTACTGGCCCTGGTCGTGCAGGGCGACGGCCGAGATCCGCAGCGTCCCCGAGGACAGGACCAGGTGCCTCCTGTCCACCGACAGCTGGCTCCCTGAAGGGCAGGGACACGCCCTCAGCAACGCAGACATGTGAAAGGAGCCTGGCCTTGCTCAGACGCAGGGGATGCGAGCCCGGGGGTCAGGCGGAAGCCTGACTGCGGGGCAAAGGGGTCGCAGGGTCCAGCATGGAAACGCCGTCCCTGGGGACGAGCCGAACACCTGGTCCTCAGTGAGGACAGATCTGCTGGCCTGCGTGTGGGTGGGGCCGTGACCAGACGTGCCCGCAGCTCGGGCTCACGTCTGATTCAGCTGCCGCTGGCCCGCCTGGTGGTCCGAGGCCAGGGAGGGAGGAGGGCAGGAGTGGGGCGCGGTCCTGGGGCCGCTCACCTCCTTTTGTCCAGGCGATGACTGGCTGCGGGTAGCCCTTCGCCTCGCAGTGGAACTCAACCGTCTGGCCCTCGATGACAGCTCTGTCCTGGGGCGTCACAGTGAACTGAGGAAGAGCTTCCAGAGGGAAAGAGGCGGAAACGAGACACTTAGGAGACAGCTCTGGGTGGAAAGGCGTGTCCTTCCTGGAGAGAGGAACCCTGCCCTCAGGGAGCCGCCAGGACTCCGAACCCAGGGCAGCGTCCCGAGGCGGGGAGGAAGGTGCCCAAGAGCGGAAAGGGTGTGGGGCAGGAAGGAGAGCACACGCCGGTGCTCTCAGCGCCGCACGGAGACGTGAGCGGAGACTGTGACTCCCAGCACCGGCTGCAGCCCCCAGAGCCCGCTCACGGCCACGCTCAGGTCCCGGCGGGGCCCGACGCGCAGGATTCATCTCCTCAATCTAAACTAACACATCTGCAAATGTATAAACTGTCATCCAGTGAAACTGTGTGCACCGACGGGAGTTATTTTATTATTACCTGGTGAAAAAAATACAGAATAAATATATCAATATAATTCCACTTTTATCCAAGCAACAACCACAACTTCCACGTGGCAGGAGTGGTCGAGAGCCAGCCTGCCATAGAGGAGGCGCAGGAGCCTCGGGCTCAGCTCCTGGGGCAGGAAGACCCCCGGGAGGAGGCCCTGCCCGGAGAATCCCGTGGACAGAGTGGCCCGGTGGCTGCAGTCCATGAGTTCAGAAAGAGTCGGACACAGCTGAAACAGCTTAGCACCCGTGTAACAACCACAACCACAACCACACGACACGACCGCACGGTCACATGTGCAAAGGACGAGCCGGAGGCAGATTAGAGACCAACTCCTAGTGACCTGGCCCCCGCTGAAGGCTGGAGGGGCCGACGGGGAGACCGGAGGAGGAAAACCTCTTTCTCTGCATCTCACGCTCCTGTGCTGCCCTACGTCTTCTCAACCAAAGTCCCACCTTGCAATGAATTCAAAACCCATTAATAACCTCATTATAGTCAGAGAAGGACTTTGGAAATATGCGTTAAGTCTTAAAAGTAAACATACTCTCAGACTTCAAGCCCAAAAATCAACCCCAAGGAAGCTCCAGGATGTGGGCAAGACTTACCTCCTTTTGTCCAGGCGATGACTGGCTGCGGGTAGCCCTTCGCCTCGCAGTGGAACTCAACCGTCTGGCCCTCGATGACAGCTCTGTCCTGGGGCGTCACAGTGAACTGAGGAAGAGCTTCCAGAGGGAAAGAGGCGGAAACGAGACACTTAGGAGACAGCTCTGGGTGGAAAGGCGTGTCCTTCCTGGAGAGAGGAACCCTGCCCTCAGGGAGCCGCCAGGACTCCGAACCCAGGGCAGCGTCCCGAGGCGGGGAGGAAGGTGCCCAAGAGCGGAAAGGGTGTGGGGCAGGAAGGAGAGCACACGCCGGTGCTCTCAGCGCCGCACGGAGACGTGAGCGGAGACTGTGACTCCCAGCACCGGCTGCAGCCCCCAGAGCCCGCTCACGGCCACGCTCAGGTCCCGGCGGGGCCCGACGCGCAGGATTCATCTCCTCAATCTAAACTAACACATCTGCAAATGTATAAACTGTCATCCAGTGAAACTGTGTGCACCGACGGGAGTTATTTTATTATTACCTGGTGAAAAAAATACAGAATAAATATATCAATATAATTCCACTTTTATCCAAGCAACAACCACAACTTCCACGTGGCAGGAGTGGTCGAGAGCCAGCCTGCCATAGAGGAGGCGCAGGAGCCTCGGGCTCAGCTCCTGGGGCAGGAAGACCCCCGGGAGGAGGCCCTGCCCGGAGAATCCCGTGGACAGAGTGGCCCGGTGGCTGCAGTCCATGAGTTCAGAAAGAGTCGGACACAGCTGAAACAGCTTAGCACCCGTGTAACAACCACAACCACAACCACACGACACGACCGCACGGTCACATGTGCAAAGGACGAGCCGGAGGCAGATTAGAGACCAACTCCTAGTGACCTGGCCCCCGCTGAAGGCTGGAGGGGCCGACGGGGAGACCGGAGGAGGAAAACCTCTTTCTCTGCATCTCACGCTCCTGTGCTGCCCTACGTCTTCTCAACCAAAGTCCCACCTTGCAATGAATTCAAAACCCATTAATAACCTCATTATAGTCAGAGAAGGACTTTGGAAATATGCGTTAAGTCTTAAAAGTAAACATACTCTCAGACTTCAAGCCCAAAAATCAACCCCAAGGAAGCTCCAGGATGTGGGCAAGACTTACAGACTCAAAACAAGACTGAATCCGCACGCACGCCCACGTTCGCACGGAGAAGACGGCCAAACCGCAGCCCTGACCGCCCAGTGCTCCGTGTGGGAAGTAACGTGCCACCCACCACGGCCCGAGGGGGCTCCACTGCGGCGAGGGAGGGCCAGCGGGTTCTGGGCCTGCGGGACCAGGCGGAGCCGAGAGGGTGGCTCCAGGGCCAGCCGGGGAGGCGGGGCGGCGGGCGCGCGTGGGCGGCACCTCACCTTGGACGATGATGAACGCCGTGGCGTGGATGCTGTCCACGGTGTTGGAGGCGAAGCAGGCGTACTCCCCGCTGTCCTCCTGCTGCACGTTCTGGATGAAGAGCCCGCCGGAAGGCGTGATGCTCACCCGAGGGTCCGTGGGCACCGGGGTCCGGTCGCCTCTGGTCCAGGTGATCCTCGGCGGGGGGTGGCCCGTGGCGCTGCACTCCAGGGTCACACTCTCCCCGACGAGCACCTCCGTGTTCTGGGGCTGGATGACAAAAGCCGGGCGTGCTGCCGCGGGAAACAGACCTGGAATTAACCTCCTCCACTTAGCAAACGGCTCTGCTTGCGCTTTCTACTCATTCTACCTGCTGATGTCTGAAACAAGCAGAACCAACAGTCCGACTGCACACCTCGTCTCCGTCCCTTTTTAGAGAAAAGAGCAGACAACACAGACGGTGCGGGGTCTCAGTCAAGCCAGCATCCACAGCGCTGAGTGCTTAGAGCCGGGGCCTTTCCCAAACACGGGTCGAACTCTGGAGAAGTCTTCCTTTTGACTGCTCTGAATGCATTTGGTCAGTCTTGTTAGTAAACCTTGCAAGTAGTTCTTACTGGTTATAAGCCATTGTTTTTAAAGAGTATTTAGAATATACAGAAATAACAAATCTCCCTCACAGAAAAATATAAATTAATAGTATAACAATATTTTTCAACTCTAAATTTAAAAAAACTGCATACTTATTGAGCTCCTGAGCACGCACAGAAACAGAGCAGGCTTCTATCATGCTCTAACACATCCGTGGCACAAGCTGCCATGGTCCACCAGCACAGAGATGCGGCCACGTACATTAAAAATGAAAACTCACTCACCCCTCCACTCAGAAATCACTCCGCTAGGAATTTCCCCAACAGATATTTTAACAGGCTTGTAAAACAGTATGTGTAAAAAAGGACAAATTACTGTGCTGTTTCTTTGGGCTGACATCCTTATCCACAAGTTTCCAATCCCAAAAGCTCCAAAACTAGGTAATTTTTTCTTGACTTCTTTGTTTACAAACCTGGATCTCTCCAGCATAAAGCTACTTAGACTCTTCACTACTCCACTTCCTGCGCACTCACGCAGTCTGCTGCGGGACTCTGCGTGTCGACTACGGCGTGCGGGCGAAGACTCCGCGACAGGTGGAGTCCGAGCAAAGCGGCGGGAAAGGTGCCGTCGACGCGCGCCAATTGAAAGGAAACTGGCTGCATGGGCGTAAACTCAGGCTGACCCAGGACAAAGCACCGACAGAAGCCAAAGCGTCAGTCATCGACGTTCAGTTCACGAGACAACAAACGCCGCCGGCTCGTGTGCCCCTCACGCCGGAGCCTCGAGCAGACGCAGCACCGGCGCCCCTTTGTGACTCACGGAGGGGTTACCGTGGGCCCATCACCGCCGTCTGCGTCGTGGCACTGGCAGACGTCTACCGAGGCTCACAGAGCGTATGTTTTGGACGTTTCAGGCCATGAATCTTCGAGTGTGATTATGTTCCAGTCAGACAATTAATAGACTCTGAAATCTGAACTTTATGTAATTATCATGTTTTCCAAAATATCACTCTTAAGGTTTTCAGTCACATGAGAAATGTAAAAGGTGTTCGTAGTCTAAAGATTCTGTGAAACCAGGCAGGGGCCCGAGTCTGGCAGCCCCGGACAGTTTGCCAGGCTGCCACTGGCCGCCCTCGCTCTGCAGCGACCTTCCAGCACTGGCGTGGCATCCCCATCCCACTGCAGGTGACCCCCACAGTGCAGTTTTGGGAGCAATGCCAGCATGCTCAGACGACCGCACTAAGTAAGGCTCTCATTCCCAAGAAAGAAATAAAAATCCAGATCAGAAGACACTGGCTTTGGCGCTCTCGGGCCAGAGACGGTTTACTAGTCCCACCTAGGAGCCAGCACCTGCTAGCGCAGCGACGGTCCTAAGGCCGGGACTGTTCCGGTTCCGTTACTCCCGTCTGTCCTGACCGGCACCTACAGCCCTGCACTGCTCTGCTCCACGTCATGTGGGTCTCCCTGGGCCTTACAAGCGAAGCATGAGCTCCCCCTGTGACCAGGAGCCCTGTCTTGTGTGGACGGCTCACAGCCTAGAGGCTGGACTTTGCAGAGAGGCTGGACGCCTTGTTCACTCGGGAAACCTCGGATTAAAGGGCTTTGACTTGGCTGCAGTCTCGGCCTTACGTGCCCCTTTGAGCTGGAATGTGACAGCTGGGAATTTGCATTCATCATACATCTTATCTTGACTGTGCCTCTCCTGGGAGGCACTGAGGCATGCAAAGATCTCCTAGCAGGAGTCTAAACAAAGAAACACGCAGACCGCTCGTCTAGCCGGCGAGGGTGTTGCAATGCCCTGAACTAATACAGCACGAGAGAAACACAGACCAGGCCCACTCACATGAGGACAACCCAGGCCCATGGCAGGACCGCAGCCACTGTGCCACGTCCAGCGGCCACGGGGACCAGGGCCACCCCAGGCTCTTCTCCAAGGGCCAGCTCCTCTCCTGGCCAAAGCCCCAAGAGTCAGCACCTCAGCAGGGGTGGGGCTGGAGCCTAGTGGGATCCAGGCTGATTCAGAGACGCAGCTCTGCTCCCTTTGGCTCCAACAGTCTTTCCAGATCAGGTACCCATCCTTAGAACACAGGAATTTTGCATAAAAATTCAGATCTGGGGTTTCTTTTAAAATAGTCAAAGTCCTTTGCACAGAGCAAACCCATCGCCACAGGGCACCAAGAAAGACACCCTTGGGACCATCGCAAGGGGAAAGGTGTTTCCCAGGGGTCCACGCCCCTCTGGACAAGGCTCCCAGCAGTGCCAGCTCCCATCACCCACTCTGAGTTTCCACCGGGACTAAGGGTTGGTGGTGGACCAGAGCAACTGCTGGGGGTCACGCAGGACCCTGAGCCGACCCTGCTGCAGGAGCTGCAGCCGGAACGCTGGTGCTCGTCTCTTACCACCGGATGCAAAGCGAGAAAGGAGTGGGTGGGCGGAAGGCGATCCCAGAGGGTGGGCGTCTGAGGAGCGCCGCTGCGTACCTGGAGACCCGAAGTACCGGAGCGTCACCTCCTGCGTCTTCGCCTCCCCGGCCACGTTCTTCGCCATGCACTGGTAGATGCCCTGGTCCGTCTCCCGCGTGTTCTGGATCATCAGGGTCCCGTCGTCCAGCAAGTTCAAGCGGGAGTCTGTCTTCATGCTCAGCTCATTGCTGTAAAGACAGACCCGTCCGGTTCAGGCCCAGCAGGCAAAGGGACCACCCGTCCCCCGTGGGGTCTGACTCGAGCACAGGGACCCCAGCCTCGAGGCTCAGGACACCTGAGAGGCCTGAGAACCATCTCCTCTTTGCATTCCCTCCAGGGAGGAGCCGGAGTGGCCAGTTGAGAGGCGGAGGAAAGGTCAGGTGGACGGGCACAGCAGGAGCTCTGGGCATGTGGACAGACTGGGACCAGCGCCCCCAGCCTCCGTCCAGAACCACTCACTTGTTCCGGAGCCAGATGATCTCGGGCTTGGGGTTGCCCTCGGCCCTGCAGGTGAAGAAGACGGTGTTGCCCAGGGTGACATCTGCGTCCTGAGGCTCCGACGTGATCCGCGGCCTTTCTGTGCCAAGAGGAAGCCAGAGCCCCTGGTCTCCAACCATCACTTGAATAAGAACCCAAGGCCAGCCCCTTTTCCCAAGAGAAGATCACGCAGGTTCAAACCAAAACACTCCCCGAGCACAATCGGTGGGCTTCTCCGCGGAGAAGACGACGTGAAAGCCGAGCTGCAAAGCATGTCCAACATCTGAGGCCCACCCTGCGAGACCCCGGCCACCAGACGGGCCCTAAGGAGAAGCTAGTTTTAGCATCCCAATAAAGTGCTGCACATAAGAGCTGAGTTCCCTGGTGTTTGTTATTATTATTATTATTATTATTATTATTATTAATTTTTCCCTGGTGTCCTGGAGACTCTGATCCTTCCTTTTCTTGTGTTTTTCAGTTGAAGGATCACAAGCATGTAGGCAGCACCCAGATGAATCAGCTGGACAGACCCCGCCTCGTCCACCCCGTGTGGCACTGCCCAGATGCAGACACAGGAGATGCGCAGTTCCCACCCGCCGCCCCGTGCCCTCCGCCACGGGGCCCTGCCACCAGGAGACAACCTCTGCAGCCAGAGAGAGGGGAGGAACACCCAGCAAGGCGTGGACTGTTTTGTTTGTCAGCAACACCTGAAAATGAAACCCACATCTATCACCAGAGGCCAGCTTCCCACAGGTCCTGCAGAGACAGAGTGCGGGGAGCCGGGGCCTCGCCAGGCACGCCCAGACGCGCTCCGAGGGGCCTGCCGGTGATGGCAGAGCCACGCCCGGCCCTCCGGACACACTCACCACAGTTCAGCTCCTCCGGGGTGATGGTGGCCACTGACCGGCCCTGGATGCGCCGGGGATACTCGCAGGTGGCCGCGGCCTGCGCGTTGCCCGACTGCGCGTAGCCCTTCAGCAGGTCCGCGAGCCACAGGATCTCACAGTCGCAGCGGAGCGCATTGGAGTCCAGACGCCTGCTCGGAGGGAGGGGCAGCCGGTGAGGTGTGGACGGCAGGGCTGACCGGCCCGATGGCCCCGAGCGCCCCGCGGGCTGCACATGTGGGAACTGGGTGGGTCCTGCCGACCAGGCCCTGGCAGAACCCACACCGGCAGAACAAGGGCCTGAGGGTGGGCTCCACGCGCACGGCGGCGGTGCTGGGAGCAAAGGTCACGCGCTCAGGCTCAAACAGGGCACATGTGGTGGGAGGAGTCCACGCAGGAGGAGCAGCTGGGCGAGACGGGGAGCCCAGGTTGCCCCAGGCCCAGAGCCACGCCTGCACGGGCGTGCTACCCTGGAGGGTCTCACACAGCCCTGAAGCACCCCCTGGGGGGCAGCCGGCCCACGGGGACACATTTCACCGGCTGAGTCATCCTGCAGATTCCCGGGAGGGTGCCCGTGAAGCTGGACCGTCCCTTCCAGTAAGTGGAACCGGCAGGGTGTCACCTCCACCCCTGGGACGATGGCTGCTTATTCAGCAAATCCCAAGACGAGGGGTGGACTCGGGGACCGGGAACCACGGCTGCCTGGCCTGACACGGGCTGGCAGAGGGCTGTGAACCGGCTCTCGTCCAACCCGAGAGGGAGGCTGCAGGGCCGGCCACACTGGGCGGGAGGCTCCCAGGACCCGAGCCGAGGGGCTGCCGTGGGCATCCACTCCACTCCCCTAAAGGCCAGATCTCCCTTTCCGGGAGGCAGAGCCGGTCAGCCCCCGGACCGTCAACCATGATGAGTGTGTCCAGTGGGATCTGTGGGGTCCACCAGACACGACAGAGGTCCCTCAAAATGGTGGCCCAGCGCCTGCCCAGTGCCCACGAGGCCCACAGCCCTTGGGAACAGACAGCAGGACCTCTGGCTCAGGACAGGCCCCAGAGGCAGTGGACGAGCAGGTGAGCGGGTGTGACACGGGCTGGAAGCCCCCCACTGCAGGATCCCCGCTCTGCCACCGGGAGTCGGGGCGGATCGAGGAAGCCAAGAAGCCTGGGGGTCGCAGGATGAGCAGAGGCGACAGGGCAGAGGGCGAGACGGGAGGAAGGAGGCCCAGGGCCAGGAAGGAGGCGGGGACAGAGCCCTCGCCAGCCCGCTCCAGACGCAGGGAAGCCCCGCCTGCCCGACCCGCCCGGGGACGCCTGCTCTCCTCGCTGTCCAAGAGGCAGGGGCTATCTTATCTGCCAGCCCAGATCGCGGCTTTTTGTTTGGCTGAGATTTCTTTATCCTAAAGAAAAATCTCATCAAGAGAAAGGGAAGTCTGTGCCTTAGTTCACGGAGGAGAGACACGAAAGTCCAGTCTGGGTCCAGGCTCGGCAATCTGACTTTTCTCTTTAAGTCTAGTCCATTCTTCACACTTGGTAATATCTAACTGAGAAACAATGGCCTTCAAGATCTCAGCGAAAAATACACAAAAGATGTCAGACAGCTTTCTCCACCAGCACCAGAACTCCTCAGTTCTATCAGAAGAAATCAATGTAAAGACAACTTCTTTTCAGAGATCTGAAAATGGACAGAATTTAGTTATGTGCCTGCCTAAAAAAGAACAGAATACAGCGTAGATTCCTTCTAGGCCGACTGTATTTCCACCAGTAAAACATGTAACATGGAATCAAAAACTGATTTGAGGGCTTCCCTGGTGGTCCAGTGGGCGAGGCCACCGCCTTGCAGTGCAAGGGGCGCCGGTTCGATCCCTGGCCTGGGAAGATCCCACATGCCGCGGAGCGGCTGGACCGATGTGTCCAATGACCGAGCCGGAGCTCTGGAGCGCATGCGCCCAGAGCCGGCACTCTGCAACGACAGACGCCACCGCGATGGGAGGCCCATACGGGCCAGGGAACAAAGATGGATGAGAATGGAATGAAAGACCAATGGAAGTGGCCCGCCTGCTCCCCTCCCTCCCCACCCAACCCCCACCAAAAAAAAAAAAACTGATTTGAAGAATTTAAAATGATTTTTTAAAAAGTCTTACTTGTCTAATAAGGGTTAACCTGTCGCCACCTTCCCTGAGTCAGCGAGGTCCCGTTTCCGGGTTCTGGCTCTGATGGGCTAATCTATCCTCCCTTCCTAAGTCACATGCAGACTGTGATGAACTCCTCGAAATTCCCACTGAAAGGGAGGAAAATGTGGGGCACGGAGAAGTGGGCTTTCCTGGAAAGACAGCGTCAAAGTCAGCATACTTACAATCTCTTCATAGATCCCAAGTGATTAAATGTTCCTGGAACCAAGTGTGTAATTCGTGTCTCTGCTGTCCAAGAGGCAGGGGCTATCTTATCTGCCAGCCCAGATCGTTTTGTTTGGCTGAGATTTCTTTATCCTAAAGAAAAATCTCATCAAGAGAAAGGGAAGTCTGTGCCTTAGTTCACGGAGGAGAGACACGAAAGTCCAGTCTGGGTCCAGGCTCGGCAATCTGACTTTTCTCTTTAAGTCTAGTCCATTCTTCACACTTGGTAATATCTAACTGAGAAACAATGGCCTTCAAGATCTCAGCGAAAAATACACAAAAGATGTCAGACAGCTTTCTCCACCAGCACCAGAACTCCTCAGTTCTATCAGAAGAAATCAATGTAAAGACAACTTTTTTTCAGAGATCTGAAAATGGACAGAATTTAGTTATGTGCCTGCCTAAAAAAGAACAGAATACAGCGTAGATTCCTTCTAGGCCGACTGTATTTCCACCAGTAAAACATGTAACATGGAATCAAAAACTGATTTGAGGGCTTCCCTGGTGGTCCAGTGGGCGAGGCCACCGCCTTGCAGTGCAAGGGGCGCCGGTTCGATCCCTGGCCTGGGAAGATCCCACATGCCGCGGAGCGGCTGGACCGATGTGTCCAATGACCGAGCCGGAGCTCTGGAGCGCATGCGCCCAGAGCCGGCACTCTGCAACGACAGACGCCACCGCGATGGGAGGCCCATACGGGCCAGGGAACAAAGATGGATGAGAATGGAATGAAAGACCAATGGAAGTGGCCCGCCTGCTCCCCTCCCTCCCCACCCAACCCCCACCAAAAAAAAAAAAACTGATTTGAAGAATTTAAAATGATTTTTTAAAAAGTCTTACTTGTCTAATAAGGGTTAACCTGTCGCCACCTTCCCTGAGTCAGCGAGGTCCCGTTTCCGGGTTCTGGCTCTGATGGGCTAATCTATCCTCCCTTCCTAAGTCACATGCAGACTGTGATGAACTCCTCGAAATTCCCACTGAAAGGGAGGAAAATGTGGGGCACGGAGAAGTGGGCTTTCCTGGAAAGACAGCGTCAAAGTCAGCATACTTACAATCTCTTCATAGATCCCAAGTGATTAAATGTTCCTGGAACCAAGTGTGTAATTCGGTTGTTATGTAAAAACCTGTCGAAAGAGGTCGTAAACCAAAGAGATTCTTTACAATACTTCTTAGATGCACAGAAAAGAGTACATGCACAGTCAAATAAATCAGCTTTGAAAGAATATATTGCGATGGCCTTTGTCTAATACAAATGAATTTGAGAACAGTGCTATCTAGTGCTGAAAATAACGACATCCCTCCGCTTAGCCCTATCCCCACTCCTGAAGGGTCAGGGGAGAAACACCGCCTCTCTGCTGAGCTGTTCCCAGGGCTTGAACGGGCATAAGTGACAAGTGTTCCCTCGGTGACAGGGGAGGGGCGGAGCCACGGGCTCCAGGGCCACAGGTGCGGGGGCGACCAGGAGGGAGACAGGACTTACAGCCTCTCCAGCTTCGGCAAATGCTGAAAGGACTCCGGGTCCAAAGTCTCTATCTGATTAAAGTGTAGGTATCTAGAGGAGTTTTTAAAGAAGGGAAACAGAAGAAAAAAATTAAACAATTTTATACTCCCACAGTTACAGAGTTTTGCTGAACATTTTTTTTCCCTTAAGCCATTTGATATCAATAGATGAGCCCCCAGAGCTCCTACATTATATGCAAAACAAATGAAGTCATCCAACAGGAAGATGGAAGACCACGGAAAGCTCGGCACGGACTGCAAGCGACCGGCTGGACGGTGTGACCAAGGGTCCAGCACGCCCACCGGGCCTCCTCCCCACCGGGGGGCGGGACCAGGGAGCTCAGCTCTCCACATACACATGGAGCTTTCTAGAAAAAAAAAACAATAGACTCTTGATCACACCACGCATGTGGGTGTGTGAACGCCTTCACCTCGATCGCTTAACTCACAGGTGGACTTAGGAGCCCGACAGCGCGAGGCCACGTCGGGATACTCCCTCCAGCCGTAGAAACCGCCGCCGCCGAGAGGAAACGAAACCTGCCCCGGAGCCAGGTGCACTGACGCAGCTCCACGAAGGCCCTCGAGCCACGTGGAACACCCAGGGCTTGCCCTGCTTTCGGTGGAAGATGAGGCCTGGCTTTCCATACGTTACACGGTTTCCCGAAACTAACTCCTTCTCGGTTTCCTGCACGCTGCTGTTCTCACCGCGGAAATGGCAGTTTTCCCCAGAGAACAGCTGTGCCCTTAACGGGTGCCTCTGCAGGAGCCGCGCCGACGCCCGGCCCGCACCCACGGCGCCCACCACGCCGCGTGGCGCCAGCTCCGGCGGGGACGCGGCTCGACACGCAGGGCCGCTTCCGCCACGGCCTCCGCAGGCACGGCCTGGCGCTGACCCTCTCCTCCAGCTGCCCGCCCTGCCTCGTCGGCGTCGGCTCTCCCTGGGCCACGCGCCAGGGGACCAGCGTGACCACGCCGCCGCCCGGCCGCTGGCCTCCTCCCCGGCGGCCCGGTGGGGCTGCTCCGTGCCCAGCGCTCCCTGGCTGCACGAGGCGCGAGGGCAGCACGGCCGGGCAAGAGGGAAGGAACCCCCAGTCTGGCTACCGAGGATGTGAACCTCCGGCCGTCACCACGGGGCAGCCCTGCGACGTGCTCAGCCGTGCTGCTCGGGAGACACAATTTTTAAAGAAGGGAAACAGAAGAAAAAAATAACTTTATACTCCCACAGTTACAGAGTTTTGCTGAACATTTTTTTTCCCTTAAGCCATTTGATATCAATAGATGAGCCCCCAGAGCTCCTACATTATATGCAAAACAAATGAAGTCATCCAACAGGAAGATGGAAGACCACGGAAAGCTCGGCACGGACTGCAAGCGACCGGCTGGACGGTGTGACCAAGGGTCCAGCACGCCCACCGGGCCTCCTCCCCACCGGGGGGCGGGACCAGGGAGCTCAGCTCTCCACATACACATGGAGCTTTCTAGAAAAAAAAAACAATAGACTCTTGATCACACCACGCATGTGGGTGTGTGAACGCCTTCACCTCGATCGCTTAACTCACAGGTGGACTTAGGAGCCCGACAGCGCGAGGCCACGTCGGGATACTCCCTCCAGCCGTAGAAACCGCCGCCGCCGAGAGGAAACGAAACCTGCCCCGGAGCCAGGTGCACTGACGCAGCTCCACGAAGGCCCTCGAGCCACGTGGAACACCCAGGGCTTGCCCTGCTTTCGGTGGAAGATGAGGCCTGGCTTTCCATACGTTACACGGTTTCCCGAAACTAACTCCTTCTCGGTTTCCTGCACGCTGCTGTTCTCACCGCGGAAATGGCAGTTTTCCCCAGAGAACAGCTGTGCCCTTAACGGGTGCCTCTGCAGGAGCCGCGCCGACGCCCGGCCCGCACCCACGGCGCCCACCACGCCGCGTGGCGCCAGCTCCGGCGGGGACGCGGCTCGACACGCAGGGCCGCTTCCGCCACGGCCTCCGCAGGCACGGCCTGGCGCTGACCCTCTCCTCCAGCTGCCCGCCCTGCCTCGTCGGCGTCGGCTCTCCCTGGGCCACGCGCCAGGGGACCAGCGTGACCACGCCGCCGCCCGGCCGCTGGCCTCCTCCCCGGCGGCCCGGTGGGGCTGCTCCGTGCCCAGCGCTCCCTGGCTGCACGAGGCGCGAGGGCAGCACGGCCGGGCAAGAGGGAAGGAACCCCCAGTCTGGCTACCGAGGATGTGAACCTCCGGCCGTCACCACGGGGCAGCCCTGCGACGTGCTCAGCCGTGCTGCTCGGGAGAGACCGTCGGCTGGCTGGCCAGGCCGGGGGAGTCCTGATGAAGCCACCAGAGGCAACGGAAGCGAAGGCGTGCCGGTTCTGACCTGACGCCGTGTTGGAGACCCCCATGCCACAGGCAGCCAGGAGGAGGCCGGCCAGACGGGGCCGCTGCCTGGAGGCCACCCTTCCCGGCGCCGGAGGAAACGGGCCCAAGGCAGGAGAGGGACCACTAACCCCATTCACAGGCCCGGCCTCTGCCTGCGGCCTCCGGGGAGCCCGGGCGGCTCTAACTCGGGCGGCTCTAACTCGGGCCTCCGGAGCCTGCCAGCGCCCCGGACAGAAACCAGAGGTCCGGGCACGGGGCAGCCAGCAGCCTGCGGCCGCAGTCTCTCACCGAGCTTCCTGCTCTGTGCACGCGCGGGCCCCAGAGCCTCTCCCAGCCCAGAGGTGGGGCTGGCCCACTCGTGAGGCCCCGTCCCAGTCAACTTCCTCAAATAGAGTCTAAACACCTGTATACGCCTCTGCTTATCCTCTGAGGCCTGCGAGAGCAGAGATGCTGGGCAGACACGGGCTCGGAGCACAGCCTCCTTCAGCGGCCAGCTCTCCTCTGGCTGAGCGCAAGCTCCCAGCCTGGGTGTGGAGGCCCCGGGGACGGGGCCACATCGGGCGGGGGGACGTTCCCCTGCCCCCTCACACGCCTGCTCAGAGGTGGGGACGGGTCCCCCTCATCCCCAGGTCTCAGCGGCAGAGTCCTGCCCGGCGCCGGCCCCTGGGGCTGCAGGCAGCCGGGCTCAGGATGCGCTCCGCCCACCGGGGCTGAGCCAGACGTCCTCGCAGGCCTGGGGGACGCCCGTCCCTTCCCTCCTCCTTCCGCCCAGACTTTGCCTGTTTCCCTCAGAACTAACCCCGCTCACCGACAAGGCTGGACAGCCTTACGTGGCCAGTCCTGAGAGTGCGGACGCCCTACCCGCCCCCGTGACACCGAGTGGGACGCAGGGCTGCGTTCCTGGGGGAGCCCCCCGCTCCTGGGCCTGACACCCCGCGCGCTCTGCGCAGCCCTGACCTCTGTGCATCCTCCCTGCGGCCCGAGCGCTCCCCTCCCAGCCCAGCCTCCTCCAACCGGGCCCTGCTGGCAGCTCTGGCCGAGCAAACAAACGGGCATCTGCACACGAGCCCTGCGTGTGCTCAGGAGGCCCTGGTTTGGGGAGGACTCCCCACCTCTGCCTCGAGGTCCCAGGAGATGTTTCTACGTCTGCCAACCCACAGAGCACCCACCACACCCTCCTCCGCTGAGGCATCGCCCGATAGGACTGCCCGCCACGCGGTGACGCCAGCTCAGTGACAGACACGCGACCGGCCAAGCAAGCAGGTCAGAAAAGCATCTCTGACCAGGAATTCTGCTTAAAATGGACTTCACAGTGAAGCAGCCCAAGAAACAGCACCTGGAGTACCCTGGCTGCAAACACAATGAGGGAAGTTCATTTTCTTCAAAATAATGATGTCACGAACGAGGAGAGTAGACGGGACGTGCAGATGCACAGACAGGAAGCGCGGTGTGAGGAAGACAGCCTCCTCGTCCCCACGTCGCCCCCAAATCCAGATGCTCAGACCTATTGGCGAGTCTCTCTCATTAAACCGGGAACACTCCGGGGGCAGAGGTCAACTGGAGTTACTGGTGCTTGTCCAGGAATGCAGGGCCCAGGGCGTGACGTGGCGCCCAAATGGGCGCGGGTGGGCAGAGGGAGAAACCCTGGCTTTGTGGTCTGCATGCAACACCCCTGCGTCCCCCGGCACGGACATGCATCGTGCAGACCCCAGGCCGGGTCCGCATGGCCTGCGCGAGGCGAAGGGCAGGTGAAATCCAAGACACCCAGAGCAGGGGCACTTACAGTTGCTCAAGAGAGACAAGCCCCCTGAAGGCCTGCCGGTCAATCGCCTGGATCTCATTCTTGTACAGGTAGCTGCAACAAGAAACACGGGGTTAGCACGCGCCAGCCGGCCCTGGGGCGCAAGACTTCAGCCGGCGGCTGGAGACAGCATCCAAGGCCACGATCAACGGAACGTTTCCACCGTAGGGACGGCCCCTCCCAGGAGGCTCCCTGGTCTTTCGAAGGAAGACCTCTGACTAGAGACAGACAAGCACGCCTCCCGGAAACTCAGATTCCTGGAGGGCAGCTTACGAGAGTGTGCTTCACAGTTTGAAGAAAGTAAAATTTCCTGACAAACAAGTAAAATGCGCTGAAGGTGAGGTTCTGAGAGTGATCCAGTTTCAAGTGCGTGTGCTCCGCCGTGCCCAGCTCTTTAGGACCCACGGGCTGCCGCCGCCAGGCTCCCCTCTCCACGGGATCCCCAGGAGAGAATGCTAGAGCGGACTGCCATCTCCTCCTCCCGGACCTCTTCCTGACCCCGGGATGGAACCCCATCTCCTGCACTGGCAGGAAGGGTCTCTGCCACTGACTCACCCGAAAGCACTCTGACAGCGACCGGCAAAAATTCTGCTTTTAAAATGGACTTCACAGTGAAGCAGCCCAAGAAACAGCACCTGGAGTACCCTGGCTGCAAACACAATGAGGGAAGTTCATTTTCTTCAAAATAATGATGTCACGAACGAGGAGAGTAGACGGGACGTGCAGATGCACAGACAGGAAGCGCGGTGTGAGGAAGACAGCCTCCTCGTCCCCACGTCGCCCCCAAATCCAGATGCTCAGACCTATTGGCGAGTCTCTCTCATTAAACCGGGAACACTCCGGGGGCAGAGGTCAACTGGAGTTACTGGTGCTTGTCCAGGAATGCAGGGCCCAGGGCGTGACGTGGCGCCCAAATGGGCGCGGGTGGGCAGAGGGAGAAACCCTGGCTTTGTGGTCTGCATGCAACACCCCTGCGTCCCCCGGCACGGACATGCATCGTGCAGACCCCAGGCCGGGTCCGCATGGCCTGCGCGAGGCGAAGGGCAGGTGAAATCCAAGACACCCAGAGCAGGGGCACTTACAGTTGCTCAAGAGAGACAAGCCCCCTGAAGGCCTGCCGGTCAATCGCCTGGATCTCATTCTTGTACAGGTAGCTGCAACAAGAAACACGGGGTTAGCACGCGCCAGCCGGCCCTGGGGCGCAAGACTTCAGCCGGCGGCTGGAGACAGCATCCAAGGCCACGATCAACGGAACGTTTCCACCGTAGGGACGGCCCCTCCCAGGAGGCTCCCTGGTCTTTCGAAGGAAGACCTCTGACTAGAGACAGACAAGCACGCCTCCCGGAAACTCAGATTCCTGGAGGGCAGCTTACGAGAGTGTGCTTCACAGTTTGAAGAAAGTAAAATTTCCTGACAAACAAGTAAAATGCGCTGAAGGTGAGGTTCTGAGAGTGATCCAGTTTCAAGTGCGTGTGCTCCGCCGTGCCCAGCTCTTTAGGACCCACGGGCTGCCGCCGCCAGGCTCCCCTCTCCACGGGATCCCCAGGAGAGAATGCTAGAGCGGACTGCCATCTCCTCCTCCCGGACCTCTTCCTGACCCCGGGATGGAACCCCATCTCCTGCACTGGCAGGAAGGGTCTCTGCCACTGACTCACCCGGGAAGCCCACAGTTTCAAATGCCCAGAAATAATCCAGGGGCTGGAGATCACAAGGACTAACATCGTCTAGTCCTCGTCACCCAATCAAATCTATTCTTCTACAGCAGAACCAACCACGGCTTATCAAGAGAACTGTCCAACGGGCCGATACCTATTTCTGTAGGCTGCAGGCTAAGAGTGGTTCTCACGTCTCTAAATGACTGAAAATTTCAAAAGATGAATAACATTTGGTGACACGTGAAAATCATGAGTAATTCAAATCTTAGTGTCAAACATGCAGTGTGGCTGGTACCAAGCCACGCCTTCCCATGGACGGTCACCTGCGGCTGACGCTGTGCTCCCTGGGAACAGACCTGTGTGGCCCTCAGAGCCTCGGCTGTCCCAAGAGAGGCCTGCCAGCTACCGGAGGGACCCCTCGAGGAGGAAGCATCCGACTCCCCGCAGACCCGTGTGTGCGGGCTCTGCCCGCCTGCCCCGGACCTGAGAGCACGTCTCTGCCGCCCTGGGCGCGCCTCCACTGCCGACGCCAGCAGACAGACAGGCGGACCGAAGCCCACGCCTCCCCATGGCTCGGCTCGGGCAGGTCCTGCTCTGCACGCTGCCTGCTCACGGGCTGGCCTCTGCCTCCCCGGCTGGTCAGCAGCACCGCTCTGTCCCAGACCCCTAAGGCCACTTCCTTCACCCCCAGGACCTGCACCTTGCGGCACGGTGTCTGTGCGGGCCCGGTCCGGCAGGGCCCACTGCACGGCTTTCACCCCAGCGTGCCCCTCCTCTCCGCGCCAGCCTGCTGAGGCGACTTCACAAAGAACCGCACGCCTCGACACACACCAGCCAGAACTCCCCAGAAACAGAGGCCTGGCGCCGGCAACAGGGCGCGCAGGACTGACTTCTCCAGGCCGGGGCATCCTGGAATAAGGATGGACATTTCCCTGCCTCGGAGGTAAGACAGAGTGAATAGCGGTGCCTCAGAGCAGGGCCCCAACCTCTGGGCTCTGAGAGGGAGCTGATGTCACGAAAACAGAAATAAAGCACCCGACAGACGTGGTACACTCAAACCGTCCTCCCCTCCTCGGGCGCAGGATACACCGGTCCCTGGTGCTGGAACGGATGGGGACAGCTGCCCGTCCAGTCACTGAGGTTCCACAGACACATACGGAAACAGACACGGAGACACACGGAAAGCTCTGGAACAGGGCCCCACGTAAGGCGACTGCTGCCTGGGCGCGGGTTATCTGTCCTACGGCTACCCCAGGGCAGGGACGGGGGCCCCTGTGCCTGTTTCTTTAAAAGCAAAGCAAAAGCAAAGCAAAATATCAACACTGACATCAACTTGCATGAACTTCAAGACGACGAGAGTTAAAGAATACGAGCAGCAGCCGAACCAAACTAGAATGTAAACTCATGTGTAAACCAGTGCGTAGGAACGCACCCTGGCGGAGACATCAGGGCACGGTCTGTAAGACCTGGGCGTTGATCACAATCTGATAGCAAACCATACACCATTCTCTACTTCATCCAGAGTGAGCCCTGTGAATACGAGTTCTAGCTCAAGGGCTCAGTTCATCATCGGGAAATCCCTGGGCAGGGGAAGGTCTATTCCTCACCGGAAGTCACTGGGGTTCCCTCAGACAAGGAACACTCACGGACTAAATAGACACCAAGGATGAAACAATCAACTCCAGAAGATTCCTAAAACATTTCAACTGCACAGCCTCCTAGGTCAGTGCCTATCAGGATGGACCCTGGCGATGAGCCTGGGCAGTTCCCCTAAGGCCACTTCCTTCACCCCCAGGACCTGCACCTTGCGGCACGGTGTCTGTGCGGGCCCGGTCCGGCAGGGCCCACTGCACGGCTTTCACCCCAGCGTGCCCCTCCTCTCCGCGCCAGCCTGCTGAGGCGACTTCACAAAGAACCGCACGCCTCGACACACACCAGCCAGAACTCCCCAGAAACAGAGGCCTGGCGCCGGCAACAGGGCGCGCAGGACTGACTTCTCCAGGCCGGGGCATCCTGGAATAAGGATGGACATTTCCCTGCCTCGGAGGTAAGACAGAGTGAATAGCGGTGCCTCAGAGCAGGGCCCCAACCTCTGGGCTCTGAGAGGGAGCTGATGTCACGAAAACAGAAATAAAGCACCCGACAGGCGTGGTACACTCAAACCGTCCTCCCCTCCTCGGGCGCAGGATACACCGGTCCCTGGTGCTGGAACGGATGGGGACAGCTGCCCGTCCAGTCACTGAGGTTCCACAGACACATACGGAAACAGACACGGAGACACACGGAAAGCTCTGGAACAGGGCCCCACGTAAGGCGACTGCTGCCTGGGCGCGGGTTATCTGTCCTACGGCTACCCCAGGGCAGGGACGGGGGCCCCTGTGCCTGTTTCTTTAAAAGCAAAGCAAAAGCAAAGCAAAATATCAACACTGACATCAACTTGCATGAACTTCAAGACGACGAGAGTTAAAGAATACGAGCAGCAGCCGAACCAAACTAGAATGTAAACTCATGTGTAAACCAGTGCGTAGGAACGCACCCTGGCGGAGACATCAGGGCACGGTCTGTAAGACCTGGGCGTTGATCACAATCTGATAGCAAACCATACACCATTCTCTACTTCATCCAGAGTGAGCCCTGTGAATACGAGTTCTAGCTCAAGGGCTCAGTTCATCATCGGGAAATCCCTGGGCAGGGGAAGGTCTATTCCTCACCGGAAGTCACTGGGGTTCCCTCAGACAAGGAACACTCACGGACTAAATAGACACCAAGGATGAAACAATCAACTCCAGAAGATTCCTAAAACATTTCAACTGCACAGCCTCCTAGGTCAGTGCCTATCAGGATGGACCCTGGCGATGAGCCTGGGCAGTTAGGGGAGGAGGCCAGGGTCCCCAGCTGGGGAAAGGCGGGGGCCTGGACCCCTTCCAGCCACGGCTGCAGCCCTGTGCTGTGTCCGCCCCCGCCCTGGCCCAGCTCCTCCCGTTATTGCTGACCAGTGTGCAGGCCACGCTCAGTGACTGGGGACCCCGCCGTGGGCGTCTCAGGCATGTTCAGCCTGGGGCTGGGGAAAGCTGGCAGGCGGATGCCTGGAGAGAGATCCCGCCAACAGACAAAGTTTGAGAGTATTCTTTCTAAAAGTTATTTTCTTTTATTAATTTATTTTATTGTACGTTACAGAGTTCTGCTGTTTACTGCTACACGTAAACCCGATCAGTCATAGGTCTACCCCCGACCCCTCCCATCCGAACCTCCCTCTATCTCCCTTCCCTTCTAATAATTATCTTAAGTGAAAAATGGACTATTCCAAACTACTTAACAGGAAATACATTCACAGAGTAAATAATAAATTGCTCTTAAGTATTTAAACCAAAAAAAAAAAAAGTTTAAAAATTAGAAAAAAGAAAAAGACTAAGCTTGCACACACACTGTAAATACTGGCTGCCGGTTCACAGGTTCTGCCTCCAAGAAATCAAAGCTTCCTCTGGAGCTTACTCCAAAACCCAAACATAAGAAACTAGAGGAAAGCTGAAGAATTAACAGGAGGCCTTTCCCTCATTTTAAAAAGGAGCAACAAGGCTCAGTGCGAACCCTGTTCATGAAAACCTAACACATTGCCCCGAAGGCGATGGAGAGAATGCCGGCACTCCAAGGACCCCGTGGGGGGACCCGTGCTCCACAGAGCTCCGCCCCTCCCGCTCAGACCACCATCTCACGGGACCCCGCCGGGCCAGAGGCCCCGCTCACTGGAACGCCTCCTTCTGCCAGAGACACAGAGCCCTCACCGAAACGGCTCTGACGGAGCAGTTCCCTGAAGGCCCCAGACTGAGCGTGCTTCCCCAAAGCGCGCCGCACCCACTTCTGCTGGAACCAGCAGCGAGCTCGCGGTGCTCACAGTGAGGGCCTGTGGAGGGCCAGTAGGTCATCCTCTAGCCGCAAGACTGACTTGGCCAGCCAGTGTTTTCATGCTAATGAGCTCATTAATTCAAATCAATCCTTAAAACTAAAATGAGACTTAACTACCTAAAACAAGCGGTGAATCACCTGGTGGAAGACTGACATTCCAAAGGGACTGGCCACTTGCAGCCTCCCTCTCGCCGCCGCGGAAGACAAGGCCGAACCGCCCTGGAGCTCCGACCCACGTGTCGCCACTCACAGCGGCAGCCCAGCGGCTCAACAAGGGTCACCGTTCCCCGACAGTGATTTTCAGAAGTTACGGTTTTTAATTTTACCGAACCTATTTACTTAACGCTTAGCAGATGAACACTAGGAATGACACAAGGGAGCATTTGATACTGGTAAGAACTCATTCTAAGAATGCCAGCCACAATGCACTCACCTCCCAGAAACAAAACCTTATTTTCATATGAATGAATTTGCAATAATTCATAGCAATGCAGTTTAGCTCAATGATTAAATAGTCCAAATACAGACAACACACTGTAAATACTGGCTGCCGGTTCACAGGTTCTGCCTCCAAGAAATCAAAGCTTCCTCTGGAGCTTACTCCAAAACCCAAACATAAGAAACTAGAGGAAAGCTGAAGAATTAACAGGAGGCCTTTCCCTCATTTTAAAAAGGAGCAACAAGGCTCAGTGCGAACCCTGTTCATGAAAACCTAACACATTGCCCCGAAGGCGATGGAGAGAATGCCGGCACTCCAAGGACCCCGTGGGGGGACCCGTGCTCCACAGAGCTCCGCCCCTCCCGCTCAGACCACCATCTCACGGGACCCCGCCGGGCCAGAGGCCCCGCTCACTGGAACGCCTCCTTCTGCCAGAGACACAGAGCCCTCACCGAAACGGCTCTGACGGAGCAGTTCCCTGAAGGCCCCAGACTGAGCGTGCTTCCCCAAAGCGCGCCGCACCCACTTCTGCTGGAACCAGCAGCGAGCTCGCGGTGCTCACAGTGAGGGCCTGTGGAGGGCCAGTAGGTCATCCTCTAGCCGCAAGACTGACTTGGCCAGCCAGTGTTTTCATGCTAATGAGCTCATTAATTCAAATCAATCCTTAAAACTAAAATGAGACTTAACTACCTAAAACAAGCGGTGAATCACCTGGTGGAAGACTGACATTCCAAAGGGACTGGCCACTTGCAGCCTCCCTCTCGCCGCCGCGGAAGACAAGGCCGAACCGCCCTGGAGCTCCGACCCACGTGTCGCCACTCACAGCGGCAGCCCAGCGGCTCAACAAGGGTCACCGTTCCCCGACAGTGATTTTCAGAAGTTACGGTTTTTAATTTTACCGAACCTATTTACTTAACGCTTAGCAGATGAACACTAGGAATGACACAAGGGAGCATTTGATACTGGTAAGAACTCATTCTAAGAATGCCAGCCACAATGCACTCACCTCCCAGAAACAAAACCTTATTTTCATATGAATGAATTTGCAATAATTCATAGCAATGCAGTTTAGCTCAATGATTAAATAGTCCAAATACAGACAACAGACTCTCATGTAGAAAACCTGCCAGGACTTACAGGTATTTCAGATTCTCCAAGTCTTCAAACGACCCCGCAGGGACACTCTTGATCTGATTGTTGTTGAGGAGCCTGTAAAGGAAGGTTCATTGAGACACTCAGAGACAGCAATCCTGCCGGACTGTGCTAGGAAGGTCCTTCCTGCCGCCCTGGAGAAGGCACACAGTGATGAAGCCAGACCTCAGTCCTGATTCCCTAAATGCAAATCCTCGCCCTGGCCCAGCTCCTCCCGTTACTGCTGACCAGTGTGCAGGCCACGCTCGGTGACTGGGGAGCAGCAGCGCGGGTGCTGGACGGCAATGTGTCCACACCCGCACGCGCCCCGCAGCCCGGCGACCCCGGAGGGGGGCTCCTCCTGCAGAGGCAGCCGTCCTCTCCCGTCTCGTCCACTCTCCCCTCCGGCCAGCTGGGAGGCCCCCGTGGAGGCGCAGGGGACCCTCAGGGGGCTCTCTCGCCAGGGAGCCCTCCTTCTCACAGGGAGGGGTAGGGTGCCTTGCCACAGGCGGCCCCCCCAGGCTCACAGCGCCGCCAGGCTGGGCACCCTGCCCGCAGAGACCAGGCACCGCCTGGGGCAGAACAGCCAGCAGCAGCCTCCCACGGCGTCCACCGCGACCCACGGCGGCCCGGAGTCAGGCCCGTCCCTCTGCCCGCCCCGGGGGTCTGAACACCAGACACAACTGGACGGCACCTCAACCCCGCCGGGGTCCGCAGGAGCTCAGAGGGAGGGCCGTGCCCGTGAGCTCGCCCTGGGAGCCGGGACCAGCACAGGCCTGGGTCGCACCCAGATGACGGGCAGGTTTGTGTACGTCGGACCAGCCGCCAAGCCTGGGCCCACGGCCCAGCAGCTCAGCATGCAGACCCCCCAGCAGGCTCCGCGGCCGCCTCTCAGCCGCAGCGACCCTCCACGGGCGACGGGAGACCCCAGCGTTCGGGATCTGCCCACTGCGGAGAGGGGTGATGGTTTTTGTTTCCTTTCTACCAGTTCCCAGAACAATGTTTGGACTTACAATGTGTTCAAGTTTCTCAGCCCCTTGAAGGCCCCGGGCTGGATCTCTCTGATTCTGTTAAAGCGAAGATCCCTGTGGAGAGACGAGAAATGCAATTTACAGAGAGAAATCTGCCATCATCACCAGTTCTCTGTCATCTTTAAATATTCAGTTTACAAACAGCGATAAGGCATTTAAGAAACTCAACCTCCCAATTCATTCCTTGGCTGAATCAGCTCTGGGCCAAGGCTGATAAATATTTGTCTAAACAACAGCCGGACCTGCTCACAGAACAGTCTGTCTAAACAGTAACTACAGGGAGACGTTCTGGCGTTCAGTGCTTCAGTCCCGTCTGACTCTGCCACCCCGTGCACGGCTGCACCCAGGCTTCCCTCTCTTTCACTGTCTCCCGGAATTTGCTCAAACTCAAGTCCACCGAGTCAGTAACGCTATCAAGCCACCTGACCCTCTGCAGCCCTCTTCGCCTCCTGCCCTCAGTCTTTCGGGCATAAGACTCTTTTCCAGTGAGTTGTCTCTTTGCCTCAGGTGGCCAAAATCTTAGAGCGTTGGCTTCAGCATCAGTCCTTCCAGTGAATATTCAGCGCTGACTTCCCTCAGGATTGGCGGGTTTGATCTGCTTGCTGTCCAAGGGACTCTCAAGAGTCTTCCCAGCACCAGTTCTCAAGCAACGGTTTTTCGGCATTCAAACTTCTTTATGGTCCAGCTCCCGCATCTGTACATGACTGCTGGAAAAACCAAGTTTTGATTATACTGACCTTTGCAAAGTGATGTCTCTGCTTTTTAATACGTTGTCTAGGTTTATCATAGGTTTCCTTCCAAGGAGCAAGTGTCTTTTAAAAATTTTGTGGCTGCAGTCACCATCCGCACTGATTTTAGAGCCTGAGAAAATAGTCTGTCACTGTTTCCACTTCTTCCTTTGTATTTGCCATGAAGTGATGGGGCTGGATGCCATGATCTTAGTTTTTTGAATGTTGAGTTTTAAGCCAGCTGTTTCACTCTCCTATTTCACCTTCATCAAGAGGTTCTTTAGTCCCTGTTCACTTCTTGCCATTAGGGTAGTATTATCTGCATATCTGAGACTGTTGGTATTTCTCCCAGCAATCTTGATTCCAGCTTGCCAGTCACCCGGCCAGGCATTTTGCATGATGTACTCTGCATACAAGCTAAATAAACAGGGGGACAAACTAAAGCCTTGTTGTACTCCTATCCCTATTCTGAGCCAGTCTTTTGTTTTATAAAAGGTTCTAACTGTTGTTTCTTGACCTGCAGGTTTCTCGGGAAGCAGGTAAGGTGGCCTAGTCTTCTCACCTCTTTAAGAATTTTCCACAGTTTTCTATGATGCACATAGTCAAAGGCTTTGGCATAGTCAAGGAAGCAGAAGCAGATGTTTTTCTGGAATTCTCTTGCTTTCTATATGATACAACGAATGCTAGCAATTTAATCTCCGGTTCCTCTGCTTTTTCCAAACCCAGCTGATGCATCCGGCAGTTCTCAGTCCATGCACTGCGGAAGCCCAGCCTGAAGGATTTCATTTTAATTTATGTATTTTTAACTGAAGGGTAAGTGCTTTATAGTATTCTGCTGGTTTCTGCCATACATGAGGATGCACCAGCCACAGTTAGCCTGAGGGATGCTGACCGCCGTCCTGCCGGCGCGTGAACGAGCGCAGCTGTACGGTGCTCTGGCCGCTCTTCGGCTCGGCCTTTCTTTACGACGGGAATGAAGACTGACTTTCCCCAGTCCCGTGGCGACCGCTGAGTTTTCCAAGTTCGCTGGTGTATTGAGTGCAGCACTTTAACAGCCTCATCTTTTAGGATCTTAAATAGCTCAGCTGGAGCGATAAGCAGTCCCTTTCCACCCATCGACCCAAGCCTACTGCCCCAGGTGAAGCCCCGGTCTCAGAGGTAAGACAACGGAAAGGATTCAAGGGGACTAGAGAAGGGAGTTGCCCAAGGGCAGTGCAAAGACATCGGGTTCCTCCTATAACTTCTGAGCTAGAACTCGTTCCTCCTGGAAGGAGTCCAGCCTCAACACTCACAACCACCAAGTTCACTCAGCGAGTGGGCTGGGAAACAAGGCCATTTCACGGGTGCATCTTAGCACCTGAGAGACCAGAGCCCGAGGCAGGAGCTGGCCCAGCAGCGGGAGGCCTGGAGAAGAGGAGCGGGCAGGGGCCAGGGCCTGAGCCCCGAGAGACGGTCAGCAGGTCTGCTGGGCTGCCCCTTCCCACCCTTCTCCAGCGTGAATTAAAAATCTATCAATTGAACAAAAATGAAAGTCCCTGAAAATTAGACACAAAGGTCCCTTTCTTTACCAAAGAGCCTTAGAAAAATTAAAATTCCTTACTCTCTGGTCTAACCCCTTCCATCACAGTCCAGCAGGGATTATTACGATCTGGACTGTGTCTCCCCAGGATTCACATGCTGACGCCAGACTCGAGGGCCTTACCCGTGACCTTGCTTGGAGAAGGCATCCTTACAGAGGTCACCGAGTCAGAGTGAGGTCACTGGCGTGGCCTTCCTCCAAGACAGCTGCTGTCCTTGCAGATAGGCACGGGGGAGGGCCAAGGGGCGAGGCCGACCTCCAGTTCTGGGGTGACTGGGGCCTCCCCATGGCCGCAGGAAGAACCTGCCTTGACCGTGGACGTCCCCTCTGGGATTGTGGGAGAAGACTGCACACACCCCCGCTCTTTCCCACTAGTTTTTTTGTTGTGTTAAGACGGCCATAGGGACTCACATGGGGTTCTGGGGCAGCGTGGGCCCAGGTCCGGAATGGACCGCTCTTCTATGATACTGACTGAGCTCTTTCTGTGCCCATAATTTTTTTGGGAATGTGATCTTTTTGAGCCCATTCAATAGCTGTAATTGATTACAGAACGGATTCTCGTCCATGGTGGGGAGGGGCTTCTCCCAAAGTGTCTGAATCACTAAAACCACGTACGGCCACATCGGGGCAGCGAGCGACACGCGCGTCCATGTCGGGGCGGCGGGCGACATGTGCTGCCTTCGGGTACCTGGGTCCTCACTTTGGGGCAGGTTCTCGGGACTCAGGCCCCGCGGTCGGAGCCTGAACCTCACTCTGCCTCAGTCTCCGTAACAGGCTCCTGTCACCCTCCAACATGCGCTCCAGGACCCCCTCCCCCGCACAGACAGCTTGTGTTTTAATAAACAGAAACTGACAGTCACATTCAGATCAGCACAAGCGGCTCCCATGGGGAGGAGCTGGCGGGTTGAGGGCAGGAGCACCTCCCCGGGACCCTAACCTTCGCCGGTTCTTGCTTTCTTCTCGACTCGGGGGCGGAGGTGGCTCCTGGCGCTGTCCACCAGAAGCTTAACTTGATCCTTCACACCGTGCGCCGGGCCCTGATCCCAGCGCACCTCCAGCCCAGCCCTCGTACACAAGCACGGCCCCTCCTCGTTCTCCTCCGCCAGCACTCGACCAGACCCAGCTCTTCCAGTCCAAGCTCCGACAGCACGGCCAAGTCTACAGGCCCGACCTGGAACGGGCCGGGCCCAGGACGACTCAGCCCAGCACTCCTGGACGCCTCGCAGCCACAGCCCCTGACATCCAGGCCACGTGCAGCCCGCACTGAGGGCGGATGCGGTCCCCTGGCCGGGGCTGCTGTCCGCAGCCTCCAGACTGGGGGGCAGGGGACTCCCCGGAGCCCAGGGGCAGGACAGCATGCGAGCAGAGGATCAACGCGGCAGGTGTTCGCTCTGAGCACAGGTCCAGCAACGGCTCCACGCGGTGCTCCCCTGGCCCTGCACACAGCGGCAGGACTTGTCCAGGAAGCAGTTCCATGTGTCCCTCCAAGCACAGCCTTGCAGCCCCCGACGCCTCGCTGGGCCTGATGTGGACCAGTGACGCGCTCATCCCCCGTGCAGGACTGCGTCACTGACGGGCGTAGTGGGCACCCACTCCTCGTCTGCACCCAAATCACTGAAATTTAAACGCACAAAGGAAAGTCCCTCGTGGCCAGCGTGGGGACTCTGGCTCTCACTGTCCCTGGGGGAGCGAAGACCCCACAAGCCTCACGGCACAGGCCCCCCCAAATTCCACCAGGCAAAACAAACGAACCAACATAAAGAAAACTGCAGGTCAGCAAAGTAAACAGCAGCGTGTGAAGAGCATGTGCGCCTGGTCAGAGGCCGGGGCGGGCGGTGCAGGGCCCAGGTGCTCTGGACAGCGGGCACGGACGGAAGCGCCACTGCGCCCGGCGCGGGGGCAGCCCTGCTCTGGAGCGGGTGGCTGGCCGCGCCGTCACCATGGGGGCCGGGCGCTCACAGACACCGGATGGTCCAGTGTCCACTCTAACACAGCCAGCCGGTCCTCCCGCGTGCCCGGGACACGCCCGTCAGCCACACACCTGGCGAGAACCCTTCGCTTTCAGGAACGGCGCCATCAGGGACCAGGGGGTGCCGGCTGCCCAGGCTCTGCCCTTGTCCTTCCTGCTGAGGCGCCGGGTGACCACGGCCAGCCCGAAGGCGACGGGCTCAGAGAGTCACAGAGGTCAGCGGGCGTCCAGCCGTCGCAGCAGAAGGCCAGGCTGCTGGGTCTGCTCTTTCCTCCCACGGCCGGGTGGACGTTTGTAAAACACAGAAAGCCTTGTCTGGTGCGGCAGCAATGTCCGCTCGCTGGGAAAGCTCCTGGATTGACGGTGGCGGTGCTGCCCGTGCAGGGTCAGCTGTGTGGACCGTGGGTGACGCCAGGGCACGGGAGGACACGCAGGCCCTCCCACGCGGCACCCTCGGGGCACAGGGGGGTGGGCCCGGTGGGTCTGACCTCCAGGGCTGGCGCTTCTCTGGGGGGCAGGCGCTGGAGTCTCTGCCGACGGCCCCCTCGAGGACTTACCGCTGAGGCCCCCGCAGGACGGGCAACGTGCAGGTGCCCGAGGGAACCACAGCGAGGCCTTCGTTCCCCAGGAAGAGCCCCAGTTCTCCCGCTGCATCCGCTCTTCATCCAGAGCCTCAGGTCCCAGACAAAGGCCACAGGGATGGAGGCAGGACCCGCAGGCGGGGACACGACTTGTCAAGAACTTTGATTTGGTCGCCCCTCTCCAGAATTTAGGCTGAGGAAACAGGGGTCCCCTCTTAGGTCACAGGCACAGAACCTGCTCTGGGAGGGAAGGGGGCTCCCTCAGTCCTACTGATGGATGGACAGCCCCCGGAGGGACCCAGGGTGCCCCTAAGCCGCCGCGGTCTCCCGGCCAGTGGGTCCTCCTGCGCAGCCCCCGCCCACTCCTGAGGGCTCGAGGCTAGCACGGGGCTTGGCGGTCTGAGGAGGGGGCGGCACCTTCACACACGGAGAGGGACATCCCCCTCGGGCAGAGGAGCCCCAGCTCTGCTGGGCCCACCACCCGCTGCCCCAGCTCGGCATCCTGAGGGCGGGACCTGAAACTGCTCAACTCCTGAGAAACTTTCTGGTCAGTTCCACAAAGTCTGATTCATGAATCTATGAATAAACATCTATGAATGAATATCTATGAATAAAAAGTAAAGAGGAAGGCAAAAAGCCACGGTTTTCTCCTGACAGAGAATTCAACACACAGAGAGAACTGTTCAAAGCACAAGACAGAAAATTACTTCAAAAGAAAACTGGCTCTGGGAAATAAACCAAGCTATTGACTCATTCACAGGAAAGACATATGTAAACGTGCTTATTCTGGTTTTGGTCTTAGCCTCGTGCAGCTGAAAAGAGCAGCCAGGAAGAGCCGAGGATGCCTCGGCAAACGGGAGGGAGCGGAGAGCTCCCGGCTCGGCTCGGGGAGGGCCCCGTCTCCACCTGCCGACCTACGAGGGACAGGGGCAGCCAACGCGTCTGTCACCCCGAAAACGCCGCTGATCCCGAGAACCCAGGGCCGTTCTGGAGCCGGGGCCCTGGGCACAGCCGTCAGCAGCAGCGAGAGCCCGAGCGCGCGGACGCCCCAGCCTCGCAGCCTCCGGCCCCCGCGCCAGCAGGGAGGACGCGGTCCATCTCTGGGCTCAGCCATCGAACTTGCCTCTGCTCTTGGACCACCGGGTCGTTTGTTACGAATCTCCTTGGTGTCTCCGTCGCCAGTGAGCACGCGAGGGGCCCACCCAGCCCAGACTGTGCTCCCCGCACCCCAGGACCCGGGAGGCGGGGAGGCCGAGGAGGGGGCGCACCTGCCGTGCTCAGGAGCCGACCACGCAGGCCTGGGCAGAGCCTGCCTCCTCCTGGCAGAGCAGGAACCCCTGCAGCCCCTTCCAGAACCCATGCCACGCTCTTCTAGGGGCAGGCCGCCCCGGACAGGTGTGCCTGGCTGTCCCGAGAGGCCAGGCAGACAGATGCTCGGGCGGAGGCCCACGTGGTCTCCCCAGGGGCCCCTCCACTCCGCTGTCCACCAGAGGCCGAGGGGGACACCAAAGCGAGGGGCCCTCTGGTGCGGCACACTGCGTCCACACGGTGAGGTTCCAAACTGCGACACTGTGAAGCATCACTCCTCTGAGTGCTTTCAACCAGTAAGAGAAAGTGTCCGAAGGCTTCCCTGGTGACTCGGGGGGAAGGGTCCCCCTCCACACGCAGAGGACACGAGTTCCGTCCCTGGTCCGGGAAGATCCCACCTGCCGCGTGGAAGCCGCGTCCAGACGCCACAGCCACCGCGCCACCGCCCTGCGCTCCAGGCCCCGGAGCCGCAAGCACTGAAGCCCACGCGCCCTGGAGACCGGCTTCGCAACAGAAGACGCCATCGCGACGAGAAGCCCACACACGCAACCAGAGAGCCCTCGTGCAGCTGAAAAGAGCAGCCAGGAAGAGCCGAGGATGCCTCGGCAAACGGGAGGGAGCGGAGAGCTCCCGGCTCGGCTCGGGGAGGGCCCCGTCTCCACCTGCCGACCTACGAGGGACAGGGGCAGCCAACGCGTCTGTCACCCCGAAAACGCCGCTGATCCCGAGAACCCAGGGCCGTTCTGGAGCCGGGGCCCTGGGCACAGCCGTCAGCAGCAGCGAGAGCCCGAGCGCGCGGACGCCCCAGCCTCGCAGCCTCCGGCCCCCGCGCCAGCAGGGAGGACGCGGTCCATCTCTGGGCTCAGCCATCGAACTTGCCTCTGCTCTTGGACCACCGGGTCGTTTGTTACGAATCTCCTTGGTGTCTCCGTCGCCAGTGAGCACGCGAGGGGCCCACCCAGCCCAGACTGTGCTCCCCGCACCCCAGGACCCGGGAGGCGGGGAGGCCGAGGAGGGGGCGCACCTGCCGTGCTCAGGAGCCGACCACGCAGGCCTGGGCAGAGCCTGCCTCCTCCTGGCAGAGCAGGAACCCCTGCAGCCCCTTCCAGAACCCATGCCACGCTCTTCTAGGGGCAGGCCGCCCCGGACAGGTGTGCCTGGCTGTCCCGAGAGGCCAGGCAGACAGATGCTCGGGCGGAGGCCCACGTGGTCTCCCCAGGGGCCCCTCCACTCCGCTGTCCACCAGAGGCCGAGGGGGACACCAAAGCGAGGGGCCCTCTGGTGCGGCACACTGCGTCCACACGGTGAGGTTCCAAACTGCGACACTGTGAAGCATCACTCCTCTGAGTGCTTTCAACCAGTAAGAGAAAGTGTCCGAAGGCTTCCCTGGTGACTCGGGGGGAAGGGTCCCCCTCCACACGCAGAGGACACGAGTTCCGTCCCTGGTCCGGGAAGATCCCACCTGCCGCGTGGAAGCCGCGTCCAGACGCCACAGCCACCGCGCCACCGCCCTGCGCTCCAGGCCCCGGAGCCGCAAGCACTGAAGCCCACGCGCCCTGGAGACCGGCTTCGCAACAGAAGACGCCATCGCGACGAGAAGCCCACACACGCAACCAGAGAGCCCCTCCGCTCGCCGAAACTAGGGACCCAGCACAGCCAAAAATAAGTCAATAAATTTACTTTAAAAACACACACACACACATACAATGCAAGGTTCACAGGACAGTAAAACAGGGGCTGCCGCTGCCAGCTGGGGCAGTGGGTGCGGAGGAGGGCACGGCGACGAGGGGTCTGCCCACCGGCCCAGAGACGGCCGGTCCCCGGGCCTCAGGGCCAGAGGCGCGTTCTGGGTCTCGGGCAGACTTGCGCCTCCCACCCCCAGCCCCCACAGCCTTACAGAGGAACACCCCGCATCCACTAGTTCACGCTCCTGTCCTTGGGAAATGCCCCAGCTTCTCCCACCTCTACAAGACAGGAAACCAGTCTCTGCCCTGCTTTCCAGACCAAAAGATGGCCAGAGCCATCTACCAAAGAGCCGCCCGAGGCCACGCCATTGTGCACCACGTTCCCAGCAGCCCCCAGCCCCGGCCCAAGCAGGGGCAAGCCGAGGGCGGCAAGTCCTCAGGGGAAAGAGCCCCCTCTCCCGAGCACACGCGGGGCCAGAGCAGCTGCCTGGATGAGGGCGAGACCCAGGCTGTCCAGCTCAGCCCGTCAGTGAAAACCCAGCGGCCCGACATCCTCCTAATTAGAAACAGCCCAGCAAGCAGCGCACCCGGGCTGGTTCCCAGCAGGACTGTGCCAGCTCGGCCCAGGCGTGGGAAACGGCCCTGCGCGCTGGCCGGGGGACGGTCCTCCCGCTGCAGAAACAGAGCAGATGTGCGGGCGCGGCGTCTCCTCGCAGGAAGAATGCGTCCTGGCACACCAGAGGGTCTCAGGCTTCCCGCTCCAGCCTGTGGAAGCCCAAGGGGCTGGACACTGGACACTGATCTTGTGCTGAGCACCCAAGGGGCCCCTGAAAGCCCCTGTCCAAGCCTCGCGTGGGAAACAGGAGGAATCCGTGTACATGTGTGTCCGTGGACACACCTCCTCCGTGCCTGGGTGCTGGACAGCTGCGCTGAGTGGGTCTCTCCGTGTCCTAGTCTCGCAGCAGGTGGGGACGCTGCCCAGGGGAAGCACCAGGCAGGCCCGGGTTCAAATCCCTTCTCTGCTCTCCCCTGGCTGTGCAATCCCAGACGAACGCCTTGACCTCTCTGATCTTCAGTTTGCTCATCAACAGAGTAAAGGGACAATGTCTGCACCTCTCCTGTAAGAGTGAGACGGACAAAGTTGGCACCTGGCTGGTTACAGGACCAGAGTGGCCGTGGGGCAGGTGGCGGTGGCCAGCACAGGTCACAGAAGGATGCCCTCAGAGAGGGACCGGACACCCCTGCTGGCATGCGTGGTGAGCCTTCATTTCACACGCAGAGGAGAGGCTCAGGAAAGGGAGCAAACCGACCTGAAACCACATGGCCCAGCCAGGCGGCCAAGGCAGGCAGCAGGCCTCGTTCTCCAAGTTGACCGCGTGTCCCCAAGACCCTGCTTCCCGGCCCAGTTGGCCAGCCCCTGCCAGTGTGGGCTGAAGACGTGTGTGTGTGTGTGTGGAGAGACTGAGACTGACCACAGTTAAAGGGAAACGTCATGGGGAGAGCCCAGCAGGCCCACAGTCTGTGGGCGGGCCGGCGGCTGGACGCCTGGGGAAGGCCAGCTGTCTCCCTCCAGGGCCAGCCTGCCTGGTGTTCTTCCCCGAAGCCCTTCGGCGGACAGGATGAAGCCCCCCTGCGCTGTGAAGGGCACTCTGCTTCAAAGGTACTGATTTACACACCCATCTCCTCCAAAAGCACGTCCAGACTCTATCCAGAGTAACACCTGACCAAGGACCGGGGAGCTGAGTCCCGCCAAGCGGACACACGCCGCTCACCGCAGGGGACCGGGCGCACTGAGGCGCAGCCCACTCGTCACAGCAAACACTACCGTTTAGACAAGTGAGCGGTGGAGGCTGTCTTACAGAGACAGGCAGGCTTGCCTCTGAGTTCAGCAGAGTGAACGAATAGTCATGTTACATCCCACGGGGCGCACCCAAGGCGCCGCCGACCGGTACCGGACCGTCACAGCCCCGCACGGGCCACGTCCGGGGAGTGCATTTCTGGCTCTACCACACGGGCTGGTGTTTGTCTGCTGCTGCAGTGAACACCACGGCGGAAACCCACCATCAACAGGCACCCTCCACCCAGGAGGCTGCGGGAGCGTCCCGCCCAGGGGCTTCTCGCGCACAGGACCTGAGTTTTCAGGAGACAAGACGCGCAGCCCAAGTCAGTTACTGGAGCAGAGCACCCTGCAGGGTGCAGAGTCGTTCCATCAACCAGGAAACCTCAAAGGACAGAAGACGTGGGAGGCCGATGAGAAACCCACAGGGGCTTAGAACGATGGCTCTGAAGTTAGCCGTCAGGAACGGCTCTGGGAGATGCGACACAGACTAGAGCCTTGTAACAGGAGCAACGGCCAGCCTCAGCCGTTGAAGTGGTCCCTCCTGGAACGTCCTCTGCAGTCTCACTAAGGGGAGCCCCTCTGCCAGGCTCTCCTTGGAGGGGACGCCGGCTTAGTCTTGCCCATGACGGCTGTTCAGACGTCCTGCGGCCTCACAGTCCTCAGGGAGAAATCGAGAGGCCTGAGCTCAGTGCCAACTGCGTGCAGTCAGCCAGGTCGCCTCAGCACCCAGGATCCTTGAAAGAACTGAGAAGACAATCACTCAGATCATTTTCTGTTGGGCTTCCTTCTCCTGTGACCCAAGTGAGCAAGACTGTTGGACATCAAGCTCTGACAAAGCACAGACAAATGGGAAGAGGGCTTCTCTAAGCCTAAGGAATGAGAAAGCCCTTTCCCGGGCGGACAGGATGAAGCCCCCCTGCGCTGTGAAGGGCACTCTGCTTCAAAGGTACTGATTTACACACCCATCTCCTCCAAAAGCACGTCCAGACTCTATCCAGAGTAACACCTGACCAAGGACCGGGGAGCTGAGTCCCGCCAAGCGGACACACGCCGCTCACCGCAGGGGACCGGGCGCACTGAGGCGCAGCCCACTCGTCACAGCAAACACTACCGTTTAGACAAGTGAGCGGTGGAGGCTGTCTTACAGAGACAGGCAGGCTTGCCTCTGAGTTCAGCAGAGTGAACGAATAGTCATGTTACATCCCACGGGGCGCACCCAAGGCGCCGCCGACCGGTACCGGACCGTCACAGCCCCGCACGGGCCACGTCCGGGGAGTGCATTTCTGGCTCTACCACACGGGCTGGTGTTTGTCTGCTGCTGCAGCGAACACCACGGCGGAAACCCACCATCAACAGGCACCCTCCACCCAGGAGGCTGCGGGAGCGTCCCGCCCAGGGGCTTCTCGCGCACAGGACCTGAGTTTTCAGGAGACAAGACGCGCAGCCCAAGTCAGTTACTGGAGCAGAGCACCCTGCAGGGTGCAGAGTCGTTCCATCAACCAGGAAACCTCAAAGGACAGAAGACGTGGGAGGCCGATGAGAAACCCACAGGGGCTTAGAACGATGGCTCTGAAGTTAGCCGTCAGGAACGGCTCTGGGAGATGCGACACAGACTAGAGCCTTGTAACAGGAGCAACGGCCAGCCTCAGCCGTTGAAGTGGTCCCTCCTGGAACGTCCTCTGCAGTCTCACTAAGGGGAGCCCCTCTGCCAGGCTCTCCTTGGAGGGGACGCCGGCTTAGTCTTGCCCATGACGGCTGTTCAGACGTCCTGCGGCCTCACAGTCCTCAGGGAGAAATCGAGAGGCCTGAGCTCAGTGCCAACTGCGTGCAGTCAGCCAGGTCGCCTCAGCACCCAGGATCCTTGAAAGAACTGAGAAGACAATCACTCAGATCATTTTCTGTTGGGCTTCCTTCTCCTGTGACCCAAGTGAGCAAGACTGTTGGACATCAAGCTCTGACAAATCACAGACAAATGGGAAGAGGGCTTCTCTAAGCCTAAGGAATGAGAAAGTTGGATTCTAGAGTCAATGCATCCAAGCTTATGAGGGAAGAGGCCTGGATCTGAGAGAGCTCTTTCCAGGCCGTCTCTTTTCTGTAACCTTCCCCTGGGCTCCCAATCCCACCCCTGAGCTGCGGGGAGTGGGGGCGAAGAGGGCGAGGGTCAGGGACAGGTCCTCCTCGGGACAGAGGAGCCATGCCCGCACCATGGAGTGTGCCTCGTGGCAGTGGGGTCGACGCAGCTCCTCACTTGTGCTGATACCAAGGACACCAGAATGAGGGGGCTGGGTGGAGGGACAAACAGACAGGCGGATGGATGGGTGGGTGGACAGACAGAAGAGCAGATGGATGAATGGATGACTAAAGGACAGATGCTTGGACGGATGGACGGATGGATGGAGGGTTCGGTGAGTGCATGGGTAGTTAGGTAAGGACAGGTGCATGCATGGGGAACGGACAGACAGATAGAAGGGCAGACGGATGGATGGATGGATGGATGTGGGTCAAAGGGTAGGAGACACACAGGTGGAAGGGTGGACACTTGGGTGACACAGGCCCTGTCCTAAGAAAACTACACAATAGAACAACAAGCCCAAGAAAACAAACATTCAGGATTAATATTTGGCCACTTGTTGCCATGCCAATACAAACATCCTACATGTCTGAATAAGTAACAATGATGACTAACTGCATTCACTTTAATTGCTATTTTTAAAAGTTAAAGTGCTGCTCAGCTGGGTTTTTGGAAATACTGTTTCACTGCAGGAAGTGACAGCCTAATCCGGGCTCTTCCCCTAAAGGAAGCTGTGACCAGGAGGAGAAGCGTAAATTCACAAGCGCGGCAGGAAAGGCCGCCTGCTCACACCAGAGCTGCGCGGGAGTGGCACGTGGCAACGCGGGGAGGACCCGGAGCGAGGGCTTGCTGGTCCCGGGACTGTGAGGGGCCCCTTCTGGGTGCCGCCTCACGAGGGGATCGTAGGTGTTTCTGAAGCATTCGGGTCTGGCGGCCAGAGAGAACTGCCCGTCTAAAATGCACTGAAAACTGGCCTCCCAGTATCTGTCTGCATGGAATGCATCTACTGCAGTTGAAGCCGGTCCAACAACAGAGCAGCCTGGCCTCGGAGCCCCAGCGCCCGGCTCCCTGCTGCTTCTCCGCCCCCTCCCTCGCATTCCCAGGCACAGTCACCTTCACCGCAGCCAGGACAGTGAACCCAGATGTGACCATAACAATGGCTGCCCAGCAGAGCCTGACGTGCAGGCCGTGTTAGGAGATGCATATGGATCCCTTCTCCACGCCCAGGACAGCCCTGCAGATGGGACACCGGGTTTCGGGAGGTGGGAACCCGGCCATCGGGAAGGAGCACGGGGAAAGCCAGGGGCCAGCGCCCGCAGGGGCTGACCGCGCAGCACAGCCCGGCCCCGCAGGGCCACGTCAGGCACGGCAGCCCAGCGAGGCCAGCTCGCCTTTCCCGTCGGGGGCGGGCATCCCCCAAGCTCCGCCTCCGTCATGAACACTGTGGCTTTCACAGGACCCCTCTCCCGGCCCAGGAGACCAACCAGAGAGAGCCCTGTCCACTTCCACACCCCTGCACCTGCCCTGCGATCCCTCCACACCAGAGATTCCTGCTGGCACGTCTCGAATGATAATTAAATTTAGTGACTTTGAACCTGATGGCATCTCAAAGGCAAGATACTGTCTCCCCTGAGAGGATCAGGTAGAGACGGCAAGAGTGCGGCTACACTGGCTGTTCCTAACCCACCACGCAACCACGGCGCCCCGACTGCCAGGACGGTCTGGAGGCGCAGGAGGCACCTGGCCGGGCAGACGGCTCGCGAGTCCCTGCCACGTCCCTGGGCCCTGGGGTCGCGGTGTCTCCACCTGGAGGACAGCGTGGGGCTCCGCTGTCTCCGGACTCCAGGCTTGAGAGTGCTCCCACTTGGGAAGCCCACCCGTGGCCCCCGATCAGCCTCGGGCTATCTCTGCCGTGACAGAGCGGGAGCAGAGACGACAACCGTGGGAGCTGGTGGCAGAACGTTGCTTGCATTTCGGAGGCCTTTGCTGGTGACGCTGCCTGTTGCCCCAGTCACGGTGCTGGAGCGCCTCTGGTCGCGGGAAAACACATGTGGGGATCTGCTTTCCCAGGACGAGCTGAGAGTTCTGCCTCGCGCTCCGTGCTGATGAGTCAACAGCAGAGGTTAAGCAGGCGTCTGTAAACGGAAGCTCACAACTGTGGGCAGCCTGAGGGCGGTGCTGCGGCCAGTGCCTGGCTGGACCTTAGCCCTGCATCTCCCAGAGCGCCTTCCCCGGCCACAAGCTCGAGGTCCCCAGCAACTTCACAGAATACAGTTCTGTGGAGAACGAGGACCGACCTTAAGCTCTCCCAGCTCCTTCCACCGCAGGTCTCGGGGCCCTAAGGTGACCGACGGCCCAGCAGGAACGGCCAGCCTCGGGGCAGACGCCTCAGACCCCACGGGAAACGGGCCACAGGCAGGGGCAGCCGGAACCCCACCGAAGACAGGACGTCAGGGAGCCCGGCGAAGGGCACAGTTCCCAGGACGCGCTGAGATCAAAGCCTCGGGAGAGAGAATCGTGGCGTGGTCGCCAGGGCGCGGGTGAGGAGCCGCGGGCACAGCCTCCCGGCCGGGCGCCAGGGGCACCCTGGGCGCCGCACGTCCTCCTCCGTCCACAGAGGCGCTCTGGGCCTGGTGTGGGTTCACGGGCTCAAAGGCAAGAGAGGACCGGGTGGCGACGGCAGGAGTCCGGCTACACCGGCTGTTCCTGATCCACCCCACGACCCGCGGCACCCTGACTCTCGGCGGGAGGCAAGCGGGGACACTGTCCTCGGGCAAGCAGACCCCGAGGACCACAGCACGCAGGTCGGCCCCGCCGCAGACCAAGCCTGTGGACGACACCGGCCCCAGGGCCATCAGGGAAGCGGTCCCCCAGGCCGGCTGGGGCATTCTGAGGAAGGGCCGGCCGCAGCCGCGCGGTGGAGACAGAAGGGCCGCAGTGTGGATTCAATGAAGCCGGCAATTCCACAGAAAAGCACGTGTGGCCATTCATAATGGTGGCGCAGACCTTCAACCGCTCCAGAGCCAGATGGGGTTCAGACGACAACCGTGGGAGCTGGTGGCAGAACGTTGCTTGCATTTCGGAGGCCTTTGCTGGTGACGCTGCCTGTTGCCCCAGTCACGGTGCTGGAGCGCCTCTGGTCGCGGGAAAACACATGTGGGGATCTGCTTTCCCAGGACGAGCTGAGAGTTCTGCCTCGCGCTCCGTGCTGATGAGTCAACAGCAGAGGTTAAGCAGGCGTCTGTAAACGGAAGCTCACAACTGTGGGCAGCCTGAGGGCGGTGCTGCGGCCAGTGCCTGGCTGGACCTTAGCCCTGCATCTCCCAGAGCGCCTTCCCCGGCCACAAGCTCGAGGTCCCCAGCAACTTCACAGAATACAGTTCTGTGGAGAACGAGGACCGACCTTAAGCTCTCCCAGCTCCTTCCACCGCAGGTCTCGGGGCCCTAAGGTGACCGACGGCCCAGCAGGAACGGCCAGCCTCGGGGCAGACGCCTCAGACCCCACGGGAAACGGGCCACAGGCAGGGGCAGCCGGAACCCCACCGAAGACAGGACGTCAGGGAGCCCGGCGAAGGGCACAGTTCCCAGGACGCGCTGAGATCAAAGCCTCGGGAGAGAGAATCGTGGCGTGGTCGCCAGGGCGCGGGTGAGGAGCCGCGGGCACAGCCTCCCGGCCGGGCGCCAGGGGCACCCTGGGCGCCGCACGTCCTCCTCCGTCCACAGAGGCGCTCTGGGCCTGGTGTGGGTTCACGGGCTCAAAGGCAAGAGAGGACCGGGTGGCGACGGCAGGAGTCCGGCTACACCGGCTGTTCCTGATCCACCCCACGACCCGCGGCACCCTGACTCTCGGCGGGAGGCAAGCGGGGACACTGTCCTCGGGCAAGCAGACCCCGAGGACCACAGCACGCAGGTCGGCCCCGCCGCAGACCAAGCCTGTGGACGACACCGGCCCCAGGGCCATCAGGGAAGCGGTCCCCCAGGCCGGCTGGGGCATTCTGAGGAAGGGCCGGCCGCAGCCGCGCGGTGGAGACAGAAGGGCCGCAGTGTGGATTCAATGAAGCCGGCAATTCCACAGAAAAGCACGTGTGGCCATTCATAATGGTGGCGCAGACCTTCAACCGCTCCAGAGCCGAGGCCAGCGCCTGCGGCCGGGCTTCCCCGCCCGCAGCGGACACGGGGAGCCGAGCACAGACCCCCGCCCGGAGTCCGCCCACGGGTCACGGGCAGCGGGCAGGAGAGCAGCCGCAGAGACCGGCGACGGCAGGCGGGTCCGCAGACGCCCAGACGGCCGCTGCTCCGCAGGGCACAGCAGACGCCGACAGCGGCCGGCCGGCCAGCGCCGTGGACGCGGGCGGACGCGCAGACACCCCGCGCCGCGGCGGCCGTGGCACCCCAGGACTGCTTGCGACGCTGAAGGGAAGCCTGACCCGCTGAGGCTTTCCTCCAACAACAGACACGCACGGCACTTACTCTGGTGGTGTTACCTGGATGTTCACATTTTTCTACCATGAACGCGTACAGCTTGCATAAAAATATTTTAAAACGCATTGTAAAAGAACAGTCAACAGGACACTGGCGTGGACGAGGGCAGGTTTCACCACTCCTGCCCGGGGCTCCTGGGGAGACACTGCTGCCCCCGACTTGGGCTGGAGCCGCGGTGCCTCCAGCCAACCTCCGCCCACGGGGACAGCAGCTGCGGGCCGAGAGAGGGCAGCCGACCAGCTTCCAAGGCCCCCCCGTGCTTGCCCGTAGCTCTGGAGGAGGAGTGGGCTCCCCAGGCCGCGGGCACGAGCACCCCAGGCCCAACCCAGCCGGCACCTGGAGATGGGAGACGCTGTCTACATCCCGGAAGGAGCCTCGGAAACGCGCGACTCCCGGAGCCCAGAGCCGAGAATCCAGCCTGCGGGCCGAGGACCCCCGCGCCTTCTCCAGCGACCCTCTGCGCCCCACCTGCTCCTCCTGCAACTACCGCGGGCCCACACGAGCCCGCGGCTGCCTCGTCCTGGGAGGAGACGGTGAGTCCGGCACTCAGCTTCTAACGCTGCCGTGGCCTCCGGCTACACAGCGCGGCGCTCGCCACCTGCCCCGATACTTCCTCGGGGCCGCCCGGAAACGGACAAAAGTCTTGTTGGAAGAAAGGGTATTCGAACGTTTAACCTCTGTTTGCCCACGATGGTGTCCGCGCCAGCCCACAGCGGGTCCAAGCCAAGGGACATAACAGGAGCCACCAGCGCCTGCGGCCGGGCTTCCCCGCCCGCAGCGGACACGGGGAGCCGAGCACAGACCCCCGCCCGGAGTCCGCCCACGGGTCACGGGCAGCGGGCAGGAGAGCAGCCGCAGAGACCGGCGACGGCAGGCGGGTCCGCAGACGCCCAGACGGCCGCTGCTCCGCAGGGCACAGCAGACGCCGACAGCGGCCGGCCGGCCAGCGCCGTGGACGCGGGCGGACGCGCAGACACCCCGCGCCGCGGCGGCCGTGGCACCCCAGGACTGCTTGCGACGCTGAAGGGAAGCCTGACCCGCTGAGGCTTTCCTCCAACAACAGACACGCACGGCACTTACTCTGGTGGTGTTACCTGGATGTTCACATTTTTCTACCATGAACGCGTACAGCTTGCATAAAAATATTTTAAAACGCATTGTAAAAGAACAGTCAACAGGACACTGGCGTGGACGAGGGCAGGTTTCACCACTCCTGCCCGGGGCTCCTGGGGAGACACTGCTGCCCCCGACTTGGGCTGGAGCCGCGGTGCCTCCAGCCAACCTCCGCCCACGGGGACAGCAGCTGCGGGCCGAGAGAGGGCAGCCGACCAGCTTCCAAGGCCCCCCCGTGCTTGCCCGTAGCTCTGGAGGAGGAGTGGGCTCCCCAGGCCGCGGGCACGAGCACCCCAGGCCCAACCCAGCCGGCACCTGGAGATGGGAGACGCTGTCTACATCCCGGAAGGAGCCTCGGAAACGCGCGACTCCCGGAGCCCAGAGCCGAGAATCCAGCCTGCGGGCCGAGGACCCCCGCGCCTTCTCCAGCGACCCTCTGCGCCCCACCTGCTCCTCCTGCAACTACCGCGGGCCCACACGAGCCCGCGGCTGCCTCGTCCTGGGAGGAGACGGTGAGTCCGGCACTCAGCTTCTAACGCTGCCGTGGCCTCCGGCTACACAGCGCGGCGCTCGCCACCTGCCCCGATACTTCCTCGGGGCCGCCCGGAAACGGACAAAAGTCTTGTTGGAAGAAAGGGTATTCGAACGTTTAACCTCTGTTTGCCCACGATGGTGTCCGCGCCAGCCCACAGCGGGGTCCAAGCCAAGGGGACATAACAGGAGCCACCAGCAGGCAGGACGTGGGGAGCAGCCCCTCTGCTCCCCAGGGGAGGGAGCCGGAGCACCCAGAGGGGAGGACTCAGAGAGCATCGCGCAGCCACTAGAGATCCCCGTCCAGCACCGCTGTGAGGGGGCTGGGAGCTGCTCCAGAGACCGTCTCCCTCCTGGGCAGACAGGCCCTGCACAGACGCCTCGGAGCCTGCGCCCTGTGCAGAGGGTGACCAGGGCCCGCCAGGCCAAGGGAGCACAAGCGATGTGGCCGGAGGCAGCCGAAGCCCTGGCCCCTCACCCTCTCCTGCCCCACGCCCTCCCCTCGCTCCGCTTCCACGGCAGCTAGAGGGCCAGGGGCGAGGGCGAGGGGGACGCACGGTGACGGAGCCTGCGCCCCCAGCCACGGGTAGCGCGCTGCTCCCTTAAAGGGCCAGACAGGAAAGGCTCTGTGGAGTCACAACGAACAGCTCTGCCTTCGTGGTTAGACGAGTGGGTGCAGACCCCGAGCCACCGTCCACGGGCGGGGTCGAGAGCGCCCTGGCTGTGAGCTGAGCCTCCCGCACCGGCTGCGCGGTGAGCGCTCGGCCCGATTCTGTGGGAGGGAGGCTGGAGCCTGCACTGGTTTACTCCGTGAGATCCTGCGACTGCCCATCACTCCCCCGGGCTGGGCTCCCTGCCCCGTGTGACACCATTGCAAAGGCAAATGGCCAACAGTGGGGTTGAATAATTCTTAGCATTTTAAAATCTAGGCCTGGCCCTGTGAATGCATTATTTGGTTACTTGCTTTATAAGGTATGTTGGTATAAAGTTGCAGAAAAATTTAATGAAGGTTTTACAAAATTACAAAAAATATTTTAAAATGAGGACTTCTGAAAAAGGTGGGCTAACAGAGCCCAGACTTACTCTGTCTGAAACAGCCAAAAAGCGGACAAACACGTGAAACAATTGTCTTCAAGGTACTGTATGTGGGACAGCAGTGGGTAGGACCCGGCAGAGTGGACACAGAGCGGGGAGCACGGAACAGAGCCAGGCTGACGCCCAGGAGAGAAGCGCTCTGCTCGCGCCCCAGGGGAGCCCACAGCGGGTCCAAGCCAAGGGACATAACAGGAGCCACCAGCAGGCAGGACGTGGGAGCAGCCCTCTGCTCCCCAGGGAGGGAGCCGGAGCACCCAGAGGAGGACTCAGAGAGCATCGCGCAGCCACTAGAGATCCCCGTCCAGCACCGCTGTGAGGGGGCTGGGAGCTGCTCCAGAGACCGTCTCCCTCCTGGGCAGACAGGCCCTGCACAGACGCCTCGGAGCCTGCGCCCTGTGCAGAGGGTGACCAGGGCCCGCCAGGCCAAGGGAGCACAAGCGATGTGGCCGGAGGCAGCCGAAGCCCTGGCCCCTCACCCTCTCCTGCCCCACGCCCTCCCCTCGCTCCGCTTCCACGGCAGCTAGAGGGCCAGGGGCGAGGGCGAGGGGGACGCACGGTGACGGAGCCTGCGCCCCCAGCCACGGGTAGCGCGCTGCTCCCTTAAAGGGCCAGACAGGAAAGGCTCTGTGGAGTCACAACGAACAGCTCTGCCTTCGTGGTTAGACGAGTGGGTGCAGACCCCGAGCCACCGTCCACGGGCGGGGTCGAGAGCGCCCTGGCTGTGAGCTGAGCCTCCCGCACCGGCTGCGCGGTGAGCGCTCGGCCCGATTCTGTGGGAGGGAGGCTGGAGCCTGCACTGGTTTACTCCGTGAGATCCTGCGACTGCCCATCACTCCCCTGGGCTGGGCTCCCCTGCCCCGTGTGACACCATTGCAAAGGCAAATGGCCAACAGTGGGGTTGAATAATTCTTAGCATTTTAAAATCTAGGCCTGGCCCTGTGAATGCATTATTTGGTTACTTGCTTTATAAGGTATGTTGGTATAAAGTTGCAGAAAAATTTAATGAAGGTTTTACAAAATTACAAAAAATATTTTAAAATGAGGACTTCTGAAAAAGGTGGGCTAACAGAGCCCAGACTTACTCTGTCTGAAACAGCCAAAAAGCGGACAAACACGTGAAACAATTGTCTTCAAGGTACTGTATGTGGGACAGCAGTGGGTAGGACCCGGCAGAGTGGACACAGAGCGGGGAGCACGGAACAGAGCCAGGCTGACGCCCAGGAGAGAAGGCGCGCTCTGTCTGCGAGGAGCCAGCCAGAAGCCGGTGGGGCCAGCTGCGCCCCAGGGACCCGCACACGGATCTTCGAGCACAGCAGCATGTATGCAGTCGGATCAGAGCAGAGAGCAGCAAAACAGAGAACAAAACCACCAAAGAGAAAAATCAGTGAAACTGAAAAGCCGCCAGGCAGGCTGATCAGGAAGACACGAGAGACGAGACACACGCTTCTGACGCTGGGACCAAGAAGCGGATCCCACGGTCCTCACACGGGACGAGGGCAGGGAGGGACAGCTCGACTGTCGGCCCCACGGCCGTGTGACGTGGCTCAGCTCCCAGCTCCCAGGGCTCCTCAGGAAGGAACAGCCTGTGTTTACTGAAGAGTTTGAAATCACAGTTTAAACCCTCCCGCAAAGCTGAGGCAAGCCAGGCTGGGGGCTTCCCTGGGAAGCGGGACCAGACGTTTAAGCACCACTAAGCCCTGTCCCCCGCGCTCCCCAGAGCCGGACGGGAGGCAGGCCCGGCTCACACTCTGCGATAAGCACACCAGACAAAGACATTCCAGGAAAGGAGAACAAAGCCCAGAGCCCCTGGTGAACAGACGCAGTCAGGTCCAGTGAGGCAGAAGGCAGGGGCGGGCTGCCAGGGCGGCCGCGGGGGGCGAGGCGGCTCGGGACCCCGACTGCGGCGCTGGCGGCCGGGAGCAGCGCGCAGACCCGCCCGGGTGCACGCCGCAAGCACGGGCCCTCGCTGTCCTGCCAACGGGGTCTCCGTGAGGTCTTTCACTTTCCTCAGCGAAAATTCACCCCGACAGAGGTCAAAAAGGGAGCCATCGCCGGCTAAGCTCCCTCCGCCAACCTGACCACGGAACAAAAGGGGAGGAGCCGGAGGGCTGCTGTGTGCCTCCGAGCCTCATGGGCTGGGGGACGGCAGCCTGTTCCCACCCCCGCCGCCCCCTCGGGGCCACCACCCGCCCCGGGCTCCCCGAGGGCTGGGCTTCCAGACACCATCCCTCCTCTCCACGGGCTGGTCACCCAGCGGGCGCCGGGGCTGAAAGCCACTCTTCACACAAGGCGTCTGACGGACACAGACAAGGTCGCAGGGCCCGGGGTGCCGCGTCGGTCACCGTCGCCCAGGATCACTCGCTCCCTCGTCACTGCCCGAGGGGCTAAGAAGCAGGGAGAAAAGCAACAGTGTCCAGAATAAAGGAACTAATCAAATTAGCAGGGTTAACTGGCCCTGTGTCCGAGCCAGGAAGGGGGAGCGGAGGATTAAGTCCTGAAACAACTGACACATTCCTACTCAAACTTTTTGCCAGTTTTGACTCAGTCACACGCATGATCGCTGGACGGGGCCATCACGGGGTTTCCCTGTGTTGTCGGCAAACCAGCGGCATCTGACCAGGCGAGGGACAAGTGTGGCTTCTGTCTTTCAAAATTACTTCCAAATAAAGAAAATGCCAAATTACATAAACATTAAAAAGCAGAGACATCCCTTTGCTGACAAAGGTCTGTATAGTCCAAGTATGGCTTTTTCAGGACTCGTGGGCAGACATGAGACCCGGACCTAAAGAGGGCTGAGCGCCGACGAACGGCTGCTCTCTAGCTGCGGAGCTAGAGAACTCTCGAGGGTCCCTGGGCAACAAGGAGACGGAGCCGGTCAGTCCTAAAGGAAATCGACCCTGAATATTCACTGGAAGGGCTGAGGCTGAACCTGAAGCTCAGTACTCTGGCCGCCTGCTGTGAGGAGCCGCCTCACTGGGAAAGGTCCTGGTGCTGGGAGAGACGGGGGCAGGAGGAGGAGGGCGACGGACGAGACGGCTGGACGGCACTGTCGACGCATGTCCACTGAGCAGCCAGCCCGCAGGGACGCACAGTGACACAGGGAATGTCCAAAGTGACTGTTTAAGCACCAGAGTTTTAGTGATGTTTCATTGCTTTTAAATTGAATTCTCTCACAACTGTCTTTGTAAAGTGCATTTCTCTTGCCTACCCGGAACAGAGGAGCCTGTGGCTGCAGTGCTTGTGAAAGCCGATGCTGTGTGGAGAGGCCCTCCGCGGCGGGCACGGCGGCAGGCGGGAGGGCCGGCGCGGCTCCAGCTGGAGCCACCCCCTCAGGGCTGGTCACCCAGGGCGCCTGAAAGCCATTCACACAAGGCGTCTGACGGACACAGACAAGGTCGCAGGGCCCGGGGTGCCGCGTCGGTCACCGTCGCCCAGGATCACTCGCTCCCTCGTCACTGCCCGAGGGGCTAAGAAGCAGGGAGAAAAGCAACAGTGTCCAGAATAAAGGAACTAATCAAATTAGCAGGGTTAACTGGCCCTGTGTCCGAGCCAGGAAGGGGGAGCGGAGGATTAAGTCCTGAAACAACTGACACATTCCTACTCAAACTTTTTGCCAGTTTTGACTCAGTCACACGCATGATCGCTGGACGGGGCCATCACGGGGTTTCCCTGTGTTGTCGGCAAACCAGCGGCATCTGACCAGGCGAGGGACAAGTGTGGCTTCTGTCTTTCAAAATTACTTCCAAATAAAGAAAATGCCAAATTACATAAACATTAAAAAGCAGAGACATCCCTTTGCTGACAAAGGTCTGTATAGTCCAAGTATGGCTTTTTCAGGACTCGTGGGCAGACATGAGACCCGGACCTAAAGAGGGCTGAGCGCCGACGAACGGCTGCTCTCTAGCTGCGGAGCTAGAGAACTCTCGAGGGTCCCTGGGCAACAAGGAGACGGAGCCGGTCAGTCCTAAAGGAAATCGACCCTGAATATTCACTGGAAGGGCTGAGGCTGAACCTGAAGCTCAGTACTCTGGCCGCCTGCTGTGAGGAGCCGCCTCACTGGGAAAGGTCCTGGTGCTGGGAGAGACGGGGGCAGGAGGAGGAGGGCGACGGACGAGACGGCTGGACGGCACTGTCGACGCATGTCCACTGAGCAGCCAGCCCGCAGGGACGCACAGTGACACAGGGAATGTCCAAAGTGACTGTTTAAGCACCAGAGTTTTAGTGATGTTTCATTGCTTTTAAATTGAATTCTCTCACAACTGTCTTTGTAAAGTGCATTTCTCTTGCCTACCCGGAACAGAGGAGCCTGTGGCTGCAGTGCTTGTGAAAGCCGATGCTGTGTGGAGAGGCCCTCCGCGGCGGGCGGGCACGGCGGCAGGCGGGGAGGGCCGGCGCGGCTCCAGCTGGGGAGCCACCCGCCGCGCTGCGGGACCTCCCGCCCGTTCCTTCCCCGCGGCCTCTCCGCAGCTTCTCCCCACGGCACCTGCCCAGGACGGCCGGCTTGGCCACTGGGAGTCAGCTCATGCACGAGGACCTCCGGCGTCCAGCCAGCGTTCAGGCCGGTGAGAAGCGGCTCTGAGCCTGGGCTTCTGTGCCTGTTCCGCTGACACCGAAGTTGGCACCTGGGACGGGCGCACGCCGCGCTGTGCAGCCCGACCTGCAGCCACTCCTGAGCGGAAGGTGGGCGCTGCCCAGGCGGGAGCCCTCCCCTCCTCCGGCTCTGGGCGAAGAACAGCCTTCCTTCCTTGGCTTCCACGTCCTGGGGCAGAGGAGGGTCCACGCACACCCTTCCGGACTCTGCTTGTGATCGATACAGGTTTTCTGCACCGAGGCCGCCGCGGGCGGGGCGTGGGGCGTCCGTGCTGCTGGCCGTCACCAGGCAGAGAAGCTGAGTCACAGGACGGAGCAGGGGCGAGGAGCCACCAAGGGGAAAAAACCACGTCCTGGCCGTGATGTCCGGACTCTGGATGTCCGGATCCAGGGTCAGGAGCCTGTGATGAGCTCAATTTAATAATTTACAATTAATTAATTGTAATAATTTAATAATTTTACAATTATTTCCTTGACTCAGAAATGACCGGATGGAGGGGGCCCTCCTCCAGCTGGCCTGCTCTGGCTTCCGAAGGCGTGTTTGCAAACAGAAAGCTGTGTCCAACGTGAGCAGGGGCTGGGGCTCCCTGCTGGCTACGTCTCGGCCTTCTGGAAACTTCCCCAGTCCCTGAGGGCTCCTGTCTGCCCACAGCAGGCTGGGTGCTGGGAGAGCCTGTGGGCTCCAGACGCCACAGAGCGCTGAGCGGTGGCAGGAGGTACTCGGTCTAGCACCACTTTGGAAAAATAAATCACCAACTTTCACATACTCGGAAAATGTTCCCATGGTGCTTCTCACATGAGTCAGAGCTGTGATAAACGCCTCTGACGTCCTCCCAGCAGGATGAAGGCTGTTTCAGGTAAGCCAGAGGTGCCAGCGGCGGCCGAGGTCCCAGCTCGTAGGGGTGGCCTGCAGGGACTGAGGCTCCAGCCGTGGCCCCTCGCATCTGCTGACCGTGCACAGCCCACCCCCACACCGAGGGAAGAGAGGCCCGCACTCCCCGGGGCCACGCGCGGCCCCACAGGACCGCGGGAGAGAGGCGCTCCCTGAGCCCGTGAAGACAGGACAGGGGCAGGCGAACAGCTACCGCCCAAGAGCCCCACCCGCCTCCGCCCCGGAGACAACCCCCGCCTCCCGGCCACCAGGGGCAGAGGCCTCCTCTCCCTGCCAGAGGAGCTGGGCAGCCACCAGCTCTCCCCTGCGCGCCAGCGGAGGCCGCTGAAGTCAGAAGCTGTGACTCGGGGGCCCGTCTCCAGGGCATGAAGGCCTGAAGACTGTCCACCTGCACATCCTGAGCCCACTGGGGGCCGCCAGGACGGCAGGGCCCTGAACCATGAGGGGCAGCACTGGGGCCTGCTCTGAGTGTGGATATGGCCCCAACAACGGCGTCCACGGGCCCTGACTACTGCCCAGACCCCCAGAGATGAGGGCGTCCAGGGCGGGCCTCCTGCTGTCCCACCTGGCCAGACGCACCTGGGCCATCACCCTTAACGCGGCGCCGCAGGGCCACCCTCCCCAGTGCCTGGTGGACCAGGGACCCAGAGGGGCGGGAGCTAGAATGTGGTCCGGACAACACAGGTCCTCAGAGGTGGACAGACGTGGGGCCAGCTGTTTGGCAGGCGGACTGATCCCAGGGGCGGAACTCTCGCCAGTTCTCCTGCCTGCCCGGAGTCAGTCCACACGCGCCCGGGGCCACAGCGCACGTCCCCAGGCTCCCTGTCACGTGGACAGTGGCCTGGATTGTGGGTTGGGGGTCAGCTTTGAGAAAGTGATTCCTACGACCTCACAGAGGAGGCTGTAGCGAAAAGAACGGGGTCAGAACGGAGTAAGGAGGGCTGAGGGTGACTCGTGAGGCGGCAGGCACAGAGCGGGCCCACCCCCGCCAGGTCCGGGCTGAGAGGACAGGGTCCAGGAAGAGCAAAAATGCCACACATGTGTCGACGGTAGCTTTTTAATCATCACAGTGACAAACGTGTGCTGTTGCTTTGAGCAGAGTGAAAGATTCCGAAGTTAAACAGGTAATTCTACCAGGGCTGAGCGGAGCCCAGGACCATGCCCCTGCCGAAGGGCTCCCAGCAGCTGCAGCGCCAGAGGGTGAGGACCCGGACTCGGGTGGTCAGGACCCCACTTCCACCTCCCAGGGTCAAACCCCAGCCACGTGATGCTCCCCAGCACGACTTCTGAGGCCCCAGCCCCGAGGTGGAGCAGATCCTCTCTCGGGCCCCACGGGAACGCAGCCTGGAAGCACCACGAGGCGGCAAGCCTCATGTCCCCAGCGAGTCCCGGCCCGCGGGCGAAGGGAGGGCCGGGGGCCGAAAGCAAGAGATGAGGTGACGACTGGACGGACCGACCGGCTCCGGGCCAAGGTCTCCATTTACCTTCACATCTTTTAGGTTCCCATTTGCTAACAAATCTTTCTCTCTTTTTTTGATAGACAAGAAAAGCAGATGCAGGAAAGCAGAGACCTGGGAGAGGAGCTAAAAGTGAACACTGTTTCTCACTGGCGGGACTGGTGACCTGACCGCATCCCAACAAGCCGCCCCCGGAGAAGGCCCCAGACCAGAGCCCAGACCCGGAGCAGCACCCCAGCTGGCCTTCCCCCCGGGACCAGCTCCTCTGTGTGTCCCCACCATCACGGCCTCCCCTCCGGGCCCCAGGCCCAGGCCCCAGCTGAACCCCTGCCCCAGGTCTCAGCGCTACCCTGCCCAGGTCTGCAGTCGGGGAGCTTCCTCCCCAGGGGCCTGTGTCCACACAGCGGTAGGAGAGGCGGGTGTTCACACCACGGGCAGTCCCCGTGGTTCTCGGGGCGCGCGGTGGGCGCAGCCCCCGGCCCCGTCACAGAACCCCTGAGGCCAAGCATCTCTGCAAACGCAAAGCCATGAAAGCACCGGGTGAAAGGAGGACTTCCTTTTCTGTCTCCCTCCCTCCTCACCCTGGACCACTTTATGAGGCGCCAGGAGGCTTTGGAGAGGATCTCGGGGCTGAGGGTGACTCGTGAGGCGGCAGGCACAGAGCGGGCCCACCCCCGCCAGGTCCGGGCTGAGAGGACAGGGTCCAGGAAGAGCAAAAATGCCACACATGTGTCGACGGTAGCTTTTTAATCATCACAGTGACAAACGTGTGCTGTTGCTTTGAGCAGAGTGAAAGATTCCGAAGTTAAACAGGTAATTCTACCAGGGCTGAGCGGAGCCCAGGACCATGCCCCTGCCGAAGGGCTCCCAGCAGCTGCAGCGCCAGAGGGTGAGGACCCGGACTCGGGTGGTCAGGACCCCACTTCCACCTCCCAGGGTCAAACCCCAGCCACGTGATGCTCCCCAGCACGACTTCTGAGGCCCCAGCCCCGAGGTGGAGCAGATCCTCTCTCGGGCCCCACGGGAACGCAGCCTGGAAGCACCACGAGGGGCGGCAAGCCTCATGTCCCCAGCGAGTCCCGGCCCGCCGGGGCGAAGGGAGGGCCGGGGGCCGAAAGCAAGAGATGAGGTGACGACTGGACGGACCGACCGGCTCCGGGCCAAGGTCTCCATTTACCTTCACATCTTTTAGGTTCCCATTTGCTAACAAATCTTTCTCTCTTTTTTTGATAGACAAGAAAAGCAGATGCAGGAAAGCAGAGACCTGGGAGAGGAGCTAAAAGTGAACACTGTTTCTCACTGGCGGGACTGGTGACCTGACCGCATCCCAACAAGCCGCCCCCGGAGAAGGCCCCAGACCAGAGCCCAGACCCGGAGCAGCACCCCAGCTGGCCTTCCCCCCGGGACCAGCTCCTCTGTGTGTCCCCACCATCACGGCCTCCCCTCCGGGCCCCAGGCCCAGGCCCCAGCTGAACCCCTGCCCCAGGTCTCAGCGCTACCCTGCCCAGGTCTGCAGTCGGGGAGCTTCCTCCCCAGGGGCCTGTGTCCACACAGCGGTAGGAGAGGCGGGTGTTCACACCACGGGCAGTCCCCGTGGTTCTCGGGGGGCGCGGTGCGCTCAGCACCCGGCCTCCTCACAGAACCCCTGAGGCCAAGCATCTCTGAAAACGCAAAGCCATGAAAGCACCGGGTGAAAGGAGGACTTCCTTTTCTGTCTCCCTCCCTCCTCACCCTGGACCACTTTATGAGGCGCCAGGAGGCTTTGGAGAGGATCTCGCTGCCGGCAGGAGGCTGGTGGCTCCCTTTTGGCTCTATAACCGTCATATTTAAAATACTGTTCTTTTTAAAAAGCAATCAAGATGTGAGGGTAAAGCACGTGCATGTATTAGACTTTGGCCAGACGTGAAAAATGGCTTCAGGGTCCGCGTTCTTTCCACTGACTCACTGAGGAGTCCCTGCCCCCTGAAGCCCCTCCGGGGCGTGGAGCCCAGTGCCGCCTGCTCGCCCGCTGGGCTGGCCTTGTCCGCGCCGGAGCAGAGGCCAGCGCTTCCTCCCCTGGGAGCAGCTGGAGGAGCGGCTTCCCCGCTGGGAGTTAAGTCCCACTGCGGACCCCAGAGCAAGCAGCCAGCACGGTCTGCGACCACTAGGCGAATCCGCCGACTTTGTTTTAAAAGTAGGAACTCCGACCGCCCACTTCCCGAACCGTTCACTCGAAACTTTACAACTTTTGCAGGCTCTTCATTGGTGCCAAAAGTACTCCGGCTCAGCGCAGAAAAGTGGAAACTATTTTTGGCATTCAGAAGGGCGGCTGTAGGACGCCGAACGCAGTCCGCGCCTGGAACTCGGAGTGCCTTTTCAGACTGAAAAATTTCAGATCACAGGCGCATCCGAACAGGCCTCCAGCGACCAGGCTGGGATGCCTTGGGGAGCGCGGGGGCGGGAGGACTGGGGTGCGACGCGAGGTGCCAACTGGAGCGCCGGGCTCCGAGGGCACCACCGCGGCGCGCCCAGGCTGGGGACGAGGGCGGGGACGGGCCCCGGGCGCAGGCCCGCTGGAACCTCGACTCTGTCCACACCCAGGCCTCCCGCGCTGCCCCGCACTCATAAGGCGGCCCCTCCCGAAATCCGGCCAGGCTCGCTCGCGGCGAAGAGCACCGTGCGCCGCACGGGGCCCGCGACAGCCCGGGCAGGAGGCTCCCGGCAGCCCGGCGAACACGTGGACGCGCGACCCGGCCGCCGCAGGTCCCAGGGAGTGCGCCAGGGAGGCCCCGGAGCGGGGCTGGGGTACGGCGCCGGGGGAGGCGGGGGCGCCGCCGATCCGCAGGAGGGGAAGGGGGGGAGGGGAAAGGAGCGGGGGAGGAGGGAAGCGGGAGCGGGGCGCCGGGCTCGGGGAGGAGGGGGCCCGGAGAGGGCCGGGAGCGAAGGAGGACAGCGCAGGAGGGGAGCGAGCCGGCCGGCCGGGCGGGGCGGGGGCTTTCCCCTGCGGCTCCCGACAGCTTCTCCGTCCCGCGGGGATTCCGCGCTCCAAACAAAGGAGGCTCCGGAGGCGGCGCGGGCTGCGCCCAGGTCCGCGCCGCGTCCGGCCCCGGAGGACAAAGGCCCAGCCGCACGATCTGGCCCCGGCCCCCACCGCCCCGCGCCCAGACCCCGGGAGTCCTGCCCTCCGCGCCCCGCGCCCCGCCGCACTCACAGGATGGAGGTCTGGGGCGCCACGGCGGGCACGGCCTCCAGCAGCAGATGCATGCAGCGCACCGTGGTGCGGAAGCACAGGCAGCGGCTCGGGCACCCGTTGCCCGGCTTAGGGGCGACCTCGGCCAGCGCCCCCCAGCACGACCACAGCACGAGCGCCAGCAGGCAGGGGCGCGCGGGGCGCACGGCCATGGCCTACGGCGCGCGAGAAGCTCGGACGCTCGGACCGACCGCGATGGCCCGGCGCGTCCCCCGCCGGCTCCGGACTGCGACCGCCAACCGCCCAGCTGCGGCCCACGTCCCAGCTGTGCGCAGGGGGCGGGGGGCGCCCGCTGTGCACATGCGCGCAGCTCCTCCCGTCCTACCCCCACCTCCCCAAGGACTGGGGCGGGGCGAGGACCTCCAGCCCTGCGTCCGGCCTTGGCCCCGGGGCTGCCCCTGGCGCTGAGGACAGGTTGGGCCCCTGGGTTCCAGAACCCAGGTCTGCGCTCAGGGTCTGGGCCTCCGCCAAGTTGCTCCGCCTCGCCCAGCGGCCGTTTCCACATGTGTGCAATAGGGGCTTTTGTTGTTTCATAAAACACTTTTAGAGTACTTAGCAAGTTCCAGGCAGGATTCCAAGGGCTGTGTGTGCGCGTGTGTGTGTGCGCGCGTGTGCGTGTGTGCGTGCGTCTCCCTCTTCCTCCACCGGGTCTGCTCGCTCTGTCTCTGGCAGACCTGCACCCACACGAGCCACTGCGGGCTCAGAGCCAGGGCTCAGGCTCCCTGCGTGGGCCCCGAGGCCTGTTAAGCGCCCGCCCGCATCGATCCTGCCCTGTGCATTGCTGACTCCAGGGCACTGTTAGAAGCACAGAAGTTTGGGTAGAGGCCTGTGCACAGGGTTGGGCCAGGTAGCCGTTCACTGCCCTTTAGTTTCCTTCCTGTGGCCAAGCCTGGAAGAACTGCGTGGGGGCTCCCCAGAGGGCCTGACCCGGAGCCACCAGGGAACAAAGTGGGATCCCTGGGCTGTGCTGCTCTGTCCTAACGTGTGACTCCCGAAGATCCCGTTACAGTTGAGAAAGTCCAGGTCAAAGGCACGTGGTCACCAAGTCCCTGTGTCAGAGAGGAGGCTGGGTCTTTCTGGCCCCACGCGGTCCTGTGACCGGAGGGGTGGTCTGCCCCTGGCTGCCGGGGGGCTGGGGGCACTGGCGCTTTCCGGCCGCTGCGTCAGCAAACTGCTGCACCTTCCCAGTCCCCGGGGTCTGACTCGGGGGCTCTGAGCTGGGGGCCGGCCGGGGGCCCGGGAGCCCGCCCATCTGTCCCCGGAAGCTGTTGTGCCTGGACCCCTCCCCCCAGAGCAGCCGTCCAGTCTCTACGGACCCGGACCCACCTGCCAGGCGGCCTGCGTGCTCACAGCCGTGAGTCCCCACACGCCTCTCACACGCTATCTGGTGGCCCCATGAGGATTTCACACTTAGCTCAGAAACCCAAAACCTTACTCTCCCTGTTTGCTTCTGGATCTCTGATGTGCTCCCCCAAAGTGTTTCCTCAGATCCTCCGACCCAGACGGCGCCCTGCTCGGTCCTCACTCGCCTCGTGTGAGCGGGCATCCTTGTGGGTTCCAGTTGTCCCTTGAGCCTCAGTCAGGCTCTGTCCTTCCATCCTCCCTCCCATGGCCACCAGCAGTCCCTCGCCTTGAGCCCCCCCGAAACCGGGCCTGGGTCCACTGGGTCCACTGGGTCCACGTCGCTGCAGCCGGCAGCCCATGCGCCGCGGGGTTGACCCTGCCCTCCCACCCCCCCGATCCGAACGTCTCGGGGCCCCTCCGGTTTCCGTGGGTAGAGGCCAAGGCCCGTGCATGCCGTGGCCTCAGGCGCCCCGGGAGCAGGTGTCCCCACGCTGCAGGCATTCTTGGCCTCTCTGCCAGTTCGGCACCCACTGTGGATCCGACGTGTCCATCTGGGTGGGCCGTCGTTCCTGGGGGTCTTTAGAAACTGAGGTGTCCAAGAGGAGAGAGTCTGCCTCAAGACCTTAGCCTCCACGCCTGAGCTGCTAGTCTCCTGCCCTACCTCTAACATGTAGGACCTGCTGGCGCCCACCCTGCGGGAGCCAGTTCCTTAGAACCTGTCTGTCCAGACTTCCTGCTTCCCTTCCTCCCGCCTTCCCTGCTCAGTGGACTCTGAGCCTCCTGTGCGCTGCCTCCCGAGGCCCAGGGAGGCCGCACACCCCCAGGATCCTTCACCTTCCCGGAGCGCACGGTGGCCATCAAAGCCACTCGGGTTTTCTGCAGCTCAAGCCTCTGGGACCATTCGCATCTCTGCCTGATGACCACTTCCCAGACCTGGTTATCTGCCCAGTCCTGTTATCCGCCCACGGCAGGCAGTCCTTCGGATGTGGCCGTGCTGGTTGTTGAGATGTGCGCGAGGCCCGGGTCATGGTGGGGTCCCCTGTGCTCCGTGAGCAGCAGCCCTGAGCTCTTCAGTGAGGACAAGAGCCCGCCTCCCGCCGTCAGTCCCCCCCCACCTGCCAGGCGGCTCGTGCTCACAGCCGTGAGTCCCCACACGCCTCACACGCTATCTGGTGGCCCCATGAGGATTTCACACTTAGCTCAGAAACCCAAACCTTACTCTCCCTGTTTGCTTCTGGATCTCTGATGTGCTCCCCCAAAGTGTTTCCTCAGATCCTCCGACCCAGACGGCGCCCTGCTCGGTCCTCACTCGCCTCGTGTGAGCGGGCATCCTTGTGGGTTCCAGTTGTCCCTTGAGCCTCAGTCAGGCTCTGTCCTTCCATCCTCCCTCCCATGGCCACCAGCAGTCCCTCGCCTTGAGCCCCCCCGAAACCGGGCCTGGGTCCACTGGGGCCACGGGGTCCACGACGCTGCAGCCGGCAGCCCATGCGCCGCTGGGTTGACCCTGCCTCCCACCCCCCCGATCCGAACGTCTCGGGGCCCCTCCGGTTTCCGTGGGTAGAGGCCAAGGCCCGTGCATGCCGTGGCCTCAGGCGCCCCGGGAGCAGGTGTCCCCACGCTGCAGGCATTCTTGGCCTCTCTGCCAGTTCGGCACCCACTGTGGATCCGACGTGTCCATCTGGGTGGGCCGTCGTTCCTGGGGGTCTTTAGAAACTGAGGTGTCCAAGAGGAGAGAGTCTGCCTCAAGACCTTAGCCTCCACGCCTGAGCTGCTAGTCTCCTGCCCTACCTCTAACATGTAGGACCTGCTGGCGCCCACCCTGCGGGAGCCAGTTCCTTAGAACCTGTCTGTCCAGACTTCCTGCTTCCCTTCCTCCCGCCTTCCCTGCTCAGTGGACTCTGAGCCTCCTGTGCGCTGCCTCCCGAGGCCCAGGGAGGCCGCACACCCCCAGGATCCTTCACCTTCCCGGAGCGCACGGTGGCCATCAAAGCCACTCGGGTTTTCTGCAGCTCAAGCCTCTGGGACCATTCGCATCTCTGCCTGATGACCACTTCCCAGACCTGGTTATCTGCCCAGTCCTGTTATCCGCCCTACGGCAGGCAGTCCTTTCGGATGTGGCCGTGCTGGTTGTTGAGATGTGCGCACAGCGAGGCCCGGGTCATGGTGGGGTCCCCTGTGCTCCGTGAGCAGCAGCCCTGAGCTCTTCAGTGAGGACAAGACGCCCGCCCTCCCGCCCTCTGAGCGCTGGCTGGGGGCAGAGGCAGCCCCCCACCCCAGGGACTGCCTGCCGAGTGGAGACTCGGTCTCTAAGCTTGGTGGCTCTCCCCACTTTTCAATGCAAACCCCAGTGCGCAGCCAGGGGAGCGCCTTGTCCAGGACCGGCACTCAGCAAGGGTTCGGAGGCTGAGTCAGCTCACCACCTGCCAGGCACGGACCTGGGAACTCACTACTGTGCTGGGGGTGGCGTGCGCCCTCCCAGACCCCACTGGGCCCCTGCGTGCGTTCCTCCCCCGCCCCGCCCTCGCCCGTGGCTGCTGACCCTCCCTGGAGACTTGCCAGGACCTCCGCCGGCCTGCAGACCCCAGGGCCCTGCCCCCCAGACGCCGCCCACAGCCCAGGCACAGAATCGGCCCTGGGGCTGCAGGGCTCCCGAGCGGCAGGTGACCAAGGCCAGTTTCCCCCCTTTTCTGTCGCCTTCCTCGCCCCGAGAGCCTCTCGGGCGTCTGGCTGAGCCGAGGAGACCCCCTGCGTGCCCACTGGGTCCCCGCACAGTCCGCACTTTCTGCCGCTTCCTCCAGAGTGGCAGTGCTCCTCTGCCTGTGCGACTCCCCACGTCTCCTCGAGAGTTCATGAGGGAAAGAGCACGGGGTCTGGAACAAGGCACAGGGGAGGCGGCCGCGCCAGCTCTGTGACTCCTGGCAGCCGTCTCACCCTCTCTGGGCCTTGGTTTTCCGCCTGTAGAGGGAGACGGCCAGCTGACACTCACGGGCAGTGCAGGGGGTGCCCCCTGAGGACCAGTGTCCTCCTCCTGGGGGGCCTTCCCTCGTCAGGCTGGGCCCCCAGTCTGGAGGCCGGGGTCATTCCCAGACGGTGAGTCAGCCTGGGGAACCTGGCTGTGCCTGAGGCGGCCCCCCCACCAGGGCCTCCGCCTGCATCTTGCTGCCCTGTGTGCCCGCTGGCGGGCAGGCCCCGTGGGGGCGGGGAGCGGGCCCGCTGACTTGGACAGCAGGAGTCTTCTGCCGCCACACAGCGTCACGCGCGGTGCCATGGCCAGTAGAAGGCCGTCCCCCCGCGGTCCTGGAGGCCAGAGGTCAAGGTTCCCTCGCAGGCTGGGTGGGGGCAGCCCTCCCAGCTCTCCGCGGCTCCTCGTGCCGCCAGCAGGCCTGCAAACGCCTGCGGCTCGGCCCGACCCCGTGAGAGTCTCCCGTGTGTGTTTCCCTCTCCTCGCGGGCACGTGCTGGCTTAGCGCCCGGACGCCCTCCCTGGTGCCCTCCTCTGGCGCAGCCCCCTGTGCAGAGAAGGGCCTGTCCCAAGCTCTGGGCAGGACTGGGTACAGGGGCAGAGATGGCCAGGCAGGGGTGGTGATGACCCCAGGCTCCCGCCCCAGGCTGCTCCCAGCTGAGGGGAGGGAAGGGCCTGAACTGGGGTCTGGTTCACAGCAAGCTCTGCAGGAGGTGGGGTAGGGCGGACTCGGCGTGGCTCCATCCCAGGTCCAGACGGGGGCTGCGTGCTCCAGAACGCGCGCTCAGATGAGCCAGAGGCTCCAGCGCGCAGTGCCGTGTGCGGAGGCTCACAGGCAGACGCAGGGCCTTGCACGTGTGCTCTGTCTCACTGCAGATAAGGATGGCCACGCTGGGCCCCCTTCCCCCTTCAGGGCTGTCTGTAGCCCCCGCCCCGGGAACGTAAGCACAGCTGTGTGCACGTGAGTCCTTCTACTGCTAAGAGCTAGAAGACAGCGTCTCAGCAAACTGGGCCAAGGCCGTGTCTCCCCGGCTCCGGCCCTCCGGCCGCCCAGTGCCCGAGTCAGTGTAGCCCGTCCGGCACCCTCTCCTGCACCCACTTATTATCAAGCTGCTGCCCTCGCATCATCCAGAGCCTCCTTCCTCAGATTTAAGCTGTGAGAAGCAGTTGTCCAGCCTCTGAGTGGTCTCTGACTCTCTGTGACGCCGTGGACCCCAGCACTCCAGGCCTCCCTGGCCGTCACCATCTCCCAGAGTTTGCTCAAGCTCGTGTCCACTGAGACAACTGAATACACCCACCTACAGTTTGTTTTAGGCCGAAATCAGCACAGTCCCGAGTAGGCCCAGCCTACTTTGGGAGCTGGAGTGGACAGAGGTGCCACCCCAGCAGTGCAGGGGTGACCCTGAGCAGCCACGCCGCGGCCTCTGGGATCCCGGGTCCCCACGGCCTGCGTCCTCCGCGGGCTTCCGCGTCCTCTCGAGATGCTCCTCCGCGGCAGCCCTGCGGGCTTCTGGGCACCGGCGAGCACCCGCAGCCTGGCCGTGCCTCCCCACCACCCAGGGCCGAGAGACGGGTGCTCAGAAGTGGACTGAGGTTGGCTGGAGGCGAGCCTGCCAGGTCCTGGCCACCTTCAGCCCCGTCATCCCGTGCCGTGGGGGCATGTCTGGGGCCACAGCCTGCCCCCCCCAACTGGCCCCGGCAGGGCTGCCAGCACAGCCTCCCTCACCTGGGGGACCCTCCTCAAGGGCTCACCTCCCAGGACGACTCGTCCTGAGACCCCACGCAGACAGACGGGCGCATACTGCCACCCCACCCTCTCCGAGGTCGTCTTTCTTACGGAGGCCCCCGGACGCCTGCATCCTCCCCGCCCGCGAAGGTACACGTACGCTCGCGGCTCAGCAGCGCGGGCGCCCTGTGCGCGGGTGCTCACGGGTAACTAGGTCCGCACTCTTCTGCTGCCCCAGCCGGAGGCATTGAAGCCGACAGGCTCAAGGACCCCGCTGTCCTCCCCTGCAGCTCTGAGCCTGGACGTGGTGGCTCCAACTTACCCATAGACCGTGAGTCGGGGACCCTCGGCTCTGAGTGTCTGAGCATGTGCCCCCCTCTAGAGCCAGGAGTCTGGGGACAGGGGGCCCCGTCTCCTCCCGGGGCAGGCCTGGGCCCAGAGGTCGCGGTCAAGAGGCGCTCTCGGGTCCAGGGAAGTGCTGGGAGGGCAGAGGCTTCCTGCACCACGGAGAAGGGCGCACAGGTGGAGAGGGGCGAGAGAGACTTCTGAAAGAAAAGGGAAAAGGGCGTCCTGGTCCTCCTTTGGGCCAGCCCCTGGCTGAACCATGCACCTCGGCTCGGAGCGGTCATGGCGGGGCTCCCGGGGGCTCTGCCCGGAGTCACTGACCGCCCACGGGCGGGTGCCGCTTCCCCCTCCCTCGCCTGCACCGGGCGGGACTCCGGTCACCTGAGGAATATTCCAGAAGTAACATCAGCATCGTTTGGATGTTAGAGTTAATTGCTCAGTTGTGTCGGACTGTTTGTGACCCCGTGGACTGTAGCCCACCAGGTTCTCTGTCCGTGGGATTTTCCAGGCGAGAATGCTGGAGTGGGCCGCCACGCCCTTGATCTGCAGCAACATTTTTCGTTCACAGTCCCGCAAGCACAGTCTTGCCCCAGGTAGGTGAGCTCTCAGGACAAAGCTGGTGCTATCAGAGCTGCTCCATGGCCGCGCTCAAAGCCTGTGAACCCCCACCTCCAGTGGGCGTGGACCTACACCTCTCAGGCAAAGGATCCACAGATAAGAAAGGAAGCTACAAACAAATGAAACAAACCCAGATGGAACCAGCTGGGACCAAGATGGTGACAAATCGGACCTCCAACGGAGCGCGAGTCTCATTCCACACCAGTTTTGCCATATTCGATACGGGTCACACACCAGTGACCATGGGAAGATGCAGACCAAAAGAGGACGGAGCGGGGTGGCCCCACGCTGTCTTGGGAAAGCCTTGAGGCCTTCCGGTCATTAGCCTCACTTCTCCTCCGCCTTCGTCTTTACACCTGAGAACTAAACACTCTCCCCAGGTGGGTGAGGGTCGGCCTGTGAACCTGGGTGCTGCTTCTCCATTCTTCGGCTGCTGAATAAAACCGGTGCTGTGTTGATCTCGACTTTGGCTTTGGCTGATTCAACCTGAATGGAAAGAGAATCCTCTTCTGCAGGGAGCCTTGGCCGGGCCAGCGCCTGAGCAGAGTCCCCGCAGATCATTAGGCAGCACACGGAGGTCAGCAGCTGGAGGCAGGACGGGAGCCTGGCGGAGGGGCAGCCTCGGCGGCAGGCGGCGGGGAGACCCGTGGACCAAGAGCAGGACAGGCCGGGATTCAGGTCCAGACCTAGAGACGTGTCCTCACTCTGGAAAGTGAACAGGTTCTCCCCTTATTCTGCAGGAATGAAGGAATTTAAAAACGTGCCCAAGAGCTAATCCTTCAAGCTTTTATCAGATAAGCCTAAAGTATTTAAGAACACTTTCGAATCAGCACTTCACGGGAGTCCCAGAAATGGTTGTGGCCGTACAGCAGATGGTGAGATGCGCGTGAACGGCCGGCTGCCCTCTCCTTGAGCGCCGCGGCCAGACACCGCGCCAGGGCGCCCAGCTGCTTGCAGCCGACCCGCCGACCCCGTCACGTCGGTGCTGCCGGTGAGGGAGGCTCCAGGGCGGGCTTTGGGGTCTGCGTCCACAGGCGAGGGAGCAGTAGCATCTGTGAATATCAATGCGAAGTAGAGCTCCTGTTTTGTGGCGAGACAAGGAGACGTGAAGCATGAGAACCCTCTCCTCTCCTGTGCAGCGTGGGCCTGCCCTGGGCGTGGCCAGAGCTCCCACAGACAGCAGCGCCCACTCATCCGAAGGAGGTGCCTTCTCCCCGCCTCGACGAGACCAGCACGGCGGCGTGTTCTCTCGGTCTCATGAAGAGTCTCAGCGACACCTCAGGGACGACACATAGGTCTGAGTATGCCAACTGTTAATTTGACCGACAGCCCTCTGTGTCCGAAGACTGACACGACTGCCTTGATTTCTAAGGGCAGAACAGTTCTCAGGACTTTCGGAGATGCTCTTCGGACCATAATCCTCTAATTTGGCTCAAATAAAATTTTCCATTCATTTCTTAGATCGACTAATGAATTGTTCATCAAATTCAGCCTCCTATTTTCTGGATCCTCCTGTTGATAATCTAACACCTTCTCAGCCTTGCTCCTTTACGATCAGGAACCTACTTCTGTTAAACTGGAAAAATAATCCAGTGGTACTGTGATTTATCTCAAATCTTTTGCCATGTCCCAGCTCAACTCAAAAATTTTCCCTTATTCACTAAATTATTCTGAGGCAACTTAAAGAGTTTCGCAATACTATAGGAAGAAAAAAGGCAAATATGTAGGCAAGAAAAAGAAATCAGAAGAAAACTTGGAGCTGAGACCGAGCGCAGGCTGGTGATGGCTAGTCTGGCGCGGAGGAGGTCGCGGCGGCCGGCTGCGGTGGAGGGCGGGGAGCCTATCTAGCTTATGGCAAGCGGTGTTGGATCCGTGACCTCCGAAGAAGATTCCACTTCGGGATCCGAGCTTCGACCACGCAGAGCTTCGTGCAGCAGAAGTGTTACTGAAGTGAGAAAGGGAGTGAGAGCGCGCCCAGCAAGAGGCACAGGGAGAGGGCGGGAGAGCACGCCCACAGCTGGTTCAGGCCGGACCCTGTGTACCTGTCAGTTGGTTATCGACAGGATATCTCAAGGTGGTAAAAGTCCTACTGGATCCACCCCACAGCACGTATCTTGAGATACTTAGCATAGGATCAGCCAGAGGACGGTCTCCGACATCACCGGTGATAAGACTAGATGAGACATTCCAGAGGGAAGCATTTTGCATCCATAAGACAATAAGGAGAGCTCCGGGCTTTAGGGAAGTTACATTCTAGCGGAGCAGATGGTTATCATGGCAGCCTTCTAGGCTAGAAAATGTTTGCTCCCCCTGCTCCTCCTCCTCCTTGGGAAGGGCTGGCCTCCTTACCGAGTCTGCCTGTTCACCCTTTCAGCTGGACACGAGGCAGTGCTCCTGAGATCCTATGAGAGGCCTCTGCTCGGGTTGATGCATGGCATTGGAAAAAACGAGCTGGGGTGTGTTTGCCTTGTCTTATCAGGCAGGTGTTCCCTACCTGCATTGATTACGGTAGAAGTTGATCTTCATGCTGTTTTTACATTTTGTTCCATCTGCACAGTAACTGATAACTGGGCGTATTTCGGTGATTGAACTATAAAGACAAAGGGTAAAGGGAATGGGAGGAAACTGCAAACTCCTGATTATAAGGTGAGTGAGTGCCAGGCCGACCGCACTGCGGGGCAGAGCTGACGCTGCTACAGGCATTAAGACGGCGGAGGCCAAGAGCTCTTGTCACAAAGGAGGAAAAAAGTCCTTTCTTTCTTCCCTCCTCTCAGTGCTGTGTCTGGGAGAGGGTGGGCGCCGAGTGGGCCAGCTCACGGTGGGTGTCCCACCGTCACCCTGGACTGAGGCAGCGGTGACCGTCGATCACAGCTCAGTAAAACTGGGAGAGAAAGAACCATATAAAGGAGCAAACAAGGCTCTTAGTCTGATCACAGGGAGAGAATCTGTGTGATGGCTTTTGTGAAGAAACTCCTAGATCGAAAGCTGTGCAAACGCAAAAGAAAAAAGAGAGACAAGAGTAACACTTGTTGTTCTCGACGTACACTGTAACTTGCTTCAGCGCCAGGGCTTTCCCATGGCTCTGCGTGCGGAGGCGTCCACGGGGACTGAGCCGAGCATGTGGAGGGAGGTGACCGCTCGCACACGGGACCCCTGACTTTGCCGGGAGGAGGCCTGCAGCAGAGAAAGCCCCAGGGACCAGGCACCCGGGGAGCCGAGCGGCTCTGCGCTCATGAAGGCCTTCTCCAGCTCCTGGCGAGAGGTTTCCCAGGTGGGAGGGACATCCCGAATTCCTTCCTGGACATGGGGCTTCCGGGAGGGACAGAGAATGCTTTCGGCTCCAGAGGGAACTTGCTGATGGCGCTGCAGGCTGCCAGGGCGTCCGTGTGCATCCAGCAGGGGGGGCATCTGGTGTAGAATGTGAGGCAACCCTGCAGCCTCTTCCCTTAAACACTCTGGAATCCTCACTCTGGCTCTTTACTCTTCAAAAAAATCACGTCTTGGTCCTTGGTGAGGAAAGTGTGGCCGCAGCCCACCCTGCTGGGTCTCGCGAGGCAGGACACTGCAGGAGGGCGGTTCAGACCAGGGCCCTGGGAGACCTGCTGGGGACTCTCTGCTGTCACCCCCATTCTTACTCGAGAGACCCTCTGGCTCCCAGTTTGCCTTCTGCCACCCACTGTGGCGTCCTGGGGGCCAGCCCTTCCTCCAGCTTCGGTTTGCTATTTGGGGGTGAGGGGGCGAGCAGGACTGGACAGACTCCGCTCCCCAGGCTGGCGGGACCACTAGAGCCACCGGCACGCACGGATGGGCCCAGCCCTGCGGCCGCGCCGCTGCTGCCTGTCCTGTCCACCATCTCGTTCTCTGCACTGCTCACCCCATCCCAGGCGTCGTCCCGCCTGTCATTTCTAACAACACCCTAACGTTCCATAAAGCGGACGGGCCGTCACCGACTCTGACCTCCCTGTTAGGACTTTTGGGGTTAGCGTCACTTATTTTGGTGTGTGTTCGATTGCTTGGTAGTTTAGGAGGGGCATCTGGAATTGCTGGGTCAAGAAGTTTATAAGACTTTCGACCTTCTGGCTAAAATGCTTTCTGGGATGTTGTACCAGTTCTTAAGGCAAGACGGCTGTCAACAACCAAGCTGAAAGACTTCCGTCGGGAAGCAGCTCCCTTAAGCGCCGCCGCCTGCTTGAACGTCCTGGGACCCTGAGGCCAGGTCCTTCCACGGAGGTGCGCCCTCGGGTCCAGAGAGGCCGGGCGTCAGGACCCCAAGTGCACCGCGCGGCAGGCAGCCTGCCCTCATCTGCCGCGGCGCGGCCAGCCACGCAGTCGGGCGCACTGGCTCCAAGAGGGGCTCCGAGGCCTTGACTCTCAGAGCGAAAGACGCTGCGGGGACCGCGGGAAGGCAGGGGCGCGGCGCGGCCCCGAGGGGACCTGGGCCGGCAGTGTGGCCGCTGGAGGAGCCTGCGAGCCCCGAGACCCCAGGTCCGGGAAATCTGTGAAGGGAGTTATTGGTCCCAGTGCAAACTCTGGGACAAGGATGCGTGTTAAGTGACGACTCATCCTACCGGGAGGGACAGCTGTGGCCGTGAGGACGTCCCTGGTCCGGGAGACGCCCGCGTCGGATGCGACCCCAGAGGGAGAGAGCGAGGGTGGCGGCGGAGAGGTCAGAGGGCTTCCAGAGGCTCGGGCAGGTGCCTCCGCGACAGCACGTCTGCTCCCAGGGCCTCGGAGCGGAGAGGTCCGCCTCCAGCAGCGTCCGACAGAAGCCTCCGTGCTCGGGGAGGGGGCCCCGGAGGCCCAGCCGGCCGGCCCCCAAGCGCGTCCAGCCTCGAGGGAAAGACCCATCGTGCTACAGATGTGGTAATACCTTTTTTTATTTAGAGTAAGATGTGTTAACATCCAGCATGACAAAATTTGTACAAAGTTCACAATTTAAAAATGAATATCACTGCAACTTGTGATTCCACACATTTATAGCAAAATTAAAGTGTCAACAAACCCATGCCGTGTAGTACAAAAATAAAGGAAACTTCAATCCCACAGAGAGCACGATAAGTATTTATACAAAATTCTGTCTTAATAAATGATCACTTAAATTAACTTAGAAATGAATATGAACAATAAGTTATAATAAATAAACTCTGATGACTCACAACAATTCCATATGAAAGGTCAGCATTCTAATATGTGACACTTTTGTGATCCCTATATAATAGTCACAGATAACTTTGATTTGATAGTATGTACCAACGTTAGATGAGCAGCAGATTTGTGCTTAAAACCCCTTTCCAGTGTACATCGGTGAGAACAATGAGAATCCCAAACGGGTACTACCTATTACGCTACGAGAAGCATCACTACATTGGCAAAGAAGCTGCAGACACGACGGGGCGGGGCGGTGCATGTGCCGAGATGGACCGCGGGCCGCGAGGAGGTCGGGGCCCCGGACGGGATGCGTGGCCGCAGGTGCCAAGGAGCACCGGGCTTCAGCTCTCGGAAAGGCCATTCTGAGCTGGGCAGCTACGACTAGTCACACGACAGAGGGAGGGCTCCGCAGAGAGGGGGCTGCGGGCCCGAGTCTTACACAGTCTTTCCCAGCTGATCATAAAGTCCTCCTGGAAAACTGTAAGCTTTGTACAGTGAGCAGTATAAAGTGCCGCTGGGATGTACATGTATCTTTACATATGTATATACACCGAGGCTGAGGGTTGTGTCAGAGTATTTGCTGTGAGGTCCCTGTAATCTCCCTCAGCATCACCGGGTCAGCCGGGAGGCCTCCTCAGATTCCTCCAGGGTCAGCGTGACGAGGCTCCTGACGCGGGAATTGCACACCTCCGTACGGACACATAGGACAAGGTAAGTGCAAATAGTCGACTGGCACATTGTGGGGACAATGACCCTGTAAGTCCTGTTCTGCTAAAATATTTTTTAATTTTTACAAAACCCATCTTTTTTTTTTTTTCATAACAAAATTTTAAGTACTTTTGTACTTCCTGCATAACATCAAGACATGGAAGGAAGAATGCTATCACATGTAAATCAAGTCAACATCCAGCAAATTCTCGTACTGTTAAATTAAAATGAAAATCAGTACAAAAATAAAGGAAACTTCAATCCCACAGAGAGCACGATAAGTATTTATACAAAATTCTGTCTTAATAAATGATCACTTAAATTAACTTAGAAATGAATATGAACAATAAGTTATAATAAATAAACTCTGATGACTCACAACAATTCCATATGAAAGGTCAGCATTCTAATATGTGACACTTTTGTGATCCCTATATAATAGTCACAGATAACTTTGATTTGATAGTATGTACCAACGTTAGATGAGCAGCAGATTTGTGCTTAAAACCCCTTTCCAGTGTACATCGGTGAGAACAATGAGAATCCCAAACGGGTACTACCTATTACGCTACGAGAAGCATCACTACATTGGCAAAGAAGCTGCAGACACGACGGGGCGGGGCGGTGCATGTGCCGAGATGGACCGCGGGCCGCGAGGAGGTCGGGGCCCCGGACGGGATGCGTGGCCGCAGGTGCCGAGGAGCACCGGGCTTCAGCTCTCGGAAAGGCCATTCTGAGCTGGGCAGCTACGACTAGTCACACGACAGAGGGAGGGCTCCAGAGGGGGCTGCGGGCCCGAGTCTTACACAGTCTTTCCCAGCTGATCATAAAGTCCTCCTGGAAAACTGTAAGCTTTGTACAGTGAGCAGTATAAAGTGCCGCTGGGATGTACATGTATCTTTACATATGTATATACACCGAGGCTGAGGGTTGTGTCAGAGTATTTGCTGTGAGGTCCCTGTAATCTCCCTCAGCATCACCGGGTCAGCCGGGAGGCCTCCTCAGATTCCTCCAGGGTCAGCGTGACGAGGCTCCTGACGCGGGAATTGCACACCTCCGTACGGACACATAGGACAAGGTAAGTGCAAATAGTCGACTGGCACATTGTGGGGACAATGACCCTGTAAGTCCTGTTCTGCTAAAAATATTTTTTTTTAATTTTTACAAAACCCATCTTTTTTTTTTTTTCATAACAAAATTTTAAGTACTTTTGTACTTCCTGCATAACATCAAGACATGGAAGGAAGAATGCTATCACATGTAAATCAAGTCAACAGCAATCGAAAGCACGACAGGTCGTCCCGGGGCGAGCGAGGAGGGCAGCACGCAGCCGTGGAAAGTGGTCTTATGCATCGCGTAGTGCGGTCGTCGGGGACAGTCCGTCTCCAGGGCGCACACGAGTCTAGGATGATCTAGTGTAAAGCAAGAAAGTGCTGAAGGGTGCCGAGTTACTCTCAACATCTGAGCGCACTCCTTCTTAGAGAAGGTCATGACCGAGCGAGCAAGGCTAGGTGAACGTCCTACGGTCAGCGGGCCTCCTGCGGACGGACCGGACGTGGAGCTCGGGCGTCCTGACTCTGAGCAGGACGCGGGCTTACGCGAAGCCAGCGAGGGGCGGGGGCACTTGTCTGAGCTGCTTTCCCACCCAGGCCGGCCGGCAGGTCCGCCCGGCCACCGAGGACTCGCAGACCATTTGCCTTTATCCCCCACAGTGAACTCACAACAGCGACAACAACAGGAATAATAATTTTTTAAGGTGGAAGGGGAAAGAGATCGTCTGAAATGATCTTGGAGCGTAAATGAAAACAAACAGATTCTGCTGGGTGACAGACAGTTCGGAGGGCGAGGAGCCCTCGGGAGGGAGGAGAGGTCGCTCCAGAGTGAGCTGAGAAAGGAGATGTCTTCGGCCATCCACCTCCACTTAGCCCCTGTCTCAACGGAAGGTCCCACAGTCACACCATGTAATGCTTGGGAGTTAATTTAAAAGTGCTGTTTAAGCTGCTTTGAATCTTCTGCCAAGTTTCCATGGCTTGATGTTGTCTTACAATAAATTACTTATCTCATCTCTTACAGTTAATCCATATGCCATTTCCTTGGAATGCAAAAAACCTCATTTATTGCCCCCACCATACACCATCCTCCTAAAACAAACAAACAAAAAAATCACATAATATTTCCAAGCATTGTTCAAAAATAAAGCATTTTTTTTGCAACCAATTCTTGCTATGAAACAATATGCACACAAAATGTAGTTCTTAAATTCCGTAAATCCTCCAACATGAGGCAAAATGATAACATCTAAAAAGTGGCTGTGGGGCCACCAAATGATCATTCAAAGCTGTTTTTCTCTTTTTTGTCCATTTCAGTTCAAAATACTAAAACATTTAGTCACTAAAGCATTAAAAAGAATTTACACTCTATTTATTTTGATCGGCTTACCTCTTCAGAAATATATATACCCCAAATGTGCATACATTAGCAGCTATAAACGTTACACGGCATGTCACACTAGGTCAGCTTATATGAAAACGTACAAAAAGGTGAATGTATTCCAAAACTATTCTGCAGGTACTATCTTTAAAGCAAGACATAAAATCGCGGACGGAGCCAAGGCTAGGTGAACGTCCTACGGTCAGCGGGCCTCCTGCGGACGGACCGGACGTGGAGCTCGGGCGTCCTGACTCTGAGCAGGACGCGGGCTTACGCGAAGCCAGCGAGGGGCGGGGGCACTTGTCTGAGCTGCTTTCCCACCCAGGCCGGCCGGCAGGTCCGCCCGGCCACCGAGGACTCGCAGACCATTTGCCTTTATCCCCCACAGTGAACTCACAACAGCGACAACAACAGGAATAATAATTTTTTAAGGTGGAAGGGGAAAGAGATCGTCTGAAATGATCTTGGAGCGTAAATGAAAACAAACAGATTCTGCTGGGTGACAGACAGTTCGGAGGGCGAGGAGCCCTCGGGAGGGAGGAGAGGTCGCTCCAGAGTGAGCTGAGAAAGGAGATGTCTTCGGCCATCCACCTCCACTTAGCCCCTGTCTCAACGGAAGGTCCCACAGTCACACCATGTAATGCTTGGGAGTTAATTTAAAAGTGCTGTTTAAGCTGCTTTGAATCTTCTGCCAAGTTTCCATGGCTTGATGTTGTCTTACAATAAATTACTTATCTCATCTCTTACAGTTAATCCATATGCCATTTCCTTGGAATGCAAAAAACCTCATTTATTGCCCCCACCATACACCATCCTCCTAAAACAAACAAACAAAAAAATCACATAATATTTCCAAGCATTGTTCAAAAATAAAGCATTTTTTTTGCAACCAATTCTTGCTATGAAACAATATGCACACAAAATGTAGTTTTTAAAATTCCGTAAATCCTCCAACATGAGGCAAAATGATAACATCTAAAAAGTGGCTGTGGGGCCACCAAATGATCATTCAAAGCTGTTTTTCTCTTTTTTGTCCATTTCAGTTCAAAATACTAAAACATTTAGTCACTAAAGCATTAAAAAGAATTTACACTCTATTTATTTTGATCGGCTTACCTCTTCAGAAATATATATACCCCAAATGTGCATACATTAGCAGCTATAAACGTTACACGGCATGTCACACTAGGTCAGCTTATATGAAAACGTACAAAAAGGTGAATGTATTCCAAAACTATTCTGCAGGTACTATCTTTAAAGCAAGACATAAAATCATTATGAAGTCTTGTAAGCATAACACTGTTCCAAACAGAAATAAATATATAACACTTTCTGGTAAATTACAGCAGCAAAGAACAAGAGGCATCCTTTTTTAAGCAAGATTCCATCACTACAGCAGCTGTTCAGACCTGAATTCCTCTCACAGCCTGCTTTATATTTTCCAGTAGAGCTTTATTTTCTGGGCTCTGATAACGGTCTTGATTTGTATACATGTCCGTCAAAGTAGTCACGTATGCATCAAAATTTTGTTCATTGATTGGATCCTACGAGATATTAAATAGTATGCAACTTTTATTTTCTCAATAGGATATTCACATCAGCATAAAATAGCACCACAGCCTAACGCCACTGTCCTCATCTTACTCAAAAGGCCTTTCGGAGCAACTCAACCTCAGGGGATCTACCGCTCAGCCCCACCAGAGCAGGTAACTGTTACGGTTTGGGGAGGTACCTGCAGACATCCAAAGTCTGAAGAACCACGAGGACAGAAAAGACCAAGACGGCTACTCTAGGACGTGCACTGCGCGCGGCCGACGAGGGCCTCCGCCGGGCACCGGGCACTTACCATGTGCGGCAGCTGGATGTTGGCGAGGCTGTGGATCAGGGACTGGCTGAGGTTGGCGAGCTCGTGCAGGAGGGACTCGTTCTGCTGCTCGATCACCTTGTTCTCCTCCTCGATGGTCTTCAGGCTGGACTCCATGGTGGTGATCTGAAACGCACAGACGCGCGACATGTAACAGGAGCCGCCCCGGGGGAGCCCTCCGCTGCCAGGGGAGGAACAGCCTCTGCCTAAATCAAGAGGCTTCCACGAGAGGGAGTGGACGCTGAAGAGTCCGTTCTGTGTGCTTGGAGTCCTCACACTCCAGCACGCGGTGCTCATCTTTCTGAAAAGGAATTAAGGCATTACAGTGGACTGTGGGGCTTCCCTGGTGGTCCAGTGGGTAAAGAGTCCGCCTTGCAGTGCAAGGGGCGCCAGTTCAGTCCCTGGCCCGGGAGGATTCCGCGTGCCTCTGAGCGACTGGACCGGTGTGTCCAATTGCAAGCCAGCGCTCTGGAGCGCATGTGCCCAGGGCCAGCGCTCTGCAAAGAGGGAGGCCACTGCACTGGGGGGCCCATGCAGGCCATGGAGCAAAGATGGATGAAAATAAATAAATGAAAGACCAATGCAAGAGGCCAAAATTTAAAAAACAGAAACATGAAGTGGACTACGGTTTGTGTCGGCTTCATTCACTCTCCTAAGAAGGCCTGCTTGTCACTGTGCACAAGTGACCCTGGGACGACTGGGTCCCCGGCCGTGCCAGTGGCGTGACAGGGCTGCTTCCTTGGCTCAGTGTCCAGCGGCGTGCGGCCAACACGCCTTTTATACTGAATCTCGCTCTGCACAGAGAAGTCCTGAAACCCTGCTCTGCTGGGAGTGTCTGTCCTTTCCGCAGGCACACGGCTGGTATCCCTCGAGGCTCGTATGAGGTCCCTGCACCTGACCCAGACGAGGGCGGCCGTGGCTTCCTTCCGCTAACACCCAGGGAGAGCTTCGCCTTTCCCGTGGCGCCTTCCGGCCCCGACCAGCCTCCAGACGCCCAGCCGCAGGCACCGTCAGCCGGGAGAGCGGCCCCACCCCCTGCACGGGCTGTCGGACACGGAGACGGAGGCGGACAGACAGCTTGGATGAAGTGGTGGGGGCCGCAGGGTCCGTGCCGGGCCAGCGTCAGAGGTGACGGGTGGAACCAACACAGGATTGCCGGGCCTATGCCAGGCTCCCGGCCTGGCGCCTTGAAATGGTAACCGCCAACTGCCCCGAATTCCCCGAGTCTCTGCTCATCGGCTCTAAACTCTGATTTCTCAGGTCAGACGTCCCTGCTCGCATCCAAGGGTCTCAAGCAGGCGGGGTCTGAGGGAGCCCCTGACTGCAGCCTTCCCAGATACGCCAGGCACAGTCTGGCTCTTTCGGGGGTCAGGAGCAGCAGCAGCTGGACGCCTGCACGTCTCTAGCTGGGAGCATCTCCCGCGGAAAGACACTTGTTCTCCGGGGCCTCTGACCCGGCAGCGTCGGGCCCAAACCCGAGCACCCAGGACCCTCTGGAGTCAGGGCCCCGACGGAACAGAAGGCAGAGCTCAGACGGGGAGGAAGCGTCTCCCGCGGCCGGCCCGTGGGAGGGGTGACCACAGGAGAGCCCAGGCCTGCCTTGGGGCGGCCAGGGGTGTCAGCGTCTGCGTCATCCAGACCAGAGCAGGCCCAGGGCCCCCGAGGAGGAGAGGCCTGCCCTCCCGCGGGACACCCAGAGCCGGTGGGGCGCCAGTGACAGCCGGTCCTGTGGCCATGGGCCCCGCGACCCTAGGGAAGAGAAAGCCTGGGCCGAGGGCAGGAGACGACGCACGTCCCGGTGGCCTGGCGTCTGGCAGGTGGCACTCGATTGGGGGCCTCAGAAACTGTTACCTGAGTTCTGAGCTTGATCATGTCGGCCTCCATCTGGGAGTTGGACTCGTTCAGCTCCTTGATCTCCTCGTCCAGCTGCTTGATCTCCTCGTCGTTCTCTATGCCTGCAGGGCGAGGGCGGGGTCAGAGACGCTGCAGCCGGGCGACCAAGGCGGGCCCTCGGGGCACCATCAGGCCTCTCCCCGTGGAGCTGAGCTTACTGGGAAAACAGGCTCTTGAATTAAAGCAAAGTGGTCTCAGGTCATGGGTCTTCTGGCCCCCACGGCCATCCTCCTCACAATTAGGGCACCTAGCAACAGGGGGCACAGCGGAGGGCCGTGGGCCTTGCGGGCCGGAGGGTTTCCTCCTCAGTGAAGCCTGGGACAGCTCACCAGAGCCTCGGACCGCGACTGGCCGCCTCTGGCCAGAGCCCTGGGTCCTGGACGTGGACTGACCGGGCCCAGACGGCGACGCGTCTCCTCTGTCTGAGGTCTGCCTCTCGGCCCCCATGTCTCTCCTCCTCCTTTTCTCCCCATCACTCTCGGAAGGAGCCAGGCTCTGCTGACCTATCCGAAAATGTGTCATCAGGATCCTTGCCTCCCCACGCTTGGACTTTAGGTAGGAAAGCTGGTCACACACACGCGACCGACACCCGGACTCGGTGGGTGCTTGGGAGAGTGCTTTTGTGGGAGGGGCGGTGACTGGCTTCAGGAGGTGGTCGCGGGGGCTCTCGGGATGTGCCGCCTGGCTGATGGGCACAGACCTCATCTGAATGGCCAGCTTGTGGAGTTCTGCGGGTCCGAGGGCCTGGGGCCGACGGGGGCACAGTGGGTGCCAGCTCATGAGGGTCCCGGGTGGGATGCAGGGGAACATCAGGGTTTACTGGGGTGCTTTCAAGGCCAGCTCTCTCAGCTGGCTGCCCGCCAGGGGAAGAAAGAGCCCAGTCCTCTTATAGCGTGCCCTGGTCCCCCGTGGTTGAGGGTCCTTAGGGAAGAGCAGAAATCCTGCAGATGCAGGTGCCAGACGGCCACTCCCATCACTAGCTTGGCAGCTGGGGGAGTCTGGGGGCTGCTGTCCAGCTCTGCAGAGAGAGGGGTCCAGTCCACCTGAGGTGGAAGGCCCCAGACATCACAGAGACCCTGCAGACGGCACGGAGGTGCCCACTCTCAGGCACTGAGAAGACGGAGAAGCGAGAGTGGCGATTAGGGACTTGGCTGTGGCTTTCAGTGAAATGAAGGAAGAAAAGATTCAAGAGAGTAAAAGCATCTTCCTACAAAAAATCCTGTTTCTTCCAAGACACTGCGTTTCCTCGTGAACATGGTCTGCACAGATGTGCCACTGCGCTCCATTTAATTTCCCTTTAATTATCCCTCCGAGTCATTTCTCCCCCCAGATCTGTCTTAGGTGAGGAAGTCAGCCTCAGGGACAAGGTGGTCCCGAGCACGCCCCTCAGCTGCGCTCCCACCGTCCCCCGGAGGGAGCTCATGTGACCTTAACCACAGCGAAGGCTCTCCCGTCCGCGGCTTCCGACAACCCCTTAGGTCCTCAGTGTGCTTTTCTGCAGCATCTTATAGGGGCCAGAGCATCAGCAACAAAGTCTTCCTTTTCACCAAACACATGCGAAAAGCAATCCAAGGATACGATGAAGAAAATGCTGCTATTATGAGACGAGGCTCGCCCTCTCTCACCAGTGGACTGCTGACCTATCCGAAAATGTGTCATCAGGATCCTTGCCTCCCCACGCTTGGACTTTAGGTAGGAAAGCTGGTCACACACACGCGACCGACACCCGGACTCGGTGGGTGCTTGGGAGAGTGCTTTTGTGGGAGGGGCGGTGACTGGCTTCAGGAGGTGGTCGCGGGGGCTCTCGGGATGTGCCGCCTGGCTGATGGGCACAGACCTCATCTGAATGGCCAGCTTGTGGAGTTCTGCGGGTCCGAGGGCCTGGGGCCGACGGGGGCACAGTGGGTGCCAGCTCATGAGGGTCCCGGGTGGGATGCAGGGGAACATCAGGGTTTACTGGGGTGCTTTCAAGGCCAGCTCTCTCAGCTGGCTGCCCGCCAGGGGAAGAAAGAGCCCAGTCCTCTTATAGCGTGCCCTGGTCCCCCGTGGTTGAGGGTCCTTAGGGAAGAGCAGAAATCCTGCAGATGCAGGTGCCAGACGGCCACTCCCATCACTAGCTTGGCAGCTGGGGGAGTCTGGGGGCTGCTGTCCAGCTCTGCAGAGAGAGGGGTCCAGTCCACCTGAGGTGGAAGGCCCCAGACATCACAGAGACCCTGCAGACGGCACGGAGGTGCCCACTCTCAGGCACTGAGAAGACGGAGAAGCGAGAGTGGCGATTAGGGACTTGGCTGTGGCTTTCAGTGAAATGAAGGAAGAAAAGATTCAAGAGAGTAAAAGCATCTTCCTACAAAAAATCCTGTTTCTTCCAAGACACTGCGTTTCCTCGTGAACATGGTCTGCACAGATGTGCCACTGCGCTCCATTTAATTTCCCTTTAATTATCCCTCCGAGTCATTTCTCCCCACAGATCTGTCTTAGGTGAGGAAGTCAGCCTCAGGGACAAGGTGGTCCCGAGCACGCCCCTCAGCTGCGCTCCCACCGTCCCCCGGAGGGAGCTCATGTGACCTTAACCACAGCGAAGGCTCTCCCGTCCGCGGCTTCCGACAACCCCTTAGGTCCTCAGTGTGCTTTTCTGCAGCATCTTATAGGGGCCAGAGCATCAGCAACAAAGTCTTCCTTTTCACCAAACACATGCGAAAAGCAATCCAAGGATACGATGAAGAAAATGCTGCTATTATGAGACGAGGCTCGCCCTCTCTCACCAGTGGACTGCTGTTCCTACCTCTTTACATGCGACCAAGTCTTGAGGGAAATCTCTCGGAATCAGGAGCTGGGACGGAGTGAGTCAGCGGATGTAAACCCCACCCTTGGGAGGTCTCGATCAAGGCCGCAGCCAGAGCTGTTATTCTTCTGCTGTTGAAGTTCAGGTACAGCCCAAGGTAACAATGCATAGAGACAATCAGGATAAGCACATAAAAGTCCTTCTTTGTAAAGCAACTTAGTCATGAGTCAGTTTATCATTTAATGAGGATTTGACACAGCATTGCTTTAAGGTCCTCAAAGGACTTCCCTGGTGGCTCAGGCGGTAAAGAGTGGCTGCAGTGCAGGAGACCCGGGTCTGATCCCTGGGCCAGGAAGATCCCCTGGAGGAGGAAGTGGCACCCGCTCCAGTCTTCCGGCCTGGAGTCCCGTGGACAGCGGAGCCTGGCGGGCTGCAGCCCATGGGGTGGCAAAGAGGCGGACACGGCTGAGCGGCGGACACTGACTCGCGTAAAGCTCCTACCCCTCACGACACGCTGGGGCCTCTCGTGCGAGACCTGACGCGCCACCACGCCACCGCAGCCCCTCCACCCCCGGCTGTGACGGTCTGATTTTCCAAGTGAGCTTCTGGTAAGATTTCTGGGCAAGCTCTTCATATTTTTTCAGTTCTAAGGTCTGGACAATTCGAAGTCTTCTCTTTTTTCCAGGCGTGCTTTGCGGTTTCTGCTACAAACCCGCCATGTGAAGAGCAGATTGTCACCTGTTTCTAAGAAGCACAGAAAACATCTTCCTCTCTTCTCCGAACCCCCCGACGTCTGGCTGCCTTTTCAGATTTCCCAGTCCTTGCTCTGCAGGGGGCGCTGGCTGGGGGCGGCCCGTCTGCCACACCCCCCGGGTAGCTGGCCGAGCCTCTGTGGCCTAAGAACACGCTGCACGAAGGACACGCATGGCAAAGGCGAGAGCGGTCGGCTCTCACGTTTACATAAAATGTCTGATTTCACTCGATGTGGCCCCGAGGTGACGCGGAGCAGAGACGACCGCGTGTCCAGGGCCTCCGCGTGTCCAGGGCCTCCGGGTGCCAGGGCCTCCGGGTGCCAGGGTCCGCGCACGAGGCTGCTGGCGCTCCTGCAGGGACGCGCCCGCTGCGGACCTCCAGAGCTGCGTCACCGAGACTGGGTTTTGGACAGTTGGTGACAGGAAGCATGAAAAATGTGTTGCCCATCTGCCCGTCTCCAAGATTTCATGTTTCCCTTGAGACATGAATGTGCGAGTGGGAGCGCCAGCAAGCCATCCTCAGGGCGGAGGTCTGAAGGTCACTGCACGGCTGTGACAGCCACAGTGGAGGGGAGACTGACGCCTCGAGTCCCTGTTGAAATCGCCTTGACTGGCTGTCAGGGCTCTCCACCAGCGCGCCTCACGTACGGCGAAGCCTATAAAATACCCCAGGGGTCAGCAGTTTTGTCCAGGGGCTAGATTCTGGCAAATGGAAACTGGAAGAATTCTGATAAAGTTATGAGCTGAGAATGTGGTCTCTCTGGAGCTTCAGTGAGATCCGGGGAGCCCGTTCCACTGCTTTGAATTTTTACGGAAGTGTCCAACGACAATCGCCTTCTGTTTACCTTTCGTGGAAAACCAGCATCTGAGCAGAGGACAGAGATCACGTGACCAGGCGACGTCCCACAGTCGGGAGACTTTTCCAAGCTGCCTTGATGAGAGGTTTAGAAGTCTGTGACTTAGAAGCGGCTTCTGAAACATGACACATCTGGAATCTACTCTGTATCTGCTACTTGTGAGTCCTGTGATGACTACTCTCCTTAATCCCTCAAAACCTCCACTGCCTGCATTGTAAAAAGTCCCCAGTGGATGCCGCGGCTGTAAGAAATTAACTGAGTCTCGGACAGTGAGAGTCACCTGACAGGGGCCTTTTCAGATTTCCCAGTCCTTGCTCTGCAGGGGGCGCTGGCTGGGGGCGGCCCGTCTGCCACACCCCCCGGGTAGCTGGCCGAGCCTCTGTGGCCTAAGAACACGCTGCACGAAGGACACGCATGGCAAAGGCGAGAGCGGTCGGCTCTCACGTTTACATAAAATGTCTGATTTCACTCGATGTGGCCCCGAGGTGACGCGGAGCAGAGACGACCGCGTGTCCAGGGCCTCCGCGTGTCCAGGGCCTCCGGGTGCCAGGGCCTCCGGGTGCCAGGGTCCGCGCACGAGGCTGCTGGCGCTCCTGCAGGGACGCGCCCGCTGCGGACCTCCAGAGCTGCGTCACCGAGACTGGGTTTTGGACAGTTGGTGACAGGAAGCATGAAAAATGTGTTGCCCATCTGCCCGTCTCCAAGATTTCATGTTTCCCTTGAGACATGAATGTGCGAGTGGGAGCGCCAGCAAGCCATCCTCAGGGCGGAGGTCTGAAGGTCACTGCACGGCTGTGACAGCCACAGTGGAGGGGAGACTGACGCCTCGAGTCCCTGTTGAAATCGCCTTGACTGGCTGTCAGGGCTCTCCACCAGCGCGCCTCACGTACGGCGAAGCCTATAAAATACCCCAGGGGTCAGCAGTTTTGTCCAGGGGCTAGATTCTGGCAAATGGAAACTGGAAGAATTCTGATAAAGTTATGAGCTGAGAATGTGGTCTCTCTGGAGCTTCAGTGAGATCCGGGGAGCCCGTTCCACTGCTTTGAATTTTTACGGAAGTGTCCAACGACAATCGCCTTCTGTTTACCTTTCGTGGAAAACCAGCATCTGAGCAGAGGACAGAGATCACGTGACCAGGCGACGTCCCACAGTCGGGAGACTTTTCCAAGCTGCCTTGATGAGAGGTTTAGAAGTCTGTGACTTAGAAGCGGCTTCTGAAACATGACACATCTGGAATCTACTCTGTATCTGCTACTTGTGAGTCCTGTGATGACTACTCTCCTTAATCCCTCAAAACCTCCACTGCCTGCATTGTAAAAAGTCCCCAGTGGATGCCGCGGCTGTAAGAAATTAACTGAGTCTCGGACAGTGAGAGTCACCTGACAGGGGCCAAAGAAAAACATCTGAGTGGCCCGCCAGCACCAGCGTCTACAGGCTCATCTCCGCTCTGCCTGGAACGTCGCACACACTGGTTTAGTCCTGCTGACCCAGCCACGGAGGCTGATGACGCGCTCAAAGAAAAGGAAAACTACCGTGTGTGGTCTAGTGCAATGTGCAGCCACATGTGTCGAGTTCAGAAATTAAGAAAAGACACACCTCTACCTCACACGTTCTAAAAATGTCACCTAAAGGCTTGTATTGTGACATTAAATACTTGCCAAAAATGTATGTATTTCTAGAAAATTGTATGTTTCAGAGTGCTTTCCATATGCTTCCATCAAAGCCTGGACTGAGTGTTTAGTTTGTGGAAACAATCTACCGTGTAAACTAAGCGGCAGACCACGCTTCAAAACAATCTGCAGATTAGATCAACCTTGCAGTGGAGGTCGCCGTCACTCTAATTCCAGTGAAAACATGAGCTTGGGTGCCTAGGATGACCCTCTCGTCTGAGTTTCATTCTAGGAGACGAATCCATCCACGGATGGAGGCTGGATGTGGACGGGCGCCAGGCAGACTGGGCAAGGAGGCCAGCGGCTTCCGAGGAGGAGGAGGAGGAGCATCTTCTAGCCTAAATGTTCGCCGTGACCACCATCTACTCTGAGAATCGCCCCGTTGTCTCGTGGACGCCGGCTATTCTGCGTCGGACTCCCTCGGCCAGTCTTGACATCCGGAGGCCTTGCTCTCGCTCGCCTTCTGTTCACCTTGTGGGAGTGGATCTAGTAAGGCCTTCACAGCCTTACAATATTCCTTTGATCTATTGTTAATAATCAACTGAAGAAGCATAAAATGCTTCCCCTAAACTCGTTGCTGGAGTATTCACTCTCCTATTCCTTTCTGGCTCCTTTCGCTGGAAGCTTTCTCGGTCGCTTTTTCTTTAATAAAACTTGTGCTGCACGAAGCTCTGAGTGACCAAAGTCAAGTCTTTTGATCCCAAAGTGGAATTGTCTCTTTTGGAGGTCCCAACTCCGACCCCGTCCACTGTAACCTAGCTACTGTCATCCACCCGGTGAACGGGCGGCCGGCGGGGGGATGGCCGGCCGGGGGATGGCCGGCGGGTGGGTGGCCGGCGGGGATGGCCAGCGGGGATGGCCGGCGGGGGGATGGACGGCGGGGGGGATGGCCGGCGGGTGGGTGGCTGGCAGGTGGCTGCGCTAAGGAACACAGGCTGCTTCACTGTTTCCTCCTGAAGGCTCAGCCCCGCTCTCCCCTCTGCGCTCCTGGGCTGCACCCCCAGGGGCCAGCATCCACGAGGACTTCCTGGTCAGGTGCCTGCACGTGCCTGAGTCCAGGACTCGGAACAGCACGTCTGGGGCTGAGGGAGGGGCTGGGAAGAGCCCGGCGGTGACAGGTGTGCTCCCACTCTGCCGGGCTCTGGAGAGTTGGGGGAATTTGAGGGTCTGGAGATGGAGCTCCTAAGCCATTCTATGGGCTTGGCTAATTCCAAAGTGACAAGGGGGACATCGACGCTTCAAAACAATCTGCAGGATCAACCTTGCAGTGGAGGTCGCGTCACTCTAATTCCAGTGAAAACATGAGCTTGGGTGCCTAGGATGACCCTCTCGTCTGAGTTTCATTCTAGGAGACGAATCCATCCACGGATGGAGGCTGGATGTGGACGGGCGCCAGGCAGACTGGGCAAGGAGGCCAGCGGCTTCCGAGGAGGAGGAGGAGGAGCATCTTCTAGCCTAAATGTTCGCCGTGACCACCATCTACTCTGAGAATCGCCCCGTTGTCTCGTGGACGCCGGCTATTCTGCGTCGGACTCCCTCGGCCAGTCTTGACATCCGGAGGCCTTGCTCTCGCTCGCCTTCTGTTCACCTTGTGGGAGTGGATCTAGTAAGGCCTTCACAGCCTTACAATATTCCTTTGATCTATTGTTAATAATCAACTGAAGAAGCATAAAATGCTTCCCCTAAACTCGTTGCTGGAGTATTCACTCTCCTATTCCTTTCTGGCTCCTTTCGCTGGAAGCTTTCTCGGTCGCTTTTTCTTTAATAAAACTTGTGCTGCACGAAGCTCTGAGTGACCAAAGTCAAGTCTTTTGATCCCAAAGTGGAATTGTCTCTTTTGGAGGTCCCAACTCCGACCCCGTCCACTGTAACCTAGCTACTGTCATCCACCCGGTGAACGGGCGGCCGGCGGGGGGATGGCCGGCGGGGATGGCCGGCGGGTGGGTGGCCGGCGGGGGGATGGCCAGCGGGGGGATGGCCGGCGGGGGGATGGACGGCGGGGGGGATGGCCGGCGGGTGGGTGGCTGGCAGGTGGCTGCGCTAAGGAACACAGGCTGCTTCACTGTTTCCTCCTGAAGGCTCAGCCCCGCTCTCCCCTCTGCGCTCCTGGGCTGCACCCCCAGGGGCCAGCATCCACGAGGACTTCCTGGTCAGGTGCCTGCACGTGCCTGAGTCCAGGACTCGGAACAGCACGTCTGGGGCTGAGGGGGAGGGGCTGGGAAGAGCCCGGCGGTGACAGGTGTGCTCCCACTCTGCCGGGCTCTGGAGAGTTGGGGGAATTTGAGGGTCTGGAGATGGAGCTCCCTAAGCCATTCTATGGGCTTGCCTCCAGGTCACCCCTGAGAGTCCCAGGGCACTAGTGCCTCGCAGCAAAGTCCCCTCCCGGCGTGGACAGAGCGCCAGGCCTGTGGCTGCTCAGCCTTACTGGGCGCCGCGGGGCCCTGGCTGGCCGGGAGCCGGCACGGGTTCCCTACAGGTCGCCTGCCTTCGCTCCCACCCTCCCTTCTCTGAGTTTCCTGTTCCCGCTGGGTGAAGGAGAGGGTCGGACACCGGAGCTCAGCTCCAGCTGCTGAGGCTGTAAATGAATCAATGTGTGAAATTCCGGACAGAGCTGCGGGCGGGGGTTGGGGGGTGGGGCACTTCAGATAAGAAGGAGAGGAGTTACTTCATTTACTTCTCTCCTGAAGGCCTGGCCAAAACCCAAAACCAGAATCACCTGCAATCAACCAAAAAGCCGAACCCCGAAAGTCCTGTGCAGTCCGGCTCTGGGCAGAGCTGCTCACAGGCCCGCAGTGAGCACGCGTGGAGGGTCCTGGGGAGCCCCTGGAAACCACAGGCGTTTCGGAGGGCCGAGGGCTGACTGGTGGTGTGGGGTCACTCGGGGGTGCACAGACAACGAGCGTCTCTGGAGGAAGAGGCAGGGGAGACTCTGTCAGGATTCCAGATGGTGAAAGAGAGACTCTGGATCTCAGAGCCGGAAGGAAGCGTCAGGATTTTTAAGACTTGCTCCTTTCCATCCGGATGAATGATTGAGAGAGAAAGCGGGGTCTCGGGACCAAGGCTGCCTGGCCCAAGGCAGGCCGGGGCTTCAGGCGGTCCCCAGCCGTGTACTCCATGAGAGGGCAGGTCCTGTGCGGAGAGTGAGTGACCGTGGGCGGGTCTGCCTTCAGGATGCCCGAGAGGAGGACAGGGAGAAAGGCCGTCTCTCCCGCACGCAGAGAGGGCCGCGCCTTTGATCCTGAAGGTCAGGCGCAGCTGCGGGGCAGCAACCACGGCGCTCCTGTCCCCCAGGGGCAGCCGTGGACGTCCCCCGGTGCTGCCCTCGGGTCAGACGCACACAGGGATGAGGCCACTGGTCCGCAGAGCGCGTGCTCCAGGCGTCGTAAGGGAGGCCACAGGTCTTGGCAGAGGAAGTGCCCGCCGGGCGAGGGTGAGGCGCCGTCAGCCCCGGGCTCGGGCGCGGAGTGGGCTGGGGAGCGCCGGGACCGACCGGACCCTGCGGCGGCGTCTCCGGGTGACTGGGCTCCCAGAGTCTCCTCTGTGGACACGCGTGTGAGACAGAAGCCTCAGCAGGGCGAAACTTCCCGGAGACTAGGGTCACGAAGCCGAGCCGAGACGCAACCAGACTGGCCGACGGCAAGCCTCCAGCGTGAGCCCGCGGGCCAGGGCGTTCCGGGCGCCGGGCGTCCAGCTGACGAGGCCCGGCGTGGGCTCCTCTCTCCCAGGGCGCAAGCCCTGCCCCTCACAGCTGTGCCTGGCAGTCACCGGAGGAGGATTCCGAGTGTCAGAGGACGCACAGGAGGGGCGCCCGCCGGACCGCCCGCCCTCCCAGCCGCCTGCCCCGGGGAAGGTGCCTCCTCCGGGGAGCAGCCCTGCTCTCGCCACTTCTGGCTGCGTCCACGGGGCCTCCCTCCATCCAGGCTCAGAAGCCGGAGCAGGCCCACGTTAATCTGCGGAAGGAGTTCTGCTTTAGCCCCAGGGTTGTTTGTGGGTGAAATGTCATGCTGAAGATTTCCGGAAGAGCTCAGTGGATAGTATCTTCTCTCTGGCAATGCCCTGCCCCTCAGTGGCCGAGGGAGAAGGGCCGCTGGTCGGGACCTTAGAGCTTCTGGACTGGCTCCTCCCGGTGGGCAGGTCTGAGGACCTGTCCACGTGGGCGTCCTGTGCGGAAGGGAGAGTTCAGGCGGTCCCCAGCCGTGTACTCCATGAGAGGGCAGGTCCTGTGCGGAGAGTGAGTGACCGTGGGCGGTCTGCCTTCAGGATGCCCGAGAGGAGGACAGGGAGAAAGGCCGTCTCTCCCGCACGCAGAGAGGGCCGCGCCTTTGATCCTGAAGGTCAGGCGCAGCTGCGGGGCAGCAACCACGGCGCTCCTGTCCCCCAGGGGCAGCCGTGGACGTCCCCCGGTGCTGCCCTCGGGTCAGACGCACACAGGGATGAGGCCACTGGTCCGCAGAGCGCGTGCTCCAGGCGTCGTAAGGGAGGCCACAGGTCTTGGCAGAGGAAGTGCCCGCCGGGCGAGGGTGAGGCGCCGTCAGCCCCGGGCTCGGGCGCGGAGTGGGCTGGGGAGCGCCGGGACCGACCGGACCCTGCGGCGGCGTCTCCGGGTGACTGGGCTCCCAGAGTCTCCTCTGTGGACACGCGTGAGACAGAAGCCTCAGCAGGGCGAAACTTCCCGGAGACTAGGGTCACGAAGCCGAGCCGAGACGCAACCAGACTGGCCGACGGCAAGCCTCCAGCGTGAGCCCGCGGGCCAGGGCGTTCCGGGCGCCGGGCGTCCAGCTGACGAGGCCCGGCGTGGGCTCCTCTCTCCCAGGGCGCAAGCCCTGCCCCTCACAGCTGTGCCTGGCAGTCACCGGAGGAGGATTCCGAGTGTCAGAGGACGCACAGGAGGGGCGCCCGCCGGACCGCCCGCCCTCCCAGCCGCCTGCCCCGGGGAAGGTGCCTCCTCCGGGGAGCAGCCCTGCTCTCGCCACTTCTGGCTGCGTCCACGGGGCCTCCCTCCATCCAGGCTCAGAAGCCGGAGCAGGCCCACGTTAATCTGCGGAAGGAGTTCTGCTTTAGCCCCAGGGTTGTTTGTGGGTGAAATGTCATGCTGAAGATTTCCGGAAGAGCTCAGTGGATAGTATCTTCTCTCTGGCAATGCCCTGCCCCTCAGTGGCCGAGGGAGAAGGGCCGCTGGTCGGGACCTTAGAGCTTCTGGACTGGCTCCTCGGGCGGGTGGGCAGGTCTGAGGACCCCTGTCCACGTGGCCCCGCCTCTCCAGCCCGAGCTGCCTTGCCCATCGGTGAGGCTCACGGGCCTGAGTCTTCGGGTGCAGTCCTCGCGGCCTGACAGCCTTCCTGGTGGACGGCAGGGCCCGTGTTGTTAAGGAACGCTGTCTCTGAGCCCTTCCTGTCATCCTCAGAGTGAAAGTGGACGTCCAGTGGACGACGACAGCTGCCGGCCAGCGGCCGGGCCCCTCAGCACCACCAGGCCGGGCCACCGCAGCCTCGGGTCCGTCCACCTGGTCCCGGGCTGGGGGAGGCAGCCCAGGGGGTGGAGGAGGGGCCTGGTTCCCGCGACGCCCGGCCCTGAGGCCTCCAGCCCAGTGTTGACCATGGTTGTGACGCTTGGGTTCCTCTGGGGACACAGAGTTAGCGAGGGTCCTTGCCCAGAGCCTGGCTTCACGACGTTCACAGTAAGCCCGCTCTGCTCGAGCCCGCTGCCCGGAGTCCCCCCGGGCGTCTGGAAGGGGGTTCTCACAGGTCACACGGCCGAGCTCCCGATCTCAGCTGCGCCGTGCTCTGCTCTCTGAAGCCACTGCACGCGTGGCCACAGGACCTCGGCCCTCAGGGGTGCGCGGGGCACTCCCTCGCGAGCCTCAGCGACAGGGCCGTGGTCAGCACATGGTACGTGTGTCCACTGCAAACGCCCCTTATTTAACAAATGCGCTGGTTCATCGACACTGGACTCTCCCCCAGCAGCCCTTCGACAAAGCCTGCCCTCCCAAGGCCCATCTGGGCCTCCTCACACGCGGGACGCAGAGGGCACCGCAGCCGTGCCCTGGGCCCTTTCATACAGGGACGTCTCCGACAGGAAAACACAAAAACTGGGAAAACGCAGTGCCCACAGGCCGCGACGAAGACCTGGTTTAGGGATGCGCCGGACAGAGGAGGCAGAGAGGACGCCCTGCGAGAAGGTGGCCGGGGGCTCGGGCACCCCCGCCCCGACCGAGGGGCTGTGGAAGCACCGCCGTGCGGGCTGGGGTCAGAAAACACACTTTAGCATCTGGGGAATTCACTAAGGCGGAACTTCTCTCGGGCAATGCCCTGCCCCTCAGTGGCCGAGGGAGAAGGGCCGCTGGTCGGGACCTTAGAGCTTCTGGACTGGCTCCTCGGGTGGGCAGGTCTGAGGACCCTGTCCACGTGGCCCCGCCTCTCCAGCCCGAGCTGCCTTGCCCATCGGTGAGGCTCACGGGCCTGAGTCTTCGGGTGCAGTCCTCGCGGCCTGACAGCCTTCCTGGTGGACGGCAGGGCCCGTGTTGTTAAGGAACGCTGTCTCTGAGCCCTTCCTGTCATCCTCAGAGTGAAAGTGGACGTCCAGTGGACGACGACAGCTGCCGGCCAGCGGCCGGGCCCCTCAGCACCACCAGGCCGGGCCACCGCAGCCTCGGGTCCGTCCACCTGGTCCCGGGCTGGGGGAGGCAGCCCAGGGGGTGGAGGAGGGGCCTGGTTCCCGCGACGCCCGGCCCTGAGGCCTCCAGCCCAGTGTTGACCATGGTTGTGACGCTTGGGTTCCTCTGGGGACACAGAGTTAGCGAGGGTCCTTGCCCAGAGCCTGGCTTCACGACGTTCACAGTAAGCCCGCTCTGCTCGAGCCCGCTGCCCGGAGTCCCCCCGGGCGTCTGGAAGGGGGTTCTCACAGGTCACACGGCCGAGCTCCCGATCTCAGCTGCGCCGTGCTCTGCTCTCTGAAGCCACTGCACGCGTGGCCACAGGACCTCGGCCCTCAGGGGTGCGCGGGGCACTCCCTCGCGAGCCTCAGCGACAGGGCCGTGGTCAGCACATGGTACGTGTGTCCACTGCAAACGCCCCTTATTTAACAAATGCGCTGGTTCATCGACACTGGACTCTCCCCCAGCAGCCCTTCGACAAAGCCTGCCCTCCCAAGGCCCATCTGGGCCTCCTCACACGCGGGACGCAGAGGGCACCGCAGCCGTGCCCTGGGCCCTTTCATACAGGGACGTCTCCGACAGGAAAACACAAAAACTGGGAAAACGCAGTGCCCACAGGCCGCGACGAAGACCTGGTTTAGGGATGCGCCGGACAGAGGAGGCAGAGAGGACGCCCTGCGAGAAGGTGGCCGGGGGCTCGGGCACCCCCGCCCCGACCGAGGGGCTGTGGAAGCACCGCCGTGCGGGCTGGGGTCAGAAAACACACTTTAGCATCTGGGGAATTCACTAAGGCGGAATCTGGGGCCACGGGGACAGACGGGATGGTCTGGGAGGCTGGCACCCTGCGTACACCCCCGAGGCCTCCCGCCTGCACCTCTGCGGGCCCTGAAGGGGGCACACCCAGAAGGAGGGCTGTGCAGAAGGACAGACGCACTCCGGGTCAGGTGCCAGAGTGAGCGTCGGGGGGTGGGCTGCGTGAGGCTGGAGGGACCCCTGATTCGGCTCCAGGGGGCGGTGGTGGGAGAGACGGCCTCCCCGAGGGGACTGGCTCTGCACGGGAGGGCGTGACCATGGCCCTCTGCCTGGGGGTGCGGCCAGGAGGAGGGCTGGGCCCTGGCCGTGACCGGGGTGGGCGTGGTTACCGTTGCTGGCCCGCTGCCGGATGGTCAGCATCTGCTCTCCTGACAGCTTTGCCTTCTTCATGGCCGACGTGGCCCCCGGGCATCCCGACAAGCTGGGGACGAGACAGGAGATGATGTTAGTCACCGCTCAGGGTCGCGGGTGGCAGGGAGAACGACCTAGGCGTCTGGGCCCGGGGCTTGGACTGGACTGGTTGCCGGCAAAGGCCTGCCTGCAGAGGGGAGCCAGCCCAGAGGAAGGGCAGGTGCCAGCGGGTGGGCAGCAGGACTGCGGGCCTCGGGCCGACCAGAGCCCGGGGCCACAGGGTGGTCTGCGGAGAGGTCTGGCCCCCGGCGTGGGGAGGGAGGCCAGCCTGTTCAGGCCACGTCCCCCTTGGAGGGCACCTGGGACTCCCCCGAGGCGCTGCCTTCTTTAGATACTTCGTTATGGAACGCCTCGACCCTGTTTCTTGCTTTGGGGTTCGTGTTGAGGACAGTGGTCTGAGCACCCTGCACGGGGGCCAAGCTGGGGCTCCCTGCCCTCCGCCCCTCACTGGGCTGCCCTCCCAAGAGGTGCCCCGGCCAGGGCTCCTCCCACACTTGCCACGCAGGCACCGCGACAGCCGTGTGCGTGGATCTCACGCCTACTGATGCCCGTGGATCGTCCTGTCTCTCATACGCATCAGTGTTAGACGGACCCTGACCAGGGGTGTTGGCCGGGCCCGCGGCGGGCTCGGGCACCCCCGCCCCGACCGAGGGGCTGTGGAAGCACCGCCGTGCGGGCTGGGGTCAGAAAACACACTTTAGCATCTGGGGAATTCACTAAGGCGGAATCTGGGGCCACGGGGACAGACGGGATGGTCTGGGAGGCTGGCACCCTGCGTACACCCCCGAGGCCTCCCGCCTGCACCTCTGCGGGCCCTGAAGGGGGCACACCCAGAAGGAGGGCTGTGCAGAAGGACAGACGCACTCCGGGTCAGGTGCCAGAGTGAGCGTCGGGGGGTGGGCTGCGTGAGGCTGGAGGGACCCCTGATTCGGCTCCAGGGGGCGGTGGTGGGAGAGACGGCCTCCCCGAGGGGACTGGCTCTGCACGGGAGGGCGTGACCATGGCCCTCTGCCTGGGGGTGCGGCCAGGAGGAGGGCTGGGCCCTGGCCGTGACCGGGGTGGGCGTGGTTACCGTTGCTGGCCCGCTGCCGGATGGTCAGCATCTGCTCTCCTGACAGCTTTGCCTTCTTCATGGCCGACGTGGCCCGCGGGCATCCCGACAAGCTGGGGACGAGACAGGAGATGATGTTAGTCACCGCTCAGGGTCGCGGGTGGCAGGGAGAACGACCTAGGCGTCTGGGCCCGGGGCTTGGACTGGACTGGTTGCCGGCAAAGGCCTGCCTGCAGAGGGGAGCCAGCCCAGAGGAAGGGCAGGTGCCCGCGGGTGGGCAGCAGGACTGCGGGCCTCGGGCCGACCAGAGCCCGGGGCCACAGGGTGGTCTGCGGAGAGGTCTGGCCCCCGGCGTGGGGAGGGAGGCCAGCCTGTTCAGGCCACGTCCCCCTTGGAGGGCACCTGGGACTCCCCCGAGGCGCTGCCTTCTTTAGATACTTCGTTATGGAACGCCTCGACCCTGTTTCTTGCTTTGGGGTTCGTGTTGAGGACAGTGGTCTGAGCACCCTGCACGGGGGCCAAGCTGGGGCTCCCTGCCCTCCGCCCCTCACTGGGCTGCCCTCCCAAGAGGTGCCCGGCGGCCAGGGCTCCTCCCACACTTGCCACGCAGGCACCGCGACAGCCGTGTGCGTGGATCTCACGCCTACTGATGCCCCGTGGATCGTCCTGTCTCTCATACGCATCAGTGTTAGACGGACCCTGACCAGGGGAGGACTCGGTTGGCCCGCGTCTAAAGCCAGCCCCTCTGGGGCAGAGAGCACGGTCTGCGGGCCGCACGCGCGTGACGTCTGCAGCCGCCCGGGAGGCTCCTGAGGGTCTCCTCTCACACCTCCTCCCGCGCTCTCCCCACGGGGGCTCAGCGGGTGCTGGCGGAGGACACGTCTCTGTACAAGGACGCTCTGGTCTGTTGGCTGGAGCAGAGGCTCGTCTCTGGCAACTGTGCAGGACTCTCCCCGAGAGGCCCGGTGATCGCCCTGCCCAGCAGTGCGTCCTGAACCCAGCTGGGCCCTTCGCTTGCTCACGGCGCTTCTAGAACCACAGCGGAAGGGCGAGTGGGACCTCGCCCCGAGGGTCGCACCCTGTTTTACCTCAGGGCCATCGTCCTCCATCCCTTGAGGCCAGCCCAGCCGCGGGGCCGCCCAGGTCTCCAGGACCCGGGTGCACTGGGGGGGCCGTCCACCCCAGCGCTCTCACCAAGCACCAAGTGGTCCAAGGAGCGAAGGACAGAGTGCAGGTGGGAAGAAACAGGAAGGAGGCCCAGCTACATAGGAGCCCATGGAGTGAGGGACCCAGGAGCCTCGGGCGTCTGTCAACAGGCTGGTGGGGCCCAAGCCCTGACGCGCAGCAGCAGGAAGAACTGCCAACCGTTTCAAACATGGACTCCTGGACCTGCGTGGAGGGTCAGAGTCAGACGCGTCTCCAGTGGTCCCCTAGTCTCCAGCTAACTGCCAGCCTGAAGCGACAGGAAGCGGTGGCCGGCGGCCGGAGCTGGGGGTGAACGAGGAGACAGAGGCCCGGAGGAGGGCGTGCCGCACGCGCCGGCTCTCCGCTGCTCCCGTTCCCGTCCGGGGACTGCAGCCCCGCGGGGTCAAGTCTGGGGGCGGCCCAGCAGGCAGGCGTGGGTGCAGGCGGCAGGCTCCCGGGGGAGGGCACGGTGCCCTGGACGGCGGCTGGAACCAAGCCCCCGGTGCCGGTCGGCACGGGTCCAGGGGTCCCTGGGCCAAGGCCACGCGCAGGGCCCGGCTGGGAGGCACCCTGCGGTCTCAGCTGCCGGGAGTGGAGTCCAGGAGTGGAGGCCCAGCAGCCGTGTGGAGACGCCGCTGTTTGAAAGCGATTGCTCCGAGTGTGGCCCGGGAGCCCGCAGCACCCAGCTTCCGGGCGGCAAAGCGTTAACGGTCTCTGGGCCGGCGCCGGCACCGGGGCCCCAGCCTGGCCCCAGCTCCACCCGGGCCTCCAGGGCCCCGGCCAGCACCGCCCGGGGCCTCCGAGGGAGCGGCGGCGTTAACACCAAGGGCACTCGCCACACGCACCCAGCCGCCGGGCTTGAATTTGCTTCCTGGGACCTCAGGGGGGTGTTCGGGGGGGCCCTCTGATCCCCAGGGAATCTCTGCCTTGCATCACTTCTCTGAGCTGCTCCCGTTTCAGTGTGAGGGCCGCCTTTGCGGTCCTTTCTCAGCCCATGATGCGCATTCGGCCTTTTCCAGCCGAAATCGTCTGAGATTCTCCCAGAGCACATTTGGTGCCGCTTGTGGGCCCTGGGCCTTGGGGCGGGGGCGGTGTCGGAGCAGGAGGCCCCGCGCTCAGACAGCCGGGCCTCGGGGCAGCGGGGGCTGCCCGGCTGTGGGCGCTAACTGGCAGGGAGCTGTGGGCACGTCTGGGGTAGGGGGAGCAGGCATCTCCCCGGATGCTCACGAAAGCCTCGTTCAGGCACCAGGTGACTCAGGCTTCTGCGAGCCTCTGGGGGCCTGGCCAGCAGGGACAACAGGGTCGCTGGGCCTTGCTGCCGAGGGCAGGGTTGAGGGCTGGTTCGCGCTCCCGGAAGGGGCGCTCCGACCCTGCTGGTGGCCCTTGCTGCTGCAGAGCCTGAGGACGGGCGCGGAGTCAGACCGACCATGGGGCTGCCCTTCGGAGGGTCCGGTGTGCCTCCCGTCCGGGGACTGCAGCCCCGGGTCAAGTCTGGGGGCGGCCCAGCAGGCAGGCGTGGGTGCGGGCGGCAGGCTCCCGGGGGAGGGCACGGTGCCCTGGACGGCGGCTGGAACCAAGCCCCCGGTGCCGGTCGGCACGGGTCCAGGGGTCCCTGGGCCAAGGCCACGCGCAGGGCCCGGCTGGGAGGCACCCTGCGGTCTCAGCTGCCGGGAGTGGAGTCCAGGAGTGGAGGCCCAGCAGCCGTGTGGAGACGCCGCTGTTTGAAAGCGATTGCTCCGAGTGTGGCCCGGGAGCCCGCAGCACCCAGCTTCCGGGCGGCAAAGCGTTAACGGTCTCTGGGCCGGCGCCGGCACCGGGGCCCCAGCCTGGCCCCAGCTCCACCCGGGCCTCCAGGGCCCCGGCCAGCACCGCCCGGGGCCTCCGAGGGAGCGGCGGCGTTAACACCAAGGGCACTCGCCACACGCACCCAGCCGCCGGGCTTGAATTTGCTTCCTGGGACCTCAGGGGGGTGTTCGGGGGGGCCCTCTGATCCCCAGGGAATCTCTGCCTTGCATCACTTCTCTGAGCTGCTCCCGTTTCAGTGTGAGGGCCGCCTTTGCGGTCCTTTCTCAGCCCATGATGCGCATTCGGCCTTTTCCAGCCGAAATCGTCTGAGATTCTCCCAGAGCACATTTGGTGCCGCTTGTGGGCCCTGGGCCTTGGGGCGGGGGCGGTGTCGGAGCAGGAGGCCCCGCGCTCAGACAGCCGGGCCTCGGGGCAGCGGGGGCTGCCCGGCTGTGGGCGCTAACTGGCAGGGAGCTGTGGGCACGTCTGGGGTAGGGGGAGCAGGCATCTCCCCGGATGCTCACGAAAGCCTCGTTCAGGCACCAGGTGACTCAGGCTTCTGCGAGCCTCTGGGGGCCTGGCCAGCAGGGACAACAGGGTCGCTGGGCCTTGCTGCCGAGGGCAGGGTTGAGGGCTGGTTCGCGCTCCCGGAAGGGGCGCTCCGACCCTGCTGGTGGCCCTTGCTGCTGCAGAGCCTGAGGACGGGCGCGGAGTCAGACCGACCATGGGGCTGCCCTTCGGAGGGTCCGGTGTGCCCCTCCCGACGGCATGCTGACCGCACGGCCGAACCGCAGTGGGGGTGAAGGCCCCAGGGCGCTTCTCTTGAGTCAGTGCCCTCTGGCGTGGCTGAGAGTGCCCTCGGTTTGTGACAGCAGGGCGGGTGCCTCCTCCGGGAGGCCTGGGCGCGGGGGCGGGCGTGGTCCTGCAGCCGACAGGCTTCTCCCGGCGCTGTTTCCTCGGGCGGCGGAGGGGCCGCTGGCCGCCGGGCACCTTCCCGTCGCGGCGCTGGCTGCTCACGAGGTGTTTCTCAAAACTCAGAAGCAACTCTCACAGTCTCAGAAACTCAAGACCTGGAGGTGTTTCCCATTTCTCTGATCATGTTGTCTCTCCTCTCCGCTTTTCTCAGAAACTCCTTGTACTTGGTTATTGAATCACATGAATTGTTTCTCTATTTTCAAGGCATTTTCTTCTCATTTTCTCACCTCTTGAGAATTTAAGGGAGAATTTCTCCCTTAAAAATACAAAGTTAGCTTTGTATTCTTTCTACCTGGATTTTTAAATCTCACTTTTTTTTTTTTAATAGATCTTGTTCTCTGAATGTGTCTTGACTTTTGAATATAATAAATTATAACATTATTTCCATCCTCCTTTTCTGTCTGACAACAACTCAAAACTTTTTAAAATGTCTTCTCTTTCCAGAAATGTCTTTGTTTCTCTGAGCTTTTTTGCCTTTCCTTTCTTGTATTTATTCTGCTTCCTGTGCTTTTATTTGGTGCTTCCTTCGTGTGCTCAGTTGCTCAGTGGTGTCTGATGCTTTTGCAGCGCTGTGGACTGCAGCCGCCAAGACTCCTCTGTCCTTGGGACTCTCCAGGCAAGAATTCTGGAGTGGGTTGCCGTCTCCTCCTCCAGGGGATCTTCTCGACCGAGGGCTCAAACCCTCATCTCTCAGGTCTCCTGCGTTGGCAGGTGGATTCTTTTCCCCTAGCGCCACCTGGTGGGAATCCTGGCTGATTCTTCCCTACTTGAGGAATATCAGCAAGTAGTCCTTTCTCCTGGACCTGCGGATTGGGGTGCAGCCGCCCCCTCCTGTGGGGATGCCCTGGAGCGGCCACAGCGGGGCTGAGACAAGCTGGGCGAGCCTCCAAAATTCACCTGATGCTCCTGAGTCCTGTGTAAGGGCCGCCCCTGTGTCCAGCTGCTCCTGGGCCCCCGGCCAGAGCTTCACCCTCTGCTGGGCGTGGGCTGGGCCGCTAGGAGTCAGGCTGGACCTTAGGGGGACTTTGAACTAATCCTCTGTGTCCCGGCTTTCTCTGAACCCTCCTCCAGAGGCTCACTGGTCTGTGAGTCCTGGGGTCTGCTGCCCGCTGAGCTCCCTCCACGCCCCGTCAGCCGGAGACACAGGCCTGAGTCCTTGTCTGCCAGCTCAGCAGCCCCCAGGACTGGCTGGGCGAGCGGAAATGCACTTCTCTTTTCAAAACTGTTCATCCTTTTAAAAGGTTGTGGGTTTGTAAAACGAGAGTGGGCTGCTTCCTGGAATTCTGAGACTTAGCGGGGACAGACGTGCTCTCCGTCCGTGGCCTCCGACCAGGACTTCCCCTGGAGACGCCGCTGAGGTCTGGGCTCCGGCTTTCCCGGGGCTCCGTGTGCCGGTCTCTTCCTCCTGGTGTGAGCGCGGCCCCGGTGACTGCCTTCTGGGCACATCTGGTCCAGGGGACGGGAGCCGAAGGGCTGCCAGGACCCCGTGGGCATCCTCTGAGACAGAGCCGCGCTCCCTCCATCCGGGGACAGAACAGACCCCAGAGGGCGGAGCCGTGGACAACGGTCAGCTCAGCGCGGCCTGGGCCCAGTGATGCAGGGCCCCTCCTAAGCGACCTGGCGACCCCACTGCCCTGAGCTCTGCCTGGTCTCTTCGGGGGCTTGGCCGGCATCCCGGCAGACGCGAGGACCCGGCTTCTCTGTGCTCCTCCTTTCGCTCCTCTCCTGGAAGCTCAGGGCTCCGTCCGACGGGGAGCCCTGCTGTGGGCTGGCCGTGGCCCCAGAAGGGGGCCGAGCCCTCCCGAGCACGTCCTGGGGGCGGGCGGCCGGCCCGCGCCAGCCCCGACGGGCAATGGCCTCTGAGACGCTGCTGAGTCAAGGCGAAGCCGTGCTGGGGGCGGAGGCTCGTCCTGTGACCGTGCCCGCAGGACACAGCAGAGGGCCGCTGGGACCTGGACACGGGGGAGGACGCGGGACGGCGGCAGAGACAGAGGCGACACCCAAGGCTGCGCCCCCAGCTCCAGCCGGCCCGAGGAGGGGCCACCGGCCGCCTGTGTCCAGCTGCTCCTGGGCCCCGCCAGGCTTCACCCTCTGCTGGGCGTGGGCGGGCTAGGAGTCAGGCTGGACCTTAGGGGGACTTTGAACTAATCCTCTGTGTCCCGGCTTTCTCTGAACCCTCCTCCAGAGGCTCACTGGTCTGTGAGTCCTGGGGTCTGCTGCCCGCTGAGCTCCCTCCACGCCCCGTCAGCCGGAGACACAGGCCTGAGTCCTTGTCTGCCAGCTCAGCAGCCCCCAGGACTGGCTGGGCGAGCGGAAATGCACTTCTCTTTTCAAAACTGTTCATCCTTTTAAAAGGTTGTGGGTTTGTAAAACGAGAGTGGGCTGCTTCCTGGAATTCTGAGACTTAGCGGGGACAGACGTGCTCTCCGTCCGTGGCCTCCGACCAGGACTTCCCCTGGAGACGCCGCTGAGGTCTGGGCTCCGGCTTTCCCGGGGCTCCGTGTGCCGGTCTCTTCCTCCTGGTGTGAGCGCGGCCCCGGTGACTGCCTTCTGGGCACATCTGGTCCAGGGGACGGGAGCCGAAGGGCTGCCAGGACCCCGTGGGCATCCTCTGAGACAGAGCCGCGCTCCCTCCATCCGGGGACAGAACAGACCCCAGAGGGCGGAGCCGTGGACAACGGTCAGCTCAGCGCGGCCTGGGCCCAGTGATGCAGGGCCCCTCCTAAGCGACCTGGCGACCCCACTGCCCTGAGCTCTGCCTGGTCTCTTCGGGGGCTTGGCCGGCATCCCGGCAGACGCGAGGACCCGGCTTCTCTGTGCTCCTCCTTTCGCTCCTCTCCTGGAAGCTCAGGGCTCCGTCCGACGGGGAGCCCTGCTGTGGGCTGGCCGTGGCCCCAGAAGGGGGCCGAGCCCTCCCGAGCACGTCCTGGGGGCGGGCGGCCGGCCCGCGCCAGCCCCGACGGGCAATGGCCTCTGAGACGCTGCTGAGTCAAGGCGAAGCCGTGCTGGGGGCGGAGGCTCGTCCTGTGACCGTGCCCGCAGGACACAGCAGAGGGCCGCTGGGACCTGGACACGGGGGAGGACGCGGGACGGCGGCAGAGACAGAGGCGACACCCAAGGCTGCGTCCCCAGCTCCAGCCGGCCCGAGGAGTGGCCTCCGGCCTCCGTCCCCGAGAGCACAAATTCTGTTGCTTTGCGGCACCGGGCCGTGCTGTGCGTCAGGCAGCCTGGGACAGTGACGCCAGCACATCTGTGCATGAGTTTTGGGCTCCTCACCCACGTTTCTCGTTTCCTATACTGTTTCTATTTGTGTCTGGATACGTGAACATACGCGTTCTGCTCCCTGTGAATGTTGTTTTCCGCTGTGAGCTCAGGGGCACCGGCACGTCGAGGGGTGCAGAGAGTGCAGGAGGCCCCCGACACCGAGGACCTGGGGCGGAGGTGACGCAGGAGGGGGACGCGGGCCTGGCCTCCCAGCAGGCATGGCCGCTGTGGCCGGGCGGGTCCTCACCCAGCAGGCCCCTGGCTGGGCACGAGGGCTGCCCGGGTGCCTCGCCGAGGTGAGGCCTGATGGGCAGGGGGTGAGGACAGCAAAGGGCGGCCCGAGGGGCTCGGGGCCTGGAGCTGCGGGAGCACCCGGGCATGGAGGGCTGTGGACGGGGCCTGCCGGGCACCCAGGGTGCTGCCCAGCCCCGCACGGTCCAGGGTGGGAGCCCCACCCACGCGCTGCTCACACGCAAACTTGTATTAAGTCAAACCAAGCAACGTCGTGGGAACGGCCGTCAGCCACGGGCCCGGGAGCCTTGTCGTCCGGTGACCCCAGAGCTGGAAAAGCGGTGGCAGCGGATGGAAGGAGGTAAAGCGCCTGGGAAGAGAAGCCTGAAAACACCACAGGCTGAAGCACCTCCACAGGAAAGCCTGTCCCCGCTGCTGTGGCCTCGGGCATGAGGCCAGCTCTGTGACCAGCTTCTAGAGTTCACAGGCTCCGTAGGATTCGCGGTTTGAAACAGAGGCTGGATCTGAGTTTTTCTCTCCTTAGTGCTTTTTGTCAAACACTGGACTGTGGAGGTGAGGCTAAAAGAGTCCGTGAGTCGGAGGGCTCGGGGGCGGCGGTCAGCACGGGGTGGGGGAGCGGGCAGGGCACGGGCTGAGGCGTCCACTGTGGGGCCTGGGCCAGGGACCCGGGGGAAACCAGGCTTCTCTGGAGGCCCCTCCTGCAGCCGCGGGGCCAGCGAGGTCAGCGGTCTGAGGCCGCGCGGCGAGCGGGCCTCATGCCGGCCTTCTCAGTGCTGGCGGCTCTTCACGTGGGCACCGTGAGCCTCTGCTCTGTTCAGGGCGAAGGCAGCAGGTCCAGCTCACATTCACAGGAAAGGAAGAGGTGGTTGCCACAGTAACTCGCATCAAGCACCCAATATGGGAACTTCACTATTTTTTACCGCAATCCTCTTGGGAAGTATCAAGCACAATATCCTGAAAAAGGCAATCTCTCCGTTTATAAAGAATGTGGAGGAGCTGAAAACAAATGAATGAGGTTATGCGGTCCAGGTGGAAGGGATTTAGGAGGGCCTGGGACGCAATTTTTTGAAAAATTATTTTGATCAAGTCCAGTGAGAGATGACTTACTTCTAAGACCATTTACTTATTTGTTAGGATGAGAGTCGTGGCTTTAATTTGGAGACTCTTCCTAATCTACACAAGGTGACCCGAGCTCGAGGTCACAGCCAGCATCCTCGCTCAGGAAGCAGCGGCTCCACGGTGCCAGGCCCCCCGCCCCGCCTGCCCGCAGCGGGGCTCAGGCTCCGCCGCGGGCAGTCCGGACGCCCTCGCCAGGCCGGGTGGCCTTGGCAGTCAGCTGAGCATCGCCCCGAGCCAGGTGCACCTGCCACCTCGGGCACTGGTCCCGGAACCCTGGTCCCTGCCCTTCTGGGCGCCTCGTTGTGTCCCGTGAGACCCGGGTGCGTTGGTCAGTCTGCACCTCAAGACTCGCCCGGTCAGGTCCCCGGGACCTCTGTGCCGCCAGGTGCATTAACCCAGGATGCGTGCCCCTCTGTTTAAGGGCTCTTTCTGAAGGGAGGTGTGCGGACCCCCGCCTTGGGGGGATTGGGGAAAGATACTCATCTCTCTCTTTTGGCCTCCGAGTTTCTACTTGAGCAGGATTACTTTCACAATTCAAAATCCAAATTTTCTAAAGAATGTTAAGGCTCATTGCTGCGTGTCACTTCTCTGGGCTCCTTCCGTGTCTGATCGGTTTTGCAGACGGCAGCTACGTGCCCAGGGTTTGGGGTCAGAGAGGGCGTGAGCGCCCCTTGGGTTTCGGTCGCGTGGGTGGAGCTGTGCCCTCCCACGCGGCTCCTGGGAAGCTGGGGCGGCTGCAACGTGTCCACCTCGGTCGTCTTTCCTGACTCCCATGGGAGACACTTGCCTCTTTTTCTGAGACAATGTAATTGTATATACAGATGTTTTAAAATTAAGTCAATAATAATCAGTGGGGGTGATTGGTTTTTTGGAGGTTTTCTGATGTATCTAATGAGGCCCCTGTGACCGAGTTCCACCCACTTTCCTTGAGTGGGACTTGCCTGCAATATTCAGCCAAAACAAACAGCTAAAACCAGATATTCAGGTGAGCTTGTGTGTGTGTGTGTGTGTGTACAATGACGACCTGTTTTCTTTCTGTGCATCCTGATCAAAGGCATTTGGAAGCCTCTACCTACATACAGACAGGGTAGGATGAGTTTGTGCTTTGCAAAATATATCAAAGCTTGCTTCTTCTTTCCCCAAGCCGCAGAATGTGGTGAGCCGGTGTCACAGTTCTCAGTATTCGCTTGCCTGACCTGAGGGATGGACGTGGTGGCGGCGTGGTGACACCGCAGCCCCCAGCACGGAGGCAGGCAGGCACACTCACCTGCGGTGTGTGAGGAAGCTGCCGCTGACGTGCCCCGACCCGTCGCAGCCCGGCGTGGGGCAGGACATGCCCTCGGTCTTGACAGACTTCCAGGAGAATTGGGAGCCGTTGAGGTAGCCGTCCTTCTGCCTCTTGGCCGCCAAGGGGCACCCGGATGCGCTGCGGTGGGAGGCATACTTGCCGGTGATATGGCCCTGGCCGTCGCACCCGGGCACTGGGCACCTGGGGGACAGAGGGCGCACTTGATGGTCTTGCCCCCATGTGCCTGGTGGCCCCGCAGCAAAGTCAAGTAAACCTGACACAAAGGAAAAACTGGAGCATCCTCTACTCCACTTCCAGTGTGATAAAGGGACAAAAAAAAAAAAAAAAAAACCAAAAAAAACCCTCAAAGGCACCACCTAGTGGGGCTATGAGGTAGTGCATGCTCCCGGAAACTGGTCCAGGGCAGGGGCCAGAAACCTTTAGCCTGCAGGGTTGGTAAGGGATGCGAGGCTGCATGAAAAACAAGAGCTAGCTTATTGGAGCAGGTGGGGTGCGGGCATCTGTCTGGAAGGCACCACTTTTGGACAGAGTCACAGCTTTTATGTAGGAAATGTGCCAAGTCAATGGGAAACTGACTTCAGGGTTATTTTAAAAGACTATCATAAAACTCGTGCTTTTCCCAGGAGCTGGAGAGCATTCATTTGGTTTTGGAGGTTTTCTGATGTATCTAATGAGGCCCCTGTGACCGAGTTCCACCCACTTTCCTTGAGTGGGACTTGCCTGCAATATTCAGCCAAAACAAACAGCTAAAACCAGATATTCAGGTGAGCTTGTGTGTGTGTGTGTGTGTACAATGACGACCTGTTTTCTTTCTGTGCATCCTGATCAAAGGCATTTGGAAGCCTCTACCTACATACAGACAGGGTAGGATGAGTTTGTGCTTTGCAAAATATATCAAAGCTTGCTTCTTCTTTCCCCAAGCCGCAGAATGTGGTGAGCCGGTGTCACAGTTCTCAGTATTCGCTTGCCTGACCTGAGGGATGGACGTGGTGGCGGCGTGGTGACACCGCAGCCCCCAGCACGGAGGCAGGCAGGCACACTCACCTGCGGTGTGTGAGGAAGCTGCCGCTGACGTGCCCCGACCCGTCGCAGCCCGGCGTGGGGCAGGACATGCCCTCGGTCTTGACAGACTTCCAGGAGAATTGGGAGCCGTTGAGGTAGCCGTCCTTCTGCCTCTTGGCCGCCAAGGGGCACCCGGATGCGCTGCGGTGGGAGGCATACTTGCCGGTGATATGGCCCTGGCCGTCGCACCCGGGCACTGGGCACCTGGGGGACAGAGGGCGCACTTGATGGTCTTGCCCCCATGTGCCTGGTGGCCCCGCAGCAAAGTCAAGTAAACCTGACACAAAGGAAAAACTGGAGCATCCTCTACTCCACTTCCAGTGTGATAAAGGGACAAAAAAAAAAAAAAAAAAACCAAAAAAAACCCTCAAAGGCACCACCTAGTGGGGCTATGAGGTAGTGCATGCTCCCGGAAACTGGTCCAGGGCAGGGGCCAGAAACCTTTAGCCTGCAGGGTTGGTAAGGGATGCGAGGCTGCATGAAAAACAAGAGCTAGCTTATTGGAGCAGGTGGGGTGCGGGCATCTGTCTGGAAGGCACCACTTTTGGACAGAGTCACAGCTTTTATGTAGGAAATGTGCCAAGTCAATGGGAAACTGACTTCAGGGTTATTTTTAAAAGACTATCATAAAAACTCGTGCTTTTCCCAGGAGCTGGAGAGCATTCATTTGCTCGGATCTGTCTCCTAGACCACCGGATATGCCCCTAGCTAGACATGAGTGTGAGTAGCAGAGGTGGTATTTGGCTGTGTTTAGTTTCAAGCTACCGTAGGAACACTTTTTTTTTTTTTTTAAATAAACAGGAAGCTCATTAGCTGGAGGTAAAGTTGAACAACAGGCTAATCGAATCATGCTTCTGAAACCTCTATTGCAGCTTATGGCAAAGGGTCGAGGACTCACAGCAAAATCACAGGCACATTTTAATTTTATTTTTTTGTTTGTTTGTTTTAATCAAATTTCTCTTCAAAGACATCAAATGAGATTAAAATTTCAGGAAGATGGCATTGGATTTATCTCACAGATTTCTGATGCTCACTGAGCATTGGTTCAGGGAAAATGCCTGTGGAGAGGGGATGAGGGGCTGGCCTTCTCCCTGACCGATGGTCTCTGTCACCTTAGCAAGAAGCAGAGGACAGACAGCCCCGCGACCTTCCTAAGCTGGAGAGTCAGCCATGTTCTGGGTGTTGCAGCTAATAACTTCCTGTTCTCTCATGAACCTGCCTTCCCAGGAAATCAGCTGCTTTTCCCCATGGAGTGTAGAGGGAACTTCCTTATAACTGGGTTATAAGAATATGGGGTGGAGGGATGGGTGCTTGGCTAGCCCCCATCTGTCCTCACAGGTGCTCTGGGCGGGGGTGCAGGTGTGCGTGGTTCTACTTTCAAAGCTGTGACCTCGAACTTAGCCAGCCTCTCCCAGCCTGCCTGGCCCCTGGCCCCTGGCCCCCACCGGCCTGCGGCCCCCTCGTCTGCCGCCCTGGACCCCAGCCCCGCTTGACCCACGTCCCCAGCCCGCAGCCCCTATGGGCGCCCCCAGCCTCTCCTCCCTGGCCCGTGCCCCCTGGGCGCCCCTGGCCTGTGGCTCCCCTCACCCCTCTGCCCCGCCCGCGCACCTGATGGGCTCCTGGTCCTCTTTGTCCTCCTTGCTCTGTGCTATTCTGATGCCACTCTTCTTGGCTCTCGGGCAACCTGAAAGGCTAAGAAGATGTGGGACTTCAGAAGCTGCCCTGCGTCTCCACCTCCAGCCCCTTCATCACCGAGGGTGTTTCGGCCCAATTCCCTCCAGAAACAGGTGCTTCTTGGCAGGAAGACAAAGTCCCGGGGGAGGGTCCCTTCCAGCGCAGGCCATCTGTGCTTCCCCCAGGCCTTCAGACACAACTGCCCCCGACCCCAAGCGGGGCCCCAGAGCCTGGTGGGAGGACGCGCCCCTGTGGAGTCCGGAGTCCCAGGAAGGCCGGGCTGACGTGTGGGGCGGGGTGGTGCTCTCTGCACAGAAGGGGCCACGGTGAGGAAGGTAAGCACGGCACGCCTCCCCGCTCCCTCCCAGAGTCGCCTCCTGCAGCCGGACCCCAGAGCCCTCTGTCCTGGGAGGCACCTGTCATCGTCCCATTTACCTGAGGCACAACTTTGTGTGGCATCTGCAGAAGATGCTGTGCAAACTGACCACGCTTGTGTTACTTAATTTGGGGAAGAAGCAACTCACATCACCTAAAGGGAGTTTTCCAGCTGGAATGTTTCTCCCGTTCAGCTGTAGCCAGTACTAAGCTCTGTGAGGTGAGCTTACATAGAATACATGGGAACCTCTGCAATGCACCGGAGAACCAGGCCCTGGGCCATTTCTGGAGCTGCCAGGGCGGGGAGGCGGCGCCCGGGGCGGAGGCAGGGCCGTGTCTGGCCAGCGAGCGGCTCTGCTTCCTCTCCCTGACTTCCCCGCGTGCCGGGTCAGGGCGGGCTCCCCCGAGCCTGCGGGTCCTCAGGCTCCCCTTCCCCACCGCCTCCCGAGTGACCGCCGCGCCTGCGCAGCCGCCTGGCTCTTCTCTGTGAAGCTGCCCTCAAGGCAGGGGGCCTCAGCCCTGGGGCTGAGGAGTCAGCCGGTCACCCTGGCTGCCCCTGCCACCTGCCCTCCTTCCCTGGAACTTCTGAGGGATGCGGCTCTGGGCCTGTGCCTGCAGAGACGCGGCTGGGAATGAAGATACACTGGAACAGAACCAAAACAGAACCAGAAGCACAGCAAGGAGTTCCATCTGGACCTGATCTGACTTCAAGGAAACCTTGGCTCCGACACAGGGGCTGGTCTGCAATCCTGGCATCGCGTCCAGGTGGGGAGAGTCCACAGCCGGCTCCCCTTGGCTCTCCCAGGCTCTGCCGGGCTCGGCAAGGCCAGCCCGAGGCTGAGAAGAGCTGCCGCTGTGTCTGGGTGCGGGTCCCGCACGCCGGCCTCCTGCCCCTGAGAAGCATGCACGTGGGGGCGTCAGTGGCCGTCTGGGTACAGAGCCCTGTGGCACGCGGATGGGGTCAGTGCCCCCAGAAGGTCAAAGTCCTAACACGAGCCCGGGTGCCTGAAGGGCTCCGCCTGTTCCTGGTGTCCACACTTCCTCAGGACAGTTTCCCTGCCTCCCTGTGACCGTGAGTCATGTCCACCTTGCGGCAGGAGAGGCCATGGGGCTCTTGCTTGGTCTCCCCGAACTCGGGGACCAAGGAGGAGAGCTCAGCCCTGTGCTGCCCGCGCCCCAGGGAGGGCAGGTCCTGCCCTTGTAGTGAAAGAGCAGAGGGAAGGTGCCCGGGGACTGGGCTGGGCCTCGTGGGGCACGGGTCCCCTGTGCCCAGTGCCCACGCCCTGAGGTACAAGCAGCACCCGAGGAGAGTGTGGCTGTCTGTGCCAGACGCCCTCGGTGCGCAGAGCTCAGCCCCGCGGGGCTCGTGGCGGCACCACAGGCTGGAGCCGAGTGGAGCCGCTGCTCTGCGAGGCGGGAGGCAGCCCAGAGCCGGGTTCACGGAGCCTCCCTGGGGGAGCACCCAGGCCCCGCCTGTGGCCAGACGCGGCCGTCCCAGGTGGGAGGCTGGGCTCGGAGGCGGCCCCGAGTGACCGCGCGCCTGCGCAGCCCCCTCGCTCTCCTCTGTGAAGCTGCCCTCAAGGCAGGGGGCCTCAGCCCTGGGGCTGAGGAGTCAGCCGGTCACCCTGGCTGCCCCTGCCACCTGCCCTCCTTCCCTGGAACTTCTGAGGATGCGGCTCTGGGCCTGTGCCTGCAGAGACGCGGCTGGGAATGAAGATACACTGGAACAGAACCAAAACAGAACCAGAAGCACAGCAAGGAGTTCCATCTGGACCTGATCTGACTTCAAGGAAACCTTGGCTCCGACACAGGGGCTGGTCTGCAATCCTGGCATCGCGTCCAGGTGGGGAGAGTCCACAGCCGGCTCCCCTTGGCTCTCCCAGGCTCTGCCGGGCTCGGCAAGGCCAGCCCGAGGCTGAGAAGAGCTGCCGCTGTGTCTGGGTGCGGGTCCCGCACGCCGGCCTCCTGCCCCTGAGAAGCATGCACGTGGGGGCGTCAGTGGCCGTCTGGGTACAGAGCCCTGTGGCACGCGGATGGGGTCAGTGCCCCAGAAGGTCAAAGTCCTAACACGAGCCGGGTGCCTGAAGGGCTCCGCCTGTTCCTGGTGTCCACACTTCCTCAGGACAGTTTCCCTGCCTCCCTGTGACCGTGAGTCATGTCCACCTTGCGGCAGGAGAGGCCATGGGGCTCTTGCTTGGTCTCCCCGAACTCGGGGACCAAGGAGGAGAGCTCAGCCCTGTGCTGCCCGCGCCCCAGGGAGGGCAGGTCCTGCCCTTGTAGTGAAAGAGCAGAGGGAAGGTGCCCGGGGACTGGGCTGGGCCTCGTGGGGCACGGGTCCCCTGTGCCCAGTGCCCACGCCCTGAGGTACAAGCAGCACCCGAGGAGAGTGTGGCTGTCTGTGCCAGACGCCCTCGGTGCGCAGAGCTCAGCCCCGCGGGGCTCGTGGCGGCACCACAGGCTGGAGCCGAGTGGAGCCGCTGCTCTGCGAGGCGGGAGGCAGCCCAGAGCCGGGTTCACGGAGCCTCCCTGGGGCGGGAGCACCCGGGCCCCGCCTCCGCTCCGGGCCTCAGCACGCGGCCGTCCCAGGTGGGAGGCTGGGCTCGGAGGCGGCCCGGGAGCCTGCAGGGGGGCCCCGGGCAGGAGGTCTCTGAGCTGCCCGTCTGCAGACAGCAGACGCGAGCCAGCCTAAGCAGGCGCAGGGACGAAGAGGATGCCTGAGAGCAGGGCCTCTGAGGGAGGGCTGCGGAAACGGACTCTGGCTGCCGTTCAAGACACAGCCCGACGCCTCCGTGTGCGCGGCTGCACAGGGCACCCCGAGGACGGAGACAGAGCTGCTGCTGATTTTTGTTTGGTAGAACTTCAGAGATGGTCAACAGTATTGATTACAATGGATTTGAGAGAGCTTCAGGGGTGCTGCGGAGACAGGACGCCGCCCCACGCGACAACGCCAACAGCCGACTGGTCAAAGCGCATCCGGGGTGGGGGGACCTTTCCCTGAGTGGGCCTCTCGGCCATCCAGAGGCCCGGGCCCTCCTTGACCAGGCGTGGCGCTGGTGGGGGCCTCCCAGCTGAGTTCCCTCTCCAGCAGGAACCACTCGGCGTCCATCTCCGCCAGCGGAGAGAGGACGGCAGCCGTGAGCCGCTCAGGGAGGCTCTGAGGATGCAGGGAGCGGACTCCCGGTTCCCGGGCGGGGCTTGGGACGCAGGCCTCAGGGACGGCCGCGGGGGAGCAGCGGCGTCCTGGGTGGGCAGCAGGGGGCCCGGAGCCGCGGAGGGCTGCCTCCCAGCCCCAGCTGCCCGGGGAGCCCCTCTCCTCTCTGGAGCCCGAGGGGCACAGCCCTCGCTGTGCTGCGCTTCACAGACCTTGCATGCTTCCCAAGCTGGGCGTCGTGGTCAGTCTGAGTCGAGTTAGTCTATAGCATCTCTCCCTCATGTCTCTGTGTCATGTTTTAATAATTCTCACAGTATTTCAAGCTCTCCCATTGTGATATCTGCTATGCTGTTACTGTGACGAAACAATCACAGCTCGCTGAAGGCTGAGGTGACTACCGGCAGGTTCAATCACAGACCTGCAATTCCTGGGTCTAGCAGATCCTCAAAAAGGCGGGAGGCAGCCCAGAGCCGGGTTCACGGAGCCTCCTGGGGCGGAGCACCCGGGCCCCGCCTCCGCTCCGGGCCTCAGCACGCGGCCGTCCCAGGTGGGAGGCTGGGCTCGGAGGCGGCCCGGGAGCCTGCAGGGGGGCCCCAGGCAGGAGGTCTCTGAGCTGCCCGTCTGCAGACAGCAGACGCGAGCCAGCCTAAGCAGGCGCAGGGACGAAGAGGATGCCTGAGAGCAGGGCCTCTGAGGGAGGGCTGCGGAAACGGACTCTGGCTGCCGTTCAAGACACAGCCCGACGCCTCCGTGTGCGCGGCTGCACAGGGCACCCCGAGGACGGAGACAGAGCTGCTGCTGATTTTTGTTTGGTAGAACTTCAGAGATGGTCAACAGTATTGATTACAATGGATTTGAGAGAGCTTCAGGGGTGCTGCGGAGACAGGACGCCGCCCCACGCGACAACGCCAACAGCCGACTGGTCAAAGCGCATCCGGGGTGGGGGGACCTTTCCCTGAGTGGGCCTCTCGGCCATCCAGAGGCCCGGGCCCTCCTTGACCAGGCGTGGCGCTGGTGGGGGCCTCCCAGCTGAGTTCCCTCTCCAGCAGGAACCACTCGGCGTCCATCTCCGCCAGCGGAGAGAGGACGGCAGCCGTGAGCCGCTCAGGGAGGCTCTGAGGATGCAGGGAGCGGACTCCCGGTTCCCGGGCGGGGCTTGGGACGCAGGCCTCAGGGACGGCCGCGGGGGAGCAGCGGCGTCCTGGGTGGGCAGCAGGGGGCCCGGAGCCGCGGAGGGCTGCCTCCCAGCCCCAGCTGCCCGGGGAGCCCCTCTCCTCTCTGGAGCCCGAGGGGCACAGCCCTCGCTGTGCTGCGCTTCACAGACCTTGCATGCTTCCCAAGCTGGGCGTCGTGGTCAGTCTGAGTCGAGTTAGTCTATAGCATCTCTCCCTCATGTCTCTGTGTCATGTTTTAATAATTCTCACAGTATTTCAAGCTCTCCCATTGTGATATCTGCTATGCTGTTACTGTGACGAAACAATCACAGCTCGCTGAAGGCTGAGGTGACTACCGGCAGGTTTCAGCAGGGGCTGCCGCGGCGGCTCAGCCGGCAGAGTGCCCTGCAGCACAGGAGACCCTGGTTCAATTCCTGGGTCTAGCAGATCCCTCGGAGGAAGAAATGGCCACCCACTCCAGGGCTCTTGCCTGGGAAACCCCATGGACAGCAGTGTGGCATTTCTTTTTTTTTAATTTTAGTGCAGCACTTTGTGACTAAGGTCTGAACGCTGTTTCTAGACACACGGCTGTCACACACGGACGAGACCGCGGTGCGGTGCCCACGCAGCTCCTGCGTGAGCTGGGAACCAGAGCGCACCTGACGCACCACGTGTCGCGGCCTTCCCTCTGTGGCGCTGGGTGGCCCGGAGCCATGGAACCCGCGGTCGCCCGAGGTGCCTGGGACAAGCGGGAATTCTGGCTGGTTTTTAGAATAAGGCCGAGGGTCTGCTCCCTGGGAGGCATTTCTCTGAGGTTCCTGGGAAACGGACCGCAGAAGATCAGCCCCGCAAGGCATGTCTCTGCGTGCACTTATGACCGCCGAGGGTCATCGGGCCGGGTTGCTCTGTCCCTCCCTGGGGCCCAGTGTGCACAGGACCTGCTCTGCCGGCCCCGCCTCCGCAGGGCTTGAGCCGGTACAGCCTCTAAGCGTGCTAGGCATTTCTCGGGTCAACAGCACCGTGGAATAGGCCAGCGGGCATTGCCCGCAAGTGTGCTAAAGACTGAGCCAAATTCACTTTTCAACCTTGTAGACTAATCCTGGCACCATTTACTGCAGCCCTAGAGTACAGTTTCGAGTCAAGCTTTACCCACATTTTATTCACAAGTCTATGCTGTACTAACATACACACTATTCTAAAATGTAAGTCGAATGCATACACTAAATTATGAATAAATTTGCATAATATCAAACCAAAAAACGGTAGAAAAACAGACAGTTGGGCAGGAAATGACCAGGAAATGTTCACCCTTAGTTTTCAAGCATTATTCAGTGCTAGGAAATCTGGCCTTGTGAGGACAGAGATAAATCCTAGGATAAAATAAAGAGCAGCATAGAATGTGCTTGACTGCGATACGTGACCAGAGCTTCATTTCTTTCCCCTCAGCAGAGACCCTCTGTGGCGATCCCTTCTGGAAGGAGCCACTCCACAGCAACGGTGCTGCAGCTGGCTCTGAGGCATCGGGTAAACCTGGCGAGCCGCCCTGCAGACCCCTCGACCCCGAGCAGTGGCCCCGGGGACGCTCGGACGTTTCTGGAGACACACGGCTGTCAGAATGGGGAGGGGGCAGAGCACCGCGTGGGCGGCGTCAGGGAGGCTCCCCCGCACCCAGCGGTGGACAGGGGCCCCGAGCCAGGAAGGTCCGAGCCCGCACGGCCACGGCGCCGGGCAGACGCCCTGCACGAGCCGCTGAGGCGTCTCTGTCAAGGGAGCACAGGCCGTCTGCCCGTCATCCGCGCTGGGCTTCACGGCGCCTCCCTGCCCAGACCCGCCCGGTTTAAACGGTGCTCCCCAGCGGACGGAGAGCGGACACGGAGCGCGAGACCGCCGCAGGACGCCATGAGGAGACCGCCGCCCTCGGGCGCGGCCCTGAGCCCAGCCGAGCCAGCCCGCCGAGGGGCGCCCGGCTCGAGCACCGGACCCCGGTCGGGGGTGCGTACCTCCGCCCCGCCAAGTCCACTCTGCTGATCGGCAGCAGGCCGGCTTCAGGGGTGACCCCACGGCTGTCCGGACTCCGCCCTGCCCCCCTCTCCTTTGTCTTTCCGTCCATCGCTTCTATTTTGTGTGGGAGCCGCTGAGGGACTCGTCCACTTCCCCACTCCCCATCTGCAGTCTGGTTTTAGAGGACGGCGAGGCCACAGCTTGTGTCCTGACCTGGCTGTGTATCTGTGAGGCAGCTCCACCTGCCTCTCTGGGGACCTCGTGGCACGAGGCGCGCCTGCAGACAGGCGCTCGTCCCGACCGTGGTGTGTCGACCCTGCCCGCACGCGACAAGGAATGCTCTCTGGTCTTCAGGGTCTAGACCTTTCTTTGTGTAGACACTGTGCTGAAAGGATCTGTCCCCCGATCCTAACACAGGGCCTGAGGTAGAACTGCTGCTGCTGTTTAGTCACTCAGTTGTGTCTGACTCTTTGGGGCTACGGACTGTAGCCCTCCAGGCCCCTCTGTCTGTGGGATTCTCCAGGCAAGAACACCAGAGTGGGTGTTTCCTTCTCCAGGGAATCTTCCGGACCCAGGATCAGACCCGTATCTCCTGCATTGGCAGGCTGGTTCTTCACTCTGGCTGCCTGGGAAGCCCCTGGTGTGGAAAGGAGGCTCACCAGCTGTTTAGGGGACGCGCCGGTGTGGTGCTCTGGCTATCCTGTTGGGTGGAATTCCACACTGAGACTGGGAGACCCTGCTCCCCGGGCAGGTGGGCCCGGGTGTGTGAGGTCAAGCATTTCTCTGTGTTCAGCTCTGCTGATCCTTGCTTGTAATAACCAAACAGCTTTGTGGCTCAAATCTCAATATTTAGGAGATCAGCTCTCAGTGGGATTAGCAAGCGTGCCTCTCAGTGGCGGTTTGCGGGGAGCTTATAACATCCAGGCTCTTCTCATCCTTTTTCAATTTATAAAGACGTGCTCCTGGATGACTTGAGAAATGCTACCTGCAGATGAAGCTGGCGGCCCCTCATCAGAGGGGAGTGTGGGCCCGAGAGCTGGTGTCCTAAGGGAGGCCCCGCTGGCTGGGGCCAACCACTCTGTGGTCGGGGCTCTTTAGACCCTCAGTTCACCCGTGGAGCAGCCTGAGCACACACGAAGCCCGCGCTGGGGGTCTCGAGTGCAGGGGGAGGGCCTGCAGGAGCCAGCCTGCGGTACGTACCTCCGGTGAGAAGCGTAGTTGCCCGTGATGTGCCCAGAGCCATCGCAGCCAGGTGTGGGGCACCTGCAATTACAAACACACACGGGGGAGTCACTCGAACGCCATCAAATCCCCTGAGCAAGTAACTTCCTTATTTATCTAGACACAACGCCTCTCTAATGCCGAGCCTCCCGTGCTGGCGGTGCGATGGAGCTGGAGCCCCCACGGGGCTCGCGGGGCGTCCCCGTCCGAGTCCACCTCTGGGTGCAGCTGGGCCCCCGACTTCCCTCTGTGCAGAGCAGTGCCATCCGGGCACAAGAGATCTCGGGGCGGCCGCCCCTCGCCCGGTGTTTGCCTGGGGTCTCTCCCCATGGGTCACTTCCTGTTCAGCGGGCTCGTCACAGCCGGGGACTGCTGCACCTTCTGCGTCCGGCCTGAGATTTCTACGGGAGCAGCACGCGGGCGCCTGCGGCTACTCTGTGTCTAAACTCAAAGCAGTGCACCGCGCCTGCTCGGGCACACGCCACCCCGTCCCAGCCCTCCCCTGGTTGACTGCAGGGTCTGGTGCGGGCGTCCCGGCGCGAGGCCAGGGCATCAGACCAGGGTCTTTCAGACCCTCTGTGGGCACTCGGGGCGCTTTGCCTGGCACAGAGGTCTCTTGGTTCACGGGTCAAATCAGCTGAGATGCTGAGGCAGGTCCGGGCGCCTGCGCTGCCTGTGCTGAAGCCTTCCCGGGAGCCCCCTACCGCCCGTCTCCACCACGAAGCCCTGGCTCACAGCCGAGGATGCTTTAAAGAGAGCTCTGCGGCTGTGGCCTCTGTGGAATGTCTCGAACCGGCCACGGCAGGAGCAAGCGTGCCATGAAGACACTTCCACTTGAGCTCACTTCAGCTGCATTTGGACCACCAGGAAGGTAACAATGAAGGACACAAAGCAAGAAAATATACATTGCTTTCTTTTCACTAAATGGTAGCCCTCAGGAAACAAGGATGATTTAGTGACAATGTTGCCGCCTGGGCCCACACTTCTGCTCAAGGAGCGTCTGAATTCCTGGAGAGGACACAGAGCGCGCCTGTAACATAGTAACAGGTGGACATGCTTTCTAAGCGACTTTAGCTTGCTCTCACTCTGAAAGCCGCCCTGAGCATCCGAAGCTGGACCCAAGCCCCCAGGTGACCGGCTTACGGACAGACGACCCCATGAGCAGGGGGCACATCGGGTGGGAGGGGTGGGCGCCGGGATCCGGGCTGAGTTCCAGGGTGTGGTGCCACACTCGACACTTAGACACCCGGGCAGTTGTTGACTGTAGGAATTGCCTAGTGCAGTCCTGAGAAAAGGAGCATGAGCACTGACCTCAGGTGTAGAGCTGACTGGTGTGTGGCATGTCTTATGAAGGGCTGAAGCTTAATCAATCGCCTGCACTGAGGGAGAACACGAGTGTCATGGAGGAGGTGTTGATGTGCGTGAGCAGAATCAGGATTTAAAAAGTGGAGTCTGGGGCAGGAGGAGTAAAGGCTGTCCTTACATAACAAGCCACCCCCAGACCAGACTGTTGACCCGTCCTCAAGTAATAGCTGTTCATGAACTTCAAGACTATTCTGTCAATAACTTGAATGACTGAATTTCACTAGCTGATTTCTCAAATGGCATCTCATGTGGGATGAACCCCCAACCCCAGGGGGAGGAAGGTTGGAAAGCAGTAAGAATCATTCCCAGAGAAGCTAATGTTCATGCCTGTTGCTGTTTTGAAAACGTATCAAAAAACAGAACTGCTTTCCACCAGCCAACAATGTACACGTGGCCTTGCTATTTTTTTTTTTTTTTTGGTCAAAGAAATCTTTAAACTCTTCCTAATTTAAGCTCACACTGCAAATTTATTTAAAATTTATTCATTTAGACATGAGTAGAAATTTTGTAATGACTTGTCTTGGGCAAAGACAGGAGGAGGTTGGCATATTCTGTTCAGATATGTGAGGCGTCATCACCAGGAGCATGCAAATGAAAACAAGATTTTTACTAATTATAAAAAAGAGAAGAGGATTTGGGAGTAGATTTTGTGCACGTAAGCCATTTACAAATGCATCATCTGAAGAAAAAGATGCATTTAAAATGTCCTTTGTCGCTATGAAAACAAAGAAAATATTGATTTGGGTCATTTTTAGAGCTTTCACAGTGTCAGGAAAGAAAGAAAAAAAATGTTCCCAGAAGGTGGCCTGGCTTCCTGGAAAGGCCTGTTTTACTTTCAAGGTTTCAATCGCCACTTGCTGGCTGGGAGAATGCGGAGAAACGAGCTCTACGGCCCAGACGACCCCCATGAGCAGGGGCACATCGGGTGGGAGGGGTGGGTGGCGGGATCCGGGCTGAGTTCCAGGGTGTGGTGCCACACTCGACACTTAGACACCCGGGCAGTTGTTGACTGTAGGAATTGCCTAGTGCAGTCCTGAGAAAAGGAGCATGAGCACTGACCTCAGGTGTAGAGCTGACTGGTGTGTGGCATGTCTTATGAAGGGCTGAAGCTTAATCAATCGCCTGCACTGAGGGAGAACACGAGTGTCATGGAGGAGGTGTTGATGTGCGTGAGCAGAATCAGGATTTAAAAAGTGGAGTCTGGGGCAGGAGGAGTAAAAGGCTGTCCTTACATAACAAGCCACCCCCAGACCAGACTGTTGACCCGTCCTCAAGTAATAGCTGTTCATGAACTTCAAGACTATTCTGTCAATAACTTGAATGACTGAATTTCACTAGCTGATTTCTCAAATGGCATCTCATGTGGGATGAACCCCCAACCCCAGGGGGAGGAAGGTTGGAAAGCAGTAAGAATCATTCCCAGAGAAGCTAATGTTCATGCCTGTTGCTGTTTTGAAAACGTATCAAAAAACAGAACTGCTTTCCACCAGCCAACAATGTACACGTGGCCTTGCTATTTTTTTTTTTTTTTTGGTCAAAGAAATCTTTAAACTCTTCCTAATTTAAGCTCACACTGCAAATTTATTTAAAATTTATTCATTTAGACATGAGTAGAAATTTTGTAATGACTTGTCTTGGGCAAAGACAGGAGGAGGTTGGCATATTCTGTTCAGATATGTGAGGCGTCATCACCAGGAGCATGCAAATGAAAACAAGATTTTTACTAATTATAAAAAAGAGAAGAGGATTTGGGAGTAGATTTTGTGCACGTAAGCCATTTACAAATGCATCATCTGAAGAAAAAGATGCATTTAAAATGTCCTTTGTCGCTATGAAAACAAAGAAAATATTGATTTGGGTCATTTTTAGAGCTTTCACAGTGTCAGGAAAGAAAGAAAAAAAATGTTCCCAGAAGGTGGCCTGGCTTCCTGGAAAGGCCTGTTTTTACTTTCAAGGTTTCAAGTTCGCCACTTGCTGGCTGGGAGAATGCGGAGAAACGAAGCCCTCCAAGGTCGCCGCCCGCAGCTGGGGGAGGGGCTGGGGGGAGAGGGGTGGGGTGGGGAACCTGTTCTGTGCTGGGGGGCCTACTCCCCGCTGGGGGCCTAGGGCCGCAGGCCCCGCCTGCTCTCGGGCTCTGTGCTGGATGGACCACATAGCCACACCTTCACCCACCCGGAACGGCGGCTCTGGTGCTCTCCAGGGTGGTAACTTGTCGTTTTCTTCTTCAGGTGGTGCTTTTGAGCCTCACGAGGCAGCCGGGTGGGGCCTCATGAGTCTTTCTTCCACCAGCTCCACTGTGTTCATCTTCTTGTGGCTGTTCAAGACTTTCAAAAACTCTGAGATTTACATACAGATTTCCTCGCTTTAATGCATCTCAACATTCAAAAACACACTGCTTCTTGAAGTCAGTGGAGGAGGAAGTGGCCATTTGTATAACCACAGGGGCCTCTGCTCTTCAGATGGGCCAGCTCCAGGAGCCTCGAGGACAGGCTGGTGTCCAGTCGACAGGCAGGACCCCGATGCTCGTCCGCCCGTCTAAGGGCACGTCTTCTCCAGGCAGGGAGGCCGTGGGGGGCCGTCCAAACCCCTGAGAATAAAAGCACGCAGCAGCCTGTGCGGCACAGCTCGGGTGTGGAGATGGCATCCGAGAGCATCTGGGTTTCCATGGAAACCCCCGGCGAGGCGGGCGCCGGGGCTCAGCGCTGAGGGCTCGGACGCCTTGGCAAGGCCACCGCAGCCACCGGGCCTCCCTGCATCCAGCCAGTTGTCACCAACACGCCACCAGGTGTGACTTAGGTGCCTGTGTTAGAGATGTGACTTTGTGATAAATGAAACACCAGCTTCTTCGTCTTCTTTCCTCTCCATTCCAAAGGTACCGTTGGTGAAAACACTCTGACACCGGAAATGGTGAATCCATAATCTCAGAATCCGTATACTCCAGATGAAATACTCACGATCCTTTACCTTGTCTGTGATCCTGAATTGCCTTGGGATTCAAATCGTATCAAGAGATAGTAGTTTGGGGTAGTTCATGTTATTTTCTGGCTGGAGAAACTGGTCCAGTTTAGACATTTGAGAATGTTGGTGGAAAACTCATCATAAATAAAAAGCTGGAAGCTGCACTTACGTTCTGCAGAATCCAGGCCAGACATCTAAAAAGTGTCAGGACCACTCACAGACTTCTGGAACGCCTGGAACTAGCTTTCTCAGGAGAGACAAACGAGGTTTCCATGGCTTTTTTTTTTGACCACTCCTATTGATCTTTCATCTATTTATCTTTGCTCTTTGGCCTACGTGGGCCTCCCACTGCAGTGGTTTCTCTCGCTGCAGAGCACCGGCTCTGGGCGCATGTGCTCCAGAGCTCCGGCTCGCTTATTGGACACATCGGTCCAGCCGCTCCGCGGCCCGTGGCATCTTCCCAGGCCAGGGATCGAACTGGCGCCCCTTGCCCTGCAAGGCGGTGTCCTTACCCACTGGACCACCAGGGAAGCCCTTCCGTGGCTCTTTAAAATCCCAGGTATCAGAGAGAGCTCTGAGCCCGAACCTCCCAGAAAGCCCGTGTGCTCTGACTTCCCCTTGACCATCTTCCCCTGGAGGACCTCTACAGCTCACACGTCCAGGGGTCAGGGGACGCACAGGAGAGCTTCCTCCCTGTGTGCTACAGCGCGTGCTATGAGGACCCTCTGATCTGCTCAGGTGCACGTCACAAGCTCTGGCTGAGGCCAGCCTCTCCGCCCGGCCTCCGATCCATCCTCTAGCTCCTTCTTCTGGTCTTTCCCCCGTTCACTAAACCAGGACCCTGACGCAAGGCAGTGGAAGAGGAAATAGTTCAGCCTACGGACCGAAGTTGGACTATCCCTTAATCACTCGTAAAAATATCTTCAGGTACTTCCTCCACATCCTGCCATGCTCTTTCTCTTTTGAAAAGAAATATGAAGATTTGATACATAACTCTGTCAAGTAAGACATTTACAGCAGGCGTCTTTGCTGTGAGAGGAGGGCCCTCCTCACTGATCGGCACGGAGTTTGTGTGGGCATCCAGCCTGGTCTGGGACAAGGGAGCCGTCACTTTGGCCCCTCGACAAGGGGCAGCCGACCCCCTGAGGGCCCGCAGACCTGGGAGCGCTGGCCTTGCGGTGCGGCCCATCTGCCAGAGTCGGCTGCACCAGCCGGATGGGACGAGGGCAGCCCGTCTCCCCAGAGCCAGTCTGTGGGGAAATGTTTTGAGGGAACTTGTCTCAGTGTTCTCTCGTCTTAATAAAGCCAGTTCCTTATTCTTACAAATCTCACAGATAAAGGCTGAAGGCATTGCCTACAGGTCTGAACTTTCCGTGGGGCTCACCTTGCCTGTGGCCCACCCCGCCTGCGGCCCACCCTGCGAGGTCGACCTGCAGAGACGCCCCGTCCCTGAGGACGGCAGAAACCCTCGACGTGGGGACGACGGCGTCAGAGACCAGACTGAGGCTCTGGGAGACTGCTGACGAGTTTCGTGGTGTTCTCCGGAAACAGGCCTGCTTGGCCCGTTCTCTCATGCCCGCCCTACCAGGGGCAGGCATTAAGTAAAACACTGCGCATACTCTCAATTTTAAAAGAAATCATGAAATGCAAGAGTAGGCCTGATCTATATTAGTAAAACATATTTGTAACTGGAGTGGTCGAGGTCAACTCTATAGAAGACTTGTCTCACTTATATGAAACGTTCCACTCAAAACACTATTTTTGGACTTAAAGAGATATGGTTCTAAACATGTATCTATTTTGGGCTCTTTGTCATATAGATGGGAAACAACAAAGAAATGCAGAGCACTGCGCGCTAAAGGTGCTTTAGAGCCGCAGCCGGCGTGCGCTGACTCTCAGGCTGGCCGTCTATGCCGCCTCCTCGGGCAGACAGGTATCAGGTCCCTTAAAGGGATACACCTCTCTTCTACCCAATTTCCTGGGTTATTACCTGAAACTCCAGAAAGCTAGGATCTTCTAAATCGATTTCAGTTTGTGTGACATCCAGTAATGCTCTCTTTCTTTGGAATCTGGTACTGAGCATGGGAATCTCGACCTTTCTCGGCTCTGGCCCTGCCTCGCCCGTCTCGCTGGGAGCCTCCCCCTCCCGCCCGCCCCAGCTGGACCCCGCCTGGAGGCCCATCTCGTCCCTTTCCTGGACTCCTGTTAAAGGACGCAGGAGCACCGCAGACACACACTGCGGGTGTGGGGACACCGCCCTGACACGCGTGCGGGCTCTGGGCTGGGGCTCGGCCCGCCTCAGGCTGCCTGCAGGACCACCGCTGGCCTGCAGAGGGAGCGCAGGTGCACGCCCTTCCCAGGCCGAGGGGAGGCACTGCAGACCGGCTTTCCACCTGCACCCTCAGGACGCACCCGGCCTTCCTCCCTCTCCTTCCTTCCCGGGTCACACGAGGGCCTCTGCCCGGGGCGCCCAGCCTCCAGGGACCCTGGGTGTCTGCACATTTCACGCCCTGACGGAGCTGCCTCTGGGGGAGCGTTCTGCTTTCACACATGGCCTGTAAACCCAAAGCACCTTCTTTTGCTTCCAAGCCCTTTGCCTTTGAGATTACACTCAAACACAAACAAATACATGAAAAAGAATCATAAAACACCCTTAACATACTTTTTTAACAACATTCATTTCGATGGTTCAGATAGCATTTCGGAATGGGGTAGGCCTCAGGTTGCTACGAGCGAAGTGGGGTCCTGCAGATGGGATTCAAAGCTGCGGCTACAGGGGAGCTCGGGCTGCCGCGTGCCCGGGGGCGCGAGGAGGGCAGTGGGCAGTGGCTTGGGGGGTGGGGGCTCACTGGAGCCTGACGCCTGGTGACCGCACTGACCAGAGCTCAGCTGCATTTGGCAACGTCCAGGGTAACAGGCTTACCGTACAGCCTGCTGGTAAACGGGGGGTACCAGCAGGTTTCAGCTCTGACTTAGAGGCCCACACGCCCGCACCCGCCGGGGGTCCTCTCTAGTGAACACCATGAGAATCCCTCTGCTCATGCCCCACTCAGGGCCCAGGGGTCCTTGGAGGGCGGCTGCTGCCCAGGCCCTGGCCATCCATGCTGGCCACACGCCTCTGAGGCTCTGGCCTGGGGTGCAGTGGGGCTGGGCCTGGCCCTCTCCTGGGTCTGTTTTGGGGGCGCTCGCGGTGCAGGGGCGGTCAGGGGAGCATGGAGTGGGCGGGCGGGGAGGCCAGGCCTGGCTCATGCTGCATGCACCTCCGCGCTCTTCAGTCGTGCCCCTGTGCTCGCGTGCCTCCCGGTCGGGGCGGGCGCTGGCTCGGACCCGGCGCCACGCTGAGCCGCTGCCCGCTGCCCGGCGCCCCAGGTCATCAGGGACAGGGTCCTGTCCAGGGCGGCCAACGTACCTAGCAGTGCTGACGTCCCTCTCAATAACGGGGTGTGTCCTTGGGGCACTGCTGCCGGAGCACATGCACGTCCAGCAGCAGGGGAGCGGCTAGACCGGAGCTGCGGCCGCCGCGGTCAGAATTGGAATTGGACGCGGAGGACCCATGCAAAAAAGAACATACAAAAGGTGACTGTTGGAGAAGCCGCCGCCGAGCCCGCCAGCCGTCCCCGCGTCCTGGGGCCGCTGTGCTCGCCGCTTGCTGAGCCTGTGACCGGGCGGGAACGGGGGCGGGGCCATGCAGGGCCTGGGGGCTGGACGTGGGCGGGGCCGCCCGGGGGTACTCACCTTCTGCGGTTACACTGAGCGCCAGGGTGCTCACACCACGGCGCGGGGCGGAGGGCAGGGGTGAGAGACTCGCGGGCCCAGGGGAGGGGCTGTTTCTGACCACGGAGCAGGGTGAGGGTGAGCCAGGAGCCCCCTGCTGCCTTCACAATGTCCCACCCACACCCCTGCCTCTCGGGTGAGGAAGCAGCTGCGACCGCATCCAAGCGGTCCTCGGGGTGAGCAGTGGGCCCTGGCCTGGGGAGTGGGTGGCGGGCGAAGGTCACGGAGGAGGATGGGGTGGGGAGGGTGCCGCTGGCTTGTCCCGGCTCGCCTTCTCAGCACCGTGGAGCGGTAGGGCTGCGCTTGGGACAGAGGCGGAGGGCCACCATGCTGGCGACACTGCAGGCGTGCAGGCACGGGCCACGCCCCGACCCGAGCCCCTAGGCACTGAGGCCCCACTGCCGGCCAGGTGGACACGGACTGGTGGGAACATGCCAGGGGCCACCTGGCTGTGATTTCAGGGCTGTCAAAGCCATCGTGCCTCCGTGGCCTCCGTCAGTTCCGGGTCTCGGTCCATGGACGGCCTCGATCTCCTCTCAGGGTAACAGAGGAGAGAGGTTATGTAATTTGAAAGCAGGTTCATTTCCTAAACCGCTGATCACAGCGAGCCTTCAGGAGGCAGGCCGTCCAGGGCAGAAGAAAGGACAGATTCCGGGACCACGAGGGAGGGGGCAAAGACTGGTCACACTGTCCCTTTAAACAGAAATCTTGTGCCTTTTATGTTCTCACTTCTGTTTCTCCTGTCTATTTTTATATTGGTCATGTTTGTGGATCTTTTGGGTTTTTTGACGCCTCTATCTCTTCTCATAGAGACAGTGTCTTTTATTCAAAGCAGGAGAAATTTAGAAAGATTCCGTGTTCCCTCTGCTACCTGAGTTATCCTGGGATTCTCTGTAACTTTCTGCGTTGAAGTCTTCTCTCTTCCGGGTGCCCAGGCTAGCCTGCCCTGGCCTCTTGTTCACAGACTATCCGGTTTTTCAACACTTGTTATTTTCTCTCTCTTAGTCTCTCTGCTGTGTCTTCCCTTTCTCTGTGGTATTTGCTTTTTCCCAGTTTCACGTCTTTTTTGTCAACTTTTAAATGATTTCATAGATGCTGAATTTTGCAAAAGTTTTTTTAGAAACAGAGTCAACAGATATCCTTACTCTAAAGGCAAGAAGGTGAATTCAAACAGGTAAGCCACAGGGCGAGGGTCACACAGGAGGGGCACAGCTGAGAGCAAGGGGCACACCTCCCCTCCTCTGGTGCTCTTTCACTCCACTAGGCTCTTGGCAAATGTCCTCTTTGTGTGGGTCTTTCCTAGCCTACGACCCTAGGCCTTTGTGTGGTCTAGCCCTCGTGTGGGGGAGGTTCATTTAACCGTAAGACACAGAAGCTTGCTCCTCCACCTGCAGTTCACGGAGCCACGTGGCGCCCCCCGGGTGTCCCGTAACGCAGGGCTGCAACAGAAACCCATTTCGGTGACCTCTATCCTGAGGGCGCAGCCCTGAGCTAGACGCCACAGATGGTCCTGATCTCCTCCGATTACGAGGAAGGGCAAGAGAGCAGAGGCCGAGAACATGGGTCACTTGCACGATGGTCCATGGACGGCCTCGATCTCCTCTCAGACGGGGGGTTATGTAATTTGAAAGCAGGTTCATTTCCTAAACCGCTGATCACAGCGAGCCTTCAGGAGGCAGGCCGTCCAGGGCAGAAGAAAGGACAGATTCCGGGACCACGAGGGAGGGGGCAAAGACTGGTCACACTGTCCCTTTAAACAGAAATCTTGTGCCTTTTATGTTCTCACTTCTGTTTCTCCTGTCTATTTTTATATTGGTCATGTTTGTGGATCTTTTGGGTTTTTTGACGCCTCTATCTCTTCTCATAGAGACAGTGTCTTTTATTCAAAGCAGGAGAAATTTAGAAAGATTCCGTGTTCCCTCTGCTACCTGAGTTATCCTGGGATTCTCTGTAACTTTCTGCGTTGAAGTCTTCTCTCTTCCGGGTGCCCAGGCTAGCCTGCCCTGGCCTCTTGTTCACAGACTATCCGGTTTTTCAACACTTGTTATTTTCTCTCTCTTAGTCTCTCTGCTGTGTCTTCCCTTTCTCTGTGGTATTTGCTTTTCCCAGTTTCACGTCTTTTTTGTCAACTTTTAAATGATTTCATAGATGCTGAATTTTGCAAAAGTTTTTTTAGAAACAGAGTCAACAGATATCCTTACTCTAAAGGCAAGAAGGTGAATTCAAACAGGTAAGCCACAGGGCGAGGGTCACACAGGAGGGGCACAGCTGAGAGCAAGGGGCACACCTCCCCTCCTCTGGTGCTCTTTCACTCCACTAGGCTCTTGGCAAATGTCCTCTTTGTGTGGGTCTTTCCTAGCCTACGACCCTAGGCCTTTGTGTGGTCTAGCCCTCGTGTGGGGGAGGTTCATTTAACCGTAAGACACAGAAGCTTGCTCCTCCACCTGCAGTTCACGGAGCCACGTGGCGCCCCCCGGGTGTCCCGTAACGCAGGGCTGCAACAGAAACCCATTTCGGTGACCTCTATCCTGAGGGCGCAGCCCTGAGCTAGACGCCACAGATGGTCCTGATCTCCCTCCGATTACGAGGAAGGGCAAGAGAGCAGAGGCCGCGAGAACATGGGTCACTTGCATGGTCTGGACGTGAGGACCTCAAGAGCTGGTCTGGAGTCAGGAAGGTCCCTCCACTGAAGAAAGGCCTGGAATTGGCCCAAACGGCTCCCGCAGGTCTGGAGAGGGCTGACACGGCGGGGCCGGGCGGATGCAGGAGAGCGGAGGGCAGAGAAGAGGAGGAGACGCCATGGCGGGTACCAGGGACCCGGGTCCCTGGGCCGCCAGGTGGCCGGGTCAGGGCCCTGGGGCGCTGGGTGGGCATGGGCCTCTCTGTGACCTGCGGGCACGGGGCACGTCCCCAGGGGTGCGCGGTGGAGGCCCGCCTGCTCTGGGCCTGCTCAGCGCCTCCGTGGACGGTCGCTGCCCGGGGGGTGAGCACGGGGCGCACTGTTTGCAGGGGGAGAAGAGAGCAGGGACCTTCACTGCTCCAGGCCACGGAGCCCGCGAGCAGGCGTCCATGTCAGCAGCCTGGAGAAGCAGGCCCATCCGAGGCGCGCTCCGAGAAGCAGATGGAGGGAAGAAAGAGACACGGAAGAAGACAGAGCGATAAGTGGACTGAGATGAGCTGACGGGTGAGGAGGCCTGGGGACACAGCACTCCGAGGCCTGACGCCCCTGCGGACCACCCCGAGGCCTGCCGCCCCCACAGCTCACGAGGCCAGGCTGCGGGACTTGCTGTGGACCACCTCCTACCCCGCGCCCAGAAGGCCCCTGGGCTCCAGCGCCCCTGGAGGGAGGGTCCTCCGCGTGCTCCAAGGATGACCAGGACACCCAGGAAAAGGATGGAGCATTGGAAGCACTGAGCTTGGAAAAGACTCAGGGGAAAGTCTTGCCTTTGACCCCGAGGGCTTCCTGAGGAGGCGGGGTCCCCGGGCCCGAACTTTCAGGAAGAGCTTTCTCAGGCGTCCCGAAGGAGGAGAGCTCACGGGGAGGGGTGACCGCGGCAGCACGGGTGGGGCCTGGCCTGCCCGAGAGGCCTGGGGACGATCCGCAGGCCAGGCGTGGCCCAGAGGGGCCATGACTGTCCACCCCTCAGGGGTAGCAGGACCTCTCTGCAAGGGTTTCCAGGAGGCCCAGCCTGTCTCCAGGTGATTACACACTCAGGGAGGCCTTCTTCAGGCTCCTGGTGAGAAGAGGCAGGTCCAGGTCTCCCGGAGCCCCTGCTGGGGTCCCCTCTCCCCACCTGTGCGGTCCCCTCTGTTTACTTGAGGCAGAGTCTCACCCCTACAGAAACCCCTGCTTCCCAACACCCTTCCCCCAGGTCCTGCCCCCCCCGAGACCCGCAGCCCTCCGGGCGTCACGGGACCCCGAGCTCCCTCCATCTCTCCCTCCCCGACTCGGCCGAAAGCTGCCGGTGTCCCTGTCGCGGATGCCCCAGGTGCGGAGCCGGGCCTGGGCCTCCGTGTCTGCGTCCCTTGCTGGTCTCGGGCCCAGCGCCCTCCTCCCCGGGCTCCACGTCCCTGGTGCGGATGGAGGCGCGGCCTGGCTCCTCGCTCCCAGCCGGGATTTCAGCGCCAGTGCTCCCCGGCTCGCGGTGCTTCTCGGGTTTCCGCCTCGCCAGCGAGGTGCCGAGTGAGCCGGGGGACCCTCAGTGGGCGGCAGCGTGTGGCCTGGAGGGGCCTGCTCCAGTGCCCTTCCTGGTCTCAGGGGGCTCGGGAGCGGGGAGGACAGTGCAGCTGTGTCCTAAGCCAGCTGCTTCTCACCCACGTGCTGGCCTTCCTCGCAGCCGTTTCCTGCCGCCGGGCTGTACCGTCCCCGCCCCGACACTCCCGTGGGAGCGAGGCTGAGGATGCCTTCTGGCCAGGGAAGCCGGCACAGGCTGGGCTATGGGTCCTGAGCGTCTGTGTGCGGAGCTGGGTGGGATCTCTGGGCCTCCGGCAGGGGTGAGGCGGGCCCAGCAACCGGCCCCCCGCCCCCTCCCCACACGAGGCCATGAGGCTTGGGTCCTAGACAGCGGACAGCGGAGAGCGGGCGGCCAGCCCGGGGGGAGTTCACACGGGCGCAGACTCGGCACTCTTCACTCGCGGCAGGCTCGAGATCCGCCCGGCGGGACCGTGGCGCGGCCCGGCACTCGGGGCCTTGGCCGGGAGGAAGTATCCGAAGCAACAGAGCTTGCTGTCGCTCCGCCTGCCGACGCCTTGGGACCCCACGAGCTGCAGCGCGCCGGGCCTCCCTGCCCCTCCGCCATCTCCCAGAGCTCGCTCAGACTCATGTCCGTGGAGTCGGTGACGCCACCCAGCCACCGCGTCCTCTGTCATCCCCCGCTCCTCCTGCCGTCTATTTCTCCCAGCATCAGGGTCTTTCCAGTGGGTCGTCTCTTTGCATCAGGCGGCAGCCAGCTCCGTCACTGTCCCCGGGTCCTGCCCCCGAGACCCGCAGCCCTCCGGGCGTCACGGGACCCCGAGCTCCTCCATCTCTCCTCCCGACTCGGCCGAAAGCTGCCGGTGTCCCTGTCGCGGATGCCCCAGGTGCGGAGCCGGGCCTGGGCCTCCGTGTCTGCGTCCCTTGCTGGTCTCGGGCCCAGCGCCCTCCTCCCCGGGCTCCACGTCCCTGGTGCGGATGGAGGCGCGGCCTGGCCCCGCTCCCAGCCGGGATTTCAGCGCCAGTGCTCCCCGGCTCGCGGTGCTTCTCGGGTTTCCGCCTCGCCAGCGAGGTGCCGAGTGAGCCGGGGGACCCTCAGTGGGCGGCAGCGTGTGGCCTGGAGGGGCCTGCTCCAGTGCCCTTCCTGGTCTCAGGGGGCTCGGGAGCGGGGAGGACAGTGCAGCTGTGTCCTAAGCCAGCTGCTTCTCACCCACGTGCTGGCCTTCCTCGCAGCCGTTTCCTGCCGCCGGGCTGTACCGTCCCCGCCCCGACACTCCCGTGGGAGCGAGGCTGAGGATGCCTTCTGGCCAGGGAAGCCGGCACAGGCTGGGCTATGGGTCCTGAGCGTCTGTGTGCGGAGCTGGGTGGGATCTCTGGGCCTCCGGCAGGGGTGAGGCGGGCCCAGCAACCGGCCCCCCGCCCCCTCCCCACACGAGGCCATGAGGCTTGGGTCCTAGACAGCGGACAGCGGAGAGCGGGCGGCCAGCCCGGGGGGAGTTCACACGGGCGCAGACTCGGCACTCTTCACTCGCGGCAGGCTCGAGATCCGCCCGGCGGGACCGTGGCGCGGCCCGGCACTCGGGGCCTTGGCCGGGAGGAAGTATCCGAAGCAACAGAGCTTGCTGTCGCTCCGCCTGCCGACGCCTTGGGACCCCACGAGCTGCAGCGCGCCGGGCCTCCCTGCCCCTCCGCCATCTCCCAGAGCTCGCTCAGACTCATGTCCGTGGAGTCGGTGACGCCACCCAGCCACCGCGTCCTCTGTCATCCCCCGCTCCTCCTGCCGTCTATTTCTCCCAGCATCAGGGTCTTTCCAGTGGGTCGTCTCTTTGCATCAGGCGGCCAGCGTACTGGAGCGTCCGATTCAGCGTCAGTCCTTCCAATGAATATTCAGAGCTGATTTCCTTCAGGATTGACCGGGTTGATCTCCTTGCAGTCCAAGGGACTGTCCGTCTTCTCCAGCACCACAGTTCAAAAACATGAGCAAACCACTCCAGTATTCTTGCCTCCAGAACCTAAGAGCAGCATAAAAAGGCAGAACACAACTCAGGCCTTTTTTTTATTTCCAAGACGGACTGGGTCGCAGGGATCCCATGTCTCAGTGGGTCTGTTGACCTTCTGCCCCTGGCGCTGGGGCCAGGCCTGGAGCCCAGCGAGGCTTCGGTGCAGGGTGCTTGGTGCGAAAGCCGCCGTCCCTGGCCAGCCAGCAGCCCAGGCCACCGCAGAGTGAGCACCAGTGACTGTGAGGACCTTCGTGTCGCCGTGGACTAACTGCTCACCTGTGCGCTCCAGGGCCCCGGCGCTAGGCTCTGCTCCAGCTGGCCTCGCAGACAGCAGGCCCAGAGCTGCCCAGGGCGAGCCTCCAGCCGGCTCGGAGGCTGCGGCCAGCTGGGCTCAGCCTGGACACGCTGCGGGGAGGTGCGGCTTGCGGCTCCGGAGAGGCGCCGTGCGCGCCACGGGCGGACGCGCGTCTGGACGCCCCTCGGCTTGGCTCACGACGGTCTCAGCGCTGGCGCGTGCGTCCCCGTGCGCTCCTGCCCCCGACCCCGATTTGGACGGACCCTGTCCTCCGTGGGGACGGGTCCTCGTCCCCGGGTGGCATTCCGCCCAGGCGGTGTCCGGCTCTCCTGCGAGGGTGCAGGGACTCCGGGTGGTTCTGTCCGCCCAGGCCGCGTGGAGCCGAGGACGGCGTGGGTCCAGAGGCAGACCGGCTCTCTGGGAGACGCACAGACGGGGACAGGTCACTGCGGACACACGGCCACGAGCTGCAGCGCGCCGGGCCTCCCTGCCCCTCCGCCATCTCCCAGAGCTCGCTCAGACTCATGTCCGTGGAGTCGGTGACGCCACCCAGCCACCGCGTCCTCTGTCATCCCCCGCTCCTCCTGCCGTCTATTTCTCCCAGCATCAGGGTCTTTCCAGTGGGTCGTCTCTTTGCATCAGGCGGCCAGCGTACTGGAGCGTCCGATTCAGCGTCAGTCCTTCCAATGAATATTCAGAGCTGATTTCCTTCAGGATTGACCGGGTTGATCTCCTTGCAGTCCAAGGGACTGTCCGTCTTCTCCAGCACCACAGTTCAAAAACATGAGCAAACCACTCCAGTATTCTTGCCTCCAGAACCTAAGAGCAGCATAAAAAGGCAGAACACAACTCAGGCCTTTTTTTTATTTCCAAGACGGACTGGGTCGCAGGGATCCCATGTCTCAGTGGGTCTGTTGACCTTCTGCCCCTGGCGCTGGGGCCAGGCCTGGAGCCCAGCGAGGCTTCGGTGCAGGGTGCTTGGTGCGAAAGCCGCCGTCCCTGGCCAGCCAGCAGCCCAGGCCACCGCAGAGTGAGCACCAGTGACTGTGAGGACCTTCGTGTCGCCGTGGACTAACTGCTCACCTGTGCGCTCCAGGGCCCCGGCGCTAGGCTCTGCTCCAGCTGGCCTCGCAGACAGCAGGCCCAGAGCTGCCCAGGGCGAGCCTCCAGCCGGCTCGGAGGCTGCGGCCAGCTGGGCTCAGCCTGGACACGCTGCGGGGAGGTGCGGCTTGCGGCTCCGGAGAGGCGCCGTGCGCGCCACGGGCGGACGCGCGTCTGGACGCCCCTCGGCTTGGCTCACGACGGTCTCAGCGCTGGCGCGTGCGTCCCCGTGCGCTCCTGCCCCCGACCCCGATTTGGACGGACCCTGTCCTCCGTGGGGACGGGTCCTCGTCCCCGGGTGGCATTCCGCCCAGGCGGTGTCCGGCTCTCCTGCGAGGGTGCAGGGACTCCGGGTGGTTCTGTCCGCCCAGGCCGCCGCGTGGAGCCGAGGACGGCGTGGGTCCAGAGGCAGACCGGCTCTCTGGGAGACGCACAGACGGGGGACAGGTCACTGCGGACACACGGCCACGGTGTCTCTCCACACAGCCTGCACAGGGCGCTCTTAACGAGGAAAACCACACCGTGGAGTCTGCTAGACAGCAACACCTTCCGTCTGGGATTGACAGAAACCAACCTGGATCTGGTTTCCAAGGAAATCATTTGCAAGTGTGGCTATTCCCGAGCATATTTTAATGGAAATGTCACTTGTCCCAAACCAAAAATATGTTTCATAGGAGATGAATCACATTTTAAAATGATTTTTGTTATGTTAGCCGTAAAGGAAGATTCAGAGTTATTTTCTGGGAAAAGGGAGGAAGGACAGAAGGAAGGGAGGAAGGAAGGAAGGAGAGAAGGGAGGAGGGAAAAAGACAAAGCGGGAAGGAGAGATGCGGCATAGCTTGGCATTTTCACAGGCAGAGAGGAGGGCCGTAGTCTGTAATGTCCGTGCTTCACCAGCAGTTGCAGGGGGTGATATCTGGGAGGAAGGCTCTCCGGCAGCTCCTGGGGGGTACGGGGGGGACATTCGCCCCCGCCCCCCACTCGGCAGCACTGCCTCGCCAGGGCACTGGGAGGGACCACAGGGTAACGGCACTGGTTGCTATGGCAACCGCCTCCCTCAGCCCTCCCTGTGGTGCTGCTGGCTGTCTCCGGGCAGAGGAGTCGGGAAAGCCTGGTTGTGAGCCGAGGAGGCTGCGGGGAGGCAGGGAAGGCCTTTCCCGGGAGAGGGTGGGCGACTCAGCTACGCCACCCTCTTCTCCTGGCCACAGTGCGCGGCCAGAGTCAGGAGCTGCTGGACAGACCCCCTGGCCTCAGACACACCTGAGCCATGGCTCTGAGGGCCTGGGGCCAGCGCCCACCCTGCAGCCCGGATCCCTCTGGGCGCAAGGAGACTCTAAGTCACAGCACCTGAAGCTCAGCGGGCACGTCTGTGTCCTGAGACACCGATGGGAGGCCTGTCTGCAGACACACGCTCCCTACATGCCACGAGGGCCAAGCGTGGCCCCGTGGGCCCCCGTGACTCCTGCGGGTCAGCCTCTGGACAGGGCCCAGGGAGCCGTGCAGCCCGCTGGGAAGGGCTCTGTGCCGGCCTTGCGGCTCTGCTCCAGGCCGGGCGTGCACGTGGGTGCAACACGCCCACAGGCGCAAGCAGGAGGCGCGTATGAGGGGCAGCGTGCGCAGAGGCAAGGCGCGCGGCGTCCGAGCTTCGGGCTGTGCTCTGCAGCGGACGGCGGCCCCTGGGCCCGATGCCCTCCCGCAGCCCTCCGCAGACCCGCTCTCTGGCGGTCGCCTCCCCAGGCCCGGAGGCGGAAAGACGGTGGTGACGCGTCCAGGCACCCAGCGAGCACGAGGACAGACCGGGCGGCAAGAGGACTCAGAGGCCTACGCTGGCCAAGAGGTGAGCCAGGCTAACCCAGAGGACCGGAGCCTGTTGGCCTCCTAACGTGGCAAGGAGGCTCATGTCCCACAGCAGGGAAGGGCCGCTGCCCTCATGAGCTGTCGGAGGACGTCAGGTGCGAGCAGACCCCTCCCTGGCTGTCAGCGAGGCTGCGGGGCTGGTGCGCGCTCCCCTCGCGTCCTTCCAGGCCGGAGCCAAGCGCAGGGCTGTTCTCGCGGACAGTGTCCGCTCTCAGAGGCTCCTGGAAATGCTGAAGCCCATCACAAGCCTTGCTTCGTGACATCATTTCCTGGTGTAGAGACGACGAGCTTTGCTGGGAAGGTGCCGTGGACTCCAGGACGTCCTCACTTCTGTCACCGCGTGCGACTGGGAACTGGCCTTTCATGGGTCTCGCCTCCACTCCCCTGCTCGGCGAGGGCCATGGAGGGGTCACAGCCTCCTTGCCTCCTGACGGCCCAGACAGAAGCCGCCCCCAGCTCCGGGCACCCGTCCCTAGCCCGGCTGCTCTCCTCTGGGAGGGAGGGGGTCTAACTTGCGGAAGCACCCCAAACCTCCCTCCGTGCCCCTCGCTCTCTAGCTGTCTTTGGACCAGACCAGCCTGCCGCAGAAGATGATGACAGCGAGTTTCTTCTCCAGGACCAGGCGTCAGCCTTCCGTAAGGCGAGCCTGCTGTCAGCCCTGAATTGCCCGCTCTGGTGACTCTGAACGGGCATTTTCTCTGATTTTTATGTTTGCCTATGCAACTTATCAGTGCCTAGCACCCAGCAGACAGCTGGGAAGGGCTCTGTGCCGGCCTTGCGGCTCTGCTCCAGGCCGGGCGTGCACGTGGGTGCAACACGCCCACAGGCGCAAGCAGGAGGCGCTATGAGGGGCAGCGTGCGCAGAGGCAAGGCGCGCGGCGTCCGAGCTTCGGGCTGTGCTCTGCAGCGGACGGCGGCCCCTGGGCCCGATGCCCTCCGCAGCCCTCCGCAGACCCGCTCTCTGGCGGTCGCCCCCCCAGGCCCGGAGGCGGAAAGACGGTGGTGACGCGTCCAGGCACCCAGCGAGCACGAGGACAGACCGGGCGGCAAGAGGACTCAGAGGCCTACGCTGGCCAAGAGGTGAGCCAGGCTAACCCAGAGGACCGGAGCCTGTTGGCCTCCTAACGTGGCAAGGAGGCTCATGTCCCACAGCAGGGAAGGGCCGCTGCCCTCATGAGCTGTCGGAGGACGTCAGGTGCGAGCAGACCCCTCCCTGGCTGTCAGCGAGGCTGCGGGGCTGGTGCGCGCTCCCCTCGCGTCCTTCCAGGCCGGAGCCAAGCGCAGGGCTGTTCTCGCGGACAGTGTCCGCTCTCAGAGGCTCCTGGAAATGCTGAAGCCCATCACAAGCCTTGCTTCGTGACATCATTTCCTGGTGTAGAGACGACGAGCTTTGCTGGGAAGGTGCCGTGGACTCCAGGACGTCCTCACTTCTGTCACCGCGTGCGACTGGGAACTGGCCTTTCATGGGTCTCGCCTCCACTCCCCTGCTCGGCGAGGGCCATGGAGGGGTCACAGCCTCCTTGCCTCCTGACGGCCCAGACAGAAGCCGCCCCCAGCTCCGGGCACCCGTCCCTAGCCCGGCTGCTCTCCTCTGGGAGGGAGGGGGTCTAACTTGCGGAAGCACCCCCAAACCTCCCCTCCGTGCCCCTCGCCTCTCTAGCTGTCTTTGGACCAGACCAGCCTGCCGCAGAAGATGATGACAGCGAGTTTCTTCTCCAGGACCAGGGCGTCAGCCTTCCGTAAGGCGAGCCTGCTGTCAGCCCTGAATTGCCCGCTCTGGTGACTCTGAACGGGGCATTTTCTCTGATTTTTATGTTTGCCTATGCAACTTATCAGTGCCTAGCACCCAGCAGACATTCCGGCTGTGTTGTTTTCTCCTCTGGCCTGTACACCACTGGGCTGGAGTCTGGTCTGTGTGTCAAGAGTGGCCTGGAAATTCGGCCGAAGCGTCATACTCATCCTGAGAAGCGGCACGGAGTTGGAACCGTCTCCTGTTGGCAGAAGGCTTCTCCGTGGGGCAGCCGCGGCCTCGAGCTGGCCTCCCGGGTCTAGACGTCCCCTCTCCCTGGCCGTACCGCCCCACTCGCCCTGCCCTCTGCCGGAGCTGCTGGCTGGTGCCGCGCAGCCGCCTGCCTGGCCTGCCTTCCGCAGCTCGCGGCCCGAGACCACAGACCACGTGGGGCTGAGGCAGGTGGGCAGAGAGCACTGGGCGTGCGGGTGAAACAGCACAGCGTTCTGAAGGACCTCAAGGGCCAGGAAGCATCAGATACTACAAGATAGAACATTTAAAGCAAGATGGTCATTTCCGATACCAGGAAGTTAGCGTCAAAGGCTCCCAGAAGGTCACACCTGAGACAAGCTCAGGAAGAATCCAAATGGGTTTTGCAGGAGATGCGGTATTTGTGGAAAAAGGACAGCCCTGTCTGCGATACACTGGCTGATAACCCATCCAGGGAGTGGGGCGGGGACAGCCTCTCACAGGAGGCGCAGCATGAAACTAGGGGGTTAAAGGGTGATCTGTTGTGTGCTGGGCTGCCTAGGACGTGCGGGTCTGGTCCGCCTGGATCTATGAAACGGGCAGAGGGAAAAGAGAGGGTTTCTCAACATCTCCGGTGCCATTCTGACCCCCAGCAAGGTACGGGGAATAAAAACAGCTCTGTTTCCATCTTGTGCTCGTCTTAAAACACGTCACCCAAAAAGGCCAGGGCACTGAAACAAGTATGCAAGGCAGACTGAAAACGACGAAATGACAGAAAGAGATGATCAAAATATGCCAGCTGAGAGAATGTTTTAGAATTCAGAAAGTGGGGAGAAGAGACTGAAATTAGTAAGTGAGGGTGAGATCTGATGAGGGCTTGATGGGCTGATGGACATTTTTATTTGATGATTTTAAACCTGATTTGCAAGTCTGATGCGAGCATTTTTAAAATAATACCATATTAGACGAGAGGAAGAAAAAGATATATTAGGAAAACGGAGTCCTTTTATCTTTGAAATATTTTGATCTTGGTCGTTTGGGCTTCAAGCACAAGAAGTTCCATTTCATTCACATGCTGTTGGAACTGGGTCAGACTTCAGGCGTTGATTAGTTTTGCCTTTTCTCTGCTGACCGCTCCCACCCCAGCCCCGTCGGCCTCATATTTGCTGAAGCCCCTCTGGCCTGGCCCACTGGGCCCGCGGGGGCCGTCCTCGCCTCTTGCCTCTGCGCAGACCTCGGCCCTCCGCGAGGAAGCCCCTCTCTCGCTCACGCTGGGCCGGCCCTCCCGAGGGCTCCTCCCGGACAGGCGCGGGTCTCGCCCTGGGGACGAGCCGCCAGGCGGGTGCCGCGCCCCGCCCCGCGTGCAGGGAGACGCCAGGGGCCGCGGGCCTCCCGCAGGGGCGCCGCGTGGGGTCCTCACGGCTAGGGCCGGCCCCGCCTGACCCTTCAGGAGGTGCACCAGGACCCTCAGAGGTGGCAGAGGTCACCTCTGGTCTCTTCCTGTCCTTCTCGTGTCACACTCCTGGAAACCCAACGGTGTTTAAATGCCCGCAGGCCTTGAGAGTCCTTATTCGTGCAACTGAAATGTCCTGACTAGATTTTAAAAGGAATTTTCCAAATAAGGCAGATAATAGATCTCACATACTCCCAATGAAGTGATAAAACATTACCTCGTTTCTATGTAACCTAAAAGCTGGCTCCATTTAGTTCCCCGAGAGGCTAAAGGCTAGAAACAGGCACTTTTTGAGGGTGAAGAATCTCGCCATGACGGGCAAGGGGAACAAGGCAGACGCACCTCCCGGAGAAGCAGCAGCCGCCAGCGGAGGGGCGGGCCGGGTCGCTGGACGATCCCGGCAGAAGGGCACCCGAGCTGAAACAGGCTGAGGCCAGAGTCCAAAGACAGAAAGAGATGATCAAAATATGCCAGCTGAGAGAATGTTTTAGAATTCAGAAAGTGGGGAGAAGAGACTGAAATTAGTAAGTGAGGGTGAGATCTGATGAGGGCTTGATGGGCTGATGGACATTTTTATTTGATGATTTTAAACCTGATTTGCAAGTCTGATGCGAGCATTTTTAAAATAATACCATATTAGACGAGAGGAAGAAAAAGATATATTAGGAAAACGGAGTCCTTTTATCTTTGAAATATTTTGATCTTGGTCGTTTGGGCTTCAAGCACAAGAAGTTCCATTTCATTCACATGCTGTTGGAACTGGGTCAGACTTCAGGCGTTGATTAGTTTTGCCTTTTCTCTGCTGACCGCTCCCACCCCAGCCCCGTCGGCCTCATATTTGCTGAAGCCCCTCTGGCCTGGCCCACTGGGCCCGCGGGGGCCGTCCTCGCCTCTTGCCTCTGCGCAGACCTCGGCCCTCCGCGAGGAAGCCCCTCTCTCGCTCACGCTGGGCCGGCCCTCCCGAGGGCTCCTCCCGGACAGGCGCGGGTCTCGCCCTGGGGACGAGCCGCCAGGCGGGTGCCGCGCCCCGCCCCGCGTGCAGGGAGACGCCAGGGGCCGCGGGCCTCCCGCAGGGGCGCCGCGTGGGGTCCTCACGGCTAGGGCCGGCCCCGCCTGACCCTTCAGGAGGTGCACCAGGACCCTCAGAGGTGGCAGAGGTCACCTCTGGTCTCTTCCTGTCCTTCTCGTGTCACACTCCTGGAAACCCAACGGTGTTTAAATGCCCGCAGGCCTTGAGAGTCCTTATTCGTGCAACTGAAATGTCCTGACTAGATTTTAAAAGGAATTTTCCAAATAAGGCAGATAATAGATCTCACATACTCCCAATGAAGTGATAAAACATTACCTCGTTTCTATGTAACCTAAAAGCTGGCTCCATTTAGTTCCCCGAGAGGCTAAAGGCTAGAAACAGGCACTTTTTGAGGGTGAAGAATCTCGCCATGACGGGCAAGGGGAACAAGGCAGACGCACCTCCCGGAGAAGCAGCAGCCGCCAGCGCGCGGAGGGGCGGGCCGGGTCGCTGCGGACGATCCCGGCAGAAGGGCACCCGAGCTGAAACAGGCTTCGGAGAGGCCAGAGTCGACCAAGAGGACCGAGGGTCCGCTAAATTCACCAAGGACATGCCCAGTGCCGAGTGGGAGCCAGGCCCAGCCCTGGCGCTGCCCCCAGCCCCTCCTGCCAGGGGCCGCAGAGACCCCCGAGCCCCCGCCGTGAGAGCTGAACTGAGGACACCACACATTCAATTCAAAACCACCCGACAAGAATGGAAAACTCAACCAACAGACACACCCTTCCTTGGGACACAGTCTCCTTGGAGGAGAGAACCCAGGCGAAGCTACGTAGCCTGAAGTCATCTGAACTGCAGTCTCAGAAGCAGCTAACGTCTTCAGTCTGACACAGGTCACCTGCGGGAGAGGGATGGCCAGAGAGGGCGGAGGAGGCGGAGGCTAATGGAGGGGAGGGGGCAGGAAGAGAGAAGCCACCTCAGGAGGGAGGAGGTGGGGCGCGCGACCCCCGGAGGCACCCTGTGGCCCTCGACGAGCGGACAAGCATCTCGTTGCTTCCCTAAGCAGCGGGCCCTGAACACAGGCAAAGCGCATGCTCTTCTTTCCCGGTGAGTTTTACGTGAGGCGCGGAAAACAGCGGGGAGAGGCGGGGCGCTCCCCCCACGGGCCCCAGGATTCCACCTGCAAAGGGTCTTGCTCATCCCTCCTTGCTGCAGACTCTGAGGGCCGGCCCTGGGAGAGAGGCGCTTCCTCTCCGTCCCTTTGGTGCTGGCGGGCCTGGCGCTCACCCTCCCCGCCCCCGGGAGGTGCTGCCAATGGCCCGGGCTCCCGGCACAGCCGGCGGGCTCGGCTTCCTGCTGGAGAGGGACGCTGCGTCCACCCCAGCTTCCCTCCTGGTGGCCAACGGGGCCGGTGTGTCCTCAGCTTCTTGCTCAGTCCTGGCGCCGGAGAGGCCACGTGCGGCCGAGCAAGACAAAGGCCAGTCGTGCTGCAGCCGCCAGGTTTCTGCAGGCTGCCGCCAAGGCCCCCGTGCAGCGCTGTCCTCTAGTCCCCGCAGACCTCGTAGCGCGCACTCTCTCCCACTGCCTCCTTTCCACCCAGGGTGTCAACGCTGCCAAGTTTTCTGGAACATTTTGGATCATCTGGCCGAATCCTCTCTCCACAGGGGAGGCTCGGGGCTCAGAAACGGGCCCGCCTCGGCCCCAGGTCACCTGGCTGGCCTGCCTGCTGACCTCGCTGCTTGCCCTCTGGAGCGCTCTTTGTAGGATTCACAGGCTCCTTACAAGGCTGGGTTGCACAGATCAACATATTCTGACTCACTCATTAGTGCAGTTACTCAACAGCCGGGGTCTGCAGCACAAGCCGAGCGCTGGCGGAGCCGGCCGGAAGCCCCAAGGGCTGCCCTGGGGAGTCTCGGCTCTGTGCCCGGGCAAGGTGACCACGTGGCCACAGGTAAGACAGAACATGACTGATCGATCAATCGATCAATGGAAGTGGAGAGATCCTAGGGCGGGGCTCGCGGAGGCGGGACCGAAGCCCAGGCGAGAGCTCCGCCGGCGCCGTGAAGGGCAGACCCACCTCCCTCCAGGGCTGGGCTCCTGGAGACGGGCTGCAGGACGGCGCGCAGGGGCAGGGAGGGTCGTTTCCGGGGGCGTGCCTGCTTGGCCAAGGGGCGAGAGGGGAAGGCGCCAGAAAGCTCCTCTGCTGTGAAGTATGCACGCACTGTAGACAGTTACCTGACGAACTAAGAAACACGCGTCTCAAGATCACTTAAGCCATCTTTAGGCCTCAAGGGGGGGTAAAAGTGAACGTGTTCGTCACGCAGTCGTGTCTGACTCTTTGCCACCAGACTCCCCTGCCCGCGGGGTTTCCCAGGCAAGACTGGAGGGGCTGCCATTTCCTTCTGCAGGGGTTCTTCCCGACCCAGGGATCAAACCTCAGTCTCCTGCATGGCAGGCGGATTCTTCATCGTCTGAGCCACCAGGGAAGCTCAAGGGGAAAGTGTGCAAATCTACGTGGAGGTGAGGCCAGGTCCTCCCAGGAAAGCTGGCTGAGCCACACCGCCCTCTTCCCTGCTGGACACAGAGCGGGCGGTCCCCTGGCTCAGCCCGGATTGCTGCTGGGACCACCTCCTCCCAGCACCTCTGTGCAGCCCCGGAAGGAAGAGCGAGCGTCCAGGGAGAGTGGGCAGTGAAGTCCCAGCCCGGACGGGTCCTGTCCCCCCCCCACTGCCTCCTTTCCACCCAGGGTGTCAACGCTGCCAAGTTTTCTGGAACATTTTGGATCATCTGGCCGAATCCTCTCCACAGGGGAGGCTCGGGGCTCAGAAACGGGCCCGCCTCGGCCCCAGGTCACCTGGCTGGCCTGCCTGCTGACCTCGCTGCTTGCCCTCTGGAGCGCTCTTTGTAGGATTCACAGGCTCCTTACAAGGCTGGGTTGCACAGATCAACATATTCTGACTCACTCATTAGTGCAGTTACTCAACAGCCGGGGTCTGCAGCACAAGCCGAGCGCTGGCGGAGCCGGCCGGAAGCCCCAAGGGCTGCCCTGGGGAGTCTCGGCTCTGTGCCCGGGCAAGGTGACCACGTGGCCACAGGTAAGACAGAACATGACTGATCGATCAATCGATCAATGGAAGTGGAGAGATCCTAGGGCGGGGCTCGCGGAGGCGGGACCGAAGCCCAGGCGAGAGCTCCGCCGGCGCCGTGAAGGGCAGACCCACCTCCCTCCAGGGCTGGGCTCCTGGAGACGGGCTGCAGGACGGCCCCAGGGGCAGGGAGGGTCGTTTCCGGGGGCGTGCCTGCTTGGCCAAGGGGCGAGAGGGGAAGGCGCCAGAAAGCTCCTCTGCTGTGAAGTATGCACGCACTGTAGACAGTTACCTGACGAACTAAGAAACACGCGTCTCAAGATCACTTAAGCCATCTTTAGGCCTCAAGGGGGGGTAAAAGTGAACGTGTTCGTCACGCAGTCGTGTCTGACTCTTTGCCACCAGACTCCCCTGCCCGCGGGGTTTCCCAGGCAAGACTGGAGGGGCTGCCATTTCCTTCTGCAGGGGTTCTTCCCGACCCAGGGATCAAACCTCAGTCTCCTGCATGGCAGGCGGATTCTTCATCGTCTGAGCCACCAGGGAAGCTCAAGGGGAAAGTGTGCAAATCTACGTGGAGGTGAGGCCAGGTCCTCCCAGGAAAGCTGGCTGAGCCACACCGCCCTCTTCCCTGCTGGACACAGAGCGGGCGGTCCCCTGGCTCAGCCCGGATTGCTGCTGGGACCACCTCCTCCCAGCACCTCTGTGCAGCCCCGGAAGGAAGAGCGAGCGTCCAGGGAGAGTGGGCAGTGAAGTCCCAGCCCGGACGGGGTCCTGTCCCTCTGACAGTGTGCTGAAGAATTTGAAATCACATCATCCTTCACTCTTGAACGGTCCCCGATGGTTACGTCATCTTCACAGGTCAGACGGAATGCGTCATTTTTGTCACGTCGCTCTGTCCAGACAGCCTGTGGGGATGTTGCCGCTGGCAGCCATGGTCAGGAAACGGGGGGAGTCTGTGCTGCCCCATCCTTACGGGACGAACGGGGGCCGCTGCGCTTAGGGCCAGCCAGACACGGGAGAGGACGTGTTTGTGATGGGATGTGGAAGTTCTGGAGTAATTTCCATTTCCAGGAAGTGATAAGGTGATCCTGGGCTCCTCAAGCTGAGCTGAACAGGAGACCCTGAGGCTGGGCTGCAGTCCTGCCTTCCTCCTCGGACTCGCGCGCCTGGGGATCCAGTCTTCCTCCTCGGACACGCGCACCTGGGGATCCAGTCTTCCTCCTCGGACACGCGCACCTGGGGATCCAGTCTTCCTCCTCGGACACGCGCGCCTGGGGATCCAGTCTTCCTCCTCGGACACGCGCGCCTGGGGATCCAGTCTTCCAGGTGAGGAGCCTCCGGCGCCACATGTGTGCTGACAACCGGGTTTCCAGGTTTCCAGCTCCTGGGTGCCCTGAACCCTTCACATCCTCACAGGCCCTCTGCTGGCCACCTTGGAGGCTCACCCTCCCTCCCCAGGGGCCTCCCCACAGCCCTGACGGTCCCTCCAGGCTCCTTCTCTTTGTAGGAAGTCCTGGGGACCTTAGGGGCCCCCTGGACTGGCCCCGGGCCCACCTACGCTGTTTCCCAGGCAAGACTGGAGGGCTGCCATTTCCTTCTGCAGTTCCCGACCCAGGGATAAAACCTCAGTCTCCTGCATGGCAGGCGGATTCTTCATCGTCTGAGCCACCAGGGAAGCTCAAGGGGAAAGTGTGCAAATCTACGTGGAGGTGAGGCCAGGTCCTCCCAGGAAAGCTGGCTGAGCCACACCGCCCTCTTCCCTGCTGGACACAGAGCGGGCGGTCCCCTGGCTCAGCCCGGATTGCTGCTGGGACCACCTCCTCCCAGCACCTCTGTGCAGCCCCGGAAGGAAGAGCGAGCGTCCAGGGAGAGTGGGCAGTGAAGTCCCACCCCGGACGGGTCCTGTCCCTCTGACAGTGTGCTGAAGAATTTGAAATCACATCATCCTTCACTCTTGAACGGTCCCCGATGGTTACGTCATCTTCACAGGTCAGACGGAATGCGTCATTTTTGTCACGTCGCTCTGTCCAGACAGCCTGTGGGGATGTTGCCGCTGGCAGCCATGGTCAGGAAACGGGGGGAGTCTGTGCTGCCCCATCCTTACGGGACGAACGGGGGCCGCTGCGCTTAGGGCCAGCCAGACACGGGAGAGGACGTGTTTGTGATGGGATGTGGAAGTTCTGGAGTAATTTCCATTTCCAGGAAGTGATAAGGTGATCCTGGGCTCCTCAAGCTGAGCTGAACAGGAGACCCTGAGGCTGGGCTGCAGTCCTGCCTTCCTCCTCGGACTCGCGCGCCTGGGGATCCAGTCTTCCTCCTCGGACACGCGCACCTGGGGATCCAGTCTTCCTCCTCGGACACGCGCACCTGGGGATCCAGTCTTCCTCCTCGGACACGCGCGCCTGGGGATCCAGTCTTCCTCCTCGGACACGCGCGCCTGGGGATCCAGTCTTCCAGGTGAGGAGCCTCCGGCGCCACATGTGTGCTGACAACCGGGTTTCCAGGTTTCCAGCTCCTGGGTGCCCTGAACCCTTCACATCCTCACAGGCCCTCTGCTGGCCACCTTGGAGGCTCACCCTCCCTCCCCAGGGGCCTCCCCACAGCCCTGACGGTCCCTCCAGGCTCCTTCTCTTTGTAGGAAGTGCAGGCACTGGGGCACCTTTGAGCGGGCCCACTGGGGCCCACCCGCTCACGCTCAGCCCACCCCACGCGCCCCTGGCAGGACCCCCAGGGTACGCCTGCTCCCGGTACCGGCCGTGCTCCCGACCTCGCCTGTGGGTCTCCAGCCTTTGCGGTCACCAAGGCCTCCCCCGGGCCTCCCTGCAAGCCAGCCTCCAGGCACGAGCCGGTGCGGCGGGAGGAGATGGCAGGGGACGTCCCGCTATGCTGACCCCCCAGGTCCTGCCAGGTCCTGGAGGCCTGACGAGACTCTGCTTCAGGTTCCAGAACCTTCCCCTGGCCACCCCCGACCCCCCGCTGTGGGTCCCGAGGTCCGCACAGGGTTTCCACGCAAATCCAGGGGCCGGCAGACACCCTCGGCCTGTGGTCGGGCTGAGCCCCGGGGGCTGCCGGCCTGTGGAGGGACCCCGCCTGCACAGAGCTCATCGCCACTCTTCCCAGCCACTCCACCCGTGCGCCGCCCGCGTCCCGACGGTCCGCTCCTGGCAACGAGCACGGGCGGGCCTTGCACGTGCCGGTGCCTGCCTTCCGGGGCTGGGGCCTGCGGTTGCTCATGGTCCTGAGTCGAGAGGACAGCTACAGAGCCACCCCGCGCCAGGAGTGTGACGCGGCTTTGAAAGACGCCGTAACCTCCATCGTTCCACGAAGAAGCAGCCTTCAAGATCCTCAACAGATGTGATCAATAAGAAAGCTAACACGTTTATTAGAGAGAGGAGATGATACGTGATTTTTCTTCCTCTACTTTCTCAATTTTTCTGAGCTTATAGTAACATTTTCCCCAACAGGTCATTTAAGTTCCTTGCTCTTGTTAAGAACAGATGGTCCCCTCTGCTGAGAGCCCCTTACGGGCAGGCGCCTGCAGTGGGCGATCGTGGCCCTCAGGACAGCCCACCTCACGAGCAGGAAGCTCAGCCCCATCTCTACTTGCCCTCGGAAGGAGGAGAGTGAGGGGACCAGAGGCCACCTTGCACGTGCCCGGGGGAGGGCATGGGTCAGGGGCCACGCGGCCACATGCCTGTGAGCGTGGACACCAAGACAGAGCTGCTCTCTGTGACCCTGGGGGTGAAAACATGCGAAAATGTCACCGATGTGATTCCCAGACTGTGCGCAGTGCACTGGTGCACCCTCAGGATCCAGACGCAAGGATAATTGGGATGGGGGACTGAGGTCATTCACCTCCAAGGAGCGTCTCTCCTGGCAGGCAGGCTAATCAAGGGCATAAGCTACCCTGAGCGAGAAAAGATTCCAGCCGCTAATGGAGAGCAGGCTTCCAAGCACTCCGATGCCCCGAGTACCAATAATGGATATGCTAATTACCAGCTAGGCTTACTTAGTCTCTACAGAAGGGGCCTAAGGAACTCTTTGATGATTTGAATTTCTGTGCAGATTTGAAAGTAATGAAGTCATATGTATATAAAATAGCATAACAGAGGCTTTCCACTACCTTGTATTGAATGCTACCTGACTGGCCCAAACAAGAAAGCTTTGGTGTGAATATTCTCTTCCGAAAAAAAAAAAAAAAAAACCCACCGTGAAACCTGTATAATTTTTAATCTGTGTAAATGGCATGAAGTTAAACCAAGAGGACAGTATGTAAATATGGAAAGACTAACCTATTTGTTAACCGCTCAATAGCACAACAAAAATGTTGAGGACACAGACGCTCGAAGTTCGTAAAGCTGGCGGCTGCAGGAGCACCACATTCCCAGGTGCGCATCTGGACACGGTACGACTACATACAGAGACGAGCGCGGGACTTCCCTGATGGTCCAGTGGCTGAGAATTCGCCTTCCAATGCAGGGACCCGGGTTCAGTCCCTGGCTGGGGAACTAAGATCCCACAGACCACAAGGCAACCCAGACTGCGGGCTGCCACTAGAAAGAAGCCCTCGTGCAGCAAAAGGAGAGCCCACGTGCCATGTGCCACGAGCCAACTAAGACCTGACACAGCCAAATAAATAATAAAAGAGAACAGCGCCAATGACGTCTAAGTTCTGCTCAGCACTGTCCACTTGACAGGCGTGGCTACTTAAATCTGAACCAGTAGGAAGAGATGCCATTAGAAGAGCAGCTCCTCAGCCACGGTGGCCTCCGCGGGCTCTCAGAAGCCACGCAGGGCCGTGGTTGCCAGACCGGACATCTGCACCACCCCAGGAAGTTCTGTTCCATAGTCTTGCAGAAACTCACATCAGAAGGCCAAACTGCTCCTTTATTTTGGTTATTGGAAAGTATCTGCACTTCCTAAGATTTATTGTTTCCTAAAGGTCAGGAAAGAGTGGCAGTTCTCCTCTCTCTGCTATCACGGTATTCTCGAATCCTCTTTGAAGGCAGCAGGGCATCTCCAGCTCTTACCGTGGGCAGAGGCCAGGATGCTGCCCCTAGACCACCTGGAGATGACTAAGCAGAGCCCCTGGGTACCTGGGACCTGTCTCTCTTTGTGAAAATGCGAAAAAGAGCGACTAGACTAGAAAAGATGCAATTTCCCTTGAACTGTGGCTCACAGAAGAGGAGGGATCACGTTTAGGGACACACATGCAGGTGACCTTGCTCCTACGGGCGTCTCCGCCCGCCGGCCCGCCCTGGCCCCCTGCTGCCCCCTCGGCCCTTCAGAGCCAGTGTTTCCAGCCGAGGGAACCAGGAAAGAAGCGTCCTCCTTCCCGAGGCTGCCAGGAAATGCCCTCCACAGTCCTTGTCAATGATTTCCCATAGGGAACATCTACTTTATTTCCAATTTCACTGATTTTGCTCCCGGGGACTGTAAATTAGTGAGTGTTTACTGGAATCAAGCCTCATATTCACCACGAGAGGCCAGTGCAGCCTAGTCCTCCCTGGTCAGACCTGTACTTCTTCCTGCAAAGCGGCTCCTCAGGCGGGTCGGGGCCGGGGAGGGCCAGCCACTGTGGGGGAGGGAAGGTCCCTGCTCAGAATCGCCCCGGAGGAACGCAGGGTGAGATGGAAGTGGGACTAGCGTCCCAACAACGAGAGGCCAAGCTTAACCAGATGTAACGTAGGACGAAGACTCAGGCCACTCCACGCGTTTCATGAAGGGCCGTGCATCTGGCCTCGAATCCTGGCCTAACGACACAAACAACAACAAAACACCTGTGTTTACACCCGTGTGGGCTTACATATTGACATGTAGTGTATTTAAGGGCATACTTTAAAACTGTAGCATTCAAAATTGTAAGGAAAAAAATTAAGAAGTAAAATTGTAAGGAAAATATTTTTTCCCTTTGGTTTGCATGGACCAAGTATGCTGTATGTTTTATATTCTTAATGTTATATAAAGTAATCTTGCAGTTAAAAATTAAATGCATCCAAAGAGTAACTTTTAAATAGATGATATAGCGTGGGTTTTTTTTTAAAAGCTTGGATTCCTAAGATTTATTGTTTCCTAAAGGTCAGGAAAGAGTGGCAGTTCTCCTCTCTCTGCTATCACGGTATTCTCGAATCCTCTTTGAAGGCAGCAGGGCATCTCCAGCTCTTACCGTGGGCAGAGGCCAGGATGCTGCCCCTAGACCACCTGGAGATGACTAAGCAGAGCCCCTGGGTACCTGGGACCTGTCTCTCTTTGTGAAAATGCGAAAAAGAGCGACTAGACTAGAAAAGATGCAATTTCCCTTGAACTGTGGCTCACAGAAGAGGAGGGATCACGTTTAGGGACACACATGCAGGTGACCTTGCTCCTACGGGCGTCTCCGCCCGCCGGCCCGCCCTGGCCCCCTGCTGCCCCCTCGGCCCTTCAGAGCCAGTGTTTCCAGCCGAGGGAACCAGGAAAGAAGCGTCCTCCTTCCCGAGGCTGCCAGGAAATGCCCTCCACAGTCCTTGTCAATGATTTCCCATAGGGAACATCTACTTTATTTCCAATTTCACTGATTTTGCTCCCGGGGACTGTAAATTAGTGAGTGTTTACTGGAATCAAGCCTCATATTCACCACGAGAGGCCAGTGCAGCCTAGTCCTCCCTGGTCAGACCTGTACTTCTTCCTGCAAAGCGGCTCCTCAGGCGGGTCGGGGCCGGGGAGGGCCAGCCACTGTGGGGGAGGGAAGGTCCCTGCTCAGAATCGCCCCGGAGGAACGCAGGGTGAGATGGAAGTGGGACTAGCGTCCCAACAACGAGAGGCCAAGCTTAACCAGATGTAACGTAGGACGAAGACTCAGGCCACTCCACGCGTTTCATGAAGGGCCGTGCATCTGGCCTCGAATCCTGGCCTAACGACACAAACAACAACAAAACACCTGTGTTTACACCCGTGTGGGCTTACATATTGACATGTAGTGTATTTAAGGGCATACTTTAAAACTGTAGCATTCAAAATTGTAAGGAAAAAAATTAAGAAGTAAAATTGTAAGGAAAATATTTTTTCCCTTTGGTTTGCATGGACCAAGTATGCTGTATGTTTTATATTCTTAATGTTATATAAAGTAATCTTGCAGTTAAAAATTAAATGCATCCAAAGAGTAACTTTTAAATAGATGATATAGCGTGGGTTATTTTAGCTTGGATTAGAAGGCAAATTGTGTTTTATTTACTTAGAAATAAATTAGCATCTTTCAGTACTGTTTGATGTCTGTATTAAAATTTTACCATTTAAAAATGGAGGAGAAGAATGCTAAGAAATCGTCCTAAGAAAGGGCTCCTCGTGGCCTTTTTCTGGACTTAAATCTCCCCCAAATGTGCCACGACACAGCCGTAACCAGCTCAAGGTCAGCTCTAGCGAGGAGCTCGGCCCTCCCCAGGAGACGGCATCCGCCCCTTGGGACTCCTGGCTCGCAGGTGAGCCGCAGCGCTCGCCGCCGGCCGGTCAGCGGCTTGGCGGGAGGACCGCAAGCGCAGCCGGCTGCGGGCCGGCTGAAACAGGGGCGCCGCGCCTCCAGCCCGGCTTCAACAGCAGGGCGGCGGCCTCTCCCGGTGGGGTGGCGTGGGGCGGCTGCGGCCAAACCCCTTTACCCGAGGCTCCGATGAAGCCAGCCAGACCTACAGACGTTTCACACAGGCTGTGACCACTGTGCGACTCAGCTGAGAGTGGACCGGGGGTCCACGTTCACCACATTTCATCCAGTTTTGATGAAAATGGATGATGGAACACCAAGGAACAACTAAAGGATTCTAGGGGCCACCGAGATCAGATTTTCAGGGCAGGCTTGGGGCTCGTCCAGCAAGCCCCTAATTAGACACAGAAGGCGCCCAGGAGCACGGGGCGCCCGGGCCCTGCCGCCGGCGGGCGAGGGGAGGCGTCTGCCTCGGCCCGGCCGCAGCCTCGCCTTCCCTTCCGCTGGAGCCGGCCGCGGCGGGGGCGGGCCGCCTGGCCTGCAGGGCCTGAGGGCGGCAGCCGGCTGGAGGGCTGGCTCTACGCTGCCTCCCCCTCCGCCCAGCTGAGCAGGACAGAGGGCTCCAGTCGCCGGCTGGACCCTACAGGCTACTGCTTTTGAAAAGGCAGCGTGAACTGCAGAAAAGGCAGTCACTCACTAACCGAGACGCCCACCATCCGCCCTCGGGTTCCGTGTCTGTGAGGGGGTCCAAGCTGCTTCCTCGCAGATTAGGAGTTCCGTGGCCTCCTGTAAACAGTCCTGCCTCGTGAAGGGGACTGTTCGGTCATCAGCGGCGCTGCTGCGGGCGGGAGCACTGCAAATCTCAGGGTGCACGCGGCTCACAGGGTCCTGGCGGGTCCCGTCTATGGTTGGACGTGGCCCCAGCGTCTGAGGCCAGTGTCCCCTCCTGCCCTCCGCCAGACACTCACACGCACACACTGGGGCAACTCAGGTGGCCTTGCTGCTGCAGAATAACACAATGTTCTCATTGGAAGAAGGCTGTCTGAGGGGTGCTCCCTGCCTCCCTGGCATGCGGCTGGAGCCTCAGGACAGCTTCTGCTGCAGGGCTGGCTGTCCACAGGGGACGGTGCCTCCTCCACAAAGACATGCGCTCCGTGAGGGCCACGGCCCGAGTCCCCGCAGGGGGTTTCCTCAGGCTCCCCGCGTGTCCTGCTGTGGACTGAGGCGGCGGGAGGCGCGGACAGTGAGGACCGGCTCTGGGAACCCAGCCCGCGGTGAGGGCGAGTGGCCATCCCGCACCGGCACAGAGGGAGCTGCGGCCCGGGCTCCGCTCAGTCCTGGTGAGCAGCCTCCCCGGCGCCGGCACGACATCCACAGCTGAGGGGTAAGCCCAGGAGTTCTAGAAACAAGCAGCCTTTACGGAAACATTGTCTATTCACTCAAGCTCAAAATTTTAACTCTTCTTTGACTTAAATAAATAGAACCAGGTTTACAAACACAACGTTATTTGATGTATGTGCTTGAAATTCCTCTGAGGTGACAATGCCTGGGAGCGGGGTCTGGGAACGACAGAACAGAGGAGAATGTTCTAAAGGGCAGAGACCAAGAGGAGGGCCCACCCCAACCCACGAGGACTGAATCCAAGTTCAGACTGGAAACAGGAAGGAGAACCAAGGTCAACAGACCCTTCTCTTGCCGGGACCTGCACGGACCACAGAGGTCCTGGGTCTAGAGGACGGAGATGTGAGGAAACAGGGGGTCTGACGTGCCCGCTGCTCAGAGTGTAAGCAGGACCAGGCCGCGGGCCCATTTCTAGAGGTGACTGCTTCTTGTTTGAATCCATTTTGATTCAGTTTAAGTTGGTCACAGAGGCGGCTAACACACTTACATCACACTCGTGCCTGCACTGATCTCGCGCTTGGAAGTAGGAAAAAGAACTCATGGCTGGGAGGATGTGGTTTCTTTAAAGAAAAAAAAAAAAAAGAAGGCTAAAGACGAGGTAAAGCAATTTGTGAGGTCTCTCCTGAGATCTCAGCCAGAGAAAGTTTTAGGGAAGAAACTTCCCTTAAGAACAAGCGCTTACACTAGGCAGAGTTCTCACCGAAAAACCCACATGTGTTCGGGCAATTTTATTCTCCTTCCTACCCTGGCCCGGAGCCTCAAAGAGCGTCAGAGTCAGGAGCCCTCTCTCTGAGGGGCAGGGCGGTGGGCTGGGGACACAACGCAGAGTCCAAGCTCCAGACCTGGGGGTCCTGGGAGTCCCGCCTGCCTCTGGGGCGCCCTCTCCCAAGCCGTCCCCTGCCTCACTGCCCGGCCACCGAGCTGCCCTTCATGCCAGACGGACCAAGGACAAGACAGCAATAGCTGCAGAGTCTGAGTAATATTCACGAACACATTGCATTTTAATACACGTTCAGTTTATATATTGTACATAATGGGACAAAATGGTCGACTTCCTTCTTAGACGACCCCACGTGCATCCCTCTGGGTAAGAACAGAGCGGAGCTCCATTTCAGCAAGCTTAAGAGGACGGGCGACCCAAGACCCAGAGTGCATCTGGAAAAACACATCGTCTGTCTGAGATCAAGTATGTCCTGTTAACAGCCAACTAACGAAAGTCCACATTAGAAGCGACAAGAGGAACAGTCTCAGAAGGTTCTGTTTCTTAGCTGACGCAGAAGAGAGCAGTCTTGAGGCACCTGAGACCCACTTCCCAAGGTGCCTGCAGGAAGGGTGGTGGCCGTGGCCTCGCACAAGGACCCTCGATCAGGCAAGGGGCCGTGCAGTGGGAACCAACCAAAGCATTGACAATATACATGGAAAGAATAAGCTATTAAAAGGGCACATGCATGAATTATTCTAGAGAAAGCGGCTGCAAACCCTGAAAGGATTCATCTCTGCTGCTGTTCAGGGCAAGCCTTTGTGACCACATGAAAAAGCCAAGGATGGAGGGGCGTCATCAATTAATGGGAAAAAAAAAAACATATTCGAATCTACAGTTTCCTCAGTTGAGAAAAATTTATCGTCAAATAAAGAATGGTTGTTTAAATATCAGACTATTTATAGCAGATTTATCAATGAAACAAGCCATTTCAGAGAATTTGTCAAGTTTGGATTTCCCAGCAAAAGGATCAATCGAAATGGGATTTACTTGCTGCAAAGACAAGTCACAGGTGACGGTGGCTTTTCGATCAGCTGGAGCCAGGCAAGGCCACCACGGCCTCCCCTCTGGGGGGGGGTGCGGAGGAGGGAAGGACACCTGCGCTGCACAGGAGCGTGTGAAGGGAGGGTCCCCTCTGAAGGTGCTGACGGTGTGGACATCACACCGTCCTCCAAGAAGAGACGTGGCAAGAAGGAAGTGCCACCCTGGAGGAGAAGCTGGTCTGCATGGACCTTGAGATCAGCATGACCTTCTAAGCCCAAAGGCTCTGGGCGCAAACGCACGACCACCAGGCCCGCCGGAAGCCTACTCTGGTCTCTGGTCTCGAGCCCACCAAGAAGCCGTGCTAGCAGCAAGTCATCCACGGGCTGATCTCCTGTTTACAGCTGGCCTGTTGGAACCGCAGATGCCAAAGTGCTCCTCACCAAGAGAGACGGGGGAAGGTGCCGCGGACTGGTGCATTTGCCAAGGTCCAAGTGCCGTGAACCACGTTTCGATCATGAGGGGAATATGGTTTCGAGCCACGGAAAAGGAGGTCTTAACAGAGCGGGCTGGGTGGCCGTTTGCTGTCCTAAGCTACATGTCCATCAGGCACTGTGTGGATGGCTGCAGACTTTACAGCCATTAAGCAAGAGGACAACCTCCTGGTGTTTACACGCCATGAGGAGAACTCCAGGGTCTCGTGACGAAAGGGCTAGTTCAGGAGGTCACTGAACATGAGCAGGTGGTCTATGGCGCTAGGGCCCTGGACAGGGGTCCTGCAAGAAACGACAGGAGTGAAACAGAGCCTGCTCGCAGACGCACGCCCTGCTCCATCTCGAGGGAGGGCCGGGGTCCTGGGCGTGAGGGCCGTGGAGTCAGAAAGCCCCCAAAATTTAAAAAACTCCGCAAAAATGGAAAATAGGCCGTTTCATATTCGAATCTACAGTTTCCTCAGTTGAGAAAAATTTATCGTCAAATAAAGAATGGTTGTTTAAATATCAGACTATTTATAGCAGATTTATCAATGAAACAAGCCATTTCAGAGAATTTGTCAAGTTTGGATTTCCCAGCAAAAGGATCAATCGAAATGGGATTTACTTGCTGCAAAGACAAGTCACAGGTGACGGTGGCTTTTCGATCAGCTGGAGCCAGGCAAGGCCACCACGGCCTCCCCTCTGGGGGGGGGTGCGGAGGAGGGAAGGACACCTGCGCTGCACAGGAGCGTGTGAAGGGAGGGTCCCCTCTGAAGGTGCTGACGGTGTGGACATCACACCGTCCTCCAAGAAGAGACGTGGCAAGAAGGAAGTGCCACCCTGGAGGAGAAGCTGGTCTGCATGGACCTTGAGATCAGCATGACCTTCTAAGCCCAAAGGCTCTGGGCGCAAACGCACGACCACCAGGCCCGCCGGAAGCCTACTCTGGTCTCTGGTCTCGAGCCCACCAAGAAGCCGTGCTAGCAGCAAGTCATCCACGGGCTGATCTCCTGTTTACAGCTGGCCTGTTGGAACCGCAGATGCCAAAGTGCTCCTCACCAAGAGAGACGGGGGAAGGTGCCGCGGACTGGTGCATTTGCCAAGGTCCAAGTGCCGTGAACCACGTTTCGATCATGAGGGGAATATGGTTTCGAGCCACGGAAAAGGAGGTCTTAACAGAGCGGGCTGGGTGGCCGTTTGCTGTCCTAAGCTACATGTCCATCAGGCACTGTGTGGATGGCTGCAGACTTTACAGCCATTAAGCAAGAGGACAACCTCCTGGTGTTTACACGCCATGAGGAGAACTCCAGGGTCTCGTGACGAAAGGGCTAGTTCAGGAGGTCACTGAACATGAGCAGGTGGTCTATGGCGCTAGGGCCCTGGACAGGGGTCCTGCAAGAAACGACAGGAGTGAAACAGAGCCTGCTCCGCAGACGCACGCCCTGCTCCATCTCGAGGGAGGGCCGGGGGTCCTGGGCGTGAGGGCCGTGGAGTCAGAAAGCCGCATTTACTCCGCACTGGAAATAAAGCCGTTTCCAAGCAAAACGGACCAAGCAGTCTGACATGACGATTTTAATAAAAGGCTAGGTAATTAACAACAGTCACTGAAGAGTCCTGGTTCTCGTTATGCTGTGGAACACTCCAGTCTCACCCTGGCTTCCTGAGAGACACCTGAATGTCCGTTCCAGCTAGAGGATGGCAGGCCCCGGTAGGCTGGCTGGGGCTCAGCCTGACGCCTCCCCAACCTGTCTAGGGGCTGAATATGAATACGTCTGTTGGTCTGTCTATCTCTATAGACACAAAGAATAAAACCTTTAGTCTGGCAGTGAAATACAGCAACCAGCTCCGACAGAGAGCAGTTACAGGCGCGGAGGAGAGGGCCGTGCTGTGGGCGCTGGGGAAAGCCTCGGGGAACTGGGTAACGGCTGCCCGGACGAGTAGTGATGTTTATTACCACAGTGGAGTGAGCTAGCATAATCTTGGGTTTTGGTCACTTGTCCTATTTAAATATCCATTTTAAAAATGATCATATTAAGTACTGACTTTTAAAAAGATTAACTTTGGACTTTTTCACATGACACTCACTTCCTAAAAGTCTGAGTGAGGCTGTAAAGCTCCCCTGCCACGTGCATGCTTATCTGGAGAGAAAATCCTTATGCCTTAGAGAGTCAGGATAGAGAGAATGCAGCATGACAGGGCTAGAGGTCAGCGAGAGAGACGAGGCCGATGGACTGCGCACAGAAATGGCTGAAACCCTCCAGAACACTCATGTCTGCTGACTTGAGGCGCTGGTGCACACGGGCGGCTTTGTCAACACACGTTTCTTTTCAAACGACACATCTCGTTTGTTACCACTAACTGAACAGATTTTAGAAAGAGAAAGATTGTCATTAAATCTTACTTGAGTTCTTGGGAGCTGGTGGCCAGCATACTTCGAATGCTTTTGTCAGCCAGCGGGCAGCCCGACAGACTGTAAGACAGGCCAGAAGAGTCCGGTGAGAAGCCGAGAGCCAGCTCACCCCAACAGACACAACACAAAACCGAAATCAAAAAGTTGGATGCAGAAAAGCGATGGGTCAAGTGCTGTATATTGAATTTTGTTGGCATAATTAACCAATAAATGTTTCTATAGAAATTTAAGGAAGCACGTCTTTCCAGAAACCATTTGAAAGATAAGATTCAAATATTCGGGCTTTTCGGTCTCAACGTCTGTGAGTCATTTTCGAAATTTAGGTAGTTTGTTTCGAGATAAAAGACATTATACAACACCTCCGTTGGCATGCTGTTGAAGGTCAACATAGAGCACTTAAAGGGGGGACACAGAGGTCGACGTTGGTACTGGGACAGCATTGTTGAGGTAAGCTGAAAACAATAAATTGAAAAGACAGAATCCACCATGAGAAAAATGAAGGCACACCTTCTATGTGAGGCGTAATTACCAGTCACATGACCACTCCCATCACACCTTGGTGTTGGACATCTGCCACCAAACAAAAACAAAAACAGCCAAAATAGTAAGTATGTTTCAAAAAAAACTTGAAAAAAAGTTTCATTGTTTCCAGTTTAGCTGCAATGTCTGCACGGGCTTAAGCTGCCTGAAGAAAAGCTGCCAACGCACAGGATCACAGGATCACAGGGAAATGGTGTCTCCAGAGCACACGCACCGCTCCAAGCAGGCGTCCCGCTGGCCTCCCGCCCACCGGACCGGCACCCGGGGCATCTGTGCGCTGCGCATGCCGCATGCTCGGACGGCAAGGCAGGTACAGACCCAGCTTAGAGGTAAGTCAGAGAGAGGGAGGCTCGGAAGCGCGACCGGGCCCCTCGCGTCGTGCTTACGTTATCAAGTCCTTCTTGCTCTCCTTGCACTGTGGGTACTTGGGTTTGGGGCTCGGGATGGTCACCTCCCCCGGGTACCTTCTTTCTTCGAGGGCCTCCTGGAAGGGGTCCAAGTCTTCTGGCTGTAGGTGAAACACAGCTTCAGGGTCACGGGAGACGTGGACACCCAGAGCCCCTCCGTCTCTCAAGCTTACCCTTCAAATAGCAGTACACGCTCATCCCCAGAACGCAAATCCAGCTCGGTTCAAGAGCAACTCTCACCCGTGAAGGATTTCAGTTTCTCCCTACTTGCTCCGAATCTCTAATTCAGTGGGAAAATTCAAATTCCTATTCAATTTCATCGAAAACCGAAATCAAAAGTTATCAACACCTTTTTTTCCTTTTTAAGGAAGCACGTCTTTCCAGAAACCATTTGAAAGATAAGATTCAAATATTCGGCTTTTCGGTCTCAACGTCTGTGAGTCATTTTCGAAATTTAGGTAGTTTGTTTCGAGATAAAAGACATTATACAACACCTCCGTTGGCATGCTGTTGAAGGTCAACATAGAGCACTTAAAGGGGGGACACAGAGGTCGACGTTGGTACTGGGACAGCATTGTTGAGGTAAGCTGAAAACAATAAATTGAAAAGACAGAATCCACCATGAGAAAAATGAAGGCACACCTTCTATGTGAGGCGTAATTACCAGTCACATGACCACTCCCATCACACCTTGGTGTTGGACATCTGCCACCAAACAAAAACAAAAACAGCCAAAATAGTAAGTATGTTTCAAAAAAAACTTGAAAAAAAGTTTCATTGTTTCCAGTTTAGCTGCAATGTCTGCACGGGCTTAAGCTGCCTGAAGAAAAGCTGCCAACGCACAGGATCACAGGATCACAGGGAAATGGTGTCTCCAGAGCACACGCACCGCTCCAAGCAGGCGTCCCGCTGGCCTCCCGCCCACCGGACCGGCACCCGGGGCATCTGTGCGCTGCGCATGCCGCATGCTCGGACGGCAAGGCAGGTACAGACCCAGCTTAGAGGTAAGTCAGAGAGAGGGAGGCTCGGAAGCGCGACCGGGCCCCTCGCGTCGTGCTTACGTTATCAAGTCCTTCTTGCTCTCCTTGCACTGTGGGTACTTGGGTTTGGGGCTCGGGATGGTCACCTCCCCCGGGTACCTTCTTTCTTCGAGGGCCTCCTGGAAGGGGTCCAAGTCTTCTGGCTGTAGGTGAAACACAGCTTCAGGGTCACGGGAGACGTGGACACCCAGAGCCCCTCCGTCTCTCAAGCTTACCCTTCAAATAGCAGTACACGCTCATCCCCAGAACGCAAATCCAGCTCGGTTCAAGAGCAACTCTCACCCGTGAAGGATTTCAGTTTCTCCCTACTTGCTCCGAATCTCTAATTCAGTGGGAAAATTCAAATTCCTATTCAAATTTCTGCAGTTGTACTACCAGGAAGGGCAGGCAAGCGGGCTGGCAGCTGGACAAGCTCCTCAGTGGACCTTGCTCACTGGGTTCAAGACCTGCAGCACTTGATCCAGCGCCCACAGGCAGAGAGATTCCAGCCTAGGGCTTCTGGCAGTCTTTGGTAAGTGTTATGTACTGTAGAGGTAAGTATTCTACAAACTTTAAGTCCCAAGGCAAGGGAAGACCAACATAGATTGACGTGATTTACATTACTGTTAGGCAGCATTTTTTTTTTTCAGTAGGAAGTAGCTACTTAGGCTGAGGCCCCTTGCAGTAACCCAGACATTCCTTTAGGTGGCGACGCTCAGCAAACGCATTTCTTGAGTGCAGGGGTTTTTACTTGTGTGACACCTTAGCAGGGAAATGCTGATGTCTTTTTATGGGGGCTTAATTTTAATTAAAAAATTCAGAGATTCGACTACCATGCCTTCTTTGGTTGTAATGATTGAGCACTGTAGGAGAGAAAAACATGCTTTGGAATTTAGCTTGCCACTCAGTCTATTCTCCTGAATACTTAAATCAATTTGAAGAATAAACATAATAGGCTTTAGACGGAATGGCCTTATAAACAGAAGCCTTCCCTGACAATTCGTACAAATAGTTAATGTTTCCTTTTTCTCCACCTCCCTGTTTCTGTAAGATGCTATTGCTTTGATAGTGGTCTCCCTATTGTGTTCAACAAGAATTTTTATTTTTCAAGGAATAAAGAAGATGTCATAATTTTCAGAATTGAATACTGGAGAAAAAGTCATCTAATAAAGAGCAATTCTTTATTTTTTTAGCTTAAAGGATATCATACCTATTTTAATGATTTGAATTTGAAAAGTGTAACTACTTCAAAGATATGCTCTTGACGTGGGTGTTTTGGTAATATCACAGTCCACCAAGATTGGGGGGACCGTACCAGATGATCTGCAGTGTATCTTCTGCGTGTTTTCGTGTCGTGGAGAACAGACCCTGTCCTTAACTTCAAGGAGCTAGCTAATTAACAACACAGAACTGAACGTAAGTATTTCAGACTCTCCTTATAATTCACTTCCGACTCTGCAATCCAGCTCGGTTCAAGAGCAACTCTCACCCGTGAAGGATTTCAGTTTCTCCCTACTTGCTCGAATCTCTAATTCAGTGGGAAAATTCAAATTCCTATTCAAATTTCTGCAGTTGTACTACCAGGAAGGGCAGGCAAGCGGGCTGGCAGCTGGACAAGCTCCTCAGTGGACCTTGCTCACTGGGTTCAAGACCTGCAGCACTTGATCCAGCGCCCACAGGCAGAGAGATTCCAGCCTAGGGCTTCTGGCAGTCTTTGGTAAGTGTTATGTACTGTAGAGGTAAGTATTCTACAAACTTTAAGTCCCAAGGCAAGGGAAGACCAACATAGATTGACGTGATTTACATTACTGTTAGGCAGCATTTTTTTTTTTCAGTAGGAAGTAGCTACTTAGGCTGAGGCCCCTTGCAGTAACCCAGACATTCCTTTAGGTGGCGACGCTCAGCAAACGCATTTCTTGAGTGCGGGGGTTTTTTACTTGTGTGACACCTTAGCAGGGAAATGCTGATGTCTTTTTATGGGGGCTTAATTTTAATTAAAAAATTCAGAGATTCGACTACCATGCCTTCTTTGGTTGTAATGATTGAGCACTGTAGGAGAGAAAAACATGCTTTGGAATTTAGCTTGCCACTCAGTCTATTCTCCTGAATACTTAAATCAATTTGAAGAATAAACATAATAGGCTTTAGACGGAATGGCCTTATAAACAGAAGCCTTCCCTGACAATTCGTACAAATAGTTAATGTTTCCTTTTTCTCCACCTCCCTGTTTCTGTAAGATGCTATTGCTTTGATAGTGGTCTCCCTATTGTGTTCAACAAGAATTTTTATTTTTCAAGGAATAAAGAAGATGTCATAATTTTCAGAATTGAATACTGGAGAAAAAGTCATCTAATAAAGAGCAATTCTTTATTTTTTTAGCTTAAAGGATATCATACCTATTTTAATGATTTGAATTTGAAAAGTGTAACTACTTCAAAGATATGCTCTTGACGTGGGTGTTTTGGTAATATCACAGTCCACCAAGATTGGGGGGACCGTACCAGATGATCTGCAGTGTATCTTCTGCGTGTTTTCGTGTCGTGGAGAACAGACCCTGTCCTTAACTTCAAGGAGCTAGCTAATTAACAACACAGAACTGAACGTGTAAGTATTTCAGACTCTCCTTATAATTCACTTCCGACTCTGCATTCTATCAACGTATCATCCAAAAAAAATGAACTGGTAAGCTGTTTATACATTTTCTTTTTTCTTTTTAAAGAAAAGTGGGTGGGTTGAGGAGGGAGGGGGGTGGGCTGGCCACTTCTGTTGGTCTTTCATTTATCTATTTTCATCCATCTTTGTTCTCTGGCCCGTGTGGGCCTCCCATTGTGGTGGCCTCTGTTGTCGCAGAGCACCGGCTGTGGGCGCATGCGCTCCAGAGCTCCGGCTCGGTGATTGGACACATCAGTCCAGTGGCTCCGCGGCACGTGGGATCCTCCCAGGCCAGGGATCGAACCGGCGCCCTTTGCACTGCAAGGCGGTGTCCTTACCCACTGGGCCACCAGGGAAGCCCCCTATACATTTTCTTAGAGAAATCGTTTGCAACAGAACACACGTGGCAGAAGCTAAAACCCATCATTTAAAGGAGCCAGTGGTTTGTTTCACTCTGATCAATACTAGTCCCAAACCTTTCCCGGATCAGCCAGACACCTTCTAAGCCCCTGTCAGCTAAAGGTCATATTTGAAGGGAGAAGACGTTTCCTGCTAAGGCGCGTGCCAGGGGCGTTTTCCCTCAGTGGCACCAACTTCCCAGGCTGAGTGGGTGGGGTGGGTGAAGGACGTACAGTAATCTCCTTGGACTCGTCCTCGTCTGTCCTCCGGGGCTTCATCTTGGTGTAGTCCACCGGCAAATCCCAGCAGTCCCCCTCGCTCAGCGGGAAACACCGGCTGTTCATCACTGCCTGCTGCTGAGGGGACATGGGCTCCAGGGGCGTCAGAATCGGGCAGCAGCCCTCTCGTGGCCGCTGCTTGTTCATGCTCAGGTCCAGGGTTCCGTTCTCATCCACCTCCATGTCAGGGTTCTGTGAATTAGAAGGACACGGTGACCACGGGCGGCCGCCCACAGACCACAGCCCTGCATAGAACGCCGGCGGGAAGTCCTCACTGCACCTGCACTTGCGTCCGCTCCCCGGGGGGGCAGAGGGGGCCCTGGTCCGTTCTGCCCTCCACGCTCGGCTGTGACATGGTGGCGGGGCACGCAGGCACCCACCCTTCTAACCTGTGGATCACCTGTCGGCATCTCTGATCTCATCTACTGATCTGCTGTCTCTCTATCCTTTATATATCGTAGATCTGTATGTTTTTTCTCTAATATGTCTCTCCTTTTAGAAATATGCCTGGCCAGAAGAAAAACAACTACCTCGTTTCCATTCTATTTCAGTTTAAAGATCTCTTCAGAGATCAAAAATGGATGTGTGTGTACAGATTTTATGTGTATATATATATATATATATATATATATATACTTAAAAATGTACATGCATTTAAAATTCTCCTGTCATTTCACTGATGCTAATACTCCCAGACTTGGAGAGGAAGAAAATACAATAATTTGGAGGAACGGAGGGGAGGAACCAGAATTTACTTTCTTTTTTTTTTCCTTTTCTGGTTTTGTTTCTCCGGGGTGGGGGCAGCATATTGAGTCCCAGCGGGCACGGGCTCTGGGATGTGGTGAACAAAGCAAAGCACTTCCCCCCTACCCCCGGAACTCACAGCCCAACACAGACGCCTAGGAGGAGAGGGTTTTCTGTTTTCAGGCAAGGAAAGACGGTCACAGAACAGCAGCCCTCTGCTGCGGCGGGCCTGGGCTGACCACCTCTGAGGTTCAGCAAGCCTACAGTCTAGTCACCCAGCTTTGGAAAAGCCAACGAGGTAGCGGGTGAGCGTTTTCTTTTCTTTTTTCTGATGCTTTACACTCCTCAGAGTTTCCCCCTTGGGAGGGGAGAGAAGGAAGGGCAGGTGGAGGACAGAGGAAGACACATCAGAACATCCCCGACGACCCTCCTCTCTCCCCAGCCAAAGTGTCCTGAGCATTTGATGTCAGAGCTGGCGTGAGCACCGCTGCCCGCTCTGCCCTTTCCTGGAACCTAACAGCGGAAGGAAGGTGCCTGGAGTGGAGAGGAGAGGCCCGAGGAAGGGCCTCTGGGCTGCTACCTGTTTAAATCACAGCAAATTATTCTGCCTGAGCTCTTCTTGTCAAAGGGCACCTCTGGTTTCCGGCTTTCAGACTAACACAGCCTTCATCATGTCGACTGTAATTCCCTTGGTCTTAGTTTATATTTAATAAAGTCAAGAAACCTGAAAGGGTTACTGTCTTCTGTTTTCCCCTTGCCACAGAATCTCCTCCGTGGCGGCCTCACAGTCCAGCAGCCCCGATCACCACGGAAATTGCATGGCCCTGACACACCTCCCACATCTAGGACCAGAAATACTGACAGGAGTAACAGGAAATTACTGACCTTACTCGATTCACACAAATGACACCTATTTCTAACACTAGCTCAGTGTGCCGAGCTCTGGAGCGTGCCCCGCGGGGAGACCCTTTGTTCTGGAGAGGAGCGCCCCGCTGGCCGCCGGCTCGCTGAGCCAGAGTCGGACGCGCTCGCCAACTCCACCTCTGGCCGCCTAGTGGCCTCTCCGGGCAGCTGCCGGCGCCGCGGCTGCCTCTCCGCCCGAGTCTGCGGAGGAGGGACCGCCCCAGCGCCGCTCACCGTGTCGGCATCGGCGGCATTTGGAACTAATGGAGGCTGGCTGTTAATTGCTTGGCTGGGAGCCCGCGGGGAAACGGAATGTGTGGACTTCCACTGTTCCCCGGCAGCGGCGGGGGCGCGGGGCTGCCCACCTTCCTCTCTAGGCCGGCCGGGCGCGGGGCTCCCCTTCTGCCCGCGGCCCTCGGCATCGCCAGGCGGGGGCGCGCTGTGAACGCTCGAGGGGGCTGCCTGCGAACGGCGCGGGCTGACCTTTGGAAAAGCCAACGAGGTAGCGGGTGAGCGTTTTCTTTTTCTGATGCTTTACACTCCTCAGAGTTTCCCCCTTGGGAGGGGAGAGAAGGAAGGGCAGGTGGAGGACAGAGGAAGACACATCAGAACATCCCCGACGACCCTCCTCTCTCCCCAGCCAAAGTGTCCTGAGCATTTGATGTCAGAGCTGGCGTGAGCACCGCTGCCCGCTCTGCCCTTTCCTGGAACCTAACAGCGGAAGGAAGGTGCCTGGAGTGGAGAGGAGAGGCCCGAGGAAGGGCCTCTGGGCTGCTACCTGTTTAAATCACAGCAAATTATTCTGCCTGAGCTCTTCTTGTCAAAGGGCACCTCTGGTTTCCGGCTTTCAGACTAACACAGCCTTCATCATGTCGACTGTAATTCCCTTGGTCTTAGTTTATATTTAATAAAGTCAAGAAACCTGAAAGGGTTACTGTCTTCTGTTTTCCCCTTGCCACAGAATCTCCTCCGTGGCGGCCTCACAGTCCAGCAGCCCCGATCACCACGGAAATTGCATGGCCCTGACACACCTCCCACATCTAGGACCAGAAATACTGACAGGAGTAACAGGAAATTACTGACCTTACTCGATTCACACAAATGACACCTATTTCTAACACTAGCTCAGTGTGCCGAGCTCTGGAGCGTGCCCCGCGGGGAGACCCTTTGTTCTGGAGAGGAGCGCCCCGCTGGCCGCCGGCTCGCTGAGCCAGAGTCGGACGCGCTCGCCAACTCCACCTCTGGCCGCCTAGTGGCCTCTCCGGGCAGCTGCCGGCGCCGCGGCTGCCTCTCCGCCCGAGTCTGCGGAGGAGGGACCGCCCCAGCGCCGCTCACCGTGTCGGCATCGGCGGCATTTGGAACTAATGGAGGCTGGCTGTTAATTGCTTGGCTGGGAGCCCGCGGGGAAACGGAATGTGTGGACTTCCACTGTTCCCCGGCAGCGGCGGGGGCGCGGGGCTGCCCACCTTCCTCTCTAGGCCGGCCGGGCGCGGGGCTCCCCTTCTGCCCGCGGCCCTCGGCATCGCCAGGCGGGGGCGCGCTGTGAACGCTCGAGGGGGCTGCCTGCGAACGGCGCGGGCTGACCTCAAAGGCTCCTCGGGAGAGCGGGCCCCAGGGCCGCGCGCCACCCCGGCCTCCGGAGCCGGAGCTGCCGAGAGGGAGGCCCGGGCGCGGCGGGGAGGGAGGGAGGCGGCGCGCCGGCCCGCCCCGCCAGGCACGCCCGCCCGTACCCGCGCGGCGCACAGGTCCTGCGGCTTGGTGGACAGGTTCTGGGGCATCTCGCGGCAGCGCGTGGACAGGTTGAGGATGGCCGTGGCCGCCATGTGCGCCGCCTCCAGGTCGTGCGTGTAGTCGAAGCTGCTCTTGCTGCACGTGCTGCTGGCGCTGCTGCCGCCGCCGCCGCTCAGGTTGCTGCTGCTGCTGGGCGCGTAGGTGCTGGTGCTGCTGCTGCTGGGGCTGGCGTCCTTGCAGTAGCGCTTCGCTGGGGAGACAGGGGACGGGGATGACTCGGGGCCGCCAGGCCACGGCAGCAGAAGAGCCCCCGCGCCGCCGCCCGCCCGCCCGCCGGCCCTGCGCGTCCACCCCTGTGCGTGGCTCTCAAGGGGGACACGGCGCCCGCCAGCCGCCTGAGCCCTGAAAGAACACTGGCCTTCCTCCCCTTTCCCCTTTCCCCCTGTGCCTGTTTGGATGCTCTCCCCAGGAGAGCACAGAGGCTCTCAAGCATGAAGCTGGAGCCTTGCCGGGCGCTCAGCCAGCAGTCCCTTCAAGCCGAGCCCTTGGCTCCGGCCACAGAGACCTGGGGAGCGGCCGGCTCACAGCCAGGGGCAGCCGCAGGGCAGGGCCGCTCCCCTGCTGGCCGGGGGACAGGGACCCCGCAGGCCACGCAGGCCCCTAGAGACGTGGTGAGCTCTCCTGCTCCGATGGGCTGCAGTGGCCGTTTGGGGCTGGGTCCTGTGCAGGCGACCGGCTGCACGAGGAGGGTTCTTGGGGCACCGAGCTTTGGGGAGGGTCTGCTCCACAAGCCCTTTGTGTGGGGACGCATCCCACACCACCTGCTCCCCTCACGGATCTTTCTGGACAACCAGCCCCCCACAGCCATCCAGGCCCCGCGCACATATGGTCTCTGGAGTCTCCCTTTGGCTCAAGGACAGGAAGGCGGCGGGGGCATGGCTGGTAGGGATGTGCTGCGTCACTAAAGACGCAGGATGCGCTTTGTCTGGGGGCCAGCAGCTCGCCCGCCCTCAGAGACCGGGGAGTGACTCGGAGGGGAGCCTGGAGAGAGCCAGGAGACCCTCTGGAGGGCCCTGACCCCTTCACAAGGCACAGGCACCCCGCACCCCCTTCCCTCAGGGCCTCAGCGATTCCCACAGAAGCTGAGCTGCAGGGAGAACCCACAGGTGGGGCTGAGGCCCTGCTCAAGGTCGCCTGCGTTCCCGTGGGAGCCGTCGCGATCACCCTGGTAGGTGGACGAGCCACCTCTTGCTGAACGTGGGGGACCCCGCAGCCTGGGCTTCCCCCCTGTTCTGAGCGTTGTTACTGTGGGGTCTGCCGCCTCCCGGCCCTCTGCCCCGGTGCGGTCAGGAAGAGCCCCGCGCCGCCGCCCGCCCGCCCGCCGGCCCTGCGCGTCCACCCCTGTGCGTGGCTCTCAAGGGGGACACGGCGCCCGCCAGCCGCCTGAGCCCTGAAAGAACACTGGCCTTCCTCCCCTTTCCCCTTTCCCCCTGTGCCTGTTTGGATGCTCTCCCCAGGAGAGCACAGAGGCTCTCAAGCATGAAGCTGGAGCCTTGCCGGGCGCTCAGCCAGCAGTCCCTTCAAGCCGAGCCCTTGGCTCCGGCCACAGAGACCTGGGGAGCGGCCGGCTCACAGCCAGGGGCAGCCGCAGGGCAGGGCCGCTCCCCTGCTGGCCGGGGGACAGGGACCCCGCAGGCCACGCAGGCCCCTAGAGACGTGGTGAGCTCTCCTGCTCCGATGGGCTGCAGTGGCCGTTTGGGGCTGGGTCCTGTGCAGGCGACCGGCTGCACGAGGAGGGTTCTTGGGGCACCGAGCTTTGGGGAGGGTCTGCTCCACAAGCCCTTTGTGTGGGGACGCATCCCACACCACCTGCTCCCCTCACGGATCTTTCTGGACAACCAGCCCCCCACAGCCATCCAGGCCCCGCGCACATATGGTCTCTGGAGTCTCCCTTTGGCTCAAGGACAGGAAGGCGGCGGGGGCATGGCTGGTAGGGATGTGCTGCGTCACTAAAGACGCAGGATGCGCTTTGTCTGGGGGCCAGCAGCTCGCCCGCCCTCAGAGACCGGGGAGTGACTCGGAGGGGAGCCTGGAGAGAGCCAGGAGACCCTCTGGAGGGCCCTGACCCCTTCACAAGGCACAGGCACCCCGCACCCCCTTCCCTCAGGGCCTCAGCGATTCCCACAGAAGCTGAGCTGCAGGGAGAACCCACAGGTGGGGCTGAGGCCCTGCTCAAGGTCGCCTGCGTTCCCGTGGGAGCCGTCGCGATCACCCTGGTAGGTGGACGAGCCACCTCTTGCTGAACGTGGGGGACCCCGCAGCCTGGGCTTCCCCCCTGTTCTGAGCGTTGTTACTGTGGGGTCTGCCGCCTCCCGGCCCTCTGCCCCGGTGCGGTCAGGAAGAGAGCACAACCTCTCAGCCGCCGTGCTGGTCACCACGGTGCCACCGCCAGCGGCCCAGAGCGCCCTGGTCCCGCACCAGCGCAAGCACGCAGCTTTCCCTGCGGACGCCTTTCCACCTCGGATGGAAGACGGAGCTTTCCTGACACCGAGGACGTGGCTGGGCAGGGGCTCGGCATGCTGCCTCGGGGAAGCCGTGGCCGTGGACCCGGCGTCAGCCACGCGCCCTCCGACCCCCTCGAACCCTCAGCGCAAGGAGCGGCCTGCGAGGGCGCGACTCCCATCCCACTAACCAGACTCGCTGGAGCCTGAGGACGCGCTCCGCGCTCGTCCGTCGGCCTGCCTGCTTCCCGTCTCTCTCCCCCGTGAGCACATCTCTCCAAAGCAGCAGAGCGAGCAGCGGGCAGCCGTGCTCTGGTTTCGAAGGAGAGACGCGGCTGGGGCGCCGCAGCTGGGCTGCTCCTCCGCTCACGAGACTACCCGAACGGACTGAAGTTTATGAATTTATGTTGTTTCTCATTTTGTTATAAAAAACTCGGATATAGGTCGGTTCTGTTTGAGCCCACCCACTGTTCTGGCAGCGACTCTCCCTGCCCCCAGTCTAATAAACTTTACTTTCCCCTCAAAAAAAACCCAACCAACCAAACAAACAATCAGGATATAAAAACTGTGGGAGAAAGGAAATACCACTTACAAGTGATTTTTCCCCCCTAGTTAGGGCTAGACACTGGTTCAGGAAAAGAAATATGGAAATAAGGGAAAAAATAAGGAAAAAAAGTTTTGTTTTGAAATGAGGGCACTTCAGTTTCTAAAACGAAGTAAACAGGGCACGTGTCTACGCAACAGATTATAATAAGCTTCTGGTGAAAGGCATCAACTTTACTAAACACTTAGAGCAGAAGACTCTCCTTCCCCTGGATTGTGCTGAGTCGATGGGCCTCATCCAGAGTTCAGCAGCTGATGAAACTGGACAAGTTACGGGTGTGCCCGTCGCTCACACAACTCAGGAGGACAGAGAGAACACTCACTTCACACGCAGCCTCTCTCTAAGGCCATCAGCCATCTGTTCTTTGCTCCCAATGAAAGTGAGAGTCACTGTACATCAGGTAGTGAAGGTCTTTGGTTTAGTCATTATCTCCTATTTGTAAAATATTTACTAAACTGTTAATGTCAGTCTTCCTTATGACCAATCACACAAAGAGCATGCTCACTGCAAAAGACCCTCATGCCGGCAAAGATTGTAGGCAAAAGGAGAAGGCGGCAGAGGATGAGATGCTGAGACAGGATCACCAACTCAACGGGCGTGGCTCTGAGGAAGCTCCGGGGACGGGGACAGGCAGGGCAGTCTGCGCGCTGCCGTCCACGGGGTCACAGAGAGACACGACCCAGCGGCTGAGCAAGAGCACGCTGCCAGCTTCCGGGGCTCGCTGCCCGGACCCCAGGCGGCACCACCGCGCAGGCTGCTCCGGCTGTCTCCTGCCCAGCATGGGGGCGCCCCTCCCACTTTACCAAAGTCCAGCCTTGTTTCCTTATTCTCTTCACAAAGCTCTCTTCAATCACAACTTTTCCCAGTCAACCCGCAAACAGATGCATTAGTTTTCCCAGATGCCAGCACATCCTGACAGAATGGCATCTCTTCTAGAGCGGCGCCCTTGCCCTTGCCACAGCGGAAGTCTGCCTGGTCTCACCCCTCTGCGGACGCCCTACCCTCTGGGGCAGGCAAAGGGAAGCCGAATTGGACTCCACAGTGATTAAAGATGATGCGTGAGTAAAACAAAACCACCACCTTCCGATCTATTGCCCTGCTCTGCCCTCACGACTCTTACTAAGTCGGTGGTCTCCCTTTCTCCCGGATTATCACAGGGAGCAGATTGCTGTGGCTTTCCAATCTGAATTTCCGTGAAAAGAAGACAAGATGGAAGACAGCCCGAGATACGCCTTCTGAAGATTCACGTGTGGGGCGGGGCCTGCGCTCCCTTTTAGGTCTGGTTGGACTCAGGAGTCTGCACCCCCTAATTCATAGTGCAGACTCCCAGTCTCTATGGGGGCTCATGGCTGTGCTTTCCTCTAAGCAAGCCGGGACATGGATGCAGAGTCCTTGGGAACCACAGCGCCTCCTGTGAGAACGTCCTATGCTGGACACCTGGAGGCAGTTTATGGATTTGTCATGCCTGACCCAGTCTGGATGTTCGGTCGGCCCCTGCCCACTCGCTCTGCGTGCGCTCTGCCTGGCGCCCGCCCGCCCGCCTGCACTGGCCTGTGGGGTTTGGGATCCGGGACCCGGAGCTGCAAGGGCAGGCCTAGACCTCCTTCTGCACCAGCAGGTCTTAGGAGGCTGGGAGGAGGCCGCCGAGTCCAAGCGCCATCTGTCTCTGAGATCTGGCCGGGGAAGAAGCTTCCAGCGGCAGAGGTAAGCGTGGGCGAGCACAGGGCCAGGAGGGCGGGTTGGGGCAGGTCTCCCAGGGAGGGGCTGGCCTTGGGGTGGGGGCGGAGGCAGGGAGGCCCTGCCCAGGCCTGGGGATGAGGGAAGGTCAGTCCACGCGACCTTCCCTACCCTGGGAGGAGGCCTGGATGGGGGAGGGCAGACGCTGGAGAGGTGGGCGCATCAGAGACCAGGCCTTTGAGGAGCAGCTGCTGTTGTTCGGTGGCTAGGTCACGTCTTGACTGCTGTGACTCCGTGGACGGCAGCACGCGAGGCTCCTCTGTCCTTCCCCGTCCCCAGAGTGTGCTCAGACTCATGTCCATTGCGTTGGTGACGCCATCCAACCATCTCATCCTCTGCTGCCCGCTCCTCCTCTTGCCCGCCGTCTCTCCCAGCATCGGGGGCTTTTCCAGTGAGTCGGCTCTTCACATCAGGTGGCTGAAGTATCGGAGCTTCAACTTCAGCATCAGTCCTTCAAATGAATATTCAACATTGATGTCCTGAGCAGAGGGGGGTTTAGGGATGATCAGGAAGTTCTGAGCACAGGAGAATGTGGAAACTGAGAATAACCAGGAGGGAGGCTCCCGTGAGGGGCCCGTGCGGGGCTGAGAACCCAGGGCTTTAAACAAAGCTGGAGGCTGACGTGACCCTCCCAGATACACGGAGGGCTGGCCGAGACCCAGTCAGGGTTTCTGTGAAGGCTCTGGCAGTGCCGGAGGCTTGGTGGCCACGAGGTCTCTGCGGGGACTGCACGCCTGGCTGCTGTCCCGGCAAGCAGCTGCCGGCCACACGGATGAGGAACCGTGCTGCTGAACACTGAGATCCAAGTCACTCTTCTCCTCCCCGTCTATTTTAAAGCGGAAATGCTGTTCTTAGCTCACCGTGAAACGGGCGTGGAGGGGTGAAGTGGGCAGACGCCGGCCGGAGGCTGCGGGACAGGGCTGTGGACGCGTGGGTCTGCCCTCCCCCGGCGTCCCTCCCGTGCCACCAGCCAGACTCAGAGCAGGCGACACAGAGCTGCTTCCTGACCGCCTCCTGGCTGTCCCGTCCCTTCACTCACGCATCTCAAGTCCTGCCTCACCAGCCCGCTGGCAGCTCCCACTCACCTGTGGGCTTCCTGCCTTCTAGTACTTTCCACTCAAGCTTCAGGATCAAGTTTAAAACGTGCCACTTAGGTAAGACTCATGCTAAGTCCTCCAGGCAGGATGGGCACCTTGCTTCACTGGGCCTGAGTGTGCCTCCCCATGTTCTATTTATCCACAGACTCTTCCTCGAAACTTGTTACAGAGAAAGAAGAGGGAGAAGATGGATGGGTGGAGGGAGGGAGAGAGAGAGACAGGTAGATGAGACACACTCGACAGCTACTGGTCGAGTGTCTGGAAGAATGCAGGCGGATAAGCCGAGGTCTGTTGCCGGTTCTTGGTCACAGCTGCTGCAACGTGAGGGATGACACCCACAGCCTGGGGCAGAGGTCCTGCTTCTCCACCCGCTGTGCCTCCCAGGCCCTGGGAGGCTCACACCCGGGCCCCGGGGGAGGCTCACGCCCGGGTCCACGGGAGGCTATCCCACTGTCCTTGGGAGGATGGCCCAGCAGCCATTGTGCACCGGGGCAGCTCTTGCAGACAGCCCTCTCAGAGCGACTGCAGACCCTGGTCGTGTCTTTTTCTTAGTTTCTAGAAGACTATAGCACTGAAGTTTCTCTTCATTTAATTGGTGGGTCAGCTGAAGAGCAGGGCAATAGCAGGTGGTTTTTTTTTTTTTTTTCTTCTAGGGGGCCGAGAATGGAGGCCAATGATATTAACACGCCTGGGCTTCCCTCTGCAGCTTTGCTGGCTGACCTCACAGCAGTCGGCTGGCTGACTGGAGCACTGCCTCTGCTCTTGAGGAAACCAACACATTCGGGAGGATTAACTTGTCTACCGTCACATGGCTCCCAAAGAAAGACCCGTGCAGGGCACGGGGACCAGGAACACATGCTCTCCTGGTCACAACGGCACCAGAGCCAACCGGAACAACGCAACAAAAGACAGGCAATTGGGTCTCACAGGACCACGGCAAGAGACTGTGTGCAGCGATGGCCCCGGACCTCGCAGAGCGTCAGTGAACTGAGGACCCTGCGAGCACAGACCTTAATTATGTGGATTCAGATGCTTCATACCCCGCACGTGCAGTCAAATGAAGGAAGTTATGACAAAGCCTGAAATCAGCAAATTCTTACTACAAACCCCAATTCTCTTGTTATGCCTAAGCCACTCCCTTCTTCCACTTCCCTCTTTGTTCCTATGTATTTAGAATTGATACACGCCAGGTAATCTACCTGAGATACATCAAAGAAATATTACATTTCATTCACCATACAAATTCTTATTAATGCAAAGAATGATGAAACTAATGTAGAAAAATGTGCAGCAACTCATACGGAATTGTAAAAAGGTTTGGGAACTCCCCAAACATTCAATGCAAATGGATGTTTTTGGTATGCTATGAGCTTAATTAATTTTTTTTTTTTTTTCAGAGAGCAGCTCTGAAATCTTCCAAACCCTCTCTCCTGGCCTCTGCTGGAGGACACCAAGGTAAGAATCCTAACGCCCCAGCGCACACAGCCCATGTCCCCGTCAGTAACATCTGTCAACCAAGTCCATATAGCCTAGAATTTAAAGTGAAATGTGGTTAGAGAAATACGTAAAATCACAGAAGCACAGTCTTCCCTTGATGCTTCAGCTACTTACCAGGTTAGCTCTGTGACGAGACTGAGCTAGTCTGTTCAGAGCGCACACGCTTGGTTTGGGGTTCAGACACGCATGAGTGAAAATAAGCAATCTTTCCTCGTGGGGCCGCAGTGGCCGTCTGTGTCGTGGGTTCTGTTTTGCGGGTGGGCACGGCGGCCACTACGAGCGAGGCCAGTGACAGCGTCACGGGGCCGGGACACCCCGCGCCAGGGCCCGAGTCCACTGGAAGGTCGAGACTGCTGGGACCCGTCGGAGCTGCGCCCATGGCTGCACGTTAGATTCACTGGTGACTTTTTAAAAACGCTGCCCCCAGGGACTGCCTATGAGGAGTCAGACTGAACTGGTCTGGGGGGCCGCCCTGGGCAGGAAACTTTAAACATCTCCCCAGTGAATGCAACGTGCATCCCCGCTTGGGAACAGGCGGGGAACACAGACCCCTCAGAAGGCCCAGGCACTCCGGGCGGCTCCCCGGCTCTCCTGGCGCTGTCTGTGTGTGGGTGTCTGCCAAAGGCAGCTGGCCGGGAGGAGGACACCGTCTCAGCGGCAGCGTGGACAGACAAGCCCACCGCTGCCCGTCGCCACCGCCTGCCAGCAGCCTGGATGAGGTTCTGCCCTAGGGGCGCCAGGGCAGGGGCCTCCCGCCCTCCCCACCCCTTCCCCGGGCCTGCGCGCCCACCCCTGCGGGTACCTGGGGCTGCAGGAAACCCGCCTAGGCTGCGGGCGTGCCTTCCGTGATGCCCAACGAGCGACCCCATGCTCGGTCGACGTGTAGGCAATGGAAATGCACAACAACAACATTATCAATGGCAAGCGTGACGCTCATGTAGAAGAGGGTGCACCTCCTACCATCGACCCGCATTGTAAAAAGGTTTGGGAACCCCCTTAATCGGGGCCTCAGAGAGCAGCTCTGAAATCTTCCAAACCTCTCTCCTGGCCTCTGCTGGAGGACACCAAGGTAAGAATCCTAACGCCCCAGCGCACACAGCCCATGTCCCCGTCAGTAACATCTGTCAACCAAGTCCATATAGCCTAGAATTTAAAGTGAAATGTGGTTAGAGAAATACGTAAAATCACAGAAGCACAGTCTTCCCTTGATGCTTCAGCTACTTACCAGGTTAGCTCTGTGACGAGACTGAGCTAGTCTGTTCAGAGCGCACACGCTTGGTTTGGGGTTCAGACACGCATGAGTGAAAATAAGCAATCTTTCCTCGTGGGGCCGCAGTGGCCGTCTGTGTCGTGGGTTCTGTTTTGCGGGTGGGCACGGCGGCCACTACGAGCGAGGCCAGTGACAGCGTCACGGGGCCGGGACACCCCGCGCCAGGGCCCGAGTCCACTGGAAGGTCGAGACTGCTGGGACCCGTCGGAGCTGCGCCCATGGCTGCACGTTAGATTCACTGGTGACTTTTTAAAAACGCTGCCCCCAGGGACTGCCTATGAGGAGTCAGACTGAACTGGTCTGGGGGGCCGCCCTGGGCAGGAAACTTTAAACATCTCCCCAGTGAATGCAACGTGCATCCCCGCTTGGGAACAGGCGGGGAACACAGACCCCTCAGAAGGCCCAGGCACTCCGGGCGGCTCCCCGGCTCTCCTGGCGCTGTCTGTGTGTGGGTGTCTGCCAAAGGCAGCTGGCCGGGAGGAGGACACCGTCTCAGCGGCAGCGTGGACAGACAAGCCCACCGCTGCCCGTCGCCACCGCCTGCCAGCAGCCTGGATGAGGTTCTGCCCTAGGGGCGCCAGGGCAGGGGCCTCCCGCCCTCCCCACCCCTTCCCCGGGCCTGCGCGCCCACCCCTGCGGGTACCTGGGGCTGCAGGAAACCCGCCTAGGCTGCGGGCGTGCCTTCCGTGATGCCCAACGAGCGACCCCATGCTCGGTCGACGTGTAGGCAATGGAAATGCACAACAACAACATTATCAATGGCAAGCGTGACGCTCATGTAGAAGAGGGTGCACCTCCTACCATCGAATCCTTTGGGGGATATGTCCCTGGTTTGCACCTTGGGAGCTATGGCCCGCTTGCCATAAGTATGGCTGTCGTAAGTGTTGTACTCAAACGAAGTCTTGGAATATTTCTCCAGCTCTTTGGCCAAGTTGGAGCGCGGCGTGGTGGTGGGCACGTTGTTTCGGTAGCCGTAGTGAGGGATCTCGAGCTGCTTTACAAAGCACATGGGCCTGGAGGCAGAGAGAGAGAGCGACAGCTTGTTTCCCCACAGCCGCGCCCGAGACACGGCGCCTCTTAAGAGGAACACGTCTCGCTTCTGAGCTGCGTTAAGGAGCCAGAACCCTGCGCTTAAATCCCAATTCTGTTTTCCTGGGAAAAGACCAAGTGAGCTGTGATGAAACAGTGTCAAGCTGGCTTCTTCCTGGGTGCCAACTTTGCACATACAAAGAACAGCAAACAAGATAATAACCTGTTGCCCCCTTTTCCCTTTTTCTTTTCAGAGTCGGAGGAGGTGTGGAGAAGGTACCAGAAGTGAGTGTGGGAAGGACTCTCACACCTCCGTGCTTCCTTTGCGGGGTTACAGCCAGGGTCCAAGCCTCCCACACGGCAAAGGGAGCGAAGACGCCCGCAACAAAGCACGAGGAAGTGAGAGGAACGCCCTTGAGGACACGGGCGGAGACAAAGCTACACAGAAAGGTATCCAACTGGACAATAAAGTGGAGCAGGTCCTGATGGATTTGACAAATGTTAATGTGTACTTTTGGTATTTTTACCTACCAGTCATTCATTGATCTAAACTTTGGAATGAGATACTTAAATGCAAGAACTCTCAATTACATATTCATGAATATTCTATCTTGTTTATTGTGTGTCCATCTATCTCATAGGAATTTTTAGAATGTTTTTGGAAATAACTTTAGATTTATAGAACTTTAGATTTATAGAGAATTCCCTTAGACTTTTGGCCCAAACTTCCCCTTATGTTAACAACTTTACGTATTGAATCACCGACACATTTACTTTGATGTCAGTAATTTAGCTTATTTACTTCTTCTCAAATCAACTAAATCATGTAACAATTAGTTAATTGTCTATTATTTGGGGCATTTTAGCAGACAATGGCGTGGGTCATAAATGAACGAAAGCCGAGGCCTTGCCTTCCAAGGTCACCTGGACTGTAATCTTGTTTTAGGAGCCCACGGTCTCTGAGGGCCCTGGGGAACAAGGACAGCCTGGGCGCTCAGAGTCCATCCAGTTTTCAGGGAGGAGGTGGAGTCTGTCGAGACTAAGCTCCAGGCCGGGGCGGGGAGCACACCAGGGCTGTTGAATGATGAGGAGCACGAAGGCCCAGCGTGTCGTGGAGGGGCAGCACGAGGCCGGCGGGTGGGCCAGGCTGGAGCTGTCCATTCATCCAGGACAAAGGAGGTGGGCCTGGAGAACATGATCCCTAAGCCCAGGAGGTGGGGACCAGCTCCACGGGCGGGCACGCGAGCAGAGGCGTGCGGGAAGGACATGCGGGGCCTGCAGGGGGTGGGGCGTGGGCAGGGCTGCAGCCCTCACCGAAGTCTCAGGGACTGTCAGACCATCCGCCTAAAGACTTCTTTTTTTTTTTTTTTAATTTTTTTTTAATGGGGGGGTGGTAAGGGAGGGGTACGGGCTTATATTGGTCTTTCATTTGTCTATTTTCATCCGTCTTTGTTCTTTGGCCCTTGTGGGCCTCCCATCGTGGTGGCCTCTGTTGTCGCAGAGCACTGTCTCTGGGCGCATGCGCTCCAGAGCTCCAGCTCGGTCATTGGACAGATCGGTCCAGCCGCTCCGCGGCACGTGGGATCCCCCCAGGCCAGGGATCGAACCGGCGCCCCTTGCACTGCAAGGCGGTGTCCTTACCCACTGGACCACCAGGGAAGCCCTGCCTAAAGACTTCTAAAATTGTAAGTAGCTAAACGGTCATAGGTTGAAATGATAGTTTTTTCTTCCTTCCTTCCTGCCTTACCCCCTTAAATGTGCATCTTCTGTGTGTGGCCGCCTGGGGAATGTGAAGTGCGGCGGATGGGCCCCAAGTCCCCAGACCGGCTCACGGCCAGGACAGCCCTGCCGCGCTGCGCCCTCGGGGCCGTGGAGCCGAGCCCCACTTGGCTGCATTTGAATCACCGACACATTTACTTTGATGTCAGTAATTTAGCTTATTTACTTCTTCTCAAATCAACTAAATCATGTAACAATTAGTTAATTGTCTATTATTTGGGGCATTTTAGCAGACAATGGCGTGGGTCATAAATGAACGAAAGCCGAGGCCTTGCCTTCCAAGGTCACCTGGACTGTAATCTTGTTTTAGGAGCCCACGGTCTCTGAGGGCCCTGGGGAACAAGGACAGCCTGGGCGCTCAGAGTCCATCCAGTTTTCAGGGAGGAGGTGGAGTCTGTCGAGACTAAGCTCCAGGCCGGGGCGGGGAGCACACCAGGGCTGTTGAATGATGAGGAGCACGAAGGCCCAGCGTGTCGTGGAGGGGCAGCACGAGGCCGGCGGGTGGGCCAGGCTGGAGCTGTCCATTCATCCAGGACAAAGGAGGTGGGCCTGGAGAACATGATCCCTAAGCCCAGGAGGTGGGGACCAGCTCCACGGGCGGGCACGCGAGCAGAGGCGTGCGGGAAGGACATGCGGGGCCTGCAGGGGGTGGGGCGTGGGCAGGGCTGCAGCCCTCACCGAAGTCTCAGGGACTGTCAGACCATCCGCCTAAAGACTTCTTTTTTTTTTTTTTTAATTTTTTTTTAATGGGGGGGTGGTAAGGGAGGGGTACGGGCTTATATTGGTCTTTCATTTGTCTATTTTCATCCGTCTTTGTTCTTTGGCCCTTGTGGGCCTCCCATCGTGGTGGCCTCTGTTGTCGCAGAGCACTGTCTCTGGGCGCATGCGCTCCAGAGCTCCAGCTCGGTCATTGGACAGATCGGTCCAGCCGCTCCGCGGCACGTGGGATCCCCCCAGGCCAGGGATCGAACCGGCGCCCCTTGCACTGCAAGGCGGTGTCCTTACCCACTGGACCACCAGGGAAGCCCTGCCTAAAGACTTCTAAAATTGTAAGTAGCTAAACGGTCATAGGTTGAAATGATAGTTTTTTCTTCCTTCCTTCCTGCCTTACCCCCTTAAATGTGCATCTTCTGTGTGTGGCCGCCTGGGGAATGTGAAGTGCGGCGGATGGGCCCCAAGTCCCCAGACCGGCTCACGGCCAGGACAGCCCTGCCGCGCTGCGCCCTCGGGGCCGTGGAGCCGAGCCCCACCTGGTTGGCCCTGTCTCCCCCGCCACGGTGGGCGGCGGGGGCCCCCTGTCTCCCTGGGCCTGTCCCCACTCGGCCTCCTGCCCCTCAGCCCAGGGCTTGGGAGAAAACTGTAGCTGCACAAGCGTTGGCCCAGGGCCTGTGTTTTGCTGACATTTCATGTAGTTTCCCGTCACATTCTGTGAAGAAAGGGGCCCAGGTCACGAGGCACAGACTCCCTGTCAGAAAGGAGGCTTCCCTCTGAACAAAGTGATGGTTGCCTTTTGGTCTCATCCTTCCGTGCCGAGCGGCCAGCGAGCGCCTCCCTGCAAGACAAGCTTGGTTCGGATCCCAGGATAGGGGAGGTCCCCCTGTGGTCTTTCAGAAGGATATGGGCACGGATCTGTCCAGCTCTGGGGGGCCCGGCTCCAGCTGGGGAAGGGAGTAAGAGAAGCCTTAGCCCCAGTGTATCCCCTCTGGTGGACAACTGCGCCTTCCCGAGGCCCACGCCAGGGTTCTGGGGCAGCTGTCATGCTGAGGGTGCCCTCGGGAGGCCACACCCTGCGTGTGGCGCTGGTGCACCTGTCAGATGCTCTGCGGTTACAGGCACCTGGGGACAAGTTAGGTCAGCAGCGATCTGGAGTAGAAACGCCTGGAGGGCGGCACCCCGGATTTACTGAGCTTTGTCTTTACATGGTAGGGTGATAGATGCCTTTTATTTTCTTATTTCTAGCCAATGAAGCATTTTTCATTTTCTGTGAAGAGTTTTGACTTTTCTATTGAGAGATACAAAGGAGTTTAACGATGCCGGCAAAATCCTCTCGGGGAGATGGGACATGAAACGTGACAAAACCAGGGAGGTGCTTGTATCATGCGCCGGGTGACTTTTTTCCAGCCGGGTGATTCAGCCCAAAGACATGACTTAACAGAAACAAACTTGTGTGCAAGTGTGTGTGTGTGTGTGTGTGTGTCAGTGAGTCTCTGTGTCCGCAGGTGGGTGTGCATGTGTCTGTTTATGTGTGTGCACACGCAGGTGTGTGCTTGTGTGTGTGTGCACCTGTGGGGGGTGCACGCACCTCTGCACACGTGTGTGTCTGTGCATACGTGTGTGCATGCATGGGTGCGTGTGTTTGTACACGTGTGCAGATGTGTGCGTGGGTGCCGTGTGTTCACATGTGCGTGTGCCTGCGTGCTTACTGCCCGCCCGCCATCAGCCGGCCTGGACTCGCCCCAGGGCCTCCGGCTAGCACTCCTTCCGGAACAGCGGCCCTGCGGGCACCGGCAGCGGGGCTCACACGTCTGATTCTAACCCGGACACGGAAGCTGCTGGCATGACACTGGCTGAGAAGGCAGGACGCGTGGCTGTGGCCCAGCAAGCCCTCCTAGCTGCACCAGCTCCCCGGACCCGCCCCTAAGCACGGCTGTCCCTCACAGGTCGTCGGGGCACGTGACCCGCGGGCGCGGCCGTGCACGGGTCCCGGAGGCGCATCTGGTACCTTAGCACTCGGTCGGAGGCCTGGTTGGACTTGGACACGTCACAGCTCTGGTGTTTCTCCTGGGCCTTTGCCAGCTTCTCCGCTGCAGCAATAGGGCATCCGGAAAGGCTGAAATGACGGGGGTGGGTCTCAGCGTCTCCTCTGCAGTGCTTCCCTCACATCAACCCCACTCCCCGCCTCCCGCCTTCCCTCCCTCCGGCAGCTGGGCTCCCAGACCTGCGGGGGGTGACCTGGGAGGGGGTAGCGCCGTGTTTGCCCCCGGCCTCCAGCCGACCGTGCCCGTGGCCATGCCACGTAAGCAGAACACGCGGCCTTTTGATGACGGTAACAGACAGGCTGAATCTTTCAAGGGAACACGGAATGTTAGACACGGCTTCCGTTCTGGGATGCTCACTGAGGAATCAACTGTTGGGTAGGATGGCTTTCTAGAAACCCCGAGTACAGGGCTCTCTGGCGGTTGCTGACCTCAGCACAGTGGACAGACTGACCAGCCATCTGCACGTCCTGGTCCTCCAGGGGACTCCCAGGAAAATCTTTGAGGGGCACCAGTTTATGACCTAGTTCATTATAAATTTCACACAAGTAACCAAATTTACCAGGCAAGCCAGAATGAAAGTGAAACTCGTAATAGTTTCCTCCAACTCGATACAATTTTATGCAACTTTGCGAAGCTGAATCTAGAGGCAGTTGGACAGAATCACTTTCAGGCTCTTGATAAAAAAGGAGCTAATGGGAACCTGATACTAAAAGCTACTTAGGAAGAGTTGGAACAAGATCGGGGAAGGAGGATGGGCTTGCCCAGAGCGGAGTGACGTGCATCTGTGCTGCAGCCTCCGTGCGCCCCCGGCCCCCCACTAGCTGTGTCTCTTCAGTGCCTTTGTGCACTCGGTGCCACCCACACGAACGACCGAGGTCGCAGCAGGGGCCAAGGGCCCTGAGTGAGGTCCCATCAGGCTCGGGCTTGTCGCCATCCCGTCTGATGAGGGCGGGGAGGCACCGCTCGACTCCGGGGGCTAACAGAGACGCTACGGCCTTCCTCGGCATCACCGATGACGGTGCGGCTCCATCTGGGGCTGACCTCAAGGAGGACACCTGCGGGGGACCGTCCCTCCTTCCCAACAAGGTGGGAAGTTCCAATGTGCCAAGTCGGGATCTGAGCACTGAGCTGCGCGGGGCTCCGAGCCTGGTACCCAGGCCACGGTCTCGAGGGGCGGGGCGGGTCTGGCGGGGCCCCGAGGGCCCGGGCGGGGCTGCGGGATCTGCCCCTCCCCAGGACGCAGGGGCTTTGCTTACCTTCGGTGCGAGTTCCTGTTGCTATTTACATGCCCTCGCCCTGTGCAGCCCGGAGTAGGACACTTGAGAACGTTCTCATGCATGGCAAGAACTTGACGAGGAGAGGCAGAGAAAACAGCCCAGCGTTAGACACAGCAAGGGTCCCGGGACAAGACCGCAGTCGTCTTAACAAAGGCGGGCTCGTTACGACAGACAGGCCCACACACGTCTGAGATGGACATGGGGAGGACACACGGGAGGGGGCGAGGAGGCTGTCTCCACCGGCCTGACCGACATGCAAAGCGGAGCGCGCTGGTTGGGAGCTGGGACTCGAGGGCGGTGTGGACTCCTCCTGCCGGGGCAGGAAGTGCACCGGGTCTCCAGGCAAGCGTGGCAGGCGCGGCACAGGCAAGCCAGAATGAAAGTGAAACTCGTAATAGTTTCCTCCAACTCGATACAATTTTATGCAACTGAAGCTGAATCTAGAGGCAGTTGGACAGAATCACTTTCAGGCTCTTGATAAAAAAGGAGCTAATGGGAACCTGATACTAAAAGCTACTTAGGAAGAGTTGGAACAAGATCGGGGAAGGAGGATGGGCTTGCCCAGAGCGGAGTGACGTGCATCTGTGCTGCAGCCTCCGTGCGCCCCCGGCCCCCCACTAGCTGTGTCTCTTCAGTGCCTTTGTGCACTCGGTGCCACCCACACGAACGACCGAGGTCGCAGCAGGGGCCAAGGGCCCTGAGTGAGGTCCCATCAGGCTCGGGCTTGTCGCCATCCCGTCTGATGAGGGCGGGGAGGCACCGCTCGACTCCGGGGGCTAACAGAGACGCTACGGCCTTCCTCGGCATCACCGATGACGGTGCGGCTCCATCTGGGGCTGACCTCAAGGAGGACACCTGCGGGGGACCGTCCCTCCTTCCCAACAAGGTGGGAAGTTCCAATGTGCCAAGTCGGGATCTGAGCACTGAGCTGCGCGGGGCTCCGAGCCTGGTACCCAGGCCACGGTCTCGAGGGGCGGGGCGGGTCTGGCGGGGCCCCGAGGGCCCGGGCGGGGCTGCGGGATCTGCCCCTCCCCAGGACGCAGGGGCTTTGCTTACCTTCGGTGCGAGTTCCTGTTGCTATTTACATGCCCTCGCCCTGTGCAGCCCGGAGTAGGACACTTGAGAACGTTCTCATGCATGGCAAGAACTTGACGAGGAGAGGCAGAGAAAACAGCCCAGCGTTAGACACAGCAAGGGTCCCGGGACAAGACCGCAGTCGTCTTAACAAAGGCGGGCTCGTTACGACAGACAGGCCCACACACGTCTGAGATGGACATGGGGAGGACACACGGGAGGGGGCGAGGAGGCTGTCTCCACCGGCCTGACCGACATGCAAAGCGGAGCGCGCTGGTTGGGAGCTGGGACTCGAGGGCGGGGTGTGGACTCCTCCTGCCGGGGCAGGAAGTGCACCCCGGGGTCTCCAGGCGCAAGCGTGGTGCAGGGCGGCCGCGGCACAGCACGCAGGCTGGTGGCTTTCAGACATGCCTCTGCTTGGGAAATACACGCGAGGTGGTCATGGGTGAACGGACACGCCCAAGCCCGACGGTAAATACTGCGCGCTAGATGACGTGCTGTCATCTAGGAATGGGGTACCCTACTCTTTCTGACATGAGGAAGGAAGAGCTGGCTACGTGGGCGCCGGGTGAGACGAGACGCAGGGCCTGGTCCTAGAGCAGAGAAGCCACGCTGTCGGGAGAGCAAGGTTCCCTGAGGAGGCTGTGGCCCTGGATGGTTGCCTGTCCTTTCCTCAGTGACTGCTGGCTGCTCTGGAACACGGGGGCCACTAGGGATGAGCAGTGCTGCTGACCCCTGCCCCGGACGCCAGCCCAGCGGTCCCTGAGCTCCGCAGAGTCGGCCGCGGCGAGGGTGCTGACCTTCCCCGTGGCAAGGGTCCCCCTGGCACCAGAGGAGCACGATCTTCCCAGGCGCCTCGTGTAATCGTATTTCCCACAGCTTCTCTCACCTCGGGGACACCCCTCCGCTCCCAGGAGCTCCCCCTGCATCCACCAGCGAGGCCCGGTGCTCGCTCCTCTGCCAGGGCAGGTCCACACTGGAGCCGCCACAGCTGGGCGTCCACACTGCCTCCGGGTGGAGCCGGCCCGGGCTCGCTCCGCGCCGGGACCTGATGCCAGTGAGCGTCAGGTCGGCTCTCCCCGCGCTGCCACCTCCCTCCTGCGCTTCCTGCTGACCCTTCAGCGACCCCCCTCGTCTTCTCACCGCGTCACACCCCTCCCCGGGACCGGGCTTCCTCTCCGCCTCTTAGACTGAGCTCTCCCCTGGAGGCAGCACGTGGCTTCTGTCCTCGCCGGCACCGGGGCCACCCTTTCCTGCTCTGTCGTCCTCACCGACCTGCCCCGGGACGGCGTCGGCGCTGCCCTGTGCCTGCTGCCCGCGTGGCTGCCTCCAGAGCTCCGTCTCCCTCTGGGGCGTCAGCTCCAGCTTTTCTCAGGACGCTCGCTGGCCTTTGCTTCCCTTTCTGCCCAGCTTCGTTCTCAGGAGCCCCTCTGGACGTGTGACCTTCCGGAGCACCGTCTTCCACCCCTGGGGTGCCTCCCCACCTGCGTCTCCTCCTCTGCCCGCCTCGCTACACACCTGCGTCCAAACCTACATTCCGGGCTCCTGTGCACCCTCCTCGGGGCTCGACCTCCTCGAGGCTCTTTGGACAGCTTCATCCTGACTTTACTCACACTGCTCGGAGAACAGCCCAGCGGCCACCTGTGTGCCTGACCTGGTCCAGGTGTCCCGGCTGGTCCTCCGGCAGCCTGTGGCAAACGTCACACGTGACGTCCTGCTTCAGCTGGAAACACCCACGCCACCAGTCTCCCTGAGGGACGCTCCCTGTGTCTCAACCCCCCGCCTGGACGATTGGCTCCTCACCCTTGCCACCGACCCTGAGAGGCTCCTGGGCCTCTTCTCAACCTCGCTCCCTGTCTCCTTCTCACAGCCTGTCCTGAGCCTGTCTCTGGAACGTTCCTGGGATCTGAGCCTCGGCACTGCCTCCCTCCTGCCTGGGCTCCCACGTGGACCATGACAACGGCTCTGAGTGAATGCCGCAGGTTCTCTGAGGCAAGACTGGCTTGAGTATCGCCCCGTGAGCCCACGAGTGACCACGGTCCTCGCTGCCCACGGCAGGGGCTGGAGTGCGATCACGTGGTGGACGGGCTGTCCCGTGCCTGTGCCCCCCACCCCCACCACCGAGCGGGGTCAGGGATTCCTGGGGCCAGAGCTGTGTCTTGTCCATTGAAAGTCCTCTGTGCTTCTAAATGATATATTGAAAACTGGGGTGCAGGCCTCTCTATGGAATGCAACTGCATAGAAACGTGCTTACAGTGCGCTAGCCCAGAAAAAGACAAAAATAAAAAGTAGAAAAAGACATGCCTTCACGGAGCCCTGTGCTCCTGAGCCACCTGCACGGCACTGCACACATGCCCCACGAGGCCGTCTTTAGAGACGCCTTCTGGCTGGGGCCCAGAGCTCCGTCTCCCTCTGGGGCGTCAGCTCCAGCTTTTCTCAGGACCCCTGGCCTTTGCTTCCCTTTCTGCCCAGCTTCGTTCTCAGGAGCCCTCTGGACGTGTGACCTTCCGAGCACCGTCTTCCACCCCTGGGGTGCCTCCCCACCTCGTCTCCTCCTCTGCCCGCCTCGCTACACACCTGCGTCCAAACCTACATTCCGGGCTCCTGTGCACCCTCCTCGGGGCTCGACCTCCTCGAGGCTCTTTGGACAGCTTCATCCTGACTTTACTCACACTGCTCGGAGAACAGCCCAGCGGCCACCTGTGTGCCTGACCTGGTCCAGGTGTCCCGGCTGGTCCTCCGGCAGCCTGTGGCAAACGTCACACGTGACGTCCTGCTTCAGCTGGAAACACCCACGCCACCAGTCTCCCTGAGGGACGCTCCCTGTGTCTCAACCCCCCGCCTGGACGATTGGCTCCTCACCCTTGCCACCGACCCTGAGAGGCTCCTGGGCCTCTTCTCAACCTCGCTCCCTGTCTCCTTCTCACAGCCTGTCCTGAGCCTGTCTCTGGAACGTTCCTGGGATCTGAGCCTCGGCACTGCCTCCCTCCTGCCTGGGCTCCCACGTGGACCATGACAACGGCTCTGAGTGAATGCCGCAGGTTCTCTGAGGCAAGACTGGCTTGAGTATCGCCCCGTGAGCCCACGAGTGACCACGGTCCTCGCTGCCCACGGCAGGGGCTGGAGTGCGATCACGTGGTGGACGGGCTGTCCCGTGCCTGTGCCCCCCACCCCCACCACCGAGCGGGGTCAGGGATTCCTGGGGCCAGAGCTGTGTCTTGTCCATTGAAAGTCCTCTGTGCTTCTAAATGATATATTGAAAACTGGGGTGCAGGCCTCTCTATGGAATGCAACTGCATAGAAACGTGCTTACAGTGCGCTAGCCCAGAAAAAGACAAAAATAAAAAGTAGAAAAAGACATGCCTTCTACGGAGCCCTGTGCTCCTGAGCCACCTGCACGGCACTGCACACATGCCCCACGAGGCCGTCTTTAGAGACGCCTTCTGCGGGTGCTCCAGGCGCCGACAGCGACGCTGGGTCTGAGCGGAGCCCACGTCCTGCGGCCAAGCTTGAGCGGACAGCAGGCTCGGGACGCAGGCTCGACTCGGATTCTGCTGGGGAACGCGGAGAGGGAGGCTCACCCGCCGCGAGAAGGCGCGGATGTTCTCCTTTGCTGTCTCACAGGAAAGCGCACGGGCAGCTCTCCTACAGGCTAGCGCTGGTCCTACCGCCCTGCTTGTAGATGAGGACGAGCGGCGCAGACACGGAGCGTGGCTCCCGCAGAGGCGGGCCCGGCTGAGCTCTGGTCCCCGCTCCCCGGAGCTCGGAGAGCAGCGCGCGTCCTCAGGCGCCCAGAGCGGAGCCTCGGGAGAGGAGGTGCCCCCTGGCCTGCCCGATCCTCATCTGAAAGCAGGGCCAGTGCCCCTGAGGCCTCCTGGGGATGGCGTGAGCGCGAGCGGGTGCCCCGCGGCAGGTGCTGGGGCGGAAGCTGCCGGGTGAAGCGAGCTGGCCCTGCTCATGTAACACACGGGCGCCGCCTCTCAAGCCGCCGTCGCCCGTGGGACGCTTCCGGGGACGGGCTGCACCCTCGCCAGCGGCCACGAGCAAGCCTGGGGCCACAGCAGCTCCTACGAATACGTCAACGGAGACATTCAGCAAGCCTGTTTGCTAAGCTACACACTTTTCCCTGTTCCTCCAACGCTGGCCATTGTGATGGGGGAAGTCTCCGTGAGATTCTCTCAGCCACCAGCTGGCCGCCACCTCTCCAGCTGAGGGGCAGCTCGCCTCACAGGACGGGGGGCCCCACCACCTTAGACCCCAAGTCAGGGTCCGAGAGTCGTTCCTGAAAATGTGCCTTTTCAATGAGCTATCAATTCTAAGTGTACCTTAACAGGCGGCACATTTTACGTGCCAAGAAAAAAATAAACAAAAAAGGTCCGTCATTTCAGCTGTAAGGTAAATTTAGCTGTTTTCATAGATGGAGTGCATATTCTCAGAACCTACCAAAAACGGATGTGTCAGATCCAGACCCACTTGAGTTAGACCTCCTTAATATTTTATCGTGTAGAAATGTTGGGACAATATGAAATAGGCAAGACAAATCATGTGCAGGGACGTGTAAGTACTGGTTCACATGGATGGAGAAGGCCAGCTCTATGGACGGAAGCCATCACAGGGCCCCTTTACTTCGGGGGCCACAGCTGCGGGGTGCTGGGGGCGTGTCTCTCAGACTGTCCAGGCTCAGACCTCCAGCCTGGGGGCAGAAGGGAAGAGGAGCTGCCGGCTTCAGTCACAGCAAGTCAGACACGAAGGCGGGCCGGGAGCCCAGGCCGTCTGCTCAGGGGCCACGTGGGGAGGGGACCCTGCATGCGGACCTCAGGGTCTGGGGCGGGTCTGCAGGGACCACACCAAGGAAAGGCTGCTGGCTGTCGGGCGGGGGAGGGGTGGAGCCCGGGTCCCGGCCGAGCTGCCCATCGGACAGGGGGCTACACCCAAGTCAGGTGGCACTGACTGGAGATGGAAATGACAGGTGAGGAGGATGCAGAAACAGGCACAGTGTGTGTGCTCCAGGGCGTTGGTGAAACACGGACTTACTTTCTGGAGGGACCCTATCTTTGTGCGGGCATCCGGACAGACTGCGGTGATGTGGATAAAGCCCGGTTACGTGGCCCGTTCCATCGCACCCGGGGGTGGGGCACTTGCTTTCTTTCTTTTCTGCTCTCGAGGGATCTAAAAGCGACAACAGGTGTCAAGAGAATGAATTTTTCACCGACTGAAGACAAATGTGATCATTTAACAATCTGAAGAGACCTTGATACATAAAGAAACAAAGCAGGTGTTGGGGACACATTGTGATATCCGTGGAAGTTCTTTGGTTTCAGGTGATTTTCTTTACCTTAAATAGTGCAATCATGAATCATAAAATATTTCACTTTTGATGCTAAAGGAAAAAAAGGCTCTCCCTACCTGAACTCTTGATATTGTTTCCCGTGTGTTACATGATAAGTTGTTGCTCAAAGAAATCAACATAAAGAATGATGAGACAGTGACCTTCTCAGAGCACAAGACATCTCCATTCTCCTTCAGCAAGTGCTTCGCACATCCCACCAGGAACGAGAACGCCATTTAAACACTCTGGAGCAGAGCTTCGTATTGAGTGCTCTGATACGCCATGAGCTACGCAATTTTACTGAAATTTCTTCTTGTGCAGCACTGTTCTTAGGACACAAATCCAGTGCTTGTCTCAGGACAGACTGAACTCTCAGAAGGCACTGAAAGCGGATGACTGGGACGGAGGAGCCCCGACAGAGGTGACGGGCAGTCGGGGATGTCTCAGAAGCTGCTGGTGCAGTAATTAGTTTCGACCCCTTCGTCTATGCTTGGAACCAGAGGAAGGCCGGGACAGCTGTGCATGCAAGCACACAACCAAGAGGGGACGCGTCCAGGCAGCCCGTGGGCTCCGGGGCACCACCGGGAGGAGCAGAGCTGACATCTGGTCAAAATTTGATTGTCAGATGCCAGGAATGCAGTGATGTCGCTAACAAAATTAATTCTATTCCAGAATGGACCACAGTTCGCACATGTGCAGAAAATAACCCCAGAACCTAGTCTAAGATAAAGCCCAGACCAAACAGTTATACAAATCTGTGAAACACTACTGTTGAACCCATTTTCAAAACAAGATGCACAGATGGCCGAGCTGTAGATGACTACTAGGAGTCTGGCCTAGGGAAGCTGCTGGTAAAATCTCTTCTGGGGTTTAATACTTTTCTATTGATATAGTGCATTAAACAGGACTACCGTGATCACTAGAAACCAGGTGTTTAACCTTTGGAGAAAGATTCATTCTATATTAAGAAAGAGGATGGGTCTAAAATGTTTGGAACTTTTATGGACTTTTTTTAAAACATTCATGTGAACTTGAGAACTCAGACATAGGAGACTCACAGGAATATATACTTCTATGTTTGTATAAAAATTCCTCCTTTTGTTGTTTGGCCAACCTGTGGTTCTCTAAGATGTGCTCTTCAGGTCCTGGAATCTCTTAAACCAACAAGGGTACGTCTGGAGGGCACAACCCGTCAATTTGCTCGTAAGTCCGACCGCATCAACATAAAGAATGATGAGACAGTGACCTTCTCAGAGCACAAGACATCTCCATTCTCCTTCAGCAAGTGCTTGCACATCCCACCAGGAACGAGAACGCCATTTAAACACTCTGGAGCAGAGCTCAGATTGAGTGCTCTGATACGCCATGAGCTACGCAATTTTACTGAAATTTCTTCTTGTGCAGCACTGTTCTTAGGACACAAATCCAGTGCTTGTCTCAGGACAGACTGAACTCTCAGAAGGCACTGAAAGCGGATGACTGGGACGGAGGAGCCCGACAGAGGTGACGGGCAGTCGGGGATGTCTCAGAAGCTGCTGGTGCAGTAATTAGTTTCGACCCCTTCGTCTATGCTTGGAACCAGAGGAAGGCCGGGACAGCTGTGCATGCAAGCACACAACCAAGAGGGGACGCGTCCAGGCAGCCCGTGGGCTCCGGGGCACCACCGGGAGGAGCAGAGCTGACATCTGGTCAAAATTTGATTGTCAGATGCCAGGAATGCAGTGATGTCGCTAACAAAATTAATTCTATTCCAGAATGGACCACAGTTCGCACATGTGCAGAAAATAACCCCAGAACCTAGTCTAAGATAAAGCCCAGACCAAACAGTTATACAAATCTGTGAAACACTACTGTTGAACCCATTTTCAAAACAAGATGCACAGATGGCCGAGCTGTAGATGACTACTAGGAGTCTGGCCTAGGGAAGCTGCTGGTAAAATCTCTTCTGGGGTTTAATACTTTTCTATTGATATAGTGCATTAAACAGGACTACCGTGATCACTAGAAACCAGGTGTTTAACCTTTGGAGAAAGATTCATTCTATATTAAGAAAGAGGATGGGTCTAAAATGTTTGGAACTTTTATGGACTTTTTTTAAAACATTCATGTGAACTTGAGAACTCAGACATAGGAGACTCACAGGAATATATACTTCTATGTTTGTATAAAAATTCCTCCTTTTGTTGTTTGGCCAACCTGTGGTTCTCTAAGATGTGCTCTTCAGGTCCTGGAATCTCTTAAACCAACAAGGGGTACGTCTGAGACACAACAGTCAGCTCTGTCCGACCATTATTTATAATCAGTCATCTCTGCAGACACATCTAAACCTGTGCTGTTGCGACTTCAGTCTGTAAGTATCTTACTGAGCTTCTCTGACATATGCAACCAAAACACTCAGCATTTTGTTGCCTTATGAGTAATTTCATGATAACCGTGGTGTAACTGAATGAATGCAAATATACAATCGTAAGTGCAAGTCACAGTTTCAAAGGAAAATATTTAAGATCATAAACTTGAGATGTAATTTAAAATCATAAGCTAGATATAAAGGCCTTTAAAAGATAAACCATAAGTTATAACTATTAGGAATAGTTAAGTGGTTCTTTTCCATGAGTTTTTAGTTTCCTAACAAATTATATTAGTTCATGATTTTGAAGGTGTTCTGAAGCTCAGTGTAGAACTGTACAAACATCGTGTGGCCTCAGCCACGGCAGGCCTGGAGACGCCAAAGGTGTGCCTTCCTCTCGACGCTCGCGGCCTGGCTGGGGAGGGCGCCCCCACTTTCGCCAGCACCCGCCTCCTCGCTTTCTCCCTTCTTGCAACTCCAGTTCATCTTGAAAGCAAATCTCTGAGCAAACGCAGGACACCCAAGCCAGCAGACAGGCCAACAATTTACCCCCAAACCTTGCAGTGACACCTAGAAACACCTGCGTGCTGCGTCCAGCCTGCTTCCCTTCCCTTTTGAGTAGATGCTTGAGGAGAAGACAGAAGCTTTGTGATGCGCTCCTTTTGTTTTAGCTTAAGCTTTTGAAAAGGTTATTTGTCTATAATTTAAATCATTTTGAAAAGATTGTGTATGAATGAGAATTGGTATAATGTTCTCTCCATGTTTAAAACAGCAGACGAAGAGCTGCACGAGGCCATGCCCGCCAGGCTCCTCTGCCCATTTGGGTTTTCCAGGTGTCTAAAATGTTTGGAACTTTTATGGACTTTTTAAAACATTCATGTGAACTTGAGAACTCAGACATAGGAGACTCACAGGAATATATACTTCTATGTTTGTATAAAATTCCTCCTTTTGTTGTTTGGCCAACCTGTGGTTCTCTAAGATGTGCTCTTCAGGTCCTGGAATCTCTTAAACCAACAAGGGGTACGTCTGAGACACAACAGTCAGCTCTGTCCGACCATTATTTATAATCAGTCATCTCTGCAGACACATCTAAACCTGTGCTGTTGCGACTTCAGTCTGTAAGTATCTTACTGAGCTTCTCTGACATATGCAACCAAAACACTCAGCATTTTGTTGCCTTATGAGTAATTTCATGATAACCGTGGTGTAACTGAATGAATGCAAATATACAATCGTAAGTGCAAGTCACAGTTTCAAAGGAAAATATTTAAGATCATAAACTTGAGATGTAATTTAAAATCATAAGCTAGATATAAAGGCCTTTAAAAGATAAACCATAAGTTATAACTATTAGGAATAGTTAAGTGGTTCTTTTCCATGAGTTTTTAGTTTCCTAACAAATTATATTAGTTCATGATTTTGAAGGTGTTCTGAAGCTCAGTGTAGAACTGTACAAACATCGTGTGGCCTCAGCCACGGCAGGCCTGGAGACGCCAAAGGTGTGCCTTCCTCTCGACGCTCGCGGCCTGGCTGGGGAGGGCGCCCCCACTTTCGCCAGCACCCGCCTCCTCGCTTTCTCCCTTCTTGCAACTCCAGTTCATCTTGAAAGCAAATCTCTGAGCAAACGCAGGACACCCAAGCCAGCAGACAGGCCAACAATTTACCCCCAAACCTTGCAGTGACACCTAGAAACACCTGCGTGCTGCGTCCAGCCTGCTTCCCTTCCCTTTTGAGTAGATGCTTGAGGAGAAGACAGAAGCTTTGTGATGCGCTCCTTTTGTTTTAGCTTAAGCTTTTGAAAAGGTTATTTGTCTATAATTTAAATCATTTTGAAAAGATTGTGTATGAATGAGAATTGGTATAATGTTCTCTCCATGTTTAAAAAAACAGCAGAGGACTGACCATAGACTGTCGATATGCACGAGGCCATGCCCGCCAGGCTCCTCTGCCCATGGGTTTTCCCAGGCAAGTGTCCTGGGGCGGGTGGACATTCCTTTCTGCAGGGAGCCTTCCGGACCCCGAGATGAGGCCTGGCTCTCCTGCACTGCGGGCGGATTCTCCACAGTCTGAGTCAGGAGGGAAGCACAGGGGCACACGGCTTTTAAAACAGGAGACCATTTCATCTCTCTGCCCCATGTCGGTGTCCTTCTTTGGCTTTATTTATTTGGTTCTGAATATAACTATGCCATCCGCAAAAGAAACCTGGGAGGCTGTGGACACACTGAGAGGAAGGGAGACGCACTCTGACCAGAGGGGAGGACCCGGACAGCCCAGGGCCACGCAGAGGGCGCCAGGAATGTCCCGTCCCCAGTGTCCCTGTTTTAGGGAAAGAGTGCACCTCCGTTTTGGGATTTTACTGTTTGTTTCCATCCTGTCCCTGTTATTAAGGGGAAGCAAGTGACTTGAACTCCACTTCTTGTCAAAAACAAAACAAAATAATGACAACAAAACAAATCGAGTGAAAATCTACAGCAAGTTTCTGGGTTGAAAGAAACCACAGAAACCCATGAAGGCACAGTAACCTCGGATGTGCGTGAGCCCACGTGGTCACCTTCTCAACGCCTGGACTCAAGCCTGCAACGTATCTGCAAAATTCCACGCAGAAGGCCACCGCATCTGTCTACCTGAGCCAGTCCACGGGAAGGGACACCGTCTCTTCCTAAACCTATTTCGTTCCTGTGGGAGTCTCAGATACCCAACGAAAGGTTTCTAAGAGATCGTGTTTGTTAAACACACACTTGCTGCATCTCCTGGTCTTGGCAGCACCCATAGCAAGCCGGGGGCTCCCAGAGCTCCAAGTCAGGGCCTCTGCGAGAGGACCCTGTGCCTCACGGGTCTGGCTGGCACCTGCCTTACTGAAACGAAGGCCAGCACCCAAGCACCTGCCACACCTGCAGTCACCAGGCCTCTGGCTGAGCTTCATCTCTAGCTGGAGTTTGGTTAAAGTGAAGTCCAGTGTGCCCCCAGCAGTGCAACACATCGAGAGGAGAATACACACCTGTGTCCCCGGAGAAAAAGAAGGTGCTCACTGTGTGACGTGATTTCCCAGGCAGATCTGAACCTCGGCCTAGGAAAGCTCAGTATGCATAAGGACTGGGACACAAAGAGGAAGAGCTTCCCGGTACAACTACGGAAGAATTTAGGGAATCACCAGCTACATTCTTGAAGTTTCTTCTCATTTGGTTCTGAAAGAACCTGGAAACTGAAATATTCACAAGGTCCTACGTGAGGCTGAATTAGAGCCCCTTTCATACTGAAAGTGGACACAGCTCTTACTGGAGGTCGAGTGTTCAGGCTGGACATATGCACCTGCCCATACTAGGTGCAGCGACCACACATGTTAGACGGTTACATTTATGGACTTAGGAAGATGGGCCCCCAGGCATTTCACCAGTGAAGATCTGGCTGCAGCTAGAAGCGTGGGTGGTTCTGAGCGCCCCCCGACTGTTTCCAGGGTGGTCTGGAACCCCGAGGGGTGGGCGCGAAGGCACGGCGGCTGGCCTTGGCCGGGGGCACGCGGCTGCCTCGCTGGCTGACTACCTAAGACAGCGAACGTGCGGCCGCCGCCCTGGCCCCACGGCGTGGCTCCCTCTGCTGCTGCTCAGCTCCTACCGGGGGTGGCTTCCGGGAAGGCCTTTCATCAGCAGACTGCCACCTGATGAAACTTTCAGAGACCACGATGCCACCTGCTCAGTGCAATCTGAAAGGCGGGCTGCGCCCCCACTGGCTGGCCGTCCTGTGAGCCCTGCCCTGCCACACGGACGGTGACTCAGCCAGCGCTCTCTATCACGTGGGGGGCTTGTGCTCACACCTGTGTGTCCTAGGCATGCAGAGGCCCCTGGAATGCCCTGCTACGAAGCTGTGCTGTGTGCTCCACAAGCAGACGCCTGCCCTGCCCTTCAGGGACGTCATCACAGCCGTCCCTCTGGGATCAGCTCTAAGGCACCCGCACTGGTGACGCAGTGCAGCGGGAGGCCTGCCTGCGGGGGCTACGCCCGACGGCCTGCACCCCAGCTCACGCGTTCTCGCGGCCACTCACACTAGGCAGAAAGATTACCTTTACCATAGTATGGCTTTTTGACATGGCTGTCGCTGGCCTTAGGCTTCCTCTCCTCCCCGGGCAGTGGCCGCGGTGACTGGTCCTCGTAGGACCTCAGACTGTCCCTCCTGCCCGCCTCCATCGCCATCTTCTCCCTCATGGCCTTGGCCCTCTCTGTTTCCAGGGCGATGGCTTTCTCCAGGAGGGTCAGGTTGCCCTTGGTCATGTCGAACACCTCCTCCGAGCGGTCCGAGGTCACCGAGGCGGCGTCCTCCTCCCGCTCCCGGTACCCGTCCTCCTTGGCGCAGCCGGGGAGCGCCCTGGGCCTGGGGCTCAGCTGCTCCTCCAGCCGCATCAGGTTCATCATGTCCGAGTAGCTGCGGTCCGGCGTCCTCCCGGGGAAGTCGTCGTCCGGGCGCCCGTGCGGGCGGGGGCCGGCGCCGGGCGGGGGCGGCCGCTCCGGGGGGCTGCTCTCGCTCAGCTTGCGCGCCAGGTCGAAGCACTGGTTGCGCAGACACTCCAGGCTGCTCAAGCACACCTCCTCGTCGCTCTCCTCCACCAGCCTGTCCGCCAGCCCGTGGTTGGCGGGCTTGCCCGGCGCCCCGTAGCTCAAGCCCCTGCAGTCAGGCGGCGCCAGCGGGTCGGCGTACCCGCGGTCCCCCGGGGGGTCGCCCAGCACGGCGCCGTGGCCCTGGGCCAGCAGCTTCAGAGAGTCCACGGTCTCCCGGACCACGTCGCTGTCCAGGTCCAGGCTGAGCTCGCCCTTGCGGCCCGGCGTCTCCATCTTGTCGCTGTCGTCCTCCATGCTGTGCGACGTGCTGCTGTTCATCTCGGACTCGGTGCGCGCGCGGTAGGCCGCGTCCTCCGCGATCTTGCCGAGGTTCAGCAGGGACTTGGCCACCAGCTCGTCGTAGTTGTCGTACTCGTCGTTGTTGTTGTCGTCCTTCTCCGCGTCCTGCATCCCGCGTGCGCTGTGACAGCTCACCTGGCGGTCCTCTGCAGAGAGAACAGACAGAAAGACAAAAGAGAAACAGGAGGGAAAGGGGGCTAGCGCCTGTGGCTGTCGCGGCGCGGAAGGCAAGCCCGGGGCGGAGGCCTCGCCCCCGGCCGGGCAGGAGCGCAGCCTCGGCCGGCGGAGGCGGACGCTGGGCCCCGAGGAGGAGGCCGCGCTCAGACACCTGCCGCGGGACGAGGGTTTACCATAGTATGGCTTTTTGACATGGCTGTCGCTGGCCTTAGGCTTCCTCTCCTCCCGGGCAGTGGCCGCGGTGACTGGTCCTGTGACCTCGTCCCCTCCCCCATCGCCATCTTCTCCCTCATGGCCTTGGCCCTCTCTGTTTCCAGGGCGATGGCTTTCTCCAGGAGGGTCAGGTTGCCCTTGGTCATGTCGAACACCTCCTCCGAGCGGTCCGAGGTCACCGAGGCGGCGTCCTCCTCCCGCTCCCGGTACCCGTCCTCCTTGGCGCAGCCGGGGAGCGCCCTGGGCCTGGGGCTCAGCTGCTCCTCCAGCCGCATCAGGTTCATCATGTCCGAGTAGCTGCGGTCCGGCGTCCTCCCGGGGAAGTCGTCGTCCGGGCGCCCGTGCGGGCGGGGGCCGGCGCCGGGCGGGCGGCCGCTCCGGGGGGCTGCTCTCGCTCAGCTTGCGCGCCAGGTCGAAGCACTGGTTGCGCAGACACTCCAGGCTGCTCAAGCACACCTCCTCGTCGCTCTCCTCCACCAGCCTGTCCGCCAGCCCGTGGTTGGCGGGCTTGCCCGGCGCCCCGTAGCTCAAGCCCCTGCAGTCAGGCGGCGCCAGCGGGTCGGCGTACCCGCGGTCCCCCGGGGGGTCGCCCAGCACGGCGCCGTGGCCCTGGGCCAGCAGCTTCAGAGAGTCCACGGTCTCCCGGACCACGTCGCTGTCCAGGTCCAGGCTGAGCTCGCCCTTGCGGCCCGGCGTCTCCATCTTGTCGCTGTCGTCCTCCATGCTGTGCGACGTGCTGCTGTTCATCTCGGACTCGGTGCGCGCGCGGTAGGCCGCGTCCTCCGCGATCTTGCCGAGGTTCAGCAGGGACTTGGCCACCAGCTCGTCGTAGTTGTCGTACTCGTCGTTGTTGTTGTCGTCCTTCTCCGCGTCCTGCATCCCGCGTGCGCTGTGACAGCTCACCTGGCGGTCCTCTGCAGAGAGAACAGACAGAAAGACAAAAGAGAAACAGGAGGGAAAGGGGGCTAGCGCCTGTGGCTGTCGCGGCGCGGAAGGCAAGCCCGGGGCGGAGGCCTCGCCCCCGGCCGGGCAGGAGCGCAGCCTCGGCCGGCGGAGGCGGACGCTGGGCCCCGAGGAGGAGGCCGGCGCTCAGACACCTGCCGCGGACGAGGGAATCCCTCAACTGACGGCCGAAGGGAACCCTCGACCGGTAAGTGTTACTTTGCCGTTGCTGTTGTTGGGTCGCTAGGCTGTGTCCAGCTCTGCGGCCCTGTGGACTGCAGCCCGCAGGCTGCCCTGTCCATGGGCTCCGGGCAAAGTGCTGGAGGGGGCGCCGTGTCCGTCCCCAGCAGGTCCTCCCGACTCCAGGACCAAGCGCGTGCCCTGTCATTGGCGGTCAGGTGCTTTACCACTGAGCCCCTGGGAGGCCCCAGTATAATTTTATACCACTCCTTTTTCATTACGTCTAAATTTTGAGCATTACTTTTTAAATTGATTTTCTTTGTTTACGGCCCCACCAGGTGCATGATGATGATATTCCTCGTATGACTTGGCTTTCTAAGAGTTCATGACCTTGTCACTAATGCCTAAGCAGATGCTCACAGTCATCTCTTTTGAATTGCTTTCACAGTGACGCTTGGGCAGCACAGAAGAAAGCCCCAGGTTCTGGCGGGTCCTGCCAGGATGCACCAGTCCCGACGCGAGGGGCACACGGGGATGCCAGTGGCCTTGGGTTTTCTACCTTAGAGACAGCTCACCAAGAGACGCTGTGAATCAAGCCCCAGCAAAAGCTCAGAAGCCACTGGGATTCACTGTGATCCTGTCTGCGCGTCTCAGCAGGTTCGGGAGGGCGAGTGAGGCGAAGTCTGCCCAGACGCCCATGAACAGCGGGCCTGCCGCGAGCTGGTGCCCCTGTCGCACACGACCCAGCATCCGCTGTGTGTATTCGCCCTTCAGCCCTGGCAGAATGGTGCTGAGCTGTAGCTTTAACGTGGGTAAGTGCCGTGTCCAATCTTGAAAATATTTTTAAAAATTGGTAATTTGTAAAAGGACCATGTTAAAAATGACACGAAGCCCCTGTTTTTCATCTGAAACGTATTCTAACATTAAAGGGATATTTGGAACAGGCACCTTTCCTCCTCATGCCATGTGATCACTACCATGTCTATTTCAAAATATAGATAATCTGAATGGCTTTGCAGATGGATCCGCCCTCCCCCCGTGTTAGGCTGGATTTGGCTAACTGCCTGCCATTTTCAGATAGGCTCTTTATTTCTACAATTAAGCAAGCCCGCCCGAATAAAACGTTTTTAGAAATTCATCAGTGAGGAAAGGAAGGGTACTGACTGCTAGAAGAGCCAGGTGACTCCGTGCTGAGCTGGGCACGAGTGTTTTCTGTGGACTCTGTGCCGTCTCCTTAGAACAGACTTGGCTGGGGAGCCGGGCGGGACCTCCACACGTCAGTGAGGGAACACCACCCTTGCTGGCCGACACAGGGAACCCACACACTTTTGAAGTTTAACACCTCTCTAAATATCAGCAAATCAGCGGCTTCGGCACCCCAGTATAATTTTATACCACTCCTTTTTCATTACGTCTAAATTTTGAGCATTACTTTTTAAATTGATTTTCTTTGTTTACGGCCCCACCAGGTGCATGATGATGATATTCCTCGTATGACTTGGCTTTCTAAGAGTTCATGACCTTGTCACTAATGCCTAAGCAGATGCTCACAGTCATCTCTTTTGAATTGCTTTCACAGTGACGCTTGGGCAGCACAGAAGAAAGCCCCAGGTTCTGGCGGGTCCTGCCAGGATGCACCAGTCCCGACGCGAGGGGCACACGGGGATGCCAGTGGCCTTGGGTTTTCTACCTTAGAGACAGCTCACCAAGAGACGCTGTGAATCAAGCCCCAGCAAAAGCTCAGAAGCCACTGGGATTCACTGTGATCCTGTCTGCGCGTCTCAGCAGGTTCGGGAGGGCGAGTGAGGCGAAGTCTGCCCAGACGCCCATGAACAGCGGGCCTGCCGCGAGCTGGTGCCCCTGTCGCACACGACCCAGCATCCGCTGTGTGTATTCGCCCTTCAGCCCTGGCAGAATGGTGCTGAGCTGTAGCTTTAACGTGGGTAAGTGCCGTGTCCAATCTTGAAAATATTTTTAAAAATTGGTAATTTGTAAAAGGACCATGTTAAAAATGACACGAAGCCCCTGTTTTTCATCTGAAACGTATTCTAACATTAAAGGGATATTTGGAACAGGCACCTTTCCTCCTCATGCCATGTGATCACTACCATGTCTATTTCAAAATATAGATAATCTGAATGGCTTTGCAGATGGATCCGCCCTCCCCCCGTGTTAGGCTGGATTTGGCTAACTGCCTGCCATTTTCAGATAGGCTCTTTATTTCTACAATTAAGCAAGCCCGCCCGAATAAAACGTTTTTAGAAATTCATCAGTGAGGAAAGGAAGGGTACTGACTGCTAGAAGAGCCAGGTGACTCCGTGCTGAGCTGGGCACGAGTGTTTTCTGTGGACTCTGTGCCGTCTCCTTAGAACAGACTTGGCTGGGGAGCCGGGCGGGACCTCCACACGTCAGTGAGGGAACACCACCCTTGCTGGCCGACACAGGGAACCCACACACTTTTGAAGTTTAACACCTCTCTAAATATCAGCAAATCAGCGTTGTCATACATTAGTCAGAGAGCATCACTAAGTGTGTGAAATAAATGTTGTCTCTCTTCTGGATAATTTCTAGGGATTGATCACCTTACAAGGTTAGCCTGCACGATTTCTCAAAGAGCAGCAAGAGGGAGGAAAGAAAGCCAGTGAAGACATCAGAAGCACGAGGACGTCTTCCCTAACAGCGCATGCCTCACGCCCAGGGTGGTCTGCTTGTGGCTGGAAGGCTGCCCCACATCCTCCGAGGCTGCTGGACCCGAGCAGTGGGCACGGGGATGGCCGGAGGCATCACAGCAGCAGCCGAAAATCCTTGCGGGTCACCAGAATTTCTCAAGTCATCAGTAATTTAACTCTCTCGAAACACCTGAGAGACAAAGTGAATGACATGGAAAGACGGGGGTATCCGGCACCTGCCAGCAAGCAGGTTCTAAGCTTCAGCCTCGGGAATTCAGAAGCATTCACAGCAAGCCTCTGGAATTCCGTCTCTGAAGGTGTGATTCGGGACAGTTTACTCCTCCTGCTGTGTTTTCGCTGAGGCTCAAAATGAGAAGAACCACACGCGAGAGTGGGCCACGGAAACAGGCCAGGAGTTTCTAGGCTGGCCTGCGACACTGACCATCCATGAACTCACTTTCCAACCCAAAGAGATTCCAGAGTCACTGGGGCGATTCTTCATGTGATTAATGATCCAGGCACTTTGGCTTATTTCAAAATATAGATAATCTGAATGGCTTTGCAGATGGATCCGCCTCCCCGTGTTAGGCTGGATTTGGCTAACTGCCTGCCATTTTCAGATAGGCTCTTTATTTCTACAATTAAGCAAGCCCGCCGAATAAAACGTTTTAGAAATTCATCAGTGAGGAAAGGAAGGGTACTGACTGCTAGAAGAGCCAGGTGACTCCGTGCTGAGCTGGGCACGAGTGTTTTCTGTGGACTCTGTGCCGTCTCCTTAGAACAGACTTGGCTGGGGAGCCGGGCGGGACCTCCACACGTCAGTGAGGGAACACCACCCTTGCTGGCCGACACAGGGAACCCACACACTTTTGAAGTTTAACACCTCTCTAAATATCAGCAAATCAGCGTTGTCATACATTAGTCAGAGAGCATCACTAAGTGTGTGAAATAAATGTTGTCTCTCTTCTGGATAATTTCTAGGGATTGATCACCTTACAAGGTTAGCCTGCACGATTTCTCAAAGAGCAGCAAGAGGGAGGAAAGAAAGCCAGTGAAGACATCAGAAGCACGAGGACGTCTTCCCCTAACAGCGCATGCCTCACGCCCAGGGTGGTCTGCTTGTGGCTGGAAGGCTGCCCCACATCCTCCGAGGCTGCTGGACCCGAGCAGTGGGCACGGGGATGGCCGGAGGCATCACAGCAGCAGCCGAAAATCCTTGCGGGTCACCAGAATTTCTCAAGTCATCAGTAATTTAACTCTCTCGAAACACCTGAGAGACAAAGTGAATGACATGGAAAGACGGGGGTATCCGGCACCTGCCAGCAAGCAGGTTCTAAGCTTCAGCCTCGGGAATTCAGAAGCATTCACAGCAAGCCTCTGGAATTCCGTCTCTGAAGGTGTGATTCGGGACAGTTTACTCCTCCTGCTGTGTTTTCGCTGAGGCTCAAAATGAGAAGAACCACACGCGAGAGTGGGCCACGGGAAACGGGCCAGGAGTTTCTAGGCTGGCCTGCGACACTGACCATCCATGAACTCACTTTCCAACCCAAAGAGATTCCAGAGTCACTGGGGCGATTCTTCATGTGATTAATGATCCAGGAAACAGGGAGAGCATGTTTGTGATGAGAAAAGATGTTTTACCAGAAAATTATTTTCAGGTCCACGTCCACCTTCTGAGTAAAAGAGCACCACCACTCAGGTCTAAGGAGAAGGCCTCTGAGATGCTGAGATCTCTCCTGATCTCTTCACTCCTGGGGGTCCGGGCCTCCTTAGTGTGAATTCTGAGAGCCTCAGGTAGGCTCTCGGTGGGCAGAGCCTCCGGGAGCTGGCCCGCGGCCTCGCTCCACCCAGACCGCACGGCTTCTCGCTTTCTCCTGGGATGCAGACGTCGGCAGGCTCTCTGTGGATTCGGCCTCCTCTTCTTCCAGACGACAGGCGCCTCTCTGCCCGCCACCAGCCCCGCGCAGTCCCACGCTGAGGAGCTCCGATCAGACCCGACCCGGGCTCCCAGGCCACGAGCTGCACCCACAGGCTGCCGGGACGACCACGTGGACCCGGAGAGTTCCCTGTTTAGTTTTTAAAACTTTTTTTATAAGGACCATTTAAAAATCTTTATTGACTTTGTTATTATATGGTTTTAAGATTTGGTTTTTTGGCTGTGAGGCATCGGGGATCTTAGCTCCCAGACCAGAGACAGAACACACCCCTCCTGCATTGGAATTCAGTCTGAACCCCTGGACCACGGGGGAAGCCCGGGTGGCTGGCTTATGTTAATAAAATACTCAGCATCTCTCTTAAACATTGTTTAAAATGGATGACTGCTATCTGGCGTAGGACTTCCCTGTTGATTGCAAACAAAAATATTTAGAATTAGCTGGAATTGTTTTCTAATTAAGGAAAGTAGAAATACTGCATGGGGCTTCTCAGATGGCTCGGTGGGTGGAGAATCTGCCTGCAATGCCGGAGATGCAGGAGATGGGGCTCAACCCCTGGGTCGGGAAGATCCCTGGAGGAGGGCACAGCGACCCCACTCCAGTATCCTTGCCTGGGGAGTCCCATGGACAGAGGAGCCTGGGGGGCTACAGTCCAAGGGTCACAGGGAGGTGGACACAGCTGCAGTGAGCGGGCACGCACACGGAAACACCGCACAGTGCTGGCCGTGGTTTAGTCGCTCAGCCGGGGCCAGATCTGGGCCCCAAGCACTGTCGCCCACCCGGCTCCTCTGTCCATGGGATTTTCCAGGAAAGAATATTGGGGAATTTCCTTCTCCAGAAAAGAATATTGCCATTTCCGTCTCCAGGCGACCTTCCTGACCCAGGGACTGAACTCACACCTACTGCATTCCAGGCAGATTCTTCACCCCTGAGCCGCCAGGAAGCCTCGAAGAAATACTGCATGCCAGACCAGTAAGAATCCCCCTGACGGCGTGAAGTGGCCAGAGGACCTCAGTGCCAACCTGAGACTCGAGTCCACGGGCTCCAGTCCTGCGGGGCCGGCACAGCAGGAGTCCTTCGGGGCGTGCTCTCCTGGCAGGCAGCCCCCCACTCAGGGGTCATCCTCTCGAGGGGCACCGTGCCGGCTGATCTGATGCTCGTCGTCTTCACCTGCCCTCCCCATGAGGCTGCCAGGAGAGAGGAGCTGCTCAGCGGTGGGAGAGCCAGATGGGCCCCCGAGGGGTTACTGTGCCCGACGACCTCCGCACCCTGGCAGACCTGGAAGGACAGACGGCTCCCCGAGGAGCTTCCTCCCGTCAGCGCAGCCCACGGCTCTGGGCTGTCTCTCCCAGCTCTCTCGTCAGACCACAGAGTCTCCGTCCTCATCACCGGGCAGATGATTTGGGCGAATTATGTGCAATCATCCAAAATACATCTCCAGTCCTTTCTTCCGAGCTGCACGTCGCTGCTTCTGTGGCTATTTCTGCTCCAGGCTCCTCTTGCACCTGCCCTGGAGCGGCTCGACCTACTTCTTCCCGAAGGAGCCAGTGTGCAGGACCCGTGGGACTCGCTCCTGCTGCTGGGTCGCTCCTGCCCTCGGCCTTCTGTCCCTGTGCAGCAGCGGATTCCAAGCAGCAGGACACACGCTTCCTTTCCCTCGCCCCGGGCTCAGCAGGATGCACTCCCGACACAGGGTCCTTGGGCGGACCCGTCGGCTCCCCGCAGTGCCCTGCTGCTTCCTACTCGCCGTCTTGGCGGCCAGCCTGGCCTGGAAGCCTCACTCAGTCTGAGAGGAGCCATTGTGCCCATCGTCGGAGGGCAGAGTGGCCCTCAGGGCGCAGACCGGGGCGGGGGCATGGTCAGTTCGCGGCAGCTCTGTGGCTGTGAATGGCGGCCTGGGCTTCAGGGGCAGGAGCATTTCCTTGGGTCAGACACGGGCTTTTCGGGGCATCTTCCTCCAGCCTCAAAATGCAGAGAGGACAACGCAGGCCTGGTTTGTACCCAATCGTGAATCGGTATTCTAATTGTCCCAATTTTGCTTAGGCCGGTGCTGGCAGGTCTGGAGGACCCGGACAGAGCACAGCCTGTGCATTCACTGAACCGCGGTTCACTGAGCCCTGTCTGGAGCTGACGGATGAACCCGGGAGGAGCTGGCAGGCAGCCGGGACACCACGGTGTTGGTGCCATAGAGAAACAGACAGAAAGGAGACACAGACTTTGATGCCGTGTGGGGACCTGGGCTGCGAGGGACAGAAGACCAGGACAGGGTCGTTTCAGGAGGGGGTGGGCCAGGCCGGCCGGGAGGGTGGCCTCTGGGAGATGTGAGAATGAAGGGCCGGCACCGCAGGAGGAGAGGGCGTGGTGGGAAGGCTGGTGGTACTGAGGATGCTGCCATTTGCATTACGTTAAAGTCGGCGTATTTATATATAAACAACCACGTGCGGCCGGGCACTACCATGCAGCTGGTGCAGGGCCAGCACGTGAAGGCCCAGGGGGAGCTGAGCTCTGATTGCGACTTTAATAACCTATGTGTGCATACCACTTATTCTTGGATCTGAGTAACATGGTTGACAGGGACCGCCCACCATCAGACCCCTGTGCAGTCTGGGAACAGCTCCGTGACCTCCGGGTTCCTGAGGGAGGCACCTGCCCCGGGCCTGGCTAGGACGTGACACTCTGGTCCCCACCGCCTGTGTGCTTGACCACGGGGCGGAAGGAAGCATGCGCAGAGGGCTGAAGGTGATCCCAGAATACCTGCTGCCTCGATTCCAGGGGCAGCCCACTCCCCAGGGCTGCGGCGGGAAAGGGGAGGCTGCCCGAGGGCCTGCAGTGTGACCTCCCCGCCACTGCGCCATCAGCACGGGTGGGGGTCACGGCCCCGCAGCTCCTCCTGCCCTGAGGCCCACCTCGTGCACTCTGGCTGATGGGGTCCGAAGGGCAGGCTGTGGTCTCCAGGCCACTCTGAGAGGCCTGTTGGCTTATCGATTCGAGATGCTGACCATTTCCTAGGCTGAAGCGTGAGTTTAAGACGCCCTTTGCTAAACAGGATAAACTGAAGCGAACACCAAGTTTCCACAAAGGACCCACGTGCAGTACTTTATAATGCAGAGCATGTACATTATGCTTCTTAAGTTTTTAGGCGTTAGGAATCTTGAAGTTTTATTTATTCACTAAGTTTTGAGGACCTCTCTATGTGATGACATTTTAGGTTTGTGGTGTAAGTTTGGGGACTGAAAAACAGAAGAGTCAGACCCCCACGCAGACAAGAGCTGTTTTGAAATCAGTAGTTTTCAGACTAAGACAGACTAGAGCACATTAACCAGCCGCGTCTCTATTTGTATGTACAGCACACGCAGGCACACATGCAAATGCACACACACAGCTCGGAGAACTCACAAATTAATGGACGACCTTGAACATCCGTGGCCCAGCGTAACAAGAGCGTCGCTGAAGCTGTGAGCGAGGGGGCGCAAAGGAGCCTGGGAATCTCGGTCCTTCTCTTTTACCGACAGGTTTCACGTGGCTGTTCCTGTGCGTCTGGTTGAGAGGAGCTTGAGAAGGTGTGGGGACCCCACTCTCCTCTTCAGTCACGTTCAATCCCCACAGAAAAGACCTTTCGGAAACACTGCACTTTCTTTGGTAATCTAATATAAAGCTCAACAACCTTCAGTGTCTGAAAAGTTTTAGTCTTGTTTTCAACTCGAATCTTTGAAGCCTCCATGCTGGCACATGGCTGCTAATTCTGCCCTTTGTGAAGAACTACTGTGTCTGTGTTTGCAAGTACACAGTCCTCTTTCACACTGTGTTATGTGTTTGGGGGCACTGGAAGGTGCCTATTTGGTTTGGGGTCTCCGTGGGACCCAGTGCGCTTCTATGTGTACAGAAAACGCACTCCATTGTTTTGAAGTGAGCTGCCTCTGTGCTCTGAGGCTGTGTTAAAGAAGCTCATCCTTGGGTGCACAGCATGCTGGCTGATGGGGTCCGAAGGGCAGGCTGTGGTCTCCAGGCCACTCTGAGAGGCCTGTTGGCTTATCGATTCGAGATGCTGACCATTTCCTAGGCTGAAGCGTGAGTTTAAGACGCCCTTTGCTAAACAGGATAAACTGAAGCGAACACCAAGTTTCCACAAAGGACCCACGTGCAGTACTTTATAATGCAGAGCATGTACATTATGCTTCTTAAGTTTTTAGGCGTTAGGAATCTTGAAGTTTTATTTATTCACTAAGTTTTGAGGACCTCTCTATGTGATGACATTTTAGGTTTGTGGTGTAAGTTTGGGGACTGAAAAACAGAAGAGTCAGACCCCCACGCAGACAAGAGCTGTTTTGAAATCAGTAGTTTTCAGACTAAGACAGACTAGAGCACATTAACCAGCCGCGTCTCTATTTGTATGTACAGCACACGCAGGCACACATGCAAATGCACACACACAGCTCGGAGAACTCACAAATTAATGGACGACCTTGAACATCCGTGGCCCAGCGTAACAAGAGCGTCGCTGAAGCTGTGAGCGAGGGGGCGCAAAGGAGCCTGGGAATCTCGGTCCTTCTCTTTTACCGACAGGTTTCACGTGGCTGTTCCTGTGCGTCTGGTTGAGAGGAGCTTGAGAAGGTGTGGGGACCCCACTCTCCTCTTCAGTCACGTTCAATCCCCACAGAAAAGACCTTTCGGAAACACTGCACTTTCTTTGGTAATCTAATATAAAGCTCAACAACCTTCAGTGTCTGAAAAGTTTTAGTCTTGTTTTCAACTCGAATCTTTGAAGCCTCCATGCTGGCACATGGCTGCTAATTCTGCCCTTTGTGAAGAACTACTGTGTCTGTGTTTGCAAGTACACAGTCCTCTTTCACACTGTGTTATGTGTTTGGGGGCACTGGAAGGTGCCTATTTGGTTTGGGGTCTCCGTGGGACCCAGTGCGCTTCTATGTGTACAGAAAACGCACTCCATTGTTTTGAAGTGAGCTGCCTCTGTGCTCTGAGGCTGTGTTAAAGAAGCTCATCCTTGGGTGCACAGCATGCTGGCAGTTATGGGCACAGACCTCAGGGCCAGGACCACAGAAGAGCTCGAGACTGTGCCTGGGAGACGAGCCCTCGCGAAGCCACCCGGGTCGGTCGCTGCACGGCTGCTCGGGACGACACGCCTCTCCAGCACCCACCTGCAGGGCACCCGCTCTAGGCTTCACAGCGGGCGGCAAGGGGAGCGACGGGCAGGCACCTCCGTGCGGACCTCTGGACGGCAAGCTCAAGTCCAGGGAGAGAAACATGCAGGTGTCCAGAGCAGGGACATACCTCCCCACCTGGCTCCACATGCCGCCCGGCTAGCATTTAGAATAAAAGTCCAATGAAGACCAAGAAACAAGCCGGTCGTCCCTCCAGATGAACCTCAGAAACAGATCATGATAGATCTACTCGCCTACAACTATTGTTCCTCATTATTTTGTAACAAGATTTTACCCCATAGTTAACACATCTCAAATGTGCATGACTTCGTTTTGTTAGCAAGTTTTCTGGTTTGTATTGAAGCATCTGAAAATTCATGAAATATAAGATACAATTATATTTTCTAATTTTGGAAGGCTAGCTTGCAAGAAGAAAGTACAACTTTTATCGCAGACTGATACCTGGAAATGCCGAACTCTGCCTTTCCTCCTGTCTAAGTGGGTCAGCCGTACACTCCACGTATCTGAACGCTGAACTCCCTGAGATGACACGTTCATGGATGCAGGGAGAGACTCATGTTTAAGATGATAAAATGCTACAGTCTTTCTCCCAACTGCGAGCAGCTGAGACCTGGCATACTGAACACATCTTGGCTTCCAGGCTGGTCGCCGAACGCGCTGCTTTGTTTCTGCTGACGCGGAGGACGCTGCTGGGCTAATCCCGACAGCCAGTCTGTCCGCACTTCAGCGGCTTCCCTCGTCAGGGCCGCTTCCTGAGAAAGAGTGAGAGGGCCCTTGGCTAATCAGTGTAAGCGCCACACCAGAAGGGAGCTTCAGAGGCCACGGTGGGAGGCCCCACCTCCTTCTGCCCCCATCAAGCCCACACGTGTGTGCGCGTGTGTGCGCGTGTGTGCGGGTGTGTGGGCTCAGCCGCTTTGTCACGTCTGCCTCTCTGCGACTCTGTGGACTGTAGTCCTCCAGGTTCCTCTGTCCATGGGATTCTCCAGGCAAGAATACTGGAGTGAATTGCCATTTCCTCCTCTAGGGGATCTTCCCAAGCCAGGGGCTGAGCCCACTACTCCTGCATTTCTCTTTCTTACATTGGCAGGCAGAATTTTTAGCACAGAGCCACCTGGGAAGCCCCAAACTGAAGCCACGGGTTGCAGGTTGGCACAATACTTTAGTTATGTGGCACCCAGTACATTACCCTGCATGAAAGAAAAAAACACCCTGAAAACGGGGCAGTTAGAAAAAAACGTTGTTTCTGTGAGGGTGGGTTTTGTCTTGAGTCGCCTTCAAAGACAGCCGAGCTCCTGCAGAGCAGCTGGAGACTGTAGGGACCGCGCTCGGCCGGCGGGGCAAACACAGCCCGGAGTCAGACGTGGTGGGCACTCTGACACGGTCCACCGTGGGGAGAGGGGGAGCTGTCCCGCCCTGCCGCCGAACACGGGCTCTGCACCCCGCGGGCCGCCCCGCCTGCCCCGCCTGCCCGGGCAGCCCACGCCCCGTCCACCCCCAGAGCGGTTACGCACGCTCCCTGCTGACCACTCAGCTCCTCCTCTGCGCGGACTTCCAAAGCTGCACACGCATCTCTGTTTCCTGTTCATACATGAAACAACACGAAGCCAGAACACCTCTAGAGAAGGTAAAGCGCATGTTCACCTGATTTAACCCAATGGTCACGTCAACTGTTTTCAAAACTGAATTGTCAAGAAAGGCCCAAGATTCAGTTAAAGGGTAAGCAAAGAAAGGACTTTACCTACTTACACACGTATTTCAAAAACAGAATATACTAGGAAATCGTTACGTATTAAAGATGGCAATGGATGAGAGCGTCTCCTGTCGTCTGGACGGTCGACTGCTAGCGTCTTCCTCATGGGCTTTCCTCCCGTGTCAGGGGGCAGACACGACACATAACTCACAGGAGATACAAAGACACACACGTTGTATACACGCATGTGAGTGTGCATCTATTATTTAAAGATGTGCTCTTTTTGGTGGGCTGTCTACGAAAACAGCCCTTCACTTTCCAGGCATTAAATAACTGTTGAATCTGTATTTCTCAAATCATAAGACCCTCATAAGGTACTTGCTATGCCATGCACAAAATCTGCTATTATAAAAATCTATAACCCCTGAATAGAAACTTTCTTAACTTTAAGATAACGAAGGGACTTTTATAATGACAGACTTAGATCACCACATGCATTTTGAAAATGAAATTCTTCATGCAAAAGACCAGCCTGCGATAGGTCAACTGGACAAAATATAATTTTGATTAGTTATGAATTTAATGTAATCGGAAATGCTTACTCAACCTTTCCTGCTGTTCAAACAAGCAGAGAGTGATAACAGACCGTGAGCCCTGAAATAAGGAAGGTTACTGATGGTCTGCCCGCACACCTGTCCCTCACTGAGAGCCACACAGCCCTCCCGAGCCTGGGCGTCTGGTCAGAGCCCCGGGTGACGCACGGCCACTGCCGGTCCTCCGCGGTCCCCGTGGAGCTCCCGTGTGCACCTGCTGCCTTGGCTGCCAGGGTGTGATCGGTCCTATTTCGGTTCCCGTGTGACTACACTGCCAGAGTATTCTTGCAATTAAACACCTAATTTGCAAGTTATAAGTAACAGTCTTTCTGTAATCAGTGGGTGCCTATGTAATAACTTGGGGGTTTGTATACATTTGTTTTTTCTGTAACAAAACCGCTCAGCTAATTCCACATTTCAATTATAATAGAGGTAGGAAAAGAAAAACGCCACCCTTCTGGTAGAAAGAGCCTGAGGTTCTATATCCTCCAGTGAGGCTGAGGGCAGCTAAGCTCATCGCTGCAGCTGCCCCGGGCAGCCCTGGCCCTGTGGGGCGGCGCCCCTCAGCGGTGTGGACGGGCCTCGGGAGGCCTCCGGGCCTCCGGTCACCACGTGCTCCTGCCTGCCCCTCGCTCTGTTAACTGGTGGTTACTCTCTGCTGGAAAGAGGCACAGGCCCCTCAGAGAGGATCTGCTGATGGCCCAGCAAAGCAGTGGTCACCAAGTGTCAACAAGTGCTGGTCATCAGACACAAAAAGCTCTTTTCCCGTTTTTTCAGAGATGCCCAGTTTCTGCCAACACGCAGAGGGGAGCGGTGCTCGTTTCGCGGGGTGTCCTGTGATCACACTGTTTCTCACGTTACAGACATGGCCGTGGGGCAGAAACTCACACTGGCGGACAGTGACTCTGACTCTAAACTTGGCCAGGAGGTAAAATACAGTGTGAACACGGGAGCTGACGGACACATGCCTTTCAAATCCCGGCGGTCCTAAGTCACATGGCGAGGAGTCGGATCATGTGAAAGACACAGTTCACCAGCCGAGCTGTCGCCTGGGTCTGGTCTTCCTGAAGAGTTCCGCCCCGGGTTAGGAAACACCTGCCGTCCAGCACGCCTGGCATGTGCTCGGGTGATGGCGGCTGGACCGGGGCTTGAACGCCTGTCTGTGGGGGGGGCTTCCCTCCAGAGCAGAGAAGCTCCTGCAATCACCTCCAGGAACCAGGCCTCAGAAGAGGCCTCTTCTTAGGAGGGAAGCTTCCGTTTGACTTGGAAATCAGGCAGGCCTGGGACGCCCCAGCACAGAACTTAGAGCACGCGGGGGTCTCAGTGCTGAGTCAGTTACATAGGCCGTCTTTGAGCTGACGAGTCCTTGGGACGTAGGAGCTGACGACAGCCTGTCCAAGAAGGGATAACTAATCACATTTTACTGCCAAAATATTTGGTCAAACTGACGTATTTTTTAGAAGAGGTAGCCTAGGGATCTGTAAGTGACCAGCGTGGCCAGAACTCTCATTAGTGGCTCTAGTGGAGTCCTTTAAAGTTCAAGTGATCGATGATTCCAGAAGGTGCTTAGGCTGGGGAATCTAGAACCGCATGTGGATTCTGACACCAGGAAGCAGCAGGTGATCATTATCCTCCTGCCAGGCATTTTCTTTCTGGGCTGCACCGGGCAGCCCTGGCCCTGTGGGGCGGCGCCCCTCAGCGGTGTGGACGGGCCTCGGGAGGCCTCCGGGCCTCCGGTCACCACGTGCTCCTGCCTGCCCCTCGCTCTGTTAACTGGTGGTTACTCTCTGCTGGAAAGAGGCACAGGCCCCTCAGAGAGGATCTGCTGATGGCCCAGCAAAGCAGTGGTCACCAAGTGTCAACAAGTGCTGGTCATCAGACACAAAAAGCTCTTTTCCCGTTTTTTCAGAGATGCCCAGTTTCTGCCAACACGCAGAGGGGAGCGGTGCTCGTTTCGCGGGGTGTCCTGTGATCACACTGTTTCTCACGTTACAGACATGGCCGTGGGGCAGAAACTCACACTGGCGGACAGTGACTCTGACTCTAAACTTGGCCAGGAGGTAAAATACAGTGTGAACACGGGAGCTGACGGACACATGCCTTTCAAATCCCGGCGGTCCTAAGTCACATGGCGAGGAGTCGGATCATGTGAAAGACACAGTTCACCAGCCGAGCTGTCGCCTGGGTCTGGTCTTCCTGAAGAGTTCCGCCCCGGGTTAGGAAACACCTGCCGTCCAGCACGCCTGGCATGTGCTCGGGTGATGGCGGCTGGACCGGGGCTTGAACGCCTGTCTGTGGGGGGGGCTTCCCTCCAGAGCAGAGAAGCTCCTGCAATCACCTCCAGGAACCAGGCCTCAGAAGAGGCCTCTTCTTAGGAGGGAAGCTTCCGTTTGACTTGGAAATCAGGCAGGCCTGGGACGCCCCAGCACAGAACTTAGAGCACGCGGGGGTCTCAGTGCTGAGTCAGTTACATAGGCCGTCTTTGAGCTGACGAGTCCTTGGGACGTAGGAGCTGACGACAGCCTGTCCAAGAAGGGATAACTAATCACATTTTACTGCCAAAATATTTGGTCAAACTGACGTATTTTTTAGAAGAGGTAGCCTAGGGATCTGTAAGTGACCAGCGTGGCCAGAACTCTCATTAGTGGCTCTAGTGGAGTCCTTTAAAGTTCAAGTGATCGATGATTCCAGAAGGTGCTTAGGCTGGGGAATCTAGAACCGCATGTGGATTCTGACACCAGGAAGCAGCAGGTGATCATTATCCTCCTGCCAGGCATTTTCTTTCTGGAACCAACTTCCTTCCATGCCTCCAAAGTGGACTCGATGTGCACAGAGCACTGAGCGCTGGGCGCCAGGTGGATGGGCACATGATCAGACACCCGGGGCCGACGCTGTAATTATGCAATTGTTTCACGGCCCTGTCGGGCATCCTCGACTATGCCCACCTACTCGAATTTCCCTAGAAAACCATCTCTGTTTTGCTTCCTCATTTTAAAAAACAATTTTAAGTGTTCAGGTCAGAGTAAATGAACCCAATAGGTCACACGCTAAAGTTATTTCATTAAGCCTCTGATCACTTTTGCAAAATATGTAACTTAGCTCTTTTAAAGGTAGAGTATTTGAAACATAGCCCTAAGTAAGGTAAAATGGAAAGCTTAATTCTAGCAAATGAGATCAGAACCTGAACTCTGGTTAATTCACTTGGTTAAATGAGGCATTTGAGCACACCTCTCCCACCCCCATCCTCCAAACACCCAGACTTCCACAACTTCAGGCGCCAACGTCTACTGCTTTCCAAAGACAGAGACACAATATGAGAGAGCCGTGTTCTATACCGTCTTCAGAGGAAGCCGCGGGTAAGCTGCAGGTCACAAATCAGCCTCAGTCATGATGGTTTCACACAGAACGACACACACTGAAGACAGCGTCCAGAAATAATTTGCTGAATTGGTCAATTCTCCAACTTTCCCAATCCAAATTTTATTACCCAGAGCTGCTGTTTTTAATTCTCAGCGTGCAATCTCAACTTCCCCTAATGCCACACAGCCTGCCCGGCAGAGTGAGGGGCATCTGCAGGTGGGTGTGGCTGTGGCCAGGCTGCCTCCACACCACGAGACCAGAGCCTGCGGAGACCTGATCTCAGCCTGTGGAAGCTGTGTGTGTGTGTGTGTGTGAGATACAGGAGCGTATAGATACGCCTGCGTCATCCATGTAAATGGATCCAGTTGTTTTCAGAAGGACCTTCACAAATGGTAACAATCGAGGATTACTGGATAAAGGTCAGGTTTCCTGGGACTCGCTCATACGACCTCTGAAGGAGGACTGCTGATTCACGCTGGCCCCCTGGACTAGGAATGCCGACTCACGCTTGTGGGGTCTAAAGTGTTGCTCTCCATGGACGGAAGCCACTGTCCTTTGCGTAGGAAAATGAGCGTTTCTCGGAATTCGGGTTCTTAAAGAGCTTTGAGCCCAAGGAAGAAGCATCAGGAAAAAAATTCCTTTCACTTTTTAAAGCTGTTTTGCCATGTCTCTGAGGCACACTCTAAGGCCGTTCAGACCGGAGCCGGGCTCTCTAGAAGCCTCCCACTTCTCTCTGGAGAATCCCGGCTTCCGCGGAAGGACCACCTTCCAGCTCTTGTTTCTGAGTGTGATGCTGACAGACAGCTGTGAGAGCGAGCCCTCCGGGAACGCACCGCCCCAGAGAGGCCACCACCCCGCCCAGCAGGCTTCTCGTACGTCTGCCTCGCGGGTCAACAGCACGGTCCTCGCACGCGGACACGGACAGTGGGCTAATCCGTTACTTACAGGCCGGAGCCCTCCTCGCGCCCTGCCTGGCGGCCACCAGCGCAGAGCCTCGGCAGCCCCAGGACAAAGCCTACGTCACCAGCTCACGCAGAGGGGGGCACGGCAAGACTCCGGCTCCGGGGAAAGCGCGCGGGCTGGCCATCCCAACCCCAAGACCACCAGAGGGCTCGTGAGGGGATCGCTCAGGCGGGGCGTCTGAGAAAGTGCAGACTGAACGTTCTGGATGGAAGGTGCACACGACACAAACGTGCACACCGCAGACAGCTCAGCACACCGGGGGACGGCCACTCTGAGTAATAACGTGGCCGGGCCACATCTCACGTCCAAGGGATGATTCAGAGCGACTCCCTGTGAGGACGACGAGAGACACGGACCGCGGCTCCTCCCGGCCCTGCCCGGTCCCCGAGCCCACGGCCGTCACTCACGCACATGCATGCGGAGACCTGATCTCAGCCTGTGGAAGCTGTGTGTGTGTGTGTGTGAGATACAGGAGCGTATAGATACGCCTGCGTCATCCATGTAAATGGATCCAGTTGTTTTCAGAAGGACCTTCACAAATGGTAACAATCGAGGATTACTGGATAAAGGTCAGGTTTCCTGGGACTCGCTCATACGACCTCTGAAGGAGGACTGCTGATTCACGCTGGCCCCCTGGACTAGGAATGCCGACTCACGCTTGTGGGGTCTAAAGTGTTGCTCTCCATGGACGGAAGCCACTGTCCTTTGCGTAGGAAAATGAGCGTTTCTCGGAATTCGGGTTCTTAAAGAGCTTTGAGCCCAAGGAAGAAGCATCAGGAAAAAAATTCCTTTCACTTTTTAAAGCTGTTTTGCCATGTCTCTGAGGCACACTCTAAGGCCGTTCAGACCGGAGCCGGGCTCTCTAGAAGCCTCCCACTTCTCTCTGGAGAATCCCGGCTTCCGCGGAAGGACCACCTTCCAGCTCTTGTTTCTGAGTGTGATGCTGACAGACAGCTGTGAGAGCGAGCCCTCCGGGAACGCACCGCCCCAGAGAGGCCACCACCCCGCCCAGCAGGCTTCTCGTACGTCTGCCTCGCGGGTCAACAGCACGGTCCTCGCACGCGGACACGGACAGTGGGCTAATCCGTTACTTACAGGCCGGAGCCCTCCTCGCGCCCTGCCTGGCGGCCACCAGCGCAGAGCCTCGGCAGCCCCAGGACAAAGCCTACGTCACCAGCTCACGCAGAGGGGGGCACGGCAAGACTCCGGCTCCGGGGAAAGCGCGCGGGCTGGCCATCCCAACCCCAAGACCACCAGAGGGCTCGTGAGGGGATCGCTCAGGCGGGGCGTCTGAGAAAGTGCAGACTGAACGTTCTGGATGGAAGGTGCACACGACACAAACGTGCACACCGCAGACAGCTCAGCACACCGGGGGACGGCCACTCTGAGTAATAACGTGGCCGGGCCACATCTCACGTCCAAGGGATGATTCAGAGCGACTCCCTGTGAGGACGACGAGAGACACGGACCGCGGCTCCTCCCGGCCCTGCCCGGTCCCCGAGCCCACGGCCGTCACTCACGCACATGCATGGACGCCAGCGCCAGGCCGGCCTCGGAGGACAGCCGGCGGACCTGTCCTCGGCGCCCACTGGGAGATTACCGTTCTCCTCCTCCTCGTCCTCCTCGTCCTCCTCGTCCTCCTCCTCGTCCTCCTCCTCGTCCTCCACGTCCTCGCCGTCCTCGTCCTCGTCCTCGTCCTCCAGCTCCTCCTCCTCCCGGTCTCCCTCCTCGTCCTCCTCCTCATCGTCCCTCTGCTCCTCGTCCTCGTCCGAGTCCTCCTCGTCGTCCTCCTTCTCGTCCCCGTCGTCCGTGCCGTCGCTGTCGTAACACTCGTCCACCGACGAGCTGTCTGCTTTCACCGCAAACGGTTTCCGCTTGGGAGCAGGCTCCTGGGGCTGTTTGTCTTGTGTTTTTCTTTTTTTGGCCAAGGGGCAGCCGTATACACTGTCAGAAAAGAGAGAGAGAGGAGCCCGAGTTACTGTCTCTGAGGGTCGGGTATCAAGAGGCCGCAGCTCAGCACGAGTGCAGGAGGTGCGTGCCCACGGGCTCCCGTGTGTGAGCCAGCGCCTGGGCACCGGGCCTCACACAGAAACCCGCGGGCACATGTCTGCTCCTGCCGTGTCCTGTCTCCTCTCCCAGCCCCCTGCCGCCACCACTGTCCACGAGATGACATGGGGAACCTGCAGCACCCCACAAGATGACATGGGGGCCCCTGGAGCACCTCCACGAGATGACATGGGGACCCTGCAGCACCCCACAAGATGACACGGGGGCCCCTGGAGCACCTCCACGAGATGACATGGGGACCCCCGCAGCACCCCACAAGATGACATGGGGGCCCCTGGAGCACCTCCACAAGATGACACGGGGACCCCTGGAGCACCTCCACGAGATGACATGGGGACCCTGCAGCACCCCACAAGATGACATGGGGGCCCCTGGAGCACCTCCACGAGATGACATGGGGACCCTGCAGCACCCCACAAGATGACACGGGGGCCCCTGGAGCACCTCCACGAGATGACATGGGGACCCCCGCAGCACCCCACAAGATGACATGGGGGCCCCTGGAGCACCTCCACGAGATGACACGGGGACCCCTGGAGCACCTCCACGAGATGACATGGGGACCCTGCAGCACCCCACAAGATGACATGGGGGCCCCTGGAGCACCTCCATGAGATGACATGGGGACCCCTGGAGCACCTCCACGAGATGACATGGGGGCCCCTGGAGCACCTCCACGAGATGACATGGGGACCCCTGGAGCACCTCCACGAGATGACACGGGGACCCCTTGAGCACCACCATGAGATGACATGGGGAGCCCCGCAGCACCCCACAAGATGACATGGGGACCCCCGGAGCACCTCCACGAGATGACATGGGGACCCCTGGAGCACCTCCATGAGATGACATGGGGACCCGTGCAGCACCCCATGAGATGACATGGGGACCCCCGCAGTACCCCACAAGATGACATGGGGACCCCTGGAGCACCTCCACGAGATGACATGGGGACCCCCACAGCACCCCACAAGATGACATGGGGGCCCCTGGAGCACCTCCATGAGATGACATGGGGACCCCTGGAGCACCTCCACGAGATGACATGGGGGCCCCTGGAGCACCTCCACGAGATGACATGGGGACCCCTGGAGCACCTCCACGAGATGACACGGGGACCCCTTGAGCACCACCATGAGATGACATGGGGAGCCCCGCAGCACCCCACAAGATGACATGGGGACCCCCGGAGCACCTCCACGAGATGACATGGGGACCCCTGGAGCACCTCCATGAGATGACATGGGGACCCGTGCAGCACCCCATGAGATGACATGGGGACCCCCGCAGTACCCCACAAGATGACATGGGGACCCCTGGAGCACCTCCACGAGATGACATGGGGACCCCCACAGCACCCCACAAGATGACATGGGGGCCCCTGGAGCACCTCCACGAGATGACATGGGGACCCCTGGAGCACCTCCATGAGATGACACGGGGACCCCTGCAGCACCCCACGAGATCAGATGGGGACCCCTGGAGCACCTCCACGAGATCAAATGGGGACCCCTGCAGCACCCCCAAGGACAGTTTATGAAGCATGTGCCTATCACTATGTGACTGACATGTCACATGTCACTTAAGAGTAACTGACAACATGAATCTACTAAATGTCTCATCAAATGCACTCAGAGTATAGTTCACATTCAAAAGTTAGAGTTAGATCCTGCACACTACATTAGCATAAGCACATTTTTGAGAAATACGAAAACACAAACATGAAAAATCTGAATGTATGTGGATTTGTATTTTCTTGAGATCACATTTTATCTGTAGACAGAATGACCACTCTGAGGAGACAGACCGTAAACACCTACTGACGGGAGCCGGTTTCAAGAAAAGCGCCTGCGGGCCTGCCGTGTGCTGTAAGGGCCTCACCACGTCCGGGCAGTTCCAGCTCCGCCTGGAGGCCCAGTGCGCTGCCGGATGGTTTGAAATACTGCAAAGTGAAGCCTTGGAAAGCAACTCCGGGATGGGCACAGGAGAGCATGGAGCCTCCGAAACCCGTCTGTGGACCCCGTGCCTACTGAAGAGGCGACCGGCAGGGCCGGGGGCGCACAGCCGAGGAGGCGCAGGTGCCTGCTTCTCTCCGCCTTCAGGGCTGCCGGCCCAAGAGCTGGAGAAGCCAGCTTGCTTCCCAGCTGCCACCTCCTCCAGATTCATCTGGGCTCCTGTCTAGCGGCACACACGAGCCTTTCTGAAAAACAGCCGCCCCCGCAATTCTGGAATGCCCTAGCAGGACAGAGCAAGCGGTAGAGCCCAAGGGAAAAGCGTTCCACGTCTGGTGCAGAAATGAAGCCCCAGGCTGAGAACCCGGCCGGCACAGCAGAGCCTGTGCCTGCAGCGTTCCCGTGTGGGCCGTCCCGGCCCCTCTGGGAGCTTGGTGCTCCTATCAGTGTCGGGGGGACGGCGGCCTTCTCCGCAGCTGCGGGGGGACCCTCAGGTGTGAGGGTCACTTTAGGAGCATCGCTGAATGAACAAACCATCGTCTTCTCCATGTATTGGGAATGAAAGCGCCTACCACATCCTAGAGTGATCGAGGGCTGACACTCTTTCTGCTTCACGAGGCTGAGAAAATGGCCCGTGTTGACTGGCTTGTTCTATTTTAGAGCCGCAGCGTCCAATACAGCAACCGCTGGTCACATGCAGCCATTGAATAAAAGTCAAGGAGATTTTAAAATGAACTAGATGCTCTACTCACTTTTCGTCCAGGAGCCACATGTCACTTAAGAGTAACTGACAACATGAATCTACTAAATGTCTCATCAAATGCACTCAGAGTATAGTTCACATTCAAAAGTTAGAGTTAGATCCTGCACACTACATTAGCATAAGCACATTTTTGAGAAATACGAAAACACAAACATGAAAAATCTGAATGTATGTGGATTTGTATTTTCTTGAGATCACATTTTATCTGTAGACAGAATGACCACTCTGAGGAGACAGACCGTAAACACCTACTGACGGGAGCCGGTTTCAAGAAAAGCGCCTGCGGGCCTGCCGTGTGCTGTAAGGGCCTCACCACGTCCGGGCAGTTCCAGCTCCGCCTGGAGGCCCAGTGCGCTGCCGGATGGTTTGAAATACTGCAAAGTGAAGCCTTGGAAAGCAACTCCGGGATGGGCACAGGAGAGCATGGAGCCTCCGAAACCCGTCTGTGGACCCCGTGCCTACTGAAGAGGCGACCGGCAGGGCCGGGGGCGCACAGCCGAGGAGGCGCAGGTGCCTGCTTCTCTCCGCCTTCAGGGCTGCCGGCCCAAGAGCTGGAGAAGCCAGCTTGCTTCCCAGCTGCCACCTCCTCCAGATTCATCTGGGCTCCTGTCTAGCGGCACACACGAGCCTTTCTGAAAAACAGCCGCCCCCGCAATTCTGGAATGCCCTAGCAGGACAGAGCAAGCGGTAGAGCCCAAGGGAAAAGCGTTCCACGTCTGGTGCAGAAATGAAGCCCCAGGCTGAGAACCCGGCCGGCACAGCAGAGCCTGTGCCTGCAGCGTTCCCGTGTGGGCCGTCCCGGCCCCTCTGGGAGCTTGGTGCTCCTATCAGTGTCGGGGGGACGGCGGCCTTCTCCGCAGCTGCGGGGGGACCCTCAGGTGTGAGGGTCACTTTAGGAGCATCGCTGAATGAACAAACCATCGTCTTCTCCATGTATTGGGAATGAAAGCGCCTACCACATCCTAGAGTGATCGAGGGCTGACACTCTTTCTGCTTCACGAGGCTGAGAAAATGGCCCGTGTTGACTGGCTTGTTCTATTTTTAGAGCCGCAGCGTCCAATACAGCAACCGCTGGTCACATGCAGCCATTGAATAAAAGTCAAGGAGATTTTAAAATGAACTAGATGCTCTACTCACTTTTCAAGCGTCCAGGAGCCACAGATGACTGTGGCTGCCACACTGGACGGATTGAGCTCTGGGTAAACGTCTTCTGTGTGAGAGGCTGGTGGGAAAGCCTGCTGGGAAGGACCCTGGCCGGTGAGGGGAGCTGAGTGGAGGGGGCTGGGAGGGGCTGAGGGGGTGGGGAGGCTGAGCCTTGGGAGGCAGCTCAGTGTCCCAAGACTCTGACCACAGGAGAGCCCAGTCTTCCAGGCCAGCCACTCCAGGGAGCACAGAGGACAGTCGCAGCAGACACAGGCTCGGCCCCCGAAGGACAGCGCGCGGCTCGGGGAGCTGAGAGGCTTCAGCGGGAGGCAGTGGTCTCTCTGCGCGGAGGCCGGGTCCCTCTCTGCAGGTCCCCGGGACCGCTGCACCCGCCCCCGCACCCTCCTCGGTGTGTATCAGACATGACGTCCGAAGGCGACAGCAGAGGCACGCTGTACGTCGTTCCCACAGCGGAAGCTTCGAGTGGCAGTGAGTTTGATGACCCAGGGTCACAGCAAGGCGTGCTTCGCCCCCCACGAGCTACCTGATGCCACGGATCGGGGTCGGGGGTCGGGCTGCCGCCTGCGCGCCTGGGCCCCCAGGCCTCGACGTCGTCCGCTCCCCTCTGCGTGTGGCCCCTTGAGGCCTTCCAGCTGCTATGATGTTCACAGTCCCTTTGATGCTGACTTGACTGGAACAACGTTTAGTCGTTTGCGTCAGGTTATTCTAAGAAACTGGTTGCTTGCCACGGGCCCCGCAGTGAGCACACATGCATAAAGCACTGTGCTCTGCACGCTCCCAAGACTGCTTGCTCTCCGTGCTGTTTTTAATGGTCTTTCACTTGACATTTCACTTCTCCAGTTTTAATACTAACAGGGGACAGGCGCTCGGAAACTGAAGAACACGCCTGCCAGGTGTGCCCTGTGCCCAGTGTGCCCGTCACAGCTGCTGACGGGAGGCCCGGCTCCAGGAGGAGGTCTTTGGTCTGGCGTCCCCGCCGCGGGCAGCGTGCATGGAGAACGGCCAGCCCTGCGTCCACGAGGGCTCTTTGCGGTCTCTCCTCTGATGGTGGATATTTTTCTTGTGTTGCTTGCAGAGCCTCTGTGTGTCAAGGTGAACAACTGTTCTGGAATAATTCGGAGAATCTGTTTGAATGTGACCTGGAGTGCGGGGTTCTACTGTCGGCCTGCTCGTGCCAACACTCACAGGCTTGGGAAGGAGGCCAGTGGCCTCCAAGGAGGAGGAGGCGGAACAAACATGTTCTAGTCTAAATGTTTAAACTATCTTGCATTGAAATGTCTCATCTAGTCTTATTACTAATGATGGTCCTCTGGCTAATCCTCTGTTAATGTTGTGGGTGTGGGTCTGGGAAGTCCTTTACAACCTTAAAATGTTCTTCGGCTCTATTGTCAGTAAGGAAGCAGGTACACGGTGCCCCGCTGACACCAGCTGCTCCGCGGAGGCCGGGGGCTCAGGCTGCAGCCCTTCCCTCTGGTCTCGGGCTTCTCCTAACCCCTTCCAGTGCCTTTTGCTGGAAGCTTTGTTTATCCCCCTGCCTTTTTTTAATACAACTTTTGCTGCATGAAGCTCTGAGTGGCTGAAGCCACGTCTTTTGATCCCGAAGTGACATTGTCTCCCTCGGAGGTCACGCATCCGCCCACCATACGCTCTGCACCGTCATCTATCAGCACCACTCTCAGAACACAGCCCGGGCCTGCTTTCCTAAAATCCATCCATTAAACCCTACGACGACCCAGTGGGACAGGTACTATTATAACTCCCGTTTTCAGGGATGGAGATTCTGAGATACTGAAACTCTCAAGGCTGAGCAACGAATGAGGCATTAGACCACCCGCCCGGTGCCTCTGCCCGCATCTTGGTTTTCCACGCCCTCCTCCCTTCCTGGGCCGCGGCGAGGTTCCACTAACTTGGAGATGTATCTCCTTCTCTGCGGGCTGCCCACAGGGTCTGCTGAGCGGTCCGTCGGTTCAGACGCTCAGAATCCTGCGGCGCAGAGAGGCAGCCCCGCGGAGAGGCCGGGACGCGGCGCTGCACGCGGACCCGCGCGGACGGGCGGGCGAGCCGCAGAGGGCGAGCAGCGAGGCCCTGGGGGTGGAGGCGCCGGCGCCGCGGTCAGCAGCAGCGGGACGGCGGAAGGGGTCCCCAGAGGGGCCGTCCCTGTGAAACCCCTTCCCGCAGCTGCCGTGCTGGGGAGGCGGTGGAGGCGCACGCGAGGCTCGGGAGTTCCTGGGGGCCGGGGGCAGAGGCGCAGCCAAACCAGGCTGGCTCGGGCGGGCTGCGCGCGAGGTGCCCGGCGTCCATGGCAGCAGGAGAGCCTGGGCTGGCTCAGAGGGGCTGGCTGGCTCGTGCAGACACCGCGAAGTGGGATGAAGCCGGCCTCCGGGGGAGAGCGGAGAGAGGAGAGCTTAGACAGACCCCGGACTCTGCGGTCAGAGGAGAAGCGGAGGCGGGCCCGCGGACGGACACGCGGGGGGCAGAACCGTCCAGGTGCCCGAGGGCTCCGAGGCCCGAGCTGGTCCCCGGGGTCTCCGGGAGAGAAGCGGCAGGCAGAGGCCGCGGGAGCGGGCGAGGGCCAGGGCCACCGGGCAAGGACGGATGTCGCACCAGGAGGTGGGCTTGAGCCTGGCCTGGAGGATGGGCCCTGTCTGCACAGACAGCAGGGGGTCCAGGGCCTCCCAGCACGGGGCACCGGGGAGCTCCCTGGAGCTGCTCGACACAAAGCGGCCCTGCCGAGAGCAAGCGTTTAAGTAACTTGCTCAGGATTACGCAACTGTTCAACCTGGGGAGCTAAACTTGATCCCTACCAGCCTCAATTTTTCCATCTGTAAAATGAAAACAGTAATACCTATTTCAGCCTTTTGGCAGCAAATGAAAAATATAAAAATATATAGGGAATCCTTTCTGACTGTGTGGAAGGTTCTCTCACTGTTTTTATCTCCTTTCTCTTAGGTACAGTTGACATTCCTCTTCCCCACTGAATTTTTAAAGGGTTATTCCTACATATCTTTAGAATATATGGAGGCATCAGAAGTACCTTAATTCACTGACTTATTCAGTTAAACAGCTAGCATTCCAGAAGTCTTCCTGACATCTTTCCAATGACATATATATTAATAAAACCAATTCAGCGTTGACTACATATTGACAAGTTTCCTTAATTCTGTTCTTGAATTCTCTGTATACTATTGTCAACAAGAGTCAGACTGATTTGAAAAGTATATATTTTAAAGTTAAATTGACATACATGTTTCAGGCATTGTAATACAGCCAGTGAGTCATTTTTCAAAACATTTTCTTGACCCTATTGCTTTAGAGAATTAAAAAAAGCTGTTTTCTGGAACGCAAAGACTTGCTTTACTTTTTTTTTCCAATTTTAAATGATGTAGCCTGTTATTAAATATTTATTGCCTTGAATGGCAGTTTAAAGATTCAAATAAAACATAATCACTGTGTAATTTATTTTGACGGAAAAGGAACACGTCCCCAGGGAAAGGCGGCAGCCTGGCCTGTCCCTGGTCCTCGGGCTGACGGCTGGGGGAGGCGGGCGGAGACACCCAGGAGCTGGCAGCCTTTTCCCAGGCCCCTGTTCCAGGAGACTCGGTCATCTGGCTGCTGAGACGGTCCCGTGTATTTTTAAAAGTTCTTGAAATCCTTACAGTATCCTCCTCCTCTTTTTCTCTTCACCTGAAATAACCCGCGTGTCTCTGTTCTCCCCAAACTAGAAGAACTTGACTAAAGCAGCCATGGTGTGAGCCCAGCGCCAGAGCACCTGCCCATCCCAGCTCCAGCCCGCCCGCCCGCCTTCCTCCTCTCCTTCCTGCCAGCCCGCTTCCTCTGTTTCCTGCTGACCCTTCAAGACTGTTTCCGTCTGCTTGCTCCATAAAGCCATTCCCGGTCAGCCTAGAACTCAGGATCCTCTGTCTTTAATATTTCATTGTAAATTATTAGTCCATCTGTAAGTGAACTGGTGCCCATACATGGTGGAATACTACCCAGCCATAAAGATGAACGAGATCACGCCACTGGTGGCAACATGGATGCAACCAGAGATTACACTAAAGGAAGCCAGAGAGAGAGAGACAGATGTCGTACGATGTCATGCATGCATGGAATCTAAAAAATAAACCAATGGATGTATTTCCAAAACAAAAAGATTCACAGATACAGAAAACAAACTTTTGGTTACCCAAGGGGAAAGGTGAAGGAGAGGAATAAACAATATACACAGTACTACACACAAAGCAGGTAAACCCCTACTACATGGAGCAGGGAACCACATGCAATATCTTGTAACAACCTATAGTGGAAAGGAATATGTAAAAGAAAAAAATAGATACAACTTAATCACTTCATTGTACAGCAGAAATTAAAACAATGTTGTAAGTCAGCTGTACTTCGTTAAAAAGATTTACAGGAAGAACTGAGAATCAAGCTCTGTAAGAATTTTTTTTGGGGGTGGGACTTCTATTAAATATGATGTAGCCTTTATTTTTGCCTTGAATGGCAGTTTAAAGATTCAAATAAAACATAATCACTGTGTAATTTATTTTGACGGAAAAGGAACACGTCCCCAGGGAAAGGCGGCAGCCTGGCCTGTCCCTGGTCCTCGGGCTGACGGCTGGGGGAGGCGGGCGGAGACACCCAGGAGCTGGCAGCCTTTTCCCAGGCCCCTGTTCCAGGAGACTCGGTCATCTGGCTGCTGAGACGGTCCCGTGTATTTTTAAAAGTTCTTGAAATCCTTACAGTATCCTCCTCCTCTTTTTCTCTTCACCTGAAATAACCCGCGTGTCTCTGTTCTCCCCAAACTAGAAGAACTTGACTAAAGCAGCCATGGTGTGAGCCCAGCGCCAGAGCACCTGCCCATCCCAGCTCCAGCCCGCCCGCCCGCCTTCCTCCTCTCCTTCCTGCCAGCCCGCTTCCTCTGTTTCCTGCTGACCCTTCAAGACTGTTTCCGTCTGCTTGCTCCATAAAGCCATTCCCGGTCAGCCTAGAACTCAGGATCCTCTGTCTTTAATATTTCATTGTAAATTATTAGTCCATCTGTAAGTGAACTGGTGCCCATACATGGTGGAATACTACCCAGCCATAAAGATGAACGAGATCACGCCACTGGTGGCAACATGGATGCAACCAGAGATTACACTAAAGGAAGCCAGAGAGAGAGAGACAGATGTCGTCGATGTCATGCATGCATGGAATCTAAAAAATAAACCAATGGATGTATTTCCAAAACAAAAAGATTCACAGATACAGAAAACAAACTTTTGGTTACCCAAGGGGAAAGGTGAAGGAGAGGAATAAACAATATACACAGTACTACACACAAAGCAGGTAAACCCCTACTACATGGAGCAGGGAACCACATGCAATATCTTGTAACAACCTATAGTGGAAAGGAATATGTAAAAGAAAAAAATAGATACAACTTAATCACTTCATTGTACAGCAGAAATTAAAACAATGTTGTAAGTCAGCTGTACTTCGTTAAAAAAAAGATTTACAGGAAGAACTGAGAATCAAGCTCTGTAAGAATTTTTTTTTTTGGCTGGGGGGCGGGTTGGGGAGGGAGGGGGGCGGGCAGGCTACTTCTATTGGTCTTTTGTTTATCCATTTTCATCCATCTTTATTCCTTGGCCCGTGTGGGCCTCCCATCGCAGTGGCCTCTGTTGTCGCAGAGCACCGGCTCTGGGTGCATGCGCTCCAGAGCTCCGGCTCGGTCATTGAACACGTCGGTCCAACCGCTCCACGGCACGTGGGATCTTCCCAGGCCAGGGATCGAACTGGCATCCCTTGCACTGCAAGGCGGTGTCCTTACCCACTGGACCACCAGGGAAGCCCCGCTCTGTAAGAATTGATGATTTTTTCAGTTATATCTTTGCCCCAGAGACCAATATATAAGCAGATATATGCAAACGGAAAACCTAAAGATTTCTTCCTCTTCCTGAGTGTCTACCCGAGTCCTCTTCTTCAGGTGTCTGGGACAGAGCACTTTGTCTTTCTCGGGCGGGAAAGAAATTACTCAATAGCAGAGTAGTTGAAATTCTGGTCGTTGAAGGATGGAGCTGTTTATATGCTCTGCTGGGGATGGAGGGGATGTGTGTGAACACCCTAGCTCAGACACACAGGTGCGCTCTTGTGGGCATACATAAACACCTGACAGAAATGGAATGAGATGTACCTAATATGTGTATGTATGTGAAGAATGTACACATACACGTACGTACTCCAGGCAAAATATGTCTCACAGAAGTGACGAAGCTTCTGAAATATGCATTTTCTAGTCTTTTATTGCAAGCAAAATGCAAGCCCTTACTCAAATACATTTTCAAAGCTGTTCTGTAGTTTGTGATCAGAGAGTGGCCATGCTCAGGATAGTATAGCCCTAGATTGTTGTGTGGTTTAATGTGCATCAGGCTACAAATAATGGGCCTTAAAATCTGGTCATTAGCAAGAAGATTCAGGATGCTTTCTCCACGAAATGGCCCTGCATCTAATTTCTCTGGAAATGGGTAGCTAGAAGCCCTTGTGTCTGTGCTTTTGATGGAAGCCCCCGCTCAGAGCCGAGCCCGCCGGCAGGGCTCTCGTCCCGGGCTTGGAGGGCGGCTCCCTCGACACAGCTGGTTTGACTACAGTTACGTGCGTTTCTAACAGCCATGAAAGCACCTGTGGTGAGAGAGCACACAGCCAGCTCCTTCACCGTGTCTGCCACCCGCTCTTGGATGTACCCCACGTGTAGGCACGGTGGGGGCGCAGCACCCTGCCCGGTTGCCCTTCGTCCCAGGATGCCACGCTCGAGGTCCGGGTCCCCACCGGTCCTGGTTCGCGGCCCTGCTGTGAGCTCGGGTGACAGGGGGCCAGGTCTTCCCAGGTCAGACGGCAGGCGGCGGCCTCCACAGACCGGGGGAGCCGGGGGAGCCCCTCCTGCCTTCCAGAGCACACGGAGAAGAGCCAGGCGAGGCGTCTGATGGCAGGCTCCTCCCTGGAGGCTCCGTGGGACCCTCTGAACTGGCATCGCTGTTCTCATCTCCAGTCTGTCCCTGAGCAGAGAGGTCCCCTTGGGGGACGTGCCCAGCCAGGCTGTGAGGGAGGCCGTGACCTTCCACGAGGAAGGACATGGCAGAACTGGGTGGCGGGGACGGGGGCCAGCCGACCAGAGCAGCCACGCTGGTTTATTTAGACGACACCTTTCTCTGGGCACCCTCTCCGTGTGCATGTGTGGGCACGTGCACATGTTTGGGGGTCTGCATGCATGTGTGTGTGTGTACACGCACGCTGTGTGTGAAGCCTGCTCTCTCTCCCTCACACGGACTCTGAGAGGTGGGCCCTTGCCACGCTGGTTCCTCCGAAGCCCTGCAGCCCCGCGCACGGTGCCCTCTGCGTGGTTCCCACTTCCTCCTCCGGGTTTCAAGGAGAATGTGATTCCTTTGTTCTGCTGAGAAGGCTCTAGTGCGCCCCCTCCTAGGCCTGTGAGGGCGTCTGACAGCCCGGAGGCAGGGGCCGCCCTGCTCAGCTAGGAGCTGCCGTCTCGCTCCGAGAGGGGTCGTCCAGCCCCGGCAGGCACGTCCCTGATCAGGAGGGAAAGCCCCGCTCCACCGGGCCGCGCTGCCGCAGTGAGCGGCTACGCCTCATCCGTCTCCACGTTCCACATCCCTTCACTGACGAGAACGTCTCTTCTCCGTTTTCTCACCACGTGCACCTCCTTCCTCGAGCCGGAAGGCGCCCTTCATACTGCAGACGCGCTGGCCTCGGCCGTCCTGCCGGGAGCTGCTCTTGGGCGTGCACGCGAGGAGCCGGACGGGAGGCCTCCTGTGAGCTGCGGGCCCGCGGCGGGAGCTCCCGGCTGCTCGGCTGCAGGAGCAAGAGGCCCCAGGCTCCGCAAGGGCGCGCTCTGGGACCTGGGGGTCTCCAGGCCTCCGTTCCCTGGGCACCCCGCGGAAGGCTTCCGTGGGGCAACAGGGGGTCAGTCACCTGCTGTGCTGCCAACTCCTCACTCGAGGACTGTGCTGTTTCCTTTCATGGTTCCCACTGCAATCGGGTCCTCACATTTCTTTTTTAAATTTCTTCACAGGGTCTGGGGGAAACGCGTCAAAGCTGTCACTTGGCTCTACTGTGGGAGAACAGCGACAAGAGAGCTGAAGCCAAAAGGCCACGTACAGGCCCTTCAAACGATGTGTGCGGGGCTTCCCGGGGCTGCGCGTCCCGCCCTGCGGCCTGGGGCTGCCATCCGTCCCTCCGAGATGACCGCCCGCTCAGCCTGCCCCAGGGTCCTTCCTGTGGGGTCAAGGGCTCGGGTGAAGGCTGGCTGTGGAGAGGGGCGGGGTGGCGGGTCCCCACCCCAGCCTCCCCTGCTTGGTCGCAGGAGCAGGACGGCGACGCCCGGCCGGCCTCGACGGGGCGTGGGGCCCCCGTGTGGCGGCTCAGGTCCAGCAGGGCAGGCAAGCCGCCCCCAGCGTCCCTCGGGGAAGGCCCGCGGCCACAGGGATTTTGTGTCCCAAGGTGACTAGCTTCTGCCATCGCGTCTGCGTGCCCTTTGTGCCCACACTCTGTGTCTCTCGGTCTCTCTGGTCAGTACGAAACCCCTGGGAGGATCAGGGGAGAGGGTGTGGAAGCAAACTCCTTTCCATCTCCTCAAGTTCCGAAGTTTCAAAACTGCCAGGCCCTGGGCTTCCTGCCCCGTTTCAGGGAGAGGCCGGGGGCCAGGCTATGTGGGGGTCCAGCGGCAGCACCCTGGGGTGGCCCGGCCCCGGGGAAGCGGACCTGGACGGCGCTGACTCCCGGGCCGACCGGGCTCCCGGGGGAGCCTCCGTGTCCAGCCCTCCTCCCCTCTGCCGCCATCATCGTTTATCAGAAACCAGTCTGGGGCAACTTGAGAAGCATCTCTGGCCAAACCACGCTGCCTCAGGGACGGTTCAGTCCAGCAGGCACTCAGGTGGCGCCTGACGGTGACACTGTGGTTGGCGCCTCCTAGGACGGGGGAGGAACTGGGGCGGCTGGAGCTGGGGGGCCCGCGCCCCTCCCCGGGTGGGGTCAGCTCTAGACCCAGGGCCAAGAAGCTGGCCCACAGGCAGCTCCTGGAGGCTTCCACCTCAGGACAGAAGGCCCGAGGTCGTCCTCGGGACTCCCGGCCTCTCACGGGGGAGAGGAGCCGCACTGCTGGTGGACCTGGCTGCCCAGCGCGAGCGGGAGAGCTGGTCGCAAGGCTCTCTCTCCTCTCCGGAATCACCAGCTCCGACTGCAGACTCCAGGCACTTGGAGCTGCTGCCTGGACTCGTCACTGGACGTGCTGGACCGGCGGGGGGCTCGCCCGTCTGCTGTGTCCATCCCCCCCACCATCCTTGCTTCTCGGACAAGCGGGGCCCCCAGCGCAAGGAACCTGTGGAGCATCTAACAGGCGCTGACGGGGGCCTCACTTTCCCGTCCCGGGGGGTGGGGATGGGCAGAGGCCCGGTGCACGGGAGCAGAGGACCAGCCCGGGCCACGGAGCCCGCCGTCGGCAGGTGTGCAGGGCTCCTGGGTCATGACTCCTGGGTGAAGCCCTGGGTCACAGCTCTGCCACACGTCTATGTCTGCTGTGTATTCTGGAATGTTTCGAAGCCATGGTTATCTATATGTAATCATTCGTTAAGAAATCAGACCAAGATTTTAATTCCTTTTTTTAGTCTGAACCAATACAGATTGTAAATACTAGAGATTCTCTAAGTTCTTATCTCAAAATACTTATATTCCTTCTCTTTGAATGTAGAGGTATTTTAAGAGTACATTTAACTTTGTCCAATGTCAAAACCCTGCCCTGAAATGCATGGTTTTGTTTGCAGTTTTGTACACACTGAATCAGTCACACTGTCCTCTGAAATATGTAACGAACTCGGGCAGGGTCAGCAACCTGTCCGTGTGGGCAGACATGCTGCAGATGAGCAGCAGGCTAATGGGTTTCTGTTTTCTTGGGACAATGGCCAGGAAGCTTTTTTACTGGGACAGTGAAGGCTAACTGCCATCGTGGTCCAGAAAGGCCACGCCTGAGGACCGTGTCTGCCCACAGACGATTCACGCTACGGCATCACGCAGCGGCGGGCCTGGAAACCCACTCACTCTCAATCTTCACTCCATACAGATGAGTCCCTGCTTCTTGGCAACTGTGCAGGCTATCGAATTGATGTTAAAATAGGTGCGCCCTGGCTTCTGATTTGTAATATTAGTGACAGGAGGAAGGATAAGCGTGCTGTAACGTTCATGGATGGGGTGGTGCCCAGCGATGTCTCAGAACGAATGAAGGGGCTGCTGATGCTCGTGGCTCCTGGCCGGGTGGCCGCGTGCACGGAATTTTTCACCAGCGCCCCAGCGCGCCGTGCTGCACGGCAGCCATCCATTAATTAGAGCATAAAGCAGACACTGCAGTGTTTCCATGCACCCAAGTGGATCTTCATTTTTCACATGCGGGGCCCTACTAATTAAAATCAGCTTTGCAATTAAATGTGGAAAATTGTGTTAAACTTTAGAGCATGGTTAAAAAAATGCAATTATTTTTAGGGGTTTTTATTTTAATGCAAATGAGAACGCTATCCATGTGAAACCAGTAAACGGGAGGTACAGGGCCCCTGTTTCTCTTTCTTCCTCTCTGTCTCTTTCTTTCTTTCTTTTTTGATTATCCAGGCTCCTCTCCGTGGCTCCTTGAGAGGCTCCACTCTCCGGGTGCCTGGCTCTGTTCCAAGGCTTTTAGTGAGAGCTCTCTGTCAAGGCATGAATAATACAGCCCCCGGGCTGTCGGCAGCATCCAAATGAGGCGTGCCTGCATCAGGACGAAGCCCTCAGCTCCAGCTCCAGAACAAGCTCCCGTGAAGACAGGCAATTATTCACCCGCGGCTGCCGCCTGGCAGCCACACTGGTGGTGCAGAGGGATAAGAGAGGAAAGAGTCGTAAAAAACCACCCTGTCCTCCTGAAATATGTAAAACGAACTCGGGCAGGGTCAGCAACCTGTCCGTGTGGGCAGACATGCTGCAGATGAGCAGCAGGCTAATGGGTTTCTGTTTTCTTGGGACAATGGCCAGGAAGCTTTTTTACTGGGACAGTGAAGGCTAACTGCCATCGTGGTCCAGAAAGGCCACGCCTGAGGACCGTGTCTGCCCACAGACGATTCACGCCACGGCATCACGCAGCGGCGGGCCTGGAAACCCACTCACTCTCAATCTTCACTCCATACAGATGAGTCCCTGCTTCTTGGCAACTGTGCAGGCTATCGAATTGATGTTAAAATAGGTGCGCCCTGGCTTCTGATTTGTAATATTAGTGACAGGAGGAAGGATAAGCGTGCTGTAACGTTCATGGATGGGGTGGTGCCCAGCGATGTCTCAGAACGAATGAAGGGGCTGCTGATGCTCGTGGCTCCTGGCCGGGTGGCCGCGTGCACGGAATTTTTCACCAGCGCCCCAGCGCGCCGTGCTGCACGGCAGCCATCCATTAATTAGAGCATAAAGCAGACACTGCAGTGTTTCCATGCACCCAAGTGGATCTTCATTTTTCACATGCGGGGCCCTACTAATTAAAATCAGCTTTGCAATTAAATGTGGAAAATTGTGTTAAACTTTAGAGCATGGTTAAAAAAATGCAATTATTTTTAGGGGTTTTTATTTTAATGCAAATGAGAACGCTATCCATGTGAAACCAGTAAACGGGAGGTACAGGGCCCCTGTTTCTCTTTCTTCCTCTCTGTCTCTTTCTTTCTTTCTTTTTTGATTATCCAGGCTCCTCTCCGTGGCTCCTTGAGAGGCTCCACTCTCCGGGTGCCTGGCTCTGTTCCAAGGCTTTTAGTGAGAGCTCTCTGTCAAGGCATGAATAATACAGCCCCCGGGCTGTCGGCAGCATCCAAATGAGGCGTGCCTGCATCAGGACGAAGCCCTCAGCTCCAGCTCCAGAACAAGCTCCCGTGAAGACAGGCAATTATTCACCCGCGGCTGCCGCCTGGCAGCCACACTGGTGGTGCAGAGGGATAAGAGAGGAAAGAGTCGGGGGGAGGGACACGCACCGCAAGCCAGAGAGAATCCAATAATTTTCTAATCGGAAAGAAATCGCCGTTTGGAGCTTTTAATTTTAAAGTTTCAAGATAAATTGATTTGATTCTGAATTTTCTAAATTGGGGAGGATTTAAATATAATACCAGGGCCATCAACTGACTTTTTCAAGACCACTAGCTGGTCAAATATCTCACCAGAACCCTGTGTCCAACAAACAATAACTTAAAAAAATAGCTGTGAAGGGTAAATGCGAATAAAACCCATTACAATTCAGAAGTAAATTCAGAGGGTTCACAGACCAGACGAGGTGAAGAATGAATCCACATTCGGGGCTCTCTCCTTCTGCCCCCTTTCAGTGGAAACGTATGCAGATAACGCCGTTCGGAAAGGAGTAAGCTCACTGAACTCCAGTGGTTCCGTGTGCGCCTCTGTGTTACAAGGAAGGCCACACATTCCAACTCCTCACCAGTGTTTAGTATCTACTAATCTGTGAGAGATTCTCAAAAAGATTTCTTTTCGATGTGGACCATTTTTAAAGTCTTTGTAGAATTCATTTACAGTATTGTTTCTGTTTCCTGTTCTGGTTTTTTGGTCTCAAGGCACGTGGGATCTTAGCTCCCCAGGGAGGGACTGAACCCATACCTACCGCCGTCTCGACCACTAGACCACCGGGAAGTCCCAATCTGTGACAGATATTAACAAAATATTATCATTCCCATTCCCAGTGTTTACTAATAATTTTTTAAAAAGCCTTTAAAACAATAAGGCTTCCCTGGAGCCTCGGTGGTGAAGGATGTCTGAACTGCAGGAGACCTGGACGCGCCCCCCGGCTCGGGAAGAGCCTCTGGAGAAGGCAGCGGCGCCCTCGCCACGAGTCTCGCCTGGGGGGTCCACGGGCAGAGCAGCCCGGCGGGCGACAGCCACGGGGCTGCGAGGAGGCAGGCACGACGGAGTGACTAACAAACTCTGTAGTGGAACAAACCGGCCCTGACTTTGACAACGAATTCAGTGTCTGCATGTTCTTCCCCTCCTAACGTCAAGTTGCACTGTGTCTTCGTTTTTTTTTTTTTTTCTAATATTTTGTAACTTCATGCCACGAGTTCTTTCTTAGTTATTTATTATTTTCACCCATCTTTCTTCTTTGGCATGTGTGGGCCCCCCATTGCAGTGGCCTCTCATTGCAGAGCACTGGCTCCGGGCACATGCGCTCCAGAGCGCTGGCTCCTAACTGGACACGCCAGCCCAGCTGCTCCGTGGCACGTGGGATCTTCCCGGGCCAGGGATCCAACCGGTGCCCCCTGCACTGCAAAGGGGGCTCTTTACTCACTGGACCACCAGGGGAGCCCTGCACTGTAACTTTAGCACAAACAATATTTTATATCAACTTGGGAAGAGAAAATTGCCGTTACAAGGCACTGGAATGTTCAACTTCAGTCTAATATTTAAGAGGAACTTTTGGCAGGAATGTTTTGACGGCCCACATTTTGACTCTTAGTGATGGGTCATGTCATTCTCTGGATTATTAACCAAGCACTTTTTCAGGTACTGGAACCAAACTGAAACGGTTACAGATAGAGTGACCTGGGGGATCTTGTCCGCCATGTCTCCATCCACAACACGTCTATCTGCAGGTTTCCCAGGTGGCACCAGTGGCAAAGACGATGCCCGTCAATGCAGCAGACACAGAGAGACGTGGGTTCAACACCCGGCTTGGGAAGCTCCCCCGGAGAAGGACACGGCAGCCCGCTCTCGTCTTCTTGCCTGGAGAAGCCCATGGACAGAGGAGCCTGGCGGGCGACAGTCCACGGGGCGGTAAAGAGTTGGACACGGCTGAGGTGACTGAGCACACGCGCGCCACAAAGCCTGCAGCTTTCTCACTTTAAAACCAAGGACACTGAAGTCAGTACTTCAGACAGAGGTGCGCCAGTGGTAAAGAGCCCACCTGCCCACGCAGGAGACGCAGGCCATGTGGGTGGGACCCCTGGGCCAGGAGGATCCCTGGGAGCACAGATGCAACCCACTGCAGTGTTCCCGGAAAGGCAGTATTCCCATTGCAGGGTCCATGGGAAATCACCGGGACAGAGGATCCTGGTGGCCTCTAGTCCACGGGGCCACACAGAGTCAGAGATGACTGAGCGACTAAACACACACGCAGGCTAAGTAACTTACTCAAAGCCCCAAGTCATCGGTGGCAAAGGGGAGACTCGGCCCAGTGTCTGGACTCCCAGCATGCCTCCGATTCACTGTTTCTCGTAAAATACTGGGCATTCCAGTAATTGTGTACACTATGACTCATGGTAAAAAATAACAGTATTTTAAATTAAAGTTAACCATTCCTTTTCGTAGCAATATGATCGGGTTTAACTATTGATTAGTCATGAGATGGCTGAGCTTCCCAGGCGGTGCTAGTGGTAAAGAGTCAGCCGCCAGTGCAGGAGGTGTCAGAGAGCCGGGCGGGACCCCGGGTGGGGAAGATTCCCTGAAGAACACGGCAGCCCACCCCAGTGCTCTCGCCTGGAGAGCCCGTGCCCAGAGGAGCCTGGCGGCTGCAGCGCACGGGGTCGCAGAGAGTCAGCCACGACGGGGGCCCGAGCGCGCGCGCACAAGCCGATGAGGGAAGAAGTTCTCTCGTAGCTGGCTAACTTGTTTTCCACATCGTAAACATGATCCATTCAGTTTTTAAAAAATGGATTTAAAAAAAAATAGTGTCCATAATACTCCATCAAGTAACAAATACTTAAAATAAGCCGTGTACTTAAATCACATAATTCCATAATTTTACACAATAAAATAATAATGCAATAAATTAAATATAATCCTTTAAGTTACAAAATTCTCTGAACCGTGGCCATTTGTTCCTCTGATCTGAAACCTTTTCATCGTGGGCGCCCATTAAAATTCCCTGCCTCCCTGGATGCTGGCATGGGGGATTTTGGAGTAATTCATAATTTTCCCTTGGTTTTGCTGAAGGACAGTCATCACAGTTGCTTGATTTCACTGGTAAATTAGCGCTCGGCTGGAAAGGCACTGAAGGGCGAGGCCAGGGAGTCGGCCGCCCCGGGTGTGCGGGCAGCTGCCCCGGCGGGGACCAGGCCTGGCCCTGGCGGCTGCTCGGCCCGTGACAGGCGTGCAAGCCGGCTACGGGAAGGGGCCACCGGGGCCCACGGCCTGCGACCACCCCGGTCCATCAGGACCCCGGCCTTCGCGGAAGGCTGCCCCCGCCACGGGAACACAGCCGGAGAGTCAGAGATGACTGAGCGACTAAACACACACGCAGGCTAAGTAACTTACTCAAAGCCCCAAGTCATCGGTGGCAAAGGGGAGACTCGGCCCAGTGTCTGGACTCCCAGCATGCCTCCGATTCACTGTTTCTCGTAAAATACTGGGCATTCCAGTAATTGTGTACACTATGACTCATGGTAAAAAATAACAGTATTTTAAATTAAAGTTAACCATTCCTTTTCGTAGCAATATGATCGGGTTTAACTATTGATTAGTCATGAGATGGCTGAGCTTCCCAGGCGGTGCTAGTGGTAAAGAGTCAGCCGCCAGTGCAGGAGGTGTCAGAGAGCCGGGCGGGACCCCGGGTGGGGAAGATTCCCTGAAGAACACGGCAGCCCACCCCAGTGCTCTCGCCTGGAGAGCCCGTGCCCAGAGGAGCCTGGCGGCTGCAGCGCACGGGGTCGCAGAGAGTCAGCCACGACGGGGGCCCGAGCGCGCGCGCACAAGCCGATGAGGGAAGAAGTTCTCTCGTAGCTGGCTAACTTGTTTTCCACATCGTAAACATGATCCATTCAGTTTTTAAAAAATGGATTTAAAAAAAAATAGTGTCCATAATACTCCATCAAGTAACAAATACTTAAAATAAGCCGTGTACTTAAATCACATAATTCCATAATTTTACACAATAAAATAATAATGCAATAAATTAAATATAATCCTTTAAGTTACAAAATTCTCTGAACCGTGGCCATTTGTTCCTCTGATCTGAAACCTTTTCATCGTGGGCGCCCATTAAAATTCCCTGCCTCCCTGGATGCTGGCATGGGGGATTTTGGAGTAATTCATAATTTTCCCTTGGTTTTGCTGAAGGACAGTCATCACAGTTGCTTGATTTCACTGGTAAATTAGCGCTCGGCTGGAAAGGCACTGAAGGGCGAGGCCAGGGAGTCGGCCGCCCCGGGTGTGCGGGCAGCTGCCCCGGCGGGGACCAGGCCTGGCCCTGGCGGCTGCTCGGCCCGTGACAGGCGTGCAAGCCGGCTACGGGAAGGGGCCACCGGGGCCCACGGCCTGCGACCACCCCGGTCCATCAGGACCCCGGCCTTCCGCGGAAGGCTGCCCCCCGCCCCCGGGAAGGGGCGGGAAACACGAGCCGGCGGCCGGGGTGAAGGGTGCGGCCCTGTGCGCGCGGTGCCCCCACGCTGCCTCCGCCAGGGCCCCGGCCAGGCTGGAGCCCCGTCCCCAGCCCTGGAGCCTCAAGCGCCCGCGGCCGGCGCGGCCCCTCCCGCCCGGACGGAGCCAGGCCTGGGCGTCCCCTCCCTGGACGGACGGAGCTCCCACAGAAACACCCCCGAGGCGCCCCGAGCCGCGGCGGAGACGCGGGGGAGCAACACGGCCCCGGCAGCCGCGAGGACGCCGGGCGGTCGTGCCCCTCGCTGGCTCGGCGCGGCCCCCGAGAGCCCCGCGTCCAAGGAGGCCAGGAAGCCGCCCCAGGGGGCCGCCGCGAGCCGCGCCGCACCGCGCGGCCACCAGGCCTTACCTCCTGTGTCGCGCATACTTCCCGCTGACGTGACCGCTGCCATCACAGCCGGGGGTGGGACAGCTGCAAGAGGAACGGACGGGTCACTCGGGGGCGGCCCGGACAGACGGGGAGGCCGGGACCCTGGGCCCCGGGAACGAGCAAGCCCGGCTCCAGCCGGGGGCGCGTTCTCTGAACCGCCGCCGGCCGGCGTCCCGACCACTGACCTGAACAGCTCCTGGATGGCCGGTTCCACGGGCACTGCGGAGAGAGGACACGAGACGCTCACTCACCCTCTGCCGCAAGACCCCCTCTGCCACAGACCACTCCGGAGAGGGCGGTGTCCCAGCAGGGCCCCAGGACCGGGGGCGTGCACGTACCTCGGACCCCTCTGGACCGCGTGCGGTGCCGCTTCTCCTCGGCGTCCACCTCCATCTGGGGAGAGAGAAGGCGGTCAGCATGCCCCTGGCTGGCGCCGTGGGGACGGGTCCCCCTGCGAAGGGGCGCCACTGCGGAAGGGCCGGGCCGTCTAAACCTGCTATTTAAAAACAACTAGCCAGACCTCGGTCCTGTGGGGCCCGCAGCAGAGGACCTCGGTGAGGACACGTGCGGTCAGTCAACCTGAGTGGCAGTTTCTGCCCAGAATATGATAAATGGTAGTGACATTTGCAGGAAGGGAACCTGCACAGATAATGTCCAGATCCTCCTTGCGGCCGACGTGTTCACGTGGGCAGGGAGTTAGGGGCGGGTGCTGGGCTCGCAGAGGAGCGCACCTTCCCGCGGGGCTGCCCTCCTGTGGTCCGGCGCTGGGGCACGAGTGCGCCCGCCGGGGCCTGAACCGCCAGGATGTGCTCCGGGCCGGGGGCCCCTCCCGGTGGCCGCGGCAGGACTCGCGCCTGCAGACCACAGGCTGTCCCCGTCTGTCTCGGCCTAGCCAGCCCTCGCGCAGTGCTGGGAGGCGTCTTTATCCTGCTTCCTCTACAGGCGGGACTCGCCCGAGGTCCCCGTGTGCAGCTTCGGCGCAGGGCCCCCAACCCGCCACTGGCTGCACTTCCTCTCCGAGGCGCGGGCACACTGCGGGAGGGGTGACCGCGAGCAGCGCACACGCAGCACAACGGCCCCTTGCAGAGGAACGCCACCCGGCGTACCAGAGGGGCCAGCGGAGACGAGCAGTAAGACGACACTCCTCTGACCGGGTCCCCCCTGGACTGGGCCATCTGTCACCCCGTCTAGCAAGAGCTGGGGCTTGATCCCTGGCCCAGGAAGATCCCCTGGAGGACATGGCGGCCCACTCCGGTGTTCTTGCCGGGAGAACCCCATGGACAGAGGGGCCTGGCGGGCTGCCGTCCACGGGGTCACACGGGGTCGGAGACCACCAAAGGGACTGAGCACGCGCACCGGCACCGGTGGGGCCAAGAGCGCATTCTAGGTGAGAGACAGGGGCGTCATAAAGTGTTGTGCACACGGGGGCGGAGAGGGAAGGACTTGGAGTGTGGGACTAGTAGATGCAAACTATTACTATACGGGATGGATAGACACAAGGTGCTGCTGGACAGCACAGGAAACTACGGTCAGTAGCCTGTGATAAACCATAATGGGAGGCAATATGAAAAAGAACCTATCGATCTATCATCTGTCTATCATCTGTCTATCTCTATAACTGAGTCACGTTGCCGTTCAGCAGAAATTAACACAAGATTGTAAATCAGCTGTAGTCCAATCAACTTTTTAAAAGATTAAAATAAAAGATATCACATATGCAGAGTTCAACTCCTCCACAATTTATGACAAGAGACGTCAGAATTTGGGAGAGAAGACGAGCCAGACTCCTGTGGCCGTGCTGGCGGCATCCTGGGAGAGGCCTGCGTGCATCTGCGGCTGGAAGTCAGCGTCAGCCAGGCAAGCTCTGCACAGGCGCCCGAGAGCACGGAGGCCCCACCGCACTGAAACACCCCCCAGCTGGCCGGCAAACGCGTGCTCACTGCGCCTGTGTATGCGTGCACCGCTGCACCACGTTTCTGTGCACCTGAGACTAATACAAGATTATAAATCAACTGCACTTCAATTAAAAGAATACCTATATATGGTATATAATAAATAAATTATACATTCTTGGAAAAAATGTGCCTCCTTTCTGTGAAGGTTGCACAAGGTAACTTGTCAACAGCCCCAGGCAGGCTCGGGGCGGACGTGAGGCCCAGGGTGGGCCCCTCCTCCTCCACTCAACGGGGCCGCCAAGTGAAACAGTGGACAGGGCCACGCTCCCCTTTCACGCACGTTGCCATGTGCAGGAGCCGCCAGTGAGGTTCAGGGGAAGTGGAGCGCATGCGGTTCACGGCGGGAAGCGTGGGGGAGCCGTTCATCTCCAAGGGTCACACACGGGAGTGCGGACGAGGCCCCGACCCCTACAGGCCCTGCCCGCCCGGCCGCCCCGCCCGCGCTCACCGAGCCTGTCCCGTCAGACGCTCGGGAGGGCTGTGTTCTGAGCTCACTCTTCTCGGGGCCTGAGCCCTGAGCCGCAGCGGTTTCACTGTGATGCCTGAGGGGCTGCACGCAGACTTTCCCCTGCGGGCTGGCGTCTTCCCTGGACCTGGGGAGGGGAGGCCGGGTGCCAGCCCTGGGCTTCTCATTCCCTCCCTAGTGAGTCATGTTTAGAAAAATCACCACTGAGGTTCAGCATAAGTTCTTTTATTCTTAAGCCCGCTGTTTATTTTAAAGGTCAAGAAAGGTGTTTTGGGAGCTTTAAGTGGTTTTAGACTTAAAGTCTAGAATGCAGGGGATAAGCTTTTGAACCACCGAAAGCTGCGAGCTGACGCAGTGAAGAGGGGCAGTGGATTGTGCTGTAGCATGTGAACTTCACACCTGGAAGCAGGACTTCGTTTCTCATTTGATCCCCAGAGTGAAAGGCACACTGGTCAGGCTGAGCCGTGGTGAAGACGACAGGACAGTAACTGCACCAGAAAGCGGCACATCCCTAGACGCCTCCGAGCCTCGGAAGGCGGGGCGGCTTCCCGGCCACAGCAGTGCCCGCGGGAGGGGCTGCCTGTGGGTCCCGGACCGCGAGGGCCCATCGCCACCCTCAGCCCCGTTCCACACTCGCTCGCGTGCCCTCCCTCTGCGCAGACGGGGCCGGAGGGCCCTCGGGCCGCGGTCTCTGGGCGGCTGGGACGCGGCACAGAGCCGGAGCCCCCACTGCCCTCTCCTCCAGCCGCAGAAGCAGGTGCCGCCTCGCGCCTGGCCGGGCCCTGCCGCTCAGCTGCTGCCACCAGCCTGTGTTCGCTCACTGCTCTTGGGCATCGTATGGAAGGGAGGAAGCGGGCGGCGGCGGGGGCCGTGCCATGGGGGAGAAAGGTGGGGAGGTGTGACGAGAGAAGCAAGGAGGTCTGGCGGCACCGAGCGTGCACACGGAGCGGCGTGCAGCCCTGCCCGCGGCTCCCCTGCCCCGGTCACCGTCTCCAAGGCAACCGAGACCAGGCCCCACGCACAGCTTCACGTGGTGGAAGCTGCCTTCTTGCCTCAATGCAGACTCAGGTTAAGTTCTGGTTCATAAAAAATTCAGCAGCAGAGATCAGTGAGAATCGGAGAGTAGGCACTGCAGTCATCCCTGAGCAGCAGCCGGGGGCGGGGAGCGGAGTTACCTCGCAGGCAGCCTTCTCCCCAGCAAGGAGGCAGCGTGACTCTGTGGGCAGGACGCGGGCCCACAGTCGGGTTCTCTCTGTTCTGATCCGGGTCCTCCCCAGTCCGTGACTGTGGCGAAGTCACTTCGTTTCTCTGTGTCTTGATTTCTCCATCTGCAAAACAGGGACCACGAGGTCAAGCACCTGGTGATTTCCTGACGACCCCAGGGAGCAACGTGCCTAGAGAAGGCACCCTTGGCGGTCCCCACAGAGCCTCCAGCTTCCCCTGGCGCCACACGCCCTGTCCCGCCCATGGACAACCGACCCTGAGAGAACCGTCCTGCTGGACCCCGGGCTGCTGCCTAGGCTCCAAGAAAGCGTCTCCCTGGGCCATCTAGGAAGACGTGCTCCCTGCCAGCCACGTCAGCTGGGCAGACCCGGGACACTGCCCAACCTGAGGCGGTCCTGTAACTCCTGGCCCAGGGGCCCTGGTCTCCCTGCGTCTGGGGCAGGGGCCGCCCACAGGGCACAGCGGGGTCGTTCCAACCAGGGTCCGAAGGTGGCCCTGTGCACGTAGTCCATGACTTCCGCAGGGCCTCTCGGACCAGGCTGGTCTCCGTGACAGCTGAGGGGCCGGAGGGCTTAGCTCAACACCGTTTTCTCATCCACTGTGTCATTTACCCATCAGCCAAACGACGCGGACTTTCTGAATGAAGAAACGGGCACTCAGAGAGGTTGAGACGCACTCTCGAAGCTCCCCAGGTACTTGCTGGGAGAGCCGTGGAGAAACCTCACGCTCCTGCTCCAAGATCCAGGAGTCCTCCCAGTGCGGCTGGGCTGTTCACACCTCTCACCCCGCCCCGCCCCCGCCGGGAGAACCGGGGGTGCCGAGACCAGAGCCAGGAGCCTGAGTCGCGGGTCCTCGACGAACCATCGGGTGGTGATTTTGGGAGCCTGGTCCCAGCAGCTGCTGTGGACCCTCACTCCCACGGGCTGGTCGTCCAAGGCGCTCACTGCCTCTCGCTCCCTTGTTTTACCGGAACCGCAAACCTCCCAGAACACCAGCCAGTTTGCCACAGACAGTGGTGTGGTGCTCAAGTGGGACATCAGCTAGCTGTGCAGTTCCCGGTTTCAACGGGGCTCCCCGGCCTGGTCCCCGGGGGCAGTCGTCCTGTCTGCCTCCGCCGCCCCTTCAGGCTGAGCTGCAAATCCTGCCCTGTTACACTTAATCTTCTGAGTCTGACTTTGTCACAGACAAGGACTAAGGGCCTGCGCTTGTCCTGCCAGGACACAAGGACACGGCCGCAGCAGGTGCAGACCCAGAAACTCCCAGAAAGAGAACGGAAGTAGACTACATTTGCCTTCCTTCTTTTCGACTTTGCCATTTAGAATGTAAGACCATCTCCCCACTGCCTCCTTGGAATCTAACAACGTTTCCCGAGCTCCCCCGGGTCCCCTGTCTCGGGGCTCAGCCCTCAGGCCCCCGAGACTCTGGAGCAGACAAACCACCGTGTCTTAGGTGCCGCGCCCAGATCTGGTGACACGGCTTTGCTGACAGAGCAGAGAAGAAAGAAAAAGAAAGGACTGAGAGACAGAGAGCGAAAGGGAGACAGTGCTCCCGCGTGGCCGGGAGGAGGACTTCTGAGTCCAGGTGAGCGGACTGCACTGTCCAAGTGACCAATAAAACGCTTAATGGTTAAGATATTTGAAGTCAGATGGACTTCACTTACAAAAGCCCCACCACTTCCTCGTAACCTGAGCTTGTTGCTCCTGAGCGTGAATTTCCTGTTAGTTTTTCAGTCTCTAAACTGGATAACGTACAGAAGGATCTAACTAACTGTCAGGGCTCAGTGAGTGGTGGCGTGTTTATGCTAAGTCACTTCAGTCGCATCTGACCCTGGTGACCCCACGGACTGCAGCCCACCAGGCTCCTCAGTCCACGGGGCTCTCCAGGCAGGAATCCTGGAGTGGGCTGGGCCTCTGCTCCCGCAGGGCACCTGGCCCTCCCAGGAGTCCCGCTGCAGCTCTTCTGTCTCCAGCGCTACCAGGCAGGTTCTTCACCACTAGCGCACCCGGGAAGCCGTGACTCCTCCCTGTTCTTTCTTCTTTCCTTCCCTGAAACTCAGGGAGTCATGTCTTATCTATCTTGCTTTCTGCTGAGTCACCCAAGTCTAGCAGAGTGCGGGTGAGTGAGCCCCCCAAGAAAGGCTGGCTGATCAAAGGCTTCCCCATTAAGACAGCTATTCACATCACTGTGGGTACACAGAGTGTCACCTGTTTCTGAAAGCGGTGAATAGGCAGACGTGAGTTCTTTGGTCACGTCCTGTCTGCCTCCGCCGCCCCTTCAGGCTGAGCTGCAAATCCTGCCCTGTTACACTTAATCTTCTGAGTCTGACTTTGTCACAGACAAGGACTAAGGGCCTGCGCTTGTCCTGCCAGGACACAAGGACACGGCCGCAGCAGGTGCAGACCCAGAAACTCCCAGAAAGAGAACGGAAGTAGACTACATTTGCCTTCCTTCTTTTCGACTTTGCCATTTAGAATGTAAGACCATCTCCCCACTGCCTCCTTGGAATCTAACAACGTTTCCCGAGCTCCCCCGGGTCCCCTGTCTCGGGGCTCAGCCCTCAGGCCCCCGAGACTCTGGAGCAGACAAACCACCGTGTCTTAGGTGCCGCGCCCAGATCTGGTGACACGGCTTTGCTGACAGAGCAGAGAAGAAAGAAAAAGAAAGGACTGAGAGACAGAGAGCGAAAGGGAGACAGTGCTCCCGCGTGGCCGGGAGGAGGACTTCTGAGTCCAGGTGAGCGGACTGCACTGTCCAAGTGACCAATAAAACGCTTAATGGTTAAGATATTTGAAGTCAGATGGACTTCACTTACAAAAGCCCCACCACTTCCTCGTAACCTGAGCTTGTTGCTCCTGAGCGTGAATTTCCTGTTAGTTTTTCAGTCTCTAAACTGGATAACGTACAGAAGGATCTAACTAACTGTCAGGGCTCAGTGAGTGGTGGCGTGTTTATGCTAAGTCACTTCAGTCGCATCTGACCCTGGTGACCCCACGGACTGCAGCCCACCAGGCTCCTCAGTCCACGGGGCTCTCCAGGCAGGAATCCTGGAGTGGGCTGGGCCTCTGCTCCCGCAGGGCACCTGGCCCTCCCAGGAGTCCCGCTGCAGCTCTTCTGTCTCCAGCGCTACCAGGCAGGTTCTTCACCACTAGCGCACCCGGGAAGCCGTGACTCCTCCCTGTTCTTTCTTCTTTCCTTCCCTGAAACTCAGGGAGTCATGTCTTATCTATCTTGCTTTCTGCTGAGTCACCCAAGTCTAGCAGAGTGCGGGTGAGTGAGCCCCCCAAGAAAGGCTGGCTGATCAAAGGCTTCCCCATTAAGACAGCTATTCACATCACTGTGGGTACACAGAGTGTCACCTGTTTCTGAAAGCGGTGAATAGGCAGACGTGGTAAGGAGGCTGGCGGTTTCTGAGGAGGAGGAGGAAGAGGGGAACACGCATTTTCTAGCCTATATGTTTGCCATGATAAAGATCTATTCTGAAACGAACTTTATTGTTTCATGGTTGCAAACTATTTGGCATTGGAATGTCACATCTCCTCTTGATGGCCTGAGATGAGACCATCCTCTGGCTAATCGTAGGTTAATATTGTGGGTGTGGGCCTAGTAAGACCTTTTCAGCCTTAAAACATTCTTTTGATCTATTGTTAATAACTAACAGAAAAAGCACAAAATGCTTCTAGTATCTCTGAGCCCCAGTTTCTCATTTATAACCACCCTGATGTAAATACATTGTTTATTTTTTGTATTTCTTTTGAAAAGCATGCATCACAAGTCCATTCACTTGTGTCTGTAGGCAGCGTTCAGAAGGAAGAGACCCAGCTCGGGTTCCAGGCCCCCGGGGGGCTCCGCAGCCTTGTCTGCCCCTCATCCGTCCAGGTGCCCGGGCAGCGGGCCTGAGAATAGCCTTCTGCCCGGGTGTCTGCTCTACCTTGTGGATGCACAGAGCAGGCATTTCTCCAGAATGAGGATCTGCAGGTAGAACTTTCCTCTGAGACTTCCCATGCTGGGAAACGTCCTCCTTCCACTCAGCAGGGGTGTGCTAAGTGTAATCGTGTCCCCAGGGTTTCCAGGACGGGCCAGTCTGATGCACTCCTCCTCTCCCCGCCCTCCCTTTCAGCCTTGCCCTAAACCAGGACCTCGCAGCGTCTGCCCCCTCCCCTCTGCCCCGCCCCCAGCTCTAGCGCTGAGTCTGGGCGCGGTCCTGTTCTCCACTCCTGTGCTCAGGACCTGGAGTGCCCACGGGACCTGAAGACTGCTAGTTGCTGAGGGTGTGCTTCTTCCTTCTTTTGTAACTTTTAACTTTTTATTTTTTATACTGTGTGTCTTTAAAATGTCTACTGAATGTATCTGAATTGTCGAATGTATCCTGCTGATAGGGCGTCCCTGGTGGGAAGAACCCACTTGCAGTGCAGGAGACCCAGGTTTGATCCCTGGGTCTGGAAGACCCCCTGGAGAAGGGAATGGCAACCCACTCCTGTATTCTTGCCTGGAGAATGCTGAGGACAGGAGAGCCTGGTAGTTCACAGACCACGGGGTCGCAAAGAGTCAGACTGAAGTGACTTAGCACATAACATCCACTCGTCCTCCTGATATGTTGATTAAGCTTGGCTTTTTCTTTCATTCTTTATCATCTTTCTTCTCTAACTTTCAGAAAGTTTTTCCAATTTATCTTTGAGTTCTTCAATTGTACTTTAAAATTGCAAGAGTCCTATTTCACATTTTGGGTATCTACAGGAAGAAAGACACCGAGGTCAGACCCAAGACATTCGCTGGCCCCCGCGTCTCCACAGTCCTGAGAGGGAGCGTCTCTAGTCCCTCCTGCCAATGACGGTCCACCCAGACGAGGTCCGGGCGGCCACACTGGGATCCTTGCATCGAGGCGGTCACTGCAGTCAGACCACGCCTGAACGAGAGAGAGAACTGCAGAACGGCCAGGAGGCTGGTGACACGGCAGATGTCCTTCCACGAGCCGCCAGCTTAGAAAGGAGTGCTCACGTTTACTGCGGCTCAGATGGAGCCTGGGGAGGATTGAGCGACTTGATCCCGCAGCAACGAGGTGTGGCAACCGTGTGAGCATCTGACGCCTGTCGAGTGCTGGGGACACAGCAGGGACAAGGCCAGCCAGCACGGCTGCTCGGGCAGGGCCAGTCGTCAGCGCTGGGCGGGCTGGGGGCCCGGGGGAGGAGGTTCGGGAGGGCCCGCAGGGAGGGCTGGCCGGGGGGGTCCCCGAGGACGCTGACGCCCCACCGGGGACTCCTCCTCCTGCCTCTCAAGCCTGGTGGGCATCTAGGACAAGGAGCCACGCAGCACCTGATGGAGCTGAAAATCTGCAAAGAACTGAGTCAGCCCGCAGCCCCGTCCTTCCTGCCGTCTCTTCCGCCACTAGACCTCTGCGGACACACAGCCCTCCGACCTGCGGCCTCACGTCAGCTCCCGTCCCTCCCCTGGCCACCCGCAGACACTCAGCCCCACTCTCAGCTGCAATGTCCCTTTTTAGCCCCCTGGCCTCTTGGCCTCTGGGCCTGCCTGGCCCCTCTCTCCCTTTCTCTCTTGCCTGACCCGCCCCGCTCGCCCCCTGCGTGCCTCCCTCTCCCGGTCACGTCTGTGCAGCCTGACGCCTCAGGGTGGCCCCGACCTGAGCCCAATGCAAGCAAACCCGAGCCTCCTCCCCGGCGCCCCTCGGCTCCTACCTAAGCCCAGCATGAGGAAACCTCCTCCTGCCCGGTCACCCCTCGTCTTCCCTGTCTGTCTTCTCTGTCTTTCTTTTACCCTTTCTTACAGCACCCACTCCAGGGCCTGCAGCTGGGGGCGCTCCTGCTCCCTACGGGCACCCGGAGGGCGACTGCTCAGCGCCCAGGGTTCTGGAGAAACAGAGGGGCTCCCGGAGCTGCTGATGGCAAGGCGGCTTCCAGGGGAGGCAGGCAAACATGCTGCGGGCAGAGTTTAAAGGCAAGAGAAGAAAAACCGTCCTTAGACTCAAGAGAGAGAAGCTGGCCTGCTGGATAATAACAATGTAGAATACACATACACACCCGCATTCATTTATTTGCTCGTGTGTGTGATATAAACCCTTGACGCCACACAGGATCAGACATCGTGTGCCTCCCCCGGGTCTGACTCCCCAGCTCGTCAGTCTCCGCTCTGGCGCGCTGACACTGAGCAGCCAGGTGACTCCCATCAGGGCAGCCCCGGACTGTCTCGGTGTGGATGTCAGGACACGGATGGCAATTCCATGGCAGCTACCTGCTTCAGCTGCCGTCGGGCTGGGGGCCCGGGGGAGGAGGTTCGGGAGGGCCCGCAGGGAGGGCTGGCCGGGGGGGTCCCCGAGGACGCTGACGCCCCACCGGGGACTCCTCCTCCTGCCTCTCAAGCCTGGTGGGCATCTAGGACAAGGAGCCACGCAGCACCTGATGGAGCTGAAAATCTGCAAAGAACTGAGTCAGCCCGCAGCCCCGTCCTTCCTGCCGTCTCTTCCGCCACTAGACCTCTGCGGACACACAGCCCTCCGACCTGCGGCCTCACGTCAGCTCCCGTCCCTCCCCTGGCCACCCGCAGACACTCAGCCCCACTCTCAGCTGCAATGTCCCTTTTTAGCCCCCTGGCCTCTTGGCCTCTGGGCCTGCCTGGCCCCTCTCTCCCTTTCTCTCTTGCCTGACCCGCCCCGCTCGCCCCCTGCGTGCCTCCCTCTCCCGGTCACGTCTGTGCAGCCTGACGCCTCAGGGTGGCCCCGACCTGAGCCCAATGCAAGCAAACCCGAGCCTCCTCCCCGGCGCCCCTCGGCTCCTACCTAAGCCCAGCATGAGGAAACCTCCTCCTGCCCGGTCACCCCTCGTCTTCCCTGTCTGTCTTCTCTGTCTTTCTTTTACCCTTTCTTACAGCACCCACTCCAGGGCCTGCAGCTGGGGGCGCTCCTGCTCCCTACGGGCACCCGGAGGGCGACTGCTCAGCGCCCAGGGTTCTGGAGAAACAGAGGGGCTCCCGGAGCTGCTGATGGCAAGGCGGCTTCCAGGGGAGGCAGGCAAACACGCTGCGGGCAGAGTTTAAAGGCAAGAGAAGAAAAACCGTCCTTAGACTCAAGAGAGAGAAGCTGGCCTGCTGGATAATAACAATGTAGAATACACATACACACCCGCATTCATTTATTTGCTCGTGTGTGTGATATAAACCCTTGACGCCACACAGGATCAGACATCGTGTGCCTCCCCCGGGTCTGACTCCCCAGCTCGTCAGTCTCCGCTCTGGCGCGCTGACACTGAGCAGCCAGGTGACTCCCATCAGGGCAGCCCCGGACTGTCTCGGTGTGGATGTCAGGACACGGATGGCAATTCCATGGCAGCTACCTGCTTCAGCTGCCGTCTGAAGGAGGCGGTGACCGTCGAGCCGCCGGCGCGGAGCAGGCGGGCTCACCGGGGCTTGGAGCCACGCCCGCGGGGGGAGGCAGACCAGCGGCTGCTGCTCAGTTCCCAGGCCCCACGGCTCGGGGCTGAGTCACCGTGGGGGGCGCCCCCGTTTCACACCATCCTAGGGAGGCTCCCTGAGCACACGTGACACGGACAGCCCCCCTCCCCGCTCGCTTCAGCACACAGGGCAGTGGAAAATGGAGACAGCCTGACTCCCAGCGACGTGGAAGGCGGTGGAGCTCTTCATCCGCCCTCCTTCCAGAGCGCGTGGAGAGAGCGAGCCGGTGTTTGTCACACAGCCTCAGGTTCTGCCTCGATCGGCTGGCAGCCAGGTCTCGGGTCTGTGGAGCCCACTGCCCTGAGTCCCAGGCTCCCTCCATGATGTGGGTCTAGCTCCTGCCCACCAGGTGGCGGGAATTAAATGAGGCGACAGCCAAGATGCCCAGCACAGAACCAGCGACCGGTCTCCACAAGCCTTTCTCCCTACTTGAAACAACGGTGAGGACGTGTTCAACAAGGACACAGAAAACAGCCACAGCAACGTCTGAAGGTTTATGCTGCAATTTCGAAATAAACTGTTGCTGTTCAGTCGCTATGCTGACAGCCCCTCCCACCCCCGGGCCAGGTCTGACACGTGCAGATGCTCAGCCCCTCGTGGGACCCCGTCTCAGCTCGCCTCGTGTCTCAGGTGGTGTGCGTACCTGAGATCCCGCTGTGACGGAGCTCTGTCTCCGTGCTGCGGAGCGTCAGCCACCAAGCTATGCTTCAGAACCTTCTGGCAGTCAGCAGGTGTGGGCTGAGCTCCCGGGGCCGAGGCTGCCAGAGAGACAGCACCGGGGTGTTCCAGCCTCACGCGTGCTCCGCACGGGTCTCTGCTTGTACGAGGAGCAGCCTCACGACACTGGCCTAAGGGGGCCCGACTGCCGTGAAAGCCCCACAGCACAGCTCCTGAGCAGGCGCGGGGCCCTTCGGAGCCGGGGAAGCCCGTGCAGGGCACGCGCTGGGTGCTCCTCCCTCCACTCAGGAGCGAGTGCCGGGCCCACCCCGAGGGCTGTGACACCACCTCCCGCTGCTGGAGCCGCAGTGGAAGCCCTGGGCCCGTCAAGAGCCTCTTTACTTGACGGCGTAGTTTTCTTTTTTTGATCATTCAATAGCATTTATTGAGTCACTCGTAAATGCTGGGCTCTGTGCTATCCTGTGGGTAGACAAGTTGTTTTCTTTGTCACACCCAGAGCTCTGCTGATCCTAGATCAGTTTTATAAGCAGCACAAAATCCCACCAGGAAGGAGCTGGTTGCACTGGGAGCTGCCTCAGGCTTTCCTTTCCCTCCCGAGCATCTACCGGAGTATCTCTGGGGTCAGAGCAAGACGCCATCTGTTGATGAACAAGGTCAATCTTCATCCTTACTTACCCGCCCCAAATACCATTTTTCGGCCCTCAGGCTGATGCAGCCACATTGGTCAAAAGTGACAGAAGGTGGATCATCACTCGCGTGTGACCGATTCACGACAGGGACGTTTCATCTCACCGTGCAGCTGTGGCTGAGGACTGGCAGCAGGCTGAGCGCCCGGAGCAGCCGGTGCGGCCCTGCCCGGGGCCCCGACCGCCACGCCCTGCCGTCGGGAAGAGCAAGCAGCCTCCACGGCCCTGCGCTGTGAAGCCACCGCCGTCAGCATCAGCGCTGTCGGGGGTGCTGTGCTGCTCCAGCGCAGGGTCAGGGCTGAGCTGTGCCTCAGAAAGTCGTGGTGGAAGCCCCGACGCCCGGGCCTCGGAACAGGCCCCTGACCTTGACTGCAGCCAGAGCCGCTACAGGTCAGATGGGGATGAGGACACACGGGGTGCGTGGGCCCACTCAGGGTCACTGGCGTTCTCGGCAAAGGGGAACTCGGACACACCAAGGGACCACCGTCAGGACTCTGGCAAGGCGTCTGTGAGCCAAGGACGCGGAAGGCCACCGGCAACCCCAGAAGCTGGTGGAGCAGCCTGGGGCACCCCACGTCTCCCAGGGCCTCAGAGGGAGCCAGCCCCGCACACGCTTGGTCTCAGGTGTGAGTCGGTCCCCCAGACGGACAGACTGGGCTCCGGCGGTTCACGCCCAGGGCCGGGCGGCGGCCGCGCACACCTCTTGCTCTGCCCTCAGAGGCCCGCCCGGCCGGCCGCTCGGGTAGCCTGCCTGCAGCCTGCGGACCCAGCAAGGCGGCGCCGCGACACCTGGCCCTCCTCCCTCCCTGCCCGGCTCCTGCTTCAACGCCACCTGGCGGCTGGACACTTGGATGGAGGTCGAGGGCAAAGGCCATGGTCACACCCAACCATGAAGCCCGTGACCCTGGTTCTGCCTTCCAGGTTGAGAGTCATTTTAGGCAAATTTCAGATTGCCCTTTAACCCTCAGACCAGGCCCCTGAAACTGTCCGGTCATCTCTGTGGACAGTAGGGTGTGACATGGAAATAGCACATCTTGGAATAGCGTTTGTTATCTTTCATTTCCACAGTTCCTGAGCTGGTCTGAGCCTTCCCCATGACCCGGAGGAGGATTAAATTCTATAGTCAGGACCCAAATTAAGATAAATCAGGCAACACCAGGAGTGTGGCCTATTCAGTGTATCCCTGAGGGTCAGAGGAAGGCCAGAGGCCGCAGGGGAGCAGGCTCACGGCCCGGAGGGAGAAGGGGCGCAGATGCAGGTCCCCGGAGGTGGTCGGGGGGACGGGCCGCGGGGACCTGGCGGGGCACACATGCAGGGGGAGGGCCTGCGGCCTTCTGTGGCCCTGGCCAAGCTCTGGATGGCTGCCTAGCCCAGCACTGCGGGGCTCCCGGGAGAGGCTGGACCACACCTGCTTTCCAGAATGGCCTCAGATTCTTGGCTGTGTCCAGGTTGCCAATAAAAGAAATGGCAGTTCCCCGGGGGCTACTGGGGTCCTGCCTATGGGTTTCCAGCCGCCAAGGTCTGTTTGGGCTCCAGGGCCCGGGGGCGTCTGCAGAACTGCAGACAGGGCTCCTGGTTCCACCTCTTAGGCCACTTGTGCAAAGGCCTCTCCGGGGGTGGGGGTGGTGCCCAGCTCAGAGGACCTGGCGGAGGGGAGACCTGCACCCCGTCTCCACATAGTGAGAAGCCGGCAGAGCCGCTGGTCCCTGAAGACACAAGGTGCTCTCTTTGTCTTCCCAGACAGCACGGCAGCGCAGTGACCAACGGGCTGGGGCGGAGCCCGAGGAAGTTCCTAGCGAGCGCTCCTCCTTGGGGAGGCCCCAGGGCCCTCGGTCTCGGACAGACGAGGGTCCTGTCTCCCATAAACCTGCTCTTTCAACCACAGATGTGAAAGTCAATATGCGATGTGTTTCCTGAGGTGAGACCATACTTTGAAGAGAAATGTGAAGCCCTGAGAAGGTTAAACATGACTGGCTGCCTTAGGAATCTTCAGAACTACCTAATTTTAGAGTCTCTCAATTAAAACAAAAATTCAGGGCAAACATTTTCTTGCCAGCTTGCTTTCCTCATATCTGGAAAACTTGGACTCTCTTCTGAGAAGATATTTTCCATTGATTTAAAAATACTTGTCTCAAAACAAATGCCAATTTCAAATAATTCTGAAATGTCTGATCTCGACGGCAGTCTCGTCATTACCATATTGTGTCTCCCGTCTGCTCTCATGGAGATGGCTTTCTCAAGCCCAGGAACTCCAGGAGTCTTTCTCAGGCAGCCCTGGACACACGGGTCCTCTTCTCGGTGTGGGAAGCCCTTCCTTCTGCCTCATTCTCAAGCCGCTCTCTCTACTCCCAAATCAAGACACTCCTAAGCCTCTGCTCCTGAGCCTCTAGTCTCCTTCTTGAAAGTTTCTTTCACTGCATGGATTGAGCGTTCACCTCTCATTAAACAACTCAAAGTTTTGCCTCCAGCCTGTTTTTCCATCAGTTTCTCCCTAATTCCAAGTGCCTGTCCCGTCCCCTGACCCGGTCATTAGGGGCTCCTCAGACTTAGTTTCTTTCTCCGCCAGCTCCAGGCTCTGTCTAGGTTCTGCCGACCTTCTCAGTCACCTTTTCTTAAGCAGAAAACCACTGTTCACTCTCCCAACAGCCCTTGGAATGTGCCGTTGGCCACGAGGTTTTGAGTCTCTGTGTCTCAGCTCTGAGATGACTGCTAAGCTCCCGCCTGCCCCTCCCCTCGGCCCCGTTCCCAAGACATCCTCTCCCCAAGTCTCAGCACTGGGCTCCTCCAAGTCTAAACCATTCCGTGTGCTTTGCTGTTTTCATGAAGGGAAGTGCTTGTTTTTTAAATCTTATGCAGGAACCCACCACAGGATGGTTGGGAGGTCCACACTCAGGATGGGGTGCGGCGGGTGGGGTTCCACTGGCTTAGAAGTGGCTCTCGAAGTGGAGGCTCAGCAGCGCACAACTGAGAAGTCCCTACTGCTCAGGGTCCTGGGTGGCTCCCCCACACCAGCAGTTACGTGGAACTCTCCCCAGCGGGAGGGCTGAGTTCCAGCCGCCGGCAGCACTGCCCGCGGAGCCGAGAGGTCCCGGAGTGGGAGCTGCGCCGCACGTATTGAGTAAGACGGCGCCCACCGAGAAGTGCCCATTCGGATCTGCTGAACTGAAGCCAGCTTAAAACTCCTCACAGGTAAGCCCGCCGGCAGCACTGGGCCTGAGCCAATCTTCTGAGAAGATATTTTCCATGATTTAAAATACTTGTCTCAAAACAAATGCCAATTTCAAATAATTCTGAAATGTCTGATCTCGACGGCAGTCTCGTCATTACCATATTGTGTCTCCCGTCTGCTCTCATGGAGATGGCTTTCTCAAGCCCAGGAACTCCAGGAGTCTTTCTCAGGCAGCCCTGGACACACGGGTCCTCTTCTCGGTGTGGGAAGCCCTTCCTTCTGCCTCATTCTCAAGCCGCTCTCTCTACTCCCAAATCAAGACACTCCTAAGCCTCTGCTCCTGAGCCTCTAGTCTCCTTCTTGAAAGTTTCTTTCACTGCATGGATTGAGCGTTCACCTCTCATTAAACAACTCAAAGTTTTGCCTCCAGCCTGTTTTTCCATCAGTTTCTCCCTAATTCCAAGTGCCTGTCCCGGCCCCTGACCCGGTCATTAGGGGCTCCTCAGACTTAGTTTCTTTCTCCGCCAGCTCCAGGCTCTGTCTAGGTTCTGCCGACCTTCTCAGTCACCTTTTCTTAAGCAGAAAACCACTGTTCACTCTCCCAACAGCCCTTGGAATGTGCCGTTGGCCACGAGGTTTTGAGTCTCTGTGTCTCAGCTCTGAGATGACTGCTAAGCTCCCGCCTGCCCCTCCCCTCGGCCCCGTTCCCAAGACATCCTCTCCCCAAGTCTCAGCACTGGGCTCCTCCAAGTCTAAACCATTCCGTGTGCTTTGCTGTTTTCATGAAGGGAAGTGCTTGTTTTTTAAATCTTATGCAGGAACCCACCACAGGATGGTTGGGAGGTCCACACTCAGGATGGGGTGCGGCGGGTGGGGTTCCACTGGCTTAGAAGTGGCTCTCGAAGTGGAGGCTCAGCAGCGCACAACTGAGAAGTCCCTACTGCTCAGGGTCCTGGGTGGCTCCCCCACACCAGCAGTTACGTGGAACTCTCCCCAGCGGGAGGGCTGAGTTCCAGCCGCCGGCAGCACTGCCCGCGGAGCCGAGAGGTCCCGGAGTGGGAGCTGCGCCGCACGTACCGAGCATGATGCTTCCCACCGAGAAGTGCCCATTCGGATCTGCTGAACTGAAACCAGCTTAAAACTCCTCACAGGTAAGCGCCACCCAGGCTGGTTCTATGTAAAAGAAGGCATAGCAACTTGGAAGCTCACTGATGTGGTTTTTCTCATCAACAGGAACAGACTAGGGGAATTTTGAGATCTTCTGAGAACAGCTATGGGATTGTTTTCAACAGACAGGAATACGCGGCAGTTGTCCTGGGCTGGCAGCACTGGGGGCTCCCTGGTGGAGGAGCCCATGAGGATGTGACAGGCACTGGACTCCCTTAGGTGGCCGTGGTGTATTAGCATACATTTACATAAATTTACATATACCATTCATGTCACCCCCAGCTCCCAAACCTGCATACTGGATAGACGTTTTTCTAAAGGTAGTGTAACCTGCGGCAATTACATTCAAACTCAATATTCAGAACAAGATACACGAAGCAAAACAAAAATCTAAACCAATCAGTTACATGCCTGATTAGGATAAAGACAGGCGGAGCTTCAGGGAGAAACGGGAGGCGCACAGGGTGAGCTAAGCCCTGGGCTAATGTCTGACTTCCAGGTTCGCTGACAGAACAAAGCCGTGCTGGGGGCTCCCTCCCTGCCCTGTCCAGTGCCCGTCGCACACATCCTCGGTCAATCTGACCCAGCATTTCTCCAGGCTCCCTGATGGCGGCCATTAGATCTCCTCTGCTTCCTCTATTGTTCCCCTGATCAGGACTGAGGAGGGCTGGGTGGGTTTCTGGGGCCTTGCTAACCTCAGACTCCCTGCCCTGCCTGCACTGCAGCAGGGGTGGCAGGAGAGGTGGACGGAAAGCCTCAGGAGCGGGCGGGCGAGAGCAGGTGAGCAGGAGCTGTCCGCCGCCCACTAGAAGCCCCGTCTCTGGGCGCGAGGGGCCATGCCCAGAGCCACGCCTACGTGCAAACCTGGCCGAGCATCCCAGGAAGTCGGGGCCAAGGCTTGGCTGGAAAGGACAGAGGGTACAACTGGATGAAGATGCTGATAAGCGGATGCACTAAGTCGTTTCTGTGAACTAGTCAGGTTATTGAATGGTACTGTTAACATCATATAACAGAAACTAGCTGTCAACTATGAGTTGACTATGTTAGTATATTAGGAACGCAAATGAAGAACGTGATGTACAGGATAATCACCAGCAACACTGTTTAGAGGCTGGCTTACTGTGGCAAAGCCAGCCCAGGTTCCAAACTTGCCAGCCCCGAGCTCCCATTAACTGTGGGGATGGCCCGGGGTGACACGGCGCAGGGTGGCCAGGACAAGAGTGGAGTCCACGCCCGAAGGTTCCCGGAGGGGCCCCACGCACAGCCCCAGGGACGGCGGTCTGGATCTGCCTGGAGTCCGGGGCTCCTCCAAGAGGAGAGGATTAAATGGGTTTTTATGAGCAACTCCCTTGGAGCCTCAATTTCCTTTTCTGTAAAATGGGAGCTTTTTAAAGTTGTGTCAACTCTTAACAGTCTAAAATTTCTGAAAAATCCTCTAGGTATTTGACAGCTCAGAGTGAAGGGCCCTGTTCTAAACGTACCAAAAAGAGAAGGGTGATTCGTAAAGATCAGAGTCACTCAAGGCCTTGTTTCCACCTTAAAGTGACAGTTAAGCACACGAAGGCCCGGCGGACACACCCGTGGCCACGCCCTCCTCCCAGCCGTGCACGCAGGTACACACGAAAGTGCGTGACAGCTTCGCCTACCCGGTTCACCGTGCCTGAATGGTGTGAGTCAGAATTACCTTCATGAGCATGAGACACTCTAGCATGTATTTAACTAGAAATGAATCTAACAGATTATCTTCAAAACTGTCAGCTGAAGAGACTGCATATAATTTAGAACTTATCCACATCTTGACAATTGTTGATGTGTCAATGTATGTTGACCAAACACATATTTCACGTTACAGAAAAGTAAATACACACCATCTCATCTCATCTCGACTTACTAATTGCTCATTTAACATTTATCCATGCTTATTTGCATATTTCATGATTTGTCTCAGTTTCTTCTCTCCTAAGGCAGGGTACACGGCACAGATTGTCTTCTGAGGGAGGGCTGGCTATGGTAACAGTGAATTAGCACGTTTTAGAGGATCCGGGTTCATATTTTGTTTCTAAGCTCTGAGCCTCACCCGTCATGTGTCCGCGCACCCAGCCCTGAATCTTTTACTCTGTAAATACAAACTGGACGCCTTCCATGTGCCAGTTGCTGTTCCTGATGCTAAAGATTCATGACAAAGATTAAGAGGAAGCATTTGGCTGAACAATAATTTAAACAAGTAAAAGTCAACTTAAGGTATTTTCTTCTTAGATTTATTAGAAAAGCATTTGTAAGCTGAAAGCATATCCTTGGAGATTATGTAGGAGTTACAAATGTTGGTTTCTTCTAAAGTATACTGAGGTGAAAGTTCGCGAATTTGCCATCATGTGCCTGAGAGGACGGTGTGAGTTCACAGGAGCCTGTGAAGCAGTCTGAACCAGTATGATTCATATGCCATTATACTTACATATTCAGTCTGCCTGAAGCTCCACCTCTGTCTTGATTTCTAACCAGAGTGACTATACAATTCGGTGCTTACAGGTATCGCGCCCGAATGTTTTCACTTTTCAAAATTAAATCAGATTTATGAAATCTATATTAAACTCTAATAAAAGCTTTCTTTCCAGTGTCTCACATGGTGAAGATGTAGTTATTTCTCAACAGCTATATCTATTTTTGTATTGAGCATTTCTGGGCTTCCCTGATGGCTCAGAGGGTAAAGAATCTGCCTGCAGTGCAGGAGACATAGGAGACTTGGGTTCAGTCCCTGGGTGGGGAAGATCCCCCGGAGCAGGAAACGGGACCCACGCCAGTGAGCCTGTGTGGAAATCCATGGACAGAGACACCTGATGGGCTCTACGGGGTCGCACAGAGTTGGACACGACTGAGCACGTGGCAGGCTGAGTATTTCTATGACTGACTTTTTGAAACTACAGACCTTCCATCACCAGTTCCAACAAACAGTGTGGCTACTCATTTTCAGCACACAAACCTCTCTCTTTCCAAGTTAACGCTTATGCTTCCACGGCTTTCAGAGATACGAGCTCCAGGGCACCCCAGGCCCCTGGGATCACCCTCACAACGTCACAGCAGCTGTGACGACGAAGAGATTGAGGAGCATTTGGCTTTTGAAGCTCTGAGCCTCACCCGTCATGTGTCCGCGACCCAGCCCTGAATCTTTTACTCTGTAAATACAAACTGGACGCCTTCCATGTGCCAGTTGCTGTTCCTGATGCTAAAGATTCATGACAAAGATTAAGAGGAAGCATTTGGCTGAACAATAATTTAAACAAGTAAAAGTCAACTTAAGGTATTTTCTTCTTAGATTTATTAGAAAAGCATTTGTAAGCTGAAAGCATATCCTTGGAGATTATGTAGGAGTTACAAATGTTGGTTTCTTCTAAAGTATACTGAGGTGAAAGTTCGCGAATTTGCCATCATGTGCCTGAGAGGACGGTGTGAGTTCACAGGAGCCTGTGAAGCAGTCTGAACCAGTATGATTCATATGCCATTATACTTACATATTCAGTCTGCCTGAAGCTCCACCTCTGTCTTGATTTCTAACCAGAGTGACTATACAATTCGGTGCTTACAGGTATCGCGCCCGAATGTTTTCACTTTTCAAAATTAAATCAGATTTATGAAATCTATATTAAACTCTAATAAAAGCTTTCTTTCCAGTGTCTCACATGGTGAAGATGTAGTTATTTCTCAACAGCTATATCTATTTTTGTATTGAGCATTTCTGGGCTTCCCTGATGGCTCAGAGGGTAAAGAATCTGCCTGCAGTGCAGGAGACATAGGAGACTTGGGTTCAGTCCCTGGGTGGGGAAGATCCCCCGGAGCAGGAAACGGGACCCACGCCAGTGAGCCTGTGTGGAAATCCATGGACAGAGACACCTGATGGGCTCTACGGGGTCGCACAGAGTTGGACACGACTGAGCACGTGGCAGGCTGAGTATTTCTATGACTGACTTTTTGAAACTACAGACCTTCCATCACCAGTTCCAACAAACAGTGTGGCTACTCATTTTCAGCACACAAACCTCTCTCTTTCCAAGTTAACGCTTATGCTTCCACGGCTTTCAGAGATACGAGCTCCAGGGCACCCCAGGCCCCTGGGATCACCCTCACAACGTCACAGCAGCTGTGACGACGAAGACATGCAGCAGCTGAGGGCAGCGGGGAGGCTCTGGGTGTGGGGGACACTCAAGACTCCGTCAAGTCAGAGCCAATTAATCCACTTTCTTTAAAACTGCTAAGCAAGGCAAGGGCTCAGATTCAGTGGCTATTCCCGGGGGCAGCAGGTGGCACCGAGGAAGAGCCGAGCACGGCCTCCCGCCACCGGGTCCCGGGGCAGTGAGACAGGACTCCGCCCGGACCGGGGCTTCCAGACCAGCCTGCACACCGGGCTGCTGACCGAGAAGCACCCTGACTTCAGGAGGAAGAGAGCCTCCTTTTTCAATATTTGGAGATGACAACAGGAATCAGCATTTAAAATTTTCCGGGGCGGATGCTGCAGCCTCACCGTCCCCCCCGCTGCTCTGGGATTTTTCGCCCCTGCCGGGCGCACCTACCGTGCTGGCCCCGCCGCCCAGTGGCCAGCGCCGAGTGGGGCCCGCCCAGGATCCGCCACGTGGGACAGGACCTTCCGGTGGTGTGTCCTGTCCACCCTGAGAGTCCAGGCTGCCTGGCAAGTGGTCAGTGAACTCTTGTTGAGAGGACAGTGTTTCACTCAGAACGCCGTTCCTGCCCCAAGTGAGTGACCACCGGGGAGCTCTCTGTTCTCTCCCAAATCCTCTGGCGTCTGGTCCTCACGGTGAGGCCGTGAGGTCTGACGAAAACCTGTGACCTTTATGTGCTCCACGCTTCAGCCAATTAGTGGGACTCTCCACTTCCTACACTTACAAGATGGGAAGTTCAGCAAATGAAGGACGATGCAAAGTTGATTCTACCGACGGAGGCGAACGGGGCTCATGAAGGATGTGCATGGCTGCTGCCGAGGAACAGACGGGACTTGGGACCGAAGGTGCCTGTGTGAGTGTGCAAGCGTGAGTCTGGAAGTGTGGCGTGAGCGTGTGGGTGCGTGCAAGACAGCGGCGGGCGAACCTCGTGGGCGCCCGTCTGCAGCTCGAGCGGATCGCCCGGCGGCCTCCGCCGGGTTTCTGGGTCGATCTGGCCTCCCGGCTGTGGCTGCGCCAGGTCAGCGGCGGGCGCCTCCGGCCGCCTGCACCTGGGATCTCCGTCAAGACTGACGAAGACATGCAGCAGCTGAGGGCAGCGGGGAGGCTCTGGGTGTGGGGGACACTCAAGACTCCGTCAAGTCAGAGCCAATTAATCCACTTTCTTTAAAACTGCTAAGCAAGGCAAGGGCTCAGATTCAGTGGCTATTCCCGGGGGCAGCAGGTGGCACCGAGGAAGAGCCGAGCACGGCCTCCCGCCACCGGGTCCCGGGGCAGTGAGACAGGACTCCGCCCGGACCGGGGCTTCCAGACCAGCCTGCACACCGGGCTGCTGACCGAGAAGCACCCTGACTTCAGGAGGAAGAGAGCCTCCTTTTTCAATATTTGGAGATGACAACAGGAATCAGCATTTAAAATTTTCCGGGGCGGATGCTGCAGCCTCACCGTCCCCCCCGCTGCTCTGGGATTTTTCGCCCCTGCCGGGCGCACCTACCGTGCTGGCCCCGCCGCCCAGTGGCCAGCGCCGAGTGGGGCCCGCCCAGGATCCGCCACGTGGGACAGGACCTTCCGGTGGTGTGTCCTGTCCACCCTGAGAGTCCAGGCTGCCTGGCAAGTGGTCAGTGAACTCTTGTTGAGAGGACAGTGTTTCACTCAGAACGCCGTTCCTGCCCCAAGTGAGTGACCACCGGGGAGCTCTCTGTTCTCTCCCAAATCCTCTGGCGTCTGGTCCTCACGGTGAGGCCGTGAGGTCTGACGAAAACCTGTGACCTTTATGTGCTCCACGCTTCAGCCAATTAGTGGGACTCTCCACTTCCTACACTTACAAGATGGGAAGTTCAGCAAATGAAGGACGATGCAAAGTTGATTCTACCGACGGAGGCGAACGGGGCTCATGAAGGATGTGCATGGCTGCTGCCGAGGAACAGACGGGACTTGGGACCGAAGGTGCCTGTGTGAGTGTGCAAGCGTGAGTCTGGAAGTGTGAGCGTGAGCGTGTGGGTGCGTGCAAGACAGCGGCGGGCGAACCTCGTGGGCGCCCCGTCTGCAGCTCGAGCGGATCGCCCCCGGCGGCCTCCGCCGGGTTTCTGGGTCGATCTGGCCTCCCCCGGCTGTGCGCTCGGGCGCCAGGTCCAGCGGCAGCGCGGCCGCCTGCCCCGGCTCCTCGCCTGCACCCGCTGGACGCGCTGGGGACAGAGCGAAAGTCCGCGTGTGTCCGACACGTGCACCTGCACACGCCTGGTCCATCCAGCGAGCCACTGTGAACAATCGTCCCCCGGGGGCGGGGGGACCGCAGGGGGAGGGGCCGCAGAGAGGAGGGCGTGCCTGGGACACTGTCCTGCCCAGAACTGAGCCGTGCGTTTGCAATGTGCAGCTGTGCGCATCCAGGTTGGAAAATGGATTGCAAATGAATTTTTTATCCACATTTTCAAGTTCTGGAAGGGACTTGAAACATGTCCTTATAATCAAGTCACCCTCTTCTCTGGGAGTTTTAAAAGTGTGGTAGTTACTTGAGAAAAACATTGATATTTTATTTTTGGTCAGTTTTTAAACAGTAAGTCATTTGTGAGGGGCTGCTCACGCGGTGGGGTAGCTACTTGTAACTCTGAGGTAAAATTATTTCCTATTTGATATAGGTACCTTCTATTTCACCTACCATTCTATCAGTCTCAGGTCAAAGTCACTCAAGGATCAGCTGATTTTTTTATTGGATTTGTTCAGTCACTAATGCTGACAACACCTCCACAGTAACAACTGGGCTTAGAAAGGGGGGGAAATGGAACAGTCAAATGAGATAAAAAGAGAACCAGGGTAAGTCATCGTGAAGAACACAGTGTTGATGGTATCGCCCTCTCTGGAAGGATCTACTTGCTTGTAAAAATGCACTTATCTAAAAATCCAAAGCATCTGAGGTTTATTCGGAATAAATTTCACAAAGTAAGTGAATGTAAAAACACACCACTGTTGCATTACTAGCTTTCTTGCTAGTAACTTATTTTTTTTAATTAAAGCTTTGAGTGAAGGTAGGAATAAGACACATGCCTGCATTTCCCGTTGGTGGGCTGGCGGCTGTTGGTGAAGACGAGGCCTGTGCCACCTTTGCTCAGGGCCCCTGTCGCCCAGCCCAGCGTCTCCCGTGGGGCAGGTGCCCCTCGGGGTCTCCCCCCTGGGATGGGGGAATCGCTGCTCTGCTCCGTGTGCCCTACGAGAGTCGGAGCTAACGCTGGCTCACGCCAGTTACCTCTGTATCCATTCACAAAGACACCCTTCGCCTCTCGTCCTGTGTCCCCCACCATGCTTGTCTCTTCACCTCTGGGGCCGGGACTGGGGCGTGACGGCCCTGCGGCACCCTGGCGGGCTGTCTGGGAGAAGCTGCCTGTGCCCCGCAGCTGGCGCAGACGGTGTGGGTGAGCTGCCAGAGGATGGTCCAGCCAGCCTTCTCTGAACGGTCTTCCCGCTGGAGCATTCGCACGTGGTCGCGCAGAATGACAGCCTCGACTGAAGGAGGCCCTGCCTTCCACTGAGACTGCAGGTGCCCAGGCCGACTCGACGCTCTCGTGGGGAGGTGTCTGAGGCAGCCGCTCTCCACCCCCTGAGCTCTGCTACCAGACTGTGCTCGCGTGAACCTGAGGCACACACTTTGTTTTCAACGTGATCTTACCGCCTCTAGACTCTGAAGGACACTTGAAGGGCAAACGATGGAAATAACCTGTGTGACTCACAGGACACTTTTCTGAACAGTTAACTGATTGGGTGCCAGAGGCGTGCTGCTCCTCCTGCCCCACAGACCGCCCGCCTGTCTCCCATTTAAACTTCCTCCCCTGAAAGTTGACTTCTCCACACGTGCTGTGCTGCACCCTCAGCTGAGAGAGCCGGGAAGGAAGGACACGGTCCCTGGCTGTCTAGTCTCCCCTCAAAGTGTGATGTGACCTCAGGTGGGTCTTCAGTACCTGCTGGTGACTCCAGGTTCCCACCGTTCCTTTCTTCCCTCCGTTACACCTGCTCCTCCCCCCAGCCTGGCCTTCCTCCCCTCAACCCAGGGATGGCCTGGCTCCGCCTCCTCAGTAAGACGGAAGCTGTCCAGTGCAATGGCCCCAGCTCCCTGGCTTTTGTACCCTGTCTTTCCCTCCTTCCATCTTGGAGCTGTGCCTGGACTATGTCTGCTCCCTCCTGATCGCCCTCTGCCAGAGCTCAGCGCCTCCTGCGTGGAGGACGCCCCCACCCCAGAAAGCCTCCTTTCCGTCCCTGTCACTCTCTGCCTTGTACCTGTCTTCCTGGATGTCAAGCGTGGTGAGCAAGGGTGCTCTGCTCTGCTCGCCGGGGATCCCTGGCATCAGGAGCAATGCCTGTCACTTTGGGGGCACTCGGCCATAAATGTCAAATAAGTGAACAAATGTGAACCCACAAAAACTATCCAGTCATTCACACATTGGCTAAAATGAACATCAATTTACAAATAATCTCTAGAAAAGACGAAGCCAGAGTTAGATTGACTGGGAATTTGATTAGATGGGAAGACAGGATTTTTACGATTTTGACTAACAGAGACTGATTCCATCAGTTTCTTTCTTTTTCCCCTAGAAAATGAATGAACGGAAAAAAGCCCAGAAAGGTATTTTTCTTCTGCTATTAATTTAACTAACAAAAGCACTGGTTTCCTGGATGAAAAAAGTTGTTATTTTGTAATCTTTTTCCCATTGTTGTTGTTTAGTTGTGACCCCATGAACTGCAGCCTGCTAGGCTCCTCTGTCCATGGGGTTCTCCAGGCAGGAGGACTGGGGGGGTTTCCCATCCTCTTGAGGGGAGCCTCCCGGCCAGGGATGCCACGTCTCCTGCGCTGGCAGGTGGGTTCTCTCTACCGTCGTCTGTCTCGCACATGTGCTGCTTGTGTGCACTGTGGTATACATTTACACACATGTGGACAGATATAAAACAGGAAGACAATATTTACTGCTAAGATGTCTCCAAATCACACAAAGTTCAAGTAAGGAGAGGTTTCTTTGTAACTTACAGCCACCACACTTGTGACTCACCATCAGACTTTAAACCTCAGGTGGGTCTTCAGTACCTGCTGGTGACTCCAGGTTCCCACCGTTCCTTTCTTCCCTCCGTTACATCTGCTCCTCCCCCCAGCCTGGCCTTCCTCCCCTCAACCCAGGGATGGCCTGGCTCCGCCTCCTCAGTAAGACGGAAGCTGTCCAGTGCAATGGCCCCAGCTCCCTGGCTTTTGTACCCTGTCTTTCCCTCCTTCCATCTTGGAGCTGTGCCTGGACTATGTCTGCTCCCTCCTGATCGCCCTCTGCCAGAGCTCAGCGCCTCCTGCGTGGAGGACGCCCCACCCCAGAAAGCCTCCTTTCCGTCCCTGTCACTCTCTGCCTTGTACCTGTCTTCCTGGATGTCAAGCGTGGTGAGCAAGGGTGCTCTGCTCTGCTCGCCGGGGATCCCTGGCATCAGGAGCAATGCCTGTCACTTTGGGGGCACTCGGCCATAAATGTCAAATAAGTGAACAAATGTGAACCCACAAAAACTATCCAGTCATTCACACATTGGCTAAAATGAACATCAATTTACAAATAATCTCTAGAAAAGACGAAGCCAGAGTTAGATTGACTGGGAATTTGATTAGATGGGAAGACAGGATTTTTACGATTTTGACTAACAGAGACTGATTCCATCAGTTTCTTTCTTTTCCTCTAGAAAATGAATGAACGGAAAAAAAGCCCAGAAAGGTATTTTTCTTCTGCTATTAATTTAACTAACAAAAGCACTGGTTTCCTGGATGAAAAAAGTTGTTATTTTGTAATCTTTTTCCCATTGTTGTTGTTTAGTTGTGACCCCATGAACTGCAGCCTGCTAGGCTCCTCTGTCCATGGGGTTCTCCAGGCAGGAGGACTGGGGGGGTTTCCCATCCTCTTGAGGGGAGCCTCCCGGCCAGGGATGCCACGTCTCCTGCGCTGGCAGGTGGGTTCTCTCTACCGTCGTCTGTCTCGCACATGTGCTGCTTGTGTGCACTGTGGTATACATTTACACACATGTGGACAGATATAAAAACAGGAAGACAATATTTACTGCTAAGATGTCTCCAAATCACACAAAGTTCAAGTAAGGAGAGGTTTCTTTGTAACTTACAGCCACCACACTTGTGACTCACCATCAGAACTAGGTGCGCCTTGTTATCCTGGGTAACTGTCAGCAAGCCACACATGCAAGTGTTTAAACACAAATAAAGCGACCTATATAATGTCAACATCCAGCCCGCAAAGATCCTCCCACCTCCCAAACAGACTGCACAGCTGGGCGTGAACGTGATGGGCAACTGACATATGATCAAAATAAGAACAGAAACTATTCAACGGGCTTTGAAAAATGGCAGAATCTCCCACTCGGACGCAGGATGGAACTGAGCCTGTGTCTGTCCGTTCACATGTCCTCTTGGCTTGATATTATAAATGGACCCATGATCTAGTAGACTCGAGGGCAGGCACGGTGACTGAGCAACAGGGGCGGCTGGCCTTCCCCCTCCAAACCCCATCCTGGCGTCAGGGGCCGGCTGGCTCTTTAAACAGGACCGGGATCCACAGTCACTTTAAAAATAACTCGGTTCACGACAAGGGCTCAGCGTTCCTCTCCCTCCCCACCTCTATTTCGGGACGCCAGCCCTGTGATCAGGAGCAGAATGGCGTTCACAGCAGGTACAGCCGGCACATGGAAATGCGCTGGCCCGGTGGCACTAATTGGACAGCTGTACTCGCGAAGACGACTGCGCGAGTGGGTGGGCTTTAAACCTGTGAGCGCAGAACCCGCTCGGGGTCCACCTCCAGGTAAATGAGGAGGGCTGGCAGCGTTGGCTCCAGGCACGAGGTGAGAGCCCCAGCCAGCCCAGACAGCAGGGACGAAGCCTGGAGCAGGGAAACCGACAAAGAAGAAAAGAAAACGGCTTTTCCTTACCTTCTGCGTGTAAGATTTATGCAAGAGACTCCCATTAGCACTAATGAGACTTATGCATGTAAATCTCCCATGAAACGACGGGGGATTAGCTCCATCCGTCACTGTACAGACGGCTTCCAGGGAGGCTTCTCGCAGGCAGACCGCCTGGCTGCCCGGATCCTGCCTGCCTCCGCTTCGAGCGCTGAGGAGGCAGGCCCTGGAAAGGCCGGGGAGGAGGGCCCCCGAAGCCGCACGGGGGCAGCGGGGCTGATCGGCACGAGGGGGCAGGGTTCAGAGAACGCGGCAGCACTGCCCACCTGCTCACGACACACAGTGTGAACAAAGGGAGGGCGGTGACCCGGTGTCGATGGGGTCTCTGCCCCTCACAGCGTCACACTTTTCTTAGCAGAGTGGTGACGTGTGCCCGCCACCGACCTGTCTCCCACCCTGCACACCCTGGGATCGAGGCCACGCCTTTTCCAGGCAGGACCTGCACTTCCCGCCGCGGTGCCCTCGCTGCGGAGGGGCCTGTCTCCGCAGGCTCTCGGGCGCAGGGCTGCCTCTCCCCAGGGCGCCTCTCCTCTCCCCGTATCGCTCTGCCCACTGCTTTCCCAGGGGTCCTCTCTGCTGACCTCTCGGGACACTCAACCTGTGCTGTCAGCACCCCCGGGCCAGAGACGCTGTGGGTCCCACAGGCTCTTCACGGACACGGGGGTTATAGACATGGATCACGAATTCCAAGGGGGCAGGAGCCCCAGGTAGGCCCAGGCACACGACGTGGAGAAGAAATCCCTCCGCCCAGGCGCCACGCCCAGTGCCAGAGGCCTTGACTGCCCTTCCTCTGACTTCAGCAGTGAGGAGCGTCTCTGTAGAAACGACACGCTGTCGAAGTGTCCCCACCGCCACATTCACGTGGCTTTGCACCCTGGGAGTTTTCCTTTCGCAACACGTGCTGGGCTGCAGTTCACACAGGCTCCCGCCTTCAAAACATAATTCTTAGTTCCATCGCATGAATAGAAGGAAATTCATTTAAGCAGTCTTTACGGACAAATCATTGTTTCCAAAATCCTGCTCTTGCAAACAAATCTTCAAGGTGTAACAACAATAGCCACGCCTTCTAAAATGCTTACTATATGACAAATGTCATTTGACTCATCCAGTCCTGCCCACCACGCTCTCGGGTGCGTGCCCTGCCCTCCAGAGGAGCTGGAGCTCGCAGAGCCCGCCGCTCGTCCAAGGCCACGACTGGGCGTGGATCCCGTCGCGCCCTGGGCCCTGCTCCCCGCAGGTCTCACACGGCGCGCATGCGGCTCCCGAGCGCCGCCGGGCACCGCGTCCACAGATGAGGAGGCTGACGCAGGGGCAAGGCCCTTTCTAAGCTCCGCGGATGGGGCTGACAGTCACGCCGTCTGCCCGCGGCTGCTCGGCTCTCTAGGGGCGGTCCCTTGTTTGTTTGGTTTTATTAATGCAGCCTTAAAGCAGGGTATGCACTACAATCTCCATCTTCTGAAAGTGATTCGACTAGGGTAGATTTATTCATTTAACTTCTATATCATCTGTGTTTAAATTTAACCCCCTTTCAAGAGTGTCATGTGTTCTTTGCTGTGCTTCGACAAGTGTCTGTTAATTCCCACCTATGAATTTTACATTGGATTTAAATTTTGCATGAAAGCCACCCAGGAGATAAGGGCTAACATGATTTTTATTCTGGTCAAATGAGAACACATCCACGAGGCAAATGAAAATGATACAAGTGAGGATAGTTGTATTTAGTCCCCCAAAGAAAAAGTACATACACCCCCAGGGCCGCTCTAGAACCTGTGTCATGTGGCTACTTGCAGACCCTCTTCTACGGGTGACAGGGAAGCTAAGCATCACTAAACCTCCCTCCGTGGCACCGACTATGCAAGGCTTAGGCTGCTGAATCAAGTTACAAACCTCCATTGTCTGGAAGGAAATTCTAAGCCTCACTGTACTACTTCTTTATGATACCGGAAATTCCACAAACGCCATTTGGAAGGAACTATTGACATTAGCGGACTCAGAGGATTAATTATGAAAGCGCTTCAGTGGAAGACGTTACCAGTTACCCAAGCAGAAGGCACTTCTCCGAGCACAAACGAAGGTGGAGCTTTATGAACAAAGGTCAAGGCCCAGGCGAGGGTGTGGACGGCAGTTAGAGAGACAAAGCCCTCTGCAGCCTCTGCCAGCCCCGGCAGCCTCCCGGCGAGGCCTCGGGACACACGCTCTCGCCCAGCACGGACTTTCAGGAGACACACCCGCTGTTGGTCTCCTGGGAGGTCCTGCAGGTCCCGCCGCGGGCGCAGGGCCGTCCAGAGCACACAAACGGGCGTGCCGGAGCTCAGAGCGCAGCGCGTGGAAGGGACCTGCAGCACCCGTGCTAGCCGTGTTTCTGCTTTTGAGGTGTTTCAGGAAACCTTAATATACAGCCTGATGTTCCAAATCCCTGGGGACGGGAACGCCAGGGGGCTCTTCAGCACCCGCACTGCGGTGCCCTCAGGCCTCTCAGGAAGCGGCTGCGGAGGCCGGGGCCGGCTGGCCTGCCGGAGGTCCCTGACTGGAGCCTGCAGCGCCAGTCAACCCTGGGCTCTCCGGGCGCTCTGGCTTCTGAGGTGTCCCTGCTTTCGCTCCGGGGAGACAGGAGAGCAGGGCCTCCCGACTCTGGAGCTCGTGTGTGGAAAATGAACTCTGCGGGCGTGTGGGGTGTCAGGCAGCCACGGTCTCAGGGTCAGGAGCGCGACCTCCTTCTTGGCAGCGGGACTGCCTCGCAGCCAGGGGTGCTCCGCACTGCTGACCCCTGGCCCGCGGGCGGACCTGGCAGCCAGACGCCCTCTCCCACATCGGCTGCCCGGGACTGGAGGCGCCTCATCACCACAGCCCACGTGACCCTGCTCGCTCCCCAGCTCGGCTCCCATCAAACACCTGCAGCCGGGGTGACTGTTCTCTGCTGGAAGGAGAGGCGGCGGGGCCAGCACTCGCCACCACGCTCCGGGCCGGGGAGCGGTGAGTCACCTCCACCCTGCTGCCCCCGACGGCGGTGGCCCAGGACTCTGAGACAAGTCATGGAAAAGCAACTTTCCAGGCTTGTCCAAATTCCAAAAAACAAAGCCCTTTTATTTATTTTTCCACTATCTGTAGTACTTTATAACATCACACCTAATAAATACTGTTATGATGGAACACAGTTACCCAAGCAGAAGGCACTTCTCCAAGCACAAACGAAGGTGGAGCTTTATGAACAAAGGTCAAGGCCCAGGCGAGGGTGTGGACGGCAGTTAGAGAGACAAAGCCCTCTGCAGCCTCTGCCAGCCCCGGCAGCCTCCCGGCGAGGCCTCGGGACACACGCTCTCGCCCAGCACGGACTTTCAGGAGACACACCCGCTGTTGGTCTCCTGGGAGGTCCTGCAGATCCCGCCGCGGGCGCGGGGCCGTCCAGAGCACACAAACGGGCGTGCCGGAGCTCAGAGCGCAGCGCGTGGAAGGGACCTGCAGCACCCGTGCTAGCCGTGTTTCTGCTTTTGAGGTGTTTCAGGAAACCTTAATATACAGCCTGATGTTCCAAATCCCTGGGGACGGGAACGCCAGGGGGCTCTTCAGCACCCGCACTGCGGTGCCCTCAGGCCTCTCAGGAAGCGGCTGCGGAGGCCGGGGCCGGCTGGCCTGCCGGAGGTCCCTGACTGGAGCCTGCAGCGCCAGTCAACCCTGGGCTCTCCGGGCGCTCTGGCTTCTGAGGTGTCCCTGCTTTCGCTCCGGGGAGACAGGAGAGCAGGGCCTCCCGACTCTGGAGCTCGTGTGTGGAAAATGAACTCTGCGGGCGTGTGGGGTGTCAGGCAGCCACGGTCTCAGGGTCAGGAGCGCGACCTCCTTCTTGGCAGCGGGACTGCCTCGCAGCCAGGGGTGCTCCGCACTGCTGACCCCTGGCCCGCGGGCGGACCTGGCAGCCAGACGCCCTCTCCCACATCGGCTGCCCGGGACTGGAGGCGCCTCATCACCACAGCCCACGTGACCCTGCTCGCTCCCCAGCTCGGCTCCCATCAAACACCTGCAGCCGGGGTGACTGTTCTCTGCTGGAAGGAGAGGCGGCGGGGCCAGCACTCGCCACCACGCTCCGGGCCGGGGAGCGGTGAGTCACCTCCACCCTGCTGCCCCCGACGGCGGTGGCCCAGGACTCTGAGACAAGTCATGGAAAAGCAACTTTCCAGGCTTGTCCAAATTCCAAAAAAAAAACAAAGCCCTTTTATTTATTTTTCCACTATCTGTAGTACTTTATAACATCACACCTAATAAATACTGTTATGATGGCAGATAACAGAAGTCATAAAGATGATTTAAGCAATACTGATGAATCACTATGAGAATGATTGGAAAACATTGTGTCATGAATGAGGCATGTTCGTGACAAAATACAGCTGGAAATTTTCGGGTTGTTTTCTGAAAAGGGTGCACAAGAGCGGTAAACTCAGAGTCATGTTAACATCATTGTCCCTGTAGGCAAAACAATGTGACGTAGTGGCAGCCTAGCAGCTCTGACTTGTCTCAGAGTCCTGGGCCACATTCTTGAGGTGCAGACATGTATACGTATAAGACATGCACACACAAGTAGTATCTATTATAAACACATGTGGAGTAGGCACAAGGGTGGCATGTGTGATACTGGCAAAGGGCTTGGGGACACAGTGTTGTGGGGGGTAGTCCCCACTGTTAAGTGCATAAGCCAGAACCTGAAACACCCACCTACACATGCATCCCATCAACGCCACTTACAGTGAAATGCTGGACATTTAATATCTCTTCACAGTCAATTCCTTTGATATAAATTATGAATAAGAATCTGGACAGAAGGGGAACACAGGGTGTTTTGAATTGGAGGTGGTGAGAGGTACTTTGATAGCACAGCTTGGTACTTGTGTTCAGTCACTCAGTTGTGTCCAACTCTTTGCAACCCCATGGACTGCAGCACGCCAGGCTTCCACGTCCTTCACCACCTCCCTGAGCTTGCTCAAACTCATGTCCATTGACTCAATGATGCCATCCAACCATTTCATGCTCTGTCGCCCTCTTCTTCTGCTCTCAGTCTTCCCAGCATCGGGGTCTTTTCCTGTGAGTCGGCTCTTCACATCAAGTGGCCAAAGTATTGGAGCTTCAGCTTCAACATCAGTCCTTCTAATGAGTATTCAGGGTTGATTACCTTTAGGACTGACTGTCCAAGGACTCTCAAGAGTCTTCTCCCTCATCATAGTTTGAAAGCATCATTCTTTGGCACTTGGGCTTCTTTAGGGTCCAAGTCTCCAACCTGTGCATGCCTAGTGACAACACCATAGCTTTGACTCTATGGACCTTTGTCAGCAAAACAATGTCTCTGCTTTTTAATAGTGTCTAGGTTTGTCAGAGCGTTTCTTACAATGAGCAAGTGTCTTTTAATTTCATGGCTGCCGTCACCATGCACAGTGATTTGGGAGCCCAAAGGGAAAAGTCCGTCACTGCTTCTGTCGTCTCTCCATTGATTTGCCATGAAGTGATGGGACCAGATTCCATGATCTCAGTTTTTTGAATGTTGAGTTTTGAGCCAGCTTTTTCACACTCTTCCTTCATCTTCATCATTGTCCCTGTAGGCAAAACAATGTGACGTAGTGGCAGCCTAGCAGCTCTGACTTGTCTCAGAGTCCTGGGCCACATTCTTGAGGTGCAGACATGTATACGTATAAGACATGCACACACAAGTAGTATCTATTATAAACACATGTGGAGTAGGCACAAGGGTGGCATGTGTGATACTGGCAAAGGGCTTGGGGACACAGTGTTGTGGGGGGTAGTCCCCACTGTTAAGTGCATAAGCCAGAACCTGAAACACCCACCTACACATGCATCCCATCAACGCCACTTACAGTGAAATGCTGGACATTTAATATCTCTTCACAGTCAATTCCTTTGATATAAATTATGAATAAGAATCTGGACAGAAGGGGAACACAGGGTGTTTTGAATTGGAGGTGGTGAGAGGTACTTTGATAGCACAGCTTGGTACTTGTGTTCAGTCACTCAGTTGTGTCCAACTCTTTGCAACCCCATGGACTGCAGCACGCCAGGCTTCCACGTCCTTCACCACCTCCCTGAGCTTGCTCAAACTCATGTCCATTGACTCAATGATGCCATCCAACCATTTCATGCTCTGTCGCCCTCTTCTTCTGCTCTCAGTCTTCCCAGCATCGGGGTCTTTTCCTGTGAGTCGGCTCTTCACATCAAGTGGCCAAAGTATTGGAGCTTCAGCTTCAACATCAGTCCTTCTAATGAGTATTCAGGGTTGATTACCTTTAGGACTGACTGTCCAAGGACTCTCAAGAGTCTTCTCCCTCATCATAGTTTGAAAGCATCATTCTTTGGCACTTGGGCTTCTTTAGGGTCCAAGTCTCCAACCTGTGCATGCCTAGTGACAACACCATAGCTTTGACTCTATGGACCTTTGTCAGCAAAACAATGTCTCTGCTTTTTAATAGTGTCTAGGTTTGTCAGAGCGTTTCTTACAATGAGCAAGTGTCTTTTAATTTCATGGCTGCCGTCACCATGCACAGTGATTTGGGAGCCCAAAGGGAAAAGTCCGTCACTGCTTCTGTCGTCTCTCCATTGATTTGCCATGAAGTGATGGGACCAGATTCCATGATCTCAGTTTTTTGAATGTTGAGTTTTGAGCCAGCTTTTTCACACTCTTCCTTCATCTTCATCAAGAGGCTCTTTAGTTCCTCTTTGCTTTCTGCATTACGTTGGTGTCATTAGGGTGGAGCTTGTTATCAGTGGATACTTAATGAACACTTGGGGCTTCTCGGGTGGCTCAGTGGTAAGAATCCATCTTCCAATGCCAGAGACTCAGGTTTGATCCCTGGGTCGGGAAGACTCCCTGCAGGAGGACATGGCAACTCACTCCAGTATTATTGCCTAGAGAGTCCCATGGAAATAGAAGCCTGTTGGGCTACAGTCCATGGGGTCACAGAGAGTTGGACAGGACTGAGTGGGCAGCTAGCACCTGTTGCCACCTCAGGGGCTTCCCCTGTCGCCGTGTGCTCCACTGCCCTTGATCCAGCCCTTCATCCCTATTTTACAGAAAAAGAAAGGAAGACTTGAAGGGATTTGCCCAAAGGAATACAAATGGTAATCTGCAGGCTGGGACGAGACTAGCGGTATTTGTCAGCGGTTTTAAATAAATCCGCATCAAAGGGCCAGAGAGCAGGACACACGCCGCTGGAGCTATTTCAGCAGATTCCTGTTTCTGGACGAATGATGCACTCCTCTCTAAATCAGTCACCATTCACAGCACAGGTCTTGGTGTTTTTCAGGAAGCAGATACTGATTTTAGTCTGAGTGAAGTCCTTCGCATGAATATTGTCTGGGAGCATGAGCTCATCCCTGGGTGCTGGCTCAGAGGAAACTGGGTTTCCTGGAGCATCAGCTGTGGGGAGCCACGGGTGTTCAGCCACAGCTTCTGTGGCTCACTGGGACATGTGGATGGAAGAGGCCCTACGTCTAAGCCTTGTGCTGCGGCATTTCCACTTCTCCTGTGAGAGCAAGCCCCAGAGTCCTTCCTGACAGATGCTAAGGGAATCCGGGGCTGTGGACAGGCAGCACGGTCCACGGGTGCCAGGGGGTCACTGCTGACTGAGCAACGGTGATGGGACCATGGGCCCTTGCCCCATGCCCTTCTGACTCTGAGTTATAACCTGAAGAGTTGAACCAACGAAAGAACATGCCTGAGACTCTATAGTTCAAACAACGGCAGGGTAGCAGATAACAAGAACCCCGATGGCTGAACGTGACGGGCTGGCGCTGGAAGCGGAAAGGGTGGTAGAGAGACTGAGACAGCTAGTCATCAGCTGCTGGGATGAAGAGCCCTGGAGCGGACCACTCTGGACACTCCCTCCAAAGGGGCATGGAGATGGAGCTGGGCCACGTGCTCTCCCGAGGACTGCAGAAACCACCTCTGCTTCACCAGTGCAAAGTGCACGCTGGGAGGAATCGAGTCCTTTGTCCTAACAAGCAGCTGCTCCTGTTGCGTGACTGGCATCCGTGTCTGTGCCTTGACCTCATCTCTGGTTTTGTATTTTTCTCCTACACAAAGGTCACTCTCAGTTCTAATGACCTAATCTTGCAAGACCCAATTCTGGGAGTGTCACTTCGTCTCAAAGCCATCTTTTCCATCTGTAGTCAGAGCTAAGATCTTTTCTTTGTCCTCCGAAACCATCCTCCCCAGATCTCTGTGGATGCTGTGAGGAGTGACTGACCAGAGGCCAGGAACAGAGGTGAGCGGGCACCTGCTCTGCCCTGAAGGAAGGCACTTCAGGCCTGGTCACTGTGGCCCTTACCATGTCTTGGTGACTCTCTGAGGTCAGCCACTGAGTCTTATTCATTTTATATCTTTTGAGTCTAGAAGGATTCATGGCACAAAACAGGTACTCAATACTGTTGAAAGCATGGGAAATGGATGAAAATAGTGATTCTTACGTGATTATCCCTTGGTATCGCTCAGGAGGGGGAGAGAGCCACGGGTGTTCAGCCACAGCTTCTGTGGCTCACTGGGACATGTGGATGGAAGAGGCCCTACGTCTAAGCCTTGTGCTGCGGCATTTCCACTTCTCCTGTGAGAGCAAGCCCCAGAGTCCTTCCTGACAGATGCTAAGGGAATCCGGGGCTGTGGACAGGCAGCACGGTCCACGGGTGCCAGGGGGTCACTGCTGACTGAGCAACGGTGATGGGACCATGGGCCCTTGCCCCATGCCCTTCTGACTCTGAGTTATAACCTGAAGAGTTGAACCAACGAAAGAACATGCCTGAGACTCTATAGTTCAAACAACGGCAGGGTAGCAGATAACAAGAACCCCGATGGCTGAACGTGACGGGCTGGCGCTGGAAGCGGAAAGGGTGGTAGAGAGACTGAGACAGCTAGTCATCAGCTGCTGGGATGAAGAGCCCTGGAGCGGACCACTCTGGACACTCCCTCCAAAAGGGGGCATGGAGATGGAGCTGGGCCACGTGCTCTCCCGAGGACTGCAGAAACCACCTCTGCTTCACCAGTGCAAAGTGCACGCTGGGAGGAATCGAGTCCTTTGTCCTAACAAGCAGCTGCTCCTGTTGCGTGACTGGCATCCGTGTCTGTGCCTTGACCTCATCTCTGGTTTTGTATTTTTCTCCTACACAAAGGTCACTCTCAGTTCTAATGACCTAATCTTGCAAGACCCAATTCTGGGAGTGTCACTTCGTCTCAAAGCCATCTTTTCCATCTGTAGTCAGAGCTAAGATCTTTTCTTTGTCCTCCGAAACCATCCTCCCCAGATCTCTGTGGATGCTGTGAGGAGTGACTGACCAGAGGCCAGGAACAGAGGTGAGCGGGCACCTGCTCTGCCCTGAAGGAAGGCACTTCAGGCCTGGTCACTGTGGCCCTTACCATGTCTTGGTGACTCTCTGAGGTCAGCCACTGAGTCTTATTCATTTTATATCTTTTGAGTCTAGAAGGATTCATGGCACAAAACAGGTACTCAATACTGTTGAAAGCATGGGAAATGGATGAAAATAGTGATTCTTACGTGATTATCCCTTGGTATCTGGGACAGAAAGGCTAGTTATGAGCAAACCCTTTCCTCTGAGTCCTGTTTTGTCATGCCTACTGCTAATTTCTGAAATAATTTCACTGGGCTTGGAAATGGACGTGGAAATATAAATGGATTAAGACTGAAATGTGAAGGCTGCTTGGATTTAGTGATTGGTGTCAAATGTAGGTCTCTGAACAAAATTCCTTTCTATCCCATCCTCGGCCACCCACGTCAGCTTCAGTTTGGTCTTGGCTGCTTATTAATTACACCTTAGCAGAATCGCCTGCGCTCTTGAATCCCCCCTTTACTGAGCTCTGAAGTGGGGAGTATAATTACTCAGACCCGCAAAATTGGGAGGAATGCAGTGCTGACCCAGTACTGATGTGTGGGGTAGGGTTTAATCATTGATAGGTTTTGTTGTCTCAAAATGACACAGGAGGGTGATTAATCATACATTCAATTGTTCTCCCCCCTCCACACTGTTAGCTTTGACCGTGGTCTTGAGTGGTGCCACATCCTACCCAAGTTTTGAATCTTCTAGACTCTTATTATGAATAAACAACTTCTGAATCCCAGAAAGCTTACTCTGATGGAAGAGATCAAGTGGAATATCCCATAGCATTGGTGGTTTTCTACTAAGGAATTACTGATTTTAAGAAATTTAACAGAAACTGTCTATTTATTCTCAGTGCAGGTTTGTGTAAAACTTTATATTTACCATTCCTATATGATCGCTTATTTTCCTCCATACCAGGATCAGAAAAATAAAACCTTATTTTTTTTTCACAATGAAAAATGTATTTAAGGTAATGGTACATGCTTACATTGGATAGGAAAATTCACTACCATAAAGTATGAAATAACCCTATTTCTATCTGATTAGGAAGCTTGACTATGTGATTTTTTAAAAATATTTTGGCCTCTTTTATTGGTCCTTCATTTACTTATTTTCATCCATTTTAATTCTTTGGCCTGTGTGGGCCTCCCATTGCAGTGGCCTCTCTCGCTGCAGAGCACCAATTCTGGGCGCATGCACTCCAGAGCGCTGGAGTCTAGAAGGATTCATGGCACAAAACAGGTACTCAATACTGTTGAAAGCATGGGAAATGGATGAAAATAGTGATTCTTACGTGATTATCCCTTGGTATCTGGGACAGAAAGGCTAGTTATGAGCAAACCCTTTCCTCTGAGTCCTGTTTTGTCATGCCTACTGCTAATTTCTGAAATAATTTCACTGGGCTTGGAAATGGACGTGGAAATATAAATGGATTAAGACTGAAATGTGAAGGCTGCTTGGATTTAGTGATTGGTGTCAAATGTAGGTCTCTGAACAAAATTCCTTTCTATCCCATCCTCGGCCACCCACGTCAGCTTCAGTTTGGTCTTGGCTGCTTATTAATTACACCTTAGCAGAATCGCCTGCGCTCTTGAATCCCCCCTTTACTGAGCTCTGAAGTGGGGAGTATAATTACTCAGACCCGCAAAATTGGGAGGAATGCAGTGCTGACCCAGTACTGATGTGTGGGGTAGGGTTTAATCATTGATAGGTTTTGTTGTCTCAAAAATGACACAGGAGGGTGATTAATCATACATTCAATTGTTCTCCCCCCTCCACACTGTTAGCTTTGACCGTGGTCTTGAGTGGTGCCACATCCTACCCAAGTTTTGAATCTTCTAGACTCTTATTATGAATAAACAACTTCTGAATCCCAGAAAGCTTACTCTGATGGAAGAGATCAAGTGGAATATCCCATAGCATTGGTGGTTTTCTACTAAGGAATTACTGATTTTAAGAAATTTAACAGAAACTGTCTATTTATTCTCAGTGCAGGTTTGTGTAAAACTTTATATTTATCATTCCTATATGATCGCTTATTTTCCTCCATACCAGGATCAGAAAAAATAAAAACCTTATTTTTTTTTCACAATGAAAAATGTATTTAAGGTAATGGTACATGCTTACATTGGATAGGAAAATTCACTACCATAAAGTATGAAATAACCCTATTTCTATCTGATTAGGAAGCTTGACTATGTGATTTTTTAAAAATATTTTGGCCTCTTTTATTGGTCCTTCATTTACTTATTTTCATCCATTTTAATTCTTTGGCCTGTGTGGGCCTCCCATTGCAGCGGCCTCTCTTCTCTAGTTGCAGAGCACCAGCTCAGGGCGTATGTGCTCCAGAGCGCTGGCTCATAATTGGACATACCGGTCCAGTTGCTCCACGGCATATGGGATCTTCCCATGTCAGGGATTGAACCAGTGCCCCTTGCACTGCAAGGCAGACTCTTAGCCCACTGGACCACCGGATAAGCCCGACAATGTAATTTATAGTTTCAAAACAATCCCCATCAAAATCCCAATGTCATTATTTTGCAGAAATAGAAAGATTCATCCTACAATTCATATGGACTCTCTCAGAACTCCCAAATAGCCAACGCAATCTTGAAAAAGAAGAACAAATTTGGGTTTCGTACTTCCTGATTTCAAAACTTATGACAAAGTTACAGTAACTAAATAGTGTGGTACTTACACAAGGACACGCAGAGAACGATGGAATAGAATGGACAGCCCATGAATAAGCCCTTCATATATGGCCAAGTGATTCTTGACAAGGGTGTTAAGACCATTCGAGGGAACAGGGCAGTCTTTTCAACAGACGGTGTTGGGAAACACGAAAATGACACTGAACCCTTGCCCCATATACAAAAAGTAGCTCAGTATGGATCAAAACTCAAAACCAACATAGGGGCTAAAGCCATACAACCCTTAGGCGAAAATATATAGGAAAATCATGATGTTAGACTTGGTAATGATCTCTTGAATATGACACCAGAAAACACAGAACAAAAGAAATATAACTTGCACTGTATTAAAATAAAAATACACTTTTGTGTATCAAAGGACACTACTCACCAAATGCCAAGGCAAACTACAGAATGGGAAAAAATATTTGCAAACCACTTATCTAATAAGGGTTTAATGTCCAGAATATATGATTAACTCCTACAACTCAATGATAACAACAAAATCATCTGATAAAGGCAAGAAATTTCAATAGACATTTGTCCAAAGAAGACAAACAGATGGCCAATGAGGACATGAAAAGACCCTCAACATTGCTATCACTAGGAAAATGTAAGTCAAAACCACAGTGAGGTACCACTTCACATCCGTTTATACGGCTATCATTAAAAATGAAACAACACAGAAAACAAGAAGCATTGGTGAGGATGTGGAGAAACTGGAACCCTTGTGCACAGTTCGTGGGAACATAAAATGCTGCAGCCATGATCAAACACAGTATGGAAGTTCCTTTAAAAATGAATATAAGATCAAGTAATTTTGCCTCTGGGTACGTACACAAGCAGGACTGAAAGCAGGGATTCAAACAAATATTTGTACACCGGCACAAAGCATCATTATTCATAATAACCAAAAGGTGGAAGCAACGCAAATGTCCATTTAAGAGACTGGATAAACCAAACATGGTCTCTGTGCACCACAGAACCTTACTCAGTCTTAAAGAAAAGGGCATTCTGACACCTGCCGTGATGGCATGCTGGTGAAACAAGCCAGTCACTAAAGACACTGTGCAATTCCCGTCATATGGGGTCCCTAGAGCAGGCAAGTACAGAGAGGCAGGAAGTAGTTTCTGGTTTCCAGAAGCTAGGAGGAAGTGGAAGGGGAGGTGCGTGCTTCATGGGGACAGAGGCTAAATGTTAGATGAGCAGGTGCTGGAGATGGGTGGCGAGGGCAGTGCACAGCACGTAAAGATGCTCCTCGCTGCTGAGCTGTACACTCGGAAATGGTTGAGGTGCTCCATCTTACGCTCTAAACCAGTTGCCATAACCAGAAACGTGCAAAGACCTGGCTGCCGGGGCCACAGCAGCACCGTGGGAGGCCGATCAACAGTAAGTGACAGCAACCTATGAGGACCTTGGATAGTGCAAATGGGCTGTAATTAAAGACATGCCTAATTTCCTTAACGATAAAGAGTCCCTAAGTAGATTAACAGTGGAAAGAGAGATCTAATTTTAAAGGGACTCTGTACAAAGGGGCTTCCCAGGCAGTGCTAGTGGAAAGAGTCTGCTACCAAGGCAGGAGACCCAAAAGATGTGGGTCCAATCCCCACGTCGGGAAGAGCCCCCGGAGGAGGACGCGGCAGCCCACTCCAGTACTCTGCCTGGAGAGCCCCGCGGACAGAGGAGCCTGCGGGGCTAGAGGCCCTGGGGTCACACAGAGTTGGACACGACTGCAGCGGCTGAGCACACGCGCTGCGCGGAGAAGCCTCTGTACAGCTCTGCTCGGGTGAGCGGACCTGCGCATCTGGCTGCGAAGTGCTTTCTAGGCAGCGTAACTGATAAAAGCCCATTTGGGTCTGTCCAGTAACAGCAGCTCAGCTGGCAGAGAATCCACCTTCCGTGCAGGGGACCCCAGTTCTTTCTTGGGTTGACACGATCCCCTCGAGAAGGGAGAGGCCGCCCACTCCGCTGTGCTTGCGCGGAGAATTCCATGGCGTGTCCAAGGGTCGCAAAGAGTCGGTCACAACTGAGTGACTTTCACTGTTTAGTAATAGTGACAAATTCTGACTCTGTACTGAGTTTAGTTATTAAGATGAAGGGGCCTTTAGCTCCTGATCCAATACATCCTCCATTCCACACCTGTCTTTGTGCTTTTTCAGAAACACGTTAAGGAAACCGACACACTTGTCTGCATGCAGCGCCTTAAGTAGGACATGGGAATCTTACCTTTACGTGGCCCCTGGGATCGCCATGCATCTGTGGACCAACCGGACCCTTCCTGATGGGATGTTGTCGATAGTTTCAGTGACACGATCTCTCAACTGGATTATATAACTACATGTTCTCCTCTTCCATGAGACGCTGTCAGTCTAGAGAAGAAGAGGGCAGAGGAATGAGGTTGGTTTCCATAATGCAAGAAGGATCCTACCTGGGGGATCTAACCACTAGAGGGATTTGCCTTGAGGAGGGAGGGGTGGGGAGAACCAGGCTGGTGCTCAGGTGCACTGAGACGCTCCAGGGCCTGGGGACAGTATCACAGAGGATTTATTCTCAATAAATGATTCCATATAGAAAGATCTCTTTAGCAAACTAAATCACCGTGATGTAAAGATAACACAAAACTGCAACCATGCCTTCCTAAAACAAAGTGTAAGAACTACTCTTTATTGAGTCTGAAAGGTATTAACACAGTAGGAAACACTTAGAAGTGAATTAGGGAAGCAGAATAATGTATCTGTGTGTCAATATGGAGCTTCTATTGTCATAGGTTGTCAGATGTATTTTTATTTATTTTTTGATCTTCTCCACTTGAAAGGCAGTTAATAAGCTACGGTCCTTCCCACAGAAAAGGCTTTACGAGCACGTGTTACTTACTAATGAAAAAGGAAAACAAAGTATAACCTCTTAAGTATTCATTTAAAATTTTTATTTGTTGTAACTATAAAGCAACAACCAAATGCAGAGTTTAAAATGGCCTTTGTGCATCATCTTCTATGATGAATATTTGCATAGTGGGCATAGTTAGTTTGAAGATGCTCTGAGATGTTACTAAATTGGTTATGAATGGTTTGAATGGGATTAGATGTAGTGGCTTTATGAAAATGCATCTTAATTCTCATCATATGAAGAACATCAAAGTAGACAAATTTAAATAAATCTTATAAATCAGCCAACACAAAGTAAAACAATTAAGTGATTGAAAAATACTTTTTGATGAAATCAGCCAATCACATTAGTTATTAAGATGAAGGGGCCTTTAGCTCCTGATCCAATACATCCTCCATTCCACACCTGTCTTTGTGCTTTTTCAGAAACACGTTAAGGAAACCGACACTTGTCTGCATGCAGCGCCTTAAGTAGGACATGGGAATCTTACCTTTACGTGGCCCCTGGGATCGCCATGCATCTGTGGACCAACCGGACCCTTCCTGATGGGATGTTGTCGATAGTTTCAGTGACACGATCTCTCAACTGGATTATATAACTACATGTTCTCCTCTTCCATGAGACGCTGTCAGTCTAGAGAAGAAGAGGGCAGAGGAATGAGGTTGGTTTCCATAATGCAAGAAGGATCCTACCTGGGGGATCTAACCACTAGAGGGATTTGCCTTGAGGAGGGAGGGGTGGGGAGAACCAGGCTGGTGCTCAGGTGCACTGAGACGCTCCAGGGGCCTGGGGACAGTATCACAGAGGATTTATTCTCAATAAATGATTCCATATAGAAAGATCTCTTTAGCAAACTAAATCACCGTGATGTAAAGATAACACAAAACTGCAACCATGCCTTCCTAAAACAAAGTGTAAGAACTACTTTTTATTGAGTCTGAAAGGTATTAACACAGTAGGAAACACTTAGAAGTGAATTAGGGAAGCAGAATAATGTATCTGTGTGTCAATATGGAGCTTCTATTGTCATAGGTTGTCAGATGTATTTTTATTTATTTTTTGATCTTCTCCACTTGAAAGGCAGTTAATAAGCTACGGTCCTTCCCACAGAAAAGGCTTTACGAGCACGTGTTACTTACTAATGAAAAAGGAAAACAAAGTATAACCTCTTAAGTATTCATTTAAAATTTTTATTTGTTGTAACTATAAAGCAACAACCAAATGCAGAGTTTAAAATGGCCTTTGTGCATCATCTTCTATGATGAATATTTGCATAGTGGGCATAGTTAGTTTGAAGATGCTCTGAGATGTTACTAAATTGGTTATGAATGGTTTGAATGGGATTAGATGTAGTGGCTTTATGAAAATGCATCTTAATTCTCATCATATGAAGAACATCAAAGTAGACAAATTTAAATAAATCTTATAAATCAGCCAACACAAAGTAAAACAATTAAGTGATTGAAAAATACATGGAAAGGATGAGATATTAATGATCAAAGCCACTCTATCTGATACATTGCCAACACTTTGCTATAAAGTCACATTTTAGTGAAAAATTATAAGATTAATTTACGCATTTCACTGTTATGGTAATCCTAGAAAGTCATCTCTACGGCTCTAAGCGTTTCCTAAAGTGACTAGGGTCTAAGAGATGCATTTTGTGGCAAGTGCTGCCTTTGGGGCATGCTCTGCTCTCCGCACCCACGTTCACGAATAAATCAGGGAGCTGAAAACACCTTCTTCTTCCCATGTGGACACCGCCCTGCTCTGAGCCTTACTCGGAGTCACTCCTCCAAACCGTACCAAGTCTGTCCTCCCATCCTTGTGGTTGGAGACCTTAGCCCTTTCCTGTTCCCCTCAAGCTCCTGGTGAGCTGAGGGTACCCACAAACATGAGACACGCTGCCCCCTTTTCAAAGACAGGAAGTTTGAGTGACTGTCAGCAGGAGACACCACGTGTCTCCTAGAGGAGTTCTCACCCCCGAGTCCCAGGTCAAATGTAGATTAGAAACTCCCTGGCAGCTGGACAACAAGCTAAATGCCCTTGAAGTGTATCTGATGCTTCTCACTAAGTGTATATTTATTTTGACGTAAGATGACTGAGATGTAAAACAGAAGTTTCTTCTTTAAGGCAGAATATTAAAAAACCAGAATGGAAGCAACTTAGCTGATGACTCTCTGAGTAAGTGCGTCTCATTGCTTGGGAGCCCACAGAACCACCCACCCGTGACCGCGTCCGGCGGTGACGGGCTCGGAAGACACCGCTGTGCTCAGGCGCCCAGGCACAGGCGGGAGCAGGCGCTGCTGCGGGTCTGGCTGCTTCCATTCCCGTCGTGCCGGCCGCTTGCGATGCTGCGACGCACTTCCCAGCTCTCAGATGAAGTGTTTAGCGAGGAGCGCAGCTGCCAAGCGCAGACCACCCAGACAGCAGCCACAGCCGGGCTCCTCTGGACGTCCAGCCACCCTGTCTGAGCTCCACACTCCGACTCAGCTCCCTCTCACCCAGCGTCGCTCAGACGAGCCTCTGCGGGGCTTTCTTCATGGCACTGGTCATTGTATGAAATCATCGCACTCGTTTTACTTTGTCTTTAAACTATTCATTTTGAGATAATTGTAGATAATCCACATGCAGCTGGAGGAGCCTAACTGGCAAACACACTGTGCCCAGGATCCTGAACACGGGGGTGGTGGGTGGTGGCAAGGAAGGGGACCCCCATGCCTGGGCTCAGTTTGGGGTTCGCTTCTCAGGAACCCCAGTCATTGCTTCATTTTAAGACGGCATACAGTAAGGAAGTGATCTTAAGTGGAACCCATGCCTTTGGGGCATGCTCTGCTCTCCGCACCCACGTTCACGAATAAATCAGGGAGCTGAAAACACCTTCTTCTTCCCATGTGGACACCGCCCTGCTCTGAGCCTTACTCGGAGTCACTCCTCCAAACCGTACCAAGTCTGTCCTCCCATCCTTGTGGTTGGAGACCTTAGCCCTTTCCTGTTCCCCTCAAGCTCCTGGTGAGCTGAGGGTACCCACAAACATGAGACACGCTGCCCCCTTTTCAAAGACAGGAAGTTTGAGTGACTGTCAGCAGGAGACACCACGTGTCTCCTAGAGGAGTTCTCACCCCCGAGTCCCAGGTCAAATGTAGATTAGAAACTCCCTGGCAGCTGGACAACAAGCTAAATGCCCTTGAAGTGTATCTGATGCTTCTCACTAAGTGTATATTTATTTTGACGTAAGATGACTGAGATGTAAAACAGAAGTTTCTTCTTTAAGGCAGAATATTAAAAAACCAGAATGGAAGCAACTTAGCTGATGACTCTCTGAGTAAGTGCGTCTCATTGCTTGGGAGCCCACAGAACCACCCACCCGTGACCGCGTCCGGCGGTGACGGGCTCGGAAGACACCGCTGTGCTCAGGCGCCCAGGCACAGGCGGGAGCAGGCGCTGCTGCGGGTCTGGCTGCTTCCATTCCCGTCGTGCCGGCCGCTTGCGATGCTGCGACGCACTTCCCAGCTCTCAGATGAAGTGTTTAGCGAGGAGCGCAGCTGCCAAGCGCAGACCACCCAGACAGCAGCCACAGCCGGGCTCCTCTGGACGTCCAGCCACCCTGTCTGAGCTCCACACTCCGACTCAGCTCCCTCTCACCCAGCGTCGCTCAGACGAGCCTCTGCGGGGCTTTCTTCATGGCACTGGTCATTGTATGAAATCATCGCACTCGTTTTACTTTGTCTTTAAACTATTCATTTTGAGATAATTGTAGATAATCCACATGCAGCTGGAGGAGCCTAACTGGCAAACACACTGTGCCCAGGATCCTGAACACGGGGGTGGTGGGTGGTGGCAAGGAAGGGGACCCCCATGCCTGGGCTCAGTTTGGGGTTCGCTTCTCAGGAACCCCAGTCATTGCTTCATTTTAAGACGGCATACAGTAAGGAAGTGATCTTAAGTGGAAGCTCAGTGTTAGACCAGTACGTTATAAATGGTTGTATTATACAATTCATTTTAACTTTACCTTGATTAGTATTCATGATATAAGACAGATTTTGACTTTCCCTATATAAGAGGACTGGCCATGGCTTACTTTGTAGGTGAGTCATGCAGTGAAGAAAGAGCATTATTTGTTCCCAATTCAAGGATGACTGGTCACTTTGTGCTTGATTTTCAGACTGATTATGTATTAAGGGGTAGACTGAAAGTAGTTTGTCTTGTCATGATAAATAGATATACATGACCCTCTGTTTGGATTTTGGACTAAAGGAAACCAGATTTTCCTGTGTCTTCCTTCCCTTCCTTCCTCCATTCTTTGGTGACTTTTAAGCTGGTTTCAGAGCGATGAGGTAGCAGAGTGCGTCCAGGCTGGCAGCTGAAAGCACTTCTCATGTGACAACTTATAGACAGGGTACCTTCAGTCTCACCATGTGTATAAAGTGTTAAAGAGCTACTTTGATATAATTTTCACTCTCTCTATTTTTTTCTTTTAATGTTTTTAAAAGGCTATCTGAAAAATTGTGAAAGGCAGCCTGAAAACTCTGACCCTCTGAATGTACTGCAAGGAGCTGTGTGGACCGTCTTGGACACGTTTTCTCCCCGCTGGCCTGTAACTCAGGCCTCCTCTGCCTCGTGCTGTCACTCATGGCTCCTGGGGAAGCCACGGCTCACTCGGCACAAGGCCGTGCGCGACGGAGACGCCAGCCTGCGGCCAGGCCCACGAGCCACACAGCTGAGGGGTGGCCCTGAGCACACCGGGGGCCTCCAGGGACCACCAGAGCCCCCGGCCACCCAAGGCCTGTGTGAAGCCCCAAGAACCTTCTTCTGGGAACCAGGAGCATCTTTACTTGACTGGTCTAAACATAGACATTGGAACAGCTGTGCTTAGTGCTCTTGTTAACAGGGACCCCTGAGACAGCCTTGAAACCCCTGGGGATTTGTCAGCTACTGGGGGAGCATGCTGTTATCAAAAGATGAGTGTTTATTGGTCACCAAGCATGCTGTAACTGGGTGGGGGGAGGGTGCAGGGGGGAGGAGGGAAGGGAGGAAGAGGGAGAGGAGGAGGAGGGGAAAAGGCTGGCCTAGCGCTCCTCCTGGGAGACGGGCCTGAGCCCTCCTCCGGAGAGACGGGTCACAGCTTTCTCCTGGCCACTCCCTCACCAGCTCACCCGAGAGCCTTCAGCCCACACTCCAGGGCGGCGATGGCCCACGGCTGCAAAGGCCAGTGTCACCAGGACCAGCAGGAAGCACCGATATACAAAATGTAGCAGGGGGAGGGATTAATCAGGAGCTTGGGATTATTCATGACTGTGAAGTTAAATAACGCCGGCTCTCGCTTTTGCCAAAGTGCTGGAACTGGAAAGATCACTGAGTCGACAGCAAGACCAACTCCAGGAGGAACCACTGAAGGGACGGCATCCAGAATGAAGGCAGCTGGTCTGGGGACGTTCAGAAGGGGCTTGAGTGCGGTGCTTTCGTCAGGCTGAGAGCAGCCCTCGCGAGTGTGGGAGGGTAAGTGGGGAAGGAGCCATCTCGCCCGGTCTCGCTTCCACTGCCACGTCCTCAGGAGGACCAACAGACGTGGAGCCGGGTGTGGTGAGGGCCTGCCCTGAGTCATTTTCAGAAGCATCATTCAGGACAGCATTCGTGTTAACATGAGAGAATATAGGCAGCTCATGCATTTAGCAGAAGATGTGCAGGCTCTCTACAGGGGAAAACGTACAGGTTTATCAAGAGATGTTACAGCAGATCTGAATCAGCAGAGAGAAAAGCCACATATTATGATGACCGTCTTGGACACGTTTTCTCCGCTGGCCTGTAACTCAGGCCTCCTCTGCCTCGTGCTGTCACCATGGCTCCTGGGGAAGCCACGGCTCACTCGGCACAAGGCCGTGCGCGACGGAGACGCCAGCCTGCGGCCAGGCCCACGAGCCACACAGCTGAGGGGTGGCCCTGAGCACACCGGGGGCCTCCAGGGACCACCAGAGCCCCCGGCCACCCAAGGCCTGTGTGAAGCCCCAAGAACCTTCTTCTGGGAACCAGGAGCATCTTTACTTGACTGGTCTAAACATAGACATTGGAACAGCTGTGCTTAGTGCTCTTGTTAACAGGGACCCCTGAGACAGCCTTGAAACCCCTGGGGATTTGTCAGCTACTGGGGGAGCATGCTGTTATCAAAAGATGAGTGTTTATTGGTCACCAAGCATGCTGTAACTGGGTGGGGGGAGGGTGGGGGGGGGGGGGGGGAGGGGAGGAAGAGGGAGAGGAGGAGGAGGGGAAAAGGCTGGCCTAGCGCTCCTCCTGGGAGACGGGCCTGAGCCCTCCTCCGGAGAGACGGGTCACAGCTTTCTCCTGGCCACTCCCTCACCAGCTCACCCGAGAGCCTTCAGCCCACACTCCAGGGCGGCGATGGCCCACGGCTGCAAAGGCCAGTGTCACCAGGACCAGCAGGAAGCACCGATATACAAAATGTAGCAGGGGGAGGGATTAATCAGGAGCTTGGGATTATTCATGACTGTGAAGTTAAATAACGCCGGCTCTCGCTTTTGCCAAAGTGCTGGAACTGGAAAGATCACTGAGTCGACAGCAAGACCAACTCCAGGAGGAACCACTGAAGGGACGGCATCCAGAATGAAGGCAGCTGGTCTGGGGACGTTCAGAAGGGGCTTGAGTGCGGTGCTTTCGTCAGGCTGAGAGCAGCCCTCGCGAGTGTGGGAGGGTAAGTGGGGAAGGAGCCATCTCGCCCGGTCTCGCTTCCACTGCCACGTCCTCAGGAGGACCAACAGACGTGGAGCCGGGTGTGGTGAGGGCCTGCCCTGAGTCATTTTCAGAAGCATCATTCAGGACAGCATTCGTGTTAACATGAGAGAATATAGGCAGCTCATGCATTTAGCAGAAGATGTGCAGGCTCTCTACAGGGAACACGTACAGGTTTATCAAGAGATGTTACAGCAGATCTGAATCAGCAGAGAGAAAAGCCACATATTATGATGACGTCCGCTCTCCTCACACTCATGGTCATGCACCGTTAACCAAAATACCAAATGGGTCATGCAAGAAACTCGATACTTTTTATGGAACTGTCATGGGTCTGGGATATCTTGTGAAGAAAAACAGGCAGGCGGGTGGCTAATCAGACATCGGCTCTGAAGCTGCTGTGATCGCACCTGGGAGGCATCGACAAATGCTGACCAACGAACCTATGAAATGTGACAGAGCCTGTAAGCAGGCCAGTCCCTGTTACGTGGTAGAACTTTGGGACGGAGAAGCCTTGTTGAAACAGAAAAAAGAGACACACTTCGACAAAATGAATCGAAAAACAAAATGGCTATCTGATGGCAAAAGATAAAGTTATATTCTTATATCTCCTATAAAATAAAGTCTACGAAGATCAAGAAGTTAAATATTAAAAACAAAGTCTCAAAGTTCTTCTTAAAAATATAGATGAGTGGGCTTCCCTGGTGGTCCAGTGGGTAAGGACACCACCTTGCAATGCAAGGGCCGCCGGTTCGATCCCTGGCCTGGGAAGATCCCACGTGCCACAGAGCGGCTGGACTGATGCGTCCAATTACCGAGCTGGAGCTCTGGAGCGCATGCGCCCAGAGCAGGTGCTCTGTGACAACAGAGGCCACTGCGATGGGAGGCCCACACGGGCCAAGGAACAAAGACGGATGAAAATGGAGAAATGAAAAGACCAAGAGAAGTGGCCGGCCTGCCCTCCTCCCTCCCCAACCACCCCTCCCCGAAAACCAACCAACCAACCAAACAAAAAGTGTAGATGAGTATATTCTTAGATCTTGGAATAAGAAAAAATGTAAGACAACAAAAGTGTTGACAATGAAAGAAAAGATGGAGGAATTTGACAATATTAAATTAAGAACTCATTATAAAAGACACCTTAAAGAAAGCAGAAAGTCAAAGTAGACACCAGGGGAAGACATATTCTTGATTTGCATAAAGAATAAGTAAAGACCTAAAAACAAATAGGAAGAGTGTGCTCAGTACAATGAGAGATTGGCAGAAAGCATTAATAAGCATTTTGCCAAAGAGGAAACACATCCATCCTAAAAACATGAAAAGATTGTCAACAATTATTTATCAAAGATATGCAAAGATGAGACACTATTATCCTAGCACTTGACAGAAAGTTTTGAAAAATCTGATGATGCCAAGCGTTGGAGAGATGATGCCCAACATCTTTTCAGAGGATAATTTCTCATCAAGAGATTAGCTTCAGAGAATGCTCGCACTCGAAAGGATCTGAGACGTCACTGGGTCCAGTGGATTTACCTCCACAAGCTCTGATGTCCCCAAGGCTTGGAGGGGTGAGTGGGGATCTCGTGAGGATGCTTAAGCCCAACCTAAGGAACTCACATTGGCCTGTATATCAGAGCTTCCTGTGCTATCAACAGAAAGGAGAGTCCTGCGGCTACACTGTTTGTGAGCTCGTACAAAAGCACCCTCTCTGCACGGAGGAGCTGATGCAGGCCAGGACTGAGAGGAGTCGCGTGCAGGTTAGCGCCTCAGGACACGGGTGGCACCGCCCAGCTGACCTCGCATGACCGGCCAGACCAGTCCACTCCCCGCTTCCAAAATGAGTTCGCCCAAAAGGAACAGACTACTCTTCCTATCCACTAAAATTCTGAGGTGTGAGCACTGTGTCCTCAACAAGTATAAATTCAATGCATTACCCGCTCTCTATACACACAGGGTGGTGGTCTAGTCACTCAGTCGTGTCCGACTCTTGCGACCCCATGGCTGTAGCCCAGCAGGCTCCTCTGCTGATGGGATGTCCCAGGCCAGCAGCCTGGAGTGCGTTGTCATTTCCTCCTCCTGGGCATCTTCCCAACCCGGGGATCAGCCCTGGGCCTCCTGCACTGCAGGCCGTCTCCTACTTTGGCAAGTGAGTTCTCTAAGGAGCCGTCAGGGACGCCCATCCATAAACACGCTCCTGAACAATGTGCCTTACAGTAAACGTCTGAAAGACAATAGCACTTCCTGCTTTGCTACGTAATTGCGAAATAATCTCGAGAGAAAGATGATATTCTCATCTTCAAACTTATTTAGTTAAAAGGAACCGACATATTCGAGCAAAAAAAAGCAAAAATAGGAAGAGTGTGCTCAGTACAATGAGAGATTGGCAGAAAGCATTAATAAGCATTTTGCCAAAGAGGAAACACATCCATCCTAAAAACATGAAAAGATTGTCAACAATTATTTATCAAAGATATGCAAAGATGAGACACTATTATCCTAGCACTTGACAGAAAGTTTTGAAAAATCTGATGATGCCAAGCGTTGGAGAGATGATGCCCAACATCTTTTCAGAGGATAATTTCTCATCAAGAGATTAGCTTCAGAGAATGCTCACTCGAAAGGATCTGAGACGTCACTGGGTCCAGTGGATTTACCTCCACAAGCTCTGATGTCCCCAAGGCTTGGAGGGGTGAGTGGGGATCTCGTGAGGATGCTTAAGCCCAACCTAAGGAACTCACATTGGCCTGTATATCAGAGCTTCCTGTGCTATCAACAGAAAGGAGAGTCCTGCGGCTACACTGTTTGTGAGCTCGTACAAAAGCACCCTCTCTGCACGGAGGAGCTGATGCAGGCCAGGACTGAGAGGAGTCGCGTGCAGGTTAGCGCCTCAGGACACGGGTGGCACCGCCCAGCTGACCTCGCATGACCGGCCAGACCAGTCCACTCCCCGCTTCCAAAATGAGTTCGCCCAAAAGGAACAGACTACTCTTCCTATCCACTAAAATTCTGAGGTGTGAGCACTGTGTCCTCAACAAGTATAAATTCAATGCATTACCCGCTCTCTATACACACAGGGTGGTGGTCTAGTCACTCAGTCGTGTCCGACTCTTGCGACCCCATGGCTGTAGCCCAGCAGGCTCCTCTGCTGATGGGATGTCCCAGGCCAGCAGCCTGGAGTGCGTTGTCATTTCCTCCTCCTGGGCATCTTCCCAACCCGGGGATCAGCCCTGGGCCTCCTGCACTGCAGGCCGTCTCCTACTTTGGCAAGTGAGTTCTCTAAGGAGCCGTCAGGGACGCCCCATCCATAAACACGCTCCTGAACAATGTGCCTTACAGTAAACGTCTGAAAGACAATAGCACTTCCTGCTTTGCTACGTAATTGCGAAATAATCTCGAGAGAAAGATGATATTCTCATCTTCAAACTTATTTAGTTAAAAGGAACCGACATTTGGGGTTCAAAGAGGAATGCCGGCAAGTAAAGTACGTGACAGAACAATGACTCCAAGCAGAGAGGATTGTCTCTGCGTTTGACGAGCTGTTTACAAAGTGCGGACTCCCGGGGGCAGCACAGGGACTGGAAGCCTGGAGCCTCCGCAGGCCCCCGTTCCCTGACGCGCAACGGCTGGGCGCGGGCCGCTCTGCTCTCTGCAGGCAGGGCTTGTCCTCCGGACACACGCGCCGTGGTCTGTGCAAGGAAGGTCTTCACTGAAAGCAGGCGGGGCGAGGAGTGTGGGAACGGGACGCCCGCGGCGCTCTGGTCAGGGGCGGCGGGCGCAGCCGGAGCACGGTGCTCGTTCTCAGACAGACCGTAGGCGGAGAGTCCACGTCAGCTCTCTGGCCTCCAAAGCCAGCAAAACTTATTTACTAATGTTGCTTCTGAAGTCATGGCTCTAAGTATTTTGTCTCCCAAACAAAACACAGTTTTAAAAAATAGAAAAGCAATGTCAATAAATAGACTTTTTTTTTTTTTAATAAATAGACTTAAAAAAATTAAGTCCGCTCTGTAGACACTGGTGATAAGATCTTGGAATTAATCATCTTAAATGAGCAGAGGAACTCCCCTGCAAACTCTGAGCTGCTTTTGGGGGCCCCTCCAGGTTCGTGGTCCTGGAAGACTGAGGTATAACTTTCAGTCCCTGTTGTAAATCGAGTAGATGGTTTTAGAAAATAACTTTGACTATGTTTGCCCTGAAAGTTCTTGTTTTCTTGTCTTCCTCCATAGTCTCATTTTCACGCGGGAAGTATCTATTCTTGCAACGTTGCCAAATTGGCTGAGCTCACATCTTAGAGATTACAGTTGGCCTTTTGAGGTTCAACGCTCAAATTCTTTTTTGTTTTGGAGATAAATACGTGTTTTTTTGTTTGTTTGTTTGTTTGCCCTTTTTAGTGTGTGTGAGAGATAAAGGAAGAAGGTGACAGAGAGAAAGACACACAGAGACAGACAATAGAGACAGAGAGAAGAGAGGAACAGTTGCTGACATTCCCACCCCCTTGGCTGGAAGCTGAATTTAAATACATCTGTCCTTCCCTGCGGCTCCGTCTCCACTGTCCTTCAGATAGAAGGAATACTATTTGAGGAAAAGAGGCTGGCGTCTTCACTCTCACTCTCCTGCCACACTGGAGTGAAGGCAGCGGTTTCCTTTCACCTCCTCATCCGCTTGTCCACTCTCCCACCTGCCGTTTCCCCGCCGCCCACGTCTCCACCCACCTTCTCGAGGTCTCGCCCCTCCGCCCAGACAGAGGCGGGCGCGTGCTGGGCAGGAGCGCCCGGGGTGGAACGAGCCCGGCCTGCCCCCCGTGACCGAGAGCCTGCCTGGGACCGAGTGCCGGGCTGTGGGAGACGCCGGGGAAGCTCTAAGGGAAATCTGGCCAGGTGTGGAACTGGTCTGCTCTTTTGGGGAATCCTCTTTTTGGGGGTTGAGGTGGATTCAACTCACTTTGCCCTGGAGAGTAAGAGCCAGAACTGTGAACCGTGGTTTGATGAATACATATTCACACCTCTTCTATCAACTGGGCCAGGTGTGAACAAACCGGGAACACCTCTCCCACATCTCTAATATTCAGATATACTAACAGCAGTTACAACAATTCACTAGCTCAGAAGTAAGACTCAATATATCAATGTGGGCGTTTTTCCTTCCCTCAGCGTGGGTTTCAGGAAAAGACAAAGGCCATGGGAGAGGAATGAGCACTGGAGGGACCGGCCTTGTCTGCGTGGCTATTTATTTCAGTGTCCTTGGGAAAGTCACTTAATCCATGGGAAAACGTCTACACGCAGTAAATGTCTATAATTATCCTTTACCTGCATTCCCAATGAATTGTCTTGAAGATGAACATGGGACAAACATAGTAAGAACACTTTAGGAGTATGAAGTGATGCTGACACGATGTGCGGAGGAATCACACTAGGCGGCCGTCAGTCCTAACACCAGCCGGAGAAGAAGACACGGCTAGTGTCGGATGGAAAGGAAGCGCGCTGCTTTAGAACGACATGCAGACAAATCTGATCCTCGGTGGCTTTCTGATTTATGCCGCGGAAATAAAACTGTTAATATGCGGTAAAACCTCACAAATCCTGGCTAATTGGGGGAAAGCCCATGTGAATGTCTGAAAGGTTGTAAAGGAAATGTAGTTCTACTTCTTTAAAATGCGGGCTGCCCTAGGCGTTGACAAACGTGCTGTGGGATCACGCGTGGCCATCACCGCCTCCTCGCTCCCGTGGAGAGCCCACCCAATGCCTGAGCGCTGAGCGACGGCCAGGCCGGGCCAAGCACAGACACGGAGCCGGGCCTGTCCTCCGCGCGCTCTGCCCACGGGTGGCGCTGACAAAGGAAAGGGCCGTGGTCAACAGCATTACCAATGCTGATGCCACCCGGGGGCCGCGGGCACTGCGGGCTCACCCTCGAAGGGCGGATTTCTCAGTTCCGGGGGAGGAAGACTTCCCGTTTGAAAACGTCTCTGAACCGTGATAGAAATCTCTCCTACTTCTATAACCTGGATCACTTCACAATCCTTGCTCTTAACCAATTAAAAAAAAAATGCCAACTGCTTTATTTTTAGCTTCACACGAAAGTTACATTTTTTCCTTTGAATTGTGCTATTTAGCCTCAGCAAGAGAAACAACAAACACTCCACTGAAGCTTCCATTAGCTGCAACCATAAACAACAAAACTCCAGCGCCCATCAAAAAAGACACCCCACGTCCAGAGACTAGAATTCGCCACCAGGAGACAGAAGGAGGGTCGCAATCCTAACGAACTCAGTCCCACACCTGCCGGGTGGGCAACCCACAGACGGGAAGACAGAAACAACACAGAAGCTCCCGACAGGAGCGAGGGTGCGAGCCCGCCTCAGGCTCCCGGCCTGGGCTCCTGTGTGTCCTGAGTGAGTTAGCATGTCCGGTTCCGTCGCCTTCTGCTGGCCAGTTGTTTGTCCACACACCCATTTTCTTTGAGTTTTATATCGGTACACGTGTCTACAGAGAGCTTTGTCAGTGGTCAGAACTCAAGACCACACATCAGATTCTGGCTGGGGCTCCATGGCCATTAGCTGAAAAAGTTTCTTCCTAACGGGGGGGGAAAATGCTGCTTTAGAACGACATGCAGACAAATCTGATCCTCGGTGGCTTTCTGATTTATGCCGGAAATAAAACTGTTAATATGCGGTAAAACCTCACAAATCCTGGCTAATTGGGGGAAAGCCCATGTGAATGTCTGAAAGGTTGTAAAGGAAATGTAGTTCTACTTCTTTAAAATGCGGGCTGCCCTAGGCGTTGACAAACGTGCTGTGGGATCACGCGTGGCCATCACCGCCTCCTCGCTCCCGTGGAGAGCCCACCCAATGCCTGAGCGCTGAGCGACGGCCAGGCCGGGCCAAGCACAGACACGGAGCCGGGCCTGTCCTCCGCGCTCTGCCCACGGGTGGCGCTGACAAAGGAAAGGGCCGTGGTCAACAGCATTACCAATGCTGATGCCACCCGGGGGCCGCGGGCACTGCGGGCTCACCCTCGAAGGGCGGATTTCTCAGTTCCGGGGGAGGAAGACTTCCCGTTTGAAAACGTCTCTGAACCGTGATAGAAATCTCTCCTACTTCTATAACCTGGATCACTTCACAATCCTTGCTCTTAACCAATTAAAAAAAAAATGCCAACTGCTTTATTTTTAGCTTCACACGAAAGTTACATTTTTTCCTTTGAATTGTGCTATTTAGCCTCAGCAAGAGAAACAACAAACACTCCACTGAAGCTTCCATTAGCTGCAACCATAAACAACAAAACTCCAGCGCCCATCAAAAAAGACACCCCACGTCCAGAGACTAGAATTCGCCACCAGGAGACAGAAGGAGGGTCGCAATCCTAACGAACTCAGTCCCACACCTGCCGGGTGGGCAACCCACAGACGGGAAGACAGAAACAACACAGAAGCTCCCGACAGGAGCGAGGGTGCGAGCCCGCCTCAGGCTCCCGGCCTGGGCTCCTGTGTGTCCTGAGTGAGTTAGCATGTCCGGTTCCGTCGCCTTCTGCTGGCCAGTTGTTTGTCCACACACCCATTTTCTTTGAGTTTTATATCGGTACACGTGTCTACAGAGAGCTTTGTCAGTGGTCAGAACTCAAGACCACACATCAGATTCTGGCTGGGGCTCCATGGCCATTAGCTGAAAAAGTTTCTTCTTAGAAGTAACTCAGGAACTATTTTAGCATCAATCACAGTAAAAGCATTATGCCCCCCAACACAGTGCATAACATGCTAATATTCATAATGAAATGATTGCACAGAAAGGCTTTATTGGGACTCAACCACCAACAGTCACGCTCCAGAGGGGACAGAGTCCAGAGAGAGTGCTTTTCGATCCCATCAGAAAGCTGCTCACATGGCCCGAGCTCACACTGCAGTCAGATTGTTTTTAACCTTCCAGAAAAGAAGCCGACCTCTCCCAGAGGTGTCTGCAGGGGAAGGCAGACCCTCTCACGATGAGGAATAAAGCCAACGGCCTCAGGAGTGCTGTCGGCTCAAGTGCTGGGCCGGCCGTCCCGAGGCCTCCCGCCCGGCCTGCCCCGCGGAGCCTCGGGAGGAAGGAGCCGCTGGCGCCCCGGAAGCCGCTCCCCGCCGGCTCGTGGCTGTGCCCGGAGGCGAGCTGCCTGGGGGCCCCTGGAAGGGAGGCCTCAGGGGCCCAGCGCCTGTCCTGGGAGACCTGGTCACCGCGGTGGGGACGGTGTGGGCGGTGCCCCAGAGAGTCTGCGGGGAGCCCTCCGGGCCACGGGCAGTGGCTCTGCAGGAAGCGCGCTGCTCTCACCGTTAGGCCCGTGCTGCCCCGGCGCCAGGCCCTGCACGGCTCCGCCCGAGCGGCGGGTGACCGACAGGCTCGCCGACTGCTGAGACTCCCGCCGCGGCCCCTCGCCTGTCGGCAGGGGCATGTCCTGTGCACGGGGGTGGGTAGGCCGTGCGCTGACACCCCCGCTGTCCCCACACTCCAGGGGGACAGACAGACAGCCCGGGCAGAGGCCTGGTCTGTGGCACAGTCTGCAGTTGCTGAATTGATGGCATTAAACGGGGCGTTGCTCTGCCTGTTACCAGCCAGCCGCCCTGCCAGAATCTGGCATCCTAAAATGTCACGGACTCAGCCCCGAAGAGGAGGCCTGGACCCCTGGCAGGAGGACCGGACTGATCAGAAAAGAGAAGCCCAGCCTGGGTGCCAGGGCGGCAAGAGCGTGCGGGCGTCAGTGGGTGGAGGCAGGGACACGGGTGTGCACGTGGACTGGCACCCACGATGACCACTGCACGCACAGTGCCGGGCTCTGGCCACAAGTGCACGCGAGACCCGCCCCCGCCTCAGGGACGGGGGTCCTTGACCTGCTGGGCCCCCCCTGGTGTTCATGAGGAGAGGGACACCCTCCTCTGGGCGTGACAGGCAGGGGGCTGTCCATCCAAGCAGAACTCGGCAAAGGGGACAGGGTGTCCTTTCCAGGCTGAGCTTCAGGGCCCCGGGCTTCCGCCTGCTGGTCCCCCAGTTCTGGGCGTCTGTGAGCCCTGCTGGGCCACACAGCCTGGGACCTCGAGCCGACCGCCAACACGAGCCGGGGCCTCACCTAGCCCCCACGGGCCCGACCTCGCGGGTGCCTCTGCAGGGAGCGGGCTGGGGCTCCTGCCCCAAGGGAGCCCTGGGGAGCCTCTGTTCCAGCCGACACCTTGCCCGCTGCCCGGGAGAGACCGGGACAGGTCTAGCTCAGCTGAGCTGGGCTCTCGCTGTGCAGACCCAGAGGCCTGCGCTTGGTTACCTGGCAACCAACAGGCACAGAGGTGGAATTGTGACAATCACAGGAAAAGAACTGTCTACCCTCTAACCCAGCCAGGCTCTGAGGAAACTCAAGCTGCTCCTGACAGGCACTCAGGCACCCTCAGGAGCAGCCCCTTTCCCCTACCCAGACCTCCACCACCCAGAGCTCCAGAGGGCGGTGGTCGCCAGGCCTCTGGGTCAGGGGTGCCTCGTGTGGAAGCCGCAGCATTGCAGAGACAGGTCTGCTCGGCCCCCACCGCCTCATCTGGCCACATGCCAGTGTTGCGGTCATGGGCACCCTGGTGAACCTGTCTCCCTGAGCGTCTTGGGCAATCCCATTCCTACGTGCAGGTGTGATAAGTATCCAACATCCAGGACAGTTATGAAGATCAAAGGAGGAATAATGGGCCTAAGTGCACTAACAGAACAGCCGGCCAGTGGGGAGCAGGAAGCCAACCTTACCACTGCGGCGGTCAAGCCGGCCCGTGCGCAGCATGGGGCTTCAGGACCAGAGAGGAGAAGGCCCGTCGTGGGGAAGAATCACTTCTTCTGGCGGGGGCACCCCCATCCCACCCCCAAGGTAAAGAGATGCGTGCCTGCCCTTTCTGCAGGAAAAGAAGGTGCCGGAAAATCAAGATAGGCGCCCATGGAAACGGCAGCTGGAACCTCCTAAGGTCTCGTCCTCAAGAAAGTTCACCAGACAAACCAAGACAAAACCATCACAGCAAAGAATTCTATTTTAAAAGAGATTTATGCAAATCATGAGATTTACAGCCCTGTGTTCAGAACACCAGCCTCACTAAATGCACCCGGGTGTGGCCTGGCTGTCTCCCAGGAGTGAGGAGTTCAGCACGTCCACCTGGCACGCAGGCTGAGCACATTCCCGCGGCTGGATCAGGGAGGGGGCGGACACAGCCAGGAGAGCGCCGGGCGGCAGGCCCGGCAGGCACGAGGTCTGCACCAGCAGGAGGGCTGGCTGACCGCGGCTGACGGACAGGCGCAGTCCCTCTAACTAGCTGTGCACCGGCTCACTCGGCAGTCCTGGCTCACGCCCAGATCTTCCTGCTTCTCTCCCTCCCCTTGCCCATCCGGGCATCACCCCTGTGGCTGGTGCTGGACGTTTCCTCTCTGGGAGGAACTCGACGCGTGTGTTGTCTCCTCAGCATCAGGTGAAGATCAGCCTTTCGCAGTCGATGGTGAATCCAGGCTGTGCGCGGACTCGCCCCGGAGGCCGGAGGCAGGCCTCAGGCTGCGGGGAGAAGGTTCCCTTCGGGGCTGGGCAGCCGCCAGCCGCCTCCGCGACGCCCCAGGAGGAAGGAGGGCCTTCACGATCTTCTGATTGCAGGAGGGGGTCCTTCTGCCAGGGGGTCGGGAGGGGGTCTTCCCGCCGCAGCGACTCACACGCCCGGACAGCAGGGGCTGTGAAGCTCCGGGCTGAGTGCGCCCCGGAGGCATGCAGTGTCTGTGGCTCCCAGCAGGCCTCTGCAGCCCAGGAGCCCACAGGCGTCGGCAGGTCCCGCCCAGCAGGCCCGGCCCTGCTCCCGTTCCGCGCCTGTCTCTCACTCCTCGTGGGACATTCTGTCTTCTCAGCGGAAGCACGGACTTGCTGCAGACAGACGCGCTTGCAGCCTCCTCCTCAGGAACGCCGGCAGGGCCAGTGAGAGGCCGGACACGGTGCTGTTCACACAGGGCGCAGAGCTGACAGCAGCTGTCCTCGAAGTGACGCCCAGCAGAGGACGGAGCTGGCAGGGGCCTGCAGACCTGGGGGACACCTCTGCCTCCACAGCTCCTATCTTCTTCACTGCCCTGGTGGCTCAGAGGGTAGAGAGTCCGCCTGCAATGCAGGAGACCTGAGTTCAATTCCTGGGTCAGGAAGATATCCGGGAGGAGGGCACGTCTACCAGCTCCAGTATCCGTGCCGGGAGAATCCCACGGACAGAGGAGCCTCTGGGCTACAGTCCACGGGGCCACAGAGAGCCGGCCACGACGGAGGGGCCGACACGTTCACTTTCAGCAGGGAATCAGATCTGCTTCCATCAAGATAAAACTGAACATTTTGCTTGCCGTCCTTATAGAGGATTTTATGCTGCAATTCTGGACTCAATTTTTGTCTCATTTTTGGAAAAAAAAAAAAAGCAAGGATGACTGAAAAAAAAAGGAAGCTAATACACAAAAGCCTGTGGAAGGTTCACAGTAAACAGATCTCAAAATGGAATCTCCTTTGAAGAATTAATGTAAAGAAAAACAGGCGTCATTCAGAACTTTCTATTTTTTTTCTTTTTTATCTTTTTTTGGCTGCCCCGTGTGGCATGCTGATTCTCAGACTGGGCTTGTGCAGCCGGCAGTGGACGCGCAGCCGTGACCACTGGACCCCCAGCACTTCCTCCACGCAGGACACCCTAACCTCACTGCCTGACGTCCAGGAGTAACAGCTGTCTGTATTTAATGCGGTGAGGAGGTAGCGTCTCCTCCTTTACTTGTCAATATCCATTTTGCTACACTCAAAGTACTGATTAAAATACCCTAACAAAGAGTGAAAACAGGATTGTCTGTAACTAACTGGACATTGCAAGGTAGCCCGCCAAGGTCAAGGCCACTGGGTGCAGCCCTGCAGCTGACGTCCTGAGTCTTAGGACCTACACAGCACCTGGAGAGAACTAAGAGATTCAAGTAGCTGTTCACATCCTTGCGTCTGATTTCCTTTCTGAAACTCTGAGTGGGCAAGGTGCTCATCAGCACAGACGAGAAATTAGAAGCCGAAGGAACCTGGAAAGATCCCAGATCAACAGGAAACAGTGGTGTTTGCCGATGGGTTGAGGCTCAAGTCCCCTTGCGCCTAGCCTGGCCCAGGTTTTACTGCTGGGGAGCCCTCCCGGAGCCTTTGAACTGAAACTTCTAGTAGATCAGGGAAGAATTCCCCAAGGAGACCAGTCTGGGAGAAATCACCCCAAACCTGGGTTCTCTCAGTGAGTGGAGGGTGATGGACCCTTGTCCATGGCTCACCACAGCTCAGGGCGGCCTAGCGACGTCATCTGAGCTGCTGCTGACGTCAAGGGGTGGAGGGGCTTCGGCTCCCTCCTCAGCCCCGACCCACATACATGTGAGCGCCTGAGAATTCGGTAAAAGTCTTGAAGAGAAACGAGGCACCCAGCAGTGTGGGAGGTGGAATTAAAATTTCAGATAAATTTAGAAGAACACATGCGAGCACATGCACGTATACAGAGGAGCTAATTAGGTTAGAATTTCCGGGTCTATTCTCTGACTGGGTCAGAATTTCCAGGTCCGTTCTCTGATTGGGTTAGAATTTCCGGGTCCGTTCTCCCTGCCAGATGTGACTGTTCTGGGCATCTCACTTCCACCCGCGCCACTTCTGTCCAGTGTTCATATTTATTCTGCTGCTTCTCAACCAATCCCTGCTCACATCTTTCCTTATTAAGCCCCGGCTCAAAACTCAGGCCAGGGAAACACACGTAAACTATCACCTTTTATCTCCATGTTGAACCAAAGACTAACATAACACTGACCCAGCTTAATAATACTATGTCCCACTATTGACAATAAAGACAATAAACATAAACACATGCACACATAAACTGAACAGAAAACAATACTCTCTGTCCAGGTCCACGTGGAGCCCAAGCCCCTCCCACCCACACAGGGGGCATGTCGCTGGACCAGGCGGGCAAGGACTTCCCTCCTGCAGACTGGCTGCCCAGCGGCACTGCCCACTGACCTCCACAGAGCTGGGTATAGAGTCACTGCTGTGTTAAAGTAGTTCCTGATTAAGTTTGATCTTTTGTACGTATGTACATGTCTCTGGATTGGCCTTGAGAGCGTGTGAGTTCCACATCATGTGTTTTACAAAACCGCTTATACAGGGGAGCCCCTCTCTCTCCCACGCGGTCAGGGTAAGAGGCTAGTTTCCAAGTGGTCAGACATGAAAGCTTCATGTCACAGACCAGACCCTCCTCCACCGTGAGCTCGCGGGTACCTCGTATCATTGCTTCACCCTTCTAAGCACTGTTTTGAACACGGGTAAAATGGAATTGTAACAACCCAGGAGAGGCTTCTCATACATTAAATCCATCCGCCTATCCGTCCATCTTTCCATTTACGCGTCCACTGATAGAGTCTAAAGACTAAAGGAGCCACTGCGCTACATACGTCATCCTGCACCCGTCCTGCGCATTGTGAAATAGCAGCTAGCACTGCACGACTTCACCTCAGAGGACCACCAGTCACGACCTTTCCAGAAAGCAGGCCCTGTGGCGAAGCGTCTCCCTGCCAGCTGCTCGTGTGGGTCCTGATGCCAGGCAACCTGAGCGCGCTCTCCTCACCCTCGGGCGCGCCCTTTCCCAGGTCACGTACACAAGGAGCCTTTCCGATCCCCTCCCCGCGGCTGCTGTCCTAGTTCACCGAATCCCCGCCGGCGGACAGTCCACCGCTGTGTGGACGGACTGGTTATTCCTGTGCTTGCCCCGGCCTCTTGGACCTCCGCTGCAGGAGGCCTGGCTTGCTTGTGCCTGACCCTGGCAGAAAGCCAGGTGCCCATCCGGTGAGCCATGAGTGCCTGAACGGCCCCTCAGAGCTGTTATGAGAATTACTGCCTACTGATTAGTTTGGGCCACGGATGAAACCAATCTGCACTTTCTTCATAAATTAAATTTTTATAGGCAAGTTGTTAACATGGTTTAAAACCAGAGAGCAGTCAGAATCTACGGTGAAAAATTTTTCCTTCCTCATCTCTGGCGTCTGCCTGGTTCTCAGCCCTCCAACGCACGCAAGCCTTGCGACCGGCTTCTCAGGGACACGCAGACTCTGCACATCCACACAAAGGAGGCGCCTGTCCTTCCCTGTTCATCACAGAGACGGCGGTCTGTCTGCTCCACACGGCTCTGCGGTTTGGCTCTTCGCTTGACAGCACATCTTGGAATGTCTATAATCTAATTAATCGAACCCTCAAGCACCGAGTTCAGGGCAGGTTAAGCCAATCGTCCAGGTCAAATGGAGCCCACATCCTTTCATCTCAGGAGTTCTTGCCCATTCCTGCATCTGACTGCATCCATACCTGGCTAGAGCCTCTACAATAGCTCTCCAGTTGGATATATGTTAGTCTGAAAGTCCTTCACATAATAAATGTAAACAATGTAAAAATAAATTGTTTTAATATCATGTAATGTCAGGAAGTCCAAACTATCTTGAAATCCCTGCAAGGACGGTTTCGCTGTGCATGGAAACAGGATACCAGCCTCCATGTATTTAGTGCTAATTGAGAATTCCTTCACAGCAGAGCCTACTGTTGCTATGGACACCATCCCCAAGAGGAGGTTTAGAAAATTCCTCTGCACGTTCACCAGTCTGCATATTTCCCTTTAATTCGCAAAGAGATCTCTGCATGGGGTGGCTTACATGTGAGGATTTCAATGTTTGGGGTGAAAAAAACTCACTTGCCCCTGCAACAGAGCAGCCACGAGACAAACATATTTACAATGTCCTCCACAAGGACCCGCATTAGAAAGCGAATCACCCCCGCCAGCCACAGTGAGCTCATCCCTGCCTGTGCCGTGCCCCGCAGGGCCGCGTCCTTGTGGCCCTCAGAGCCAGGAGCCGGGTCCCAAGACAGCGAGGCAGTGGCTGTCAGCCTCGGGTGGCCCGGCCTCCTGCTCCCCGACAAGGCGGCTGGCCCCGAGCTCTGAGTCCACGGTGGGGCCCAGGGAGACGGCCTCTGAGTGACGGCCTGGCCAGCAGCCAGCGAGATGACAAGGGCATCGTCCGGGGCTCTGAGAGCCGCCACGTGGGGTGAAGTGGACCAATTACGATGAGCAGCCTGAGTCCTGACTGCAGCCTCCCCGTGCGCGCGTGTGTGTGTGTGCGTGCGTGCACGCGTGTGTGTGGCTGCTGCATCCAGTCAAGCAGTGTCCCTTCCCTTGACTGTCCCCTCCTGCCCTCTTCCTCCTCCTCTCTGCCCCGCCTCCGCTTCTGCTCCTGGGGGCACCTGCCTTGCCGAGGCTGGGCCCCCTCCTTCTGGAGGAACAAAAGCAGGTCTCATACTGGCTTCTGGGTGCGGTAAAAGGGCAGCAAAGGCCTAGCGCCCAGGAGTGGACGTGGAGCTGGCACAGACGGGGGCTCCCCCGCTCCCCAGAAAGGCCCTGACATGCTGGGATCCCCTCTGGCCAATCCTTTTCAATTAGGAGGGAGCCTCGTTTTCAAAAGAGGTCAGAGCTTCCGATCCCCAAACTGCCTATGAGTCACTGATGGACTTTAAACAAACGCGGTGAACGTGGAAACGAATGACGCTGTTCAAGTCGCGCGAAAGCTGCACCACGTGCTCCACAGGGGCGCCCTGCGGCGGGGGCAGAGCACGAGCTCACCACGGGGGGAATCACAACAATAAAAAGGCATCAGCCAGTTAACAAACAGCAGAAGGAGCCCACCACAGGCCAGCACGCCCCCAGAGGTGAGGTCCTCCCGGACGTCCCAGCGCGCTTTGCAGTGGGAGGAAACCCACCCAGGCGGGGTCGAGGCCGTGGACCCAAACGCCGCACGGGGAGAGAATCGGAAGGCTCGGATTTCCAGTAAGAACCAAGCAGCCCGCTCCGGTGGAGCCGAGGGGACGCGCAGCCCCGGCTTCCTCCCGAGCGAGCGGCCGCCGCACACACGCTCTGCGGGGGCCGTCCGGCAGTGGCCTCGGCTCACCCACAGCGACGCTGGCCCCGGGGCTGGATGCCCAGGGCCCGAGTGGACACCACGGACACTGCAGTCTCTGTGCTCAGGCACCCACGGGATGCCTGCTGCTTCTTACGGTTAGTCTAGATTTGGGGTCACCCTCCCGCAGTCATGGCGGTACAGACTGAGTGTGACTGGGGAGCAGGGAAGGTGTCTGATGCCGTCCTTGAGAATCCACAAAGCTCCTCATTCCCACCCAGACTTCTCCATCCACAGCCACCCTCCCTCTCCCTCAAGGAGAAGCTCACCCTCCAGAGGGGGCTCGCAGGGCATGCAGCCCACGCACAGCATCCTTCCGCGGGAGACGCTGAAAACCATACATGAGGTCATGGCTGTAACCCTTTTCATCACTGAAAATTACCTCCTTATTTTCTCATATTCTGTAATATCATCTCTTTTATTTATTGATGATTACATGTTATACCTAAGACAAGAATGGCTCAGTTAATCTTCAGAAGATGTGGTTTAATGGCATCATTTTGCAGAAGCTCCTGTGTGGTGTCCGTGGAAGGAAGGAAGTGGGTGACCGCGCTCAGAGGTCCACTCGGGAGCGGCTCATGGGGGACGGCGAGCCCGGGCCCCGGAGAGGCCGGGAGGAGGGGCTCTGTCCACACTGGGGGGGCCTCTTCCGCACGGCAGCCGGAGAAGAGCGGAACGAATAGACCACAGGCTGCTCCTGGGCAGCCGGGCTTCCTCCTTCCCCTTTTGTTATCCTCAGCTTTGGAGGGAGAGTAAAACCTGGTTAACACCCCGTTTTTCTACTCTTCATTTCTGATGTGGCCTGTAAGCAATTGCCTTCTATTTTGTGTTCACTATATTCTTACTTGTGAATTTTTTCACCCTCTGATAGGAGGCATTTTTTTTTTTTTAAAGCAAGACTCTTATCAGTGGGGACAGAGCTAATGGGGACTAGACGACCTTCTCCTCATGGAGTTCTCACATCACAGGAAGGTGTGATGTACTCTCAAGAATTCCTTATGAATCACTTTTGTACTTCTGCATATTTGCAGAGTAAATAGATGTTTGAGAGGTAAATTGTTCAGAGACTCTAGCCGGATTTGGGGCTCCCAACAGATCACCTTATGAAACAACCTGGAACAAAGATGGAATTTTCTGTATGCCTTCTGTGGTTCATTTCGAGGAAAACAAACAAACAACTTAATGAATTTCAATATAAAGATTAGGCTAAGCGTGCAGGATGCATTTTCATATCAAGGACACAGAACTCATTAAGAAAACTCGGGATGCACCCTATTTTAAAGTCACTGTTGGTTGAAACCTAGGTTGAATGTGTTCAGACTGAGTCAGTGCTGTGACTTGCATCATATCTGATGGACTCAGGGGAACCGCGTGTCCCCGGCAGGTTCCACGTGGCTGTCTTGCTGGGGACCGAGTCTGACCCCGCCCAGAGCTGCCCGAAGCCCTCGCGAGCCCCCTGCCCGCACCTGCTTCCTCGGGAAGACGCACGTCTTCTTTCTCAGGGCAGTATGCTAGAGAGAGCCAGATAGAGGGCTTATGGTAATTGGTTGCCTTTTTTTCCCTTTACACTGGTTGGTACATTCAGTGTAGTTTCTATATATAAGACTCTGGTTAAAATAAAATCCATCCTCAGGAGTGAAAGCTCCATAACTTAAGACAGCTACACCCAAGTACTCAGTACACACCCTCCCAGCTTCTGGAAAAATAAAACAAGATATATCTGAACAGTGTCAGATATTTTCCTGCCACTTCAAATTCAGTATGTCCACAAGTTGGGTTTATTATGTGCCCCGAAACCTGCCCACATCCTGCAGCCGGTGGCTCCCTGGGGCTGGGAGGACCTTCCACGGCACAGAGGTCAGCCATGGCAGCCAAGAGCACGGGCACGGGGTCAGACGGAGCTGGTGTGGGCAGCTCAGCAGGGCCTCTGCTGGTTAGCTGACCTCAGGAGCACGAGGCACCTAGTCTGTGTAGCAGTGACCACGAAGCCTGCCTCACACAGCTGTGCTGAGAACCACAGTCCTCTCAACAGCTTTTAGGAAGCACCAGTCCAGCACCCGGCAGGCGGGCCGGAGGAGTCAGTGCTGGCAAGCAGGAAACCGTGTATTAAGAATTGTTCTTCTGCATATTTGCAGAGTAAATAGATGTCTGAGAGGTAAATTGTTCAGAGACTCTAGCCGGATTTGGGGCTCCCAACAGATCACCTTATGAAACAACCTGGAACAAAGATGGAATTTTCTGTATGCCTTCTGTGGTTCATTTCGAGGAAAACAAACAAACAACTTAATGAATTTCAATATAAAGATTAGGCTAAGCGTGCAGGATGCATTTTCATATCAAGGACACAGAACTCATTAAGAAAACTCGGGATGCACCCTATTTTAAAGTCACTGTTGGTTGAAACCTAGGTTGAATGTGTTCAGACTGAGTCAGTGCTGTGACTTGCATCATATCTGATGGACTCAGGGGAACCGCGTGTCCCCGGCAGGTTCCACGTGGCTGTCTTGCTGGGGACCGAGTCTGACCCCGCCCAGAGCTGCCCGAAGCCCTCGCGAGCCCCCTGCCCGCACCTGCTTCCTCGGGAAGACGCACGTCTTCTTTCTCAGGGCAGTATGCTAGAGAGAGCCAGATAGAGGGCTTATGGTAATTGGTTGCCTTTTTTTCCCTTTACACTGGTTGGTACATTCAGTGTAGTTTCTATATATAAGACTCTGGTTAAAATAAAATCCATCCTCAGGAGTGAAAGCTCCATAACTTAAGACAGCTACACCCAAGTACTCAGTACACACCCTCCCAGCTTCTGGAAAAATAAAACAAGATATATCTGAACAGTGTCAGATATTTTCCTGCCACTTCAAATTCAGTATGTCCACAAGTTGGGTTTATTATGTGCCCCGAAACCTGCCCACATCCTGCAGCCGGTGGCTCCCTGGGGCTGGGAGGACCTTCCACGGCACAGAGGTCAGCCATGGCAGCCAAGAGCACGGGCACGGGGTCAGACGGAGCTGGTGTGGGCAGCTCAGCAGGGCCTCTGCTGGTTAGCTGACCTCAGGAGCACGAGGCACCTAGTCTGTGTAGCAGTGACCACGAAGCCTGCCTCACACAGCTGTGCTGAGAACCACAGTCCTCTCAACAGCTTTTAGGAAGCACCAGTCCAGCACCCGGCAGGCGGGCCGGAGGAGTCAGTGCTGGCAAGCAGGAAACGCGTGAACCAAGCCTGAAGGTCGCTGGTGATGACGGCTGTGGCAGGCAGCTGAGTCGCCAGGAAGCCCCACCAGCAACCCGCTCACAGCCACGCAGGGCTCTGCAGACGGTGGTCCGGGGACGCCAGCCGCAGCCTCCGCGTAGAGTCAAGCGCCCCTGGCCCCCAGTGCGCCCTCCCGGCCGTGCTGACTGGCCGCCTGGTGTACGGGCACGGGGGAGAGGCCCCGTCAGGGACAGTCTGACCAGCCAGGCCTCAGAGGCTTGCCCGCCGACCCACTGAAGACAGGCCCGCCACCTCGGCCAAGAGCTGAGCAGGCACAGCGGCGGGCGAGCTGACGCGCTGCCGGCCTCGAGGGGCGGGCGCTGCTGTCCAGCCGCGGGACCGAGGGTCTTCTCAGCATTGCGCTTCTGCCCCCATTGTGTTGATAAATGACAGCTGCTATTATAGCACAATAGTTTTAAACTAATGACTGTGAGCTATTTTTCTGAGAATAAAGGACTGTGCTAACTTATTTCTAGTCTGGAGGAAAGCCTGCTCTCAGAGCTCACTGGACGCCACGGGGTGGTGGTGAATGGGTGGAAGGGCGGCCTTGTCCCGGCACGCGGAGGGAGAGGAGACACTCGTGACGGCCAGGCCTCTCCCTGGGCTCGAGAAGCCCCCTCTGACGCCGACGGGCCATGCGGCCTGGATAGCCCTGCCATCTGGAATGCTCTCAGAGTCTGACCGCGGGTTCCCTCCTGGAGACGGTGCAGCTCTGCTGCGGAGGGCCTAGCTGCAGGGGCACCAGCCGTGGCCGAGCCTCACGGCCGCCCACATGACCCACGGCTGGCCTGTGGGCTGGATGCTCAGGACATGGAGAAAGGAAGACCTTCCCTTCAGAAGGGCCTCCCTGACCCCAGGAAAGGGGGCTGGGCGGAGAGCGCCTCCAGGTCCACTGTTGCCAGAGGCTGACCACGGGGACAGACTCGGAGGCCTGGCTCAGCGACCGGCCCGGCCTGGGTCACGACTGCCAGACCACCGCCCCGTCCTGAGCCGCTCTCCTCCGAGGAGCTGCGGCCTCACCGCCTCCTGCGGCCTGTTCCCCCGGCTTTCCTGGCAGGACTGTCGGCACCCCCACAACCCGGTCCCCAGAGGGCTCGGGGGACGGGCATCTTCCGCATCCCAGCCTCCCCCGCCACACCTGCGACACCAAAGCCACGGAAGCCGTTCCCTGGCAAAGGCCACAGCTAGTAGGACTGACCTGAACTATGGCAAAGATTGCCGCACAGAGTCAACATGCTTTTCTCATTCGTTGTTGCTCAGTCGCTAGGTCCTGCCTGGCTCTTGGTGACCCCGTGGACCGCAGCCTGCCGGGCTCCTCTGTCTGTGGGGCTCCCCAGGCGGGGATGCTGGAGTCGGCTGCCACTTCCTGCTCCAGGAGATTCTCCTGACCCACGGATTGAACCCACATCGCCTGTGTCTCCTGCACTGGCCGGCAGATTCTTTACCACTGAGCCCCCTGGGAGCCCATTTTTTCTTATTACTTCTCATTTATTTTTAGTGTTTCTTGGCTTTGCCACGCAGCCTGTGGGGCCTTCTCTGACCAGAGATGGAACCCTTGCCCCCCATAGTGGAAGTATAGGGTCTTAACCACTGGGCTGCGAGGAAAGGCCCGCTTCTCATTTATATCATCCTTGCTTTTATTTTGCTTTATCTAAATGTGTAAGCCCCTGGACTTTACAATGCTTGCAGCAGATGTTTCTCTTTTTGGGTGCTGACCACCTCTTCTGTTGTCTAGACCCGTGGAGCCCACTAGCCAAACCTGCCGCACCTGGGGGACAGCGTACAAGGCACGAGAGACGCCTGTGGTCGTTTGATTATCAAATGCCTGATTCTCCAGACGTGGCCTGCGCCGGCCTCACCCCTCCTGCCCGTCCTTCACGCACTGCGGTGGTTCCCCGTCCACACGGCCGTGGCGTGACCAGGGCAAGGAGCACAGGCCAAATGGGTCGCTGCTACCTGCCGCAAGGCTGCGGGCTTCACTGCACGGGCGTCAGCCCCGTCCCTCGGAGGTAATTACAGCAATCATGGGCGAGCGGAAGAGCTCTGACTGCAATGTCCTCGTTAGAAAGACGGAGTGCTCATGAGCTGCGAGCGTGTTCAGGCTTGGCCCGCTGGCGCGCTGTGGGGTGCTGGCCACGGCGGGTCCATGGAAGGCTGCCCCAGTCCTGTCCACACGCCGAGCTGCCCACGCTCGCTGGAAGGGAGCTTCTGACAGCTGGTGATTCCCCGGGAGGGGGCACAGTCCCGAGGGGCTGTTCTTGACCGAGGGCTGGTCCCTCAGGGGCCAGACTTGAGCCTTGGGCAGTGGCCGCAGGGAGGACGACGCCGGCCGGGTCTGGCGGCACCAGCGTCCAGCGCCGCTCTGTCGGCTCCAGTGGGGGCTGAGTCAGGACCGTGCCTCGGAGCTTAAAGGGCAGGGTTCACCGACGCTGGCCCCCCTAGGCGGGGATGCTGGAGTCGGCTCCCTCCCAGGAGATTCTCCTACGGATTGAACCCACATCGCCTGTGTCTCCTGCACTGGCCGGCAGATTCTTTACCACTGAGCCCCCTGGGAGCCCATTTTTTCTTATTACTTCTCATTTATTTTTAGTGTTTCTTGGCTTTGCCACGCAGCCTGTGGGGCCTTCTCTGACCAGAGATGGAACCCTTGCCCCCCATAGTGGAAGTATAGGGTCTTAACCACTGGGCTGCGAGGAAAGGCCCGCTTCTCATTTATATCATCCTTGCTTTTATTTTGCTTTATCTAAATGTGTAAGCCCCTGGACTTTACAATGCTTGCAGCAGATGTTTCTCTTTTTGGGTGCTGACCACCTCTTCTGTTGTCTAGACCCGTGGAGCCCACTAGCCAAACCTGCCGCACCTGGGGGACAGCGTACAAGGCACGAGAGACGCCTGTGGTCGTTTGATTATCAAATGCCTGATTCTCCAGACGTGGCCTGCGCCGGCCTCACCCCTCCTGCCCGTCCTTCACGCACTGCGGTGGTTCCCCGTCCACACGGCCGTGGCGTGACCAGGGCAAGGAGCACAGGCCAAATGGGTCGCTGCTACCTGCCGCAAGGCTGCGGGCTTCACTGCACGGGCGTCAGCCCCGTCCCTCGGAGGTAATTACAGCAATCATGGGCGAGCGGAAGAGCTCTGACTGCAATGTCCTCGTTAGAAAGACGGAGTGCTCATGAGCTGCGAGCGTGTTCAGGCTTGGCCCGCTGGCGCCGCTGTGGGGTGCTGGCCACGGCGGGGTCCATGGAAGGCTGCCCCAGTCCTGTCCACACGCCGAGCTGCCCACGCTCGCTGGAAGGGAGCTTCTGACAGCTGGTGATTCCCCGGGAGGGGGCACAGTCCCGAGGGGCTGTTCTTGACCGAGGGCTGGTCCCTCAGGGGCCAGACTTGAGCCTTGGGCAGTGGCCGCAGGGAGGACGACGCCGGCCGGGTCTGGCGGCACCAGCGTCCAGCGCCGCTCTGTCGGCTCCAGTGGGGGCTGAGTCAGGACCGTGCCTGTGACGGAGCTTAAAGGGCGGTCACCCTAAATGTGCGTCTCGGCTCCGCCCCCAGCTGGGGGGCCCTGACCCGGGTGGACCACGGCCTGCTCTAAGCTGCACCCCACCCGCCGCGGCCCTATCCCCCCACCTCAGACCTTACTCCCAGCCGGCTGGAGCGGCGCGGCGACGAGACGGGGGAAGAGGCTGACAAAGTGCCTGCTCAAGGCGTCAGGAGACATGGTCGTGTATTACGTTTGAGAGCGTGGGCAAAAACAAAAGACATCCACCAATAAAGGCATGCAAAGGTCATTTTAGCAGAGAGGACTCTTGCCTGGACGCACGTGCATGGCAGGTCTTCCTGGGTCACAGGGTCCAGCACCGATGGCCAGGTGGTGCTCGGGGCATTGCCTACAGGGGGTGCAGCCCCCAGCAGAGGGGCAGGAGACGGGCTGGCCCGCGTGTGGATGTTTACCCTCCCTCACGCATGTGTGCAAATGCCGGGAGATGCCCCAAGAAGAAGGGCAGCCTCGCTCTGAGGGCGTCCCCCGGGCTGTGGAGCTGCCGGGCCCCCCCTGCCCCCCGGCGCGGCCCCTGGCTGCTGCCGAGCTGGGCCCGCTCCCCTCGGGGCCACACCTGGCTCACTGGCCAGGCCGCCCTCAGGCGAGACGGCCCCGCTGGAGCGACCCCGCCCCCGGGAGAAGCCTGCCCAGACGCGCTCTGGGGCGTGTGGCCTCGGGGCACGGCCCCACCGTCAGAGGGAAGGTGACAGACGCCAGGGGCGGGGGAAGGCGGGTCCGCGCGGGACAGGCAGGGGGTCAGCGGGGCACTGGGCAGATCCCTGGGAGCCTGCGGGCACCTCCACGGGCGTCCGGGCAGGAGGGGGTCTGGAAAGGCGCTCCCTCCACCAGACTCACGGGGAACACCTGACCTGGGGCCGCGGTGAGCTCATCACGTCTCCTGGACGACGTCTCGGCGCCTGCAGAGCGTGCCGCGCGGGTGAGGGGGTCACCACGGTGGCGACCCAGCGGCCAGGACACCCACGCTGCCCCGTCGCCACGAGGGCCACCAGGGTGACCAGGCGGTGACGCCGACTCCCGCGGGGCTGAGGCGGCGGCGAGACTCCGCCTGGCCTCCTCCTGAGTCTGCAGCCACGCGACCGGCGCGACGAGAGGACTGGCGAGGGCAGCTGCCGCTCCACCTCTGGAGCAGGATTAGGGGTGACGTCCACATCCTCCCGTGAGGTTAGGAGCCAGGCCAGCTTCCCGGCCCTCCCGGGAGGCAGCTCCTGCCCCAGGAGGCCCACTGCGGCCGGGGGACGGCAGGGAGGCCTCCTCCATGGTCACCCGACAGCAGGTGAGCCGTCCATCTGGGTGAGCTTCCTGGCTGGAGCCCCCAGCGTGGCGGCCCCCCAGCCCTCGGCCGTGTGAATGCTGGGGAGATGCGGTCAAATGATCCGGGAAAGCCTGCCTGACGCGCTAGGTGAGGCGTCTTCACGGACCTCCCTCCTGCAGCCCCCATTCCGCTCACACAGCCGTCCAGACGAGGACGGGGAGCCTGGAGGCGGCTCGGGGCAGCTCCCCACGGCGACCCCGCAGGACGTCTCCGCTCAGCGGCTGCTGTTACCGCACGTGGGGAGGACCAGCGCGTCCTCCTGGGGAGCCCCGTGCCACTCCTCGGACTTGCAGGGAAAGCGTCCTTCCTCCCGGCGGTCACCGCGAGGCTGCGGCCACTGCTCCTGGGGGTGGATCTTAGGCTGCTGAGTTAGAGACGGGCCGGCCGCCCTCGGCCCCTGGCTTCAGGCTTCGGACGCTGCCTCCGCGGGGGGCTTTGAGACCCTCTCTCCCAGACGGGAGCCCTGCCTTCCCGCCTGGGCTCCCCTTTCCCCCTCAGCACATAGGCCCTGGCTGACTTTGCGTGTCTGAGGTATGTTTATCTCGGGAGACCCTGTGTTCCTAAAGCCGGGCCCTGGGTCGAGTTCACTGTCCACATCCTCCATAAATCCTCCTCCGCGGGGTGCACGGCACTCAGCAAGGAGCGAAGGACACAGGTGTCCCAGCCCCGGCGCCTGCAGCACCCAGCAGCGGGAGCGGGGGACCCGGACACCAGCTCAGCTGCCCGTCACGTCCTGCTTTCCCAGACACCTCACCACGCGCCCATCACGGGCATCTTCACTTTCTTGGCTGTTGTGCTCTTCGTCTAGCTTGTGGGACCAAACGCTTCCTGTTGTTTAATTTAAAAAAAAAAAAAAAAAAAAAACTCAGAATATGCCCAACCGCCTCTGGGTGCTAAGACTTCTTCGCCTCCTTCGCCCACCTGGGGCTCCGGGTCCGGGCCCCAGCTGGGCCTCGCTGGACCCCCAGCCCCGTGGCTCACACAGCCGGCACTGCGCCCTCCTCTCCCGCGAGACCACCTGCCTGTCCCGGCTCCACTCCCGCCCTTGGATGGAATGTTGCTCGCCCTGCCGGCCCCCACATTGTTATCGGTCCAGGGCCTTACTTCCTTCACAGCACGGGAACCTTTCTTATTCAGTTATTCGCAACAATGTTGTCCGAGTGCCTCCAGGATGTAAATTCCAGAAGAGTCAAGCAAAGGAGGCCCTTGGCTACGGAACCAGCATCTTGAGACAGCCCCGCAGCACCCCTCGCTGCCAGCAAGGCGGGAGCAGCCGTCCGGCAGCCTCAGCCGCAGGTGCTGTCCACTCACAGAGCCCAGCAGACAAGGAAGCGGATCTTTGCAGCCACTAAGTTCGGGGGGACTTTGACTGGCAGCTGAGCTCTGGAACCACAACACTGCCCAGTGCCCCGTCACCTCATCCTTCCATCCTCTGTACTCGCATCTGCCTCTCACCTGAGCCCGAAGACTTCTAAACACAATTTAAGGGCATTTCCTTTGGGTTCAACTTTTTCTGAATCCTTAATCGCTCCTAGTTAATGATATTAATTGAGTCAAACAGAAAAATCATGATTGGAGGAGGATCATTGGACAAAAGTAAAAAATAAAGTAAAATTAAACATACTGGAATGAAAAGCCAGAGAGCGACAAGGAGGCCAATGACAGGAAGACAGGGGACGTGTCGCCAAGTGATGGACCTTGGACAGGTCAAGTCAACAGATGGGGCTGGTTTTTTATGCGTCTCATCCCTGTCTTGTGTATGTTGGGGTTTGAACCTGATTCAGGGACTAAATATTGTGTATGGGGATGCATCAGTGCCTGGACCAGGCTTCGACTCCACTGCTGTGCTCAGCTGGGGCTCCTGGCGTCTGATAGCCTGTCTTACCCCAAGGTTGTGTGGAGAGGTGCAGGAACCCCGGATGGTGACCCCTCCCCGAGCCCAGTGAGGACGGGAGCCGACTCAGCACAGACCCTACACGGTGTGTCTGCCTTCCAAACACTCACCGTGAAGAACTGCTTAAAATACCTTCAACTGTATGAACTGATCAAATAACTGAGACAATCAGGTCCTCATCACAGGGTCAACTGAAAGTAACTCAGGCAAACTGATCGATGCAAAAACTGAAAGTATCTATGTCTTCATGTGATTATAAAGGTGTACATGAGGCTTCATAAAGTTAATAAACTCAGTGATTCTAAACATTCACAAAGAAACCCTACTAAGATGACTAGCGGTCAAACAGCCAAAGATAAGGAGACCCTAAATTGTGTTCTTGAGTTCCAAAATTACTGCAGTCATGAAATTAAAAGATGCTTGCTCCTTGGAAAAAAGCTATCACAAACCTAGACAGTGTATTAGAAGACAGAGATATCACTTTGCCAACAAAGGTCCATACAGTCAGAGTTATGATTTCCCAGTAGTCACGTGAAGTCTGAGTGCCAAAGAACTGATGCTTTTGAACTTTGGTGCTGGAGAAGACTCTTGAGAGTCCCTTGGACAGAAAAGAGACCACGCTATCAATCCTAAAGGAAATCGCCCTAGATAAGCACTGGAAGGGCTGATGCTGAAGCTGAAGCTCCAATGCTTTGACCACCTGATGTAACGAGCCGACTCATTGGAAAAGCCCCTCATGCTGGGAAAGACTGAGGGCAGGAGGAGAAGGGGGTGTCAGAGGATGAGGCGGTTGGATGGCATCATCAACTCAGTGGACATAGGCTGAGCAAAGCCCGGGAGAGGGTGAAGGACTGGGAAGGCTGGCGCGCTGCAGGCCATGGGTCTCAAAGAGCTGGACTCGACTGAACGACGAAACAACCACAATAATTTAAACAGACTCACAAACTGACCTGATGGTGGGCTGCTGCTTGAACTATTTGGACATTCCTCAGATTTTCAACGGTACGATGAAATAAAAACAAATTCTGTCAAGTACAGCCCCCAAGGTACTACCAGTCAATAGAAAATAATTAATTCCACCATTTTACTTGGGTTTTTTTTTTTTTTTTAATGAAACTTGAACTGCTATGACAGAAGGAAAATCATCTACATTTGACGATCATCCATCAGATACCGCTCCCTCCCCACACCAAATCAACCACCGCAGAGCTCCAAGTACATATTCTACAGCAGTCGTTTCAAGTATAACACACTGGCATTTTCCTAATAAAAGAAGGTGATTTGTGCTGATTTCACCACAAGCTATCGTCTGGGAAAAAGATGAGTGAGTCAGGAGGTGTCATGTAAGTGGGAGTGGACCCCAAGGTGCTGAGTCGCCCGTTTTACTGCTCTTGTGACCGTGAGGCTAAACGGTCAGCACCTGGCGGAGGTCAGGAGGCTCAGATGAGCAGAATGTGTCCGCCAGGAGGGGGCCGGCTGCCGTCCAGGGAAGCCTTTGCTGACCCAGAGCCGCGGCCTTGTACTGAGAGGACGCCACCAGGCGCAGGCTTCGGGGCCTAGCAGGACACTAGACACGGCCAGATGTACATGAGTAAGAGCACTACGAGAACAATCGCCGGGGGAAGAGACATCATAACCCCGTTCCCAGTAGTCACGTGAAGTCTGAGTGCCAAAGAACTGATGCTTTTGAACTTTGGTGCTGGAGAAGACTCTTGAGAGTCCCTTGGACAGAAAAGAGACCACGCTATCAATCCTAAAGGAAATCGCCCTAGATAAGCACTGGAAGGGCTGATGCTGAAGCTGAAGCTCCAATGCTTTGACCACCTGATGTAACGAGCCGACTCATTGGAAAAGCCCCTCATGCTGGGAAAGACTGAGGGCAGGAGGAGAAGGGGGTGTCAGAGGATGAGGCGGTTGGATGGCATCATCAACTCAGTGGACATAGGCTGAGCAAAGCCCGGGAGAGGGTGAAGGACTGGGAAGGCTGGCGCGCTGCAGGCCATGGGTCTCAAAGAGCTGGACTCGACTGAACGACGAAACAACCACAATAATTTAAACAGACTCACAAACTGACCTGATGGTGGGCTGCTGCTTGAACTATTTGGACATTCCTCAGATTTTCAACGGTACGATGAAATAAAAACAAATTCTGTCAAGTACAGCCCCCAAGGTACTACCAGTCAATAGAAAATAATTAATTCCACCATTTTACTTGGGTTTTTTTTTTTTTTTTTAATGAAACTTGAACTGCTATGACAGAAGGAAAATCATCTACATTTGACGATCATCCATCAGATACCGCTCCCTCCCCACACCAAATCAACCACCGCAGAGCTCCAAGTACATATTCTACAGCAGTCGTTTCAAGTATAACACACTGGCATTTTCCTAATAAAAGAAGGTGATTTGTGCTGATTTCACCACAAGCTATCGTCTGGGAAAAAGATGAGTGAGTCAGGAGGTGTCATGTAAGTGGGAGTGGACCCCAAGGTGCTGAGTCGCCCGTTTTACTGCTCTTGTGACCGTGAGGCTAAACGGTCAGCACCTGGCGGAGGTCAGGAGGCTCAGATGAGCAGAATGTGTCCGCCAGGAGGGGGCCGGCTGCCGTCCAGGGAAGCCTTTGCTGACCCAGAGCCGCGGCCTTGTACTGAGAGGACGCCACCAGGCGCAGGCTTCGGGGCCTAGCAGGACACTAGACACGGCCAGATGTACATGAGTAAGAGCACTACGAGAACAATCGCCGGGGGAAGAGACATCATAACCCCGTGGTAATAGTGCTTCGAACAGCACGGAGCTTTCACCTGCACAGACACCGGCGGTTCACGCTTACCATAAATAAACAGTCATCTCTGAAAGACGGGATATAAGGCGGAAACTCATAAATGTCTCATCTTATTTGGAAGTCATTAACCACCGAGCAATTAAGGCAAACTAAAAATCCGGTTTTTGTGTAATGGATATATTAAAAATTTATCTCAGTGCACGGCACTGTATTATGGCTTTGAATTCTAACCCGTGCCTCAGGGATTAAGTGACCATTCTTCCACCCTGCGAGGAAAGCCACATCTTCAACAGCGAGCGGGCGCGGCGTGGCCCAGCGCCGAGGGTCTGGGCTGGAGCCAGTCTATCGGTTGTGCCCTGCGGGTGACAGAGGCTGTGCTGGCGAAGAACGGGGAGCGGGGGAGCCTGTAAGTGGTCCTCACGAACACTGGCCTGACTGGAGCTTAAACAAAAGACACTGACCATCTGGAGTCCGGGGAGCTTGTAGGCTCTGGAGGACGAGGCCTGGCCGCTCCTCTCCTGCTCAGGAAGAGTGCATCGCACACACACACACAGGCATGCACGCCTCACACACAGCGCACATGCACGCACAGACGTGACCGTATCATCCCCACTCCCTGGAGGAGCCGGGCGCCCCTGCCGCCTGCCGGCGCCCTGGCTGGGGTCGCCAGCGGCTGACCCCACTTACTGGTTCCTCCTGAGGCGGGTTCTGAGCTCCTGGTGTTTTAGACCCTCGGCCACCAGGTGGCAGTAACGGCCACGTCCAGCCAGGCGCCGGGACCGGGGACCCCGTGGAGCTGCGGCTTCACCCCTCGGGTGCCCTCTGGTGAGCCCAGGGTAACTCTTTAGAAATCATTCGGCGTTAAACACAGCTGAGCTCGACGGTCACGTTCTACCGTCTCTCTGTACAGCTTAGGATCCGGGCGGGCAGGGTGTCACCCTGCTGTCCCCACGCCGCCCAGCTGCCCTGCAGCCGCGGCGGGCAGGCGGCTGTGCCTCAGCCTCCTCCTTTCTCGGGTCCCCGCCCCTCTCCTCCCCCCGGGCTGAAAGGAACAGGAAGGAGCCCAGCAGGCCCAGGGCCGGGGCCGGGGGCACCCACGCCCGTCGCCCCTGTGAGAAGAGGCGAGGCCTCGCTGGGCGCTGCTGGAGTGTTCCTCTGTTGCCAGCCCCGGGGCCGGCTCCCCTGGCCGCCCGGAGGACGCGGGCTCTCTCCCGGCGCGGAGCCGTGGTGAGGCCACCGAGCATTCGTGCAGAAGGACCTGCGGGGGCCTGGCCTGAGGCCGTCTGGATTTGAGCCCGAGTGATGTCCCATTCTGCAGATGCCATCTGGGGGGCTATGTGGCCACTCCATGCCTCAGTTCACGCATGTGTAGTATGAGAAGAATCCCGTGACTTCCACTATGGGGACCCTGGAGACGGGCAGCATGGACACGCGTGCGGCCCCGGAACCGCCTGGGGACGCGGCAGGTGTGCCGGCGGAGGCGCTGAGCTGCCGCCGAGTCTCTGCCTGGCTGGGCGCCGCGCCGCCGCGCCGCTGAAGAAACAGGCCACGCTCCTCCGCGTCACGGCTGGCGTGAGGACACGGCGTTCGTCCGATGCCCTGTGCTTCCAAGGTGACTCGAGGACATGGTCTAAGCCTTCAAAAACCCCAGACGTCTAAGCAAAATAGAATATTTCAGCAAAATATGAACTAATTGTGTGCGGGCTGCTGTGTAATTCTGGAACACGGACACCATTGATGGAACGTGTGAACAGCTCCCCGCGCTCCTCCCCCTCTCCTCCGCCAGGAGAGCTCCGGGTTCCTCCTGAGGCGGGTTCTGAGCTCCTGGTGTTTTAGACCCTCGGCCACCAGGTGGCAGTAACGGCCACGTCCAGCCAGGCGCCGGGACCGGGGACCCCGTGGAGCTGCGGCTTCACCCCTCGGGTGCCCTCTGGTGAGCCCAGGGTAACTCTTTAGAAATCATTCGGCGTTAAACACAGCTGAGCTCGACGGTCACGTTCTACCGTCTCTCTGTACAGCTTAGGATCCGGGCGGGCAGGGTGTCACCCTGCTGTCCCCACGCCGCCCAGCTGCCCTGCAGCCGCGGCGGGCAGGCGGCTGTGCCTCAGCCTCCTCCTTTCTCGGGTCCCCGCCCCTCTCCTCCCCCCGGGCTGAAAGGAACAGGAAGGAGCCCAGCAGGCCCAGGGCCGGGGCCGGGGGCACCCACGCCCGTCGCCCCTGTGAGAAGAGGCGAGGCCTCGCTGGGCGCTGCTGGAGTGTTCCTCTGTTGCCAGCCCCGGGGCCGGCTCCCCTGGCCGCCCGGAGGACGCGGGCCCTCTCCGGCGCGGAGCCGTGGTGAGGCCACCGAGCATTCGTGCAGAAGGACCTGCGGGGGCCTGGCCTGAGGCCGTCTGGATTTGAGCCCGAGTGATGTCCCATTCTGCAGATGCCATCTGGGGGGCTATGTGGCCACTCCATGCCTCAGTTCACGCATGTGTAGTATGAGAAGAATCCCGTGACTTCCACTATGGGGACCCTGGAGACGGGCAGCATGGACACGCGTGCGGCCCCGGAACCGCCTGGGGACGCGGCAGGTGTGCCGGCGGAGGCGCTGAGCTGCCGCCGAGTCTCTGCCTGGCTGGGCGCCGCGCCGCCGCGCCGCTGAAGAAACAGGCCACGCTCCTCCGCGTCACGGCTGGCGTGAGGACACGGCGTTCGTCCGATGCCCTGTGCTTCCAAGGTGACTCGAGGACATGGTCTAAGCCTTCAAAAACCCCAGACGTCTAAGCAAAATAGAATATTTCAGCAAAATATGAACTAATTGTGTGCGGGCTGCTGTGTAATTCTGGAACACGGACACCATTGATGGAACGTGTGAACAGCTCCCCGCGCTCCTCCCCCTCTCCTCCGCCAGGAGAGCTCCGGGTTGCACTCCTCTCGTTCTTCCCTTTCATCTGGGGATCCTGTCCCACCAGGTGGGCTCCTGACCTTTCGGCAGAACCATGGGGCATGGCAACCCACTCCAGTACTCTTGCCTGGAGAACCCCATGGACAAAGGCCCTGGAGGGCTGCAGCCCACGAGGTCACAGTGTCAGAAAGGACAGAGCACTAAGCACCTCTCAGCACAGTGGGGCTCGGAGGCAGGGGTGGGGGGAGAGGGAGGGGGAGGCCTGAGTGAAGGTAGGTGGGAGGCAGGGGTGGGGAGAGGGATGGGGAGGCCTGAGTGAAGGTAGGTGGGAGGCAGGGGTGGGGGGAGAGAGATGGGGAGGCCTGAGTGACGGTAGGTGGGAGGCAGGGGTGGGGATAGAGAGATGGGGGAGGCCTGAGTGACGGTAGGTGGGAGGCAGGGGTGGGGAGAGAGGGATGGGGAGGCCTGAGTGAAGGCAGGTGGGAGGCAGGGGTGGGGAGAGAGGGATGGGGGAGGCCTGAGTGAAGGTAGGTGGGAGGCAGGGGTGGGGAGAGAGGGATGGGGGAGGCCTGAGTGAAGGTAGGTGGGAGGCAGGGGTGGGGAGAGAGAGATGGGGGAGGCCTGAGTGAAGGTAGGTGGGAGGCAGGGGTGGGGAGAGAGGGATGGGGGAGGCCTGAGTGAGCTGCAGGGAGAGCGTGGAGTGAGGCGGAAGGACATGTTGGGGGTAGTTAGGCAGAATGGACTGACAATCCAGCTGAGGGGCAGGAAATCCTGCAGAGTTTTCAGTTTTATGAAACAGTCCCCATCCTGGATTTCCCTCCAGAAAACATGTACCCGAGGGTAACAAGGAAGATGAATCAGGAAGTAATTAGAAATATTACAAAATATCTTAGTTTTCAAAAGAAAGAACTGCGAGTCTTGTAAAATGCGTCCTTTCTAACGCACATGCTGCAGCTAGAGGAGAAATTCAGAAGGAAACATGGAGAAGCAAAGTGCGGAAGACCACTGATATCACAAACACACCCAGACAAACTCGAATGCCGTGGAGCCGGGCCAGAGCCGAGTGTGCGGCTGTGTGCGTCGATGTTCCAAAGACCCCAAGAGACGCGTCCGTTCTGGGAGCAACGCCGCACATCAGGACTCAAGAAGAAGAGTGTGGCTTATGTGCAGATATGAAATATGTTCATATCAAGTACATGCTTGGTGCTTGCCCAGGGTTTCCCAGGCAATGGCCCCGTTCTTCCCTTTCATCTGGGGATCCTGTCCCACCAGGTGGGCTCCTGACCTTCGGCAGGGGCTGCAGCCCACCCAAAAGGTCACAGTGTCAGAAAGGACAGAGCACTAAGCACCTCTCAGCACAGTGGGGCTCGGAGGCAGGGGTGGGGGGAGAGGGAGGGGGAGGCCTGAGTGAAGGTAGGTGGGAGGCAGGGGTGGGGGGAGAGGGATGGGGGAGGCCTGAGTGAAGGTAGTTGGGAGGCAGGGGTGGGGAGAGAGAGATGGGGGAGGCCTGAGTGACGGTAGGTGGGAGGCAGGGGTGGGGATAGAGAGATGGGGGAGGCCTGAGTGACGGTAGGTGGGAGGCAGGGGTGGGGAGAGAGGGATGGGGAGGCCTGAGTGAAGGCAGGTGGGAGGCAGGGGTGGGGAGAGAGGGATGGGGGAGGCCTGAGTGAAGGTAGGTGGGAGGGAGGGGTGGGGAGAGAGGGATGGGGGAGGCCTGAGTGAAGGTAGGTGGGAGGCAGGGGTGGGGAGAGAGAGATGGGGGAGGCCTGAGTGAAGGTAGGTGGGAGGCAGGGGTGGGGAGAGAGGGATGGGGGAGGCCTGAGTGAGCTGCAGGGAGAGCGTGGAGTGAGGCGGAAGGACATGTTGGGGGTAGTTAGGCAGAATGGACTGACAATCCAGCTGAGGGGCAGGAAATCCTGCAGAGTTTTCAGTTTTATGAAACAGTCCCCATCCTGGATTTCCCTCCAGAAAACATGTACCCGAGGGTAACAAGGAAGATGAATCAGGAAGTAATTAGAAATATTACAAAATATCTTAGTTTTCAAAAGAAAGAACTGCGAGTCTTGTAAAATGCGTCCTTTCTAACGCACATGCTGCAGCTAGAGGAGAAATTCAGAAGGAAACATGGAGAAGCAAAGTGCGGAAGACCACTGATATCACAAACACACCCAGACAAACTCGAATGCCGTGGAGCCGGGCCAGAGCCGAGTGTGCGGCTGTGTGCGTCGATGTTCCAAAGACCCCAAGAGACGCGTCCGTTCTGGGAGCAACGCCGCACATCAGGACTCAAGAAGAAGAGTGTGGCTTATGTGCAGATATGAAATATGTTCATATCAAGTACATGCTTGGTGCTTGCCCAGCCCCCAGGATGCGGGGGAACAATATTCCCCACGGGCAATGGCTCTGGCGTGTCAGGAGGGGCAGGACCCCAGCTCCACTCCGGTCCCTGGCCCCCCACATGCTCTCCTGGGAGGAAAGTCCCTCTTTGTCTTTCTGGTTCACCTACTCTCAGACCTCAGGGCCTCCTTCAGTGGATTATCCTGAGACCCAGAGGCAGCGCCCAACACAAAATCATGCTCCAGGTCATACGAGATTCGTGTGGATGTTTGCACTCAATCTGCTCTGAATTCAAGGAAACTGTGGGCTTCCCCGCTGGCTCAGTGGTAACGTGGAGAAGGCAATGGCAGCCCACTCCAGTGTTCTTGCCTGGGAAACCCCATGGACAGAGGAGCCTGGGGGGCTATATAGCCCAAGCGGTTGCAGAGTCGGGCACAACTGCAGTGACTGCGCATGCAGGGGGAGTCTGCCTGCGCTGCCAGAGACCCTGGCTCAGTGTCTGGGTGGGGAAGACCCCTGGGGAATGGAGAGGCCTCCCACTCAGGTGCTCCTGGGCTTCCCTGGGGATCAGACGGTAGAGAATCTGCCTGCTACGTGGGAGACCCAGGTTTGATCCCTGGGCAGGGAAGATCCCCTGGAGAAGGGAAAGGCTACCCATTCTGGCATTCTTGCCTGGGGAATTCCACGGCTCGTCCATGGGTCACAAAGAATCGGACATGACTCAGCGACTCTCACTATTGGAAAAACAAATACGCAATAATTGTTAAACAATTATATAAAGATCTTTACCTACGGATAGCTAAAACTCACTAAAGACCTAATATCAATCGAATCAGGAATGCCACTGATTAGGAAAAATGGAAATGGAATGAAATGGAAAAAAAAACACAGATCATCTGCAAGGAATAAGGAGTCAAGAAACAACTTCAAACACTTACAGCAAAAAACAGATGACAGACGTGGCCTCACTTGTCAGTGAGCAGAGCACCCTCCCCTCAGCAAGGGCTCCCTCCCCTCAGCCGGAGCACCCTCCCCTCAGCCAGAGCACCCTCCCATCAGCCAGGGCAGCCTCCCCTCAGCCAGGGCACCCTCCCTTCAGCCAGAGCACCCTCCCCTCAGCCAGGGCGCCCTCCCCTCAGCCAGAGCACCCTACCCTCAGCCAGGGCACCCTCCCCTCAGCCGGGGCACCCTCCCCTCAGACGGGGCACCTTCACCATAGCCAGGGCACCCTCCCTTCAGCTGTAGCACCCTCCCCGCAGCTGCAGCACCCTCCCCTCAGCCAGGGCACCCTCCCCTCAGCCAGGACACCCTCCCCTCAGCCGGGGCACCCTCCCCTCAGACAGGGCACCTTCACCATAGCCAGGGCACCCTCCCTTCAGCTGTAGCACCCTCCCCGCAGCTGCAGCACCCTCCCCTCAGCCAGGGCACCCTCCCCTCAGCCAGGACACCCTCCCTTCAGCAAGAGCACCCTCCCCTCAGCCAGGGCGCCCTCCCCTCAGCCAGAGCACCCTACCCTCAGCCAGGGCACCCTCCCCTCAGCCGGGGCACCCTCCCCTCAGACGGGGCACCTTCACCATAGCCAGGGCACCCTCCCTTCAGCTGTAGCACCCTCCCCGCAGCTGCAGCACCCTCCCCTCAGCCAGGGCACCCTCCCCTCAGCCAGGACACCCTCCCCTCAGCCGGGGCACCCTCCCCTCAGACAGGGCACCTTCACCATAGCCAGGGCACCCTCCCTTCAGCTGTAGCACCCTCCCCGCAGCTGCAGCACCCTCCCCTCAGCCAGGGCACCCTCCCCTCAGCCAGGACACCCTCCCTTCAGCAAGAGCACCCTCCCCTCAGCCAGGGCGCCCTCCCCTCAGCCAGAGCACCCTACCCTCAGCCAGGGCACCCTCCCCTCAGCCGGGGCACCCTCCCCTCAGACGGGGCACCCTCACCAGAGCCAGGGCACCCTCCCTTCAGCTGCAGCACCCTCCCCGCAGCTGCAGCACCTTCCCCTCAGCCAGGGTTCCCTCCCCTCAGCCAGAGCACCCTCCCTTCAGCTGCAGCACCCTCCCCGCAGCTGCAGCACCCTCCCCTCAGCCAGGGTTCCCTCCCCTCAGCCAGGGCACCCTCCCTTCAGCTGCAGCACCCTCCCCGCAGCTGCAGCACCCTCCCCTCAGCCGGGGCACCCTCCCCTCAGCCGGGGCACCCTCCCCTCAGCCGGGGCACCCTCCCCTCAGCCGGGGCACCCTCCCCTCAGCCGGGGCACCCTCCCCTCAGCCGGGGCACCCTCCCCTCAGCCGGGGCACCCTCCCCTCAGCCGGGGCACCCTCCCCTCAGCCGGGGCACCCTCCCCTCAGCCAGGGCACCCTCCCTTCAGCTGCAGCACCCTCCCCGCAGCTGCAGCACCCTCCCCTCAGCCAGGGTTCCCTCCCCTCAGCCGGAGCAACCTCCCCTCAGCCGGGGCACCCTCCCCTCAGCCAGAGCACCCTCCCCCAGCCAGGGCACCCTCCCCTCAGCCAGGGCACCCTCCCCTCAGCCGGAGCACACTCCCCTCAACCGGGGCACCCTCCCCTCAGCCAGAGCACCTCCCCAGCCAGGGCACCTCCCTCAGCCAGGGCACCTCCCTCAGCCGGGCACCTCCCTCAGCCGGGCACCTCCCTCAGCCGAGGCACCTCCCTCAGCCGGAGCACCTCCCTCAGCCGGGCACCTCCCCACAGCCGGGCACCCCCCCCTCAGCCGGGCACCTCCCTCAGCCAGAGCACCTCCCCAGCCAGGGCACCTCCCTCAGCCAGGGCACCTCCCTCAGCCGGAGCACACTCCCTCAACCGGGCACCTCCCTCAGCCAGAGCACCTCCCCAGCCAGGGCACCTCCCTCAGCCAGGGCACCTCCCTCAGCCGGGCACCTCCCTCAGCCGGGCACCTCCCTCAGCCGAGGCACCTCCCTCAGCCGGAGCACCTCCCTCAGCCGGGCACCTCCCCACAGCCGGGCACCCGCCTCAGCCGGGCACCTCCCTCAGCCGGGCACCTCCCTCAGCCGGGCACCCGCCTCAGCCGGGCACCTCCCTCAGCCGGGCACCCGCCCTCAGCCGGGCACCTCCCTCAGCCGGGCACCCGCCTCAGCCGGGCACCTCCCTCAGCCGGGCACCTCCCTCAGCCGGGGCACCCTAACCTCAGCCGGGCACCTCCTCAGCCGGGCACCTCCCTCAGCCGGGCACACTCCCTCAGCCGGGCACCTCCCTAAGCCGGGCACCTCCCTCAGGGGCACCTCCCTCAGCCAGGGCACCCTCCCTTCAGTTGCAGCTTCCTCCCCGCAGCTGCAGCACCCTCCCCTCAGCAAGGGCTCCCTCCCCTCAGCCAGGGCACCCTCCCCTCAACTGCAGCACCCTCCCCGCAGCTGGGGCACCCTCCCCTCAGCCGGGGCACCCTCCCTCAGCCGGGGCACCCTCCCTTCAGCTGCAGCACCCTCCCCGCAGCTGCAGCACCCTCCCCTCAGCCAGGGTTCCCTCCCCTCAGCCGGAGCACCCTCCCCTCAGCCGGGGCACCCTCCCCTCAGCCAGAGCACCCTCCCCCAGCCAGGGCACCCTCCCCTCAGCCAGGGCACCCTCCCCTCAGCCGGAGCACACTCCCCTCAACCGGGGCACCCTCCCCTCAGCCAGAGCACCCTCCCCCAGCCAGGGCACCCTCCCCTCAGCCAGGGCACCCTCCCCTCAGCCGGGGCACCCTCCCCTCAGCCGGGGCACCCTCCCCTCAGCCGAGGCACCCTCCCCTCAGCCGGAGCACCCTCCCTCAGCCAGGGCACCTCCCACAGCCGGGCACCCGCCTCAGCCGGGCACCTCCCTCAGCCGGGCACCTCCCTCAGCCGGGCACCCGCCTCAGCCGGGCACCCGCCTCAGCCGGGAACCTCCCTCAGCTGGGCACCCGCCTCAGCCGGGCACCTCCCTCAGCCGGGCACCTCCCTCAGCCGGGCACCTAACCTCAGCCGGGCACCTCCCTCAGCCGGGCACCTCCCTCAGCCGGGCACACTCCCTCAGCCGAGCACCTCCCTAAGCCGGGCACCTCCCTCAGGGGCACCTCCCTCAGTCGGGGCACCCTCCCTTCAGCTGCAGCACCCTCCCCGCAGCTGCAGCACCCTCCCCTCAGCCAGGGCTCCCTCCCCTCAGCCAGGGCACCCTCCCCTCCGCTGCAGCACCCTCCCCGCAGCTGCAGCACCCTCCCCTCAGCCAGGGTTCCCTCCCCTCAGCCGGGGCACCCTCCCCTCAGCCGGGGCACCCTCCCCTCAGCCGGGGCACCCTCCCCTCAGCCGGGGCACCCTCCCCTCAGCCGGAGCACCTCCCTCAGCCAGGGCACCTCCCCACAGCCGGGCACCCGCCTCAGCCGGGCACCTCCCTCAGCCGGGCACCTCCTCAGCCGGGCACCCGCCTCAGCCGGGCACCCGCCTCAGCCGGGAACCTCCTCAGCTGGGCACCCGCCTCAGCCGGGCACCTCCCTCAGCCGGGCACCTCCCTCAGCCGGGGCACCCTAACCTCAGCCGGGCACCTCCCTCAGCCGGGCACCCTCCCCTCAGCCGGGGCACACTCCCCTCAGCCGGAGCACCCTCCCCTAAGCCGGGGCACCCTCCCCTCAGGGGGCACCCTCCCCTCAGCCAGGGCACCCTCCCTTCAGTTGCAGCTTCCTCCCCGCAGCTGCAGCACCCTCCCCTCAGCAAGGGCTCCCTCCCCTCAGCCAGGGCACCCTCCCCTCAGCTGCAGCACCCTCCCCGCAGCTGCAGCACCCTCCCCTCAGCCAGGGTTCCCTCCCCTCAGCTGGGGCACCCTCCCCTCAGCCGGGGCACCCTCCCCTCAGCCGGGGCACCCTCCCTTCAGCTGCAGCACCTTCCCCGCAGCTGCAGCACCCTCCCCTCAGCCGCGGCACCTGCCCCTCAGCCAGAGCACCCTCCCCTCAGCCGGGGCTCCATACCCTCAGCCAGAGCACCCTCCCCTCAGCCGGGGCACCCTCCCCTCAGCCGGGGCACCCTCCCCTCAGCCGGGGCACCCTCCCCTCAGCCGGGGCACCCTCCCTTCAGCTGCAGCACCCTCCCGCAGCTGCAGCACCTCCCTCAGCCAGGGCTCCTGCCTCAGCCGGGGCACCCTCCCCTCAGCCGGGGCACCCTCCCCTCAGCCGGGGCACCCTCCCCGCAGCTGCAGCACCCTCCCCTCAGCCAGGGTTCCCTCCCCTCAGCCGGGGCACCCTCCCCTCAGACGGGGCACCCTCCCCTCAGACGGGGCACCCTCCCCTCAGCCAGGGCACCCTCTCTTCAGTTGCAGCACCCTCCCCTCAGCCAGGGTTCCCTCCCCTCAGCCAGGGCACCCTCCCTTCAGCTGCAGCACCCTCCCCGCAGCTGCAGCACCCTCCCCTCAGCCAGGGTTCCCTCCCCTCAGCCAGAGCACCCTCCCTTCAGCTGCAGCACCCTCCCCGCAGCTGCAGCACCCTCCCCTCAGCCGGGGCACCCGCCCCTCAGCCGGGGCACCCGCCCCTCAGCCGGGGCACCCTCCCCCCAGCCGGGGCACCCTCCCTCCAGCTGCAGCACCCTCCCCGCAGCTGCAGCACCCTCCCCTCAGCCAGGGCTCCCTGCCCTCAGCCGGGGCACCCTCCCCTCAGCCGGGGCACCCTCCCCTCAGCCGGGGCACCCTCCCAGCAGCTGCAGCACCCTCCCCTCAGCCAGGGTTCCCTCCCCTCAGCCGGGGCACCCTCCCCTCAGACGGGGCACCCTCCCCTCAGACGGGGCACCCTCCCCTCAGCCAGGGCACCCTCTCTTCAGTTGCAGCACCCTCCCCTCAGCCAGGGTTCCCTCCCCTCAGCCAGGGCACCCTCCCTTCAGCTGCAGCACCCTCCCCGCAGCTGCAGCACCCTCCCCTCAGCCAGGGTTCCCTCCCCTCAGCCAGAGCACCCTCCCTTCAGCTGCAGCACCCTCCCAGCAGCTGCAGCACCCTCCCCTCAGCCGGGGCACCCGCCCCTCAGCCGGGGCACCCGCCCCTCAGCCGGGGCACCCTCCCCTCAGCCGGGGCACCCGCCCCTCAGCCGGGCACCTCCCTCAGCCGGGCACCTCCCTCAGCCGGGCACCTCCCTCAGCCGGGCACCCGCCTCAGCCGGGCCCCCTCCCTCAGCCGGGCACCTCCCTCAGCCGGGCACCTCCCTCAGCCGGGCACCCACCCCTCAGCCGGGCACCCTGCCCTCAGCCGGGCACCTCCCTCTGCCGGGCACCTCCCCTCAGTCGGGCACCTCCCTCAGCCGGGCACCTCCCTCAGCCGGGCACCTCCTCAGAGGGGCACCTCCCACAGCCGGGGCCCCCTCCCTTCAGCTGCAGCACCCTCCCCGCAGCTGCAGCACCTCCCTCAGCCGGGCACCCCTCAGCCGGGCACCCCCTCAGCCGGGCACCTCCTCAGACGGGCACCTCGCCTCAGCCAGGGTTCCCTCCCCTCAGCCAGGCACCTCCCTCAACCGGGCACCTCCTCAGACGGGCACCTCCCTCAGCCAGGGTTCCTCCCTCAGCCAGGGCACCTCCTCAACCGGGCACCTCCCTCAGCCGGGCACCTCCCTCAGCCGGGCACCTCCCTCAGACGGGGCACCCTCCCCTCAGCCGGGGCACCCTCCCTTCAGCTGCAGCACCCTCCCCGCAGCTGCAGCACCCTCCCCTCAGCCAGGGTTCCCTCCCCTCAGCCAGGGCACCCTCCCTTCAGCTGCAGCACCCTCCCCGCAGCTGCAGCACCCTCCCCTCAGCCAGGGTCCCCTCCCCTCAGCCGGGCACCTCCCTCAGCCGGGCACCTCCCTCAGCCGGGCACCCGCCTCAGCCAGAGCACCTCCCTCAGCCGGGCACCTCCCTCAGCCGGGCACCTCCCTCAGCCAAGCACCTCCCTCAGCCGGGCACCTCACCTCAGCCGGGCACCTCCTCAGCCGGGCACCTCCCTCAGCCTGGGCACCTCCCTTCAGCTGCAGCACCTCTCCGCAGCTGCAGCACCTCCCTCAGCCAGGGTTCCTCCCTCAGCCGGGGCACCCTCCCTTCAGCTGCAGCACCCTCCCCGCAGCTGCAGCACCCTCCCCTCAGCCAGGGTTCCTCCTCAGCCGGGCACCTCCCTCAGCCGGGCACCTCCCTCAGCCGGGCACCCGCCTCAGCCAGAGCACCTCCCTCAGCCGGGCACCTCCCTCAGCCGGGCACCTCCCTCAGCCAAGCACCTCCCTCAGCCGGGGCCCCCTCACCTCAGCCGGGGCACCCTCCCCTCAGCCGGGGCACCCTCCCCTCAGCCTGGGCACCCTCCCTTCAGCTGCAGCACCCTCTCCGCAGCTGCAGCACCCTCCCCTCAGCCAGGGTTCCCTTCCCTCAGCCAGGGCACCCTCCCCGCAGCTGCAGCACCCTCTCCTCAGCCAGGGTTCCCTCCCCTCAGCCGGGGCACCCTCCCCTCAGCCAGGGCACCCTCCCCTCAGCCGGAACACCCTCCCCTCAGCCGTGGCACCCGCCCCTCAGCCGGGGCACCCTCCCCTCAGCCGGGGCACCCTCCCCTCAGCCGGGGCACCCTCCCTTCAGCTGCAGCACCCTCCCCGCAGCTGCAGCACCCTCCCCTCAGCCAGGGCTCCCTCCCCTCAGCCAGGGCACCCTCCCCTCCGCTGCAGCACCCTCCCCGCAGCTGCAGCACCCTCCCCTCAGCCAGGGTTCCCTGGCCTCAGCCGGGGCACCCTCCCTCAGCCGGGCACCTCCCTCAGCTGGGGCACCTCCCTTCAGCCGGGCACCTCCCTCAGCCGGGCACCCGCCTCAGCCGAGTCAACCTCCCTCAGCCGGGCACCTCCCTCAGCCGGGCACCTCCCTCAGCCGGAGCACCTCCCTCAGCCGGGCACCTCCTCAGACGGGGCACCCTCCCCTCAGCCAGGGCACCCTCCCTTCAGCTGCAGCACCCTCCCCGCAGCTGCAGCACCCTCCCCTCAGCCAGGGTTTCCTCCCCTCAGCCAGGGCACCCTCCCTTTAGCTGCAGCAACCTCCCCGCAGCTTCAGCACCCTCCCCTCAGCCAGGGTTCCCTCCCCTCAGCCGGGGCACCCTCCCCTCAGCCGGGGCACCCTCCCCTCAGCCGGGGCACCCGCCCCTCAGCCAGGGCACCCTCCCCTCAGCCGGGGCACCCTCCCCTCAGCCGGGGCACCCTCCCCTCAGCCGGGGCACCCGCCCCTCAGCCAGGGCACCCTCCCCTCAGCCGGGCACCTCCCTCAGCCAAGCACCTCCTCAACTGGGCACCTCCCTCAGCCGGGCACCTCCCTCAGCCGGGCACCTCCTCAGCCGGGCACCTCCCTCAGCCGGGCACCCGCCTCAGCCGGGCACCTCCCTCAGCCGGGCTCCTCCCTCAGCCGGGCACCTCCTCAGCCGGGCACCTCCCTCAGCCGTGGCACCTCCCTCAGCCAGAGCACCTCCCTCAGCCGGGCACCTCCCTCAGCCGGGCACCTCCCTCAGCCGGGCACCTCCCTCAGCCGGGCACCTCCTCAGCCGGGCACCCGCCTCAGCCAGAGCACCCCCCTCAGCCGGGCACCTCCCTCAGCCGGGCACCCGCCTCAGCCAGGGCACCCTCCCTCAGCCGGGCACCTCCCTCAGCCAGCCCCCTCCTCAACCGGGCACCTCCCTCAGCCGGGCACCTCCCTCAGCCGGGCACCTCCTCAGCCGGGCACCTCCCTCAGCCGGGCACCCGCCTCAGCCGGGCACCTCCCTCAGCCGGGCTCCTCCCTCAGCCGGGCACCTCCTCAGCCGGGCACCTCCCTCAGCCGTGGCACCTCCCTCAGCCAGAGCACCTCCCTCAGCCGGGCACCTCCCTCAGCCGGGCACCTCCCTCAGCCGGGCACCTCCCTCAGCCGGGCACCTCCTCAGCCGGGGCACCCGCCCCTCAGCCAGAGCACCCTCCCCTCAGCCGGGGCACCCTCCCCTCAGCCGGGGCACCCTCCCCTCAGCCGGGGCACCCTCCCCTCAGCCGGGGCACCCTCCCCTCAGCCGGGGCACCCTCCCCTCAGCCGGGGCACCCTCCCCTCAGCCGGGGCACCCTCCCCTCAGCCGGGGCACCCTCCCCTCAATCAGGGTTCCCTCCCCTCAGCCAGGGCACCCTTCACTCAGCCGGAGTACCCACCAAGTCGGCATCCACATGGAAGCAGACAGAGAAGACTGACGCTACAAGGAGACGGGTGAATTTCACGCTGAACAAAGATCTTCATTTGTAGAGAACCGTACCCTAGGAGGCTCAGTGGTAAAGAACGAGCCTGCCAGTCGGGAGACTCAGGAGATGCATGTTAGATCCCTGGGTCATGAAGATCCTTGGAAAAGGAAATGGTAATCCACTGCAGTATTCTTGCCTTGAGAATCCCATGGACAGGGCAGCCGGGCAGGCTACAGGCCACGGGATCACAAAAGTCGGTGGTAACTGAGGGACTGAGCACACACAGAGATGCACTGGAAATGCTTTATGGGACTCTTAGCTTAAAATGAGGTATAGCTTCTTATGAAACATAATAATTAAACAGGTCACAAAATTAATAGATTTGGCTACATAAAATTTTAAAATGTCTGTTTCATAAAAGACGCCTTGGGGTCCCTGGTGGTCTAGTGGTAAAGAATATGCCTGCCAATGCATGGGACATGAGCTTAGTCCCCGGTCCAGGAGATCCCACATCCCAAGCCCACGGGCCAGAGCCACCGAGCCCCTCGTGCCCTGACGCCTGTGCTCTGCTGTGCCACAAGCCGCCACAGGGAGCAGCCCTCTCGCACGTCGGCCAGAGGAAGCCCCGCGCGCCCAAGCCCGAGAGGCCCTCGTGCAGCAACGAAGACCCAGCGCCGTCCAAAATAAACACATCAATAAAGCCGCCGCCTTAACTGTAGGTCAAATGATAGCGAAAATATTTACCATATATGACAGAAAGAGAATCGCTATTCCCTCAGATGGAAAGAGAGCTGAAACACGACCAAAAAAAGGCAACCGGGTGAAAAGGGGTGTGAACCAGAGGGGGCAGGTCACCCTGGCGGAAGCAAAAGGATGTAACAGGCTCCGCCCCGTCGCTGCCAGCCTCCCCGGCGGCACCAGAGGTGAGCGGTCTGCCTGCCACCGCCAGGTGCAGAGACGCCAGTCTGATCCCGTGTCAGGAAGGCCCCCTGCAGAGGGACGTGGCAGCCCGCTTCAGCACCGCTGCCCGCAGAGCTCCCGCACAGAGCCGCCTGGCGGCCACAGCCGCGGGATCGCAAAGCGTCAGACCCGGCAAGCAACTGAGCACACACAGCACGCCTTAAAGCGAGACAACGCTTCCCCCCAACGACACCCGAAAAGGTCCAAAGACTGGCAGCACCTGCAGCTGCTGGTGAACAAAGAATCTTCAGTAAAACTGCCTAGGAGGCTCAGTGGTAAAGAACGAGCCTGCCAGTCGGGAGACTCAGGAGATGCATGTTAGATCCCTGGGTCATGAAGATCCTTGGAAAAGGAAATGGTAATCCACTGCAGTATTCTTGCCTTGAGAATCCCATGGACAGGGCAGCCGGGCAGGCTACAGGCCACGGGATCACAAAAGTCGGTGGTAACTGAGGGACTGAGCACACACAGAGATGCACTGGAAATGCTTTATGGGACTCTTAGCTTAAAATGAGGTATAGCTTCTTATGAAACATAATAATTAAACAGGTCACAAAATTAATAGATTTGGCTACATAAAATTTTAAAATGTCTGTTTCATAAAAGACGCCTTGGGGTCCCTGGTGGTCTAGTGGTAAAGAATATGCCTGCCAATGCATGGGACATGAGCTTAGTCCCCGGTCCAGGAGATCCCACATCCCAAGCCCACGGGCCAGAGCCACCGAGCCCCTCGTGCCCTGACGCCTGTGCTCTGCTGTGCCACAAGCCGCCACAGGGAGCAGCCCTCTCGCACGTCGGCCAGAGGAAGCCCCGCGCGCCCAAGCCCGAGAGGCCCTCGTGCAGCAACGAAGACCCAGCGCCGTCCAAAATAAACACATCAATAAAGCCGGCGCCTTAACTGTAGGTCAAATGATAGCGAAAATATTTACCATATATGACAGAAAGAGAATCGCTATTCCCTCAGATGGAAAGAGAGCTGAAACACGACCAAAAAAAGGCAACCGGGTGAAAAGGGGTGTGAACCAGAGGGGGCAGGTCACCCTGGCGGAAGCAAAAGGATGTAACAGGCTCCGCCCCGTCGCTGCCAGCCTCCCCGGCGGCACCAGAGGTGAGCGGTCTGCCTGCCACCGCCAGGTGCAGAGACGCCAGTCTGATCCCGTGTCAGGAAGGCCCCCTGCAGAGGGACGTGGCAGCCCGCTTCAGCACCGCTGCCCGCAGAGCTCCCGCACAGAGCCGCCTGGCGGCCACAGCCGCGGGATCGCAAAGCGTCAGACCCGGCAAGCAACTGAGCACACACACAGCACGCCTTAAAGCGAGACAACGTTTCCCACCAACGAAACTCGAAAAGGTCCAAAAGACTGGCAGCACCTGCAGCTGCTGGTGAAAGCAGAGACCCCGATCACGTGGTTTGCAGAAACAAGGTATTATCGATTCAAATCTGGAACGATGCTCCTGTCAACCCCAAAGCCCAGTACGTGGGGATCCCTCCTGGAGAGCAAAGTGGGGGTCTGGGCACAGCTGTGCCGGGAGGCCTTGTGGAGAGGCAAAGCCTGGGCTCAGCCCAGTGCATCCAGGCCAAGGAGTGGCAGGGGGCATTAAGGCCAAGCCATGCCGTGGAATATTCTGCCATTTAAAAATGAGATCGGCCATGATGTTTTGATCAGACTGATATCTTGATATACAATTACATAAGAAATGGAAGTTGCAAAGAACAACTGTATAGTATTCCCTTTGTTCCCGAGGAAGAAACCTGTTTTCTATCAAACAGATACCACTGTGAGTGAATACAATTAAACTTGAACTTTTACACACAACGAGGAGAATAGTATTAGCTTTGTCTTTATAGGCGTGTGTTTGCTTTGTTATAATCTTATTTTTGAAAATTCAACAATGAATCCAAATAAGAAAGAAAACTTATAAAGCCCTCTTAATTAATGTTATTGAATCCAATCCTAAGCTTTCAATATTAAAAATGTTAAAAAGAACTAGTCAATAGTCAAAGGGAAAAGTGTGTCACCTCGAAACATTCTTTGAAGCCAGAGATTTACCATATATGACAGAAAGAGAATCGCTATTCCCTCAGATGGAAAGAGAGCTGAAACACGACCAAAAAAAGGCAACCGGGTGAAAAGGGGTGTGAACCAGAGGGGGCAGGTCACCCTGGCGGAAGCAAAAGGATGTAACAGGCTCCGCCCCGTCGCTGCCAGCCTCCCCGGCGGCACCAGAGGTGAGCGGTCTGCCTGCCACCGCCAGGTGCAGAGACGCCAGTCTGATCCCGTGTCAGGAAGGCCCCCTGCAGAGGGACGTGGCAGCCCGCTTCAGCACCGCTGCCCGCAGAGCTCCCGCACAGAGCCGCCTGGCGGCCACAGCCGCGGGATCGCAAAGCGTCAGACCCGGCAAGCAACTGAGCACACACAGCACGCCTTAAAGCGAGACAACGTTTCCCACCAACGAAACTCGAAAAGGTCCAAAAGACTGGCAGCACCTGCAGCTGCTGGTGAAAGCAGAGACCCCGATCACGTGGTTTGCAGAAACAAGGTATTATCGATTCAAATCTGGAACGATGCTCCTGTCAACCCCAAAGCCCAGTACGTGGGGATCCCTCCTGGAGAGCAAAGTGGGGGTCTGGGCACAGCTGTGCCGGGAGGCCTTGTGGAGAGGCAAAGCCTGGGCTCAGCCCAGTGCATCCAGGCCAAGGAGTGGCAGGGGGCATTAAGGCCAAGCCATGCCGTGGAATATTCTGCCATTTAAAAATGAGATCGGCCATGATGTTTTGATCAGACTGATATCTTGATATACAATTACATAAGAAATGGAAGTTGCAAAGAACAACTGTATAGTATTCCCTTTGTTCCCGAGGAAGAAACCTGTTTTCTATCAAACAGATACCACTGTGAGTGAATACAATTAAACTTGAACTTTTACACACAACGAGGAGAATAGTATTAGCTTTGTCTTTATAGGCGTGTGTTTGCTTTGTTATAATCTTATTTTTGAAAATTCAACAATGAATCCAAATAAGAAAGAAAACTTATAAAGCCCTCTTAATTAATGTTATTGAATCCAATCCTAAGCTTTCAATATTAAAAATGTTAAAAAGAACTAGTCAATAGTCAAAGGGAAAAGTGTGTCACCTCGAAACATTCTTTGAAGCCAGAGCTTAAAGATGGGCAACTTGTGTTGCAATAGCCTTGTGCCAACAGGAACATGGCGTCTTTGGTAACAACAGCCGATCGCGGGGCAGAGCTCTTCCGAGTCCACCTCGTCCTCAGCCGGCGGAGCCCTGGGACTTGACCACCCGCCCAGCACCCAGCGGCTCACACGCGGCTGCTGTGAGGAGGTTCAGCGCTCCGTGCACGCTGTGCGGTAGACGCCCTTGTCCCGGAAAGGCACATAAATCACCCGCCTGTGACACCACAGTCGGGGCACGATCAGGCCTGTAATTGCTAGCTTACAGAAAGCAAACTCAAGCGTATTCAGAATTTTCAGTCCAGATGCCACTTTATCTTTTTAAAACAGTTCTTTTTTTTATGAAAGATGGCATTTTATTGGTGACAAAGCTCCACAGCGAGTCTATCTACTTATGGATTGGAGTGATCAATGTGACGCCTGCTGCTAGCCTCTGGGCACAGGGACGACGAGGTGGCAAGGCCTGCAGCTCGGTTAACCTGGAGCTACAGCCCGGGTTGGGGCGTGGCCGGGGGACAGACGGGCTCTACTCAGAACCAGGCCGCCTCGTCTAACACGGGGCGGCAGGCAGGGCTTCCGGCAGCCGCGATGGTCAGAACTACCCGGAGGCGGTACAGCATCTGCCACGCCAGGATTCCAGGGCCGCCCAGACTTCCTGGCTCCTGTGTGAGAAACGACACTGTAGATGCCACGTCCTCTGCAGAAGGCACAGGCCTCGCATTCCGGACCGGGACTCTAGGCTGTTGTTCAGTCCCTCAGTCCTGTCTGACTCTTTGTGACCCCATGCACGGCAGCACACCAGCTCCCCTGTCCTTCACCAACTCCTGGAGTTTGCTCAGACTCATGCCCATCGACTCAGTGATCCTCTCTAGCCATCACAGCCTCTGCCGCCCCCTTCCCCTCTGGCCGTCACAGCCTCTGCCGCCCCCTTCTCCTCTGGCCATCACAGCCTCTGCCGCCCCCTTCCCCTCTGGCCATCACAGCCTCTGCCGCCCCCTTCTCCTCTGGCCGTCCACCTTTCCCAGCAACAGGGTCTTTCCCAATGAGCCTGCTCTTTGCATCAGGTGGCCAAAGTATTAGCGCTTGCTGACTCTAAGCATGTGTCATATTTTGGAAGAGCCCAAGGGACTCTTAGGAGCCAATCTATTTGATATCAAGAGACAAAGTCTAGAGAGCTATTTGAATTAAAAAAAATTAAGTCCTTTCAAAGCCTCTTCTGTCAGCCACAGTACTCAGTGTGGCTGAATTGGGAGTGGCTTCATGGATAACTTGGCTTAAAACGAATCCTCTGCCCTCTCTTGGCCACAGTTTCCTTTCTTTATATTTGCTGACAATTGCTAATTAATAAAAAATATCTTAATGGGAGAGAAGCCGCCACGTCTCATGTTCGTCCCGTGATTACTGTCTCTTTCAGGGACAGAATTCACATGCGAGAAAATGTTGCTTTTTGAATGTTTAGGATGAGAGTGAGCCTGCTAATCTTACCCTGATGAGCTCATCTCCAAAGATGCTTCCATACGTTTCAGAAGATCACAGTGCACTGCATAAAGGGAGTCCTAAGTGGGCTCATTACAGCTCAAGCCTGAGCCTCCTACATCCAATTAATGTTAATCAAGCCCAGCTTCTCACCACATTCTCAAATTAGGGAAAAAATGTGGGATGAGGTACACAACACAGTAGAGAATTTAGCAAAAAAAAAAAAAAAACAAGAAGAAGAAGAATAAAAAGAAAGAAGAAGAAAAGGAAAAAATTCAATGGAGACAAAGTCACTTCCCTCAAAAATTTTCAAATGTGCTTCTTTTATGTTGTTATTTCTGTCATTTCTCTTGGTTAAATCCCAAGGAAAGGAATTCCTCAATTCACCCCAGTGTGAGTCAAAAGCACACAGGCATCCTAAGCCCCGGGCATCTTTCTCGGGGAGTCCATGCACTCATAGCCCAACACAGAAGACGCTTAATTTTGGTCTTGGTGGTTTCGTCGCTAGGTCATGTCGGACTCTGTGTGACTCCGTGGACTGTGGCCCGCCTGGCTCCTCTGTCCGTGAGATTCTCCAGGCAGAAACACTGGAGCGGGTTGCCATTCCCTTCTCCAGAGAGGCTGCCCAGCCCAGGGCTTGGACCCAAGTCTCCTGCTTCGCAGGAGGATTCTGTGCCCACCGCGCCAGCCCAGAAGGCCACAAAGAGCTCAAGGATGTCTCAACTAATGTGGAGAATCCCACCTCAAATTTTCTAACCTGGTGCGGATGTGATCTAGTGAAAGAAGCATGGATGCCCCACGTCCAGGATGGGCGCTGGCCCCGTAGCCCGCCCGGTGGTCCAGCACCCGTGACCCCCCAGGCTGCTTTGCTTGAGCCTCCAGTTGGCACGGGGCTTGGGGATGCACTCAGAGCACCAACAAACACAGACAAATGTGTCAAGAGTTAAGAACACTAAGAAGAATTTTTTAAAAATTTGCATCACAATATTCATCTCTCTTTGGGGCTTCCCTGGTGGCTCAGATGGTAAAGAGCCCAAATGCAATGCAACAGACCTGTGTCTGATCCCTGGGTTGGGAAGATCCCCAGGAGGAGGAAATGGTAGCTCACTCCAGTCTTTTGTCTAGAGATTCATGGAGAGAGGAGCCTGGCAAGATGCTTCCATACGTTTCAGAAGGTGCACTGCATAAAGGGAGTCCTAAGTGGGCTCATTACAGCTCAAGCCTGAGCCTCCTACATCCAATTAATGTTAATCAAGCCCAGCTTCTCACCACATTCTCAAATTAGGGAAAAAATGTGGGATGAGGTACACAACACAGTAGAGAATTTAGCAAAAAAAAAAAAAAAACAAGAAGAAGAAGAATAAAAAGAAAGAAGAAGAAAAGGAAAAAATTCAATGGAGACAAAGTCACTTCCCTCAAAAATTTTCAAATGTGCTTCTTTTATGTTGTTATTTCTGTCATTTCTCTTGGTTAAATCCCAAGGAAAGGAATTCCTCAATTCACCCCAGTGTGAGTCAAAAGCACACAGGCATCCTAAGCCCCGGGCATCTTTCTCGGGGAGTCCATGCACTCATAGCCCAACACAGAAGACGCTTAATTTTGGTCTTGGTGGTTTCGTCGCTAGGTCATGTCGGACTCTGTGTGACTCCGTGGACTGTGGCCCGCCTGGCTCCTCTGTCCGTGAGATTCTCCAGGCAGAAACACTGGAGCGGGTTGCCATTCCCTTCTCCAGAGAGGCTGCCCAGCCCAGGGCTTGGACCCAAGTCTCCTGCTTCGCAGGAGGATTCTGTGCCCACCGCGCCAGCCCAGAAGGCCACAAAGAGCTCAAGGATGTCTCAACTAATGTGGAGAATCCCACCTCAAATTTTCTAACCTGGTGCGGATGTGATCTAGTGAAAGAAGCATGGATGCCCCACGTCCAGGATGGGCGCTGGCCCCGTAGCCCGCCCGGTGGTCCAGCACCCGTGACCCCCCAGGCTGCTTTGCTTGAGCCTCCAGTTGGCACGGGGCTTGGGGATGCACTCAGAGCACCAACAAACACAGACAAATGTGTCAAGAGTTAAGAACACTAAGAAGAATTTTTTAAAAATTTGCATCACAATATTCATCTCTCTTTGGGGCTTCCCTGGTGGCTCAGATGGTAAAGAGCCCAAATGCAATGCAACAGACCTGTGTCTGATCCCTGGGTTGGGAAGATCCCCAGGAGGAGGAAATGGTAGCTCACTCCAGTCTTTTTGTCTAGAGAATTCCATGGAGAGAGGAGCCTGGCAGGCTACAGTCCAGGCTCACAAAGAGTCAGACACGACTGAGTAACACTGTCACTTTCACGCTCAGGCTTTCTCCAGTTGTGGCAAACAGGGCCACCGCACTCCCGTCACGGCGGCCCTCTGGCCCAGGCAACTCCCCCGTCCGCCTTCCAGTGCCGTCCACTCTCTCCATTTCAAGTCTTCACACTCAGTTCCTGCTTCCTCTGCTCCCTCTGCTCCTGGGCGGCGTCTAGAACCTCTCTGACCCGCTGACAAGCGTGGGTCCCCTCCAGCCACGTCTCCCGGCACTCTGCTCTCCCCCTGATGCAGCACTGGTGAGCTTGTGCTGATTATTTATCAGCTTGTCCGCACCATCTACTAATGTGTGGACTTGGCAGGCTCAGGGAACTTTTCTGTTTTGTTTACCATTCTCTCCTAAATGTAACGCAAGTCCAAAAACTGTTTGTTGATGGAATATGGAAATGAATGAATGGACAGATGGATGAATGAATGAATGGAATGAATCCACAAAGGAAAGGTGGACAGATGAATGCGGGTGACAGACAGGGGTGCTGGTTCTTCACTCTGTGGGTACGATTTTCTTACATACCACAGCGCTGACGGTGTGCACTCATCCGTACAGAATGAAAGGGCCCGAAAGAAAGCGATTCCCCTGACCCTCCACGCTCCTGGTGAGTGGGAACCATCCAGTGTGTGACTACAGGGGGAAGAGCGACAGCCGGACCCTGGAGGGGAACCTGTTCCCCCCAGAGAGCAAATCCTCCCTGCACGTCTCTTGGCCATCCCTGCAGAGGCCGTGGTCTCTGGCATTCAGACCGCGCTGTGGTTTGAAAGAGTTAATGTGTTACCAAAGAGTGAAGAATCTAAATTCTTCCGCTTTCCACCAACAAGATCGGGTCTGATATCCAGGGAACTGTTGAGGTCTTCAAGCCCAGGCTGAGAATCTTCCTGACAGGCAGATGCATTTCTCAGCTCTAACAGTTGCTGAGAGATGTAGATGTGGCCGCCGATCTCCCCTCCAAGGACCCCGCGAGTGAGTCACGGGGGAGCCCCTGTCGGTCAGCATCACGGCCTTCTTTGTTGGTTTAAAATCAATACGTGCTCTTTCTCTATTCATTTCTGGTCATGAAACCTTCAATTTTAGTCAATCTGTGGAATTTTTACTGTCTATGTGTTCCTTAAGGTTCGAAGAAATCACTGATTTATCGCTCATTACTCGTGAAGATGGTAAGAAAGGAGAGCTGCCCACCGCGCCGGAGCCCCCGGCGGGCTTCTGCCTGGACGCCGGATGCGGTCGTCTCCGAGTGTGCAGGCCGTGCCTGAGCGCCTTCTGGCCGTGAACAGTGCATGTAGCACCAGCAGCTCCTCTCACCCCGGAGCCTGAGTTCTAGCAGGAGACCCCTGCAGGCCAGGAGCCCGGGGGCGGCCAGGGCGCAGCCTTGCGTCTGCCTAGGAGGCCTGAACATCCGGGGGGCTTCCTGCCGCGGAGGGGGCCGCAGGGGGTCCAGTCTTCTGCTACCCGTCCAGCTCGTAGAATGCCTGCAAGCGGCAGTATGGATTCTAGAATCTTCACTTTAGGCCACAATTTTCATTGCTATTCCAGTGATCTAAGCACCCAGGCGAAGAACACGCATGTGTAAAATGATACCCATGTAGAAGGCCGCGACAATGCCTGGGAGGGTCCGTCCTCACACAGATCAGAAGCTTTGCGCCACGTTAGGCTCAAGGCCAAGCAACACAGAGCCAGCAGGGCACACTGGTCTCCCTTCCATCATGATGGCAAGCAGTACTATCATTTCGAGAAAAAAATATGTTCTTAATTAAAGCCACTTGCATTATCAAGAAGGAAAAATGTGTGTGAATCATTTCAGGCTTGTTATTTTATTTTATTGACTTTTGTTCTATTCTGAAGTATAACATTTCAGATCAGATGGACGGAATCCATCCAAACTTCTGTGTCAAGTGATAAGATTATAAAGCACCGTGTAAATTAGCATACAGGCCAGGTATCCTGTTGAGGTCTTCAAGCCCAGGCTGAGAATCTTCCTGACAGGCAGATGCATTTCTCAGCTCTAACAGTTGCTGAGAGATGTAGATGTGGCCGCCGATCTCCCTCCAAGGACCCCGAGTGAGTCACGGGGGAGCCCCTGTCGGTCAGCATCACGGCCTTCTTTGTTGGTTTAAAATCAATACGTGCTCTTTCTCTATTCATTTCTGGTCATGAAACCTTCAATTTTAGTCAATCTGTGGAATTTTTACTGTCTATGTGTTCCTTAAGGTTCGAAGAAATCACTGATTTATCGCTCATTACTCGTGAAGATGGTAAGAAAGGAGAGCTGCCCACCGCGCCGGAGCCCCCGGCGGGCTTCTGCCTGGACGCCGGATGCGGTCGTCTCCGAGTGTGCAGGCCGTGCCTGAGCGCCTTCTGGCCGTGAACAGTGCATGTAGCACCAGCAGCTCCTCTCACCCCGGAGCCTGAGTTCTAGCAGGAGACCCCTGCAGGCCAGGAGCCCGGGGGCGGCCAGGGCGCAGCCTTGCGTCTGCCTAGGAGGCCTGAACATCCGGGGGGCTTCCTGCCGCGGAGGGGGCCGCAGGGGGTCCAGTCTTCTGCTACCCGTCCAGCTCGTAGAATGCCTGCAAGCGGCAGTATGGATTCTAGAATCTTCACTTTAGGCCACAATTTTCATTGCTATTCCAGTGATCTAAGCACCCAGGCGAAGAACACGCATGTGTAAAATGATACCCATGTAGAAGGCCGCGACAATGCCTGGGAGGGTCCGTCCTCACACAGATCAGAAGCTTTGCGCCACGTTAGGCTCAAGGCCAAGCAACACAGAGCCAGCAGGGCACACTGGTCTCCCTTCCATCATGATGGCAAGCAGTACTATCATTTCGAGAAAAAAATATGTTCTTAATTAAAGCCACTTGCATTATCAAGAAGGAAAAATGTGTGTGAATCATTTCAGGCTTGTTATTTTATTTTATTGACTTTTGTTCTATTCTGAAGTATAACATTTCAGATCAGATGGACGGAATCCATCCAAACTTCTGTGTCAAGTGATAAGATTATAAAGCACCGTGTAAATTAGCATACAGGCCAGGCTGGGAAGGGCTTTCCCACAGGGGGAACAGAACACCTTGCTTGTTTCTCCCTAATAGTTAATCGTCTGCTATAACGTGTGTGTATCTGCGGACTGAAGTTCTAATTGAAGAGACTCCTAAGACCTTCAAAAGAATAAAGTATTGGAGCACAATTCACGGACATTACTGCTGAGCATAGTCATCTCTAACTTGGATTACATTAAATGTTTGAAAAACATCCCCAGATACTTGCAAGTTTAATCCAGATCAAGTCAGGAACTTAGAGCACTGTGGTCAGAAAAGATGTTTGATGTGATTTCAATTTTTTTAATTCTATGGCTTGCTTTGTGACTCAGAATTTGATCTGTCCTGTTAGTGGGAATGTAAACTGGTGCAGCCACTATGGAGAAGAGTACACAGGCTCCTAAACAAATAAACAAACAAACAAACAAAAAACCAAAACAGAGTTCCCATATGCCCCAGCAATCTAACTCCTGGGCATACATCTGGAGAAAATTCTGATTAGAAAAGATACATGCACCCCACTGTTCACAACAACCAAGACATGGAAACAGCCTAAGTGTCCATCACAGGAATGGATACATAGGCTTCCCAGGTGGCCTCAGTGGTAAGAACCCATCAGCCAACGTAGGAGACGTAAGAGACGTGGGTCCATCCCTGGCTTGGGAAGATCCCCTGGAGGAGGGCATGGCAACCCACTCCAGTGTTCTTGCCTGGAGATTTCTATGGACAGAGGGGCCTGGAAGGCTGTGGTCCATAGGGCTGCAAAGAGTCAGACACAACTGAAGCAACTTAGTGTTTGTGTATATATGTACCTCTATCTATCATCTATCTATCTATCTATATCACAACGGAATATTATTCAGTCATAAAAAAAGAATGAAGTAATGCTATTTGCAGCATTGTGGATGGACCTAGAGATTACCACAGTAAGTGAAGCAAGACAGAGGAAGACCGATGTGATACCACTTACATGTGGAATCTAAAAATTGGTAAAAATGAACTTACTCACAAAACAGAAACAGACCCTCCTTTATGGCAACCAGAGTGGAAACTGGGGTGAGAGGAGGGTAAATTAGGAGCTTGGGATTAGCAGACACAATCTTCTACATATAAAAGAGACAAATAACAAGGTCCTACTGCATCGCATGGAAAGAGTATGGAAAGAGTACAGAGCTAAACGCACACAGCGCAGGGCGCGGGCAGCGCTTCCTATGGGAGCCTGTCCCCACCGCCGCCCTGCCCTCACTGCTGCAGCTGGACGCACGTACGCCCGTCTCTCGCTGCAGAAGCCCTAGGAGCCTACGTCTGCCTGGGCAGGGGTGACGGGCCCTCACCCTGTCTCTGTGAAGAGAAGGCGGGTGGGCACTGGGACCCGTGGTCGGGAGGGAGGGAGCCCGGCCTCACCTGCGCCCAGGCATCCCCACTCCATCCCGGGAGCCAGATCCTACCAGGACCCACGTGCACCAGACAGCTGGGGCCGTTGCTTCATGGGCGCCTGTCCGCAGGGCGCAAACCCAGCTCTCATCGCTGTCAGACACTCCGAGGTACAGACCAGACGCTGCTCCGGAGACGGGGAAGGGGGGCGGGGAGAGGTCCTTCGAGAGCCCCACGGGGAGGGCTGGCAGGAGGGCTCCTGACCTCTGACCCTGCCTGCCTCTGCTCCCTGCGGCCCCGCCCCCCGAGGAGGCCCTGGGTGGACAGCTTCTCTAGAAGGACCCCCAGCCTCCTCTCCGGCCTCCCCCACCAGATGCCCTTGGCGGAGCCATCGCTTTCCTCCAAGGCCTGTGTTTGGGGTTGAGGCGCTCCCAGGGCGGTGGTTTGGAGTGAGGCAGGCTGGGGAGGACAGGGTCGGAGCGGGGCGTGCAAGGGTGGGCACCTAGCGGCCCCTCCGCGCTGTAAGGGCCATGGGAGCGCCTGCCGCCGGGCTGGCGCTTATGGGAGAGGACTGCGCAGGGCCCTCGGTCGGCCTGTGCCCTCCCCCACCCCGCCCCGCCTGTAGGGAGCGACCCCTCAGCTTCCCTGTATATATACCACCACCGCCGCCAGGCCCACCACGGCAGGGAAGGGCGGGCTTCAGGTCAAAAGTATCAGACGTAGCCACTCCCGTTTCTGCCTGGCGGGCGGGCCAGTGCCTGTCTGTCTGGCCGTGTCCAGGCCCTCGCACCCGAGGACGCTGTGTGCTTCGCAGCAGTAAATAGATGAACAGTTTTCTGTTCACTGTGCAATCCAGTCCAGGGTCACCATTTAAAGAAACAAGATCAAATAGGAAGACTAGGGGCTTCCCTGGTGGTCCAGCTGGTAAAGTCCGCCTTGCAGTGCAAGGGGCACCGGTTCGATCCCTGGCCGGGGAGGATCCCACGTGCTGTGGAGCTGCTGGACCGGTGTGTCCAAAGATCCAGCACTCTGCAGCACATGCGCCCAGGGCCCGCGCTCTGCAGAGAGAGGCCACTGCGACGGGAGGCCCACACAAGCCAAAGAATAAAAAGATGGATGAAAATAAATAAATACAAAATCAATAAAAAAGAGGCCAAAATAAAAAAAAATAAAAGAGGCCAGAAAAATGTTAAAAGACATAAAGAAAAATAGGAAGATTAGGGAATACAAATGTCACACAGCAGCTCTAAGGCAGGACTTAATCAGCTTTGGGAGGAAAAGGTGGAAATGGTGCTTTGCAGGTGAGCTGTGAGAGGGAAATCGGTGGAATCTCACCGTGACCTTCAGATCCCACCTGCCCTGAGCTGGGAAGACAAACCCTCTCTGAGGCCGGAAGTGCCCTGGTCCTGTGCTTACATTCACTGGAATAGATTTTTAAGGACAAAAGAGGGAGACTGTTGACAGTGCACGTTCACGTTTCTAAGGCCTCCTGGACTCCGGTGGGGCCCGGGTCTCAAGGCCACGGCTCACTCAGTGCGGGAGGAGGATGCTGCGTGAGCCGCTCCCGCTTGGCACACGCCGAGCTTCCTGACGCAGCACACCTTCCACTGTGGAGCCATCCCTGCACAGTTTTTCTAGAAACAAGAGAAAAGGTACTCTCTAGAAAATGGGATACTTGCATGAGTATATCTCTGATCATAGTTATCTTTGTATTTTCTGTCTCAAGAAAGTGCACACGCATGCACAGAGACGTTCACACACAGCCTGAGGGCGAGAGCGTGTGCTGGACCCCGGGCTGTGGGCCGAGAGCCGGCCAGGCCCCTGTGGCTCCTCCACGTCCCCTCGAGCTGAGGTCCCCTCGGACACATCCAGCACCAGGACGAGCGGCCTCTGGGGAGCTTCGGATGCAGAGAGGACACCGAGCCCCAGAGGCCGGGGGCCGTGGAGGCGCCTTGAGGACGGGAAGGGAGCCCGCAGTGCGTCCTCCCTGAGGGGAGCACTGGCCCCGGCTCTCTGACGGGCAGAGCGTCCTTCCACGGCTCCAGCCCCTCGTGTGGGAAGCAGAGTCCGACAGAGCTGCACGGATGAAAGCAAACCACGGAACGGTCCTGTCTCCACGGCTGCCTTCCTGCTGCTTCTGAACCCGCCGCACTGCCGCATCCTGGCTGGACAGAGAGACCACTCTGCAGAGAGAGGCCACTGCGACGGGAGGCCCACACAAGCCAAAGAATAAAAAGATGGATGAAAATAAATAAATACAAAATCAATAAAAAAGAGGCCAAAATAAAAAAAAATAAAAGAGGCCAGAAAATGTTAAAAGACATAAAGAAAAATAGGAAGATTAGGGAATACAAATGTCACACAGCAGCTCTAAGGCAGGACTTAATCAGCTTTGGGAGGAAAAGGTGGAAATGGTGCTTTGCAGGTGAGCTGTGAGAGGGAAATCGGTGGAATCTCACCGTGACCTTCAGATCCCACCTGCCCTGAGCTGGGAAGACAAACCCTCTCTGAGGCCGGAAGTGCCCTGGTCCTGTGCTTACATTCACTGGAATAGATTTTTAAGGACAAAAGAGGGAGACTGTTGACAGTGCACGTTCACGTTTCTAAGGCCTCCTGGACTCCGGTGGGGCCCGGGTCTCAAGGCCACGGCTCACTCAGTGCGGGAGGAGGATGCTGCGTGAGCCGCTCCCGCTTGGCACACGCCGAGCTTCCTGACGCAGCACACCTTCCACTGTGGAGCCATCCCTGCACAGTTTTTCTAGAAACAAGAGAAAAGGTACTCTCTAGAAAATGGGATACTTGCATGAGTATATCTCTGATCATAGTTATCTTTGTATTTTCTGTCTCAAGAAAGTGCACACGCATGCACAGAGACGTTCACACACAGCCTGAGGGCGAGAGCGTGTGCTGGACCCCGGGCTGTGGGCCGAGAGCCGGCCAGGCCCCTGTGGCTCCTCCACGTCCCCTCGAGCTGAGGTCCCCTCGGACACATCCAGCACCAGGACGAGCGGCCTCTGGGGAGCTTCGGATGCAGAGAGGACACCGAGCCCCAGAGGCCGGGGGCCGTGGAGGCGCCTTGAGGACGGGAAGGGAGCCCGCAGTGCGTCCTCCCTGAGGGGAGCACTGGCCCCGGCTCTCTGACGGGCAGAGCGTCCTTCCACGGCTCCAGCCCCTCGTGTGGGAAGCAGAGTCCGACAGAGCTGCACGGATGAAAGCAAACCACGGAACGGTCCTGTCTCCACGGCTGCCTTCCTGCTGCTTCTGAACCCGCCGCACTGCCGCATCCTGGCTGGACAAAAAGGGTCTCCAAGGGGCCGGATTTACACAGAAAGGGCAGGGAGCCATCACACAGCTTTAAAACAAAAAGAAGATGATGCAGAAAAGGCAGAGGGAAACCTCCCGTCTCCCAATTAAAAATGTGTGTGTGTGTGTGTATACATTTTGCCAAAATGGTAGACCTGAAATGGAAGATTGGGTCAGTTGAAGAAAAGAAGTTAGGTAAATCTACAGATGTTGTTTGGTGTGCGCAGGCTCAGTCGCGTCTGGCTCTTTGAAACCCTGCCAGCCTCCTCTGCCCACGGGATTCTCCCTGCAAGAATCCGGAAGTGGGGTGCCATTTCCTCCTCCTGCGTATCTTCCCGACCCAGGGATATAACCCACGTCTCTTGCATTGACAGATGGATTTTTTTTTTGACATTTATTTATTTATTTATGGGGGGGGGTGAGGAGGGAGGGGGACGGGCGGGCCACTTCTACTGGTCTTTCATTTCTCTAGTTTCATCCATCTTTGTTCTTTGGCCCATGTGGGCCTCCCCTTGCGGTGGCCTCTCTTGTCGCAGAGCACCGGCTCTGGGCGCATGCGCTCCAGAGCTCTGGCTCGGTGATTGGACACATCGGTGCAGCCGCTCCCCGGCACGTGGGATCTTCCCAGGCCAGGGATCGAACCGGCGCCCCTTGCACTGCGAGGCGGTGTCCTTAGCCACTGGACCACCAGGGAAGCCCAACAAGTGGATTTTTAACCACTAAGCCACCTGGGAATCACTGGATAAATAAATATTATTTATTACAATATAAATGTAATGATATTTACATACTCATGTAACTATTAAATATTCACATACAAATATTTATATGTTCTAAGTATATAAAATGGAGTATAAAGTTTTGATAAATTCTCATTAATTGCATACATTTGGCTTAAAACCGACAGCCATTTAGGAGTGTTGAAATAAGGAAGAGATGGCTATGCAAGGATTGTGTAAAATGATCACTTCAAAAAATGAATCAGGGCTTCCCGGGTGGTCCAGTGGGTAAGGACACCGCCTTGCAGTGCAAGGGGCGCCGGTTCGATCCCTGGCCTGGGAGGATCCCACGTGCCGCGGAGCAGCTGGACCAATGTGTCCAACTACCGAGCAGGGCTCTGGAGCGCATGTGCCCAGAGCCAGTGCTCTGCGACAAGAGAGGCCACTGCGATGGGAGGCCCACACAGGCCAAAGAATAAAGATGGAAATAAATGAAGAACCAACAGAAGTGGCAAAAGGAAAAAAAAAAGGAGAAAAATGAATCACTCTCCAGAGGACTTCTGTCCTTTCTATCTGGAAAATAAGGAAACCTAAATGTCTGTCCCGTCCCAGCACAGACGGTGAGAACCTGGAATTGCTTCAGGCTCATTTTCCTGTGTTGACCAAGAGTGTCCTTGGTGCGACAAGGTCAGACTTGGCAGCGCCTGGAGCTGCTTCTAATGACCGTGGCCCGAGTCACACAGACGCCGTGCTGCTAAGCAAGCACGTTCAGGCGTTCTTCATATTTTCTCAAGTAATTTTTATGACGCACTCTGCAATCTGGCTTAGGGCTTAGGGCATCTTCTCCCTCTAAACATCAAGGAAACGGCTGGGATGGATGTCAGGGCCAGAAAGAAGCGCCTGCCCTGTCTCACGCACCTGTGGTGGAGCGGCACGGAGAGCAGCCCGGGGACCCGGAGCCGGTGGTGAGGGGGCAGCCCCGGCCCCCGAGGGCCGCACACTGGCGAGAGGAGAGGGAGCCCTGGCCTGGCCTGCGCTGCCGCTGCTCGCCCCCCTGCAGGCTCGCGTGACCACGGGGGCTGGAAGAGCCAGAAGGCACCTCTGCGGGGCCGGGGGCTGTCCCTGCGTCCACACAGGCTCAGCCGCCCAGGAGCTGTCCTTGGGACAAAAGCACCGCCGGCATGAACGAGCACGTCTGACAGGAAGCCCTCCCGCCCCCTCCGTGTTTCCTCTGATTTCCTGCTTGCATTTGTCCTAGATGAAGTGCTGAGCTGACCCCCCTTTAAACTGCTACCACATCACACACGCCACGACTGGGTGCTGGTTTCCCTCGCGATGCGGCAACAGAACTCCAGACACGGCCCAGGGTGACCTTGAACGTCCCCAAGGCCGCCGGCTCTAAACACAGGTTCTTAGTCAGTGTGCTCCATGGAGCAGGAAGGGGCGGATCTGGAGGGCTTGTTCCCTCCCCTCTGGAGCCATCCTGCCTGGGGGCGGCTCCGGATGGACCTTCCTCAGGAGGAGCCAGTGCTCTGCGACAAGAGAGGCCACTGCGATGGGAGGCCCACACAGGCCAAAGAATAAAGATGGAAATAAATGAAGAACCAACAGAAGTGGCAAAAGGAAAAAAAAAGGAGAAAAATGAATCACTCTCCAGAGGACTTCTGTCCTTTCTATCTGGAAAATAAGGAAACCTAAATGTCTGTCCCGTCCCAGCACAGACGGTGAGAACCTGGAATTGCTTCAGGCTCATTTTCCTGTGTTGACCAAGAGTGTCCTTGGTGCGACAAGGTCAGACTTGGCAGCGCCTGGAGCTGCTTCTAATGACCGTGGCCCGAGTCACACAGACGCCGTGCTGCTAAGCAAGCACGTTCAGGCGTTCTTCATATTTTCTCAAGTAATTTTTATGACGCACTCTGCAATCTGGCTTAGGGCTTAGGGCATCTTCTCCCTCTAAACATCAAGGAAACGGCTGGGATGGATGTCAGGGCCAGAAAGAAGCGCCTGCCCTGTCTCACGCACCTGTGGTGGAGCGGCACGGAGAGCAGCCCGGGGACCCGGAGCCGGTGGTGAGGGGGCAGCCCCGGCCCCCGAGGGCCGCACACTGGCGAGAGGAGAGGGAGCCCTGGCCTGGCCTGCGCTGCCGCTGCTCGCCCCCCTGCAGGCTCGCGTGACCACGGGGGCTGGAAGAGCCAGAAGGCACCTCTGCGGGGCCGGGGGCTGTCCCTGCGTCCACACAGGCTCAGCCGCCCAGGAGCTGTCCTTGGGACAAAAGCACCGCCGGCATGAACGAGCACGTCTGACAGGAAGCCCTCCCCGCTCCTCCGTGTTTCCTCTGATTTCCCTGCTTGCATTTGTCCTAGATGAAGTGCTGAGCTGACCCCCATTTAAACCGCTACCACATCACACACGCCACGACTGGGTGCTGGTTTCCCTCGCGATGCGGCAACAGAACTCCAGACACGGCCCAGGGTGACCTTGAACGTCCCCAAGGCCGCCGGCTCTAAACACAGGTTCTTAGTCAGTGTGCTCCATGGAGCAGGAAGGGGCGGATCTGGAGGGCTTGTTCCCTCCCCTCTGGAGCCATCCTGCCTGGGGACGGCTCCGGATGGACCCGCGTTCCTCAGGAGGAGCCTAGGCGACCACGGGGTGCCGCAGCGATTAGCATTCACTCCCATCGGCGCTGCAGCTGAGCTCCAGCTGCTGGGAGGCTGGAAAAGATCCCAGGCTTGCGAATCTCTCAGACAGAGGCATCTCGGAAATGAGCATTCCATGGCCAACGCGTGTCCCATGGACACCGTCTTCTGATGATAATGAAGCCCGCAATCAGGCAGCCGTTGCAGCGAGGAGGCTTTCAAGTCTGCGCCAGGGTCAGAGGCTAACGAAACCCGGCGGGACCCAGGCTGCGTCCCTGCGCAGTGCTCAGCGGTGCTGCGGCTCCTGTGAACTGCGATGGCCCTGGGCAGCGATGCCGGGGAGTGGCGGGGCGGCAGGGCCGAGGAAGACGTCCCCCTTGCCGGCCGTCAGCTGCGTCCCAGGCAGGGTCTGTCCTTGCGGAGTCTGAAGGTGAATGAGCCACAGGCACCCGCGGCTAACTGCTGGGGCACGGGTCCTCCTCGGCAGACTCTGACACGGAAATTTCAGCGCGGCCTCACGGCAACTCCCGAGGACTCTGGGTTCTCTCCGCCCCAGAGGACTGCAGGGGAGGCTTGTGGTGCAGAGGCCGACAGGCTGCAGACAGGCTGCTGACCCTTCCGAGAGCGGCATTGGTGGCCCCCGGGCGCCAGCGTCCCCGACAGGCGGGCCGGGGCACGTGGCGGCCGCTCTGTCCACCTGGGCGCCCTCCCAGACGGCACGTCACTGGCCATCGGCCGCCCTGTCTCGCGGCCACCGGAAGCCGTTCCCGTTTTGAATTTTAACACATTCTGCTTTCCACTTCCCCCTCATGAAAGAAACAGACATCACAAACTTTGAACTCCAGCTGGCTCTGTCGTTTTCAGAGTCAGATAAAGAATTCCGTCAGAAGCGGCTGTGAGGCGCCACAGAGCGGCCACGGGGCCACTCCCACACCCGCCAGGGGCTCACGGTTTGGAAGAAGCTACTAGACTATCGAGCAGAGTGGCAGAAACGCCTAACAGTGATTTATTCCCCAAAGCCTTTAAGGAAAGGTCTGAGTCCCGTGGTGCTTCCCCTGGCCCTCACAGGACATGCCCGAGCGCTGGGGGCTCGGGGAGCCGGAGCAGAGGACGCGGCTGCCGCCTCCCCGTCTGCGCTCCGGGTGCTGGAGAGAACGTGCGGAGCCAGAGCCGCAGGGCAGCGGGGGAGCAGCCCTTCCTGCTGCGGGCTGTCTGAGACTGGGTCCTAAGGTTACGCCCAGGGCGCGTGGCCAAAGGGTCGCTGTCGCCCTGGGCGGCTTCCTGGTGGAACCGGGTCACTTAAGGAACACGAGACGGGGCGCTCGTCCAGTACAGACGGGCCGGGAAGCCCGGCCCCTCCTCGGTCCGGTCAATTCCAGCGGCTGAGACCAACCTTGCTCTCCTGCAGGGACCTGGTGCGTCCTGGTGGCCCGGTGACCCAGAAGGGACTCAGCCACAGACGACCCCCCGGGTCTGTGCCCGTGTGTCTTCCCTCCCGCCCTCTCTTCCTCCGACCTCTCTTTCCACTTCCGACTCTCTCCCTCCCTCTCTCTCTCTCCCCCTCTGTCTCTTTCTTCCTCCCTCCTTCCTTCCCTTCCACTCACTATATCCTTGAGGAGAGCAAATTTAGCCACATGCAAACAGCACACAGAGTTAGTCTCCGCCAGACTCGGCTCGGGTGGAGTGTGAGGACGCCCTCTTTACACACGGGAGGCACGGCGCCAGCCTCGAGCCACAGCTGGGACGCACCGAGCCCCGTGAGGCTGTCCCAGCTGGGCCCGCGGTCCTCTCGCGGTGATGGGCAGGTGCGGGACCTGACGGCTCAGGGGGCTGAGCGCAGGCCTGCCAGTGCCCAGAGGCACCTGAGTCAAGTAGCTCAGATATGCCTGAACCCCAAGCCCCTCGGAGCTTCCTCTGTTCTGACAAGCCCCCCGCCACTTCCAGGGAAAGAGGGTGACCCTGCGTCTGCTCCGTGAGCGGCTCTATGTGGCCTCGGGCACAGAAGTGGCCACATCCACCCTCAGCAGCCCTGCAGGGAAACAGGCATCCTCCCGGCTGCAGAGGCCGGAGAGCATGCGGTCAGATGCTCAGTCACTGATCTGCAGGCGAAGGACGGAGACCGCGCCCAGCGGCGCTGCAGACCCCACGTGTCCACACCTGGACGCCCCTGTGCCCGGCGGCCCACTGCCACCTGCTAAGCCCTGCACTGCCAGCGTCTCACGATCACCAGAGTGCACTTCTGCCACCTGCTTTCCCTCCCTGCCCGTGACCCCCCGTGACCTCCCCGTGACCCTCCCCGTGCCCGCCCTCTGAGCTGGAGCCAAGGTCTGGGGAAGGCACCAGGCTGTCCGGAGTCCCCGAGGGCTCCCTGTGCCGGCCTGGTCATCCCTCCAGAAGCAGAGGAGACCTGCAGGAAAGGGAGGAGCCCCCTGTCACTTAGCTGGCAGTTGAAGTTTCAGCTCAACTTCCGGGCGTATTTTAAAACTAAGCAAATAGAGCCATTCTTAACATTAGCGACGGACGTCTGGTTCAGACTTTCAGTGTCTGTCTACCGTGTACATAGCTGGTGATTTGGGAACACAAGTCAGTGCTTAACTTGCAAAATACAGCTCAGTTCGAGGTGAATTTGGAGAGTCATATCTTTCGCTGATGTGGTGACTTTGGCTTCTTTTTCGAAAGAGCCTCAGTCGCTGCCCTCACCCGATTTTGATACAAGTGAATTTTTGCTTAGAAGTTCCTTCCTTTTTTTTTACTCACTATATCCTTGAGGAGAGCAGATTTAGCCACATGCAAACAGCACACAGAGTTAGTCTCCGCCTGACTCGGCTCGGGTGGAGAGTGAGGACGCCCTCGTTACACACGGGAGGCACGGCGCCAGCCTCGAGCCACAGCTGGGACGCACCGAGCCCCGTGAGGCTGTCCCAGCTGGGCCCGCGGTCCTCTCGCGGTGATGGGCAGGTGCGGGACCTGACGGCTCAGGGGGCTGAGCGCAGGCCTGCCAGTGCCCAGAGGCACCTGAGTCAAGTAGCTCAGATATGCCTGAACCCCAAGCCCCTCGGAGCTTCCTCTGTTCTGACAAGCCCCCCGCCACTTCCAGGGAAAGAGGGTGACCCTGCGTCTGCTCCGTGAGCGGCTCTATGTGGCCTCGGGCACAGAAGTGGCCACATCCACCCTCAGCAGCCCTGCAGGGAAACAGGCATCCTCCCGGCTGCAGAGGCCGGAGAGCATGCGGTCAGATGCTCAGTCACTGATCTGCAGGCGAAGGACGGAGACCGCGCCCAGCGGCGCTGCAGACCCCACGTGTCCACACCTGGACGCCCCTGTGCCCGGCGGCCCACTGCCACCTGCTAAGCCCTGCACTGCCAGCGTCTCACGATCACCAGAGTGCACTTCTGCCACCTGCTTTCCCTCCCTGCCCGTGACCCCCCGTGACCTCCCCGTGACCCTCCCCGTGCCCGCCCTCTGAGCTGGAGCCAAGGTCTGGGGAAGGCACCAGGCTGTCCGGAGTCCCCGAGGGCTCCCTGTGCCGGCCTGGTCATCCCTCCAGAAGCAGAGGAGACCTGCAGGAAAGGGAGGAGCCCCCTGTCACTTAGCTGGCAGTTGAAGTTTCAGCTCAACTTCCGGGCGTATTTTAAAACTAAGCAAATAGAGCCATTCTTAACATTAGCGACGGACGTCTGGTTCAGACTTTCAGTGTCTGTCTACCGTGTACATAGCTGGTGATTTGGGAACACAAGTCAGTGCTTAACTTGCAAAATACAGCTCAGTTCGAGGTGAATTTGGAGAGTCATATCTTTCGCTGATGTGGTGACTTTGGCTTCTTTTTCGAAAGAGCCTCAGACGCTGCCCTCACCCCGATTTTGATACAAGTGAATTTTTGCTTAGAAGTCACATCACAGATGATGCTCGTTTGTTCTGAACACTGATCTAATGCCATCCAAATATCTGTTTCATTCCAACACCTGTCGTTCCCTATATTATCCTAATGGTTTAACACTTCCACGTTTATTTTTCATCAGAGATGCAAAACGTACAACCACTCTTCCAAAGTGGGAAACGTGCCCACAAGGAAGGAAGGAGGAAGGGAGGGAGATAGTGCAAGAAATTTTAATAAGAGCTCCTCTAAGGACTAATGCCAGGAAAGATGGTATGCATTTATGAGAAAGAAAATGCTATATTAGGTCCTCACTTACACTCATATGTAAGCAAATTAAAAATAAAATTTTTACTCTGTCCAAGATAACTCAGTAGAAATCACTCTTTGAAGCTATTCAAGGGAGAGGTTATAACTTAATGAGCTTTTGTATTTCTCATTGAGCTCAGTACCTAAACCAGGCGGAAGGAAGGGCCCACAGGAGAACACGCAGGTGAGCTGAGGAGTGTGAGGCTATCTGCAGGACGGCGTGGACGCCAGGGGGAGGGAAAGGTGGCACGGCGGCAGAGGAGAGGGGCCGGGACGGGCTGCGAGGGGCAGCCTGGGGTCTGTGGCTTCTCGACCTCCGTGTTCAGTTGTGTTGCTCCCAGAGGAGGCGTCAACGCTTAGCAGACACCGCGGCGCGGAGACCGGGCTCTGCCTTCCGTGGCGGGTTTGTGCGGCAAGGGCGGACGCTCACTCAGACCTCGCGGAAGGAGTCTTCTGAAGCGTAGGTTACTTAGTCCTGGGGCTTGAAACCCACTCACCACCTGTTGGCGGAGCCCCTCTGACTAAATAATACTTGTACTAATTAAGATTTATTAACTCGATAGTTAGGAAAATCATTCTGGCACTTGAAATTAATGAGGCATCGATTGATTACCTAAAGAATGAAGTAAATACTATCGTCAGATTCACTTAGCTGGTGATTTGGGAACACAAGTCAGTGCTTAACTTGCAAAATACAGCTCAGTTCGAGGTGAATTTGGAGAGTCATATCTCGCTGATGTGGTGACTTTGGCTTTTTTCGAAGAGCCTCAGACGCTGCCCTCACCCCGATTTTGATACAAGTGAATTTTTGCTTAGAAGTCACATCACAGATGATGCTCGTTTGTTCTGAACACTGATCTAATGCCATCCAAATATCTGTTTCATTCCAACACCTGTCGTTCCCTATATTATCCTAATGGTTTAACACTTCCACGTTTATTTTTCATCAGAGATGCAAAACGTACAACCACTCTTCCAAAGTGGGAAACGTGCCCACAAGGAAGGAAGGAGGAAGGGAGGGAGATAGTGCAAGAAATTTTAATAAGAGCTCCTCTAAGGACTAATGCCAGGAAAGATGGTATGCATTTATGAGAAAGAAAATGCTATATTAGGTCCTCACTTACACTCATATGTAAGCAAATTAAAAATAAAATTTTTACTCTGTCCAAGATAACTCAGTAGAAATCACTCTTTGAAGCTATTCAAGGGAGAGGTTATAACTTAATGAGCTTTTGTATTTCTCATTGAGCTCAGTACCTAAACCAGGCGGAAGGAAGGGCCCACAGGAGAACACGCAGGTGAGCTGAGGAGTGTGAGGCTATCTGCAGGACGGCGTGGACGCCAGGGGGAGGGAAAGGTGGCACGGCGGCAGAGGAGAGGGTCCGGGACGGGCTGCGAAGGGGGGCAGCCCGGGGGGTCTGTGGCTTCTCGACCTCCGTGTTCAGTTGTGTTGCTCCCAGAGGAGGCGTCAACGCTTAGCAGACACCGCGGCGCGGAGACCGGGCTCTGCCTTCCGTGGCGGGTTTGTGCGGCAAGGGCGGACGCTCACTCAGACCTCGCGGAAGGAGTCTTCTGAAGCGTAGGTTACTTAGTCCTGGGGCTTGAAACCCACTCACCACCTGTTGGCGGAGCCCCTCTGACTAAATAATACTTGTACTAATTAAGATTTATTAACTCGATAGTTAGGAAAATCATTCTGGCACTTGAAATTAATGAGGCATCGATTGATTACCTAAAGAATGAAGTAAATACTATCGTCAGATTCATGACTTTTAGTTTAGGATGATTTTCTTCAAAAGGTATTGCGTTGGAATTTTATAACTGGTAACATTAAAAAATTGATCTGCATTATATTCACCACATATCTAAGGTATCCAGGGAGGTTCACTTCCCTCCTGGAAGAGGCGGAAGGCCGCTGCTGGCTGTTAAAATGAACGGAACTTTCTGGCCACAACGGTGCTGTCTCCGACCTTCAGAGGACCTGGACAGGGCCCAGATACCCTTGTGAAGTCCTATTTTTAAGATGAGCAGCATGAGATTGTCTGTAGAGCTGATTCACAGCGCTGGGCAGCAGAAGCTCTGCAGCACTCTAAAGAAATGACATTCGAGTAAGAAGTTCTGTCTGTAGACACCGCCACTTACCAAGGGTCCAGGTGTCGCCACTAAACCAGGAAGGCTTCCTTACGTTGCCCCCATCTTATCATGAAGTCACACGGGCCTATGCCACAGCAGTCTGTCCCCAGCCAGGACCTGGACCCAGCTCTGTCTGACTCCAAACCCTTGACCATTCCAGGGCAAGATACTGTCTCCAGTTTCTGAGCATTGCTACTCATCAGACACGGCGCCCTTGACACGGACGCTGCGTAAGCTTCTGTGGGTGACCTGCAGGCATCTCGCCGGTCCTGCTGCCGGCACCTCGTGGAGCTTTCCAGAGCCACTTTCTCTTCTCACAAAGGTCTCAAATTACTTGATTCTCCACTTCTGATATGGACTTTGCACAATCTTATTTTCCGTCAGTTTAATCTCTCACTTCAGCCCATGATACTTGGGCATCTGGTCAACCAAAACCTTGCTCCGTCACTTCCTATCTGTGTGACTTCATCTCTCTAAGCTTCATTTTTTTATACATAAAAGGAAGATGATAATTTTCTAGACCCTCTATATTGATCAAATGAGAATAAACATCAACTCTCTTAACAGGTATCTGGAGCAGAGAAGACAGATACATTTCAAAATGTTGTTATTTCAAATATGTTGCTCCTTAGCACAAAATGGATTTCTAAGCTGCATATAAAACCTGGAAAATCATTCTGGCACTTGAAATTAATGAGGCATCGATTGATTACCTAAAGAATGAAGTAAATACTATCGTCAGATTCATGACTTTTAGTTTAGGATGATTTTCTTCAAAAGGTATTGCGTTGGAATTTTATAACTGGTAACATTAAAAAATTGATCTGCATTATATTCACCACATATCTAAGGTATCCAGGGAGGTTCACTTCCCTCCTGGAAGAGGCGGAAGGCCGCTGCTGGCTGTTAAAATGAACGGAACTTTCTGGCCACAACGGTGCTGTCTCCGACCTTCAGAGGACCTGGACAGGGCCCAGATACCCTTGTGAAGTCCTATTTTTAAGATGAGCAGCATGAGATTGTCTGTAGAGCTGATTCACAGCGCTGGGCAGCAGAAGCTCTGCAGCACTCTAAAGAAATGACATTCGAGTAAGAAGTTCTGTCTGTAGACACCGCCACTTACCAAGGGTCCAGGTGTCGCCACTAAACCAGGAAGGCTTCCTTACGTTGCCCCCATCTTATCATGAAGTCACACGGGCCTATGCCACAGCAGTCTGTCCCCAGCCAGGACCTGGACCCAGCTCTGTCTGACTCCAAACCCTTGACCATTCCAGGGCAAGATACTGTCTCCAGTTTCTGAGCATTGCTACTCATCAGACACGGCGCCCTTGACACGGACGCTGCGTAAGCTTCTGTGGGTGACCTGCAGGCATCTCGCCGGTCCTGCTGCCGGCACCTCGTGGAGCTTTCCAGAGCCACTTTCTCTTCTCACAAAGGTCTCAAATTACTTGATTCTCCACTTCTGATATGGACTTTGCACAATCTTATTTTCCGTCAGTTTAATCTCTCACTTCAGCCCATGATACTTGGGCATCTGGTCAACCAAAACCTTGCTCCGTCACTTCCTATCTGTGTGACTTCATCTCTCTAAGCTTCATTTTTTTATACATAAAAGGAAGATGATAATTTTCTAGACCCTCTATATTGATCAAATGAGAATAAACATCAACTCTCTTAACAGGTATCTGGAGCAGAGAAGACAGATACATTTCAAAATGTTGTTATTTCAAATATGTTGCTCCTTAGCACAAAATGGATTTCTAAGCTGCATATAAAACCTGGAAATGCAATTTTTAAAATCTGGAATGAGCAAGCTGGAAAGTTCTCCTGAGAGGGCATTTCTGAATTCCAGCTCATGGACTCGGGACATCTCTTTGGTTGTGTCGGGCCTGTGCACATCTCAGAGTCTCTCTGCTTTCAGCTCCAACCTGGAGGCAAAAGGAAATCAGCAGCTAACAAGCAGGGCGCGGGGTAGAAATTAGTCATCAGTCTCAAGGTTCCTCAGACATTAACACAGCACAAAGCACGGATTCACCAGACAGAAACCTGGTTTCCTAAAAAGGTGGCCTTCTGGGTTTCCAGAGCACTCCAAGAAAGGAACCATGCTTTGGCCAGAAAAATGGGAATTTATTCCCAAACAGCTACATAGGTACCTGCGACGACTATTGAGAATTACATGGTTTTATGCAAAATGTTTTCAAAAACTTCAGACTATTCAGTTCTAATGAGCAAGTGTGAAAAAGGTCTGCTTTAAAATTTAAACATAGATTAGAGGTTTATTGCAGGCTTATTTTGATTCATTGAGTCATTAAAGTGCTGTGATCCCTCCCAGAGGAGCCGGACGCTGGTGTCCCTCCTCTGATTCTGCCTGTCGCGTAGCCGCGGCGGGGCAGGGGAGCAGACTGCGGCGTCCGAGGCGGCGTCTGGGCCACGGGGCGGCCTGAAGACAGCCGGAGACCCCACTAGGGGCAGAGTGGACAGCCTGCTGGGAACTGAGGTGCCGTGGGTGGCCCCTGCCGAGACAGGGGGTCTTGGGGGAGACAGGAAAACGAAACATGCTCTAACTGAGCTTTGTCAACATTTCTAGTGAAAAAATAAATAAAACTATTTTTCTGCACTGCTCATTTCTGTCCATTTCAATTAAGTCCATCTCAGCCCTGTAGAATTTTGATCATGGTACAATTGGTTTAGTGAAATCTGTGCTCTGCTAAAATGCTGATGAAGTAAATGCTCCACATAGATACTGTGGCTACTCACTCATTCATAAACATGGCATTTGAAGGTATTTCTTTGTAAAAAAAAAGAATAATTTTGATCAGTGAGTGCACCGTCTAAAATTATAAGAATAATCATTAGTTTTGTTTTTAGGTTTTATCTCGGCTCTTAACACTCTGTAATGAAATTATGCGGGTAGTGAGAGCCCCTTTAAAAGAATTGTGATATATAGAGATAGATAGATAGATAGATACAGATATATAGATACGAAGCATTCATATTATTCCTAACTTTGCTTCATTAGTTAACAAAAACATATCAGGTAGGTTATCATTTTATCAAGTAACTAAGCAAACTTAATATGTCCATGGACTGGATTTCCTTGAGACAGTATTTAATGAAATTATCTTATTATTCTGAAGAGTTTCCTGTCACTTTTAAGGAAAAGGCGTTGAGAGGAAGCCGCGGTCAATACTGGTTTAGTGGTGGTTGTCCCGTCGGAGTTGTGCCCCACGGGCTGCAGCCCACCAGCTCGCTTGTCTTCCCGATTGCCAGGACTGCCTCAGGCTCCCTCCAACAAACTTCAGACTATTCAGTTCTAATGAGCAAGTGTGAAAAAGGTCTGCTTTAAAATTTAAACATAGATTAGAGGTTTATTGCAGGCTTATTTTGATTCATTGAGTCATTAAAGTGCTGTGATCCCTCCCAGAGGAGCCGGACGCTGGTGTCCCTCCTCTGATTCTGCCTGTCGCGTAGCGCGCGGGGCAGGGGAGCAGACTGCGGCGTCCGAGGCGGCGTCTGGGCCACGGGGCGGCCTGAAGACAGCCGGAGACCCCACTAGGGGCAGAGTGGACAGCCTGCTGGGAACTGAGGTGCCGTGGGTGGCCCCTGCCGAGACAGGGGTCTTGGGGGAGACAGGAAAACGAAACATGCTCTAACTGAGCTTTGTCAACATTTCTAGTGAAAAAATAAATAAAACTATTTTTCTGCACTGCTCATTTCTGTCCATTTCAATTAAGTCCATCTCAGCCCTGTAGAATTTTGATCATGGTACAATTGGTTTAGTGAAATCTGTGCTCTGCTAAAATGCTGATGAAGTAAATGCTCCACATAGATACTGTGGCTACTCACTCATTCATAAACATGGCATTTGAAGGTATTTCTTTGTAAAATAAAAGAATAATTTTGATCAGTGAGTGCACCGTCTAAAATTATAAGAATAATCATTAGTTTTGTTTTTAGGTTTTATCTCGGCTCTTAACACTCTGTAATGAAATTATGCGGGGTAGTGAGAGCACTTTTAAAAGAAATGTGATATATATAGATAGATAGATAGATAGATACAGATATATAGATACGAAGCATTCATATTATTCCTAACTTTGCTTCATTAGTTAACAAAAACATATCAGGTAGGTTATCATTTTATCAAGTAACTAAGCAAACTTAATATGTCCATGGACTGGATTTCCTTGAGACAGTATTTAATGAAATTATCTTATTATTCTGAAGAGTTTCCTGTCACTTTTAAGGGAAAAGGGGGGCGTTGAGAGGAAGCCGCGGTCAATACTGGTTTAGTGGTGGTTGTCCCGTCGCGGAGTTGTGCCCCACGGGCTGCAGCCCACCAGCTCGCTTGTCTTCCCCGATTGCCAGGACTGCCTCAGGCTCCCTCCACGGAGTCGGTGGTGCCCTCCCACCATCGCGTCGCCCTCCCCCTCCGCCCGCGGTCTCTCCAGCACCAGGGTCCTTTCCAGCGAGGCGGCCCTTGACATCAGGCGGCCAGCGTGTAGGAGCTTCAGCTTCAGCGTCAGTCTCTCCAGTGCGTATCCAGGGCCGATGTCCCGTAGGACTGACGGGTTTGTCTCCGTGCCGCCCAAGGGCCTCTCCAGACCAGTCTGACAGCGTCGATCCTCTGCTGCTCGGCCGTCTTTGTGAAGAACTCTCACATCTGTACATTCAATGTCACTACAATTTTCACAAAGGACGTAATTTTTAGTGTCTTTTTGTTGACAAAGTCAGAAGCCCAAGAGAAGTTCAGGTGACATATGCATTGGACAGATGAGAAAAGACACCAGATGGAAACTGAGAAAAGCATACACATTTCATGAATATTCCCAGAAAGCAAAAATGCCATGGTTTTCCTTCTTATAATTTTATCTGCTTTTCTTATAAGATAGGATGCTTTGCTTTGCTTTCATTTAATTTAAGAGAAAATGTCTGTTGCTATAGAAATACGTTCTCCTGCGGAGCTTGTTACCACTCTGGCTAGTCTTTGAGGTCTGACGGCAGCATCGGGGCCTCTCCGAGGACTCGGCTGGGTCTTCCTGGCGTAGACGTTTGCCCGCCGCAGACGAAGGGGCCTCGGCGCAGACCTTCAGAGCCATCAGGACTCCAGGGCTGGGCCGCACGCTGAGCCCTGAGCAGGATCCGCCCCTGGTGCTTGCTCCGCGTCCCGGTCCTCGCACTCCAGTGCCCTCACAGAGACTGCGCTCACATTCGGGGGCGGCTGGCAGCTCTCGTGGCTGCATTCGGGTGGTCTTGGTCCCCAAAGCTCGCTTCTCCTGCATCACATCCGTCCCGTGAGCCAGAGCAGTGAGCAGCCCAGAGCACGCCGGAGCCCTGCCAGTGGGTTTTGGAGTGCCGTCAGTGAGATGAATCTTAAATACACCCTGGCTCTTGCCAGGCAAATTAAAAAAAGCTTCTGATTCCCTGTCCTTGTTTCCTGGAAGAAAATACGCAGGGAAAGACTGGGCAGATTCACAGGGAGCTGTGGAGCAGCTCCCTGGGCAGGGAGTCACCGCACCGGAAATGTGCACGTTCCAGGCGGTCACCCCGGGGCTGCTCCTCGCACACCCGCAGGGCCCGTGGACCAGGCGCCGAGTGTCCTGTCCTCACACACGCGCCCGGAGCCGACGCCCCGCCAGCTGGTCACGGGGCTGACTCCCGCTGAGTCTGGACGACCGCACACGGGCCCTGTCCCCACGCAGGGCTCTGCTTGCGCTCTCCCTCCCACCGTCCTTACGCAGCACGTGCACAGGCACACAGGTGCAACATGGTGCACACACGCACACCCCTCTGAAACCACGCACAGATATGACATGGAGGGACAGGTGGCCTCGGCAGTGAGTCATCATCTCCTGGTCGTCCCGTGACAGGTGGAGGGAGCAGGCGGACCCAGGCCTCTGTTCCCTGGAAGCTGTGGCAGGTGCCCGGGACTGGAGGCCTCCCAGGTGCACCCTCAGCTGCAGGGCGTCTGTGGGTACCTGCAGCTCTGGGGCTGGTGTCAGGGAAGCAGCCAGCCGTCCCTCTGGAAGAAGCGTAGTCTAACGTCTGACCGAGGGAGAGCTTCTGTTGCCACCGGAGGAGCCCTCCTGCTTGCCTCTCCAGCTAACGGGGACAGATCACGGCAGCAAACAGCCCGGACGGGGACAGCAGACGCTGAGAGTTCTGCCAATCAGGCCAAGGCAGCACCTCAGAGCCATCAGGACTCCAGGGCTGGGCCGCACGCTGAGCCCTGAGCAGGATCCGCCTGGTGCTTGCTCCGCGTCCCGGTCCTCGCACTCCAGTGCCCTCACAGAGACTGCGCTCACATTCGGGGCGGCTGGCAGCTCGTGGCTGCATTCGGGTGGTCTTGGTCCCCAAAGCTCGCTTCTCCTGCATCACATCCGTCCCGTGAGCCAGAGCAGTGAGCAGCCCAGAGCACGCCGGAGCCCTGCCAGTGGGTTTTGGAGTGCCGTCAGTGAGATGAATCTTAAATACACCCTGGCTCTTGCCAGGCAAATTAAAAAAAGCTTCTGATTCCCTGTCCTTGTTTCCTGGAAGAAAATACGCAGGGAAAGACTGGGCAGATTCACAGGGAGCTGTGGAGCAGCTCCCTGGGCAGGGAGTCACCGCCCCGGGAAATGTGCACGTTCCAGGCGGTCACCCCGGGGCTGCTCCTCGCACACCCGCAGGGCCCGTGGACCAGGCGCCGAGTGTCCTGTCCTCACACACGCGCCGGAGCCGACGCCCGCCAGCTGGTCACGGGGCTGACTCCGCTGAGTCTGGACGACCGCACACGGGCCCTGTCCCCACGCAGGGCTCTGCTTGCGCTCTCCCTCCCACCGTCCTTACGCAGCACGTGCACAGGCACACAGGTGCAACATGGTGCACACACGCACACCCCTCTGAAACCACGCACAGATATGACATGGAGGGACAGGTGGCCTCGGCAGTGAGTCATCATCTCCTGGTCGTCCCGTGACAGGTGGAGGGAGCAGGCGGACCCAGGCCTCTGTTCCCTGGAAGCTGTGGCAGGTGCCCGGGACTGGAGGCCTCCCAGGTGCACCCTCAGCTGCAGGGCGTCTGTGGGTACCTGCAGCTCTGGGGCTGGTGTCAGGGAAGCAGCCAGCCGTCCCTCTGGAAGAAGCGTAGTCTAACGTCTGACCGAGGGAGAGCTTCTGTTGCCACCGGAGGAGCCCTCCTGCTTGCCTCTCCAGCTAACGGGGACAGATCACGGCAGCAAACAGCCCGGACGGGGACAGCAGACGCTCGCTGAGAGTTCTGCCCCCAGAGTCAGGCCAAGGCAGCACCTCAGAACAAGGAGATGCCCACGGAAGCCAGAGCATGGTCAGCATGGTGCCGATGGGCCTGCCATTCACCTGAAACTGGACACAGCAAGGGAGGTGAGCGGAGCTGCGGCTGGGGTCCCATGGGGATTGCCAGCTCCAAGCAGGTGTTCCGGACTCTTCTGTGCTCTTAGGCACGAAGGCCGAATGGACTCCATCTACAACGTGTGTGCTCTAATCAGGAGCGCAGTGTGCATGGAGAGGAGGCGGGAGGTGTCTGGGCGAGGGCTGGAGGCACCCTGAGATTGCCTGCACGGTGGATGCGTGGGGGGCTGAACGTCCCTTCTGGGTCTCCAGTGTGCTGGAAGTGTGAGTGAAGGTGCTCCCGCCTTGGGGCCAGCTCCCCTCCTGGCCCACCCACCAACAAAGCCAGGCCCTCAGGCCACGATTCGGAGGTGGGCACGCATCCCCTGCTCGGAGCTGCGGCCCCACAGCCTCCGTTGTGTAGATAAGTGCATTCGTACGTGGGCGACCGTGGACGAGACAAACCCCGGCCCTTACACCTCGACTCCCTGCTGCAGACAGAAAGCGCCAGAGCGCCAGCTTCCTGGCTGTGGAGGGGCTCGAGCGGGAGCACGCGCACCACCGCGCAGCACGCACGGCGACCCGTGGCCCGCCAGCTCTGTCCTCGGCAGAAACACGCACGAGAGTCCGGCTACATGAGCTCCGCAAACACTAGGGAAGCTTCCTGAGGTTCCACCTCTTTCCTCACACGAATTCATTTCCACTTAGAGTTTATACCCTCACGGAAAGAGAAGGGACATCGCTATGCAGAAGAATTGATCGTGATTCCTTAAGAGGAGCCAGACCGCAGAGGAGGGGGCACCTCCCAGAGAGCCTGCCTGCTACTCCGTGACGGGAGCCGTCGAGGCCAGTGTGTGAACCGGGGTGACAGAAGCGCCCCTGACTGGGAGGGGGGTGGGAGGCGCTCTGTCAGGCAGATTGGCGGACGACTGGGACCCTGTCCAATCGAAACATCACAGAACGGGGACGGCAGACCCGGCCGGCGTCCCCTCGCTGCGATGAAACAGGAACCCGCGCGTCATGACTCTCAACAGGCCCCTGGTCCAGCCACCGCTTGCAGAGACACAGGGGTCAGAGGAAGGGACAGGAAGGGACACCCCAGAAACGACTTCGGCCAGGTCCAGCTGGAGGACCCGCTCTCCGCAGGACGCGCGGCCAGCCTCACCACGGCGGTCACCCGAGGCGGGGTGAGGAGGTGCGGCGTCGCCCCAGCAAGAGGCCCAGCGGGTGGGTTTGGACTCCGTCGTTTCCGAAACAATCTGGGAACTTTGAATCCTGCCTGAGAGGCGACGATAATTGAGACCTTTTAAAAAAGGCTGTTTGCTTCTTCGGTGTTAAGTTGTCCGAGGCGTTGGATATCCTGGAAAGGTCTGATAGGTGGCTATGCTTCTACAAAAAAGAACCATTGTAGTTTAGAATTTTATACTGTGGCGTGTCTCTAAGTAAAGTCACACGCTCACACGGATTTGCTTCAAAGTAACCACGTCTGGGGAGGCAGGACTGATGGGTGTAGACACAGTGAATCTGGCCACTCATTGAATCACCCATAATGAAAATATAAAAAAATGTTAAAGAGAGGATAAGTAATTGTATTTGCCAGGTCACAGGTAATGAGACTTAGAAAGAAGAAAACCAGGCTCGCGGGGCCCACAGCTGTGCAGAGGATGGAGGTGGGCGGCCGGGCTCCAGGGCTCACGGGCAAGCGAGGGGCTGGGGCTCAGCAGCCGGACGAGCGGCCGCCACCGAGGACAAAGGCCCTCCATCAATGCACGTAAGAGTCTGTGGGCTGTTTGTTGAAAATGTTCACCCAGGCCCTCACTGATGTAATAGGTCACCAAATTCTGAAGTCATAGGTCACCAGCGGAGATCACAAGTTTGTGGAGAAATGTCGCTAGGTGATGCTCAGGGAGGTGGACCTGAAGCGGCTCTGAAGGCCCGAGCTGAGGCCAGGCCTGCGGCCCCCGAGGCCAGCACTCTCGGGCGCTCCGCTCTCCAGGATGGAGCCGCGCGGACCAGATCCCAGTTCACAGACGTGTTTAAGTGGCGAGGCAGCCGGGCGCCTCTGAGGGGAACAGAATGACCTTCAGATCCAAGTCTGAGCTCCCCGAGGGCAGGGCTGCGGCCAGAGGGCACCAGCGACGCTTCCGGGGGTGGAGCGGAGCCAGAGCCGGGCGGCCCCCGAGGCCGTGGGCACAGGGCCGGTCCCGTCTGGAGGCGCACTTGCCGGACACCGCCCGGGCAGGACTGGGCCTGGAATCTGATCTCCAAGTGATGGGAGGTTCTCCCCGGCCCCACCGCCCCGTGCGTCTCACGACACCCCCCGAAACTGCGCTCTGAGAGCCATGCGTCCTGGACACAGAGCCGCGGGATGAAGCGGGGGGCTGCGGAGCGGCGGCAGGGCCGTGGCGTGAGCGAGAGTGGTCATCTGTTCAGTCGCTCCCGCGTCTTGCTCATTGAGAGGCACGAGCTTCTTCCCCTCCTGGACTGTCACAGGCGGGCTAACGGTCAATGGAGTGAATGTAGCCCCAGCATAGTTCTACAGCATTGCACCTAATTTTATAATTCAGAGATATCAACCTACATTTTATATAAATACAATTTCTTACAGATACTGAAAACAAAGAATGTGTGTGTGTGTGCTTACTGACTCGGTTGTGTCCCACTGACACGACCTCGTAGACTGTAGCCCACCAGGCTTTTCTGTCCATGGGATTCTCCAGGCAAGAATGGGCTGCGTTTCCTTCTCCAGGGAGTTTTTCTGACCCAGGGATGGAACCCACGTCTCCTGCAGCTCCTGCACTGGCAGGTGGACTCTTCACCTGGGCCACCGAGAGCGTGGACCACAGCCCGGCTCTTCCTGATAAGCGGGGCTAGTCAGCATGTCTGCTTCACGTCACCAGAGTCATGCACCGACCCTGTCTGAGTGGCAGGGGCCACGAAGGGAAACGGTTTGGGGGGCTGGTTGTTTCTTACAGAATTAGGTTTGTATTTTTATCCACCTTCCTTCCTTCCTTCCTTCCTGTGCTTTACTTTCTAGATCCTTTGAATAAACCGATCACCAGGCCATCCCTTCTGGGCTGCCTCTCTCTGCACCCCGTGAGCCTGCGCCCCGCGTGCCAGGCAGCAAGTGCTCCGGCATCAGGGACGCAGGGTGGGGCCACACTCACCGTGACCCCAGAGCTGACTCCAGGTGGCCGGCGTCTCCCTCTGCTCTGCTCACTTTCCTGCGATGGAGACACAGCCTGACGGTGCCCTTCCGTGCCTGATGTGCTCAGCCACACACAAACACACACACACAATCCCTTCTGCTTTCCGTATGAGAAAGCAGACAGGGTCACAAAACTTTGACATTTTGCCTAGTGATTCCAGAGCACATGAAAGAACGAGATAAGCTATTTATAGATGAGAGCCAAAATTCTCAGGAGAGCACACAGTGCTTCTCAAGAAGAGGGATTCCCTGCGGTGTCAGGTGCTCAGGTTATCACACTGAGGACGCAGGCATGAAGCTCCTTCGCTTAGGCACAGCACAGGAAAAGGCAGCGTCCCAGGGCGGGAGGAGCCTGAACTCAGAGCTCCCTTGCAGCTCTGTGAGTGGAGGATTGGGCCTCAGAAAGCCCCCTGCGGAGCGGGGGTCACTGCCAGTCTGGTGACCCCAGGACGGGCTCTGATAGACAGGAACCAGCTTCTCCGGGGGACTGGGAGCTGGCTCAGCGGACCTCACCCAGAGCCCACCCTCACCTAAACAGTAAAGGGCGTGTGCAGGGCTGCTCCTAAACACGTGACCGTTTGAATGAATGTTTAAGAAAAATGGTTGCCGTGAAGTTACCTCACGCCTCCATGGGCCATGTCATCCCCGCTGCCTAGTGCTGGGGAGTGCAAGATCACACGTGTGCACACACACAGGGCTGCCCAGATGCACACCAGCACATGCGCACGCATGCTCTCTCTCTCTCTCACACACTCATGCATTCTCCTGAACCTTCTGAGAGTAGGCTGTAGGCGCCACAGATCTCGCACCTAAACCTTCAGCATTTATTTTCTAAGGGAACAAAAATAATTCTCCTACATAACTCAACAGTGATTTTAACAAAAAAGAAAGTTACTTTTGTTTCAGTTACATCAGAGAATATCCGGGCCACATTCACACTCCCCATTACTCCAAAATATGTTTTTGTCGTTCTTTTGTTGTATTAAAAAACACAGCTAAGATGGAAATTCACCTTCCTTTTACACTCTAAAGAGGCTCTCAAGAATATGCTGCTATGGTTTATTGTAACACAGACCCTTTTGTGCGAAATTATATTACTGAATAAGTGCACAACCCAGACATCACTTTCCTGCGATGGAGACACAGCCTGACGGTGCCCTTCCGTGCCTGATGTGCTCAGCCACACACAAACACACACACACAATCCCTTCTGCTTTCCGTATGAGAAAGCAGACAGGGTCACAAAACTTTGACATTTTGCCTAGTGATTCCAGAGCACATGAAAGAACGAGATAAGCTATTTATAGATGAGAGCCAAAATTCTCAGGAGAGCACACAGTGCTTCTCAAGAAGAGGGATTCCCTGCGGTGTCAGGTGCTCAGGTTATCACACTGAGGACGCAGGCATGAAGCTCCTTCGCTTAGGCACAGCACAGGAAAAGGCAGCGTCCCAGGGCGGGAGGAGCCTGAACTCAGAGCTCCCTTGCAGCTCTGTGAGTGGAGGATTGGGCCTCAGAAAGCCCCCTGCGGAGCGGGGGTCACTGCCAGTCTGGTGACCCCAGGACGGGCTCTGATAGACAGGAACCAGCTTCTCCGGGGGACTGGGAGCTGGCTCAGCGGACCTCACCCAGAGCCCACCCTCACCTAAACAGTAAAGGGCGTGTGCAGGGCTGCTCCTAAACACGTGACCGTTTGAATGAATGTTTAAGAAAAATGGTTGCCGTGAAGTTACCTCACGCCTCCATGGGCCATGTCATCCCCGCTGCCTAGTGCTGGGGAGTGCAAGATCACACGTGTGCACACACACAGGGCTGCCCAGATGCACACCAGCACATGCGCACGCATGCTCTCTCTCTCTCTCACACACTCATGCATTCTCCTGAACCTTCTGAGAGTAGGCTGTAGGCGCCACAGATCTCGCACCTAAACCTTCAGCATTTATTTTCTAAGGGAACAAAAATAATTCTCCTACATAACTCAACAGTGATTTTAACAAAAAAGAAAGTTACTTTTGTTTCAGTTACATCAGAGAATATCCGGGCCACATTCACACTCCCCATTACTCCAAAATATGTTTTTGTCGTTCTTTTGTTGTATTAAAAAACACAGCTAAGATGGAAATTCACCTTCCTTTTACACTCTAAAGAGGCTCTCAAGAATATGCTGCTATGGTTTTACACTTTTTGTCATTACACAGCTATCTTCTCTCCTGAATTATTCTAGAAAACACTCTAATCATTTTGAAAGTTGATCTTGAAATTATATTACTGAATAAGTGGACGAGCAATGATATAGTTTCTTGTTTTGTTTTGCAAAACAAACTTTTAAGTAGAAGATGTTAGGGAGAAGGGCATGCACAGAATCTAAGATCCCAGAAACATGAAAGTCATTTAGAGGCGGCTGTGCCTGTGACCCAGCATCGCACAGGGCACCAGCCAGGGCGAGCCTCCGCTTCCTCCTCCGGGGTGTTCCTCCCCCTCCTCCTCCTCCAGCGGGATCCTCCCCCTCCTCCTACTGCAAGGTGATCCTCCCCTTCCTCCTCCGGGGTGATCCCCCCCTTCCTCCTCTGGGGTGATCCTCCCCTTCCTCCTCCTCCAAGGTGATCCTCCCCTTCCTCCTCCGGGGTGATCCTCCCCTTCCTCCTCCTCCAGGGTGATCCTCCCCCTCCTCCTCCTCTGGGGTGAGCCTCCCCTTCCTCCTCCTCCGGGATGATCCTCTCCCTCCTCCTCCTCCGGGGTGATCCTCTCCCTCCTCCTCCTCCGGGGTGATCCTCCCCCTCCTCCTCTGGGGTGATCCTCCCCTTTCTCCTCTGGGGTGATCCTCCCCTTCCTCCTCCGGGGCGATCCTCCCCTTCCTCGTCTACCTCCCCGCTCCTCCTTGTTTCCTTGCCTCGCACTTTCCTCCTCCCCCTTACTTTCCTTCATCCCTCCTTCCCTTCTTTCCTTCCTGAATTTATTTTTGAGTGGCTCAAAGATAAATAAAAAATGAATAAATGAATAAATAAAAACAAGAGAAATGGCCCCAAATCCTGTCTACTCTGCATGGTGGAGACATAGAGACATTTCTATTGTCTTCTTGTCCACCATCCAGAAGTTTTTATGCAAACACTAACAAACAGACATGTGGTTTAGACTTTTGCTTCTCTTCTGCATCTTGCTTTTCTCTTTAAGTTACATCAGAGAATATCCGGCCACATTCACACTCCCCATTACTCCAAAATATGTTTTTGTCGTTCTTTTGTTGTATTAAAAAACACAGCTAAGATGGAAATTCACCTTCCTTTTACACTCTAAAGAGGCTCTCAAGAATATGCTGCTATGGTTTTACACTTTTTGTCATTACACAGCTATCTTCTCTCCTGAATTATTCTAGAAAACACTCTAATCATTTTGAAAGTTGATCTTGAAATTATATTACTGAATAAGTGGACGAGCAATGATATAGTTTCTTGTTTTGTTTTGCAAAACAAACTTTTAAGTAGAAGATGTTAGGGAGAAGGGCATGCACAGAATCTAAGATCCCAGAAACATGAAAGTCATTTAGAGGCGGCTGTGCCTGTGACCCAGCATCGCACAGGGCACCAGCCAGGGCGAGCCTCCGCTTCCTCCTCCGGGGTGTTCCTCCCCCTCCTCCTCCTCCGGGGTGATCCTCCCCTTCCTCCTACTGCAAGGTGATCCTCCCCTTCCTCCTCCGGGGTGATCCCCCCCTTCCTCCTCTGGGGTGATCCTCCCCTTCCTCCTACTCCAAGGTGATCCTCCCCTTCCTCCTCCGGGGTGATCCTCCCCTTCCTCCTCCTCCAGGGTGATCCTCCCCCTCCTCCTCCTCTGGGGTGAGCCTCCCCTTCCTCCTCCTCCGGGATGATCCTCTCCCTCCTCCTCCTCCGGGGTGATCCTCTCCCTCCTCCTCCTCCGGGGTGATCCTCCCCCTCCTCCTCTGGGGTGATCCTCCCCTTTCTCCTCTGGGGTGATCCTCCCCTTCCTCCTCCGGGGTGATCCTCCCCTTCCTCGTCTACCTCCCCGCTCCTCCTTGTTTCCTTGCCTCGCACTTTCCTCCTCCCCCTTACTTTCCTTCATCCCTCCTTCCCTTCTTTCCTTCCTGAATTTATTTTTGAGTGGCTCAAAGATAAATAAAAAATGAATAAATGAATAAATAAAAACAAGAGAAATGGCCCCAAATCCTGTCTACTCTGCATGGTGGAGACATAGAGACATTTCTATTGTCTTCTTGTCCACCATCCAGAAGTTTTTATGCAAACACTAACAAACAGACATGTGGTTTAGACTTTTGCTTCTCTTCTGCATCTTGCTTTTCTCTTTAACAAAATATCCTTGAAATCTTTCTACATCAGTTCACGGAGCGCTTCTTCATTTTTTACACAGCTGCATGGCAAGAGAAGGCACTTTGATTGGAAGAGCAGAAAGCACAACACAGATGGAAGTTAGATTATTTCTGCCTTATCTTTGATGGCAAAGGGAGTCTGTCTTGGTTCTTTATGAATAATAATCACGGAAACTACAAGGTAGGGATTTGAGCTGGGCCTGAGACACAGCCCTGAGAGTCATGTCTGTAGTTTTAGCTCATCCTCAACAGATGACAAAGCAGAAAACACCTTGCCTATTTTACAGGTGGAAATGCTAAGATTCTAAAAGACTGAAGGTGTCATTTCTTCCTGCTTTCAAGTCCTGGCTGTTCTGTACTTCGGTCATGTGTGATGTCCTCTGCATCTCACCTGGACTTACACACTGTCCTTCCTGCCTCCACGGCCACTCCCCTCAAGCAGCCCTGCCTTCAGAGAGATCTTCGCCACGGCCCAGATGCTTCTCAGCATCTTGTTGACAGCAGGTGCATTCCCAGTGGCTGAGTGTAGACGTGGGCCATGGTTGAGAATCTGCCTGCCGATGCAGGCGACACAGGTCTGAGCCCTGGCCAGGAAGCTCCCGCATGCTGAAGAGCATCTGGACCCACGTGCTGCCACTGCTGAGGCTGCGCCCCAGAGCCGGGCTCCACAGGGAGAGGAATGACGGCAGCCAGAGCGAGCCCCTGCCCACCTGGCCCAGAAAAAGCCGGTGCAGCAGTGAAGACCCCGCACAGCCAAAAGCGAATAGACAAAATGTTTTAAAAGCAGGCATTTATTGCCTTGGGATGTAGGCTAAATATCCTTCCTTCGCTTGTACCTGTAGGAAACACAGATTCAGAAACACCCCAGAAAACAGATGGGCTCCAGTTAGCGGGGTTAGGGTTGTAGATTTCAGAGTGTCTGTTTTGCAGGAGGGGATAGGGCCAAGCAAAGAAAAGATGGGCATCCAGGAAGGCTCCATGCAAGTGGGGTGTCGGATGGAAAAGACCCGTGATGAGGTGTAGGGCTGAATGCACGGAACTGGGCTTAACAGAGTCACACTCCAGGAAACTAAGTGGAAACAACAGCATAAAGTGGGAAGCAAATATTCCTGCCAGTAATACTGACCCCAGTAAAAAAAGAAAAAAATAATATACACTCATACTTTCATTACATAAATGTTGGAACACAAGAAGGAAGCTCTGTACTCCACTGCTCACACTCAGTCACATTTACCAGAGGCCATTCTGTAGTGACGTCTGTGTATCAGTTACGAATGCATAATAACAAATCTTTTCACTGAGCAATCATTCATTCATTGACGAAACTAATGTCAGCAGCCCCGGGCACGCGGCCTGAGCTGTGCTGAGGACTGGGAGCCCAGGGACTCCCCGGTGACCGAGTGCTCGAGACGCNACGCCTCAGGGCAGCTCAGGGAAATGCTAAGATTCTAAAAGACTGAAGGTGTCATTTCTTCCTGCTTTCAAGTCCTGGCTGTTCTGTACTTCGGTCATGTGTGATGTCCTCTGCATCTCACCTGGACTTACACACTGTCCTTCCTGCCTCCACGGCCACTCCCCTCAAGCAGCCCTGCCTTCAGAGAGATCTTCGCCCACGGCCCAGATGCTTCTCAGCATCTTGTTGACAGCAGGTGCATTCCCAGTGGCTGAGTGTAGACGTGGGCCATGGTTGAGAATCTGCCTGCCGATGCAGGCGACACAGGTCTGAGCCCTGGCCAGGAAGCTCCCGCATGCTGAAGAGCATCTGGACCCACGTGCTGCCACTGCTGAGGCTGCGCCCCAGAGCCGGGCTCCACAGGGAGAGGAATGACGGCAGCCAGAGCGGAGCCCCTGCCCACCTGGCCCAGAAAAAGCCGGTGCAGCAGTGAAGACCCCGCACAGCCAAAAGCGAATAGACAAAATGTTTTAAAAGCAGGCATTTATTGCCTTGGGATGTAGGCTAAATATCCTTCCTTCGCTTGTACCTGTAGGAAACACAGATTCAGAAACACCCCAGAAAACAGATGGGCTCCAGTTAGCGGGGTTAGGGTTGTAGATTTCAGAGTGTCTGTTTTGCAGGAGGGGATAGGGCCAAGCAAAGAAAAGATGGGCATCCAGGAAGGCTCCATGCAAGTGGGGTGTCGGATGGAAAAGACCCGTGATGAGGTGTAGGGCTGAATGCACGGAACTGGGCTTAACAGAGTCACACTCCAGGAAACTAAGTGGAAACAACAGCATAAAGTGGGAAGCAAATATTCCTGCCAGTAATACTGACCCCAGTAAAAAAAGAAAAAAATAATATACACTCATACTTTCATTACATAAATGTTGGAACACAAGAAGGAAGCTCTGTACTCCACTGCTCACACTCAGTCACATTTACCAGAGGCCATTCTGTAGTGACGTCTGTGTATCAGTTACGAATGCATAATAACAAATCTTTTCACTGAGCAATCATTCATTCATTGACGAAACTAATGTCAGCAGCCCCGGGCACGCGGCCTGAGCTGTGCTGAGGACTGGGAGCCCAGGGACTCCCCGGTGACCGAGTGCTCGAGACGCCACGCCTCCCCTGCAGGGGCACGCGTTTCACTCCGGGTCAGGGAACTAAGATTCCGCTTGCTACGTGGACAGAGGAGCCTGGCAGGTCACAGTCCGTGGCGCTGCAGAAGAGTTGGACATGACTTAGTGATTAAACAACAACATATATGCTTGGACAGCATCACCAACTTAATGGACATGAGTTTGAGCAAACTCTGGGAGACAGTGAAGGACAGGGGAGCCTGGCGTGCTGCCGTCCATGGGGTCACAGAGAGTCAGACATGACTTAGCAACTGAATGACAACAACAAGTACATATGCGTGTATATATATATATGTATGTATACATATATGGAGTCACAGAGTATTTGGAAGAACTGACTGAAGATCACTTCTCACCGAATTGTGCGGTGTTGCCTGCCTCATAGCCCGGTCCCCATGCATGGCGCCGGTGACTCAGAGCAGCATCACTGACTGTTTGATAGAAAAGTTCTCTTGACTTTGAGGCGTGACACACGCAACCCCTTGTGTGTGCAGGCAGAACGAGAGCTCGGGTGCTGGTTTTAATTTGATTTTGTACCACATCATTTTCAGGATGATTTCAGGACATCCCTTGGCAGGCTGGTTGATAAAGGCACGGCGTCCCTAGAAAAGGATCTCTCCTCTAAGCCGCACGATCTCGTGGGCCTGCCCCGCCTTCTGCAGGTGGAGCAGCGGCCCTCCCGCCGCCTTGCAGGCTCCGGGCAGGCCCCAGGCAGGCTCCGGGCAGGCTCCGGGCAGGCCCTGGGCAGGCTCCGGGCAGGCTCTGGGCAGGCTCCACGCTGACTCTGCAGCTCACACGCCAGCCAAGCGCTCGTCGGCAGAGCAGCTTCCCTATGGACTCTACTGGGCGAGTTTGCAAGCAATAAAATTTGAGGAGAGATTAAGAGTTACATCCTCTTTTCCAAAAACGACAGTGGCCACTTAGGAGCTCTTACGTAGATGTTTGCTAGAGGTCAGCAAACCCCTGCTGAGGGCCAAAGCCACCTGCTGCCAACTTTGTGAATAAAGTTTTATTGGGACGCGGCCCGGCGCTCTTGCTCATGTGTCGTCCTGGCTCCCTCTGACGATGGGGAGACCACAGGGCCCGGAGACTAAGGCGTGCACAACCTGGCCCTCTGTACTGAAAGACCACCACCCTGATACAAGCCGTCTGATGATTTATACCTTTTCCTCTTCGAGACGATCATGTGAATATTATCCTTTGTCCCAGACGTTATTGTCATGACACACTGTGTTCCCACTTTAAAATGCTAATCTGTTCACTTTGATCCAGTGTTTCATTTTATCGCCCAGGGACCTGAGTGTTCATGACACATTTAAAGCAAATATATATGGACTATCCCCTGAGGGTCAAACGCTGATCTTCGAAGGACAGGAGAATGTGTAGAAATATCCAGAAATCAGAGTGCACATGTGGGCATCAGCTGCCCTCGGTGCCCGGTCTGTCCCCCAAGGCCTCCTGGGGTGCTGTCCCAAGAGCCGGGACAGGACACTGCACTGGCCAGGCGGGCTGAGCGGCCTGCGAGGGCTGTTGAGCGCTCACTGTTCCACACGCAACCCCTTGTGTGTGCAGGCAGAACGAGAGCTCGGGTGCTGGTTTTAATTTGATTTTGTACCACATCATTTTCAGGATGATTTCAGGACATCCCTTGGCAGGCTGGTTGATAAAGGCACGGCGTCCCTAGAAAAGGATCTCTCCTCTAAGCCGCACGATCTCGTGGGCCTGCCCCGCCTTCTGCAGGTGGAGCAGCGGCCCTCCCGCCGCCTTGCAGGCTCCGGGCAGGCCCCAGGCAGGCTCCGGGCAGGCTCCGGGCAGGCCCTGGGCAGGCTCCGGGCAGGCTCTGGGCAGGCTCCACGCTGACTCTGCAGCTCACACGCCAGCCAAGCGCTCGTCGGCAGAGCAGCTTCCCTATGGACTCTACTGGGCGAGTTTGCAAGCAATAAAATTTGAGGAGAGATTAAGAGTTACATCCTCTTTTCCAAAAACGACAGTGGCCACTTAGGAGCTCTTACGTAGATGTTTGCTAGAGGTCAGCAAACCCCTGCTGAGGGCCAAAGCCACCTGCTGCCAACTTTGTGAATAAAGTTTTATTGGGACGCGGCCCGGCGCTCTTGCTCATGTGTCGTCCTGGCTCCCTCTGACGATGGGGAGACCACAGGGCCCGGAGACTAAGGCGTGCACAACCTGGCCCTCTGTACTGAAAGACCACCACCCTGATACAAGCCGTCTGATGATTTATACCTTTTCCTCTTCGAGACGATCATGTGAATATTATCCTTTGTCCCAGACGTTATTGTCATGACACACTGTGTTCCCACTTTAAAATGCTAATCTGTTCACTTTGATCCAGTGTTTCATTTTATCGCCCAGGGACCTGAGTGTTCATGACACATTTAAAGCAAATATATATGGACTATCCCCTGAGGGTCAAACGCTGATCTTCGAAGGACAGGAGAATGTGTAGAAATATCCAGAAATCAGAGTGCACATGTGGGCATCAGCTGCCCTCGGTGCCCGGTCTGTCCCCCAAGGCCTCCTGGGGTGCTGTCCCAAGAGCCGGGACAGGACACTGCACTGGCCAGGCGGGCTGAGCGGCCTGCGAGGGCTGTTGAGCGCTCACTGTTCCGACTCTTCTCTCCTCGGCCTGGGGGCCCCTCCGCTCATGCCCCACCCACGAGAGTCCACCACCCCCGGGGCTGGCGACGCGCAGCCAGAGGCCGGGCAGGCTGGGAATGTTCCTCTTTTTTGAGCAAGCCCAACCACCTGCCTTGAAGACACGCAGATCTCTAAGCCAAACACTCTGGCTCCACTGAGATGCCTCCGCGAGGCCACGTGTTGAGGGCGCACATACATTTCTCTTCCAAAACTAGGTTATTTGTTTATACACTCTTATTTAATTTCTGATGAAATTGGTATTTGAATGCTATGTAGTACACTGCCTGGACAACCATCACTTAAATGTTGAACACAACTCCAGAAATACCAGAAACGCCAGTTCAGGCCCATATGAAACATTCCACTAAACATTCTTTAATTTACGACCAAAATGCAGTGAGATTCGACAAAGCCACATCGCCTCTATGGCTGAAACAACTACAATTGAGGAACTTCAACTGACCTTAAAGTCAACTGCTAGTTTAACACTTAATGTGCATAGTTTCATTTTGGTTTTGTTTTTTTTTAACTCTCAGGAAATGACGATTAAACATAATGCCTTTTGCAAACTGAATCAACAAAGAGGTTTCTTAAGGGAAAGGGAACGAGATGTAGATGAGAAAATAATTAGAGCAACTGTGACCTATTATCCCAGTTCATAAAGCTCTGAAGATGGCAGACCCACGCGGCTGGGGCATATGGAAGCCAATCTCAGCCTCTCATTTCCACGTCGCAGCGAGGAGCTCTATTAACAGACAGGCAAATGGGGAGCCAGCAGACAGATAAATTGCTATCACACAGTGAGCCTTCAAAGCTTGCCAGAGTTCTGGGAAACCACCAGCACGCCAGAATCTTCCCATTTCCCCCACAAAGCCCCACGTGGGAAACGGACCCTGAGCCGGGTCATAGAGAAGACTCTACCACGGTCGCTGAAGCCAGCTTCCCGCACCTGTGCTGAGGCTGAGCTCTGCTGAGGTGGGCGCTGACGCCCATCACAGGCGTGTGGACACCGGGCTATGAGAGTCCCTAGAAACCGTGCTGCCTGGCAGCCTTCACCTGCTGTCTACCAACCCATCCTCAATCTCCAAGCCGTTATGGATAAACGTTACTGACCAGTCAGCCTCTGCAGCAATGCAGACTTAGGAGCAATGATTCAAGACGACGCCTCTCCATCTGTGGGTCTGCGTACCCCACCTTGGAGACCCCAGGGACCCCTCAAAGCACCCCAAGGGATGCAGGCATCTCCCCCACCCTGCATAGGCTTCAGGAGCAAGAACAAGGTAAGCATCATCTCACTAAACTGCCAACAGCTCTTTTTAGCACAGAGTGTCAATTTGTAAAATATGTACAATAGGATGTCACCTGCCTCCCAGAAGCCTGGAGGCACCAGAAAGCTGAGATGGGGTAGTGACCAGGGGAAATTTCGGGGTGCAGGGCGAGGAGACCCTAGTCCTCAGCCCCTTGAGAGCGGCCGACTGGTACCTGAACTCAGTGGCCTGGCAGGTGCTCTTTGGGTCCGATTTTGCTCCTTCCGTCGATCAGGGTCCAGAGCCGCCCACGGACGTGATCTCATCAGTTCTCGCCCAGGTTTGCTTTCTAGAAGACAAGATGACAAAACGACAGCAGCTGAGTGACTGCGGAGGGCGAGTGAGAGGACCCCTCTCCCCGAGCTCCTGCGCGTAGACAAGGGCTGGGTTCACACAAGGCAGCAGCGTGCGGGGGCCTGTCCGGGACGGGCTCAGGAACGCTGGCGTGAGGGGCCAGGACGGACAGCTAGCCAGCGCTTCTGAATGTTGAGTGAATTTATTTTGAAAACCAAGATATTTAACATTTTTAAACACATATTTAGGTTTGAAGGTAAAACTAAGTGCACTTAATCTTTAAATGGACCAATAGCCACCAATTTTGTAAGATTGTTGTCTTTTTCAACATTGAGATGCGATTAAGAAGCAACTTAATAAGTGAGAAACACTTGAGATATATCATTATTTCCTAGAAATAATGTGACCTCATTCGTAAAAAAAAATACAGTCTGTTGATGACAAGGGTGTTTCTAAACATCTGCTCAATGTTATTTTCATAAAAAACAACAAAAGACAATTTCTTATTTAATGTAAATTTAGAATTTATGTATCACCTTGCCATCAAGGTTTTCTGCCAAGACTGTCTCAGTGTTATGAACCATGACTCCACTAGCTGGAAAGGGAAGTACTGAGGTTATTTCAAGATAATCCTCATTGTCAAGCAGATAATGTATTTCATATAAGAAAAAAGGCTGAACTGGAATATCAGAAAGGAGGAAGAACTGGGGGTCTCCTTGTTGATGTTCTTTTTAAAAAAATATATGAATTTATTAAAATTCATATGCCATACAATTAACGTGTTTGAAGTAAACAATTTAGTGTTTTAGTATGTTCACAGGTCATGCAACCACCATGATCTAATTTTCGAGTATTTTCATACCCCCTAAAAGAAACTCTATGCCCCAGAGCTATCACTTCCTGTTGATCCTAAGTCCTCATCCCCTGCCAGCTCCTTTCCCTCAGCCCTCGTCAGCGGCTAACCTACTTTCAGTCTCCACAGGCCTGCCTGTTGGGGACATTTCATGTAAATCGAGTCACATGGTCTTTTGTGACTGGTTCTTTTAAATAGCATAATGTTCTCATGGCTCATCCATGTTGTATTGATAGTTTGATCAGTTCTCTGTTCCTTTTTATTGTCAAATAATATTCTATTTATGGATATGCTATCTTTGTTTATCCATTCATCAACCAATGGACATTTGGGTTTCTATTTGTCTGTTAGGAGCAATGTTGCTGTGAGCATTCATGTACCTGTTTTTTTTTTTTTTTTTGGCAACTTCCATTAGTCTTTTATATATTTATTTTCATCCATCTTTGTTCTCTGGCCTGTGTGGGCCTCCCATCGCAGCGGCCTCTCTCACTGCAGAGCGCCGGCTCTGGGCGCATGCGCTCCAGAGCTCTGGCTCGGTAGTTGGACACATCAGTCCTGCCGCTCCACGGCACGTTACCTCTTCTCAGGCCAGGGATGGAACCGGCGCCCCTTGCACTGCAAGGCGGTGTCCTTGCCCACTGGACCACCAGGGAAGCCCCATCTACCTGTTTCCGTGTGGACATATTTTTCAATTCTCTGTGTGTGTATCTAGAAATAGAACTGCTGGATCATATAGTAGTTGTTGATGCTCTTGCTTCTGGAGCAAATCTCCAAATTCAGAGATGCTCATTAAATCAAGTCTGGTGACAGCAGCCCAAGTGTTAACGGGCAGCCCTGGAGCTTACCAGGCAAATGAAGAGGCCCTGGGGTCTGCTCTACAGCCAGCCGCCTCCCCAGCATTACCATAAATCCTCTACAAGCTCTGTCCTCAGCTTTCTGCGTGACACCTCAGCATGGAGCACACACCCAAAGGGCTTGGCAAGTGGCATTTGAAATGACATAAGGCAACTTCCCATGAAACGCACAGGCAGCCTATAAAACACCGCCATACAGGTTTCATCATTTCCTCTAATAAGAATTTACCCAAAGAAACGCATGAAGCACAGAACAATTCTAAAATATGCACATGGAGCTAGAAAGGTTTTAAAATTACCCAGAGAAATTAGGTTTGAAAATTAGCACGAGAGTTGATATATTCTTGTGTGCATCAAAGTCTAGACCCATTAATTTGGAGTTACCTTGTTGTATCTTAAAATGTATTATGCTTTCAACATAAATCAGACTTTGTGACTTTATTTGTAGCCAATGACACTGAAAAATCTGAGGACAATGTGTTTTGTGGCCAATACTTAGACCACTCACACACGCACACTCCTATGTGCACAGCCACCCACAGGTGCTCCGCGCCCACACGCATCCACACTCGCACACACGTGCTCCCACGCTGGGATACAGGAGGGTCTTCTCCACACCAGCAGCTCCTCCACGCATGGACAGCTTCCAGTGACGAGGGCAGTGGCCCAGCCGTCCTGCCGGCAGCTCGCACCCACACCACTGAGGCTGAAACCGTAATACAGTGGTTCAGAAGCTAGACCGCGACTTCACACGGCATCAGCAAACAAACGCACCATCGCTGGTTTAACCAGACCCAGCTCAGCCGACAGTGGAGGGCACACTGGGGCGTCAGGGACCTCCCTGGAGCTCAGGTTCCCTCACAACAACAGGGCTGGGCTACACACGTAAGGCAGTGCCTTCAGCTCCAAGTATCAAAATGCCTACAGTCTCCAGCACCTTGATGTGGCCCTGGGTGTGAATTCCGTACAGACAGCCTCTGTGGGAACGTGCTGTCACATCGTGCGCACACTCAGCTCTCTGGTTTGTTTGCAGGCCCGAGCTTACCAGGCAAATGAAGAGGCCCTGGGGTCTGCTCTACAGCCAGCCGCCTCCCCAGCATTACCATAAATCCTCTACAAGCTCTGTCCTCAGCTTTCTGCGTGACACCTCAGCATGGAGCACACACCCAAAGGGCTTGGCAAGTGGCATTTGAAATGACATAAGGCAACTTCCCATGAAACGCACAGGCAGCCTATAAAACACCGCCATACAGGTTTCATCATTTCCTCTAATAAGAATTTACCCAAAGAAACGCATGAAGCACAGAACAATTCTAAAATATGCACATGGAGCTAGAAAGGTTTTAAAATTACCCAGAGAAATTAGGTTTGAAAATTAGCACGAGAGTTGATATATTCTTGTGTGCATCAAAGTCTAGACCCATTAATTTGGAGTTACCTTGTTGTATCTTAAAATGTATTATGCTTTCAACATAAATCAGACTTTGTGACTTTATTTGTAGCCAATGACACTGAAAAATCTGAGGACAATGTGTTTTGTGGCCAATACTTAGACCACTCACACACGCACACTCCTATGTGCACAGCCACCCACAGGTGCTCCGCGCCCACACGCATCCACACTCGCACACACGTGCTCCCACGCTGGGATACAGGAGGGTCTTCTCCACACCAGCAGCTCCTCCACGCATGGACAGCTTCCAGTGACGAGGGCAGTGGCCCAGCCGTCCTGCCGGCAGCTCGCACCCACACCACTGAGGCTGAAACCGTAATACAGTGGTTCAGAAGCTAGACCGCGACTTCACACGGCATCAGCAAACAAACGCACCATCGCTGGTTTAACCAGACCCAGCTCAGCCGACAGTGGAGGGCACACTGGGGCGTCAGGGACCTCCCTGGAGCTCAGGTTCCCTCACAACAACAGGGCTGGGCTACACACGTAAGGCAGTGCCTTCAGCTCCAAGTATCAAAATGCCTACAGTCTCCAGCACCTTGATGTGGCCCTGGGTGTGAATTCCGTACAGACAGCCTCTGTGGGAACGTGCTGTCACATCGTGCGCACACTCAGCTCTCCCTGGTTTGTTTGCACGGCAGGTGCACCCACGTTTGCAGCTCTGAAAGTCACCTGAGTGACACTAGGATTTTCTCTGCGGGTGCCTTTCTGCCCAGAAGTGTGAGCAGGACTCGGCTGATGGCAGGAGCTGGCCTCTGCCCGGCGGGCGCTGCGCACTCAGCGGGGGACACCCACGCCCCTGCTGCAGGCCCCTCCCCGAGGATCCTCAGGTCTGCTTGGATGCCGCATGCATGACCTTCCTGGCAACCTGAGTCACGGCGGTGGGGCTATCTGCCAGTGGAAATGCTTCTTGTCTTCTCTCTTGCTCTAAAATTCTCCATGGGATTGGTTACAAAACGAGGGGCATGTTCTGACAGCATCTCTTCCCCAGACTTAGCGGCACTGAGCAACAAGAGCAGACAAGCTCTCCTGGGCTCAGCCGACCCCACTCCTCCCTGGGAGCAGCTCGGAGACTCAGGAAGGGACTTGAAGGCCCTCACCAGACCTTCCTGCTCTCAGGCGCTCCGCCCAGGCTGGCTGAGCAGCAGCGCCACCCTCGGCACCTTCCGTGTGGGCTGGTGGGCGCGTTCGGGATGAGCGACGGTCAGAGGAGAGACGGGCGTCAGCCCTGTGCTGGGTGCGGCCCTGGCCACGGTGTCCCCAGAGGCGCTGTGCAGGCACTGCGCGTGGAGCTGTCCGTAGAGGCCGGACCCCACTGCTCGGCGACCAGGCTGAGAGGAACCAGCGCTTGTGAGCAGAAGCTCCCTGTCACCCTCTCCAGCCTCAAGAGAAGGCCTGCTTCTCTCTGTGCCACGTTCTAGGTGTGTCTTTGACCCTCCCTTGTTCACACTCCTCCTTCTAGAATATGCTCCTCAGGGGATAGCTCAGCTCCTGGTCAGCTGTGAAATTCACATCCACTTCTGGTTTTCAGAGAATAGAAATACGTTTCCTTTCAGAAGACAGAGATGGTGAGGTAGATAAGGAAGGGGAGACGTGCAATCATGAGTGAAAATGTCTTCAGAAGACAAGAAATCAGAGAACTGACGGAGGCCTTCCACCACCTTCTCTTCCTTTGTAAGAGGACACGCCCGCTGCTTTGTGTGTGCTGAATCGAATGCCTCACGCATTTGCCTGATGACTTCTATGATGTAGACGGTCGGGATGTATTTTTGACAAGAAGGTCACCTCCTGCTCCCATGCCTGGGCTTTCAGATCCCGGTGCTTCTCTCAGGTCACCTGGGCCAGGTCCCTCCTCAGGACGTGACCTTCACTGGAGCTCTTGGCAAGAGGTGCTGGTCCCCGCGCGTTCACTAATGCCGTGAGAGGATTCCAGCAGACACAGCGTGCAGTCTGGAGCCTGGTCCGATAAAGACATCGTGGGCACCGCCAGGTCCCAGCTCCCTCGGCCACGGGCGTGCCCAGGCTTGCACCAGCGGCTAAGGCAACGTCTCACTGGCTCTTGAAACTCACACAGGAAAGGAAGCTCACGTTTCACAGTGTGGTTTTAGGGGGAGCTATCAGGACCCCAACATGGAGGAGAGGGCTGCAGGCTGCCCGGCCTGCGGTCACCTGATGGGCGGCAGGCCCCTACAGTGAGGACTGGGCAGAGTGAGGACAGCGCGACGGCTCCGGCTGCTGACGCCACACCAGTGCTCGGTCCGCGGCCCGAGCAGGGCTGTCCTGTGTGAGGCCGGACCCCACTGCTCGGCGACCAGGCTGAGAGGAACCAGCGCTTGTGAGCAGAAGCTCCCTGTCACCCTCTCCAGCCTCAAGAGAAGGCCTGCTTCTCTCTGTGCCACGTTCTAGGTGTGTCTTTGACCCTCCCTTGTTCACACTCCTCCTTCTAGAATATGCTCCTCAGGGGATAGCTCAGCTCCTGGTCAGCTGTGAAATTCACATCCACTTCTGGTTTTCAGAGAATAGAAATACGTTTCCTTTCAGAAGACAGAGATGGTGAGGTAGATAAGGAAGGGGAGACGTGCAATCATGAGTGAAAATGTCTTCAGAAGACAAGAAATCAGAGAACTGACGGAGGCCTTCCACCACCTTCTCTTCCTTTGTAAGAGGACACGCCCGCTGCTTTGTGTGTGCTGAATCGAATGCCTCACGCATTTGCCTGATGACTTCTATGATGTAGACGGTCGGGATGTATTTTTGACAAGAAGGTCACCTCCTGCTCCCATGCCTGGGCTTTCAGATCCCGGTGCTTCTCTCAGGTCACCTGGGCCAGGTCCCTCCTCAGGACGTGACCTTCACTGGAGCTCTTGGCAAGAGGTGCTGGTCCCCGCGCGTTCACTAATGCCGTGAGAGGATTCCAGCAGACACAGCGTGCAGTCTGGAGCCTGGTCCGATAAAGACATCGTGGGCACCGCCAGGTCCCAGCTCCCTCGGCCACGGGCGTGCCCAGGCTTGCACCAGCGGCTAAGGCAACGTCTCACTGGCTCTTGAAACTCACACAGGAAAGGAAGCTCACGTTTCACAGTGTGGTTTTAGGGGGAGCTATCAGGACCCCAACATGGAGGAGAGGGGCTGCAGGCTGCCCCGGCCTGCGGTCACCTGATGGGCGGCAGGCCCCCTACAGTGAGGACTGGGCAGAGTGAGGACAGCGCGACGGCTCCGGCTGCTGGACGCCACACCAGTGCTCGGTCCCGCGTCGGCCCAGAGCAGGGGCTGTCCTGTGTGTGATCCGACAGGAAGTGCCGTCCCTGGCAGGCCAGCCGGCCTCCCGGCACAGTCTGGAGCACCACGTGCCGATGGGCAGGGCCCCGAGGGGCAGAGCCACCTGGCGAGGATCCGAGCTGGCGGGAGACACGGCCGTTCCCGCCACGCACGACAGCGCAAGGCAGGGACCCGAGGACACCCTTTCCACGTGTCTCCACGTGCGCACACGCCGGAGCCCGGGACACGCTGAGCACAGACCCGCTGGCGGGCGGAGATGATCTCTGGGAAAGGGAGCGGGATTCTGAGGACTAAGAGGGACTTTCAGGTTTAACTTAAACACTTTCAACTGCTTTAAAGTACTTCTAAGTATATTGCCAAAGCACATCAACGTAATAGTTTGTGTCACAAAAAATGGAACTATGTATAGTTTCCATCTCATAGATCTATGACTGTTTTCAAAAGTTACATACCAATTGCTGTAAAAAATACTTAATACTTTTGAGTCAAAGACTGTGCTTCCAAAGTCACATAATCATCTCAAGCAATTTGGAGTCTCCTGGAACCCAGCCCTTCACTGCGTCTGCGACCAGGTACGGGTCTGCTGCCTACGCGCCAGGAACCCGTGCTCCAGGAAACACCTTTAGGCCCAATGAGATCATTCCAGCTTATGAAGAGAGTTCCTCCAGATTAAGCAAACTAATACAGCAAAACAATTAAACACGGAGGCAATTCAAACACAGGCCAGCCGGGACTGGGAGGGAGGGGCCGCCGTGACCCACACCCAGGCCCGGCCGCTGCGCCACGCGGGGGTGGAGAGGGCGGGGCGGGGCCGGCCTGGGCCCGAGGCCACTTGTGGACAGGAGGGCTCTGCCACCCGCGGCTCAGCAAATACAGCAAGGGCTCCTGGTCTCACCGGAGAGCTGGAGGCAGCCTGGGTGATTACGTGGCCTGTCCACTGTCGACGTGGGAGTAGGCAGGTGTCCAGGACCAAGCCCGACTAGACTGTGCCCAGACTCCCGGTGGCATGAAGACCATCTTAGAGAAATCTAAGAACGTGTTTCTGTTGATCTTACCAACAATGACACCAGCTTCTGTCCTCAGGGCACCTGTCAGTTGCTCCTGTGCCAGGCAGAGTGGGGACCACCCAGCCACCGAGCAGGGCTCCTGGTTCTGATTTGTCTCACGGCGTCGCTCATCTGCGGCTTCTAGGCATGAATCAAGGACACTAGGGCTGACCCCGCAGTGCACACTCCTGTGGGTGGGAACAGGATTGGACCCCAGGGGTGGGCATACCCACCCTCTAAGGCTTTCAGGCTCGTACTCTCTGCCAGCCGGTGAAATAAGAGGTCTGTACTGAAATCAAAGCTTCCCAAAAGGCAATGCTCGGATAAATCCCAACCAGGGGATGCAGAGTCACCGGCCTGCCTTCAGTTCTCACCTCACAACCCCTTGGTCCAGATCCTTATTAGCTGAGTTCAGGTCACCTCCCCCACAGTCCCCCGAATCCTGCTCCTTCTCTGTCTCTATTAATAATGCATCCATTACATCATACCACTGCTCAATAATTAATCAACGCAATGACACTCACATCTGTCATCCTCATTATAACATCTCACACATTCACCACAACTCAAGTTGAAAGTATTTCACATACAATCTATAAATTATGGCCATTCTGCAGGTGAGAAAAGTGGAGTCCAGAGAGCACTGTGTCAGCTCTCGAGAGCCCGGGGCAGTCACCCCGGAGGCGCCGGCCTGGCGTCCAGGGCTAGCCGAGCGCGGGGACAAGTCATCACAGGTCTGAAGTCTCACCCTCCTGATGCGACCTTTCGTGTAAGGTGTTCCATTTGCCTCAAGACTGTCCCTTGAATACAGAGGTCCTTTCTCACTTTGATCCACATCATTCTCTCTCTCTTTTGAAATGCCAAAGGTTCCTCAAGGCTCACGTCAAACCTACTGACACCCAGGTCACTCTGGCCCTCAGCAGGAGGCGCTTGTCCTCTGGAGGATGGACACGGCCTCCCGCCAGCCCCAGTGCCAGGGCTCCTGGACCACGAGCGTGGATGGTGCCTCCATCTCGCCCGGCATCACTGGCTGATTCTCCCTTGGTTTTTTTCGCTTTACTGCCTCTGCTGCTGTTACTGCTATCAAAGATGTTGTTTCCTGACGGCAGGAGTTGTATCTCTTCATGTTTTTCCCATCTTGTGGCAGAAGAGAGAAGACCCATTCAATGAATGGATTTTAATAACAATAGGAATAGGTAGGCTGAGTTCTGGGCAGTGTCATCGGCGGTTCCTATTCTGTGGATTCCTCGTGATCGCATGCCGTGGCTGTTGTTCCGTCGGCTGAGCCCGACCTGCTGCATCCCCCGTGGACGGCAGCAGCCAGGCCTCCCTGTCCTTCTCCATCTCCTGGAGTCTGTTTAAACCCACATCCACGGTGTGTTCCTAAATGCTTACTGATCAGCCGGGAACGTGGGAGAGGGCGGCCTCAGTCTGTCTGAGCTACTGTAATAAAAGACCCCAGGCTGGGTGGCTTTGAAACAACAGGCATTTATTTCTGCCGGCTCTGGAGGCTGGAGGTCTGCGGCTGGGGGCCAGCCTGGTTGAGGGGGGCCCTCCTCTGCGTGCCGCCTTCCTGTGCGTCCCGTAGGGAGGAATTGGTTGGGGCGCTCTCCGGGGTCTCTTTATGAGAACACGAATCCCATCATCGAGGCTCCTCCCCCAGGACCGAATCACCCCGCCACGACCCTGCCTCTGACACGGTCACCTTGGGGGATTTCAACCTGTGAACATGGGGGCGCGGACCCTCAGAACACAGCGCCATCTTTCAGAACCCAACCCACAGCCGCGTCATGGGGACAAGGACGGGGTGGACCCACGTGAACCACGCCCGTCTGGGGAGCGAGTGGGTGCTTGGAGAGGTGGCCCGGGGCAGGCGTGTGCCGCGGGGTCCTTCGCACGCCTCTGGCTCCCGAGCCGCGGAGCCCCCGGGGGCTGGACCGTGCTGTCGACCGCTCCCTGGACTCCACAGAGAGAAGAGGACCCGGACTGGAACCCGGAATTGCAGCAGCAAGGCCCCTCTGAGGATGCGCACGAAGTACTGTCCGCCGTGGTCTGAGGCCCCAGAGGAGGAACCCGAACGTGCCGTTGGTTCAGCTTACACCAAGGCCTTGTGGTCTAACTGGAAGCTGGCCCCGAGAGGCCTGGGTGCACTTAGAGAAGCGCCGAGGCCTGGGCGAGGCTGCTGGTCCCCAGTGGACAGCTGCTCATCTGGGCGGGGGTTCAGGGAAGGTGCAGCTGAGGAAGGCGGCTTCTCCACCTCAGGGCCTCCTCCATAGGGTGCCTTCCCCAGCCACCAAAGGTCCTTCCACGGAAAGCTCTGTCAAGCTAACGATGCCATTTGCTCCTCGAGACAAGGCTCAGAACAGGGTACAAGAGGCGATATTAGTTCTATTGTCAGAGAGAAGCACATTTTCAGAACCTTAACATGCCCAAGACCCCAAACTGGGACTTGTCTCCACATTCCAGCCTGGGCATCCAAGGAGGCCCGGCCGTCAGCTTCCCCGGAGGCCCTCCGGGACTCACTTCCCGAGGGGAAGCTCCCCGAACCTGACGGCCTCCGCTGAGCCCAGAGAGCCACAGCCAGGAAGAAGAGGGGCCACGAGGCGGGGAAGACACTCCTGGACACACCCGCCTGTGGAAGGCATTTCAGGAGCTCAGGGAAACCTGTGTTGCAGGTGGTTAAACCAGCCCCCAAGCAGCCCCTCAACCCCAACACTAGAAATCCTTTCCCTTGAGCACTGATTTTTTTAAAAAGAATTTGTCACTCTAACGTGCAAATAATCATGCAATAGATAATACTTAAAGTCACCATGGATTCAAAAAAGGCTTTCATACAGCGGGGAGCCGAGTAGGGCTGGTGGGGGTCCGACATCTCTCTGCTCTGTCTGAACCTCTCTCTCGCACACACCGTCATGCACACTCACTCACACTAGGTTTCAATCTCTTTCCTTCCACCAAGGAGAAGCCCAGAGCTCAGCGACGACAGGATCTGGATGCAGGATTTAGGCAGAGCTGGAGGCTGAGCAGTATGTGCTTGCCCAGATTGATCAAAGCCCAGCGTCGCGGCGTGCCCAGGGCTCAGCAGCTGCCGAGGCGGCCCTGACCCTGTGGTCTGAGTGGAGCGCTCCTGGGCCGGGGGCGGGTGGCTGGGGGCCCTGGCTGCGGCCGCAGCGCCCAGGAGGAGCGGCCAGCTGTGGCAGGGACTGACGAGGGGCGAAAGCGACCAGGAGCCACCAGAGGGGCGCAGACACAGGCGCTTATGTTCTAATCTGAAAGGGCACCCCAGCAACGGGCACCGAGCGGTCGGGTCACCCAGAGGAGCAGCCCGGCCGTGGGCGCAGGGCGCCCGGAGCGTGCCAGGCGGAGACGAGGAGCAGAGGGCACTCCCGGGGAAGAAACGGTGGCTACGCCTGCGGGGAGCGATGAGAGAGGGCGGCATGTTTGGAGAGCGGATTCTGGGGGTCTCAAGGCTAGAGGGAGTCACCACGGTCTCCATTCGGGGGACAAAAGCGGGCTCACGCGTCAGACGGGCGATGGGAACCGAGTGCAGGGAAGCGGCGGGTGCGACCCCAGGAGGGAGCCGCAGGGGCTCGGTGGGCGCAGGGGAGGGCCCGGCTCACAGGCCCACGCGGGGAGGCGAGGGTCCCGCGAGAGGGAGTCCAGGAGCCCAGACGCCCAGACGCCGGCCTGGGAGGGCCCCGGGGACAGCGTCCACCCCAGCTACCACACCAGACCAAAGGGGCTCGAGATTTCCAGGCATCTCCCGTTTCTTAAGCTTGCTTTTTCAGGGCTCTCCTACCAAATAAGAGAAAGTCCCCTCTATTTCACAAAACTAGAGCAATGTCCTGGACTTCTGAAATCACACTGTACGTGGTGGCCTTGGGAGGTGAGGACTAGTCATAGCTATTTGTAAAGACTATCAACATATAGCATTCCAAAAGTTTAGACTTGTTTTCTTTCAGAATACATACTAGAAAAAAAAAAAAAACAGTTTAGAAAGTGCTAAAATCTATAGAAAAGCACAAAGGTAAATATTCCTTTGTGATACATTTGAATTTTGAAATGTCTATGAATGTTAGTTCTTTGTCCAACTCGGCTGCCCCAGGAGCCCTCAGCAGCAGGATCTGGATGCAGGATTTAGGCAGAGCTGGAGGCTGAGCAGTATGTGCTTGCCCAGATTGATCAAAGCCCAGCGTCGCGGCGTGCCCAGGGCTCAGCAGCTGCCGAGGCGGCCCTGACCCTGTGGTCTGAGTGGAGCGCTCCTGGGCCGGGGGCGGGTGGCTGGGGCCCTGGCTGCGGCCGCAGCGCCCAGGAGGAGCGGCCAGCTGTGGCAGGGACTGACGAGGGGCGAAAGCGACCAGGAGCCACCAGAGGGGCGCAGACACAGGCGCTTATGTTCTAATCTGAAAGGGCACCCCAGCAACGGGCACCGAGCGGTCGGGTCACCCAGAGGAGCAGCCCGGCCGTGGGCGCAGGGCGCCCGGAGCGTGCCAGGCGGAGACGAGGAGCAGAGGGCACTCCCGGGGAAGAAACGGTGGCTACGCCTGCGGGGAGCGATGAGAGAGGGCGGCATGTTTGGAGAGCGGATTCTGGGGGTCTCAAGGCTAGAGGGAGTCACCACGGTCTCCATTCGGGGGACAAAAGCGGGCTCACGCGTCAGACGGGCGATGGGAACCGAGTGCAGGGAAGCGGCGGGTGCGACCCCAGGAGGGAGCCGCAGGGGCTCGGTGGGCGCAGGGGAGGGCCCGGCTCACAGGCCCACGCGGGGAGGCGAGGGTCCCGCGAGAGGGAGTCCAGGAGCCCAGACGCCCAGACGCCGGCCTGAGAGGGCCCCGGGGACAGCGTCCACCCCAGCTACCACACCAGACCAAAGGGGCTCGAGATTTCCAGGCATCTCCCGTTTCTTAAGCTTGCTTTTTCAGGGCTCTCCTACCAAATAAGAGAAAGTCCCCTCTATTTCACAAAACTAGAGCAATGTCCTGGACTTCTGAAATCACACTGTACGTGGTGGCCTTGGGAGGTGAGGACTAGTCATAGCTATTTGTAAAGACTATCAACATATAGCATTCCAAAAGTTTAGACTTGTTTTCTTTCAGAATACATACTAGAAAAAAAAAAAAACAGTTTAGAAAGTGCTAAAATCTATAGAAAAGCACAAAGGTAAATATTCCTTTGTGATACATTTGAATTTTGAAATGTCTATGAATGTTAGTTCTTTGTCCAATAATTTCACCTCTTTGGTTAGAAGAAGGAGAATGGAGTAAGGAAATCAAGAGGGAAGGAAGGAAAGAGAGAAGAACAGGGGATAGAAGGAAGAAAACATGAACAAAATAGGTGAAGGGAAAGTGGTTACTATTTTAAAAATTGGGAAACACTGTGAATATCTGCCTGGAGGAAAATCACTAATAAATCATAACGTTTTGAGAGTATCAAATCAATAACTGCTAATAAAGGTAAACAAGGCCGTAGATATATTCTCTGTGCAAATACCTGTAATTGTCTATAAGAAAGGGCCGTGGATAAGGAGACGGGCGCCCAGGCAGCTGCACCAGCAGATGGAAACAGGGAAACTCCCCGCACCCCGCGGAGGGCAGAGGGGACGCGGCGGGGGCAGAGCCGCCTTCCAGCCCCGGCGCCAGCCTGCGCGCAAAGGCACGCTCAAGTGCGTGCGCATGCTCAGTGGCCACGGTCGTGTCTGAATCTTTGCGACTCCACGGAGGGTCGCCCACAAGGCTCCTCGGTCCATGGAATCCTCGTGGAAAGAGTGCTGGAGGGGGCCGCCATGCCCTCCTCCAGGGGATCTTCCCGACCCAGGGGTCAAACCCGCGTCTCCCGCGCTGCAGGCGGATTCCTTACCTCTGAGCCCCCTAAGCCACTAGGGAAGCACATAAATGGAGATCAGGGCATTTTTCTTTTCTTTTTTTTTTTTCAAAAGAGGCCATCTTTTATTGGTCTTTAATTTATTTTCATCTATCTCTGCTCTTTAGCCCGTGTGGGCCTCCCACCGCAGCGGCCCCTCCCACAGCAGAGCGCCAGCTGTAGGCGCATGCGCCCCAGAGCCCCGGCTCGCAATTGGACACACCGGTCCAGCAGCTCTGCGTGGGATCTTCCCAGACCAGGGATCGAACCGGCGCTCCCTGCACTGCAAGGCGGACTCCTTACTCACTGGACCACCAGGGAAGTCCCGATCAGGGCATTTTTAACATACAGCATTTATACAATATTTATGCATTATTTAATTAAAATCTAGTAATTATTCAGTACTTTCTGCTTTTTTTTTTTTTTTTTTTTTACTTCCTTCTATGTTAAAGGCTCTATTAAAAAATGAAAGGCTCAGAATAAACTATTACATGCAAACAAAAACTGACCCCGAGCCTTCCTGAACTCCAGATTCCTTTACTGGGAAGGAGTTTGTTGTCTTCCTTGGAAGCCAAGGCAGAGTGCACCACACCAGAGAAATACAGATCCTGAGACACAGAAATGCAGCAGCGTCCAGTAACCTGCCTTAGAATCACATTCACACTGATGTCCCCTCCCACTCATCTCGGGTACATGCAGGGCGGCCAGCGCAGGGCAGCAAGGCAGAGCCTGCCCCCGCCCGCCGCTGCCCTGCCCCCACCTCGTCCCAGTCAGCGAAAAGTCGAAGATCCTGCCTGGTGCCTCAGCCTGTTAGCATCTCACGGGATGTCTGTATAAATACCACAGAATTAAAGTCTATAATAAACAGATGGTTACAAAACTCTACAATGAACAGTTGAAGCCTTATGTCCAATCCTGAGATATGGCAAGTTGGTACCTGTACCTGTGGCTTCCCAGGGGTGCCAGTGCAGGAGACGAGAGACATGGGCTTGATCCCTGGGTTGGGAACACCCGCTGGAGCAGGAAGTGAAACCTCACTCCAGTATTCTTGCCGGGGAATCCCCCGGACCGAGGCGCCTGCAGTGTCAAATGCTCTCCACCTTGCTCTTTATTAACTGATAAAAAGACTTACAGCTTCAGTGAAGCAGAGCCTACCTAGAGCAGTGATCTTTCCACCAGAACCACTTAGCAAATTGGGCATTCCGCCCCCTTGGAATGTTTGGATGTTTTTGTTAAAACAGAAACTAGGTTCAGGATTAAAAAAAAAGGCAGGAGGTCATAAAATGACCCGCTCCTTATTTTATCAGCTTACAGGTACGGCCAACAGAAAAAGGGTCACACGAAAGGAACCAAGCTCAGTGATTCTCACGTGAAACAAAGGAACCGGAGAAACAAACCCACCGCATGAGCAGCCAGTGGGCTAGACAGGTAGGTGTGTGAAGTGTAGCCAAGCCTGAGACCACCGTGCTTCACCAGGGAGGGCTGCCTCGGCCCCAGGCAGGCCAGGAGCTGTCAGTGGACGCCTGGGCATCTGCCTAGAGCCACAGAGACTCGGGCAGCGCTGGGGAGGCCCCTCGTGGCCACATTCTTCTAGCGCCTCCTCGTGCCCCCGAGCCGAGGCCTTGGTGGGTCTGCCTCTGCCTCTCCATGCTGCTCGATATGTCAGCCTCTGCTCCGCAGGCTGTCCCCGCGCACGGGGGCAGAAGTGAGAGGGGACGTGCTCCATCCCAACAGGAACACCAGGCTGCGTTCTGGTGGGATAACCATCTGCTGGTAAGGAAGTCTGTGAAAATTCTCGTATAAGACTTATTGCAGCTATTTTTAAAGTCCATTCATATAATAAAACCCAATTAAAAATGTAGCATTTTTGAGCAAATTTGGTAAAAAAAAAAAATGAAAAATATAAAAATCACGTTTGCACCATCACACACTTAAATTTTCCTTCTGTGGTGAAAAAAAATGGACAGTGAGATGGGCAAGGGACCCATCCATGGCCACTCGGGGGGGTCTGACCCAGATGGCAAGATGCGACGTCCCATCCTCCGCCTGCTCGGCAGGGCTGTGCTGACCTGAAGGCCGCAGACGTGCGCCGTCAGGCCGACTGCCGGCCTCGTGACAGCAGCAGCACGGTACGCTGTGTGCAGGAAGGCCCCGTGACGCTTGGAGCAGCCGCCTGCCCGACACGAGGCCACGAGAGAGGTCGGAGCCACTCGGCCTGCGACAGAGGCGGCCCCACGTCTGACGCTCGCCTCGCAGTCTTTATGACCTGGACAGACATCCGCTCGCGGCTGGCTCCATTCAGGCTTCAGCAGCAAGCTCAGCGGAGAGGACCTCTGGGGCCCACACCAGCTCTAAATGATGGGAGCTGTGATGAAAATACTCCTTTCAACAGTGAGTTCTGACATGCATAGTGGCATTTGATGAAGCTAATTTAAACTTACACACACATTTTAAGCAATGCACATTATAGACAAAATAAAGCATATCATCTCCTGACTGAAAAGTCCCTTCTATGTATTTATTTTTATTTGCTTTTGATCCTCCTCCTTTGAGAAACAGAGAATGAAGAACTTTTTAAAAGGTATTGCCCAGACTTGGCCTTAATGAACCTAAAGAGGGAATTCATCAGCACAGATCCGGCCTTTTTCGGATGGCAGACAGAAGGCAGGACAGGTTGCAGGCACTAGTCCTTCGTGTAAAAGCAAATGTCAGAGGAAAAGCTCTGATATTTGGTTGTGGGCTCCTGCTCTCTCGCAGGCATTCCCTAAATCCACGTTTGATGAGCTTGCCTGCTATCAATCCCGTCGGCTCCCTCCGGAGCCACACAGAGCGTGCGTGGAAATGTCATCCGCCAGGACTGCAATTACTGGCACAATGCAGAATGGGTCGGATTCAGGTGAGCGCGAGAACCGGCAATCAAGCCTGGGGACCCAGAACAAAGCCATCTTCTTTCATCTGCCGTCAACACCGCCATCAGGCCTTAATTACAAGGCGAGCGAGGGCTGGCTGCTGAAAGGCACGTTTGCACCATCACACACTTAAATTTTCCTTCTGTGGTGAAAAAAAATGGACAGTGAGATGGGCAAGGGACCCATCCATGGCCACTCGGGGGGGTCTGACCCAGATGGCAAGATGCGACGTCCCATCCTCCGCCTGCTCGGCAGGGCTGTGCTGACCTGAAGGCCGCAGACGTGCGCCGTCAGGCCGACTGCCGGCCTCGTGACAGCAGCAGCACGGTACGCTGTGTGCAGGAAGGCCCCGTGACGCTTGGAGCAGCCGCCTGCCCGACACGAGGCCACGAGAGAGGTCGGAGCCACTCGGCCTGCGACAGAGGCGGCCCCACGTCTGACGCTCGCCTCGCAGTCTTTATGACCTGGACAGACATCCGCTCGCGGCTGGCTCCATTCAGGCTTCAGCAGCAAGCTCAGCGGAGAGGACCTCTGGGGCCCACACCAGCTCTAAATGATGGGAGCTGTGATGAAAATACTCCTTTCAACAGTGAGTTCTGACATGCATAGTGGCATTTGATGAAGCTAATTTAAACTTACACACACATTTTAAGCAATGCACATTATAGACAAAATAAAGCATATCATCTCCTGACTGAAAAGTCCCTTCTATGTATTTATTTTTATTTGCTTTTGATCCTCCTCCTTTGAGAAACAGAGAATGAAGAACTTTTTAAAAGGTATTGCCCAGACTTGGCCTTAATGAACCTAAAGAGGGAATTCATCAGCACAGATCCGGCCTTTTTCGGATGGCAGACAGAAGGCAGGACAGGTTGCAGGCACTAGTCCTTCGTGTAAAAGCAAATGTCAGAGGAAAAGCTCTGATATTTGGTTGTGGGCTCCTGCTCTCTCGCAGGCATTCCCTAAATCCACGTTTGATGAGCTTGCCTGCTATCAATCCCGTCGGCTCCCTCCGGAGCCACACAGAGCGTGCTTCGTGGAAATGTCATCCGCCAGGACTGCAATTACTGGCACAATGCAGAATGGGTCGGATTCAGGTGAGCGCGAGAACCGGCAATCAAGCCTGGGGACCCAGAACAAAGCCATCTTCTTTCATCTGCCGTCAACACCGCCATCAGGCCTTAATTACAAGGCGAGCGAGGGGCTGGCTGCTGAAAGGCTGATTATTACACAGCTCAGCTCCAAATCAGCTCCGTATTGATGGGCTGCGGGGAGAGGAAGCCAGCGTGGCCCCATGGAAAGAACAGGCAGAGGGCACCAGCTCTGGGAATAAAAATAACTCAGAAGGGAGGGGGCCGGCACCTGAGCGCCGGCTGCAGAGTAGTCTCCGAGTTCCACTGCTCGACCGGGGCCATCGCTCAGGTCAGCACAGCGCACCTGCTCCGGCCAGCGCTGTCCAGTCTGTGGTGCTTCCTGCCCATCCTCCTGAAACCCTCTTTTCCAGAAGCATTCCTCAAAGGTCCCTGAACTCAAATACACTGCCTATTCCTGACTTTTTGTGATCGACTTGAGAATGTTCCAGAACAAGTTCCCAATGCATCCCTCTATGTATCATATATATGTATATTCACTATTTATATTTTTATTAAATATATATTTGCTCACATCTACATTAAAACATCAAAAGTACAGTTCAAAATATCCTCTAGAGATTGGAATATTAACATCTAGTTGCAAGCCTAATCATCTCTGAATAAAGCCTATGCATTAAAAATAAATGCACTATTTACTGGTAAGGATTGCACACACACACCCCTCCTATATCAAAGCACTTATGTTTATGCATGAACTAAACACAAAATGCATTTCCCTCAGTATCACTGAAGTTTCATTGTTATACTGACAGACCCATACAAGTAGGTAACCCAGAACTCTTGTGCTTCCAGTTCTGAAAAGATTCCACTGCTCGGCAGTGGGGCCACTGGCACGTGGGTGGGGACCAGTGCCGTGGGCTCGGGGCTCCACCTGTCCAGAGTTGGAGGCGGCCTGAATGCGCCTTGGGATTGCTCACACGAGCCGCGTGCCTCTGGGACTGGAATGCCTCGCAAGAGCCATGGTGCTTCACGCTGAGGCACTCACCTAGGGGTCTCACGCGTCCTGGTATGGTTTCAGCGGCCAAGAGAATCAGCCTCCGTGTCCGGGACTGGGCCCTGACACACCAGGACATCCTTAGCTCCTTGCATCTCCCTTGACTCTTTGGTCCAGATTTTCATCCCCAGGACTGGGGCCGCCAGACGCTCACTGCTCGCAGCTCGGTGTTTATGGGGGACGGCAGGAACCCAGGAAAATGCAGCTGAAGGGCATTCTTGCCAGTGAGCTGGTCCAGTGCAGGGGGTCAGGCTGTTGATGTGATTTTTATAATCCATTTCCAAGTCAAAGCAAAATACAAACACCTTGTTCTGCTGTGAATGAACATCTGATTTCCCTGATACCCTTGGTCACCGAAGACCTCCGAAGTGCAGTGTCTTTGCAGATTCTTTCAGCCCTGCCTGAAAGCACACAGGCTTGCTTTGGGAAACTACAATGCGAGGAGATCCACCTAAGCTCCTGCCCCATGTTCCCCACGCAGCCAAGGTGTGAACGTGGAGAGGGGCGCCTTGCCACACCGCAGTCCACGTACGAGGGACAGATGCTCACGGGTCCTCCACGCCCACTCCTTCCCCCTCTACCCATCCTCCACCCGGCAGGAGGGCGATGGCGAGGGAATCAAATTGGATCCTCCCTCCTTGGGATCCCCAGTGGTTCCCCCGTGCCTACACTCTTCCTTCCACCTGTGAGTCTCACGGGAACTGACCCTTCTCGTCTGCGTCGCTCTGCGGTTACTCACAGTGGGTGACTGCAGAGGTTCTCAGGGTGGGGTACAGAGAGCCTCGGGGTCCTGAGCCCTTTCAAGGAACTCGTGACTCCAAGGCACAAAATGCATTTCCCTCAGTATCACTGAAGTTTCATTGTTATACTGACAGACCCATACAAGTAGGTAACCCAGAACTCTTGTGCTTCCAGTTCTGAAAAGATTCCACTGCTCGGCAGTGGGGCCACTGGCACGTGGGTGGGGACCAGTGCCGTGGGCTGGGGCTCCACCTGTCCAGAGTTGGAGGCGGCCTGAATGCGCCTTGGGATTGCTCACACGAGCCGCGTGCCTCTGGGACTGGAATGCCTCGCAAGAGCCATGGTGCTTCACGCTGAGGCACTCACCTAGGGGTCTCACGCGTCCTGGTATGGTTTCAGCGGCCAAGAGAATCAGCCTCCGTGTCCGGGACTGGGCCCTGACACACCAGGACATCCTTAGCTCCTTGCATCTCCCTTGACTCTTTGGTCCAGATTTTCATCCCCAGGACTGGGGCCGCCAGACGCTCACTGCTCGCAGCTCGGTGTTTATGGGGGACGGCAGGAACCCAGGAAAATGCAGCTGAAGGGCATTCTTGCCAGTGAGCTGGTCCAGTGCAGGGGGTCAGGCTGTTGATGTGATTTTTATAATCCATTTCCAAGTCAAAGCAAAATACAAACACCTTGTTCTGCTGTGAATGAACATCTGATTTCCCTGATACCCTTGGTCACCGAAGACCTCCGAAGTGCAGTGTCTTTGCAGATTCTTTCAGCCCTGCCTGAAAGCACACAGGCTTGCTTTGGGAAACTACAATGCGAGGAGATCCACCTAAGCTCCTGCCCCATGTTCCCCACGCAGCCAAGGTGTGAACGTGGAGAGGGGCGCCTTGCCACACCGCAGTCCACGTACGAGGGACAGATGCTCACGGGTCCTCCACGCCCACTCCTTCCCCCTCTACCCATCCTCCACCCGGCAGGAGGGCGATGGCGAGGGAATCAAATTGGATCCTCCCTCCTTGGGATCCCCAGTGGTTCCCCCGTGCCTACACTCTTCCTTCCACCTGTGAGTCTCACGGGAACTGACCCTTCTCGTCTGCGTCGCTCTGCGGTTACTCACAGTGGGTGACTGCAGAGGTTCTCAGGGTGGGGTACAGAGAGCCTCGGGGTCCTGAGCCCTTTCAAGGAACTCGTGACTCCAATGGTGCAGTTTGTGACCTTATCCAATGACATGATCTGTGACGGGATCATTTTATGTGCTTCAGTCAAAACGATTTAATGCTGCGTGTTGATCAGAGATGCGGAGACTTCAGGTGGGAATTGGTAAATGTGAAACACTGGCTCCTTTTGGATAACTTTCCTTTGTTGTGGAAAATACGGTTATTTTCAGAAAATTATATTACTTATATTAACATGCAATGGGTTTTTAATTATAATTTGAAAATAAATGCATTTTAAGATGCCTCAGTTTTAATTTTTAATGTGGTAAATATAACTCTCATAAATGAAGTCTCTGTGAGAGTCTTAAAGAGTGCAAAAGGGCCTTGAATCCAAAACCCCTGGGCATCGCTGGCTTGCAGCATCAATTCTGCGGACTAGTGCCCTTACACACATGAAATCCTGCCCCTGGGCCTTTGCACATGCTGTTCCTTCTGCAAAGCAACACCTGTTCCAGCCCTAAATGTTATGCCTCTTTGAAAAGGGCTTCTGCCTCATTCTCTGTCCCAGGTCTGCAGTTTTCCTTGACTTAAGGCCTGGATTTCTGTTTTCTTCATTTATTATTATTTTTCTTTCTCTTCTCTTATGGGAAGAAAGTTTGCTGAAGCTCTGAGATTCTTTCAGCCCTGCCTGAAAGCACACAGGCTTGCTTTGGGAAACTACAATGCGAGGAGATCCACCTAAGCTCCTGCCCCATGTTCCCCACGCAGCCAAGGTGTGAACGTGAGAGGCGCCTTGCCACACCGCAGTCCACGTCGAGGGACAGATGCTCACGGGTCCTCCACGCCCACTCCTTCCCCCTCTACCCATCCTCCACCCGGCAGGAGGGCGATGGCGAGGGAATCAAATTGGATCCTCCCTCCTTGGGATCCCCAGTGGTTCCCCCGTGCCTACACTCTTCCTTCCACCTGTGAGTCTCACGGGAACTGACCCTTCTCGTCTGCGTCGCTCTGCGGTTACTCACAGTGGGTGACTGCAGAGGTTCTCAGGGTGGGGTACAGAGAGCCTCGGGGTCCTGAGCCCTTTCAAGGAACTCGTGACTCCAATGGTGCAGTTTGTGACCTTATCCAATGACATGATCTGTGACGGGATCATTTTATGTGCTTCAGTCAAAACGATTTAATGCTGCGTGTTGATCAGAGATGCGGAGACTTCAGGTGGGAATTGGTAAATGTGAAACACTGGCTCCTTTTGGATAACTTTCCTTTGTTGTGGAAAATACGGTTATTTTCAGAAAATTATATTACTTATATTAACATGCAATGGGTTTTTAATTATAATTTGAAAATAAATGCATTTTAAGATGCCTCAGTTTTAATTTTTAATGTGGTAAATATAACTCTCATAAATGAAGTCTCTGTGAGAGTCTTAAAGAGTGCAAAAGGGCCTTGAATCCAAAACCCCTGGGCATCGCTGGCTTGCAGCATCAATTCTGCGGACTACTGCCCTTACACACACATGAAATCCTGCCCCTGGGCCTTTGCACATGCTGTTCCTTCTGCAAAGCAACACCTGTTCCAGCCCTAAATGTTATGCCTCTTTGAAAAGGGCTTCTGCCTCATTCTCTGTCCCAGGTCTGCAGTTTTCCTTGACTTAAGGCCTGGATTTCTGTTTTCTTCATTTATTATTATTTTTTTCTTTCTCTTCTCTTATGGGAAGAAAGTTTGCTGAAGCCCTGAGCTTATCTAACTTAATCACTGGAGTTGTCACAGTGCCCGGCACACGGGAGGTGCCCAGTAAAGATACAGGAAGTCAGTGCACAGGTGAATGAAGATGGTGAAGAGTTGCCATGGCTCAGAAAACACACGACAATAACAGTCCAGAAGTTTCTTTGCCCGCATTCAAGTGTGTAGCAGATTCTTGTCTCGGGTGTTTTAAATGAGGTCTTCCCTGGTGATTGGAGACTGTGTCATGCTGGGGGAAAGTTCTGGAAACTCTGGGAGTTGGTGGAATATTTCCTTAGGTAGTTTAGCATGGACAGATGAACTGAGGGAGCCCAAGAATCCTGTGTATCTTGGACCTCTTTTAGATAGTAGACTGTTAAAGAACCGGGTCATAGAAAAGGATACAACTAGGTCAGATCTGAGTTTGTCAAGTAAATACCATTGGCTTTTCACTGGGTTTAGGGACCCTGAGAAAAATGGCAGGACCTTATCCCTTATGAAGTATATGTGAGATCATTCTGTGATATATATTTTTTTAGGTGGGGGGAGCAGATTGGGGAGGGAGAGGGGCAGGTGGGCCACTTCTATTGGTCTTCCATTTATGAAGTTTCATCCATCTTTGTTCCCTGGCCCGTGTGGGCCTCCCATCGCGGCGGCCTCTGTTGTCGCAGAGCACCGGCTCTGGGCGCATGCGCTCCAGAGCTCCAGCTCGGTAACTGGACACATCAGTCCAGCCGCTCCGCGGCACGTGGGATCTTCCCAGGCCAGGGATTGAACTGGCGCCCCTTGCACTGCAAGGCGGTGTCCTTACCCACTGGACCACCAGGGAAACCCTGTGATATACTTTTAATCTAACTAAAATTAGGGCATGCCAACCCAAAGGTGCCTATACTCATGGTCATAAAAGAGATTCCTCAACGCCTGCAGAAGGTAGTGGTTCCTAGTTCCCTCGAGCAAAGAGAGCACTTCAGACGGGGGTGCAGAGCTGGGGGGAGTCGTACCCCCGTGCTTCAGTGCAGGGGCATGGGGTCAGTGCCCACCTCAGTGAACATGTGTAAACCAACTCCACAGAGAAACAGCAGCAAATTGTGACTGTCTGACCAGGTAGATATGAAAGGACAGAACCTTACTTGGGCACCCACTTCTTTTCTCCCCCCAAATTCCCTTTTCTATTTCTCATGTTTTTCCAGCAGAGGATGGCACCGAGGAAGAGTCTCCAGGATGTGGGTTAGCAGTCACTCAAGATCCTCCCAAGCTGCCACCAGTGCAGAGAGCGACTCCGCTTTCCAGAGTTAGACCTGCTGGACCCCCCAGCAGACGTGCATTCCCACCATCTTCAGGTCAGTATCCGGATTGGAGACTCATTCGTCTCTGCACTCTGAGAATGGAAGCAATATCTTTGCCAAAACATGCTCATAACTAAGAATCATGAAAATGTTTGAAAACACCATGAGATTATGCACCCTGAATGCCAACCTCCTTCTATTGCTGCAAATGATCTCTTATAGCTTATGTATTTTGGTTTTTTAACTTGATAAAATGAGGCAAATGCACACAGTTTGCATGGGTAGTGGAAGCGTCTCAATTCCTAATTCTATTGAAGTGATTTTCTCTAACCTAGATGCCTGAAAGAAGCCATAACAAATACTTCCTGGAGGAAGGCAGCACAGCAGGACTTCACACACAACTACAACTTTTACCTACAAGTTTTTTTGCCAAATTTTCCATCTTTGTTCCCTGGCCCGTGTGGGCCTCCCATCGGCCTCTGTTGTCGCAGAGCACCGGCTCTGGGCGCATGCGCACCAGAGCTCCAGCTCGGTAACTGGACACATCAGTCCAGCCGCTCCGCGGCACGTGGGATCTTCCCAGGCCAGGGATTGAACTGGCGCCCCTTGCACTGCAAGGCGGTGTCCTTACCCACTGGACCACCAGGGAAACCCTGTGATATACTTTTAATCTAACTAAAATTAGGGCATGCCAACCCAAAGGTGCCTATACTCATGGTCATAAAAGAGATTCCTCAACGCCTGCAGAAGGTAGTGGTTCCTAGTTCCCTCGAGCAAAGAGAGCACTTCAGACGGGGGTGCAGAGCTGGGGGGAGTCATACCCCCGTGCTTCAGTGCAGGGGCATGGGGTCAGTGCCCACCTCAGTGAACATGTGTAAACCAACTCCACAGAGAAACAGCAGCAAATTGTGACTGTCTGACCAGGTAGATATGAAAGGACAGAACCTTACTTGGGCACCCACTTCTTTTCTCCCCCCAAATTCCCTTTTCTATTTCTCATGTTTTTCCAGCAGAGGATGGCACCGAGGAAGAGTCTCCAGGATGTGGGTTAGCAGTCACTCAAGATCCTCCCAAGCTGCCACCAGTGCAGAGAGCGACTCCGCTTTCCAGAGTTAGACCTGCTGGACCCCCCAGCAGACGTGCATTCCCACCATCTTCAGGTCAGTATCCGGATTGGAGACTCATTCGTCTCTGCACTCTGAGAATGGAAGCAATATCTTTGCCAAAACATGCTCATAACTAAGAATCATGAAAATGTTTGAAAACACCATGAGATTATGCACCCTGAATGCCAACCTCCTTCTATTGCTGCAAATGATCTCTTATAGCTTATGTATTTTGGTTTTTTAACTTGATAAAATGAGGCAAATGCACACAGTTTGCATGGGTAGTGGAAGCGTCTCAATTCCTAATTCTATTGAAGTGATTTTCTCTAACCTAGATGCCTGAAAGAAGCCATAACAAATACTTCCTGGAGGAAGGCAGCACAGCAGGACTTCACACACAACTACAACTTTTACCTACAATTGTTCAAACACAATGAAACAAGGTGTACAACAAGGTAGATTTGACCAAGCCTCAGGAAAAACTAGCAAAGGAAACAGGTACATTGTAATTATATGACAAGAATCTAAATCAGTTATGATGAGGATGGCAAAGGAACTTAACACATGTGAGATTTTAGGAGGTAAATGAAAATAAAAAACCAAACAAATTTTAGAAGTAAAGGTATAATAATTGAAATTAGGGAGTCAACTGGTGATTTTAACTGATTATGTCTGGATGAAGATAAATAAATAGTTCACTGAACAGTAAATCGTAAGACATCATGATCACTGTCCAGAGACAAAGTAACAAAATTAATCAGGAAAGATTTTTAAAATTAAGAGTAAGAATATTCCAAAGTGTTGAAAGACATCAACTCACAGATTCAGGAGGCACTAGAAATCCCAAATGAGGTAAACACAAAGAAAACCACATCTGGGCACGTCACTGTAAAATTTCTGGAAACCATTTCAAGAAAAGAAAAAAAAAATGCCAGCAATTACTTACAGCTAACTTCTTAACAAAACAAAATGAATTCAGAAAACAATGGAGGGGCTTCCCTGGTGGTCCAGTGGGTAAGGACACTGCCTTGCAATACAAGGGCCGCTGGTTCGATCCCTGGCCTGGGAAGATTCCATGTGCCGCGGAGCGGCTGGACCAACGTGTCCAATTACCGAGCTGGATCTCTGGAGCTCATGCGCCCAGAGCTGGTGCTCTGTGACAACAGAGGTCGCCGCGATGGGAGACCCATACAGGCCAAAGAACAAAGATGCATGAAAATAGACAAATGAGAAACCAATAAAATGGTTGGCCTGCCCATCCCCCTCCCTCCGCCCCTCGCCCCCCCAAAAAGATCAGAAAACAATGGAATTGTGTATCTAAAATGCCAAATAAGACTAAATACTAATTTTGTAAATAAATAAATAAATAAAATCCTTCAAAAATGACTGTTGAAAAAAGAACATTTTCAGACAAAAAATAAAAGATTTTGTTATTGGTAGATCTACAATATGAAAAATAGCAAAAGACTCGTTATTCAGAAGGAAAATGATCTGTAGCTCAGATAGGCTTAAAGAAATGAAGATCAATCAAAACAGTATGCATATGGATAAATCTAAGTTATTGTTGACTATAAAATAATATTACTCATAAAAAAGCAACTGTGTTTAGTACAAATTTATAAGATGTACCACTTCCCCTCTGATAGCACATAAAACAGGTGAGTATAAATGGATTTAAGGCATTCAGGTCACTGAGTTCTTGGAAAGAGGCAAAACTACAGCAACGTTTAATAGGCCAGGAATGCATATGGCTATTTCAGCATAACCAGGAAAGAGTAGCAAAAAAAAGTATGAGTAACAAGTTAGCATAGGTAAAAAAGGATAATGTAAAATATTAAAGCCAAATACAATCAATAAGGTGGCCAAGGAAGCCGTGGGAAAAATAAAAAATCACAGCAAGTTGGAGGACGTCACCCACTAGCAACTGCTGTGGGAAAGTTCTAAATCCTACACTCAGAGATTGGTGGGCGGATTGAGCCCCACCAGGGGCCCTGGATGCTGGAAGCAGAAGCTTTGAGAATCGTATACAATGTAACTAGCACAATCTCCTATAGAGTTTTGTGGGTTTTTTTAACACATGGGTGCCAAGGTTTAACTTTAACTAGGGTGGTTTAGGAGTCCTGGCTGGGGTGCGTGTAGCTGCCTTCAGCAACACTTCACGGGTGGTCCAATGGTTAGGGCGACACACATCCGCTGAAGGGACAGTGAGCTCGGGCCACGGTGGGGCACTGAGATCCTGCAGCTCAGGATCCTGCAGCCACAAGGTGGGGAAGTGCCTGCTGTGATCCTGACAAATAGCTACGCCTAAAACAGGGTGATCGGGTCTTACTTATGAGAAAACTGAGGCCAGAAGAAAAAATTACTTGTCAAAGTCCTTTCAATCATCATTTAGTCAGTATTTAAGCCACTACGAGCTAAATGATAAGTACATTTCCTTAATAATGCATAGGAAGTTGTATCTGAGTAGAAATAACTATAAAACAAGACAGAAAAGGAAAACAGCTTAGAGAAGGGACCAGATAAAGCACTGCCAGCTGGAGAAGTGGGATGAACAGGGGTGAACTAGTCCTCGCTGATTAAGGGAGTTTGGTCTGGATTATCAGGGCTTGAGGCAGGCTGGGAAGCGAGGGGAAAAGCAGCGAGCTCTCTGCAAACAGTGTCGTCAACAACAGAGTAAACTGAGGGTCCGATTCTCATAAAATGCCGGTTCTTTGCTTTGAAAAGTAAACACTCGTTTTAATTTGAGGTGTTTTGAAACGCCAGGGAATCAATCGAGTGTCCGGAAAAACTGTGCTGAAAAAAGACAGAGGGGCGCCGAGGCCGAGCAGAGCTCCCTGCCGCAGAGCCGACCTGGCGCAGCGCGGGCGGCGGCCGCCGGGAGAGCAGCGGCTCGGGCGGGAGGAGCCGGGCCTCGGGGCCTCCCCCGCGCAGCGCGCCCGCGCCCTGGGCCCGGAGGCTGGCGGGCCGTGGACGGCAGGGGCAGGACCAGCCGCCGGACTCCCTGCCCCGCCCGAGGAGAAAGGCGCCCGAGCCGCTTCCTCTGTCGGCCCCGCTCGGCTCTCCTCCTGTCTGGATCCATTTATTCCGCCCTCCTCTGACCCTCCCGCCCTCCTCTCTCTAAAGAACGCTGTCCCGTCTCCCAGGACGGCCCGCGAAGCACCCCACCCACGGGTGCAGCCCTCGTTCGGCTGCAGGGGGAGCAGGCCAGGCACACCGGCCGCCAGCCTCGCAGGTCACCGCTCAGAGGGGCAGGGGACACAGAGCCCTCAGGAGGGCCTTCCAAACACAGGACAAAGCAGAGAGTGGGTCCTGCTTCTCATCCACAGCTGCCGCACGCGCGCAGCTCCCTGATTTCACCAAGTAAATGCGACTGACACCCGCCCCGGCCCGCCTCACCGGGGCGCGCTGCCCGCGCAGTCAGTGCTTGTAGAAGGCGGCCTGACCTCCCTGGTGGTGCCACGAGGAAGGGGACGGAGTTCCCCGAGGCCGGCGGACGGCCTGGAGGTAAGCACTCCTCACCGTGTCAGTGTCCTTCTGCTGCTGTGACAGAGTAGCCTGGCCCGGTGGCTGAAAACAGTGCACGCTTCTTATCTCAGTTCATCATCTCATGGCTCAAGAGGTCCGCCCTAAAACCCAAGCCCTAGGACCAGCTTCCTTCCTTCCGCCGTCTCGGGGCGTCCTGCTCCTTGTTTCCCAGCTCTCACTGGTGCCTGCGCTCCTGGGCCCCGGGCCCTGCCTCGCATCACCCCTTCCTCGGCTTCTGCCGGCACCTCTCCTTCCGGAGGTTCCCTCCTGCCTGCCTCTTCCAAGAAGCCCTGTGACCTCACGTGGCCCACCCAGCAGTGCAGGACAAGGTCCCCACCTCCGGACCCTCAACTGAGTTGCATGAGCAGAGTCCACGTGTCGAGGAGGTGCTGGGTCAGGATGGGGAGACACTGCTCTTCCTTCCATAGACATACAGTATCGAGAGGAGAGCCTGAACCTTCCACTGTTCAGTCACGCAGGCGTGTCCAGCCTTCAGGACCCCGTGGACTGCAGCTCACCAGGCTTCCCTGTCCTCACCATCCCCTGGAGTTTGCTCAGACTCCCGTCCATGGAGTCCGTGATGCCGTCCAACCATCTCATCCCCGGTCATCCCCTCCCATTTTGCCCTCGGTTCTTTGCATCAAGTATATAATATATAATATCAAGGGGGGAACCTGAGCCTCCTCAGTCAACTCCCTCCACAGAGATGCCTCTTCTGAAGAGAGAATTCCACAACTGCCAGTGACAGCCATGGAAAGGAGGAGGTCCCAGTGCCTGTCTAGTCGAGCGCAGGTGCGCCAAGAAGATGAAGCCCTCTTGCTCTGATCCGCGTGGGAAAGCCCGCCGTGCAGGACTCCGAGGAGTGTGTGTTACGTGGTCTGCAGCTCCTGCCTGGGCTGCGCTGATGAGATTCCCACCAGGGTGCCATCCATTCAAGACCAGTGTGCTTTGGAGAAGTAAATAGAGCACATTAATATTTCATCAGGAAGATACAGCAGGTTGCATGTTATGCCTGAGAGCCCTGACCCTCTGTGAGTGACCTGCAGTAAGCTGGATGCCTTGTCATTCCAATTACTGAAGCAGAATAAATAGGTCCAAATTCTGAAAACACCCGACTCTGAAACAGAAGTTGCTGCGGGTGAGTAAAAAGGCTGTTCCTGGCGGCGCCCGTCTGAGTCAGGTGACCCCCAGCCAGTCAGGTGCGCACAGAGGGGCCGAGACGACATCCGCTGTCCTCAGGGGCTGGCCGTTCTTCCAGCTTAGACATGGTCTGACCTCTCGTTTAACAGTCTTCCGTCTTCCCATGCCATGGATAGGCTTTTTGATTTAACCTTAAGAAAGCTTAGCAACAAGCAAACTTTTGCATTTTGAAGACACCAAGGCCCCCACAACCATCCCTTGCAGCGCTGTGTTTAACGGCATCAGCAGTCACTTCAGAAGCTAGAGCGGAGCTTTTCGCCGGGGGTAAAAGCTGACAGTAAACATCCACACGCACAGGGTGCAGGAAACTTTGCCCCGTGACTGCTTCTCTCGTTTTTAACTTCTATTTTATTCATTTCTCATTATGTGAAACTCAGATCTTAACCTGCCTACTTCTGGATGCAAGTCAAATACAGGTTATTAATGTACCCTAAGTTTTTCACATCTGCTTTTCATTTATGAACAAAAAGCTGGGAGAGAGTCTGTGAACGGTGCCCGTAATGACACCTGTGACACATGGAAGGGAGCGTCCAGACGGCGCTCTGCTCATCCTCTGACGTCCAGATTGCCTGCTTCAAGGTGGGCTGCCTCCATGCACGGCCACGGAGGCCCTCAGCCCAGGGGTCTGTCCTGCTTCACCAGGCAGGGGCCAGAGCAGACTGGAGGGCCTCAGACGGCCAGCATCCAGAGCCCCTCTCCCCAGTGCCTCTGGGGTCTCCTCTCCAAACTGTGCTCCTAACGACACAGCTGCACCCCCTTCCCTTCCCCTGAGCATCAGATCCAAAATCCTCAGATGTTCAGCCGCACCCCTGGCCTGGGTTCCCGCCAGTGCTCTCTGCATCAGCTCCTCCATCCCCACCCTGCGCCTCACGTGATGGCCACGTCACACCCGTGTGCCCTTGCGATACACTCAGCTGTGTCGTGTGTCTGTGGATATCCATCTCCACTGTTACCTTTTCTTTTCCTTCTATTTTGCTAACAGTGTCGTCACTGTCTTTGAAAACCTTGCTCGTCTGGACGCTCTCTTGGTGAGACTTCCGTGGTGTTGGAGAGAAATGCAGATGGCTTCTGGTCCACGCTTCAGTCCACCGCGCTGAATGTCCCTGTCTCCTGCCTGGGGCGTGGACGTCTAAGGAGCAGGACTTGCGCCCATGGGTCTTTATGTCTCGTCACCAAATGCAACGCCTGGAATGTTGCAGGGACTGAAAACCCAATTAAGACGTGCCAGCAAGTAAGAAAGAGGAGAAAGCTGCTCAGACGACGTGCAGCCTTGCCTTCTGACATCCAGCCACAAAGCCGCTACAATGAGTTGCAGTCAGGGCTCGTTCTTTGGGACTCCGTGTCTGTTAATTTGCCTGCTTGCCAAAGTCTACTTGGAGCAAGTGCTTTCTCAGCCCCGGGTCAACTGAACAGAGACAGTGCCAGCCCGTGACTGCTTCTCTCGTTTTTAACTTCTATTTTATTCATTTCTCATTATGTGAAACTCAGATCTTAACCTGCCTACTTCTGGATGCAAGTCAAATCCAGGTTATTAATGTACCCTAAGTTTTCACATCTGCTTTTCATTTATGAACAAAAGCTGGGAGAGAGTCTGTGAACGGTGCCCGTAATGACACCTGTGACACATGGAAGGGAGCGTCCAGACGGCGCTCTGCTCATCCTCTGACGTCCAGATTGCCTGCTTCAAGGTGGGCTGCCTCCATGCACGGCCACGGAGGCCCTCAGCCCAGGGGTCTGTCCTGCTTCACCAGGCAGGGGCCAGAGCAGACTGGAGGGCCTCAGACGGCCAGCATCCAGAGCCCCTCTCCCCAGTGCCTCTGGGGTCTCCTCTCCAAACTGTGCTCCTAACGACACAGCTGCACCCCCTTCCCTTCCCCTGAGCATCAGATCCAAAATCCTCAGATGTTCAGCCGCACCCCTGGCCTGGGTTCCCGCCAGTGCTCTCTGCATCAGCTCCTCCATCCCCACCCTGCGCCTCACGTGATGGCCACGTCACACCCGTGTGCCCTTGCGATACACTCAGCTGTGTCGTGTGTCTGTGGATATCCATCTCCACTGTTACCTTTTCTTTTCCTTCTATTTTGCTAACAGTGTCGTCACTGTCTTTGAAAACCTTGCTCGTCTGGACGCTCTCTTGGTGAGACTTCCGTGGTGTTGGAGAGAAATGCAGATGGCTTCTGGTCCACGCTTCAGTCCACCGCGCTGAATGTCCCTGTCTCCCTGCCTGGGGCGTGGACGTCTAAGGAGCAGGACTTGCGCCCCATGGGTCTTTATGTCTCGTCACCAAATGCAACGCCTGGAATGTTGCAGGGACTGAAAACCCAATTAAGACGTGCCAGCAAGTAAGAGAAAGAGGAGAAAGCTGCTCAGACGACGTGCAGCCTTGCCTTCTGACATCCAGCCACAAAGCCGCTACAATGAGTTGCAGTCAGGGCTCGTTCTTTGGGACTCCGTGTCTGTTAATTTGCCTGCTTGCCAAAGTCTACTTGCAGCTTCAAGCTCCGCACTCACTGTGCTTTCTCAGCCATCCATGGGCTCAACTGAACAGAGCAGCAGAACATCAGCGTCACCTGAAGTTCTCGGTCCAGCTGGGCTGAGGAAGGCCACCCGGCCTCCTGGCTCAGCTCTCGGGCTGCAGGTCAACGCCTCCTTTCGCGGTTGACTTAGGGCCACAGTTTCCACACGTGGTGCTTCTGACGGTTATTTCTCAGTTGACAGTGGCTCCAAGCACAGGTCTGCCCTGTGGCCTGGCTCCTGAATGGGAGGAGGCCGGGACGTGCCTTATGGAGAGAACACGTGCATTAGAGAAACCTCGCTCTGACCCGGTTGTGGGCTGCTGGCAGCCAGCTCAGTGTTCATGAATAAACTATATGCACTGAACAAGGTATCTTTAAACAGAAATAATCCCAACCTTGAGAAAAAGAAAAAAAGGCTATGTATTAATCAACTGATGAAAATGTGACCAGAGGCTGACAGGATCCTAACCTTTGTTTCCTTTAGGGACAGGGGTTCAGAATTGCTACGTGAGTGTCGACATGGACATACAAACATGGCAGCTGCGAACAGCGAGAGTCAGCTGCATCATATATAATTTTATACATACACGGATGACATGTATAGCACAAAGGTGATATCCTTTCCCGCCTAAAGCCCCGTCCTTTTATGAGGAGTCTCGACAATTCTGTTTTCTATCTTCATTATTGACAAGGAGAAAGACACCTTGAAATGTTACACGAGGCTGACAGCCTGAGTCTGGGCCTTGGTAATCTTGTTCATCATCCACGGACGTGTGTGCCTCCAGGTGCCATGGTCCGAGGGAGCAGGTGCAGTCATGTCGCCAGCCCGAACAAGTCTCCACTTGCCTCATCGTTAAACCCTGCACCTCTCGGGGGCGGAGGGCGCCCGGCTCAGGGGCAGCCGCAGGACCCAGGGCCTGACGGACTCAGCTCTGCTGCTGTGTGAGCCCATCTTTCCAGCTCTCTCTCTTAAAGAGCCAGGGTTCACGATGGAACGTGGTAACGATGCTTGGTCTTCAAACCTGGGGTGAGGGTCCCATGAGACAAGGTGGGTGCACGGAGCCCATCGAGGGCCAGGCGTCACCGTCCAGGCCAGAGGCCTTTTGCCTTGTCCAGCGTCCAGCCCCATGGACAGGGCCGCTGCAGCCCGTCTGCAGCAGCCTTTCAAAGCCTCATTGATCAGGCATCGTTCTGGTAAAAACGTCTTAAAAAGTGAATAATCTTCTGTTATACATACGCACTATTATGTGCTGACATAATAATTGTGGAACATATAGTCATAAAAATTAAATTTTAAGATGCTTATTTTACCTATAAACAGCACAAAGTTTCTCTTCTGAAATGTAGTCGTGATATTTTTAAATGAGGAAGATTGGGACGTTACTTTTTAAAGTCTCACTGATTTCTCAGCGCAGTCTATGCTGATGCTTGGTTGAAGAGCCTCCGTAGTTGAGAAGATGCATCACCAAGGTGCGCTCGTCTCAGAGAGGAAGAAGAGTGGCTGCTGTATCGGCTACCATACCTAAATCGTGATACTTGCTTTACAGTTATTTCTACAGATTATACTGAGATTTTTTTATTGAAAGTCAACTAATCAACTTTCATTGATTCCAAATGTCATGCTTTGCTCTTGCAACCCAACCAGTAGGCATTAAATATATATTTAAATAGATGAATTCAAAACCCACTGAAATGATTTATTTTGACAGATTTAAAAGATTGCTTAAGGGTTTTTGTTTGCAAAGTTTTAAAAGGGGTAAATTTGAGTTTTTAATGTTTCATATATCATTTACAGCAAAAATATTAACAATGACAACACTTCTGAACATTCATTTTCATATACTCCATCTATGTATCCATCTATCTATCAGTTTATAATGTTTTTCTCACTATTTAAATCTCTTTACAAATAAATAACAGTTTAAACAAATTAATAATGCGGCATGTTATTTATGATATATGCAAAACTAAACCTTGTGATAACAGCATTGAGGTCATGTGGGAGAGAAGAGAGTGTATATTGTTAAGGCCCGTGTATGACAGGTGAGGTGGTTTAGTATCTTTTGACGGTAAACTGTGGGAAGGTAAGTGTATCGTCTAAACCCATACCACAGACAGTCGAGGATCTGCCTGTGATGCAGGGACTGGGGTTGATCCCTGGCTTGGGAAGATGCCCTGGGGAAGAGAATGGCATCCACTCCAGTACGCTTGTCCGGAGAAGTCCACGGACAGAGGAGCCTCAGTGGGCTACAATCCACGCGGTCACTAAGAGTCAGGCACGACTGAGTGACTACCACTTTCATTTTGACATAATAGCTGCTACAAAATGTTTACAGTTAATAAGACAAAAAGGAAATAAAATAGAATACTCAATACAAATAAGGCAAAAAGTAGGACAAAGGGAACAAAGAACAGATGGGATAAACAGAAAACATGAACAAGATGGTAGATTTAGGTCTAACTATATTAATAATCACATTAAATCTAAATAGGCTAAAGACCAAAATAAAAAAGCAGAACTTGCTATATTAGATTAAAAAAGCAAGCCTTAACTAAATGCTGTCTACAGAAACTTCATATATAAAGACAAAAGTAGGTTAAAATAAAAGGAAGAAAATGATTAGTGAGAGGAGAAGAGTGGCTGCTGTATCGGCTACCATACCTAAATCGTGATACTTGCTTTACAGTTATTTCTACAGATTATACTGAGATTTTTATTGAAAGTCAACTAATCAACTTTCATTGATTCCAAATGTCATGCTTTGCTCTTGCAACCCAACCAGTAGGCATTAAATATATATTTAAATAGATGAATTCAAAACCCACTGAAATGATTTATTTTGACAGATTTAAAAGATTGCTTAAGGGTTTTTGTTTGCAAAGTTTTAAAAGGGGTAAATTTGAGTTTTTAATGTTTCATATATCATTTACAGCAAAAATATTAACAATGACAACACTTCTGAACATTCATTTTCATATACTCCATCTATGTATCCATCTATCTATCAGTTTATAATGTTTTTCTCACTATTTAAATCTCTTTACAAATAAATAACAGTTTAAACAAATTAATAATGCGGCATGTTATTTATGATATATGCAAAACTAAACCTTGTGATAACAGCATTGAGGTCATGTGGGAGAGAAGAGAGTGTATATTGTTAAGGCCCGTGTATGACAGGTGAGGTGGTTTAGTATCTTTTGACGGTAAACTGTGGGAAGGTAAGTGTATCGTCTAAACCCATACCACAGACAGTCGAGGATCTGCCTGTGATGCAGGGACTGGGGTTGATCCCTGGCTTGGGAAGATGCCCTGGGGAAGAGAATGGCATCCACTCCAGTACGCTTGTCCGGAGAAGTCCACGGACAGAGGAGCCTCAGTGGGCTACAATCCACGCGGTCACTAAGAGTCAGGCACGACTGAGTGACTACCACTTTCATTTTGACATAATAGCTGCTACAAAATGTTTACAGTTAATAAGACAAAAAGGAAATAAAATAGAATACTCAATACAAATAAGGCAAAAAGTAGGACAAAGGGAACAAAGAACAGATGGGATAAACAGAAAACATGAACAAGATGGTAGATTTAGGTCTAACTATATTAATAATCACATTAAATCTAAATAGGCTAAAGACCAAAATAAAAAAGCAGAACTTGCTATATTAGATTAAAAAAGCAAGCCTTAACTAAATGCTGTCTACAGAAACTTCATATATAAAGACAAAAGTAGGTTAAAATAAAAGGAAGAAAATGATATCACAATGTTTGTGATAAAAAGACAGGAGTGATTATGTTAATAAGAAAGTAGATTTCTTTTTTTTTTTTTTAAGATTTATTTATTTATTTATTTTGGAGGTGGGTGGGGAGGGAGGGGGTGGGTGGGCTACTTCTATTGGTCTTTCATTTGTCTAGTTTCATCCATCTTTGTTCTTTGGCCCGTGTGGGCCTCCCATCGCGGTGGCCTCTGTTGTCGCAGAGCACCGGCTCTGGGCGCATGCGCTCCAGAGCTCTGGCTTGGCAGTTGGACACATGGGTCCAGCCGCTCCGCGGCACGTTGGATCTTCCCAGGCCAGGGATCGAACTGGCGCCCCTTGCACTGCAAGGCGGTGTCCTTACCCACTGGACCACAAGGGAAGCCCCAAAGTAGATTTCTGAGTAAGGAACATTTACAGTGTTGAAGATGCTCACTTCATAACGATACATTAATAAGGGGACAGAAATCTTAAACACTTATGCATCTAAAAACTAAGCTTTACGTTACGTGAAGCAAAAACTGAGAGAAATGCAATCACAAATAGCAAACATGATTATTTCGATACTCCTTTCTCAATGGTAGGACAAGCAGACAGAAAATCAGCGAGAAGAAGTATATGAAAAATACATTTTGAACAACACCATCAACCAACCACTCAGAACTGACATTTACAGAGTAGGCCATCCAGCAACAAAAGAATAGGTACTTTTTTTTTTTTTTTTAAATGCACACTGAACATTTAGAAGGGAGATCAAATTTGGGGGCAGAAGACCATTCCTCAAAGTGTTAAAAGATTCAAGCCACAGTGGAATTAAGGAGGAAGTCAATAATAGGAGTTTATTTGTAAAATCGACAGCTATTTGGAAATTAAATAATCAACAGCTCAAAGAAGAAATAAAAATAAAAATCTGAAAATATTTTGAACCTAATGAAAAATGAACAAAAAATGTCCACATCATGTGGATTTGTGGGTCGCTGCTAGATTTAGGTCTAACTATATTAATAATCACATTAAATCTAAATAGGCTAAAGACCAAAATAAAAAAGCAGAACTTGCTATATTAGATTAAAAAAGCAAGCCTTAACTAAATGCTGTCTACAGAAACTTCATATATAAAGACAAAAGTAGGTTAAAATAAAAGGAAGAAAATGATATCACAATGTTTGTGATAAAAAGACAGGAGTGATTATGTTAATAAGAAAGTAGATTTCTTTTTTTTTTTTTTAAGATTTATTTATTTATTTATTTTGGAGGTGGGTGGGGAGGGAGGGGAGCAGGCGGGCTACTTCTATTGGTCTTTCATTTGTCTAGTTTCATCCATCTTTGTTCTTTGGCCCGTGTGGGCCTCCCATCGCAGTGGCCTCTGTTGTCGCAGAGCACCGGCTCTGGGCGCATGCGCTCCAGAGCTCTGGCTTGGCAGTTGGACACATGGGTCCAGCCGCTCCAGGCACGTTGGATCTTCCCAGGCCAGGGATCGAACTGGCGCCCCTTGCACTGCAAGGCGGTGTCCTTACCCACTGGACCACAAGGGAAGCCCCAAAGTAGATTTCTGAGTAAGGAACATTTACAGTGTTGAAGATGCTCACTTCATAACGATACATTAATAAGGGGACAGAAATCTTAAACACTTATGCATCTAAAAACTAAGCTTTACGTTACGTGAAGCAAAAACTGAGAGAAATGCAATCACAAATAGCAAACATGATTATTTCGATACTCCTTTCTCAATGGTAGGACAAGCAGACAGAAAATCAGCGAGAAGAAGTATATGAAAAATACATTTTGAACAACACCATCAACCAACCACTCAGAACTGACATTTACAGAGTAGGCCATCCAGCAACAAAAGAATAGGTACTTTTTTTTTTTTTTTTAAATGCACACTGAACATTTAGAAGGGAGATCAAATTTGGGGGCAGAAGACCATTCCTCAAAGTGTTAAAAGATTCAAGCCACAGTGGAATTAAGGAGGAAGTCAATAATAGGAGTTTATTTGTAAAATCGACAGCTATTTGGAAATTAAATAATCAACAGCTCAAAGAAGAAATAAAAATAAAAATCTGAAAATATTTTGAACCTAATGAAAAATGAACAAAAAATGTCCACATCATGTGGATTTGTGGGTCGCTGCTAAAGCAGGACTTGGTGGGGTTGGTGGCGCTAAAGGCATGTCAGGAAAGAACACAGATGAAGGCTTTCAGCTCTGCACTATGCAACTAGAAAAAGAAGAGCAAATGAAACTCAAAGTCAATGGAAGAAGGAAATTATAAAGAGCAGAGTAGAAATCAATGAAACAGTGTGGAGGAAATGAATGGAGAAAATATGTGAAATCAAAAGCTTGTTCTCTGATTAACAAAATTGATAAATCTCCAGTGAGGCTTATGAGAGAGAGAGAGAGAAAAGACAGAAAGAGAGAGAGAGAAGAGACAGTGGGGTAGATAATTAATTACAAATATGGCTAGGTAGAAGACAAATACAGTGTACACACATTAAAATATAATAAAAGAACATTATGAACAACCTTAGCCAGTCAACTCCACAAAGAAATCGAAAATTTTTCCTTGGAAGACACAAACTACTGAGTTTATTCAATAAGAAATACTTATCTTGGATAGGCTATATATAAATTTTTAAAATTAAATTGTTAAAAGTCTTGTCGCAAAGAAAACTCAGGGCCAGATGGCTTCACTGATGAATTGTACCAAACGTGAAGAAAGAAATAATGCCAATTATACACAAATTCTTTCAGGAAATGTTGGAGAAGGGACTACATCTCATTCATTCTATGATTCAGCATTTCTTGGACTACAAAATCTGATAAGGATATTACATGCTAAGAAAAATACATAGCATCATGAATATAGATGTAGAAATTCTAAACAAAATTTAGTAAACTGAATCCACAGCATAAGGTATATCATGACTGAGTGAGGTTAAATCAAGGTTAGTTAACATTTGAAAATCAACTGAAGTCATTCACCACAAGTGAACTAAAAAATACAGATCCACATTCTTATCTCAGTAAATGCAGAAAAGCTATGTCAGAATATCCAGCATGCATTTCGGATTAAAATTGCAAACTAGGAATAAAGGAATTTCTTGAACCTGACAAAGTGTATCTACTTAAAATCTGTAGCTTAACTTATCCATAAGATCATGAAAAGAATGTCTCCTGTTATCACTTCTAATCAGCATTATAGTGGACACTTGAGGTGGACTTAGAAAGGAGAACTTTTACATCATGTATACATAAACAATCTGATAGGATCTACAAAATGCTACTAGAACGAGTGGCATGTCAGGAAAGAACACAGATGAAGGCTTTCAGCTCTGCACTATGCAACTAGAAAAAGAAGAGCAAATGAAACTCAAAGTCAATGGAAGAAGGAAATTATAAAGAGCAGAGTAGAAATCAATGAAACAGTGTGGAGGAAATGAATGGAGAAAATATGTGAAATCAAAAGCTTGTTCTCTGATTAACAAAATTGATAAATCTCCAGTGAGGCTTATGAGAGAGAGAGAGAGAAAAGACAGAAAGAGAGAGAGAGAAGAGACAGTGGGGTAGATAATTAATTACAAATATGGCTAGGTAGAAGACAAATACAGTGTACACACATTAAAATATAATAAAAGAACATTATGAACAACCTTAGCCAGTCAACTCCACAAAGAAATCGAAAATTTTTCCTTGGAAGACACAAACTACTGAGTTTATTCAATAAGAAATACTTATCTTGGATAGGCTATATATAAATTTTTAAAATTAAATTGTTAAAAGTCTTGTCGCAAAGAAAACTCAGGGCCAGATGGCTTCACTGATGAATTGTACCAAACGTGAAGAAAGAAATAATGCCAATTATACACAAATTCTTTCAGGAAATGTTGGAGAAGGGACTACATCTCATTCATTCTATGATTCAGCATTTCTTGGACTACAAAATCTGATAAGGATATTACATGCTAAGAAAAATACATAGCATCATGAATATAGATGTAGAAATTCTAAACAAAATTTAGTAAACTGAATCCACAGCATAAGGTATATCATGACTGAGTGAGGTTAAATCAAGGTTAGTTAACATTTGAAAATCAACTGAAGTCATTCACCACAAGTGAACTAAAAAATACAGATCCACATTCTTATCTCAGTAAATGCAGAAAAGCTATGTCAGAATATCCAGCATGCATTTCGGATTAAAATTGCAAACTAGGAATAAAAGGGAATTTCTTGAACCTGACAAAGTGTATCTACTTAAAATCTGTAGCTTAACTTATCCATAAGATCATGAAAAAGAATGTCTCCTGTTATCACTTCTAATCAGCATTATAGTGGACACTTGAGGTGGACTTAGAAAGGAGAACTGTATGAGAAGGTGACATCATGGTATACATAAACAATCTGATAGGATCTACAAAAATGCTACTAGAACGAGTAAACTTAGCAAGAATGAAGCACAGGTTCAATATTAAAGATCAACTATAATTCTCTGTACTAGCAATGAACATTCAGAAGGTGAACTATATTAACTCTCATAGAATCAAAGCTGTTAAATGCGTAGGTATAAACTTGACAGTAATCTTGCAGGATCTATACACTGACATTAAAAAAAAAAAAAACCTTCCTAGAGAAGTTAAAGGGGGCCTACATGAATGTAGACATATATCATGCTTGTGCTCAGAAGATCCAGTATTTTTAATATGACAATTCCTGCTGAATTTCTCTACAGTTACAGTTTCAATGAAATCTCAATCAAAATCCTAGCAACCATCTGCCAAAGAAACTGACAACCAGATACTGAAATTCACATGTTAAAGAAGAGGACCAAGATTAGCCAAAACAGCTTTGCAGAAGAAATGAATACCACCTGATTTTAATCTGTGTTACAGAGCTAGAGGAATCAGTCCAGCACGGTGCTGGTCTACAGACAGCCGTGCTGACCACCGGAGTGCACGGGGCGTGCAGGCCCAGAGCCACAGGCATAGGGACGGCTAATTTCTGACTAAGATGAAAAGGCCAAAAGACACTCTTCTCAACACATAGAACTGAACAACTGGATAATCACAGTATACATTAAATGAATAAGTTTGATCCATACCTTGCATTATAAATAAATAAAAATATATTATAAACCAACAGTAAATTATGAAACACTAGACATTCTAGAAGAAAACATGGAAGTTATTTCTGACTTTGAGTCAGCAAATATTTTTTAGTTAGGATAGAAAATATGCAATCTATGAAAGAATACATTTTTAACTCAAACGTCAAACTTAAAATGAAAAAGATCTTTTCCTCAAAAGGCACAGTTAAGAGAATGAAAAGATAAACCACAATCTGAGAGAAACTATACGCAGATCATATGAAGGACTTGTGTCTACAATATACGAAGGGCTCCTAACTCGGTGTAACAAGTACCCACCCCAATTCAAAAAGAAAAGGGGGAAAGGATTTGCACAGAATCAGGGCTGGGTCGGCGGTCCCTGGGGACAGCCTCGACCAGGGGACACCTCTGAAGACCAAGCCAGACAAGTGAAGAGAAGAAAGGATGAACGTGTTCCAACAGGAGAGCTGAACAGGCCAAGCATCAGCCCCTCCACATCTTTCCTTACTAACACAGACCTCCTGCAGGCTGCTTGTATGTGAAGTTCCTAAGATAAAGATACACTGAAACCAAATAATTTAAGTGCATTTATTTACTTTGGAGTTAAATCAGGCAAAAATGAAGTCAGATTCATAAACTTTCACATTCCTCCTACAAACAGTATGCAATGTTTTGTGATTTTCAAAGCTAAAAACTAATTCCTGACTGGTTCCATATTTCCCTGTGGCATCGTGCTGTGCTTTGCCGCTCGGGCGTGTCTGACCCTCTGTGACCCTGTGGACTGTAGCCCACCAGCCTCCTTTGTCCGTGGGGATTTTCAAGGCAAGAGCACTGAACTGCGTTGTCATTCCCTCCTCCAGGGCCGTGTGGCACTAGAAAGCTATGTGGCATTAGGCATTTCTAAGAAAAGGCAACTTATTAGACTGCAGGAAATTTTTAATTTTTAAATTATTTCCTCCACATGTTCAACCATTTTCTTTCACGCAATGTTACGAGACTTCATAGGCAAATTCCATCTATGCAAGACTGGATTCAAAAAGTAACTAGAAGTTCAAAGTCCAAAGTTTATTTTGCACTTGGCTTTCAGATAGGAAAGGTATCTATCCTGCCTATTTCTTTATTTTTATTTTGGATTTTTTTTTCTTTTCTGTTAAAAAGGAGAGTGTTAAGAATAGCTTTGCAAACGCAGGAAGGCTTCACATGAAAACAAGCTCACGGTTGAAACTACCTACCCTTAGCCCACCTCCAGTGGGTCTAGGACGGGGACACAGAATGTACGTCAGACTCACTGATCAGGTCAAGCTGTGTCCCTAGTAGATTCTGTGACTTTGTGAGGAGAGGTATGTCTGATGGGTGATGCTGTTGTAAGAAGACCATCATCTAAATGTGCTGTTGGGAAGGAAAAGTGATGGCTAGCTAAGAGTCCCTTAAGAAGAACAAGCCAGTTTGAGTTCATGGACAAAATTCCAATAACTGGACCTTCTGCCTTCATTACAAGGAAACAAGCTATGCAAAGTCCCTCCCTCCCTCACCTCTCTGACAGCCTTCAGAGCTTCCCCTTCTTCAAAAATAGAAGGCATCACAGAAACAGATGGCGGCGGGGAAAAGGAGTCCTGCTGAGACTCTCTAACAGACAGCAGCGGATGAAGGTTGAGGCCTCCGCGTTGCTGTGCAAAATTAGCATCCCTGAAAGATGGAGAGGAGTAGGTGACTACACACCGCTCCTTTCTAATTTTAAGCACTTGCAGGTGTAAGGGGAGGAACTGGGGCAGTGCCGTCTACTTTTCCACTAAGATCAATATGGACACATCTGAAAGCGTTGAGGAAGGTGCGAGATCATGCTGGCTCTGGGCGGGCGCCCCAGGCCGTCGTGAGGCCGGGCTCAGAGGACCCTGTGCCTGTGGAAGGTTCTGCGGTCGCCATCTTGAATTTCTCAATAATGATTAAACAAGAGGCCCTGCATTTTCATTTTGCGCTGGGCCCTGCCGATCAGGTAGCTCATCCTGGCCCAAGCATCCAGCTTTTTCTGCTAAGGTTGAAAGGTTTCTCCACAGTGCTCTGGCCTCAGACGGCGCCTGCCCTCTGCTGCGAGCGGACTCCCGAGCCTGTCCCTGCTTTGCTTCCTCAGCCCTCCCCATTCAAAAGTAACTAGAAGTTCAAAGTCCAAAGTTTATTTTGCACTTGGCTTTCAGATAGGAAAGGTATCTATCCTGCCTATTTCTTTATTTTTATTTTGGATTTTTTTTTCTTTTCTGTTAAAAAGGAGAGTGTTAAGAATAGCTTTGCAAACGCAGGAAGGCTTCACATGAAAACAAGCTCACGGTTGAAACTACCTACCCTTAGCCCACCTCCAGTGGGTCTAGGACGGGGACACAGAATGTACGTCAGACTCACTGATCAGGTCAAGCTGTGTCCCTAGTAGATTCTGTGACTTTGTGAGGAGAGGTATGTCTGATGGGTGATGCTGTTGTAAGAAGACCATCATCTAAATGTGCTGTTGGGAAGGAAAAGTGATGGCTAGCTAAGAGTCCCTTAAGAAGAACAAGCCAGTTTGAGTTCATGGACAAAATTCCAATAACTGGACCTTCTGCCTTCATTACAAGGAAACAAGCTATGCAAAGTCCCTCCCTCCCTCACCTCTCTGACAGCCTTCAGAGCTTCCCCTTCTTCAAAAATAGAAGGCATCACAGAAACAGATGGCGGCGGGGAAAAGGAGTCCTGCTGAGACTCTCTAACAGACAGCAGCGGATGAAGGTTGAGGCCTCCGCGTTGCTGTGCAAAATTAGCATCCCTGAAAGATGGAGAGGAGTAGGTGACTACACACCGCTCCTTTCTAATTTTAAGCACTTGCAGGTGTAAGGGGAGGAACTGGGGCAGTGCCGTCTACTTTTCCACTAAGATCAATATGGACACATCTGAAAGCGTTGAGGAAGGTGCGAGATCATGCTGGCTCTGGGCGGGCGCCCCAGGCCGTCGTGAGGCCGGGCTCAGAGGACCCTGTGCCTGTGGAAGGTTCTGCGGTCGCCATCTTGAATTTCTCAATAATGATTAAACAAGAGGCCCTGCATTTTCATTTTGCGCTGGGCCCTGCCGATCAGGTAGCTCATCCTGGCCCAAGCATCCAGCTTTTTCTGCTAAGGTTGAAAGGTTTCTCCACAGTGCTCTGGCCTCAGACGGCGCCTGCCCTCTGCTGCGAGCGGACTCCCGAGCCTGTCCCTGCTTTGCTTCCCCTCAGCCCCTTGACCAGTCGGAGCCGCCTGCTCTGGCTCCCTGCCCGTCAGCGGTGGCCATTCCAGGAGGGAGTCCCGCTTGCCCTCTCACCCTCGCCGGGGGCTTCCGAGTCACAGGTGGGAGCAGGCGTGGGGAGACTCCTGCTGCTGAGAGCTCGTCTGTGCGCCCACCGCCCGCGCTCCCTCCCCGCAACGCAGCTCCACCCGCCGCCCGGCCCCTCGTCCTCCTCTCGTGGGAAACCCTGGGCACTCCAGCCTGCCTTTGCTCGGTTGATTCTCCACAACTGCAAGCACAGGTCTGATGAGAGCCCCCTGTTCCATGCTACCCCTTCTTTGGGGGCAGGAGGAAGGAGCACCCAACTTTCTCAGAGAACCTCCAGAAGGTGGCAGTCAGATCTCAGGGGGACGGCGGTCTGCTCGGGAGGAAAGGGAGCTCCTGGGTGGTGGGGGCCCGGCCGGGTCAGAGGTCAGAGGTCAGTGACGGAGCAGGCGCTGCTGTTTCCCCCTGCCGTCCCTCTTGCCCCCACCCGCAGGCACGCACACGTGCACTGACAGACACGTGTGCTCACATATGTACGCACAACACATACACGTATGCATGTGTCCACAGACCCGAGCGCCCACACTGCCGGCTCGCAGCCCTTCCCAGTGGCGCGCTGGCTCAGCGGCTGCTGTGCCCGTTCGAGAGAAAGCGGATCCTGGAGCTGGAGAGGGAGGCAGGGCCGGAGGGACCTGGGCGCAGGGAGGAGCTCGGGCTGGGCAGACGGCACGGGGGGCGGGCGAGAGGCCGAGGGGCGGCCTTCCCTGGAGGTGCCCGAGTGCGGCAGCGGCGTCTCGCGGGGGCGGGCGCTGGAGGCCGGGCCCAGGACCACCCAGCAGCACCAGCGCCCACCGGAGCAGAGCTGGGGGAGCACCACTGAGAGGCTGGGCAGATCCCGGGGATCCGGAGAAGCAGGAGAAGGAAGCACCGGTCCTCATGTGCCTGGGTGTCTGGACTGACCGTGCCAGCGCCGCGCAGCGCGGGCACCGGGGGGATAGGCACCGACTCTCCACACCCACGTCAGACAGACCAGGTCCTCACAACAGTCGCCACGAGCCTGCCTCCCAAGGAACCGGGCAGCCCTGAAAACGGGCCGCTGAGGAGAGGTCTGCCTCGCAGCTCTGAGCGGTGAACACCCCAGGAAGAGGATGTGAGCTGGTCCCGGAGGACAGGAGGGAGCTCACAGCACCAACCCCCAGGAGCAGCCCCAGATTTAATTTAAATAAAAGGTGAGCGACTCGGCCACACCTCCATCTTCCTGCCTGAGAGGCTGGCGTGGCTCACCCTGACCTTGGGATCACTTTCCAATCCACTGAATTGTCAGTTTTCTACATGGTGCCTGAAGACACCAAAATAATAGGCTAATTCCTTCTCATCGGTGGAGACGGGGAGTGGGGGTGAAGGGAGGAGGCTGGGGGGCAGGCATGACAGACAAGATTGGATCTTAGTTTAACAGCCGCCCCGAGGCCCTGGGTGAGCCCTGTGAGTTCTCTGTGCTGTGAGGGGCCATCAACAGGTGACGGGAATTCTTCAGCCTCCAGACGGGGCCAGGCCAGCAGCCGATGTCCCCAGCACGTCTTTATCTGCTGATCTGTCTGCACGACTGCCTGGCCTGTGAGGCTGAACTCTCCTCCTTCCCAGCTCAGCTGCTCCTGAACACTCGGGGACCTGTTTTTCAGGTTAACGTCCCCCATGGAGGCAGATCTGATGCAGGTGCTCGATCAGCATGTGCTAACTAAGCATAGGAACTACAAAATAAAGGAGTATCATGGAAGGCTCATGACAGAACAGTACCCCCCAAAGCAGCAGGAGTCTCTGAAAGTGAGAGGAAGGCTCTAGTCTATTCTCTAGCCTTCCACGATGCTTGTTCTGTGCTTGGCAGCCATCTCAACTTGGTGGGTCCTCGGGACAACCCGCGAGTCTGGAGTTCTGGCTGCATCCTCCAGGTTGGAAATCCACGTGTCCGAGTGCTTAGCCACTGGTAAAGTAGGAGCTCACGTGGCCAGGAGGAAAGGGGTGAGGTGTGCCGACCCCTCCCACTCATCAGACACTGTGCTTTCTGATTTCCTGTTTGCTCAGATACTGAAAGCACAAACCACTAATTCTACTCTGTAGCTGAGAGGATGGGTTTCCAGAGACACTGACTCAACTGCGCAACGTCACACAGCTTGACACAGCCAGCGAACACGCGGGGCTGGGTCCAGGGCTGTTGACACGAGTGTCTGGTCCGTCCCCATGCACAAAGGGGAGCCGAAACAGTCAGCACTAAACGTCAGAGACTGGGCGGGTCAGTCTGCATGTGTCCTCTCAGAAGAGATTAATTTAAATCAAAAAGGGGTTTTGGAGCGACTCGGCCACACCTCCATCTTCCTGCCTGAGAGGCTGGCGTGGCTCACCCTGACCTTGGGATCACTTTCCAATCCACTGAATTGTCAGTTTTCTACATGGTGCCTGAAGACACCAAAATAATAGGCTAATTCCTTCTCATCGGTGGAGACGGGGAGTGGGGGTGAAGGGAGGAGGCTGGGGGGCAGGCATGACAGACAAGATTGGATCTTAGTTTAACAGCCGCCCCGAGGCCCTGGGTGAGCCCTGTGAGTTCTCTGTGCTGTGAGGGGCCATCAACAGGTGACGGGAATTCTTCAGCCTCCAGACGGGGCCAGGCCAGCAGCCGATGTCCCCAGCACGTCTTTATCTGCTGATCTGTCTGCACGACTGCCTGGCCTGTGAGGCTGAACTCTCCTCCTTCCCAGCTCAGCTGCTCCTGAACACTCGGGGAACTGTTTTTCAGGTTAACGCCCCCCATGGAGGCAGATCTGATGCAGGTGCTCGATCAGCATGTGCTAACTAAGCATAGGAACTACAAAATAAAGGAGTATCATGGAAGGCTCATGACAGAACAGTACCCCCCAAAGCAGCAGGAGTCTCTGAAAGTGAGAGGAAGGCTCTAGTCTATTCTCTAGCCTTCCACGATGCTTGTTCTGTGCTTGGCAGCCATCTCAACTTGGTGGGTCCTCGGGACAACCCGCGAGTCTGGAGTTCTGGCTGCATCCTCCAGGTTGGAAATCCACGTGTCCGAGTGCTTAGCCACTGGTAAAGTAGGAGCTCACGTGGCCAGGAGGAAAGGGGTGAGGTGTGCCGACCCCTCCCACTCATCAGACACTGTGCTTTCTGATTTCCTGTTTGCTCAGATACTGAAAGCACAAACCACTAATTCTACTCTGTAGCTGAGAGGATGGGTTTCCAGAGACACTGACTCAACTGCGCAACGTCACACAGCTTGACACAGCCAGCGAACACGCGGGGCTGGGTCCAGGGCTGTTGACACGAGTGTCTGGTCCGTCCCCATGCACAAAGGGGAGCCGAAACAGTCAGCACTAAACGTCAGAGACTGGGCGGGGTCAGTCTGCATGTGTCCTCTCAGGTCTGGCGTGTCGGCAGGTGCCTTAGCCTCATAATTAGCTTGAGGACAGCTGGAGACTTGAGATTCTCAAGATGCGGGTGGGAAGGGATGGATTAGGAGTTGGGGTTGCTAAGGAGCAGGATGGGGGAGGGATGGACTGGGCTTGTGATGAGCAGATGAAGACTCACACACAGAATGGATGAACAAGGTCTTGTAACACAGGGAACTATCTTCAACAACCTGCGATGAGTGATCATGGAAAAGAATAGGAAAAGAATATATATGTATAGCTGAATCACTTTTCTGTAGAGCAGGAATTAACACAACTTCATAAATCAACCATACTTTAATAAAACAACTCTTTAAAAAGGGTAGAGCTGTGCAGAAGTCCATCATAAGACTTCCATATCATCAGAGGTGATATATTTAAAATTTGTGCAACAGGCTTAAGATAATGACTTAACTAGGGACACAATTCACTTACTGCTGAGTTACACTTTAACAGTCAAATGAAAAAGAAACTTGGTATCACCCAATGAATGGTATCTTGTCTAAATGATATCAAACATGTTTGATCCTGCTAACCATTAGCAAAAGATTTCTTGCCCAGATCACAGATACAGAGAATCTTAGAATTGGTAGGAGGCTTAGAGATTTTTTTGGGTTAAATCTTCTTATGTTACAGATAGGATATTTATCTTTATATATATATAGATAGATAGATAGATAGATAGATAGATAGATGCTTTTTGAGTTGAGAAAAAGTTAAGTCCTTTTAAGCTAAGAATATACATTACAGTCTGGAAATACAGTCTTTCCACAAAACGTTAAAATAGCCTCCATTTATAATATTTAGTTTTGCACAAAGAAAGGCTTCAACCTTAATATTACGTGGATGAGTTGTAAACATGTCATATTACCTTCTGTGAAATACCTTAAAATCGACAAACTGTTGTGCCATTTGAGTCATTTCTTTTGAAGGTAACAGGTAACTGGGGATGGAATATTTACCCGCCAGGACACAGCGGTCATGCCGGGTCTTTGGGCAAACGGGCCGCCCTGGCACGGCACATGGCAGCGGTACTGGCCTTTCCAGGTACTGACCGCGTCGCTTCCAAGCTACTAGGGCAAGTATTCCTGCGTGACAGCAGAGGGCAGACAGGCGTCGGGCGAGATGCCAGGATCCCCGGAAGCTCCCACTAGCCCCTCTCTCCCACCCTCTGCAGAAGTCAGCTCCTTGGGAATGCGGCTAGGGATGAACTGAACCTTCATAAACATGCCTGTGTATGCACATACAAACAGGAATGCACACACATGTAGGTCTATGTGAGAAACATTTCCTCTCTAATACAGGAAATGTATCCAACAGAGATACATGCTTAACATGATTTTATACACAAATGGACCCACAGCTCAATAAGCTTGAACTGAGTTCTTCATATGTATGTAGTGGAGATGTACATATACAGTCTCCACTGGCATCCCTAGATCTGCTTCACTGTCTCCAGCGGACATCCCTCTCTCCGTCTGGGTTGATGTTCAGTCATCCCCTCTCCTCTGCAGTGGTTTCCATGGTTTTATCACCACACGTGTGGCACAGCAGGCATGCTTAGCCACGAAGGTGCCCTTGGACAGTGTGAAGGTGTTTCTATGAGATACATTTTTGTCAACAGAACAGTGAAAATGCCAGTTCAAAGAACATTCACATTTAAAATCTGGTGGACATTGCCAATGTAGCACCAAAAAGACTGCACCAACGTGCCTCCCCACCAGGAGACCTCGGAATCCACGCCCTCTGTGCTCTGGCAAGGATGCTCACCATGCAAGGTGTTTCCACAGAACACGCGTGTGCTCGTTCACCACGTGCAAGGCGCCGTCCTGAGGATCTGACCCACAGCACCTCCAGACCCCACAGAGCCCACCAGGCACAGACACCTGGTCCCATTTTCAGCTCCTCTGGAAGCCCGGTGACTGCCTGCTGCCCAGCTAAGGAGGCGCAGAATCTAGCCCTGGACCCAGGCTTACCCGCCTCCAGAGCCCCTGCCTTTTCGCAACAATGCGGTACTTTATCTAAGTTAAAACAGGAAAACAGACTTGCAAATTTTTATGAATTAAAATTTTCTTTGGAGAAAATTGGTTCTGAATTCCATTTAGCACGGAACTGCGCCGGCATTCTGTTGGCTTCACTTTTCACCGTGTACTCGCCTGGCCTAGCTTTGACTCCAAAGCAAGTCCCCTTTCCCCTCATCCGGATTCCATCTTGGATTCTACGCTAACCTGTCAGCAGACGGACCTTGTGATTCTTTCGACTACACTTTTATATAGTGAGTGGTAATTCTCAGCTTCAAAAAGTGGGCAATTGACTTTGTTTTATAATTGAACACCACATTTATAAGAAAGAAGGAAAACCAGACAGCTGTTCGAGCCTGTGATAAAGGGGGAAATAACTCACAGAGCGCCGAATGGGCTCCGCTCTCAGCAGCATGGTTTCCCCACTTCTTAGCACGTTGAACGGCTTCCCCGGCGGCTCCACCTGCAGAGCAGGAGACCGGGGCTGGATCCCTCCACCAGCAGGAGCCTCTGGAGCAGGGAACGGAAGCCCACTCCAGTGTCCGCACCTGCAGGCTCCAGTGGACAGAGGAGCACGTCGAAGAGACAGTATCATTTGCCCGGCAGGGACAGAGCTTCTGGGCCTGATTCCGGAAGGCGATTCGTTGGCTTGCCTGCTGGGTAACCTGTGCTTCTCTTTCCCTGTGAGTTAACTGACAGGCGGGCTTTAGAGCCGCGGGCCTCCACTTGGCGTGGAATATAGAAGTCCCAGACAGGACCGTTTCTGGGTCTTGCTGGCTGGCAACACTGGAAAATTCCCCGAGCGATGCCCATCTCCACCCGTGGGCCCGTTACTTGGGAGGCGGCCCCGGCGCTGAGCTGCGGGACATCCCTCCGGCGGCGGCAGCTGGGTCGTGGAGGGCTCAGGGCAGCGGGGCTGACCCTCGCGTCGCCTGTGGCCCTGTCCTGCAGGGAGGCTGCTCAGGCCCGGAGGAGCTTCAGCGACGTGCACACGCTGTGAGCTCGGGGCGCAGGGGCGGCGCTGGCAGACACACCTCCTGAGGGCTCCCTGTCTGGGCCTCCTCGCGGTGGAGAACGAGCCGTGGGAGCCCTAGGGCTTCCCAGGGGCGCTATGGTGAAGGACCCACCTGCCAGTGCAGGAGACGCAGGAGACACAGGTTCGACCCCTGGGTCGGGAAGACCCCCTGGAGCAGGGCACCATAGCCCACTGTCCCACGGACAGAGGAGCCTGGTGGGCTGCAGCCCCTGGGGCCACAAGAGTCGGACACACCTGAAGGGCCTTCGCACACACATGCACACCCTGCCGGGCCGCACATCGTGAGCTTTACTGTGAAGTGGCCTGTCACCCGCAGATCAGGGTCACGTGCCCCGCTGGTCTGTGGAGGGAATCACCAAAGTGCCCTGTGGTGCCAGGACGCAGCAGAGGCGCTTCTCGAGGGCACGAAGGAGGAACGCGAGGCTTCCCCCCTTCAACTGGGGCACAGCTTCCTCCCCGAATTCCCGCCTCGGCGCTCCCCAGGCTAGCGAACTGCACTGGGACAGGAGCATCGGTGGCGGCGGTGTAAGCGGGAAAGACGTGTTTCGCGCAGTGCAACTCCACCCATACGCTCACCCTCACCCACACCCCGCGCCATCTCTGCTGAGCCCTCTGCCGTCCATCCCTCCGTCTCACAATCTCTGGGTCTTTCTGCGTCCCCATTGTCTCCTTGCATGTGTGCATGCTCAGCTGCTCAGCAGTGGCCGCATGGACTGTGGTCCATCAGGCTCCTCTGCTCATGGGATTTCCATGCAGGAGGACTGGAGTGGGTTGCCACTGCCTTCTCCAGGGGATCTTCCCAGCTCCGGGATCAGACCCGCGTCACTTGTACCTCCTGCTCTGGTAGGTGGGTTCTTTACCATGAGCCATCTGGAAATCCCATCATCTCCCTACTTCTGTCCATCAATCACCTATGTATGGTCTATTTCCAGTAACCTCTCTGTCTTCCATTAACTAATTTTAAACATTTATAAGTTGACTGAGTCATCTAATACACTTAAGGTTCATTACAGAAAAACAATAAAAAAACTACAAAAACCAAACGGTGATAACAGATTTGAGGATCCACATGATCACATGTCTATCCACCTCCTCTGATCACCCCTCGGTCTCACAGTTAGTCATTTTTGTTTTGTTTTGCCCTTTACCTTCTGGTTTGGTATGATATTAAAAGTAATTGGAATAAGCATCTGGTTCTACTGGGTCTTTTCAGAGATTTGTATACATTTTGTCTGAACCAGGGATACCTGAAATTGATCCCACAAATCCACTTAACAGTAGAGGGCATTTTCATTGCACCACTATACCGAAGGCTTGTGTTGAAAATGCCCCTAGGAAAGGGAAGACAGTGCCAAACACACAGTGGGCTGCGACCAGGAAGTTTCAGGGGGAAAGTGTGTGTCTGAGACAGGAGGGAGGTTCTGCGTGGTGACGGAGAGACGGGACCCAGGCAGCGAATGTGGACGTGAGTTCTCACACCGCTGTTCTCTAGCTGTGACCTCCTCCAGGGCGGTCCTCTCCTCTTTCCCTTGTCTCTGTCTGTACAGACCCGTATTTCCTCCTAAGCTGTATTTCTTCTACCTTGGGCCCTTCAGCATGCCTCCGTGAAATGGAATAGCAATAGAGTTCAGCTTGCAGAATCACTAGCTTGATTGGGTTGGACACTGTTTATACAGCACTTGGCTTAGTGCCCGGCATGCATTCACATCCACTAAATAGCACTTATTCATCCCCAAGTGTACTAGGTGCTCAATACGCAGTTTCTGAATGAATGAATGAGTGAATAGTAATTTGGAAAGGTCTCACATTTCAGTTCTTGGAAATGTTGGAGAAACTGTTTCACAGAGTTGCGCTTTCTCAAGGTCATCCAATGAGCTGGTGCCAGTGTCAGGACTAAATTTTAATGCTGGCTCTGTGTTCCTTTCCCTGGAATACTTCAGTTGTGCCTGTGTTTCATTGATTGGAACGAATGTTTAAGACAGTGCTGAAAGGGTGTCAGACGTGGACGCGGAGACATGCGGCCTTTGGCTTTTCTCGCACTGGAGAGCTCCTAACAAGTCAGAGGCAAGTAGAAGCCCTGAGGAGGCAGACCACGAGGGTGGCTGGGGCCGGGACAGTGACCGCCCACTGCAGAGCCTGTGCTCCGCCTTGTTCCTGGGGACGGTGGCGACTGCCCAAGACACTTGGGAGCCGCGTGGTTCCTCCGGCTGTCGGCACCAGGGTCACCGCGCTGTGGGGCCTCCCCGGGCACTCTCTCGGCTCTGGGCAGTCCTGCACACCCAGCGCTGGCCGGCCTTGGATGGAGTGACCCCAGGCCTCTATGACCAGGGGCGAGCAGTAGGGCACGTGAGAAGGGGGAACAGCGGTGGCCGTCGGCACCCCAATAGCATGGACACCTCAGCCTCACCGCTCCTACTTGCCTCGGATGAGCCCCAAAGGAGGCGCAAAAGACAACCGCCAGTGCTGGGCGGTTAGAGAGGAATCCGCGACGGAACTGCTGAACAGAAGGAAACCCACAGTGGGCGCGAAGAGGGGCCCAGAGCCTCATACTTCTTTAACAGCTCAGAAATGTGGCATCTGTTGGTGCCAAATAACCGCTGGGAACCAGGAAGAACCACCACCGCTCCCATCCAGGTACTACCCAGGCCCGCTGAGCCTCCGCGATCAGACGAGGTCGGGCGCGTTCAGGGCGACACGGCCGAGGAGCCACCGCTGCTCAGAAGTGCTTTCTGTTATGTTCTCCTTCTCTTTTCCGCATGAGGCTGTGATAACGTTGGATATGCACAGGCACCAACATCATAGCCAGGCTTCTAACCCGCATGTAAGTCTCGTGCTTCCTGTAATACAATGTGAAATTGATCTAACCTTCTGCACATGTTAAATCCGCATCAGGTCAAGAAGCTGGATTTGTGAAATGCAAGGCACCACATCTACGCATGAATGAGTGAATAGTAATTTGGAAAGGTCTCACATTTCAGTTCTTGGAAATGTTGGAGAAACTGTTTCACAGAGTTGCGCTTTCTCAAGGTCATCCAATGAGCTGGTGCCAGTGTCAGGACTAAATTTTAATGCTGGCTCTGTGTTCCTTTCCCTGGAATACTTCAGTTGTGCCTGTGTTTCATTGATTGGAACGAATGTTTAAGACAGTGCTGAAAGGGTGTCAGACGTGGACGCGGAGACATGCGGCCTTTGGCTTTTCTCGCACTGGAGAGCTCCTAACAAGTCAGAGGCAAGTAGAAGCCCTGAGGAGGCAGACCACGAGGGTGGCTGGGGCCGGGACAGTGACCGCCCACTGCAGAGCCTGTGCTCCGCCTTGTTCCTGGGGACGGTGGCGACTGCCCAAGACACTTGGGAGCCGCGTGGTTCCTCCGGCTGTCGGCACCAGGGTCACCGCGCTGTGGGGCCTCCCCGGGCACTCTCTCGGCTCTGGGCAGTCCTGCACACCCAGCGCTGGCCGGCCTTGGATGGAGTGACCCCAGGCCTCTATGACCAGGGGCGAGCAGTAGGGCACGTGAGAAGGGGGAACAGCGGTGGCCGTCGGCACCCCAATAGCATGGACACCTCAGCCTCACCGCTCCTACTTGCCTCGGATGAGCCCCAAAGGAGGCGCAAAAGACAACCGCCAGTGCTGGGCGGTTAGAGAGGAATCCGCGACGGAACTGCTGAACAGAAGGAAACCCACAGTGGGCGCGAAGAGGGGCCCAGAGCCTCATACTTCTTTAACAGCTCAGAAATGTGGCATCTGTTGGTGCCAAATAACCGCTGGGAACCAGGAAGAACCACCACCGCTCCCATCCAGGTACTACCCAGGCCCGCTGAGCCTCCGCGATCAGACGAGGTCGGGCGCGTTCAGGGCGACACGGCCGAGGAGCCACCGCTGCTCAGAAGTGCTTTCTGTTATGTTCTCCTTCTCTTTTCCGCATGAGGCTGTGATAACGTTGGATATGCACAGGCACCAACATCATAGCCAGGCTTCTAACCCGCATGTAAGTCTATGCGTGCTTCCTGTAATACAATGTGAAATTGATCTGCCAAGGGAGCCTGCTCTGCACATGTTAAATGGCAGCTTGCGTATACTCATCAGGTCAAGAAGCTGGATTTGTGAAATGCAAGGACACATCTGTCACTTTAATGTGCTCACGTCATTCTCCTCATTACAAACTGGAATTAAGCACATAGGAAGGAATGAGAATACCCTCCATACACTTTGCTGTTTTCTAGACCGTTTCAATTAAAAACAATAGCACCGGATGAGCTTACAATTTCATACTCATCCTGGCTTCCCTAGACCATCGGTCAGTGGTGGCCGTGATTCTCATCATCAGGCTCTAGAGGCAAGGAAGGGGGAGCTCGAGGGCCACTAGACTCCCCTCATCCTGCAGGGGCCGCAGACAGCATGTCCTCAAGCGGGCAACATCCTACGCTAAGTATCTACCTCCTTCATCTACTGTCTCCTGGGAATCTGATATTTTGGAGACCCTCTCTGAAGCAGCGACTGGAGCACAGGTGGCCTCCTAAATGCACGTCAGATAACTACACCCCTGATACATCCACTCGGTCCATTCAGGGAGGCTCGGTCCCGAGGAATGCCACGGGCCTTCCAGAAAGGGAGCAGAGAGCACCACTGTCCCCCAGAGGCCCTCTGCACAGGGTGAACCAGATCACGGGGAGCCCAGGAGGAAGGCCCAGTTCAGAAAGCACCAGTGTCTCAGCGAGATCTCGTCTGAGGAGTGGGTGTGATCTTAACCCACAGTGAAGTAGGGAAGAATGTGGGGGTCCATGGCCAGACAGAGGTCCCAGCACGAGGGGAGGCGCCCGTGGGCCGGAATCCCAGGTGTGGGGCGGGTCACCCTGTCTGGCGACCCAGGAGACCCCCAGACCTGCAGCAGAGGATATAGGAGGGGCGCGAGCGGGGAGAGGAGGTGTGCAGAGGGATCAGCAGAGAAAAGACAGAAGGCTCATGGCGGAAGTTAGGAGTGCCGCTGTGCCACCTAACGCACAGCTGGTCACCGCCTCCTGAACAAGCTCAAAGCCGAGCTTCCACAGGCAAACTGGATTTTGAAGGCCCTAAGACCAGTTTCCTATTCTAAGACACTCTTGCTGAATTCTTTTTCGAATAGAATAATTCTTTTGTAAAAGAAGTAATCTGCTCCACAAACACAGCTTTTTAAGATTGCTTCAGTCTGACCATAGCCTCACATGGCCTATTCCACAATCAGGTCAGCTGGATTTGGGCCAGAGAGAGACACACACACAGACACGGGGGCCAGGAGGCACAGACTCATAGACTTGAGAATGTATGTTTTTAAAGTCAGCTGTGGACAAGCATCTTGGAAGCTCACAACGTCCTTAGTGGCCAGTTGCCTAAGGTGCAGAGTAGAATGAAGACCGGGACGGTGGCCACGTCCGGCTTCAGGGAACCACCAGTGGGTGCACACCCCCTCCGGCGTGCTTTTGTGCACAGCACACAACAGATGTGCCTGGCAGAACACGAAGGGGCTGCAGTGTGCGTGTTTCCCGTGTGACTGGCTACCCTTTGGCCTTTGTAAGGAGCCCGAGTGGAATCAAGTTGCTTTCTGGAGTCCGGTGAGAGCGGCTGGCAGCATGGTTACACTAGACGTCTCAGCTCGTGAACCAGCTCTGACTCTCAAGTTAGTTTCTGGTGAAAAGATGCTCACATCACAGAAAAACATCCTCCCTAATTGGCAGCCTTGTTAGCAGCTGTGTCTGCAGAAAGGCTACATGCAGGACCCACAGCGGATCCTGACAGACTCAGGTGTTTCAGTGAGTGACTTTCGGACATTCCCCAAAGCAATTAAACACAGTCTCCAAGGCAGAACCTGCGCGGGAGCTTGGAGATTATAATTTCAAATCTGTTTCTATTTATGACGCTGTGTCCAGTCCATCAGACAACATATCCGAGCCCTTCAGGACTGTGTGTGCCCCAGTGCACGCACGCACATCTGTGGAAAGGCACACTGGGGAAGCCGCCATCTCTGTAGGCGGAGGCTGGCTTCCCCCACAGACTGATCCACGTCCTCCAGGCTTTTGTCTGTCCTGTTTGCAAAATGAAACACTAGACATTTGCAAGACTCGTGGCTGAGGGACGCTCAGGGAGTAAAGAAAGGCCTCGCACACAGACAAAGGCCACGGCCTTGCTGCATGGGCTCCAGGGGACGGGGTCCTCCTCCTCCCGACGACATTGCTGCCCCAGGCAGCACGGACCAGACGCCCTCTCCAGACGAGGACGCGGCGCCCGGGGGTCAGGCGCTCCCGAGAGGAGCCCGGAGGTCCCTGCGGAGGGCGCCTGCCGCAGCCCCGCACAGCTCCGCACGCTGGTGGCTGATGCGGGGCTCTTCCTGGTCGCTCCCGAGCCTCCCGCGATGGGATCCGCTCGAAGGGAAGGGGGCAAAGAGGGAAGCCGCAACACAGACACGGCTGGGGCGCTGGCTCTGGGCCTTGGGTCCACGTCCCGGGGCTTCGTGAACGCTACGCAAAGTGACGGAGGAGAATTCAGTGCCCGGAAGACCACCCTGAAAGGGCTCCAGCTGTTGGGATACTGTGACAATGCCCAGCAGAGCCTGCAGCGGCAGACTCTGGACACGCTCACCGGACGCGACGGTCCCGCTGCCCCCGGTGGGCTTCCCGTCTGCGGACTCTCCGGGATGCATGCAGGACTCGGCTCAGCAGGAAACACACAGCACCTGGTCCTTACGGGGTGGGGGCCCGGGGATGTCACAGAGTCAGGGCACAGCCCGGAAAGATGACGTCAGTTTGTTTGACTAAAACAAGTGTGAGTTCACAGAGGGGGCGTCGTTCCACGCCCTCACTCCCTTTGTCTGCTGGACTTTGACTTTTCAACGTTAAACTCCTGAGAGACACAGTGAGAAACAGACCCGAGGGAGACGCGTGTAAAGCGGCTGCCTGGAGGAAGAACGGGACGCAACTGTGAGCTTTGACCCCGGCTTCTGCCTTGACGAGGACGCCCTCTGGGTGCACCCCGCGCGCGTGCTCACAGGGGCTGCAGACGGCGGGGCCGCCCCCAGCGCTGTCCACGCGGTTGCCCTAGACTCCCGAGCTCGGACCTTCCCTGACAGGACGTGGGGAGGCTTTCTGGGTCCCCGGCTGGACCCAGTGCCGTCACAAGGGTCCTCCCGGGAGAAGGATGGAGGCAGGAGGGCCGGAGCCAGAGAGAGACGGGCGATGCCGCTGGTCGGGCGGGTGCAGGAGCGGCCAGCCCAAGGACGCAGGCGCCCCTAGACGCTGGAGACACAAAGAAGACTCCCCCCGAGCCCCCAGGAGGAGTACCCTCTGGCCCCCATTCAGCCTGCTTGGGGTCACTTGGGAGTTCTGACCCACAGAACTACAAGGTTACGGATCAGCACTGCTTTGATCACTGAGTCAGGGGCACTGTCACAGCGGCCGTGGGTCGAAGCCAGAGACCCGACTTCTCAGGCACCTCGTCCAGCCTCATCCACCGGGGGCACCTGGCTCGTTCCTGGGCACTCGAGCATGGGAGGGCCTGCTAGGGAGACAGGCCCGCGCGGTTCCTCCTCAGGAAGCCCAGGCTCTGCAAGGAGAGATCTCAGGAGAAACCCAGGCGTGGAGGGGCGGGGACGTCAGGCAGCCAGGACGGGCCGGCTCCGTCAGCGCTCGTGAGACTGCACAGCCCTGAGCCACTCCCAGACGGGTCCAGCGATGAAGGGTATTCACTAGGGTCTGAGAGCACGGGCAAGAATGCCCTGAGCCCGCGGCAGACTTAGCCACGGCCAGTGCGAGCGCTCTTTTGGAGCCTCCATAAGGGCTGGGGTAAGTATGGGAACAGGAGGAAAGAGCCACTATAGACGCAGGCAAGCAGAGGAGGTGCTGAGCAAGCGCTGCAGTTTAGTCCCTACGTCGTGCCTGACCCTCGTGACCCCGTGGGCTGCAGCCCGCCCGGCGCCTCGGCCCCTGCGACTCCCCAGGCAAGAGCGCTGGAGTGGGTGGCCACGCCCTCCTCCGGGGAGCTCCCCGCCCCGGGCTTGAACCCGGGTCTCCCGCACGGCAGGTGGATTCCCTCCCTGCGGAGTCACTGGGGAGCCAGCCGTTCTCTAAAGTCACCCCAGGTTTGGTCAGGAGCAAAATGTGAACCAAGCTCCGGCCTTTTCGTCAGTACTTTACTCCTGCGTCAGATACCTAAAAGGGACCCAGTCCCACCCTGCCCGGCCCTGGCTCTCTTCCAGGAGTGCTGCCCGCATGCCCCGGCCCAGGGGCCCCGGTCCGCACCCCTCCCATCACCTCCAACTCCACCCAGGCTTCCAGCCCCAGGTCAGGAGGCACTCCCAGGGCCTCTTCCCGAACCCGAAGACTTTCTCAGGCGTCTAACCTCACGACCCAGGTTGGCCGGTCCACCCTGAGCCGCAAGGGCTGATGGTGTGACTGACCTTCCGGATTCACCTGCACCTCCTCAGTCCTGCGGCCTGGGCTCAACAACACATCTCCACGCGGATTCCCAAATTCTCACACACAAGAGCAGGCATTCCAAGGCAGGTGTTTAGATAGACGGAGGAAGGACGGGACCTGAGGCACCGGGCGTCGTCCCGGCTCCATCCCCTCACGGCGGGTCAGTGTCCTCTGACGAAGGAAGGGTCCTTCCTGCCTCTGTCGGCCCACACCCCGGGGGATTTCTGGGTGTGCTCTGCCACGTGCCCTAGTTTCCAAAATTCCTTCTCTCTCTTTTTCCCCCCTACTTCTATCTGAGTCTTTCTGGAACATTTTGTTGCCTAAAAAATACACATGCCAGATCATTCCCCTCCTCAGGTCAACAATTCTCCATGCTCATATCCTAGATCTTCATTTACATGTACAAGAAATGTCTTAAAAGGTTTTAAAAGAAAAAATATACCTAAACCAAATTTCTACACCTTAACTTTAAAAGGTGACTTTTTGTGCATCATTTTAGAGGCAGAGTAGAATTTTTAAAAAATATCCTGACTTGTGTTGTTCTGGCACCAAAGGAAGAAAGAAGAGAGGGAAGGAAGGACGGAGGACCCCACCAGCCAGGACACACGACTTCTGAATCAGCCCTGTCACCCTTCTTTTCTGAGAAGGGACACCGCCCTGCCTGTCAGCGAGCAGGGACGGCGTGCTGGCTCTTTATACGATGACTCCGCCAGGAAGCTGCGGATCACGGTGCCGAGTGCTGTCCTCGTTCTCCCACTTTTGCCCGAGTCAGCACATGAAGCTTCTGGATCTTCGTCAGACCTGACGGCTGCACGGTGGGGGCTCTCAGGATAATGGCTTCACCTGGAGCTGCAGACCCGTCACGCTGTCACAGCTGCATCCACAGGGAAAAGGGACCCAATTAACAGGGAGGACTGGGCACCTACTCAGAAAACACAGTCTTCAAAAGTGCGTGTGAAGAGCCTCCCAGGACAGCCGCAGGGAGCGGATCGGAGCAGGGGCCCAGAGGAGGCGGGCAGCCGGGCAAGAAGGCCCCGCCACCAGCTGGACCACACCTGTGCGTGCACGCGTGCGCACTCTGGAGTGGCTGGAGGGCATCGCCCACTCCGTGGACTTGGACATGAACTGAAGCAGAGTCTGGGGGACGGTGAAGGCCAAGGAAGCCTGCGTGCTGCAGACCGTGGGGTCGCGGAGAGTCCAACGGCCGAGCAACGGAACGGCAGCAGCGCGTGCACACGCACACACGAAGCACACCCGTGGCTGCTCTGGGGAGCACGCGTGTGCATCGCACGTCCGGCGCGGCGCCCTCTGTGCAGGTGCACACCCGCGACCGAGCATACGTTTGTCCAAACTCACGAAACGGGCGACGGAGCAGAGATGTGGTCTCTTGTTTGTGGATCTGCAGGAACGCTCCCTCGTGATCGCCGTCCTCGCGGGACGCCCGGGCCCGGGGCCCGGGAGGGGAACCCGTCGCTGGGCAGCAGGCGGCCTCACGGAGGCTGCAGAGCCGCAGCTCGCGGAGCTGTGTGCGGCGCCCCGCGGGGACCTCCGGGGCATGTGCCGGCGGGTGTGGGCGCTGGAGCCGCCCTCCCGCCCTCCGGGGCCCCACCTGACCTGGCCCCGCCGCGCACTGGGCGTTGGGAGGACGGAACGGACGCACACGTGCCCACTGGCGCCAGCCCTCGCCGTCACGTACATCAGTAAACCTCACTCTCCTCACTATCGTGATTTGCTTAGTTTGGCTCAAACTCACAGAGAAGGGAGAGAGTCACCGAACTACCAAGTAAGAACCCAGTGCTTTCTAGTGACGCCGCCTACCGGCACCTCCCGTTTCAGGCTCTGCTTCTCCCACTTTTGCCCGAGTCAGCACATGAAGCTTCTGGATCTTCGTCAGACCTGACGGCTGCACGGTGGGGGCTCTCAGGATAATGGCTTCACCTGGAGCTGCAGACCCGTCACGCTGTCACAGCTGCATCCACAGGGAAAAGGGACCCAATTAACAGGGAGGACTGGGCACCTACTCAGAAAACACAGTCTTCAAAAGTGCGTGTGAAGAGCCTCCCAGGACAGCCGCAGGGAGCGGATCGGAGCAGGGGCCCAGAGGAGGCGGGCAGCCGGGCAAGAAGGCCCCGCCACCAGCTGGACCACACCTGTGCGTGCACGCGTGCGCACTCTGGAGTGGCTGGAGGGCATCGCCCACTCCGTGGACTTGGACATGAACTGAAGCAGAGTCTGGGGGACGGTGAAGGCCAAGGAAGCCTGCGTGCTGCAGACCGTGGGGTCGCGGAGAGTCCAACGGCCGAGCAACGGAACGGCAGCAGCGCGTGCACACGCACACACGAAGCACACCCGTGGCTGCTCTGGGGAGCACGCGTGTGCATCGCACGTCCGGCGCGGCGCCCTCTGTGCAGGTGCACACCCGCGACCGAGCATACGTTTGTCCAAACTCACGAAACGGGCGACGGAGCAGAGATGTGGTCTCTTGTTTGTGGATCTGCAGGAACGCTCCCTCGTGATCGCCGTCCTCGCGGGACGCCTTCGGCCGGTGCCCGGGAGGGGAACCCGTCGCTGGGCAGCAGGCGGCCTCACGGAGGCTGCAGAGCCGCAGCTCCGCGGAGCTGTGTGCGGCGCCCCGCGGGGACCTCCGGGGCATGTGCCGGCGGGTGTGGGCGCTGGAGCCGCCCTCCCGCCCTCCGGGGCCCCACCTGACCTGGCCCCGCCGCGCACTGGGCGTTGGGAGGACGGAACGGACGCACACGTGCCCACTGGCGCCAGCCCTCGCCGTCACGTACATCAGTAAACCTCACTCTCCTCACTATCGTGATTTGCTTAGTTTGGCTCAAACTCACAGAGAAGGGAGAGAGTCACCGAACTACCAAGTAAGAACCCAGTGCTTTCTAGTGACGCCGCCTACCGGCACCTCCCGTTTCAGGCTCTGCTTCGTAACGCGCAGGTGTTCAGGCTCCTCTCCTCCCCAGGACAGGGCCGCAGCCCCCAGCTCCTGCGCCCCGGCCAGGCCCGCCCGCCGCTCCCCGCCTCCAGGAGCTCAGGCTGAGGACACGCGCCTCCCCTCCTCCGCCTTTCTCGTCCACAAGTGCCTCCTCGCCTCAGTCTACATTTTCAACCTACTCTTCTTTTTATTGTTATTTTTAACTTATCTACTTTCAGACACCTTCACCTTGCTTCACCTGGAGAGACTATTAAATTCAGATGATCAGGCCCCATGTGAGAGTTCTCCTGTCTGTGGGTTTGGGATGGGGCCAGAAGGCACATTTTAAACAAGTTCCCCAGTGCGGCTGCTGCTGCTGATCTGGGCAGCCTGCGGAGAACTCGGCTTAAAGAACAGTCACCATTACTAAGTTAGTAACTCCCCTGCCCATGCTGCCTACAGAGCAGGAATCAGTTCAGGTGAAAAGAGGCCCCTGGTGTGGGGCCCTGAAGGAAAGAGGGCCTTTGCAAGCATAAGGAAACTTAAGCACATCTGCAGTTTGGTACTAAAAGGACGCTGACAGGAAGAGACAGGGCATGATCTAAGGTCCATTGTCAAAACTTCTGATTGATCCCCCTGGTTTCCACGCTCTGGGCAATGCCGGCTCACCGTGAGTTCCTATTGCAATGTAAATGAGTGGTTGCTCGACCTTTAGGTTGATTGGTGTAACTATAGGAAGTCCCTTGCAAACCCCCCTTTTCGTTTGCCTATAAAAACTGTTAGTTTACTCTAATAAAGCGGAACTACTTCGATGGAACCCCTGTCGCGTCTGATTGTCCCCTGCCTTCAGTCAGGGGGCTGCGGGGCGGACAGTTCAAGATTTGCCTTTCTCCGAGATCTCCGGGTTCCGCCGGGAGTAATCCCTGCTGCCTTCCCTTTCTGCGGAAGGTCCCCGCACCCTGGGATTTGAAGTTATGACTTGGATTTCAGAGTTCATATTTTAAACTCTTGTTAAGGTTTTCTTCATGATTAAACTGGGAAGGTTGGCCTTGAGGTGCTTACGATCCTGTCCAGGTCAGTCCTATGTCCATGCCACACCCATGGCTCGATCTTGGTCTTCATGGATGACTCGTGGGTCCCATATTGCAAAAAAGCAAGTATGTTACATCTAGAAGATATATGCAGACTCTAAAAGAGCAAGCTTTGTATATAACATGGGACATGAAAACAGCATCAGGATTTCTACGGAAAGTGCAAAAAAAACCCTTAGAAACCCATTGAACTAAAATTTCTTTTTACCTTCTATTCATGACTTACTTCCATTGGTTTACATAATTATATTCCTTAAGAAAACTAACCTCTCTATTTGGACGCATTTGCAAAGTATGTTCCACAAAGATCAAACTTTTTGAAGCTGGTATAAATGAAAGTGTTACTGATTAATCTGATGAGAAGGTAACACCTTTCCTTGACTCTCTGCTCCTGCTGAGATGAAGCTCTGTGCCCTTTGATGTTTATTTCTCCTGCAATTAATGCCAGGGAGCTGATCAGATCTGAAACCAGATCTGAAGTCATGTTTGTTGATTGACTCTCGATTTGCAGCTCACAGGGATGGTAAAGAAACAGTTGGAAAATCAAACAGTATGAGTCAATAAGAAATTGTAAATCTTTACCAAAGGTTGCATCAGGTGGTCCTTACAGTAATTAAAGGAATTTATAATTTTTCATTTATTTTTCAGACTCAAAAGCCCAGTGAAAAATACCTGAAAATTCTCCAAAGCTATATTCTCTTTAGAAATACAGAACCAGCCTCCCTAAGCGAAAACTAACGTATCACACAAGACCTTGGAGTCAGAAAAACAATCCACCCAAAGGGACACTCCCTCCTGACAGAGTGGCCTTCCTTCTTTCTAGATATTCTGCACTAAACTTTGCAGAAGGCCACCTCCTGAACTTCCAGACTTTTGTGGGCCTCTTGGGTCTGGAAGACCCAGCGATTCCTGTCCCACCTATGGGCATATTCATGAGGACAGCGGGAAAAGAATTCCAGCCAAAAAAGGAGTAAGCCCTGGAGAGAAAGGCCAAGTGTCAGGAGTTGTTTCACTCTTAGGTTGAACGTTGGAGGAGAGGTATAATCTCGTTGCTTGATATCCATGCTAAAGTGCACCATTCAAAAGACTAAGAATTGGGAATGCATCCCCAAAGTGGAAACTCAGATTTCTGAAAACCTTTAGAATCAATGAAAAGATAGTCCGCACCATGACTGGCCACTGCCCTTGTAGGAAATACATCCTGTGTTGATTACTTCGGTGAACTGCTAATCACACCAGAAGGCATGGTATGGGGACTTCAAAGCCAGAGTGGTGGGGGGCTTCTGTCTGGCCTATTCATGTCACTTCTGGGTGTGATAGGTCAGACCTGTCTAAGCCCCAACTCCTTTTTTTCAAAAAGAAAAATGATGTTAAAACATGGTCGGAGGGAGTTTTGAAGACAACATGAGTCAATCTGTGAGTGAAGTATCTGAAAACACTTAACGTGCCAGCACGTGACCTGCTCCAGCCTGGCTCAGGGCAGACAGGGGCCAGCGAGCGCAGAGTGGGGGAGACCATCCCCCCGAGGCTGCGCACCCTCACAGGTCACTGGCCTGCCTCTACCCTCAGCGAGGGGCTGTGCCCACTGCCTTCTTGGTGCGCTCAAGTCTGCTTCGTGAGCGGGAGAGTGCGCTGCAGGGAGCACGTTCACACCTGGCTCCTCCTTTGCGGACGTGGGTTCCTCTGGGGAAATCCACCACACTCTGAACGTGCTGCTCTCAGGAGCCTTTTCCCGATCTCATGTTACCACAGTCTTTCCTAAAATGTCCATCTGCTATCCTAAGAACTAATCTCACGTCCCCATTGCCTGCACTTAGGCTGCTCACACGAGCCACACAGCCCTGCCTCCGGTGGGAGGACACTCCCTGAGCAGTGTTGGCAAGACCCCGACAGCCTTCCTCCCAAAGGTGTGTGTTTATTTGATTCTTTTTCTCTTGGTCTTTCTTTCCCAAGTGTGCCTTGCATGGGTCTCAGCAGTGTTGTTTTTATTTTTTTAATGTTTAGTTTACTTTTTACTTTTACAGAGAGTTTTGTTGTTTACAGACATGTATGATCCCAGATTAGTCATATGTATATCCCCCCCATCCCACCCCTCCAGGCCGTCGCACAGCACCCCTGCAGGATCCCCTTTTCTCACAGCACAAGGACAATAGCTATTTTTTTCACATATGATAGTATAGGTTTTCATGCTACTTCCTTTACACCTCCCACCCACTGTTCATTCCCCACAATGTCCATATGTCTACTGTCCATGTCTGTTTTTCCATGGCTTCACTGTGTGTGTTATCATTACCATCCTACTAGATTCCATATATATATGCGTTAGTATATTGTACTTATCCTTCTCTTTTTGACTTACTTCGTTTTTTGTGATAGGTTCTAGATCCAGCCACCTCATTAGGACTAATTCTTCTGCATTTCTCCTTACAGCTGTGTAGTATTCTATTGTATATATGTACCAGAGCTTTTGTATCCATTCATTCGTCGATGGACATCTAGGTTGCTTCCATGTTCTAGCTATTGTATAAAAAGCTGCAATGAACATTGGGGTACAGGTGCTTCTTTCAGTTTTGATTTCATCAGGCTATAAGCCTAATAGTGGGATTGCTGGATCGTATGGTGCTTCTATTTTTAGTTTTTTAAGGAATCTCCATACTGTCTTCCATAGAGGCTGTATCAATTTACATTCCTACCAGCAACACAAGTGTTCCCTTCTCTGCGCTCTCTCTCCAGCATTTATTGTCTGTTGATTTGTGGATGATGGCCATTCTGACGGGTGTGAGGTGATATCTCATTGTAGTTTTGATTTGCATTTCTCTAATAATAAGTGAGGCTGAGCATCGTTTCATGTGTTTTAGGGCCATCTGTATGTTCTCTTTGGAGAGGTGTCTGTTTAGGTCCTTTTCCCATTTTTTGATTGGGTTGTTTATTTTGCCGGTTGAGTTATCTGAGTTGCTTGTGGATTTTGGAGATTAATTCTTTGTCTGTTGTTTCATTTGCTATGATTTTCTCCCATTCTGTGGGTTGTCTGTTCAGCTTTTTTGTAGTTTATTTTGCTGTACAAAAGCTTTTAAGTTTCATTACGTCCCACATGTTAATTTTTGATTTTAGTTCTGCTATTCTAGTAGGCGGGTCATGGAAGATCTTGCTTTGGTTTATGTCCTTGAGTGTTTGGCCTATATTCTCCTCTAAGAGTTTTAGGGTTTCTGGTCTTACATTTAGGTCTCTAATCCATTTTGAGTTGATCTTTGTGTATGGTGTCAGGGAACGTTCCAACTTCATTTTTTTGGCATGTAGCTGTCCAATTTTCTCAGCACCACTTGAAGAGACTGTCTTTGTTCCATTTTATAGTTTCGCCTCCTTTGTCAAAAATAACGTACCCATAGGTGTGTGGGTTTATCTCTGGGTCCTCTGTCTTGTTCCATTGGTTGATATTTCTGTTTTTGTGCCAGTACCACACTGTCTTGATGACTGCTGCTTTATAGTCTAGTCTCTCCAGCAGTTTTGTTTTTTCAAACATGACTCTGCAAGTTCTTCCCACTACACGGTTGGAAATTGTCAAATAAAAACAGAAACTACACTTCTAATGCTCTTATACACACATCTTGATATTTTTGCTCATTTTAATGATAAATGTGACCACAGTCATTTCGACAAAGTGGAAACAGTGACCGGGTACCATGCATTAGGAATACAACTGTGTCACTTCCTAATGCTAAATCGACACAGAATCGTTTGAATGCAACAAAGAAGGCAATTTGTTCCTGCAAGTGTCTGCACGGGCCACAGCCGCAGCCCTCTGCTGGCGGGGACGAAGTGGAGTTGTCTCCCATTGCCGAGTCCTCAGAACGGTTACCAGTTGGCCACTGCCTGATGAGGAACTTCAGATCTGGCCAAATGAGGTACAAAGCATATTTCTGGTAGACGCAGACTAAAAATAAAGGAATAAGACTGTGTGCAGATGCTGATGCAGCTTCTGCAGTTCACCACATAATGAGGTTACGAAGATGGTTAAGTCCATCCACGCTGCTGGGGTGGCTGGAGGCGGTGCACTCCTGGTAAAGGCTGAAGGTGAGGCTGAAGTGGTATCTACTTTGGGAAGCATGCTAGGTAGTATCCTAATCTCTTCTGGATCTAGCCAGAAAGAATACGCACTGAGAACGCCCTTCTTTCCTTAAAATAGCAAAAATAAATCCAAAAAATTCACATGGAAACAAATTGGACAGAGAGAAACTTCAAGTGCACTGACTCATACATCAGCTTTGTGAAATATCCTCGCCAAGGTCTGCCTTCCTTAAAGGCGAGCTGAGTGACAGCCTGACAGGATGGAGCAGGGCGCGCGGAGCGGGCAGGGGCGGCTCGGCAGCCCGCCGACCAGCTGGGTCTCACCCGCAGCCACTCGTGGCTGAGGGCTCTGTGTTCTGGGTTTTTTTCACTATCTAATTCTAACACCTAGAACAAATGGCACCTGACACACAGAGGCTCCTGAACGCATTGCTTCTGAGGAAGAAAGGAAAGGAAGGAGGGAAGGAGGGAATCTGGAGACAGAATAATTAATTACTGACCCGAGCAATTCATACAACTCCCACATGCTCTAACTTCCTGAAGTTCTTTGTTTCATTTTTTTTTTTTACTATTTTGACAAATAAAACATTTTCTTTAATAATTAGGGTAGCTGCAACTGTAACACTTGATCTGACTGTCAAACATCTGGAGACACTCCATGCTCGCTAGTGACTGGACAGCTACGCACGCGGACCCGTGGTGCCCGGCCAACCTGGCGGGCCTTTTAAGGGCGTGTCTGACAAGCTAGGAGCCAGAGAAAATGCTAACAGGGCCACAAAGATGAGAAAGAACAAGATACAATGAGGAAAATCATGAAATTTGTCGGCAGTCAGCCTTGGGTTCAAATTCCTCCTTTATCACTTAATGACTATAAAATCTTCAACAACTAGAATTCAGCTTCTTTCTTTAAAAATGAGAATGATGACATCTACCTTTTAAAGTAGTCATGACTAATGTGAGAACATACATATCTGTAAACAACAAAACCCTGTAAAAGTTAAAAGTAAAGTAAAAGTTTAAAAAAAATAAAGTACTCATTAGAGTTAAATGAGATTATGTCAGTGAGATACTTAGGACACAGGCTAATACACAGAGAAGCTGACACATGGAAGCTCTTCCTGTTTCAGTACTCTAGAAGGCCCGAGTTTGGAGCGGCAGATCTAACAGCGGTCGACACAGAGTCCAGTCAGAGTCCACGGGAGGCAGAGAGTAGGTGGGAGCGCAAGGTGTACAGTCGGCGCAGGGCACAGAGGAGGCACCGAGCACACAGGAGGCGCCCAGACGCCCTTGGGGACTCGGATGAACTAACGTTACTGTGTCTGGTTGGAGGCTCTGGGTGACTTTGGAACAAGGTCAGCCCATGAAGAATTCCATCTTTGAAGAGCCTGCACTCTGCAGCTCTGTGACCTCCAACACATTATTTAACCTTTTAGTGACGATACCTTCTCTGTGGAATATTGATCGTAGGGGGTCCACACCTCATAGGATAGGACGCGCCCTAAGTTTAATAAGAATAAAAGATGAAGAGCGACTCAGGGGACCTAGAACTCCACCGATGCATTAACCTTTAACAATGACAATGGAAAGGAAGGGACGCGCGTGAGGGCGCGGGCTCGCAGAGCTTAGTCAGGCGTCCGGGAAGGCGTGGAAAGCCGGAGGCCGCGGCACCTTCGGGCGACGCACGGGGAGTGGTTCGTGCCGCGAGCTGCCGCGAGCTTGGAGCTGGCTCTGGCTCTGTGGGTGCTGCGCACGCGGGGCCAGCTCCAGGCCTGGGAGCTGTGGGCAGAGCCCCACCTACCCCATGGCCAGCAGCCCAGTCCAGCCTCAACCCCCTTGCTACGCCTCAGGGCTTATAAGGGCCCGACAAACAGAGGCTCATCTCATCTTCTGGGCAGCTCTGCAAGGTGGGTACTAGCCTTGCGCTCAGTGTACAGGTTAATAAAGCAGTTCTCAGGGAAGTCACAAAGCTTGGTGACGTTTATAGACTGAAATCATGGCAGAGCAGGGCTGGAAACTCAAATCTCTGACTTCACTGCCCATGTTTCTCCTAAAAGGCAACGATGTTCCCCCAGGGAGTAACCTATCCCAGGGACAACGGGAGCCAAGGGAACCTACGTCGGGAGCCCGGGTGGAGCCCACGGTAAGCCCTCGGCCTCTCCACCACCTGTGTGCTACGGAGGAGCCAGTCCGAGACCCGGCGGGGCTTCAGGGTCCCGTCTGGAAGCCCCGGAAGCGCTGCCGTAAAGGCACCGGCCGGCAGGCTGGGTCTGCAGGCGGCACGTGCCCTTAGCTCAGACGAGCGATGCTGCTGAGGACGGCGCAGGGGCAGCCCTGGCCATGGAAGCGCGGTGCGGGAGGAGGACTCGGCCTGGGAGAGTGCCCCAGGGCTCCGTCCTGCTGCTGGGCGCGGGAGAGCCGCCCGGGCCGGGGCCGGAGCCAGGGAGGGCACACGAGCCACGTGCGGAGTGCCAGGAGGGCAGCGGCCGCCCGGCCGGGCGCAGGACAGCGCTGCAGAGACAGAGCCTGAGGAGCGGAGGGACGCCCACAGCGGCCATTCTGCTAGCTGCGCCGGCCCTCAGCACGTGGCACCTGTGCTGTGCAACGTCAGCCGTGCCTCACAGGCGGCCTGCACGCCAGTGACCACGTCCATCGTTTCAGGTGGGGGACTCGCCCCTCAGAGAGGTCAGTGAGTTCCCAAAACCTCCAAACAGACTGGGCTTGAGCCCTCACCAATGAGCCACAGCACCTGCTTCACAGTCTGCTCTAGAAAGAAAACTAGAAGCGGTAGAAGTGAACACAGCCCTAGACCAGACTGTGAGAAACAGGGGCCTGGGAGGAACCGAGGGCAGAGCCCGCCCAGGGGGAGGAGGCAGGGCCGCACGCGTGCTGTGCCTTCAGGAAGGCTGCGGGAGGCGCACAGAGCTGTGCTCTGCGACGCCGCTGGGCAGGCGGCCGCGGTCCGGCAGGCACGAGCTCACGTCGAGAAGTGGGAGAGCCTGAGCGAGGGTGGGAGACGCTGAACTCGAGGCATCCGGGGCACCTGCGTGGACACTCCCTCCTGGAGGCTAACTGTGCGTGTCTGCCTTCAAGAAGCCCGCTGGGGATCTGAAATTCAGCTGCAAAGGTGGGAGAGGAGACTGTGGTGTGGACCCGACCCTCAAAACGCGTGTGAGGCAACGATGTTCCCCAGGAGTAACCTATCCCAGGGACAACGGGAGCCAAGGGAACCTACGCGGGAGCCCGGGTGGAGCCCACGGTAAGCCCTCGGCCTCTCCACCACCTGTGTGCTACGGAGGAGCCAGTCCGAGACCCGGCGGGGCTTCAGGGTCCCGTCTGGAAGCCCCGGAAGCGCTGCCGTAAAGGCACCGGCCGGCAGGCTGGGTCTGCAGGCGGCACGTGCCCTTAGCTCAGACGAGCGATGCTGCTGAGGACGGCGCAGGGGCAGCCCTGGCCATGGAAGCGCGGTGCGGGAGGAGGACTCGGCCTGGGAGAGTGCCCCAGGGCTCCGTCCTGCTGCTGGGCGCGGGAGAGCCGCCCGGGCCGGGGCCGGAGCCAGGGAGGGCACACGAGCCACGTGCGGAGTGCCAGGAGGGCAGCGGCCGCCCGGCCGGGCGCAGGACAGCGCTGCAGAGACAGAGCCTGAGGAGCGGAGGGACGCCCACAGCGGCCATTCTGCTAGCTGCGCCGGCCCTCAGCACGTGGCACCTGTGCTGTGCAACGTCAGCCGTGCCTCACAGGCGGCCTGCACGCCAGTGACCACGTCCATCGTTTCAGGTGGGGGACTCGCCCCTCAGAGAGGTCAGTGAGTTCCCAAAACCTCCAAACAGACTGGGCTTGAGCCCTCACCAATGAGCCACAGCACCTGCTTCACAGTCTGCTCTAGAAAGAAAACTAGAAGCGGTAGAAGTGAACACAGCCCTAGACCAGACTGTGAGAAACAGGGGCCTGGGAGGAACCGAGGGCAGAGCCCGCCCAGGGGGAGGAGGCAGGGCCGCACGCGTGCTGTGCCTTCAGGAAGGCTGCGGGAGGCGCACAGAGCTGTGCTCTGCGACGCCGCTGGGCAGGCGGCCGCGGTCCGGCAGGCACGAGCTCACGTCGAGAAGTGGGAGAGCCTGAGCGAGGGTGGGAGACGCTGAACTCGAGGCATCCGGGGCACCTGCGTGGACACTCCCTCCTGGAGGCTAACTGTGCGTGTCTGCCTTCAAGAAGCCCGCTCGGGGATCTGAAATTCAGCTGCAAAGGTGGGAGAGGAGACTGTGGTGTGGACCCGACCCTCAAAACGCGTGTGAGGCACCGAGACGGAGGATGCCCGAGGACAGTCCTCAGACCGTGTCACGGGTGCCCGCCGCGTTCAATTCCCTTTGCATCCACGAAACCAGTATTTGCTCTCAACGCCTGACTCGAAAATTCATTTCAGATTCAGCATTAATAAGGGGTTAGAACTGGGGGGATAGCGGGTGGGAATTCCAAAATGCTAGAAATAGATCTGTGAGATATGGTGCAGCGCTTTAAACCAGGCCATTTTTCAATTTTCCCAAAGCCTGGGTCTATTTGATTCCTGGAGATGCTGACTTCGGATGGAAATATTTTATTTTATGAACTGTAAATGATCACCTTCTCTGTTATTGTTCACTAGGAATGAAAGGTAGTAATGAAAGTATGGAAAATAACCCACCGCCAAAACAGAAACATTTAATCTTTACACATTCTGTGCAAAGAACTAGTGAAGTGGATGGAGTATTTAATTTGCACATAAAGGTGACCAGCTAGCCCCATGGAGGAGGCAGCAAGAAAGAGAGAAGGAGTAGAAAAAAACAGGTGATATTTCTAATTGAAACAAGAATTGATTAATTTAAGGCCCAATTTTCCACATTTAGATCAAGCCATAGCCTATGAACATTTTTCAACGAGAAATATATAACAAAAATCACTCTTTAACACTAACACCAAACACTGCTCTAGAAAGAAAACTAGAAGCGGTAGAAGTGAACACAGCCCTAGACCAGACTGTGAGAAACAGGGGCCTGGGAGGAACCGAGGGCAGAGCCCGCCCAGGGGGAGGAGGCAGGGCCGCACGCGTGCTGTGCCTTCAGGAAGGCTGCGGGAGGCGCACAGAGCTGTGCTCTGCGACGCCGCTGGGCAGGCGGCCGCGGTCCGGCAGGCACGAGCTCACGTCGAGAAGTGGGAGAGCCTGAGCGAGGGTGGGAGACGCTGAACTCGAGGCATCCGGGGCACCTGCGTGGACACTCCCTCCTGGAGGCTAACTGTGCGTGTCTGCCTTCAAGAAGCCCGCTCGGGGATCTGAAATTCAGCTGCAAAGGTGGGAGAGGAGACTGTGGTGTGGACCCGACCCTCAAAACGCGTGTGAGGCACCGAGACGGAGGATGCCCGAGGACAGTCCTCAGACCGTGTCACGGGTGCCCGCCGCGTTCAATTCCCTTTGCATCCACGAAACCAGTATTTGCTCTCAACGCCTGACTCGAAAATTCATTTCAGATTCAGCATTAATAAGGGGTTAGAACTGGGGGGATAGCGGGTGGGAATTCCAAAATGCTAGAAATAGATCTGTGAGATATGGTGCAGCGCTTTAAACCAGGCCATTTTTCAATTTTCCCAAAGCCTGGGTCTATTTGATTCCTGGAGATGCTGACTTCGGATGGAAATATTTTATTTTATGAACTGTAAATGATCACCTTCTCTGTTATTGTTCACTAGGAATGAAAGGTAGTAATGAAAGTATGGAAAATAACCCACCGCCAAAACAGAAACATTTAATCTTTACACATTCTGTGCAAAGAACTAGTGAAGTGGATGGAGTATTTAATTTGCACATAAAGGTGACCAGCTAGCCCCATGGAGGAGGCAGCAAGAAAGAGAGAAGGAGTAGAAAAAAACAGGTGATATTTCTAATTGAAACAAGAATTGATTAATTTAAGGCCCAATTTTCCACATTTAGATCAAGCCATAGCCTATGAACATTTTTCAACGAGAAATATATAACAAAAATCACTCTTTAACACTAACACCAAACACTGCTTTTTTAAAATTGGGGAAACATGATGGTGAATGATAAACTGACCAATGGGAGCTAGCGCTGATCAAGCTCGCTGGGAAATCCTCACAGAAAACCCTCCCGAGGAGCCCCTCTGTCCTTAGCTTCCACAGTGTCGCCATCTCCCGTCCCGGCCCGCGTCCAGCCTCGAGGGCCCCGCGGCTGTCCACCCCGACCAAGGCTGGCTCCACGTGGCCCCGTCACCTCCACCTCGAAACCAGCCGTGATCCGTTCAGGGAATTCACACTTTTTAATTATTAACCCAAGTAAAACATAATTATGAGCATAAATCTGTAGGGAAGCAGGGCAAAAACAAATAACCCACTCACAAGGCAAATAGAAAGGACACTTTAGTTCCTTCTTAGTTCACAGAGAACGGTGACATTGCTACAGAGTAAGCTTAAGTATTTGTAAAGGCGCACGGTGCTGTCTGCTGGCAGCGTGGACGGAGGGCTGAGGGCTAGGTGACCGACCCGAGCTCTGCTGGGTCCAGCACCGCAGACTCACCCACAGAGCATCACTCCGTCCCTCCCACACTGTCTGGAGGTGCAGCGTAAGATCTTTAAATATCCAATCCAATTATTTTGTAAGATATCACAAGGAAAGAATTTCTGTGAAGATGACCAGGCCCTTGAAGGTCGCATCAGTGCCCAGGGGCCACGGGCATTTCTAAACAGGTTGTCGCTCCACGCATGTGGCCCTGCCCTGGCTGAGACGCGTCCCGTCGCTTACAGATGTCGGGAAGATTGCGTGAGACGTCGACTGCATCCTTTATTCCAGGCAGGTGTTGGGCCATTGCTGCTGCCGAGTGGTTTTTCTCTCGCTCTCATTCCTCACTTGGATTACCTCTGTCTGCCTCTACCCGCAGGCTGTGCAGAGATCTCAGCAGACTTCTCTGTGCAAAGCCGAGCCCTGTCCTCCCCAGCTGGACGGCCCTGGAAGCCCCTGAAGCCATCACCGCGGGCGGCGTCGCGGCTCAGCCGGGCCTTCACAGCTCTTCGTCGCGAAGCACACCCCCGCCTCGCTCTCCCCTCCATCCTGCACCGCCGCTCTGACCAGTCCTGGGGCTCCCGCCTCCACCCTCCGGCCCCCCAGCTCTCGCCTGGACGGCCTCCCGCGGTTTGCAGAAGCCCTGTCTGCTTCCGTCCTCTAGGCCAGAACCATCTCCTGTTGTCCTCGGGCCAATCCATGTCTCATTAGTGCCTGCAAAGGTGCTCGTGGCTCTCAGCCTAACATCAGAGAGCACACATGTTTGCCTGTTCGAAATCCGAGTGTGCATACGGCAGCCTCTGCCGGCTTCTCGTGGAGGCTTTGTCGTCGCGTTTCCTCAGTTATGCGCTTGGCCCCTTCTGCATTTACATAGGGATCTATCCCCTTCAGAAAGATGCTTCCGCACCTTACCCTGTGGCCGATTTAGGGACAGGATTCATGGGAAGGGAAGATCTGTTCTTTAATCCCAGACCTGTCATTTCAAGGCAGCCCAAAGGGAACAGACAAGCCTGCCCCTGATTGGTTCCCAGTGTACGTGGGTATTCTTTAAGGAGATCGACAAAGGGACCTTGCAGACCATATATAATCATGCAAAAGCAGAAAATAAAGAACACAGTGTGGCCTCCCACGGCCCAAAGTGCCCGCCTGAGCTCCCGTCCACTGGGCCAGCTCAGGACTGAGGAGACAGGGAGGGGCTTGGGGCACGCCCCCCAGGATCCTCGTCACAGAGACCTTCCCCTTCCCACCAGCCGAAGTGGCCCCGCGTCCTGTTTCTGGCCTGGTCATCTGCTGAACGTATCTCATCAGAGACGCACCTCACGGCCTCCACCCCCGTCTCGGCAGCACCCCCGCGGCTCTCACACCCCGTGTGTCTAGTCGGGTCCCTGGGGCTCCCCTCACGCCCGTCCTCCACACGCCCTCCCCTCATGTCCGCCGTCCTTCAGCCACAACCTGTGAGCCTCTCAAATTGCCCGTCCAAGCGCATCCCATCTCTGCCCAGAACTTTCCAGTGGTTCCCGTCACACTCACGATAGAAGCCAGAGCTCTCACACTTGACATGCCCACTCCCTGAAGGGTCCGTGGCCTGCTTCCTGCCCAGCGTCTTGCCCACCTCCTCTCAACCCCTCTCTTCCTTTCTGCGGGTCCCCAGGGCGTGGGCGTGTCTCCAGAGATCCTGCCTCCACGCCTCTGCACCTCCCCTTACCGGGCTGCTCCCAGTCTCACTGTTTTCTAAACTCTTAGACCCTCCTCTGAGCCTCTTCCAAACTGCTGCACACAAAGGGCCTCCGAGCCGCCTCCTGCCTCAGCTCTGCCTTCCGCTCTTGCCTGCTTCCCTTCCAACATTTCCGCCTGTTGTTGTTAACCTGCTAATCCCCTCACTTTTGAAGATCCCATGGGCTGTAGCCCCAAGCCTTTCCCCTTTCTCAGGATCTATCCCTTCAGAAAGATGCTTCCGCACCTTACCCTGTGGCCGATTTAGGGACAGGATTCATGGGAAGGGAAGATCTGTTCTTTAATCCCAGACCTGTCATTTCAAGGCAGCCCAAAGGGAACAGACAAGCCTGCCCCTGATTGGTTCCCAGTGTACGTGGGTATTCTTTAAGGAGATCGACAAAGGGACCTTGCAGACCATATATAATCATGCAAAAGCAGAAAATAAAGAACACAGTGTGGCCTCCCACGGCCCAAAGTGCCCGCCTGAGCTCCCGTCCACTGGGCCAGCTCAGGACTGAGGAGACAGGGAGGGGCTTGGGGCACGCCCCCCAGGATCCTCGTCACAGAGACCTTCCCCTTCCCACCAGCCGAAGTGGCCCCGCGTCCTGTTTCTGGCCTGGTCATCTGCTGAACGTATCTCATCAGAGACGCACCTCGCGGCCTCCACCCCCGTCTCGGCAGCACCCCCGCGGCTCTCACACCCCGTGTGTCTAGTCGGGTCCCTGGGGCTCCCCTCACGCCCGTCCTCCACACGCCCTCCCCTCATGTCCGCCGTCCTTCAGCCACAACCTGTGAGCCTCTCAAATTGCCCGTCCAAGCGCATCCCATCTCTGCCCAGAACTTTCCAGTGGTTCCCGTCACACTCACGATAGAAGCCAGAGCTCTCACACTTGACATGCCCACTCCCTGAAGGGTCCGTGGCCTGCTTCCTGCCCAGCGTCTTGCCCACCTCCTCTCAACCCCTCTCTTCCTTTCTGCGGGTCCCCAGGGCGTGGGCGTGTCTCCAGAGATCCTGCCTCCACGCCTCTGCACCTCCCCTTACCGGGCTGCTCCCAGTCTCACTGTTTTCTAAACTCTTAGACCCTCCTCTGAGCCTCTTCCAAACTGCTGCACACAAAGGGCCTCCGAGCCGCCTCCTGCCTCAGCTCTGCCTTCCGCTCTTGCCTGCTTCCCTTCCAACATTTCCGCCTGTTGTTGTTAACCTGCTAATCCCCTCTCACTTTTTGAAGATCCCATGGGCTGTAGCCCCCAAGCTCCTCTGTCCATAGGATTTCCCAGGCAAGAACACTGGAGTGGGTTGCCACTTCCTTTTCCAGGATCTTCCCAACTCAGGGTTTCATCCCATGTCTCCTGCATTGGCAGGTGGATTTTTGAACAATGAACCACCAGGAAAGTCCTCTCCCTGCTGTTTATGGCCAAACGTATACACACTAAGACGTTCTTTCTTTCAGGTCAAGGATTTTGTTTTGTTACACTATCCTTGGAGTTTTTGAGCCAAAAAAATAAGAATACAAAGTTGATGACACTCAGTTATTAAGGAAAAAGCCAAATATTAAATGAAAGGAAAAAAATGAGATGACTCCACACAAGCAGGGAAGACTCCTGTGAAGACGACCGCCAGTAAGCACAGCGTCTGCAAACAGCAGAGACGGACGCCGACGGCGGAGCCACAGAGGCCTTTCCAGCGCCATCGCGTCCCCGCAGAATGTGGGGCGAGGCGAGGCTACTCTGTAGCTTTTAAAGTGGGGTTTCCCAGAAAGACTAGGGTTTTCATCTGGGAAGGTTTCCACTTCCCAGAAAATAATGCTTCAGGGTCAGCCCGTTTCCTGGCGCTGGAGCCAGATCACACGCCGCTCCGGGGGCGACGGCGGCCCAGGGCTCGCAGCAGACCCGCGGGCTGGCCCAGCTCGGCAGCGCCAGCCCCAGCCTGCGCGGCGGCTCTGCAGGCGGCCCCCGGGCCAGCTCCCTCTGAGGCAAGCGGAAGGGTTACCCAGGACGGGGGCGGGGGCTGACAGGGAGGAGGACCCCAGGCGACAGCTGTTACTGCTCCAAACCCGTCAGGAGGCGCGGGGTTTCTTCCACCCCCAGGACACGGCTGCCGGTGAAAACTCCTATTCATGCTTTTGGGGGGATTTTAAACCTTCTGCCACTTTCATTAAATTAAAAATATGACATAACGATCTTTTGGAACACGAACCAACTGAGATCACACGGAGAACAGACGCTCGCTGCACACACGTCACGTGCTCGTGGAAGGAAACGGAAGGCGGAGAGGAGGCAGGGAGGGACGCGCACAGGCCGTCCCCTCATCACGGTGCACATCCGATTTTCTCCCCAAAGCATCAGGGGGCTGGAAGAAGGGCAGCTCCCCCCACTCTCACCCTGCGAACCCCCTTAGCTTCTAGGGGCCGCGATCCCAACGGTGAGTTTCTCTGTGCTAGGAGGTGTGGGCTTGAGTAATTTCTAAACAGATTTCTGAGACAAAGGGAAGTGGTCTGAGAAAGAAGTTCAGTGCCATTAGCGTGGAGTTTTTAAATCAACAGTGAATATTTGCGCCGGCTACAAGGCTGCATCTCCGATGACAGCCCCGCACGGGCATGAACTCGTGAACGTCTCCTTGCAGCCTCACAAAGCCCGCAGCTCGCCCCGCCGCGGGGCGGAGGGCAGAGGCCACCGGCGCGCCTTCCCCGCAGCGCCCGCAGCGGGCGGCGGGGCCGAGTCCACCTGGCGGCCTCCGCCGGGGCTGGGGCCCTGCCCTGGGCTACCAGGCCGCCGAGACAGGGAAAGCAGGTCGTCCTGCGAGGTCACTGAGGTCAGGACTGTCCCAGGGAGGTAGACGCGGCGGCCGGAGGGGCTGGAGAGGAGGCCCGAGTCTGGCCCCGGAGGTGGTGGCCCAGGCGTGGACGCCCAGGGAGGCCTGAGGATGCCCGGGCCCGCTTGGAAAGGGAGTGCCATGAGGGTGCAGAGCTGTGTGTGGGTGCCTGGCGGGGGCGGGGTGACACGGGGGACGTGCGCGTGCTCAGGAACGCCGTCTGGCTGAGGCCACCCGGGGCCTGTCCTGTAGGAGCGCCCGTGACTCCATGTCTCTCGGCGCATCCTCCCCCGACTTTGCCCCGTCAGCTCTCTGGCCACAGGCGCTGCGTCCTGCCTGCGTGCTGCTCAGGGATGCGGCCCAGGTCCAGCCGTGTGGCGGAGAGCAGCCGGCCTGAGGGGCAGAGGCTGCACTGAGGGCAGGCCCCAGGCCGGGGCACCTCTGCGCTAGGCCGGTGTCCCCATGGAGGCAGAGCCGCCCCTCTTTCAGGTGTCCGCGTGGCCGCCGCCCTTGCTCTGATTCAAGCGTGCTGGCATGGCCTCCACTCACACGTGCACTGCCGCTGCCTGTTGCCCACGGGATCCGTCCCCACAAGGCGGTGCAGGGCAGCCCTGCGACCCTCGTCTCCCCGGAACCACAAGGCCCAGCGCGTCCTCCCCGCCCCAGGCTTCCTTCTCCTGCTCCCCAGCGGAGGCGGCTCCGGCTGCCCGCTCGGCCTGGGAGGACCCTGCATCACCTTCTCGGAGGATCCTTCTCTTCGTCCTCCCGCGGGCCTCTCCTCTCCACCTGACAGCCTGCGGTCGCCCGCCCCTCGGCCGCTGGTTGCTTGTCTGCGGGGCGTGAGAGCAGGGACCCAGCAGTATCCCCCACACAGGAGGTGCGCGGGCGGCCTTCCCGCCTCCTTTCGAGAGACGAGCATGTTCATTCCCGGTGGGTTGTCTGTAACTGAAGCCGGGAAGGCACGGCCATTGTGCGCACTGAGCTGGGTCTTGAAGCAGCGCCCGCCTGCTCAGCCAGGCGCCTCCACCCCTGGCCCTCAGCGCCGGACCCCAGACCCGCTCGCTGCAGCCGAGCCCCGCAGCCTGTGACGTGCAGCCAGGGACCCCCCGCAGGCTCCAGACCCCTGGGGCTCGCGTCAGGCCGGCTCTCAGAATTCCACACACACGTTAGTGACTTTGAAAAGTCCTTTGGCAGCTACACATGGAGGTAGCTTCACAAAAATGAGGGTAAACGACTGGAGGACGAAGGAGACTAAGGAGACCCCTGTTTCTTTACACTGTTTGCTGCCGTCCACTCCCGTTGGTCATCCCGACAGCAGCCTGCCCACGTGCTCCTGACACTGGGATCTCCTTTTCTGGGGGTGTGAGAGGCACGTCTGAATGCTCCCTTATTTTAGGTGGACAGGGATGGACTCCTGCCCTCTCCACAGAGGCACACAGAGCACGCTGTGCATGGTCCGTGTCTTTTGTCTCTTTTTTCAAGCCTGTTTCGTTCCTCGGGACCAGGCGTCCAGCTTGTTTAACCCACGCGCGTCCAGGAAGCCCTCCCAGCCCCGCCCATCAGCACGTACTTGCCCTCCCCTGGGCGGCCCAGCTCTCGCACGTCCTGTTCACCTGTGAAGTCCTGGCTCAGTCCCCCCAGTGCTCAGCCTTCACTCGTCTCTCTGTCCCACCTCCCCGGGCACCGGCATGCACAAGGCAGATCAGCCTTGCGGAAGCCACCGCTGGCGTCTCTCACCAATGAAACGGTGACCGGTTTCCCAGGTTGTACAGACAGTTCTGAAGTGGGGTACAGGGGAGCAGACCCCGCGGAGAAAGGATGGAGAGAATGGTGAAGCTCCCACCTCCAAACCCCTCCTGTGCGCACCAGTCAAAGCAGGTGCTTTAGAAAATGCAATTGTCCAAATTCCTAATGCCTTTCATAGAACAGCTATGGGTCAGGATTCGAATATCATGGAAAAGAGCATCCGTTGAATCACGTAAATGCAGAGTCACTACCGCTCAAGTGCTGGGTGAGGGCCCTCCCTCTTCGAGAGAGAGCCCGGGGTTTGTAACTGAAGCCGAAGGCACGGCCATTGTGCGCACTGAGCTGGGTCTTGAAGCAGCGCCCGCCTGCTCAGCCAGGCGCCTCCACCCCTGGCCCTCAGCGCCGGACCCCAGACCCGCTCGCTGCAGCCGAGCCCCGCAGCCTGTGACGTGCAGCCAGGGACCCCCCGCAGGCTCCAGACCCCTGGGGCTCGCGTCAGGCCGGCTCTCAGAATTCCACACACACGTTAGTGACTTTGAAAAGTCCTTTGGCAGCTACACATGGAGGTAGCTTCACAAAAATGAGGGTAAACGACTGGAGGACGAAGGAGACTAAGGAGACCCCTGTTTCTTTACACTGTTTGCTGCCGTCCACTCCCGTTGGTCATCCCGACAGCAGCCTGCCCACGTGCTCCTGACACTGGGATCTCCTTTTCTGGGGGTGTGAGAGGCACGTCTGAATGCTCCCTTATTTTAGGTGGACAGGGGATGGACTCCTGCCCTCTCCACAGAGGCACACAGAGCACGCTGTGCATGGTCCGTGTCTTTTGTCTCTTTTTTCAAGCCTGTTTCGTTCCTCGGGACCAGGCGTCCAGCTTGTTTAACCCACGCGCGTCCAGGAAGCCCTCCCAGCCCCGCCCATCAGCACGTACTTGCCCTCCCCTGGGCGGCCCAGCTCTCGCACGTCCTGTTCACCTGTGAAGTCCTGGCTCAGTCCCCCCAGTGCTCAGCCTTCACTCGTCTCTCTGTCCCACCTCCCCGGGCACCGGCATGCACAAGGCAGATCAGCCTTGCGGAAGCCACCGCTGGCGTCTCTCACCAATGAAACGGTGACCGGTTTCCCAGGTTGTACAGACAGTTCTGAAGTGGGGTACAGGGGAGCAGACCCCGCGGAGAAAGGATGGAGAGAATGGTGAAGCTCCCACCTCCAAACCCCTCCTGTGCGCACCAGTCAAAGCAGGTGCTTTAGAAAATGCAATTGTCCAAATTCCTAATGCCTTTCATAGAACAGCTATGGGTCAGGATTCGAATATCATGGAAAAGAGCATCGTACGTTGAATCACGTAAATGCAGAGTCACTACCGCTCAAGTGCTGGGTGAGGACGGAACACAAGAGACCCTTCACCAGTTGTATTTAGAGAAAAAAAATATAGTTATTTAAAATGGTGGCCATGAAAACTTATTTGTAAAATTTTTGCAAAATTTTAAAAAATCAACTGATAAAAGTAGAAGACAATTAGATATATTTTAGCATAGTTATAAAGTAGAATACTATTAGTGAAGAAAAATGATCTCATAGGAATGTACTTACAGATATGCAGTAGAAAGATACATGTGATACATCAAGTGAAAGAGTGAAGAACAAAATGTACAGTATGGTCTGTCTTAATTTAAAATTATATGCAAAGAAAACAATTGCAAAGGGTTCAAATCAAGATATTAATTGTAATTTTCTATGGAATTCTGGTATTTTCAGTGTTTTTATTTGACATTACTTATACATTCTAACACTCTCATTTTTCTATAATGGGTGTATACTAATTAGGTGAGGAAAGCTAAGAAGGCCTCTTTCTCTGGCACTTCGGTATCCAGAACGGTTCCAGGAGGTCAGAGGGTGATGCCGCAGGGAGCAAGGGCAGTAAAGAGCCGAGGCTTTGAGAAGGACGCCATTTTCGAACAATTAAAACTCGTTGGGTAAATAGAGAACACTGGTTTATTTCTCACAGTCCTGATGGGGATTGAGTTTGTCTTATTTGTAAGAGTCACATTTCCCAACCCAGCTCTCGCACGTCCTGTTCACCTGTGAAGTCCTGGCTCAGTCCCCAGTGCTCAGCCTTCACTCGTCTCTCTGTCCCACCTCCCGGGCACCGCATGCACAAGGCAGATCAGCCTTGCGAAGCCACCGCTGGCGTCTCTCACCAATGAAACGGTGACCGGTTTCCCAGGTTGTACAGACAGGTCTGAAGTGGGGTACAGGGGAGCAGACCCCGCGGAGAAAGGATGGAGAGAATGGTGAAGCTCCCACCTCCAAACCCCTCCTGTGCGCACCAGTCAAAGCAGGTGCTTTAGAAAATGCAATTGTCCAAATTCCTAATGCCTTTCATAGAACAGCTATGGGTCAGGATTCGAATATCATGGAAAAGAGCATCGTACGTTGAATCACGTAAATGCAGAGTCACTACCGCTCAAGTGCTGGGTGAGGACGGAACACAAGAGACCCTTCACCAGTTGTATTTAGAGAAAAAAAATATAGTTATTTAAAATGGTGGCCATGAAAACTTATTTGTAAAATTTTTGCAAAATTTTAAAAAATCAACTGATAAAAGTAGAAGACAATTAGATATATTTTAGCATAGTTATAAAGTAGAATACTATTAGTGAAGAAAAATGATCTCATAGGAATGTACTTACAGATATGCAGTAGAAAGATACATGTGATACATCAAGTGAAAGAGTGAAGAACAAAATGTACAGTATGGTCTGTCTTAATTTAAAATTATATGCAAAGAAAACAATTGCAAAGGGTTCAAATCAAGATATTAATTGTAATTTTCTATGGAATTCTGGTATTTTCAGTGTTTTTATTTGACATTACTTATACATTCTAACACTCTCATTTTTCTATAATGGGTGTATACTAATTAGGTGAGGAAAGCTAAGAAGGCCTCTTTCTCTGGCACTTCGGTATCCAGAACGGTTCCAGGAGGTCAGAGGGTGATGCCGCAGGGGAGCAAGGGCAGTAAAGAGCCGAGGCTTTGAGAAGGACGCCATTTTCGAACAATTAAAACTCGTTGGGTAAATAGAGAACACTGGTTTATTTCTCACAGTCCTGATGGGGATTGAGTTTGTCTTATTTGTAAGAGTCACATTTCCCAACCCAGCCACTCATGGTCAGAAGAAAAAGCAGAGACCAGGGCTTCCCCGGTGGTCCAGTGGGTAAAGAGTCTGCTTTGCAGTGCAAGGGGCACTGGTTCGATCCCTGGCCCGGGAAGATCCCGCATGCTGTGGAGCGGCTGGGCCGGTGTGTCCAATTACGAGCATGTGCCCAGAGCTGGTGCTCTGCAATGAGAGAGGCCACTGCGATGGGAGGCCCACACAGCCCAAAGAACAAAGATGGATGAAAATAAATAAATAAATAAATAAATAAATAAACAATAAAAGAGGCCAAAATTTTTAAAAAAGCAGAGACCCTGAGAAGTCCCAAGTATGATTCGTGGTCACAGGACAGGGCAGAGGTCGCCCTTGCACTCTGGTCAAGGCAATGCTCCCCACCAATAAGGCTGAAAATCGCTGAAATGACGCCTCAGGACAGGTTTTGAAAGGGGGGGATGTGTCACCCAGGAAAAGGAAAGTGAGGGCTGAAGTCTGGGTGGATCCCCTGAAGCCAGCCTGGCCTGGGCCAGTGGTCCACCTCCCCTCTGCCCAGCTCCTCGCGGTACAAGGGGGCAATGATCATCCCTTTCTAAGGGAACATCGAGGATTGCAAACAAGCAAGTCAGAAGTTTGCACCATGGCCCAACACAAAGCAACAAGCACAGAATACATGCCAATCATTCTTATTAGCAATCCAACTTTTCATGTATAAATCAATAGTATAAAGGAATTCAGCAAAAGAGCATAGCTTCACAAAATGTCACGTTACAAATTGCCTATGGAATTCTGGTATTTTCAGTGTTTTTATTTGACATTACTTATACATTCTAACACTCTCATTTTTCTATAATGGGTGTATACTAATTAGGTGAGGAAAGCTAAGAAGGCCTCTTTCTCTGGCACTTCGGTATCCAGAACGGTTCCAGGAGGTCAGAGGGTGATGCCGCAGGGGAGCAAGGGCAGTAAAGAGCCGAGGCTTTGAGAAGGACGCCATTTTCGAACAATTAAAACTCGTTGGGTAAATAGAGAACACTGGTTTATTTCTCACAGTCCTGATGGGGATTGAGTTTGTCTTATTTGTAAGAGTCACATTTCCCAACCCAGCCACTCATGGTCAGAAGAAAAAGCAGAGACCAGGGCTTCCCCGGTGGTCCAGTGGGTAAAGAGTCTGCTTTGCAGTGCAAGGGGCACTGGTTCGATCCCTGGCCCGGGAAGATCCCGCATGCTGTGGAGCGGCTGGGCCGGTGTGTCCAATTACGAGCATGTGCCCAGAGCTGGTGCTCTGCAATGAGAGAGGCCACTGCGATGGGAGGCCCACACAGCCCAAAGAACAAAGATGGATGAAAATAAATAAATAAATAAATAAATAAATAAACAATAAAAGAGGCCAAAATTTTTAAAAAAGCAGAGACCCTGAGAAGTCCCAAGTATGATTCGTGGTCACAGGACAGGGCAGAGGTCGCCCTTGCACTCTGGTCAAGGCAATGCTCCCCACCAATAAGGCTGAAAATCGCTGAAATGACGCCTCAGGACAGGTTTTGAAAGGGGGGGATGTGTCACCCAGGAAAAGGAAAGTGAGGGCTGAAGTCTGGGTGGATCCCCTGAAGCCAGCCTGGCCTGGGCCAGTGGTCCACCTCCCCTCTGCCCAGCTCCTCGCGGTACAAGGGGGCAATGATCATCCCTTTCTAAGGGAACATCGAGGATTGCAAACAAGCAAGTCAGAAGTTTGCACCATGGCCCAACACAAAGCAACAAGCACAGAATACATGCCAATCATTCTTATTAGCAATCCAACTTTTCATGTATAAATCAATAGTATAAAGGAATTCAGCAAAAGAGCATAGCTTCACAAAATGTCACTTCTGCCTTCTAACTCTAGCTTGCTTCCTGCTCACCTGGAAGACCGGGGTCCCAGGACCGTGAGTCACGGGCACAGGCTCCCTCAGCACCCCACCTAGGTGCTGGTGGATTTGCCGTGGGGCCCCGTTGAAGAATCTGAGTGGAAGTAGCCCCAAATCTACAAAATACCCTGCATATGCATAGCAGGGATGGAAATGAAGAAATTAAAACCACCATGTACAAATGTAAACACACTTCCTGGTGAATGTCCATTTGGCTTCATCTGGTTTGTTCCTGTAATGTTTGGATTACACATGATGCTCTCGTCAGTGTGAAGTCACCAGAAGCCATGGTCAATGTGCCACTAAAGATGCGCATATTTAATCAACTGAGCCAAAAATAAAGCTCAAGCACCTCCACATCAGAAACCCGAGAAACCCTGTCTCAGTCACCCTGATTTGACACCAGGCAAGACTGCATTCCACGTTCCAGTTGCTGCCAGGAGCAACTCCTCAGAGCCCAGCTAAAGCACAGGCCGGTCGTGCGCACCTACCACACGCTGTGACTCGTGAGACGTCCCCGTGGGTCAGGCAGGCGTCCGGGCAGCAGCTGCGTGCACCGCGGCCTCCGTGCGAGCTTCTCTGCGTGTGAGAAAGGACAGGAGGTGAGGTCAGTGACGCGGCAGCTGGAAGGCCGCCTTCCGTGCGCACCGTCCCCGAGAGCCTCTGGAGGCTGTGCGTCGGCGCTCCGGTCCTGTCCTGCAGCCCGCGGGCCTCCTCCGTGTCCTCAAAGGGTGGGCATTTTGAGACAGAAGTCTGTTCTTTAGCAAAAGTTAAGGAACAAGGGCAGGTGTGTGAATTCTGAGTCAGCCCTAGGTCTCTGGCCTCCCCGGGGAGACCACCTGCAAAGGGGGTGAGTCAGAGGCCAGCTCAGAGGCCAGGCGCGACCTGCTCGTCAGGCGGAAGCCGATCATCACCAGAAGGTTCTGGGCTGCAGGGCTTGTACCCAAGACTTAGAACAGCAGTGTCCACGGGGTCAAGTGAGGACCTCGTAGCGAGACTGCTCACCCAAGGGCCACATCAGGACAAACTCTAAATGGAAATCACTTAAAAAATAAAATAAAAGTGAAAAAAAGATGAGACTAGGAAGGCAGGGACTCTCTGGTATTTCCTATTTTCTAGGTTTATGTGGAAAATGGAGTGATGGAAGAAAAGGAAAAGAATCTCTTTGGAAAATGAATTCAGTTTTTTTCTAAGCACCAACCTTCTTCATCCTAATTTTAGCAGCTCTGTGGGAGGGAATATGAAACATGAAATTCTACGCATTCAACTCCGCATGGATTTTTTCACTCTACCTGGAATGCCCTCCCTCTCTGGTTCTCACACGCCTGCTCAGGCCACATTTCCCATTTCACAAGGAAAGTAAGAAAGGCCATATTAAGGGTCATACAGAAAACAACCCCCCTGCGACAGATGCCCAACTCAGAAGCTGGATGCTGCTCCGGTCACCCCACTCCGAGGTACATGTCCAGACTCTAACCGGAAAAGATGCGCGCACCCAGTGTCCACAGCAGCACTCTTCAGAATTGAGGAAGGGATCTAAACGTCATCGACAGATAAATGGATAAAGAAAATGTGGTACAGATATGCAGTGGAATATTACTCGGTCATAAAAAAAGAACAAAATAAGGCCATTTGCAGCAGCATGGATGGGCCTAAGGACCATCATACCAAGTGAATAAGTCAGATAGAGAAGGACAAATATCATATGGCATCATTTACATGGAATCTAAAAAAAATGACACAGATAAACTTATCTACAAAACAGAAACAGATTGACAGACATTGAGAACAGACTTGGGCTTGCAAGGAGGAGGGAGGGTGGGGAAGGGAAAGGACTGGGAGACGGGCTGGCAGATGAAGCTACCATCCATAGAATGGAGAAACAGCACGGTCCACTACACAGCACAGGGACCACATTCAGAACCTTGGATAAATCAAAATGGAAAACAACATAAAAAGAACGTATACATGCATGTAACTGAGCCACTTCTCTGTACAGCGGATGTCACCACAGCATTGTGAGTCAACAGTGCTCCAACAGAGTAACAGAAACTGCAGAACCCAGACGCTGAATTCAGCGTTGGCGATCCAGTCTCTCCCTCGCTCCTCAAAGGAAAGAACACTGTGCCCTTTTGACTTGGGCTGAAGATGCTAAAAAGCTGGCTGAGACAGACAGCCAGGACTCCAGGCCAGCCCTGACAGCAGGCTTCCTTCTGCGCCTCCAGGCTGCGCTGCCCTCTCTCAGACCCTCTAGCGCACTGATCCTGAATCCGTCCTTTTAAAAGGAAACGCTCGGCAGCTGTGAACCTGCCCTGGCTCACAAGCAGAAACACCCTCTTTTGCACAGAACCAGTAACTCTCCTAAGACAATATCATGCTATTAAAACGTGGAGACCGTTTTAGATCATTCAAAATCAAAGGAAATATATGGATGCTTTTAATGGAAGTAATTCAGATCTCAAGTTTCTGATGATTTCTAATAAATGGGAAAAATAAAACAAAAAACCCATTAGAAGACATTTAAGAGAATTTCAGGCCTTGGGATCTTCCTTTGAAAATGACAGTAAATCTAGTTTGTGCCTGGTTCAGACCGGCTCGCCTGTGGTGAGGCAGAAGGAACGTCCTAACGGCTTAAGTGACCCTTGGGTGGAGCCGGCGGGGGGGCCCTGGCGGGCAGGAGCCCAGAGAGCCGTGGTGCCCACTCGCAGTGCCCACTTCCTCTGAAGGCACTCTGGCTTCGATCTGACTCTAGTCAAGTATCTTTCCTTTGTGAAAACTCAGCAAGGCTAAAGAACCTTACATGATTTTAGGTTTATCGAAACAGCGTATTGAATTTTAAAACATTGCCAAACATTGAGTAGACACTAAGTTATTTAGCCTGTTATCTTGTACATTTTTTGTTAAACCCCATGTGACCAGCATCCTGGCTCTAATGTAGCTTAGTCTAGCTCAACGAAAGGCTTCTACAAATGCTGAACACTACGTCATCTAAGGAACCATTCACTAACATGGGCCAGTCCCAATCTTTTTAAAGTTTATCTAAAAATATGGGCATCTCTGGTGATTCAGACGCTAACGAATCTGCCTGCAATGCAGGAGACCTGGATTGGATCCCGGGGTTGAGAAGATCCCCTTGAAAAAGGACATGACAACCCACTCCAGTATTCTCGCCTGGAGAATCCCATGGACAGAGGAGCCTGGTGGGCTGTGGATGCAAACAGTCAGACGTGACAGAGACTGAGTGTGCATGCGTGTGCTAAGCAGTGAGCACACACGGCTTCCATTAGCCCTCACAGGAAAGTGCCTGGGCTTGCTTAGTCACTCACTCGTGCCCGACTTTGGGCAACACGATGGCCTGTAGCCCACCAGGCCCCTCTGCCCATGGAATTCTCCAGGCAAGCACACTGGACCGGGTTGCCTTTTCATCCTTCAGGGGATCTTCCCAACCCAGGAACCAAACCCACCTCTCCTGCACTGGCAGGCAAGCTCTTTGCCTCTGAGCCATCAGGGATGCTCCCAGCAAGGCGGGTGCATCCTGGCACTGAGGGTACAGGGACCAAACTTGAGGTCGAGATGCGAAGTAACTGGCCGAGAGCACTGATTTGTGAAGAGCAGAGGCCTGGATTCGAGCCCCGGCAGCCTACGTCCTCAGCATGAGCTCTTCACACCACACAGAGCCCTCAGTGCAGTTAGAGGCCACTTCTCAAAACAAAATCATCACTGTCTGGACAGAACAGAGTCCTAGGAAGAAAGCGCTGAAACGTGTCTTGGCATCTGGGTCACCTACAGCCCTGGCGTCCAACGTGGCAGAAGCCAGCCCTGTGGGTGGCTGGGTGCTCGGCGGGGCCCTTTAAGTTGAGATGAACTGTAATCGCCAGATTTAATGAAGGTACAAAGAGAGAAAGTAACACACCTCATTAATAAACACAGTGACTTCCTGCTGGGGTGGTGATCCAGGATTAGACAAACATCGTGCTGAAGTTCAGGCCACCTGCTTATTTTTACCGCGTTTAACGCCCCGTGGGAGAGGGTGAGGCTGCGTGTGCGGCCCCGTGGCTCACGTGACGCTCCCGCGGGACGGGGCTGACTCCCAGCCTCACTGGCCAGAATCTCTCTGCAGTGAGCTCCCCTTGGGCTTTCATCAGAACCGAGCCAAGTGCGCTGCTCTGAGCGAAGGCTCTCTTGCTGATGGTCCACACAACACTGCGGGTGGGCCTCCGGACTGCTAGGTGCGCGTGCTTCCTAAAATTCATAACTTTCATCTCAAAATTAATAACAAACAGCTGTTTCTCATAGTCAGTGAAGCAGAAGGAGATGTTTTTCTGGAATTCCCTTGCTTTCTCTATGATCCCAAACAGGTAAGGTAATCACACTTTTTATAAGTTTATTTGATTTATTGATTGGCTGCACCATGTGACATCTAAGTTCCCCCACCAGGGATCAAGCCTGAGTCCCCTGCACTGGGGGCACCGCGGTTAGACCACTGGACCACCAGAGAATTTCTAGCCATTACACTTTCACAAACTTTCTAGCTCGTGGGGTACGCCGTGGGCTCTCGCTCTTGCTCTCCCGCGGGCTTCGGGGCTCTTGATGAGAGAGGCGGGCGGAGGCTGCTTGGCGTCGCGGGCGGCCGTGGTGCAGGGATGCTACTGCAGACGGAATCGTCCCTCGAGGCTCCGTGGGGCTGGGAGGGGCGGCTGGTGCCTTCACTGAGGGAACCCCGGGCGTGTGGCTGCGGACTCCCGAGCACGTGGGCCCGGCTGTGCGCGGGAGAGACTGGAGCTTCTCTGCATAGTCGCCTAAATGTTCGCTTCTTTGTTTATGTTCTGTTTATCTGTTCATTCCAGTCTGGGACTCGTATAGTGGTCCATATTCTACATTTTTTTAAAATGCACTGTCTTGGCATCTGGGTCCCTACAGCCCTGGCGTCCAACGTGGCAGAAGCCAGCCCTGTGGGTGGCTGGGTGCTCGCGGGCCCTTTAAGTTGAGATGAACTGTAATCGCCAGATTTAATGAAGGTACAAAGAGAGAAAGTAACACACCTCATTAATAAACACAGTGACTTCCTGCTGGGGTGGTGATCCAGGATTAGACAAACATCGTGCTGAAGTTCAGGCCACCTGCTTATTTTACCGCGTTTAACGCCCCGTGGGAGAGGGTGAGGCTGCGTGTGCGGCCCCGTGGCTCACGTGACGCTCCCGCGGGACGGGGCTGACTCCCAGCCTCACTGGCCAGAATCTCTCTGCAGTGAGCTCCCCTTGGGCTTTCATCAGAACCGAGCCAAGTGCGCTGCTCTGAGCGAAGGCTCTCTTGCTGATGGTCCACACAACACTGCGGGTGGGCCTCCGGACTGCTAGGTGCGCGTGCTTCCTAAAATTCATAACTTTCATCTCAAAATTAATAACAAACAGCTGTTTCTCATAGTCAGTGAAGCAGAAGGAGATGTTTTTCTGGAATTCCCTTGCTTTCTCTATGATCCCAAACAGGTAAGGTAATCACACTTTTTATAAGTTTATTTGATTTATTGATTGGCTGCACCATGTGACATCTAAGTTCCCCCACCAGGGATCAAGCCTGAGTCCCCTGCACTGGGGGCACCGCGGTTAGACCACTGGACCACCAGAGAATTTCTAGCCATTACACTTTCACAAACTTTCTAGCTCGTGGGGTACGCCGTGGGCTCTCGCTCTTGCTCTCCCGCGGGCTTCGGGGCTCTTGATGAGAGAGGCGGGCGGAGGCTGCTTGGCGTCGCGGGCGGCCGTGGTGCAGGGATGCTACTGCAGACGGAATCGTCCCTCGAGGCTCCGTGGGGCTGGGAGGGGCGGCTGGTGCCTTCACTGAGGGAACCCCGGGCGTGTGGCTGCGGACTCCCGAGCACGTGGGCCCGGCTGTGCGCGGGAGAGACTGGAGCTTCTCTGCATAGTCGCCTAAATGTTCGCTTCTTTGTTTATGTTCTGTTTATCTGTTCATTCCAGTCTGGGACTCGTATAGTGGTCCATATTCTACATTTTTTTAAAATGCACTGTTTGCTTAATACATTTTTTCGGGTCAGACTCGTTTCATTTAGTGAGCTGATTTCCAAGTACGCCTTACAGGAAAGTTGGCTGTGAGAGGCAAACATGGAGTACGGCAGCCTCTGCAACGATAGCCCAGCAGCCTCACAGCCGGCGGGCCGGCTGGGGAGACCTCCCCCCGCGGCCCGATGCCCCGCTCGGAAGCCTCGCTCACTGAGCTGCCCGCGGAGGCAAAGCAGGTAGCCGGCACAGAGCTGAAGCCCTCTCCCCGCGGAAGGCGCCCACGGCTGGCACTTTGGTCTTTCAAAGAGTTTGATACCTGAGACGCGACCTGACCGTCTCAGCGTCGTCTGAGGAGGCGAAACGAAGAGGCGTGGGCGTAGCTCCAGCGACTCGCCCAAAAGCGGGCCGGCAGCCCCGAGCCCGGCGCCCCCGCCACGCCGCGCAGCCTCCCTCGCGGCGGCCCAGCTCCTCCAGGGTCCCGGGCGGGTCCCCGGGGGCGGGAGAGCAGAAGGCAGGGGGCACGGAAAGGAACTGGCTCCCTGGGGAGGCCTTCCCGAGTCAGGCTGGGGACCCAGGGCAGTCCAGGCACCCGCGTGCTGGCACCAGCGTGGCACCCGCCGTCACGGCACAGGCCCACGAGCGCCGCGGTCCGCGCACAGTCACGCGGGGCACGCGCACGCCGAAGCCGGGCCCCCAGGTCTGAGTCCTGGCTCCTCGCTCGCTCCCGAGCCTGCCCTCGGCTCCTCAGCGGTAAAACAAGAGCCTTCAACTGGGCCTCTACCCCTGCCCTCCCCTCCGAGTGACCCGGCTCCGCCAGGCCCTGAGGCGGTAACACCGTGGGTGCCACAGCCCAGCGGGCTAGTCAAGCCGGGCTGCAGAGCCCGGCTTCTAGCTCATCTGCTTTCATTTCATAAGAGCTCTTCATCGGGGCTTCCCTGGCGGTCCAGTGGGTAAACAGTCTGCCTTGCGGTGCAAGGACACCAGTTTCATCCCTGGCCGGGGAAGATCCCACATGCCAGGCAGCGGCTGGGTCACTGTGTCCAATTATGAGCCAGTGCTCTGGAGCACACGCGCCCAGAGCTGGTGCTCTGCAAGGAGGGAGGCCATTGCGATGGGAGGCCCACAGGCCAAAGAATAAAAAAAATGGATAAAAATAAATGAATAATGACTTAGAGGCGAAAAACAAAGTTCTTCATCAATGAAAGTTTGGAAACCACTGGACAAGATGAGCTTTAAATCCTTTCCTGCTCAAAGACAAGAGTGTGATGTGCTTTATTATAGCTGAGGTCAAGCAAGAATAAGTCATATTAATTCAGCCTGTGTGATTCAGGAACTTATTAACACTTTTTAAGGAAACACAACACCGATGTGCTCATGAAGACAGCAGTGAAGGCAGGGAATCATCTGAGCCTAACTACTGACAACGGTGCGTACAGCTGGGGGGCTCGGGAGCCGCAGCCACCCCTCAGGGAGCCACCAGCTGTCCGCGGCCCCGCTCACACAGCACCCGTCTTTCTCCCGCGCTCACGCTCTGACAGAGGTGGGAAACGGAAAGGGCCTCAGTCCCGCACACCAGGGAGAGCCACCTGCGGGCTTTCAAAACCGCGACACTGACCGCAGAGGCTGGTGCGAGGCAAAGCCCTGGCATCTGTGTTTGTTAAAGGTTCCCCAGGTAATCCTTCCAAGCAGCCAGAGCTGAGCACCACTGGCTCGAAGGCACGTCTCAGAATCCCGAGCTGAAGCCTCCCACGTTTGAGTCGAATTCTGCCACTTCCTGTCAGTGCGGACTTCACAACTCAACTGGCTTCTTTCTTCGGGACACGAGTAAAAGATAAAATATCAATAATGACAACAGATGCCCCTGTCACCTTACAGGACTGTTATGAAAATCTATGTGGAAATATAAGGAAAAGGCCTGGTAAAAATGCAACTGTATACAATTTCTTTTTTCGCTCATGGAAGACCCAGATAAGTAAAACTCAAAGCCATGGACAAGACACAGAAGCGAGAATGACCAAAAATCGGAAAAAAAGGGTCACGTTCTTGGCTGTCAGCTACAAGGCCGTGGAATGGCCTTTCTGTTCTCGACTCTGAAACCAGGTCCGAGCTTCAGCCCCTTTCTGACCTAAGTCGGAAGTGCGCCGGACGAGGACAGCGAGGGACTGGACCGCGCCGGTCACGCTGGGCCTGACGTGGACAGAACCGAGACGGCGCCTTAGCAGACCTAGCCCAGCAGAGAGGTGAACCGGAGCCTCTGGGCCGTGCGATTCAGCACACCGAGCCAGGGAGAGGGCTCAGGTCCTAAACGAGCTCGTCTCGCAGGCCGGGCGGGGGCCGCTCAGGGGGAGGCAGGTGCTCATGGAGCCGGGCTGAAGCCCCCCAATCCCGACGAGGCCCCTGGGCAGGATCTCTGAGGCCTGGAGCCCTGCCCGGCGCTTGGGGATCCCAGTGCACACGGCAAGCGGGACAGGCCCCCAGGAGCTGACCGGCAGGGACCGCGGTGAGGGTGTGCCCAGCCCCCGGCCAGAGCCACCCTCGACCAGACACGTCCACATGCCCGGTTCGGGGAAGGACTCTAACGTCATTGTCACATGGCGCATGAACAGTTTTCTGTACACGGTCCTCTAGCGCTCATTGGGGTATCCCTTGAAATACAGAAAAGCACGTTTTTCAAAGAGCCCGAGGACATCCTGCTGTGCTGCAAACACAGGGGTCGGTCGGTGGGCTTCTGGGGAGGAGGCTTTTGGGGAAGGAGCGTGAGTCACAAGAGGCAAGATGAGGGCAGGCGAGCTGGTGGCCACGGCTGGGCAGGGTCCCAGAGGCGGTGGCGGGGCACAGGACCCAGCCCAGCGACGCCGTGACACAGAGCCCCCACCCACGAACAGGAGGGAGGACGTCCTGGGCACCGCAGCCCAGCTCCTGTCCTGGCCCCGAGGCCGAGGGAACCGGGTCAGCGGCTGGGGCACGAGGTGGGAAAGGCCCACCAGTCTCGAGTGCGAGGCCGCCCGCCAGGAGCTCGACGAGAGTGGAACGGAGGCGACCTCAGAGCACTGTCCTGAAGCCCAGGGGTCACAGGGGTGCGGGGTCGCGTTTCCTCCGGAGCGACTGGTCCTTGTGCGGGTCCCTCCCCCAGCCGCAGCTCGCACAGGCAGTGGGCGTGGACCCCACGCGTCCACACTGCGCCCAGCCTGGTCAGGGCCGTCTGTTTCGTTACAGCCTCTGAGACGGGGCGTAAGAGGACAGACTTCCAGGGAGGGGACCAAACAGGCCCAGGAGGAAGGACCAGTCCACAGCGTGCCCTCCCAGCCAAGGGGAGAGAAAGCTCGGGAGGCAAGCCGGGGGCTGAGCACAGCCCTCCTCCCAGATTGATGGGAGTCAACGGGCTTTCAAGCACAGGAGCCAAAAGAGGGGGATCGGGGAGGACCCGTGCAGAACCGGGCTACCCGGGCAGCTGCTGAGCGTAGGCTTGTAGGCGGGCATCAAGGGCAGAAGACAGTTGGCGAGGGTCCCCTGGGGTGCAGGACCGGTGCTTCGGGAGGTGGGATGTAGATGTCACGGCACAGATGTCACCACTTCCTGTCAGCTGACTCAAGTCTTCAGCGCGAAAGGCTAAGTCAGTGTAAGACCTCCGGTCACAGGGCCGCCAGGCATGCGGGCCGGTTCATGGGGTGCTGACCACTGGCCGCTTCAGGTCCCTCAATAGAGCCGGGGAAGCACTGTGTCCTCACAGAGTGACCTGGAGAGGGTCTCCGAGTCGGGCAGGCGCCCGGTGCATATGGACAAGTTTCATCTCCGCAAAAATTTTAAGACAGCGAGGACCCAGACTGCATGAACTTTGCCTTGAGCTTCGTGAGCCATCATCCCAAAGTCAGACCTGCCCCTGATGCTTCACACGGCGCTGAGGTCAGGCGGCCGTGGCGGGACCGGCCGTGAGACGTGAGACGCGAGCTAGGGATGGAGATGGAATGCAAGTGGAGGGAGCCCTGCTTTAGGGAACAGTCGTCTCCACGTTACAGATGAGACCAGAATATGCTTGTTTTAAGTAAGCTCTGCCTTATGTCTTTTCATTCGCAGGGTAAGGGTGTCTAACTCACAGGCAAATACGAAAAATACGGATCTATTGCTCCTCAAGGACAACCTGCTGCGGACTGCACCGGTCACCTCGTGGAAGAAGTCGATCGCTAAGCCCTGGTTGAAAACGGGACCAAATGCACAGCGCCGCAGGTATTATGGGATGGACTTCTCCGCGCTTTTATGTTCCGTGTGTGCCATGTTCAGTCACTCCAGCTGTGTCTGGCTCTGCAGCCCCATGGGCTGTAGCCCTCCAGGCTCCTCTGTCCACGGGGTTTCCCGACACGAAGACCGGAGGGGGCCGCGATGTCCTCCTCCAGGGGATCTCCCGACCCAGGGGTCAAACCCAGGTCTCCAGCACTGCAGGCAGACTCCTCGCTGTCTGGGGTATCGCGCTAAGCCTGCGTCCCCTGCGTCCCCGCACACGCGTGTCTCTGTGTGTCCAGGACCAGCCCTCCAGGCGCTGAGCCCCAGGGACGGAAGCGACCACTATCTGCGAACCAGGTCAGGCGCGTGCCAGGCGGGGCCCCCTTGCTAGGCAACGCGCTCCCTGCCGTGGCAGGATGAGGCTGAGACCGGATCTGCAGATGATCACACGGTGGGGAGGCTCTGGAAGAACTGCTCCCGGACTAGCAGACAGGCTGACCGGAGGGCGCGGAGGCACCCGTCCCGGGAGATGCTGGGCACTCAGCGTGCTGAGCCTGTGGAGCAGACGCCCGTGAGACGCCCTCCGAGGAGGGCGCGCACAGGCTGGGCGGGCCAGGAGCGCCGCCCTGAAGCCTGGGTGTGGACAGAGGGGCTGGAGTCACCCTCCCAGGAGGCCAGGGTCACGGCCTCCACCGTGAGCACGGAGCATCCTGAGCAGCGTCACGGCCTGGGTCGAGGACGGCAGCATCCAGTCGGTGACCCGGGTGCAGCGAGACCACAGGCAGCCGGCGCGTCCTGCCGTCCAGTCGCCGGCCGGAGCACCAGCGCTTCGCACTAGAGGGAGGAACGTCAGCTGGGAAGGGGGCATGTCAGAGGGACAGGGACAGAGACAGACTTTGCCACTCGACCAGTTGATTTCAAAAGATGGAAATCCTCAGACACAGCAGCACGAAACTCGAGAGCAGAGTAACAGTGGAAACCCAGGCGGGGTAAACACGGGCAACCTCGTCCTGCTTTCCCAGGAGGTGCCCAGGACTGAGCCAGAATACGTCAAAAGCAGCCTTGAGTGCTCAAGAAACCTCAGTGTGAAAGTCACCTGAAATGCAGGCAAACTCTGCGGCTCCTGAAATGAGCTACGTAAGAGGCAGGAGCACATGTGTCTGGGAGGCGGATGGCGGGGAGGCTCAGGAGGGAGGGCTCGCGTGCGTCCCTATGGCCTGCCCACGCCCATGGTCGGCAGAAAACAGCAAAACTCTGTAGAACAACTCTCCTTCAACTAAAAAAGTTAACTATAAAGAGTTACTCAAGAGAAGAGACCAGTTCTCAAAGAAAGACTGCTTCTGCTGCTTACTGAATTGTTACTCCCATTCAGATAATTTTTAAAAAAAGTTTAAGAGTAAGGATATGATTCACTACAAATATCTCCATGTTGAAGGCTTTACCCTTTGTTTAAGAAATTAACAAAAGGCTTTCTTTCTAATATGGGGTGCCTTTTAGCGCACAGAAGGTACTTGAGGCTGAGACCGGATCTGCAGATGATCACACGGTGGGGAGGCTCTGGAAGAACTGCTCCCGGACTAGCAGACAGGCTGACCGGAGGGCGCGGAGGCACCCGTCCCGGGAGATGCTGGGCACTCAGCGTGCTGAGCCTGTGGAGCAGACGCCCGTGAGACGCCCTCCGAGGAGGGCGCGCACAGGCTGGGCGGGCCAGGAGCGCCGCCCTGAAGCCTGGGTGTGGACAGAGGGGCTGGAGTCACCCTCCCAGGAGGCCAGGGTCACGGCCTCCACCGTGAGCACGGAGCATCCTGAGCAGCGTCACGGCCTGGGTCGAGGACGGCAGCATCCAGTCGGTGACCCGGGTGCAGCGAGACCACAGGCAGCCGGCGCGTCCTGCCGTCCAGTCGCCGGCCGGAGCACCAGCGCTTCGCACTAGAGGGAGGAACGTCAGCTGGGAAGGGGGCATGTCAGAGGGACAGGGACAGAGACAGACTTTGCCACTCGACCAGTTGATTTCAAAAGATGGAAATCCTCAGACACAGCAGCACGAAACTCGAGAGCAGAGTAACAGTGGAAACCCAGGCGGGGTAAACACGGGCAACCTCGTCCTGCTTTCCCAGGAGGTGCCCAGGACTGAGCCAGAATACGTCAAAAGCAGCCTTGAGTGCTCAAGAAACCTCAGTGTGAAAGTCACCTGAAATGCAGGCAAACTCTGCGGCTCCTGAAATGAGCTACGTAAGAGGCAGGAGCACATGTGTCTGGGAGGCGGATGGCGGGGAGGCTCAGGAGGGAGGGCTCGCGTGCGTCCCTATGGCCTGCCCACGCCCATGGTCGGCAGAAAACAGCAAAACTCTGTAGAACAACTCTCCTTCAACTAAAAAAGTTAACTATAAAGAGTTACTCAAGAGAAGAGACCAGTTCTCAAAGAAAGACTGCTTCTGCTGCTTACTGAATTGTTACTCCCATTCAGATAATTTTTAAAAAAAGTTTAAGAGTAAGGATATGATTCACTACAAATATCTCCATGTTGAAGGCTTTACCCTTTGTTTAAGAAATTAACAAAAGGCTTTCTTTCTAATATGGGGTGCCTTTTAGCGCACAGAAGGTACTTGATCCTTTTCTTTGTGTTGATGTGTCTGCAGTCACGCGTGTTCTCCTTCCTGGAGATGCTGGTGTCACTAATGTCAGGAGATGCGGAGGGAAAGCGGGAGAGAGGCCAGCGTCAGCGTCGCGGCGAGGGGGCCAGCAGAGGGGCGGGTGCAGGCCGGACGCCCCGGCTGCCCCCCGAGCTCCAGGGCAGGGCCTGGCATGCCTCCGTGAAGAAAGGATGCCACCACCTGCCTCACCCAGAGGAAACTCACGATCCCGTGGCACCAGGAGCAAGCCTCAGCTCTTCCTGGGAGGCGCTTACAAGATCAGGGTGCTGGCCTGCAGGGCCTGGTGCACGCAGGCTGAGAACCTCCACCTCGCAGGCCTCCTCAGACCTCAACAGTCAGCCCTGATGCAGAGAGAAGACCCGCCCCTTGCCCTGTGGGAGCAGCACCCACACTGGGGCCGCTGCCCTCCTCAGGTCGGCTCCGCCCCATCTGGAGGAGTCTCTGGAGCTGGCTGGGGTCACCTGAGTGTGGACGTGCCAGGGCAGGCCAGGGCTGGTGCCAGCCCGGGTCCCCGCCAGCCGTGCCAAGCAGTGGGTATAGACGTGTCCCAGGCACGTGAGTTCTGTGGGCTATCTCTGCTTCTGTTTCCCAAAGACCTCTCAGCAAAGCAGCAAAACCCCCACATACTAGAAATGCCTCTGAGTCACTTTCCCACTGGGCTCAAGTCGGGAGCATCTCAAATGTTTCATCCGAATGACCCTAACAACGGGGTAACCCAGCCAGGGCCGCCTGTGGGGTCCCAAGTGGCCGGGGCAGCCAGACGGCAGGCATAAAGCAGGACCACTCGGGCATGTGGACCACGTGTCCCCCGCTCGGGGAAGACCACCTGCTGCTGTCCGTGGGAAGCCCCTCGACAAAGACAGGCTTTTCTGCGTGTGGGTCAAGGCGTTCCCTTCCATTTCCCCCAGAGATAGCGTTTAAAATTCACCATATCTCCAGTCCTCTCCCCTCCCTACGTGGCCGCCGTTGTGCGCTGCTCCGTGCTACCCTTTGTTTAAGAAATTAACAAAAGGCTTTCTTTCAAAAGGGGGCCAGCAGGTACTTGATCCTTTTCTTTGTGTTGATGTGTCTGCAGTCACGCGTGTTCTCCTTCCTGGAGATGCTGGTGTCACTAATGTCAGGAGATGCGGAGGGAAAGCGGGAGAGAGGCCAGCGTCAGCGTCGCGGCGAGGGGGCCAGCAGAGGGGCGGGTGCAGGCCGGACGCCCCGGCTGCCCCCCGAGCTCCAGGGCAGGGCCTGGCATGCCTCCGTGAAGAAAGGATGCCACCACCTGCCTCACCCAGAGGAAACTCACGATCCCGTGGCACCAGGAGCAAGCCTCAGCTCTTCCTGGGAGGCGCTTACAAGATCAGGGTGCTGGCCTGCAGGGCCTGGTGCACGCAGGCTGAGAACCTCCACCTCGCAGGCCTCCTCAGACCTCAACAGTCAGCCCTGATGCAGAGAGAAGACCCGCCCCTTGCCCTGTGGGAGCAGCACCCACACTGGGGCCGCTGCCCTCCTCAGGTCGGCTCCGCCCCATCTGGAGGAGTCTCTGGAGCTGGCTGGGGTCACCTGAGTGTGGACGTGCCAGGGCAGGCCAGGGCTGGTGCCAGCCCGGGTCCCCGCCAGCCGTGCCAAGCAGTGGGTATAGACGTGTCCCAGGCACGTGAGTTCTGTGGGCTATCTCTGCTTCTGTTTCCCAAAGACCTCTCAGCAAAGCAGCAAAACCCCCACATACTAGAAATGCCTCTGAGTCACTTTCCCACTGGGCTCAAGTCGGGAGCATCTCAAATGTTTCATCCGAATGACCCTAACAACGGGGTAACCCAGCCAGGGCCGCCTGTGGGGTCCCAAGTGGCCGGGGCAGCCAGACGGCAGGCATAAAGCAGGACCACTCGGGCATGTGGACCACGTGTCCCCCGCTCGGGGAAGACCACCTGCTGCTGTCCGTGGGAAGCCCCTCGACAAAGACAGGCTTTTCTGCGTGTGGGTCAAGGCGTTCCCTTCCATTTCCCCCAGAGATAGCGTTTAAAATTCACCATATCTCCAGTCCTCTCCCCTCCCTACGTGGCCGCCGTTGTGCGCTGCTCCGTGCTCCAGGGAGGGTTTCAGGAGCCCTCAAGGAAGAACAAATGGACCCTTCTGCACAGAGTGAAGTGCTGGCCTCCCCCCTGCCTCCTCCTCCTCCCTGGTGCCATATGAGCACTTTCCCGCGGGGGAGGAAGGGCAGAAGAATGAAGCAAATGCCTTTGAAAGTCATCTGAGGTCAGACACGGGCCCTGGATTTCAGCAAAGCAAAGCGACTCTCAGAAACCACGGCCAGGCTAAGGCCATGAAGACCTGACCCCACTGTTCTTCTAGGAGTCTTCCCTTTTCAGGCCTTACATTTGGGTCTTTACCCCATGACGACCCGATTTTGTGCGTGGTAGAAGACAGGGGTCTGGTTCTATTCTTTTTCATTCAGTGCCCAGTTTTCCCCACACCACTTGCTGGCAAGCCTTCTTTCCCCGTTGTGTATTCCTGTCCCCCACCTAGAATCCATGAGCAGTAAATACGTGGGCAGGGGTTCCTGGGCTCTTTATCCTGTCCCACTGGCTTTGCATCAAGGGACACTCTCTTAAAAAGACTAGAGTCTTGTAATGCAGTTTTGAATCAGGAAGTGTGATGGTTGTTTCTCAGGATTGTTTTGGTCATCTGGGGTATTTTTTGGCTGAACATGAATTTTAGGATTATTTCCTCTATTTCTGTAGAAAATGCCATTGGGATTTTGAAACGATTGTACTGAATCAAGATCACTTTGCATAGCGTGAACAGTTTAACAGCATTATGCAACTAAGGGAAAAGCAAACAAGTGGGGCTACATCCACTGACAACCTCTGTCTGTATGTCCAGCCAGGGGAACCTCAGGGTACGAGGACCGCCTACTGCGTGCGAGAAGACATTTGCAAGCCACATACACCTGATGCGGAGGCAATGCCCAAAATATGAGGAAACCCTACAACTCAACAGCAAAAAACCACAAAGGATTCAATCTAAAAATGGGCAAATGGGGGCTTCCCTGGTGGCCAAGTGAATAAGAATCTCCCTTCCAATGCAAGGGACACAAATTCAATCCCTGTTCAGGAAACTAAGATCCCACATGCTGTGGGGCAACTAAATCCACACAACACAACTAAGGCCCAATTCAGCCAAAAACAAAAGCCAAAACAAACAAAAGGGACAAATGACTTGAAAAGATATTTCTGCAATCAAAATACACAGAGGGTCAGCAGGTATACGCACAGGTGACTAGCTTCAGTAAGCCTCAGGAAGATGCAAATTCAAACCCCAATGAGATACCACCTCACACCTGTCCGAATGGCTGTTACTAAAAAAAAATAGATAAATAAAGCATCTAAGTGTCAGTGAAAGTGCAGAAAGGACCGTCTGTGCACTGTTGGTGAGGATGCAAATTGGTGCAGCCGTTGGAGAAAGCAGCATGGAGGTTTCTCGAAAAATCAAAACTAGATCCACCATGGAATCCAGCAGTTCCACTTCTGAATAATTATTCAAAAGACCTGACATCGGAGTCTCAGAGAGCTCTCCGCTGTGCTTATTGCACTGTTTCCGCAGCCAGGACGTCCCCCGGAGGGCTCAGATGAGACAAATACGTGGGCAGGGGTTCCTGGGCTCTTTATCCTGTCCCACTGGCTTTGCATCAAGGGACACTCTCTTAAAAAGACTAGAGTCTTGTAATGCAGTTTTGAATCAGGAAGTGTGATGGTTGTTTCTCAGGATTGTTTTGGTCATCTGGGGTATTTTTTGGCTGAACATGAATTTTAGGATTATTTCCTCTATTTCTGTAGAAAATGCCATTGGGATTTTGAAACGATTGTACTGAATCAAGATCACTTTGCATAGCGTGAACAGTTTAACAGCATTATGCAACTAAGGGAAAAGCAAACAAGTGGGGCTACATCCACTGACAACCTCTGTCTGTATGTCCAGCCAGGGGAACCTCAGGGTACGAGGACCGCCTACTGCGTGCGAGAAGACATTTGCAAGCCACATACACCTGATGCGGAGGCAATGCCCAAAATATGAGGAAACCCTACAACTCAACAGCAAAAAACCACAAAGGATTCAATCTAAAAATGGGCAAATGGGGGCTTCCCTGGTGGCCAAGTGAATAAGAATCTCCCTTCCAATGCAAGGGACACAAATTCAATCCCTGTTCAGGAAACTAAGATCCCACATGCTGTGGGGCAACTAAATCCACACAACACAACTAAGGCCCAATTCAGCCAAAAACAAAAGCCAAAACAAACAAAAGGGACAAATGACTTGAAAAGATATTTCTGCAATCAAAATACACAGAGGGTCAGCAGGTATACGCACAGGTGACTAGCTTCAGTAAGCCTCAGGAAGATGCAAATTCAAACCCCAATGAGATACCACCTCACACCTGTCCGAATGGCTGTTACTAAAAAAAAATAGATAAATAAAGCATCTAAGTGTCAGTGAAAGTGCAGAAAGGACCGTCTGTGCACTGTTGGTGAGGATGCAAATTGGTGCAGCCGTTGGAGAAAGCAGCATGGAGGTTTCTCGAAAAATCAAAACTAGATCCACCATGGAATCCAGCAGTTCCACTTCTGAATAATTATTCAAAAGACCTGACATCGGAGTCTCAGAGAGCTCTCCGCTGTGCTTATTGCGGCACTGTTTCCCGCAGCCAGGACGTGGAGACAGGACAAGCGACCGGAAGCGGACGAATGGGTACAGACACACAGTACAGACACGCGGTGAGAACTCTGAGACAAAATGGATGAGCCTGGGGGACTCTGTGCCAAGCGAGATGTCAGACACAGGAAAGCAAGGACTGAGTGGCTCTGCTCACACAGAATGACTGAAACAGTCAAGCTTTTAGGATCCGTGAGTGGAAGGGTGGTTTCTGGGGTTGGGGAATGAGCGTTGCTGTTCGTACGTTCTATTTATACAAAATAAACAAGCTCTAGGAGCTGCTTGACAGCCTCGTTCCTATAGTTGTTCCTAGAGTTAGCCACACTGTACTATGCACATAAACATTTAAAAAGGCAATCCAATGTCATGTTTTTACCAGAATTCAAAAAAACCAGAAAACCGATTCCTCTCCCTCTCAGCAAAACCCCGTGTTCATCATTCACCCGCTTCCCACTCTCTCACGCTCCCCTCAGAGTCTGTGCTCACAGACCTCTCAATTCTGGGGGAGCTCCGGGAGAAACTAAGTGAAACACATGAAGCGTATTTAGCAGCCTAGTCCCCTAGGATCCTACCAGGTCATCAGTAACAATGGGCTCTGAGGACTATGAACAGATGGATCTTTGATTAAGTCCCATTTTTAATTCTGGTCTGAAATAGGAGATACTCAACTTCCAAAGCAACTGGCAGACACACACACACTTTTGAGTCATTCTTTACACCATGTGTGTGCATGCGTGTTAAGTCGCTTCTGTCGTATCTGACTTTTTGTGACCCCATGGGCTGCAGCCCGCCAGGCTCCACCGTCCATGGAATTCTGCAGGCAAGAACACTGAGGGGCATTTCCTCCTCCAGGGGCTTCCCAACCCAGGGACAGAACTTCATCTAAGTGTCAGTGAAAGTGCAGAAAGGACCGTCTGTGCACTGTTGGTGAGGATGCAAATTGGTGCAGCCGTTGGAGAAAGCAGCATGGAGGTTTCTCGAAAAATCAAAACTAGATCCACCATGGAATCCAGCAGTTCCACTTCTGAATAATTATTCAAAAGACCTGACATCGGAGTCTCAGAGAGCTCTCCGCTGTGCTTATTGCGGCACTGTTTCCCGCAGCCAGGACGTGGAGACAGGACAAGCGACCGGAAGCGGACGAATGGGTACAGACACACAGTACAGACACGCGGTGAGAACTCTGAGACAAAATGGATGAGCCTGGGGGACTCTGTGCCAAGCGAGATGTCAGACACAGGAAAGCAAGGACTGAGTGGCTCTGCTCACACAGAATGACTGAAACAGTCAAGCTTTTAGGATCCGTGAGTGGAAGGGTGGTTTCTGGGGTTGGGGAATGAGCGTTGCTGTTCGTACGTTCTATTTATACAAAATAAACAAGCTCTAGGAGCTGCTTGACAGCCTCGTTCCTATAGTTGTTCCTAGAGTTAGCCACACTGTACTATGCACATAAACATTTAAAAAGGCAATCCAATGTCATGTTTTTACCAGAATTCAAAAAAACCAGAAAACCGATTCCTCTCCCTCTCAGCAAAACCCCGTGTTCATCATTCACCCGCTTCCCACTCTCTCACGCTCCCCTCAGAGTCTGTGCTCACAGACCTCTCAATTCTGGGGGAGCTCCGGGAGAAACTAAGTGAAACACATGAAGCGTATTTAGCAGCCTAGTCCCCTAGGATCCTACCAGGTCATCAGTAACAATGGGCTCTGAGGACTATGAACAGATGGATCTTTGATTAAGTCCCATTTTTAATTCTGGTCTGAAATAGGAGATACTCAACTTCCAAAGCAACTGGCAGACACACACACACTTTTGAGTCATTCTTTACACCATGTGTGTGCATGCGTGTTAAGTCGCTTCTGTCGTATCTGACTTTTTGTGACCCCATGGGCTGCAGCCCGCCAGGCTCCACCGTCCATGGAATTCTGCAGGCAAGAACACTGGAGTGGGTTGTCATTTCCTCCTCCAGGGGGTCTTCCCAACCCAGGGACAGAACTTTCATCTCTTCTGTCTCTTGCATTGGCAGGCAGGTTCTTCACCACTAGTGCCACCTGGAAAGCCCTCATGCGTTCTGCCATCAGAAAATACAATGGGAGATGCAAGGGAAATTCAGGTCTTTCGCTCAAAGATCCAATCTCTTTTTGAGGAGACAAGACAGAATTTTATGTGTGTGTATCTATCTATCTATCTATCATCTATCTATCTATATGTATATATAGTGAAACTCTATGTGATAAACAATTGGATGTGAAATCATTCAATGCAGCTAAAGTACAAGCATTCTTTGTGGGATGGGATTTGTGAGGAAAGCCTCATGAAGAAGCGATGATTTAATTTAAAGAATGCTTCTGCAGTATTAATTTCCCAGCTGGAACTAAGATACAGACCTTGGTAACATAAAGTTGTAGACTTTCATTTAAAGATTTTTTTTAAAAAAGAAGAGGAGTCAAAATTCTTAATGTAATAAATACTTTGTGTTTTAGAAATAAATAGATTCTGTCACCAATACTGAAAATCTTCATTTTGGGAGGGACTGCAATCTAAGGCCGGCTGCCGTCAGGGCAGTGGGAGCCCTGTGGGTTCTAGCGTCCTCAGGCTGAGACCCACAGGGCAGCCCGGCTGCCGGCCGCACTGAGCTTGCAGCACGGTCGCTGGCAGGGCCTGGCTGGAGTGGAGCCTGTCCCCTGGCCTGGAGGACCCCAAGCCTAGGGAAAGGGGCATGACTTGGTCAAGAAACCAAAGCACTGGGCTCCTCTCGAAGGACATGACGCAACGCATCGGAGGCGGAATCACCACAGATGTGGGGGTATCCTGCTCCCCCAGCAGGTCAGTCTCCGCGCCTTGGGCTCACCAGTCAGGGCTGTGGACCTGGGGACAGAGGTGAGCCTGGGACCTGGAAGCACGGCCTTCTACCAATCACAGGGCTTCAGGCCCTGGGGGCGGGGCGGCGGGGCGGGGCTGGCTCCGGAGGGGGCGGGGCTCCGGGGAGGCTGCCGGGCCACACCCCGCAGGACTCAGTGCTTCTGAAGCAAACAATAGACGCTGGGTTTTTCTTTCAGTTGAAAGCATAATTACCAATGAAATTGGAAACTTCAAACATCCGAATAGTTAATCATCTGGTTTTCTTCAGCTCTGTCTGATGCTGAGTCATCCAGTCTTTAAAACAGAGTGTGAGAGTCTCCCGTACACTCTGACTGGAGGACAGATTCATTCAAGATGGTTTTTATTTTTTTTCTAAAACGTCCAGTCTCATCACAGCCTCCTTGCACACCACTACAGCCTTTCACTGGTCGGATTTCTCAATCACACGTTGACTCTGGATGCTTCTCTACCAGATTGCAGATCTACTGCATCCTTTTAATTAAGTTTAAAGCAAAGGGGAAAAAAAATCAATTTTGTTTGGCACGTCAATGACTTTGGAGGGATTTCCAAGCCATTTAACCTGGCCTGAAGTCAGTTTATTATTTTGAAACACTAGAATGATCAGTATGGTTTTATATCAAGACACAGCATAAAAGGAAATGAAATTCACTCAGAATTTCAAATTATTTTATATAAACGCTTCTTCTTTGTGTATAATAATTATTTGCAAGTCACTGAGAGTCAAATTAATATCGTATGTTTCAAACATACAAACGATATATAAAACATTCAAAATACACAGTTGTACGTTTACGTGACTAGAGATACTTAGCTTCTGTTGCCTCTGGACTTGCTGTATTTTATTCTAGAACACTTGGCATGGCCTTGTAATGTAAATATCCCTAACTTCCTTGTTTCATAAGAAACTCCTTATGCAGAGCAGTGTAATACTTGGAATCTAACGACACACGACATTACCCAGCTCTCTCTGCGTCCTCCGTGAAGGGTCTGTACTTGTCCCAGAGGCTGACACAGTAGCCAGTCCAGTGGGAACAGTATACCACAAACAGAGCAAACCTTTCCAAAAATAATGAGGAATTCTGTTCTCAGCTAGGTGATGAGTTGGAAGAATCTCGTCAACTGTACCTCCTGGGCTGTGAGCTCTGGGGGTGGGCGGGGTGTCCTCAAGCGCACCCCACAGGGAGTTGATGTTCTACAAGTTGCTTTTACTCCCAAAGAGCCCAGAGGTGGTACCATGCCTGTGGGTGTTAGCAGAGCTCAGGGCAAGGACCAGGAGCCCCGGGTCAGGCCTTCGGCTCCAGGACCCACGGCAAAGGCCCGCTCCTCCTCCCCCAGCCGCCCGGAGGGGACCGGCCGCCGCGGCAAGACCTGACCTGCACCGGTTCTCTGTCCCCGTCCCGGCACCGATTCTGTGTCCCGTCCCTATTAAAGCAACAGGGAAACCTGCGTTTACCGGAGCCTCCACCCAGCCGGCATTCTGCAGACCAGATCCTGCGCCTTTCTCCTCTGGCTCCACACTCCTCTTCTGCCCTCTGCGCGGCTCTGCGTTTCATCTCGCTTGACTTTTCCCTTTTCTCTGTCTCCTCATCGCTGCCCGCCCATGTCTCCGTCTTTTTTCCTTCCTCTTTGTCTCGTTTTCTCTCTATATAAGGAAACTTTACTCGAAACAGACAAGTTGAAGGTTCCTTTTGAACTCCAGTCCGTCCCATTTCACACATGTGGGTAGACACGTCTATTTTCTCATCACTTAACTCACACTTCTGAACCCTATTCTGTGCTAGGCTCTGCTCCCAACACTTAGGGAGATGAGAGAATAAGACAAAATGAAGGATTGGTAAATGCACCTATTCTAGATGGATTCTTAATTGAAAGCTTAAAGATGGGAATAATCATGCACATCCTCCACACTGCCCAGATTTTAAGTTTACGTGACTAGGAGCAAACAAGAAGCTTTACATATGTATTATGTTCTAGGCACAGAACTAGACCATGTCGACACAAAAATAAAATGGTTTGACATCTTATAAAAGTCAGGCTCACAAAAAGCCATTTTGTTTGCCCTTAAATTCCTATTCATAACAAGTTAAAACTACTTCCATCAATTCTCTTTAAAGAACGTTAACAATGGCACATTTTGTAACTATTGCAGACAATGCACATGCAAGCATAGGAAAAATAAACCAATACATCAATATTTTCACAAATATAAAACAATGAAACAGAAACTAACTCTGTGAACAGGTGCTCAGTCAGACCTGAAGGTGAAATTTCAGCAGACCAAATAAATGAGTGAATCATGAGCTGATCAGTCAGGAAGTGTTGTGTAATTATTCAGACTATTTTGCACAACTTGGTAGAAACAAATGCTTAGAAACGGTCTTGGTTTGTTCCTTCCTGTGAACCTGTTCATCTGTGATATGTGAGCTCTGGCAGCCTGGGACCCTCTTCCTTTGAGTGGGGAGGGGCTGCCAGACCTCAGACCTGACTGAGGTGCCCCGGGCACCATCTGTGCCTGCACTAAGTGTGCTGAGGTCGCTCACAAAGGTCAGGGCACTCCCTCCATCCCTGGAAAGACAGACAGCGCTGTTTGCTCAGATGGTGGGGACTCAATGGAGAGTGGAAACCTCATCACACACCTGCAACTCGAGGAGACTGGAACGGGCTCTTCTGTCTTAGGCAACACTCTGATGAAGCCCACATAGTTAATCAGATTACAGGCAAGGCGCTAGGCAATCATCACCTGACGGGTGAACAAGGTCCTTGAGAGAAGGGACCAGCTGACTGCTTCAAAGAGCGGGACTCAGAACGTAAACCTGCTGCTGACCCTGGCTGGTTCTGGATGAGCCTCAGGCATAACTGGCCTCAAGTCCCTGCGGCAGGACGAGTCTTTGCCCCCTTCAGTAAATTACTCAACTTGCCTTCACTCGGCATCTACCTTGTGCCAGAGAGGAAGCACTCAGGTTCCACCCTTCCTCGTAGGCTAAAAATGATTTTACAAGGAAAAGGAGAAAGAATATCATCATCGTGGTATCAGAGTGCGTAAAGCTCCCATCTCACAAACAGGATCTTATTTTACTCTCCCAGGAGCCTCACTAGACACGACATCTCTCTGTTACAGGTGGAGACGGAACGTGGTCGGCCAGGGCAGTGGACGCGGGGGCGAGACGGCAGGAGCGTGGCTGGCCGCCCACCCCCGCCCCTCCGCTGGGGCACCCGCTCCTCTTATTCCCGTCATAGCCGGTTCTTCTTGCACGTCCTCAAGTCACCGAGCACCCTCCTAGCACACCTGAGGACCTCACTAAATTCCCACTAACTGGCTGCTGTCTACCAATAGGTGTTAGAAAAAAGCACACCCTAGTCAAGATTTCAAAATCAGGTGTTCTTATTTCTGAAGGAAGACCACCCTGTCGTGAGGCTTGGGCGAGGAGACAGGATCCCCTCTCCCGAGTGTGGCTGCCTTGCTCCCCAACTCACTTCGGCGGAAGGAACACCTGCGTGGTGTCCGGCCCACGTCAGGACAGTTCCCAGCGACCCATCCTGCAGGTCCCACCTCGCGCCGCTCAGGACGGCCATCGTCAAAGACACTGACAAAGAATAAATGCTGGAGAAGGTGTGGAGAAGGGGACCCTCCTCCACTGCGGGCGGAATGTAAATTGCCATGGTCACTAGGAAGAACAGTGTGGCAGTGTCTCAAAAAACTGAAAATAGAACCACATGACCCGGCAATCCCACACCTGGGCATCTACCTGGAGAAAACCCTAATTTCAAACAGATGCACGCACCCCAGAGCTCACTGTGGCATTCTCCACAACACCCAGGACATGGGGGCCACCGAAATGTCTGTCCGCAGAGGAGCGGATAGAGAAGATGTGGTGCGTACACGCGGCGGAATCTTGCACAGTCATAAAAGAATGAAGCTGTGCCGTTTGCAGAGCCATGGATGCACCTAGAAATGGTCGTACAGAGTGAAGCAAGTCAGAAAGAAAATACAAATATCATATAATATTGCTTATACGTAGAATCTAGAAAAATGGTATAGATGAACCTATTTGCAAAACAGAAAGAGAGACAGATGTAGAAAACAAAGGTATGAACAGCAAGGCAGGAAAGAAGGGGTGCAACAAATTGGAAGATTGGCATTGACAATATACACGACTGCTACCATGTATCAAATAAATAGCCAGCAAGAACCTGTGGTACAGCACAAGGAACTCTATTCAGCATTGTGTGGTTACCTAAATGGAAAGGAAATCTACAAAAAGAAGAATGTGCATGTGTGTAGATGATTCACTTTGTTATACAGCAGAAACTAACACAACACTGTAAAGCAACTATAACGCAAAAAAAATTTTTTAAGTAACAAAGATTAGAAAAACTTGAATGAAGGTAAAACAAACCAAGCTAAAAGCTAGCTGATCAGAAAACGGTCCCGTTCATGGCCGTGTGAGCACGGAGCACTCTCATCAGCTGAAACAATGTCCGTCCCCGTCCTGCTCCGGAGGGCAGGACCTCCGTCGAGGAGCGCCCCTCCCCCGCCCACGGAAGCGCCAACACGGTGGGCCCCACGCCTGCTGCACGCAGTGATCAGCGGTCAGGGTGTCGTTTTTACACTTCTGATATGCAGTGTTTTTGAAGATTCTTTGTTTAAGAAGAGAATTTGCAACCAGGATTATGTGGAAGCAGAAAAGACACCAAAAGGGAAACGACGCTGTTGCAGCCATGCTGGACTTAAAACCCGTCAACAACACCGGCTGTCTCTGCCCCAGAGAGGCCCAGTAACCCCCTGAGTCTACTGAGCACCTGGGGGGGTGGGGGGTGCGTGTGTGCCCGCGTTAGTTGCTTCAGTCACGTCCAGCTCTGTGTAACCCCAGGGACTACGGCCCGCAGGCCCCTCTGTCCGTGGCATTCTCCAGGCAAGAATACTGAGTGCTCTAAAATCCATATGCTGGAACGGATGCTCTTAAGCCATAACTTGCTTTCCCCAGCAGAGAGACACTACAGCGCTGGGTGGGAAATGAACGCATTCATTCCTCAGCAGCCTGAGAAGCCGGGTGTCTGGAGTGTCGGCCCGTGAGCGGTACGGACGACCGCACGGGTGAGGGAAGCACAGACCTAAGCTATTCGGCACAGGAGGGCCCTGCCTGCGCTTCAGAAAGATGGGGGTGACGGGAGCCGCACCCCGTCCACACACGCGCCCGAGGGGAGCGTTCGTACTGCTGATCCTCCCCACCCTCCTCACTTCCACTCGGCACAAAGCTCTAGCTGCTGGTTTTCTTCCGTCTCAATCTTTTAACCCATCCGGCCCTTCCTGCTGAGCTGACCCTCCCCGTCTTCAGGGGGGGGTGTGGTACAGCACAAGGAACTCTATTCAGCATTGTGTGGTTACCTAAATGGAAAGGAAATCTACAAAAAGAAGAATGTGCATGTGTGTAGATGATTCACTTTGTTATACAGCAGAAACTAACACAACACTGTAAAGCAACTATAACGCAAAAAAAATTTTTTAAGTAACAAAGATTAGAAAAACTTGAATGAAGGTAAAACAAACCAAGCTAAAAGCTAGCTGATCAGAAAACGGTCCCGTTCATGGCCGTGTGAGCACGGAGCACTCTCATCAGCTGAAACAATGTCCGTCCCCGTCCTGCTCCGGAGGGCAGGACCTCCGTCGAGGAGCGCCCCCCCGCCCACGGAAGCGCCAACACGGTGGGCCCCACGCCTGCTGCACGCAGTGATCAGCGGTCAGGGTGTCGTTTTTACACTTCTGATATGCAGTGTTTTTGAAGATTCTTTGTTTAAGAAGAGAATTTGCAACCAGGATTATGTGGAAGCAGAAAAGACACCAAAAGGGAAACGACGCTGTTGCAGCCATGCTGGACTTAAAACCCGTCAACAACACCGGCTGTCTCTGCCCCAGAGAGGCCCAGTAACCCCCTGAGTCTACTGAGCACCTGGGGGGGTGGGGGGTGCGTGTGTGCCCGCGTTAGTTGCTTCAGTCACGTCCAGCTCTGTGTAACCCCAGGGACTACGGCCCGCAGGCCCCTCTGTCCGTGGCATTCTCCAGGCAAGAATACTGAGTGCTCTAAAATCCATATGCTGGAACGGATGCTCTTAAGCCATAACTTGCTTTCCCCAGCAGAGAGACACTACAGCGCTGGGTGGGAAATGAACGCATTCATTCCTCAGCAGCCTGAGAAGCCGGGTGTCTGGAGTGTCGGCCCGTGAGCGGTACGGACGACCGCACGGGTGAGGGAAGCACAGACCTAAGCTATTCGGCACAGGAGGGCCCTGCCTGCGCTTCAGAAAGATGGGGGTGACGGGAGCCGCACCCCGTCCACACACGCGCCCGAGGGGAGCGTTCGTACTGCTGATCCTCCCCACCCTCCTCACTTCCACTCGGCACAAAGCTCTAGCTGCTGGTTTTCTTTTCCGTCTCAATCTTTTAACCCATCCGGCCCTTCCTGCTGAAGAAGGCTCTGAGCCCGGGTCGCCCGTCTTCAGGAGGCGCGGTGGGGTCGGGTCTGTGACACCGGGAAGGCGGGCCTGCTCTGGAGGCGGGACAGGCTCGGCTGTGTCGGTGGTGCGGCTTCACAACCAGCCCCTGCACCGTCTCCTAAGCCATCGCCATCTCAGCAGTCAACAGAAAGGACACGACAAGCTCCGGTTAGACACGGCAGGCAGAGGACGCCACCAACGGCGCCACATGGATTCGGCTCCACCCACGTCCCATGGCTAACGGGGCCCCCTTAAACCAGCTGTTGGTTAAAATACATGGAAATAACGTACAACGCCTAAATGGCTATGCTCCCTGAGTAAGTTTAATTCGGCATAGCCACACTATTAAATGGGCTTCCCTGGTGGCTTGGGTGGTAAACAATGTGCCTGCAAAATGGGAGATGGGGGTTTGATACCTGGGTCAGGATCAACCCACTCCGGTATTCTTGCCTGGAGAATTCCATGGACAGAGGGGCCAGGTGGCTTCAGTCCGTGGTGTCACAGAAGAGCTGGACATGACTGACTAACACTCACCCACTATTTAAATTGCTAAAACAAAGACGATGTGAAGAGCTGACTCATTGAAAAAGCCCCTGATGCTGGGAAAGACTGAGGGCACGAGGAGAAGGTGGCCACAGAGGATGAGACGGTTGGATGGGACCACGGACTCAACGGACATGTGTCTGAGCAGGCTCAGGGAGACGGTAACGGTCAGGGTGTGCTGCCGTCCACGGGGTCACAAAGAGCTGGACGGACGGAGCGCCTGCGCAGCACGGAGGCGTCGCACTGTCTCAAGGGCAGACGCGCCACGGAGGCCGCTCCAGCCCAGGGCCACTTCTGCAGAGGGAGCTGGGCCAGCGGCCAGCGGCTGCCTGCTTCTCCACGGCCAGCAAGACGCTTCCCCACTTGACGTCCGTGCCTCTTTGTTCCAGGATCAGGATGGAGACACTCCTAGCCTGGGTCGAAAGATCAAAGGCTCCTCTGCTGGGGGACGCTCTTTCGGGCGTGCCTCTTGGAATTCTGTGCCCCTAGCTCCTCCTCAGTCCACCATCTTGCCCTGGCGGAGGAGAAATTCAGGAAAAGGGAAAACTTTCTTTCCGGGGGCTCAATTCCACTTCCCTCCGGCACTAACACCGATTGCTGTGAATAAGCGTTAGGAGTTTGGGCTTTCAAGGGTCCTTCTCAACTGCTTGAACTCAAGTGGCAGATACACAACTATTTATTTTCTAAGAGGTATCAAATGGTCCAAATGAGAACATACTTATTGAATAAGTAGATGAAGGAAAATAAAGTGTGTGGAACGCTAAGGTTTCAGTAGGAGTCTGTACACCTGGCTTAGGAAATTTTTCTTCAGGGAGTTTAGAGGCATCCTCTTGATAGGAGATCTCCCAGCGATTCAGGAGAAGTCAGGGCACACCCGCTCATCCACGCGTCCTAAGCGCCTTGTGAACTTCCTTTGGGGGGGTTTAAACAATGTGCCTGCAAAATGGGAGATGGGGGTTTGATACCTGGGTCAGGATCAACCCACTCCGGTATTCTTGCCTGGAGAATTCCATGGACAGAGGGGCCAGGTGGCTTCAGTCCGTGGTGTCACAGAAGAGCTGGACATGACTGACTAACACTCACCCACTATTTAAATTGCTAAAACAAAGACGATGTGAAGAGCTGACTCATTGAAAAAGCCCCTGATGCTGGGAAAGACTGAGGGCACGAGGAGAAGGTGGCCACAGAGGATGAGACGGTTGGATGGGACCACGGACTCAACGGACATGTGTCTGAGCAGGCTCAGGGAGACGGTAACGGTCAGGGTGTGCTGCCGTCCACGGGGTCACAAAGAGCTGGACGGACGGAGCGCCTGCGCAGCACGGAGGCGTCGCACTGTCTCAAGGGCAGACGCGCCACGGAGGCCGCTCCAGCCCAGGGCCACTTCTGCAGAGGGAGCTGGGCCAGCGGCCAGCGGCTGCCTGCTTCTCCACGGCCAGCAAGACGCTTCCCCACTTGACGTCCGTGCCTCTTTGTTCCAGGATCAGGATGGAGACACTCCTAGCCTGGGTCGAAAGATCAAAGGCTCCTCTGCTGGGGGACGCTCTTTCGGGGCGCGTGCCTCTTGGAATTCTGTGCCCCTAGCTCCTCCTCAGTCCACCATCTTGCCCTGGCGGAGGAGAAATTCAGGAAAAGGGAAAACTTTCTTTCCGGGGGCTCAATTCCACTTCCCTCCGGCACTAACACCGATTGCTGTGAATAAGCGTTAGGAGTTTGGGCTTTCAAGGGTCCTTCTCAACTGCTTGAACTCAAGTGGCAGATACACAACTATTTATTTTCTAAGAGGTATCAAATGGTCCAAATGAGAACATACTTATTGAATAAGTAGATGAAGGAAAATAAAGTGTGTGGAACGCTAAGGTTTCAGTAGGAGTCTGTACACCTGGCTTAGGAAATTTTTCTTCAGGGAGTTTAGAGGCATCCTCTTGATAGGAGATCTCCCAGCGATTCAGGAGAAGTCAGGGCACACCCGCTCATCCACGCGTCCTAAGCGCCTTGTGAACTTCCTTCCCTGTAGCGACAACACACTTGGCCCAAAGATCAAGGCAAACAATGACGTGACGCAGACTAGAGCAAGGTGGCCGCACTCCGGGGACAACTGGCTCCACTGAACCAGTTTGTAAGGTCTCCACAAAAGATGAACTGTCATTCTCTCCCAGAGCAGTAGGACGGGGGTGTGTTCCCGGCCTCCCCTCCAGCCTCTCGTCCACCGGCAGCCTTGCTGAGCACAAGCTGCATCCGCTGTGTGGGCAGAAGACAGACCCGAAGAGCAGCATCCGCGGCCTCGCAGGGGAGGCTGAGCTGTGACTGACACACCTGCACATACAAGGCAGGAAGCGGCCAGCCCACAAAGACCAGGCTGCAAGTTTCAGGAAAGAGAGCCAATCTCCCTGGGAGGAGCGGGGAGGACTTGCGGTACGGAGGTGTGGGGACCGGCCTCTGTCGGGTGAACACGGAGGGCGTGCGTGGACACCAGGGACCGCAGCACGGCCGGAAGTGGGCGGGAAGAGTCGCGCTCCTCACGGCGAGGACGGTCCATAACTGAGGAGGACAGGACCAGCGCTGCAAGGCTGACTTGAGAACGGGCCGGGGATCGCCTCCAATGGGAGGCTGGGTGTTTGGGTTTAATCCTGTAGGAAACTGGAGGCCCCTGGTGCCCTGTGAGCACGAACCTGCCCAAGTTGAACTTTGGAATAATTAATCTAAAAACAGAACGTAGATGCATATACAGGTGTGAGGGGGTGGGGGCAGAGTGGCCTCCGCGGGGTCCAGGAGAAAGACGACCACGGTCCACTCGCCAGAGCCATGAAGGAGCGGAAGGCAGGACGCAGTGGAGAGCTATTTTCGAGACAGAGTTGGCAGGAAGTAGCCACCGATTGCTGCCAGATCAATTATCCCGGAGAACAGCTCGGGCCCTGCCGCTCAGCCACACACAGACCTGGGGTGGCTCCCAGCCTCCGCAGAGCCCAGGGCTCGTCCTCGCGCGGACTCCTGCGCGGAGGGAGGGCGCGAGCGCGGACCCGCCCGCCGGCGCCAGGTCCGCCCTGCGCCCCGCGCTCCCCACAAGCGGCAGCCTCGGGCGTCGTCAGCAAAGCCACGTGCGCCTTTCCCAGGAGACATCCTCGCCTTGTTTCCCTGCCTGAGTTTCCCGTCTTCTATAATTATCTGTTGCGGCTCCGGATCCTTCCAAGGGCTGTCTCAGACGCGACCTTGCTCGTGTTCACCCTCTCTAGGCCTGCTGGCACCGTCCCTCTCCTCTTTGAGAAAATCCTAACATGTAATTTGTGGTTCCTTACCATTTGTATCAAATTTTATGTCACACTAGAGTCATTTATAAGTTTGTGTTTTCTTCCCTATTGGTCTATAAAATTCCTGAGAACAGAGAGTAGGTTTGATTTATTTTCTTAGGACCACAGCATCTAATCTAATAGAGGTGGTTGTAGAAAGGGGCGAGAGAATAATTACGTGAACAACTTTCAGACGGAAGGCTGCTCACAGGAGAAGCCCTTACCAACAGCCGACAAGCAAAAGGAGCAAACGAAAAAGCAGAAAACGCAAGGAGCCTCCTGCGTAGGGCGCTGGTGCAGGCTGCGCCGTCCGGGCCGGTTCCGGAAGGCTCTCTGCGCCGGCCCTGCTCGGCCTCGCCTCGCCCAGCCTGGCTGTGCCTCCCTCCCGGCCAGAACGTGCCCAGCGGGATCTGGTTTCAAGACTGCCGATGACGAGCGAGGACCTTACGATTTGGATCAACAGGGAGGCTGACGGGGAATGCGAGCCGACGGAGCGTGAGCCGGAGGACGTGCGGCACAGGACAGTCTGCTCGGGACCGCGCCTCCCACGCCGGCGCCCAGCCGGCGCACCAGGGCTGATGCGTCCAGACAGGGACGTGGCCCCGCCGCCCAGATCAGGTAACCGCGCTGCCTCATCTAATAAACCCTCTCCAGCTCTGGTCCTGTCGCACAGAAAGGGAGTGCGATGCCAGAGGACCGGGCCGCGGGGCTCCGGGGTCTAAGGGAGAGCCGGAGCCGCTCGGGGTGCAGGGGCACGGGCGCCCTGGAGCTGCGTGTGGAGGCCAGGCCCCCAGCCCTCCGCGTCCCTGGCCAGGGAGCAGGAGCACACGGGGCGGCGCAGGGACCCCTCTGGCCCGCCCCCACCGTTGGAAGCCCAGTCTAAGGAAACACGTGCTGCGCACCGACTTGGCTTCCAGCTTGAAAGCTCCCTCGAGATGCGTGTTGTTCAGGACTTGAGAGCAGACATACTCCCAGAGGAGCCTGTCTCCGCCCTGGGATTGCTTGGCCAAGGTGGCCCAGCGGACACCCCGAACACCGTGAGCCCGCGTACGGCGGCTTCAGGCTGCTTCCGGGGTGCGTCCGCGGCACCTCTCCCACCCTTCCATCCTGGGGTGAGTCCGTGCCTGAGCCTGGGACACACGCGTGCCGTGCCGCTCAAGCACAAGCACTGAGGGTCTAGCCGGGGGTGACGACACTGCCTGGGTGGAGCTCGGGTGTGTGGCTGGCGGTGCCGAGAGTGGCCTCCTGACCGCAGGCTGGGATGCCGCCTTCAGCAGCTGCGGTTCCGAGAGAGTCTGCGGAAAGGGCGGAGCCTAACGGACCTTAGCCCGTGAGGCCCATCGCAGGGCGGGTGCGCGAAGTCACCGGGAGTGCTGTGTGCCTCCCGGGCCCTCCTTTCCTCCTCTGTTCCACTTGTCTTTGGTCCACACTGTTTGCATTTCCACTGCTTTGCCCTTTGGTTTCTGGCCTGGCTGTGTCCTCTCCTTGACCAGCAAGGAACAGATCACAATTGATTCTCCCTCCCCAAGAACACAGGGCTTCTGAGGTTTTCTAAGGTAGCGTTTTTCTGGAGGAGGGCATGGCCACCCCCGCCAGTGTTCTCGCCAGGGAATCCCATGCACAGAGGAGCCTGGCAGGCTGCAGTCCACGGGGTCACAAAGAGGCAGGCACGACTATGACTGGGCACAGGCGGTGTTTTGATAGCTTCATCCCAGTATCTGCGCTTCCTGCTTTTAGACCCTGTAGAGATGGAGACACAGCCTGTATCCTCTAAGCCGGGACGCGAGGACCGTGTTGGTCGCACTGAGGGCGTCTCACCCCACCCTGCTGGGGAGCCTGTCAGGACAGGCAGGGCCCTGAGAAACGGAGTGACGAGAGGCTCTGGTCAGAAAGGGGCGAGAGGAAGCAGACGAGTACGGGAGGAACAGGAGACGGGAGAGCACTTCTTCACCGCACGGCGGACGAGCTCCTGGTTGAGATGCCCGGCTGGAAAGGAATGAATGAGGCAGAGAAAACACACATTGTGGGTGACCTGGGAGCTGAGGGCAACTATGACAGAAGCATGGAATCACATGAACTCAAGGCCCGAGGAGGTCTTCACACTTTCCTTTTCAGAGCACACACGCGTGAAATGTTAAGGCCCACACTCTGAGCCACAGCCTTCAGAGCAGCCGTGAAAGACGGGGCAGGGAGGCGGCTATTTGTCATTTAGTTCTGTTTCTCCAGTATCCCAGGCACAATAATGGTATCTTTATAAAACAAACAAAAATAATAAAATTTAGGACATTTTCTTAAAATCTCAGTTGGTATAGAAATCAAAGCTTGAAAGCAGACTGCAATCAGTGGCCCACAGCCCTGAAAGGGAGCTCCCTGCCCCACCAGCTGCCCCCGCCCCGGGTGGGCCTTCCGGGTGGGCTCCATGGAGGACCAATGGGCAGGATGCCTGCCTGATTGCAGCAGGATCTGAGGGTAGAGGACGAATCTGATGCTCTGAAGGCTTTAGAGAAGGTTTATAAATTAGTTTGAATAAACTGTTTTTGGAAAAATTTAGCAAGCGTGTAAGAGGAAGGCTGAATGTCTTTCCTCCAAGAGCCTTTACAGGGAGAGACGCTGCTTGACACCCTGCTGGACCAGAGGGCCCTGGGACCAGGGGGCGGTTCACAGTGCCCGGAAGACAGAAGAGGGCCAGCACGGCACTGGCCCTCCTGGGGAGCATGAGGAAGGACGCTGCGCTTCCACTCACAGAGACACCCTCCGCCTGGGAGCCAGGCTCAGGCGTGATCTCCTGGGGGAAACCCCTGAGGAATGGGACCCTAGCTGCTTTTAGACCCTGTAGAGATGGAGACACAGCCTGTATCCTCTAAGCCGGGACGCGAGGACCGTGTTGGTCGCACTGAGGGCGTCTCACCCCACCCTGCTGGGGAGCCTGTCAGGACAGGCAGGGCCCTGAGAAACGGAGTGACGAGAGGCTCTGGTCAGAAAGGGGCGAGAGGAAGCAGACGAGTACGGGAGGAACAGGAGACGGGAGAGCACTTCTTCACCGCACGGCGGACGAGCTCCTGGTTGAGATGCCCGGCTGGAAAGGAATGAATGAGGCAGAGAAAACACACATTGTGGGTGACCTGGGAGCTGAGGGCAACTATGACAGAAGCATGGAATCACATGAACTCAAGGCCCGAGGAGGTCTTCACACTTTCCTTTTCAGAGCACACACGCGTGAAATGTTAAGGCCCACACTCTGAGCCACAGCCTTCAGAGCAGCCGTGAAAGACGGGGCAGGGAGGCGGCTATTTGTCATTTAGTTCTGTTTCTCCAGTATCCCAGGCACAATAATGGTATCTTTATAAAACAAACAAAAATAATAAAATTTAGGACATTTTCTTAAAATCTCAGTTGGTATAGAAATCAAAGCTTGAAAGCAGACTGCAATCAGTGGCCCACAGCCCTGAAAGGGAGCTCCCTGCCCCACCAGCTGCCCCCGCCCCGGGTGGGCCTTCCGGGTGGGCTCCATGGAGGACCAATGGGCAGGATGCCTGCCTGATTGCAGCAGGATCTGAGGGTAGAGGACGAATCTGATGCTCTGAAGGCTTTAGAGAAGGTTTATAAATTAGTTTGAATAAACTGTTTTTGGAAAAATTTAGCAAGCGTGTAAGAGGAAGGCTGAATGTCTTTCCTCCAAGAGCCTTTACAGGGAGAGACGCTGCTTGACACCCTGCTGGACCAGAGGGCCCTGGGACCAGGGGGCGGTTCACAGTGCCCGGAAGACAGAAGAGGGGCCAGCACGGCACTGGCCCTCCTGGGGGAGCATGAGGAAGGACGCTGCGCTTCCACTCACAGAGACACCCTCCGCCTGGGAGCCAGGCTCAGGCGTGATCTCCTCGTAGAGGAGCAGGAATCCCCAGCCTGAAAGCCACCATGAAGACTGAATGGCCGGACTCCATAGTGTTATGAGCATGTTTGGGGCGCAACCTTTACTCTGTCACAGGACTCACTATAATGTGTCTCTACAGCATACCTCTCTCTGTGAAAAAAATAAAAATCCTCGCTCGAACACAGAGATTTCCAGAGCAAAGAAGAAGCAACTATTCCCATGATTTTGTTAAATGACTTTAACTATTTTATGAGACACTTCATTGGTATTATTTTTGAATATCACAATACTGAATATTTTCATTCTTTTACTCATCTAGTAGAAATGATAAAACTCTATGTAGTCATATATTTAGATCATATTCTGTAAATAAATGCTGAGTCTACTTAAAATCATAATTGTCACCCCAAACAAGTCTTAAATTATAGATACAGAGAATCTTCAATTATGTTCATGTTTAATAAGAAGCTTTCGTTGGGGGCTTATTTTCTTAAACAGTATAGTATATATGTTTAATAACCTGAGTTCTTTAATAAGGACATTATTTTCCCTTTTACAATTCTAGAGATAATAACAGTACCCATAATCCTATAGATTCTCGTGGGCTTCACATGACCTCGACAAGCAAAGCATTCAAGGCCCTGCATTTATTAGTAAGTATGGGCCACGATGATTGTCATTAGAACGTTCTCTTGATCATCTATTTGTATTAGTTTCTCATATAAATCTGAACTTTTTTAAAAGATTTTTTTGTTATGGACCATTTTTTAAGGGATTGAAGTTGTTACAGTATTGTTTCTGCTTTATGTCTGGGATTGTTGGTTGTGCGGCATGTAGGACCTTAGTTTCTCAATCGGGGATCGAACCGGCAACCCTGCATTGGAAGGAAAAGTCTTAACCACTGGATACTGAACTTTTCTTCTTCCAAAAGTATGCTCTTAATAGTTGGCCATCTTTGCAACATCCTCTCTAAATTAGAACTGAAAGAAGCCAATTGGAAGAAGCCAAGTCTGGAGCATTTCTGTCCTGTCTGTGGACTTTCCCCTTTCCAAGCTCCCTCCACACGCTCCGCCCTCTCTCCCTTCCAGCTCCTCTCCACACACACGCAGAGCTCTCTTCTCTTGTGGCACCGCCCCTCTGCCTCTGGGGCAAGAACATACCCCCCGTGCTTAGAGAACGGTTCTGCATATGGCGCTCCAAGCACTAGATACAGCAGGTTTTGTATTAAGTGAAACATACCTTCATCTAAAATGCCCCAAAGGAACCTCCTTGGTAACAGCGACCTGGAAAGTCTTCTGTGACTCAGGGCAGGAGCCCATGTTTCAGGTGGCACGGGGAGAGTCTTCTAGCAGCACCTGTGGGGTGAGTCCCTGCCTCGTTTCCTCCCCCATGATGGGCTTAACATTTTTCTTTACCTCACTGGGGTATTTTGAGGACAACATTTAGCCCACTCTTTCAAACTGATGGACAGTTGGCCATTGTGGTGAAAACCTGGTGTTTACTTGTGCCCACGGAATCTCGTTTGTCACTCCGGGTGCTTTAGGCTACCAGAAGTAGGACATGCATTGTATAATGGATGCTAGCTGCTAAAAATGTATTGTTATTAACCTGTGCATACCCAGCCGTTGCTACTATCGAAACACTGCTTCCTAAAATGAAGGCGAGGCAGAGAGCCAGCAGGGCCATTTCCTCCCTCAAGGATCCCGCGACGCTGCGTGCACTTTTTCTGCCTGCATCATGGCAGGTGGGGAAGACCTGCCACGCTGGGGGCCGCGTGCACAGGAGCAGAGCAGGAGTGATGGGGTCGGCACGTCCCATGGACGTGTGAACACGGGACGAGGCACCGTGTGTAGTCACCACAGTGGGATCTGTGCCCAGAGCAAAATAAAATCAGAGTCACAGAGTAGACAGAAAAGAACTGAGAGGAAGTTGGTTTTCAGTCACATGCATAAGTTCTACACACAGTTCAGTGATTTCTACAGGTGACCGAGAAGCCTCTGACTGGACGAATCCCACGCCAGTTCCGCCGACCTGAGCAGTCCTGTGCTGGACACGTCAATCAAACAGTGCCTCTGCTAAAGCAGCCGGGCTGTCAGCCTTGGACTTGCCTCCTGCTCTTCCTGACAAAGGACCCCAGATAAGGAGCAGGAGGCATCGCCCTTGAGGAGGGGCACTGCCTGCAGCTGATGCCCCACGCTGCACCGGACACCTTTGCAGGGGAGGCAGTGCATGGGGCCGGTAAATAGAGCGAGGCACCATATCAGAACCAAAGAGGAGCAGAAACGTTAAGGAGTCCAAACTCACATTTTAACAAAGGGTCCCAAGACATGGGGGATGCTTCCCAGGTGGCTCGGGGGTAAAGAATTCACCTGCCAATGCAGAAGATGCAAGTTGGATCACTGGGTCAGGAAGATCCCTTGGAGAAGAAAATGGAATACTCCAGGGTTCTTGCCTGGGAACTCCAAGGGGGTATCCCTTTTTTTCCCCCCAAACATTTTCTTTACCTCACTGGGGTATTTTGAGGACAACATTTAGCCCACTCTTTCAAACTGATGGACAGTTGGCCATTGTGGTGAAAACCTGGTGTTTACTTGTGCCCACGGAATCTCGTTTGTCACTCCGGGTGCTTTAGGCTACCAGAAGTAGGACATGCATTGTATAATGGATGCTAGCTGCTAAAAATGTATTGTTATTAACCTGTGCATACCCAGCCGTTGCTACTATCGAAACACTGCTTCCTAAAATGAAGGCGAGGCAGAGAGCCAGCAGGGCCATTTCCTCCCTCAAGGATCCCGCGACGCTGCGTGCACTTTTTCTGCCTGCATCATGGCAGGTGGGGAAGACCTGCCACGCTGGGGGCCGCGTGCACAGGAGCAGAGCAGGAGTGATGGGGTCGGCACGTCCCATGGACGTGTGAACACGGGACGAGGCACCGTGTGTAGTCACCACAGTGGGATCTGTGCCCAGAGCAAAATAAAATCAGAGTCACAGAGTAGACAGAAAAGAACTGAGAGGAAGTTGGTTTTCAGTCACATGCATAAGTTCTACACACAGTTCAGTGATTTCTACAGGTGACCGAGAAGCCTCTGACTGGACGAATCCCACGCCAGTTCCGCCGACCTGAGCAGTCCTGTGCTGGACACGTCAATCAAACAGTGCCTCTGCTAAAGCAGCCGGGCTGTCAGCCTTGGACTTGCCTCCTGCTCTTCCTGACAAAGGACCCCAGATAAGGAGCAGGAGGCATCGCCCTTGAGGAGGGGCACTGCCTGCAGCTGATGCCCCACGCTGCACCGGACACCTTTGCAGGGGAGGCAGTGCATGGGGCCGGTAAATAGAGCGAGGCACCATATCAGAACCAAAGAGGAGCAGAAACGTTAAGGAGTCCAAACTCACATTTTAACAAAGGGTCCCAAGACATGGGGGATGCTTCCCAGGTGGCTCGGGGGTAAAGAATTCACCTGCCAATGCAGAAGATGCAAGTTGGATCACTGGGTCAGGAAGATCCCTTGGAGAAGAAAATGGTAACCTACTCCAGGGTTCTTGCCTGGGAACTCCCACGGGCAGAGGAGCCTGGCGTGATATACCATCCGTGGTGTTGCCAAGGGTCAGACATGACTGAGTGACTGAGCGTGGCGAGTGGTAGGGACTTCCTCACAGTCACCCCCGAGTCAGGGGGAGCTGGACTGAGATGAGGGTCTTTGTGTGAGCACTGTCACTGCCTAGGTCAGCTGCAGATGGAAGATCTCACTGAGAACATAGAAAGGAAGATTCGAGAAAAGGAAAAGATGACTAAGGATGACAGATGAGGTGGAAACTCCCTCTGAGGAGTTAATGCAAAAGAGAACTTCCTGAGTGTCACTGGCCATTTTTAATATGCTGGAGAATGACTCAGAAACTCATAACACAAGGGCAGTCCAACTGACATTGCCAAGCTGGCGGCGTGTGTCTGACTCTCAGAGAGACCTCAGGCTCAGCTAAGGGCTGCGAGTGGTCCTCCTGGTGCTGCCCTTGGTAACCTGGACATCTGGGGCAGGAGCACGCCGAACACTGATGTACAAAGATTACATCAGTGGGTACGTTCCCATCCAGGAGAATGGTGCAGGGGCTTCTCTTGGGAGTGGGGAGCGGGTGAGGTTGTACAGGGGGGAAAGTGTGGAGATATGGTGCTGAAGGTGGTTGTTTTTTTTAATATATACTTGGAGGCCTGTTTCTCATGCTGATTGCCCAATCAGCAGTATGTCTGAAGTTGAAATAAATGATTCAGTTTGTATATGCTGAATTTGGAAGTTGTATTGCAACCAAGGCTAAAGCACCGTTGGCCAAACTACACCTTGTACATGTTCTGCCTCCAACCCCTGGATGCTGATGACCATGAAGATTTATCATAGATGGAGTGTGTTTTCTAACTTCTTCCAAATGTAACATACCTGAAAGGCTATGTATTAAAAATGAGAAGTCACACCTAACTTCACAAACCTCATCGTCCTTCCCGTCCACCTGATCCTGCCGATCAGACACTGTTTTGATCATTAACTAGGTGAACAGGTGGCTGAACCCACTTGTAAACAGGCATGCTAACTCGCCCCTGGAGAACACACACAGTGCTTCGTGGCTTGCACTGTGGGTGTGGGTCTCTTAGGGAAAAGGGTTGTTTTTGAGCTAACAAAACCCCAGTCATGGCAAATTAGCGGAGGAGCAGTTGGGCGGTGGCACAGCCTCGGCTCCTGTTCCCAGGACTCCAGAGAGAATCACAGGAGACACGGGGGGGTCCACAGCACAGAGTTCGTGGGTATTCCACGTGTTAACTCAGTGCCACGCATGCCACGCTCACCAGAGAACAAGTCGCAAACAGGCCTGAGGTTAATCCGAGCGAACGGCTAAGACGCCCTTTCCGGGCCACACAGGTGTCAGGCCAGCAGCGGCACATCTCACGTGCACGTGGTCTCAGACTCCCCTGTGGTCAGACATGTTTAATATGCTCAGAAACTCATAACACAAGGGCAGTCCAACTGACATTGCCAAGCTGGCGGCGTGTGTCTGACTCTCAGAGAGACCTCAGGCTCAGCTAAGGGCTGCGAGTGGTCCTCCTGGTGCTGCCCTTGGTAACCTGGACATCTGGGGCAGGAGCACGCCGAACACTGATGTACAAAGATTACATCAGTGGGTACGTTCCCATCCAGGAGAATGGTGCAGGGGCTTCTCTTGGGAGTGGGGAGCGGGTGAGGTTGTACAGGGGGGAAAGTGTGGAGATATGGTGCTGAAGGTGGTTGTTTTTTTTAATATATACTTGGAGGCCTGTTTCTCATGCTGATTGCCCAATCAGCAGTATGTCTGAAGTTGAAATAAATGATTCAGTTTGTATATGCTGAATTTGGAAGTTGTATTGCAACCAAGGCTAAAGCACCGTTGGCCAAACTACACCTTGTACATGTTCTGCCTCCAACCCCTGGATGCTGATGACCATGAAGATTTATCATAGATGGAGTGTGTTTTCTAACTTCTTCCAAATGTAACATACCTGAAAGGCTATGTATTAAAAATGAGAAGTCACACCTAACTTCACAAACCTCATCGTCCTTCCCGTCCACCTGATCCTGCCGATCAGACACTGTTTTGATCATTAACTAGGTGAACAGGTGGCTGAACCCACTTGTAAACAGGCATGCTAACTCGCCCCTGGAGAACACACACAGTGCTTCGTGGCTTGCACTGTGGGTGTGGGTCTCTTAGGGAAAAGGGTTGTTTTTGAGCTAACAAAACCCCAGTCATGGCAAATTAGCGGAGGAGCAGTTGGGCGGTGGCACAGCCTCGGCTCCTGTTCCCAGGACTCCAGAGAGAATCACAGGAGACACGGGGGGGTCCACAGCACAGAGTTCGTGGGTATTCCACGTGTTAACTCAGTGCCACGCATGCCACGCTCACCAGAGAACAAGTCGCAAACAGGCCTGAGGTTTATCCGAGCGAACGGCTAAGAGGCCCTTTCCGGGCCACACAGGTGTCAGGCCAGCAGCGGCACATCTCACGTGCACGTGGTCTCAGACTCCCCTTGTGGGTACAGACATGCAGCTTTCCCGTGTCTGAGCTACTTACATTTCCAGACTCTGAGATGGTATAAAACACCAATTCTAATCTAACGTGTATTTTATACGAGTTTTAAAATGCTGAAGAAATAGGCCTGTTGGTCAGATCTGCCTCCCTGGGAACGTGACAAGTCATCTGAGTGCCCAGAGGCATGAACGGGTTCTACTCTGAATTCTCTTCTCCTCTTCCTCCCCAGGTCTCTCCAGCGAGTAGTGAGCCTCTGGACGACCAAGTCCCCGCCCCGCTCAGCTCCCAGCATCCAGGCCAGCTGCTGATGTCACAGACCTGAGTCGGAAACGAGCGAGCAGGACCCAGGACCTCCCTGCTGACGTGGGAGGCTGGCCCCCCAGGCGTGCTGGGCTCCGCCGGGCCTTCCTCAGATGTTCTCTTCCTGATCTCTGGGATCAGCAGCTTTGAAATGTTCAGACATTGCAGAACAGACACCTGACATTTACCAACACACTTTCCCCCAAAACGAACTGTGCTTACGTTTTGTGTATTCTCATGTGAGCACAGACTCGCTCAGCTACAGCTATGGATCACAAGCAGACAGCCAACATATGAGAACAGTCACAGACACCACGGTGAGTGAGGACCGCCGCCTAGACCCCTCGCACACTTGGAGTTCAGATACTATGAGAAGGCAGTAAACTCGAATCATGTGTCTAATTACACAGAGAAATACAGCAATACAGTGCCATGAGACCGACTGAGAGGTGATTTTCAGAATGATCACCTGGATCCCTAAAGTATTCATCATCAAAGAAATGGACATCGATGATTATTTTACACTTTTTCTTAAGTCAGAAAAATGGCTCAATCTGTTTCTAAATGTTATTCAAGAAAAAGTAGACAGAAGAATTAGAATTATTAAGTATATATGTGTGTATAATATGTAATTATGTATGTTATATGTAATGTAACATATCTTGTTAACTCAGTGCCACGCATGCCACGCTCACCAGAGAACAAGTCGCAAACAGGCCTGAGGTTTATCCGAGCGACGGCTAAGAGGCCCTTTCCGGGCCACACAGGTGTCAGGCCAGCAGCGGCACATCTCACGTGCACGTGGTCTCAGACTCCCCTTGTGGGTACAGACATGCAGCTTTCCCGTGTCTGAGCTACTTACATTTCCAGACTCTGAGATGGTATAAAACACCAATTCTAATCTAACGTGTATTTTATACGAGTTTTAAAATGCTGAAGAAATAGGCCTGTTGGTCAGATCTGCCCCCCTGGGAACGTGACAAGTCATCTGAGTGCCCAGAGGCATGAACGGGTTCTACTCTGAATTCTCTTCTCCTCTTCCTCCCCAGGTCTCTCCAGCGAGTAGTGAGCCTCTGGACGACCAAGTCCCCGCCCCGCTCAGCTCCCAGCATCCAGGCCAGCTGCTGATGTCACAGACCTGAGTCGGAAACGAGCGAGCAGGACCCAGGACCTCCCTGCTGACGTGGGAGGCTGGCCCCCCAGGCGTGCTGGGCTCCGCCGGGCCTTCCTCAGATGTTCTCTTCCTGATCTCTGGGATCAGCAGCTTTGAAATGTTCAGACATTGCAGAACAGACACCTGACATTTACCAACACACTTTCCCCCAAAACGAACTGTGCTTACGTTTTGTGTATTCTCATGTGAGCACAGACTCGCTCAGCTACAGCTATGGATCACAAGCAGACAGCCAACATATGAGAACAGTCACAGACACCACGGTGAGTGAGGACCGCCGCCTAGACCCCTCGCACACTTGGAGTTCAGATACTATGAGAAGGCAGTAAACTCGAATCATGTGTCTAATTACACAGAGAAATACAGCAATACAGTGCCATGAGACCGACTGAGAGGTGATTTTCAGAATGATCACCTGGATCCCTAAAGTATTCATCATCAAAGAAATGGACATCGATGATTATTTTACACTTTTTCTTAAGTCAGAAAAATGGCTCAATCTGTTTCTAAATGTTATTCAAGAAAAAGTAGACAGAAGAATTAGAATTATTAAGTATATATGTGTGTATAATATGTAATTATGTATGTTATATGTAATGTAACATATCTTGCATCTCATCTATAATATAGCATATAAATAATAGCTGTATTATATGTTTATATGTATATATTTAAATATATAAATAAATTTATATAAATATTTTAGTTTTTATAAAATTATATTTATAAATATATACTGTTATAATTAATATAGTTATTTTATACACATAAATATATGTTAAATGCTCTATGTACACATCCTGACTCATGGTGTGTTAGACACTTCTCTCCAAGCTGCCTCTTTGGGCTCTGCACGCAGTAGGCAATCCATGCACACGGAGCACAGAACCGGAAGGGAGGGGATGGGCTGAGTGTGAGGAGCTCTCCCTTTAGCTCTCAGCATTGACTCTGATGTTATTTTCTTCTGGGGAAAGATGGGGAAGGAGTCCCTGGGTGCCCCACCCTCATTATTGCCTCTAATTAGGCTGTTACAAAATTCTTAAAACACAAAATGTGGACATAATTCATAGATGTGTAAGTTGAGTTGTGAGGAGGAGAATAAAAGAAAGATTCTCTACCCCAGCAGCTGGAATTCCCCTGGAGCAAGACCCTCTCCGCTGCCCTTGACCCCTGAGCCCATGTCTGTCCTGGACACGGCGGCCTGGGTGCCGGCCCGCAGCCCCCGCTCCCCCGACCGTCTCTTCCCGCCTCTCTGGGCTGCAGGCGCCGGGGGGGGGGGCAGGGCTTCACGCACCACGTGGCACTCATGCCCATCGCATTGGCCACAGGGACTCTACACTGAGTGCCACGTTTGCTCTTCTGATGAGATACTCCACGCTCTAACAAGAGTCAGTGAAGAAAGACGCTCCCCTTAGGAAAAAGAAAGAAAGACAAGGAAAAATAAAACCAGTCACTTTTAAAGACAAACAGCATAGCACTGTCTGGGAACTGTGACTGTTTTTGCCAAATTACACAACCGGAGGTCAGATTCTTGAATCCAGAAAATGCAAATAATCACGACCTATTGTAGTGGCCACTGAGACATCAGAGCCACAGGGTTTCTCAGTGAAAGGCATGGACGGCTCATGGGCTCCAAGTGCAGGGACGGCTATTTCCTGAAGGAGGCCAGCCAGGGCGTCTGCAGAGAAGGTCTGTAAGGATGAAGCCGCTGCTGGCTGCCATGAGCACTTGCCCAGGACGGTGCCATCGGCCCACCCCTCCACCCTCGCCAGCCCCTCTTCCCCACAACTGGTGATGAGCACGACCAGACAACAAACAGCTGGAGGCATGCCAAAGGACCACACATCCGTGGTCCACTGTGCCCTCTTTAATCAACTCCTAATTAAAAAATGCCATGCTGGCATGAGGTTCGGAGGGAGTCGGCTTGGGATATTTCACAGAATAGCATCCCTTAATTCTGAGGTTGTGGAAAATCTGTGTTCTTACAGATGTTTATGAGTTTTCCTGGTGCAGAGATAGAATCAATTTGCTTGCGCCTGGCCCTCAAGACGTATTAAATTTATCCTGAAGGAAACTGGTTTCTGAAAAGCTCTTGCCCAGATGCATTAGGCAGGTGGGGGTTTCAGCGAACCAGAGGGTCCACTGGCAGATGCAGCATTGATTTCTGAATGTTCACCATCTCACAGACAGCTCCAGAGCAGACTTGATTTGATGGCTCTCTATGGGGTGCCCTGCAGACTCGATTATTTCCACAGCCAGTCTGGCTAGCATTGTTTCATGGCCACCATGCTCTGTGTTCTCAGCTTCTGTTCAGATGGCAAAGAGGTGGGTCCGTGCCCCAGGGAGGGGAGGCGGCCGAATTTAAAGTCAGTCGCTGAGGCCTGTCCAGGTCCTTCAGGGTCGAGTGATGCAGGAGCCCCTGTGACTGAGGGGCAATTCTGACTTGTAAGAAACCATTCTCTTGACTGCCATTAACATACACTGAGTCCAGGCATGAGGATTCTCCTCAAAACAAGGTCTGAGCTAGAAATCCTGCAATAAAAACCTCTGTACACACAGTTACATCTGAACTAGAAAACCAACAAAGACCTACTGTCTAGCACAGGGAACTCTGCTCAATATTCTGTAATAGCCTACACAGGAAAAGAATTTGAAAAAGAATACATACTAATACAACATTGTTAATCAACTGAACTCTGACATAACATAAAAATCAAAAAATTAAAAAATATCTTTGTCAATGTGCTCAAAAGAACTCCCTACTCTATAATTATTAATCCATGAGTTGTCTGATTTAGCAGCCTAAATCCAACATCTCACACCTGAAAACATTTCAAACAATTGTCCAACTATCTTGGGGTAATTTTCTTTAAAGCCATTTATTTGATCTATGCAGTCAGACTTTAGTAAAAAAGCAATCAGTATGTAACACAGAGCCATAAAGTTCCTTTCGACTGTATTAATGAGCGCATGAAAACACCCAGAACAGACCTACGTGACACACACATCACCCAGTGGTTCAGATACTCTTAGCCTGTGCACAACATTTCCACGGTGGCATTTTAAAAACACATGCATCCACGCACTTAACAGAACCCTTAAAGAGAGTCATTGTTGTACCCCTGAGAGTTCAAAAAGATATCATAGCACGGAACTTGAAACAAATAAGGTCAATAACCTTTTGAAAGAGGGAATATTGGTGCCCTGTTCATCCCCCACCACGAGGAACCTGCTGAGGAATGGCCCGGAGCATCCCAGGCACAGAGCCCACTCTTCCCCTCGGAATCAAAGGTGCCGGATTTCAGACTAACACTGTGGCCACTCATTGAACTTAAATTTGCTGTAAAAGGCTGCTTCTCTTTCAAAGTTGATCTGCAACCTTAGAGCTAAACTAAGAAAAGAGAAAAATGCCCTTAGAAACCATGTTTTCAGTAAGGCGCACACCAGCACATTCCCAGCCTGGGACCTCTCATTGTTTTTGAAGGAAGCCCTAATTTAAAGTCAGTCTGAGGTCAGGTCCTTCAGGGTCGAGTGATGCAGGAGCCCTGTGACTGAGGGGCAATTCTGACTTGTAAGAAACCATTCTCTTGACTGCCATTAACATACACTGAGTCCAGGCATGAGGATTCTCCTCAAAACAAGGTCTGAGCTAGAAATCCTGCAATAAAAACCTCTGTACACACAGTTACATCTGAACTAGAAAACCAACAAAGACCTACTGTCTAGCACAGGGAACTCTGCTCAATATTCTGTAATAGCCTACACAGGAAAAGAATTTGAAAAAGAATACATACTAATACAACATTGTTAATCAACTGAACTCTGACATAACATAAAAATCAAAAAATTAAAAAATATCTTTGTCAATGTGCTCAAAAGAACTCCCTACTCTATAATTATTAATCCATGAGTTGTCTGATTTAGCAGCCTAAATCCAACATCTCACACCTGAAAACATTTCAAACAATTGTCCAACTATCTTGGGGTAATTTTCTTTAAAGCCATTTATTTGATCTATGCAGTCAGACTTTAGTAAAAAAGCAATCAGTATGTAACACAGAGCCATAAAGTTCCTTTCGACTGTATTAATGAGCGCATGAAAACACCCAGAACAGACCTACGTGACACACACATCACCCAGTGGTTCAGATACTCTTAGCCTGTGCACAACATTTCCACGGTGGCATTTTAAAAACACATGCATCCACGCACTTAACAGAACCCTTAAAGAGAGTCATTGTTGTACCCCTGAGAGTTCAAAAAGATATCATAGCACGGAACTTGAAACAAATAAGGTCAATAACCTTTTGAAAGAGGGAATATTGGTGCCCTGTTCATCCCCCACCACGAGGAACCTGCTGAGGAATGGCCCGGAGCATCCCAGGCACAGAGCCCACTCTTCCCCTCGGAATCAAAGGTGCCGGATTTCAGACTAACACTGTGGCCACTCATTGAACTTAAATTTGCTGTAAAAGGCTGCTTCTCTTTCAAAGTTGATCTGCAACCTTAGAGCTAAACTAAGAAAAGAGAAAAATGCCCTTAGAAACCATGTTTTCAGTAAGGCGCACACCAGCACATTCCCAGCCTGGGACCTCTCATTGTTTTTGAAGGAAGCCCTTTCCAAGCCCGTGGAGATGGCACGCCCGAGAACCGGGACGACAGCGAGTGGCATAGAGTAACTCTGTCAAGTGGAAGCTGATACGACATAATTTTGGCCCTTAGAAAAAGCCAGACTCTCCCCTGAATGGCAGCCAGGCACAAAGACGGCAACGTGGTAGGTAACACTCCAGGGTTCCCTCAGGACCGAAGTGGACATGTTGAGCTTAAAAACTAAACGCTGGTATTTTGCCCCAAGAAAGTTATCATCCATCATAAAACTAAAAGGAATTATTTTAATCATAGGAGACTTGGCTCAACTCTAAAATAAATGATAGCAATGGAAAAATAAAAGAAACTTTATTTTTCCCTAAGTAAGAGTCTATAAATCTATTTAGAAATAATTTGGTATCTAATACTGTTTGGGTTAAATTTTAAAAAGACAAAAATTCAATTCTTTTCCCATTTGAGCTTACCGGAAAATTTAAAATAAAATAGAAAAATATATATACATATATTAATTGATATAAAAATGCAAAATTCACCTACTATGCAAAATAAGCTCAATGTGAATATTCAGAAACTTCAGGTATGAGTGGAAAAATTACCAAAGCCAACTGTCAGAAGCTGCATATAAAGGGTTAATACATTTTCCAATATCTTGTGTTTGAAGTTTAAGCTCACTGAAGGCATTTTTTTTTCTTTTTCAGAAAGGCATAGTTTTTTTAAATAGAAGAAATGACCATCTGAAAAGTGGCATTTTTTTTTGTCAAATATTCACTGTCATTGTCTAAAGCACACAGCTGAAGTAAAGTAACTCTGTTTAAAAAAAATGCCTCAAGATAAAAGCAAAATAAAATCCTTATGAGACTTATAATATTCAGGAAACTATTTTAAAAACAGCTAAAGGATGATAATTTCTACTTAAGTTCTACCTTAAAAGCAGATGAAATAATTAGGTCAATTAAAATGAAAACCTTACCTTTTAAGGAGAGTATGAATTATGAAAACAGGATAGAACTATTTATCAGTGAATTCCCTGAGATGAAAATATATTGAACTAAGTATTAAAACAGCCCCACAATCAGTATTATATAAGAAGTGTGTGACAATAGAAAATCAGAATTTCTGCAGGCTTCCTACTTATTTCTCAACTCAAGACTGGTTTGTGAAAACAGTCTCCATTTTTCTGAAAAGCAGTGGAAGTATCAGCTTGTGCTAATTTTTCTATCTCCTATCTATAGATCCTACAGACCAATTAAAAACTCCAGTTCAATTTGCAAAATCTCCCAGTAAGTTGTTGGTTAAACTAGCTGAAATCTTCTTCCAGCTAGGAAAAATATATACCAGTCAAAACTAATTATGTCTGGGCTTTCATGGAAACAACATTTGCTAATTTTACTGGTCTGGATGCACTGTTCCAGAAAATATTAATTAAACACATTGAATAATGGCTGCTGTAAATTTCCAAAAACAATCATCTCCAAACAGTTCATTTTCACTTCAGACACACGCACGGGAAGATGGAGGAAGCTCTGCCCAGCCGGCAGCAGCCGACCCTTTTGTTAGCGACCTTAGGAGTTGAACTTTGCTCCACTTTGGGGAGCGGGGCCATGGCTCCGGTCGAGGAGGACAGGCGTGTTCACCTGGAGGGGCCTGGCGCACGGCAGAGCGGTCCAGGCCGGCGCCCGGCGCCGCAGCCCGGCCCGCGCTCCTCCGCCCAGGCCCGCCTCCCGGCCGGCGCACCCCCGCAGCCACCCCTGCTTCCATCTTGGGGACTCACCCAGAAAATCCTCAGCCTGCTCCGCGACTACCAACGCTTCCTCTTCTGCACGCCCACCATTTGTCTCCGCGCACCTCTTCTCTACCGGCTTGCAGACCCAGGGCCACGGCTCATCTGTATGCTAATTATTTTGCCACATGGACAAAAGTCATAATGCTTTCAGACAGGAAACTAACAGGCCTGAAGTCGGAGATGGAAATTAATAAGTTGACACCACTAAACGGCAGGGCCGAGGCGTGCGTGCAGCGCCCTGCCTGGCGAGGACGTGGAGCCTCCATCCGCAGGAGCCGCAGACGACGGGCTGAGAGCCCGCCAGGCTGTGCATCCGGCTCTGGCTCCCTGGGAGACCACAGAGCCGCAGCAGAACAACATCGGGAGCAGACTGCCGACTTACCCCGTCTCAGACTGCATCCTCTAAGCCCCGCACACACACAGCCATTCCCCCAGCCCTAGTCTGCGGGGGAGCTTCATCACTAGCGGGGTATTTTTCAAGTTGGGAGCTGCGGCTTAAACTGGTGATTTCTTAACCTTGCTGTTTATTAAGCTTGCAACACAGTCAGACAAGATTGGGGATGCATGCTGTATGCTCCTTACATTGTACCCACAGGCCCCTAAATCTCCAGGGCAGAATGTGTATCATGTGCATTGCCGTATTTCATATAATAGATGAGAACTGTAAATACCAGAGTCAGGCTGTTAACAGCACTGGCTAGGCTTATGTCTAAAAATACCGCCCCTCCCTCCCCCCCACCCGCCCCCGGCACACACACACACACACACACACAAAACACACAGACACTGATGTTATGGTGAAGGCACACTATGGCCAAAGAGACCTCAGAAAGTCAACTGAACCAAGAAAATTTTCCATGGCCCTACTGCTGAGCACCAAAACAACACAGAAAGAGGTGCCAAGCCTGCCCACCCCCCACACCTCTTCAAATGAGAGAACAGTTACACAAGAGTTAACGCCAACTGACTCTTAAAATCTCTTCGGGTTGCCAGCCGCACTAGGTTCTGTTTCAGTATGAGCTTCTTTTCTCATGTTCTTTTCAAACAAAAGACATGGAACTATTCTTCTAAGAAAGTTAAAATATGGTCAATCGTTTAGCATGGTTGGAAAAAAACCAAATGTCAGGAAAAGTCTTATCTGAGAAGGCAAGACCAAATGAGATTTCCCAAATACAGAAGAGAACGTAGATATATGACTTTCATTAGCATCTTTCCGGTAAAATAAAAATGCTGATTTTAGAAATGGCTTCTTGAGTCTAGCAACAAATGTTTAACTCCGGCAGTAACCAGTGCACTCGGCAAACCTCTCTCTTATGGCAGCGCCCTGCCTGGCGAGGACGTGGAGCCTCCATCCGCAGGACCCAGACGACGGGCTGAGAGCCCGCCAGGCTGTGCATCCGGCTCTGGCTCCTGGGAGACCACAGAGCCGCAGCAGAACAACATCGGGAGCAGACTGCCGACTTACCCCGTCTCAGACTGCATCCTCTAAGCCCCGCACACACACAGCCATTCCCCCAGCCCTAGTCTGCGGGGGAGCTTCATCACTAGCGGGGTATTTTTCAAGTTGGGAGCTGCGGCTTAAACTGGTGATTTCTTAACCTTGCTGTTTATTAAGCTTGCAACACAGTCAGACAAGATTGGGGATGCATGCTGTATGCTCCTTACATTGTACCCACAGGCCCCTAAATCTCCAGGGCAGAATGTGTATCATGTGCATTGCCGTATTTCATATAATAGATGAGAACTGTAAATACCAGAGTCAGGCTGTTAACAGCACTGGCTAGGCTTATGTCTAAAAATACCGCCCCTCCCTCCCCCCCACCCGCCCCCGGCACACACACACACACACACACACAAAACACACAGACACTGATGTTATGGTGAAGGCACACTATGGCCAAAGAGACCTCAGAAAGTCAACTGAACCAAGAAAATTTTCCATGGCCCTACTGCTGAGCACCAAAACAACACAGAAAGAGGTGCCAAGCCTGCCCACCCCCCACACCTCTTCAAATGAGAGAACAGTTACACAAGAGTTAACGCCAACTGACTCTTAAAATCTCTTCGGGTTGCCAGCCGCACTAGGTTCTGTTTCAGTATGAGCTTCTTTTCTCATGTTCTTTTCAAACAAAAGACATGGAACTATTCTTCTAAGAAAGTTAAAATATGGTCAATCGTTTAGCATGGTTGGAAAAAAACCAAATGTCAGGAAAAGTCTTATCTGAGAAGGCAAGACCAAATGAGATTTCCCAAATACAGAAGAGAACGTAGATATATGACTTTCATTAGCATCTTTCCGGTAGAAAAAAAAAAAGTGCTGATTTTAGAAATGGCTTCTTGAGTCTAGCAACAAATGTTTAACTCCGGCAGTAACCAGTGCACTCGGCAAACCTCTCTCTTATGGCACTCCCCACTCCGAAAGGCCATATGAAATCATAAAGGCTACTTAGCCCCTCCCACCTTCCCTGGACACTAGCCTTGAATACACAGACTCCTGTTTAACAACAACTCCAGGCAGCCTGCACACACTCCTGGCGCCCACAACCATCTCACTCTGGAGAAGAAGCTCCATTGGAGAAAGAGTCCATTGTGGGCTCATCTGGACACCAACCCAGGCGGTTTTAAGAACGGTTATAATTTGTCATCAAATAAGAGCTGAGAGCCAGGTAGGCAAGGAAGCAAGTATTTGTCCAAGTACTTCAGAGGTCAGGTGAGATAATTCTGAAGAGCTGCAAGTGGCAATAAACAGACACATCCTAGGCATCCTTAAGTAAGAAGAAAGAGGTACCTTTGGGTAGGAGACTTGTGGCCATCCAGCACAGCCCGGTCCGCAGCCTACTTCTCCACACTCGCGGGGCTCTGTCTGCCTCAGAGCGCCCGGGGCACATGTTGATCCCACTTCCCCACACGATTCCGCTCCATCAGCCCCTTCCCTCCAGCTCAGCCACGCTGACAGCCTGCCCTGCCCAGGCGGAGAGGAGGCAGGGCCACCGCCGCGGCAGACCCCGGCAGGTGCTCCCCGGAACGCGACGCTGGCGGTGGTGTCTGCGGGGGGGAGGCGCGCGGCCCGAGCTGCCGGAACACCTCGCTTTCAGAGGGGGTTCCTCCGCGTCCCGAGCCTCTTGCCTGGCCCCTGGAGACCAGACAGCCCGGCCGCCACAGAGGTTAGAGCAGCCTCCGCCTCCAGACCCGCTGGAAGCCACTGCGGTCTGAGAGCCAGGGATGCTGAGAGGCAGCCCGGGGCCACCCTGGCTCCTCGCAGCACAATGCCCCTCACGCTTCAACTAAAACATTTCCTCCCCCTCCCAACTTTTTCAATAATCACCACGTGGTGAGTAGGGATTTTTTAAAGAGATACATTTTAGGAGAAATTTCCTAACCCGGGAGCCCAGCCCAGCAGTGCTGATCAGTATTTCCTCACCTGATAAATAAGCACTCACAGGTTCTTTCTAGGTTGTTGGGTAGCACCTGGCTTACATTTTCTCTGCCATCTCTGATTCCTCATACAGATGCCCCAAGGACTCATTATGATGTCAAAGCTTAACGCAGTTTCATTGTGAAAACAGGCATAGAAGAATCATTGTGTGTGCGGGAACAATGCAGGTGTGAGAGAGACAGAGAGAAGAGAGGGAGGCCAGAGAGACAGCTAGGGACAGAGTTCGAGAGGGAAGACGGGGTGGGGGAGGGAGGAGAGACGGAGCCAGAGACACGGGAGGACACAAAGCACGCCCCACATGAAGCCACACTGCATCGGAGCATAGCCTCATGTGCGGAAAATGGATATCTGCCACCTTAAACTAATCTGACATCAGAGAAAATGCAACGAATGACTGCAAGAGTATTTAGCATTATTTCTTATGCAAGTTACGTTCATTATAGGCAATATATTTAATTTGTGGAAAGTGCCAATTTAAAATACATATATTTTTATATTGGCCACACATAATATATGGATATGAATTACCCCTTACAACTTCAAAATAAAAATTTTTTATATGATATGAATGTTTTCTTTAAGTTTCTGCTATTTTTTCTCTTTAGTTGAAGTAAGTGTAAACTAATGTCAGATAAGGTTTACTGGAAAGAATACACTATGATGAAATGTGTTTGGTGAAAAATATGTTCATTATTTTCAAGATTTTGCTCAAGTTTCTCCTTTATTATCCTTTTCCAAGAAATGCTCCACATTTTTCAGAGATAATTTTAAAAAGACATTCATGAAAGATTTTTTTTTTAATCTTGAAAATAAGAAAATGCATAATGCTAATCCAGTCAAATTATGATGCAAAGCAATTTGATTCATAGACTTTAGCAAAAGTGAAGAGATCTTTCTGAATCTGCAGTCTTCTTCTTAGGCAGAATTCTGGTAAGACCTTGCATCAAAGTGGACTTTATGGTAAAGTACCAGATGCATTTGAAAAACAGGTTATTGGTTGGAAACTATAGTCCTGGACTCCAGGGACTGTCCAGCCAGGACAAGCTTCAACATCAAGGCAGAGGGGTCATTACAGGAAAGCATCTTGCTAGTCCCTTTTACACCACTGAATGGGTTTCATCATATCAATTTTCTAAGAGGAAATAAAATTTTAAGTTGTCTGAAATTAAAAATGTAGCCACCAAATTGTTTAATGAGTAAAAGTATTTTAGATGAAATAGTATATTTTTACAAACAATATCTTTCCCTGAAATTAGATTGCCCCAAAGGTACAGGTAGAAATATAATTTATATATGTGACTTTGAAAACATTTTTTAGGTAACAAAATAAATTCTTCTCAGAGAAGCAATTGGATTTTCTATCAAACATGTGTTTCTAAAAGCAAACCACCAAATAATCAGATTATTAATACTAAATTTTAAATATAGTTTTAACTAATAGCAAAAAGTTTAAAAAGCTTTAAGACTATAAAAGAATTTATTTTTCCCTTAATCTATAGAAAGCTGGTATATAAAACACAACACATAAGGCAGTGAAATAATTGGGTGTATTCAGAAATAAAGGATGAAATACAAACATCTCTGAGAGTATAGGGAACAAATGCTGGGTGAAAAGTCAGTTAGGTTAAAACTATGACAGCAACAATGGAAGTAATATATTGAAGAAGCCCAGTCTCTGAAAACATCATATTTTCCTAAAATCATGCTCATAAAATCCAAAGGAAGTTATTGTACTCACACCCCTTAGGAATTTTCGTACACCACACATAGGTGGTCACAAATTATTAGACCTATCACCTTGACCTCAACATCTAATGCAGATTTATGATATTGGCCTACATTTTGCTGGGGTATGCAAGTTTAACTCAAGAGAAGTTGAAATATGTATTTTGTGTGTACTTTCTGCCTTACTAGTTTATCTCAGTAATTCTTTTCCAAAATGAAATTTTATTAATAATTATGTAATGGTTTTCCATTTGAAAAACATTTCCACATAGAGTTTACAGTGTTTCAACTCACAATTGTATGTTTGCAAGTAATGTTGATGAAATCATGTCTGGCGATTTAAAAAGCGTTTATGGGAAAAATAAAGGTCTGGAGATTGCCTGTCTCTTCTGTCCCACTCCTCAGAACATCCCACTGTGATCATAAAGCCTGCTCCCCCATCCACCTCCATGAGCGCAGTCATTAAGGCGATGAAACCCAGCCATTCCCCACTGCCAGTAAACTGGGAGGAAGTCAGTCCCAGCTGAATGTAATTGCTATCAGCAGCGGACAGCTCCTGGTGCTGAAAGAGAAAGGGACAGAGCCTTGCTCACAATAGCTCACTCAACAGCCTTTAAAAATCACAGCAAAACTGAATGAGGTCGCAAGTGCTCAGACTGAATAGCACTGTCTGCAGAACAATGGCAGCCAAGCCCAAATCCTACTATAATCACATTAATGAGATTAATCAGTGAATTAGCAGCAGTCAAATGTCAGGGAGGCAAGGAAGAATCCAACCAAGATGGGTAATTAACTTTTTCTGGGGGGGAGGGAAAAAATCAACTTCAGTACCTCATCAGTTTCTCAGAAGCTGACAGTTTTGCTTCACAAATCTGAAAACTGTATGTACTGATCAAAAAATAACAGCATAATCCTTCGTATTAAAACAGAAATCCAGGTATGACATTACCAATGCTTGAAAATACAGTCTTCTGAGAAAAGTGATGTCACTTTAAATAATCTTCATAAACTATCAGGCTTTTACTGTTTTGAGCCCTCCAAGTGTAAAGCTGATTTTTAAAAAGAAATTATGTCTCCAACACTCAAGCTAAAATATAAAAAATATGGCTGATTAAAAAGGGAGGATTATATAACAGTCACTACTGCTTCTGAGAAGTCTGTGCTACTGTCGAGAGAGTTTTAAAAGTGGCTTCAAAAAATAACTATCACACAGACATCTCCATCCTGGTCTACTGAAATTGATAAAGAAAATGTATCACTACATACAACTTGAAGGAGAATTTTGACCAATTGACCTATTGCACTTGAGGTGATAAAATCACACACTTCCCGTAGTTAGAAAGTTTTTCTGCCTTACTAGTTTATCTCAGTAATTCTTTTCCAAAATGAAATTTTATTAATAATTATGTAATGGTTTTCCATTTGAAAAACATTTCCACATAGAGTTTACAGTGTTTCAACTCACAATTGTATGTTTGCAAGTAATGTTGATGAAATCATGTCTGGCGATTTAAAAAGCGTTTATGGGAAAAATAAAGGTCTGGAGATTGCCTGTCTCTTCTGTCCCACTCCTCAGAACATCCCACTGTGATCATAAAGCCTGCTCCCCCATCCACCTCCATGAGCGCAGTCATTAAGGCGATGAAACCCAGCCATTCCCCACTGCCAGTAAACTGGGAGGAAGTCAGTCCCAGCTGAATGTAATTGCTATCAGCAGCGGACAGCTCCTGGTGCTGAAAGAGAAAGGGACAGAGCCTTGCTCACAATAGCTCACTCAACAGCCTTTAAAAATCACAGCAAAACTGAATGAGGTCGCAAGTGCTCAGACTGAATAGCACTGTCTGCAGAACAATGGCAGCCAAGCCCAAATCCTACTATAATCACATTAATGAGATTAATCAGTGAATTAGCAGCAGTCAAATGTCAGGGAGGCAAGGAAGAATCCAACCAAGATGGGTAATTAACTTTTTCTGGGGGGGAGGGAAAAAATCAACTTCAGTACCTCATCAGTTTCTCAGAAGCTGACAGTTTTGCTTCACAAATCTGAAAACTGTATGTACTGATCAAAAGATAACAGCATAATCCTTCGTATTAAAACAGAAATCCAGGTATGACATTACCAATGCTTGAAAATACAGTCTTCTGAGAAAAGTGATGTCACTTTAAATAATCTTCATAAACTATCAGGCTTTTACTGTTTTGAGCCCTCCAAGTGTAAAGCTGATTTTTAAAAAGAAATTATGTCTCCAACACTCAAGCTAAAATATAAAAAATATGGCTGATTAAAAAGGGAGGATTATATAACAGTCACTACTGCTTCTGAGAAGTCTGTGCTACTGTCGAGAGAGTTTTAAAAGTGGCTTCAAAAAATAACTATCACACAGACATCTCCATCCTGGTCTACTGAAATTGATAAAGAAAATGTATCACTACATACAACTTGAAGGAGAATTTTGACCAATTGACCTATTGCACTTGAGGTGATAAAATCACACACTTCCCTTTAGGTCAGTTAGAAAAAACAGAATACCATTTTCTTCTAGAATGCATCATTAGCATGCAGTAGATACAGTTGGCACTTTTGGATTCAAAGTTCTCAAGAGGTGAAAACTTACAAGCATTACCATATGAGTGGTGCTGTTTTTTCAAGAAGGGGTTTTGTGTGAAAATCTTTTTTATAGTTTCTAAAATAATCCCACTTTTATCTTTGGATGCTTTATCTAGGGAAAATATGCCTCTATTTATCATTTAAAATGCCACAAGACTTTTAAGAAGTTGAACAATTAGAGAGAAAGCCTCATTCATGCCTGGAAGGGTAGAACTAGGGTGCTTTGTCTATGAAGTTAGTTTTGTTCAGTAAAAAACACAAACGTGAAACATACTAAAGCCTAAAAGCTCCTATTATTAACAGACAGTTTAACTCTAAGTAAATAAACAACTTTAAATTCTGTAGGTTATATTGTTTTAGAAGTATAAGAAATTACCATGACTGAATAAATACTAAATTCAAAGTCAGAACTCTGTATTTTGATAGCTAGCCATTATATGAATATTTATATGTATTTATATTTATGGCTTTATTCTGTTCTAGTTGGAAGATGAAGTTTACAGCTTGAACTTTTAGTTTAATAATGTAAGTGGAGTTCAAAGGCTTATTTCTGTTAGAAAGGAAACACTGTTTCATTACCATGAACTTGAAACATTTCACTTATAGTTCAAAATCTTTATTTGATTTTCTCAATTTGAATAATCTAAGTCAGCTTTCTTACCATTAGGACTATATAACATGACATCAAGAATATCTAATGCTTTAACAGCCTTTGTTTTTAAAAAAAATGACTTGCTTTATTTGCAATGTAAAGTCATCCAGTAAGTCTCTGGGAAGTTTTTGTTTCAATATCTGCATATCCAAGTACAGTTCATGCAACAAGATTCTTTTTATAAACAACACCGTGGTTAAAGCATGCAACATAATACCCATTTTGCTTTAAAGAGAGACCTTCTGTGGATTACACGCTCCTAGCCCAGGAACATGTCAGCTGCCAGCCATGCCATCAAAATAACTTTAAAAAGGAGCAGACAATAGGCATGACACCCCTCCAGCCCTCGAGCTACGGTAAAAACAGACCCTGTCCACTAAGTCCCCAGAAATAACCTAACGAAGACCACGTACCTCACGACATGACCACAACCGCTCACGCGCGAGACAGGCTCAGGGCTGGTGACTGAACTGTCTCGGAAGACAGCAAGCAAGCAAGCCCTAGTCCACCCCAAGCTTGAAAGGATGATGAGGGATATGCCTACCACCGAGACGCAGAAAAGGCTGCTTTTTGTCTTCAGTGAATATTGATACCATAACCCACAGTCCGAGAATCAAAAAAATTAAAATACACCCACCAACAGTGAGTACAAAAACCAGGGGGGCTTCAAGAAGGCTGCAGGGAAAGCTCTCTTCCTGTTTAGTGTGCAGTAGCTTAGGGAAAAAAATGTCGCCCGGGCAGGAATGACAAATGCAGTGCGGTAGGCTCGCGGGCCTGAGGGATCCGCTTCACTTCCACACACGTCCCTAATGCACACACTCCCACTCATCCTCTCGATAGGCTTTTTTTTTCCACATTTTTTTCACGAGCTCCAAATCCCCGGCATATGACCTTCTGTTAAATAGATAAAAAAAATTGCTTATCAGTCATGCAAATGAGCCTGAATTCATTTTCCACAACAGATGGCCTCATAGATAATGATGATGGAAGAGAGAAAATTGAATGTCTCTCACAAGGTGGCCATGGCAACCGAGAGCAGAATAATATCAATAATAAGCTCACTGCATAATAAGGTTGTCAGTCCCACAAATCAAAGTCTCCAGCTAAATCAGGTACACCTCTCCAGCCAGTTCCCAGGTAAAGCAGTCTACGTGTGTGCGTTGCATCTCACAGTGACCATAAAACAGCTCGGATCTCCAGCTTTTCTGTGGAGGAGCGTGCGAGCGTGTGTTGGGGGGTGCTTGAATAATGAAATGGCAATGAGACATTTTTTTTCTTTCCCTTCCTTCTATCCTATGGACTGCAGTAGACTCGGTTTCATGAAGGATTTTTACATGGCCATATTGAAATTGGGGATGTGGTGGTTACAGTCTGTGGTGCCCCGCCCCCACCCCCGTCTGATGTGTGGGGCTCTGAGGCAGTAGCAGCCCGCCTCAGGCTTCCACCTTGGCTCCCAGGGGGACATCCTGCAAAATGAATCAGCAGCCGTCCTGAGCAGGCTGATTAAAATGAAAATGGCAAGGCACATGTCTGGGCGGAACTGGAGCTCAGCTCTGCTGCCCGTCTGGCGAGCATGCTCAATAGAGCTCTTGCTAATAATGGCGTACTGCCTTTCTGTTTTATTTTTTTCTGAAAGGTATCGCCCTTTCCCCCCTCAACTGACTGGTGTCGGAGTGTGTGCGTATGTGCGTTTGCTTGTGTGTGTGTGTGTGATTGGGGAAATGGAAATGGATTGTCGGGCTCTTCTAAACCGCAGCTGCTCACTCACTGCCTGCCGGCCGATGGCAGGACCGTGAAACTGCACTTACCTCTGTCTTTCTTCTGGGGAGAGGGGCCGTTGATAAGTCTCCGGGTAATCGGGCCAGTTAGAAACTCAAGCTGCCTATGAGACCAACACATTTTTTTCACACCTAGATAATGATCCTTTCTAACCAAATCCTGGGCAACGGACCTTGAGAGATCTCTAACACTGCCTCCCAGGCTCACAGTTGGATGCTCTGAAATGCAGCCTCTGAAGAAACCTATTTCTGTTTCAAGCATTTGCAATCAGCCAGCCTGTTCCTGTATCCCAGATATTATGTGACACAAAGCTTCAAAAACAGAAAAATAAAGGTGATGAATGGATGCACGACAATAATATCAATAATAAGCTCACTGCATAATAAGGTTGTCAGTCCCACAAATCAAAGTCTCCAGCTAAATCAGGTACACCTCTCCAGCCAGTTCCCAGGTAAAGCAGTCTACGTGTGTGCGTTGCATCTCACAGTGACCATAAAACAGCTCGGATCTCCAGCTTTTCTGTGGAGGAGCGTGCGAGCGTGTGTTGGGGGGTGCTTGAATAATGAAATGGCAATGAGACATTTTTTTTCTTTTCTCTTCCTTCTATCCTATGGACTGCAGTAGACTCGGTTTCATGAAGGATTTTTACATGGCCATATTGAAATTGGGGATGTGGTGGTTACAGTCTGTGGTGCCCCGCCCCCACCCCCGTCTGATGTGTGGGGCTCTGAGGCAGTAGCAGCCCGCCTCAGGCTTCCACCTTGGCTCCCAGGGGGACATCCTGCAAAATGAATCAGCAGCCGTCCTGAGCAGGCTGATTAAAATGAAAATGGCAAGGCACATGTCTGGGCGGAACTGGAGCTCAGCTCTGCTGCCCGTCTGGCGAGCATGCTCAATAGAGCTCTTGCTAATAATGGCGTACTGCCTTTCTGTTTTATTTTTTTCTGAAAGGTATCGCCCTTTCCCCCCTCAACTGACTGGTGTCGGAGTGTGTGCGTATGTGCGTTTGCTTGTGTGTGTGTGTGTGATTGGGGAAATGGAAATGGATTGTCGGGCTCTTCTAAACCGCAGCTGCTCACTCACTGCCTGCCGGCCGATGGCAGGACCGTGAAACTGCACTTACCTCTGTCTTTCTTCTGGGGAGCGGGGCCGTTGATAAGTCTCCGGGTAATCGGGCCAGTTAGAAACTCAAGCTGCCTATGAGACCAACACATTTTTTTCACACCTAGATAATGATCCTTTCTAACCAAATCCTGGGCAACGGACCTTGAGAGATCTCTAACACTGCCTCCCAGGCTCACAGTTGGATGCTCTGAAATGCAGCCTCTGAAGAAACCTATTTCTGTTTCAAGCATTTGCAATCAGCCAGCCTGTTCCTGTATCCCAGATATTATGTGACACAAAGCTTCAAAAACAGAAAAATAAAGGTGATGAATGGATGCAACAATCTAACAAAATTTCATAAAAACAAATCTCTGTCTTTCAAAAAATTCTCAGGTATAGCTTTAAGATTGCCTTCAAATAAACCATACTTTTCAGTATCTCTGTCAAATTTCTCAGGTTGGTTTTTTTTAAAGGGCGTTCTGGAAATTAGATCATTATCATCTCAGGAAAAATGACTTAAAACTTAGAAGGAAGGGCTTTCTGAGTTCATTCTGTTCCACTTTTCCTGTACATTTCATCCCACATCCTTACCGATCTTTCTGAATGCTCCCTGATTGATTTTTGTTTCTTTTGGTAACGGATGCATGATTTTTATGTGAAGTACCATACATACACACATGCTTATGCTCTATGGACACTGATGTTTTCGCCTTGGTCCTCCTCTCCCAGGCGTGCTCTGCCCCCCTGTCCTCTGGCCCTGCTGCAGTGCGATCCGGAAGCCAGCAGAGCTGCCCTAGTGGAGACGCCACTCCGCGCTGCACAGAGCAGCTGCAGTCTCCCCCTCCTCTCGCTCGCTCGCTCTCTCACACACACACACACACACACAGGACTAATGACGTCTGTGCAGCTTTTTCAGCTGATTGGGCACCACATCGGATGTTCTATGGAGCAGAGAATAGGAATCATTTATAGTCGGTAGAAAAAAAATGGGAGCATGTATCCTCCTGTGTCTAAGACACGGATCCCAAGCACTCCCGACAACCAGCCACGCCGATAAAGGACGACGCGGCAGGTTGTGTGGCCAAGACAGAGTGCAGGAGGGCTCCAGACCCATCGCAGGCACGTAACCACACACATGGGCATGTTTCCATTTTGTGAAGGACAAAGGCTTCCTCAGAATAAGAAACAGAATAAAGTTTATAGGAAAAAAGTGAATGTTTAGGTCAAATAGTGACTCCATACACTATTTAAGGTTTTGAATATATGTCATTATTTTAAAATATTTCCAAATACACTTTTAAAAATAAAAAGCAGCTGAAAAAAAAATATGTGTACAAACACATGCGCACATATGTAGTTATTCCCTGTAAGTTTCTCTGCCTCATTTTAGTTGTGTTAGCAGTAAGTTCAGTTTTTTTATCCTGAAAATATCGTATCTCACAATAAGTAGGAAAAAAACTGTTAGGATACTAAGCCGTGGTATTTTAAACCACAAATTTACATATGTGAATGCATTCCTCACATGTGGGTACGTCTATAAAGACACGCTGTCTATTCAACACGGGGCTCCTGCCCACATGAAGGAGCGTGTGCAGCACACACACGTGCTCGCACACACAGACAGGGACAGCCTGGGCTCACGCGGTCCTGCTGCCCATTCCACAGCCACGGCTACTGAAGCCACAGGAGCAGAGCAGCGGGCTCACCTCGCAGGGAGAGCTCCCGGGGTTCACCTGTCGGGGGGGAGCACCTAGGTTCGCCTTGTAGGGGGAGCACCCTGGGGTTACTCCTGCCCTCACCCCAGGGCTGGCCCATGGACGCCCCCACAGGGTCCTGCTCCCGTCGAGTGACTGCCGTCTTTCCAGCCCCGCTCTGTCCACCCTTAGAGGTGGGAAGTGAAGCGCTCAACTGGCCAAGAGGAGAGAGAGTTGAGCGAGTCTTGGGGCCACAGCACACGGCAGACAGCGCTCCAGGCGGTGCGTATTGTGGTTACCTTGCAGGTGTGCCTGACACATCTTGATTGCTTAAAAACTGGAATCCAGGGCCCTGTAGGATGGCACGGTAATAAAAACCCTTCAGGACACACATGAGCTTGGGAGCACCCCAACGGCTGTTGAGATGAAAAATCTCACTGTAGTTTGCAATTAAGCCATAAAGCGAAACACTTTTTGCCCCAAATATCTATCAAACTCTTAAACTATTTCTAATATGCTTTATGCTGCCTTTAGAAATTCATTGTACAGAGTAAAGCCTTTATTAGAAAACTCATAGCTTATCTCTATAATTAATTAATTAGTCAGAGAACATAAATTGGAATATACAGCCCCTTCTAATGAATATGTCCTTCAGTTTAACACACTGAAAAAACCCAGGGACTCTTGCCTTGAATTATGAGACTCACAGGCAGTACCCTAGGTTGATTTCCATCCGCAGCAGCAGGTCCCGACGGCTCCGACAGCGGATGGATCTCTCACAGTGTGAGGAGGCCAGCCTCTTCCTTTCATCTCTGGGTTTCTGGGCTGACTCTGGCTCCGGTCTCTACAGGGACCTTCTGTTCCCTCACATGCCGGGCTTCCCGAGAAGACCAAGGTCCAGCGCTCCATGGGACGGGGTGACCCGTCTGAGTGGGTTCAGGAAGCTCCTGACGTGTCTTAGATACCTTGACTTCGGTAAGACACCGGGGCCTGGGCTCCTGCCCACATGAAGGAGGGGCAGCACACACGTGCTCGCACACACAGACAGGGACAGCCTGGGCTCACGCGGTCCTGCTGCCCATTCCACAGCCACGGCTACTGAAGCCACAGGAGCAGAGCAGCGGGCTCACCTCGCAGGGAGAGCTCCCGGGGTTCACCTGTCGGGGGGGAGCACCTAGGTTCGCCTTGTAGGGGGAGCACCCTGGGGTTACTCCTGCCCTCACCCCAGGGCTGGCCCATGGACGCCCCCACAGGGTCCTGCTCCCGTCGAGTGACTGCCGTCTTTCCAGCCCCGCTCTGTCCACCCTTAGAGGTGGGAAGTGAAGCGCTCAACTGGCCAAGAGGAGAGAGAGTTGAGCGAGTCTTGGGGCCACAGCACACGGCAGACAGCGCTCCAGGCGGTGCGTATTGTGGTTACCTTGCAGGTGTGCCTGACACATCTTGATTGCTTAAAAACTGGAATCCAGGGCCCTGTAGGATGGCACGGTAATAAAAACCCTTCAGGACACACATGAGCTTGGGAGCACCCCAACGGCTGTTGAGATGAAAAATCTCACTGTAGTTTGCAATTAAGCCATAAAGCGAAACACTTTTTGCCCCAAATATCTATCAAACTCTTAAACTATTTCTAATATGCTTTATGCTGCCTTTAGAAATTCATTGTACAGAGTAAAGCCTTTATTAGAAAACTCATAGCTTATCTCTATAATTAATTAATTAGTCAGAGAACATAAATTGGAATATACAGCCCCTTCTAATGAATATGTCCTTCAGTTTAACACACTGAAAAAACCCAGGGACTCTTGCCTTGAATTATGAGACTCACAGGCAGTACCCTAGGTTGATTTCCATCCGCAGCAGCAGGTCCCGACGGCTCCGACAGCGGATGGATCTCTCACAGTGTGAGGAGGCCAGCCTCTTCCTTTCATCTCTGGGTTTCTGGGCTGACTCTGGCTCCGGTCTCTACAGGGACCTTCTGTTCCCTCACATGCCGGGCTTCCCGAGAAGACCAAGGTGTGGGGCCAGCGCTCCATGGGAGGCAGGAGGATGACCCGTCTGAGTGGGGGTTCAGGAAGCTCCTGACGTGTCTTAGATACCTTCTTTGATTTACTTCAGAAAGGTGTGTGCATCAGTGGCAGAGTGGCATGGTGCGCAGAGGAGTGTCAGGCATGAAGGACAATGGCAAGTGGAATAAAGCATCACACTGAGTAGAAAATTGTTAAAATCCGGAGTCCAGGTGTTTCTGCATCCCATTGTGCACCATGCAGAATCAGGTACTTGCATAATCCACTCCATCGAAAGCTAAACGTTCAAAGCCAGACGTGCATGATGAGGGCTAGCTTAGTGTGTCCGGCAATGATAAAAGGGGACACCCATTTGCACTGCAAAGAATTGACTTCCACTCGTCAAAACATCTGTAGAAGTCTTCAAGAGCAAATGGTGAAAAGGAATGGGATTTAGATGATTAACCAAAAATGGAGGAATGAATACATTCTGGGGATCATTTCACCAAGAGGAGCTGGCATGCCAAGTACATTATGGGCAGAGGGAAGGTGGTGTGTGATCTCATGACTGAGCTGAGTCAGAAAGAAATGGCCATGGACTTGAGTAGACTCACAGGACACATTATTTATTTATTTTTATTTTTGGTTTGTCTGGGTTTTTGCTACTGCTGGGGGCTCTTCTCTAGTTGCAGAGAGTGGAGGTTACTCTTTAGTTGAGGTGAGCAGGCTTCGTGTTGTAGTGACTTCTCATGTGGTGGAACTCGGGCTCTAGGGCACACGAGCTTCAGTAGTTGCAGCACATGGACTCCATAGTTGTGGTTCTGAGGCTCTAGAGCACAGGCTCCATCGTTGTGGTTCACAAGCTTAGTTGCTCCACAGCATGTGGGATCTTCCCGCATCAGGGATCGAATCCATGTCTCCTGCATTGGCAGGTGCACTCTTTACCACTGATGTATAGACAGACACATTTCAGATCTTTGCTGCATCTGGAGTTGAAAAGTTCTCTCCATTGTACTGGGAACAGCATTAAGTGTCGTGCGTCTCTGGAATAGCTTCTGTCCTGAAAATCACTTGGAGAAAAGAATCTAGAAGAAACATGGAGGCAGAGGAGATACAGCAACAGACGAGACAGGCCAGATGCGCTGTCCGTCCATCTGTCTGCCACCCCAGGGCAAGTCTGCCACCCCCAGGCAGTGAACGTCCCACTCTGTGTAAGCGTCTGAGCCTTCCTTCCGTACCCAGAGCCACCTGACACGTCAGTCTCCTTAGTACAAAAGGCAGAGACTGTCTCTCATGTTAGACATTTGGATAACGAGGCATTAATTTATCCAACGTCCTCTGTAGCTAAGATGTGGTCCCGTGACCTACGATTCGCCATTATGGCATGCCCACCCTAGATACTGAACTGCCGGTAGTTACAAAACACAGCCTGACCCAAGACGTGAAAGTGTGTCCGGCAATGATGGACACCCATTTGCACTGCAAAGAATTGACTTCCACTCGTCAAAACATCTGTAGAAGTCTTCAAGAGCAAATGGTGAAAAGGAATGGGATTTAGATGATTAACCAAAAATGGAGGAATGAATACATTCTGGGGATCATTTCACCAAGAGGAGCTGGCATGCCAAGTACATTATGGGCAGAGGGAAGGTGGTGTGTGATCTCATGACTGAGCTGAGTCAGAAAGAAATGGCCATGGACTTGAGTAGACTCACAGGACACATTATTTATTTATTTTTATTTTTGGTTTGTCTGGGTTTTTGCTACTGCTGGGGGCTCTTCTCTAGTTGCAGAGAGTGGAGGTTACTCTTTAGTTGAGGTGAGCAGGCTTCGTGTTGTAGTGACTTCTCATGTGGTGGAACTCGGGCTCTAGGGCACACGAGCTTCAGTAGTTGCAGCACATGGACTCCATAGTTGTGGTTCTGAGGCTCTAGAGCACAGGCTCCATCGTTGTGGTTCACAAGCTTAGTTGCTCCACAGCATGTGGGATCTTCCCGCATCAGGGATCGAATCCATGTCTCCTGCATTGGCAGGTGCACTCTTTACCACTGATGTATAGACAGACACATTTCAGATCTTTGCTGCATCTGGAGTTGAAAAGTTCTCTCCATTGTACTGGGAACAGCATTAAGTGTCGTGCGTCTCTGGAATAGCTTCTGTCCTGAAAATCACTTGGAGAAAAGAATCTAGAAGAAACATGGAGGCAGAGGAGATACAGCAACAGACGAGACAGGCCAGATGCGCTGTCCGTCCATCTGTCTGCCACCCCAGGGCAAGTCTGCCACCCCCAGGCAGTGAACGTCCCACTCTGTGTAAGCGTCTGAGCCTTCCTTCCGTACCCAGAGCCACCTGACACGTCAGTCTCCTTAGTACAAAAGGCAGAGACTGTCTCTCATGTTAGACATTTGGATAACGAGGCATTAATTTATCCAACGTCCTCTGTAGCTAAGATGTGGTCCCGTGACCTACGATTCGCCATTATGGCATGCCCACCCTAGATACTGAACTGCCGGTAGTTACAAAGAAGCACAGCCCTCAAAGATCATTCATGGTGATGGTGGCCATGTAGCACAGCTAATCCCCTGGTGGAAAAGCAGAGTGTCTGGTGCACGTGGCCGGTGCAGCGCTGTCCTGCTGCAGACTCGGGTGGTTCTTACCGAGCGGGCGGGGAAGCCTGACCCTGCACACTCTGAGCCGCTCTGTCTTCCCTGCTTCCGGAAGCCAGCATGTGTACTGGTGACCGTGTACACAGACTGATACATGTGTTGATACTTAAGATGTGGCAGATGCATCAAAATAGGAGAAATGGGAGAAATTAAGTATTTCACTCGTGAGAGAGAATCCAACAAGTTAAGAATTTGTCTGTCGTGGTACCTGATGACAAAGCAATTAAATGATCATCCATGGCCACAGGTGATGATTTGCTGAGCTGAAAAAGAAGGTTCTATTTGATTTGCAGAACTGAAGATTCTGACATCTGTGACGCGGTGTCTGATATGAAGCCCGCCATAAAGATTCCTTGTCCTCATCTGGTCCTAGGAATGAGTGGACTCCCAAACCCCAGACATCTAGAATGAAGGCTCTCTTTGAAGAAAGACCAGTGATGGCATGGAAATAAATTATCATCTCAGTTGGCCCTGCAGCCAATGGTCAGGGGAATGACCTGCAGGGAGAGAGAAACACTCAGCCTCACAGGTGTCTCTGGACCCTGGCTGCCCAGATGCCTGGGAACAAAGAGTGTTGCATGATCCACCAGGTAAGGGGGGACTTACGGCACATTAGCTCAGGGTACCTTACACTCTGCCTTCCCCCAGACTTCTAAGACAAGATATGAGAGGACACTCAACAGCCTGCAGAATCTCTAACAAATGGCCTGTCAACAGAGTACATCGAAAGACTGCAGCCTCGCTCAAGAAGTCCTGCCTTCAGTCCTGAAGGATGCAGCCTGGGGCGTCTCCTCCGGCCCGCGTTGGGTCACTGCCTTGGCAGGTGCAGAGGGAGGGCCCAGGGTGGTGGTGACAAACGGAGCCCTTTTAGCCGGGGGTGTCACTCCAAGTGCACTCCGCTCAAGCAGATCAACATCTGAGGGGATGGGCTTTATCCTCACAAGAGGAGGGCCCAGGTGGTTTCCCCCTGAGTATGGAAATGGTAGTGTGTCACCATGGCCCTGTCTCAGGTTAAATTAATTCTACAGCTTTGCAGAAAATAGGATCATCTTCCCACCCAGAGGACACGAGGCAATGACAGCATGCTGAAAGGACCCAAGGATTGGGGCTGCGGTTCCCTCTAAATTCTAGGCATGAAATAGTCTCCCCAGAGGCCTGGAGGCAAATTCAACAAAAACACCGGGACCTGCGCCACAGGAAGCCATTGGGGTCTGGCCGTCTGGGCCGGCCTAGGCTTTGTCTACAGATTGAGGACAAGACGCTGCACTCTGTGCTCTCTGCTTTCTCTCTGTGTGACTTTGTGCTACTGGGGGGACGGGTCAAGTGGGGTATGTCGCTGACTGAAGGGCCTGACTTTGATTATCAGGGAGCACAGGAAGCCACTGCACAGAAAGGGGGACGTGAGAGGAGTGGGGCGGCTCCTGGACAGCTTGCAGCGATGATGCCGGGCTCAAGAGGCACAGCTACGGGAGGTCAGGGCCACCCGCGCACAGTGGCCCTTGGGCCCCTCCTCTCAGCAGAGACACTTGGGGTGTCGTAGGAGGGGAGCCCCTGATTGCAGGGGTGCGGCTGAAGACAAGGGTGCAAGATTGGGCAGACAGGAGGCGGAGGGTGAGTGCTTTGGGGGACTTGGGAAGTGAAGAGAGCCCAGTGTGTAAGGGCCTCAGCCTGCAGGAATGACCTGCAGGGAGAGAGAAACACTCAGCCTCACAGGTGTCTCTGGACCCTGGCTGCCCAGATGCCTGGGAACAAAGAGTGTTGCATGATCCACCAGGTAAGGGGGGACTTACGGCACATTAGCTCAGGGTACCTTACACTCTGCCTTCCCCCAGACTTCTAAGACAAGATATGAGAGGACACTCAACAGCCTGCAGAATCTCTAACAAATGGCCTGTCAACAGAGTACATCGAAAGACTGCAGCCTCGCTCAAGAAGTCCTGCCTTCAGTCCTGAAGGATGCAGCCTGGGGCGTCTCCTCCGGCCCGCGTTGGGTCACTGCCTTGGCAGGTGCAGAGGGAGGGCCCAGGGTGGTGGTGACAAACGGAGCCCTTTTAGCCGGGGGTGTCACTCCAAGTGCACTCCGCTCAAGCAGATCAACATCTGAGGGGATGGGCTTTATCCTCACAAGAGGAGGGCCCAGGTGGTTTCCCCCTGAGTATGGAAATGGTAGTGTGTCACCATGGCCCTGTCTCAGGTTAAATTAATTCTACAGCTTTGCAGAAAATAGGATCATCTTCCCACCCAGAGGACACGAGGCAATGACAGCATGCTGAAAGGACCCAAGGATTGGGGCTGCGGTTCCCTCTAAATTCTAGGCATGAAATAGTCTCCCCAGAGGCCTGGAGGCAAATTCAACAAAAACACCGGGACCTGCGCCACAGGAAGCCATTGGGGTCTGGCCGTCTGGGCCGGCCTAGGCTTTGTCTACAGATTGAGGACAAGACGCTGCACTCTGTGCTCTCTGCTTTCTCTCTGTGTGACTTTGTGCTACTGGGGGGACGGGTCAAGTGGGGTATGTCGCTGACTGAAGGGCCTGACTTTGATTATCAGGGAGCACAGGAAGCCACTGCACAGAAAGGGGGACGTGAGAGGAGTGGGGCGGCTCCTGGACAGCTTGCAGCGATGATGCCGGGCTCAAGAGGCACAGCTACGGGAGGTCAGGGCCACCCGCGCACAGTGGCCCTTGGGCCCCTCCTCTCAGCAGAGACACTTGGGGTGTCGTAGGAGGGGAGCCCCTGATTGCAGGGGTGCGGCTGAAGACAAGGGTGCAAGATTGGGCAGACAGGAGGCGGAGGGTGAGTGCTTTGGGGGACTTGGGAAGTGAAGAGAGCCCAGTGTGTAATCGCGTGCCTCCGCATCACCCCAAATCCTAAGCTGGCACCGTCTTCCTGCTACTCACGGAGGCCCTCAGCCTTCCCCACGGGCTGGGCCTTCTCCTGCCGACAACCCGTGACATCCAGACTCTAAATGCTGTTGACCTCCCAGTTGTTTGTGCAAAATCCCTTAGGCTGGGGACACGGCAGACTTTGGTCCAGAATCCACATCATATCAGGAATGGAGTTAGTAGGTAAGCTCGTGACGTCCCACTCTTCTGGCTCTGTGGGTTCCCAGCCCTACGACAACATCCACATGGACGAGATCTCGAAAGGAGAAACATCTTAACGACATATCTTTGATGTGCGATCTTCTTAATTTGTAGTAAGGGACAATTCCCACTTAATCTTTTAATACACTCCACAGCAGGGGTCTGCTTCCCAATTATAGAGTGAAGATGGCTTTGTTTTTCTCTCATTCTTTTCTCGAAATGCAAGCAGTAGCCATGTGAGCGGCATCAGGATCAGCCACTGCAGGTCTCCTGGGAGCCCCACCCTGACCCCAGGAGTCAGTGTCTGCACCTGGACGCGATTCCCAAACGATCTGTGTGCAGAGCCTGAGGAGGGCTGGCCGGGAGCAGCTCAGGGTGAGCTTCAGATGCAACGGAAAGCTTTCTAGTTGCTCCGAATAAAAGAGAAAACAGAAATGGGGGAAATTAACTTTCATAATGTAGCTTACTAAATCTGATATACCTAGAATATTATTATTTCAAATACAATCAGCATAAGATATATTTAAAAGACATTTTGCTTATTTTTGTGTTTCTTTTTTTATTGAGATGTAATTGATATAAAACTGTATTCGTTTTTGGTATAATGTCATGGCTCAGTATTTGCACATATCACAAAGCGGTCGCCACGGCCAGCCTGGCACCACAGCCGTGGCCTCTGCGGTCCCCGGGAGTCATGCATGGAATCAGTGCATTTTCCAATGCTCAGGGGCCACGATCAGCCTGTGGCTGCTGATCAGATCACCAGAGAGGACGCACCACTCTCCCCATGGTCTCTGGATTGGCACGGGTCTGCTGGGAAGCTCCCCGCCCAAAGAGCCCAGAGGGAGGCCTCTCTGGAGGAGTGTCGGGTGATGGTAAGAAGCGAGGCCCCGTGCGTTTCCACACACAGGTGTCGATAGCAGTGTGCTGGGTTCGTTGGTCAGTCGTGGCCAACTCTTTGTGACCTGAAGGACTGTAGCCCACCAGCCTCCTCTCTCCAGGAGATTCTCCAGGCAAGAACCCTGGAGTGCGTTGCCATTTCCTTCTGCAGGGTGCTAATAATAATAAACAGTAACTGACACACGATGGACGAATGTCTGCTCAGCGCTGGGACAGGCCTCCCTCCCACTGTCCGCGCCCGAGAAATCTCTCCGGTCACTTTCTTCTGCACCTGCTTCAGTGTGGGCGGAGCTTGCACGGCGCAGCCTCCGGCTCCTGCTCTACGGCAGGCCTTTGTCCTAAGGGCAGCTGCTCAGGGAGACTCAGCACTCCGGGGGTTTTGGAAACTCAGTCCCCTCATCTGTCCCCTATGGGCTCTGGTCCTCTTTGCCTTCTCCCTGAAATGACCCATCCATCCCCATGTTTCAGGGCTTGAATTTTGTTGGACTCCCTCTGCCATCCATTCACTAACCTTCCTGCGAGTCCAGTGTGGGCAGCAACCTGTATAACATTTCCTTCGCTGCCTTTCTCCAGCATCAGTTTCAATGGTGGGGAGGGAGAGGGAAGGAAAGGGAGGCTGAGAGCAAGGGGGCTTCACAATTTGAAACAAATTCGAGCTTTTGATATGACAGAGTCATTCACTGGAGACAACATACTGTCTTAAAGACATCTAAGAATATTTGGTTAGCAGGAAATTAAACATTTATTGATTTGGGAGCCTATAGAGCTCAAACTAGGACAAGAACTCAAATCAAAAATCATCTACCCCAAAGATTTCAAGCCAAGTGTAAGGATATAGGATGGAATTTGCTGTGCTCCCTAAACTGGGTCCAATACAGCGGGTGAGAGAGAGGATCAACCCCCCAGAGACACCGCGAGGTTTTCTTACCATCATTCCTTTTAACTAGAAATTCAGGAAACAAACATATCTATAAAGTGATGTGGTTTAACAAATACCCAAAAGTAATTCATTCAAAACCTCAGACCCTGTGATCAGAGCCACAGTGGCCCCAGAGCTCAAGACAGGGCTTCAGGGCACAAGCCACCTTTGCACACCTTCAGGGATGCCAACAACAGTTACTTAGATCCCTGGTCAGGAGGAGGTCATGACAGCCCACTCCAGTCTTCTTGCCTGGAGAATCCCAAGGACAGAGGAGCCTGGCGAGCTGCAGTCCATGGGGCTGCAGAGAGTCAGACACACCTGAGTGCTCCATGATTCAACACTGTCCCCTGCGTCCTTTAGGTGGCCTCTGGGTGGCCGGGCTTGAGCAGACCCAGGTCCATGCTTATGGTGGCCCCGATGGGGCTGTGCGTTTCCACCAGGAAGTACATCCTGTCTGGTTATGTTTTGGTGATGTTACCAGGTGATGATGCTCAGTGACTAGATACAGGGATTTGGTGAACTCTGCCAAATTACAGCATTCTCATTCTACAACATTCTCACACTCACCTGCTCTTTGGCCTCTCAGTAGACTTCCTGTAAGAGAGGCAGAATAAGGATTTGATACTATCTTTTTATTTACTGTGACAAGATAATTCATTTGTTCCCTATCATCCTCCAAAGGGGACCAATTAGGGTTCCTAAAATTTCTTGTTAATGAGAAGGTTTAGACATGTTTAATAGGTTCCTACAGACTATCACCACTGTCTTTACTGAGGTTCAGACTGCTCACCTTTGGCCAGTGGGAGCCCCTTCAAGTTGAATCTTGAGTTTGCTGATATGACTCTCGTTGTCTTTGATCGCTTTCTGTCTGGTGTGTCGAGATGCTCCAGATTCATCCTGTAACTTTCCTGCTTTCTGTTTCACTTTTCTTAGAAATTCTGGTTTCTTCTACTGGGAGATAATATTTCCAGAACAGCACTTAGGTGCTGAGCATGATCTTTGACATCAGACTGGTACTGCTTTTAAGCTTTTTCACTGCCTGGCTGGGGGATCAACCAATGTATAAGCATGTTTTGATACTTACAATGTGAATCCAGGACTACAGGCTCTTTATTTTGTCTCATACATATCACATCTCTATCTTCTTTCTTCTGCATCAGAAGCCTATCAAAGACTGAGCCAATGATTGAATTAGTGTATCTCATGCTTTCTTTGTGGGCTTTCCCTGTGGCACTAGAAGTAAAGAATCTGCCTGCCAACGCAGAAAATACAAGAGATGCAGGTTCCATCCCTGGGTCGGAAAGATTCCCTGAAGAAGGGCACTGCAGGAGACCTGGGCTCAATCCCTGGGTCAGGGAAGACCCCCTGGAGAAGGGAATGGCCACCCACTCCAGTATTCTTGCCTGGAGAATTTCAGGGACAGAGGAGCCTGGTGGGCTACAGTCCAGGGTGTCTCAAAAGTGAGACAGCTTGCACACACGCAATGTATAATATATCATTTTTACTGCTGTGCAAAGCAAATAAAGATCTTTTTTCAAAATAAAAAAGAAAAACCACGTATAAATGGTGGTTTGATCACACAGGAACCCCAGGAACCTGAAATCCAACAAGCTTTTCTGTGACAGTACAAGAGAAATCACCTCCAAAATCCTGAGAAAGGTGCCTTCTAGCCTGAATTCTATCCAGTTAAACTAATAAGCCCAAGAATAGAAAACAAGTGTAAACACGCCACGTGTAGAAGACCCCATTAGTCACATACCTCTGTCCACCCCCTCTTCCTTATGAACAGCCACGTGCCTCAAAACAACCCCAGCACCTAGGAATGCTTACGTCACGCAAATCAGCCAGAGGACAGATGCACACGGAAGCCTGCTGCAAAGAGGTTTTCCCTTCTCCTTTCAGATAAAAGGACAAAGATGGTGAGGAAATGGTTGGGTCCCTTCCTTCTGGAACTCAGACCTAAGCAGAGCCAAGGATGCATGATGGAAACACAGACTGGACTGGACCCCTTGATGACACAGCCAACACAGTCCCAGACCTGAACTCCCTAGCTTCTCGCTTCTTGGTGTGTCGAGATGCTCCAGATTCATCCTGTAACTTTCCTGCTTTCTGTTTCACTTTTCTTAGAAATAACAGACCAATGTGATAAAGCATGCTTTTAAGCTTTTCACTGCCTGGCTGGGGATCAAGCAATGTATAAGCATGTTTTGATACTTACAATGTGAATCCAGGACTACAGGCTCTTTATTTTGTCTCATACATATCACATCTCTATCTTCTTTCTTCTGCATCAGAAGCCTATCAAAGACTGAGCCAATGATTGAATTAGTGTATCTCATGCTTTCTTTGTGGGCTTTCCCTGTGGCACTAGAAGTAAAGAATCTGCCTGCCAACGCAGAAAATACAAGAGATGCAGGTTCCATCCCTGGGTCGGAAAGATTCCCTGAAGAAGGGCACTGCAGGAGACCTGGGCTCAATCCCTGGGTCAGGGAAGACCCCCTGGAGAAGGGAATGGCCACCCACTCCAGTATTCTTGCCTGGAGAATTTCAGGGACAGAGGAGCCTGGTGGGCTACAGTCCAGGGTGTCTCAAAAGTGAGACAGCTTGCACACACGCAATGTATAATATATCATTTTTACTGCTGTGCAAAGCAAATAAAGATCTTTTTTCAAAATAAAAAAGAAAAACCACGTATAAATGGTGGTTTGATCACACAGGAACCCCAGGAACCTGAAATCCAACAAGCTTTTCTGTGACAGTACAAGAGAAATCACCTCCAAAATCCTGAGAAAGGTGCCTTCTAGCCTGAATTCTATCCAGTTAAACTAATAAGCCCAAGAATAGAAAACAAGTGTAAACACGCCACGTGTAGAAGACCCCATTAGTCACATACCTCTGTCCACCCCCTCTTCCTTATGAACAGCCACGTGCCTCAAAACAACCCCAGCACCTAGGAATGCTTACGTCACGCAAATCAGCCAGAGGACAGATGCACACGGAAGCCTGCTGCAAAGAGGTTTTCCCTTCTCCTTTCAGATAAAAGGACAAAGATGGTGAGGAAATGGTTGGGTCCCTTCCTTCTGGAACTCAGACCTAAGCAGAGCCAAGGATGCATGATGGAAACACAGACTGGACTGGACCCCTTGATGACACAGCCAACACAGTCCCAGACCTGAACTCCCTAGCTTCTCGCTTCTTGCTGTGCAAAACCCAGAAAAAAACCCACGAAAACCCCAAGTGGTAACCAGAGGAGAAGGGCAAGGGATTTGACTCAGGAGGAGGATAATGCATTTCCCAACAGAACAATAGATGCTGCTCCTTGAGGAACCCCAGGGCCCCACGCCTAGAGAGAGGGTGGCCCACGACGGATCAGTAAGACCTGACCCTTGACGGGGCATTCTCGGAGAAGGACGGAAGCCAGGGCTTGCCTCAAGGAGAGCGCATCCTCCGCAGAGAGCTCAGACCTGAAAGGAGAGCGCATCCTCTGCAGAGCGCTCAGACTGCAACTAGAAATTGGAGCAAACTGTGTAAACACGCAAGAAGACAGCAGTACACTAATGCTGCTACAAACACAAGAATTGTCAGCAAGGGCATGAAGCCACCGCATCTACAAACCTCAGTTGTGAATAATGTTTCTGTAAAAGCTATGACGTGAACACCAGATAGTCTCTCTGAAAATTATGGTATAATGGTTTTGGAGTTTGGGTGGGGAAGTGTTCGTGTATTTGGAACATGGATAAGAGATTTAAGCCTCCTCTTCAAAAATGGAAAGTCAGTAGGTGCTATCTCAGCCAGAAACAAGCCAATCAAACAGACAAACAAAAACCAGCAAAATAGGACTGTAATTCAGAAATAGGAAGGCCAATAGAATAATAGCTAGACATAAGCATAAATAGTAAAACTTTGAAGTGGCTATTTCTGAGGATAGATAACTAATGAATATCATTTTCTCACCTTGTAGAACTGCTTGAATTTTAAAATCTAAGTGAATGCATAAGTTTGATAAAATTTTAAAAATCAAATAATATATTTTGAAGATGCTGAAGTTAAGTTTATGTGAATAACTTCATTTTCTTCCCAAATCTGGGCCTTTCTCTTCCTTACCTGGATCAGTCTCTAATTTTCCATCTCTTTCATTTGAGCATTTTTTTAGTCTGGTAATAAGCAACAGCAATAAAATAAAAGAGAACAGAAAGATAATATTGGATTTCAAAGCACGGCCACTCTGATGGACAACGACTACACGCTTTGAAGTGAAGCACATATGCATAGTCAACACCTTTATGAAAAATGGCCACAGAATGGTTTGCCCTTTTGTAGTAAATAGTCCCATTGAGATGCATTTGTTGTTGCTGCTGTTTAGTCACAAAGCTGTGTCCGACTCTCTGAGGCCCCACGGACCGTTGCCCGCCGGGCTCCTCTGCCCGTGGAGTCTCCAGGCAAGAAGACTGGGGCGGGTTGCCATTGCCTCCCCCAGGGACCTTCCCAGCCAGAATTCACCCAGGCCTCTGCACTGGCAGGCAGGTTCTCCACCACTGAGCCACCAGGGAAACACTACCGAGATGCACGTGACCGCCAAAACCGTCAACACTGTTTCTAAGACAACATAGTGCAAGAGCGCTTCCGTTCTCCAGAGTTCTCCTTTGTAGGCATGTCTTACGAATCCCACGTGTCTCACAGGGACACAGCCAAGGTGTGTGCAGGGCTCCTATGTCCACCTCCGGAGGCTCGGGGCTGCGGCCCTTCCCAGGCTGGTCCCCGCTGGTGGTTGAAGTGGCCGCCTCACCCTTGGGGGCTGGGTCCCTCTTTCCACGTGGGTTGTCAGCCGGGTCAGGCGTCCCTCTTAGAAGCCGCCCCCATTTCTGCTCCTGCTTTCATGTGACTTCCCTCCAGGGGTCATTGGAGTTTTGCATGCAAAACACAGACCTCTGACTTGGTCGCTGGCATTATTTAAATCATTTTCTGTCGCTCTCTTTTCTGTTAAATCATGGATATTGTGTGCCTGCCTGCAAGTTAAACACGCATATGCTATGAATCCATTAGGTAGATAAAAACCACTTAGGAGTTTGGGCTCTTTCATAGCTGTTTACAGGTCGTCACCGAAACAGCGTGGTATTTAACATCGTCTTCCCTTTCCTAATTATTGGATATTCCATTTGTAAATAACTGTACAAAAATAAAGGAACTCCTTTCAGCACTCAGACTGGTTTAAGAATATCATTTACAAGCCTAGGATTCAGAGTTCTGCGTCGCACACAGGGCCTCTCCCCCTCTGCTGTCTAAAGCCATCACCGTGCCATGCATGTGCGATGGTGCTGGTTCATCGGTGCACCCTGGCACTGGCTTGGACAGCAGCTCCGACTATACAGATGGCAAACTGTGAGCATGCGAAAGACAAATGAAAATGAATATGAGAAGTGACAGAAATCAAATATTCACCTGGGCCTCTATTATTCACCTCCTCTTCCTCTAATGATGTAACTCAGGCGAAGCACAAAGACAGTGTGAGGAACGGGTTCTCAGAGTAACCTTGAGGACGAGCTCCTTTCTGATCTGGATTTCCACCTAGGGACCTGCAGATCCCCACTGGCAGGCAGGTTCTCCACCACTGAGCCACCAGGGAAACACTACCGAGATGCACGTGACCGCCAAAACCGTCAACACTGTTTCTAAGACAACATAGTGCAAGAGCGCTTCCGTTCTCCAGAGTTCTCCTTTGTAGGCATGTCTTACGAATCCCACGTGTCTCACAGGGACACAGCCAAGGTGTGTGCAGGGCTCCTATGTCCACCTCCGGAGGCTCGGGGCTGCGGCCCTTCCCAGGCTGGTCCCCGCTGGTGGTTGAAGTGGCCGCCTCACCCTTGGGGGCTGGGTCCCTCTTTCCACGTGGGTTGTCAGCCGGGTCAGGCGTCCCTCTTAGAAGCCGCCCCCATTTCTGCTCCTGCTTTCATGTGACTTCCCTCCAGGGGTCATTGGAGTTTTGCATGCAAAACACAGACCTCTGACTTGGTCGCTGGCATTATTTAAATCATTTTCTGTCGCTCTCTTTTCTGTTAAATCATGGATATTGTGTGCCTGCCTGCAAGTTAAACACGCATATGCTATGAATCCATTAGGTAGATAAAAACCACTTAGGAGTTTGGGCTCTTTCATAGCTGTTTACAGGTCGTCACCGAAACAGCGTGGTATTTAACATCGTCTTCCCTTTCCTAATTATTGGATATTCCATTTGTAAATAACTGTACAAAAATAAAGGAACTCCTTTCAGCACTCAGACTGGTTTAAGAATATCATTTACAAGCCTAGGATTCAGAGTTCTGCGTCGCACACAGGGCCTCTCCCCCTCTGCTGTCTAAAGCCATCACCGTGCCATGCATGTGCGATGGTGCTGGTTCATCGGTGCACCCTGGCACTGGCTTGGACAGCAGCTCCGACTATACAGATGGCAAACTGTGAGCATGCGAAAGACAAATGAAAATGAATATGAGAAGTGACAGAAATCAAATATTCACCTGGGCCTCTATTATTCACCTCCTCTTCCTCTAATGATGTAACTCAGGCGAAGCACAAAGACAGTGTGAGGAACGGGTTCTCAGAGTAACCTTGAGGACGAGCTCCTTTCTGATCTGGATTCCAGGGTCAGGTTACCTGCTGGAAACCGCCTCTTGCCACTCATTGAATCTTTTTTAAGTAATCCATTATATACATATATATGTGCATGTATATATATATATACGCACACAGGCTTACTATATATATGTAGGCTTGCCAGGTGGAGCTAGTGGTAAAGAATCTGCCTGCCAAGGCAGGAGATGTAAGAGATGAGGATTTGATCTCTGGATCAGGAAGACCCCCTGGAGAAGGGAATGGCAACCCACTCCAGTATTCCTGCCTGGAGAATCCCATGGACAGAGGAGCCTGGCGGGCTACAGTCCACAGGGTCAAAAAAGAGTCAGACACGACTGAAGCAGCTGAGCATACACACACATACGTGTATTTAAGGCATGTCACAGTAAGTCAAGCCTATTTCCAGAAGGCAGAGCAGATGTGATGTGGGGAGGAAGGAGCCGGCCCGGTGGAGTCACGAGGAGCAGACGGCGTGAGTCCTCACCGGCCACCTGCCCCACCCAATTTTGGTCACTCCCCCATCACAGTTTCATCCCTTGAGGACTTCGTGCTTAAATCTCCAAGGGCCACCTTTACCCTGTAAATCCCTAGATGGAGTCTCCTCTAAGGTGACATCACTGTTGGAGGATAAACCTTAAGAGGAATTAAGCACCAGCTAAGAACCATTAGATGATTCCAGAAGCAAGGTGGGACTTTGGGGCTTGTTGAGAGAAGCACTGGGCTGGGTCAGAAAACTAAAAAAGATTTTGGTTTAAGAATATCATTTACAAGCCTAGGATTCAGAGTTCTGCGTCGCACACAGGGCCTCTCCCCCTCTGCTGTCTAAAGCCATCACCGTGCCATGCATGTGCGATGGTGCTGGTTCATCGGTGCACCCTGGCACTGGCTTGGACAGCAGCTCCGACTATACAGATGGCAAACTGTGAGCATGCGAAAGACAAATGAAAATGAATATGAGAAGTGACAGAAATCAAATATTCACCTGGGCCTCTATTATTCACCTCCTCTTCCTCTAATGATGTAACTCAGGCGAAGCACAAAGACAGTGTGAGGAACGGGTTCTCAGAGTAACCTTGAGGACGAGCTCCTTTCTGATCTGGATTCCAGGGTCAGGTTACCTGCTGGAAACCGCCTCTTGCCACTCATTGAATCTTTTTTAAGTAATCCATTATATACATATATATGTGCATGTATATATATATATACGCACACAGGCTTACTATATATATGTAGGCTTGCCAGGTGGAGCTAGTGGTAAAGAATCTGCCTGCCAAGGCAGGAGATGTAAGAGATGAGGATTTGATCTCTGGATCAGGAAGACCCCCTGGAGAAGGGAATGGCAACCCACTCCAGTATTCCTGCCTGGAGAATCCCATGGACAGAGGAGCCTGGCGGGCTACAGTCCACAGGGTCAAAAAAGAGTCAGACACGACTGAAGCAGCTGAGCATACACACACATACGTGTATTTAAGGCATGTCACAGTAAGTCAAGCCTATTTCCAGAAGGCAGAGCAGATGTGATGTGGGGAGGAAGGAGCCGGCCCGGTGGAGTCACGAGGAGCAGACGGCGTGAGTCCTCACCGGCCACCTGCCCCACCCAATTTTGGTCACTCCCCCATCACAGTTTCATCCCTTGAGGACTTCGTGCTTAAATCTCCAAGGGCCACCTTTTACCCTGTAAATCCCCTAGATGGAGTCTCCTCTAAGGTGACATCACTGTTGGAGGATAAACCTTAAGAGGAATTAAGCACCAGCTAAGAACCATTAGATGATTCCAGAAGCAAGGTGGGACTTTGGGGCTTGTTGAGAGAAGCACTGGGCTGGGATCCGTCAGAGATCTCCCCTAGAGAGCTGATCCTACGTCTGGATCCGCACTAACCAAGTTCACATGAATCGTTTGGGTATAGTCATCCTTTCTCTTCTCCCTCTCTGAACATCGGTTGTTCCTGGAATGGTCGTTTCACCTGTGGACTCAAACGACATTCAGGCCACTCTGGTGCCTGCCATCGTCTAACTTGAAAGGGGGAAAGGCTGTCGGTTAAAGACGCAGCCCTCGTTCCAGGGGGAATACTGTTTGGTAAATACTTGGTTTGTTTAGAATTTCTGAATTCCTAAAATTATTCAAAAGTTTCTTAAATGGTGAAAAGGCCAAGTCAGCATCGTGTTGTAGCTCAAGAAATGATTTTGATCTTGATCACATTTTCACAATTCTTTTATACTGAAACTAACTAACCCAACATGATCACCATCTAGAAAAGCTCAAATTCAACTTTACTTCAAAATATAAGCCTGTATGCCTTGACCTCGGATCCTTTGACAGACACGTGGACTGAATTCAGACTGCCATCAGATCTCAGGGAAGACACAAGATGTGTAGGCAGTGAGCCACCCTGACACCCGGGGAGGGGTGGGGCCCCAGCCATCAGCGCCCCCGGCAGACATGAGGCCAGACACGCAGGGCGCCTGGGTGGCGCGGAGCCGGCCTGCACCTGCCAGGACAGCCCTGGCAGTCTGTCGCCTTCGGAGCACAGCAGGTTTGCCTCCAAATGGCAGGTAAACAAACACACAAAAAATAGTTCTCCGGTGTGTTTTGGACTCCTGAATTGCAGATGACAGATTGCAGACCTGTATTTTATTGCCACTATGTATGTGGAAGACGCTTAAAAAAACTAAGCTAATATGTGAAGTATGCGTCTTAGTTTCCAAAGTCCTTCTGAGGGAGAGGAAGAGACAAAGTCAATGAAATCACAAAAATGTGTTGAGAGTTGGTCCAGCAAACACTAGTATTCAAAAGACAATGATTGAAGCAATCCTAAAAAAGGCAAGTGGCAAAGAAAAAGACTTTATATAAGAAGTACATCTAAAGTAATCCAGAGCAGGGGACTTTGGGGCTTGTTGAGAGAAGCACTGGGCTGGGATCCGTCAGAGATCTCCCCTAGAGAGCTGATCCTACGTCTGGATCCGCACTAACCAAGTTCACATGAATCGTTTGGGTATAGTCATCCTTTCTCTTCTCCCTCTCTGAACATCGGTTGTTCCTGGAATGGTCGTTTCACCTGTGGACTCAAACGACATTCAGGCCACTCTGGTGCCTGCCATCGTCTAACTTGAAAGGGGGAAAGGCTGTCGGTTAAAGACGCAGCCCTCGTTCCAGGGGGAATACTGTTTGGTAAATACTTGGTTTGTTTAGAATTTCTGAATTCCTAAAATTATTCAAAAGTTTCTTAAATGGTGAAAAGGCCAAGTCAGCATCGTGTTGTAGCTCAAGAAATGATTTTGATCTTGATCACATTTTCACAATTCTTTTATACTGAAACTAACTAACCCAACATGATCACCATCTAGAAAAGCTCAAATTCAACTTTACTTCAAAATATAAGCCTGTATGCCTTGACCTCGGATCCTTTGACAGACACGTGGACTGAATTCAGACTGCCATCAGATCTCAGGGAAGACACAAGATGTGTAGGCAGTGAGCCACCCTGACACCCGGGGGGGGGTGGGGCCCCAGCCATCAGCGCCCCCGGCAGACATGAGGCCAGACACGCAGGGCGCCTGGGTGGCGCGGAGCCGGCCTGCACCTGCCAGGACAGCCCTGGCAGTCTGTCGCCTTCGGAGCACAGCAGGTTTGCCTCCAAATGGCAGGTAAACAAACACACAAAAAATAGTTCTCCGGTGTGTTTTGGACTCCTGAATTGCAGATGACAGATTGCAGACCTGTATTTTATTGCCACTATGTATGTGGAAGACGCTTAAAAAAACTAAGCTAATATGTGAAGTATGCGTCTTAGTTTCCAAAGTCCTTCTGAGGGAGAGGAAGAGACAAAGTCAATGAAATCACAAAAATGTGTTGAGAGTTGGTCCAGCAAACACTAGTATTCAAAAGACAATGATTGAAGCAATCCTAAAAAAGGCAAGTGAAGTCATTGATTTATAGACTAATAAAACTAATTAATTTGACTTTATATAAGAAGTACATCTAAAGTAACTCAGTGACCACTGCTTCAGAGGAATAAAGGCTCTGTAAGAGTACACATGATTATCCACCAAAACAAATGAAACTATAACAGAAGACAAATATTCTAATGGTCAGCTGGTTAATAGGGACTTTACTTAGAGCATAATTGTGTAAATTATTAGATGTTAGAGTTACCCTGACATGTTCTAGAACCTGTTGCTACTAGATCAAGTCGGTAAAGCGGAAAACAAAATCAACCAGGTGATTTTGTCTGGAGCAGATAATTACTTGCTCTTTCCAATGTAGATTAATTGCTGAGGGTGGGATGGAGGGGGGCAGTGGTAAAACTGATGTTGTGGATCATTTTGGAATTTTCTACACAAGAATATTTGTTAAAAAGTTTAAGTGTCAGCTGATTGGATGATAAAAGAAGACAACACAAGAGGCAAACAGAAGAAAACATTTTACATCATTCTCAACAAGTTGCAGACCAGATACATAGGCTAAAACAGCTCTTTCAAATTCTGGTTCAAGAGCAGGCAGAGCTTCCCAGGTTCAAACACCAAGTTACCTCTGTTCAGGACCCAGAGAGCTGGGCTTTAAGATTTATTCACAGAGGCCCGAGTCCTCTACAAACACAAACAGGAAGACTTCAGGCAGCCACTGAGCTCCCCGAGATTGGAGTAAACTTGGCTTTGACCCAAGACCGTGACTTCCACTCAGCTTTTAAACTATTTTTAACTCTGTTATAAAATGCAGTGCTCGGAAAAGCAGTGCTGGAAGCAAGGGTCCGCAGAAAACACTACACGGAGTGCTAGACGCGCCATCTGGAAGCCTCAAAGGGCAGAACGAGAGGAGGAGCCGGGGGGACGGGCGCAGCAGACCCGAGGCAGGACCCGCGGCCGGGGCACAGAGGGTCCCGGCACGGCGTCTCCCAGTTCTGGCGAGGAAAGCCCCGCGCTGGCCGTGGGTGCAAGGGGAGCCCGTTACCGCCAGGAACCCCCGCAGCGCTGGGTGTCCGCTACTCTCCCGGGGGCACCGGCTGGCACAGGCACACTCGTTCCTGCCAGGGTTACATCTTCCTGTTCGCAGGATGCACGTGGTCCAGATTGGTTTGCAGATGATTTGAATAATTTTCATCTGTAATTCGAAGGTGCTGTCACTCATCCAGAGAAAAGGCACGACGGCGCTCTCTGACGGCTGACAGCTCAGCGTCACGTGTGTGTGTGACCGTCTTCCTGCTCGAGCACCGGCCCTCCAGCGCAGCCCTGTGCTCTCTCCATGTCTTGCTTCTCTTTGTTTTGGGAAAGGCTGTGCACCTTCCTCTGAGCGCTGAGTGAGACCCGTGTCTCCATCAAGAGCCCCGATTCCTGGTGCCGTCACCACTTCCAGGATTTCAAAAGACGGTGGAACCCAGATGGGCAGCCTGGCATTTTTGTACTCACTTTATTGTATTACTGTATTAGGCCTGGAGTCAAGTGAAGGAAGGGTTTTCAAGTTTAAGAATCAAAAGAAGTTTAAGAATCAAGTTTAAGAATCGAAAGAGTCCAGCGTTATAATCAGTGTTCCACATGTGCTGTGGACCCAGACAAAGCATCAAACAGTAAAGATAAAGTTGTCCAGTTCTCAGTAGTGACTGTGTGTGTGTGCTGAGTTGCTCCTGTCATGCTGGACTCTTTGCAGCCGTGTGACTGGAGCCCGCCAGGCTCCTTGGCCACGGGGTTCTCCAGGTGAGAAGGCTGGAGTGCATTGCCGTGCCCTCCTCCAAGGGACCTACCGGCCCAGGGATCGAGCCTGGGTCTCTGATGTCTCCTGCACTGGCAGGCGGGTCCTTTACCACGGGCACCACGTGGGAAAGCCGGTCGTGATCTGTGTGACGATAGAAGCTAAAGAAGAGGGACTGTGTGCACACGTGTAACTGAGTCACTCCGCTGTGCGGCAGGAACTGACGTAACATTGTCAATCAACTAGACTCCAGTAAACAATAGTTTAAAAAACAAAGAAAAAATCAGTGCTAATAAGTCTATAAAAGCCAAAATCACATTTTATGTTACTTTACATAAGTGTACATGTATGTGTGTGTATGTTATGCTCAAATTATAAGCATTAAGGTATAATGATAGCGATCACAGTTAAATTTCAAGGCTATTGACTATGGTGGGGTTGAGATAGGAAGCTGGTCCCCTGACGCTGTTCTTCAAACAAGGGTGCTTCTGAGATAACACGTCAAAGACTGGAGAGAGAACACTTTGTCCTTGAGACTCTAGAGAAGAGGTTTAAATAAGAAATGGGAATACTTGTTAACTGTATTCAAGAACTTGATGTTTCAGCCAATTAATATTTGTTGACTAAGCCACTAAAATGGGCAAAGCTTGAACAAGTAAATTGCCCTTTGGGGGCACTTAACCTAGAAGACAAAAGTAGCCCAAAGATGTGGAATAGATGTTACCAGGTGTACAATAATACTTGGAATGAAAGGTGGAATATTTACTGATCTAATTTTGTAATAGTTACAGAAGTATTCTAGTTTCTTACTTGAGTCTATTTTGGAAATTACATTTCTCTAGAAATCCATCCATTTCATTGAAACTTTCAAATTTATTGGCAAAGAGCTTACTGGCGTACCTTTCTGCATCAGGAGGAATGAAGCCCCTGGGGTCTACCTAACCAGTCGTCTCCACTTCCCGAGACTGCAGGTCTGGGCCTGCTTCAGCTTCCCATCGACGAGGCCTTGGTTAGGACGACGAGCGACAGAAACATCACTAGGAGGGGACGTAGTGTGATCTGGGAGCAGATTTAAGAGAAGCACGTAAAGAAGATCATCCGAGAAAACCAAGCTCCAGGCAGGAAGGAGGGAAGCGAAAATCTAGCCCTGTTTCTACCGAGGATTGTCCAGGCATCTCAGGAGGTGGAGACAGGAGCTACCTCTGAAGAGCGCAGGGTGGCTGGGCTTCTAGAAGCAGCCGCGCCTCACCGTGCCCAGCCAGCCGAGCCATCGCCATCTCGCCCCTGCCTCACCGCCCGGACTTCCGGCTCGGGCTCCTCCTCTCTTGCTCCCGCAGTCTGTTCTCAGCAGAGTGGGCGTCATGGTGCATCCTCACTTCATTCACAGTCAGAGGCCACGGAAGGCTGACAACAAGCTCTGAAACCGGCACGTTCTGCTTCCTGCACACACCTACAGGCACACACACACCCGTCCCTCCCCACCTCTCCTCAGCCTCTGGCTTCACTCCACCCTGCGGGCCTCCTTACGGACACACCAGACAAGGGCCCCTCCCTTGTACACGCTTTTCCACTCTGGGTCCCAGATAACCTCCTGCATCCCCTCTCAGGGTGCTGACGCAGCGCATCCACTCGATGATCCCCCTGACGCTGTTCTTCAAACAAGGGTGCTTCTGAGATAACACGTCAAAGACTGGAGAGAGAACACTTTGTCCTTGAGACTCTAGAGAAGAGGTTTAAATAAGAAATGGGAATACTTGTTAACTGTATTCAAGAACTTGATGTTTCAGCCAATTAATATTTGTTGACTAAGCCACTAAAATGGGCAAAGCTTGAACAAGTAAATTGCCCTTTGGGGGCACTTAACCTAGAAGACAAAAGTAGCCCAAAGATGTGGAATAGATGTTACCAGGTGTACAATAATACTTGGAATGAAAGGTGGAATATTTACTGATCTAATTTTGTAATAGTTACAGAAGTATTCTAGTTTCTTACTTGAGTCTATTTTGGAAATTACATTTCTCTAGAAATCCATCCATTTCATTGAAACTTTCAAATTTATTGGCAAAGAGCTTACTGGCGTACCTTTCTGCATCAGGAGGAATGAAGCCCCTGGGGTCTACCTAACCAGTCGTCTCCACTTCCCGAGACTGCAGGTCTGGGCCTGCTTCAGCTTCCCATCGACGAGGCCTTGGTTAGGACGACGAGCGACAGAAACATCACTAGGAGGGGACGTAGTGTGATCTGGGAGCAGATTTAAGAGAAGCACGTAAAGAAGATCATCCGAGAAAACCAAGCTCCAGGCAGGAAGGAGGGAAGCGAAAATCTAGCCCTGTTTCTACCGAGGATTGTCCAGGCATCTCAGGAGGTGGAGACAGGAGCTACCTCTGAAGAGCGCAGGGTGGCTGGGCTTCTAGAAGCAGCCGCGCCTCACCGTGCCCAGCCAGCCGAGCCATCGCCATCTCGCCCCTGCCTCACCGCCCGGACTTCCGGCTCGGGCTCCTCCTCTCTTGCTCCCGCAGTCTGTTCTCAGCAGAGTGGGCGTCATGGTGCATCCTCACTTCATTCACAGTCAGAGGCCACGGAAGGCTGACAACAAGCTCTGAAACCGGCACGTTCTGCTTCCTGCACACACCTACAGGCACACACACACCCGTCCCTCCCCACCTCTCCTCAGCCTCTGGCTTCACTCCACCCTGCGGGCCTCCTTACGGACACACCAGACAAGGGCCCCTCCCTTGTACACGCTTTTCCACTCTGGGTCCCAGATAACCTCCTGCATCCCCTCTCAGGGTGCTGACGCAGCGCATCCACTCGATGAACCCCACTCTCACTTTCCACTTAAAATCCCACCCCGTCATCCAGCACGTACAATCTTGCTGCCGTTACCCTGTCGTCCATTGCTTTCCTTGGCACTCAGAACCTCCTGCCCTGTTACACACATCATTTTTAAAATATGTAGGAACATTCCTGGTGGTCCAGTGGTTAAGACGCCGCGCTCCCACTGCAGAGGCCATGGGTTCAGTCCCTGGCTGGGGAACCAAGACTCTGCATGCTGTGCTATACAGGCAAAGAATCGGTGACTAACAAAATCTGTGTACAATCTGTCACCTGTCTCCCTCGACTTTTATGCAGGTTCTGGGAGGGCTGGGGTCCCGGGAGCCTGGGCTAATGCCCGAGGCTTCCTAATGCCTCAAGTAATATTTTTGCACATGCATCTGAAATGAGTGGAATCGACTTGAGGAGCTGGGAGCGCCTCCCCTTTTCCACCCCCCACCACACAGAGTCTCCCACCCTGCTCCCCTTGGGCTCTGGCCGAGGCTGGAAATCAACGTTCCGGGGAGAGCCGAGCAGAGGCTCCCTCCCTGCGCTCTCTGCGGCTGCGTGACGCGCCTCCGCACATCCAGGAGCTTAAACGACGCAAGCCTGTCATCGCGCAGCTTCGTGGGTCAGGAGCAGGCTGGGGTCCGCCTGGGCGTCTGTGCAGGACGTCCCCGCTGGAATCGAGGCGCTGGCCTCGGGGCCTCTTCCCGGAGGAGACTGAGGAGCAGAGGCGGACGCGGCCAGGCTGCGGTCACCTGTCGCGGCCACGCTAAGGACCGCGGTCTTTATGAGGCCGAGAGAGGCCCTCGTTGTTAATTTTTTCTTTTTTAAATTTGCCTCTGTTTTTTCTTAAATGTGCCTTTCTTATTTAATTTATTTTTCATTTGTTTTAGTTAGAGGATAGTTGCCTTGCACTGTTGTGTTGGTTCCTGCCGTACAACGAGGCGAGTCCGTCATAACCACGTGCATGCACACACCGTCTCTCGTGAGCCTCCCTCCCACGCACCCCAGTGCCAGCCCTCCAGGTCATCACGGAGCGCCAGGCTGCAGCCGTTGCTCGTTAGGAGCACGCTGGCTTAGCGAAAGAGTGAGCTGGGGAGGCGCAGGTCTGGTGGTGGACGGAGCGCTCCCCGCCCAGGACGGCAGAAGTGGACAGAAGTGGGCGAGAGCGCACGGCAGAGATGGGAGAGAGGCCGAGGCGCGGGCCGAGCAGGGCGGGGCCGGGGAGCGTGGCCCGGCGAGCCCTGCCCTCTCCACCCACGGGCTCTGGGTGTGGAGTCGCCCCCACGGAGGCGGGCACAGGGCAGGAGCGAGTGGCCGGGAGGGAGGTACTGAGTTCTGGTTTGGACGTGGTTTGAGGCGACCCCGAGACCCCGAGCGGGTCTGGACAGAACGTTGGAGCAGACCCGGAGGGCATCCGGCCCAGCCCTCGGTGGGGGAAGCTGGGGGGCAGGAGCGTGGGTGAAGGCTGGCGAGCCTCACGGTGTCTTTCCTGAGTGGGGGCATCACAGAGAAAGCGAGAGGAAGAGGAGTCGGAGAAGCAGGAGGCCCGCAGGAGCGGAGCCCGGAGCATGAGCCCTCGAATAGCCGGGCTGGCGCGCCTGGCTCCCAGCAAATAGCTGATCTCCCCGAACGTGCGGATCTGCGCTGCTGGGAGGCTGCTGCCCAGAGGAGCCGCGGAGGCGCTCCTGGCCGCCGTGGCCCACGACTGCCGTCTCAGGGCCAGAGCAAGGCCGTCCGTCTCTCGCCTTGGGCAGCTCTTTGGAGCACTCGCCCTCGAGCCCTTCGCTCCGTGTGGACGAAGCTTTCTTCCCTGAATTGTGTGACAACGCTCGCCTGTTAGTCTCCCATCGCCTCCCTGACGCTCCTGCGGGTGAGACTCAGACTCAGTCCCTGGGTCGTGAGACTCCCCGGAGCAGAGGCGGCACCCCACGCCCGTTGCCCTGCCCGGAGAAGCCCACGGACGGGGGCGCCCGAGAGTCAGACACGACTGAACACGCTGACCGGGAAGCCTGCGCTCTTTCTAGACGCCAGGAGCTGCGGTGTGGCTTGCCCTCGTCTTTTCTCGCCCTAAAGTGTGGCTCTGGGCTTCCAGCCGGGAGGCCCTGGCAGCACCGGATGTGATGGCGGGAGGCAGCAGGGACCCGCAGAGACGCCCGTGCCGTCCACTCCTCCTTCTCCACAGCCGGGCTTCGCCATCAGAACACGAGCCTCCACGGAATAAGGGCAAGGCTCTCCCGTGTTGCACAAACCGCCTCGAGTCAAAACGAGGGAGTTAGAGCGTCCCGGAACGCTGCTCACAAAGGCTGAAGCACGTGCACTCGAGTTTCTAAGGAGGCTTGCCCTCGCTGTCACAGCTCGCGTGGATGCGGCCAAGCGTCGGCCCTGCTGCGCCCCCGTGGGCCCCCGTGAGGCGGCAGAAGATCACCCTCGAAGGGGTGTGCCCCCACCTCTCCCTGCACCCGCCCCCCAGCTCCACGAGGGCGTCTCTGCTCGCTCTTCCTGCGCAGACCGCGAAGCCTGCTTCTCCCGAAGCCGGTATCAACGAACGCACTCTCGGAACACGCCAGAGTCCAGCCCTCCTTCCGGCACCAAGCGCTTCCGGCCCGAGAGCGTCGTTGCTTCTCAGTTACCCCAACAGCTTCATAACGCAGCACCCTTATTTGTTCGCTTCCTAAGACAAAGTCCACTTACAACAACAACAAATACAGAGAGATCCTTTTAAGGACTAACTATAAACTGTGTTACAGCTCTATCTGAAAATGACCCTCATTTTGTTAAAAATAAAAGGCAGAGTTCTCCCAATCGGTCTGCAGAGCGTTGGGTGGTGAGGCTTCTCTTCCCCTCTCTGGTTTCTCACCGGGTATCCCTGCTCCCCGGCGGGGCTCCTGGCCGCCCTCCAGCAGGTGCCCCTGGCCCGCGCAGTCTCCCTGCACCGTTGCCCTGCGAGAAGCCTCACGGGGACTCAGGTCCCTGGGTCGTGAGACTCCCGAGCAGAGGCGGCACCCCACGCCGTTGCCCTGCCCGGAGAAGCCCACGGACGGGGCGCCCGAAGTCAGACACGACTGAACACGCTGACCGGGAAGCCTGCGCTCTTTCTAGACGCCAGGAGCTGCGGTGTGGCTTGCCCTCGTCTTTTCTCGCCCTAAAGTGTGGCTCTGGGCTTCCAGCCGGGAGGCCCTGGCAGCACCGGATGTGATGGCGGGAGGCAGCAGGGACCCGCAGAGACGCCCGTGCCGTCCACTCCTCCTTCTCCACAGCCGGGCTTCGCCATCAGAACACGAGCCTCCACGGAATAAGGGCAAGGCTCTCCCGTGTTGCACAAACCGCCTCGAGTCAAAACGAGGGAGTTAGAGCGTCCCGGAACGCTGCTCACAAAGGCTGAAGCACGTGCACTCGAGTTTCTAAGGAGGCTTGCCCTCGCTGTCACAGCTCGCGTGGATGCGGCCAAGCGTCGGCCCTGCTGCGCCCCCGTGGGCCCCCGTGAGGCGGCAGAAGATCACCCTCGAAGGGGTGTGCCCCCACCTCTCCCTGCACCCGCCCCCCAGCTCCACGAGGGCGTCTCTGCTCGCTCTTCCTGCGCAGACCGCGAAGCCTGCTTCTCCCGAAGCCGGTATCAACGAACGCACTCTCGGAACACGCCAGAGTCCAGCCCTCCTTCCGGCACCAAGCGCTTCCGGCCCGAGAGCGTCGTTGCTTCTCAGTTACCCCAACAGCTTCATAACGCAGCACCCTTATTTGTTCGCTTCCTAAGACAAAGTCCACTTACAACAACAACAAATACAGAGAGATCCTTTTAAGGACTAACTATAAACTGTGTTACAGCTCTATCTGAAAATGACCCTCATTTTGTTAAAAATAAAAGGCAGAGTTCTCCCAATCGGTCTGCAGAGCGTTGGGTGGTGAGGCTTCTCTTCCCCTCTCTGGTTTCTCACCGGGTATCCCTGCTCCCCGGCGGGGCTCCTGGCCGCCCTCCAGCAGGTGCCCGCGCATGGGAGCACAGCGCAGTCTCCCTGCACCCCGCCTCCCGGACACTCGGTGTGCCCTCCGGGAGGGACGCCTGTGCCTCACCTCACGTAAACCCGCGTCTTCTCCTGCGTCAGCCCCGTGCCCTCCTCCCATTTTACCTTTCTTCAAGCACGTCTCAGCTTCCAGCAGACTGAAGGGCTCAGTCTCCGCCCTCCACCCTGTAACGTGACCTCTACGAGGTGCATGCCTGCCTCAGAGCCCGGCTGACAGCACCCAGCAGGGACTCAAAGCTCCCCTGCTGAATGAAAGAAATTTGAAAATATATTTTAGAATTAAAGCAGTCAATCCTGGGCTATCTGGAAAACAGCGTTTGAACTGTGTGCCACTCTGGATCCTTGCCCTGCCGGTGCCGGCCGCGTCCTTGCTTTGCCTCAGCCGCGTGCCCGTGAAACGAGCTTTCGGTGGCCGTCCGTGGAGCGGCCTTAGCTCTGTAGCCCTGAGCTGCTGGGTCATCTTTTCCTAAAGACCAAGCCACCAGCTTCCAAACGAACTCACGCAATGTCTTTGTATTATGAGCACGAGGTCTTTGTATTATGGGGTCCCTCACCATGGCCCCGAGCCCACACGAGGGGCATATCCGGCAGTGAGGACAAGCCAGGCGTCTCTCGTTCCCACCTCCATCCCTCTGGTCAGCTGTGAACCAGAGCTGGTGTGTGGACCTCTATAGCCTCGTCTCCACGTCTATACAAAGTGGAGTTTCGGCTGCGTGGATATTAATACCACTTCCAGCATAAAGAATGTGCTTTTTTTTTCAAAGAGCAATCAGCCGTGAACAAAGTTAGGACTAATCTCCATAGCTCTTGACTTTCATGGAGCTTACTAGGTTACTTGACAAAAACCAAAGTCTACAAGGGCACCACGGGGAACTGCCTGTAAACCCACCTTAATGCACCTGCCATTCAGGGAGGTCTCAGAGGATAAGCTCAGGGCTGGGCTCCTTCGTGGTTTAATCAAGGCGGATCAGGGACCTTCATCGGCCGGGAGCTGCCGTGGAGCCGCACCACACTCGCCCTCCAGCAGGTGCCCGCGCATGGGAGCACAGCGCAGTCTCCCTGCACCCCGCCTCCCGGACACTCGGTGTGCCCTCCGGGAGGGACGCCTGTGCCTCACCTCACGTAAACCCGCGTCTTCTCCTGCGTCAGCCCCGTGCCCTCCTCCCATTTTACCTTTCTTCAAGCACGTCTCAGCTTCCAGCAGACTGAAGGGCTCAGTCTCCGCCCTCCACCCTGTAACGTGACCTCTACGAGGTGCATGCCTGCCTCAGAGCCCGGCTGACAGCACCCAGCAGGGACTCAAAGCTCCCCTGCTGAATGAAAGAAATTTGAAAATATATTTTAGAATTAAAGCAGTCAATCCTGGGCTATCTGGAAAACAGCGTTTGAACTGTGTGCCACTCTGGATCCTTGCCCTGCCGGTGCCGGCCGCGTCCTTGCTTTGCCTCAGCCGCGTGCCCGTGAAACGAGCTTTCGGTGGCCGTCCGTGGAGCGGCCTTAGCTCTGTAGCCCTGAGCTGCTGGGTCATCTTTTCCTAAAGACCAAGCCACCAGCTTCCAAACGAACTCACGCAATGTCTTTGTATTATGAGCACGAGGTCTTTGTATTATGGGGTCCCTCACCATGGCCCCGAGCCCACACGAGGGGCATATCCGGCAGTGAGGACAAGCCAGGCGTCTCTCGTTCCCACCTCCATCCCTCTGGTCAGCTGTGAACCAGAGCTGGTGTGTGGACCTCTATAGCCTCGTCTCCACGTCTATACAAAGTGGAGTTTCGGCTGCGTGGATATTAATACCACTTCCAGCATAAAGAATGTGCTTTTTTTTTCAAAGAGCAATCAGCCGTGAACAAAGTTAGGACTAATCTCCATAGCTCTTGACTTTCATGGAGCTTACTAGGTTACTTGACAAAAACCAAAGTCTACAAGGGCACCACGGGGAACTGCCTGTAAACCCACCTTAATGCACCTGCCATTCAGGGAGGTCTCAGAGGATAAGCTCAGGGCTGGGCTCCTTCGTGGTTTAATCAAGGCGGATCAGGGACCTTCATCGGCCGGGGAGCTGCCGTGGAGCCGCACCACACTCGCGCTCCTGCCGGTTTCCTGAGAGACTGGCGTCCCAGGAGAGAGGCGAGGGGGGTCTGGCCTCTCTGGGACGAAGGCTTCTGCTGCACTGTCTGTCTGCTGCCCCGGGGCTCTGCCTGGGCCCAGAAGTGCTGCTCCGCAGCGAGGGCCTTAGGGAAGCACGCAGAGGTGAGGAGGCACCGACTGCGAGCTCTCTCCACGCACACGCGGACTGGCCACTCCCGGTTTAGGTGACACTGATCTTTCTTAGCTGCTCCACTAACATCCAGGAGCCATTGTCCAACGCCCGTGCGACGCCTCGGCCAGAATGTGTCTCCTAGGAAAGAAAACCTGTACGGGGCCCTCACACAGACTTCTTGGACCTCGAGGAGCCTCTGTGTCCGTCCTGTGGGGACCGCAACTGGAAAGTGGCTGCCCACGGCTGGGGAGGGAGCAGCCCGGCTCTAGCAGGCTGCCTCAGCGATTTCTGCCGACGGAGGGGTGGGGAGAGGAGGCGAGGGCTAGTTCCCATGGAGACAAAAACGTCTGTCTTTAACAAGTGATAATTTCCGAGGCTTCTGGACACTGGTTTCTTCATGTGACAAATATTTCTGCCTTCTCCCACAGGCAATACTGGTCAGAGTCTAAAGGACTAACGTCAGGCTAAATCCAGGAGCCTGTCCTCGTGGAATTTAGTCCAGTGATGGAGGAGACACTTGTCAGTAAGGAAACAGCACACAGCAGGGTGCATCCTCGCCCCAGTCCTTTCTCGGGGCAGCGCCCCTTCTCTCCTCATCCTTTGTCACTTCTGGACTCCACGTCCGTGCTGAACAGGAGACAAGACGGAGAAGATGCTAGCAAGGAGGACAGGGCCGTCAGAGAGGTTTTATAATGACGTCCAGAAATGCGTGACCTGAGGCCAGGCAGCAGGGGCAGCTGCCTGCCCCGCACCCACTCCCAGCGGGAGGCCTCCAGGAATCCAGGACCAGGGAAGGGGCTTCTCTCTGCCTACATAAGCTCTTCTGCTGAAATACTGGGGAGAGAAGACCAAGAACTAACGGCTTATCTAAAAGAATGAAAAGTGAATTTTTGGTGGTTTCCAAGTACATCTAAATTTCATGACATGTAACTCTGACTGAAAATAAGATCGCGTCTGGGAGGGTAAGGTGGTCTGTGAGTGAGCAGCTTTGATGAAAGGACCCAGGCCAGCCCTGGAAACGGGACTGCTGGCATTGAGATAACAGAGTTGGGGGCAGTTCACTCAGGAAAAAACAATAGGATTAGAAACCCTCATGCTAAAGCTTGGGAGCTTGTGGAAGTTGAGGGGGTGGAGGAGGTAGATGTAGAGCCCAGGTCAAGCAGTCTCGGGAAGGAGTAGCCGAGAGGGGCTGCCGGGAGTCCGGGGTCCCACCTCGGCATGAGGCAGAGGAAGGATGCGCCTGCCCTGGACGCGCAGGCTTTAGACCAGGTCTGCAGGGGAATCAGCGCTGTGCTTCAAACGCCGGGCGGCGGTTGGTGAAGCGACTAGAAAATGGCTTTGAATTTAGAGAGGACATTATGGGATGTAGGTTCACGCAGAGGGCAGATACAGCAGAGAGTGCGTGGCTGCTGGAAGGTGCTCTGGCGGGGGCCGTGCTTACAGCCGCAGCGCTGCCCGCCCACTGCCCGGCGTCTGCAGGCGGCTGGGTGCCGCTACGCCCCTTCGGGTGAAGAAGGTCAAAGTGCCGACTGCAGAGGACTGCGCACAGCCACCAACAAAGACAGCGCGCAGAGACTTCTGGGGGAAGGCACCAGTCCATCACGGGCACAGTGCTGGGCCCGGGGCCCAGAGCTTCGGCTGGGGCGGCGGGGTGCGCGGAGGCGGCGCCCCTCCCGTGCAGCTGAGAACCCTGCCCCGCTATGGACCCCACACTTACTGCCATGGTGGGGAGGCTGGGTGCAGACAGGCGGGAGACGCCCAGCGGGGAAAGTGCCTCATGTCGCAAAAGACAAGGAAGCTCCGGAAGGGACATGTGAAGCAGAGGTGGCCACCAGGGTCCAGGCCTCCAAGTCTCTGCAGAGGCACTCAAGCCCCTGGTCCTTTTTCCCTAGTCCAACAGGTGTCCGGAAACTGTTCCTGGAAATAAAAGGAGGCTCTTGGTAAGTGGTGCCAGGAAGTATGTTCTAAGACACCAACAGTTTTCAAGCATGTTCTGAGTGTCTCCTGATTTCATTCCCTCAGATAAACTAGGGGAATGAAGTCGGCACAGTCAAGCCTAGGCTGCGGCCCCTTCGAGCGGTTACCCGTGCAGAGCCTGAACTCCCGCAGAGGCTGCTGGACCCAAGGATCCGCTCGTGCTCCTGGGGTTGGGGCTGGACCCTGCGGTGTCACAGACTGTGTGCGGCCATCTTCGAGGTCTCTTGGATGTCACCCAACTATCACGCTGGCTGCCAACGGCCAAGCTCTCAATCTATGCTGCATAGATGTGAGCAGTCAGAGAAAAGCTCATGGCGTGGCTTTTTCTTTTTTTTTAAATTTTATTTATTTATCTTTTGGAGGCTGGGGTGGGGAGGGAGGGGGATGGGCGGGCCACTTCTATTGGTCTTCCATTTCTCTATTTTCATCCGTCTTTGTTCTTTGGCTCTTGTGGGCCTCCCATCGCGGTGGCCACTGTCGTCGCAGAGCACCGGCTCTGGGCGCACACGCTCCAGAGCTCCGGCTCGGTAATTGGACACATCGGTCCAGCCGCTCCGCGGCACGTGGGATCTTCCCAGGCCAGGGATCAAACCGGCACCCCTTGCACTGCAAGGCGGTGTCTTTACCCACTGGACCACCAGGGGAGGCCCACGGCGTGGCTTTAAGTTAGCATCAACTTTAGTGGCTCCTGGGAGCCAGAAGGAATGTCACAAAGGAAGCCTTCAAAGGGCATGAGAAAAGGAAAAGAGCACCACAAAGGTCACAGGATGCGAGAATTTTCTAGGGGAATGGGGTGGGCAGAGAAGGGCTCTGGAAGGACTGTCTCTCAGAGATCAGCTGCTAGGCGGACCACACTTGGAAACTCTAAGCTAATGGCATGTTTCCATTTTAGAGCCAATGTGCATCCCTGGTCACGAGGACATTACAGGGGACTGAATGAATAGACCAAGACCAGGAATAAAGCAGCCCCTGAGTTAATTCTGCAGTGGTCACTACACCCACTCTACGGTGAGTTAAATTCTGCCAAGTAATGTCCCTAATGACTTGGTAAGTGGTGCCAGGAAGTATGTTCTAAGACACCAACAGTTTTCAAGCATGTTCTGAGTGTCTCCTGATTTCATTCCCTCAGATAAACTAGGGGAATGAAGTCGGCACAGTCAAGCCTAGGCTGCGGCCCCTTCGAGCGGTTACCCGTGCAGAGCCTGAACTCCCGCAGAGGCTGCTGGACCCAAGGATCCGCTCGTGCTCCTGGGGTTGGGGCTGGACCCTGCGGTGTCACAGACTGTGTGCGGCCATCTTCGAGGTCTCTTGGATGTCACCCAACTATCACGCTGGCTGCCAACGGCCAAGCTCTCAATCTATGCTGCATAGATGTGAGCAGTCAGAGAAAAGCTCATGGCGTGGCTTTTTCTTTTTTTTTAAATTTTATTTATTTATCTTTTGGAGGCTGGGGTGGGGAGGGAGGGGGATGGGCGGGCCACTTCTATTGGTCTTCCATTTCTCTATTTTCATCCGTCTTTGTTCTTTGGCTCTTGTGGGCCTCCCATCGCGGTGGCCACTGTCGTCGCAGAGCACCGGCTCTGGGCGCACACGCTCCAGAGCTCCGGCTCGGTAATTGGACACATCGGTCCAGCCGCTCCGCGGCACGTGGGATCTTCCCAGGCCAGGGATCAAACCGGCACCCCTTGCACTGCAAGGCGGTGTCTTTACCCACTGGACCACCAGGGGAGGCCCACGGCGTGGCTTTAAGTTAGCATCAACTTTAGTGGCTCCTGGGAGCCAGAAGGAATGTCACAAAGGAAGCCTTCAAAGGGCATGAGAAAAGGAAAAGAGCACCACAAAGGTCACAGGATGCGAGAATTTTCTAGGGGAATGGGGTGGGCAGAGAAGGGCTCTGGAAGGACTGTCTCTCAGAGATCAGCTGCTAGGCGGACCACACTTGGAAACTCTAAGCTAATGGCATGTTTCCATTTTAGAGCCAATGTGCATCCCTGGTCACGAGGACATTACAGGGGACTGAATGAATAGACCAAGACCAGGAATAAAGCAGCCCCTGAGTTAATTCTGCAGTGGTCACTACACCCACTCTATACGGTGTTAATTGTGTAAAATAGGAAAAGGCTTGCTTAATAGTCCAACAAGTGATATGCTTTGGTAAAAATGTCCCATAAACAGTTTTTTAAAACATATATTCTGTGATTGTTGTGTGTAGTAATTTTCCTGGTTCCTACTTAAATTGTCTATTTGTTTAATTAAAATGGAAAGAGAGATGTATGCTTAAATATTACATTATAATTATAAATTTGTCTTTTTTCTCCTTTGGAGGATGTTTCTTTTTTTTAAGCAGTTACTCTGTTGCTGTTTTCTTAGCTCCTCAGATCTGTGATTTTGTGTCTGTGGTAACGTTAGAGAATTCTCAGATCATTTTCTCTTAAACTATTTCTTTTGGACCATGATCCTTCTCTTTGGTCTCTAGGAGTTCAGTGGCGCCTCTGCAGGCCTTTGGCTGGGACCCTGGGCTCCCGGCATTCTGATTGTTTCCTGCCACTCCTTCTGTCTGGCTATAATCCCTCCTGACCTGTGTTCAAGTCCCCTGATCCTTTCCTCAGCTGGGGCACTCCTCCTGATGAGTCTGTTGAGGGTATTCTTCATCTCTGTTAGTGGGTTTTTATGTCATTTGGTTTCTCTTCTTTCAGTTTCCGTCTCTCTGCTAAAATCCCGCCTCCTGACCTTGCACACGGTTCGTCTCGTGTCCTCCGGACGCACACCACCTGCAGGTGCCTTCACGCTCCTTGCCTGATGGTCCCACCGCCAGACTCAGATCTGTGGGCTTCTGATGCTTGTTCTGTCTTTTTGAGGTTTGTGGAGTTTTTCTTGGATTCTCCATGCTTTATTTTGGCAAAAGCCAGATATCTTGTGCAGAACAGCAGAGCCTGAGGTGAATACTTTTGGTGGGTTTCGGCCTGGAAATGTTCATGTCTTCTGTCTAGTTTTGGTGTGGAGTGAGTCTGTGAAGTTAGAAGATGCACTGCTTTGCAGATTTTCTGTTGTAACACTACATGGTGAATCAGTGAGCGTGTACATTTGAGATCAAAAATGAAATAAATTTTCTGCTTATTATCACTTCTGTTCAGTATCTTACTAGAAATTCTAGCTAAGATAGTAAGTCAGGAAAAACAAATAGAAGGTATCTCTATTGGAAAAAAAATAAGAAGTTTTTTACATTTTCTATAAGTATATACATAGATAATCCCAAAGATTCTTCTCTTAATTTACCACAACTAAACTGTTAGGCAAATAAGTTGCTAAATAAAATTCCACATGAAAATCAATTAAATTTGATGAAGAAAAATTAAACAAATTAAATTGAAAAATATATTTTCTAAAATGGCAACAAAAACACTGACTACCTTTCTTGAAGTATATCTAACTAGAATTAGAGATATGCAATAATTCACCAGGTAACACTATGAAATTTATTCATAACTTTCAAAAAGACCCAATTATATGAAGCTATATCATGTTCACTCATTGAAAGTCTCCTTGGAAGATATTAATACTCTCCAAACTTATTCAATATTTAAGATGATGTCAATTAAAATATGAATAGCTGTAAAAAAGTGAACAGTTGTGCGTGTGCACATGTGTGTGTGCATATGTATGCATGTGTGTGTGTGTGTGTGTGTGTGTGTGTGTGTTCAGAAGCTTAACACAACACTTATGTGCAATTTCCCAAGTCAAGAAGAGACAAAGTGCTCTTGGAGAAGGACCATGGCGGGGTTTCCTCTGCCAGCATCAGGGCTGGTTGTTAAAGCAACAGTAATCAAGCAAGCTAAGACGGGCACAGGCAGAGACAAATGCAGAAACAGAACAGAGGAGAGACTTCAGAAACAAATGCATGCAAATGCGGACACTTGATTTATGGCAGAGACTACACTTTAATTCAGGGTAGAAAGAATATTGTTTCTAAACATATTTATACAAAAATTTGAAATACATAAAATTAAACTTTTATGTTCTAAAACACACACACACACACACATTATTTCAAGATAAACGAAAGTCCTACTATGGGTGAACTAAAATGCGGCGTGGGAGGATGTCCTCATTGTCTCTGGGGAAGTGAGGATACTTGAAATAAGCCAGTCAAGGCACCAGCCCTAAAGGGAAACACTGACAGATTCATCTGCAGTAAAATAAGAAACTTCTGCTTATTGAAATACAGCACTCACAGTATGAAAAGATAAACCACATAATTAGAGAAGACACTGCATACATATAACTAACAAAATATCACCTAGAAAGCATAATGAAATCCTGCACATCAGAAAGGGGTGAAAGGAACTAGGCAAAATATTTCTTCACAAAAGAAGAATAGTAATTGATTAATACAGCAGTCCCTGATCATTTTGTTACCAGAACCGGTTTTGTGGAAGACAATTTTTCCATGGACGGGGCCAGGGGAGGTGATTTCAAGATGATTCAAGGGCATTACAGGCATTAAATCCCAGAGAGTGGGGACCCCTGAATGAGTGTTACAGAGCTTCACCTCATGAGTTACCATGGACATTCAAACTAGAATCAAAGTGCGGTATCTCTGCATACCCTGCAAACTTAGGAGTCTAACCATCACGAACGCTGGTGAGGAGGTGGAGAGAGGGACACTCATACGCAGCTAGTGTGAGTGTGGGTGGGTATGAGCTCAGTAAGGCACACTCCGACATGCCTGCTTTTCTCTCAGTTGGTCTTTTTTGTCTATTTTCTTCTGATAGGTATATAGACAGATTTGGATGGGTGGATAGACAGACAGATACTCATACGGATAGATAGATAGGCAGGTGGGTAGATAGACAGACAGATAGCATCTCCTGTGATGTAACAGGCTCAGTCCTCGCTACAGACCTTAGAGAATCCCATTAGTAGAGGATCAGGCACTTGTGCAGAATACTCACAGCAGTATTCTCCAAACCAGTCAAATGCTGGAAACAACTCAAATGTCCATAAAGAGGAAAATGAAAAAGAAATTGGGCCTATACATAAAAACATGGATGATTCTTACAAACACAATACTGAGCAAAAAAAGAGAAAAGTGAAAACACACAGGACACCCGCCACCCCCGCCCTCACCACCACCATACCGACCGGCCGAGGCATCGGCGTGAATGCAGACGGCCCGGCAGCCGGGTGCCCAGGGCTGAGAAGCAGAGCCTTCACTTCACCGCTCTTCCGCTTTCCAGGCATCCCTGTGTGCGACACTTAACTCTCTGTCTTTATTAATTTACGTGTAAAATGAGGTGAATAACTGAGGCTAGCTCACTGGTTTGTCATGAGGGCAATCTGGTTAACATAGGTGAGGAAACTGTAACAGTGCCTGGAAACATGAACTAGTGATGAGTGTGGCGCTGATGACTTTGCTTAGGGATACAGACACAAGAGAAAAAGCACACAGTATTAAGACAATTGAAGACACTTAGAACAGAAGTTGGAGTGGTATTTACCAGCAATGCAGAAAGAGATGACTGCAGAGGAGGCTGTATGCGGCTCCGGGTGTTTGTTTTACAAACAAAATGTCCATTTGTGTTTCACTCGCTTCTCTTTTTTGTACTTCCAGATGTACAAGCTGGATTTAGAAAAGCAGAGGAACGAGATATCTAATTGACGACATCCACTGGATCATAGAAAAAGCAAGAGAATTCCAGAAAAACATCTACTTCTGCTTCATTGACTACGCTGAAGCCTTTGACTGTGTGGATCGCAACAAGCTGTGAAAGAGGCTTAAAGAGACGGGAAACCAGCCCCCTCACCTGCCTCCGGAGAAACCTGTGTGCGGGTCCAGAAGCAACTGTTAGAACCCGAATGAAGCAACGGACTGGTTCCAAATTGAGAAAGGAGTACTTCAGAGTTGCATCTTGTCACCCTGCTCATTTAACTTATATGCAGAGGACATCATGTGAAATGCCAGATCAGATAAAGCACAAGCTGGAATCAAGATTGCCCAGAAAAACATCAACAGCCTCAGATATGCAGATGGCATGACACTAATGGCAGAAAGTGAAGAGGAACTAGAGAGCCTCCTGATGAGGGAGAAAGAGGACAGTGAAAAACTGGCTTAAAACTCAGCATTCAAAAAACCAAGATCACGGCATCTGTCCCAACACTTCATGGCAAATAGATGGGGCAACAATGGAAACAGTGACAGACTTTATTTTCTGGGGTTCTGAAACCGCTGTGGAAGGTGACTGCAGCCATGAAATTAAAGGACACTTATTCCTTGTTAAAAAAAGCTGTGACAAACCTAGACAGCATATTAAGAACCAGAGAAATCACTTTGCAGACCGACGTCCCTATAGTCAAAGCTATGGTTTTTCCAACAGTCATGTATGGATGGTGGACCATCCCTGTGTGCGACCTTTTTAACGAAAGGTGCTGAGGCTAGCTCACTGGTTTGTCATGAGGGCAATCTGGTTAACATAGGTGAGGAAACTGTAACAGTGCCTGGAAACATGAACTAGTGATGAGTGTGGCGCTGATGACTTTGCTTAGGGATACAGACACAAGAGAAAAAGCACACAGTATTAAGACAATTGAAGACACTTAGAACAGAAGTTGGAGTGGTATTTACCAGCAATGCAGAAAGAGATGACTGCAGAGGAGGCTGTATGCGGCTCCGGGTGTTTGTTTTACAAACAAAATGTCCATTTGTGTTTCACTCGCTTCTCTTTTTTGTACTTCCAGATGTACAAGCTGGATTTAGAAAAGCAGAGGAACGAGATATCTAATTGACGACATCCACTGGATCATAGAAAAAGCAAGAGAATTCCAGAAAAACATCTACTTCTGCTTCATTGACTACGCTGAAGCCTTTGACTGTGTGGATCGCAACAAGCTGTGAAAGAGGCTTAAAGAGACGGGAAACCAGCCCCCTCACCTGCCTCCGGAGAAACCTGTGTGCGGGTCCAGAAGCAACTGTTAGAACCCGAATGAAGCAACGGACTGGTTCCAAATTGAGAAAGGAGTACTTCAGAGTTGCATCTTGTCACCCTGCTCATTTAACTTATATGCAGAGGACATCATGTGAAATGCCAGATCAGATAAAGCACAAGCTGGAATCAAGATTGCCCAGAAAAACATCAACAGCCTCAGATATGCAGATGGCATGACACTAATGGCAGAAAGTGAAGAGGAACTAGAGAGCCTCCTGATGAGGGAGAAAGAGGACAGTGAAAAACTGGCTTAAAACTCAGCATTCAAAAAACCAAGATCACGGCATCTGTCCCAACACTTCATGGCAAATAGATGGGGCAACAATGGAAACAGTGACAGACTTTATTTTCTGGGGTTCTGAAACCGCTGTGGAAGGTGACTGCAGCCATGAAATTAAAGGACACTTATTCCTTGTTAAAAAAAGCTGTGACAAACCTAGACAGCATATTAAGAACCAGAGAAATCACTTTGCAGACCGACGTCCCTATAGTCAAAGCTATGGTTTTTCCAACAGTCATGTATGGATGTGAGAGTTGGACCATAAAGAAGGCTGAGCACCAAAGAACTGATGCTTTCAAATTAGGGTGTTGGAGAAGACCCCTGAGAGTCCCTCAGACAGCAAGGAGATCAAACCAGCCAATCCTAAAGGAAATCAACCCTGATATTCACTGGAAGGACTGATGCTGAAGTTGAAGGTTTAATACTTTGGCCACCTGACGTGAAGCGCCAGTTTGCTGGAAAAGACCCTGATGCTGGGAAAGACTGCGGGCAGGAGGAGAAGGGAGCAGCAGAGGATGAGATGGTTGGACAGCATCACTGACTCAATGGACATGAGTTTGAACAAATAAATACCATTCCATACTCATTCTATATAAAATTATTAATTAGATATTTGTATTCTTCTTCCACCACACGTCTTCCAAATGAAGTGTGTGTTTTACACTTGGAGCACATCACAATTTGGATACCATCTTATCAGAAATAGTGGATCTGCATTTAGGTTTCATGAAGCTGAAAAAGTTGACCCCCAAGTTGTTCTAAACACATTTAAAATTTCCCCTACCTCAGAACTGAGCCTCAGGTTTTGTGTTTTTTTTTTTTAATTTTGGCCTCTTTTATTGGTTTTCTATTTATTTATTTGATCCATCTTTATTCTTTGGCCTGTGTGGCCATTGCAGTGGCCTCTGTCAGTGCAGAGCACCAGCTCTGGGTGCATGTGCTCCAGAACGCTGGCTCCTAATTGGACACACCAGTCCAGCTGCTCCACAGCACGTGGGATCTTCCCAGGCCAGGGATCGAACCAGTGCCCCTTGCACTGCAAGGTGGACTCTTTACCCACTGGAACATCAGGGAAGCCCTGAGCCTCAGATTTTACACTTAAAATATTAAGTTAGAGTTAAATTCAACTAGATGGGGCAACAATGGAAACAGTGACAGACTTTATTTTCTGGGGTTCTGAAACCGCTGTGGAAGGTGACTGCAGCCATGAAATTAAAGGACACTTATTCCTTGTTAAAAAAAGCTGTGACAAACCTAGACAGCATATTAAGAACCAGAGAAATCACTTTGCAGACCGACGTCCCTATAGTCAAAGCTATGGTTTTTCCAACAGTCATGTATGGATGTGAGAGTTGGACCATAAAGAAGGCTGAGCACCAAAGAACTGATGCTTTCAAATTAGGGTGTTGGAGAAGACCCCTGAGAGTCCCTCAGACAGCAAGGAGATCAAACCAGCCAATCCTAAAGGAAATCAACCCTGATATTCACTGGAAGGACTGATGCTGAAGTTGAAGGTTTAATACTTTGGCCACCTGACGTGAAGCGCCAGTTTGCTGGAAAAGACCCTGATGCTGGGAAAGACTGCGGGCAGGAGGAGAAGGGAGCAGCAGAGGATGAGATGGTTGGACAGCATCACTGACTCAATGGACATGAGTTTGAACAAATAAATACCATTCCATACTCATTCTATATAAAATTATTAATTAGATATTTGTATTCTTCTTCCACCACACGTCTTCCAAATGAAGTGTGTGTTTTACACTTGGAGCACATCACAATTTGGATACCATCTTATCAGAAATAGTGGATCTGCATTTAGGTTTCATGAAGCTGAAAAAGTTGACCCCCAAGTTGTTCTAAACACATTTAAAATTTCCCCTACCTCAGAACTGAGCCTCAGGTTTTGTGTTTTTTTTTTTTTTTTCCAATTTCATCCTCTTTTATTGGTTTTCTATTTATTTATTTGATCCATCTTTATTCTTTGGCCTGTGTGGCCATTGCAGTGGCCTCTGTCAGTGCAGAGCACCAGCTCTGGGTGCATGTGCTCCAGAACGCTGGCTCCTAATTGGACACACCAGTCCAGCTGCTCCACAGCACGTGGGATCTTCCCAGGCCAGGGATCGAACCAGTGCCCCTTGCACTGCAAGGTGGACTCTTTACCCACTGGAACATCAGGGAAGCCCTGAGCCTCAGATTTTACACTTAAAATATTAAGTTAGAGTTAAATTCAACTGAAGACCCAGTTCCTGGGCAACACTGGCCCTGTTTAAGATGCTGAGCAGTCCTCCCTGGGAGAAGCCACCCTTCTGGACCACATAGGACAAGAGAATTCAGACAGTTTCCCAAGAGTCTTTCCATGCCAAATTGCAGTGCTGGTGGCCTCTGTCCAGGAAATCTTGTCCAGGAGCCCACGTTGCTCTGTGTCTCTGAGGGACACGCCGTTGCCCAGCCTCCCGCCTCTGCTCTGGGTGGCTCTCTCCTTTCAGGAGATGCCTGACTTGGCAGCTCCTCCCCCTTAAGATGCTCGCAAGGCTCCGTCCTTGCCTGAACGCCCATCTCCATCACCGTCTGAATGGTTCCTCTCTCTTTCTTCTACTTCAGCTTCACTGCCGCTGCTCGCGGAGTGCGTCCTGTCCACCTGACGCAAAGTGGGCTCTCCCGTCAGGACTTACGCGGCTCTGTGCACGGGTGCATCTCACTGTGCTTCCTGTCGTGTTCAATGCTTTCCCCCCACAGGAGTGCAGGAGGGCAGACACTTCATACTTAGCACAGTCCTGTTGTGCTGAAAGAGCTGTGTAAATATTTTAAATAAGAATAATGCTTCTCGGGCTTCCCCTGGTGGTCCAGTGGGTAAGGACACCGCCTTGCAGTGCAAGGGGCGCCGGTTCGAGCCCTGGCCTGGGAAGATCCCACGTGCCACGGAGCAGCTGTACCGATGTGTCCAATTGCTGAGCCGGAGCTCTGGAGCGCATGCACCCAGAGCCAGTGCTCTGCAACGACAGACGCCACTGCGATGGGAGGCCCACAGGAGCCACAGAACAAAGACGGATGAAAAGAGATGAATGAAAGACCAATGGAAGTGGCCCACCCGTCCCCTTCCCTCCCTAACCTGACCCCCGCCCAAAATAACTAAATAAATAAATCTTTAAAAAAAAAAAAAAAGAATAACACTTCTCGATGGAAAAACAGACATGGAGAATAGACAGATGGACATTGTGGGGAATGAACCGTGGGTGGGAGCCGTAAAGGAAGTAGCATGAAAACCTATTGTCATTGTGCTGTGAGAAAAGGGGACCCTGCAGGGGCGCTGTACCACCGCCTGGAGGGGTGGGATGGGGGGATACACATAGGACTAATCTGGGATCATACATATCTGTAAACAACAAAACTGTAAAAGTAAAATAAAAATTAAAAAACAAAAAGAAAAACAAAACTTTGCAAACCGAAAGAAAAGAATAATGCTTCTTTTAGACATTCAAGTAAGATGCAAAACTGATAAGGATCTAGCTCCGCAGCTGCTGTGCGTGCTCCGTCCCTCATTTCTGGCTGTACCCATGAACCGAGGGGTACGGCCTTGTGGTCGGGGAGCAGTGGGAACCGTGGCGGACAAGTTTCCCCACGAGCGCTGCCTTCCAGAGCTTGCAAAGAGTAAGAGAAAAAACTAAAGTGTAAACTAGGTGGGAAAGAAAGCCTCACGCACGCTACTAAAGGAGCAACACGGGCTCGGGCGCGGGCGCTCCCTGGGATCGCTCTCTGGGTTCGGTCCAGACAGCGGTGCGGGTGCGGCCCTCCTCTCACAGCTGTGCCCGGCGCCCAGGCCGCCCAGGCCGGCAGCAGGGGCTCCAGCCAAACCAGCGTCGCTCAGCTTTACGGCCGGCTGGGGTCTGGAAAGGCCCGCCTCTTCTCGGTGGCACTGTGACCGTCAGTCTGGCCCATGGCCCCTTTTAGCCAGCACTCAGGGGAGACGGGCCCTCTCTCCTCACCTGTCTTTCCCTTTCCTCCTCAGGGACAAGGACAAAGCTTGTCCCAGGGGCTGTGCAGGCCAGACCCTGGCGATCGGCACATGTCACCTTCGGTCATGTCCTTGATTCCAGAATGCTAGACTTTCCTCTTGACTTAGGGTCACTAACACTCTTTCCTGTATCACAACCAGGCCCTTACCTTCCCACTCTCTGTCTTCCGGGTTTTCTTGCCCCCCTCTCTGAGCCCATCACTCCCAAGCCCCAACAGGGGGAAGGCTCTGCTTGGCCCCCGACTCTCCTTGGTGCCAGATGAACAGCTGGGCATGTTTTCACAGGTAACTTCTTGCCCAGGTTCTCAAGGTAGAAAATATTAAGCCACACAAAAGTCCTATGAGATTCCTTGGAAAACATGGGAAACAACCATTCGAACCCTATTCAGTATATTTTCATCAGCAGAAGGGTCTGGGCGAGAGGACACAGGTCAGGGCTTGTTGCTCCCTTTACACTGGCCTTCTGGGCCCTAAAGCGGCACCCCACAAGCAGGGGGAGCGGCCCCAGCGTCCCACAGCCAAGGACGCTGGGGCTGCGGGGCTCAGAGCACATCAGACATGCAGACGCAGAGTCACTCTGCACGGGGCCCATATGTCCTGACCGACTGGAACAGACCTGACGTCAAATCTTCTGTCCCGTTTTCAGAGCCTGTGCCAGACCATATGTCCACATTTATGTTTAAGAAAATGTGGTGTTCACTTCTCCAGCAAGAAAGGAGACCCGCAGTCACAGGAGCCGCTGCCGACGCTCAGCCCAGCCTTGTCTCCAGGCTGGAGATCAAAGGAAGATGCTCAGCGTTCCCTCGGGGCAGCGCCCAGCGCGCCGACAAGACCCGCGGGCGGTGCCGGACGGAGGGCGGACGCGGGCCGGCGCCAGCGTGGGTCACAACAGCACAGGCCCCGGCCCTCCCGGGAGCCAGACCAAAGTAACTCTGATCTCTGTCTCCGTTTCCTGGTTTTTATTTTACTGATCCGTGGAATCAACCCTGACATTTTCAGGTTTATAGCAACACACATTCCATCGCTTCTTAAGCAGACTTACCTGACCGTCTCCCCTAGGGAGCCCGGGTCCTTTCCACGCCGGCTGCGGGCCGGGCTTACACACCGGCCACTCGGCTCTGCAGCCGCGTAAACAAAGGGCAGGAGCAACTAATGGGCTCTCTTTCCAGTTCTTACCTATGTCCTAGTCTATGTTGCCTTCCATAAGGAGCACTTCCGTCTGGGCGAGCTGTAAATGGACATGATGCCCATCCATAAATTTCCTTCTGAATTCTGAAGGTCAAAATTTAATACCAGGAGGCAGTTATGTCACTTGACAAAGGTCCCAAAATACCATTGGGACACATTGACTGCATAGGAAATATACATCCATATACCCCTTCGAAAAAGGGGGTATAGAAAATATTAAGCCACACAAAAGTCCTATGAGATTCCTTGGAAAACATGGGAAACAACCATTCGAACCCTATTCAGTATATTTTCATCAGCAGAAGGGTCTGGGCGAGAGGACACAGGTCAGGGCTTGTTGCTCCCTTTACACTGGCCTTCTGGGCCCTAAAGCGGCACCCCACAAGCAGGGGGAGCGGCCCCAGCGTCCCACAGCCAAGGACGCTGGGGCTGCGGGGCTCAGAGCACATCAGACATGCAGACGCAGAGTCACTCTGCACGGGGCCCATATGTCCTGACCGACTGGAACAGACCTGACGTCAAATCTTCTGTCCCGTTTTCAGAGCCTGTGCCAGACCATATGTCCACATTTATGTTTAAGAAAATGTGGTGTTCACTTCTCCAGCAAGAAAGGAGACCCGCAGTCACAGGAGCCGCTGCCGACGCTCAGCCCAGCCTTGTCTCCAGGCTGGAGATCAAAGGAAGATGCTCAGCGTTCCCTCGGGGCAGCGCCCAGCGCGCCGACAAGACCCGCGGGCGGTGCCGGACGGAGGGCGGACGCGGGCCGGCGCCAGCGTGGGTCACAACAGCACAGGCCCCGGCCCTCCCGGGAGCCAGACCAAAGTAACTCTGATCTCTGTCTCCGTTTCCTGGTTTTTATTTTACTGATCCGTGGAATCAACCCTGACATTTTCAGGTTTATAGCAACACACATTCCATCGCTTCTTAAGCAGACTTACCTGACCGTCTCCCCTAGGGAGCCCGGGTCCTTTCCACGCCGGCTGCGGGCCGGGCTTACACACCGGCCACTCGGCTCTGCAGCCGCGTAAACAAAGGGCAGGAGCAACTAATGGGCTCTCTTTCCAGTTCTTACCTATGTCCTAGTCTATGTTGCCTTCCATAAGGAGCACTTCCGTCTGGGCGAGCTGTAAATGGACATGATGCCCATCCATAAATTTCCTTCTGAATTCTGAAGGTCAAAATTTAATACCAGGAGGCAGTTATGTCACTTGACAAAGGTCCCAAAATACCATTGGGACACATTGACTGCATAGGAAATATACATCCATATCAACAAAGAAATTCCACCCCCATAATTGGGCTACTGACCAATGATTTCAACACAAGATTTATAACCTAATACAAATGGTGTGCTATAATTTGATAAATTTATCTCTCTATTTATTGAACACTTTCTTATTAAGGGAAAGCTGAAAATCTGATAGAGATAATCTAATTATAATATCTAATTACAGAATGAAATAAATCACTAAAACCAGCTTGATGAGTCTTAAATACTAATTAATATTCAGACAAGAAGCTGGAATTTTGACGCTCCAGTCATGTAGTACACACACAGGCAGACCTAAGCGTGCAGGACGCTTTGTCACTCTGAATTTGAAACTCCTCACACCTTCTCCACTGTTCACATGCACTGCCTTCTTGGGAGCTTGTATTAATCTCCGTCCAGATCCATCCGTAAATGCTATTAATGCCACTCACTGTATTAAGATCATTGAAGAGAGATAATTTGCTGAAGTCTGTTGGGGTAGGGGACCTAGTGATGCTTCTAATCAGTCATGCTGCAAAAAAGAGTGAACTTTTATTTTCACTGGGAGGATAGAAACGACGCGTGTCCTGGAAGGAAGCACTCTGGTGCCAGGCAGACAGCAGGCATTCCCCTCATAACTGACCGCCCGCACAGAGGCCTTTCTGATGCTGAGCGCAGGCTGCCTGGCGCGGGGTAGCCCACACTGGTCAGGCCACATGGTGCCTGCCCTCTCTCCTCTGTGTCCTCAGGGACGGTCGCGCCAGGCCTGGCTGTGCAAGGCTTAGGTGAGTGGGTACTTGTCAGCTGCACAGAAGGGAGCCCGGCGCTGCCACGTGTCTGGCAGAGGCTGTGCCGTCTCCCCTCTGTGGAGCCTGGCCCCCAGTCACAGAGGCACAGTGGACGGGACGCCTTTTCTCTCAGCTACCAGCTGCACCACCTGGAGGCCATGTTCACACGCCAGCCAGTCAGACACCAGCTTGGCCACAGGTGCACCTGGACTGGAAACGGTGAGAAAGGAGCAGAGAGCTCCTCGGACGTACGTCCACCACGCGTGTGGCGTCAGGAAAGACAGATTTTTTGTCAAATTTAACCTTGACCAATTGGGACACATTGACTGCATAGGAAATATACATCCATATCAACAAAGAAATTCCACCCCCATAATTGGGCTACTGACCAATGATTTCAACACAAGATTTATAACCTAATACAAATGGTGTGCTATAATTTGATAAATTTATCTCTCTATTTATTGAACACTTTCTTATTAAGGGAAAGCTGAAAATCTGATAGAGATAATCTAATTATAATATCTAATTACAGAATGAAATAAATCACTAAAACCAGCTTGATGAGTCTTAAATACTAATTAATATTCAGACAAGAAGCTGGAATTTTGACGCTCACGTCATGTAGTACACACACAGGCAGACCTAAGCGTGCAGGACGCTTTGTCACTCTGAATTTGAAACTCCTCACACCTTCTCCACTGTTCACATGCACTGCCTTCTTGGGAGCTTGTATTAATCTCCGTCCAGATCCATCCGTAAATGCTATTAATGCCACTCACTGTATTAAGATCATTGAAGAGAGATAATTTGCTGAAGTCTGTTGGGGTAGGGGACCTAGTGATGCTTCTAATCAGTCATGCTGCAAAAAAGAGTGAACTTTTATTTTCACTGGGAGGATAGAAACGACGCGTGTCCTGGAAGGAAGCACTCTGGTGCCAGGCAGACAGCAGGCATTCCCCTCATAACTGACCGCCCGCACAGAGGCCTTTCTGATGCTGAGCGCAGGCTGCCTGGCGCGGGGTAGCCCACACTGGTCAGGCCACATGGTGCCTGCCCTCTCTCCTCTGTGTCCTCAGGGACGGTCGCGCCAGGCCTGGCTGTGCAAGGCTTAGGTGAGTGGGTACTTGTCAGCTGCACAGAAGGGAGCCCGGCGCTGCCACGTGTCTGGCAGAGGCTGTGCCGTCTCCCCTCTGTGGAGCCTGGCCCCCAGTCACAGAGGCACAGTGGACGGGACGCCTTTTCTCTCAGCTACCAGCTGCACCACCTGGAGGCCATGTTCACACGCCAGCCAGTCAGACACCAGCTTGGCCACAGGTGCACCTGGACTGGAAACGGTGAGAAAGGAGCAGAGAGCTCCTCGGACGTACGTCCACCACGCGTGTGGCGTCGCGAGGGAAAGACAGACCAGCGTGACGTCATCCTCCAGACCCACGTCAGGGCCACCGAGGGATCCGCGCGGCGACCCTGATGGACCAGGAAAGAGCTGGGGAGCATTCCAGAGGCATTCTCCTCAAAACCTTTAGGAAAGCTGGTTCGACTTAAACTTGTCTCACACTGGATTCCGGTCACGCCTGGTGTCGACCACAGAGCCGAGGCTCTCCAGACGACAGACCGGCCGGGGAGCGACTGTGTCTACGCCACCTGCTCTGTGTCTCAGCCCCACCGCAGACCCCGAAGAAGGCCAGGACCCACGACCACTGCCCCTGCCCCGCCATCCTCTCCAGTAACACACGGCCTCTCGAACCGCAGCACCACCTGTTTCTAAAATACAGCTCACGTGAAGAAGAACGACGTTTCAAGAAGCTCAGTTTGAGTCTCAGAATCCCAACCAGACGAGCAAATCCAGTCGCTGGTGGGGACATGGACGAGCGGGGCTGAGCCTTTCTGACCGTGTGGTCTTAGACGAGGCACTTCCCAACTCTGACACTGTTTGCTTTAAAGTGAAGTGGGCCACAGCTCTTTTCTGATTCTTCTTCATCTTTATTAAAAATGTTCAAGTCACTTAAAATTAAAACAAAATAAGAAAGATGGTTCCTTGGCATCTTCTCCACATTTTGTGGAATCTACCCTCCCCAAGGTTATGCCGACCTGAGGGGTGGAGACCCACTTGGGAGCTGACAGCTTCCCTTACCCTGCTGCTGCTGGTTTTTTGTTGGGGGGTTTTCTGCTTTCTTCATTTCTCTGTTTTCTTTCTAGATCCTTCTTCTTTTAGGATGCTGATTTTTTTTCCCTCTTGTCCTTACACCTCATTGATAATCATTGCTAATATTCTCAAGATGTATTCTGAGTTTTTTAATTCTTCACCATTTATGTGTCTCTTTGGTAACTGCATTCACTCATAGCTTCAATCAGCATTTGGAGACTACAGCTCTCAAATACTGACATATGTTCCCTATTGCTATATTAAAATTTAAGACACACCCTCTAAGCTGCCCACAGGGTGCTCCTGCCTGGACTATACTATGCGCATCAGGACGAGCACAGTAAAATGCTAATTATTATTCCCTGTCTCATCACCTCCTATCTGTATACAGAAACATCACTACATAACTTGTCATTAAAATAAACATTTCAAGTGTTTGCCCTTGAATTGCTCCCTCTGTTCTCTGTTATCTATTTGTCTAATAGCTTGATCGCGAAGCCTTGTGAACGGTATTCTCGAACTGGGTGTGAAGTATTTTCCTTTCTTTCGTTGCTCTCCGCTGTGACTTTTGCTTGGACCTGGTCATTTCTCAGCTCAACTACAGCTATACCCTACAAAACGATCTCCTGTCTTGGTCTGTCTCCTTCTTATCCACCCTTCATAAGCTTCAAAGTGGCCTTTTAAAATGTGCATTTGATCACGTAGCTTCAAACCCCTCAACGTTTCTCAGCTACCTTCAGAGGAAGCGCAAACTTGTAGAAAGCCCTCCGCGGTCTGGCGTGTCCTTCCTGCCCCACCCCTCCCGCTTACACAGCAGGCGCACCCTCCCTCAGCAGGACCGCGACGCCACCCAGGCCTTCTGCACACGCCAAGCACGTCCTCCCCCTGAGCCCTCCCTCCGGGCACCGTACGCCCCGTGTGATTGTGTCCGGCGGCCGGGCATACGCCACTGGGATGCTGCCTCCTCACTTCTCTGTCCATCCAGCTGGAAGGCCCTTGAGAGCCGGAGTGGGCAGCACACATCAGTGTATTCCCAGGACAGGGCCTCGCTCTAGGTGCCCAGTGAATACTTAAGTGGATAAAAAAATTAAAAAAAAAGAACAAAATAGATCTATTCATAAAAGATTTACTAAGCATCTATTATGCACCAGACACTGTTCTAGGTACACAGGTGCTCATGGAGACGACATTCAGGTGAGCAGAGAGGGTGATAAGTATAAGGCAGCATGAATATGGAAGTCAAAGAATATGTTTGGAAGCGATAACTGCTATTGGGATAAAAAAGTCCAGCAGAGTAGAGAGAATTAAAGTGATGAGAGAGAGGTTGCAAACTTGATGAGTGGCCAGGGTGAGCCTTATCTAGGAGGTGTTGTTTGAGCAGAGACTGAAGACAGTGAGGACAGAGCCCAGGGACGACGCACGGGCACACACACGCCAAGGCTGGAGGTGACTGGTCCCACGGCAAGGAGGCCAGCGCGGGCGGCGGCGGGAGAGGCGGTGGAGGACGCTCAGGAAAGCGCCCCGGCTGCAGCAGTGTGCCCCTGACAGGGAGAGCACTGGCCGAGCCCTGGGGAGACCCCAGAACCAAATAAAAGCAAGAGCAGTGTGTCCAGTGGGCAGAGAGGGGAAAGCTAACTCACGAGCCATTCACAAATGCACATTAAAGAAGAGTCAGCTTTGAACTGGAAACAGACAACTTAAAATTTACATAATAGCCAGTGTTGGCAAACTACTTAAAGAAAGAAATTATGCCCTATTTATAAAATACTCCTAAGCAATTAGAAATCATCTTATAAAAAGTAATTAATGCAATAAGAAAGTGTTTACTGAAGCTAAGTGACTAAGGAAGACTGCTCAATAATATATGTAACAAGTTCCAATTTGTATTTGATTTGTGCATATGTGCATTATGATCTGTGGAAGAATAAAAGCAGAGGAGCGGGAAGAGGGCAGTCTTTATATTCTTTGCTGTAACTTTTTATATTTTTTAAATTTTAAAATAGTTTTAGTATTGAGAAAGAAAACAATGCTATTAATGCTATTAAAAGATACAGAGAAAGTTCTGAACCAGAATCTAACGTATATTAAAAGGCATAAAGTTTTAAGAGAAATCTCATATATCATTGGGGAAGCAAGTATTATTCAACAGTATTGCTGCTGGTAGAAATGGATAACTATTTGAAATACAGCAAACCAATTAACAAATAAAATGCAGGTCCTTCACTCACACCATAAAATTTATCAAACGTCTTCTAGTTATATTAAAAATACATATTAAAAATAAATTTTAGTTGAGTCTTTTGCTTAATGATGGCAGATTGACCACATGTATTTACACATCCTTCTTCCTAAAATAGTGGGAAATTAGAGAAAAAATTGAAACCCATAGCAACCGAAAGGGCCAATGCAAAACATGGAAAAATATGGATGGAGAATCATCATTTATATGGCGAGGAGGAGGAAGCTGCAGATAAAATATCTCTATGGGCGGTGCTGTTGGTGAAGAAGCTCAGGAGACGCGAGACGCTGATTGGATCCCTCCGTCAGGAAGATCCCCGGGAGGAGGAAACGGCCACCGGCTGCAGGGCTCTTGCCTGGAGGCCCGTGGTGCCATGGACCGCGCTCTGCAGCAGTGTGCCCCTGACAGGAGAGCACTGGCCGAGCCCTGGGAGACCCCAGAACCAAATAAAAGCAAGAGCAGTGTGTCCAGTGGGCAGAGAGGGGAAAGCTAACTCACGAGCCATTCACAAATGCACATTAAAGAAGAGTCAGCTTTGAACTGGAAACAGACAACTTAAAATTTACATAATAGCCAGTGTTGGCAAACTACTTAAAGAAAGAAATTATGCCCTATTTATAAAATACTCCTAAGCAATTAGAAATCATCTTATAAAAAGTAATTAATGCAATAAGAAAGTGTTTACTGAAGCTAAGTGACTAAGGAAGACTGCTCAATAATATATGTAACAAGTTCCAATTTGTATTTGATTTGTGCATATGTGCATTATGATCTGTGGAAGAATAAAAGCAGAGGAGCGGGAAGAGGGCAGTCTTTATATTCTTTGCTGTAACTTTTTATATTTTTTAAATTTTAAAATAGTTTTAGTATTGAGAAAGAAAACAATGCTATTAATGCTATTAAAAGATACAGAGAAAGTTCTGAACCAGAATCTAACGTATATTAAAAGGCATAAAGTTTTAAGAGAAATCTCATATATCATTGGGGAAGCAAGTATTATTCAACAGTATTGCTGCTGGTAGAAATGGATAACTATTTGAAATACAGCAAACCAATTAACAAATAAAATGCAGGTCCTTCACTCACACCATAAAATTTATCAAACGTCTTCTAGTTATATTAAAAATACATATTAAAAATAAATTTTAGTTGAGTCTTTTGCTTAATGATGGCAGATTGACCACATGTATTTACACATCCTTCTTCCTAAAATAGTGGGAAATTAGAGAAAAAATTGAAACCCATAGCAACCGAAAGGGCCAATGCAAAACATGGAAAAATATGGATGGAGAATCATCATTTATATGGCGAGGAGGAGGAAGCTGCAGATAAAATATCTCTATGGGCGGTGCTGTTGGTGAAGAAGCTCAGGAGACGCGAGACGCTGATTGGATCCCTCCGTCAGGAAGATCCCCGGGAGGAGGAAACGGCCACCGGCTGCAGGGCTCTTGCCTGGAGGGCCCCGTGGACAGAGGCGCCCGGGGGCTGCCGTCCAGGGGTGGGACCGACGCTCTGCGGCTGCCGCTCTCCTCACTCTCTCCTCCAGGCGCCAGTGCTCCCCGGGCTCTTCCCCCTTCCTCCCGCTGACGCCGGTCGAGTCCGTGACGCGTCTCAGGTGCTTTAAGGCACCCAATTTGTGCTAATTTTTACAGCAGCCCTAGGAGAGAAGAACGCATAAAATAATAGCACCTCATGTAACTGAGGATGTGACTATAAGATGGAATGGACATGTGCTCATGTAACAAACGTGCTGTGGAACCGTGCGGGCAGAGAGAGCGGTATAGGTCTGCTGCATCTTTATCAATTATAGACTAATTTGATAAATTAAGACGGTGGCATCACATGAAACGCACATTTAGTGAGCATCTACTACGCAGGATCCGCTGTATGTATGTGGAGATAATACCAGAACAATACAAGCAAGTGTAATGTAACACCCACCTCGTTGTTTACTGGGCACCGGGAAGTGCTCTGCCAGCTGTTCTGTTGCTTTAGGAACTCTGAGTCGTTCACACTACCACCATTTCCAGTTTTATATGAGAAACTGATAAGGTTAAAAAAACTAAGTAAGCGGCAAAACTTGTACTTTTATACTCTTAGTTCTTCGCTATTTGCCCCGCCCACCCTGTCTTCTCCCAAGTGAGCGCGGGCCCTCCTCCTTACCTAGCAGCAGCGAGTGAGCAACGTGCACATGGTTCTCAGAGCCGGGCCCTGACTCTTCCTGGTTTATTCCATCGTGCTCGCTTCTTCCACCTCCCAGTTACATCTAGTGAACGTCTCACTCTGGCCCGGCATTGAGTCTTTGCTTAATGATGGCAGATTGACCACATGTATTTACACATCCTTCTTCCTAAAATAGTGGGAAATTAGAGAAAAAATTGAAACCCATAGCAACCGAAAGGGCCAATGCAAAACATGGAAAAATATGGATGGAGAATCATCATTTATATGGCGAGGAGGAGGAAGCTGCAGATAAAATATCTCTATGGGCGGTGCTGTTGGTGAAGAAGCTCAGGAGACGCGAGACGCTGATTGGATCCCTCCGTCAGGAAGATCCCCGGGAGGAGGAAACGGCCACCGGCTGCAGGGCTCTTGCCTGGAGGGCCCCGTGGACAGAGGCGCCCGGGGGCTGCCGTCCAGGGGTGGGACCGACGCTCTGCGGCTGCCGCTCTCCTCACTCTCTCCTCCAGGCGCCAGTGCTCCCCGGGCTCTTCCCCCTTCCTCCCGCTGACGCCGGTCGAGTCCGTGACGCGTCTCAGGTGCTTTAAGGCACCCAATTTGTGCTAATTTTTACAGCAGCCCTAGGAGAGAAGAACGCATGAAATAATAGCACCTCATGTAACTGAGGATGTGACTATAAGATGGAATGGACATGTGCTCATGTAACAAACGTGCTGTGGAACCGTGCGGGCAGAGAGAGCGGTATAGGTCTGCTGCATCGTTATCAATTATAGACTAATTTGATAAATTAAGACGGTGGCATCACATGAAACGCACATTTAGTGAGCATCTACTACGCAGGATCCGCTGTATGTATGTGGAGATAATACCAGAACAATACAAGCAAGTGTAATGTAACACCCACCTCGTTGTTTACTGGGCACCGGGAAGTGCTCTGCCAGCTGTTCTGTTGCTTTAGGAACTCTGAGTCGTTCACACTACCACCATTTCCAGTTTTATATGAGAAACTGATAAGGTTAAAAAAACTAAGTAAGTGGCAAAACTTGTACTTTTTATACTCTTAGTTCTTCGCTATTTGCCCCGCCCCACCCTGTCTTCTCCCAAGTGAGCGCGGGCCCCTCCTCCTTACCTAGCAGCAGCGAGAGTGAGCAACGTGCACATGGTTCTCAGAGCCGGGCCCTGACTCTTCCTGGTTTATTCCATCGTGCTCGCTTCTTCCACCTCCCAGTTACATCTAGTGAACGTCTCACTCTGGCCCGGCATTGAGTCCTCGAGGGCCAGGGTCAGACTCTCTTCTGGCTGTGACTCCCACCCACCTGTCCATAGGACAAGGGTGCACAGGACCAGGACCCCATCCATGCCCTTCCGAGTAGAATACATTCTGATGGGACAGTTAAGAGGAATATTTAAAGGAAATGTTTTCTTATTTTGCTTGCTTTCTTTCTTTCTTTCTTTTTTTTTTTTTTGAGGTTGTGGAGGAGAGACAGAATAGTAACCACTTATTAAGTAGGCTACATAAGCAATCTTTTGTAAGTGCCATGTTTGTAACAGAGCAGCACCTTTCTCTTGTTGGTAGAAAAACTTCAACCTCCTAGGCTGTTCCTGAGTTACAAAGAGCAAATTTAATCAGAACAAATTTAATCAGAGAAGTGAGAAGATGCAGAAACAAAAGTCAAGCAAGACAAAATAATTACAGTTTAGCCATTACAAAAGTCAAAGACCTTTAGCTCCTCCTTGGGGTCTATAGATAGTATTCTGAGCTGTGTCTCAGACCTGTTTTGCAGACGCTGAAGCCCCACCACGTGGAAGAATTTAACTGTGCTGACCGTAAGAACGTAGAGCCCAGGCTTGTTGAAACCAGGTCAATGGTATTGACTCCTGATTACCTCACCGTAACCAGTCAGAAGAAAGTCCGTGAGCTGCTCACACACCATGCACCACTGCCTCACGGCGTCTGTAGAACCTTCCCCTGCAGCAAACACCACGCTTGCCTCCACTACAACAGGTGTCAGCAGATGGCTTTGCTGCACGAAGGTGAATGGACCCAGCTTTGCCTCCGTAACATGTCTATGACCCAGTCATAGTCCAAGTCTTGTACTGATGCCTAAATATCACTCCCTTCTTTCAAAGAGTATTTTCTAGTACAATCACTGGTTTATCACAAGTAAATAAGAGCTTTATTTAGGGAGTAAACTTACGCTGTTAACACATCGTACTGCTGCTGTTGAAATCAAAAAAGTTGACGTATTACGTGCACATGGTTCTCAGAGCCGGGCCCTGACTCTTCCTGGTTTATTCCATCGTGCTCGCTTCTTCCACCTCCCAGTTACATCTAGTGAACGTCTCACTCTGGCCCGGCATTGAGTCCTCGAGGGCCAGGGTCAGACTCTCTTCTGGCTGTGACTCCCACCCACCTGTCCATAGGACAAGGGTGCACAGGACCAGGACCCCATCCATGCCCTTCCGAGTAGAATACATTCTGATGGGACAGTTAAGAGGAATATTTAAAGGAAATGTTTTCTTATTTTGCTTGCTTTCTTTCTTTCTTTTTTTTTTTTTTGAGGTTGTGGAGGAGAGACAGAATAGTAACCACTTATTAAGTAGGCTACATAAGCAATCTTTTGTAAGTGCCATGTTTGTAACAGAGCAGCACCTTTCTCTTGTTGGTAGAAAAACTTCAACCTCCTAGGCTGTTCCTGAGTTACAAAGAGCAAATTTAATCAGAACAAATTTAATCAGAGAAGTGAGAAGATGCAGAAACAAAAGTCAAGCAAGACAAAATAATTACAGTTTAGCCATTACAAAAGTCAAAGACCTTTAGCTCCTCCTTGGGGTCTATAGATAGTATTCTGAGCTGTGTCTCAGACCTGTTTTGCAGACGCTGAAGCCCCACCACGTGGAAGAATTTAACTGTGCTGACCGTAAGAACGTAGAGCCCAGGCTTGTTGAAACCAGGTCAATGGTATTGACTCCTGATTACCTCACCGTAACCAGTCAGAAGAAAGTCCGTGAGCTGCTCACACACCATGCACCACTGCCTCACGGCGTCTGTAAAACCCTTTCCCCCTGCAGCAAACACCACGCTTGCCTCCACTACAACAGGTGTCAGCAGATGGCTTTGCTGCACGAAGGTGAATGGACCCAGCTTTGCCTCCGTAACATGTCTATGACCCAGTCATAGTCCAAGTCTTGTACTGATGCCTAAATATCACTCCCTTCTTTCAAAGAGTATTTTCTAGTACAATCACTGGTTTATCACAAGTAAATAAGAGCTTTATTTAGGGAGTAAACTTACGCTGTTAACACATCGTATTGGCTGCTGCTGTTGAAATACTGTTATTTGGGAGTAAAAAAAAAAGAGTTGTTTCTCTGTCTTAAAGAATTTTTAGAAAATGGGGTAGTTATAACGTTCATTCATCTTTCCAGAGAAAATATTGATTAGTATTAAAGATAATCTTTGTCTTAAAGATAAACTAGATAGGTGAGTGGTGGCTGGCTTATAAAATGAGGAAAATAAACATAGTTCTAGAAGAGTGAATGATAAACTAAAACATACAAAGCAGTGTTGATTCTTTAAAAAAGAAAAGGGGGTTTTTATATTTTTCTTCTCTTTGATTTTAGCTTGGAGATGTGGCATGTGGGAATACAAATGGGGTATGCTTGGGAAATAGATCTAAAATCCCAGGAGAAGGTATGAATCGCCTTAATGTGAATTAATCAGGGGCATTTTGTTCCCCAGAGGAAATCTGGCCATGTCTGCACTCACTTTTCTTGCTTGGAAAATCCTGTGGACAAAGGAGCCTGGTGGGCTACAGCCAAGGGGATTGCAGAGAGTCGGACAGGACTGCTGACTGAGCACACACAGCCGTCACTTCTGGAGGATACACGAGGGGTGCTACTGGACTCGGGTGGGCCAAGGCCAGCATGGATGATCAACAGCCCAGAGTGCACAGGGGAGACCTGACAGTGGAGAGCTGTCTGGCCCCAAGAGTCAGCAGGATGAAGTCTGAGAGACCCTGAGTAGACAATGGCAGGGTGAGGGGGGAAATTGAGGGAGGATTGTGCACTTTCAGGAAAAAAGCAAAGGCAGATGCCTGAACAGGTGGTTTTAGATGTCAGCCATCAGAGGAGAGAGACCAGAGAAGCTGCCAAGTAGAGGGGACAAGACAAGGGTGTCAGGGAAGATCTCAGAGAAGATCTCTTGCAAGCTATTCCGTGCCATTTTCTCTGCCAATTCTTCACTAGTCAAGATGCATTACTCTTCAAGTTTTTGGAGTCAAATTTGAGTTTCTTTTGGGTGTGACCGCCTATTGACACAAGCTTCAGGAGAAGGTGGAGAAGATTATTTATGGAGTCTCTAGACTACTTCCACTTTTCTAGTCTATAGAAAGTGAAAGTGAAGTGTTTGTTGCTTGATGTGTGTCCAAGTCTTTGTGACCCATGGATGGTAGCTCTCCTGGCTCCTCCATCCATGGAATTCTCCAGGCAAGAATACTGCAGTGGGCTGCCATTCCCTTCTCTGGGAATCTTCCCAGCTCAGGGATTAAACCCAGGTCTCTTGCACCATCAGCAGATTCTTTACCTTCTGAGTTCCCAGACTCTGTGGAGGTCCACCTTAACCCCTCAGTGGCCAACAGGGCCTGCCCCCACAATGGACATTTCCTGGCCCCTCTGAGGAAGATCTAGACCTTTCTCTCAGATTCTTTTTTTTGCATCTGACAATGACACTGGGAATTTAACCTCTTTCAGTGCCCTCCCCCCTATTTTGGAAGATTTGTGCCCTGTGCATGTCAACTCATTTACCCTAAGGATTTCAGCTAAGCTTTTTGCAATCTTGTCAGGAAAAGAAAGGCTCAGTTTTAACAGCTAGAATTTCATGTTTAATGCAGACTTCATATGGAAATGACTGCTGCAATCAGAATAGGCCCCAGTGGGTGACCGGTGAGCAAGAGGGGTTGGGAGTCAACCACACCTGTTACCCAAGTCTAGCCTGTAGGTGAAACTCCCCCTGTCACAAAGCTCCACTTGGTTCTGCCACTGGCAATATTTTCCCCAAGGGTTCATGCCACTCATATTTTTAAGGGTCAGAAAAGTCATAAATCAAAGTAAAACTTCCTGGTAAGAAGTAAATATGTTTAAAATATCACATCAATTTTTATTTGGGGCAAAGAGAAACACAGAGCTTTCTACATGGAGCTACATACACTTAGGAAGAGAACTCTAGTGCCTGAGGTTAGTTGTACCCAGTACTCTTTCCTCACTTCTTTCTTGGGGGTAGACTCCTGCTCTGGGGAGATGAGAAACCTCTTCCACGAGTTAAACAATCATGTCCATCCCCCAGGCACATGGTACACCTGTAGCTAGTCCCATCCAGGAGTCTGGGGGATGCTCCTCAGAAGAGCTGTGTCCTCGTTCTGAGAGACATGGGAAGAGTCGCCTCTTCCTCAAATTTGAGTTTCTTTTGGGTGTGACCGCCTATTGACACAAGCTTCAGGAGAAGGTGGAGAAGATTATTTATGGAGTCTCTAGACTACTTCCACTTTTCTAGTCTATAGAAAGTGAAAGTGAAGTGTTTGTTGCTTGATGTGTGTCCAAGTCTTTGTGACCCATGGATGGTAGCTCTCCTGGCTCCTCCATCCATGGAATTCTCCAGGCAAGAATACTGCAGTGGGCTGCCATTCCCTTCTCTGGGAATCTTCCCAGCTCAGGGATTAAACCCAGGTCTCTTGCACCATCAGCAGATTCTTTACCTTCTGAGTTCCCAGACTCTGTGGAGGTCCACCTTAACCCCTCAGTGGCCAACAGGGCCTGCCCCCACAATGGACATTTCCTGGCCCCTCTGAGGAAGATCTAGACCTTTCTCTCAGATTCTTTTTTTTGCATCTGACAATGACACTGGGAATTTAACCTCTTTCAGTGCCCTCCCCCCTATTTTGGAAGATTTGTGCCCTGTGCATGTCAACTCATTTACCCTAAGGATTTCAGCTAAGCTTTTTGCAATCTTGTCAGGAAAAGAAAGGCTCAGTTTTAACAGCTAGAATTTCATGTTTAATGCAGACTTCATATGGAAATGACTGCTGCAATCAGAATAGGCCCCAGTGGGTGACCGGTGAGCAAGAGGGGTTGGGAGTCAACCACACCTGTTACCCAAGTCTAGCCTGTAGGTGAAACTCCCCCTGTCACAAAGCTCCACTTGGTTCTGCCACTGGCAATATTTTCCCCAAGGGTTCATGCCACTCATATTTTTAAGGGTCAGAAAAGTCATAAATCAAAGTAAAACTTCCTGGTAAGAAGTAAATATGTTTAAAATATCACATCAATTTTTATTTGGGGCAAAGAGAAACACAGAGCTTTCTACATGGAGCTACATACACTTAGGAAGAGAACTCTAGTGCCTGAGGTTAGTTGTACCCAGTACTCTTTCCTCACTTCTTTCTTGGGGGTAGACTCCTGCTCTGGGGAGATGAGAAACCTCTTCCACGAGTTAAACAATCATGTCCATCCCCCAGGCACATGGTACACCTGTAGCTAGTCCCATCCAGGAGTCTGGGGGATGCTCCTCAGAAGAGCTGTGTCCTCGTTCTGAGAGACATGGGAAGAGTCGCTCTTCCTCTTGCAGAGAACGCGGCCAGGCCCAGGGGACAGCCTTCCTGTGACCAGGAGCATAGCTAAACTGAGTGATGAGCTGGCAGCCTGAGGAGGAAGGCGCAGAGAGGAGAGAGAAACTGAATTCTCAAGTACATACTTGTAATGCCGCTTTAACCAACTTTAAGCCATCTCTCTTCTGGACATCTTGTTTATGAGGATAATTTAAAGTTGGTTCAAGTTGGGATTCTCACTTACTTGTTTCAAAAAAATCTAACTAACGAGGCAACTTCGTTTGCGCGGGAAGTGTGCTGTCTTCCTTTCCAAAAGAAATGCTAGGTTCAGCAAGTGTCTACTAGTGAGTCAGAAGCGGGTGAGGCATCCTTCTTGGTAGATGAACGGGCAGAAGGGCAGCTCGTGCAGATCGCCTGGGCTTTATCTCCATACTCCACTCTCTGTCTCCCTCGGCAAAGTGAGTTTCACCTTGAAGTCAGCAAGTCTGTGCACTCAAGGTGAGTATTAACATGTGTTCACTTCAAAGTTCATTTCAAAGCTATCCTGAACAGGGTCCATAGAGCCTCAGTTTTTTTTTTTCTTTTTTGGTTTTTATGATTTGTTTGTTAATTTTGGCCTCTCTTATTGTTTTATATTTATTTATTTATTTTCATCCATCTTTATCCCTTGGCCTGTGTGGGCCTCCCATCGCAGCGATCTCTCTCATTGCAGAGCACCAGCTCTGGGCACATGTGCTCCAATGGCTCATAATTGGATACACTGGTCCAGCCGCTCCGTGGCACATGGGGTCTTCCCAGGCCAGGGATCCAACCGGTGCTCCTTGCACTGCAAGGCGGACTCTTTACCCACTGGACCCCAGGGAAGCCCGAGCTTCAGCTTTTATCATCAGAACATCTACATAAGATATGTGATATACCAGTATTAGTCGTCACAGTTCCTGGTATTTTACATAAAATTTGATATGTTTGTTGCATGTAACCTGGTATTTTCAGGGCAACAGGCATTTAGAAATCTCTTTAAAATTCATCATCATCTTCAATAAGTGATTAATAACCAATTATATAATCTGTTATGTATAAAAGGTCAACTGTGGGCTTCCCACGGATGGCTCAGTGTGTAAAGAATCTACCTGCCATTGTGGGAAACAGAGGAGATGTGGGCTCATTTCCTGAGCTGGAAAGATCCCCTCAAGGAGGAAAATGACAATTCACTCCAGTTTTCCTGCCTGAAAAATCCCATGGACAGAGGAACCCGCTCAACTACAGTCGAAAAGGTTGCAAAGAGTCAGACGGGACTGAGCATGCAAAGCATGTATGTCTAAAAACACGATTTCTGAACTGGCAAACTAAAAGAGAATTATAATCAAAGTCATGTAAGTTTCATGTACTTACAGAGGGGTGCTGCTATTTTCACCACTATTGACATCACATATTTGTGGAGTGTTTTGGAAATTATAAAGTAATTTTGTGTCTGCTTTTTAGTTTAATCAGATTGACATTGACCCGGAACTGTGCCTGATGCTGAGGGGATTCAAGAAAAGTATAAACCTGGCTTGGCTAGCTGAAGTAATGCCAAACAAAAGCGTTATGGAAAAGTTTTATGTAAAGCCAAATATCAGTGAATTTGAAAAGAAGTACTAGATCTAGAATTTTACAACAAATCACAGGAATCTCAAAGGAAATCCCTTTGATAGCCTGATTGCAGCCACTGGGAAGGAAGTCTGTGACATTAATAAGACAAAAGAAAAAATAACTTGGTTAGTGACTTCATGGCCCAATCTATGCCCCCAAAAGAAGTCATTAAGGTAAGTAAGCTGTCTTTTAATATAGACATATCTATTGTATTATTGTGACTTAAATATCTTATCTGTTTATCTATCTTAGAGTACCAGTCCTATGGCATTTACACATTTTAAAATATCAACTTTTCATATGAGCATGGGATTAAATCTGTAAATTTCAAAAGAATTCTCTATAATGTGCCATACCTTTGTAAATTTATCTGTGGAGAGCTAGGCAGAAGGCTTGATTGATATTTTAGCATATCAACCTTTAAAAAAAAAAAAATTCTGGGGGCTTCCCTGGTGGTCCAGTGGGCAAGGACACTGCCTTCCAGTGCAAGGGCCGCGGTTCGATCCCTGGCCTGGGAGAATTCCATGGCAAATGTGTCCAATTGCTGAGCCGGAGCTCTGGGGTGCCTGCGCCCAGAGCCGGGGCTCTGCGACAGCAGAGGCCTCTACCGATGGGAGGCCCACACGGGCCAAAGAACAAAGATGGATGAAAACAGATAAATAAAAGACCAATAGAAGTGACCTGCCCACCCCGCTCCCCAACCCGCCTCCCTCCAAAGTAACATTCTGTTTAAGAAAGTGATTGTGAGGGAAATTAAATCGAGACTCTTGCTTAGGCTTCAGGGACAAAGCAGAGCAGGTGTCTGACGGTGCTCCTAGCCTGTCTGACGGTGCTCCTAGCCTGCCTGGAAACGGTCCTGACTCTGAGTGGCTGGCAGTGGACTGGGAGTGGCTGCCTGCTGTGAGGACGAGACTTGGGACACCCTAGACAACAGGCGGCCAGCCTTGAGAGTGCTGAGCCCCAGGAGGGGGTCTGGCCAATCAAACCCTAGGTGTAGCAAGATTCCAAGAAGTTTTACAAGACAAAACAAACAGCATTACCTGAAACCAGAGCTGCAATCCACTCAGGACTGATGAGGATATCAATTTGCATCCTGGGATTATAGCCAGGAGCCCAAACTGCCATCTCTGAAGTCTTACCCATGGAGGGGACCCCTGCCAATCACAGGAATCTCAAAGGAAATCCTTTGATAGCCTGATTGCAGCCACTGGGAAGGAAGTCTGTGACATTAATAAGACAAAAGAAAAAATAACTTGGTTAGTGACTTCATGGCCCAATCTATGCCCCCAAAAGAAGTCATTAAGGTAAGTAAGCTGTCTTTTAATATAGACATATCTATTGTATTATTGTGACTTAAATATCTTATCTGTTTATCTATCTTAGAGTACCAGTCCTATGGCATTTACACATTTTAAAATATCAACTTTTCATATGAGCATGGGATTAAATCTGTAAATTTCAAAAGAATTCTCTATAATGTGCCATACCTTTGTAAATTTATCTGTGGAGAGCTAGGCAGAAGGCTTGATTGATATTTTAGCATATCAACCTTTAAAAAAAAAAAAATTCTGGGGGCTTCCCTGGTGGTCCAGTGGGCAAGGACACTGCCTTCCAGTGCAAGGGCCGCCGGTTCGATCCCTGGCCTGGGAGGATTCCATGGCAAATGTGTCCAATTGCTGAGCCGGAGCTCTGGGGTGCCTGCGCCCAGAGCCGGGGCTCTGCGACAGCAGAGGCCTCTACCGATGGGAGGCCCACACGGGCCAAAGAACAAAGATGGATGAAAACAGATAAATAAAAGACCAATAGAAGTGACCTGCCCGCCCCCCTCCCTCCCCAACCTGCCCCACCGCCCCCGCCCCAAAGTAACATTCTGTTTAAGAAAGTGATTGTGAGGGAAATTAAATCGAGACTCTTGCTTAGGCTTCAGGGACAAAGCAGAGCAGGTGTCTGACGGTGCTCCTAGCCTGTCTGACGGTGCTCCTAGCCTGCCTGGAAACGGTCCTGACTCTGAGTGGCTGGCAGTGGACTGGGAGTGGCTGCCTGCTGTGAGGACGAGACTTGGGACACCCTAGACAACAGGCGGCCAGCCTTGAGAGTGCTGAGCCCCAGGAGGGGGTCTGGCCAATCAAACCCTAGGTGTAGCAAGATTCCAAGAAGTTTTACAAGACAAAACAAACAGCATTACCTGAAACCAGAGCTGCAATCCACTCAGGACTGATGAGGATATCAATTTGCATCCTGGGATTATAGCCAGGAGCCCAAACTGCCATCTCTGAAGTCTTACCCATGGAGGGGACCTGCCACCTGGACCCTCCCCAGCTGGGACTCCAGGTGCGCCCTGGCACGGGCTTCCCAGCCCTTTGAGGCTGGACATCAGTCAAAACCCCATTCTGGGATGATCCTCCACTGTCTCTATTTCTCTTCTCTTTTAATGTTAGTATATCAAAAGTAAGGTAGATAATTCTCTAATAAATATTGGTATTGTTTATTTGTGTAGAATGAGTGGCTTCTTCTATTAACAAATCCTTTGAACTTACGACACAAGCGAAAACAGTTTGCAAAACAGCACTACAGAAAAATGGCCTTTCTTAGAGGTAAAACAAATCCTCATAAGGACATGAACAGACTTATTCTGATTCAAAACGTGCAGTTTCAGAATGAAGAATGTTACTGAATCTCAGGGCCTTTATGAAAAGTAAGACGATCAAACGCATGGGATTTGCAGTGCGGCAAAATCCAACTTCAGTCTCACCTCTCCTTCTTCTGCTGTGTGAATTTGGAATACGTGCTGAATGTCCATAGGTCTTATTTTTCTCACTTACAAAACTAAAACACCATTCTCCACCCTCGATGCAAAAATCCTCAACAAAATAATATCAAGCCAAATCTAGTGACAAAAAGGATTGTAAACAATAACAAAATGGGATTTATTCCAGGAATGCAAGGTTGGTTTTAACATGTAAGAATCTACTATTGCACTCATCATGTGATTATAAAACATAGAAAACATGGCTATTTTAGTAAATGAAAAACAATGACAAAAATCCACCATCCCTTCATAACAGAGACTTTACGAACCAAGAGTAGGAAGGAGTTTGCTGAACTTGGTGAAGGAAATCAGTGAAGCATCTAGCTGCCATCATACTTAATTATGAAAGGCTGAGTACTCCCCTACTATCAGGAACAATACTGGGAAGTCTGCTTGAGACAACAGGCGGCCAGCCTTGAGAGTGCTGAGCCCCAGGAGGGGGTCTGGCCAATCAAACCCTAGGTGTAGCAAGATTCCAAGAAGTTTTACAAGACAAAACAAACAGCATTACCTGAAACCAGAGCTGCAATCCACTCAGGACTGATGAGGATATCAATTTGCATCCTGGGATTATAGCCAGGAGCCCAAACTGCCATCTCTGAAGTCTTACCCATGGAGGGGACCTGCCACCTGGACCCTCCCCAGCTGGGACTCCAGGTGCGCCCTGGCACGGGCTTCCCAGCCCTTTGAGGCTGGACATCAGTCAAAACCCCATTCTGGGATGATCCTCCACTGTCTCTATTTCTCTTCTCTTTTAATGTTAGTATATCAAAAGTAAGGTAGATAATTCTCTAATAAATATTGGTATTGTTTATTTGTGTAGAATGAGTGGCTTCTTCTATTAACAAATCCTTTGAACTTACGACACAAGCGAAAACAGTTTGCAAAACAGCACTACAGAAAAATGGCCTTTCTTAGAGGTAAAACAAATCCTCATAAGGACATGAACAGACTTATTCTGATTCAAAACGTGCAGTTTCAGAATGAAGAATGTTACTGAATCTCAGGGCCTTTATGAAAAGTAAGACGATCAAACGCATGGGATTTGCAGTGCGGCAAAATCCAACTTCAGTCTCACCTCTCCTTCTTCTGCTGTGTGAATTTGGAATACGTGCTGAATGTCCATAGGTCTTATTTTTCTCACTTACAAAACTAAAACACCATTCTCCACCCTCGATGCAAAAATCCTCAACAAAATAATATCAAGCCAAATCTAGTGACAAAAAGGATTGTAAACAATAACAAAATGGGATTTATTCCAGGAATGCAAGGTTGGTTTTAACATGTAAGAATCTACTATTGCACTCATCATGTGATTATAAAACATAGAAAACATGGCTATTTTAGTAAATGAAAAACAATGACAAAAATCCACCATCCCTTCATAACAGAGACTTTACGAACCAAGAGTAGGAAGGAGTTTGCTGAACTTGGTGAAGGAAATCAGTGAAGCATCTAGCTGCCATCATACTTAATTATGAAAGGCTGAGTACTCCCCTACTATCAGGAACAATACTGGGAAGTCTGCTTGAAATAATTCTTTCCAACATTGCACCGAAATTATTGCCCAGGGAAAATTGAATTAAAAAGCACCCTGACTAGAAAGGATTAACTAGAATGATCTCTGTGTAAGAGGACATGGTCTTGTGCATATATGAAACCTAAGAACCTGTTACAAAGTGTTAGAACTAATGAAGAAGCTCCACAACATAAATATTTCAAATCAATTGTATTCCTATACATTGAATAATTAAAAATCCAAAATGAAATCAAGATCATGAAGCTTAAAACAAATAAGAAATAAATTTAACAAAAAAATGCATAATCCGTACTCTAAAAACTAACACAGTGTTGAAAGAAATTAAAGAAGATCTAAATAAGTAAAAGACATTTCATGAGCGTGAGTCAGCAGATTTCCTATTAAGATGTCAATATTTCCCAACTACATCTACAGACTGAGCATAATACCTATTATAATCTCAGCTATCATTCTTTTTCAGAGATTGACAAGCTAATCTAAATTCATTTATTTCGATGCCCAGAAGTGGAAAATGTTGAAAAAGGATAGATGGAAAACCCCTCAAAATGATACAAGGTTCGGGTGCAGCTTTGGTGTGAGGGACAGGGCACGTGTCCCCTGGAGCCCTGGCAGGGTCCTCCTGGATGACAGCCTCAGTCCATCAGAGCGCTACCTGCCTTTGTGGTGCAGCCTCCGGTCACAGGTCCTAACGGCAGTACATGGGCCTCTCTGCAAGGCGGGGACATGACTCCGGGCTCACACAGGCATGGCACTCGATCTTCAGAGTAGCCGAGCTCATAAAAACTCCGGTTTATGCGCAAGGAAGGTCAGAAGTCTGGTTGGAAGAATGGAACCTGGCACGTGGGTTGGGGGCATGTCAGCTGGTGTGAAAACCTTGAATTCCCATGCTCCTCTGAGAGGCTTGTCCTCCAGAATTGAACCACTCATCCCTGATAAGAGCAAGAACTCCTTACTTAAAATTCAGGGGGCCACTTCCTGGTAAAACTATCCACACCCACTGTGACCATGAGATCACAGTTAGGGTTCTGTGGTGGCTGAGATGACTGGGGTCAGATTAGGAGCGACATTACAGGATTTGGCCAGCCTGGACGGGCGGGCGGCAGAGGAGAAAGTGTGGGACTGAGGAGCACCCTGACTAGAAAGGATTAACTAGAATGATCTCTGTGTAAGAGGACATGGTCTTGTGCATATATGAAACCTAAGAACCTGTTACAAAGTGTTAGAACTAATGAAGAAGCTCCACAACATAAATATTTCAAATCAATTGTATTCCTATACATTGAATAATTAAAAATCCAAAATGAAATCAAGATCATGAAGCTTAAAACAAATAAGAAATAAATTTAACAAAAAAATGCATAATCCGTACTCTAAAAACTAACACAGTGTTGAAAGAAATTAAAGAAGATCTAAATAAGTAAAAGACATTTCATGAGCGTGAGTCAGCAGATTTCCTATTAAGATGTCAATATTTCCCAACTACATCTACAGACTGAGCATAATACCTATTATAATCTCAGCTATCATTCTTTTTCAGAGATTGACAAGCTAATCTAAATTCATTTATTTCGATGCCCAGAAGTGGAAAATGTTGAAAAAGGATAGATGGAAAACCCCTCAAAATGATACAAGGTTCGGGTGCAGCTTTGGTGTGAGGGACAGGGCACGTGTCCCCTGGAGCCCTGGCAGGGTCCTCCTGGATGACAGCCTCAGTCCATCAGGCGCTACCTGCCTTTGTGGTGCAGCCTCCGGTCACAGGTCCTAACGGCAGTACATGGGCCTCTCTGCAAGGCGGGGACATGACTCCGGGCTCACACAGGCATGGCACTCGATCTTCAGAGTAGCCGAGCTCATAAAAACTCCGGTTTATGCGCAAGGAAGGTCAGAAGTCTGGTTGGAAGAATGGAACCTGGCACGTGGGTTGGGGGCATGTCAGCTGGTGTGAAAACCTTGAATTCCCATGCTCCTCTGAGAGGCTTGTCCTCCAGAATTGAACCACTCATCCCTGATAAGAGCAAGAACTCCTTACTTAAAATTCAGGGGGCCACTTCCTGGTAAAACTATCCACACCCACTGTGACCATGAGATCACAGTTAGGGTTCTGTGGTGGCTGAGATGACTGGGGTCAGATTAGGAGCGACATTACAGGATTTGGCCAGCCTGGACGGGCGGGCGGCAGAGGAGAAAGTGTGGGACTGAGGAATGCTTGATCGGGACACCCCAGAAGAAGCTTGCATCAAGCAAAGTGTGTTGATTGGGAAGCAGTTTTGAGGTACAGGGTTCAGCAACCTGGCAAAGTCTGAGGAGATGGTGTGAAATCCCAACTAGGGTGTTTCCTGGAAGCATGGAAAAGTCAGTGGCCCGTGCTGTGTGGTCCGGTGCTGGAATTGCATGGCCGAGTGTGCAGGGAGCGGCTGAAAGACTCGGGGAGGTGAACGAGTGCATCTCCAACCTGCTGAGACGAACATGGTCTATGGGACAGAGCATCCGCCAGAGAGGTGGCCGGCTGGAAAGTCTGGAAGATTCACTTTTACTGAAACAGGGAACATGCCAGAGGGAAGGCACCAGCCTCACAACACTTTGGTGGATCTGGACTGGTGGAGGGGACGTATCTCAGAACCAGGCTCACTCTCCACACAGGGGATGCCGGGACCTGCCAACGCCGAGGTCAGCGGGCAGTGCATCCGCGTCAGAAGCCAGGTGTGTGCCATCGCCATCCTGACTGGCAGGGCTGCAGTGGAAGCCTGAGCGTTAGACTGAGGAAGATGGTTCAGAGCTCAGCACACTCTTTGGGAGGGGGAATAGATGGGTAGCCAACCAGGGCACTGCTGACCTCATCAGAAGAAATTGAGGATGGATGGGCTAGGCATTCATAGTGGTACCCCTCGTGCAGTCCCTGGCCCTGGGCAGGGTGTAGACTCAAGGCCTGTTAACTGAAGAGGAGGCCATGTTCCCAGGGGGAGGAATCTCATGGTACGTACAACATGGAGGCCGCCCCAGCCCCCACTGGAGGATGCATGCCATTTCCTCTCCTCGGGTGAAGAGGAAAACCCAAGCACTTCCAGGACTGTTGGACACAGGTTCAGAAGGGTCATTATGCCATTATTAGCCTTCTGTTTGAGTTGGGGCCTATGGGACCAAGTGACAGATGGAATCACGGCTAATGTCCAGCTTGCACTGGATCCACTGGATCTGTAGACTCACCAGGGTGTCATTTTCCAGTCCCCTTAATACGTATTTGGGAAAGACACGTTGGGCAGATGGTGCACACTGCAAATGGATACTTTGGTCTGTGGGGTCAGAGATATTCTAGAAAGAAAACAAGGAGAAGCCTCTGTTACGGAACCCTGCCCCCACCTAGCCAAGATAGAAAATACACATCCATACCTCACCCCAGGGGTAACGGCCAGGGTTAGCACCACGCTCAGGAGCTAAGGCTTGCCAGGGCCGTGGTCCCTCTGTGTCTCCATGCAATCCACCCATCTGATCCTCTGGGGAATTTGGTTCTATCTGGGAAGGGACCTGTGCCTGTCCCTGGATGAACTAACATGACTGCAGGGGGCTGAAAGACTCGGGAGGTGAACGAGTGCATCTCCAACCTGCTGACGAACATGGTCTATGGGACAGAGCATCCGCCAGAGAGGTGGCCGGCTGGAAAGTCTGGAAGATTCACTTTTACTGAAACAGGGAACATGCCAGAGGGAAGGCACCAGCCTCACAACACTTTGGTGGATCTGGACCGGTGGAGGGGACGTATCTCAGAACCAGGCTCACTCTCCACACAGGGGATGCCGGGACCTGCCAACGCCGAGGTCAGCGGGCAGTGCATCCGCGTCAGAAGCCAGGTGTGTGCCATCGCCATCCTGACTGGCAGGGCTGCAGTGGAAGCCTGAGCGTTAGACTGAGGAAGATGGTTCAGAGCTCAGCACACTCTTTGGGAGGGGGAATAGATGGGTAGCCAACCAGGGCACTGCTGACCTCATCAGAAGAAATTGAGGATGGATGGGCTAGGCATTCATAGTGGTACCCCTCGTGCAGTCCCTGGCCCTGGGCAGGGTGTAGACTCAAGGCCTGTTAACTGAAGAGGAGGCCATGTTCCCAGGGGGAGGAATCTCATGGTACGTACAACATGGAGGCCGCCCCCCAGCCCCCACTGGAGGATGCATGCCATTTCCTCTCCTCGGGTGAAGAGGAAAACCCAAGCACTTCCAGGACTGTTGGACACAGGTTCAGAAGGGTCATTATGCCATTATTAGCCTTCTGTTTGAGTTGGGGCCTATGGGACCAAGTGACAGATGGAATCACGGCTAATGTCCAGCTTGCACTGGATCCACTGGATCTGTAGACTCACCAGGGTGTCATTTTCCAGTCCCCTTAATACGTATTTGGGAAAGACACGTTGGGCAGATGGTGCACACTGCAAATGGATACTTTGGTCTGTGGGGTCAGAGATATTCTAGAAAGAAAACAAGGAGAAGCCTCTGTTACGGAACCCTGCCCCCACCTAGCCAAGATAGAAAATACACATCCATACCTCACCCCAGGGGTAACGGCCAGGGTTAGCACCACGCTCAGGAGCTAAGGCTTGCCAGGGCCGTGGTCCCTCTGTGTCTCCATGCAATCCACCCATCTGATCCTCTGGGGAATTTGGTTCTATCTGGGAAGGGACCTGTGCCTGTCCCTGGATGAACTAACATGACTGCAGACACTTGGTGAGGTTGTTGGTTTAATGGGCGTGCTTTTTCCCATCTTGACTAGAACAGTAGATCATAAAGTTTGCATTTACATGAAAATGATAATAGCGTATGTTTACAGTTTTCTACTTGGGCTATGTTGTTTCTTCCACTGCCATGAAAAGGCCCCAAAGGTCTGGACCCCCCACCCGTCAAGTCTGTGACACAGGCTCTCAAAGACCCTGCACTTGTCCAGCTGGGAAGACACCACCAGACAGGCGGAGGCCTTGGGATTCCACACCCACCCCCACAGCGAGGAGTGGGCCTTACATAGGTCAGAGGAACCCTTAGGGGGCCAGTGACCAGGACACCCTACTCGAAATAAAGGACATATCATGGCATCTTGCCTCCCACCACAAGAAAGCACTCTGCCCGGTGGCCTCTTCGTTTTGCGTGTGTGTGTGTCTGTGTGCATGTGCGCGTGTGTTAACCAGCATGTTCCACGCTTAAGAACGCTGCTTCCATCCACATCCCAGGCAATGGAAAGGGTTCCAGCCTCAAATGGGGCCAGACAGGAAACGCTGTGGTAGGAAGGCCAGACCACAGTGCAGTCAAGACTCGGGCCACACGACCCAGCAGATCACATGGTGTCAGGGGCATCACTACTGGGAACAGAGGCCGTGGGGATTGTGCCGCCGATGCCAAAATCGTTGCATCAGCCTCTGGAGTTCTGAAGCAAGGCCGGGTCCTCTGCAGTGAGGGGTCACCCCCTCTGGAAAGCTAATGCCCACTGCGGCAAGTCTCCCCTGGTGGCTCAGTGGTAAAGAACTTCCCTGCAGTGCAGGAGATCTGGGTTTGATTCCTGGCTCAGGAATATCCCCTGGAGGAGGGAAAGGCTACCTGTTCTGATAATCGAGCCTGGAGAATTCTCATTAGTGTGTACTGGTAAAACACCTGACATTGGACTCCACACATCTGGAATTGTCCTCGTGACCTGCCTCCTGTTAGTCACTAGGCTGCACAGTTAGATTGACCCAGTGTAGAATAGCTAAAAACAAGCCATCTGATCCTCTGGGGAATTTGGTTCTATCTGGGAAGGGACCTGTGCCTGTCCCTGGATGAACTAACATGACTGCAGACACTTGGTGAGGTAGTTGGTTTAATGGGCGTGCTTTTCCCATCTTGACTAGAACAGTAGATCATAAAGTTTGCATTTACATGAAAATGATAATAGCGTATGTTTACAGTTTTCTACTTGGGCTATGTTGTTTCTTCCACTGCCATGAAAAGGCCCCAAAGGTCTGGACCCCCCACCCGTCAAGTCTGTGACACAGGCTCTCAAAGACCCTGCACTTGTCCAGCTGGGAAGACACCACCAGACAGGCGGAGGCCTTGGGATTCCACACCCACCCCCACAGCGAGGAGTGGGCCTTACATAGGTCAGAGGAACCCTTAGGGGGCCAGTGACCAGGACACCCTACTCGAAATAAAGGACATATCATGGCATCTTGCCTCCCACCACAAGAAAGCACTCTGCCCGGTGGCCTCTTCGTTTTGCGTGTGTGTGTGTCTGTGTGCATGTGCGCGTGTGTTAACCAGCATGTTCCACGCTTAAGAACGCTGCTTCCATCCACATCCCAGGCAATGGAAAGGGTTCCAGCCTCAAATGGGGCCAGACAGGAAACGCTGTGGTAGGAAGGCCAGACCACAGTGCAGTCAAGACTCGGGCCACACGACCCAGCAGATCACATGGTGTCAGGGGCATCACTACTGGGAACAGAGGCCGTGGGGATTGTGCCGCCGATGCCAAAATCGTTGCATCAGCCTCTGGAGTTCTGAAGCAAGGCCGGGTCCTCTGCAGTGAGGGGTCACCCCCTCTGGAAAGCTAATGCCCACTGCGGCAAGTCTCCCCTGGTGGCTCAGTGGTAAAGAACTTCCCTGCAGTGCAGGAGATCTGGGTTTGATTCCTGGCTCAGGAATATCCCCTGGAGGAGGGAAAGGCTACCTGTTCTGATAATCGAGCCTGGAGAATTCTCATTAGTGTGTACTGGTAAAACACCTGACATTGGACTCCACACATCTGGAATTGTCCTCGTGACCTGCCTCCTGTTAGTCACTAGGCTGCACAGTTAGATTGACCCAGTGTAGAATAGCTAAAAACAAGTTTCTCAGTTTTAATTTAACCAGAAAGCCTGATAAACATTGAAGGTTTTTCACTAATTATCATGGCTGGATATTTGACTTCTTAAAAACAACTAAAAAAAGTGGTTCTAATCAGACTCCGCACTTCACAGACCCCGTCACCGCTTTGTTTCCGCAGGGTTCGCGTCCTCACGCTCCTGCCGGCCCAGCGCCCTCATTGTTCTCAGAAGAGTGCTCCTCGGCCTCCACGCTGGGGTCAGGATGGCCATCTCCACACAGCCTGAGTTTTCATCTTTCATGTCTCCCGTTAAACCTTTTATTAGTGAATAGTTTCAGACCATTCAGAAACAGCACAGATCGTTTACGTTTTTCCTGGCTTCATATTTCCTAAGACCGTCCATCGCCTTTTCCTTTGATTGTATCTACTGTAATCTATTCCTATTTTTCATACATCACTTTCAAACAAGAGAAAACTAACCCAGGGCTATCGGGGTGAGTGCCACACATCAAAGTAAGGTTCACCCTATGTGCCTACAGACCCTGATTAAGACATTATCATTTCCCTGTAGGGGTGGCTGTCCAGATATTCACTTAAGTTTATTATTATCATTAAAAATTTTTCGTGGTTATTAGTATCAATTCAAGAGGAGGAGGGTAGCTTACCACAGTTCTCCCAAAAGCATCTAGCAGAAAGATTTCTCTTCATGTTTATGTGTATGAATGCATCGAGAGAAAGAGCAAGGAAAGACGGGGGCAGAGCACTGTCTGCCCTGCATGCTGAACAGCCCAGAGCTTGGCACAGGCTCCTCTGTTCTGAAGGAGGCTGAGGTATATGGTAATGTGTAACCTCGTGAGAGATTAATATGTAGATCCATTTCTCTAATGCTCTTTGACTCAAAGGCTTCACAAACTCTTTTTTGCTTTCTGCACCTACAAGTTTTTGTCAATGAGTTTTCAGAAAGTTGCCTTTTTCGTTATGCTTTGCCCCAAGCATTGGAGAGACAGATCGGTAACTCCAACACTGAGGAAATTGTCCTCGTGACCTGCCTCCTGTTAGTCACTAGGCTGCACAGTTAGATTGACCCAGTGTAGAATAGCTAAAAACAAGTTTCTCAGTTTTAATTTAACCAGAAAGCCTGATAAACATTGAAGGTTTTCACTAATTATCATGGCTGGATATTTGACTTCTTAAAAACAACTAAAAAAAGTGGTTCTAATCAGACTCCGCACTTCACAGACCCCGTCACCGCTTTGTTTCCGCAGGGTTCGCGTCCTCACGCTCCTGCCGGCCCAGCGCCCTCATTGTTCTCAGAAGAGTGCTCCTCGGCCTCCACGCTGGGGTCAGGATGGCCATCTCCACACAGCCTGAGTTTTCATCTTTCATGTCTCCCGTTAAACCTTTTATTAGTGAATAGTTTCAGACCATTCAGAAACAGCACAGATCGTTTACGTTTTTCCTGGCTTCATATTTCCTAAGACCGTCCATCGCCTTTTCCTTTGATTGTATCTACTGTAATCTATTCCTATTTTTCATACATCACTTTCAAACAAGAGATCACTAACCCCGGGCTATCGGGGTGAGTGCCACACATCAAAGTAAGGTTCACCCTATGTGCCTACAGACCCTGATTAAGACATTATCATTTCCCTGTAGGGGTGGCTGTCCAGATATTCACTTAAGTGTATTATTATCATTAAAAATTTTTCGTGGTTATTAGTATCAATTCAAGAGGAGGAGGGTAGCTTACCACAGTTCTCCCAAAAGCATCTAGCAGAAAGATTTCTCTTCATGTTTATGTGTATGAATGCATCGAGAGAAAGAGCAAGGAAAGACGGGGGCAGAGCACTGTCTGCCCTGCATGCTGAACAGCCCAGAGCTTGGCACAGGCTCCTCTGTTCTGAAGGAGGCTGAGGTATATGGTAATGTGTAACCTCGTGAGAGATTAATATGTAGATCCATTTCTCTAATGCTCTTTGACTCAAAGGCTTCACAAACTCTTTTTTGCTTTCTGCACCTACAAGTTTTTGTCAATGAGTTTTCAGAAAGTTGCCTTTTTTCGTTATGCTGGGTGCCGAGGTCACTGCCCCAAGCATTGGAGAGACAGACAGGAAACCAGAAAATCGCAGCTTCCCGCAGCAGAGCCAGCCCTGCGTGTGCGCGTGAAGTCACGGGGGGCGTGCCCGGCTCTGCGGGTGCCGCCCCCAGGCTCCTCTGCCCGTGGACCTCCCCAGGCAAGCGTCCTGCGGTGGGCTGTCCTCTCCTTTTCCAGGAGGTCTTCCCGACTCAGGGACCAAGCCCGCCTCTCTTGCATCTCCTGCGTTGGCAGGTGGGTTCCTCACCACTAACGCCACCTATTAGAGTCTAAAGCAGAACAGGGCCCTGGGCAGGAAACCCTAAACACTAACTGACAAATACTTATCATTGGCGGGTGACTCTGAGAGGCCCGAAACCAAGAGCCCCCCACCCTTCTGTGAGTTTCAACTCCTGAAGCTTGATGAGGTCTCCTTCTAACAAGCTCTGCTCCCAGGAGAAGCCGTTCTGCCAGACTCGGCCCTATCTGGAGTTTCTCAACACAGACCCGACCTGGGGGGAGGGGAATATTCAACCCCAGTCCCTTCGAGCCACCCTAACCCTGCAAGGGGGAGGCAACACGGAAAACCTCTTGTGAGACCCACAGCCCGGAGGCTCAGGCTCGCTCACGGACGAGACCGAACCCTTCGCACAGTCCTCTCCTCCTCACGCCTCCCCACACATCGCTAAAGGCGCGCTGGGTGCAGCGTCTTTTACCCAGGACATCAAGTCCAGTTTGCAGTTTGAGAAGATGGAGCAGGTTACAGAACCACGTCAGATATAGCGAGAATATTGAAATCATCAGACCAGCGATTTAAACTTATTGTGATTAAATGCTAAGTGCTTTAATGGAAAAAGTGAACAACATGCAAAAACTGATGGGTGACATAAACAGTGAGATGGAATTTCTGAGGAAAAAATAAAAAACAGACGTTAGAGAGCAAAGACCCTGCCACAAAAATGAGGAACAAGTCTTTGGTGGACTTATTAGCAAACTGAACACAACCGAAGAAGGATTTTCTAAGCTGGAGGATATTCAGTAGAAACACAACCCCCGTCCCAGTTGATTTCTTTGCAGAAGCCAACAAACTGATTCTAAACTTCCATTGGAATTCCAAGGACAGAGATAGCCAAAATCATTTTGAAAAAGAAAAACAAAGTGGGAAAACTCCTACTTTATGATCTGAAAAGTCATCCCAGAGCAAGGGAACCAAAATAGTGTGATACTGCACAAGGACTTTCATGTATTGCACTGGGGCAGATTCCACACACACATTAGCTCAGGACGAAACTAGGACGAAAAAAAAACTAGGACGAAAACATGGGGTGAATCTGCATGGCCCTGGGTTGAGTGAAGGGTTCTCAGCTGTGAAGAAGACATGGCACTCCCAACGCCACCTATTAGAGTCTAAAGCAGAACAGGGCCCTGGGCAGGAAACCCTAAACACTAACTGACAAATACTTATCATTGGCGGGTGACTCTGAGAGGCCCGAAACCAAGAGCCCCCCACCCTTCTGTGAGTTTCAACTCCTGAAGCTTGATGAGGTCTCCTTCTAACAAGCTCTGCTCCCAGGAGAAGCCGTTCTGCCAGACTCGGCCCTATCTGGAGTTTCTCAACACAGACCCGACCTGGGGGGAGGGGAATATTCAACCCCAGTCCCTTCGAGCCACCCTAACCCTGCAAGGGGGAGGCAACACGGAAAACCTCTTGTGAGACCCACAGCCCGGAGGCTCAGGCTCGCTCACGGACGAGACCGAACCCTTCGCACAGTCCTCTCCTCCTCACGCCTCCCCACACATCGCTAAAGGCGCTGGGTGCAGCGTCTTTTACCCAGGACATCAAGTCCAGTTTGCAGTTTGAGAAGATGGAGCAGGTTACAGAACCACGTCAGATATAGCGAGAATATTGAAATCATCAGACCAGCGATTTAAACTTATTGTGATTAAATGCTAAGTGCTTTAATGGAAAAAGTGAACAACATGCAAAAACTGATGGGTGACATAAACAGTGAGATGGAATTTCTGAGGAAAAAATAAAAAACAGACGTTAGAGAGCAAAGACCCTGCCACAAAAATGAGGAACAAGTCTTTGGTGGACTTATTAGCAAACTGAACACAACCGAAGAAGGATTTTCTAAGCTGGAGGATATTCAGTAGAAACACAACCCCCGTCCCAGTTGATTTCTTTGCAGAAGCCAACAAACTGATTCTAAACTTCCATTGGAATTCCAAGGACAGAGATAGCCAAAATCATTTTGAAAAAGAAAAACAAAGTGGGAAAACTCCTACTTTATGATCTGAAAAGTCATCCCAGAGCAAGGGAACCAAAATAGTGTGATACTGCACAAGGACTTTCATGTATTGCACTGGGGCAGATTCCACACACACATTAGCTCAGGACGAAACTAGGACGAAAAAAAAACTAGGACGAAAACATGGGGTGAATCTGCATGGCCCTGGGTTGAGTGAAGGGTTCTCAGCTGTGAAGAAGACATGGACACACAGGACACCATCAAAATTAAAATCTGTGCCTCAAAGAGCAGCACCAAGAGCATGAAAAAACAGCCCACAGAACGAGAGGAAACATTTGCAAATCACATATCAGATACGGGACTTATATGAAGAATATGTAAAGAACACTTGCAACTCAATGATAACAAGACAAACAACCCAATTAAAAAATTGGCAAAGGATCTGAATAGACATTTCTCTAAAGAAGCCACACAAATGTCCAATATGCACATGTAAAGATGCTCCACATTTTCAGGCATCAGAATAAATCAAATCAAATCAGAGTCACAGTGAGATACTACTTCCATCCAATCGGACGGCTAGAATTAAAAAAGGCGGATAATAACAAGTGTTTTGACAAGTATATGGAAAATCAAAACCCTTATACTTTGCTGGTGGAAATGTAAGATGGTGCAGCGGCTTTGGGGACGGTCTGGCGTCTTCAGATGGCTAAACTTAGAGTTTCCATATGACCTAGCATTTCTACTCTTAGGTATATACTCAAGAGAAATAAAACTTATGTGCACACATAAGGTTGCACACAAACGTTTATACCAACATTACTCATAATGGTCAAAAGGCAGAAAGAATCCAATAGCTTGTCAATTGTCAAATGAACAAAGAAGATGTAGTATTGCCATATGACAGAATATTATTTAGCCATAAAAAAGGAGGATGGGGTACTGATAAATGTTTCAACGTGCATGAATCTTAGAAATACGTGTTAAATGCCAGTATGAGAAAGTTGATTTCTTTGCAGAAGCCAACAAACTGATTCTAAACTTCCATTGGAATTCCAAGGACAGAGATAGCCAAAATCATTTTGAAAAAGAAAAACAAAGTGGGAAAACTCCTACTTTATGATCTGAAAAGTCATCCCAGAGCAAGGGAACCAAAATAGTGTGATACTGCACAAGGACTTTCATGTATTGCACTGGGGCAGATTCCACACACACATTAGCTCAGGACGAAACTAGGACGAAAAAAAAACTAGGACGAAAACATGGGGTGAATCTGCATGGCCCTGGGTTGAGTGAAGGGTTCTCAGCTGTGAAGAAGACATGGACACACAGGACACCATCAAAATTAAAATCTGTGCCTCAAAGAGCAGCACCAAGAGCATGAAAAAACAGCCCACAGAACGAGAGGAAACATTTGCAAATCACATATCAGATACGGGACTTATATGAAGAATATGTAAAGAACACTTGCAACTCAATGATAACAAGACAAACAACCCAATTAAAAAATTGGCAAAGGATCTGAATAGACATTTCTCTAAAGAAGCCACACAAATGTCCAATATGCACATGTAAAGATGCTCCACATTTTCAGGCATCAGAATAAATCAAATCAAATCAGAGTCACAGTGAGATACTACTTCCATCCAATCGGACGGCTAGAATTAAAAAAGGCGGATAATAACAAGTGTTTTGACAAGTATATGGAAAATCAAAACCCTTATACTTTGCTGGTGGAAATGTAAGATGGTGCAGCGGCTTTGGGGACGGTCTGGCGTCTTCAGATGGCTAAACTTAGAGTTTCCATATGACCTAGCATTTCTACTCTTAGGTATATACTCAAGAGAAATAAAAACTTATGTGCACACATAAGGTTGCACACAAACGTTTATACCAACATTACTCATAATGGTCAAAAGGCAGAAAGAATCCAATAGCTTGTCAATTGTCAAATGAACAAAGAAGATGTAGTATTGCCATATGACAGAATATTATTTAGCCATAAAAAAGGAGGATGGGGTACTGATAAATGTTTCAACGTGCATGAATCTTAGAAATACGTGTTAAATGAAAGAAGCCAGTCATAGAAGGTCACACATACACCTTCAGGACAGAAATGTCCAGATCAGAAAACGTATAGTGACATAAAATACATTCAGTAGGTTCAAGATTACTTGGGACTAAGTGTGCTGTCTGCAAAGAGTCTGCCTGCCAACACAAGTGATGCAGGAGACAGAGGCGTAACCCCTGGGCTGGGAAGACTCTCTGGAGTCGGCAATGCCAACCCACTCCAGTCATCTTGCCTGGGAGAGCCCCTGGACAGAGGAGCCTGATGAGCTGCAACCCGCGGGGTCACAAAGAGGTGACCACGTCTGCGCACAACTCGAGGATGGCAAGAGACGGGTAGGGGTGAGGCTAAAGCGCACGGGCTTTCTTTCTGATGGAAATGCTCTGAAATTGCCAGTGGTGCTGGTTGTAAGTATCTGTGAGCATATTGAGGAACCTAGGACTGAACACTTTGAGTGGAGAAATTCTGTGGTGTGCGAACGGTGTCTCGGTAACTCGGTTTTTGAGAAGAATGTCCCCTACGGTGCCCCTTCATGCACTCCACACCTACAAGCACGCTCCCACGCCAGAATTCTGGCCCCAAAGAGCCACGAGTTCCCGCGGGGAGACGTCTCATCGAGCCGAGCTTGCTCGTGCTTGAAACCGGGAGAAGGAGAGTTTGTCCCTAGATTTTGAGCTCTTTGATTAATTAAAAATAGAAGTTTAAACTGTCTGATAAATGTGATTAGATTTTGGAAAGTGTATTTTTTGTTCTAATTCATTTTATCAAATTCACAGCCTAGGTCAGGGACTATGTATGCTATTTATTTTTTTCTTCTTATTGAAGCAGAGTTGCTACACAATATTACATAAGTTACCGGAGGACATCAGAGCTCTTATAGTCCTACTCACAGTTACTATACGATGGTGATGTGCCCCTGTGCGGTACAGCGTCCTTGTAGCTTACGTTGTCCCAGCCGTGTGTACCTTTCACTTCCCCCTGGGCCGCCCCTCCCACTTCCCTCTCCTCCCCATGGAGGGGTTTATGCTAAGTGAGATGTCAGACAGAGAAAAACAACTGTATGATATCACTTAAGTGTGGAATCTAAAAAAATACAACAAACTATGGCGTATAATCAAAAAAGCAGCAGCCTCACAGATATATTTATTTGATTTTTAAAAGCCATTTAGTTGAGTCTACTTGAAACAGGCAACTATCTCTAGAGTTCACCCACATAAACCCAGGGACTTCCCTGGTAGCCTAGTGTGTAAAACTGTCTTCTAATGCAGGGGCTGGGCGTGGGTTCAGTCCCTTGTCAGGGAGCTGAGATTTCCACAAGCCTCACAGCCAAAACATCCAAGCATAAAACAGAAGGAGTATTGTAATAAATTCAGTAAAGACACTTAAAAGATAAATATTTCAAAAATATCTTTAAAGACATAAAAAAACTTTAAAAAATAAAATAAATCTAAATTTTTCTAAATGAACCGATTCAAACTGGTTGCCTCAACGTGAGTGATGGATGATAAGCTCAAAGACCAAAAAATCCTTGAAATACGAAATGCCTCTGTAGTGTTAGAACTGGCAGGTTTAACACATCACTTTGTGTTGCCAGTAAGTGTTTCTTAGTTCTGAACGATAGACTAACATCCGTGGCATGGAATTCTAGCATTTAATAAACCCCATCATCCGCTCTGTGCGTTCTTCCTACGCTCGGTCCAGTGAAAACACGATCGGGTGTTTTACGGTCTGAGCCACCTGGAAGCCCTCGTGATCGGCTATTGTGGTCCGTTGTAGGAGAGCTGTGATCTACCTGCAACAGGAGGCACGGCTCCCGGCTCCCGTCAGCTCACAGACGCCTACTGAGCGCCTGCGCCAGGCCCCAGGGCATCTTCCAGGTGCCGAGCAGGACGCCGTGAGCAGGAGCGCCCTCGGGAGCCTGGGGTGGACGTGGTGGGCTCAGAGGACGGTGATCGACAAGTGAACACAGATGTCGTCTGAATCCCAGAAAACAGCCATAACAAGGTAAGGGCGGACACAGCCCTGGGGCGGCGGGTGCGGAGACCCCGAGGGTGGAGAGCTGCCCTCGGAGAGGCGCTTTTGCAGGAGAGGAGTCACCAGCCCTCTGCACGTTCCCCAGACAGGATTCTCAGTTAGGGCTGCACCTAATTGAGATTCTCTCCAGTTCACAGTCCGCGGGGAGAAGTCGCAGGGATAATTAATACTGTACATCCTGCTCTATACTTCCTTGTCTTTGTTCAATGTGCGAATAAAGAGGCTTTCTTCGCCTGAGTTGTAATCAGACATTCGACAGTGAATTCTCACTAACAGCATCAAGTCACAGAAGAGTATTAACTACATCTTTAGTTGCTATCAGCTCGGAAAACTATCTGAAATATTAACTTCTTTCATTTCTTCTCCAGACGAATTTTTTTTAATTACAAAAGGCTCTGATATTTTCCAGAGTATTCTTTGGAATGTTAGATCCAAGGAATAACTTTTAGGTAAAACAGATGAAGTAGGTTTGTTAAAGGCTGGCCATCGTGAAAGCGAAGATGATTTGTTTCTGGTTTTTTTGATCGTTTTGGTGCTTCCTCTGCTGGACATTTCAGAGCCTTCACGATACCATTTGCTTCGGAACTGACCCGTGAAGCATGTGCTACCAGCCTGCGCAGGATTCTCTGTGGCAAAAACAAGCCTTTCTGCCCTGGCCATGCCGCACATTTTGGAAGCAATAGAATAAATTTTCCTTAATTTTGCTTTTCATATTAACATTCATACTAGCTTTTAAAATAAGGCAGCATAGAATTAGGAAACTACTACAAACCAAAAAAAAAAAAAAAAATCTGAATTATACGGTCCTTTTCTGTCAATCAGACAAAACCCTCTGCCTGCCTTATCACACAACTGATAGCAAACTCAGATGAGAAGCATGCTATCTTTACTACCTTATCCAAAACAGACTGCAATAGCCTGTATCACAAACATGGCTGATAAATCAATAGAAGGGATTCAACAAAGTGTTTCGTTCATGGCTTATTCACGTTAATTTGGAAAAAAGTTGTCAGACACCACCCGAGCAAAGCCCTGCCCTCTCCTAGGTGACGTTTTATTGGAAGAGGCAGAGAGCAAGCAAGGCGGCAGACGGCTAACGTGGCTCTGAGCACCACAAGCGCATGAAGGCGAAACAAGTAAAGGGGCTGAAATGGCGGTGGGCGGGAGGCGCCCTGCACGGCTGTCTGGGAAGTTAGAGACAGCGGTGCCGTCTGGGTATTCTTTAGCCGTCTGAAGGGAGGCACGCCCCCGCGGTTCAGGGGAAGGACCCACAGGCTCCACGGAAAGACGGCGGCTGGAGCGGCCTTGAAGCTGGACAGGACTAGGAACAGTGCAAAGTACGAACCCTAACGTGCGGTGGTCCTAGGCCACGACACGGAGAGCAACACGACCCAGGTTTAAACTGGGAAAGAGAAGATTCCAGTCTTCACGATGGCTTTACTGATGGCGCATTGTAACTCAGGTCCCCCGTGAATGAATGGGCTGAGCTGATGCAGAAAAATGATGCAAATGAATGAGGTCTCTACTCGGAGTGCTTCCCTTCAGCTCACAGGGGCGTGAGGCCAGATGGCGAAGGTGGAAGGGAGGCTGTGACCCAGATCTCTGCCAAAAGGTTCATTCAGTGCAACAGAGAGAAAGACAAGCACCACGAACTCAGTCGAACAACCACAGGGACAGAGCCTCATGACCAGCGCTGACTTTGTCACTCTTAAAAATCGCACACACAATTATTTATTGCCAGTCCTGTCAAAATTAACATAAACTGAGATAACAACACTGAAAACAACTCTTTTCAAACAAAAAAAAAACCCTTAAAAATGTTTTAAAATACAATGCTAACACTAAATGCATGGCCCATGAGATAAAGATACAAGAAGTTGGACTTCATTAAAACTAAAAACTTCTGCTCTACAAGACACTTTAAAGATAATGAAAAGGCACACTACAGACAGGGAGACACCCTTTATAAAACGTCTCTGACAGAGTGAGTGCTGGTGTCCAGAGCAAAGAGCCTTACGCCTCCGCAGGGAGAGACCAAGCTGCCCGACTGAAAAGTGGGCCCCGGGTCTGAGCAGACCCTCCACTAAGGAAGACATGCAGGTGGCCGACACGCACCTGGGAAGATGCCAGAGGAAAAGTAGCATGACTCTGAGTGCCGTCCGTGGCAGGAAGAGAAGGCACGAGGGGAGCAGCTGGAGTGATGGACCTCGGAGCACTACATGACGGTCTCACTCATGAAGGAGTTTCAAACTAAAGCAGCAGGGAGATCTCCACACACCTGTTAGAGCGACCGAAATCCAGACCCTGAGGAACCACATGCTGATGGGACACGGAGCGCAAGAACTCTGGTGGCGACGGCTGGGGGAGACGCACGCCGGTGCAGCCTGGGCGGAAGACAGCCTCTCACAGGACTAGCGTGCCCTTACCGTGGGATGCAGGATTCGCACTCCTTGGTATCTACCCAAAGGAGCTGAAAAATTATGTCCACATAAAATTCTGCACATGAACGTTTATAGCAGCTTTACTTATCATTGCCAAAAATCAGAAGCAACCAAGATGCCCTTCAGTAGGTGAGTGAGTAGATGAACAGCGGTACCTCCGAACATGGAATATTACTTAGCACTGGAAAGAAATGAGCTGTCGATCCGTGAAAAGACATGGAGGAACTTCAAGTACACATTACTGAGTGAAGGAAGTCAATCTGAAGAAAGCTACATACTGTACGATTCCAAGTATACAACATTCTGGATAAAGCAAAAGTGTGGGGAAGTGACAGATTTGTGGGGCCGGGGACCCGTGGAGGAAGAGGGGCAGCACGCGTCTGTGGAGAACAGGGCAACTCAGGGCAGCGAAACTCTTCTGTGAGACCAAAGTCAAGAACACAGACACTCACAGAGGGTACGGCCCAGAATGAACGCTGAATGATGGGCTTCAGCTACTGACAGTGCTTCGGGGTTCATTCCTCAGATGTAACAGTCCACTGGCCCAATTCACAGTCAGGCTGTCAGCAGCCGGTGCAGCTGCCCTGGGGGCGCGTGGCAAGGGCGTCTGGGAACCCTCGGCACTCCCTGCTCAGTAGACTTCCTGCTCTGAAACGTGAAGCTTATTTGTTAAAATGAGCACAATGGCCTCCTGGGTCCCTCTCTGTACCTGTAGGTTACAGCACTCTGGGTAACTATGCTGCCCACGCACTTCCATGACCGGCAGTGGCCCCTAACCCTTCTGGCACCAAGAACCAGTTTTGCAGAAGAGTTCTTCCATGGACCTGGAGGTGGGAGATGGTTTCGGGATGATTCAAGGGTCTCACATTTATCGTGCACTTTATTTCCATCATTTCTCCATCGGCTCCACCTCAGCTCATCAGGCGTTAGATCCTGGAGGCTGGGGCCCCTGCTGTAAGCTGCGTAAAGGGGTGTTTTTTCTGTCCTCATCTACCCTGAACTCTTAGAATAGTGCCGGAGCATTAGTGATTAATATTTCTTTTTTTTATTTGATAATTAGTATCTCTTGACTCTATCAGTCTTTTTTTATCCCACCGACCTGCCTTGACTCATGCCTGCCGCACTCCCGTAGAGATGACCGGCCGGACCGACCGCTCTCCAGGCCCTGACACCCCTCCCTTCTCCACACTAGGCCAGGAGAAGTCCCACTAAGCACAAACCGGACAATGTAAATTCCGATTTTAAAATGTTTGCAGCTCCCCCCCACCTCCAGATGCATTCTAAACTCTTCCGCACAGTATGCAATACTTGCCGTGGTTTATCTGTGTGGCTATATATAGGTAGGCATCAATATTGTTTATATATATGTGCACTATATATGTGTGTGTGTGTGTGTGTGTGTGTGTGTGTATAAAATGCAGATTGTCTCCTTCAGATACACTGAATTCCTTGTGAGCTACGCCCACACAGGCAGTTGAGGATGGGCGATAAAGCCCGTGGCTGCAGGTGCGTGGACCTTCCGGGTGCTCCTAGTCTCCGGGGTCCAGGACACGCCTGCCCACCCGAATGACACAGGCGCGTCATCGCAGCCCTCCCACAGAGAGAGCAGGCGTGGTCGGGGCCGCCCTGGATCTGGGAGCGAGCTGCGCCACGTCTGCTGTGTGTCTGACCTGTTCACTGAGCAGCCCCTAACGCTGTCCATCGTGAACTGGACTCAGCCCAGGACACGGCAGACCCGACCCCAAGGAGGCCAGAAGTTTTTAATTTTGTTAAAATGAGCACAATGGCCTCCTGGGTCCCTCTCTGTACCTGTAGGTTACAGCACTCTGGGTAACTATGCTGCCCACGCACTTCCATGACCGGCAGTGGCCCCTAACCCTTCTGGCACCAAGAACCAGTTTTGCAGAAGAGTTCTTCCATGGACCTGGAGGTGGGAGATGGTTTCGGGATGATTCAAGGGTCTCACATTTATCGTGCACTTTATTTCCATCATTTCTCCATCGGCTCCACCTCAGCTCATCAGGCGTTAGATCCTGGAGGCTGGGGCCCCTGCTGTAAGCTGCGTAAAGGGGTGTTTTTTCTGTCCTCATCTACCCTGAACTCTTAGAATAGTGCCGGAGCATTAGTGATTAATATTTCTTTTTTTTATTTGATAATTAGTATCTCTTGACTCTATCAGTCTTTTTTTATCCCACCGACCTGCCTTGACTCATGCCTGCCGCACTCCCGTAGAGATGACCGGCCGGACCGACCGCTCTCCAGGCCCTGACACCCCTCCCTTCTCCACACTAGGCCAGGAGAAGTCCCACTAAGCACAAACCGGACAATGTAAATTCCGATTTTAAAATGTTTGCAGCTCCCCCCCACCTCCAGATGCATTCTAAACTCTTCCGCACAGTATGCAATACTTGCCGTGGTTTATCTGTGTGGCTATATATAGGTAGGCATCAATATTGTTTATATATATGTGCACTATATATGTGTGTGTGTGTGTGTGTGTGTGTGTGTGTATAAAATGCAGATTGTCTCCTTCAGATACACTGAATTCCTTGTGAGCTACGCCCACACAGGCAGTTGAGGATGGGCGATAAAGCCCGTGGCTGCAGGTGCGTGGACCTTCCGGGTGCTCCTAGTCTCCGGGGTCCAGGACACGCCTGCCCACCCCGAATGACACAGGCGCGTCATCGCAGCCCTCCCACAGAGAGAGACGGCGTGGTCGGGGCCGCCCTGGATCTGGGAGACGAGCTGCGCCACGTCTGCTGTGTGTCTGACCTGTTCACTGAGCAGCCCCTAACGCTGTCCATCGTGAACTGGACTCAGCCCAGGACACGGCAGACCCGACCCCAAGGAGGCCACCCAGGTGTCTGGGCCCTGTGTGGCCTTGTCGACCGACCAGAGCCCCGATCTGCTGCGACACACAAGGACCCCTTGCAGCGCCCTGGCGGTGTCCAGCGGGAAATCACGTCACAGTCCCTGGAGTGTGAGGAAAAGCAGTTGTCTCCTCACACCGTCAGGGCCCTTGTGAGCACTCCTGGCGCCCCTTCAAGCGTGGTGAGTGCAGAACACCGCGTCACGAAGCCCCCCAGGGGGCACACAGCTGAAACCAGCTGTCACGCGTTGTATGTGCGTGTGGGTGGGGAGCCTGTGTGGATGCCCTGTGAACACTCCCCAGGGCCGACACACTGCGGAGGGGCCTCCCCGTGACCAGGGAGGGCGGCCTGCCCCTGGTATCCGGCTTACGTCCTCGAGGCCCTGGCCCTGCTCCGAGGGCGAGCTTGCAGGGGGATCACAGGGGCAGGGCAAGGCTGCACGGGGCTCAACAAAGCTCTCTTCTCCCCAAGGTCAGGCAGGTCACCGCCCCCGTGAGAGTCAAGGATTCGCCAGAGCAAAGGACCTCAGAGTGGGGACTGAAGACAACAGAAGCTTGCTCTGTCAGATCCGGAGGCCTGGAGTGTGAATCCAGAGCCGGCCGGACCCCGCGCCCTGGAGGGGCCCACCCGTGCCGCCTCCGGCCGGGGCTGTGCCGGCAGCCCTGGCTCTGCTCCCCTGCCGGCTGCTTCACAGCCAGCTCTGCCCCCCTCGTCACACAGCGTCCCTCCCCCAGGGCGCATCGCAAATCTCCATGTCCCAGAAGGACCCCAGTCGCTGGCCGAGAGGCCCCCTCTGAACTTCACCACATCTTCAAAGGCCCTATTTCCAAATCAGGCGACCCTCACAGGCACCAGGAGTTAAGAGCTGGCGTATCTTTGAGGACAATAGCCAGCCCACAGCACTGTGGCTGCCGAGACCCCCGTCTGGACGGACGAGGCCAAGGCAGAGCTCCTGCGGGGGGCGCTGCTGAGGGGGAGGGGTCCCACGGAGGATGTGATGATCTGCACAGTAGACAGGCGGGGCACGTGCTCCCGGTCACACCACTCACTCCGTCTTCCCGGAAATGGTCTAAAAGTCAGGAAGTGACTACTGAGGGCTCAGTTACACCCGACCAGGAGGCAGCCGCTGTGGGGCCAGGGCGCTGTCCTACAGAACAGGGCGCGTGCCTGGACCCAGAGCTGAAGACACGCGCCTCAGCGTCGAGGATGAGACGTGGGAGCGACTTCTCTTATGACAAAGGCTAGTGAATTGCCAAAGACATTCGTCCTGTGTGTCTCTGGATCTTCAGGCTCTCTGGTTTAGAATTACTAGCCCCCGTCCCAGGTGGCACGGGGCAACGCATCTGCCTGCAACGCACGAGAGCCTGGTTTGACCCCTGGGTCGGGAAGATTCCCTGGAGAAGGAAATGGCCACCAACTCCAGCAGTCCTACCTGGAAAATCCCATGGACAGAGGAGCCCGGCAGCGGACAGTCCATGCGGAGGCAAAGGAGTCAGACACGTTGGCGACTGAAGCCAACGGAACTCAGGGTGAAAACACTTCTACTGGAGCCAGCAACAAAGTTCACTGAGCAGGGAGCTGACAAGGCCACTTTGCCACGTGGGGCTTCTCATGGCACAGAATGGTCCGGCAAAGGAAGAAGCTTCTGCATTGTCCGGGGTGAGTTACCCCAGTTACCGAGGAAAATAGAGCTGTCTCCACAGAGGGCACAGGGAGAGACGTGTCTGGAAGGCAAGAAGCTCTTCTGTGCGTCTCAGCCACACCCCAGTGAAAGTGAAGAGCAAGTCGACAATAACCAGAGGACCAAGGAGCCAGCCCACTCGAGAGCGAGGTCTGGGCCACCTCCACCCCGTCAGCAGGATCATGCAGGGAGGAGTGCAAGAAGCGGTAAGCATCCCGAGTGCAGCCTGCAGCTGCAAGACTGGATAAGAAGAGGAGGGCAGCAGCGTCTCTGCATGCCTACTTCTTGGTGTGAGATTTGTATTTATTTATGACTCTTGCAAGGAACTGTTTCATAGCTATGTCCAATGCTTTACGAGCCTCTGAACTGTAGCCCGCCAGGCTCCTCTGTCCGTGGGATTCCCAGGCAAGAATATCGGAGAGGAGTAGCCATTCTCTTCTCCTCCAGGGGATCGTCCTAACCCAGGAATCCAGCCGGGGTCACCCCCGCGTCTCCTGCATTGACAGGTGTGCTCTTCACCACCTGGGCAGCCCTGAACTCACTGTAACTCACACCAAACTGGTCTACACCCCAGTCGTAAATTCTGCTATTCATGTTTAGCAGCATTAATACTACCACCTGCCAGTACCCACAACTAGAGTCCTTTGCACTGGTTTCAAGCTGGGCGCGGCTCACCTCCAGAAGGAAGGTGCAACTGTGGGCGGCCCCCCGCCATCCCCACAGCCCTCACTCCAAGCTTGCGTCCCCGGCCCTCCAGGCCCACTCTCGGGCTTCTCTCTCCCAGCCTCTGCCTCTGGTGTCTTCAGCTCCGAAACCCAAGTACCCCTGCCCCGATGGCTGGCCAACTGGCCCCTGTTCGGCTTAGCGATCCGCACATCCTCCTGATGGTGCGCTTCCTCTCCTGCTCCCAGTTCCTCTCATCAGCCAGGTTCCGCCAAGTCTAACTCTTCCCAGGGAAGAGATGGCCGACGAGCCCCGCTGGGAACAGAAGGGCCGTCAGACCCCTCCCCTCTCGTGGGACGGCCCCCACGTGCCCAGTGCCCCCACCCCACCACCAGCTCTGCTCCCGGAGTCCACGCCCTGGCCCGCCCTCTGGACGACAGGCCACGGCAGGGGCCTGGTCTTCCCCCTTCCCGTCTCCAGTTGGCTTCCCACACTGATACCAGGATGATCTTCTTAATGTGCGAAAATTAACATTATTTAATCCATTAGCTCAAATAAAGCAAAAACCCCTCACCTTAGTGTCTCCCGTGTTTCATACAGAATTGACTTAACTGATTATGTCACCAAATTCACAAGCATTAGAACCATGTCTTTTTCACTTATTATCCTTTTTTATCTGTTTCAGAACCAGGCCTAGGGACTTCTGAGCACCCCTGCAGCATGCCGTTTACATGACTAGAAGTTGGAAACAGGCATGTGAGTGAGCAGGCTTTAGCACGGGAACACCGAAGCCAGCTTCTGCCCGTCCTCACTCACAGAGGACATACGGACTGCACACAGCAGAAAATCCAACCTAAATTTACTGCACAGTCCCACATAACAGGAAATCTGAAATGAGAGACTCGATGTTGCTTGGCTGACGCGGGCGAGGTCACTAAGGACCCGGCGCCCCTGCTCTGTCTTCCCCGAGCCCGACCTTCGTGGTGACGGACGGCTGGTGCCAGCGGTCGGGCCCCGTGCGCCACCATCCACACCAAATGGAGAGACAGCAGGCCGCTCCTCCGCCACGTCGGGCACTGTCCTGGGGTCACCGGGGCTGGGCTGCCAGGCAGCGCCCCACTCCCGCCCTGCGCCCGGGGAGAGCCTGGCGCTGGCGAGCGAGGCCGCTGCTGGCGCAGGACTCGCCCAGCGCACGGCCCTCGGGAAGGGCTGGAATCCTTGGGAAGCCCAGGAACTGCTTTCACTGCGCACCAAGAGCTTCACCACAGGACCGGAACCGGCTGCGGCGCTTGGCGTTTGGACGTGCATGACGTAGTATACAGAGCTCACAGAGAGGGGCCAGGGCGGAACGGTCCTGCCGGGTCTTCAGGCGGCTCGGCTCGGCAGCGCCCGCGCCCCGCCCCAGGGAGCCTCCCTCGTCCTCAGACGCAAGCCGCCCGCCCTTCCCGCAGCGCCTTCCCGGTCCAGGCCGCGAGCGGCGACGAGGCGGGGGTGACTGCCACGGGCTGAGGGGTCCGCGGTAATCCCTCCTCTGCCGGAAAACGCCTTCATGCCTGGAAAGGCTGCTTATGGCGGTTTCAGAATCCAACCTGGTGTTTTCCCACAGGAAATGAATCACAAAGTAATACCTGTTACTCTTGCATTTCCATTTTGAAAAGGCAAACCCAGGAGCCCTTAATGCAAGGAAATACATTACAGAATGTCAATTCCATTGGGCATGCCTACAAGCAGCACGGCGTGCGGGCTGGGGAACAAGATGGACGCGGGCGTGGGCTGGGGTCTGCTCGCAGGCCTCGAATTTTCCATGAAACCGTCTCCAGTCTCAGGGAGGGAAGTGTAACGTCTCCTCGGGCCGCTTCTGTTCCGTGAGACAGCGGACGCGGAGCCTCCTGCCCGCCGCCCTCCCGCCCGGGGCGTGGCCGGCGCCGCGGGGAGAAGGCGAGCCCCCCTGGCTCTGGCCGCACACTCGCTCACACTCACCCCCGCGCGTTCCGTGGCCGCGCAGCCCCTCAAAGGGTTAGAGAGACGCGGTGAGGCTACACGGACGGTGCAAACAGACGGGCCGTGCAGACTGTAAAAGCCCACTGACCCCCCGGTCAGCGCCTGGCCGGGTTCCCCCGGGGCCCAGGCTGCTCCCACCTTTCCCTGCTCCTGGCAGCTGCCAAAGACTCCCGCTTGGCTAAGAAAACAGTCCTGGAGTCTCCAGCTCCCACAAACACTGATGTCCACATTCCTCTCCCAGCGCACATTCACTTATTCTCCATCCGTCCGCTGGTTCAAAACAGCAGCGCTTCTCGGGTGCCCGCCGAGCCTGCTCTCTACCCAGCCCTGCGGACACAGCGCGAGCCGGCGGCGATGCCCTCTGCCTGCACGGGGCAGACGGAAGAGGGGGCGGGCGGGGACGGCAGTCGATGTGCATCAGAGCGTCACAGCGTGATTGTGAAAGTCTGTTTTCAGCAAGTTCTATGAGTGAGAGGTGCAAGGGCAGTGGAGGTGTAAGACGTGTCCAGCGAGCTCAGGGAGGAATTTCCTGAGAAGTCAGTGACGAGACAGACTCACAGCTAAGGCTGTGAAGGGCCGCAGGGAGGGAAAGGAAGCAGTCAGCCCGAGGGGAAAGCCGGGGAAGGAGGCCCGAGGGCAGGCCCAGCCGAGGAGGAGGAGGAAGGCCCGACGACCGCAGCGCAGAGACAGCGTCCCGTGGAGCCCGTCCAGGCTGGGGCGGAGGAAGTGCCAGCCCTGGAGAGCCACCCGGGACCTACAGATGCCACTGGCCTCGACCCCAGAGAACCAAGGTGCCGGGTGACTCTGAGCGGAGTCTGGTGCGAGCAGGCGCTTAGCCTCAGTGGATGGTTATGCATTAGGGGGCGGACTGAGCAGCGGGAGAGGGAAGCAGACGCTCGTCAGGAAGCTCTTGGCCTGTCCTTGACCAGCGCAGTCTTGGGAGGAGGCAGGGATGAGAGAGTTGGCCCCGAGATGGGCAGGACTTGGTGAACAGCTGCTGCAGAAATGGGGTCGTGAGAGGTCCAGATGGCAACCGGAGTTCTGCCTGCAGCTCTACCAAACTTTCTGATATTCCACACACAACCGCGGATCACAACGAAGGCTGTCGGGTGTGCTGCTGGTGGGGGCACGGGGTGTCCACCGGTTTGGGAAACAGCCCGGCGGTGGCACAGCAGTGCGCTCCTCGGCTGGGCGGGGACCCGCTTCTAGGCCTTCACGGTCAGTGGCCTCCTGTCAGGCAGCCTCTCCGGACCCTCCCCCACCTCCTGCCAACGTCTCCTTCTCTCTCAGGCTCGACTCAAACAGGACCAGGCAGCTGTCCCGTTTCCAGCAGAGCAGGTAGGTGCCACCGTCAGGGCAGCCTCTAGCACCTTACCTTCCTTCTTGGAAAGATACCCACGAGAGTGGCTAAATAATTAAGTTATTTAAGTTACGAGTTCATATGACCCGTGACTCAACTTTGCGCCCCGTCCTGGCAGCGGCAGCTTTGCGGGAGCAGGGCGAGTGGCGGCCGGCACCCCCGCTCCGCTCCAGGGCCTGCCATGAGCCTCGACATCGATGAAACAGACGAGAAGTGAGTGAATGGACTTGTGGGGGAGACACGGGAGCAGGAAGTAAAGAAGAAAGAGTGACGCCTTTGGTTTTGCAAACCATGAGGTGAAAATATATGTGGAATATGTAAAAGGCTTTCTTCAGAAAGAATTCCATCTCTGGTTTTAGTCAAACTAAAATTAACTTGGTCATTCGAGGAGTGTAAAAAGAGGAGATGTTTGTTGTGTAGCTTGGCAACAGAAAGAAAATAACCATTCATGTAGAGCAAGGCTACAGGGGCACGGTCATCCTAGAGGGACTTGTATTCCTTGTACTTACTTATCTTCCCGATCATAAAATTAACCTAAAATCCTACAGCAAGTTTTTAACAAAAATAAATACTTTGTATACAGTTTTGATACCTTGATTGGTTGAAAATTAATCATCATGGAAAATCTGCAGGAAGCTCTATGGCCTGTCCTTGACCAGCAGCGGGGGGCTCTGTCAGGAAGCTCTTGGCCTGTCCTTGACCAGCGCAGTCTTGGGAGGAGGCAGGGATGAGAGAGTTGGCCCCGAGATGGGCAGGACTTGGTGAACAGCTGCTGCAGAAATGGGGTCGTGAGAGGTCCAGATGGCAACCGGAGTTCTGCCTGCAGCTCTACCAAACTTTCTGATATTCCACACACAACCGCGGATCACAACGAAGGCTGTCGGGTGTGCTGCTGGTGGGGGCACGGGGTGTCCACCGGTTTGGGAAACAGCCCGGCGGTGGCACAGCAGTGCGCTCCTCGGCTGGGCGGGGACCCGCTTCTAGGCCTTCACGGTCAGTGGCCTCCTGTCAGGCAGCCTCTCCGGACCCTCCCCCACCTCCTGCCAACGTCTCCTTCTCTCTCAGGCTCGACTCAAACAGGACCAGGCAGCTGTCCCGTTTCCAGCAGAGCAGGTAGGTGCCACCGTCAGGGCAGCCTCTAGCACCTTACCTTCCTTCTTGGAAAGATACCCACGAGAGTGGCTAAATAATTAAGTTATTTAAGTTACGAGTTCATATGACCCGTGACTCAACTTTGCGCCCCGTCCTGGCAGCGGCAGCTTTGCGGGAGCAGGGCGAGTGGCGGCCGGCACCCCCGCTCCGCTCCAGGGCCTGCCATGAGCCTCGACATCGATGAAACAGACGAGAAGTGAGTGAATGGACTTGTGGGGGAGACACGGGAGCAGGAAGTAAAGAAGAAAGAGTGACGCCTTTGGTTTTGCAAACCATGAGGTGAAAATATATGTGGAATATGTAAAAGGCTTTCTTCAGAAAGAATTCCATCTCTGGTTTTAGTCAAACTAAAATTAACTTGGTCGTTCGAGGAGTGTAAAAAGAGGAGATGTTTGTTGTGTAGCTTGGCAACAGAAAGAAAATAACCATTCATGTAGAGCAAGGCTACAGGGGCACGGTCATCCTAGAGGGACTTGTATTCCTTGTACTTACTTATCTTCCCGATCATAAAATTAACCTAAAATCCTACAGCAAGTTTTTAACAAAAATAAATACTTTGTATACAGTTTTGATACCTTGATTGGTTGAAAATTAATCATCATGGAAAATAAGAAATAATTCAACCATAGATTTGTATGTAATTTCAAAAGTAAATAAAAGCAAGCTAAAATATGGTGAATTGAGTTCACACTTTGAAAAATTCAAGTTTATCATTTCTAAAATCAAGAGAGGGGCTTCCCCTGGTGGTCCAGTGAGTAAGGACACTGTCTTGCAGTGCAAGGGGCGCCGGTTCGATCCCTGGCCTGGGAAGATCCCACGTGCCGCGGAGCAGCTGAACTGATGTGTCCAATCACTGAGCCGGAGCTCTGGGGCACATGCGCCCAGAGCCAGCGCTCTGCAACGACAGACGCCACCACGATGGGAGGCCCACAGGGGCCAAAGAACAAAGACGGATGAAAACAGAGAAATGGAAGACCAGTAGAAGTGGCCCGCCCGCCCCCCCCCACCCCCCCCCCAAAAGATAAATAAATAAATAAAATAAATGTGAAAAAAAATAAAATAAAATCAAGAGAGGCTAAGCCTAATATTCAGCATGTAATAATCTATAACATTAAAGTCTGAAGTTACTTCACAGTGAAAAGCTAAGCATCCACTTACCCAAGCCGGGGCCCTGGAAGCCGGCTGCCATCTTCCAGGAGCCTCCCTGCCGGCTATCAGCTTCGCTGACCCTGAACTGAGCTTCTTGACCTTGATTCATCACCTCTTGTTTGTGTTGGTTTCTTGACCCAAGTCATGCAGATTCAGCTGGGGAGCTAGGCCTGTGAAAAACCAGCTAAACAACTGCAATCCAGTGTGGAAGTATTGAGAACAACACATGAAGGGTTGCCTGGTCGTGCAGGGGAGAAGCCAGCCGGGCGGAGCCGGGGTCGACGGACGCTGACCCCTTACAGGCCTTCGGTAAGACGCCCTGTCGTGACCCAGGACAGCGGCTGCCCATAGCGTCTTAACAGAGCTGACCGTCGAGGAGTCCAGGCTTCCTGACGAGCAGCTTTAAGTCCAGACACAAAACCATCCACACGATTTAAGGGGTCGTACTCCAGCGAGGTGAGATTATTGCTGTTTCAATCTCCCTTATAACCATCTCTACTCTTCTCGCATTAAACAGCAATCTAAAAACAAACAGTTTATCCTTAGGCTTCAAAAAGGCACTAGATACGACACTGAATTTCTGTACCTTCCTTTACTGAATACCTCACCTACAAACACGCTTGTGGCTCTAGGCGGCGAGCCTGGCTGTACTCACACGCCTTGTGCTGGCTGACGCTTTCTCTTAACTAGGTTAGTTCCCTGAGGATGAGACCAAGGCCAAGTGTGCATAATCAATAGTTACAACACCATAGAGTTATTCATCTGTAATTTTCAAAACAGTCCTACTTCCATTGTCTTCTTTAACCCAGAAGACAGGAGCAAGCAGTTAAGAAGATAGCCTTCAGCCTTTTCACAGGTGAGGGGTGGGCGTGAACCCCCAGCCCGTCCCCAGTGGGGGCCCAGAGCAAGCGCCGGGTCCTCTGCCCTGAGCACTGGGGGCCCCCTCCAGCCGTCACGCCGCAGTCCCCGCCAGGAGGAGTTTAGTGAGTTCATGTAAGAACATGTCCTTGGCTTGACTGACCTGCCTGTGAGCCCTGATTCCAACCTTCTCAAAAACCAAGCTCCTCACTCCTCTAAACGAAGGAACGCGAAGTGTCCGTCACTCTGTCGGGTACGACTCTTCGCGAGTCCGACCCGTGATCTGCAGCCCCCGGCTGCTCCGTCCACGGAAGTCTGCAGGCGCGCACACTGGAGCGGCTGCCGCTCCCGTCGCCGGGAGGCCTTCCCGAGCCGGGCGGTCGAGGGCGGGCTCCCGCACCGCAGGCAGAGTCTCCATCTCTGGGCCACACGGCGAAGCACGCCTGAAGGCACCGACAGCCTCCTTCAACAACGCGGACAAGTGGTTCCCGAGAAACAAGAGCAGAAAGGGAAACAGAGCACCACACAGCACAGAAAGGCCATCGAGGCCCGTCCTCCGCACTCGCCGGTCACTGAGCCCGCCACCGACAGGCGCCCTCCACCTGGCCTCCGAGCCAGGCTGCCCTCCCATTAAACCCGAGCAGCTTTAAGTCCAGACACAAAACCATCCACACGATTTAAGGGTACTCCAGCGAGGTGAGATTATTGCTGTTTCAATCTCCCTTATAACCATCTCTACTCTTCTCGCATTAAACAGCAATCTAAAAACAAACAGTTTATCCTTAGGCTTCAAAAAGGCACTAGATACGACACTGAATTTCTGTACCTTCCTTTACTGAATACCTCACCTACAAACACGCTTGTGGCTCTAGGCGGCGAGCCTGGCTGTACTCACACGCCTTGTGCTGGCTGGCGCTTTCTCTTAACTAGGTTAGTTCCCTGAGGATGAGACCAAGGCCAAGTGTGCATAATCAATAGTTACAACACCATAGAGTTATTCATCTGTAATTTTCAAAACAGTCCTACTTCCATTGTCTTCTTTAACCCAGAAGACAGGAGCAAGCAGTTAAGAAGATAGCCTTCAGCCTTTTCACAGGTGAGGGGTGGGCGTGAACCCCCAGCCCGTCCCCAGTGGGGGCCCAGAGCAAGCGCCGGGTCCTCTGCCCTGAGCACTGGGGGCCCCCTCCAGCCGTCACGCCGCAGTCCCCGCCAGGAGGAGTTTAGTGAGTTCATGTAAGAACATGTCCTTGGCTTGACTGACCTGCCTGTGAGCCCTGATTCCAACCTTCTCAAAAACCAAGCTCCTCACTCCTCTAAACGAAGGAACGCGAAGTGTCCGTCACTCTGTCGGGTACGACTCTTCGCGAGTCCGACCCGTGATCTGCAGCCCCCGGCTGCTCCGTCCACGGAAGTCTGCAGGCGCGCACACTGGAGCGGCTGCCGCTCCCGTCGCCGGGAGGCCTTCCCGAGCCGGCGGTCGAGGGCGGGCTCCCGCACCGCAGGCAGAGTCTCCATCTCTGGGCCACACGGCGAAGCACGCCTGAAGGCACCGACAGCCTCCTTCAACAACGCGGACAAGTGGTTCCCGAGAAACAAGAGCAGAAAGGGAAACAGAGCACCACACAGCACAGAAAGGCCATCGAGGCCCGTCCTCCGCACTCGCCGGTCACTGAGCCCGCCACCGACAGGCGCCCTCCACCTGGCCTCCGAGCCAGGCTGCCCTCCCATCAGCTGCCGCCAGCGGCACCCCCTCCGGCACACGGCAGCCCGTCCGGCCCACTCGGGTGGCCACTCTCCTCTGTCCACGGTGGGATCCACTGATGCACAACAGCGTGTGGGGGAGGAGATGCTGAAGTTGCAGTTGGAAGACCATTTCCATAACTTCTGAGAGAACTGGCAGGTCAGAAATGAGTCGATACTTCAGACTGTCAGGTAATAAGGAAGCTCGTTAGAACAGGGAAACAATGGCAGCCGCTTTAAGTGGAGCGGGAATCCAGCCAGATGTCAAGGCGGCTGCTGCTCTCTGCCACAGCAGCCCATCTCCTCGACATTCCTGAAAGGCTGCGTAGGCCTGAGCTCAAACAACAGGCTGACGGCGGCCCCCACACTGCCTTCCTCGTGCGCGCAGGGCTCGCCGTCGTGAGGTTGGCAAGATGGATGGATCTCCCAGCTCAGAGAGCGCTGAAAACACACCCCGGCTGGCGCTCGACAGCCTGGGCTGCTTGCGTGAAATGAACTGGGAATGTTGGCAAGTCAAGAAATTAAGAGACGCAAGAGCCGGTGCACCGTTTACTCGGCGATTGAGGGATCCCCGTGAGCACACTTGCCCAGCATTCAATGCAGCCGACTTCCAGGATGCCTGGCTTCCAGATTCCTCCATTTTGGGGCAGCAAAGGCAACAACGATGGGTGTCCAGAGGATGGAAAGGATGAGAGTCTTTGCTGTGCAGCCAGGTGTCCACCACCTTCCCGTGCGACCAGCTCCATGTTCCTTGGCACAAAGAAGCCACCAAGGAGCGGCTCTGGGGAGGGACGTGGCCTGAACACAGGTGAAACGGCAGATCCCTCAAGAAAGGCCAGGTTGATCTCCTCAGCACCTGGAGAGCTCGCGTGACACCTCTGCTGTCCTGGTCTCAAAACTGGGCCCAGGGCCCCCCCCCAGCGTGTCCATCCACCCCCGAAGGACGGCGCACCCCTGCGAGAACCAGCGCAGACATTCTGAACGTGAGTGACAAAGGCGGACATTGAGGGCCTTTCCTGCCTCCTTCCCCTTTGCCCCTGTGCACCCCTCCCCGGAAAGTTTCTCTCACTCATCCTTTAAGGCTCGGGTCAAATGTCACCTCCATGGGCAGCCTTTCCTCCCTGCAGTCTACGCTTTCATAGCACGTATTGACCCGTGTCTCAGTCGTGGCTCTATTATGGGCTATATCTCTATGAGTGCACTCATTGTGCGTTTTATTTTTAATGGCTAAGTGCCTCTGTGGCCTTCCCCCTAATAAATTATGAGCACAGACTATAACTTATTTATTTTGTATCTCAGGGCCTAGTACGGTGCTTGGCACATAGTCAGAAATCAAAAAATTATTTCTGGTTTGATAGCTCTGCGTTCCAAGAAAGTCAAAGATGCTTAAAGGATGAAATAGTGTCAGTGAGGTGGAAAGAACGGAAGCTTATGTCTAGGGCAGGTCTCACAAAATGTTCAGATGCACAGGGAAAGCCCTCAGTGAACGAAAGTCCCTTGACTCGACATCCCCACCGCCGTTGACGCACCCTTGAGGTCCCCAGATTTCTCGACGAGAAGCTCCCGTCCCGTTGGAGGCCCGTCCCTCCTCCTCCTCAGGACCCCGGGCCTCTTCGGCCGTCTCAGCTGTCCTCCCCATCAGTCGCTGTTCCCCGATGGGAAAGCTCACGAGACAGGCGCGGGAACCTGGGTGTCTGTCTTCTTCTGGAAACGGACGTGCCCCAGGTGCTTCCTCCTGCTCACCGTCGGCGTCGTCCGGCCGCCTGGTGATGCCGTCCTCACGAGAGGCGATCAAGGCTCTGACTATTACGGGAGGTGCTGGATGCTCTGACCGGGTCACGGGCTAGCGAGGGGACGGGCAAGCGTCCAGGCGGACCTTGACCCGCCCCCTGTTTAAGCGCGGCCAAGGAAAATCAGCTTAAGAAAGCGCGGCCACTGTGTGCACCAAGCGGCCCCCTGGGAGCCCTCGCGTGGACTCTGGTCACGGGAGCCCAGCGCAGCGGAGGCGTGTAGCGGGGCTGTTAGGACGCAGCCAACCGGCACACACGCGGGAGACTCTGCTTTGGGGCAGCACTGGCTGCTTCTGCCCGGCGCCCTGGCGCAGCCGGGAACAGGCCCGCGTGCGCAGTCCGCGGCGGGGCGGCGAGCCCGGAGCCGGCGGCGGCGGCTCGTCCTGCTTCAGCGTCTCCTCCAGCCGCGGCCTGCGAGCTCAGACGCGCTACCTGCTTCCAGAACACAGCGGCAAGACCGGCATAGGACAGACATGTCCGTCCCAAAAGAGGAATAAGAGAGAAGGAAGAGGTGACGGGTTCCAAGGAAATCCAACCTTACGGCTTTTCTTTCTTACTGTTTTTTCTTTCCCCCATCCTGCCTCTTTTATTTATATTTATTTTCATCCATCTTTTTATGCTTTGGCCTGTGTGGGCCTCCCATTGCAGTGGCCTCTCTCGTCACAGAGCACCGGCTCTGGGTACATGCACTCCAGGGTGCTGGCTCATAATTGGATACACTGGTCCAGCCGCTCGTGGCACGTGGGATATTCCCGGGCCAGGGATCGAACCGGCACCCCCTGCACTGCAAAGTGGCCTCTTTACCCACTGGACCACCAGGGAAGCCTTTAAGGCTTCTTTCTTTAAGCGTGCCAACCTAGGCATCTCCCTGTTCTGTTTACTCCTCAGCTAGATCAGCTGTCTCACACTAGGGAGGTTTCTACCACCTGCTCTTGCTGTGTGTGGACTGAGGGTGCGTCCAGTGTGCTGACAAGTCCGCAGCTGCCCCCTCCTCCAGTTTTCTGGGGCCTCTGGAGCAACGACGGCATGTAGCCACAGCGGAGGATGTGGAGGCTCCTTTCCCGGTCCTTCTCCAACCCACTTCTTTCTGAAGCCTCCCCTTTGGGTTTCCAGTTTCTCTGCCACTCAGACCTAGCAGCCCACCCCTAACCAGCTAGCCGTCTTCTCTTTTCCTGAAAAAGCTGGGGCTGAAAGTGCCTTGAGGAGAGAAAGTCACAAGCTGTGGCTCTAACCCCCAGCACCTCTAAAGATCTGCAAGGCCGTGAAACGTGCAGCGAGAAGCGTCCAGGCTGTGCAGTCCTCTCGGGCCTTGGAGAGGGCCCTGAGCCGCGCTGAGGGCTGCGTGGCACGGCCTCACGGAGAGCCGTGTGCACAAACGTTCCTCCTCCACCTTAGGACGGCCGCCCCTCTGTCCAGTCACACACGGAGCAGCACGTGGGTAGCTCAGCGCTCCCACTGCCGTTCAGGTCTGCCCAGTGGTGCCGAAGAATCCACCTGCCAGACAGGAGCTGCCCGGGGCGTGGGCTTGATCCCCGGGTCGGGAAGGCCCCCGGAGGAGCAAAGGGCCGCCCACGCCGGTGCTCTCACCGGGGACACCCAGGGACAGAGGGCCTGGCGGGCGCGGTCCGCAGGGTGCAGAGTCAGACACGACCCAGCACCTGACTCGCACTTACTTTCAAGGGTTTTCAGTGTATTTTTAAAAACAAATTTATATTTTAAGTAAATTAATCCATACAATAAAGTGAAAGTGCATTCAATAAGAACATCTAGAGACACTTTGAAAATTCTGAAAAGAGAATTTTTTGAAGTCGTGTTGACTTGAATTTCTACAGCATCACATTTAGAACAGTGTTTAAGTGCACTGGTGAGGCACTAGGCTCTCACACCTCCTAGTTTCTAATTTCTTCTGACTTTGTGTTGGTAACCTAGATATCTACACCAGAACCTCCTGAGGGGCTGGTTAAACTGCGTATTCCTCGACAGCCTCTGCCATCCTGTGTCCAAATATCTTTAGGTGCCACTCCGGGAGCTTGTACTTTGAAGCAAGTTTCAAGATCGGCTGTTAACAGGTGTTGAAACTTGCTAATGAAATTTTTAAATTTCAAGGGCCTATTTATTAATTGTATTTTAGGACATTTGCTTTATTTTCCTTGACCTAATTATTTAATCATTTAATTTAAGGAAATAATTTTTAAAAAATCAAAGTACTGATGCTTGAAAATTTTTTACACCATCACTTATAAAGCTTTAGGAACACATATCCAGCAACAAAAGAATGATTACAAAGCTTTGGTAAAGAAACTCTTTGATATTATATAAACATTAATATTATATTAATGGGGGGATGGGGAACGGGAAATAAATACAGCAATGTCAAGATGATAAAACACGATAAAATTGTATATGCACTGTTATTAAATCTATGTATATAAAAAACTGTACTGACACAAAGGAGAGAAAGGAACTCAATAGGGTTAAGGTAATGGAATTATACATCAGTACCAACAGTCTTCATTAATGCTTAATGTTGTAATAATACTTTAAAAAAAGAAATTTAAGGAAATCCACTCATAATGAAATTAGATAATATTGAGTTTTAAAAGTATCTTCACCCTAATTATTTACAAGAGGCTTATTAAGCATCACTCCTTCTCTGAACTCAGGTAGAATTTTCAAACTGTGACACTCAGGCAGGACTTGCAGCAAGAAGCAGCTCAAGAACCGCCTTCTCGGGAGGACAGGAGTGCTGGGGGTGTGCTGAGAGTCTCGGGAAGAGAGAAGCCTCAGGACCTCCCTCCTGGAGCCGCGCCGCGGGGGGCCGAGGCAGGGCCCCGCACCGGCCGAGCTAGGGGCGCAGGCTTTCTCGCAGAAGCCACGGTGAAGACGTGTCTCGAGTGGACCGCGTGTGCACGTGCTGTGAGCGGAGGGCACAGCTGAGAGGCGGGGCTGAGACAGAGCGGGGAGCAGGCGGGTCTGTGTGTCCCCACACGCACGGGTGGCATTGCCACCCCACCGTCCTGTCACGCTGCTTCCTCCACAGGAGCCTGCGCCCAAGAAGCCGCAGTCTCGGGCCAGACTGGATGTCCTTTCGGGTTAGAAAGTTCTCAAATGTTGGCAATAAAACTTCAGTAATAAAACGGAGTAAAAAGGCAAACGTGGGATTGTGATTCCATGAAGTTCATGAAGATTGCCTCTCATCACGGGAGCAGAGTGAGTGAGCTCAGGATTTACCGCACCAGACTTGCAATGCGTCCTTTATGGACGGGTGTGCTCTTGGGGTCCTCCTGAATCTCAGTGGTCAAGAACCCACTGGCCAAGCAGGAGACATGGGTTCATCCCTGGATTGGGAAGATCCCCTGGAGGAGGAAATGGCAACCCATTCCAGTATTCTTGGGAAATCCCCAAGGACAGAGGAACCTAGCAAGCTGCCGTCCATGGGCTCGCGAAGAGCTGGACACAACTGAACAACACTCTGAATTAAAGTCCTTGGGTACTCTGCTTACTGAGCACTCTCTGTGTGTAAAAAAACAGTGCTAAAGGAATATACAAGCAAAACACTACAATTCCAAGAACCCACAGACCCATGTAAGAGCCAACCACATGGGAACTGAATTGCTGTGAGATCCAATACGCCATAGACAGAGAAACGGCACACATTCTACATCCACGGGAAGGACCCAGCTCCTCCTCCGCAGCAGCGGGCGGGGCCAGGCTTGGCTTGAGACAACTGGACCAGATTCACAGGCGTCGTACCCCTTTCGTCTCGGAAGTTCCCTCTTCCCTCCTTGCCCTGTTTTTTTCTCTTGAAGCAAAAGTATGCTTTGTTTTTCAGGCACTGCCAGATGCCCACCAGATTGCTGGCCTTCCTTCTCTTTCTAATAAGTCTTGGCCTCTCCCTAATTCACTGCCTGGGGACACCCCACACCCATTCTGGGCAGGTCCTGAGCTGTGTCACTCAGCAGCTAAAACGTAAGAGCCCGCCTGGAGGCTGGAATCTACTGTGTGTTCAGCCAGAGTTAATCCATGCTTTTGCACCTTACATACAAGGTAAATGCAGCAGTGTCTTCAGTGCACAAGCAAGCCTGCTCTCCAAGAGTCTTGCCATCAGCAGTGTCTGACTTGTCCCCTAAGCTCTAGGGTAGCACTTAACCCACTGTGCCTTCCATCACACGACATCATTTCAGGAGGCTTCCTTAATGGCCAAGTGAGAAGACGGACTATTTATCCGTTTCAGCATCTTTTTAAAATCAAAATTACTCTGTAATCCCAATTATGGTTATTAACTAATTAGTTCCTCCACATTTCACTGAAATAATTTACTGCAGAGCGCTCGAGGACGATTCTCAAACCCAAGTCTGGCTTTGTGTAATCACCGGGCATTAGCACCGCTCGCGTTCTGAGGACACAGCTCTGGGTGGCGTCCCCTCCACGTCCCCAGCCATGAGGTCTGCCTCTCTCCAGGGCGACGCTGCAGGGGCACGGGCAAGGATGAGCGCACCTGAGCAGAGCAGAACAGCCAACCCGCCTGGTGGCACGCCAAGCGCATGTATCACAGAAAAATGCTCAAGGATAGAAATGTTGATAAAATCATTCAGAGTGTGAGCGTGTGTGCCTGTGTGAGCGCGTGTGTGTGGGAAGGCACGTGCATGTGTGCAGATGTGAGTGTGTACCTCTGAGGACATGGTCGAGGTGCGGGGGTTGGGAGATTGGCTGCGGGGATCCCTAGGGTGGAAGGTGTGAGGAGGGGTTAGTTTCTGCATCGTGAGGGGTGGTGACAGGCTGCATCCACAGGGCTGTCGTTGTTCTTGGCCGCAGCAGAGCACAGTGTCCACAGGTACTAAGGCTGCTCTAGACCAGGGGGTGTCACCGTTCAGAACCCTGGGCTGAGGGATCTCTATTATCCCGGGAGGCTTGGAATCACCGGTTTAAACTCAAGGGACAGAGTAGTTCAGGGACAGAGACAGTGAGACTGAGGAGAGAAATCCGGTTAAGAGGAAATCAGACCTGGCTAGCTCTCACCGCATCTTTACCAAGAAGAGAACCCACCTCCTGCTTAAAGAGGCCAGTCACGCGCCAGGCCGCGGGGTTCTGCCAGCAGCAGGCAGGCTGGCCCCCGCCGCCCCCGGCCTCATGGTACAACCGGGACGTGGGGAAGGGCAGGTCCCCAGCCACGCCTCCAGTGAGCGTGGCGGACAAACCACGGGGACACGGCAGGGCTGGTGTTCTGCTGCAAATTCAAAAATAAGTTCGCCTCAGTGTGTAGGGATAACTCCCTGTTTACAAAATGCTCAGGTTTCCTCACATTTTCATAAGCTCTACTTTTCCAGAATGGCATTGATAAACTTCCTCTTTAATTGGTGTTCATCGAGATGGTCTTAAAAGACCCCAGTGCAGCCCAGCCCACATAAATACCATTCCAACCTGGGGGATTATCTTGATCAGAGATTTCACAGGAAGACATCTCTCCTCACAGAATAGGACATGCCAAAATTTATTGCAGCCTGGAAAGTAGGGTATACAAAGAGTTAGGTTTTGTGAATTTTGTATTGAAGACTCTCTAGAAGTATGAATTAATATCGCTGAGCGGCACTGGCTAATGGGAGCGAGGGCGCCGATAGAAGTGGAGAATTCTAAACTTCCAACAGCCACTGAAGTCAGTGTGGAAGACTCATCTGTTTCCTCAAGTTACACTGTTTTATGTGAAGAGGGGGATTTTAAAATTGAAGTATAACATCTGCTGATGAAAGTATATGATGCAAGCAATTTTCACAAATGGAACACTCATGCGTGTTTACAAGAGCCTTAGGAACCAAAGCGTAACCGGCGTCCCAGAGGTCACGCCCGTGTCCCTTCTGGGTCACCGCACTGCCTCGACGGCACCCACGGTGCTAATGCACACACGGCGGATCCATCTGCCCCGTGTCGGTGCTCATTTGAGAGAATTTCCCAGCATACGCTCTCTCACATCTGGCTCCTCTGAGCTGAGAAGAGTCACCCTTGCTGTTGGCGGCATTCCGCGTCGGTGGGGCTGGTCTCGCTCTCCCAGAGCTCCGCGCGTGGTGCTCACGGATTATGGGCTCCTTTTGCTGGTACTGGGCACTCGGTTACTTCCCAGTGTCTAACTGTGACGGATACTGCTGCTGACAACGTTGAACAACTGCCTAGCTCTTTTCCAAAGTCGTTCCAATTTATCCTCCCACCGGAAATGTCTGAAAGTGCTGGCTTTCCCATCTCTGACATAACTTGGCGTGGAAAGTCTCTTTTCATGTTAGCTCGTCTGGTGGTTATCCATTGCAAAGTTAATTCACGTGCTTGTAAGGATAAATGAAGCTGAGCACCTTTTACGTATTCATTGGCTTATTTTGTCATGTTTTTGTAAAGTGTGTATTTAAGTTGCTGGCCCATTTTCTATTGGCTCTTGTGTTTTCTTTTTGATTTTTCAGCTCTTGCATGTTTAATGGTTTAGACCCCAGTGCAGCCCAGCCCACATAAATACCATTCCAACCTGGGGGATTATCTTGATCAGAGATTTCACAGGAAGACATCTCTCCTCACAGAATAGGACATGCCAAAATTTATTGCAGCCTGGAAAGTAGGGTATACAAAGAGTTAGGTTTTGTGAATTTTGTATTGAAGACTCTCTAGAAGTATGAATTAATATCGCTGAGCGGCACTGGCTAATGGGAGCGAGGGCGCCGATAGAAGTGGAGAATTCTAAACTTCCAACAGCCACTGAAGTCGGTGTGGAAGACTCATCTGTTTCCTCAAGTTACACTGTTTTATGTGAAGAGGGGGATTTTAAAATTGAAGTATAACATCTGCTGATGAAAGTATATGATGCAAGCAATTTTCACAAATGGAACACTCATGCGTGTTTACAAGAGCCTTAGGAACCAAAGCGTAACCGGCGTCCCAGAGGTCACGCCCGTGTCCCTTCTGGGTCACCGCACTGCCTCGACGGCACCCACGGTGCTAATGCACACACGGCGGATCCATCTGCCCCGTGTCGGTGCTCATTTGAGAGAATTTCCCAGCATACGCTCTCTCACATCTGGCTCCTCTGAGCTGAGAAGAGTCACCCTTGCTGTTGGCGGCATTCCGCGTCGGTGGGGCTGGTCTCGCTCTCCCAGAGCTCCGCGCGTGGTGCTCACGGATTATGGGCTCCTTTTGCTGGTACTGGGCACTCGGTTACTTCCCAGTGTCTAACTGTGACGGATACTGCTGCTGACAACGTTGAACAACTGCCTAGCTCTTTTCCAAAGTCGTTCCAATTTATCCTCCCACCGGAAATGTCTGAAAGTGCTGGCTTTCCCATCTCTGACATAACTTGGCGTGGAAAGTCTCTTTTCATGTTAGCTCGTCTGGTGGTTATCCATTGCAAAGTTAATTCACGTGCTTGTAAGGATAAATGAAGCTGAGCACCTTTTACGTATTCATTGGCTTATTTTGTCATGTTTTTGTAAAGTGTGTATTTAAGTTGCTGGCCCATTTTTCTATTGGCTCTTGTGTTTTCTTATTGATTTGTTCAGTCAATCTCTGCATGTTTTGAGTGAGTCTTTTCTTAGATGGATGTATCACCAGTCCCTTTTCCTATTCTATATAGTTTGTCTTCTGTGTTTTAATGATATATGGTGATAAACAGTATTTACTCTTATTACAATTATGTATATCAATATTTCATTCTCAAGCTTTTGTTCTATTTAAGAAATCTTTACCTACCTTCAGTCATAAATATGATGTATCATTTTCCTCTAAAAGATTTATTTTAAATATTTCACTTTTAGATCTGCAGTGCATAAGAATTTATCCTTGTGAACTGTTAAAGTAGGGGTTAACATTAATTTTCCATATGTGGGCATATATCCAATTGACCCAACACAATCAGAAGCCTCCTGTTTGCCCATTACACTGCAGGATCAGTTTTCATAAACCTGGACTTATGTGCAAGGCTTGATTTCTGTGATTCACTTTGTCTATTGGTTTATTTGTCTATTCTCTTGTTCTGTCCTAATTTCCAAAATTTGTAATACATCCTGATTTCTGGTAGCTTAAGGCTTCCAGTTATATTCTTTTACTTTCATTATTACCTTAGTCATTTCTACTTCCATATGAGTTTTTATTTATTTATTTGACCACGTGGCCTGCAGGATCTTAGTTCCCTGACCAGGGATCAAACCTGGGCCCCCTGCAGTGGAAGAACAGAGTCCTAACCAATGAACCACCAAGGAATTTCCCTCCATACAAGTTTTAGAAAGAGTTTTTCATTATTCTAAAAAAGATCTGCTAGAGTTTTAATTGTAATTTTGTTCTATCTACAAATCACTGTGAGAAAATTGAAATTAACATAATACTGATTTTTCTAAGCCATGAAGGTGGTGTATTTCTCCATATACTTACTGTTTTAATTTTTCTCAATTATATTGCCCTCTTTTCAGTGTAGAAATTTTGCTTATTTTTATATGTCTGATGCTCTTATTAATTTTATTTTCTACTCTTTATTCTTGCTATATAGAAATCTAATTAATTTATGCATATGTGATTTTGTGACTAGTAGCAAAACTGGTTAACTCGCTAACTTGATTTTAAAATTCGTATCGCTTCTCTGCAGAAGTATTCAGAACTTCTAAATACGTAATTGTGGTATCTGCAACACAGTGCATGCCAGCCCGATCTTGTTGAAGGCTGGGATGCAAAGCTCACTTTTATCTAAATTTCCTCTTGGAATCCCTTCTCCATTCTGCAAACACAGAGAGACCCAGAACGACCCTCACAACCATCCGTGTGCACAGAGTTGAAGAGAACGGCAGGGAAGGAGACAGGAGGATGAGTATTTGCTATGTGAACATGAGGCATTGGCTTTTCCATCGATAACCTTTTATGACATGTTTAACTAGAAAAGCAGTAAAATTTTATAGGTGAAATAAATGATATGTGGTGTGACTGAGAACTGCATGCTAACAACATGTGCATTTGTAAATTAACTTTGATAGCCATAAAAATGATTATTCAAGGGCTTTATCTGCATGGGCAAAATACTCTATTATTTATAAGTGAACAAAACAGCTAATGACTTTATAGCAATCATTATTATTATCAAAAATGTCTTTTTGGTCTTTTCATGTTTAAGCAATATGACAATAATATGTTATTTAAAATTTAAGGAAATATTAATTGTACTTTTCTCAGGAAAAGATCGAATATAATATATTTGGATCTTAGGAATTTATTATGGGACCATAGCCACAGTAAAACACAAAATAACTAATTTTTAAAAAAGACGGTAAGACATTGATGAAAAAGTTGAAGATACAAATAAATAGCAAAGTATTCCACACTCATGAACTGGAAGAATTAATATTGCTAAAATTTCCATACTGCCCAGAGCAATCTACAGATTCAGCACAATCTCTATCAAAATTCCAGTGGCAGCTGTAAAAAGAAATGCAGAAGAATCAGTCCTAATGAGGTGGCTGGATCTAGAACCTATCATAAAAAGCGAAATACATCAAAAAGAGAAGGACAAGTACAATATACTAACACATATATATGGAATCTAGTAGGATGGTAATGATAACACACACAGTGAAACGATGGAAAAACAGACATGGACAGTAGACATATGGACATTGTGAGGAATGAACAGTGGGTGAGAGGCGTAAAGCAAGTAGCATGAAAACCTATACTATCATATGTGAAGAAAATAGCTATAGTCATTGCTCTGTGAGAAAAGGGGATCCTGCAGGGGTGCTGTGCAACGGCCTGGAGGGGTGGGATGGGGGGATATACATATGACTAATCTGGGATCACACATACCTGTAAACAACAAAACTCTGTAAAAGTTAAAAGTAAAATAAATGTTAAAAACAAAAAAACTGTGGAATAAGAAAAAAAGAAAAATTCCAGTGGCCATTTTCACAGTAGAATAAAAATCCTAAAGTTCGTGTGGAGGCATAAGGGACACTGACTTGCCAAAGCCATCTTGAGAAAGAAGAACAAACCCTGAGGCACCATGCCCCTGATCTCAAAAATATTCCAGAGCTGATTATCAAAACAGGGCCATGGCAGCTCGAGGAGAGTCCAGAGTAAAGAAAGAGACGAGGAGACCAGAGGCAGCAAGCAGGAATAATAAGGGGAAAATCGGGGAATAAACCTTCTCAGAAGTAGGCAAATGAAACTGTAGTGACTTCAAAAGAATGAGCTACAGGTTTTTCTTTCTTTCTCAGCTTCACGTATCTTGGGCTCAAACATGTATAACGCTACAGTCAACTGTGAGGTAGCAAATGGCAGAGTATGAATCTCAATTAAAAGAAAGAAGAGAATAATCTGATGAAATACAGAGACGAGGAACGAAAGGTGGTCAAAGTCACGACAAGGGTCAGGCTCGGCTGGACCACGCCGCCTGGCTTGCCACCCGTCTGTAACTCTGCCATCAGGCGTCCCTGGAGGCTTGTCACAGGAGGCCATGAACCTACTATGGACAAATAGAAACATGCTATATTTAGCCCACAAAAATAACGGGACATTTGAGGCACGGGGGAGGGGGAGCCACAGTTTGAAGAGAGCGCGTAAAAAAGCATTTTATACGCCCTGCGTGCCAATGACGCTACTGTTTCTAACAGGTTTTAAGGGACGTGGACTGTAGCCTGCCAGGCTCCTCAGTGACCCAGGTAAGCGGGGCCTGCCTGACCACCTTGGGCTGGTCAGGGCTCGTCTCTGGTTATAGGTGTCTTAGGCGTCAGTGGAGGCGAGAACGCACGGCCTCTGGGGATCGTGGGAAGAAGCTGAGGACCAGGGCGCGAGGACACAGTGGTGGCTGTCATGAAGAAGACGCATCAGACGTACCATCTAACCCTGGAGGGAAACCCAGGACAAATCGTTTCAGGGTCTGTATGAGTCAGCAGCGGTAGGACGGGTGGATGGGTAGACAGACGGATAGACAGATGAGAGAGGGATAAATGACGGATGGACGGATGAGAGATTTAATGCAGGAGCTGGCTCGCGTGATTACGGGGCTGAGTGTGTGAATGGCTGTCTGTAAGCTGGAGACCCAGGGAAGCCAGTGATGCATTAATAGCTTCCGCCAAACCCAAAGGCCTGAGAAGCGGAGGAGCCTCTAGTCCGGCCTGGTCCAGTCTCGGCCTCTTGCTAAGTCTGGAGGCTCAGAATCAGGGCATCGAGGCCCTAGGGCAGGAAGAGATAAATGCCAGCTCAAGCCCGGGAGCAAACGCACCCTTTCTGCCCCGTCTTGTTCTGCTCTGGGCTGAATGATCCACCTTGGTGAGAATGTCACCTCTACTCAGTCCAGCCAATCAAAGCTCATCTCCCTGGAAACACCTTTACAGACATGTTCAGAAGTCACCTTTTTCCAGTTATCTGGGCACCTCTCAGTCTAGTCAACACATAAACTTCACCACCATAGGTAGCCGTGTGCCCCTTGAGAAAGAGAAGATCTAGTAACCGGAGCCCTGCAGCGAGGCAGGGAGCGGCCTGGAAGGACGTGTGCACAGACACGCGTGAGCTCGCAGAGGCAGCGCGAGCACCGAGCCGGCAGCCGCGGTGAGTGTTCAGCTCAGCCTTTTGGTCAAAACTCTCCCATGATTCCATCGGTGACTCTTCACTGGCCTGAAAGCTTCCACGCTCTAGAGTGACCTATCATCTGGGGCACGTTTCTTTAAAAACCTGATAAAACTTATGAACTAGCTCCCAAGAAAAGAAATGCACTTATAAGCACACCACCCAAGCACGCACACACACATAACTTTTTGTGCAACTAAGCTGTGTCCACAGACCTCTGAGGTCCTGTGGATCCAAAACTCTCAGCTCTGGTTTATGTTTTCAATATTTCAGTAGTAAATCATGAATTCTTTGATGAAAGGGAAAAAGCAAAGCGACTTAGAATCAAGAACTATGGGCACTGCTGAGTGACCAGTTTCCAAGTGAGAGGCATAAAAAATTCCATCTACACACAGTGAATTACACGTGACTTCTGTGGGGCTTCTATTTGGTATAATGACATTTGAATTGGCTGTTTCCCCTCCCCCAATAAATCACACCGTTTTTAATCTGAAAGTCACGTACCCCAGAGGAACCAGGGATCCAGGGGTGACATCAGGCCTGGGCAGCCCCTCCATCTTTCCTGGCACTGGCTCCTCCGGCCGCCTAGCTCTCGTCTCTCACGCAGGGCAGCCAGGGTCAACGTGCACACACACAAGTACACACACGCGCGCGTGCATGAGAGGACCAAGAGGAAGAGCCTGCCCTCGGGAACCACCCAGCATGGTGCTCAGAAATCAACAGGAAGTCAGCTGCATCTGTGGGATGAGTCAGTAAAAGGCAGCTCGTTGGAAGAGAGATTCTCGTCCCATTTATCTCTGTAGGGTTTCACTTCCACAATGTGTGCACAGTTCACAGCTGAAAATAGAGAGCCGGGATCTAAAGTGATCTAGCCCGCACAGCTGTTTAATGATCGTGTAAGACTCCGTGAGCCCGCTTAGGTGCCTGCGAGCCCGCTGGCGGCCGCTGCATGGGTCCCGTCCCTGCGGCTGTGACTCAGCACAAGGCACCCATCGGGGATTCAGACATGTGGACGGGGCGACTTCGGCACTCGGGGAAGTTGTCCCACAGTGATATTAGTGAGTCAATATAATTAATGTCATCAGCAAATCCAGTCATTTCTAAATTCTCATCAGACTTAGAAATGTCCTAATTCCATTCTTTAAAAAACAGTGAGTTTTGTAGTTCTCTCGAAGAGAGAACAGAGTTATTTCTTGCCATTACTGAATTCATGAAATGAAGCCTCTTTCTTTTTGGTTTTGAATGTAAGAGAATACTCCCAGAAATGATTGATGAGTTCATGTCAGGTGTTATGATCCTGATGTTTTATCTATACAATTTCCTTCATAATTTCCTGAAACTAAAAGCTAGCATTTTCCCCAACACTCCAGGTATTGTTATTACCTCACAAGGACAGAAAGGGAATGAAATATCAGCTCTGGTCTAGCCTGGTTCAGAGGCTGCAAAGGCACACTGATTCGAAGCTTCCAGACAAGACGATTTGCTGGGCATGTTGTGGTGGCGGAGAAACCGGAAAAGACCGTATCTTACTGTTGACCAGTCTCCTTGAACCAGCTCTGCTGTTAGTCACCGAGGATGGACCCTTCTGAGACCCCAGGACCCACCCCACATGCAGCACCCTTTCCTTTGGCCAAGGTCACTTTAAACGACAGAGGAGGATTGTGTGGGGAGATTTCTCTAGATTTGCTACAAGGTGAAGAAATACAAGACTCTTCATCAGTTCCTGGGAACCAAAAAAGAAACATTTTACTTTAATCCTCAGCTATGGATTCTGTGTGTGTGAGACTTTGATCCACGTGGAAAGGAGTCTGCAAAGTTTTGCTAATCCAGCTGTCTCCCCTGGGAGGTCATGAGCACTTCATCACTGTTGACTGAAGGAGGGTGGAGGGTTAACCTTAGAGAACTGCGGTCAGTCAGGCGGCGATGGCACACGCAGTGAGGCATGACTGAGAGGCACAGACGTCACCGTGAGCCTTCTTGACTTTTACGGTCAGAACAAGAGCTTCTCGGCCCATTGTGCAAGTCCTGCTGCATGAATGTCTGTCCTTGACGGCCAGGATCCCCGCGTCCCACTCTGACTCAACTTTCTGAGCCTAAGCAACGCCGCAGAACCTCATGCGGCCTTGGAAACACGGCAGTCCAGCTGGTGTTTATAAGCACACCTTGGGGACAAAGAAGTCCCCGGAACAACACCCTTTACTTCAACGGCCGGTAAATTAAGTCATCAGCAAATCCAGTCATTTCTAAATTCTCATCAGACTTAGAAATGTCCTAATTCCATTCTTTAAAAAACAGTGAGTTTTGTAGTTCTCTCGAAGAGAGAACAGAGTTATTTCTTGCCATTACTGAATTCATGAAATGAAGCCTCTTTCTTTTTGGTTTTGAATGTAAGAGAATACTCCCAGAAATGATTGATGAGTTCATGTCAGGTGTTATGATCCTGATGTTTTATCTATACAATTTCCTTCATAATTTCCTGAAACTAAAAGCTAGCATTTTCCCCAACACTCCAGGTATTGTTATTACCTCACAAGGACAGAAAGGGAATGAAATATCAGCTCTGGTCTAGCCTGGTTCAGAGGCTGCAAAGGCACACTGATTCGAAGCTTCCAGACAAGACGATTTGCTGGGCATGTTGTGGTGGCGGAGAAACCGGAAAAGACCGTATCTTACTGTTGACCAGTCTCCTTGAACCAGCTCTGCTGTTAGTCACCGAGGATGGACCCTTCTGAGACCCCAGGACCCACCCCACATGCAGCACCCTTTCCTTTGGCCAAGGTCACTTTAAACGACAGAGGAGGATTGTGTGGGGAGATTTCTCTAGATTTGCTACAAGGTGAAGAAATACAAGACTCTTCATCAGTTCCTGGGAACCAAAAAAGAAACATTTTACTTTAATCCTCAGCTATGGATTCTGTGTGTGTGAGACTTTGATCCACGTGGAAAGGAGTCTGCAAAGTTTTGCTAATCCAGCTGTCTCCCCTGGGAGGTCATGAGCACTTCATCACTGTTGACTGAAGGAGGGTGGAGGGTTAACCTTAGAGAACTGCGGTCAGTCAGGCGGCGATGGCACACGCAGTGAGGCATGACTGAGAGGCACAGACGTCACCGTGAGCCTTCTTGACTTTTACGGTCAGAACAAGAGCTTCTCGGCCCATTGTGCAAGTCCTGCTGCATGAATGTCTGTCCTTGACGGCCAGGATCCCCGCGTCCCACTCTGACTCAACTTTCTGAGCCTAAGCAACGCCGCAGAACCTCATGCGGCCTTGGAAACACGGCAGTCCAGCTGGTGTTTATAAGCACACCTTGGGGACAAAGAAGTCCCCGGAACAACACTCTGCCTCTGACTTCAACTGGCGGCGGTTCCAGTTCTATGAAATATCCACCCCGGGAGATGATCGAAATTCCTTTTCAAGGAATGAATGTGTTATATGTTGAATAGTACTGATACGATCTGAAGACATTTCAAAGATGAGCTTCTGAAATCCACAGAAGATTCTAGAACTGTTCAAAAATCTCTACACATGTGCTTTATGGCTGGTCCCATTCCAACCACAACATGTGCTTTCTAAGGGCCATGTCGACTCCTCAGTGTCCTCTCCATCGCTGGTGAGCGTCCTGGTGTTCTGGAAAGCACCCAGCAAACACTTGCTGAACAGCTTGAGGAGGGACTCACGCCCACGCCCAACAAGGTCCAGAGAACACGTCCTCCACAGAGGGAGCAGAGGATGCCCTGAGACCACCCAGAGTGACTGGGGTACGACCACCACCAAAGCCCCTTGACGAGGAAGGAAAATCCATCAAAGGAGCCCAGTCACACGTGGAAAACTAGAAACCAGTGCTGGGGCCAGAGGGTGCCTAAGGGACCTCAGAAGGTGACCCAGGAGGAGGAGTTTCCCGCCACTCTCCTTTCTCTAGGACCCCGAGTAAATAGAAACCACGTAGAACAGCATTACTGTTGCTATGAGTAAACCCTGCCCGATGCGGAGTCTGCGAGTGGGCAGCATGGCTGAGAGCTCACCGCAGGCTGCTCAGTGCTGGGGAGGCGGGGCCGGGCCGTCTCGGGCTCCTGGCCCCGCGAGCGCCGGTGCTTCATAGACCCACAGTGACCTGCTGTTCACGAGTTTGAGCAAAGAGAGCGTTTGTAAGTGAATTCTCAAGAAGCGAAGAGAGAGCGAGCAGCGGTAGGCGCTGTTACGGGTCTGTCCTGGCTGCCCTGCAGACCCCTGGTGAGCACAGCAGGAAGGTGTTCTAACTGGGCTTCTGAAGGGGCGGAGGAGACCTCCGAGGTCTCACTGTGTTATTGGGAACCTGATGAAATCTCAGTGCAGGTTGGGTGTTGTGCAAGCTGGTGCTATTGGCTGGTGTTTGAGGTGTTGTTGTGGAGCTGAGGTCCGCACAGCCAAGGCCTCCGTCTTAGCCGCGTCACTGGCATGCCTGGAACACACCAGCGGAACCTTCCATCTTCCCAGAGACGACGGCAGCCTTCAGCCGAGACCTCCTTCCCCCTCTGGCCGCCAGAGGAGAGCCCGCCCGGCCTCCCTGCCTCCGCCCCGTCTGCCCCTGTAGCCCCGCCGGCCTCCCCCGTGCGGGGGCCTCCCCGGGCCCCTCCGGCCCTGTCCACGCCCGCCTCCTCCGCGCCCCCTGCCCGCCAGCTCCCGTCCTCCCAGCAGACGGGAAGCCCCCCAGCCCCCCGCGCTGCCTTCTCCCCTGCAGCTCGCCTGCTCTAGAGGTGTGGTCTCCCGTGGCTTTTGCATGCCCCTGAGTCTGTTCGTTCTTCATGGCTGGTCCTCTGGGTTGAGAAGGAAATGGCAACCCACCCCAGCATTCTTGCCTGGAGAATGCCATGGACAGAGGAGCCCTGCGGGCGACAGTCTGTGGGGCCTCAGAGAGGTGGACACGACGGAGCGACGGTCGCTCCCTCGGTCCTCAGGGGTTCACCAGAACGATGGCCCCGTTACAGCCAAACTGAACGGAGACGTTCGGCTCTCACTTTACTGAATCTTTTCTCAACGTGGGAACGTCGATTACTCCCCTGTTTACTTAAAGACTCTCTGCCCCAGTTCCTGGCCCAGCGCCGGCTTCACCTCGGCCAGTGTGCTCGTGAGCCCAGCAGGGGGCTGGTGGCCGACGCTCTGAGCGGGACTCCTTCTTAGGCTCTGCTTTTTTAAACACCAACTTCCTTTCACTTTATCTGCGGCTGTGCGGGGTCTTCCAGCTGCGAGGACTTTTCTCTGGCTCCGGAGGAACGGCGGTGGGTCTCCGGCTGCCGTCCGCAGGCTTCCCACGGCGACGGCCTCTCTTGCTTCCACGCGCAGGCCAGCAGCCGTGGTGCACGGGCTGAGCTGCTGCAGACGCGCGGGACCCTCCGGACCGGGACCGGACCCACGTGCCCGCACGGCAGGTGGAGTCTTCACCACTGAGCCTCCGGGGAAGCCCTCAGGCTCTGCTTTTATTGACAAGCGTTATCTTGTTCAAACTCGGCCCACTTCACGGGGGCCTCCTCGTCCACACAGTCATCAGCTGGGCCATGAAGGCTAGCTCCTGTCCCCACATGAGGGCAAGTCTGAAGGGCCACGCCGGCGCCAAAGCCTCCCAAGGAGTGGCTGGGGCTCCATGGCAACCGCGTGGCAGCCTGGCTTCTCCCCGCTGGTGTCGATCCTGAGATTGCTTGTCACAAAACCTCTTTCCCAGGAGCCAGCCCAGGAGGTCTGCGGCCAGCCTTCCCCCACGGCCCCTCAGCCTCTGCGCGTCCCCGGCCACGAAGACAACCCTCACCAGACACGCAGCCTCCGCGCCGCCCTGCCCCGAAAACAGGGTGCTGCCGAAGCCGGGCCCCCGGGGCACGCGCGGCCTCTCCCGCCCGCTCGAGGCCGTCATCAATCCAGCACGTCCTGCAGCCACACTGTGTTCCCATCCTGACATCTGTTTTGTGGATCAAACAAATGGATTTATTTAACTTTATTAGTAAAGCAGTTTTAATCCATGACTGATGAATAAAAAGTTGTGCAAATAGGTTTTTTGAATGTGCCAACATGAAATGAAGAAAGATTATTAACCTGCATGAAAAAATGCAAGTTTTACAACTTGAAAGGTCTTCAAGCATATGATGTAAGAGTGAAACATGGAGCAATGAGTATGCAACTAGAAACTGGTAAAACTGCTTTAATCATGTGAAGAGCATCATAAACCTAGCTCAGGCTGGGGGTATTAACTAACACGTATAGAATTAATGCTCCCTGAGTACAGCTAGAAACTCAGGACTTCTGTATTATTGGAAATGTGAAGGAAAGGACAGGTCACTATCAATGTAAGGGTGGATTATTACAGCTACCATTTCCAGGAAAGGTGCTTCCTTGCTGAACCGAGTCTGTATATTGTTATTATCTTTCGACATTGTCTGTCAGTTCCTAAGTGAATTTTGGAAGCACAGAATCATTCTTAGCGTGTTCGTGTTCTACCCTCCAGCACCCACTGGTAACAGGCTCCCCACAGAACACTGGGTGGGTGGGTGGGTAGATGACGAGGGCGGTGGCTGGGAGCACAGAACATTCCCGCTCCAGGCAGGGCGCTGGGTAGAAACAAGCACGTGCGCTCGTCTCAGAGCCGCACAGCCTAACGGCCGAAGGTCTTGTTCCGGTCCGTCCAAACTGAACGCCCGGCCCTTGCCTCCGGTGAGCACCAGGCTCGTCTGGAGGCCCGAGCGGCAGGCTCCCGCCGGCTCTGCAGCCCAGAAGCCCGGCTCAGCGCTTTCTCCGGGGTCTTTCCCATCGAGGGAGAGCCTCTGCCGTCAGGCTTGAGGCTCAGCCCTTCAATCAGGCACTGCCCGCGGCATCAAGGCTGTCTCCCAACTTCCGAGCACCAGCCTCCCTCACCTGTGAGTCCAGATCAGGACCTCCGCCGGCTTGTGCTCCTGACCTAGAGTTCGGTCTCTCTCACCTTGCGAGCCGGTCTTCATGACTCTGCTTCTGCCTGTCAGCTCTCGGTCCTTAAAAGTAACATTATCCAGACACAGTAACTGATCACATTTAAACTAACTTTCATCTGAGCCAAACGGGGACACACAGAGGGCTTCCTTCCCACTGCAGGGAATTATTTACGATCGTCCTTCCACTGAAGGGGAAAGACCATGTGGTTTTGTACCAAAAGCAGGTGACACATCCCCCCAGCCTCTGGCTGCACAGGATTTGTCCCCAGATCTGTTTTAAAGCAGCTTCTTCTCCACGAGTCGCCCCCCGGGCTGCCCCTCGCTGCCTTTCCTGCATTTCTGTCCTGAACACCAAGCCTACAGTCATTTATTTGTTTAAAAATAGTCACCGTGGGCTATTTTAAAGTATCTTTTGATATTCACTTCTAACATAATTCTGCGGTGATAAGAGAACAGACTCTAGAATTTCAATACCTTTAGACCATGAATTTTCAGCACCTTGCTCTGTGTCCCTGGATATTTTCCATTGTCTCCTGGGTTACAGTCTACGAGAACTTGAACCTGCTGTTGTGTGAAAATTGTATACACCTTAATTATGTTGGATTGGTTTAGGGTGCTTTTCGAGTCTACTGTATCCTTCTACTCTTATGTCTATTCGTTCTATTATTTTTTGAGAATTTGATATTGACACTCCAACTAAAAATCTTCATTTATGTACATAAGAAGTAATTGTAACATGTCGTAGAACTCTATGTAAGCCCGATCTGTATTTTCTACGTCTCCTGTAAATGTGTCATCATACTTCCATAATTTAAAAAAAAATTTAAATGCTGACCAGAAAAAAAAAACCAGTCGCTGACCCCGATGGCGGGCTCTCGCTCTCTACAGAAACGGCAGCCGGGAAAGGCAGGGCACCAGCCGCAGCGGTGCCTGCAGGGCGTGGGGTCCCCGGCAGGGGCACGGCCCCGAGCAGAGCCTGCGGGGAGGCAGGCCTGAAGCAAACGCAGCCCCTCCTCCCTCTCGTCTCCGTCTCCCCGTCTGTAGAGTGGAGGTGCAGCACCGGACTGCTTCCAGTGACCCTTAACCTCAGCCTCATCATCAGACTCTGGAAGAGCACCCACGCCGAGCCGTCCTCCAAGCCCCAGAGATCACGGCTCTGTTCTCCTCACGGTGCTGAAGGAAGGAAACGCATCAAGGTGCGAGCAGCATTTTATGTTGCTCTGTGGCTCTCCCCCGCTCGTGTGGCTTGATCGTAATAGCAAGTATCCCCATTCTCTGGGTGAGGAAGAGCTTCCCAGGAGGCCCAGGGTAAAGAATCTGCCTACCAGTGCGGGAGACTTGGGGTCCACCCCTGGGTGGGGGTGGCCTCAGTGCCTCTAAATCCCCAGCCTGTAATCCACCAGAGTCGCCCCGCTGCCCTCGCTGCCTTTCCTGCATTTCTGTCCTGAACACCAAGCCTACAGTCATTTATTTGTTTAAAAATAGTCACCGTGGGCTATTTTAAAGTATCTTTTGATATTCACTTCTAACATAATTCTGCGGTGATAAGAGAACAGACTCTAGAATTTCAATACCTTTAGACCATGAATTTTCAGCACCTTGCTCTGTGTCCCTGGATATTTTCCATTGTCTCCTGGGTTACAGTCTACGAGAACTTGAACCTGCTGTTGTGTGAAAATTGTATACACCTTAATTATGTTGGATTGGTTTAGGGTGCTTTTCGAGTCTACTGTATCCTTCTACTCTTATGTCTATTCGTTCTATTATTTTTTGAGAATTTGATATTGACACTCCAACTAAAAATCTTCATTTATGTACATAAGAAGTAATTGTAACATGTCGTAGAACTCTATGTAAGCCCGATCTGTATTTTCTACGTCTCCTGTAAATGTGTCATCATACTTCCATAATTTAAAAAAAAATTTAAATGCTGACCAGAAAAAAAAAACCAGTCGCTGACCCCGATGGCGGGCTCTCGCTCTCTACAGAAACGGCAGCCGGGAAAGGCAGGGCACCAGCCGCAGCGGTGCCTGCAGGGCGTGGGGTCCCCGGCAGGGGCACGGCCCCGAGCAGAGCCTGCGGGGAGGCAGGCCTGAAGCAAACGCAGCCCCTCCTCCCTCTCGTCTCCGTCTCCCCGTCTGTAGAGTGGAGGTGCAGCACCGGACTGCTTCCAGTGACCCTTAACCTCAGCCTCATCATCAGACTCTGGAAGAGCACCCACGCCGAGCCGTCCTCCAAGCCCCAGAGATCACGGCTCTGTTCTCCTCACGGTGCTGAAGGAAGGAAACGCATCAAGGTGCGAGCAGCATTTTATGTTGCTCTGTGGCTCTCCCCCGCTCGTGTGGCTTGATCGTAATAGCAAGTATCCCCATTCTCTGGGTGAGGAAGAGCTTCCCAGGAGGCCCAGGGTAAAGAATCTGCCTACCAGTGCGGGAGACTTGGGGTCCACCCCTGGGTCAGGAAGCTCCCCGGAGGAGGGCATGGCGGCCCCTCCAGTGCTCTCGCCTGGAGAATCCCGTGGACAGAGGAGCCTGGCGGGCTGCAGTCCAGGGGGCCGCACAGAGTCAGTCACGGACACAGAGTCAGTGACTAAAGAACAGCAACAACAGACGAGAAACCGGAGGCACAGAGAAGCTCGGCGGCTTCCCAAGGCTTCCTTGTGGAGCCAGACGTTGATCCAGGCCCCTGGCTGCAGCTCACTCTGGAAGCCATTTTCTGAAGGACATCGACACGCTTGGGCCTGTTCCTCCTCTCCTGGGACCTGGAGAGATGAGCGGTCCAGGAGGAAAGTTCTGAGAAGAGGCCCAGGGCGTGGATGGGGGTCAGGCCTGTGCGGGAAGGGGGCCTAGAAGCCAGGAGGGCCAGCGGAGCAGCCTGGCTGAGGGCCCCCCACCCCGGCCAGCTCAGGCGGCCGCTCCCTGCTCTGCCCGCCACGTCTCGTGCGCTTGGGAGCCGTCGTGTTCCGACGGGAGAAGCACCTAGTGGTCCTGATTGTTCTGAGACTGTAATTAGCTCACTCGCTTCGCCTCGCTGGCTGCTCCAGAGGCGCCCGGAGCGGCGGCTCCTTCACCCAGCCCGCCACAGGCCGGTGTCCCCTGTGGTCAGCGCCCGGAGAGGGCAGAGACGGGCTTTCCTTCCACCAAGGCTGGCCCGCTGAGGACTGCCACCAGCCCCCGAGGAATGCCAGGTCCAGTCTTCTGCCTCCTTAGGGGTGCCCACCGTCCAGAGGCCCTCTAGGCAGTGCAGGAGGCCAGTAGGATGGAACGGCAGCGGCAGAGGCTGGACCGTCGAGGCACGTGCACTGAGGCGTGTGCGTGTTTGTCCGTGTGTGTACTCTGCACGCTGAGAATCCCCGAGCCGGGTGCTGGCGGTAGGTCTCAGGGCTCCTGGGGGACCTGCTGTCCTTCCTCTGTGGGCTGGAGACGGCCGTGAGGCTCCGACCAAGTCAGCGGAGGGCAGGGTGGATATGGCCGACTTGGACCAGACCCAGAACTGGGCCTTGCTTCTCACGGGCAGTCTCTCTGGAGACAGAGGCCAGGGTGCGGGGGTGTCTCTGTGTCCACCTGATCTCGAGGAGCCCCCTCCTAACGGCATGGGCTCTGTGGGTGGGGAGTTCGGCCGGGCCAGCAGACAGCCTCGGACCTTCACGGGGGCCAACACTGCCGGACGGGTTCTGGGGAGCCGGCAGGCAGATGATGTGCTCATCACTGCTCACAAGTTGGGCGCCTTCAGTCTTCCACACAGAACAGAAGGATTCTGAAGCCTCGCTCCAGCCCGTGGGCCTGTGTGAAGCCACGCCTGTCACCGTAACCTCCAAAGACCCGTGCACACGTGAGGCCTGCAGACCCGGCACGCCCTCCACAGCTACTGATGTTCTGAGCTGCGTCAGCACCATGCAGAGTGGCAGCCCCCCTGGAAAGCCGGGGGCCTGAGCCTGGACCCCAGGGGTCCCCGGGGCCGCTCCAGAGCCACGGGCACTGACAAAGCCACAGCAGAGCATGGTGCTCGGTGCTGAGCGAGGCTTTGCTTCTGTGGGCTTGTTGGAGGCTCCACCCGCCACAAGCCGTTTCTAGAACCAGATCCAGGGAAAGAATTCACACTGCAGGCGCACGGCACCGCCGTTTGCCCCTCTTAGCATGACTCACGTTTTAAATGGACACTTGGGTCAGGGATGTTTAAACTGTAGAATGGACTCGTGATGGGTTCTCAGTAGCCGCAGAGATTCTGTCCTTATCCAAGACGCCTTCAGAGGTGCCCACGACTGGAAGCCAATCGAGAACCAGAAACCAGGACCACCTTTGCTCCTTGCTGGACTGGAAGAGGGCGTGGGACCTGTGAGGACATCCTGCAGGGCCCCGGGTGGGGCTGGGCCGGCCTGTCCCGAAGTAATGTAAGCGGCAGCGCTGCTGCGGGTCCTGGCTCAGCCGCCGCCCAGGGACTGGCTCTCAGGAAAGCCTCCGCCACTGCTCAGCCCCTGAAGCTCCCACGGAAAAGAGCGGCCAGGGCCGCCGCCCGCCGCGAGGCGGTAGGGAAGGGGAAGGCGGGCGGCGTGTGCCAGCCCTGGGCAGCGGGGGTCTGGGGCTGGCGCCGGGGCTGGCGTGTGGGCCCCGGCCACGCGTATCAGGGCCGGGCTCTTCTCCACCCCGGCTGGATGGGCAGCACGAAGCTGCTGTCGAACCTGGAGCGCAGGGGAGGCACGCACCCAGGTCGGGAGGCTCCAGAGTTTCCGATGCTTGTGTTTCGGAAGATGCGGCATCTAGCTGGGAACTATTTTCTATCTTCCCTTCAGGATATGGAAACGGAAATCTTTCAAAGACGGTCTGGGCGCACGCATAGCCGGGTTTCCACACAGAACAGAAGGATTCTGAAGCCTCGCTCCAGCCCGTGGGCCTGTGTGAAGCCACGCCTGTCACCGTAACCTCCAAAGACCCGTGCACACGTGAGGCCTGCAGACCCGGCACGCCCTCCACAGCTACTGATGTTCTGAGCTGCGTCAGCACCATGCAGAGTGGCAGCCCCCCTGGAAAGCCGGGGGCCTGAGCCTGGACCCCAGGGGTCCCCGGGGCCGCTCCAGAGCCACGGGCACTGACAAAGCCACAGCAGAGCATGGTGCTCGGTGCTGAGCGAGGCTTTGCTTCTGTGGGCTTGTTGGGGGCTCCACCCGCCACAAGCCGTTTCTAGAACCAGATCCAGGGAAAGAATTCACACTGCAGGCGCACGGCACCGCCGTTTGCCCCTCTTAGCATGACTCACGTTTTAAATGGACACTTGGGTCAGGGATGTTTAAACTGTAGAATGGACTCGTGATGGGTTCTCAGTAGCCGCAGAGATTCTGTCCTTATCCAAGACGCCTTCAGAGGTGCCCACGACTGGAAGCCAATCGAGAACCAGAAACCAGGACCACCTTTGCTCCTTGCTGGACTGGAAGAGGGCGTGGGACCTGTGAGGACATCCTGCAGGGCCCCGGGTGGGGCTGGGCCGGCCTGTCCCGAAGTAATGTAAGCGGCAGCGCTGCTGCGGGTCCTGGCTCAGCCGCCGCCCAGGGACTGGCTCTCAGGAAAGCCTCCGCCACTGCTCAGCCCCTGAAGCTCCCACGGAAAAGAGCGGCCAGGGCCGCCGCCCGCCGCGAGGCGGTAGGGAAGGGGAAGGCGACGGCGTGTGCCAGCCCTGGGCAGCGCGGCGTCTGGGGCTGGCGCCGGGGCTGGCGTGTGGGCCCCGGCCACGCGTATCAGGGCCGGGCTCTTCTCCACCCCGGCTGGATGGGCAGCACGAAGCTGCTGTCGAACCTGGAGCGCAGGGGAGGCACGCACCCAGGTCGGGAGGCTCCAGAGTTTCCGATGCTTGTGTTTCGGAAGATGCGGCATCTAGCTGGGAACTATTTTCTATCTTCCCTTCAGGATATGGAAACGGAAATCTTTCAAAGAGGAAATAAAATGCAGCAGTACGTTCCCTTTGGTGACGAGACTCAGTGCCCGAGGGATTTCTGGGGCCCACAAGCAGCCACTCATGGCGGCATCTATCATCAGCTTGACCTGGGGTACAATCCCCCTGAAAGACTGAAAAATGCTTAGAAACCCTGTGTCTGGTTGGAAAGCCAGGGCCCAGCAGGGGCCTCACGCCTGGGAGATCGCAGACGGCCACGGCCCTGGGGCTGTGACCGGTGGACTGGAGCCCCGCCCCTGCCATCCAGCTCCAGCCAGGAGCTCTCCTCAAACTCCACGGAGACCCAGAGGAGACAGAACTGATCGTCCCGGGCGGCCTGCTCAGGACGCCAGCTGTGTCCACGGCCTGCCTGCCGCAGAGGGCAAGCTCCCTGCGGTGGTCCCTGCGGTGGTCAGAGCAGGCGCAGCCCCCGCGCCGGCCGCGGCCGGAGAGTCCTCTCCCAGGGAGGTGGAGGGCAGCTGCAGGGCCAGGCCGACCCCAGCCTGTTGCTGGAGGCCAGGCCAGCACAGACGGGTCCTCCCTCCTGGGAGACACAGCAACCGGCGCCTGGCTGACCGCAGGGCGGTCCCTGGGAGACGCGGCAGCTCCCTTCAGCACAGAGCCCTGTCCGCCCAGCCTGGGTGGACGCGGGGGGCCACAGGACAGCGCCCTGCCCCCGCTCACCTCCACGCTGCTGGAAACACCAACCCTCAGCGCCACCCGGGAGGCACTGCCTAAGACCCTGCCCTCCGGCTGCCTCCCAGGACACCAGGGCAGAGCCTGGGACGCACGCCCCGACACGCCACCGTCCTTTCTCTGCAAGGCCTGCTGGGTGAGGGATTTGGTTTGCCTTTTGGTTTCTCCAAGTCTCTGTTCAGCTTTTAAGCAAATTAGCACCATCTTCGATGTGAAACCAATGTCACCTTGATGGAAAATTCACCCCACGCCGCCCTGGATTCCGAGGGTGCAGGGGAGGCTCCAGAGTTTCCGATGCTTGTGTTTCGGAAGATGCATCTAGCTGGGAACTATTTTCTATCTTCCCTTCAGGATATGGAAACGGAAATCTTTCAAAGAGGAAATAAAATGCAGCAGTACGTTCCCTTTGGTGACGAGACTCAGTGCCCGAGGGATTTCTGGGGCCCACAAGCAGCCACTCATGGCGGCATCTATCATCAGCTTGACCTGGGGTACAATCCCCCTGAAAGACTGAAAAATGCTTAGAAACCCTGTGTCTGGTTGGAAAGCCAGGGCCCAGCAGGGGCCTCACGCCTGGGAGATCGCAGACGGCCACGGCCCTGGGGCTGTGACCGGTGGACTGGAGCCCCGCCCCTGCCATCCAGCTCCAGCCAGGAGCTCTCCTCAAACTCCACGGAGACCCAGAGGAGACAGAACTGATCGTCCCGGGCGGCCTGCTCAGGACGCCAGCTGTGTCCACGGCCTGCCTGCCGCAGAGGGCAAGCTCCCTGCGGTGGTCCCTGCGGTGGTCAGAGCAGGCGCAGCCCCCGCGCCGGCCGCGGCCGGAGAGTCCTCTCCCAGGGAGGTGGAGGGCAGCTGCAGGGCCAGGCCGACCCCAGCCTGTTGCTGGAGGCCAGGCCAGCACAGACGGGCCCTCCCTCCTGGGAGACACAGCAACCGGCGCCTGGCTGACCGCAGGGCGGTCCCTGGGAGACGCGGCAGCTCCCTTCAGCACAGAGCCCTGTCCGCCCAGCCTGGGTGGACGCGGGGGGCCACAGGACAGCGCCCTGCCCCCGCTCACCTCCACGCTGCTGGAAACACCAACCCTCAGCGCCACCCGGGAGGCACTGCCTAAGACCCTGCCCTCCGGCTGCCTCCCAGGACACCAGGGCAGAGCCTGGGACGCACGCCCCGACACGCCACCGTCCTTTCTCTGCAAGGCCTGCTGGGTGAGGGATTTGGTTTGCCTTTTGGTTTCTCCAAGTCTCTGTTCAGCTTTTAAGCAAATTAGCACCATCTTCGATGTGAAACCAATGTCACCTTGATGGAAAATTCACCCCACGCCGCCCTGGATTCCGAGGGTGCAGGGGGAGGAGACGACGCATCTCTGCTTCCCTCCAGCCTGGCATTAGGAGCACCTCGGGCGTCTGAAATAGCTCGACCACCCCTGTGCAAATTGCAGGCACTGCGCTGCTGCACCTGGCGCCGGGCGGCATCTCCTTCTGCAGAGACTCAGCCAGAGCCGGGCTCCAGGCGGGAGGGCGGCTGCTGCTCCTCCCGAGGAGAAGGGCGGGTCTGGGCTGCCTCCACCAGGCTGGCTGACCCCCGGACCAAGAGCAGGGCACTCTGAGGATCAGAACAGCAGCCTGGGGCCGTCTGGGGCTCCACTAGGCAGGCTGCCTGACCCCCGGACGAAGAGCAGGGCACTCTGAGGATCGAGAACAGCAGCCTGGGGCCGTCTGGGGCTCTGCCAGGCAAGCTGCCTGACTCCCCCGGACCAAGAGCAGGGCACGCTGAGGATCAGAACAGCAGCCTGGGGCCGTCTGGGGCTCCGCCAGGCAGGTGGTCGTAAACTCTCTCCTCAGAAGGAGGCGAGAGGCAGGTATGCAGCCACTTGATGCTTCTCTGCTCCCGACCCCACATGCAGAAACAAAGCCATCTCAAAGCTTGCAACCCTGAGGGCCTTCTTGTCTTCCCAGTAGCCCCGCCCTTTCCCCCAAACCAGTCCCAGCCTCTTCCTGAGACTAACTTCAGAGACGGGGCCCTTGAGGAGCAAGCCTGCCACCCTGGAGACTCCCTGTCCCAAGCGTAAGTCCTGGTTCAGACACTGACCTGCTGTGCGCACTGAAGGGAGTGGTCACCTTCTCTGAGCTACCACCTTCCCTTGCCTGCCGGGGCTGGGCGGGCTCGCTGAGATGGCGCCCTTGTGGAGAGTCTGCAAGGGTCTCCGGTTCACCACCTCCTCGCGCCCCTTCTCCAGACCATTCATCAGCTCAAGCTGCAAAACAAGGATCAGAGACGGGAACTTAGACTAGAGGATGCTGCGGTCTCAGGTGCTGGGAACTGCGTGTCTTCAGGAAGGGTTTTCTAGGAGCTTCTCTCCTGGGCTTTCAGGGGGACAGCCACCTTCTCACTGTGTCCCCACCAGGTCTTTTCTCTGCAGGCCTGTCCTGGTTGTCAGTTTCCTCTCAAAGGGTGGACAGCCCACCTTTCTCAACTGTGGTCCCCGGGCCGATGGAAAATTCAGGATTCCGACCCTCCCCAGCCTGGCATTAGGAGCACCTCGGGCGTCTGAAATAGCTCGACCACCCCTGTGCAAATTGCAGGCACTGCGCTGCTGCACCTGGCGCCGGGCGGCATCTCCTTCTGCAGAGACTCAGCCAGAGCCGGGCTCCAGGCGGGAGGCGGCTGCTGCTCCTCCCGAGGAGAAGGGCGGGTCTGGGCTGCCTCCACCAGGCTGGCTGACCCCCGGACCAAGAGCAGGGCACTCTGAGGATCAGAACAGCAGCCTGGGGCCGTCTGGGGCTCCACTAGGCAGGCTGCCTGACCCCCGGACGAAGAGCAGGGCACTCTGAGGATCGAGAACAGCAGCCTGGGGCCGTCTGGGGCTCTGCCAGGCAAGCTGCCTGACTCCCCCGGACCAAGAGCAGGGCACGCTGAGGATCAGAACAGCAGCCTGGGGCCGTCTGGGGCTCCGCCAGGCAGGTGGTCGTAAACTCTCTCCTCAGAAGGAGGCGAGAGGCAGGTATGCAGCCACTTGATGCTTCTCTGCTCCCGACCCCACATGCAGAAACAAAGCCATCTCAAAGCTTGCAACCCTGAGGGCCTTCTTGTCTTCCCAGTAGCCCCGCCCTTTCCCCCAAACCAGTCCCAGCCTCTTCCTGAGACTAACTTCAGAGACGGGGCCCTTGAGGAGCAAGCCTGCCACCCTGGAGACTCCCTGTCCCAAGCGTAAGTCCTGGTTCAGACACTGACCTGCTGTGCGCACTGAAGGGAGTGGTCACCTTCTCTGAGCTACCACCTTCCCTTGCCTGCCGGGGCTGGGCGGGCTCGCTGAGATGGCGCCCTTGTGGAGAGTCTGCAAGGGTCTCCGGTTCACCACCTCCTCGCGCCCCTTCTCCAGACCATTCATCAGCTCAAGCTGCAAAACAAGGATCAGAGACGGGAACTTAGACTAGAGGATGCTGCGGTCTCAGGTGCTGGGAACTGCGTGTCTTCAGGAAGGGTTTTCTAGGAGCTTCTCTCCTGGGCTTTCAGGGGGACAGCCACCTTCTCACTGTGTCCCCACCAGGTCTTTTCTCTGCAGGCCTGTCCCTGGTGTCTCTCTGTCAGTTTCCTCTCAGAAGGACCTCCGTCAACCTGCATCAGTGCCCATCTGCATGGCCTTATTACAACGAAGCACCTCTGTCAAGGTTCTGCCTGCCGACAGTCTGACCCCAGGTGCTGGGAGCCAGGACCCTGACACAGCGTCTGCAGACACACGGGTCAGCCCATAGCATCCGGCTCTCCAGGATCTCCCTTGTGCTGTTCCCTCTTGAACTCCTGCTCCTTCGCAAATAGCGCTTTGGACATCGTATGACCCTCCCCTACGAAGAATTACCTATAAATCTTGTCTGAATTTCCTCTTTAGAAACCTTTCGCCAAATTGCAACCCAGAATAACATTCCCCAGTATTTCTCCACCATCATACATCAAACTTAAAGCATCTGTCCACCCCTCTGCCCATCAGGCCGTTCATCTCTGGCACCTTGTGCTGAGAATCATCCAGAGCCCAGCTGTGCACCGGCCAGCAGAAGATCCCCAAGTGAACAGGACAAACCGTGGAAACTCCTGGAAGTGTGAGAGGAAGCTCCTTCCCGTGTAGAAAGAAGGCTTTGATTAGTGAGCGCCAGTGCCCTTCCAGCTTGAAATCCATTCCACTCTCGCCGTCTTCATCCCAAGAAGAAAAGCATTCTTGTCACAAGGACCCCTCCCACCAGGAGCTGTGCCCCGCCAGTACAGAAAGCTCCCTGGCTCCCTTCTGCCTGCAGGGAGCTAGAGACTGGAGGTGGGTGGTTGGCTCCCCCAGGCAGGCAACTTTTAGGCAGCAGTGTGGATGACAGGAGCGTGAGGAATCGTGCTCAGAGGGGTCCTGAGGACACACTGGTGGCAGTAACGAGACCTGACCTGCGAGCTTGCTCTAACCTGTCTCAGTTGCCATCTCATGTCTTACAGTCAGTGTTCTCTGAAAGGTACCAATATCTTTATAACCACGGTTCGAGACGAGGTAATTGAGAAATCTGCCAGGAGGACTGACTCAGCCAGCAGCGCTGGCCAGGGTTCAGCACGAGGGGCTGGACAGCTCCGCTCCCTCCACCCAGAGAGCACCACCGCCGGAGCGGTCTCCCCGAGCCAAGGGCACCTTTTTGCAGGCCCTGTCCCCCTTTTCCGGTGTCTCTCTGTCAGTTTCCTCTCAGAAGGACCTCCGTCAACCTGCATCAGTGCCCATCTGCATGGCCTTATTACAACGAAGCACCTCTGTCAAGGTTCTGCCTGCCGACAGTCTGACCCCAGGTGCTGGGAGCCAGGACCCTGACACAGCGTCTGCAGACACACGGGTCAGCCCATAGCATCCGGCTCTCCAGGATCTCCCTTGTGCTGTTCCCTCTTGAACTCCTGCTCCTTCGCAAATAGCGCTTTGGACATCGTATGACCCTCCCCTACGAAGAATTACCTATAAATCTTGTCTGAATTTCCTCTTTAGAAACCTTTCGCCAAATTGCAACCCAGAATAACATTCCCCAGTATTTCTCCACCATCATACATCAAACTTAAAGCATCTGTCCACCCCTCTGCCCATCAGGCCGTTCATCTCTGGCACCTTGTGCTGAGAATCACCCAGAGCCCAGCTGTGCACCGGCCAGCAGAAGATCCCCAAGTGAACAGGACAAACCGTGGAAACTCCTGGAAGTGTGAGAGGAAGCTCCTTCCCGTGTAGAAAGAAGGCTTTGATTAGTGAGCGCCAGTGCCCTTCCAGCTTGAAATCCATTCCACTCTCGCCGTCTTCATCCCAAGAAGAAAAGCATTCTTGTCACAAGGACCCCTCCCACCAGGAGCTGTGCCCCGCCAGTACAGAAAGCTCCCTGGCTCCCTTCTGCCTGCAGGGAGCTAGAGACTGGAGGTGGGTGGTTGGCTCCCCCAGGCAGGCAACTTTTAGGCAGCAGTGTGGATGACAGGAGCGTGAGGAATCGTGCTCAGAGGGGTCCTGAGGACACACTGGTGGCAGTAACGAGACCTGACCTGCGAGCTTGCTCTAACCTGTCTCAGTTGCCATCTCATGTCTTACAGTCAGTGTTCTCTGAAAGGTACCAATATCTTTATAACCACGGTTCGAGACGAGGTAATTGAGAAATCTGCCAGGAGGACTGACTCAGCCAGCAGCGCTGGCCAGGGTTCAGCACGAGGGGCTGGACAGCTCCGCTCCCTCCACCCAGAGAGCACCACCGCCGGAAGGCCGGTCTAAGCCAGAAGCCAGGGAGCTGAGCCAAAGGGCACCTCTTTGGAGGCAGAGTGCTCTGTTTCCCTGAATTAATTACCATGGAGGTAACACTCTCACCCTTGATCTGCTGAGAATTTGAAAGCCAAAGTGCCGTTCTTTTATGAATTCTCTGGAATCTCCAATGAATGAATGAATGAATGACTCTAATAAGCATTCATTAGGAACACGGATGGATGGGTGTCCCCCAGGGACCACTGCTCTGTAAACTCAGGAGATCTGTTCAGCTTCCGTGTCCCACCCGCGTGAAGACAGAGTACACGATGCTCTACTGGCTTCCCAGGGCCTTGCAGCTCCACAGAACCTCCTTTCTCTGTGTCTCTCCTGTAGCTCTGATGTCAGCTCTCAGGTGTGATTATTTTATTCCAACTATGTTAGAGTCATGTGGGTACACGTCCTGTCCTAACCCCAATCTTGTTCCCCTGCCACCCCATTATTTGGAGGGGTCCTTGAGCACCAAGCTCACAAACCCACTGCTGTTCCTTAGTGGCCCCCCATTCCACACACATGTATGCACAGCCCCTCACCTACAGAGGAACACATAACTGCTTTTTAATGCATGCCTGTGGCGTGGGAGAGACGTTATTTTGACTCCTAAAGAAGCTAAGTGTCACCTGAAAAATCATTAGTAGCAAGATTCAAAGAGAAGGGGGCCTTCTGGACGTGAACCATGAGCTACAATGAGTGTGAAAGGGGACTGTGGGACGGAGGAGACGGAGTGAGAGGACGGGGAGCGCGAGGAGCTGAGGAAAGAGAGAGGGCAGGCAGGAGAGACGGAGAGAGAGGCTTGCTGCAGGTTGCCGACATGAAGGGGAAAAGTCCACCATGTTGCGGAATCTTGATTTTCAGCAATTGTAAAGGATAAATGCAGAGTTGAAATCAGGAAGTCGAGCTATCTTTTCAGTCACTGTCCGTCCCGTCTGATCAGCTTGTCCTCCGCCTCGGTCTCCAGGCGGGCCTCCCCCTGCCTGTCAATGCTTCTCCCCCTCCCTGCCTGCTTCCCTGTTTCCCCGCACTGACTCAGCCAAGGCCGGTCAACACGAGGGGCTGGACAGCTCCGCTCCCTCCACCCAGAGAGCACCACCGCCGGAAGGCCGGTCTAAGCCAGAAGCCAGGAGCTGAGCCAAAGGGCACCTCTTTGGAGGCAGAGTGCTCTGTTTCCCTGAATTAATTACCATGGAGGTAACACTCTCACCCTTGATCTGCTGAGAATTTGAAAGCCAAAGTGCCGTTCTTTTATGAATTCTCTGGAATCTCCAATGAATGAATGAATGAATGACTCTAATAAGCATTCATTAGGAACACGGATGGATGGGTGTCCCCCAGGGACCACTGCTCTGTAAACTCAGGAGATCTGTTCAGCTTCCGTGTCCCACCCGCGTGAAGACAGAGTACACGATGCTCTACTGGCTTCCCAGGGCCTTGCAGCTCCACAGAACCTCCTTTCTCTGTGTCTCTCCTGTAGCTCTGATGTCAGCTCTCAGGTGTGATTATTTTATTCCAACTATGTTAGAGTCATGTGGGTACACGTCCTGTCCTAACCCCAATCTTGTTCCCCTGCCACCCCATTATTTGGAGGGGTCCTTGAGCACCAAGCTCACAAACCCACTGCTGTTCCTTAGTGGCCCCCCATTCCACACACATGTATGCACACCCCCTCACCTACAGAGGAACACATAACTGCTTTTTAATGCATGCCTGTGGCGTGGGAGAGACGTTATTTTGACTCCTAAAGAAGCTAAGTGTCACCTGAAAAATCATTAGTAGCAAGATTCAAAGAGAAGGGGGCCTTCTGGACGTGAACCATGAGCTACAATGAGTGTGAAAGGGGACTGTGGGACGGAGGAGACGGAGTGAGAGGACGGGGAGCGCGAGGAGCTGAGGAAAGAGAGAGGGCAGGCAGGAGAGACGGAGAGAGAGGCTTGCTGCAGGTTGCCGACATGAAGGGGAAAAGTCCACCATGTTGCGGAATCTTGATTTTCAGCAATTGTAAAGGATAAATGCAGAGTTGAAATCAGGAAGTCGAGCTATCTTTTCAGTCACTGTCCGTCCCGTCTGATCAGCTTGTCCTCCGCCTCGGTCTCCAGGCGGGCCTCCCCCTGCCTGTCAATGCTTCTCCCCCTCCCTCTGCCTGGCTCTCCCTCTGTCTCTGTCTCTCTCGCTCACGCACACGCGCGTGCGCACACGCACACACACGCCGGCACGCTCCCCGCCCCTCCCCTCCCGCCTCTACAGCCTCCCGGCTGCCCTGCTCCGCAGCGGGTGCAGGGGGAGATTTACAGCGGCTGCAGAGCGGCTCCCCCTCCCACCCGAGGCGCCTCCCACACAGAGCGGCTTCGCGGGGCTGTGGGCTCTGCTCCGCTGACTCGGGAGGCTGCGTATTTTTAATCTTTATGATTGTTAGTGCTGTGCTCCACCCCGGGCTTCCGGCTCCAGCCCCGTTCTGACCCCAGAGCCCCAGCAGCAATGCGGCCACTGCCATCCTTCACCCCACGCTGAGTCCAGGTTCTTAAATTAAAAAGCGTGGGAGGGAGCGGATCCCGGCGCCGTCAGCCCTGAGCCTTCTGCAGACGCGAGGCCGGCGCACTCTGACCTCAGGCCAGCGGGGGCGCTGGTGCCTGGTGGCCCCGGCGTTAACAAAGGAAAGGCACCTGAGTCCCACGGGATGCTGCCCTGGCCGATGGGAGTGCGCTGATGAGGCATCCTCTCTCCTCTCAGGGAAGCTGGGCTCAGAGGAGGGGAAGGCATCTGAGGAGGGAGCAGCGGGAGCCCAGCTGGACGCCCTGAACTCCAGCGCCCATCTGGCTGGGTGCCCTGTGCTCGGCACACACGACAGCAGCCGGGGGGCCCACAGGCCACCCGGCCCTTGGTGGTCACACTCTGCTGAGTCTCATTTCCGCTCACCGCTAAGGTCTCTGAGCGCAGGGGCAAGGGGCCGCAGGAAGGGTCCCAGAGAGCACTAAGCGTGTTAAGGATGGCTTGCCTGGGGACACCAGCGCCCGCAAAGCCGAGCCCTGAAATCCGACATGAAGGGGAAAAGTCCACCATGTTGCGGAATCTTGATTTTCAGCAATTGTAAAGGATAAATGCAGAGTTGAAATCAGGAAGTCGAGCTATCTTTTCAGTCACTGTCCGTCCCGTCTGATCAGCTTGTCCTCCGCCTCGGTCTCCAGGCGGGCCTCCCCCTGCCTGTCAATGCTTCTCCCCCTCCCTCTGCCTGGCTCTCCCTCTGTCTCTGTCTCTCTCGCTCACGCACACGCGCGTGCGCACACGCACACACACGCCGGCACGCTCCCCGCCCCCCCCCTCCCGCCTCTACAGCCTCCCGGCTGCCCTGCTCCGCAGCGGGTGCAGGGGGAGATTTACAGCGGCTGCAGAGCGGCTCCCCCTCCCACCCGAGGCGCCTCCCACACAGAGCGGCTTCGCGGGGCTGTGGGCTCTGCTCCGCTGACTCGGGAGGCTGCGTATTTTTAATCTTTATGATTGTTAGTGCTGTGCTCCACCCCGGGCTTCCGGCTCCAGCCCCGTTCTGACCCCAGAGCCCCAGCAGCAATGCGGCCACTGCCATCCTTCACCCCACGCTGAGTCCAGGTTTTTAAAATTAAAAAGCGTGGGAGGGAGCGGATCCCGGCGCCGTCAGCCCTGAGCCTTCTGCAGACGCGAGGCCGGCGCACTCTGACCTCAGGCCAGCGGGGGCGCTGGTGCCTGGTGGCCCCGGCGTTAACAAAGGAAAGGCACCTGAGTCCCACGGGATGCTGCCCTGGCCGATGGGAGTGCGCTGATGAGGCATCCTCTCTCCTCTCAGGGAAGCTGGGCTCAGAGGAGGGGAAGGCATCTGAGGAGGGAGCAGCGGGAGCCCAGCTGGACGCCCTGAACTCCAGCGCCCATCTGGCTGGGTGCCCTGTGCTCGGCACACACGACAGCAGCCGGGGGGCCCACAGGCCACCCGGCCCTTGGTGGTCACACTCTGCTGAGTCTCATTTCCGCTCACCGCTAAGGTCTCTGAGCGCAGGGGCAAGGGGCCGCAGGAAGGGTCCCAGAGAGCACTAAGCGTGTTAAGGATGGCTTGCCTGGGGACACCAGCGCCCGCAAAGCCGAGCCCCTGAAAATGCCCCGAGCGTCCTCACTGCTCGCTCGGGGTGCTGACCCTCTGAGCCTCTCCACCCCTCCGCGGGGCAGACCCCCGAGACTCTCTGTGTCCTGTTTTGCCTGTTTTGCCGCTGACAGAAGGGCCCAGAGAAGACGAGGGCTTCCCACACCTGCAGCCACTGCCACGGAGCCAGCAGCCTGGAATCCGCAGCTCAGGGTCCCACCTCCGCCCTCGGCTGGGCTCTTCTCCTCACACGATGGACGCACGCATCAGCCGGACACCAGACGCGAACGCGGGCTCTGCAGCCCTTGTTGTGGCGGACAGATCCCGCCTGCTCTGGGTGGCCCGGGCCAAGGTTGGGGCTGCAGAGGCCCCTACGTGGACCCACTGCGTGCATCCAGACAGGGCTCTGTTCCCCCACCAAAACCTTTCCCGCCAGCTTCCCTGACTGTGGCCATTTATCACTCATCCTTAAGGATTAAGGGGGGATCTTAAATATTTTTTTTTAGCCACTTCTATTGGTCTTTCATTTATGTATTTTCCTCCATCTTTGTTCTTTGGCCTATTCATCGCAGTGGCCTCTCTCGCTGCAGAGCACCGGCTCTGGGCGCGTGCGCCCCAGAGCTCCGGCTTGGTAGTTGGACACACTGGTCCCGCTGTTCCGCGGCACGTGGGATCCTCCCAGGCCAGGGATTGAACCGGCGCCCCCTGCCCTGCAAGGCGGTGTCCTTACCCACTGGACCACCAGGGAAGCCCAGGATTAAGGTTTTAAAGTCAGAGGCCCCAGGAAAACTCCCTTCCTGGGAGCAGGCTTTCATCAGGCAGGAAGAGGGTCGGCAGAGGGCATCCGGAGGTGCCGGCTGATGTGCGCCTGGTCATTGGGCTGAGGTCAAAGTGGAGTCTTGTGCCCTAATCCAAAGGAAGCACGCTGTCTGGACACTGGGCTCTCACTTTCCGTTGACAGAAGACAGGTCTTCCATTGAATGGCTTTTCTATCTCGACCTTCTTGTCTTTCCAGAACAGCATCTATTAGGTGTTTTTAGAAGGCAACTTCATCTACAAAACCAGACCACAGGGCCGTGTCTGCTGGGGACTGCAGGCGCCGTCCAGGGATGAGGCCCCGCAGGTGGACACAGAGCCCGTCGCTAGACCGTCACCGCAGCCCTGCAGACAGCTCCGCCGGCACGGTCTACTGGACGGTCAAAGGAAAACTGATGTCCATCCTTCTCAGACTTTTTCGAAAATACAAGAGAAGCAAACACTTCCAAACTCAAGTTACACGCATCACCCTCACAGCAAAACCAAAGACGTTCCGAGCAGAGACAGCCCCAGGCCAACGTCTCCGACGAACAAAGATGCAAAACCCTCAGCAGATGACGAGCAGACTGAGCCCAGCCGTTTGTGAAAAGGACCCTGTACGACGGTCAGCGTGGTTCATTCCAGGGGCACAGAGACGGCCCAAGACCTGCAACCAGTGCACACGGCAGGCCGCGTTCGCAAGACAGAGGGCGAAAGCCAGGTTTTCCGGAGTCTTAAGCGTCTGAGAAACTGACTGCCTGGTTTCAGCTCTGCGTCTCCTTGGGAGCACTTGTCAGCACTAGTTTTGGTTCATTTTTTGAGCCAGCAGTACAAACAGGTGAAGTAAAGAATGAAACGACGATCGTAAAAAGACGTTCTCCTAGTGTGTAATTAATAGGTGATCTTTCTGTGGCTGTACCTGGGGGTGAGTCTCAGGGTCTAGAAAGCCCTGCGTCCCTCATGACCCTCCTGTGGCTTCCACCCCACGCCCCCCGGGGCCCTGGCAGCTTCTCGGGCTGCTTCAAGGCTTTTCTTGGAAAAGGTCCCTGGCAGCTTCTCGGCCAGGATTAAGGTTTTAAAGTCAGAGGCCCCAGGAAAACTCCCTTCCTGGGAGCAGGCTTTCATCAGGCAGGAAGAGGGTCGGCAGAGGGCATCCGGAGGTGCCGGCTGATGTGCGCCTGGTCATTGGGCTGAGGTCAAAGTGGAGTCTTGTGCCCTAATCCAAAGGAAGCACGCTGTCTGGACACTGGGCTCTCACTTTCCGTTGACAGAAGACAGGTCTTCCATTGAATGGCTTTTCTATCTCGACCTTCTTGTCTTTCCAGAACAGCATCTATTAGGTGTTTTTAGAAGGCAACTTCATCTACAAAACCAGACCACAGGGCCGTGTCTGCTGGGGACTGCAGGCGCCGTCCAGGGATGAGGCCCCGCAGGTGGACACAGAGCCCGTCGCTAGACCGTCACCGCAGCCCTGCAGACAGCTCCGCCGGCACGGTCTACTGGACGGTCAAAGGAAAACTGATGTCCATCCTTCTCAGACTTTTTCGAAAATACAAGAGAAGCAAACACTTCCAAACTCAAGTTACACGCATCACCCTCACAGCAAAACCAAAGACTTTCCCGAGCAGAGACAGCCCCAGGCCAACGTCTCCGACGAACAAAGATGCAAAACCCTCAGCAGATGACGAGCAGACTGAGCCCAGCCGTTTGTGAAAAGGACCCTGTACGACGGTCAGCGTGGTTCATTCCAGGGGCACAGAGACGGCCCAAGACCTGCAACCAGTGCACACGGCAGGCCGCGTTCGCAAGACAGAGGGCGAAAGCCAGGTTTTCCGGAGTCTTAAGCGTCTGAGAAACTGACTGCCTGGTTTCAGCTCTGCGTCTCCTTGGGAGCACTTGTCAGCACTAGTTTTGGTTCATTTTTTGAGCCAGCAGTACAAACAGGTGAAGTAAAGAATGAAACGACGATCGTAAAAAGACGTTCTCCTAGTGTGTAATTAATAGGTGATCTTTCTGTGGCTGTACCTGGGGGTGAGTCTCAGGGTCTAGAAAGCCCTGCGTCCCTCATGACCCTCCTGTGGCTTCCACCCCACGCCCGCCACCCTCTGGAAGGTCCCTGGCAGCTTCTCGGGCTGCTTCAAAAGGCTTTTCTTGGGGGCCTCATTCCCCACATCCCCTCCAGAAAATACCACCGTGGGTTCTATGATGCTAACTTTCCTCTGGATCTCCAGCAGTGGTGGGCTGGGTTTCTCAGTGGCAGGCGTGCCCTCTGTCTCCTGCTTGCTAAACAAGGGTGCCGGCCTGGGTGGCTCAGGCTCCATGGGTCCCTCTGTAGACACGGTCCTCCCGCGGCCCTCCTCCTTCCTCCAGCCCCTCGCGCCCGCAGGTCAAGGGGAAGGCCGCGTGTCCTGGACCTTCGTCCGCCCTGCCTCTCCTCCTCGCCTCCCTCCTCGCAGCCGACACGGAGCGCGTCCTGAGCCCCAGTCTGTCCTCACGGGGAACCCTCCCGCAGACTCCCCATGCCTCAGTCCACGAAAGGAGATCACCACTGCATTTGATTATATCAATACTTCACCCACCAAAAATGCCATTCCGAGTATCCAAGATTGTATTCTCTTGTTTGATAGCTACGAGAGCTCTTGGAGAAGGAGACAGCCGATGCGGTCTCTGTTTTACAGACGAGAACATCAAGGCCCGGGGACGAGGGCCTGGGGTGCGTGGGCGCTGGCCCCGCTGGGCGCCTCATCCAGTCCTCTCTGAGCACAAGAGGCCGGCTTCCCCTCTTCCCCAGATCAGAGTCTAACAGGTTGTGTCTGGGCAAAGAGCCCAGATGGTGGGTCGTGGCACGTTGTCCATGGCCTCACGGGGACACAAGTGTGCGGTGCGTCCCATCGGCAGCACGGTGAGGGAGAGAGCGCGTCCTGCCACGCCACCAGAAGCGCGGCCTGACGAGCCTCTCCCCGGGAAGGCCCGCGGGTCCAGAGCGCGTCACGCTGTAACACGTACCGTGTCTGCCCGGCCTTTGGCTAGTTGGCGCAGTCATTGTCTCCTGACGCCTGTTACTGAAATAGAAATTCATCTTAGTTTCTGTTCACTGGTGCTCATGACTTCTCCAAATTTATCTTCAAGGAGTGGCTAAGCCTCCGGCGTGCGTGGTTCTGAGCTGAACCGGATGCCCGGCTGTGAGGCCAGGAGAAGGCGCAGGAGTTACCTGTCTCAATCCTCGCCTCTCCGGTTCACTCTCGTTTTCGTGCTTTGTCATTTGACTTTCATTTTGCTTTCTGCTTTTGACCGGGCATCCATGTGAAAGAAAAGTGCATGGAAGTTCGTGGGGCTGTGTCACCATCTCGGGGTCCAGGCCCTCCTTGGCTTACAGGCCCTCAGTCTCTTCACCTCTGCAGTGAGACCAGAGAGGAGAGAGGAGTGCCAGGCAGCGCAGGTTTCAAACCAGCGGTGGTGGCACTGTTTCCGTCCCCATCATGCTCGTCAGCGAGGGGGCGCAGACGCGCGCCCCAGCACCTACGGCCCAGGGCTTGCCTGCTCTTGACTGATGCTTGCTTACAGTCTTAGCAACGATATTAGGAACGAGTTTTTCAGAAAGAGGTTGCTCCCTCACAGTGATTCCAAGGCGTAATGTTAGTGAGGAGCACCACTGGCTCTCGGGGGCTGTCCACATTAAATCCCGCGAGCCTCCCCACAGCCCTGGGAGAAGATACGATCTGATACTTTCTTTGGGGAGGGGAGGAAGGGAAGGAGAGCTTGGTCCCTGCCCAGGTGCGTGTCTTCCAAGTTCGTAGCTGACGCATCAGTAAAGGGTCTGGTGGTGCAGTCAGAGAAACAGACTCGGCTTAACTGAGAAAAAAAGAACAAATGAAGAATGAATGGCGAATGGATGAATGAAGACTCTGGGGAAATTCTGGGCTAATCCACAGAACAGAACAGTGGTATCTCCAGTCTTGGGAGGCTGGAGCACAGACTCACGAGAAGGCTCCCCACCCCCACCCCGTGGCTGGATGGGTCTGTCCTGCTGAGAAGCCCCAGGAGGGTCCCCTCTCCTCCGTGTCCAGCAGGTCCGCGAGCGCCACCTCTGCGTGTCCACTGTGGCTGGAGGAGGTGAACTAGAGACGGGGGCCGGGGCCCCTGGTGCTAAGACACTGGGTCTCTAGAGGCTAAGTCGCGTCTAACTCTGTGTGACTCTCTGGCCTGTAGCCCGCCAGGCTCCTCTGTCCATGGGAGTCTCCAGGCAGGAGCACGGGAGTGGGGAGCCATTTCCTCCTTCAGGGGACTTTCCCGACCCAGGGATTGACCCTCTCCATTTATAAGCATGTCTTCACCACCGAGCCACCTAGGAAGCCCTTTCTTAACCAGAATGGAAAGTCTTTCGACTGTTAGAAGATGATGAACGGGAGGGGCTTAGAGCCAGCCTCAGGGCACCATCCACGAGAGAAGCACGGTGCGTCCGTGGCCTCGGCTCCACCCGGGGAGAGGAGCGAGGCTGGCCGAGACCTGGCCCCGGGGGCGGAGGGCCCAGGCTTCCTGCTGCCCTGGAGTGGTAGGGACTCCCATGACGAGGATCCCGTAAGAATCTGCAAACATGGGCTCCTCTGGGCCCACCATACTGTCTGAAATTCCACCTGGAATACTTCCTGTTTAGTGCCAGGCCCAGCCCCTTGTTAACAAAGACAGCCCCTCGGAGGACGACCAGCCTCCGGCCCTCCTGAATAAGAAGCAGTGTCCAGGCCCCGCCAGGCAGCGGAGCTGGGCTGGGATCCCGGGAATAGTGGCCGCCGTGGCCCAGGGTCGGCGGAGGAGGTGTGGCCAGTGCAGCAAAGACTCGCGAGCAGCCCAGGCGGTCCTTGAACAAGTGGCTCCTTTGTGATGCGGTGCCGCCGTGTTCTGCTGCATCCAAGACCTTCCCTTTATGAAACGAAGCCGTCAGAGATGCTGGTATTTAAGGGCTACCAACTCCATGCCAGCCTTCCTCCTGTTGTGCTTGTACGTAAGTTCATTAGTTCCTTTAACAGAAGAGTTCAGCGATGTCCGGTCCAGGACCCAGCTGAGGAGGGGTAAGGTGTGACTGAGCAGCAGCGCCTGGGCGCCCAGCAGGGATAGAAAGCGTCCCTCGCGGGAGAGAAGACACTGCAGAGAAGGCTGGACGGTGGAGAGAGAGACCTTCCTCGCAGACAGCTTGACTGAGGAGCTCTCCAGATAAGCGAATGCGGTCCGTGTTCATTTTGCCACCTCCACAGCCCGAGCTGCACATGGTTGTTCTTGCAGAGGCTCTTCTGTCCCACTGAGCGTCTTGGCCGGTGTGTTTGCCACGCACGCTGCCCCTGAAGATGGACCCTGGCAGAAACGCGCGCGCTGAGCCAGCCGCTGCCCCGGGAAGCTGCAGAGCTCCATAAACTCTGCTCCAAAAGCAGACACGCTTCCCATTGCCTGGCGGCTTCTGAGTGAGGCCAGGCCGCCCCATCCCGGCCTGTCAGGCCTGACGAGGGACTCGGCCACCCTGATCAGCACTCGGGCCCTTGGTCCACCCGCGGCACGAGGGGCAAGTTACGGAAAGGCAGCTCCGTCCTGACGCCTGGCCGGCCAGCCTCCTCTCCCTCAGGGGCACAGGAACCCCAGCGAGCCTGGCACACGCGCTGTGTGTGTGTGTGAACGCATGTCTGTGTGCCCAGCCCACACGGCTCGCCTACTGCGTCCTGCGGGAGACGCTTGGTGTGGAAGGAGAGTCAAGGTCACTCTGTGGTTCCTTTGAACCACATTCAGCCAGGCCCGCTCTGCAGCCTCCTTCAGCCTGGCACGGGCGCAGGCGGCCACATGGCGGCCACAGCTGGTGGAGGGCGAAGCTGCAAGCTGCTGGTGGGAGCCGGCTGCCCGCGGCCGCTCAGGAATGCTGGCCTTCTCCTCTGGCTGTCGATCCAGCCAGGGCGGGGCTTGGGAGTCTTAGGAGCTGACGAATGCCTGATTCACTTTGCATATGCTCTTTTTGGCTGGCGTGGCCACCAACTGGTCCCAGGTTTGACCTGGTTAGAAGTGGAGGTCAGATGCTCCAAGGCGGCTTGCATATAGAGGCGTTTTTTTCAGTTCAGACTCATTTGACTATCAATTCAGGTTCAAAACCAGGAAAACCTGAGATCTATATACTGGTTCCAGGTTCTACCAGCCAGCTAAATCTTCAGACTGAGTCTTAATTTTGACTTCTTCCTGTTTACATTAATTTAATTTATCCTATAGTAAGGTAGACACTCAGTAAAAAGTTATAATAATTTTCAGCAACACCCAGAAAAACCTAACTTTTCTAGCCCTTAGGTAAATTTTCTTAATTAGAGGATTGAAACATAGGGATGATTTCTTAAGAATTTTATCAGTAAGAAACCAATGATTGCTTGGCCACGGACAGAAATTCAAGATCCGCAGGCGGGAGCGGAGAGAACGACGCTGGCCTCCACCACCGGCAGGCCCGCGGGCTGCAGGCGGGGCCACTCAGCCGTCCGCACCTCGGCTCCTCCTCCTCCATCCCGAGCTCCCCTGGGCCTGGGCAGTGTTCTCAGAGCCAAGAGAGTTTACACACGTGTGTGTGCCTTTGTTGTTGGTTTTTGGATTGTTTCCAGGGCTGAGCCATCCTAGCCAAAGCTGCTAAGAACATTCAGACTGAAGGCTATGTGACCTGGTACGTACTTCCTTCACGTTGGAGGAGCTGCCCAGGAATTGGAGGCCTGTGTCATGTAAGTGGGGACAGGTGCGTGCTTGACTTCGTAAGAAACCAACGGGCTCTTTCCCAAAGTGGCTGCAGCGTTTCACACCCCCTCCCCAGTGGTGCCAAGGCGGACTCTCCACCCACTGAACCACCAGAGAAGCCCGAGAAGCCCATTTTTTCAATGGACATTCATAGCTACGGGAATGTAGATGATCTGAAAACACAGTGTATCAAACATTACTGAAACGGCCCAAATACCTACAGTCTTCCCCTTATCACAGAATTTTATTTTAGATAAGGCTTCAAATGCTGTGCCGCTGCGTCTCCCATTGCTGCTCGGGTAGGATTCGGTGTCAGTCAAATTGGTAAGAAACAAACTATTGCAACATGTATATTTAAATTTATGTTCAAGCTTTGTATTTAAACCGTATTAAAATCTGCAAAGATGACCGTCTGTAACACTGAACACGGGGTCTCAGGGGATTTGCCGGGAACTGAACGCGTGTTTGGAGAGAAGCCCGACTGGTCCCGATAGTTGGAGTTCTAGAAAACTTGGGAAGCTCAAGACGGCCCTCGGGGAACGGCGCCCTGGCCGCTGCGGCTGCCCACCCCCGGGTCAGTGCCGCCTGCGTCCCTCCCGCCTGCCGCCCCTCTGCCCTCTGCAGAGACTGCGTCTCGCTTCTTTGTCCCCAGGTGACCCTCAACCCTGCAGAAACAGACACGGGCACTTCCAGCCAGCCTCCCTGTCCCGTCCCCCCTGGCTCTCTGTCCCCTGGGGACTGCTGCCGCGGCCGTGCCCGCAGGCCTCCCTGGGGGCTCCTTCTGTTCCGTTCTCTTTGCGGGCGCACGGCCGTTTGTGCCTCCGGCACAGGTGTGCAGAGGTGTGGGCCGGGAGAGGGGGCAGGGCACTCACTGCAGAGCAGGTGGCAGCAAACGGGGCCCTGCCGTCCTGCGCGTCCACCCTCCCGCTGTCCCTCTCTTCCTGCCAGCTCCAGCCCGGCCCGATCCCATCACCCTCTGTCTGCTGCACAGCCAGCTGGGAACTGGAATCCTCTGAGGGTTATTTGCCTTTAAACGACAAAGACATCCCCACCTCACCCTTGCCCCTGCAGGCCAGGGGGTGACTCGGGCACCAGCCACGCACTTTGGAGGGCGAAGTTGGAAGCAGGCTGTGTTGGGTCTTTCAACAACCTGCTTACTGAACAGCCATGAGCTATGCAGCCCATTTTGTGGATGAGATAACTGAGGCTCGAAAAAAAAGACTCAGGTGCTTGGCTCCACTCCTCACACCCCCCCAACCTCTTGACCCCTGAACAGCCATGACTGCAGCCCAGTGTATCAAACATTACTGAAACGGCCCAAATACCTACAGTCTTCCCCTTATCACAGAATTTTATTTTAGATAAGGCTTCAAATGCTGTGCCGCTGCGTCTCCCATTGCTGCTCGGGTAGGATTCGGTGTCAGTCAAATTGGTAAGAAACAAACTATTGCAACATGTATATTTAAATTTATGTTCAAGCTTTGTATTTAAACCGTATTAAAATCTGCAAAGATGACCGTCTGTAACACTGAACACGGGGTCTCAGGGGATTTGCCGGGAACTGAACGCGTGTTTGGAGAGAAGCCCGACTGGTCCCGATAGTTGGAGTTCTAGAAAACTTGGGAAGCTCAAGACGGCCCTCGGGGAACGGCGCCCTGGCCGCTGCGGCTGCCCACCCCCGGGTCAGTGCCGCCTGCGTCCCTCCCGCCTGCCGCCCCTCTGCCCTCTGCAGAGACTGCGTCTCGCTTCTTTGTCCCCAGGTGACCCTCAACCCTGCAGAAACAGACACGGGCACTTCCAGCCAGCCTCCCTGTCCCGTCCCCCCTGGCTCTCTGTCCCCTGGGGACTGCTGCCGCGGCCGTGCCCGCAGGCCTCCCTGGGGGCTCCTTCTGTTCCGTTCTCTTTGCGGGCGCACGGCCGTTTGTGCCTCCGGCACAGGTGTGCAGAGGTGTGGGCCGGGAGAGGGGGCAGGGCACTCACTGCAGAGCAGGTGGCAGCAAACGGGGCCCTGCCGTCCTGCGCGTCCACCCTCCCGCTGTCCCTCTCTTCCTGCCAGCTCCAGCCCGGCCCGATCCCATCACCCTCTGTCTGCTGCACAGCCAGCTGGGAACTGGAATCCTCTGAGGGTTATTTGCCTTTAAAACGACAAAGACATCCCCACCTCACCCCTTGCCCCTGCAGGCCAGGGGGTGACTCGGGCACCAGCCACGCACTTTGGAGGGCGAAGTTGGAAGCAGGCTGTGTTGGGTCTTTCAACAACCTGCTTACTGAACAGCCATGAGCTATGCAGCCCATTTTGTGGATGAGATAACTGAGGCTCGAAGTTTAAATTATTTTTTAAAAGACGACTCAGCCGGTGCTGGTGGCTCCAGGGCTCCAGTGCAGCCGAGCTCTGCCCTCTGCCCCTTCCCTTGAAATCCGTGGCTTACTGACCCCCTAAATGTCTGCGGAATCTAACAGAGGGACAGACTCACGGAAATCCTGAATGTGGAGCCTGCTGCCTGTCAGGCGTGGCCTCCGGGAGCTGAGGATGGGCAGCAGCGGTGCCCGCGGTGCCAGCCGCCCGCCCCCAGAGGAAGCCCTGTGCTCGTGCAGGTGGGCGCTCCCCCAAACCACCAGACCCTGAACCAGCATCTCGGCTGAGGTCTCAGAAATCGCTGCTTCTGAGAAGCACACCAGACCGCCTCCGTCTCTCCTAGAACGTAAAACCGAAGCGGAGAGTCCCGGGACGCAGAGGGGAGTGTTTCTAGCTGTGGAAGCGGATCCGCGACGCAGAGCCCCGGCTCACCTGCCAGGTGTCGTCCCGGATGGAGTCGGGGAACCAACCGCCAGACGAGAGGGGAGGTTCCTGCGTCACCTCAGCGCGGGGAGGGGTCCCGGCCCCACCCAGAGGCCGGGCTTTCCCCTGACACGTGGCTTTCCCGGCGCGCGGCTGGTCCTCAGGCCCCAGGAGCACAGCCATCAGGGCCCCCGGTGCTGGGCCGCGGGTCTTTGGGGGTGTGATGGGGACCACAGGCATCACGTGGGCTCTGCCAGCAAAGGAGGACCCAGGGTCTGCTCTGCTAGAACCTTTGCTTCAAGCATGCAGAGTTGCTCCAACACGACTGCGGCATCAGGGACAGTCTGAGCCTTGACGTGGATTTCACGTTCGCTTAGTGTGATTTCGTCCTTGGAAAGCACGGGTGAAGCCGAGCTGGACCGGGCCAGGTGGGGCTGCAGCCCATCACCCTCTGTCTGCTGCACAGCCAGCTGGGAACTGGAATCCTCTGAGGGTTATTTGCCTTTAAAACGACAAAGACATCCCCACCTCACCTTGCCCCTGCAGGCCAGGGGGTGACTCGGGCACCAGCCACGCACTTTGGAGGGCGAAGTTGGAAGCAGGCTGTGTTGGGTCTTTCAACAACCTGCTTACTGAACAGCCATGAGCTATGCAGCCCATTTTGTGGATGAGATAACTGAGGCTCGAAGTTTAAATTATTTTTTAAAAGACGACTCAGCCGGTGCTGGTGGCTCCAGGGCTCCAGTGCAGCCGAGCTCTGCCCTCTGCCCCTTCCCTTGAAATCCGTGGCTTACTGACCCCCTAAATGTCTGCGGAATCTAACAGAGGGACAGACTCACGGAAATCCTGAATGTGGAGCCTGCTGCCTGTCAGGCGTGGCCTCCGGGAGCTGAGGATGGGCAGCAGCGGTGCCCGCGGTGCCAGCCGCCCGCCCCCAGAGGAAGCCCTGTGCTCGTGCAGGTGGGCGCTCCCCCAAACCACCAGACCCTGAACCAGCATCTCGGCTGAGGTCTCAGAAATCGCTGCTTCTGAGAAGCACACCAGACCGCCTCCGTCTCTCCTAGAACGTAAAACCGAAGCGGAGAGTCCCGGGACGCAGAGGGGAGTGTTTCTAGCTGTGGAAGCGGATCCGCGACGCAGAGCCCCGGCTCACCTGCCAGGTGTCGTCCCGGATGGAGTCGGGGAACCAACCGCCAGACGAGAGGGGAGGTTCCTGCGTCACCTCAGCGCGGGGAGGGGTCCCGGCCCCACCCAGAGGCCGGGCTTTCCCCTGACACGTGGCTTTCCCGGCGCGCGGCTGGTCCTCAGGCCCCAGGAGCACAGCCATCAGGGCCCCCGGTGCTGGGCCGCGGGTCTTTGGGGGTGTGATGGGGACCACAGGCATCACGTGGGCTCTGCCAGCAAAGGAGGACCCAGGGTCTGCTCTGCTAGAACCTTTGCTTCAAGCATGCAGAGTTGCTCCAACACGACTGCGGCATCAGGGACAGTCTGAGCCTTGACGTGGATTTCACGTTCGCTTAGTGTGATTTCGTCCTTGGAAAGCACGGGGTGAAGCCGAGCTGGACCGGGCCAGGTGGGGCTGCAGCCCCGAGCACCAGAGGCCTGGCCGTCCTGCCCCGTCGGGTGTCCCGGGGTCCCCTCCTTCCAGGACCCCTCCTCCCTCTGGGACCCCAGGCGCAGCCCCCCCCCCCGCCGCCGCTCCGGGCCCCGCAGGACCGCTCTGGACAAAGTGCCTGTGGAGGGACGCTGCCTCTGGCCTCCACCGGGTGTGCAGCTGTGACCTGCTTTCACTAGGTTCCTCGCTGTTGTTCTTTTAAGGGGTCACTGCCGAGGTTTCTGAGGGTCGTGTCTCCCATGCCATGAGCCTGGGGAGTTCTGTCGCATGGTTTTGCACATCGCGATACCTTCAGGAGTGAACACGTGCTCCGTCCAAACTCCCTTGGGGCAGAGCTTCCAGACCCACCTCCTCCCGCGAGGCCCGGAGCAGAGATGACGGGAAAGAAGGCTGCAGGTGAGCAGGTCGTGGCGTCTGCAGCCTGCACTTGGGAGCCGGGCGTCTCCTCGGGCCCAGACGACCCTGGGACAGCAGGGCGCACGGCGACCTACGTCCCGTCTTCTTTCAGAGGACCTCTGCGGTGCAGACCTCTAGGCCACGTGGGAGCAGGGCTGGGCCAGCGGGTCGGACGTGAGATTAGCCGTCTGCCCAGCCAGCCCTCCTGAAACCACTGCCAGTTTCCGCCTCCGCGGGCAGGCCTGGGACCAGGTCACCTGGCCACGGGGTCCCTGCGCCCCATGTGCGGAATCTGCAGAGCCTCAGACACGCCGGCTACCGCAGGTCGCAGGCACAGCCCCGTCCTGAGCCAGGCCTGGCCCCATGTCTGCAGGGGAGGCCCTGGCAGCTCCAGCGAGGCCACTGAGTCACGGGTGGACGGTGCCTGTGGTCGTCCCCGGGAAGCCATCTGCAGGGGCAGAGAGGCGGGAGCGTCCACCGCTGCGCAGGGGGGATGCCCGGGGGTGGGGGTGCAGGCTGCAGTGAGCAGGACCCGGCACTCCAGCTCCCAGGAGGGAAAACAGCTCAGCTCTCCCGCCGGCACTCAGCTCTCGCTCCTTCCTTCCTACTCAGACCCAGCACCACGGGGTCTCGTCTCGCTCCCCCTCCCTCTCTCTGGATCTGTCTCTTCCCTCTCTCTGTCTCTTCCCTCTCTCTCCCTCTCTGCCTCTCTCTCCCTCTCTCTCTCTCTCTCTCTCTCTTCCCTTTCTCTCCCTCTCTGCCTCTCTCTCCCTCTCTCTGTCTCTTCCCTCTCTCTCCCTCTCTGCCTCTCTCTCCCTCTCTCTCTCTGTCTCTTCCCTCTCTCTCCCTCTCTGCCTCTCTCTGTCTCTTCCCTCTCTCTCCCTCTCTCTCCCTCTCTGCCTCTCTCTCCCTCTCTCTCTCTCTCTGTCTCTTCCCTCTCCCTCTCTCTCTGGATCTGTCTCTCTTTCCGCCCCGCTGTTTCACACATCAGCTCCGGCTATGTTTCTGAGGGTTTTTTTGTAATATTCTCAAGGAAGGTGTCAGTCCGTTTACCTACTGGAATTTCTGGTGACTATTGACTGCCTTGGTGGGAACACCCATCACCAGCTGGAGGAGAGAGGCAGGTTCAGAGCAGAGAAAGAAAGTGGGCGAAGGGTCTGGGCATCTACGTGTGGCTGCGCAGGCTGCGCCCGGCACAGACCAGACCCGGACGCCAGGTGTGGCGGGCCAGCCGGCAGGTCAGGCGCAGGTAGGCCGGTCCGCCAGGCCAGGTGATGCACCAGCCTCCGGAGGAGACTCGGGCTAGCTGGGCAGCGGGTCGGACGTGAGATTAGCCGTCTGCCCAGCCAGCCCTCCTGAAACCACTGCCAGTTTCCGCCTCCGCGGGCAGGCCTGGGACCAGGTCACCTGGCCACGGGGTCCCTGCGCCCCATGTGCGGAATCTGCAGAGCCTCAGACACGCCGGCTACCGCAGGTCGCAGGCACAGCCCCGTCCTGAGCCAGGCCTGGCCCCATGTCTGCAGGGGAGGCCCTGGCAGCTCCAGCGAGGCCACTGAGTCACGGGTGGACGGTGCCTGTGGTCGTCCCCGGGAAGCCATCTGCAGGGGCAGAGAGGCGGGAGCGTCCACCGCTGCGCAGGGGGGATGCCCGGGGGTGGGGGTGCAGGCTGCAGTGAGCAGGACCCGGCACTCCAGCTCCCAGGAGGGAAAACAGCTCAGCTCTCCCGCCGGCACTCAGCTCTCGCTCCTTCCTTCCTACTCAGACCCAGCACCACGGGGTCTCGTCTCGCTCCCCCTCCCTCTCTCTGGATCTGTCTCTTCCCTCTCTCTCCCTCTCTGCCTCTCTCCCTCTCTCTCTCTGTCTCTTCCCTCTCTCTCCCTCTCTCTCCCTCTCTGCCTCTCTCTCTCTCTCTCTGTCTCTTCCCTCTCTCTCCCTCTCTGCCTCTCTCTCCCTCTCCCTCTCTCTCTCTGTCTCTTCCCCCTCTCTCCCTCTCTGCCTCTCTCTGTCTCTTCCCTCTCTCTCCCTCTCTCTCCCTCTCTGCCTCTCTCTCCCTCTCTCTCTCTCTGTCTCTTCCCTCTCCCTCTCTCTCTGGATCTGTCTCTCTTTCCGCCCCGCTGTTTCACACATCAGCTCCGACTATGTTTCTGAGGGTTTTTTTGTAATATTCTCAAGGAAGGTGTCAGTCCGTTTACCTACTGGAATTTCTGGTGACTATTGACTGCCTTGGTGGGAACACCCATCACCAGCTGGAGGAGAGAGGCAGGTTCAGAGCAGAGAAAGAAAGTGGGCGAAGGGTCTGGGCATCTACGTGTGGCTGCGCAGGCTGCGCCCGGCACAGACCAGACCCGGACGCCAGGTGTGGCGGGCCAGCCGGCAGGTCAGGCGCAGGTAGGCCGGTCCGCCAGGCCAGGTGATGCACCAGCCTCCGGAGGAGACTCGGGGGCTAGCTGGGGAGCTGGACACGGGGGACAGGAGCCTGGGAGGAGAGCGAGCCTGGAAGCCGAGGGGATGGCAGGGGAGGCCCGTGCCTGAGGCCAGGCGCAGAGCGGAGGGCCTGGGGGCAGGGGCGGCGGGGGGCAGTGGTGTGCTGAAGCCCAGAGCTCTCCTCTGAACAGTTCTCCACTTGCCTTGGGCCAGGCTGGTCCTCAGAACAGTCCTCTGGAGCGGAGCGGGTGTCCCGCACCTGGCCTCTGCCACGGGCTCCGAGCTCTGGAGGCCCCAGCCCCGTGTCACCCGGCCCCACCCAGGCCCCCAGGGCGCTCCGAGCCACCCCACGGGCTCCCTTGGTTCTGGAATATGGTGTCGGCCCCACCCAGGCCCCACCTCCACCATGGTCAGCTCTCTGCCGTCCACTGTAGTTGTAGCCCCGGCCAGAGACGGGTCCCTTGTTTTCTTTCCAGAGAAAGAGCAGCATGGTCACGCGTAGCAAATTAAAACAAAGCGCAGAGCCGTTTCCGCGTCGGCCGCGCACAGCGGGTCACCAGGCCCCTGCGCCCCCAGCACGGGAAGACATTCCTCAGTGGATGCGCCCGGGCCCTGGGAGCTGCTCAGAGATCGAAATGCGGGGCCCTGTGCTTGTTTCTAGAGCCCTTCACAGCGTAACTCGGGGCACAGAGGCGGGAGGGAGGTGCAGACCTCTATAAAAGCAACCGGCAAGCGACAAGCATGAAAACCACGCAGCCGCTGCCCTGTCGACATGGGTTAGTTATTCATAGCTGCCTGGCTTCTCAAACTTGAACGTGCACCGGCGTGCCCTGGAGAGCCCGTTAAAATGAAAATTCTGACTCAGCAGATGACGGGTAAGCCCGGGGGTCGCTCTTGGAATTTCTGGTGACTATTGACTGCCTTGGTGGGAACACCCATCACCAGCTGGAGGAGAGAGGCAGGTTCAGAGCAGAGAAAGAAAGTGGGCGAAGGGTCTGGGCATCTACGTGTGGCTGCGCAGGCTGCGCCCGGCACAGACCAGACCCGGACGCCAGGTGTGGCGGGCCAGCCGGCAGGTCAGGCGCAGGTAGGCCGGTCCGCCAGGCCAGGTGATGCACCAGCCTCCGGAGGAGACTCGGGGGCTAGCTGGGGAGCTGGACACGGGGGACAGGAGCCTGGGAGGAGAGCGAGCCTGGAAGCCGAGGGGATGGCAGGGGAGGCCCGTGCCTGAGGCCAGGCGCAGAGCGGAGGGCCTGGGGGCGGGGGCAGCGGGGGGCAGTGGTGTGCTGAAGCCCAGAGCTCTCCTCTGAACAGTTCTCCACTTGCCTTGGGCCAGGCTGGTCCTCAGAACAGTCCTCTGGAGCGGAGCGGGTGTCCCGCACCTGGCCTCTGCCACGGGCTCCGAGCTCTGGAGGCCCCAGCCCCGTGTCACCCGGCCCCACCCAGGCCCCCAGGGCGCTCCGAGCCGCCCCACGGGCTCCCTTGGTTCTGGAATATGGTGTCGGCCCCACCCAGGCCCCACCTCCACCATGGTCAGCTCTCTGCCGTCCACTGTAGTTGTAGCCCCGGCCAGAGACGGGTCCCTTGTTTTCTTTCCAGAGAAAGAGCAGCATGGTCACGCGTAGCAAATTAAAACAAAGCGCAGAGCCGTTTCCGCGTCGGCCGCGCACAGCGGGTCACCAGGCCCCTGCGCCCCCAGCACGGGAAGACATTCCTCAGTGGATGCGCCCGGGCCCTGGGAGCTGCTCAGAGATCGAAATGCGGGGCCCTGTGCTTGTTTCTAGAGCCCTTCACAGCGTAACTCGGGGCACAGAGGCGGGAGGGAGGTGCAGACCTCTATAAAAGCAACCGGCAAGCGACAAGCATGAAAACCACGCAGCCGCTGCCCTGTCGACATGGGTTAGTTATTCATAGCTGCCTGGCTTCTCAAACTTGAACGTGCACCGGCGTGCCCTGGAGAGCCCGTTAAAATGAAAATTCTGACTCAGCAGATGACGGGTAAGCCCGGGGGGTCCCGTGTCTCCAACACTTTCTAGACCAGGACTCCGCCAGCCCCCCAAGGACGCTGTCTCCTGAGAAACCTGTAAGCAGGTCAAGAAGAACGGTGAGAACTGGACCTGGAACAACGGCCGGTTCCAAATTGGGAAAGGAGTACGTCAAGGCCGTAGATCGTCACCCTGCGTATTTCACTTCTACGCAGAGCACATCATCCGAAGTGCCTGGCTGGATGAACCACAAGGTGAAATCAAGATTGCCCGGAGAAATACCAATAACCTCAGATATGCAGGTGATACCACTTCAGTGGCAGAAAGCAAAGAGGAACTAAAGAGCTTCTTGATGTGGGTAAGAGAGGAGAGTGAAAAAGCGGGCTTAAAACTCAACATTCCAAAAACACAGATGGCATCCTGTCCCATCACTTCAAGGCAAACAGAAGAAGGAAAGTACAAACAATGATAGGTTTTGTTTCCTTGGGCTCCAGAATTGCTGCAGACGGTGACTGCAGCCATGAAATTAAAAAATGCTTGCTCCTTGGAGGTAAAGCTATCCCAAACCTATAGGGCATAGTAAAAAGCAGAGATACCACTTTGCTGACAGAGGTCCATGGAGTCAAAGCTCTGGCTTCTCCACCAGTCATGCACGGATGCGAGAGTCAGACCACAAAGAAGGCCGAGCACTGGAGAGCTGATGCTTCCGAACTGGCGCTGGAGAAGACTTTTGAGAGTCCCTTCGACCACAAGGAGATCAAACCTAAAGGAAATCAGCGCTGAATACTCACTGCAAGGACTGCTGCTAAAACCGAAACCCCAGTGCCCTGGCCGCCTGACATGAGGAGACGACGTGCTGGAAAAGCCCTGACGGTGGCAGAGATTGGGTCAAAAGGTGGAGGGAGCAGCAGAGGATGAGGTGGTTGCACAGCAGCACCGGCTCAGTAGGCGTGAGTTTGAGCAACGCCAGGAGCCCGCGAGGGACAGAGGAGCCTGTCGCTGTGGCCTGTGGGGTCGCAGAGTCAGACACGACCCGGCAGCTGAGCAACGAGCGCCCACAAGTGTGTCCCGTGACCCACGGCCTCCCGGGCGGCGCCGCGGCGGACACGAGAGACGCGGCCTCGATCCTTGGGTGAGCAAGACGCCCTGAGTAAGAAAAGGCAACCCACTCCAGTGCTCTTGTCTGGAAAATTCCACGGATGGAGGAGCCTGGGCGGCTACAGTTCTTGGGGTTGTGGAGTTGGACACAGATGCCATATATTATACATACGTACCATATACAAAGTCTATGTGTATACATATATAGTACATGCACATAGGTGTGTATTTTATACACACTATATATGTGCGCACTATATATATGTGTTAATACTTGTCTGTTTAGAGACGCCGAGTGATCCAGGAGGACTTCTCGGGCCCGGGGCTCCCGACACGAGGTCCCGCGGCCCGCGAGGCCGGGTCCTCAGCCTGCGTCCCCCGCTGGCGCACAGCCCAGAGCCCTGCCTGCCGCGCCCGCCCAAGGGCCTCCCCCGACTCAACCCTCTGCCTCGCCGCCACCCGGCGGGCTGGGGTCCCGCAGCGGCAGGGGCCGCTTCGCTGGCTGGCGCTGAAGGGCCCATGCGGCGGCCCTCCCCGGAGACAGCGCCTCCAGCAGCTCTCCCGCCGGAGGGGTCCCGGCAGGGGCACCTCCCCAGCCCCCGGGGACGGCGGCCCTCAGGGCATCGTGCTTCACTGCCCGCTCCTCCGGCCGGGGACACGGGCCTTGAGGGGCGACGGCCAAGGTCACCACACCCGAAGTCCAGGAGCTCCGTCCCGAGCGCCGGGCCCACAGCAGCCCGGCCCCTGCGCCCAGAGCCCCTCCGCGTGGGCCCCGCTGCACCCACGGGGCCACCGTCCAGACCCCCTCTCCTCCGGTCCCTGCAGCGCCCCTCGCCAGAGAGAACCTGCGTCTCACGTGGACACACACCTGTGCAGACCGCGTCCCCTCACGGGCGGGTGACGGAGACAGAGCAGACACGGGGCGCCACGGCCACAGCTGCGGCCACCCTCCTCCACACGGCGGTGGAGCCGCAGCCGGCGAGGGTCCAGTCCCGTCCTGGGGGCCAGTGCGGGACAGCTCGGCCGGCGGTGGGGCTGACTGCCACCCCCTCACCCGTCCCTGCTCCCTGCACCCCCGCCTCCCACGAAGGCAGCGTTTGCAGGCGTCCAGATCCAGGGCCAGCACTGTGGCAGAGGCCAGAAGGCGAGGGGAGGCGGGTGCCCACCTTGCAGTCTGCGTCTGTCTGTGGCCCCTGGGGCACCAGGCACCCTCAGGGCGCCCCAGACCACGGCCGCCCTGTGGAGGTGCCGCTGCGGCTGGCTTGTGTCAGGAGCAGGACTTCACGGCGCCCCTCCGCCTGCAGGCGAGCCAAGTCTCTCTCCTTGAGGCTCCCACGCCAGAGGCCACTCTCGGGAAGGAGGGGGGCTGGCATTACAGCTTTGAAAAGGAGAGTTTTAAAAGCTTCTAGTGAGTTTAGAAAAGTTTGCACGGGGAAATCAAAACACCAAACAACCCAATTAAAAATTGGGCAGAGGACCTGAATAGACATTCTTCCAAAGAAGACATGCAATGACCAACGACAGCACCAACGATGCTCAGCACCACTCAGCATCAGGAGGAAGCAAGTCAAAACCACGATGAGACTTTGCATCCCACCTGTCAGAGTGGAGTTACCAAAAGACAACAAATGACAAGTGTTAGAAAGAGTGCAGAGAAGAGGGAGCCCCGTGCTCCACGAGAAGGAGTATGAACTGGTGCAGCCCCTGTGGAGCAGAGCCTGCAGGAAATTAAAAGACTACCTGTGATCCAGTAATTCCACACGTCGACATTTATTTGAAGCAAACAGAAGTACTAATGTGAAAAGATGCATGCACACCTGTGCTCACTGCAGCATGACTTACACTAACCAAGATATGGAGACAGGGTACATGCCCGTCAGTAGACAAACAGGCGGAGAAGACGTGTGTGCGTGCGTATATACATACATACGTACAAATATGCATGTATCTGTGTGTGGAATAGTACTCAACCACGTGGAAGAATGGACTTGTCACTGTGGCGGTGCGGATGGACCCAGAGAACATGATGCTAAGTGAAATAAGTCAGAGAAAGACAAATGCTGTATGAGCTCACTCACACACAGAGTCTAAACAACAAAACAAATGAGCAAGCATAGAGCCATAGACACAGAAAACTAAAGGGTATTTGCCAGAGGGGAGGCGAGAAACAGGGGAAGGAGACTGAGAGGAGCAGCACTCCAGTTAGGAACTCGGTGAATCAGGGAGGGACAATGCACAGTGAGGGAGAACGCTCAGCAGTGGTGTCCCGTCTGTGTGGCTGGTGGTAGCCAGGCGCACGGGGCCGGTTTGAAGCGTGGAGACACCGAATCACGCGTCGCACAGCAGAAGCGGGCTCAGCAGCGCAGGTCGGTTGCATTTCCAGCCAAGCCCACGCGCGTGCTCAGTCATGTCAGCTCCTTGTGACCCCGTGGACTCTGTCCCGCCAGGCTCTTCTGCCCATGGGGCTTCCCAGGCAGGGACACTGGAGTGGGCTGCCATCTCCTCCTCCAGAGGGTCTTTCTGACCCAGGGGTCAAACCTAAGTCTCCTGCCTCCTTGCGCTGCGGGGGATTCTGTGCCCACTGAACCACCGGGGAGGCCCTACTCGTGCTTCAGAAAGAAACGCACAGACGAAACGTCGACTAGAAACAGAGACCAGATTTTCAGTTACCAGAAGAAGGTATGGAGGGCGGGGGACCTGGATGGAGATGGTCAGAAACGCAGACTTCCAGCTGCAGGAGGAGTGAGTACGGGAACCCAGGCACCTGCGGTGTGTAACTCACACGGCCGGACGCTATCTACGAAATCTATGACCCCTGAGAGCTGCATCACAAGGAACGCAGTTTTTCTTTCTTTAGTGCTGCATCTCTGGGAGATGAGGGAAGCTCCCTCCACTTCCTGTGGTCATCACGCCCTGATGTGAGAAGTCCCATCATTATGCCATGCGCCTGAATCCAACACAGTACTGGATGTCAATTACATATCAGTAAAACCAGAAGAAAATAAACAAGTTCTCACAAAATATGAGAATAAAATTGCTTCACTGTTTTATAGCTGGGGAGGCGCCCGTGTGACTCTGCACTAGCACCCACGCAGGCTGGTCAGAAGCGTGGTTGTCAGTCCCGCCCACGCCCGCCAGGTGGAGCAGGGCCCCTGGGCTCAGCCACGCCAGGAGGCAGGGCTGGGAGGTCCAGTGCTCCCCGACAGCCGGCGAGCAGACAGCAGGGGCCGAGCTCCCGACAGGAACAGACTGTTGCTCCGGGCGCCGTCCCCAGGCTTGCTGCCTCGGGGGCAGCGTCCTGCCCGCCTCCGCGCCATCGCTGTGCCACAGGTCGCCCAGGCCGGTGAGCGGCCGGAAGGGAGGGAGGCTGTGCATGGAGGCCGGCACTGTCCCCCAAGCCCGCCACCCACAGCTCCCATCCCCACAGGCTGGGGCCTCAGGCCTTGGCTTCCCGGAGGAACCAGGGCCTGACCGGCGAGGGCGGTTGGGAAGACCCCGCCCGACACTCGCTCCGGTGCTGGGCTGGCTCTGCCGGGTCCTCAGGGAGCCCTGACCTCGTGGTCGCAGGTCCTGCTGAGGCACTCAGGTTGCTTTTCTCTTTCGTAACAGAAAGCAGCAGGCGTGGTCCTGGCGCAGGGCGGGCAGCGGCCGGCCGGTGGGGGAAGCCGGTCAGGCTCTGCACTCTCAGCCTGGAAGCCAGTCGATAAAAAGGACTCCGAGCGCGGTCACGACACGAGCACCCGAACGTCCTAGAGACCAGCAGACGGGAAGCAGCTGTGGCTAACAGGGAGGCCACAGGAAACGGCATTAGGAACCCGAGGTGGTCTCGGACCGCGAGTGCTGAAGGTGGGGTGGAGGCAGGGGGATGTCTGTGGGGAGAATCGGGGGTGCCTGGGGGGTGTGGTCATCGGGGACAGGCAAGAGGCCCAGCCCGCGTGTGGACGGAGCTGCTGCAGGTCTACGGGAGGTGGACGCTCCAGCCCCTCCTCCCAACAGAGCCCCTGCGCGGGCGGAAGGGAAGGCGGACACCAGCCGAGCAGGGGGGCGGATGGGGAATGACGGGGCAGCGCTGGGAGGGGATGGGGGTGTGGCTTAGCCCCTGGGACTGAGGCCCAGCAGCAAGGTCCACGCGGAAGGCCAGGGCGCCAGAAGGCGGCCTCTGAGAATGCCCGGGGCCAAGGCCAAGCCTCGGCCTCACCCACTTGGACAGTCCGTGCCCAGCACAGAGGCTGTGACCACAGGGCGTCCCTCAGGCACCCACTCAGCCGCCCGGTGTCCAGTGTGTGCGTCCAGGTGCAGAGGTGACGGGGGCCAGGCCTCTAGGGTCACGGGGCCCGCATGTGGCCAGGTGTGGTTGGAACGGATGTCCGCTTTCCTGTCCCTCCCAGTGACCAGGGTGCTCGTGCAGACGGGACCTGGTGGCAGGAGCCCCCAGACTGGTGATGGCACCAGCTGCACGGCAGATCAGGAAGGTCCAAGGAGCGCCTCTCAGACCTCCGCGGACGAGGAGACCCCGCGGGCTCTTGCAGTGCAGAAAGGTGGGGGAAGCGGCCAGGGGCTCCCAGGCAGAGGCTGGAGGTTGGAGGAGGCCCTGCCTCCCGTCCCCGCCGCACCTGCAGATGGGGGCCAGCGCCTGTGTCTGAGAGGCCCCGTGACCCCGAGCAGACGCTGGGGCTGCCCTGAGGCCACTGGGCCCCACGGTGCCCGGCAGCTCCTTGCCCAGAGCGGCACACGGTCCCTCCGTCCCTGCAGAAAGGCCACTCTGCCCTTTTCTGTCCTCCCGTCGCCCTGCCCTCCGCCTCTGCGTCCTCCTGTCTCCTCGCCGCTCGCTCTCCCTGAGTCCAGGGCTCGCAGCTGTGACCTCTGGTTGTGGAAAGGCCAACAGCTGGGCAGCCCCTCCACCAGGTGGGGCTGGCTACAGGCTCCCACCGCCCAGCCTACCCCCGCAGACGCCGGGGCCGGTCCGGAAGGCTCGGCCCTGCCACCAGGGAGCAGGAGCCGGCCGCCTCGCCCTCCCCTCCAGGCTCTGCTCGCGGGCTGAGCGCGGGGAGGCCAGAGTGCGGACCGCAGGTCAGACCGGCACCATCGCCCCTGCAGGCGGGGAGCCACGCCCTGTCCTCACTCGAAACGGCAGAAGGATGCAGAGAGGCCTCCGGGGACGAGTGAGCGGCACGTTTCTGCGTGGTGGAGAGACGGGGCAACCGCAGACGCTGCCGAGGAAGCCAGTCGGCCTCACCCACTTGACGTCCGTGCCCAGCACAGAGGCTGTGACCACAGGGCGTCCCTCAGGCACCCACTCAGCCGCCCGGTGTCCAGTGTGTGCGTCCAGGTGCAGAGGTGACGGGGGCCAGGCCTCTAGGGTCACGGGGCCCGCATGTGGCCAGGTGTGGTTGGAACGGATGTCCGCTTTCCTGTCCCTCCCAGTGACCAGGGTGCTCGTGCAGACGGGACCTGGTGGCAGGAGCCCCCAGACTGGTGATGGCACCAGCTGCACGGCAGATCAGGAAGGTCCAAGGAGCGCCTCTCAGACCTCCGCGGACGAGGAGACCCCGCGGGCTCTTGCAGTGCAGAAAGGTGGGGGAAGCGGCCAGGGGCTCCCAGGCAGAGGCTGGAGGTTGGAGGAGGCCCTGCCTCCCGTCCCCGCCGCACCTGCAGATGCGGGCCAGCGCCTGTGTCTGAGAGGCCCTGTGACCCCGAGCAGACGCTGGGGCTGCCCTGAGGCCACTGGGCCCCACGGTGCCCGGCAGCTCCTTGCCCAGAGCGGCACACGGTCCCTCCGTCCCTGCAGAAAGGCCACTCTGCCCTTTTCTGTCCTCCCGTCGCCCTGCCCTCCGCCTCTGCGTCCTCCTGTCTCCTCGCCGCTCGCTCTCCCTGAGTCCAGGGCTCGCAGCTGTGACCTCTGGTTGTGGAAAGGCCAACAGCTGGGCAGCCCCTCCACCAGGTGGGGCTGGCTACAGGCTCCCACCGCCCAGTCTACCCCCGCAGACGCCGGGGCCGGTCCGGAAGGCTCGGCCCTGCCACCAGGGAGCAGGAGCCGGCCGCCTCGCCCTCCCCTCCAGGCTCTGCTCGCGGGCTGAGCGCGGGGAGGCCAGAGTGCGGACCGCAGGTCAGACCGGCACCATCGCCCCTGCAGGCGGGGAGCCACGCCCTGTCCTCACTCGAAACGGCAGAAGGATGCAGAGAGGCCTCCGGGGACGAGTGAGCGGCACGTTTCTGCGTGGTGGAGAGACGGGGCAACCGCAGACGCTGCCGAGGAAGCCAGTCGCCAGGCTTCCCGCCGAACAGAGAGACACGCGCCCGGCACACAGAGGCGTGAACACCTGCACCCACGCCCACACAGACGCCAGCGTGCACCGCACACACGCAGGCACGAGCACCTGCCACGCAGCCCACAGCGCGCCCAGCACACGCTCCCCAGAGACGCACACCGAGCACGCAGCTGGGCGCTCCCCACCGGGTGAAGCTCTTTAATACACAGGGAACTTTCTCTAGCATTTCCAACATTGAACATTTCTACAATCCCAGGCATTGAAAGCCGTTCCCTCGTGTGTCCCTCGGATGGAGGACGCGGGGGACTCGCACAGGGGTTTTCAGGCCCCGTCCTGCAGCTCGCGTCTCTGGCGAGCCTGGGGACTCTGCTCACATGGAAACCAGATCCAGCGGGAGGGCCAGCGGGCCGCTCCAGGATCCTGCCCACGCAAGGCTGCTCGCCCTGAGAGGTGCTGCCACCGTCCCCGCCCTGCCACGAGGCCCAGCGGCCTGCAGCCTCCCTGGAGACGCACCGGGACCAGCAGGGTGTGGCCCAGGCTCCCTTCAGGTTCCTGCGTCTGCCTGGGGTCCCTGAGCACACGAGGGCTTATGGTCAGCCTTCAGGAATGCAGTTTCTAAGACTGGCCCCAGGCCCGCGACTCCTGAAAGCAAACTCTGCTGGCCTTCAATCCCAAACGTCCTGGGGGCTCCTCTTCCCGGTAAAGGACCCCCAGGCTGGCCGCCGCAGGCTCGGAGCCCCGCTCCCTGGGGAGCGCCTCTGCCGCTGCTGCTCTCCTCCGTCTGAGCGGGGCTGCCCCTGGTGTGCTTGTCCTGACGCCTCCCTCTCTCCACCTTGTCGTTCTCTGTGTCTTCAGGGGCAGGGGGTCTTCTCAGCTTGTTGGCCCATCTCCCTGGTCAACAGCTGGTCTGTAGCTAGTGGCACTTCTGGCGCGTCCACGGTAGGAAGCAGGCCCGGGTGTTCCCCTCTGCCCCTCCACCTTCTCCACGAGGCACCAGTTCCATCAGAGGGCTCCCAGCATGGCCCGGGGACCCCACTCCCGACCCCACCACGCGGGGCACAGACATGCAGGCACAGCACTGGGACGGAGTTCTCCACACCCAGGGCACAGCGGGCACCCCTCCACCCCCACGACACCCCCTGCAGACGCCTTTCTAGAAACCTGGCCTCCCTGACAGCTCGGCCAGAGGGCCCTCAAGGGTCTGGCTAGTCCTCGGGAAAGAACAGGCAGTGTGACAGGGGAGCGTCCGGCAGCTCTCCGCGCTCCCACGGATGGCGGCGGCCCGGAAGGGACTGGAGCACCACCCCGCCCAGGGCGTGCCTCTTCCTGCCGCTTCGCACCTGCGCTCCGCGGTCTGGAGAAGCGCCCCCGGGCAAGTGCAGGGCAGACGGGTGTGCCCAGAGCACGGCCTCCCCAGCGAGGGGTGTGTCCACCGCCTGCTTCCCCGGGAGGTCTGAGGCTCACAGGCTGCGTGGCGTGGTTTTCACCCTTGCGGTACCCAGGCCGGAGCTCCCAGCAACACAGAGCTCAGTCACTTCTTGCTGAATAAATGAATGAATAAAAGAAAGGTTAGAGGTGAAAGAGATGACCGATCACTGCGTTTATAGCCCAGGGAGCTCCCCTGCAGAAGAGACTGTCCAGATAAGCTCGGGGCAGGGGCAGCGAAGAGCTACCAGAAGAGGTGAGAGGGCGGGGAGGGGTGAGAAGGGACAAGGGAAACAGCGTGTGCTGCTGCAAGGAAGATCTAGGATTGATTAGAAAGAACTTCCTCACTCTAAAGTGCATTTTCAGGAAAATAATTTAAAATAAATTCTGAAATAAAAAGAAGTCACAACTGTGTTTGAGAATTTCTTTCTGAAAAATCGAGTGTCTTCCCCCTGAAGTCCTTCCCCTAAAGAGAGACTGAAACCGTCTGCTTTGCACAGAAGAAGCTATTCTCTCTCTTTCTCACAGACACACACACGCCTGACTTCTCTCTCTACTCATTAATCCCACAGTTATTAGAACATAAAGTATGTGTGCAATATTTATGTAACATATAAAATACTTCATAATACTGTAACATTCTTACACCTAACACGTGTATTCGGGTCTACTCCCAGAGTGAAACAAGTCAGCTGTAAATCAGTGCAAAATTCCCCAAATAGAAGACAGCTAGGGACGGTGACGCCTGGATCCCAGCCCGCCACTGGCAAGGCCGCACGGGACGGGGCGGGGGCTCTGTGTTGCCTTCTCCCCGGGCTGCCCTGGGCGGAGCGCTCTCAGGGATGCGAGGGGCAGTGGGGCTGCCTGGACCCCCTCACAGCACAGCCCCTTTCGTCTTTCGCACGAGCCGGAAAAGACAGAAGAAGGAGAGGAACACGAGAAAAGACACAAACGGAGCATACTCGGGAAAGTGCTTGAAGCACGCACAGCGCAGAACCGGGAATGCTCTTAACGCCGGCTGGACGTTCAGGAAAACGAAGAAACACGGACCTTTGTAAAGATGCACGTTGCAGAAGTGCGCACAGTTCTAGAAGTCACCATCCTGGTAGACATATACACGCGTGTGTGCACAGGCATGCACACATACATGCACGTGCGCGCAGGCATGCAGACACACCTGTGATGTCGCTCGGGGTCCTCCCACTCCCAGACCTCCGGCCCTTCCACGTCCCGCGCCTCACCCGCCCCGGCCCTCACCCGCCCCGGCCCTCGGGTCTGCCGCCTGCCTCAGCTGACGCCCGCCGCCCGTGCTCGAGGCCCCGCGGGGCTGCCCAGAGCCCCGGGTCAGCATCACATCGGCTGAGTCACAGCTTTGACTATTGGACTGAGCACATCCCACACGCTTCTCACTTTGCCAGGTTTTTAAAATAGCCTCAGCTATTTACTTGAGCACTAAAAACAAACATCCAACACATTTGATTAAAATGACATCTCATTGTAAAATTATTTATTAAAAGCTCATGCAGTTATAGTATTATTTTGGTGTATACTGAATGCATATTTCAAATACATGTCAGTGCACACTAGGGCCACTGCACTCGTGTCCAGCGCTTGGCGACGCCGTGGACGGCAGCCCGCCAGGCTCCTTCGTGCCTGGGCTTCTCCAGGGAAGAAACCTGAAGTGGCGGCCACGCCCTCCCCCAGGGGGTCCCCACCCAGTGATCCGGCCCGTCTCTCACAGCTCCCGCAGGGGCAGGCAGGTTCTTTACCGCTAGCGTCACCTGGGAAGCCATATTATATGTATATAATACTCAATTATAGCAAGACATTAAGGAAATTTTACCTTTCAAAGATCCTTTGAACTTAAATAGCTAAGGAATTTCAAAATGAAAAGGAGGCCGCGGCTGACACGAACACTTCCGGCCCCACGGGGCCAGCCACGGCAAGAAGAACTCTGGGTCCTAGCGAGGCCAAACAGAGCAAGCTGCCTCGGCGCTGGCCACGTCCACCACATCAGACCGGTGTTCTACTGGGCAAGCTGGACCTTCGCCGTCAAGGCGAAGGCTGATGTCCAGTTAGATCAAACCACAGACACGTTCCTTCATTTGTAATTTCCTGGTGTGTTTCGGAACCCTCCACACCTGACATCATTTTGCTGGAAAGAGGACAGGAAACAGAGGAAAAGGCTTCCCGGGTGTGCAGGGCGTGTCAGCTTTAAGCAGCAGGTGGGCGGCCTGGAGGTCGGCTTGGTCAGGAGCCGGCCAGGCAGGCAGCGCCGGGCGGCAGGCGCCCCGGGGCCCTTGAGGCGAGCCTCGAAGCAGGCACCGGAGGGCCCGAGCAGGCACACCCGCCCTCTTCTCTGCCGGACTCAGCTGGCTGGGGGGCCAGGGCGGCGGCAGCACTGTCTGAATGCTCTAGAAGCCACGGTCTCCTGGAGGGGCGACGTCAGCACAGGACGTGAGCGCAGGTCGGCTCCGCCCGCATCTCCGTGCAGCCCCGCCAGGACCTCCGAGCCGCGCTGCTGCCGCCGCCCCTGCAGACGCCGCTTCTCAGTTACTCGGCGTCTTTGTTCCTTGCGCTCTTCTCTCAGCTGAGTAAAGCCAGGCGCCTTGGGCTCAGAGTCTGGCGGCGAGGCTAAGTGTGCACGCGTGTGTGTACCCCTCTGCGCACACACGAGGCGCCATCTGCATCTGCAGGCGCGCACGAGGACCGGCTCCACGCCCCGCCCAGTTCACGCCCCGCCCAATTCACACCCCGCGCAGTTCACACCCCGCCCAGCGCTTCAGTGCGTGCGCCCAGCAGCCTTAAGGGTGCGCAAGTTCCCTTTCCGCCAGGCGGCCACCGCAGCTTCCATACACACCATGAGGACGCGCCTTCAACACGACCTTCTCACAGCGTTCAGACCTCTACTTGTGAGCAATCTGCGGCTCTCCAGCCTCAGGGTCTGGGACCGTATTCTCACACACAAAGACCTGGTCCCGAGGTGACAACAGAACATGGAGGTGTCTCCTGCTGGAAGAAGAGGCGACCTCAGACGGGCACGTATCGCCCTTCCCAGGGGGCCTGGCAGGACAGTGCCACCGCCCCCCAGCGCCTCCCGCCTCCTCGCCTGGACCCTCCCACAGTCAGCGAGGCACAGACGCATGACAGGGCCGCTCAAGTGCCAAGCCGTCCGTTTCTTTGCCTCGTAAGTGTCTCTTCACCTTCCCCAGGATTCCTCCGAGGGGACGACCAGGTTGGTCCCGGGCAAGCCGGGCTGCAGTACCCCGTCTCACGCCGCACGGTCTTCTCTTCATACCTCTCAGTAGTCGGTGGCAGTGGCCGCTGGTGCTTGCCAAGGAGGGGCGCACAGGTCCTTGCACACCAGCAGGGGCCCTGAGGAGGAAGCGTTCTCGAGGAGGAAGTGCCGACAGGTGCGGGGCCACCCTAAGAGACCAGACGCAGGCTGCCATCGTCTGGGTACAACGTAGGCCTCAGGGCTACTGCCCAGATGTCGAGAGCCAGGCCGTGCGGTCCTGCTCCTCCCCGTCCGTGCTCATGGCCCGGCTCAGCCGGCTGCACACGCCTGCCTGGAGCCTGGACGCCGGCCCGAGCCGAGCGCACCGGTGGAGTGCTTCCCTCCGTCTGGGCCTCCCTGCTTCCTCCGCCGTGCAGACGAGCTGAGCTCACCTCGGCGGGCTTGGCTGGAGCTCCTCACTCTCCACAAACAAATTCCCACCCCTAATGGAAGTGTGTGCCTTTCCCTGTTTTAATAACTCCGCCCTGAGATGATTTACGGCTGGCCTGTTAATTATGAGCATGTACATTACCATTTTATAGCCCATTCGGACGCGGATGAGCAGAGAGGGATCCGTCACCCCAGCGCTTCCGTTTGTCCCTCGAGTTCATAAGATGGAAGCTGTCTTCCAGCCCAAGGACGAGCCCAGCCTCTCCAGGCCCCTCTGACTCCATCGGACACACAGAATGTCAAGCTTTGTTTTGGAGGCTTGAAACAAATGTGACAAACAAATTTAACAAAACAGATTTAAACAAAAGATTTAAAGGATTGTCTGGCTGACAACCCTTGACGGAGGCTTTCCCGGTTTCTGGTTCTGGGGTCTTTCGAGGTTGCCCGGACTTAGGTGGACCGGGCCGGGGACTCGGACTTGAGGTCCAAGCAGGTCAGGTGCGTGGAGGCCGGGGACCTGGGCCGACGTGTTGGGGTTGGGGAGACCCTGGGACTTCAGAGAGAGTCCCGGCTGCCGCGGCCCGGTGGTGAGTCCTCCCCTTGATGGCTAGTCCTTCTCGTGGGGCATCACAGCAGGACAGTGTCCCAGACCGGAGCACCTGCTCCCACATGATGCATGTTATTCAAGAGAACAAAACCGAAAGAGGACGCGGGTCCGGGCTGGTCTGGAGGAGCTGGGGACAGTCCAGGGCCCCTTGAGGGGAAGAGAGGGGACAGCAGCCCTGGGGGCCAGCAGCAGGAAGCGAGGCTGGCCGGGCCAACGCCAGCAGGGAGCGGGGCACCGGGCAGCAAGGCCACGCCTGTCCTCCCTCCCCGCTGTCCCCCACTCACCCTTTTCTGGCTTATCTGGGACGTTGGGGGCAAAGATTAAGGCAGTTCAATCTAATGCTCAGCGGTCACAGGACACAGCTTGCCATGTGCACCCGCCTGCCTGGCCCAGGGTCTTCCTTCCGGGCGGGCGGAGGCCGGACTCACCGCTCGAGAGCCCCCGTGGAGCCAGGGTGGACCTCGCGCTCTCTGGGGGTGAGGAGTGTGCTCAGCCACGGTCTGTGGCCCCGTGCAGCCCACGGGATGAAGTCTGGAAAGCCAAACCAAAGAAATAGCGGCAGCAGGACAAAAATTGTAGACCTTTGCCCCAATCCTACTGCACGATGGCAGAGAGCCTGTCTGCCCCACCTTCCTCCACGAGGCCAGACGCTAAGGAAAGAGTAAAACAACCCTGAAGACATCCTTCCTCTTCCTGAGTCACAAACGATGCCCCGGCGGGCGGCAAGCGGTGCGCCCTCCTCGGCCCACTCTGGACGGGGCGCTGTTCCCGGGCGCCGCTGGGACAGAGGCTGGACCTGCCGGCCACGCCGGCTCGCGCCCTCCCTGTCCCGATGGGGTCAGGAGCACACGCTGCTGCGGGTCCCTGGACGCCGGGCTCAGCAGCGTCCAGCCTGAAGCTCCTTACATCACAGAGAGCAGGCCCACGGGCGCTGCCCGTGCGGTGCCCTGGTTTCCTCTAAAAGGTCGAGAGATCCACACACGACCTTGTTAAGTACTTCAAGAACCACTGTCTCCAAACCACAGACCCTTCAGAAGTGAAGACGGTGGCGACACTCACGAGGTCACCATCGCCCTTCTGCTTGGCCCAACCGCTCGCGCCATCAGCGGGCATGCAGACACGCGGGTGTCACTACAGCCCAGTGAAAACAGTCCTTCCATGTCGTCCTTCCTGACGGCATTTTTACTGTGGGCCTCTTTTTGTTGATTTTTTCTTTAGTTATCTTTCATCCATCTTCACTCCTCGGCCTGTGTGGGCCTCCTATCGCAGTGGCCCCTCTGATCGCAGAGCACCAGCCTGCAATTGGACCCGCCCGTGCAGCCGCTCTGCAGCGCCTGGCATCTTCCCAGGCCAGGGCTGGAACCGGCGCCCCCTGCACTGCAAGGCAGACTCCCCACCCACTGGGCCACCAGGGAAGCCCCCTTCATGACCTTTTTTTACAACAACCAAGATAAAGATAATCTGAGACTTCACGCGGCATCCTCGATGGACCTGACTTTTCTCACCTGAACAAGGAGAAGGAGGCGATCTGATCTGGCTCTTCAAGGCGCTGCCTTCCCTTTAAGAAAATCACACACAAACCCGAAGATGTTTAAGTCAGAGCGGGCAGCGGCAGGGGCAGGACCAGCGTCCAGATGAGAAAGTGCTGAGACCAGACTCGGGGGCACCGTGGCCTCTCCCGGGACTCCTCGGCTGGGCGGCCTCAGAGGCTGGGTCTGAGTTGTGAAACACAGCGCTCCGACTCTGCATGACGCGTGTGAAGATGCGTGCAGGTGAGAGAGAGGCACGGGAAAGGCCATAGCGATCAGTCACCGGAAACAGGGTGCTCTCCGAAGGGGGCGGGGTCCCGGAGGCGGTCTGAGCCTGCGGCAGAGCGGGGCCCCCAGGACCCTTTGTGGGTGCTGTGGTCCCACCGGCCGGGGGTCCGAGCGGGCGCAGGGCTGCTCCTCGCCGGGGTTGCCGGGGCTCTGCGCCCCGCTGAGGTTGTGCAGCACGGCTGCCTGGACCACTTAGCTCCCTCCCAGCCTCGAGACGCTCTGATCTCATCCATGTGCTATCGAAGGTCTCTAAGCCGCTTTACAGCCTCCGATTCTGTGAATCCATGAAAACGCTGTTGCTGCCAGAAAGTTCTGCCGCTTCACGTTAATGCTGGTTAAAGGAGTGCTCACTGATAGGTCTGTCTTTATACTTCAACCTATAAACTCTGACTTAATAAAATCTTACTGATTCTAAAAGGAATCAAAATGTTATTTTTTCTAATAAAAGCAAATAGCTTCCACTTACCAAGACTGCTGTTTGGCGCGTGTGCGTAGGTAAGTCTATGTGTCTAGAACAAGCGTAACTTGAATTTACTTCTGGATTCCGCTTACCCCTTGGAGAGCTTCTCGGTGAAAACGGTCTTCGTTTCTCCCAGAAGAGACCTGGCTGTTTTGCTCACTCCAAAGTGTCAACGTGAGCGTCACTAACTCACAAAGCATCTCGGTCCCGAAGCTGGAACGTCAGACCAGACGTGAATCCGTGGCACATCCGGTTGAGCGTCTTCACCAGGGTGGCCTGGCGGGGCGGGGCCCTCCCTGCCTCTCCGGGCTCCTGTCTGGGGGTCTCCCCACCCGCCAGCTCGGGAGTGATAAAGAACAGAAACCCTTCTCACCGAATGCGGCGTCACGCACTGACGTCCCGCCTGCTGACGGAGGTTTGATTCACCCTCCCGTGGTCACTTTTGAGCGTATTTGTGAATGTTCATCTTGCTGGGACGTCTCTCCTGTGGTTCCTTCCACGTCGCAGGTGAAGTTTTCTTTGGGGAGGCTGCCCCTGGCTCCTGCATCATCCTAAGAAGCGGGCGTCCACCTCCAGCTTCGTGGGGCTGGAGTCTGGAGACCCCCTCCGCGGACCACCCATCTCAGGCCTCTCTCCACTACGCGCTGCACACGAAACTCCGCTCTCGCTACAGTCAGCCCTGGGTGTGTGAACCACTCTCAGCGCAGCTGCAGAAGGCCGTGGGCCCCTCGGGCTGAGGTGGGCACCGGCGGAGCCTCTCCTCAACCCCAGGGGCCACAGCCGCGCTCCCACGAAGCCCCGCTCCTAGGATCGGAAAGGCACAGGCCAGCCCCGGCTGCCCACGCCCGTGCCTCCCCCACCCCAGCCCAGCAGGTGCAAACCCAGGCGGACAGGACTTGTTCTGAACAACTGTCTTTGTTCTGTCCACTTGTGGGCCGGCATCGCCCTCACCCTGGTGTCAGGGAAGCAGCCACACAATGCTTCCGTTGACCCGGAGGCAGGACGATTTCCGTCTACCCCCACCTTCACACACAAGGCACCGTCTTTCAGGAAATGTGTTTAACAGAATATATGAGGTAACTAGCAGCAGCCTGCCAAGGCCATTTAACGATCTGCATCTGCAGGTAAAGGAGCTCAACACAGAGCAGTCAGGCCACGTATCCAGGTCACACGGGTGACAGGTGGCAGAGACGATGGCGCTCAGTCCCCAGACGGCTTCCTCCATAAGCTTCCTGGTGCTTGAGCCCACGATCCCCATGTCATCACCGCCCCTCCACACACGCACGCCGAGCTTCTGATCAGCAGGTGGGGTGGCAGGTGCTGCTGCCCTGGCTCAGAGGACCCGCCCTGAGAGCCGCGTGGCCCACACACCTGACAGCCTCGCGCTGCTCCCTGGGGCCGCCTCTCCGGAAGCCTGTCTGGGCAGGTGCACGGGGACAAAATCCCTGGTCCCAGGTGTGCCGGGTGGTGCAGCTGCCTGAGGACAGTTAATTGGCCTTTGTGATCACGAGAAACTTGTTAAAGTGTTCTCGAGGGAGAAGGGAAGCTGAGACTTGTGGTTTAAAAGGTCATGGTGGAAACAGGATTCCCAATTTTTCCAAACAAGTGTTTCTCTGAGGAAGATCCACCCGGAGCCAAACGTCTCACTGGGCTTGTTGGCAACAATGTAATGCAATTTCATTCAATATAACTCCCTACCTTGACAGACCTTAGGACACACACACACACACACACAGAGGACGCAAATGTTCTGCCTTTGCCCACTGGCTGAGATGTTTAAGGGTCATGTAAGAAGGTTGGAGAAGAAAAAAGTTAAATAAATGAAAAAGCAAGGTAATTTAATTTTGAGAACTGTGAGTATTCATTTGGAATAAACCAATTTATAAAGCTGGAAGTGACAAGCTCAAATTAAATGTACTTTCCTTCTATTACTGTTTTTCGACACCCTCATCAGCCAATTACACTCTCAAATCATTTAGCAGAAGGATCATCTTTACTCTTTTAGAGTAGATAAATTCTTCTCCTAGGATTGGAAAGGCAGGCCAGCCCGGCTCCCAGCCCGTGCCTCCCCACCCCAGCCCAGCAGGTGCAAACCCAGGCGGACAGGACTTGTTCTGAACAACTGTCTTTGTTCTGTCCACTTGTGGGCCGGCATCGCCCTCACCCTGGTGTCAGGGAAGCAGCCACACAATGCTTCCGTTGACCCGGAGGCAGGACGATTTCCGTCTACCCCCACCTTCACACACAAGGCACCGTCTTTCAGGAAATGTGTTTAACAGAATATATGAGGTAACTAGCAGCAGCCTGCCAAGGCCATTTAACGATCTGCATCTGCAGGTAAAGGAGCTCAACACAGAGCAGTCAGGCCACGTATCCAGGTCACACGGGTGACAGGTGGCAGAGACGATGGCGCTCAGTCCCCAGACGGCTTCCTCCATAAGCTTCCTGGTGCTTGAGCCCACGATCCCCATGTCATCACCGCCCCTCCACACACGCACGCCGAGCTTCTGATCAGCAGGTGGGGTGGCAGGTGCTGCTGCCCTGGCTCAGAGGACCCGCCCTGAGAGCCGCGTGGCCCACACACCTGACAGCCTCGCGCTGCTCCCTGGGGCCGCCTCTCCGGAAGCCTGTCTGGGCAGGTGCACGGGGACAAAATCCCTGGTCCCAGGTGTGCCGGGTGGTGCAGCTGCCTGAGGACAGTTAATTGGCCTTTGTGATCACGAGAAACTTGTTAAAGTGTTCTCCAGGGAGAAGGGAAGCTGAGACTTGTGGTTTAAAAGGTCATGGTGGAAACAGGATTCCCAATTTTTCCAAACAAGTGTTTCTCTGAGGAAGATCCACCCGGAGCCAAACGTCTCACTGGGCTTGTTGGCAACAATGTAATGCAATTTCATTCAATATAACTCCCTACCTTGACAGACCTTAGGACACACACACACACACACACAGAGGACGCAAATATTCTGCCTTTGCCCACTGGCTGAGATGTTTAAGGGTCATGTAAGAAGGTTGGAGAAGAAAAAAGTTAAATAAATGAAAAAGCAAGGTAATTTAATTTTGAGAACTGTGAGTATTCATTTGGAATAAACCAATTTATAAAGCTGGAAGTGACAAGCTCAAATTAAATGTACTTTCCTTCTATTACTGTTTTTCGACACCCTCATCAGCCAATTACACTCTCAAATCATTTAGCAGAAGGATCATCTTTACTCTTTTAAAGTAGATAAATTCTTCTTAAAAATCCATTTTAATGTCTGATTGACACATGATTTACATTTGCATTTTCCGTGTCTCCTGAGTTTTCTCATAAGACTTCCGTTCAGGACTGGTGCCTCTGGGCACGGGCTCTCGTGCCCCCACAGGAGGACATCTGGGTATCAGGACAGATCCAGGAACCTACGTGACCTCCAAAACCTGGCCCCGGCATCAGCCTTCCCCTGCACCAACGTTCACACTCACACGGTCTCTATGTTACAAATGCCATAAACGGGTCATGCCTTTGAGGGCACAGACACGCCATGCGGCCGAAGGTCGGCTCAAACGCCAGGCAGGCTCATGTCTACTCCTGGCCACGTGGGTAGGGCTCCCTCTCAGACAGTGTTCATTTCCTCTTTACACCACAGCAGTCCGGTCCCATTTTAGAAGTGGATTAAATGCACATGATACTTGTGATGTGCTATTTTATTCATTCTGCAATCCTGATCAAAGCAGCAAGCCAGGAGCATCATTTTGCAATCACGAGTATGAACTATACGTACACGGACCAATGGAGAGGAAGGTGGAGATGAGAGTGGACGTGGGAGCTGACGTGAGACGGGGTGGCCGAGGGACGGGGGTGGACATGGGATGGGGTGGATGTGGGGGTGGACGGGGTGGACATGGGATGGGGGTGGACATGGGATGGAGGTGGACGTGGGATGCTGTGGAGGTGGGATGGGGGTGGATGTGGGATGAGGTGGACGTGAGACAGACGTGGACGTGGGACGGGGGTGGACGTGGGACGGAGTGGAGATGGGATGGGGGGATGTGGGGGTGGATGTGAGATGGGGGTGGACATGGAACAGGGTGGACACGGGACGGGGTGAACATGGGACGGAGGTGGAGGTGGGAAGGGGTGGACGTGGGACGGGATGAAGGTGGGAAGGGGTGGACGTGGATGGGGGTGGACATGGGACAGGGTGGACATGGGACGGGGTGAATGTGGGATGGGGTGGACTTGGGACAGGGGTGGACGTGGGATGGGGTGGATGTGGGACGGGGTGGACGTGGCAGGGGTGGGATAGAGAGAGAAGCGGTCGAGCCGACCGCTGCTCACTCACCAGGGCAGTGTCTCACCACCTCTGTACTTGCCAGTCTCCTGCCTTCAGGCTGGGAGGCTCCCCTTGGTGGGCGTTGCCCTGTGGACCTAAAGCAGTGCTCAGGGAGGTCGCTGACCCCGAAGCCTCCAAGGGCAGCCTGGGCAGCCCCGCTGAGGGCCGCAGGTGGAGGGCACACACAGCAGAGGCACGGCATGGAGAAGGTGGCCTGGACCCTGGCAGAGCCCCCCCAGCACCCTCAGATCCTCCCCTGGGCTGGCCCTCACCTCTGCCGTCACCCTGTGGGCAGCCAGCCAGGTATTTCCTCCCTGGCCTCCATTTCCTCGTCTCCAGATGAGAGTGGTGAGGCCCCCAGGCAGTGACGAGGAGCGGCGCGAACAGAAACCGCGAGGGCCCCGTGTGAGGCACCGCGAACAACATAAACACGCACATCCCCCCCAAGGCTCATGTCTACTCCTGGCCAGGGGTAGGCTCCCTCAGACAGTGTTCATTTCCTCTTTACACCACAGCAGTCCGGTCCCATTTTAGAAGTGGATTAAATGCACATGATACTTGTGATGTGCTATTTTATTCATTCTGCAATCTTGATCAAAGCAGCAAGCCAGGAGCATCATTTTGCAACCACGAGTATGAACTATACGTACACGGACCGATGGAGAGGAAGGTGGAGATGAGAGTGGAGGTGGGAGCTGACGTGCAACGGGGTGGCCGTGGGACGGGGGTGGACATGGGATGGGGTGGATGTGGGGGTGGACGGGGTGGACATGGGATGGGGGTGGACATGGGATGGAGGTGGACATGGGATGGAGGTGGACGTGAGACGGGGTGGACGGGGGACAGGGGTGGACATGGGACGGAGGTGGACGGGGGACGGAGTGGAGATGGGATGGGGGGATGTGGGGGTGGATGTGGGATGGGGGTGGACATGGGACAGGGTGGACACGGGACGGAGTGGACATGGGACGGAGGTGGATGGGGGACGGGGTGGACATGGGACGGGATGGAAGTGGGAAGGGGTGGACGTGGATGGCGGTGGACATGGGACAGGGTGGACATGGGACGGGGTGAATGTGGGACAGGGTGGACTTGGGACGGGGGTGGACGTGGGATGGGGTGGATGTGGGACGGGGTGGACGTGGCAGGGGTGGGGTAGAGAGAGAAGCAGTCGAGCCGACCGCTGCTCACTCACCAGGGCAGTGTCTCACCACCTCTGTACTTGCCAGCCTCCTGCCTTCAGGCTGGGAGGCTCCCCTTGGTGGGCGTTGCCCTGTGGACCTAAAGCAGTGCTCAGGGAGGTCGCTGACCCCGGAGCCTCCAAGGGCAGCCTGGGCAGCCCCGCTGAGGGCCGCAGGTGGAGGGCACACACAGCAGGGGCACGGCATGGAGAAGGTGGCCTGGGCCCTGGCAGAGCCCCCCCAGCACCCTCAGACCCTCCCCTGGACTGGCCCTCACCTCTGCCGTCACCCTGTGGGCAGCCAGCCAGGTATTTCCTCCCTGGCCTCCATTTCCTCGTCTCCAGATGAGAGTGGTGAGGCCCCCAGGCAGTGACGAGGAGCGGCGCGAACAGAAACCGCGAGGGCCCCGTGTGAGGCACCGCGAACAACATAAACACGCACATCCCCGTGTCTCCCCGTCCCGCGCCCGCCACCCGAAGCAAAGCCGCCGCCCCCAGCTGTTCTGACTCCAGGCCGCTGGCCGGCTCTCAGCTTTCATTATCAAGGACGAAAAGGGCTGTGCGTCCACAGAGCAGCTGCTTGGAACAGCGGCCCCTGGAGACCTGGAGCCAGGGACCCTGCATCGAGAATGAAGCCCCGACGGAGGGCTCTGGTCACGGGGGTCCACCGGCTGAAGACGCAGTCTGCAGAGCTCTAAGCCCATTCCAGGCTATTGTTGATCTGGTTTCGTGGCCAAACATAACATTTGCAAATTAATAGAAAGTGCCCACTTTACATAACCCGTAATGTGTTCCAGAACAGCGTGGGTGGCGGGCTGCTGAGTTCTCCACAAGCTAAAGGCCTGACGTGCCAGCCATGGGCAGGACACCCGGAGGGCTGCTGACCGAGGAGGGGTCACACGGGTCTCGTGCCTGCCCTCAGGGCGCCGCTGCCCCTGCTCCTGTGGGACGAAGGGCACGCAATCTGTATGCGCAGCTGTGCGTGCATTTCAGAAGGGGCCCTCACTGGAGTGTAGACGGATCCCGAGTCTGAGCCAGCACCGGCAGGAGGTATAGACTCTGGGTAACAAAGTAACAACCAGGATCTCCAGCTGGAGGAAATAGAGGGCAAAGAGGAAGAGGAAGGATTGTGAGCTTCTTGGGGGTGGCAAAGAGGGGTGTTTGCAGGAGTGGGGTCCGTGACGGGTCAGACACGAGGTGTACAAGGACAGCGGGCGCCCTTTAAACGAGCTGAACGTGGTTTCACTCAGACTGCGTGATTCTGGACTTCCTCCCGAACACTTCTTGATCCTGCATTCTAACAGCTGTCTTACGACCACGGCATCTTCAAAATTACTGAGATCTGCACAACAAGGATCATGCTGATCCCCGAGGCTCAACGCTGCATCTGGGACTTAGCTCAGAACAGTGCCTCCCGGAGTCACGCTGCCTCCCTGGGGAACGGGATCAGACTCACCTCCTGGGAGTCGGGAGGGAGCGCCACAGGAAAAGCCGCAGGGACGGCACCCAGAGACAGAGAACCGCGCAGAACCCGCGCGCCACCCTGGGCCGGACTGGACGGCGCGCAGGACCGCGGGCGCCCGGCCCCGCCCACAGCCGGAGGGCCCAGCCCTGCTCTCGCGCCCCCGTCCAGCTCTGTCTCGAGCCGAGCAGGGTGGGCCTGCCTCCTCCTAGCCCGGCCTCGGGCCTCTGCCCGTCTGCCCTCACAGCCTCGCTCCTCTAACACCTTCACGCCCAACGCCAGCCCTCGAGTCCCCCCAAGCCCACACCCTGCCAGAGCAGAACCCAGAACCCAGGCGAGGGGGCGCTCCTGTCTAGGCTGCAGGCGCTGCGTCCTCGTGCTGATCGGCTCTGGCTGCTGCTCCGCAAGAGAGGCCGTCTCGGCCGCCTCCACACGCGTGACGCAAAGGCCGCACGTGTGTTCAGAGTGCGAGACGAGGCTCTGCCGATGGACGCGGCTCTTTGGAGGCACGCGTCAAGGAGCCGTCTCTGTGCCTGAGAGCTGAAATCCGCTCCTGAGAACACGCTGAAAGCCATGCCCTGCTGCAGGACCCGAGCAGGAAGGGCCGCCAACAGACGCTGGCCAGGCCGAGGGGCCAGACGCTCCTGCTGCGGGGCAGAGCCCGGTCCCTCGTCTTTCCTAGAGGACGATGTCCTGCTCCGTCAGAGCCCACAGGCCGTCTCAGGACCCTGCCCCTGGGCTACCCCATCCCGCTGGGTGGAGGCCCCGCCGGTGTCAGACCCCCGCCAGGGCCTCTGCTCGCGGCGTCCTCCTCGCAGTAACCGTGCAGAGCGGACGCAGATGTGGACGCCTCTGGTTCGTGAGACACTCAGCACTTCCCAGAGATCGCCCAGCCACAGGTGGGCATCCAGAGTCCAGACGCACAGCGCAAGGACCCAGAGCCGGCGGATGCTGACACTCCCCCCTGGACCTCTAAACTGGTGGGAAGCTGTGTTTTCTGAAAAGGTTTTTCCAGAAGGATAGCTTGTGTCCACATAAAGAAATTTGTCCTCAATCTCTTATGAAGTTATTTCATTCATTGTGTCAGCTGAAAAAGAAACACAAAACCTGAAAGCTGAGCACTGTAGCGTATTGAGCTGACACGCAACAGACGTGCGGGAGGCGGCCTCTCGGAGGGCTCTGGGGGAGGGCTGAGGTGCGGGGGGCGCTGGGCCTCCAAGAGCTCTGCATCAAAGCCCGGGTGATCGGAACATCGAAAGATGCCCGCTGGGGACTTCCCGGTGGTCCAGGAACCCCGACTCTGTGTCCTGATGCTGGGTGCCCAGTTTGATCCCTGGTCAGGGAATAAAACCCCACAAGCTGCGCTGAGAGTTTGCAGGCTTCAGCTAAATGTCAACGAAAGATCTTGTGTGCTACGACTAAGGCCCGGTGCAGCCAAATAGATCATATAAAACCATATATTACTGTTAACTAAAGAAAACCAGATGTCTCAGGTTAACGAACTCGTGTTTTTCTGTGTATGGGGAGACGCTAGGGTCTGGGCTCACTCCTCTCGCCTGCACCTCCCTCTCTGGCCCAGTGTCCTGTCTTCTCCACCCCGAGTCCGCTGGGGGACCGCTGGGGGCGGCTAAGGCTGAGGGCTGGACGGCCACAACATCCTTCATTTACTGATATGACAGGTGACATCCTTTGATTCTTCTCCCACCACTTTCAACGCAGGTTTTGACTCCGCTGTTTCAATCTGTGTATCCCTTAGCCTCTCCCTGCTCTAGCCAGCTCTGGCCTGGTCCTGCTCTGTTGACTTTTCATCCACCTAGCCCAGGGCCAGCGGGAGGGTCGCAGGAAACCCCATGGACTCAAACCCACGCTTTCCGTTGCAGGCAGCCGTGGGGCCCCTTCTCCTCTGTCCTTTGGCTTCCTCACCTGCCCCTGGGGAAAAGGACAGGCCCTGCCCCCAGGGCAGCCTGTGAGTGGCGAGCTAGTGCTTGGGATAATCTCTGCTGTAAATATGCCCCATGTGCTCGGTATTATCAGTATGAACACAATCGGAAGGGAGTTCAGCCCTGCGCCCCACGGGTAATGTTTATTGTGGATGATGAGCAGTTACTTAAGTATTTCCGGTTAAAAATGAATCCTCGTTCCTAGGTCGGCTGTCCTCCGGTCTCCAGCCCGAGGAGCGCCTTCCTCCGCCCCGCACGCAACATCCTCTTCGGTCCCTCGAGGCTCTTCTCCGCTCTTTTCTGTCTTATTTTCGGTTCATTCTTCCCCTGGAGAACCCAGCTGTCTGAGCCGACGTCTGCCCACCCCCGCACCTGCGAGGATGAACCTGGATTCCACCCGCCTTGCTAGCATACGGCTCATCCAATCACCTCCCAGGTCTGCAGCTACAGCTCAAGGCATGGAAACCGTCAGCTCCAGCCCGGTCTCACCAGCCCTGAGCAGCCTGGAAGGTGTTCTCGCCAGCTCAAGTCTTCCGGGGGCTCATTGAAGACGCCGTCCGCGGAACGCCACAGGCCGCAGCATGCACTGCGCCGGGGCCACGCAGGCCCGCAACGAGGAGCGCGGGACTACAGTCCCCAGCATGCACTGCGTCCGCGGAGCGAAGAGGAACTACACTTCCCAGGATGCAGTGGGCCAGCTACAGGGCCTCCCTGCTTGGGAGAAGGGACCCTGCGCTGGCTACCGAAAGAGCCGCGTGGCTGCCATCGACGGGCTGCCCGCCGCTCTGCGGTCGATGCCGGCTTCCGTGCCCCGGAGCAGGAGCGGGCCATGCAGTTCCTGCAGCCAGGCAAGGTCTGCGGACCATTTAAAGAGCAAAGCTCTCATTTTAAAATATGGTTCCATCAGCCCTGTAGCAAGGGGAAGTTCTCATATAATATGGCAGTCAGGCATTGTTTAGGGGGAGTCATGAATTGTGTTCGTTTTGCATCGTGGACAGGTCGCTGGGTACCTTTTCAAACCCGGCACCTTCACTGCGGGCTTGAGCACAACACCTGTAATTCTGCGCACCTAAATGCCTGGCGTGAGCCTGAGCTCAGGAGTGCGTGTGTCCCTCCTCCTGCAGAGAACGCCTCAGGCTGGTGACATTTCTTAGGAGAGAACAGGCTTCTGGGCTCAGGGCTGCCTCCAGACCTGCACGGAAGGGAGTTCAGCCCTGCGCCCCACGGGTAATGTTTATTGTGGATGATGAGCAGTTACTTAAGTCTTTATTTCCGGTTAAAAATGAATCCTCGTTCCTAGGTCGGCTGTCCTCCGGTCTCCAGCCCGAGGAGCGCCTTCCTCCGCCCCGCACGCAACATCCTCTTCGGTCCCTCGAGGCTCTTCTCCGCTCTTTTCTGTCTTATTTTCGGTTCATTCTTCCCCTGGAGAACCCAGCTGTCTGAGCCGACGTCTGCCCACCCCCGCACCTGCGAGGATGAACCTGGATTCCACCCGCCTTGCTAGCATACGGCTCATCCAATCACCTCCCAGGTCTGCAGCTACAGCTCAAGGCATGGAAACCGTCAGCTCCAGCCCGGTCTCACCAGCCCTGAGCAGCCTGGAAGGTGTTCTCGCCAGCTCAAGTCTTCCGGGGGCTCATTGAAGACGCCGTCCGCGGAACGCCACAGGCCGCAGCATGCACTGCGCCGGGGCCACGCAGGCCCGCAACGAGGAGCGCGGGACTACAGTCCCCAGCATGCACTGCGTCCGCGGAGCGAAGAGGAACTACACTTCCCAGGATGCAGTGGGCCAGCTACAGGGCCTCCCTGCTTGGGAGAAGGGACCCTGCGCTGGCTACCGAAAGAGCCGCGTGGCTGCCATCGACGGGCTGCCCGCCGCTCTGCGGTCGATGCCGGCTTCCGTGCCCCGGAGCAGGAGCGGGCCATGCAGTTCCTGCAGCCAGGCAAGGTCTGCGGACCATTTAAAGAGCAAAGCTCTCATTTTAAAATATGGTTCCATCAGCCCTGTAGCAAGGGGAAGTTCTCATATAATATGGCAGTCAGGCATTGTTTAGGGGGAGTCATGAATTGTGTTCGTTTTGCATCGTGGACAGGTCGCTGGGTACCTTTTCAAACCCGGCACCTTCACTGCGGGGCTTGAGCACAACACCTGTAATTCTGCGCACCTAAATGCCTGGCGTGAGCCTGAGCTCAGGAGTGCGTGTGTCCCTCCTCCTGCAGAGAACGCCTCAGGCTGGTGACATTTCTTAGGAGAGAACAGGCTTGGGCTCAGGGCTGCAGGCGCTGCGGCTGCCTCTCCCCAGACCTGTCAAGCGGCACCGGACCCGGAGCCAGCTGCCCCGGCTGGCCCCTGCCAGCTGAGGACTCCCTCCCCGCCCCCAGCAGCTCTGCCAGGCGCAGGGATGTGGCTGTCAGCTCTCTCCCCGGCCAGCTTCTCCCGGGGCGGGGGAGTGCACAGCCCACAGAGCCTGTCCTTGTCAGGAAAGTATGAGCCTTCAGGGACCTGCTGTAACCTGAACAGAGACAGCTTCCAGCTGCTGCTGCAGGACAGGCTGGGGCTCGCACAGCCGGGGCTCCCGGAGGAGCCTCTCACCTCACAGGATGCGGCCAGCAGGGGCAAGGTCAGAGTGTCCTTCCTCCAGCCCCCACAGCCAGCAGGACGCGTGCCCCCCGCTTACTAAGCTGCACTCCCCGCGGGCTCCTCCTCCAGGGGTTATGCTTCATCCTTGACTCTGGTTTATGTGCAAGGACAGGAGGCTGAGAACAGAAGCGCGAGGAAGCTGTAAATCTTGCTTGAATTCCAGGCTGCCCCTTACTGCGTGAGGGGCGGGGAGCAGGCGATCGAAAATTCGCTCTAGACCAAGCAGCATCGGCCCTTCACTGTCAGAGCCCAGGCTCTCGTCCTGGGCCAGACTCAGGGCCAGCTTCGCGGGCCTGTGGCCCGAGTGGACACAGCGGGCCTCCCACCCAGCAGGGCCTCACGGTTGGCTTAATACGGTGCTTGTACTGTCTTGAGAGTCTCAGTAATTTCTGGACAAGGCTGTGTGCTTTTGCTTTGCACTGGCGCCCACAAATCATGTGCCCGGTCCTGACAGACACCCCTCCAGAGCTCGGCGTCCTCTCTGTGAGGTGATGGCTCAGTCGTGGACTGTCCTAACAAGACATAACAGGCTGGGGAGCTTCCGGCAGACCCAGAGGCCGGGACGTCCGAGGTGAAGGCGTCGGCTGGGGGACGTTCACCGGACGCGCAGACAGAAGCCTTCCTGGCTGGGACCTCACAGGGCAGCGTTTGGCTGGAGGGAGCCCCTGGGGCCCCTTTCTCTTCTCCGAAGGGCATCAGCCTCACCGGGGGCCCCCACCCTCCTGAGCTGTTGGCACCTAATTACCCCAAAGGCCCACCTCCAACAGCTGTCATCCTGAGGGCGGGACTTCAGCGGGTGGGCGGGGACAGAGGGCGCAACTGAGCCCGCGGCCAGTGGGCAGGTTGGACTAGGACAGCTTCAAAGCATTTTAGCGACAAAATCCTTTCGTCGAAAGAATTCTGTGTAGAGCTTGATGTACTCCGTGTGGTAGGCTGACTTCTCAAAACCTTTCCTCCTTTCTTGCCCTTTCATGTCTTCTTTTCTTTTCCGGGCTTGTCTCACCCTTCCTGGCTCTGTGCAGGTGGGCGGGTGGGGCTCTGGGGCCGCCCTTCATCACCTCACAGCTATCCTCTTGCCCTGCGGCTGGAGGGGAAGGTGATTTATCCGTGGGGTGGAGCTGGGGGTCCCCGGGTCTCACCCTTGCCTCTGTCGAGCGTGAAATGGAGGGGTGGTAGCACCAGCCTGGGAGGAGGGTTGGCGACGAGCTGCATCACTGGAAAGCACTGAAACAGCGTCGGGCAAGGCGGAGCACTTGGCGCAGGCTGGCCGCGCGTATTCCGTGCACGTGGTCGGTGCCGACTCGTCTCCGCGGCCCCGCCTCGAAGCAGGCACACGCCCTCCAGAGACAGCGGTCAGAGCCTCAGACGTACTCACGTCTGGTGTTCTGCCTGTCAACACGTTCTAGGCTGTGGCCCCAGTGACGGGCGGGAGTGTGGTCGGGGCAGGAGAGAGCTGGGCATGGTCCTCAAAGAGGACGAGTCAGAGAGAGCGAGCGCCTGACATTCACCAGGCCCTGGGAGCCACTGCTCAGTGCTTGTCTGCACACGACGAGGGCGAAATTCCACCTGGCGAGGCAGAGACAAACCCCAGGGGGACCCCAGGCGAGCGGGCCCCAAAGCTCACGCAGGGAGAGGAGGTGGGAAAGGAGCCCGGCCCCAGGGCAGAGGCCTCGTGGACCTACGAGGACAGCCTGTGGATGGCGTCCGTCCATCCAGCTGCGAGATAAATACCACGGACTGCGGGGGTGGAGGCGGTAGACAGCAGAAATGGGGCCCCTTTCTCTTCTCCGAAGGGCATCAGCCTCACCGGGGGCCCCCACCCTCCTGAGCTGTTGGCACCTAATTACCCCAAAGGCCCACCTCCAACAGCTGTCATCCTGAGGGCGGGACTTCAGCGGGTGGGCGGGGACAGAGGGCGCAACTGAGCCCGCGGCCAGTGGGCAGGTTGGACTAGGACAGCTTCAAAGCATTTTAGCGACAAAATCCTTTCGTCGAAAGAATTCTGTGTAGAGCTTGATGTACTCCGTGTGGTAGGCTGACTTCTCAAAACCTTTCCTCCTTTCTTGCCCTTTCATGTCTTCTTTTCTTTTCCGGGCTTGTCTCACCCTTCCTGGCTCTGTGCAGGTGGGCGGGTGGGGCTCTGGGGCCGCCCTTCATCACCTCACAGCTATCCTCTTGCCCTGCGGCTGGAGGGGAAGGTGATTTATCCGTGGGGTGGAGCTGGGGGTCCCCGGGTCTCGCCCTTGCCTCTGTCGAGCGTGAAATGGAGGGGTGGTAGCACCAGCCTGGGAGGAGGGTTGGCGACGAGCTGCATCACTGGAAAGCACTGAAACAGCGTCGGGCAAGGCGGAGCACTTGGCGCAGGCTGGCAGCGTATTCCGTGCACGTGGTCGGTGCCGACTCGTCTCCGCGGCCCGCCTCGAAGCAGGCACACGCCCTCCAGAGACAGCGGTCAGAGCCTCAGACGTACTCACGTCTGGTGTTCTGCCTGTCAACACGTTCTAGGCTGTGGCCCCAGTGACGGGCGGGAGTGTGGTCGGGGCAGGAGAGAGCTGGGCATGGTCCTCAAAGAGGACGAGTCAGAGAGAGCGAGCGCCTGACATTCACCAGGCCCTGGGAGCCACTGCTCAGTGCTTGTCTGCACACGACGAGGGCGAAATTCCACCTGGCGAGGCAGAGACAAACCCCAGGGGGACCCCAGGCGAGCGGGCCCCAAAGCTCACGCAGGGAGAGGAGGTGGGAAAGGAGCCCGGCCCCAGGGCAGAGGCCTCGTGGACCTACGAGGACAGCCTGTGGATGGCGTCCGTCCATCCAGCTGCGAGATAAATACCACGGACTGCGGGGGTGGAGGCGGTAGACAGCAGAAACCTGCTCCTCGAGGTTCCGGGGCTGCAAGACGCCAGCAGCGAGGCATCTGATGAGAGCCCTCTTGGGGGTTACAAGGCGCACACTTGCCTCTGAGCCCCCTTGCAGAGGGGACAAGGAAGTTCCCCGGGTCTCTGCTTCCTGGGGGCTGCACCCAGACCTGAGCATATCCAGAGGCCCCCACCTCCTAACTCCTGTGTTGGGTGCTGGGATTGCAGCATGAGGAATTGAGAGGGAACCACAAATTGCATTCAGACCGTAACAATCCGTAGAAACACTGGCCTGGCCAAATCTCTCTTCCAGATCGGTGATATTTGGTCAGAGTAAAGGCCACTCTGGGCTCCCTTGGTGGCTCAGATGATAAAGAACCCTCCTGGCTATGCAGGAGACATGGCTCAATTCCTCGATCAGGAAGATCCCCTGGAGAAGGAAAGGGCAGCCCACGGAGCCTGGCGGGCTACATACAGGCCATGGGGGCAGCGTCAGACACGGCTGAGCGACTAAGCACAAAGAAAGGCCACTCTGCCCAGCACTGTAATGGCCACAGTCACGCCCGTGAGAGAATTGGCTGGATCCAAGGGGCCCCCGTGATTCCACGCGGTCTCTGCCCGGGGGCCGGGCTCCATTCCCACCTCCTCTCCCAGCGTGAGCTTTGGGACCTGCTCGCCTGCGGTCCCCTCTGCCTGCCTGCTAAGCCTAACTCCAACCTTGTCTCAAGAAAGGAAGCCAAAGCCCTGCCCTCGGCAAGCTGTGTCCGCCGTCGGAGGCCGGTGGTACGGCCGCTACCCATCCCTGAGTGGTGCCGGCGTCCACTCATACAGACAGGAAGAACGGGCGCAATGAACTCAGCAGGCACAGGCATTAAAACAGCTATTGCAAACATCAGAAATGTGCTCCAGTATTTAAGTGAAGACACGAACATAATGAGCAAGCACTGTAAGCCACTGACATGATGTCATCTGTGCGTCCACAGTGTCAGCAGAGTGAACAGCGCCTCGGGATGGGAGAGAATATTTTCAGATCATGTATCAGATAAGGGATTAATACTGAGACCATATAACTCACCAGTAACCTTGTTTTAAAAATACACAAAGGCCCTGAACAGAGATTTCTCCAAAGAAGATACACAAATAGCCCATAAGGACGTACAGAGTTGCTCACTCTCACTAATCCTTGGAGCAACACAAATCAAAACCTGACACAGGCTACAACATGGCCAAGCGGCGGGCGTGCTGCTGGGAGGAGTAAGTCAGCCAAAAACGGGCAAGCGAGCATGCGTCTGCCTGTGCGAGGCCCCCGCCAAGAGCACGCCCGTGAGGACAGAAACCAGATCGGTGGCTGCGGGCTGGGGAGGGGTGGCTCCGCGCGTCACTTTGGGAGACAGGGCGTCGGGAGATGGAGGAGGTGATGTCCGCACAGAATCATGGAGGTTCTGAAGCCCACGCCACTGGGCACCTGACAGTGGTCAGACATCGTAAATCGTGTGTATACTTTCCAATAAAAACCAAAGTGAAAAATCACCAAGTGGAACTTTCACAAATGAACAATGTCCAGATACGGATATGCATAGAGAGAGAGAGCGCGCCTGGGGTCACCTGCACATTAGACTCTGAGAAGAGTGGAGTGGTTAATTCAGGACATTAGAACAGAAACCATCCACATTAAATCTCTGTAGAAGGAACGCTGAAAATGAAAAGGAGCAGAGTAAAAGGAGGGACAGATAAAGTATTTAGAGGAATCATAGCCAGAAACTGTATAAACCTGATGAAAATTATAAACCCCTCTAAACAAGAAGCCCAGCGACCCACCACGCAGAGTAAACAGCAAGAGAACCACATGAAAAGCGTCACCATCGACTTTCTGAAAACCCGTAATAATCGGAAACTCTCAAAAGCAGACAGAAAAGCGGAACCATGTCATGTACAGAGGAACAATTGTAATAAAGACACGAGATGGCCCAGTGACGCCAGAGAAGTCAAGAACACCATCTTCAAAGTTCCTGGGGAAGAAAGAGCTGCCAGCAGAAATGTGCTCCATTTTGGACACGAACATAATGAGCAAGCACTGTAAGCCACTGACATGATGTCATCTGTGCGTCCACAGTGTCAGCAGAGTGAACAGCGCCTCGGGATGGGAGAGAATATTTTCAGATCATGTATCAGATAAGGGATTAATACTGAGACCATATAACTCACCAGTAACCTTGTTTTAAAAATACACAAAGGCCCTGAACAGAGATTTCTCCAAAGAAGATACACAAATAGCCCATAAGGACGTACAGAGTTGCTCACTCTCACTAATCCTTGGAGCAACACAAATCAAAACCTGACACAGGCTACAACATGGCCAAGCGGCGGGCGTGCTGCTGGGAGGAGTAAGTCAGCCAAAAACGGGCAAGCGAGCATGCGTCTGCCTGTGCGAGGCCCCCGCCAAGAGCACGCCCGTGAGGACAGAAACCAGATCGGTGGCTGCGGGCTGGGGAGGGGTGGCTCCGCGCGTCACTTTGGGAGACAGGGCGTCGGGAGATGGAGGAGGTGATGTCCGCACAGAATCATGGAGGTTCTGAAGCCCACGCCACTGGGCACCTGACAGTGGTCAGACATCGTAAATCGTGTGTATACTTTCCAAAAAAAACCAAAGTGAAAAATCACCAAGTGGAACTTTCACAAATGAACAATGTCCAGATACGGATATGCATAGAGAGAGAGAGCGCGCCTGGGGTCACCTGCACATTAGACTCTGAGAAGAGTGGAGTGGTTAATTCAGGACATTAGAACAGAAACCATCCACATTAAATCTCTGTAGAAGGAACGCTGAAAATGAAAAGGAGCAGAGTAAAAGGAGGGACAGATAAAGTATTTAGAGGAATCATAGCCAGAAACTGTATAAACCTGATGAAAATTATAAACCCCTCTAAACAAGAAGCCCAGCGACCCACCACGCAGAGTAAACAGCAAGAGAACCACATGAAAAGCGTCACCATCGACTTTCTGAAAACCCGTAATAATCGGAAACTCTCAAAAGCAGACAGAAAAGCGGAACCATGTCATGTACAGAGGAACAATTGTAATAAAGACACGAGATGGCCCAGTGACGCCAGAGAAGTCAAGAACACCATCTTCAAAGTTCCTGGGGAAGAAAGAGCTGCCAGCCTGCAAGCTGGCAAGGATACAGGCAAAGTACTCTTCTTAAAATGAACACGAGAAAAAGACTTTTCACATAAAAAAGGTGGAAGAATTCATCGCTAGCAGAGCCATAGGAGAAGACCTTATAAAGGAGGCTTCAAGTGGAGAAAGTGGTATTGGATAGATAATTGAACTGACAGATATGAAATCCACGAGAATGAAATTACTGAGAAGAGCGGGTCCCGTAGGAGGAAAACTGCTGAACCTGAAGGAGGAAGATGGGAGGACACGCGGCCAGCCGGCGCACTGGCGACGTCCAGCAACGGGAATACAGGGTACTGCAGAAGTGCTATTTCTCTGCAGATTCAGTCCTAATGAGATGGATGAATCTAGAACCTACTCAACGAAGTGAAGTAAGTCGAAAAGAGAAGGACAAATACAGTATACTAACACATATCTATGGAATCTAGCGAGTTCGTATTGATAAACGCACACACAGAGCATCGAGGGGAAAACAGACATGGCGAGCAGGCTTATGGACGCTGGGGAGAGGGGAGCACGGGTGGGAGATACGCAAATGGTGGCGTGGAAACCTGCACTATCGTGTGCCAAAGAGGCAGCTGTTGCCAGCGCGCTGTGGGACTACGGGATCGTACATGAGGGCTGTGCAGTGGCCTGGAGGCGTGGGACGCGGGGACTGGGGGCCCGGGAGGAAGGGGTCGGGGGTCTACAGATGACATGTTGGGGTTAAACACATCTGTATACAACAAAGCTATGTAAATGCAAAAAGCAAAATAAAAATAAGTTTAAAAAATGCTATTTCTCTATGGATTAATCTATATGTTATAGTATCTTTAGTGAAAAATCCCACACGGCCCCCCCAAAATCCCAACTGTTTCAAAAAACCCAAAATACTTCTAAAGTTCATTAGAAAATACTTTAAAGAAAAATGTTACAGGAAGTATCATTTCTAGTTATTCTAAGAACTACAGAAAGCCACAGTAACTGAAAGAGTGCTTAACTAGACTTAGAGAAAGTGGTCGGAGGATGGAAAAAGATCCAAAGCACAAGAACAGACCCAAGTTACACAACAATTTTGTACATTTTAAGAGCATTCTTACCCTGGAAATAAGTAGGGATAAAAGACTTCAAATGTTTACATTAATGAAGAACCATATTTAGGAGGAAATGCTTCAGAACTTTCAGAGACACCAATTATGCAACAGGTACCACAAGTTTTCAAATGCATTTATGCTTTGGCCTGTCCTTTCTACCTCTAGAAATTCTGTTGTCATTGTTTTCGTTGCTAAGTCTACGCTTTGTGACACCAGGGACTGCAGCCCACTCGGCTCCTCTGTCCATAAGGTTTCTCAGGAGGGAATACTGGAGGGGGCTGCCGTTTCCTCCCCGAGGGGGCCTTTCTGACCCAGCGACCCAACCCGGCTCTCCCACGCTGGTGGGTTCATCACCACCGGGCCACGGCCCAGGTAGAGACACTGGACGAGAGGCTCAGCTGCTCGTACAAAAAAGCTACAAAACTGACGTTCACAACTGTGAAAAATTAGAAACCTCTTAAATGTTTCACACCGGGGAACTGGCTGAGTAAGTATGATTTTGTACTTATCTAAAGACCATGAACCCAGTTACACGTGATCAAATATGTCACTATATAGCTTTCAAAAATCTGTTTATTACTTGACTTGTCGAAAAGTGTTCTGTGCCCACCAGTAAGCCAGATGCCAGAAACACTCACGAAGAAGAGGAAACACTTTCCTTGAGAAGCTGGGTCCGGCAGAAAGACAGACACGAGAAGCCGGCGGGCGCCGAGAGCAAGGGGGTCGCCAGTTTAAGCAGGTGAGGAGACGGGGCTGGTGTCCAGGGAGGACCCCTGACGCCCACAGCCCAGACCGGGGCCGCGCTCGCTCTGCCGGGCCCTCGAGCTGCGGCTCTGGCTGCTTCCAGAAGCCTGAGCACTGCCTGGAAACGCGAGGGCATCAGCTCACTCGTTTCATTTCATTTTGCTGGTCTGCTTTCCCTTTTGATGAAAGTGAAGGTCGTGGCGCCCTAAGCCGCTGAGCGTCAGCGCTGCTCACTTCTGTCGCCCTGGCCCGCTGGACCAGAGGCCGGTGCTCCCGAGGCTGACCACTGAAGGCAAACACAGAGGACGGTGTCCACGACGGGGGACACCCCCCGGGAAGCCATGGGAAGGCGCTCATGGTTCCCGGACACACTCAGCCACAGGCACGTCACACGGTCACCTTTTCCTTGTTCACATGTGTGCATATGTGTGTGGGTGTTCTCTGTTACCAGAGAGAGTATCTATTGAGGTAAAAGAATTCAGGAATTGTCGTGCTCAGGAATTTATGCACATTGAAATGAGGACGTTGAAGGCGATGTTTCCTAGAGCAGAAGCGCCGTAACAAGGTACCTCGGAAGGAACAGACAGACCCCGCCGTCTCTTGGGGACGGCGCGTGGTGGGGTGTGTACGGCTGGAGCTGTGGAGGCCTGCGGGCCGGCACCGAGAACCGCCGTCCTCGCCTTTGTCTGTAAAGCAGTGTGAGAGCACGCAGAGATGGGCTGGGTTGGGGAGCAGCCACTGCCGGCTGTGCAATATCACGCAGACCCTCTCTGGCCGCAAGCCCCGGTTCCTCTGTAGCAAGGAGGCAGGGGCAGAGCTCGGGCTCTGGCAAAGGGGAAACAGGCATCGCGTTCCGCATCTCCGACAGCAGTGCGCCGAGGGGCGGTAGACCAGCAGGAATGCTGACTGTTTTACATTTTCAGGGATTTCACGAGCCCAACAGTAGTAGTGGGTTAGATCCCTGCATTGGGAAGATCACCTGGAGAAGGAAATGGCTCCCCATCAGCATCCTTGCCTCGAGAACCCCATGAAGAGAGGAGCCTGGTGGGCTACAGTCCAGGGGGTCACGAGAGTCAGACACAACTGAGAAACTAGACACACAACCAAGGCTGCTAAGTACAGTCATTATTACAGATTATAGAGACATACAAAAGAGTTATACTTAAAATAATAAAATAAGAAATTCCCCAAACTCATCCTTCCTAATACTGTATTGTATTTTGCTCTCACCCAGTCCCTGAGGTCGCTGGACGTCGGCCGTGTCTGTGACAGTGAGCGAATGCGCCCTGGACCCCCCCTCGTGGCGCCCTAAGCCGCTGAGCGTCAGCGCTGCTCACTTCTGTCGCCCTGGCCCGCTGGACCAGAGGCCGGTGCTCCCGAGGCTGACCACTGAAGGCAAACACAGAGGACGGTGTCCACGACGGGGGACACCCCCCGGGAAGCCATGGGAAGGCGCTCATGGTTCCCGGACACACTCAGCCACAGGCACGTCACACGGTCACCTTTTCCTTGTTCACATGTGTGCATATGTGTGTGGGTGTTCTCTGTTACCAGAGAGAGTATCTATTGAGGTAAAAGAATTCAGGAATTGTCGTGCTCAGGAATTTATGCACATTGAAATGAGGACGTTGAAGGCGATGTTTCCTAGAGCAGAAGCGCCGTAACAAGGTACCTCGGAAGGAACAGACAGACCCCGCCGTCTCTTGGGGACGGCGCGTGGTGGGGTGTGTACGGCTGGAGCTGTGGAGGCCTGCGGGCCGGCACCGAGAACCGCCGTCCTCGCCTTTGTCTGTAAAGCAGTGTGAGAGCACGCAGAGATGGGCTGGGTTGGGGAGCAGCCACTGCCGGCTGTGCAATATCACGCAGACCCTCTCTGGCCGCAAGCCCCGGTTCCTCTGTAGCAAGGAGGCAGGGGCAGAGCTCGGGCTCTGGCAAAGGGGAAACAGGCATCGCGTTCCGCATCTCCGACAGCAGTGCGCCGAGGGGCGGTAGACCAGCAGGAATGCTGACTGTTTTACATTTTCAGGGATTTCACGAGCCCAACAGTAGTAGTGGGTTAGATCCCTGCATTGGGAAGATCACCTGGAGAAGGAAATGGCTCCCCCCATCAGCATCCTTGCCTCGAGAACCCCATGAAGAGAGGAGCCTGGTGGGCTACAGTCCAGGGGGTCACGAGAGTCAGACACAACTGAGAAACTAGACACACAACCAAGGCTGCTAAGTACAGTCATTATTACAGATTATAGAGACATACAAAAGAGTTATACTTAAAATAATAAAATAAGAAATTCCCCAAACTCATCCTTCCTAATACTGTATTGTATTTTGCTCTCACCCAGTCCCTGAGGTCGCTGACGTCGGCCGTGTCTGTGACAGTGAGCGAATGCGCCCTGACATGCGACTGCGCACCTCTTCCCAGCCTCCCATGCGGCGGCCTTGTGTCGGGCACTTGGAGTTGACCAGAGTGGGATGGAGCCCGTGTCTCTGACATTGGCAGGGGGCTCTTTACCACGGAGCCCCCAGGGAAGGCCGACGTGTCCTCTGTATCACTGTGATTTTAACAAAGTGTTGTGTGCATGCATGTACACATGCGCTATTCTTAGTCACCCGCACGCTGCTGTGACCACGGGGACCTGGGGCATCCTGACCTGTCCCTGGCTCCGTCCTCCAGTCCTGGGAGGATTGTCAAAAGTAACAGATGCAAGATAATGGCTCTCCCAGGGAAGCCGAGGCCAAGGGGAACGTGCACAACTGGTGGGATGCCCCTAGTCATCCTCAGCGCGCTGGTGAGCCTTACGTTTGCTGGTTTTGTGGCTGGGGGCTGGCCTTGCAAAGCTGTGGCCCAGGTCACCACCACCTGCCCAGAGGGTCCCACGAGACCTCGGCTGGCCCCGTGCCAGCCATGTCTTAGCCTGGCACCTCTCACCCAGGTGCCCGTCGCCTGCCCCTCCCCTGTGCCCGGACCCCTCGTTCTTGAGGCTCAGCCCCGTCATCACCCCCTCGGGGAAGTCATCACTGGCGAGATGCCTCTTCGCTCTCCTCTCAGAGCTCCTTATTGTAACGCTTATCATGTGTTGCATCTGCCAGTGCCCAAAATTGACTATAATACCCTCAGGGGCAGGAAAAGAGAATTACTCATCTCTGCCAGCAGTTAACAGCAACTTCTTATTGAATTGAATGGCGGTGATGAGCAGAGAAAGGCTGGGGGACGCACCCTTCCCACAGTGATCATGGGCGGTTGTCACCGCGTCTCTGAATAAAGGGGTCTCGTGGGGCGCCTGTCTGAGGGCCTCGTGCACAAGTGGGGCCTGGCTCGGGAAGTCCTATCTAAGGTGAGGCCTCGCAGTTGGGGCTGTGATAGGGTGGGGTGGGGTTTGTCCACGGGTCAGAGAACCCGGAATCAAGACTTGTCTGAAAGACAGTGTTTAGGAATTGAGAACCAAAATAAATCGCCAAGGAAACTGTCCAGACTTGAAGTCTGAAGTGACGTCCAGCAGCGCAGGAACCCAGTGTGGGGCCGGAACGGAGCTCTGGTTGCAGAGACCCGGGGGCAGCGCGCGTCCCGCCTGCGGGGACCGAGGCAGGCCTGGAGGCCGCTGAGCCGCACGGGGGGCGCGGGAGACCCGCCTTCAGCGTCGCGGTCGCGGAGGGATGACAGGAACAGAAAGCGCTGCACTCGCTATAAACAGACACCCGGTGAGTTTGTGGCGGCACCCATGCAGTCGCCCCCAGTTCAAGCCAGGGCAGGCTGGGTCCAAGGAGCCTCCAGACCACCCTTGAGGCCACCCCGCGGTCGGCAAGGCGCTGTGCTGACCTTGGCTTTGCTGGCGTTTGTGCCTGGGGTCCTACCCGTGAGCTGTTTGGAGCATCCACGGAGGTCCCTGCAGGTGGCAATGCTTTCGATGGCTCGCTGGTCTGTGACAGTCCGTGACACCAGGGCACTGCAGCCTCCGCCCGTCCTACTCAGCCGGGGTTGTTACGAGTGAAGTTGCGGCGGACGTTTTCGTCTCGGTCTCTGGCGCGCGTGTCTTGGAGTTCACGGTGAGAGTGGAGCCGCTAGATCCGCCGCAGCACTCCTTTTCTCTTCTCTGCTTCTCTTGAGTAACTGGTATCACTTTTTTAGTTTGACATACACCATATTAATTTCATAAACGTTCCTTCTTCTTGAAGGCATTGGGCTTATGAGCAAGATTATAGTGTGAATTCTTGGCCACTAGTCGTCTAATGCAATTGGACACTATCGCCACTCTTAGCCAATGACGTACCCTGAGAAGACAGAAAGTCAGCTCGCTCTGTCTGTTCTTTTCACACATAGTTACTCTCCAGGTATTTCAGACCATGTCAGATAGAGTAATTCTTGTGCAGTTAATATTTATTTGTATCTGTCTATATATTTACCGTTTTCCTTTTCCTTTTACTGGATTTCTGTGTTTCTCGCTAGAATCATTTTCTTTCTTCCTAAAAAAATCTTCCTCTTTCTTTTCATGCATACTTGCAGGCCAGAAAGCTGCTCGGCTTTTTAAAGATGGAAATGTATTAATTGTTGCCCTCACTTGTGGAGCATGCTTTCTCTAGATGCAACTCAGGTTTTCAGCTATTTTCTTCTTCGGGGTAAAGGTGTCATTCCATTGCCTTCTAGCTCCCATTGCTTCTGTGGAAATGTCAACCACTAGTAACACTGGCCCCTCTTTCTCTCTGCCCACTTGCAAGGTTTTTCTTTTCATCCTCGGATCTGAGCAGTTCTGTTTTGAAGTGTCAGGTGGGTTCCCACGGTTGTGCCGCCTGGGGTCCACCGTACTTTCTGTTCCTGTAACCTGAGCTTGACCGTCAGTTTGGGGAAATTCTCAGCACTCACTCTCAACACTCCTTCTCTCTCACCCCTCCTCCTGAGACTCCAATTACACAGGTAAACTTGCCCACATTTCACACATCTCAGGGGGTCATTTCCTGTGTTTTCCTACTCTCTGCTTCAGCCTAGGTATCTTCTACAATCAGTTGCCCCATAATCTAATCCTCTCTTCTGTCCTTTAAACTCAACTATGACATCATTGAGTCTTGGTTTCAATTATTGACATTTTTACTGCTAATATTATTAATAGACACTTTTTCATGGATTTGGACTTTCTGCTTAAATTCCTCTCTTTTGCTTCAACATATTAATCGGAGCTACTTGAAGTCCAGGTATCATAGTTTCAATAGATGGGATCTCTGGGGCTTCCTACTTTCTTTTAGGTTTTTCCTCAGTAGTTATTTTTGTTTTGTTTTGTTTCTGTGGTTGCACCCGATGAGCTCTTACGAAATGCTGGACTGTGTGTGGGAAGTGGTCGAGTCTCGGTAGGACGGTGCTTTGTTTCAGAGGATGCACCTTTCCCGGCACACAGACAGGGAAAGACCGCTGTCCCTGTGCTAATCATGGGCTGAGTCCACTCGTGACCAGGATGCAGGGCTGCTTGTGTACTTGTTGCCTGACTGCTTCTTTGCAGGTTTGTCCTCCTTTCTTCTAGGGAGGCCCCCAAGGTTTCCATCTGAAACCAAAGACTGCTAGCATCCATACTCCCTCACCACTCCACTCCACTGAAAATCCCACTGCTTTAAACCAACACCACCAAGGCTTTGCTTGTATCTTGCTTCCTATCATCATCCTTGTCTGCTCTAAGAATGCAGCGAACGCCTTCAGGGAGAAGCCACGCCTTTATGATGAAACCTCCTGCACCTGCCTTTGCTCGAGATCCTGGCTTCTAAGTCCCGTGAGTCCCACACAATCATGAGACCAGCCAAACCTCCGCTGACCTCAGAGACTCCCGGCCCTCTGTTGGGATCTTCACATCCCAGGTCCTGGCCACACGCCGGCTCTCTCGTCTCTTCCACACGATGGTACTTTTTCCTACTTGTTCACAATGAGGCACTGGTCTGTGGTTCGCTTCTCCATCTGAACTGCAAACGTAAATCCTCTGTTTGGTTTTAGGGTGAAGTTTTGTGCAAGCCATGAGTGACTACATCAGGAGAGCCGAGGGCCGTGTCCTCCAGCCTTGGACGGAGGCCGCGAGGCTGCCCTCCAGCAGCCCCCTCCTGTGCACTCCAGTCAGGTGGCATTCCTAGTGACCACTCCTAGTGACCACTGCTCCAGTCCTGAATTCTCAGCGTGCTGCCAGGAATCTTCTCAACACACATCCCGGGGTCTTCCCGTGAAATTCAGCCCATCTGCCTAACCCACTTTGTGGCTTTTGGCACAGGTCAGTCAGTCATTTTGGTTAAACACCTGCCAACGTCAAGCAAAAAGTGGCTCAGCAGTTACCTGAATGAATTCAGCAACTGTTTTTCCATTTAAACATGGTTTTCCTGGCTAAATTCGGACTGACTTAGCATATTGGAATAGTTTGTGTCTCCTCCCCCAGTCCTCAGAAATGAGAAGAATGGTGCTCGCAACTCAGGAAAGGGTCAGAGAGACTATGCAAATATTTGGAAGGCAGCAGAGCTTGAGCACTTGAGAGAAAAGCGCAATAGAAATGGTTATTTTTAAAGCGCCATGTGTAATCATGGGCTGAGTCCACTCGTGACCAGGATGCAGGGCTGCTTGTGTACTTGTTGCCTGACTGCTTCTTTGCAGGTTTGTCCTCCTTTCTTCTAGGGAGGCCCCCAAGGTTTCCATCTGAAACCAAAGACTGCTAGCATCCATACTCCCTCACCACTCCACTCCACTGAAAATCCCACTGCTTTAAACCAACACCACCAAGGCTTTGCTTGTATCTTGCTTCCTATCATCATCCTTGTCTGCTCTAAGAATGCAGCGAACGCCTTCAGGGAGAAGCCACGCCTTTATGATGAAACCTCCTGCACCTGCCTTTGCTCGAGATCCTGGCTTCTAAGTCCCGTGAGTCCCACACAATCATGAGACCAGCCAAACCTCCGCTGACCTCAGAGACTCCCGGCCCTCTGTTGGGATCTTCACATCCCAGGTCCTGGCCACACGCCGGCTCTCTCGTCTCTTCCACACGATGGTACTTTTTCCTACTTGTTCACAATGAGGCACTGGTCTGTGGTTCGCTTCTCCATCTGAACTGCAAACGTAAATCCTCTGTTTGGTTTTAGGGTGAAGTTTTGTGCAAGCCATGAGTGACTACATCAGGAGAGCCGAGGGCCGTGTCCTCCAGCCTTGGACGGAGGCCGCGAGGCTGCCCTCCAGCAGCCCCCTCCTGTGCACTCCAGTCAGGTGGCATTCCTAGTGACCACTCCTAGTGACCACTGCTCCAGTCCTGAATTCTCAGCGTGCTGCCAGGAATCTTCTCAACACACATCCCGGGGTCTTCCCGTGAAATTCAGCCCATCTGCCTAACCCACTTTGTGGCTTTTGGCACAGGTCAGTCAGTCATTTTGGTTAAACACCTGCCAACGTCAAGCAAAAAGTGGCTCAGCAGTTACCTGAATGAATTCAGCAACTGTTTTTCCATTTAAACATGGTTTTCCTGGCTAAATTCGGACTGACTTAGCATATTGGAATAGTTTGTGTCTCCTCCCCCAGTCCTCAGAAATGAGAAGAATGGTGCTCGCAACTCAGGAAAGGGTCAGAGAGACTATGCAAATATTTGGAAGGCAGCAGAGCTTGAGCACTTGAGAGAAAAGCGCAATAGAAATGGTTATTTTTTAAAGCGCCATGTGTAGGAAATGCAATCCAGCTTCTTTAAAGAAGAAGTGTTTTGGCGTTTCATCCCAATTTACTGATGAATGGTGACTAATGAAATGTTTGTCTGGGACTCTGAAGAGGCAATTCAATTGGCTGTATGTAGATAGATAACGTCAGTTCCTTCTGATCTTGCAGACCAAAGCATCTCCTATAATGATAAATTATCCCAGGTTTCAGAATCCTCCAAATGATGTTATCTGCAACACCACTGCTTCTTCTTACTATCTCCCATTTTTATTTTCTCTCTAGTGAAAGAAATAACAGTTTGTAAAGGCTTATAAATTCTAACTCTTATCTTCTAAAATGGTTGTTCTTTTTCCTCATCTTAACATACAAATAGACTCCCTTTCTCGGGCCTTTGATAAGGAGCCAGAGGAAGGGTTCGCCAGGTTCTGATAAGGCCTCCGAGCTGCCCGGCCAGTGGACACAGACGCGCGAGTCCCTTGCTATCTACCTGGACCCCTGCCAGCCGAGCCTGTTGACACTCTCAGAGGCGGCCAGGCTCCAGCTGAAGGAGGAGCTCAGAAAAGGCGAGACATAAACAAACAGAATCTGGGAACGCATTTGGAATCACAGAAGAAAAGCACTCGAGTGTCCTCGCGACTCTTGGCACCATGAGGGCGTGGGGAGGCCTTCGAAGGTGGCGTCCAGCAGGGTGACCTCCAGGCTTCCTCCGACGTCCACGTCTGCCCAGTCAGGACCCGGCCGCTGCTGAGCAGGACGTGGGAGGCGCGCTGGCTGCCGGGAGCCTCCTCCGTGGGAGGAGGTGAAGGGTGACCTCCGATTCGCCTGCAGCCGTGTGGCTTCTGCCAGCAGATTGTAGATTCGAGTTCTGGAGGGCTCTTCGTGCACGGTGGGCACCTCCTCCACCTCCCGTCTCCCGTCCCTGGCTTTGGACCCAAGTGCACACAGCTCGTCCTCCTCTTCATTTCCTTTTCCTCCTCCCCGTCTTGCGGGTTTGCTCCGTTTATGCTCTAAAGTGCTGTTTTGGAAGGCAGCAGAGCTTGAGCACTTGAGAGAAAAGCGCAATAGAAATGGTTATTTTTTAAAGCGCCATGTGTAGGAAATGCAATCCAGCTTCTTTAAAGAAGAAGTGTTTTGGCGTTTCATCCCAATTTACTGATGAATGGTGACTAATGAAATGTTTGTCTGGGACTCTGAAGAGGCAATTCAATTGGCTGTATGTAGATAGATAACGTCAGTTCCTTCTGATCTTGCAGACCAAAGCATCTCCTATAATGATAAATTATCCCAGGTTTCAGAATCCTCCAAATGATGTTATCTGCAACACCACTGCTTCTTCTTACTATCTCCCATTTTTATTTTCTCTCTAGTGAAAGAAATAACAGTTTGTAAAGGCTTATAAATTCTAACTCTTATCTTCTAAAATGGTTGTTCTTTTTCCTCATCTTAACATACAAATAGACTCCCTTTCTCGGGCCTTTGATAAGGAGCCAGAGGAAGGGTTCGCCAGGTTCTGATAAGGCCTCCGAGCTGCCCGGCCAGTGGACACAGACGCGCGAGTCCCTTGCTATCTACCTGGACCCCTGCCAGCCGAGCCTGTTGACACTCTCAGAGGCGGCCAGGCTCCAGCTGAAGGAGGAGCTCAGAAAAGGCGAGACATAAACAAACAGAATCTGGGAACGCATTTGGAATCACAGAAGAAAAGCACTCGAGTGTCCTCGCGACTCTTGGCACCATGAGGGCGTGGGGAGGCCTTCGAAGGTGGCGTCCAGCAGGGTGACCTCCAGGCTTCCTCCGACGTCCACGTCTGCCCAGTCAGGACCCGGCCGCTGCTGAGCAGGACGTGGGAGGCGCGCTGGCTGCCGGGAGCCTCCTCCGTGGGAGGAGGTGAAGGGTGACCTCCGATTCGCCTGCAGCCGTGTGGCTTCTGCCAGCAGATTGTAGATTCGAGTTCTGGAGGGCTCTTCGTGCACGGTGGGCACCTCCTCCACCTCCCGTCTCCCGTCCCTGGCTTTGGACCCAAGTGCACACAGCTCGTCCTCCTCTTCATTTCCTTTTCCTCCTCCCCGTCTTGCGGGTTTGCTCCGTTTATGCTCTAAAGTGCTGTTTTGGAAGCTTGCCCAGGGAACGGGGCTGCGGTGTGTGGAGCCGAGGTCCCGAGGACTCTCCTGGCCCGGGTCTCAGGTGCCCGCCCGGAGGGACGGGGCGTCTCTCCTGAGTGTGCACGCCAGACCGTGGCGTGGGCCTGGCACCAGTGCCCCTCCCAGGGGAAAGGGCACATCAGCCGTTCACAGCAGAGACCCCTCCCATCCCGACCGGTCCATCTGTGGACGGGAACTCCCTGGAGAGCCCAGAAGAGAGCGTGGGCCTGGGTGGACAGGGCCGGTGTGGGGCCGTGACCCCGGGGCTGCTGGAGCAGCGGCCCGATGGACACACCGCACCGTCCTCTCCTGCACAGACGGAGACTGCCCACCGCCTGGAGGGCAGCAGCGCCCTGGGGGGCCGCGATGAGAGCCTGGCCCCGTGGCAGCGGGGAGCAAGGGCACGGGGTTCCTCACTACCTCCGTGAAAGCCTGGAATTGGAAGCCGGTGCTGGCCTGACCCCCCGGATGCCTGTGTCTTTCCCTGACCTTTCCAGCATCTAGAAGTGGACACCAGCCTCTTTTCTGATCTTTATTGTCCCCTCCGCCTCCTTCCGTGAGCGCTCTGTACTTCTGTCTGTTTATTTGCCATTCCAGGGTGATATTTTCTGGGAAAACCTGTGCGCCTGTATTTATTATATTCTCTGTAGACATAAAAGCCATGGCTTTTCCACATGAGGGCTATGAAGATGGATGTAAATATACATGGAAAATGCACGCTTGGCTCAGCCTGCCAGGGGCTGCCCCTGCACCGGCGCCGGCCCCTTCACCATGGTCGGGGGACCCGGGGCAGCTTTAGGTCCTTAACTGTGGGTCATGAAGGGGCAGCGGTTGCAGTGGGGGAGACGGAGCCTGTCACGTTCAGGACACCTTGAGCCGCAGTCTCCTGTCACCAACAAGCCGGGTGGTCATCCAGGAGTGGCTGCAGAGGACCCTCCCCCTGCGGGTCTGCAGGTCTCGCTGCCTGCGGACCCCGGCTTGTCTGTGCGACTCCCTCGCATGACCCCTGCCTCTTCATTTCCTTTTCCTCCTCCCCGTCTTGCGGGTTTGCTCCGTTTATGCTCTAAAGTCCCTTTTGCCCAGGGAACGGGCTGCGGTGTGTGGAGCCGAGGTCCCGAGGACTCTCCTGGCCGGTCTCAGGTGCCCGCCCGGAGGGACGGGGCGTCTCTCCTGAGTGTGCACGCCAGACCGTGGCGTGGGCCTGGCACCAGTGCCCCTCCCAGGGGAAAGGGCACATCAGCCGTTCACAGCAGAGACCCCTCCCATCCCGACCGGTCCATCTGTGGACGGGAACTCCCTGGAGAGCCCAGAAGAGAGCGTGGGCCTGGGTGGACAGGGCCGGTGTGGGGCCGTGACCCCGGGGCTGCTGGAGCAGCGGCCCGATGGACACACCGCACCGTCCTCTCCTGCACAGACGGAGACTGCCCACCGCCTGGAGGGCAGCAGCGCCCTGGGGGGCAGCGATGAGAGCCTGGCCCCGTGGCAGCGGGGAGCAAGGGCACGGGGTTCCTCACTACCTCCGTGAAAGCCTGGAATTGGAAGCCGGTGCTGGCCTGACCCCCCGGATGCCTGTGTCTTTCCCTGACCTTTCCAGCATCTAGAAGTGGACACCAGCCTCTTTTCTGATCTTTATTGTCCCCTCCGCCTCCTTCCGTGAGCGCTCTGTACTTCTGTCTGTTTATTTGCCATTCCAGGGTGATATTTTCTGGGAAAACCTGTGCGCCTGTATTTATTATATTCTCTGTAGACATAAAAGCCATGGCTTTTCCACATGAGGGCTATGAAGATGGATGTAAATATACATGGAAAATGCACGCTTGGCTCAGCCTGCCAGGGGCTGCCCCTGCACCGGCGCCGGCCCCTTCACCATGGTCGGGGGACCCGGGGCAGCTTTAGGTCCTTAACTGTGGGTCATGAAGGGGCAGCGGTTGCAGTGGGGGAGACGGAGCCTGTCACGTTCAGGACACCTTGAGCCGCAGTCTCCTGTCACCAACAAGCCGGGTGGTCATCCAGGAGTGGCTGCAGAGGACCCTCCCCCTGCGCGGGGTCTGCAGGTCTCGCTGCCTGCGGACCCCGGCTTGTCTGTGCGACTCCCTCGCATGACCCCTCACTGAAGCCAGGGAGAGAGCATTTCCCTGCAGCACAGACGTGGTTTATGGCTGCGGCAGAGAGCGCTCTCTGAGAGGCCCTGAATTACCAGCTCTCGGAGACACGCGTGCATGAATAATAGATCTAGCCCAGATGCAGCGCGCCTTCTGTGCCATTCCTCAGGGCGCGTCGAGAGCCTCTCAAGGGTGCTCGCGGAGGTCACAGCCTACTTGAGCTATTCCGGGCGGAGAAGCTGAGCTCTGCCGGTGGAGATGAAATGCCAGCGAGGAGACACTTCTGAGCCCTGTCAGCCCCACCCGGGGAGGCTGAGCGGCCCGAGGCGGGGTGGGCGCCGCGCTGCCGAGCGCACCGCTCTCCAGGAGGAGGCGGTGCAGCCTCCGCGCGTCCTCCTCCCACTCAGCAAGGCGGCCGCGACCCGCTTCACCAGGCGTACGTGGGGTGCAAATCCAGAGGGCCCTGCCTGGCCCAGAGCCCAGGCCCTTCCACGACTGCGCGTCAGAGCAGAGAGAAAATTCCAGACCTGAGAGGGAGATGTGCGCGGTTTTGATGTCACCTGTCTTTCTGGAAAGCCGGAAGCTTCCAGCTGGCCCCGTGCCAGCGCTGTGATCGCCAGCCTGTCTCCAGCACTCCCGGGGCACAGGGAACCTGATGCCTCCACGTGGACACGGACGAGAGACCGTCCCGGGACAGACAGGCCGCAGCACAGGAGCCACGACGGCACCCAGGGGCATCCACAGCTCCAGCTCCCAAGTAGGCAGGGGGTGCTCCCCCGCCCTGGGGTCTCGTGGAAAGTGAGGGCGAGCTGCTGATGGACGGTCGTCAGTGCCCGGGGCCCGGACTCCCTCCTGTCGGGGCACGTTGGACAGGGCCGTGGAACGGAACAGGGGCGGCCCAGCTTCCCTGGAGACTCGGGTGGGAAAGAACCTGCCAGCAGCAGGCCATCACGCCGACGAGGCAGAGAGGAAAGTGGGTCGTGTGTGTGGCCTGCCCAGTGGTCAACCTTGATCACAGATGGTTTCACTAGGTCACGATGTCGTGGGGGGCCGGCGGCCTCATCTGGTGGGGCAGCTGATTCTGTGCTGATTCTGCTTCCTGGGAGAGCCCGGGCCCAGCCACGTGGCTGGCCAAGGTGGAGGAAGCCCCTCCTCGCAAGACTCTGTGCCCCCTTCCTGCTTCCCGCACCCCTGGTTTAGCTGCCAAGGCTTCACGCTGTCTCGCTCATCATTCTGAAGGGTGGCAGACCTCTACGGGCCTGATAAAACCAGAATAAACATCAAGTAGTTTTAACTGAAAGCTCACCAATATTATCTCAGGGTTCAGTCTCAGGCTTGTGTCTCAGAATCAAACAAGAGTATTCAGGAAGCGATCCCCAGTCTAGAAAATCTAGAAGTATATGCCAGAAAAGTTTGGTATGCCAGAAAGTCTATGTCAGTGAGAAAGAGAGAGACTGTAGTGTATTAATTTCTGATATCATGACTTTAAAAAAGGTTTAACCAAGGCAAATTCTAAATTAAAATATCTCCTGTCCTGTTACAGAGAATAGATCTACTACTGATTACACTGTATTTATCCTCATTTCAGTCATTTAATTTACGTGTAATTTAAGCCCAGCCAGGAATAATAGTCGGAAGAACATTACCTCTTAAGACACCCTTAAATGCACATTGTTTTGTATGAGCCTAGGGAGTCAGGAATTTTTTTAACAATTACTCTTCGGTTCAAATTTGTAAAATATATTACGAAGCACGTAAAACAATGCGCAGTTCTAGGAAACCATGAAACGAAAGCATCGGGTTCCTGTGCAAACTGAAGAAGGGAACGGCAACTCCCTCCAGGATTCCTGCCTGGGGGACCCCGTGGACAGGAGCCCGGTGGGCAGTGGTCCACGGGGTCACAAGAGTCGGACACCACGGAGCGACCAGACCCAAAGCCCAGCGCCCTGGGCTGGAAGGATCAGGCCCCACCGCGCGGGAGCTCAGGGCTGATGCTCACTGGCTCCTGAGCGGCTGGACTGGCATCCCGGCACTGGATCCAAGACGCCCCTCCTGGCAGGACCGGGCCGGCACAAGCTGCCCTCGGCCAGGACACGCACCCTTCCGCCGACGGGGCTGGCTTCTGCGTGAGGAAGGACCCCGGGCTGGCCCAGCCTCCACCCAGCCCTGAGCGTCTCCCAGCCGGCGCCTCTGTGCGGGGCTCTCCAGCCTCTGGGCTGGCCGGCCCTGGGCTTATCCCGGGGAGGGGACCCGTCCTGGGGGGCACCTGGGGCTCAGACCAGCCCCTCCTCGGCTGCGGCATCAGGGAATTCCAGGGAGGTCTACGGCGTGCACAGGACGTCAGGCTGGCCCACGCGGCCGGTGTCGGTGTCAGCGCCGCACGGCCAGACGACGGGCAGGGCCGGGCGCAGGTGGCCTGGCTGGGGCCTGCCTCCAGCCTGCGCGAGCCCGTGGCAGCGAGCGCCGGGACCTGAGAATGGACGTGTGGGAGGCAGGACCAGAGCACGGCTGGACGCCGCTGGTCCCGCGGCTGGCCGTCACTCCCTTCTCCCCTTAAAACCTGTTTTTTGTGTGAGACCTTTTCTGGTGGTCTTCTCTCTGGACCCCTTTCTCCCGCCCACTAAGTCCATATCAGTTTGTGATGCTCATTCCCTTCAGATGACTTATTGAAGGTTTTAACAACATGTTTATGTGGTTGTTGTCTGTCTTTCTGTATTTATTGGGGTAATTTCAGCCGTGTGAGTAACAGGATACCCCAAATAACTGGGACTTAAATAAGAAAGACGCTTATTTTTATCACAAAGTCTGGAGACCTGAGGTCTCGGGCAGGTCTAGGGCTGGACTGCGAGCTCCCCGGGCATCAGGGGCTCGATGCTCGATCCTCTGCTCCACCACTGCCCGGCGTCGCTCACGGCTCAGGGCGGCTGCCTGACCTCCGGCCGCCGCACGCGCCTCCCAGCAGGAAGGCAGAGAGGCTGAGGCGGCGTGCACCCCCCAGCGCGGCTCCATGTGGGACTGAACACACCCCTTCTGCTCGCGCCTTTGCAAGAGCTCAGTCACGAGACCAGTCTCCGCACCAAGAAAGCGGGGAAGTAGGGCTTTGTTGCAGATCTCAAGTGTTCAGCTAAGAATTTAAGTTTTACCGTGGCTCCTGAGGCTGGACTGGCATCCCGGCACTGGATCCAAGACGCCCCTCCTGGCAGGACCGGGCCGGCACAAGCTGCCCTCGGCCAGGACACGCACCCTTCCGCCGACGGGGCTGGCTTCTGCGTGAGGAAGGACCCCGGGCTGGCCCAGCCTCCACCCAGCCCTGAGCGTCTCCCAGCCGGCGCCTCTGTGCGGGGCTCTCCAGCCTCTGGGCTGGCCGGCCCTGGGCTTATCCCGGGGAGGGGACCCGTCCTGGGGGGCACCTGGGGCTCAGACCAGCCCCTCCTCGGCTGCGGCATCAGGGAATTCCAGGGAGGTCTACGGCGTGCACAGGACGTCAGGCTGGCCCACGCGGCCGGTGTCGGTGTCAGCGCCGCACGGCCAGACGACGGGCAGGGCCGGGCGCAGGTGGCCTGGCTGGGGCCTGCCTCCAGCCTGCGCGAGCCCGTGGCAGCGAGCGCCGGGACCTGAGAATGGACGTGTGGGAGGCAGGACCAGAGCACGGCTGGACGCCGCTGGTCCCGCGGCTGGCCGTCACTCCCTTCTCCCCTTAAAACCTGTTTTTTGTGTGAGACCTTTTCTGGTGGTCTTCTCTCTGGACCCCTTTCTCCCGCCCACTAAGTCCATATCAGTTTGTGATGCTCATTCCCTTCAGATGACTTATTGAAGGTTTTAACAACATGTTTATGTGGTTGTTGTCTGTCTTTCTGTATTTATTGGGGTAATTTCAGCCGTGTGAGTAACAGGATACCCCAAATAACTGGGACTTAAATAAGAAAGACGCTTATTTTTATCACAAAGTCTGGAGACCTGAGGTCTCGGGCAGGTCTAGGGCTGGACTGCGAGCTCCCCGGGCATCAGGGGCTCGATGCTCGATCCTCTGCTCCACCACTGCCCGGCGTCGCTCACGGCTCAGGGCGGCTGCCTGACCTCCGGCCGCCGCACGCGCATCCCAGCAGGAAGGAAGAGAGGCTGAGGCGAAGGCGTGCACCCCCCAGCGCGGCTCCATGTGGGACTGAACACACCCCTTCTGCTCGCGCCTTTGCAAGAGCTCAGTCACGAGACCAGTCTCCGCACCAAGAAAGCGGGGAAGTAGGGCTTTGTTGCAGATCTCAAGTGTTCAGCTAAGAATTTAAGTTTTACCGTAAGGAACAAAGGGAAAACAGATGCAGGAAAAAAATCTAATCCTCTCCACTAGGGGAGAGAGAAGCCCAGCTTCAAGCAGAGTCGACACCCAGAAAAAATCATGAAAAACAAGTAAAGCCTCTGCAAAGTGAGGACTTGCCCAGACGCTCAGGGAGCAGGGCCGTCGCCACGCGCTCCGAACCGTGCTGCGTGTCTGTGCTGTGCTGCATGTTTGTGCCGTGCTGCGTGTCTGTGCCATGCTGCACTAAACGTAAGGAAACGGGGAAGAGGCGTAGATCCACCTCTACTTCCCAGCTGTGAACCCGGCGGTCGCTCCTCGCTGTCCTTGCCCGCTCCCAGGAAGACGTGTCCCCTCCTGTGGAAGGTGTCCCCGCCGGCACTTTGTCTCCGTCTTTGAGTCGCATTGGCTCGGCGGCCCTCGCCCGACCTCGACCTCCCTTCGTCCTAGTGACTGAGAACGTGTCCGCCCAGCCCGCGCTTCCTTTAGGAGGAAACCCTGGATACGCTGACCACTCCTGCTGCGGCTTCCGTCCCCCTTCCACTGCCGGCTGCTGCTGAGCCGGGGGCAGCCCGGCTGCCTCGCCCGGGACTGTTTCCAGCTCATCGCCTGGGCCTGCAGCCCCAGAGTGACCCTGAGACCGGCCAAGGCGTCGACGCCTGTCTGTCCAAGCCCGGGCCCCACGTTTGCCGTGCCACCGCCTCTCGCCTCTGCGGCACCTGCGTCTTCCTGCTCCCTCCTCCCCGTTTCCAGGAAGCCGCTCTTTCTGACCCACTTCCTGCCTCTCCAGCCACTTCTTCACCTCCTCGGTGGGCTTCCCTCTGCTTTCCTGTCTCATGGATACTGATGCTCCCCAGGGCCCCTCCTGAGCCTCGCTCTCCCTCTCCAGACCATCTCCGGGAAGACCTCGCTCACGCTCAGGGCTGTGACTGCCACGTCCCCTCCTGTCCGTCCCTGTGCGAGGGGTGCCCTCCTGCCCCCTGGCCTCTGCGGACGTGTCTTGCCATTGCCCACAGCACCCAGCCTTAGAAGCCTGTGGTCCTCCAGGTGTGACCCAAGAAGGATGAGACCAGGCGGCCCGATCCCCTCCCCACGCCGCTCGGCCCCCAGGGATATGCCCGCCAGGCTGCTGCTCGGGCCGCTGTCAGCGTCCCACCCGGAGCAGCCACCACAAACCACGTCACCCCCACCAGATGCCTCGCCGGCAACGTGGATGGCCAGCGACCTCATTCATGGTAGGAGTCCACCAGCAGATCCTGGGCCCAGAACGCATTCCCAGAGCAGTTTAAGAAACTCAGTGAAGCCAGAAAACACAACGAGGCTTTTTCATAAGTTAAATTTTAGGACTGAATGAGGGTGTCTGTTCCCTGACTGTAATTTCTTATCCCCTGTTCTGACTGCATCCCTTCCCTTTGATACAGAACCGGAAAACCGGAGTCCACACCTCCGGATACCAGCATGGACGCCGAGGGGCCTGGGGGGCGCGGCCCTCCCCTGCTGGGGCTGCGGGGGGCCGTTCCTTCCGAGTGAAGGCCTTGCAGACACAGTAGCAGCCCTGGGGGAGCCTACAGGTCTGAGTGGAAGGGCAGGTGCGCCCGAGAGCAGGAAGCTGCATTTCCCCCTCTAGCAGGGGCGGGTCCCGCCTACGGGCCTTTCCTCCGAGGTCCCCGGTAACTTTTCATTAAAGGGACGGGAGGAGAACCAGCAGCGCCTCCTCCGGGAGGGCCCGACCAGCGTCCGGAGCCCAGCTCTGAGCAGCGTCCGGGGCTCTGCACGCAGAGCCGCTGCCCTGGTGGCCTTCCTGTGACCCTCTGACAGCTCCGTCTGGGACTAAATCAGATCAGGTTCACACTGTCAGAAACTTCCAGATCTCATCACGGCACGACGCGGCCAAGATGCGAAATGGGGGAAGACACGGCCCGTTGGCAGACGGCTCTTTTTATTTCACGTGCACAAAATAATGAGGCTTTAAGCATTGCTCTAATTTTCTTGAAAAATAATAGAGTTTAAGGTGATATCAGTAGAGGGATTAATAAGGACAGCAAAGCGTGCTTTGTCGACCGAGGTAAAGGAATAACGCGGGGGAGTCGCGCCGGCGGCGGCAAGGCTGCGCACGGAGGAAGCAAGCATATGGAATCAATGAGGAGACGAGGCCAATGTAGCAAAAAATGGATTCAGGCCCTTGACTTATTTCCGGGGAGAGAGGCAGGCAGACAGATGGCGGAACATCAGGATGCAGATGAAGATGGATTTTAAGAGGACAGGTGTGTGAGACAGAGTGGCCTTTTCTGATGCGGAAGCACGTTCCCTCCCTGATATTTCGCTGCTGGCGGACCCCCACGCCGCGGCCCCAGTCCCCGGCCACGGCGCCCTCACAGACGCCCCTGCCTCCTGTCTGCGTCTCAGGCTGTGCCTTCCTCCGCCCGAGAGAGGTGCAGGGCGCCTTCCTCACCTTTCAGCAGGAGGGTTCGGGCTCCGGATTTCGTGGAAACGCCCCTCATGCGGAGAGCACCCTGCGGGCGAGCTGGGCTGGAACCAGGACGAGTACGCCTGAGCCCGAGGCGCCAGAAGCCCCAGGAGAAGCCCCGTCTGTCTGCACACAACCGTCGTGAGGCTGAGCACCGCAGGCCCAGTATCACAGCGAAACGGCAAACGAAGAGAAAAGTACTTGTTCCATGGACCGGATCAATATCCTTAAAATATAAAGAAATCTGACAAGGAAATAAGAACAAATACCTTAGAAAGAAAATAAGCAGCCAGCTGAAGGTATAAGTGAGCCACAAGTACGCGAAAGGATTCTAGTTCGTTAGACGTGGAACTCTAATGAAGATAAAAGTTGCACCCTGTATTTATTTATCAAACTGATAGAGATGAAAATAAAAGCAAACGCGTATTCCAGAAGAACCAAAAAAGTAAACATAATTCTCTGAGGCTTCTTGAGATTATAAATTACTGTGTGTGTGTGTGTGCGTGCTAAGTAGATTCGGTCGTGTCTGATTCTCTATGACCCATGACCTGCAGCCCCCCAGGCTCCTCTGTCCATGGGACTCTAGGCAAGACCACTGGAGTGGGGACCTACGCACTCCCCAGGGGTCTTCCTGAATTTTCTTGAAAAATAATAGAGTTTAAGGTGATATCAGTAGAGGGATTAATAAGGACAGCAAAGCGTGCTTTGTCGACCGAGGTAAAGGAATAACGCGGGAGTCGGCGGCGGCAAGGCTGCGCACGGAGGAAGCAAGCATATGGAATCAATGAGGAGACGAGGCCAATGTAGCAAAAAATGGATTCAGGCCCTTGACTTATTTCCGGGGAGAGAGGCAGGCAGACAGATGGCGGAACATCAGGATGCAGATGAAGATGGATTTTAAGAGGACAGGTGTGTGAGACAGAGTGGCCTTTTCTGATGCGGAAGCACGTTCCCTCCCTGATATTTCGCTGCTGGCGGACCCCCACGCCGCGGCCCCAGTCCCCGCCACGGCGCCCTCACAGACGCCCCTGCCTCCTGTCTGCGTCTCAGGCTGTGCCTTCCTCCGCCCGAGAGAGGTGCAGGGCGCCTTCCTCACCTTTCAGCAGGAGGGTTCGGGCTCCGGATTTCGTGGAAACGCCCCTCATGCGGAGAGCACCCTGCGGGCGAGCTGGGCTGGAACCAGGACGAGTACGCCTGAGCCCGAGGCGCCAGAAGCCCCAGGAGAAGCCCCGTCTGTCTGCACACAACCGTCGTGAGGCTGAGCACCGCAGGCCCAGTATCACAGCGAAACGGCAAACGAAGAGAAAAGTACTTGTTCCATGGACCGGATCAATATCCTTAAAATATAAAGAAATCTGACAAGGAAATAAGAACAAATACCTTAGAAAGAAAATAAGCAGCCAGCTGAAGGTATAAGTGAGCCACAAGTACGCGAAAGGATTCTAGTTCGTTAGACGTGGAACTCTAATGAAGATAAAAGTTGCACCCTGTATTTATTTATCAAACTGATAGAGATGAAAATAAAAGCAAACGCGTATTCCAGAAGAACCAAAAAAGTAAACATAATTCTCTGAGGCTTCTTGAGATTATAAATTACTGTGTGTGTGTGTGTGCGTGCTAAGTAGATTCGGTCGTGTCTGATTCTCTATGACCCATGACCTGCAGCCCCCCAGGCTCCTCTGTCCATGGGACTCTCTAGGCAAGACCACTGGAGTGGGGACCTACGCACTCCCCCAGGGGGTCTTCCTGACCCAGGGATCGAACCTGTGTCTCTTACGTCTCCTGCACTGGTAGGCAAGTTCTTTACCACTAGTGCTACCTGGGAAGCCCCAGAAATTAGTATAGGATTTCTGAATGATAATTTGGCAATTGCTATTAAGAGCCATATAAAAGTCTATACCTTTCTAACTGGAAACAAGGCATTGAACAATGCACCCTAAGTTAACAGCAAAAATATACCCAAAGATGTATCCATGTGTGGGTTGGTGCATAGCACCAAAGGCAGGTGTCTGGGAAGGCTGGCTGCGTCCGCGCGGTCCCTCCACGAGCGTCGTTGAGCTTGTGTCCCTTGTGCTCTGGGGGCACAGCAGTGGAGGCAGTCGTGGCCGCGCTGCTGGGGCGTCCCTTTCCACCGAGACCACAGACAAGGAACAAATAGGCACATCGCAGACTAGCAGACCGTGGTCACACCACGAAGAAAAGTGTGGAAGGGAGAAGAGACGGGAAGAGACGGGAGTGCCCTGAGCAGCAGCGCTAGGCAGCCGCAGAAGTGACATCGCGGAGACTGTTCGATGATGACACGGAAGGTGTCCCAGGACATTTCAAAATGCAAGAGGAGCTTGTAAAGCCTAGAATGCGGTATGACTGCATCAAACTCCACATAGACACCAACTCTATAAACAGGACAAGGGACACATCCACTGAAATGCTTCGTTATTGGCGGGTTTGCTCCTGGTTTCTTCAAAGCCACTTCTTGTGTTTCTGAGGTTTCTACTGATTGGGTGCTTTCCCAAGGATGGCGCTTGTTTTGAAATATACATATTTTACATTTCACATGGGATTTTCAAATTTTGTATGGAAACGAGGAAAATCAGCGCGTAAAAAGCTTCAGGTTCTCCACAGAGTGAAGGGATAAACTTCTCCCCTGGAGACAGTGTTCTGTGTGCAGGAGGCTAGAAGCAGCTGCGTGAAATGCCCGAGCTGGGCGGAGCCGGCCGGGAGGGCAGTCGTGCTCCCCCTGCGGGGTGTTTGCTCGGAGGCCGGGCTCGATCACCCCAGCCCCCGGCAAACGTGAACGCTGGGAGCCGACTCCGGAACCCCCGCGACTCGGGGCTCCAGGCTGGCTGCAGGGGGCTCGGCCAGGCCCTGGTGAGTCGCGGGGGGCGCCGAGACCCGGCGGGCGTCACAGTGAGGCCGCCAGGCGGCAGGCTGCCCTCGCAGGCAAACGGGAGGGTGGGCCCTGGAGCCCACATCCAGGGAGAGGCGGCGCCGCCGGCCAGCACCTCCGGCCAGGCCCAGGGCTCCTGGCTGTGCCACCCGGCCACCGCGGGGGCGCGGAACGTCAGCGTCCCTGGGGTCACGGTCTCCCTCCGGGACTCCGTCCGCCGTGCACGCACTGGTGTTTGCTGAGAAACCCGAGTGTGCACGAGCGCGGCTGTGTGAGCCGACGCGGAGACAACCGAGGCGTCACCGATGCGCGGGGAGTCGGGCGGAGAGTCTGCGGCGGGGAGGCCAGCGCCCGCCCAGCGCTTGCCAAGGTGAGCAGCGAGGAAGCCAGCAGGCACGTGCTTGCTGCCCCGCAGAAGTTCCACGAGCCACAGCCCCCGCTCCCTGCAGAGAGCGCAGGTGCTCACCTGGCCGCCCTGGGCAGCCTGAGCAGAAGCCCCTGCCTCGGCCCCTTCGCGCCACCAGCCCGCGATGCAGCCAGAGCCGCCAGCCTGGCTGGCCCAGCTGCCCGCCGGGCCCTGACCAGAGTCGGGGCGGCACAGTGGCCTGTGAACAGGAGCCTGGGCGTCCAGGCAGTTCAGCGGTCCTGGGGCTCTGCCCAGCTCAGCCTTCTGCCGCGGGCCTGGAAATCTCAAGGAAGGTGAGAGAGCAAACCTTTAAAGTTAGGCGGGGGAGATCCCGGAGCCCCCTCACTGGACCCTGAGTCTGTGCAGACACCAGAAGTCCTCCGAGGGGAGGGCGGGTCGGGCTGAGGGGGGCTCGCGGCTCGGGAAGGAGCACCACCGTCCTGGTGAACCTCCGCTCTCGCTGCCCCTGAAACCTGGCAGCATGCCCCCAATTCTAGTGAAAGTTGTTCATTCGTGTCCAACTCTTTGCGACCCCGTGGACTGTAGCCTTCCAGGCTCCTCTGTCCACGGAATTTTCCAGCCAAGAATACTGGAGGGGGTAGCCATGCCCTTCTCCGGGGATCTTCCCAACCCAGGGATCGAACTCAGGTCTCCTGCCGTGCAGGCGCATTCATGACCGTCTGAGCCCCCAGTTCTAGGCTATCTGCGAAGCGTGCCGCGAGCCCCCTCTGAGCCGTGTCTGTTCCCACTTAAACGCGTCATCTGGAGAGAGGCCACACAGGGGAGGGCGGGGCCGGAGACACACCGAGGGCCCGGCCCACCATGATCCATGTGTAGGTTCTGTCCAGAGCAGGGCCCTTCAAAGACAAAGGCCACCCTCAGCTCGCGTCACAGGGCCCAGCCCGCCAGACCCTCCCAGACAACGGCGCGGTGCTCGTGTCCATTGGCTCCTTGTTCAGCGTCTGTACCCCGCTCCTCATCACCCGCCAAGGCGGGGTCTTTGTGATGCCTACTGGTGTGTCGTGAGCAACAAGGGCATGCCTCGCCTAGAAACAGGGACAGTCGGGTGAAGACGCTCAGAGCGCTTGGCCTTGGCAGCGCCGAGGCGGGTGTGAGAGCCCGCGAGAACGGCCCTCGGATCCGCGTCAGGGCCGTCGTTTAGACCAGGGCAGGCCCTGAGAGGAGCGGGGACGAGCCCGGGGTCAGACCTGCCGAGGAGGTCCTGACGTCAGGGGGAACCAGGAGGAGCCAGAAAGGGCGGCGAGGAGAAGGAAGACCGAGGCGGCCTGGTGCGTTGGGAGCTGCGGAGGGACGTGTGCCGAGGGCACGAGGGTTGGGACGCGCGGCGGCGGGGCCCTGCCTTGGGTCGGCGCTGAGCAGGTGGCTGGAAACGGCTGGGCCTGCAGCTGGGCGGGGCCTCGGTTACCACCCAGGCCCGCTCCGCACGCGCCGGACAAGCCGAGCAGAGCCGTAGGAAGGGAGGCGCGTGGTGAGTCGACAGGAGCCCCGGTTCACGCCCAGGGCGGAGCCCACCCAGCGTCACAGCCGGATGTCCCAGCGTACGGACCCTCCGCGACGCTCGGGGGGCTGGGCCCCGGGGGGTCAGGGGCCGCAGCAGACTCAAGCCTCCCCTCGGCCCAGGACACTCGCGTCCTCTCCCTTCCCGTCTCTTGGAGCCACAGCACCCTCCCCGGCTGCCCCCGGCGCTGGTGAGGACGGACGAAGGGAATTCACGGAAACGGCTTGTATCGTGAGAGGCAGGGAATTTTGAGCTGTTGTCCCTTCTCCATCTGCCTCGTCTGTGTTTGCTCCATATTCTCTCGGCAGAAAGCCAGCAGGCTCCTCGCTCGCTCCTAGCTCCCGGGGCTCCTCTCCCTTCTGCGGACACAGCGTCTCCTGAGCAGCCGTGCTGGGCGGCGGCCCGGGCGCACGCCGGCCGGGTCTGGAGCCTGGCCCCCAGCAGAGCGCCCAGGACACTGTTTTAAATAAATGTGCAGATTTAGAAAAAGGACAAACATCAAGTAAATCTTGTCTATAACGGGCCATCAAGTAATGTTCGTGAAGATTAGCTGCCGGAACCCGTGGATCTCAGGACATATAAATAACCCTGCTTTTGACAGGCGGCACAGATATGTTTTGTTTAAGAGCTAAATGTCAGGAAATTCATTTCTGGGATCTGCGAGGAGACACGCACATCAACACGCGGCTCCTCTGTAATAAATCTGGGGCAGGAAGGTGCAGGCTGTGCCTCGGGGTCTCTCGCAGCCACAGCAGCCGCGGAAAGACCCCAAGGGGTGACCTCGCTCTCCACCAGCCAAGGCAGCGCCTCCAGGAAGCAGCTTCCTTCCTCGGTTCTCTCTCCCAGACCCCGGTCGTAAGCCTGGCTCAGGGACACAGACTGGACCGGGCTCGACCCTCCTGGTGGACACGTGGGCAGGACGGATGCCGGAGGCCTCCAGTCTGCACGAGCGTGGGGGGCTGTGTCGGGGACGCGTGCCTCAGCTCCCGTGGGGAGACGCTCGGGCCCTGGAGCACCGAGCGGCGTGGGGGATCACTAACCGGGCACATCACCACGTGTGTGCGAGGTGAACGTCCTGAGAAACCAAGTGTGAATCCTTTTGTCTAGCACCCTTGGGTTTTCAAGTCCAGTTCTGAATCTAAATCCGAAGGGACGGACATAATTCTCAGCCTAAAAACCTGGACAGTTTCTAATGCCTCTGAGTTTTAAGCGCACTAAGCACTCTGGCATCGCTCCCCAGATCCTTGAGGCCCCGGCTTCCCCAGGGAAATGGAAAGACAAGGGCGTCCACAGAAAGGCTCGGAAAGGCCCCCAGGTGGGCCGACATAGGCACGTTCAGCAGAGACAGTTTAAAGTGCTGAACACGCGGCTTGAATCGCGGAGCAAGAGGAAGCTCAACTCACCGACGCGCGGCGGGCTGCCCTGCGGGCTTCGTGCTTCCGCTGGCCGCCACGCGTCAGTCCGTAGTCGCTGTCCACTCCCGCGCTCCTCCTGAAAGCAGTTCCGTGGGTCGGGCTTCGGGCGGCAGTTGTTCCCAACCCTGCAGGAGCGCCAGCGTGCCCTCTGAGCACCGGGGCTTCCTCCGCTGTGCCCTGGGGCACCCGTGCAGATTTAGAAAAGGACAAACATCAAGTAAATCTTGTCAACCAAGTAATGTTCGTGAAGATTAGCTGCCGGAACCCGTGGATCTCAGGACATATAAATAACCCTGCTTTTGACAGGCGGCACAGATATGTTTTGTTTAAGAGCTAAATGTCAGGAAATTCATTTCTGGGATCTGCGAGGAGACACGCACATCAACACGCGGCTCCTCTGTAATAAATCTGGGGCAGGAAGGTGCAGGCTGTGCCTCGGGGTCTCTCGCAGCCACAGCAGCCGCGGAAAGACCCCAAGGGGTGACCTCGCTCTCCACCAGCCAAGGCAGCGCCTCCAGGAAGCAGCTTCCTTCCTCGGTTCTCTCTCCCAGACCCCGGTCGTAAGCCTGGCTCAGGGACACAGACTGGACCGGGCTCGACCCTCCTGGTGGACACGTGGGCAGGACGGATGCCGGAGGCCTCCAGTCTGCACGAGCGTGGGGGGCTGTGTCGGGGACGCGTGCCTCAGCTCCCGTGGGGAGACGCTCGGGCCCTGGAGCACCGAGCGGCGTGGGGGATCACTAACCGGGCACATCACCACGTGTGTGCGAGGTGAACGTCCTGAGAAACCAAGTGTGAATCCTTTTGTCTAGCACCCTTGGGTTTTCAAGTCCAGTTCTGAATCTAAATCCGAAGGGACGGACATAATTCTCAGCCTAAAAACCTGGACAGTTTCTAATGCCTCTGAGTTTTAAGCGCACTAAGCACTCTGGCATCGCTCCCCAGATCCTTGAGGCCCCGGCTTCCCCAGGGAAATGGAAAGACAAGGGCGTCCACAGAAAGGCTCGGAAAGGCCCCCAGGTGGGCCGACATAGGCACGTTCAGCAGAGACAGTTTAAAGTGCTGAACACGCGGCTTGAATCGCGGAGCAAGAGGAAGCTCAACTCACCGACGCGCGGCGGGCTGCCCTGCGGGCTTCGTGCTTCCGCTGGCCGCCACGCGTCAGTCCGTAGTCGCTGTCCACTCCCGCGCTCCTCCTGAAAGCAGTTCCGTGGGTCGGGCTTCGGGCGGCAGTTGTTCCCAACCCTGCAGGAGCGCCAGCGTGCCCTCTGAGCACCGGGGCTTCCTCCGCTGTGCCCTGGGGCACCCTCGGACGGGAGCGCGGCGCCGAGCACAGAGCCTGGGTGGGCGGCGGTGCTGACGGAGTGTCCCTGATCCGCAAAGAGCAGGAGAATGGCCAGGACCTCACTGGCCGACCCAGAGGGGCAGCTGGAGAAAGGAGTCGCCCTCCCGACCCACGTGCTGGGGCGCTCACACTGTCTGTCCAGCCGGCACCACGCAGGGCGGGCCGTGGGCAGAGACCTGGCTGGACCCAGGGGCAGTCCGCGCTGGCCGCCGCAGGCGAGGCCCTCGGAGCAGGGCCCTGTCTCCCACTTCTGGGCTGAGCCCCGGGGCTCAGGGTGCAGCGGGGGTTCTTCCCATCCCGTCAGGCTCCCTGCAGTGGGGTCTCCTCGTCAGGCCGGCTCAGCCTGACCTGCCGGGCCCAGTGGCCGACGGGGCTGAAGGACCACTTCACCCGTGGTGCTCAGGTGGGGGCCAGGCTGATGCGTCCTTGCTGGCGTCCAGCCCCGTTGACAGGCCCTGGGGGTGGCGCGGCCCGCGGGCAGGGCTGGGAGCCGCTGGGTCCCCTCGCCGGGAGAGCCGAGCCTCAGCCTGGGTCCCGATCCAGCCGGGCTGGGGCTCCGCGCGGGGCCTCTGGGCGGCCCGTACCCCCGCCGCGCGGCCGCCGTGTCCACGCGCACCTGCGCGGCAGCTCTGGCGCCTGCGGTGGCGTCGGTGCTCAGTATGTGTTTGTGGATGTGTTGCCATGACAACAGCCAAGGACGCAGCTCTCTGATTTTTCAGTTCTTTTCAGCCTCTGACCTCGGGCAGGAGGACGGAGCAGGGGGAGCGGAGCCCTGCTCTGAGCACGGGGCCAGGGCTTGGCGCTCCGGCAGCGGGAGCTCGCTTGTTTCAGCCTTGCTCTGCAAACAGGCCTGTCCACTGGTGAGCATGTGCATCTGCTGGACTGGCCTTTCTCTTCTAAACCAAACAGGGCCGCTGCCCCCCGGCCAGGGCGGGGAGGAGCATCCGCCGCACGGAGCCCGCCCTCCTCCACCTGCGGCCTCGGGTGGGGCGCTGCCGGGGAGCCGGCCCCAGACAGCCGTCGTGTGGGCTGAGCCCGGGCGAGCGCGCCGGTGCCCACGCACTCCTGGGCTCTGGGCAGCACGAGCTCTCCGGGCAGCAGCTCTGCCGGGACACGGGCCCACGGGAGACGCGCTGCCAAGGCCACTGTCCTGAGGCGCCCTCCGGCTCGGCCTCCCCGTGTGGGAGCAGGAACCCTCCCCGCCTCCCACGTGTCTGCCCCAGAAGGAGAGATTGCGTAATAGAAACCGAGAAGGCGCGGGGAGGGACGGGGAGCCGCACAGGAGCTGGACGCACGGGCGAGGCTGCCTGGGAAAGTCCCACGGAGGCCCGCTGCTCAGGCAAGGTGTCTCCATGGCCGCGGGGCCACCTGGTGTGGCGTGGCGGGGCTGGCGGGGCACCTGCCCTGTGTGAGCCCCCGCCTCCTCCCCGGACGCTGTGCTCACGATGCCTTCTAACGTCCAGAGCCCCCGGGGAGCCGGACACCAGGGGCTGCCGGCAGTCAGACGCACGGCGTGGCTTCCACCTGGCCCCGCGCTCGTCTCGTGGGTGTGTGGTGTGCTCGCTCCCTCTTTCACGTCTGACTGTTTGCAGCTCCGTGGACTGTAGCCCGCCGGGCTCCTCTGTCCAGGCATTTCCCAGGAGAGAGCCTGGAGTGCACTGCCGTCTTTCTCTGCAGGATCTTCCCAATCCAGGAGCAACTCTCGTCCCCTGCGCTGGCAGATGGATTCTTCACCACTGAGGCATCTGGGCGGCCGCCCTCGCCAGCACGCCCTCAGTGAGGGCGACAGTCCCCGCACACACGTCCACCCCGAGGCCGCTGCCTGCCGGAGCCAGGCGGGCTGAGCAGAGGGGAACCCAGCGGACGCGAGGGCTCTTCTTTCACTCTCTCCTCGTGAGCAGCAATCGCCATTCGGACTGGCCTTTCTCTTCTAAACCAAACAGGGCCGCTGCCCCCCGGCCAGGGCGGGGAGGAGCATCCGCCGCACGGAGCCCGCCCTCCTCCACCTGCGGCCTCGGGTGGGGCGCTGCCGGGGAGCCGGCCCCAGACAGCCGTCGTGTGGGCTGAGCCCGGGCGAGCGCGCCGGTGCCCACGCACTCCTGGGCTCTGGGCAGCACGAGCTCTCCGGGCAGCAGCTCTGCCGGGACACGGGCCCACGGGAGACGCGCTGCCAAGGCCACTGTCCTGAGGCGCCCTCCGGCTCGGCCTCCCCGTGTGGGAGCAGGAACCCTCCCCGCCTCCCACGTGTCTGCCCCAGAAGGAGAGATTGCGTAATAGAAACCGAGAAGGCGCGGGGAGGGACGGGGAGCCGCACAGGAGCTGGACGCACGGGCGAGGCTGCCTGGGAAAGTCCCACGGAGGCCCGCTGCTCAGGCAAGGTGTCTCCATGGCCGCGGGGCCACCTGGTGTGGCGTGGCGGGGCTGGCGGGGCACCTGCCCTGTGTGAGCCCCCGCCTCCTCCCCGGACGCTGTGCTCACGATGCCTTCTAACGTCCAGAGCCCCCGGGGAGCCGGACACCAGGGGCTGCCGGCAGTCAGACGCACGGCGTGGCTTCCACCTGGCCCCGCGCTCGTCTCGTGGGTGTGTGGTGTGCTCGCTCCCTCTTTCACGTCTGACTGTTTGCAGCTCCGTGGACTGTAGCCCGCCGGGCTCCTCTGTCCAGGCATTTCCCAGGAGAGAGCCTGGAGTGCACTGCCGTCTTTCTCTGCAGGATCTTCCCAATCCAGGAGCAACTCTCGTCCCCTGCGCTGGCAGATGGATTCTTCACCACTGAGGCATCTGGGCGGCCGCCCTCGCCAGCACGCCCTCAGTGAGGGCGACAGTCCCCGCACACACGTCCACCCCGAGGCCGCTGCCTGCCGGAGCCAGGCGGGCTGAGCAGAGGGGAACCCAGCGGACGCGAGGGCTCTTCTTTCACTCTCTCCTCGTGAGCAGCAAGGCTGCCGCATCCACCTTCGTGGGTCTGGGCGCCTCTGCGTTCCACTCGACTGCCCCGCCTCCCGGGGCTTCTGAAGCCGGAGAGAGTCCCCTGGGACAGACTCAGCCATTTCTCCAGGCTCTGTGAAGCTCCGTGCAAGGCCATTGGCTCTTAGACCCCTCCATCACCAAACCACCTGCACCGTAGGTGGAGACACGTTTTTCTGGACCGTCCACTCTCGGTGGCAGGAAGCTGGAAAGAGACGCGCGAGCCTTCAGCCCGATGACGTGCGGTGCCAGCCGCGGCTGCCGGGACAGGCCTCACGGGGCGCGGCCGCGGCCTCGGTGAAGGGTGGCTCTTCTGATGCTGCGTAACGACGGGCACCGTGAACACGCTGCCCTCAGCCGGCTCCTGCCAGTCCGAGACACAGCCCTGCCCGCAGCACCCCCCACGGTCCGTTGAGACCCTGACCCCAGTCGGGCTGCCAGCTCCACACCCAGGGTCGGTGCCTGACTCCGTCGTCCATCCGTCTGACTGGGAGACAGGACCGAACACCCGTGGCCACCCAGGCTGTGTCCGTGGCCAATTTCAGCACCACATCTCTAAGTGGAATGCAGATGACAGTGCTCGCCACATGATTTCTGACTTCCAGATCTCTCTCTTCACTCCCCACTCAGAACTCATCGAGAATTTTCCTTAGATTCAGAGTCTCCTAGGATTAGAGAAGCCCATCTGCACAGGTGAGAAGTTCTGTGCAAATACCTTTGCATTTGACCCCTGGTCGCCCCAGCATTCTGCTCTTGGGCCCTCTTTCACGTCTGACTGTTTGCAGCTCCGTGGACTGTAGCCCGCCGGGCTCCTCTGTCCAGGCATTTCCCAGGAGAGAGCCTGGAGTGCACTGCCGTCTTTCTCTGCAGGATCTTCCCAATCCAGGAGCAACTCTCGTCCCCTGCGCTGGCAGATGGATTCTTCACCACTGAGGCATCTGGGCGGCCGCCCTCGCCAGCACGCCCTCAGTGAGGGCGACAGTCCCCGCACACACGTCCACCCCGAGGCCGCTGCCTGCCGGAGCCAGGCGGGCTGAGCAGAGGGGAACCCAGCGGACGCGAGGGCTCTTCTTTCACTCTCTCCTCGTGAGCAGCAAGGCTGCCGCATCCACCTTCGTGGGTCTGGGCGCCTCTGCGTTCCACTCGACTGCCCCGCCTCCCGGGGCTTCTGAAGCCGGAGAGAGTCCCCTGGGACAGACTCAGCCATTTCTCCAGGCTCTGTGAAGCTCCGTGCAAGGCCATTGGCTCTTAGACCCCTCCATCACCAAACCACCTGCACCGTAGGTGGAGACACGTTTTTCTGGACCGTCCACTCTCGGTGGCAGGAAGCTGGAAAGAGACGCGCGAGCCTTCAGCCCGATGACGTGCGGTGCCAGCCGCGGCTGCCGGGACAGGCCTCACGGGGCGCGGCCGCGGCCTCGGTGAAGGGTGGCTCTTCTGATGCTGCGTAACGACGGGCACCGTGAACACGCTGCCCTCAGCCGGCTCCTGCCAGTCCGAGACACAGCCCTGCCCGCAGCACCCCCCACGGTCCGTTGAGACCCTGACCCCAGTCGGGCTGCCAGCTCCACACCCAGGGTCGGTGCCTGACTCCGTCGTCCATCCGTCTGACTGGGAGACAGGACCGAACACCCGTGGCCACCCAGGCTGTGTCCGTGGCCAATTTCAGCACCACATCTCTAAGTGGAATGCAGATGACAGTGCTCGCCACATGATTTCTGACTTCCAGATCTCTCTCTTCACTCCCCACTCAGAACTCATCGAGAATTTTCCTTAGATTCAGAGTCTCCTAGGATTAGAGAAGCCCATCTGCACAGGTGAGAAGTTCTGTGCAAATACCTTTGCATTTTTTAAACGCACGTTTCCCCAAGTGGTCACTCGCGTAGCATTGCTCTGCCCTGGCCAGGACAAAACAGCATTTCCCTGCCTGACTTGGAGGCAGCCTAATGTCAGCCGCGGGGGTCCGCCCTGCCTGTGTATCAGGCGGCCCCCGCTGGCCTTGACGAGGCGGGCAGGGCCAAGCCCTCTTTGTCCTGAAGCCGAGGGGCTCGGCCTGCAGGGAGTCCAGGGGCACACGTCAGGCCGGAAGAGCGAACGTGACCAGGCTTTTCGGTCCACAGGGGCCAAGAGCACACGGCGGGCATGAGGGAGGGATGGAGCCGGCCCTGGAAACCGCCCAGTGATGGTGTCCCAGGAGGCAGCCCCGGGCTGGACCCTGCTGAGGGTCCCGGCCCCTGGGGGGTGGGGCATGGACAACCCGTCAAGGGATCAGGGACACACAGAGCCCGCGCTGGCGATGAAGACTCGTCTGGCAGCAGATGGCGGCGGCGGGCCAAGGGAGGCTGTGCTGCACCTCCAGGGCGAGCGGTGGGGGCGCGGGGGCGGGGGGTGTCACCAAGGAGGTCCCTTCAAGACGCCAGCCCACCTGCCTTCCCTGCTGGGGACCCGTGGCCTTGGCGACGTTGCCCTCCCTCCCGCCCCACTGCCCGCGGCGCGTCAGCAGGCTTGCAGGCGCGAGGACGAGCCCAGGGGCCTCTCCAGAGGGAGGGGCGGGGTGGGCCTCTGGTGCTTCCTCTCAGTCCCTCTGCGTCCCTTCCCTCTCCTTCTGCCGGAGAGCTCACCTCTGCGCCGCCCTTAGATACGCAGAAAGGAAGATGAATAATTAACAGGACCAGAGCCTCTCGCCTGCACTATCAAATGCCCCCGCGCCAGGACGGGCCTGCGGAGTAGCTGGGAGCCTACAGATCCCGCAGCTGCACTTAGAGGTTTCCCGAGGTCTCTGATCTGTCTTCCTGGAAACAAAGGTGACCCGAGACACCAGACCCTGGGCACTCAGGCAGCCCTCCCAGGAAGCAGCAAGGGCCTGCCAGGCCAGGGCACAGCTGGGGACCCTTGCGACCGCAGGCAGCCCGCACCACCCGCCTGGCCCAGCAGAGTGCTCCCGGCAGAGTGCTCCCGGCGGGTCCCGGCTCTGCCGGGTCTTTATGTCCGGGACCGCGTGTCCCAGCCTGCGGAGCACACCGGGGGTGGGATGTTCCCACCTCTGCCCTTGAGCAGAGGACTAAAGGGAGACCTCTCGGAGTGAACCCCAAACCCGCTGCTGGGGAGGTGCTCCACCAGCTCCAAGGAGCGTGTTTTCTTTTTCACAGACCAACAGCTAAGGCATCTCCAGGTTTCAAGGCCATCTTTTCAGAGGAACGTGAAATCCTGTCCATGTATGAGGGTCGATGGGTTCTCTAAAAGCCCCTCCACAGTCATCAGCACGCCCCCTTCTCCCCGTCCTACTCTGGTGCTGCGTTACTGGGGAAGTCAGGGCGCAAAGGCGTGCCGACCCTCAGGCTCCCTTCTCTCCCTCTACCGGGAACGCAGCCACAGCGGGTCCTGGGAGGAGGCAGCGGGCCTGGAGGGGCCTGTGAGCTGAGTTCGCCTGCAGCTGGTCGTCCATCACAGGCTCCGGGACGCGGGAGCCTCTGGGCGCCTCGGGAGCCCCACCCCGGGCAGGTGGAGAAATGCGAGGCCCTCACGGGTCTCCCTGGCACTGAGGGGGGCTCCGGCTTGCTCGTGGGCCCCCAAGGGGCAGGCGGGTGGGCTGGGTGGTCTCTCCGGTCGTGAGCCGCCTGGAGACAGGGTCTCGTCTTAGGCCCCCGCCCTCCCTCGACAAGCCCAGGTCATGATGCGTCCTGCCTCACGGCTGGGGAAGCACCGGCTTCCAGAGACGCCGCCTCACGCCACCCTCACCTCTGCCAGCCCCGGCTGAGGTCCCAGCATCCCGTCCGGTCTCCCGGACACACGAGCAACACTGGGATGGGGTCGTCCACAGACCCGCAGCTGCACTTAGAGGTTTCCCGAGGTCTCTGATCTGTCTTCCTGGAAACAAAGGTGACCCGAGACACCAGACCCTGGGCACTCAGGCAGCCCTCCCAGGAAGCAGCAAGGGCCTGCCAGGCCAGGGCACAGCTGGGGACCCTTGCGACCGCAGGCAGCCCGCACCACCCGCCTGGCCCAGCAGAGTGCTCCCGGCAGAGTGCTCCCGGCGGGTCCCGGCTCTGCCGGGTCTTTATGTCCGGGACCGCGTGTCCCAGCCTGCGGAGCACACCGGGGGTGGGATGTTCCCACCTCTGCCCTTGAGCAGAGGACTAAAGGGAGACCTCTCGGAGTGAACCCCAAACCCGCTGCTGGGGAGGTGCTCCACCAGCTCCAAGGAGCGTGTTTTCTTTTTCACAGACCAACAGCTAAGGCATCTCCAGGTTTCAAGGCCATCTTTTCAGAGGAACGTGAAATCCTGTCCATGTATGAGGGTCGATGGGTTCTCTAAAAGCCCCTCCACAGTCATCAGCACGCCCCCTTCTCCCCGTCCTACTCTGGTGCTGCGTTACTGGGGAAGTCAGGGCGCAAAGGCGTGCCGACCCTCAGGCTCCCTTCTCTCCCTCTACCGGGAACGCAGCCACAGCGGGTCCTGGGAGGAGGCAGCGGGCCTGGAGGGGCCTGTGAGCTGAGTTCGCCTGCAGCTGGTCGTCCATCACAGGCTCCGGGACGCGGGAGCCTCTGGGCGCCTCGGGAGCCCCACCCCGGGCAGGTGGAGAAATGCGAGGCCCTCACGGGTCTCCCTGGCACTGAGGGGGGCTCCGGCTTGCTCGTGGGCCCCCAAGGGGCAGGCGGGTGGGCTGGGTGGTCTCTCCGGTCGTGAGCCGCCTGGAGACAGGGTCTCGTCTTAGGCCCCCGCCCTCCCTCGACAAGCCCAGGTCATGATGCGTCCTGCCTCACGGCTGGGGAAGCACCGGCTTCCAGAGACGCCGCCTCACGCCACCCCTCACCTCTGCCAGCCCCGGCTGAGGTCCCAGCATCCCCGTCCGGTCTCCCGGACACACGAGCAGCACTGGGATGGGGTCTCGTCCACAGACCCGGAGCCACCCTGCCAGCAGCCTCTGCCCCGGCGCTGAGCCCTGTCCCGCCCTCGCTGGGGCAGTCTTCCCTCGGCCCACAGCCTCCGCGGGCAGAGCTGGTCCCGGAGACAAAGAGCCGCTGAGACGACGCCCCCTCGCCCCAGGGAGACGGGGGGCCGCAGCCGCCCGGGAAGGGCGGGCGGTGGTCCCGGCTGGAGACGCCGCTCAGGTCCCCCAGCTTCCACCCGCTCCAGGCCCGCCGCCTCCAGAGGGGTGCTCGAGCCGTCCTCAGTGCTGGGACCCCTGCAGCCGGAAGGGACCCTCCCCTGCCAGGCCCTGGGGGACGTCCCTTGGCCTGCTGTCCAGGACCGGCTCTGAGATGAGCGGCCCTGCGTCACGAGGCAGGTAACACCCCTCGGGCCGCTCTGGGGATCGAAGAGGGCGACAGGTGGCGGGGGACGCTCGGGGCCTGGGGCCTGCTCGCGGACGGCGGGGCCAGCCGGGCCGCAGGGCCAGCAGGGCTCTGGACGCCCCGGGCTGGGCCTCTGCCCGGTGCGTCAGACTCCATCCAGCCCAGCAGCTAACTCGGCTCCAGCCGGCCTCTTCCAGGGGTCCGCAGACCGGCCGCGATCGATCCTGAGACACTCTGAAAGAGGCAGTTACAAGAAGAGGCAGGAACACACCGCAGCCGGCCGGCCAGCCAGGAGCGGCGGGAGGGGGAGCCTTCCCTCTCTAAAAAGCCCGCCGGGTCTCTCGCCTCCCCTCCCCTGCCTCTCTCTCACACGTCTAGCAGCAGCCGTGTGGCCCCAGCGGCTGCGTCCTGGGGAGGGTGCGGGGTCCCGGCCGGTCTGCGGAGCAGAGGCTGGGCTGGCCCCACACGTGGCGCGAGTCTCCTGCCCGTTCCTCCCGCCGGGTCCTCCTTCCTCCGCGTGTGGGAGCTGCCCTGGGGCCGGGCTGAAGGCGGTCAGCGGGGCCGCCGAGCGCCCTCCACGTGGCGGGGGTCAGTGCCCCCTCGTGCCGATGAGGAGCCCCAGGGAGACCGCGGCCACACGGCCGCCAGGAGGAACCGGCCCCAGCCTGGTCTCCCAGAGCCCCGGGTCCCACCTGCCGGGGGCCCATCCCTGAGCAAACCGAGGCCTGCAGATGAAGGAGGGAGGGAGGAGCCAAGGCTCTGCGGTCAAGACAGATCCGTGGGTACCGATGGAGCGGTTCCTCCTTCTTCTTCTAAGCAAGACACCCCCTTTCCTCCTGGCTCCTCGTCGGGTCGCCCCTGGGGCGGAGACGTGAGAGGCTGATGGCCCAGGAAGAGACACGCCCGACAGGAACCGGCGGTCTGACCGAGTCCAGGTCACCACCGCCGGCCCCGAGCGCCCCCTCTGTCCACCTCGGCAGGCGTGGTGGTGGGCCTCGGGGGGGACGGCGGGACCCTGACGCCCCGCGAGGGCGGCGGCCGCTAAGGACATAGCTTGAGCAAAGTGCCCTGCGAGTCACCGTGGGCGGGAAGGCGGCTGCCAGTCCTCTGTGCGTGTTCCCCGGCGCCGGGGACACGTGAGCGCTGGCCCCCCGGCCGTGCAGCGGCGGCTTCCACCGCCCCCGCCCGCCCAGTCTCCAGCCCCCTGGCTGTGAGGGAACGACCAGCGCTGGCCCCAGGGCCACGGCGGCAGGGTGTGGGCGGCAGGAGCGCCCGGCAGCCCGCCTCTCGGGGTCAGGGGAGGGAGGACCGCCGCCCGTCCAGGGGGCCAGGCGCAGGTCTGTCTGCCGCGTTCCCCGAGGTCCTCAAGAGCGGGCCTTGGAGGCAGGGGTGCCCTCCAGGAGCCCCAGGGGAGTTCTGCGCGGGAGGCAGAGCTGGGAGCAGCACCTCTGGGCTCCCGACCCAGAGCGCGTGCCCTGAGGGACCTGACGGGCTGGAAGGAGGAGGGGCGGTCGGACTGGCAGAAACGGGTCCTTTGAGACATGCCTGGGGAGCGCGCCGGTGCCAGAGGCCTGGGTGGCGAGCAGGAAGCACCAGGGCTCGTGGCCAGGCAGTTCCTCCAGCCCAGGAAAGGCCCCCGAGGTGTCCACATCCTGATCCCCAGGGCCGGTGAGTGTGAAAGCTCTTGTGGCCCCGGGGACTTGCCTGGTGGAAATAAGTCGAGGGTCTTGAGGGGGAGGTGCGTCTGGGTGACCTGGCGTCGTCCAGGGCCCTCGTGAGGGGAGCCAGGAGGACCAGAGTCGGGGAGGAGAGGTGAGGATGAAGGCGGAGACGAGGGAGACAGAGCGAGGGGGAAAGATCTGAAGACACGGCTGGCTTTGAAGACGGAGGACCAGGCGAGCCTGGGGAGGCAGGTGCCTCCGGAGGCTGGAGGAGCCGGAGGCGGGCCCTCCCTGAGCCTCCAGGCGAACGCAGACTGCACGCACTCGCCTCGGGACGGAGGCCTCCGCGAGGGGCAGGCTCGTGCACGTGTCGCAGGAGATGCGGGAGTAACCGGGTCACAGCGCGCCGCCCAGGGCCGCGCCTGAGCCGGGCACGGGCCTTGGAAACACGGCAGCCGGGAGCCAGCGCCGCGGCCCCGCGCCTGGCCGTGGCCCCATGGAGCTGAGCCCGGAGGGGCGGGGCTGAGCCCGGAGGGGGGCGGGGCTGGGCCCGGAGGGGCGGGGCTGAGCCCGGAGGGGCGGGGCTGGGCCGGCAGGACGGAGGCTCGGGTGCCGAGCAGCGGGCAGAGGGCGGCGCGGCGGACGCACGTGTCGGGGGCAGTGCCGGCCAGGGCTCGGCCCGGGCGGTCCTCGAGCGTGGGGTGCGTGTTCAGCCCCTCCTCCCTCGGCGGCAGGACGGCCGCGCATCCCGTCCCACCTTCGGGGGCCGCGAGGAGACCAGGGTCCTGGGACCCCAGTGAGACACCCTCCGCCTCTGTCTGGCAGACTTTCTCGCCAGGGGGTGACGGGAGCCGACCTTTCCGTCCTTCCCGCCGTAACCAGACTCCGAGGCGGCTCCAGGGATCGATGGCGGTGCTTGCGGAACCATTAGCCGAGGGTGGACGGGGCGTGTCTGCAGACGGGCAAAGCCAAGGGCGTGCGCTCCAGCCCAGCGAGACGACCACGGAGCCCTGGAGACATGTAGCGTCCCCGCTCACCACCGGGAGGGCAGCCCCGAGCCGAGGCTGCAGGCCTCGCCCAGCCCCGCGCCTGTGGGCCAGAAGCCTGCACCCGGAGCCCCTCTCCCCGGGCGCGCCCCGCGGCCCTTCCCTGGCGGCTCTCAGCACACCCACCCGCGAGAGGATGAGCAGAGGGCAGGCCTCTCAAGGCGGAGGAGCTAGAAACAGAGGATGATTGAAGGGGAAACCCCACACGCGTGCACGGGGCACACGCGCAGGCAGGCACACGGGCGGCACGTCTTCCTCCACCTGCGTCCTCTCCCGGCCCTTCCGCCGCAGGCATGCCATCAATCACTATGTTCACAGATGTGCTCTTGGAAATCTCGCCCTTCCCTTGCCAGGCCAGAGCTTGGCCAAGCGCCCCGGGCAGCCGGGCAGGGCGTGGGGCTGCTCTGAGAGCCGCCGCACTTGCGTCGGGGAGACGGCGTCCCCGTGTCCCTGCCGAGGACGGGAGCTGGCCTCTCTGCTTCTGCTCCCCGGTCAGGCGTCGGGCCAGACCCCCGCTCTCACAGCGCAGAAGGGCTGCACCGGCAGCCTCCGCCTCCCTCCCGCTCTCTCTTCCTCTCTCTCCTCTCCTTTCATTTCTCCCCTCTCTCTCTCTCCGCCTTCGTGCCCAAAGATTCTTTGCATAATTGAAACTGAGGGAACAAAAATGCGCAGAAGCAAGTGGCACAGATGTTCCCATCACAGGTACCTCAAATAACTCCAGAGGGCCCGCGCCGAGGGGCGCCTGTGAATATATTTCATGCCTGGCTCGCTGAGAATTAGCATTGGAAGTCATCACTGTGAAGGCAGGGAGCTGGATGAATTTCAATCCAGCACAGAGACCAGCCGCTCCGCTGCCGGCTGTCAGCCGCAGTCACATCACCGCAGATATCGCTTGCAAGACCAGCAGAAGCCGGCGTGTCATTTTTGACATAGATGCCTGTCCCCTTTCACTGTGGCTGAGAGCCCGCCGAGCCTGCCTGCCGCTCTGCTGAGCAGACCCAGGTGCCCAGGCCCACAGCCCCGGGGCTGCCCTGGAAGACGTCAGCTCCGCTCTGCGTCTCGGGTGGCGGAGCTGCTGGACCCGTCGAGGTGCCCGCCGGCCGCCCCGGGCGTCCAGGCGAAGGGTGGCTGGGAACATCCGGGGGAATCTGATGCGCCTTTCAGAGGACAGTCACTGGGGTTCAGGAAGGAAGCGGTTCTTGTGGGGGCGCGGCCCTGCCAGCGCTGAGACGATGTCCTGCGGGCGCCTCCCGCCCTGGCATCGCAGGTGCGCCCGGGCGGGGGCGGGGGCCTGCGGCACCGTTGCCATGGCTGCTGCCTCCTGCGGCCCTGCTTCTCACACCCGCCATGTGTTTCAGACTCTAACGTGTTTACCGCTTTTAATCGTGTGGAGGAAGTGTCAGCACAGAGGGAGGAAAGACACTGACAGAGTCAGAACCAGGTCAGCACGGAGGCGGCTGCCAACGCGCTGCGTGGCCTCGGCACACCGATTGGCGTCTCTGAGCCTGAGGCGGCCGCTGACGAGCTGGGCGGCCCTGGGCACGCCGCTTGGCGTCTCTGAGCCTGCCTCTCCATCTGCACAGCTGAGGCAGTGCCTCTCCCTCGGGGCCCGCGGCGTCCATGCTCTGGGGACCGGGCAGAGACCCCGGCGTCAGGAGCAGCCGCCCCTCCCTTCCTTCACCCCCGGGAAGCTCACAGGCTGCCCTCTGCCGGGGCCCAGCTCAGGCAGGTGCACCCGGCGGGCTGCTGTCCCGGCGCTCCCGGCGCTGCCCCCCTGACCCTGCAGGTCCCCAGAGCAGCGGTTCTGTCGCCCCTCGCAGGTGCGGCTCGTCATGCTCACGGAGAAGCCGGCAGAGAGAGCAGGTCCGCGCCTGGGGGCCCTCGTCCCACAGCACCGCCGCCGCCCACCCGCTCCCTGCCCACCAGGCTGACTTTGTGGGCCAGCCGCGGTGATGGGGTGCCCAGTCCTCTGCCTTCTCCTTGGTTCTGACGGTGAGGAGCCCCGGCAGGAGACCGGGGGTGGGGTGGGGAGAAGGCCTTCGTCCCCTGGAGGCATCAGGGCGGGGTCTCCGTGGCCGCCATCCCCCGGCTGCAGGCGGCCTGCCCTGCGTGGCCCTCGGCTCTGGCCCCTCCGCCCCCGGGGCTGCTCGGCACGCAGCCGGCTCGGGTCAGGCGCGAAGCGCGGGAACCAGTGTCGGCCACGGGTCTCCTTCCCAGAGGGAGTGGTGGACGCGTCTGCAGAGAAATGGGGAGCGAGAAGGAGGCAGTGAGATGGTTCCTGCCTGTGGCTTCAGTGCACGGGGAGAGGCTGACGGGCTCCCGAGGGCGGGGCTGGGGGGACCCGGCTCCAGCGTGGACACGCGGTCCTCTCCGAGGCCCAGCCTGCCGTCCACACGCAGGGCGCTGTCCGAGGAGACGCCCCCCAGCACACGGCCACCTGCTCCCGGGGGCACAGGAAGAAGAGTGTCTGTGTCTATATGGACTGGAAGGGCCGCCGGCCTTCCCACGGGGCTCTGCGTGAACCCCACCGCGGACACGGGGTGCGAGGGCTCCCCCAGGCCGAGAGGTCTTCCAGCTCAGTGACCTCTGCGCTCTCCCTGGGATGGGAAGCGATCGTGTTTGTGACAAAAGGGGTCTCCTAACAGAGTCAGCCCCAGCACCCCCGAACCGCCCCCTCCAGGGGCTGCGGGCAGCCTCCGCACGAGCACCAGCGTGGCCTGATCCTTGTAAACCGCAGCCATCACCTCGTCCTTCGGCTGAGAGGCCAGCCGGCGCTGTGAGCGGCCGCAGAGCCCACCTCGCGGCCCCGGGGCCCTGGGCTGCCCCAGAGCAGGCGGGCCGAGCCGGCGCCCGACCCCACCCAGCCGGCCCCGCCCGCCCGGCTCTGCTCACCGGAGGGCACACGTGGCCCCGGGGACCAGACAGGCACCAGTGCCTTGTCCCGGCCGGGCTCTGGGGTCGCCTCCCGCAGCAGCGCAAACCCTCAGGCCCACGGCCTCCACCGCTGGCCTCCCTGACCCCGTGTGCCCTGTCCGGCTGCTTGGGAAGCCTGAAGCGGCCGGGGTCACACTTGAGTCCCGGCCGCGGCGTGGCTCCCAGACGCGCCCGGAGCACAGGCGAGCGCACACACCACGCACGCCGCGGCCCTTCTGGAGAGGCGGTCGAGCTCCCGCTCCTGAGCACGGGCGGGGCGCGCCGCGGGGCCCACTGGAGACGGCAGAAGAGACGCCCTGAGGGTCTGCACTCTGAGCCCCGCCCTGCTGGCGCGGGCCTGGGTCCCTGACCCGCGGGAGGCTCCCAGGCCCGAGCGAGACCCGACGGAGGAGAAACGGTGGACGCGTCTGCAGAGAAATGGGGCGAGAAGGAGGCAGTGAGATGGTTCCTGCCTGTGGCTTCAGTGCACGGGGAGAGGCTGACGGGCTCCCGAGGGCGGGGCTGGGGGGACCCGGCTCCAGCGTGGACACGCGGTCCTCTCCGAGGCCCAGCCTGCCGTCCACACGCAGGGCGCTGTCCGAGGAGACGCCCCCCAGCACACGGCCACCTGCTCCCGGGGGCACAGGAAGAAGAGTGTCTGTGTCTATATGGACTGGAAGGGCCGCCGGCCTTCCCACGGGGCTCTGCGTGAACCCCACCGCGGACACGGGGTGCGAGGGCTCCCCCAGGCCGAGAGGTCTTCCAGCTCAGTGACCTCTGCGCTCTCCCTGGGATGGGAAGCGATCGTGTTTGTGACAAAAGGGGTCTCCTAACAGAGTCAGCCCCAGCACCCCCGAACCGCCCCCTCCAGGGGCTGCGGGCAGCCTCCGCACGAGCACCAGCGTGGCCTGATCCTTGTAAACCGCAGCCATCACCTCGTCCTTCGGCTGAGAGGCCAGCCGGCGCTGTGAGCGGCCGCAGAGCCCACCTCGCGGCCCCGGGGCCCTGGGCTGCCCCAGAGCAGGCGGGCCGAGCCGGCGCCCGACCCCACCCAGCCGGCCCCGCCCGCCCGGCTCTGCTCACCGGAGGGCACACGTGGCCCCGGGGACCAGACAGGCACCAGTGCCTTGTCCCGGCCGGGCTCTGGGGTCGCCTCCCGCAGCAGCGCAAACCCTCAGGCCCACGGCCTCCACCGCTGGCCTCCCTGACCCCGTGTGCCCTGTCCGGCTGCTTGGGAAGCCTGAAGCGGCCGGGGTCACACTTGAGTCCCGGCCGCGGCGTGGCTCCCAGACGCGCCCGGAGCACAGGCGAGCGCACACACCACGCACGCCGCGGCCCTTCTGGAGAGGCGGTCGAGCTCCCGCTCCTGAGCACGGGCGGGGCGCGCCGCGGGGCCCACTGGAGACGGCAGAAGAGACGCCCTGAGGGTCTGCACTCTGAGCCCCGCCCTGCTGGCGCGGGCCTGGGTCCCTAGCCGCGAGGCTGCCCAGGCCCGAGCGAGAGACCCGACGGAGGAGAAACGGGTCCTCTCAACACCCAGAGCCACTGCTAGACCCCGGACAGAGTGAGGCCACTGTGAACTCGGCCGCAGGCCAAGGCACTCGCAGACGCCCGGAGACTCACCGCCCAGCCCAGGAGCGATCCGGAGAAACCCGGGCTGTCCTGTGGAGCCACCAAGGCTGTGGCGCGACGGGTCGAGCAGCCACAGGTGAGCCTCGTTGAGAAGACAAGTTACAGGTCTGCTTAGAGACGGTGCAGCCACAAGTGCGGACTCTCTCCTCAGCCCGGGGCCCTGAGCGAGCACGCAAGCCGCCCCCAGCCCCGCGGACCTGCGGGGAAGAGGAAGCGTGAGCGCCGGCCACCTGCCCACCTGCCCTGCGGAGGCCGCCTGCCGGCAGACGCCTGGCCTCTGTGAGGCGACCCAAGCTCATCCCACGCTCAGCATCAGCGATTTATTTCTAAACATGGAGTCTGTGTGAAGACACTAAACAAGTTTGTTTTCAATTATTTCCAGGTTTTAAAAAAATGTAACCTATTGATCCACAACTGCTGATGGAATTTCCAAGGTCAAAGCCTGAGGGGGAGTCAGGACAGGGCTTCGTGACCCAGGCGCTGAAACCCACACTGAACGGGACCCTGTGCTTAATCACCGTACTCTCCCTTGAGCTCACCCGGGATTTTGCACCTCTCAACATTGCTGTCTTTCTTTGACACAGGTTTCTTTCTCTTCTTATTCTTCTTTCTTTTTTTTTTTTTTTTTTGATATGGGCCATTTTTTAAGTCTTTTTGAATTTGTTACAATGTTGCTTCTGTGTGCCCTGTCCGGCTGCTTGGGAAGCCGGGGGCCGGGTCACACTGAGTCCCGCCGCGGTGGCTCCCAAACGCGCCCGGAGCACAGGCGAGCGCACACACCACGCACGCCGCGGCCCTTCTGGAGAGGCGGTCGAGCTCCCGCTCCTGAGCACGGGCGGGGCGCGCCGCGGGGCCCACTGGAGACGGCAGAAGAGACGCCCTGAGGGTCTGCACTCTGAGCCCCGCCCTGCTGGCGCGGGCCTGGGTCCCTAGCCGCGAGGCTGCCCAGGCCCGAGCGAGAGACCCGACGGAGGAGAAACGGGTCCTCTCAACACCCAGAGCCACTGCTAGACCCCGGACAGAGTGAGGCCACTGTGAACTCGGCCGCAGGCCAAGGCACTCGCAGACGCCCGGAGACTCACCGCCCAGCCCAGGAGCGATCCGGAGAAACCCGGGCTGTCCTGTGGAGCCACCAAGGCTGTGGCGCGACGGGTCGAGCAGCCACAGGTGAGCCTCGTTGAGAAGACAAGTTACAGGTCTGCTTAGAGACGGTGCAGCCACAAGTGCGGACTCTCTCCTCAGCCCGGGGCCCTGAGCGAGCACGCGAAGCCGCCCCCAGCCCCGCGGACCTGCGGGGAAGAGGAAGCGTGAGCGCCGGCCACCTGCCCACCTGCCCTGCGGAGGCCGCCTGCCGGCAGACGCCTGGCCTCTGTGAGGCGACCCAAGCTCATCCCACGCTCAGCATCAGCGATTTATTTCTAAACATGGAGTCTGTGTGAAGACACTAAACAAGTTTGTTTTCAATTATTTCCAGGTTTTAAAAAAATGTAACCTATTGATCCACAACTGCTGATGGAATTTCCAAGGTCAAAGCCTGAGGGGGAGTCAGGACAGGGCTTCGTGACCCAGGCGCTGAAACCCACACTGAACGGGACCCTGTGCTTAATCACCGTACTCTCCCTTGAGCTCACCCGGGATTTTGCACCTCTCAACATTGCTGTCTTTCTTTGACACAGGTTTCTTTCTCTTCTTATTCTTCTTTCTTTTTTTTTTTTTTTTTTGATATGGGCCATTTTTAAAGTCTTTTTGAATTTGTTACAATGTTGCTTCTGTTTATGTTTTGTTTTTCTGGCCAGCACGTTAGTTCCCTGACCAGGGATCGAACCCACAGCCCTCACACTGGAAGGTGAAGCCTTACCCATTGGACCACCAGGGAAGTCCAAGGAGCTCCTCGACTGAAACCCCCCCTGCCTGTGCGTCTCCCTGGAGGCTGTCCTCTCCACCACCAAGCAGTCCCTCTGTTTTCCCAGAGGATGGTCTCTCTGCCTCCATCAGCACTTATTTAATTTAAAATACGTATTTCCACTAGAGAAATGTGTCAATATTACTTATTTTTTAAAAAAAGAAAATAAATCACCTATAAACCCATCACCCAAAACTGTCAACAACTTGCCATGAGAGGAGAGAGTTGGATCCCACTGAAAAATAAGAAATCCTGAGACATCAACGGCATTCCGTGTGGGGAGAGCAGCTCGGCGTGGGCTCACATCTGCTAACTAGAGCATCAGTGCTTTACAGCGTGGAATGTATGGTATTTATGATGTCATCGATACACGGTTAAATTATGTCTCTGAAGTTCTGTATACAAGAAAATGTGGAGTTCACTCTAGGAAACTTCTAATTTAAAATTCAAAATGTGTGTGTGCGTGTGCGTGTGTGTGTGTAAGTCTCATAGCTCAAACTGGTAAACTTCAGTTATCTGAAAAATTCAGTTAGTTGTGGAATCTCATCGCCCCATGAAGCTGGATAAATGAGGCATTCTCAAACAGCATTCAGCCATGGGATAAACTGCCATAAATAACTCATATTTAGACTCTAATGAAGTGACAGTTACGTGACCTTTCAGAGTGTCCATGAAGCTGATTATAATTGTGTCTTAAATAAATGCAACGTAATGACTTGTGAACTGGCTGTAGCGTCCAAGCATGATGCTTTCAGTGTGGCTGTGAGAGGCTCAGAGCCAGACACACTGACAGCACATTGGATTGCGTTGACCATTTTATTAATGATCTGGAAGAAAGAGCAAAGATTCACTTAGTGAAAAGTACAGATTCCAAGATCATCCAAGAAGCCAGAATGCTGACGTGCTGAGGGTGTCCGTTTGCAGAGGGCTCCCACTGTCCTGGCGCGTTCTCGTCTTCCACCTCCCTCTGTGACAAAGACAGACCAGAATCACCATCCCCAGAAAGGACCCCGTTAGCAGGGACTGCAGAGATTGGCCAGAACGTGGACCTTTGACCATGGGCTCTGCTTCTCCAGAGAGAACACGGGAGAAAGAGCCTGTCCCCATGGGACACGCTGGGTGACCACTGACAGGCACAGTCCCAGGCCGCTTCACAAATGGAGCTTATTTCACACCTGACACCAGCGCTAGCTCTGGGCGTTCCTGCCTTGTTTCAAGATGAGGAGAGAGGGGCTTGGAGAACAACTTTTTCAAGAGAAAAGTGAGCGTTGGGATGTGATTAACTCAGCCTGCATCTCGGAGAGCGGCGCTCAGACGGGAGCACACCTGTGCACGCATGTGCAGAGGATGCGTGAGGCCCGTGTCGCCGCCGCAGAGCGTGCCCGGGAGCCGGCAGGTTCTCTCCGTAGCCAGGCTCCCGCCTCAGTCTGGGACAGCAAGCCCCATCCCTGGTCTGAGCGCTGGAGTCCGCCCCTGCCGGCGCCTTCGCCCGGGCACTGGCCGTGTCCCAGCCCTGTGCACACCGTCGCTCTGGGTCCACCTTGTGCCTCCTGACCCCCGTCACTCATCTGCTCCTCCCACCCTCTAACCACCACCTGCTCTTCTCTGTATCTGATTTCACTTTTAATTACATTTGTCCATTTGTTTTGCTTTTTAAGATTCCACATATAAGTGAAAACATGCAGTATTTGTCTTTCTTGTCTGACCTATTTCCTGTATCATAATACCCTCTAGGTCCATCCATTTGTCACAGGTGGCAAGATGTCACACTTTATGGCTGAGTAATAGCCCGTTGTATATACGTGCCACATCTTCATCCGTCCACCGATGGACGCTCAGGTTGCTCCCATATCCTGGCTGTTGTAGGCAGCGCTGCTGTGAACCCTGGGATGTGTCCTTTCTAACTGGAAGTTTTCTTTTCTCTGGGTCGTAGAAAAGTTCTACTTGTCCTTCTTGAGGGACATCCAGGCTGTTTCCACAGAGACTGCACCAGTGTCCGTGCGCCCCGGCGGGGCCAAGGGCGCCCTTTGCTCCACGGCCTCCGTGGCACTCGCCGCCGCTGCCCTCCGAGCACGGCCCCCTGACGGGTGCAAGGCGGTGGCTCCAGCGGCGTGAATCTGCCTCTCCCCAACGCTGAGTTGCGTTAGCTCTTTGTATAGTTGGGATGTTAATCACCTATTAAATTGTTTGCAAATATTTTCTCCCGTTCAGTAGGCTGCCTTTTAATTTTGTTGATAGTTTTCCTTGCTGTGCAAAAGCTTGGTTTGATTGGATCCACTTGTTCATTTTTGCTTTTGTTTCCCTTGCCTGAGGAGACATACTCCCAAAATACTGCTGACTGACACCAGCGCTAGCTCTGGGCGTTCCTGCCTTGTTTCAAGATGAGGAGAGAGGGGCTTGGAGAACAACTTTTTCAAGAGAAAAGTGAGCGTTGGGATGTGATTAACTCAGCCTGCATCTCGGAGAGCGGCGCTCAGACGGGAGCACACCTGTGCACGCATGTGCAGAGGATGCGTGAGGCCCGTGTCGCCGCCGCAGAGCGTGCCCGGGAGCCGGCAGGTTCTCTCCGTAGCCAGGCTCCCGCCTCAGTCTGGGACAGCAAGCCCCATCCCTGGTCTGAGCGCTGGAGTCCGCCCCTGCCGGCGCCTTCGCCCGGGCACTGGCCGTGTCCCAGCCCTGTGCACACCGTCGCTCTGGGTCCACCTTGTGCCTCCTGACCCCCGTCACTCATCTGCTCCTCCCACCCTCTAACCACCACCTGCTCTTCTCTGTATCTGATTTCACTTTTAATTACATTTGTCCATTTGTTTTGCTTTTTAAGATTCCACATATAAGTGAAAACATGCAGTATTTGTCTTTCTTGTCTGACCTATTTCCTGTATCATAATACCCTCTAGGTCCATCCATTTGTCACAGGTGGCAAGATGTCACACTTTATGGCTGAGTAATAGCCCGTTGTATATACGTGCCACATCTTCATCCGTCCACCGATGGACGCTCAGGTTGCTCCCATATCCTGGCTGTTGTAGGCAGCGCTGCTGTGAACCCTGGGATGTGTCCTTTCTAACTGGAAGTTTTCTTTTCTCTGGGTCGTAGAAAAGTTCTACTTGTCCTTCTTGAGGGACATCCAGGCTGTTTCCACAGAGACTGCACCAGTGTCCGTGCGCCCCGGCGGGGCCAAGGGCGCCCTTTGCTCCACGGCCTCCGTGGCACTCGCCGCCGCTGCCCTCCGAGCACGGCCCCCTGACGGGTGCAAGGCGGTGGCTCCAGCGGCGTGGATCTGCCTCTCCCCAACGCTGAGTTGCGTTAGCTCTTTGTATAGTTGGGATGTTAATCACCTATTAAATTGTTTGCAAATATTTTCTCCCGTTCAGTAGGCTGCCTTTTAATTTTGTTGATAGTTTTCCTTGCTGTGCAAAAGCTTGGTTTGATTGGATCCACTTGTTCATTTTTGCTTTTGTTTCCCTTGCCTGAGGAGACATACTCCCAAAATACTGCTGACTGACGCTTGAAACATACTGCCTATGTTTTCTTCTAGAATTTTTATCATTTCAGGTCTGTATTTTAGTCTTTGATCAACTTTGAGTTTATTTTTGTGCATAGTGTGAGCAAGTAATTCGGTTTAATTCTTTTTCATGGCGATGTCTAGTTTTCCCAATGCCACTTAATGAAGAGATTGTGTTTTCTTTTTGCATGTTCTTCGTTGTATATTCCCTCCTTTGTCATAGACTGACTGTTCATATAACTGCGGGCTTATTCTCTATTCCGTTGATCAGTGTGTCTGTTTTTATGCCAGTACCACACTGTTTGGAAGACTATAGCTTTGTAGTGTTATCTCAAGTCTGAGTGTGGTACCTCCAGTCTGGTTCTTTACCCAGATCTCGTTGGCTAACTGGGGTCTTTTGTGTTCCATACAAGTTTTAGAATTATTTGCTCTATTTCTGTGAAAATGTCATTGACATTTTGATAGGAATTGCAATGAATCTGTAGACTTCCTTGGGCAATACCGACATTTTAACCATATTGATTCTTCCAGTCCATGAACAGGATCTGTACTTTCATCCATTTGCGCCATCTTCAGTTTCCTTCATCACTGTTTTATAGTTTTCTGACTACAAGTCTTTTATCTCCTTAGGCAGGCTTATTTTAGGTACTATAATCTTTTGATGCAATTGTAAGTGGGATTGTTTCATTAATCTCTCTTTTTGATAATTCATTGTTAGTGTATAGAGATTTAACAGGTCTCTGTATATCACTGTTGTATCCTGCAAGGTCACCAAATCAGCGGACAAGGTGGTGGGCAGGTCTGGGGCCCTGGCACGGCTGAATGCAAGGTCCAGGGTGTCCAGTGGTGGGTGGCAGCCTGTCGTGGTGGGGCCAGCTGCTGCCGAATGGGGGCTGTGCTTCAGTTTTGCCAAATGGAAAATTTCTGGAGACTACCTGCATGATACCGAGACTAGCTGCATGACACTCAGAAATGCTTAAGATGGTGGACTGTGTGTTAATGAAAAAGAGACCCTCATCTGTAAGGTTAAGGAAATAATTCCCTCCAATGCTATCATTTTGAAAAATGCCCAGCGCACACGAAGTGTTGAAGAACGGGTTGCTATTGGAATTTATAATCATCAAGAGCAGGTCTATTGGTGGGCCCCGAGGGGAGCTCAGGTAGAGCTGTAGGCTGAGCGCTCAGTACCTGTCCAGCGGGAGGCTTCCGGGGGTGACCTGGTCTGACGTGGGAGGTGGGCCCCCAGGAATCCCTGGCTAGAGAGACAATGTCACGGCTGAGATTTGGGAAACCTGGACATGGTTCCTCACTGGGCTGCTTAGAAGTATTATTCTGGGCCAGCCACGGAAGATGGCAGAGAATGTGGACCGAGGCACCTGCCCGACAGACACCGGGGAGGAGGTGACCTGCAGAGAGGCGGCGGGGCGGGGCTCAGAGCAGGGACGGTGCAGACGGGCGCTGCAGCGGAGGATGAGTGACGCCTCGGGGCCCTCCAAGCGTGCAGAACCCTTCATCCCTCCTGTCTATAGCCCACTTCAGAAACAGAACAGGAAAACAGCAGGTTCCCAGTTAACAGACATCAAATCAAGACAGAATTCTGCCACAATGGATGCTAATTAACACCAGAGGCTTAATGAGAAAAAATGTCCAGGGGAGTCACTAATAATCCTGGAGAAAACAGACTTGGGACCACAATAAAAGCCACAAGGTCAAGGACCGGCTTGGACATCACACCTGGTCTTGCTGTCGGCCACGGGGGGGTCACTCCCCGCTGCTGCGGCGTCAGGAGCAGGGCGGGAGGACACGAGCGCGGGGAGCTCACTGGTGACCGCAGGGCTGTCACATGGCTCTGGGCTCGCGTTTGTGCAGCCATAACAGGAGGGAGAATGAGAGAGAGAGAGTTAGACAGACGGAGAGACGCTTAAGAGAGAAAGAGAGCGCGTGAGGGACCGGCAGACAGACGGAGGGGACGGGGTGCTCAAGCCGGGGCACCGGAGCCTGACCCACCAGCCGGCGGGTCCCTTCATGTTAATGTCAGATGGGGAAATTGTCAGGTGGACTGAACCAGGAGTGACCAAGAGGGAAGAACTAGACCAACACCAGGAATGGCCGTGGCCAGGGTCTCCAGACCGAGAGACTCCGGCACCAGGGCTCTCAGCGCACCCCCAAGCAGACCAGGGCCCTCAGTGCACCCCGAAGCAGGAGTCTGCGCATGAGGGGATCTGCCCAGGTCTCTCCCACTAACCTTTGACATTAGCTCAGGGCCTCGCAGGCAGGCAGTAGAGTCTGGTTCTGACGTGTGGGGGGGAGCTGGCAGGTGGCTGGACCCAGCTGAACTGTGCTGACCCCCGTGACTGGCTCTGCAGACATGGACGTCAGGGGCTGCATCGCCATGGAGGCCTGGAAGCCCCGCCGGCAGCTGTCAGACCCTGACCGCTGGCTGACGAGCAGGCGGACCTGAAGGGTCTCTGCGAGGCTCTAACTGCTGCACGGCAGAGCCTGCCGCCCGAGGTCGCGGAGGCCTCGCCTCGGCTGTGTGAACAGGCACCCACGCTGAGGGTGCTTCTCCGGCCCCACCACGGCTGACCTGCGCCTCTGACCCTCACACATTCCCCTCACCTCTCTCAGCCTCATCCCTCCCACCTGAGCACCATGATGTGCAAAGCCAACAAAAAATGTGGACGCCACGATGCGGCAGAGCCCAGGCCCTGGGGCTCTCCGAAGCCGGTGCTCAGGTCCGAGCAGGGCATGGTGACCACGCCTGGCACAGCTGAAGGAAAGCCAAGGGCGCCAAGGATGCCAAGGACCCCCGGGCCTGTCACCCCAGCGGGGAGGCCGCCTCCCAAAGGGCAGGGGCAGACCAGACAGACCGTGAGCAGCAGCGAACGGTGACCTGCTCCAGTGTCCCAGCAACAGGGACTGTGGAGCACTGCCGGCTCCAGCCATGAATATTTAACAAGAAAATATGTCATCAGCACAAGCCCCCTCAGCAAAGGAATTAATATTAATGGGGCGAAAATTGAGCCTCCTTTTGAACCCTTGGAGAAGACAGTAAAGGTAGGGGTTATTAAAGAGCTCAGCCAGTCCCGTTGCTGACCTTGACCTGGGCAGAACTCAGCAGGAGCTGGGCGAGGAGTGATGAACCATTCAGCGTGGGTCACCCTCCAGCCCCATCTGGAGTCTGGGAGCTCCAGCACCTCGCCGTTCAAAGCTGTCCAGCAAAGAGGCTGGCAGCCTGGGCTGGGAATGCGGAGGGGCCCCGGAAAAGAGCAGGGAGCCAAGAGGACGGAGGGTGACGAGGCTGTCCTGGCCGCAGGGCTGGATGAGGACCCAGGGGCACTGGGCTTGTCCCAAGCCCTCGCTCTGATAACAAGGGCGCCCATGCTTCTTGGCAACAGGCCCAGGTCTTCACAAACACCTAACACAGTCCCTGGCACAAAGTGGATGCTGGTATTAATGAGACGTGTCTCCTGGGCCTCTCAGCTCTTCCGCGGGACGAAGGGAGGAGGTGAAGAGCCCTGAGCCCGCCTCCCGCAGGGGCGTCCCGGCGACCCCGCCTCGGTGGCTGGCGCTGGAGGTGCCCCGTCCTGCCCGCCACCATTCAGACTCCTCCCTCTCTGAGCTCTGGTGACGGGATTCTGAGCAATGAGAACCTGACGCATTTGGTCTTGTCACACGGCAGTTGCTCAGCAAAGGTATGTGTGGTCATTGGGCTGTTTGCTCATACAACGAATATCTACTGAATATTTAAACACTTATATCCACTGATCCAAAATTCAAAATAGACCAAAAGCATTTTCCTAGTAATACATGCATGGGAGGGGAGATAAGGGAGCTCGTGAACGTAGACCCCTGTTTCTAAGGAACTAGTAAGCGACATATCAGGTGGAAGACAAAGACAGGGAGGCTCTTCAGAGGATAAGCAGGCATGCTTCTGTGTCATTACTTCTACTGGAAATAAGACACCAGAGGGGGAAGCTGACAGTGTAAGAGCTGGCTTGGAGGGCATCTGGAAAATAGCGCCTGTGACGAGGTGAAGCCTGTGGGGTCTGAAGCGTGGTAGAGCGGGGGAGCACTTGTCTAGACACAGAGAAGACCATCCTCGGCCGGAGGAGGAGTGCATGCATGGCCGGGGGAGCGGGGGAGGGGGTAGGACGGACAGATACATGAACAGATGGGGGCAGGTGGACGTCTGGCAGTCAGGAGCTGGGCGGGGTGATGAACCATTCAGCGTGGGTCACCCTCCAGCCCCATCTGGAGTCTGGGAGCTCCAGCACCTCGCCGTTCAAAGCTGTCCAGCAAAGAGGCTGGCAGCCTGGGCTGGGAATGCGGAGGGGCCCCGGAAAAGAGCAGGGAGCCAAGAGGACGGAGGGTGACGAGGCTGTCCTGGCCGCAGGGCTGGATGAGGACCCAGGGGCACTGGGCTTGTCCCAAGCCCTCGCTCTGATAACAAGGGCGCCCATGCTTCTTGGCAACAGGCCCAGGTCTTCACAAACACCTAACACAGTCCCTGGCACAAAGTGGATGCTGGTATTAATGAGACGTGTCTCCTGGGCCTCTCAGCTCTTCCGCGGGACGAAGGGAGGAGGTGAAGAGCCCTGAGCCCGCCTCCCGCAGGGGCGTCCCGGCGACCCCGCCTCGGTGGCTGGCGCTGGAGGTGCCCCGTCCTGCCCGCCACCATTCAGACTCCTCCCTCTCTGAGCTCTGGTGACGGGATTCTGAGCAATGAGAACCTGACGCATTTGGTCTTGTCACACGGCAGTTGCTCAGCAAAGGTATGTGTGGTCATTGGGCTGTTTGCTCATACAACGAATATCTACTGAATATTTAAACACTTATATCCACTGATCCAAAATTCAAAATAGACCAAAAGCATTTTCCTAGTAATACATGCATGGGAGGGGAGATAAGGGAGCTCGTGAACGTAGACCCCTGTTTCTAAGGAACTAGTAAGCGACATATCAGGTGGAAGACAAAGACAGGGAGGCTCTTCAGAGGATAAGCAGGCATGCTTCTGTGTCATTACTTCTACTGGAAATAAGACACCAGAGGGGGAAGCTGACAGTGTAAGAGCTGGCTTGGAGGGCATCTGGAAAATAGCGCCTGTGACGAGGTGAAGCCTGTGGGGTCTGAAGCGTGGTAGAGCGGGGGAGCACTTGTCTAGACACAGAGAAGACCATCCTCGGCCGGAGGAGGAGTGCATGCATGGCCGGGGGAGCGGGGGAGGGGGTAGGACGGACAGATACATGAACAGATGGGGGCAGGTGGACGTCTGGATGAAGGAGTGCATGGCTGGGCGGGTGACTGGGGGAAGAATGGATGGGTGAGCGGATGGTGTTACACTTTGAATGGACTGAGAGTATTCATTCATTCGTTCACTTCATCCATTTAGTTGTAGCCTCTCACCCAGAGGGGCTTAAGAGCTCAAGATCTAAAACCTAGAGAGAGTGGCGAAATGTAGCTAAAGAGACGGGGGTCAGACGTGGCCTTGAGGCACACCCGTGACATCAGGTGTGAATTACGGAATGAGACCTCCTGCACAGCGGCGGCCCTCTGCCTGCTCAGGAGTCGTTCTTCCAGAGCGCCGGTTTAATCCGATCACTTATCGGCAGGAAGTCCCTCTCTGGCCTCCCTTTGCCCTTAGGACAAAATACAGAACTCTTCCCGTGACCTACAGCTCTCACGACTGTATCTCAGTTTCTTCTCCACGTGGCTGCAATAGCTGCTGCAGCCGAACAATCCACCCCAACGTTCCGTTGAGTCAAGCAAGAGCCCCTCTCACTTCTCACTGCATCAGTGAGCCCGCCGGGCTGGGCCGACCTCCTCTGGGCCCACAGGAGTCTGGGCCAGTTGGCACATCAGCTGGGGGCCGGCTGGTCGAGGATGGCTTCGGCCCGTGTGCTCGCCCTCTGCCTGGGCTTGCTCCCTGGACTGTGGTGGAACTGAGAGGACGCGGGGACAGCAGAGCGGCCTCTTGAGCTGCGGTCACTTTCACCACTTCTCCTGGTCAAGCAAGGCCAGCTCAGAGGCGGGGGTGGGGTGAAGGGAGGCCAACGCCAGCCCTAGAAGGCAGGTGGCACAGTCAGGGCAAGAAGGCCGTGCCTGCAGGGAAGGGTGGGGCTGGGGCGCGCACACAATCAGCCTTGCACAGCAGGCTCAGAGCCTGCGCCTGCACCCCTGCCCCTCCGCCTTCCACCGCCTTCTCCCTCTCTCTGCTGCCTTCCACCGCCTTCTCTCAGTCTCTGCTGCCTTCCACTGCCTTCTCTCGGTCTCTCCCGCCTTCCATCACCTTCTCTCAGTCTCTCCTGCCTCTTCAGAACCTTGGTGACTATGGCACTCCCGTCACAGGGTTGAATTCACAACCAACCTGCAGCCCTGGGAGGGACCATCGCTTCCTCGGGGCAGCTCCCAGGGCGCTCTCAGGTGGGTAAATCCTGTTCTTTTCCTAGTATTCATTCATTCGTTCACTTCATCCATTTAGTTGTAGCCTCTCACCCAGAGGGGCTTAAGAGCTCAAGATCTAAAACCTAGAGAGAGTGGCGAAATGTAGCTAAAGAGACGGGGTCAGACGTGGCCTTGAGGCACACCCGTGACATCAGGTGTGAATTACGGAATGAGACCTCCTGCACAGCGGCGGCCCTCTGCCTGCTCAGGAGTCGTTCTTCCAGAGCGCCGGTTTAATCCGATCACTTATCGGCAGGAAGTCCCTCTCTGGCCTCCCTTTGCCCTTAGGACAAAATACAGAACTCTTCCCGTGACCTACAGCTCTCACGACTGTATCTCAGTTTCTTCTCCACGTGGCTGCAATAGCTGCTGCAGCCGAACAATCCACCCCAACGTTCCGTTGAGTCAAGCAAGAGCCCCTCTCACTTCTCACTGCATCAGTGAGCCCGCCGGGCTGGGCCGACCTCCTCTGGGCCCACAGGAGTCTGGGCCAGTTGGCACATCAGCTGGGGGCCGGCTGGTCGAGGATGGCTTCGGCCCGTGTGCTCGCCCTCTGCCTGGGCTTGCTCCCTGGACTGTGGTGGAACTGAGAGGACGCGGGGACAGCAGAGCGGCCTCTTGAGCTGCGGTCACTTTCACCACTTCTCCTGGTCAAGCAAGGCCAGCTCAGAGGCGGGGGTGGGGTGAAGGGAGGCCAACGCCAGCCCTAGAAGGCAGGTGGCACAGTCAGGGCAAGAAGGCCGTGCCTGCAGGGAAGGGTGGGGCTGGGGCGCGCACACAATCAGCCTTGCACAGCAGGCTCAGAGCCTGCGCCTGCACCCCTGCCCCTCCGCCTTCCACCGCCTTCTCCCTCTCTCTGCTGCCTTCCACCGCCTTCTCTCAGTCTCTGCTGCCTTCCACTGCCTTCTCTCGGTCTCTCCCGCCTTCCATCACCTTCTCTCAGTCTCTCCTGCCTCTTCAGAACCTTGGTGACTATGGCACTCCCGTCACAGGGTTGAATTCACAACCAACCTGCAGCCCTGGGAGGGACCATCGCTTCCTCGGGGCAGCTCCCAGGGCGCTCTCAGGTGGGTAAATCCTGTTCTTTTCCTTTAGAGAGCCAGATGCATATTTCTTTCCAGAACTTTTCAGAGCTCCACTTAAATACTTCCTTGCATCTCGGCACGTCTCATGTCTGTCCGCCAGAAGGCAAGCTGTGGGTCTTGGCCCCAGCTCTTAAGACACCACCTGGTGTATAAGGGCTTAGTAAATATTTTTACTGCGATTGCATGCATTAATGAAGGAAAGACGTCCCGTAGCACAACGGGCCACAGCCTCTCAGCACTGCTCCTGTTTCTGGCGGTGGCTGGCCCCCTGGCTTTGTCTTTGCTCTCCTAAATCAGTTCTCATTACAGCAAGTGAAACATTTCAGCCTGAACTCTTTTTCAAAGGATTTTTTAAGCCCATCTCTATGGGCGTGTCCCAGATCGTGTACCCGCTGCCCTCAGCCCCCCAGGTGAGGACCAGCGTGGACCACGGCAGGGCCCTGCTTTGGAATCTGTATCCCCGGGCTTCAGCTCAGGTCAGGCCAGGCCACGTCCTAACCAAGAGGATCAGAGGGGTTGACCTCACTTGTTGAGCCTCCATTTTTCCTCCAAAGCGGAATAAAAATGGTGGCTCTCGGGGTTTGATGATGGCTAACTCTCCAAGGTGTTAACAAGTCCATCCCGCGGCCAGTAATCAGTCGGGGAAAAAACAGCTCACAGGAAATGCTCGATTTATGGTTGAAGAGTTAAACTGATGGCCCTCTGCGTGAATCGAGGTGTGAGAGTCAAGGGTGTCCATCAGAAAGAAAGAAGGTCACTCCGCTCTGGACGCACAGACACTGGGAACACGGGCCTGGGACCCGGGAGCAGGTCAGGGCCACAGGGGTGGACTCCAAGGAGTCCCCCGGGTGACAATCAGGCCAGGACAGATCCCAGAGGGAAATGCAACTCGAACTCTCCCGGCCAGCTCTTCTCATCTGAACTCTGGTCCCGCAGAGGATGGGAGACAAGCAGGACTGGACCCTCCCCTGACGAGGTCCCTGCCCTCCGCCATCCACTGTGTCCACAGACGGACGGCACGTCGGAGGCTGCATCCGCTGTCGGGGGGTCACGCCCTCCAGGTGGTGAAAGGACCCGGCTTGACAGACCTGGGGCTACAGGGAGCTTCCTCAGTGCCATTCGCTCCGGACGGAGGAGGAGGACGTGGACAGTGTGGACGGAAAGACAGCCAAGGGGCAGAGGGGCCGCCACGGGCCTCTGGTCGTCCCAGCGAGGTCTGGAGTCCAGGAGGACCACATGGCCAGAGGCCTGGTGCTGAGAGCCAGACCAAAGGACCAACACCCCTGCCCTCCGGGCCTGCTCCGGAATGCGCGGGTCCCTCGTCCACGCCTCCTGTTCTCTTATCAGCGTCCTCCTAGTTGAACTCAGCCCAGGTCCTGCTCCTCCTACAGACCCAGATCTTAAGACCTCAAGGAAAGTAAAACTAGGCTCTGTTCAGGAAAATGCTGAGGACCCCATATGCCAACGCCATGATGGGCTCATTTCTTAAGTGAAAGCCCCCAGGTGAGGACCAGCGTGGACCACGGCAGGGCCCTGCTTTGGAATCTGTATCCCCGGGCTTCAGCTCAGGTCAGGCCAGGCCACGTCCTAACCAAGAGGATCAGAGGGGTTGACCTCACTTGTTGAGCCTCCATTTTTCCTCCAAAGCGGAATAAAAATGGTGGCTCTCGGGGTTTGATGATGGCTAACTCTCCAAGGTGTTAACAAGTCCATCCCGCGGCCAGTAATCAGTCGGGGAAAAAACAGCTCACAGGAAATGCTCGATTTATGGTTGAAGAGTTAAACTGATGGCCCTCTGCGTGAATCGAGGTGTGAGAGTCAAGGGTGTCCATCAGAAAGAATGAAGGTCACTCCGCTCTGGACGCACAGACACTGGGAACACGGGCCTGGGACCCGGGAGCAGGTCAGGGCCACAGGGGTGGACTCCAAGGAGTCCCCCGGGTGACAATCAGGCCAGGACAGATCCCAGAGGGAAATGCAACTCGAACTCTCCCGGCCAGCTCTTCTCATCTGAACTCTGGTCCCGCAGAGGATGGGAGACAAGCAGGACTGGACCCTCCCCTGACGAGGTCCCTGCCCTCCGCCATCCACTGTGTCCACAGACGGACGGCACGTCGGAGGCTGCATCCGCTGTCGGGGGGTCACGCCCTCCAGGTGGTGAAAGGACCCGGCTTGACAGACCTGGGGCTACAGGGAGCTTCCTCAGTGCCATTCGCTCCGGACGGAGGAGGAGGACGTGGACAGTGTGGACGGAAAGACAGCCAAGGGGCAGAGGGGCCGCCACGGGCCTCTGGTCGTCCCAGCGAGGTCTGGAGTCCAGGAGGACCACATGGCCAGAGGCCTGGTGCTGAGAGCCAGACCAAAGGACCAACACCCCTGCCCTCCGGGCCTGCTCCGGAATGCGCGGGTCCCTCGTCCACGCCTCCTGTTCTCTTATCAGCGTCCTCCTAGTTGAACTCAGCCCAGGTCCTGCTCCTCCTACAGACCCAGATCTTAAGACCTCAAGGAAAGTAAAACTAGGCTCTGTTCAGGAAAATGCTGAGGACCCCATATGCCAACGTCGACGCCATGATGGGCTCATTTCTTAAAGATATAAGACATTAAGATATTCGAAAGCCAGAGCTTTTTTCATTTCTATTTTTAGGTGTACTCATTTATATTGGTTTTCATTTTAAGATAGTTTCAGATTTTCAGGAAGGTTGCAGAGAGGGTCCAGAGTTCCCAGACCCACACCGGCTCCGCAGCTCCGCCCCGTCCCGCGCGTCTTGCGGGCGCGAGGGGTCTGTCGTGGCGAATGAGCTGAGGACGAGGCACTGCTCTGAGCCCGCGCTCTGCTGGTGCTCCCTGAGTTCCCTCCCGGGCCCTTTCCCACCAAGACGCTGGCAGGTCCCACAGCCCCGCGAGGGCAGCGTCAGGGGCTCGGGTCTCCAGGGGCAGCAAAGAAGCCCAGGGTGAGGGGAGGACCGGACGGCAAGGGCAGCCCAGAGACGGAGAAGACCCAGGTGACTGAGGAAGGTGCCCCTTGACCCCTGCTGCTCTCCCAGGCAGCATCGCCATAGAAACAGGACAGCCTTGTGGCCTCTTCCAGCACACGGTGCACAGACCTGAGGGGCAGCAGGAACTCGCGGTCACAAGGTCAGGGCCACAGGCAGCGACCAGAGGGGCTGTGTCGAGGGAGCCGCGCGCCATGTGCCCACGGGCTGCAGAGCAGGGACTCGGGGTCTGCCTGGAGGAAGGTCCCCTCAGAGTGACCGCACAGGACCGCCCACAGGACGCACCCTGTGCTGAGAGCCCGCAGGTCAAGAATAGGCGGGACGTGGGTGTGGGATCGTCCGGGGTGCTCTCTGGGACGGCGGCCAGAGACAGGGGTGGAAGGGAAGGGATCCTTCTGGGACAGGTGACCGCAGCTGGGGTGGACGGCGAAGGGCCCCCGTCTCCATTTGCTCCACGGAGGGGGCTGGGGCTGCCGCGTGAGCGTGGGGATGCGGGCTGTCAGCACCTGGAAAACCAAGGCCTTTACGAATAAAGCCACAGAGAGCAGGGAGGACGCCGAGGACCCTCAGCCCGTCCTCAAGTCAGGCACACTGGCCGGCTGAGGCTGCAAGCTGTAGAGTTCCCAGCCGGTGATGTTCTAGAAACGCGGCCTGGAGACAGGAAAGGTCGGTGGGGCGGGAGGGGTGGGGCGGAGTCGGAGCCGAGGACGTGAGAGAGGAACCGGTTCTCTGTGAGACGGCAACGGGCCGGAGTGTGAGGACCCCTAGGATGCACATGGAGAGCGGACCCTACTGTGGGGCAACGGCGCACGGGGGGGCAGCCGATTTTTTTTGGCTCATTTATATTGGTTTTCATTTTAAGATAGTTTCAGATTTTCGATCGGGGGCACATGCTCCAGGTCGGGGAGGGAGGCCGCGAGCCGCTCTGCTGGTGCTCCCTGAGTTCCCTCCCGGGCCCTTTCCCACCAAGACGCTGGCAGGTCCCACAGCCCCGCGAGGGCAGCGTCAGGGGCTCGGGTCTCCAGGGGCAGCAAAGAAGCCCAGGGTGAGGGGAGGACCGGACGGCAAGGGCAGCCCAGAGACGGAGAAGACCCAGGTGACTGAGGAAGGTGCCCCTTGACCCCTGCTGCTCTCCCAGGCAGCATCGCCATAGAAACAGGACAGCCTTGTGGCCTCTTCCAGCACACGGTGCACAGACCTGAGGGGCAGCAGGAACTCGCGGTCACAAGGTCAGGGCCACAGGCAGCGACCAGAGGGGCTGTGTCGAGGGAGCCGCGCGCCATGTGCCCACGGGCTGCAGAGCAGGGACTCGGGGTCTGCCTGGAGGAAGGTCCCCTCAGAGTGACCGCACAGGACCGCCCACAGGACGCACCCTGTGCTGAGAGCCCGCAGGTCAAGAATAGGCGGGACGTGGGTGTGGGATCGTCCGGGGTGCTCTCTGGGACGGCGGCCAGAGACAGGGGTGGAAGGGAAGGGATCCTTCTGGGACAGGTGACCGCAGCTGGGGTGGACGGCGAAGGGCCCCCGTCTCCATTTGCTCCACGGAGGGGGCTGGGGCTGCCGCGTGAGCGTGGGGATGCGGGCTGTCAGCACCTGGAAAACCAAGGCCTTTACGAATAAAGCCACAGAGAGCAGGGAGGACGCCGAGGACCCTCAGCCCGTCCTCAAGTCAGGCACACTGGCCGGCTGAGGCTGCAAGCTGTAGAGTTCCCAGCCGGTGATGTTCTAGAAACGCGGCCTGGAGACAGGAAAGGTCGGTGGGGCGGGAGGGGTGGGGCGGAGTCGGAGCCGAGGACGTGAGAGAGGAACCGGTTCTCTGTGAGACGGCAACGGGCCGGAGTGTGAGGACCCCTAGGATGCACATGGAGAGCGGACCCTACTGTGCGCGGACAAGCCGAGGGCTCAGCTAACAGCAACGTGGCGGCGGCAGCTCACTCGCTGCAACAAACCCGGACCTGTGGCGGCTGTGACTAAGGGGGGTCCGGATGGGGCTGCGTGGGAATTCTTTAGACCCAACTGCTCTGTACACTCGAAACTGCTCTAAAAATAAAGTCTGTTAATTACAGAATGGCACGGAGCGGAGTTTCATTTTGCCGGCAGGTTCCGTGGTTCTTTGGGAAAGCACAGCTTCTTCCTTCCACCGCTCTGACCGCGTGTGAAGGAAGCCGTGACTTGGGGTTGGGGGTCCTGGGGCTCTCGTCTCTCCGCTCGGCTCACCCACTCCGGGCCCTCCTTCTGCTTCTCCACCAGCACCTTTGCTAGGAAATGCTTCTCCCGCAGGGCCTTCTGTTAACATCTCTAATTTTCCTCTAACACAGGGGAAGCTGATTCAGAGAATGCAGGAAAGGGGAGGCCCTCACCCAGGACCCCAGCACGCGAAGCACAGGTGCGCTCATGGATCCCCTCCCACCAGCGCCCCCAGCCCACGTCCAGGTCCAGGGTCCCGGGCCGGCTAGGCGGCGGCTGGCAGCCCTGCGGTGTGTCCGTCCTCGGGCACCCTGCTCCCGTGGAAAGAGCCTCCCCAGAGCACGGCCCTCTCCCCGCCTCCGGCTGGCCGTGCATCCCCGTGAGCCGCCCCCGTCACTCGGCCGCCCTGGCGCCCAGCGCGTCCCGCACGGCTGCCCCGCCGCTCGCGGAGCCCGCCCCTTCCAGGCCAGCAGACGCGCCGCCTCCCCGCCCGCCCCCTCCCGCCGCCGCAGCCGCCGCATGCCCGCCGCGGGCGGGACGCCAGGGCCGGGGCCACGAGGCTCCTCCCGACGCCACGCGGGGCCGGCCGCGGCGGCCTCCGGCACAGCCGGCGGAGGCGGCGGAGGCCGACGGCGATCCTGGGCCCCGGCATCGCCCCGCGCCCGCTCACGGCCAAGCCTGCCAAGAGCGCAGCCCGCGGCCAGGCGGAGCCACGCGGAGGGGGCAGGCCCGCGTCCCGGCCCGGCCACACCACCGACAGCGTGCAGCTCCGCGACCAATCATCCAGCGCTGCAGGGCACAGTCCCCGCCACGTTAAAGTGTCAGTTAGCTTTGCCTTCATCACGTCTCCTGATGCTGGAGGTCAGGAATTCAGGAAGGGCTCGTGGCCCACCGCACATGGTGCCAGGTGGGAGAATTCACCCGCTCATCCACAGGCCTGGGGCCTCTGAGCGAGAGCAGGGCGGGTCCCTGGGGCCCTCTCCCTCGGGGAGGCCGGTCCTCCCCAGGCGACTCCCGAGGGCAGTAGGAGTTCCTGCTTGTGTCCCAGGGCCACCAGGGGCAGGGAGGCCCAGGCAGGAGCTTCTGAACTCGCCGCAGGAGCTCTGGCACGTTCCTTCCTCTGCGTCCGGTGCAAGAAACAGCCTGCAAAGGCCCGTCTAGCATCAGGGAGGAGAGAAAGAGCCTCCCGCTGGAGGTCAGAGCCCAGAGCACTGGGAACTCAGACGTCGGCCGAGGCCGCCTGAAGGGCCGGTCGCCCGAGCAGACGTACCGGCCACGCTGGCACCCCTGGAGAGCCATTCAGTCTGTCTCAGTGCAAGCGGCGGCCCCACCCGGCCCGCCAGGCCCGTGTCGCCCGAGGGTGCGGGGCGCGCTCCTCCCCAGGAACCAGTCCCTGAGTGGCTAAGCCTGCCGGCCAGAGAGCTGGGTTTAGGGGTGGCAGTTCCCAACTGGAGGAGGAAGCCTAGAAACGGTGTTCAGTTTCTACCCTGGAGCCAGCGAGGAACCTGAAGAGGCCAGCGGCTTTGGTGAACAGGCGCTGAGCAGCAGGCAAGCCAGGAGGCGGCGGAATGGAGTGGTCAGCTGGAACATGGAGCGTCCACGCCGGCGGAGAGCTGGCCGGGTGCCCAGGCCACGCGCGCCCCCTGCAGGCCCCGCGCCCCGGCAGCCGAGCAGACCTGGCCTGTGCCGAGGCCGGCAGCCTGGGCCGGGACCTGCGCCCCTGGGCGCTCCCTGTCCGAGCCCTGCTCTGGGAAGCTGGGCGACCGCCGCGCCCCGGGACCCAGGGCCTCAGGTGCCTCTCCCAGGCAGGGCCTCCGTAATCCAGGGAGTCAGAGCGGCCCCTGGACACCAGGGGCCTCCTGCAGGACCACCCGAGGCCCTCCTGGGAGAGGCCTGCCCCGTGGCTGAGGGCGGCTTCCAGGAAGGCGGAGGGCGGGCACCTCCCAGGGCGTGGCGACGCCCGCTGACAAGGCGGCCAGCGGCCCTGTGGGAGACCCCCGCCCGCCCTCCCCGCCGCTACCAAGATGCCAATAGCCGGCGAGATGATGCATGAACCTATTTCTCACCGAGGGAGGCTCATCCATCAGACCCACTTTCCTCCTGGCAGGGCGAGTGGCCTCCCGGCCCACGCGGCTCTGTGTCTCTGGGCAGACCCGTCCCTGCCCTGGTGTCCAGCCCCGAGCTCCCACAGCGGGCGGGTCCTGAGAGTGCCAGGCCCCTGGCACGGGTGCGCTGCCGTTTTGGAAAGGTTTCACCGTGTTCTCTGTCCTGAGACAAACTCCGGGTGGAGATCTCGGTGTCCTGGGAAAGGAAGCCCAGACAGGAGGGTGCCAGCCTCTCTCTGGGGCCTGCACGGAGGCACCTCGCCCACCGCCCGCCACTGCCTTCCCTGAAGTCGGAACTAGCAGTCTTGAGAGAATCAGACTAGCCGGCCTTACCTGCTGAGTCAATGAGGAAGCGGCTGTCTCCCACCAGGCGCTCTAGTGTGAAAGGAGGGGGAAGACGAGACCCCAGAGGAGACGCGTGTGGGCGCCGGGCTGCATCCTCAGGGGCCCAGGAAAGGGGCGGCGTCTGGCGAGCGGTGATGGAGGCCTCCCTCGGGACCTCTGCAGGCAGGCGGCTCCAGGGCCGGCAGTGGCCGGCGAGGCGCGGTGCTGGGCCGTCCGAGGGGGCGGCACGGGCAGAGGGCATCTCAGGCGATCCAGCAGGTGTGTCTGATGGGGTGGGGGCCCCGGGGGCTCCGGGGGGCCCTCCTGCTCTGGTCCCACCCAACCAGGAACCGCCCCCTCTCTGGCTCGAGACCCTCAGGAGGCTCCGGGACGACCCTGACGGGCATCTGGACACAGAAGCAGGTCACGAGCCGCCGCCACCCACTCTCCCGGTCGGCTGCAGCACACATCTGTGCCATCGGCCCGCACCTGCTGGGCGCCCAGGGCACGCCCACCCTGGGGTCAGCCCCTGTCTCACAGTCCCAGCATGGCCCCAAGCTGTGTGTGTTCATCTTCATCTTTACAGATAAAGACCCTGAGGCCCCTCCGCAGCGCCTCCGTGCTCAGCCGCACAGGGCGGGGCTTCCGGCACCCAGCCCTGGGGTCCTGCAAACAGCTAGAATGCCCCTTGGGCTGTGGGGCTCTGTCTGCACACAGGAAAGGTCATGGGGGAGGACGAGTCTCCCCAGGAGAGATGCGACCCAGGGCAGGCAACCAGGTGCCCAGGCAGGCTTGCCTGAGACCCAGAGCCGTGGGGTGCAGGCCCCAGGTGTTGGTCAGTGCTGGGAGCCCTGTGCCCCAGGGGGACCATCCAACACCCCAACACGTGTGGGATGACGCCAGCTCACCAGAAGGCAGGATGCACTGCGGGGAGCGGGGAGCCGTGCTTCTTCAGAGGAGGACCCCGGGCCTTCCCAGCAGCCCCCCCTCCGCAGGGCCCGTGCCCCTGGGACCGGCTGGGGCTGCGCGGGACGCCCCCGCCCCCTTCCCAGCAGCTGAGCCAGCCGGTCCCCCGCTGGAGGCCTCAAAGCGTCTCCGGGTCCTTCCCGGGCCTGGCAGTCTCCTCCGCTGCCTCCAGCCTGGGGAGCAGGTGGAACTGAGGTGTCCGCCCGTCTCTGCCTTCTGAGAGGACCTCTCACGTGGAAGGGGCCAACATGATTCTAGGAAGCCATTTCTCTAAGAAAAGAAACAGAGAAAAGTGAGACCAGGAAGGTCGGGGAAAGGCAGTGAGGGAGGAGGGAGGGAAGGAGGAGGGAAGAGGGAGGAGGGAGAGAGAAGGGAAGAGGGAGGAGGGAGGGAAGAGAGAGGAGGAGGGAGCTTCAGAGCCAGGCTTTGAGCTCAGTTTTGGAAGTTAGTGTCAGGAAAGGTATGAAACGTAACCAGACGACAGAGACGTGCTGGAAGCAAGCAAGTGAAGCCTCCCTTCAGACGAAGCAGGAGGAGGAGGCAGGGCCAGGGGGACTCGGTCCTCACCTCGCCTGGAGCTGAGCTCCCACCAGAGGCCCAGCCTCGTCCGTGGGCACGGGGGCGCGCTCCAGCGGCTCTGACGAGCAGCCTGGGTCGAGCACGCCATCGGGGCGACCTTGCCCGGGGCCCAGGGCTGGCCAGGTTGCGGCAGCGCCCCGGCATCCCTCCCGCAGGCCCCTCCCCGCCCTTGCCTATGTGCAGAGACACCTTCGTCCTGGTCACGCCAGGGCCTGCGGGCCATGGGGGAGGACGAGTCTCCCCAGGAGAGATGCGACCCAGGGCAGGCAACCAGGTGCCCAGGCAGGCTTGCCTGAGACCCAGAGCCGTGGGGTGCAGGCCCCAGGTGTTGGTCAGTGCTGGGAGCCCTGTGCCCCAGGGGGACCATCCAACACCCCAACACGTGTGGGATGACGCCAGCTCACCAGAAGGCAGGATGCACTGCGGGGAGCGGGGAGCCGTGCTTCTTCAGAGGAGGACCCCGGGCCTTCCCAGCAGCCCCCCCTCCGCAGGGCCCGTGCCCCTGGGACCGGCTGGGGCTGCGCGGGACGCCCCCGCCCCCTTCCCAGCAGCTGAGCCAGCCGGTCCCCCGCTGGAGGCCTCAAAGCGTCTCCGGGTCCTTTCCGGGCCTGGCAGTCTCCTCCGCTGCCTCCAGCCTGGGGAGCAGGTGGAACTGAGGTGTCCGCCCGTCTCTGCCTTCTGAGAGGACCTCTCACGTGGAAGGGGCCAACATGATTCTAGGAAGCCATTTCTCTAAGAAAAGAAACAGAGAAAAGTGAGACCAGGAAGGTCGGGGAAAGGCAGTGAGGGAGGAGGGAGGGAAGGAGGAGGGAAGAGGGAGGAGGGAGAGAGAAGGGAAGAGGGAGGAGGGAGGGAAGAGAGAGGAGGAGGGAGCTTCAGAGCCAGGCTTTGAGCTCAGTTTTGGAAGTTAGTGTCAGGAAAGGTATGAAACGTAACCAGACGACAGAGACGTGCTGGAAGCAAGCAAGTGAAGCCTCCCTTCAGACGAAGCAGGAGGAGGAGGCAGGGCCAGGGGGACTCGGTCCTCACCTCGCCTGGAGCTGAGCTCCCACCAGAGGCCCAGCCTCGTCCGTGGGCACGGGGGCGCGCTCCAGCGGCTCTGACGAGCAGCCTGGGTCGAGCACGCCATCGGGGCGACCTTGCCCGGGGCCCAGGGCTGGCCAGGTTGCGGCAGCGCCCCGGCATCCCTCCCGCAGGCCCCTCCCCGCCCTTGCCTATGTGCAGAGACACCTTCGTCCTGGTCACGCCAGGGCCTGCGGGCCATAGGGGGAGGGCCCGGCCCCCGGCCCAGCAGAGAGGAGCCCGCAGCCCTGGACAGAGCGGAGCGCGGCTGGTGGGCGGGCAGGGCGGGCTGGGTGGACAGCAGCGCCTCCCCACCGGCCTCCAGCTCTCCTGGGGCGGCCAGGTTCTCCCAGCAATCTGACAGTGAGCCGTGTCTTCCAAGCTTGGCTTCCAGCCAGGTCCAGAACTCTGGGAATTCAGGGTTCTCATTAGTAGCTCTCATTAATTAGCGCCCCAACTGGGCAGAACTGGAGTCCTGGGACCACCGGGAGTGGAGGGTGGGCTGCCCCGACCCCAGGGATGCCCCACCACCACCTGCGCACGGGCCGCCGCCCCGGAATGCAGTCGGAAGAGACGGGAGACACAGGCTCTGACCTTGAGAGAAACCCAGAAACATCCCCACAGGAGGCGGGAGGGCTGCAGCGCGTAATTATGTTCTATTTGCTTCATCGCCCAGAACCTCTCAGCAGCTCCCACAGCCCGAGAATACAGCCCACGCGTGCAGTTCAGCTCAGAGCCGCCGCCTAACCCCGGGACCCGGCGCTGGGGGGGCCGCCCCGCCTGCCCACCCAGGCTCCCGCAGACCCGATCTGGACGCGTGCTGCCCTCGTGCTCCTGCCCGCTGCCCGGACGGCGCACGGACTCTAGAGCCTCGGCCGTGTCTCCTGGGATCCCACGCCAGCCGGGCCGAGGGTGCCATGACATCCCGCCCCATGGCTTCTCACACATGGACACGCGCGCGCACACATGGGCACACGCAAACGTGCACACACATGCACAGACACACAAGGGCTCACATGTACACAGACATGCACACACACACAAGTACACACAAGCGTGTACACCCACCTGAGCTGCGATGCCCCTGGGCTCGCCCCTTCATCACGGGAGACTCCCGCCGCCCCGGCCGCGCCTCTGCCCCGCCCGCCCGTCTCCCCAGCGCTTCCTTCCAGTACCTGCAGAGGACGCCTCCCGGAGCGCCCGCCGCACTCGGCTCTCCTGCTCTGGCTTAGGCGACCCTCCCTCCCGCAGAGCAAGTGCCCCGGAGGCGGGCGGTATCTGACCAGGCCTCCCGCCCACTGTCCAGCACAGACTCCTCTGAAAGACAGGTAGACAGAAATGTGGATTTAAAAGGTGCTTGCTTTTAAAGAACCGTAATTCAAGGGTTTCCGTGTCACCCCAGGCTTCGTCTCCTTTTCTAATGTTAGAGGAAGGAAAACACTTTCACGAAGACCCGTGCTCATCCTGAAGACTGAGTGAGTCTGGGCGGGTCCATCTGATGGGAACTGAAGGTACGGCCGGATGAGCATCTCGAGTACCGTCCCTAGAGCCCCTGCAGCCGGGGCTCTGTGGACGACCCTCTCCCGTGGGCTTGCCCCTGCTCTGAGCACGTCTGCTCCCCCGTCCCCGGCAAGGTGGAGTGTGCGGCTCTCTCGCCCCAGAGGCTATCACAGGACGAAAGTGACTTGGGACTCGAGGTAAATTCATGTTCCTGCGATGCGTCTCTTTCTCCTGCAGGTAGAGGGCAGCCTCCAAGCAGGCTGACGGGAGTGTCTGCTGTTTTTCCAGACAATGGGCGCTGGGAAGACTTTGTTGTAGACAGGTGTTTACCCCACAGCAAGCTGGAGCCGCGCGGAACCAACGTGGCCCAGGGCGCCCTAGAGCGGGTGTAAGTGAGGCATCATGGGGCAGCAGGGAATTGGGGGTCAGGTGTTGAGTCCTGCCTCTTCATTTTACCACTTAGGGGACTCGGGGAGACTCGAACCTCACCTGATCTGTAAAATGTGTCTGCAGACACCTGTTCTATTTATTTTGTAGGCTTGACTCAAATACAGGATACAGTGAGTGAGCTTGTTACTGGCATATCCCCTGCAGCAAAGCGTCCCCTCTAACCCGCGAGACCACGCGGCACAGAGCAGGTTCTCAGGGACATGCATGTGTCCGCCTCCATTTATGCTACGGGGAACTGGTGCAGGGCTGGCGCCGGCAGAAGGGGGCAGGATGCAGCTAAATCTGGAGGCAGGCACGGGCACCCGAGCCGCGGGCAGAGAGCCCCCTCGCTGACCGCCCGCCCCCACCCACGGCCTCCGCCTGGCGCTCAGCCCCAGAAACAGCAGCTTCCTGCCCTGTGGCTCCCCCGCCGCAAAGGCACCCGCTCGGGACGGTCCTCGTTCTCAGCCTACCTCCCTACCTCCCTCTGACCTCCCCCGCTGCCCCTCCTAGACGCCCGCCACGCTCAGGAAGCCTTCCCCGCGCCCCATCCTGGGGGCCGCCCCGCTCCGCCCTCACACCCGTGTCCATGTCCCACACTGAACTCGCCCGCCTCACGTCCCTGCTAAGAAGGGAGTGACCCTCCTCCGAGGCCTGGGTGCCCCCAAGGAGCGAGCCTGCCCGCATTTCCTATCCCTCCTGCATCTCGGCTCCCGCCACGCGCCCCACAGAGGCCTGCTGGGCTCAGCGGGGGTCGCCACGAACCAGGGATGGTGGAGCCGGAGCTCCTGCCAAGCCCCCATCACCGCAGCCTGCCCGCGGCCAACCGGAGCGCAGCGCCCCCGGCCCGCTGCAGGGCTGCAGGGCTCCCCCGGCCGCCTCTCCTGAACCGTGAGCCTGCTGGGGTGAACCAGCCCCTCCGCAGGCGTCTCCCTCAGCCCTGTGCTCTCCAGGAGGCTGGCTGGGAGGGCGGCAGTGCCCACACTGGTCCAGGCTGAGTCAGGTCCAAGGGCGGGTGCCACCCACCGCTGCCCTTCCTCTCGCGGCCCCGCGGAGACCTGAGGAGCCCGGCCCCAGAGGCGCTGACCTGCAGCCGGTGCGTCAGCAGGGCTCCGTGCCCCCGCCCCCTGCGCGCCTCTGCCACGGCCGGCAGGTGGCCGGGCACGGGCTGACCTCAGCGACGTCACGCGGCGCCGGCGGCCGGTCACCTCTCGGCGCCACGCCCTCGCCTGTGGTCACATAACTGATGTCCTGAGACCGTTCCTGGCCTAACACACGACAGCTCCAGTTCCAGACCTGGTCCCAAGAGCACAGTCTTTGCAGGGTCCATCAGGTTCCACAGGTCATCGAATCCGCCTAATTTCCAGCTAGGCCCCGTTCAGTAGGGAAAAAATGACAACCTGTGAAAACCGCACAGTTTGCTCGTTTAACAGAAAACGGAGTCTCGTCTCTGGGGCGCCGCAAAGGCACCGCCCGCCCCCCACGGCCTCCGCCTGGCGCTCAGCCCCAGAAACAGCAGCTTCCTGCCCTGTGGCTCCCCGCAAAGGCACCCGCTCGGGACGGTCCTCGTTCTCAGCCTACCTCCCTACCTCCCTCTGACCTCCCCCGCTGCCCCTCCTAGACGCCCGCCACGCTCAGGAAGCCTTCCCCGCGCCCCATCCTGGGGGCCGCCCCGCTCCGCCCTCACACCCGTGTCCATGTCCCACACTGAACTCGCCCGCCTCACGTCCCTGCTAAGAAGGGAGTGACCCTCCTCCGAGGCCTGGGTGCCCCCAAGGAGCGAGCCTGCCCGCATTTCCTATCCCTCCTGCATCTCGGCTCCCGCCACGCGCCCCACAGAGGCCTGCTGGGCTCAGCGGGGGTCGCCACGAACCAGGGATGGTGGAGCCGGAGCTCCTGCCAAGCCCCCATCACCGCAGCCTGCCCGCGGCCAACCGGAGCGCAGCGCCCCCGGCCCGCTGCAGGGCTGCAGGGCTCCCCCGGCCGCCTCTCCTGAACCGTGAGCCTGCTGGGGTGAACCAGCCCCTCCGCAGGCGTCTCCCTCAGCCCTGTGCTCTCCAGGAGGCTGGCTGGGAGGGCGGCAGTGCCCACACTGGTCCAGGCTGAGTCAGGTCCAAGGGCGGGTGCCACCCACCGCTGCCCTTCCTCTCGCGGCCCCGCGGAGACCTGAGGAGCCCGGCCCCAGAGGCGCTGACCTGCAGCCGGTGCGTCAGCAGGGCTCCGTGCCCCCGCCCCCTGCGCGCCTCTGCCACGGCCGGCAGGTGGCCGGGCACGGGCTGACCTCAGCGACGTCACGCGGCCACGGCGGCCGGTCACCTCTCTGCGCCACGCCCTCGCCTGTGGTCACATAACTGATGTCCTGAGACCGTTCCTGGCCTAACACACGACAGCTCCAGTTCCAGACCTGGTCCCAAGAGCACAGTCTTTGCAGGGTCCATCAGGTTCCACAGGTCATCGAATCCGCCTAATTTCCAGCTAGGCCCCGTTCAGTAGGGAAAAAATGACAACCTGTGAAAACCGCACAGTTTGCTCGTTTAACAGAAAACGGATTCGTCGTCGTTCTCCTGCTGAGAATGGCTTTATCCCCAGGGTCTTCGGCCCACTCAGCCGCGGCCCCGGGGAGGGGCCCACGGTCCCCCCAGCAGCTCATCACACCCTCCCCACCCCTCCACAGCGAAGGCTGCCTCTGGACCCACTGTGGGGGGCGTGCTGTGTGGAAGAGCTTCACCACGAGCACTCGTCAGCGTCGAGTGAAGAGGCGGCTCCACAGCCCAACACGGGGGAGGGGGCTGAAGTAAACACCAAGTGCACGCACTCAGGGCAGTCTGGAGAAGGCAACGGCAGCCCACTCCGGTGTTCTCGCCCGGGAAGCCCCCTGGACAGAGGGGCCTGCAGCCGTGGGGAGGCACAGAGTCTGGCACGACTGAAGCAATGAGACCACGAAGCCCTTCAACGCGGTGCCGCTCCAAGACCCACAGGCAACGTCTCCATGTTTGGGGAAAGGAAGGAAATAATAATAAATATCACGAATAAGTATCAGAGAAGGAAATAAAGGGTGCAGGGCTCCCCGGAGCCGTCTGCTCCCCGCAGCCCCTGCCCCTCCTCTTACTGGGCACCAGCGGCGGACGGCGTCAGGAGCGCCCACTTGTCTGGTCAGCGCGTCCCCTCCAGCTCTCAGCCTGGAGGTGACACACACGCAGTGGTGCGGCCTTCCTCCAAGCCAGGCGCCCCCTCACCAGCCACCCAGGGCTGCCCAGCGCTGCCGTGTGCCCAGGTCTCAGGCCGGCTGTCCCGCCCTGGCCTTGGAGAACAGGTGCGCACAGGTGATTTGTGCTTGAGGGACTCCCAGGGGACATCTGCGTGGAGCGGGGCCCAGGAGGCAGGAGGGGGCCGAGCGCGGGGTCCTCAGAGCGTGGCTGGAGCTGGCCTGGCGCGGGGGCTCCCGGGGAGGGGACACCTGGGGCACCCCCGCAGGGGCGGGACTGCCCATCAGGCAGGCTGGGGACGGGCTCCGCAGGACGAGGGCTCGCGCTCTGCGTCACCCCAGCTCTCTTTAGCCCAGCGCCCCCCGGCTGCCATCCGCCCCCCACTCTCCCAGAGCCACCAGGCCTGCGACCCGCGCTCTCTGCTCTGATGGGACAGTGGCCTCCGCCGTCTCCCGCTGGAGCCCCCACCTGTGGTGAAGTGCTTCACTCAAGGCAGACTCTGGGGTCCGGGAAGGCTGCCTAAGGAGCAGAGAGTCCTGTCGGGGAGCCCGGGGTGACCGCGTCCCAGCGAGTCTCAGCAAGCGCTCTCGGCGTCTGCGGGCTCTGCGGCGCCACGCGCAGGAGGCAGGCGACAGGATCTAGCCAGCGTCCCCTCTCCAGCCAGTGGGGCCTCGGCGCACTTCACCTGCGTCCCCAAAGCTCCAGAGTCCTGCGAAGGCCGGATTCAGTCACTCCGTCCGGGGCCCAGTGCGCCCTGGAAGCCGAGAGGGGCTCACTCCGCGGGCCCGGCATTCCTCAGGAACCCGCAGCGCCGAGCCCCGCCAGCACGAGCCCGCCGGCCCGGCCGCAGCGGGGACGCCCTCTGGACTCGGGCGCGTGTTCCTCTCGGGTCAGACACACCTGACGGAGATTCTGCTTCAGGCAGTGCAGAACCTCCAGACAATTCCTGCGCGCAGCTCTCCCAGAAGCAGCTCGGGTGATTCCGCGGGCGCAGGACCCTCGGGGCCCGGAGGAGGCCCTGCGGCTCCGCAGCCCCTCCTCAGGAGCCAGCGCGCCTCTCCCCCGCCACGTGCAGCCGGACAGGGCCCCGAGAGGGGCTGGAGCTCTGGGGGTGACCCATCGTGCCGCACACACACCCCGCCCTCGTCACCTCGATAGAGCGGCGGGGCTGTGGCCCAGGGCGGAGGAAGGCCTCGGCGGGGACGAGGGCGCATCAAGAACAGAGGAAGAAACGGCGGGCTCCAGTGGACTAGAATGAACGATGAACAAGGGAGAGTCACAAAATGATGGGGAGGGGTGGGCTGAGAACCGTCTAAATGGCACGTATTCAAACGACAAACTTCGCTTCATTTCATACAAAAATAAACAGGAAAATGTTAAAATAAAATCCCGCAGAGTTGAACTAGTCGTCACACGTTTCCTGCAGAGCCTGTGAGCTGGAGAGCGAGGCGCGTGAGGGCGTCGGGGGACCCGTGCAGGTTCCACTCCAGGGCCGTTATGTGTGATGACAGGAGGTCGCTTCCCTTCCTTGCGCTTCAGTTTCCTTTTGCGCAGAAAGCAGAGAAAGGGCGTCCCGAAGGCTCGGCAGAACGCCCGCGGGCCGTGGGCACACACTCTGCATCCTCTGCCGATCTGCAATGCGCGGCTCATAACCTGTCAGTAACAATGAGCGAGCGCCTTCCTCTATCCCAGAAATCCCTCAGGACACGGGCTTCCCGCCGTGCGCAGCCAGAGCGTCCCTCTCCAGCCAGTGGGGCCTCGGCGCACTTCACCTGCGTCCCCAAAGCTCCAGAGTCCTCAAGGCCGGATTCAGTCACTCCGTCCGGGGCCCAGTGCGCCCTGGAAGCCGAGAGGGGCTCACTCCGCGGGCCCGGCATTCCTCAGGAACCCGCAGCGCCGAGCCCCGCCAGCACGAGCCCGCCGGCCCGGCCGCAGCGGGGACGCCCTCTGGACTCGGGCGCGTGTTCCTCTCGGGTCAGACACACCTGACGGAGATTCTGCTTCAGGCAGTGCAGAACCTCCAGACAATTCCTGCGCGCAGCTCTCCCAGAAGCAGCTCGGGTGATTCCGCGGGCGCAGGACCCTCGGGGCCCGGAGGAGGCCCTGCGGCTCCGCAGCCCCTCCTCAGGAGCCAGCGCGCCTCTCCCCCGCCACGTGCAGCCGGACAGGGCCCCGAGAGGGGCTGGAGCTCTGGGGGTGACCCATCGTGCCGCACACACACCCCGCCCTCGTCACCTCGATAGAGCGGCGGGGCTGTGGCCCAGGGCGGAGGAAGGCCTCGGCGGGGACGAGGGCGCATCAAGAACAGAGGAAGAAACGGCGGGCTCCAGTGGACTAGAATGAACGATGAACAAGGGAGAGTCACAAAATGATGGGGAGGGGTGGGCTGAGAACCGTCTAAATGGCACGTATTCAAACGACAAACTTCGCTTCATTTCATACAAAAATAAACAGGAAAATGTTAAAATAAAATCCCGCAGAGTTGAACTAGTCGTCACACGTTTCCTGCAGAGCCTGTGAGCTGGAGAGCGAGGCGCGTGAGGGCGTCGGGGGACCCGTGCAGGTTCCACTCCAGGGCCGTTATGTGTGATGACAGGAGGTCGCTTCCCTTCCTTGCGCTTCAGTTTCCTTTTGCGCAGAAAGCAGAGAAAGGGCGTCCCGAAGGCTCGGCAGAACGCCCGCGGGCCGTGGGCACACACTCTGCATCCTCTGCCGATCTGCAATGCGCGGCTCATAACCTGTCAGTAACAATGAGCGAGCGCCTTCCTCTATCCCAGAAATCCCTCAGGACACGGGCTTCCCGCCGTGCGCAGCCAGAGAGCCTCTGCTACTGGGTGCCTGACCCTCCCGCCCACGGGCGCGGACCCCGGGCAGCCTGCCGACGGAGAGCCCGTCGGGGTCCTCACGGCCACAGGACAGGCCCTGAGCTCGGGACCCCAGCTCTGGCGTCAGCGGGAACAGCAGGAGAGGGCTCAATGCTGCTGAATCTCCCTGACAGCCCCGCCAGGGAGGCAGTGCGCTTTCCACAGGGCCACGAGGAGGCCGAGATGAAGCGGGTGACCCACGGCGGGTCAGGCTGAGCTTCTGCAGAAGGGTCCCCGCGAGTCCCTTTGCTCTGACCGCCTCGCCTTCGCTTGTGGGCGGAGCTACTGCTGTAGCCACGCCCACAGTCAGGGCACCGGCCACTCCCACCCCGCCCGGGCCGCCGGAGAGGCTGGCTGCAGGCAGGCCTCCGGGCCGACGCTGGGGGACGCCGAGATGCCAGGGTCGAGGCAAACGGCGGAGACAGCTGGGACCCAGGGGGTGAGGCAGGAAGATGCCATTTTTAAAGAAAAAGAAAACCTAGGCTTCCTTTGAAAAGGAATTTGTGTAGTACATGGAATAAATAGGCTTCTGAAAACCTAAAAATGCTGTTCAGGGTGCATTATCTTTCTCGGGAACACCCAAGCCCCAGGAGGCTTCGTGGAATTGAGCCCATTCTGAACCCCGCTTCCTCATGGGCGGGAATCAAGGCCACCAGACGAAATGGTCCCCGGGGCCTACGCCTAGATTCCAAGACCGACGTGAGCGTGAAGTAACTCAAAGCCCCGCTGTGGCGAGGTGAGCTTGCTGCCCTCCCCCGTCCCCCTCATGCTCTGCCGGGGACGTGAGCCCTGAAGTAACCCCAGAGAGAGCAGGTGGCAGCACCGCTGTGGCAGGAGGTCGCTTCCTTCCTTGCGCTTCAGTTTCCTTTTGCGCAGAAAGCAGAGAAAGGCGTCCGAAGGCTCGGCAGAACGCCCGCGGGCCGTGGGCGCACTCTCTGCATCTTCTGCCGATGTGCTATGGGCGGCTCATAACCTGTCAGTAACAATGAGCGAGCGCCTTCCTCTATCCCAGAAATCCCTCAGGACACGGGCTTCCCGCCGTGCGCAGCCAGAGAGCCTCTGCTACTGGGTGCCTGACCCTCCCGCCCACGGGCGCGGACCCCGGGCAGCCTGCCGACGGAGAGCCCGTCGGGGTCCTCACGGCCACAGGACAGGCCCTGAGCTCGGGACCCCAGCTCTGGCGTCAGCGGGAACAGCAGGAGAGGGCTCAATGCTGCTGAATCTCCCTGACAGCCCCGCCAGGGAGGCAGTGCGCTTTCCACAGGGCCACGAGGAGGCCGAGATGAAGCGGGTGACCCACGGCGGGTCAGGCTGAGCTTCTGCAGAAGGGTCCCCGCGAGTCCCTTTGCTCTGACCGCCTCGCCTTCGCTTGTGGGCGGAGCTACTGCTGTAGCCACGCCCACAGTCAGGGCACCGGCCACTCCCACCCCGCCCGGGCCGCCGGAGAGGCTGGCTGCAGGCAGGCCTCCGGGCCGACGCTGGGGGACGCCGAGATGCCAGGGTCGAGGCAAACGGCGGAGACAGCTGGGACCCAGGGGGTGAGGCAGGAAGATGCCATTTTTAAAGAAAAAGAAAACCTAGGCTTCCTTTGAAAAGGAATTTGTGTAGTACATGGAATAAATAGGCTTCTGAAAACCTAAAAATGCTGTTCAGGGTGCATTATCTTTCTCGGGAACACCCAAGCCCCAGGAGGCTTCGTGGAATTGAGCCCATTCTGAACCCCGCTTCCTCATGGGCGGGAATCAAGGCCACCAGACGAAATGGTCCCCGGGGCCTACGCCTAGATTCCAAGACCGACGTGAGCGTGAAGTAACTCAAAGCCCCGCTGTGGCGAGGTGAGCTTGCTGCCCTCCCCCGTCCCCCTCATGCTCTGCCCCGAGTCCGGGGCCAGGCCTTCCAGCCCGAGGCCTGAGCACACGCAGGTGGCCACTGTGGAGCATGGGGAGGACATCTTGTCCTCAGAGAGAGCAGGTGGCAGCACCGTGACAAATTCTGGAGAGCAGCACCCCCAAGAGACGGAGGCCCGACTGCAGCCGGAGGGGCGGGCCGGGAGCTGGTGGGCGGGGGGCTCCCATCCTGGCCCCCGTCTGGACCCGGCCTCCCTGCTTCCCCGGCTCCGCCCGCGGGCTCCGGTGAGCAGCTCTGTGTCCTGTCGGGGCGCGTGGTCAGCCCCCCGGCCGCGACCTCGCCGGGCCCTGAGCCGCCTCTCTGCGGGCCCGCGCCGCGCATCTGCCCGCACCCGAGCCGCGACCTCGTTTAGCCGATAGAATCTCACGAGGCAGAGCTGCGGCTCGGCCTCTGAACTGCGCCGACAGAGAGCTTTTTGTCCACTGCACCGTGAGCCGGTTTTGCACCTCGTCTTTTTTAGATCAGAAGTAGAGGAAACGGGGGACGACGGGCAAAGTCTTGGTGGCTGGGGGCGCTGAGCGCTTGCCACGCGGGGGCCGCGAGGATGCACAGGAGGGGCTGGCTGGCCCGGGGCCCGGCGAAGGTCACGGTCTGTGGAGAAGCCCGAGGACCCGCAGAATCAGGACACGAACGCCCAGGGCTCAGAGAGAGGCTCAGGCAACCGCGACCGCGTGGCCGAGAGCAAAGGCCCTCGGCTCTGAGCGGTGGCCGGCCTGAGGAGCCGCCGGAACGCGACCCCAGGTGCTACCTCCGGAAGACCTTACCATCCATAGCCAGCCATTTGCTTAAAGTACGTTCTTCCCTGGGGACCCCTGACCAGGACCGCGTCCCCAGCGCGGGAAGGATCCCAAGGAGCCTCTGGTCTGGACTCCCACTCGCACCCTGCGGGAGAGCCGTGGCAGGCATGCGCCCACCAGGACCTCAGACGGACCACGCCTGTCTCCAGCCTCGCCGGGCCTTTCCCCCTCACTGCCCTCCCCGCCGCTCCCCGAGGCAGCCCTGCTCACAGGAAGTCCTCGGGTTCGGCTCCTCACGCCCCACCACTGATGCGCCGGGCAGGGGCTCCTGTTGGGACCGTCCGGTCCAGAACAAGATGTTTAGCAGCCCCCCAGGCCTCTCCGATCACCAGTCACACCCCCGGACGCTGCCCAGTGTCCCCTGCGGGCAGAGCCACCCCTGGCCGAGAACCAAGCCCAGTCGGGGTCTCACAGCTGTGTCTCAGCCAGCTTAAGGCTGCGTCTCACGTACCTGGGCTGGCAGGAAGCAGGTGTGAGGACGCCCACGTGGCCGCTACGCTGTGCTTCAGCCCTGGGAGCAGCCGCGCGGCTGGACCCGCTCTGCGGGTCAGGGCCTCTCTGCCGCCCGTAGGTGTGACCTGTCCCCGGGGCAGCCGTCGCGGGTGCTTCTGTCAATGAAACACCCAGGAGGTGAAGGGCCCCGGCACCGCAGCCTCTTCTCTGCCCTCCAGGGAAAGCCCTTCTAGACGTCCTGATCCCCCCTCCCAAGGACAGATCGCCCTACAAGCTCAAGTCCAAAACCCCCTCGGACGAAGGGCGGGGCTGCCCCAGCTAGACTGGAGCTGGGGGAGCCCCTTCCCTGGAGGCTGGAGCTGCCAGACGTGTCTCACACTGGGGACCCGAGTTCAAGAGCTAGACAGCCAGGCGGGCGGACCGAAGCTCGCTGCTCGTCTCCCCTCCGCCCACCAGCTTCTCCACGCTCCTCGCTCTCCCCAGCTAGCGCCCACGGAACCGAGGCCCTGGGAGGGGAGCTGCTCCCCAGGGGCCCTGCGGCTGGTCTCTGAGACAGAGCGAGGCTGGAGCCCGGCCTTGGGCCCACACAGCACCCGGACCGGGGTTGGGACAAGGGCACAGGGCGTCACAACCAAGGAGGCGCGGAAGAGGGTCTTTTGTTTCCATGATCGTGAATTTACTTAAGATAATTTTTTTAAATCTCACCAACTCATCAGATTCCCTTAGATGGTATTGCTCTGAACCGAGATTCCTTCTTTGTTTTAATATTAGGCAAGGAACAGAACTGGCGGGGTACGAATGGCACATGAGGAGCGGGGGACGGCCCCAGACGCGGGGACCCCCAGCCTCAGCCTTGGGAGACGCGGCTGCTGGGGTCCCAGCACGACGGGAGACCCCCTGATTCCAGTTCCCACAAAGATGGGACGAAAATAAGTCACTTACTGTCTTCATTTTAATAAGAAGAGAAGGAAAAATGTGCGAATCTGTCGGCACTGTGTGTGGACCAGGGTCCCCAGGAGGCCGTCAGCGCTCAGGGATGTTGGACATTGAGGGGTCAGTGGGGGGAGGAGAGGGGGGAGCAAGAAGAGAGCTCGGACTCGCTCGTCACAGTGAACTTCCAGTGGCGGCTGCTCCCCTGGACGCATAGCCTCAAGGTAGCAGTGCCGATCGCCGCCAGTCTGCCTGGACCCGTCCTTTTCCCACAGGCCCCTAACCCAGAAGCCTGCGCCACTGGCCACTTAGCCGTCAGACCAAGAGGCATCGGGACAGCGAGAGGCCTTCGTGTTCCCTGTGCCGTGCTCCTTACTCCTGCTATGCAACGATCGCCTGAAGACTGTAATAGAAGCAAAAATTGGCTTCCCCGGTGGGCCAGTGGGTAAAGAGTCCGCTTGGCAGTGCAAGGGGCACCGGTTCGATCCCTGGCCCGGCAAGATTCCACATGCCGCGCAGCGGCTGGACTGCCGTGCCCCATCACGAGCCAGCGCGCTGCAGCCTATGTGCCCAGAGCCGGTGCTCTGCAACAAGAGAGGCCACTGCAACGGGAGACCCACACAGGCCAAAGAATAAAGATGGATGAAAATAAGTAAATAAATAAACCAATAAAAGAGGTCGAATTTTAAAAAAAAAAGTAAAAATAGGAGGTGAGGCCCAGGGTGCCTGGCTGACCCGCCTCTCCCGGGTGGGGAGCCCCTCAGGCAGGGAAGACTGAGGGTGGGACAGAGGGGGCGCGCCAGGCGTCGCTGCCCTCGGGGCGGCACCGTGTGCGGCGTGGAGGTGGGCACTCCCCGGGCACTGCCCTGCCTCTCCGACCCGCCGCGTCGCATGGCATCACCCTCGCCTTCCTCTGCTGCATGTGGCCACATAAAGGGCTGACTGGACTCCAGCTGATTGTGAAAGCCAAAAAATAAAGGAGCGGGAGCCCCAGACGCGGGGACCCCCAGCCTCAGCCTTGGGAGACGCGGCTGCTGGGGTCCCAGCACGACGGGAGACCCCCTGATTCCAGTTCCCACAAAGATGGGACGAAAATAAGTCACTTACTGTCTTCATTTTAATAAGAAGAGAAGGAAAAATGTGCGAATCTGTCGGCACTGTGTGTGGACCAGGGTCCCCAGGAGGCCGTCAGCGCTCAGGGATGTTGGACATTGAGGGGTCAGTGGGGGGAGGAGAGGGGGGAGCAAGAAGAGAGCTCGGACTCGCTCGTCACAGTGAACTTCCAGTGGCGGCTGCTCCCCTGGACGCATAGCCTCAAGGTAGCAGTGCCGATCGCCGCCAGTCTGCCTGGACCCGTCCTTTTCCCACAGGCCCCTAACCCAGAAGCCTGCGCCACTGGCCACTTAGCCGTCAGACCAAGAGGCATCGGGACAGCGAGAGGCCTTCGTGTTCCCTGTGCCGTGCTCCTTACTCCTGCTATGCAACGATCGCCTGAAGACTGTAATAGAAGCAAAAATTGGCTTCCCTGGTGGCCCAGTGGGTAAAGAGCCCGCCTTGCAGTGCAAGGGGCACCGGTTCGATCCCTGGCCCGGGAAGATCCCACGTGCCGCGGAGCGGCTGGACCCGTGTGTCCAATTACGAGCCAGCTCTCTGGAGCACATGTGCTTAGAGCCGGTGCTCTGCAACAAGAGAGGCCACTGCAATGGGAGGCCCACAGGCCAAAGAATAGAGATGGATGAAAATAAGTAAATAAATAAACCAATAAAAGAGGTCGAATTTTAAAAAAAAAAGTAAAAATAGGAGTTGAGGCCCAGGGTGCCTGGCTGACCCGCCTCTCCCGTGTGGGGAGCCCCTCCGGCAGGGAAGGCTGAGGGTGGGACAGAGGGGGCGCGCCAGGCGTCGCTGCCCTCGGGGCGGCACCGTGTGCGGCGTGGAGGTGGGCACTCCCCGGGCACTGCCCTGCCTCTCCGACCCGCCGCGTCGCATGGCATCACCCTCGCCTTCCTCTGCTGCATGTGGCCACATAAAGGGCTGACTGGACTCCGCAGCTGATTTTGGATGAAAACACGCCTGTATTTTCAGATGAAACAATACTAATCTGGAGAGTGAGCGTCTGATCAGGATTCCTTGTATTCAGATCAAGGGCCGGGGAAGAAGGAGACGCAGCCGACTGTAACTGATGATGGAAAATCCATGCCTTCCAGTGAGCCTCCCGGCGTCCCCACACGCTCCGCATCTTAAAAGGCCCCGAGATGAACCTGGCGCGGAGAAGGTGGCGTCCCCGGGGCCGGCTGACAGTGACCGATGGGGATGAGGCGCTGCGTGCGCTCGGGCCCCGATGGCGGGCAGGCGGGCAGCAGGATCGTCATGGGTGGGTGGAGATTCATTTCAAGCCGCAGAGCAGCTCCAAGCAGAGGTGAGCCAAGGGCAGGGCTGCCGCTGCCAGCGTGTCTCCCTGCACGTCGGCCCCGTCCGCGGGGTCCTCGGAAGGGTGCTGAGCCAGGACCTCCGCCCTCCCGCCCCACGAGGCCGCTCAGGGCCGAGACAGGACGGAGCATCGCCACCTGCTGAGCCAGGATGCCGCAGCCGCACCTGATGCAAAGAGACAGCTCGCTGGGAAAGAGCCTGGTGTCGGTAGCAACAGAAGGCAAAAGGGGAAGCGGACAGCGAAGGGCGAGATGGCTGGACGGCGTCACTGAGTCGATGGACGTGAGCTTGAGTGAGCTCTGGGGATGGTGAAGGACAGGGGAGCCGGCGTGAGGACTGAGCGGCGACCTGAGCCGCCTTCCAGCCTCTCAAGGCAGCTCCAGGTGGCGGCTGGACCGAGCGCCGCCACCCCCGGTGCAGGGGACCGAGCCCCCGCGGCTGCCTGCGTGCAGGAGCGGGCTGCTGGGAGCGGGCGGGTCGTCCGGCGGTGAGAGCAGGGGTTAGCGCCCGGCCGGAGCACTGGCTCTACCGCCAAGCAGCCGGTGACCCTGGGTGGGTTCCCAGCTGTGCCAGTGCCTCCGTTCCTCAGGGACTCGGGAAAGCTTAAACCCAGCTGTGGGGACCAGGGCTCCCGGCACTGCCCTGCCTCTCCGACCCGCGCGCATGGCATCACCTCGCCTTCCTCTGCTGCATGTGGCCACATAAAGGGCTGACTGGACTCCGCAGCTGATTTTGGATGAAAACACGCCTGTATTTTCAGATGAAACAATACTAATCTGGAGAGTGAGCGTCTGATCAGGATTCCTTGTATTCAGATCAAGGGCCGGGGAAGAAGGAGACGCAGCCGACTGTAACTGATGATGGAAAATCCATGCCTTCCAGTGAGCCTCCCGGCGTCCCCACACGCTCCGCATCTTAAAAGGCCCCGAGATGAACCTGGCGCGGAGAAGGTGGCGTCCCCGGGGCCGGCTGACAGTGACCGATGGGGATGAGGCGCTGCGTGCGCTCGGGCCCCGATGGCGGGCAGGCGGGCAGCAGGATCGTCATGGGTGGGTGGAGATTCATTTCAAGCCGCAGAGCAGCTCCAAGCAGAGGTGAGCCAAGGGCAGGGCTGCCGCTGCCAGCGTGTCTCCCTGCACGTCGGCCCCGTCCGCGGGGTCCTCGGAAGGGTGCTGAGCCAGGACCTCCGCCCTCCCGCCCCACGAGGCCGCTCAGGGCCGAGACAGGACGGAGCATCGCCACCTGCTGAGCCAGGATGCCGCAGCCGCACCTGATGCAAAGAGACAGCTCGCTGGGAAAGAGCCTGGTGTCGGTAGCAACAGAAGGCAAAAGGGGAAGCGGACAGCGAAGGGCGAGATGGCTGGACGGCGTCACTGAGTCGATGGACGTGAGCTTGAGTGAGCTCTGGGGATGGTGAAGGACAGGGGAGCCGGCGTGAGGACTGAGCGGCGACCTGAGCCGCCTTCCAGCCTCTCAAGGCAGCTCCAGGTGGCGGCTGGACCGAGCGCCGCCACCCCCGGTGCAGGGGACCGAGCCCCCGCGGCTGCCTGCGTGCAGGAGCGGGCTGCTGGGAGCGGGCGGGTCGTCCCGGCGGTGAGAGCAGGGGTTAGCGCGCCCGGCCGGAGCACTGGCTCTACCGCCAAGCAGCCGGTGACCCTGGGTGGGTTCCCAGCTGTGCCAGTGCCTCCGTTTCCTCAGGGGACTCGGGGAAAGCTTAAACCCATGCTGTGTGGCTGGAACCCAGAGGACCCTCCGAGGGCTCAGTTACTGTTATTTACCTGCACCAGGACTCGGCCAACGCTGGCCGCCTCGCGGTTTGTACAAATAAATCTGAACTGGAACACGGCCCCACGCGTGTCTACGTGCGGTCGGTGCTGGTTTTCACCCCAGAGCAGAAAAGCCGAGTCTTTCAGAGCAAGACCAGATAGTGACACACCTAGACTTTCACTGTCTGCCTTTAGTGAAAAAGGTTGCTGTTCCTTGAAATTACTCACTTCAGGGGCTGAATATGTGGACTGGGTCCCGTGTGTCCAGATATCCAGTCAAGTTTTATTCTGGCTGTTTCCACAAAGGTGCTTTGGGATGAGACGAGATGAACAGTGGAATCGACAGACTGACTGAATCAAGTTGCTCTCCCCAGCACGGGCGGCCTCACCCAGTCAGGTGAGGCCCACGCGGAAGGGAACGCCGGGCCTCTCCTGCACAAGGGGGAGCTCTCCAGCAGACGCCCTTGGGCTCAGTGGAGGGCGGCTCCTGGCTGCCCCCGGACGCCAGGCCCCTTCAGGTCCCAGCCTCCCTCTCTCTCAGTCTTTGGGTCCAGGAACTCAACTTTGGGGCCTTCAACATTCTTAATTAGTTTGTTTAATTATCACATTAACACATCACTTTTTATAAAAATGTTTTAGTTTTCTCATCTTTTATGATGTTATTCCAATTAATTGTGCTGGAAAAAAATGCTAAACCTGAGTTTCAAAGAATAAGGTGCTAGTGTTTGAAGTAAATGTGTTGATGAAGGGGTCCTCAGATGTCTGCGTCTGGACCTGGGCTGTTCACCATTTTGCACGTTGAGAGATGTGTGGCAACATGGCCTAGCGTGCACACGCGAGGGCCAGGCGGCCATCCAGGACTCTGGCTCGGAGAATCCTATGGACGGAGGAGCTGGTGGGCTACAGTCAGACGTGACCAAAGTGACCAAGCACACACACACACACACACACACACACTAGACGCGGTTGTGTCACCGTGTCACAACTGTCTGACATCTGGCAGCAGTCACTGGTAGATGTTGCTGCATTTCTGTTCACTCCGCGAGCCTCCGGCCGCTGCTCCTCTCATTTCTCTTTAGCAAAAATCCTAGACTGCGACGTCACGGGAGTCTCCTTCCGGGTCGCTTGGCATCTCAGAGTGGAGGCAGAGTCTGGTTAAGAAGCCCGTGAGCCGCCACGAGCACCGCGGCTCCGCACAGAGGAAGCTCGCTGCTCTCAGGCAGCAGGGTGGACCACCAGCTCTCAGCCCGGCACGACTGCCGTCCTCAGCAGTGGCCCCTGGGTGTCCCGGCCCGCCCCCGAGCTGGCAGGACCAGGGCACCGTGCAGCAAGCTCTCCCTGGGCCAGGCAGAAGTGGCCCAGCCGCTCAGCTCACATCTTGTGAACTGACCTTAAGTCCCTCGTCACTCCTCATTGCCAGGGAGACCAGCAGCCCTGTCCCGCAGCACACCCACGGAGAAGACGACCTGCATGGCAGAAACAGCGGGAGATCTCTGCTACGGCTGCTCAGCCAAACTGGGGAGACAGAGCCTTCCTTAAACCTAAGCGCAGGTGGAAATGAACCCTTTCACGATGCAGAGAGAGCTTAATGAATATTCAAACAGGCTTACAAGACAGGTAGATCAATATTCGTGTTTTTGCTGGGAGTGAAGAGGGGTGTGAGGGTGTAAATGCAGGGCCCCGCCTGCTTCGGGGCGTCAGTGCAGAAAACGCTAGACTAAACTTCCTGGATTGAACCACTCTGGTTCCTCCAGACGTGGACGTGGCCTTGGCGTCCAACCTTGATCTACACGGTGAGCGCAGAGGACAGACTGCCGCCAGCTCTTCTCGTACCAAAAAGGACTTGGGTCAGACTGACCGCAGACCAGCTGCAAGCCCGTGGCCACGGACGCGGGACGTGCAGCGCCTTCACAGCACCTGCGAGCTCAGAGCCAGGCGGCGGCCCTGGTGAGGTGGCGCCCCCAGACAGGAGCTGCGTGGCGGGAGGAAGAGGACCTGAGCCTGGCCCCAGGCCTGCTGCTGCATGTCTTCCATCACTCATTCATTCAACAAACATTTGTTGTCAGCTGCATACCCCAGCGTTCCAACATAAGACGGCGTCAACTGTATACCCCAGCGTTCCAACATAAGACCGCCTCTGCTCTGCTGGGTTTGTGCCTCAGCGGGAGACGCAGCGCAATAAATACAGCAAAGGGGCCCTGGCAGGGGCCGTGTCTCGGGAGAGGATGAGCGGGAGCTGACATGGAGCCTGGTGCCAAGTGCCCACGCCCTGCCAGCTGCGCCCTGGCCGGTGGGCCGTCACACGCCCTCGGGGGCCCAGCCCTTCCACCCCTGGTCCCAGCGGACGGGGCTGCTGTGCTCAGCGCTGGAGTGGGCACACGCCCCGCTGTGGACGGGCAGCACTCGGCCTCCCTTCACGCCGGGACCGCCTGGCCACTGGCCCAGCCGGGCAGCTCCTGCGGGGACTTCTGAGAAGCTGGAAATAGCAGCTTCCAGGAAGGAGCTGCAGAAGCAAACCGGGAACTGGAGAATGCACGGAGCGTTTAGGGCTCCGAGCACGGTCCCGGCGGCCACGCGGAAGAGCTGGGGGGAGCCGGGCCCCCACGTGTCGTCCTGGGGGTGTCAGGCGTTCGGCGACGGCGGCCTTGGACAGAGACGTGACAGGGTCTCATTTGTGTTATTCGAGCATCACGCTGAGGGCTGGGACGGTAAAGAACCTGCCTGCAGCGCAGGAGGCCGGGCTCAGCCCCGGGTCGGGAGGAGCCCCGAGGCGGGAACGGCAGGCCTCGCCAGGGCCGCTCCCGGAGGCGCCCCTGGACGGAGAGGCCTGGAGGGCCACTGTCCACGCGGTCGCGAAGCGTCACACAGCCTCTGCGATCCTTGCTGGAGCCTGCCACGCCCCCCTCGGCTCCCGGCGCCAGCGTCCCCGCCCCGCACAGCCCCGGGGCCCCGGAGCGGCGGCAGGCCCGGCCAGCCTCGGCAGCGGCCCGGGCTCCACGTTCACAGAGGCGGCAGCACCAGGCCAGCTCCACAAGAGGGGCAGCCCCGGCCCAGGCCTGGAGGGGCGCCTTGTACCGGCAGGGGAGCAGGGGAGCAGCTGCCAGGCCAGGGCCCCCACAAGGCCTGTTATTTCAGATGAGACACCTCCGCGAAACCGAGCAGGGAGCAGGGCTCCGACAGGGTCCCGGGGCGGGGCTGACTGGCCAAGCTGGGGAGCCCCTCCACGACCCTCCGCACAGAGCACCCCCAGCCCCTCCGAGACCCTCCGCACGGAACACCCCCAGCCCCTCCGGGACCCTCCGCTTCCTCCTGCAGGAGCCCCTCTGAAGGCAGTTTCCTTCCAGCCCGGCTGGCTTCCTTCTGAGGCTCTGGTTAGCGGCCATTGTTCTCACTCAAGGACTTCACATCTAATCCCAGAACAGAATAATCGATGGGCCCCCACAGCCTCGCAGAAGCGTGTAATTAACCACTTCCGCCAGCATCTCTCCTCTCTAGAATTCTGAGGACTTCCATGGATTTTTTAAATGTTGCTTTGTAATAAAGGAGCTATTTTTCTCCACGCATAAATGCTGGTCATTTTATTGGTTCGGAGAGAGTATTTTTAAACAAGCCATCATGATGTGCCCTAGGAATGCCTCAGCAGAATGCAGGACCGAGATGGGGGCTGACCGTGCCAAGAGGCGCGCAGCCCTTCGCAGGGCCAGACCCTGCCGCCAGCTCGCCGGGCGCCCCAGAGAGCTCACGCCAGGCCCTGAGCTACCGGCCCTGTCCCCAGAGAACCCCTCAGGGAGCCGTGAGGAGGAGGCGGTGCCTTGATACAGCTTTGTTTTCGTAAAGGCTGTATCTGCTCGTGGCAGGACATTTAGGAAACAGAAGGGAAAAGTACGAGAGAAGCAAAAGGGGCCCATCACCCCAAACCCCAAACATGACCTAGCCTTTCTGAGCCTCCATTTCCCTGACTTAAATGGGGAACAAAGCTGGCACAATAACAGGGGTGCCGTCCCCCGGGGCTGCCCACCGCTTCTGGGCGAGGGCCAGCTCACGGGGTGCCATCTCTGAGGCCGTCTTCCACCCGCAGATGAGCCAGAGCCCCTGTGTCGGGCGGCGAGGGCCCGGCGCGGCTGGGCCAAGAGCAGGCGCCGCCTGACCCGGTGACACGGGAGCCGAGGGCGGCCTCCTCCACCCCCTCAGGGCATCGGGGGGCCGCGTCCCGGGACAGACGGACAGCAGACCGGACAAGGAGCAGGAGGCCAGACGGCGCAGCTGGGAGGCCACGTGCCCGGCCCTGGCCCGCCGCTCGCCCAGGCTCTCTGCCGCCAGGGCAGGGTCCAGCGGCGCCCGGGGGAGGCCCCGCACGGTCAGGATGCCGCCGCCCAGGGCACATCTCGGTGCTGGCGCTCGCCCAGGCTGCACGTGCAGAAGCGGGTCCTCCTGCGGCCCCAGGTGAGACCCGCTACGGTCCCCACGGCCCGCAGAGGGGCCCCAGGCTCTCCTTCTGAGGCTCTGGTTAGCCATTGTTCTCACTCAAGGACTTCACATCTAATCCCAGAACAGAATAATCGATGGGCCCCCACAGCCTCGCAGAAGCGTGTAATTAACCACTTCCGCCAGCATCTCTCCTCTCTAGAATTCTGAGGACTTCCATGGATTTTTTAAATGTTGCTTTGTAATAAAGGAGCTATTTTTCTCCACGCATAAATGCTGGTCATTTTATTGGTTCGGAGAGAGTATTTTTAAACAAGCCATCATGATGTGCCCTAGGAATGCCTCAGCAGAATGCAGGACCGAGATGGGGGCTGACCGTGCCAAGAGGCGCGCAGCCCTTCGCAGGGCCAGACCCTGCCGCCAGCTCGCCGGGCGCCCCAGAGAGCTCACGCCAGGCCCTGAGCTACCGGCCCTGTCCCCAGAGAACCCCTCAGGGAGCCGTGAGGAGGAGGCGGTGCCTTGATACAGCTTTGTTTTCGTAAAGGCTGTATCTGCTCGTGGCAGGACATTTAGGAAACAGAAGGGAAAAGTACGAGAGAAGCAAAAGGGACCCATCACCCCAAACCCCAAACATGACCTAGCCTTTCTGAGCCTCCATTTCCCTGACTTAAATGGGGAACAAAGCTGGCACAATAACAGGGGTGCCGTCCCCCGGGGCTGCCCACCGCTTCTGGGCGAGGGCCAGCTCACGGGGTGCCATCTCTGAGGCCGTCTTCCACCCGCAGATGAGCCAGAGCCCCTGTGTCGGGCGGCGAGGGCCCGGCGCGGCTGGGCCAAGAGCAGGCGCCGCCTGACCCGGTGACACGGGAGCCGAGGGCGGCCTCCTCCACCCCCTCAGGGCATCGGGGGGCCGCGTCCCGGGACAGACGGACAGCAGACCGGACAAGGAGCAGGAGGCCAGACGGCGCAGCTGGGAGGCCACGTGCCCGGCCCTGGCCCGCCGCTCGCCCAGGCTCTCTGCCGCCAGGGCAGGGTCCAGCGGCGCCCGGGGGAGGCCCCGCACGGTCAGGATGCCGCCGCCCAGGGCACATCTCGGTGCTGGCGCTCGCCCAGGCTGCACGTGCAGAAGCGGGTCCTCCTGCGGCCCCAGGTGAGACCCGCTACGGTCCCCACGGCCCGCAGAGGGGGGCCCCAGGCCGAGCTCGCAAAGCCAGGGGTCGACTGGTCTGGGGTCTTCTGCCCCTCCCCGGGCCCTCAGAGGGGACTGATGCCCAGGACGCCCTCACGCTGCCCGTCTCTCCGTGAAGCACCTCTTTCTCAAGCAGCTCGGGTAACTGAGAGCTGGGAGGCAGGCCTCGCTCTCTGCAGAGCCTGTCTCAGCCAGACCTGGCACATCCGCGCCGGCGGCAGCCCCGCCCACGCCTCCCACAGGCCCCGACGCCTTTGATGTCAGCTGTGCTTTGAACAGCACCGGGAGATGTGAGGTTATTTCATCTGCAGGGACTCGAACGTCAAGTGGCAAGGAAGTGACCCTCTCGTCCACATCGCAGCACGACCTGCCTGCCAGCCTCTGCCCACACCTTGGCCGGAGTGGGGCCCCGGGGCTCAGGGGGCTTGCGCTTCTCCCCGCAGGGACCGCACTGACTCAGCAGGCGACCCCGCGACGCTGCGTGCCCGTCAGCGGCTGCCGCTGCGGCGGGATTCTAGCACAGCGCGTCCAGGCAGGCAGGAGGACGCACAGAGCCTCGCCGCTGGCTGAGTGGCCTGCCTCCCACGCCGCGGCCGCCTGGCTGGAAAGAACATTGAGAACAGAGCCTCGGGCTTCCTCCGAGGAAGAGGGGAGGAGCAGCTTGTCAGGAGGTGGGGAGAATGCCCCCCGGGGCCCAGGTAAAGCCCGCCCCCCAGAGCCAGAGGCAGGCCCCTGGAGACCTAGGGGCCCGTCGGCCCACTGGGCCCGCCCCGCCGGCAGCTGCCCTCCGCTGGAGGACCCGGCCGGCGCCCAGGCCAGCCCGACGTCCAAGTCAGCGTCTCCGGGCCTGAAACCCCTCCATCACCTCCTCTCCTGGGACAACGCAGCTCATCACGCGACAGCAACAAGGCCACCTCCCGGCCTCCCGGCCTCGGCTGCCTTTCTGGAACAGCGAGGAACGGATGCCAGGACCTGGAAGCACACAGAGGGGCCACCCTGCCCTTCCCTCGCCACCCTCACCACGCCCAGGGCCCACGTGGTCCATGAACGGAGAGGCCACCCGCTGTCAGGGCGCTTGTCCAGACCCTGGTGCGTGGGACAGAGGTCACAGGCTTCCGGTCCAGCAAGGAGGAGCCGCACTCATGGAGAGACCCCTTGCCAGAGCCCCGCCGCCTCCGCCGGGGTCACAGGAGGGAGGCCGGAGGGCGCGGGCGGAGCCAGCCTGCGGCCCCGAGACCAGGGAGGCCCAGCCGCAGCGCGGCAGGCGGAGCGGGGACCGGCCGGCGGCACCTCTGCTGCTTTCCAGCTCCGCTGGCCGCGCCACCCCAGCGGGGGCATCAGATGGCAAAGGCGGCAACAAGTCGCTACATAAAACGGGACGAGAGGCATGGGTGGTGCTAACGGGAACGTGGAGATTTCAAGGAGGGAGGAGAGCGGGCGGGTGACGGGAAGGAGCCTGCCCAGCGGCCAAGCAGGTCTGGGGCAGCGTTGGGTGTCCGTTCCAGGGCACCGGTCAGGGACTCCCCGCAGGTGGACGCTCGGGCCGAGGTCGCCAGGAAGGGCGCGGCCCGTGGGTGGACATCGGGGAGCAGAGTCCTCTGGGAGGCGAGGAGAGACGAGAACATGAAGGGAGACGCGCTCAGCAGGCTCGCGGGCCTGGAGGGAGCTCGGCTTCCGGCAGCCTCTGCCGCACGTGGCTACAGAAATCCTCTCCACGAGCTGCTGTGTGCGGTCAGCCCGCGAGGGCCCGGGGCCGGGGTGGGGAGGCCGACGCCCTTCCCGGCCCGCCCTGGCAGAAGCTGTGACGGACACTCGGGTCACAGGGGAGCTGGGGACGCGCTCGGCCGCACGGGTGCACACGCGGGGCTCACGCCCCCGAGGCCCCTCCCGGGCACCGCATGAGGGGGAGTCCTGTCGCCCGCCCGCCGTGGGCGCGCTCTGCCATGGGCCTCCACCGGCAGCCCTGGGTGGCCGCTCCTGGGCACCTGGGCCGAATGGCCAGGTGTCGCTGGGACGAGGCCTCCCTGGGCGTGCGGCTCGCAGGGAAGTTGGCCTGACCGTAGCCCCCAGACGCCCTTGGCTCAACTGCCGATCGACCGCCCAGCTGCTCCCGGAGACGGAAGTGACTTCTGCCTCCACACCGTGTCTTACTTTTTCATCGTGTTTAGAATCTAGGTGGAGAAGAAGGTTACTATGTACCGGAGATCTGCTCAAAAATGTGGACGGAATTAAAACAACCGCAACATAAGGACATGTCCACCCACAGAGGGCTGGTGAACGATGAATCATGTGCAAAGTTCTCTCTAGTTGTTTTAGCCAAGAATTGGAAGTAAACTGAATGTACGTCAATTAGAAGCTGGAAAAAATGATTACATCTGCACCAGCGACTGTTACGTAGTCATTCAAAATAAACACCTGCACTGGGCAATTGAAGGTGATTTCCACATGCTGTTTTTGAGCAAGAACACAAGAGGTTGAAACTATGTGCTAAGTGATACTATTTTCATAAATAAATCACAGAAATATGTTGTATTTGTATTACATGGGGCAAAATAATACAAAAAGAGAAGTCAGGTTATTTAACACGGCTTATGGCTAGGGAAGGAGGTTCATTGGCTTTCCTGCAGGTGGACGCTCGGGCCGAGGTCGCCAGGAAGGGCGCGGCCCGTGGGTGGACATCGGGGAGCAGAGTCCTCTGGGAGGCGAGGAGAGACGAGAACATGAAGGGAGAGGCGCTCAGCAGGCTCGCGGGCCTGGAGGGGAGCTCAGCTTCCGGCAGCCTCTGCCGCACGTGGCTACAGAAATCCTCTCCACGAGCTGCCGTGTGCGGTCAGCCCGCGAGGGCCCGGGGCCGGGGTGGGGAGGCCGACGCCCTTCCCGGCCCGCCCTGGCAGAAGCTGTGACGGACACTCGGGTCACAGGGGAGCTGGGGACGCGCTCGGCCGCACGGGTCCACACGCGGGGCTCACGCCCCCGAGGCCCCTCCCGGGCACCGCATGAGGGGGAGTCCTGTCGCCCGCCCGCCGTGGGCGCGCTCTGCCATGGGCCTCCACCGGCAGCCCTGGGTGGCCGCTCCTGGGCACCTGGGCCGAATGGCCAGGTGTCGCTGGGACGAGGCCTCCCTGGGCGTGCGGCTCGCAGGGAAGTTGGCCTGACCGTAGCCCCCAGACGCCCTTGGCTCAACTGCCGATCGACCGCCCAGCTGCTCCCGGAGACGGAAGTGACTTCTGCCTCCACACCGTGTCTTACTTTTTCATCGTGTTTAGAATCTAGGTGGAGAAGAAGGTTACTATGTACCGGAGATCTGCTCAAAAATGTGGACGGAATTAAAACAACCGCAACATAAGGACATGTCCACCCACAGAGGGCTGGTGAACGATGAATCATGTGCAAAGTTCTCTCTAGTTGTTTTAGCCAAGAATTGGAAGTAAACTGAATGTACGTCAATTAGAAGCTGGAAAAAATGATTACATCTGCACCAGCGACTGTTACGTAGTCATTCAAAATAAACACCTGCACTGGGCAATTGAAGGTGATTTCCACATGCTGTTTTTGAGCAAGAACACAAGAGGTTGAAACTATGTGCTAAGTGATACTATTTTCATAAATAAATCACAGAAATATGTTGTATTTGTATTACATGGGGCAAAATAATACAAAAAGAGAAGTCAGGTTATTTAACACGGCTTATGGCTAGGGAAGGAGGTTCATTGGCTTTCCTGTCTCTTCTGTTTTGTTTTGATGGCAGAAGAGTCAGCAGTCGTCATTTACAGGAGACAAGCCGAGGGATGGGGACAGAAGGATGCCCAGTGATACAAAAGTAAACAGAGAAAAGCAGCCAAGCACCAAAGTGAAGCAGAGAAAGAGAGAAAAATATTTTGAAAATACAATCATTTCATTGCTTATAGTAGGAAGTCAATAGATTTGATCGTAATCAAAGGTTTTTGTCCTTTCACACTGTTCGTGCGGTTCTGTCCGTAAGAGCACTGGGGGCTGCCGTCCCCTCCTCCTGTGCTTCCAGTCTGTGCTGGAACAGTCTCCTGAGGGTCCCTGGGACAGCGAGGAAATCAAACCTAAAGGCAGTCAACCCTGGATAGTCGCTGATGCGAACCTCCAATACTTTGGCCACCTGATACGTGACGCTGACTCACTGGGAAAGACCCTGGTGCTGGGAAAGATGGAGGAAGGAGGAGAAGACGGTTGGATGGCACCACCTACTCAACGGAGCTGAGCTTAAGCAAACTCCAGGAGACGATGAGGGACAAGGGAGCCTGGCGTGCTACAGTCCACGGATTCGCAGAGCTAGACACGACCTATGACTGAACATTGACGAGAAGCACAAGCAGAAGGTTTACGTGACGTTAAAGAGCAGCTATTAGGATAGAGATGCACACCAGAGAAATACCCACATACAAGCTGACTGCGCCTCTGCTTGGAGGTGCCTGCTCCCTGCAGGGCTGGCCCCGCGAGGAAGCCCAGGGCCTCCGGGCAAAGTCACCGGCTGGTCAGCCTCCCGCCCCTTCAGGGAGGGGCAAGCGCGGGAACGGGCTCCCCGGGACTGTCCCCCGGGTGGTGGCAGGAGTGGGACAACCCGGTTTTCTCACCTGTGTGCATCATGTCCAACCCTCTGCAGCCCCAGGGCCTGCAGGCTCCGGGCTCCTCTGCTCATGGGATTCTCCAGGCAAGAATACTGGAGCTCTGCGAGAAAGGGGATCCTGCAGGGGTGCTGTGCGACCGGAGGGGTGGGACGGGGGGAGATACACACGGCTAATCGAGATCATACACATCTGTAAACAACAAAACTCTGTAAAAGTAAAATAAAAATTAAAAAAAAAAAAAAAGAATGCTGGAGCCGGTCGCCACGCCCTCCTCCAGCGGATCTTCCCGAGCCAGGGATCGACCCCTCACCTCTCACGTCTCCTGAACGGGCAGGCAGGTTCTTCACCACTAGGTTCACCTGGGAAGCCCTGCATATGGACTATTTTGCTTTAAATAAATATGAGTTTAAACATGATGAAAATAAAGAGGCTGGTCGGATCTGTCCCCTCATCACTGGTCTTCTCTGAGTATTGGGAGTCGTGCGGCTCCCTGGGAGCTCTGGGGTCCTCCCGCAGGAGGTGCCATCCTGGGGGCAGGGAGGGGCCAGCGCTGCCCTGCTCCAGACCCGCTTCCTCCGTCCCCTTGGCCGGGCCACTCTGATGGTTTCGACGGTGACCTGCTGCATCATGGGGAGGCTGGACTTGGAACTTGGTGAACATTGTCCCTGACGATGGTAAAACGTGGCCTGAACCCCGCTCCTAGGGTTCAGGGGGGTCTGAAATGACTATGGCTGGCGACCCCCGTCCCCGCCACTTGCCCCAGTGAGGGTGCCAGCACCCTCAGGAGTGATCACTCACCGCCCCAAAGCTAGGAGTGAGGAGCAATTAATGTGAAGACTGGGGAGGAATCGTTGCGAGTTAAAAAGCAGATGGAACTTTAGGAAAAGCCTACCGCGGCTGCAGGCTTCAGACAGCCATAAACTCGGGCGCAGTGGTTTGAAGCGGAGAGTCCACACAGCGGGCGCAGAGCCTTTGCCACCTCGCCCGGGCCCAGCCTGCGCGGACGCCTGGCGCGCGGTCCCTGCCCTTGGCGGACGGCTGCCCCCAGCCCCACTGACCGAGCCGCCCGGTGGGAGACGCCTCAGCGTCCAGGGCAGGCGAGGGGCCCCGGGTGTGAGACCCAGCCGCCGTGGGGCACGTTCACTAAAGAGAAACCGCCACAGCTCGCCCGCCGCCAGCCTTGAGGGCCTCTGGGCAGAGGGGGCACCACCCGTGACCCCTGAGCTGGGGGCAAGGTGGGAAGCTGCCCGCCCTTCCTGCGGCGTTTCCCCAACGTCCGCATTCCCGGATCGCCAAGGGGTTGCTCTGGACTCACTGTCTCACGTCCAGGCTTTCCTTTCCCCCCGAGGCCACATCCTGCCCCGGGGACCCCCGCCCGTTCCCTGGTGACAAGCATCCACGTTCCCTCGAGCCCGGGGGTGCGCAGGACTCCCCGGAGCGCGGCCAGACCCTGGGCTCTGCCACGGCACCCGGTCCCGGGGCAGACCCTGTCCTCAGACACCCCGGGCAGGAAGGCCACAGGGGCGCGATCACCGCACGTGCCGTCACAAGAGAGGGCGAGCCCCCTCAGAGCAGAAGTCTGGGTGGACGGTGCCGGAAAGACTATCCGGAAGCAACCCAGGCGTCCCGTGGACGCGCACCCTGCCCAGCCGCAGCAGGGGGCGGGTGGGGCTGTCTCCCCGTCCACCTGCCCCGCGGGAGCCCAGACCCGGAAGCCGCCCCCGCCGCCAGGCTCCACAGCCCCCGTCTCCCCGGATTCCTCCCTCTGAGCCGTGGCTCCCAGCCCGGGAAGATCTTGAACGCCCCTGAAGAGACCGTGCGCACATGTTCGCAGGCCCCCGTAGAAGGCACTGTGCGCGTGCCAAGGCGCTCAGCCGTGTCCGACTCCCTGCGAGCCCGTGGCCGGCAGCCCGCGGGCTCCTCTGTCCGTGGGACTCCAGGCAGGAGTACTGCAGTGGGGCGCCGGGCCCTCCAGGAGAAGATGCACCGTCAGGCCCCAAAATGAACGTGGGGGCAGACATCCTCCAACCTCCGGAGGCTTCCTTTCTCAGCCCCAGACGTGCCCGGCTCTGCCCTGTGGTCTACTCAGGTTCCAGAGTCCTGGAGGGGCACGCGGGGGTCCCCCTGGGGCCAGAAGCCATCGGCTCCCGCCGCGTCTCCCGTCTCCCAGGCGTGTGCCCGCAGGCAAGCGCCTCCGCCTCTCTGTCTCTGTGTCCTCGTCTGGGACTTGGGTCTCACGTCACATGCCAGGCTGGAGCCAGGGCTTCCGTCCCGGGTTTTGTCCTTCTAGCCGCGCTGCCTGCAGACAGGGGCGCCCACGCGTCCCCGTGAGACGGCACATCCTGCCCCCACCGCCGTTGCCATGGAGAGAGCTGTGCGCAGAAGCCAGGCTCAGCAGAGCCGCCGAGGCTCTCCTCCCCCAGGAGGCCCCCTGTCAGCTGCGGGCACCGGCACCGAGGGCTCGTTAGCACCCGGTGCCCGCAGGCCACCCCCACGGTTTCCCGCCCAGCCCGGCCCGGATCTCCACTCCCTCCCGCCCCCAGCGCAGCCCTGCCAGCGCCAGAGGTCACCCAGACACCCTGCCGCCCTCCTCCGAGCAGCTCTCTCCCGGAAGAGCCCCCGCTGGAGCCTGAGGCCGGCCTGGGATACGGCTGAGCCAGCCAGGGCCCCTCTAAGGGGGCCTCGAGGGTCCGGGGCTCAGATCTGTCCAGGCGCGTGTGTGGACGCGGACACAGGCGGGCTCACCCCACGCGGACGAGTGCCCCGAGGCTGGGCGAGCCTGGCGACGGGCCCTGGTCACGTGGCCAGGACGCCCACGCCCGTGCCCTCAGCCCAGGAGCTCAGGTCCCAGGGCAGCTCCGACAGCCACCTGCCGGTCTCTGGTCGGGACCCCGTCTCCCTGGCCTGCATCGGTCATGAGCCGAGCAGTGGCTCCGGAGACGCCGGGTACGAATTCCAGAGCCTGCGATGTGACCTGAGGAGGAGGGAGCGTCTTGGGAGACACAGTCGAGGACTTGGCCTGGACGGGTCAGCAGGGCTGTCGGGGTGGAGCTGCAGCCCAGGCACCACCGCGGCCGGTAGGAGCAGCGGCCTCGGTACGTCTGGTCCCTCGCCGGCCCTGCCAGCCTCTCCCTGGGGGCCACGTCCGCCTGGCTTTCCGGGAACAGCCTCTTCCTCAAAACCACCACTGCTTGAGGGAGCCCATCAGCGCTTGCCGATGACAGAGGTCATCCTTGAAACAGTAATTTAAGGATCTGAAATTACCTGCTAAATTTAGACACAGTTCTGACGAGCACCCAATTTCTCTGTCAGAACGTGCTCCGCTCTGGTGGGGAGGAAGGAGCAGAGAGCGGGGGTCTGCCTGTCGGGACGGGCGGTGCCCGGGCAGAGGACGCGGGAGGGGTCCCCAGGGGTCCCGCCCCGCCTCCAGTCGCAGGGCAGGGTTGCAGGTGGGCGTGGTCGCCTCACTCAGTCACAGCTCAGCGAGGACGGGGAGGGCATGGCCCGCAGGGGACACCTTCTCCCAGACGGCTCCTGGCGTGCGCCGGAAGGCAGGAGGAGGGGGGAGGACCAGAGGCCCTGCCGGGCTGGCGCTGTGTCCCAGGGTCACCGGCAGGCCGGGAAGGGCTCCAGCAGGGGCACAGGGGGCCCGAGGGCGCGGGGAGAGGAGCCCACAGCCGGGCTGTGGAGCAGGGGTTAGAACTCGTGGGCTGGCGAGGAAGGGGCTGCAGGCTGGAGGGTGGGCACAGCCCGAACGCCTGCGCGCCTGGGGCGGCACACCGGAGGGCGGGCGCGGGGCAGCTGATGAGCCGTGCCGCGTCCTCCCAGGAGCCCCGTGGCCAGGCGCCCTGGCTCCCACTGCACCGGCCCCGCTGAGTCTCGACCCGGGCCGGGGCCCAGGTGCCCTGGGGGCACGGCGGGGTTAAGGGCTTGGAGCAGGCTTCCTAGGTCAAGGCCCAGCTGGGTACAGGTGCCCAAGTCACCGGCAGGGGCTCCAAGCAGCCCACCGTGTTCACATGCCACACCCAGCACCACGCACACACATACAAGAACATGCATGACCACCTGTACACACATGAACACACACACGCATGCGAGCGTCCACACACACGGCGGCCGGCACAGTGTTCCACGGCCCGGGACCCCCACACCCGCCCGGCCCCTCGCAGCCCAGCGGAGCCTCCTGGCCGCCACCTTCCCTGCGCTGCTCCTGCCGCGCTCCGGGGACGCACGGCCCTTCCTGGCTCAGAGCTGCTCCGCTGGCATCTGGTCAGAGAAGCTGACGAGCGAGGGCCGGCCGCCAACTCGGCCTCGGCTCCGCTTGGAGGCTGGGCTGGCAGATAAACTGGTGCTGGAGGGGGCGAGGCCCAGAGGGGAGATTTCAGATTCGTTTTCTGCTCGCCAAGCGCGCGCTCCCCGCGGTCACAGCTGTAGTCGGGAGGCGACGGGGCGCCAGCCGGAGCGGGCAGATGGTGCGGGAGGGCGCGCGGCTCGACGGGAGGGCCTGACTCCACCACGACGGAGGAACTGGCCGGCCGCCGACCTTGGAGCCCCTCTGGAGGCATCCTGCTCGCGCTGGCTGCCCCGGGTCACTGCAGCGCACGAGAGCCGAAGTCCAGAGCCGCAAGCAGCCGAGAAGGTGCTGGCCTCCCGTCCTGGCGCTGCTCGAGAGAGGACGGGTCCACGGCCAGGGCTGCTCGGACACGGCCTCCTGGCCCTCAAGCGAGGGCCGATGTCAGTGTGGCCGCTGGTGACCACAGAAGAAACTCAAAAAAGAGCAGGCGGGGGCTCGCCGGGGCCGCGGAGGAGCCCACAGCCGGGCTGTGGAGCAGGGGTTAGAACTCGTGGGCTGGCGAGGAAGGGGCTGCAGGCTGGAGGGTGGCACAGCCCGAACGCCTGCGCGCCTGGGGCGGCACACCGGAGGCGGGCGCGGGCAGCTGATGAGCCGTGCGCGTCCTCCCAGGAGCCCCGTGGCCAGGCGCCCTGGCTCCCACTGCACCGGCCCCGCTGAGTCTCGACCCGGGCCGGGGCCCAGGTGCCCTGGGGGCACGGCGGGGTTAAGGGCTTGGAGCAGGCTTCCTAGGTCAAGGCCCAGCTGGGTACAGGTGCCCAAGTCACCGGCAGGGGCTCCAAGCAGCCCACCGTGTTCACATGCCACACCCAGCACCACGCACACACATACAAGAACATGCATGACCACCTGTACACACATGAACACACACACGCATGCGAGCGTCCACACACACGGCGGCCGGCACAGTGTTCCACGGCCCGGGACCCCCACACCCGCCCGGCCCCTCGCAGCCCAGCGGAGCCTCCTGGCCGCCACCTTCCCTGCGCTGCTCCTGCCGCGCTCCGGGGACGCACGGCCCTTCCTGGCTCAGAGCTGCTCCGCTGGCATCTGGTCAGAGAAGCTGACGAGCGAGGGCCGGCCGCCAACTCGGCCTCGGCTCCGCTTGGAGGCTGGGCTGGCAGATAAACTGGTGCTGGAGGGGGCGAGGCCCAGAGGGGAGATTTCAGATTCGTTTTCTGCTCGCCAAGCGCGCGCTCCCCGCGGTCACAGCTGTAGTCGGGAGGCGACGGGGCGCCAGCCGGAGCGGGCAGATGGTGCGGGAGGGCGCGCGGCTCGACGGGAGGGCCTGACTCCACCACGACGGAGGAACTGGCCGGCCGCCGACCTTGGAGCCCCTCTGGAGGCATCCTGCTCGCGCTGGCTGCCCCGGGTCACTGCAGCGCACGAGAGCCGAAGTCCAGAGCCGCAAGCAGCCGAGAAGGTGCTGGCCTCCCGTCCTGGCGCTGCTCGAGAGAGGACGGGTCCACGGCCAGGGCTGCTCGGACACGGCCCAGGGGAGTCCCGAGGGCTGGCCCTCAAGTCGAGGGCCGATGTCAGTGTGGCCGCTGGTGACCACAGAAGAAACTCAGAGAAGACAGAAGGAGCAGCTCCCTAGAGCACGTCTTCAGCCGCTGGTGCTCAGAGGCCGCCCGGGCCCTCGTGGGGAGGGTCAGTGGGGGGCGCCCCGCGGCTGTTACTGGACGCAGTCGCTCCCTGGTCGTCTTCCTGTCTCAGTGGGTCTCTGCAGCGGCGGCTGGGAGCAGGCGCTGAGCTGCAGGCTGTCAGAGCCGCCCGCGTCCCCGGGGTGGCGGTTACAGAGCACCGGGGGGCGTGTGTGCCAGGACAGGTTTGGGGGTGTCCCCACAGAAGGGGTCCCTCTCACGCATCTGCTGCAGTCAGAACGGCCTGGTTCTGCATCCTGCCTTCCTGTCAGCGCTGCCCGAGTCCCGGGGCCCGAGGCCCACGCGGCTCCGGGGTGCTCTCCCGGCTTCAGGGCCGGATCTGCACGCTGGTCCGTCTTCAGCCTCTTCCCTGCGGCTCGTGGACGGTGCCCACAGCCAGGGGGTCAGGGCTGGCCGCGCCGTCGGGGCACGGGGACGGACACAGCGGTAGGGAGAGCGGGCGTGCGCGCGTGTGCGCGTGAGGGGCCCGCGGCCGCCCAGGCAGGGGAGACCGCGCGGCCGCCCGGACCCCGGCCCAGAGCTGCTTCCTCCCGCCGCCTCCGCCCGCACCGCACAGGGCTCCCCGCGGCCCGGGACGCCGCGGCGCCGTACGAAGTCGTGTTTGGCAGGTGGCGTGCCTCTTGGCCCCGTGAGCGCCACGGCTCTGGGCCAGGCGCTCGTGAGCTGCACGTGGGAGGTGGGCTGCGCAGGGCAGCGGCGTGGACGGTCCGCCTGCCCGCGTCGTCTGCGCATTGCCTCCCACCACAGACACGCAGCGTGGCCTCGAGCCGCGGGCCGGCGCCCGGCAGCACCACGCGTGCTCTCCCCGCGCCCAGGTCTCCATCTGCCTCTCACACAGGCACGCGTGACTCCGGCACGCCGTTGGCTCGGGGCTTACAACCGCGGGACGGCTGGGCAGGCTCGCAAGCAGCCGAGAAGGTGCTGGCCTCCCGTCCTGGCGCTGCTCGAGAGAGGACGGGTCCACGGCCAGGGCTGCTCGGACACGGCCCAGGGGAGTCCCGAGGGCTGGCCCTCAAGTCGAGGGCCGATGTCAGTGTGGCCGCTGGTGACCACAGAAGAAACTCAGAGAAGACAGAAGGAGCAGCTCCCTAGAGCACGTCTTCAGCCGCTGGTGCTCAGAGGCCGCCCGGGCCCTCGTGGGGAGGGTCAGTGGGGGGCGCCCCGCGGCTGTTACTGGACGCAGTCGCTCCCTGGTCGTCTTCCTGTCTCAGTGGGTCTCTGCAGCGGCGGCTGGGAGCAGGCGCTGAGCTGCAGGCTGTCAGAGCCGCCCGCGTCCCCGGGGTGGCGGTTACAGAGCACCGGGGGGCGTGTGTGCCAGGACAGGTTTGGGGGTGTCCCCACAGAAGGGGTCCCTCTCACGCATCTGCTGCAGTCAGAACGGCCTGGTTCTGCATCCTGCCTTCCTGTCAGCGCTGCCCGAGTCCCGGGGCCCGAGGCCCACGCGGCTCCGGGGTGCTCTCCCGGCTTCAGGGCCGGATCTGCACGCTGGTCCGTCTTCAGCCTCTTCCCTGCGGCTCGTGGACGGTGCCCACAGCCAGGGGGTCAGGGCTGGCCGCGCCGTCGGGGCACGGGGACGGACACAGCGGTAGGGAGAGCGGGCGTGCGCGCGTGTGCGCGTGAGGGGCCCGCGGCCGCCCAGGCAGGGGAGACCGCGCGGCCGCCCGGACCCCGGCCCAGAGCTGCTTCCTCCCGCCGCCTCCGCCCGCACTGCACAGGGCTCCCCGCGGCCCGGGACGCCGCGGCGCCGTACGAAGTCGTGTTTGGCAGGTGGCGTGCCCCTTGGCCCCGTGAGCGCCACGGCTCTGGGCCAGGCGCTCGTGAGCTGCACGTGGGAGGTGGGCTGCGCAGGGCAGCGGCGTGGACGGTCCGCCTGCCCGCGTCGTCTGCGCATTGCCTCCCACCACAGACACGCAGCGTGGCCTCGAGCCGCGGGCCGGCGCCCGGCAGCACCACGCGTGCTCTCCCCGCGCCCAGGTCTCCATCTGCCTCTCACACAGGCACGCGTGACTCCGGCACGCCGTTGGCTCGGGGCTTACAACCGCGGGACGGCTGGGCAGGCTCCGGCAGAGCCGGGGGAGGAGCGCGTCTGTCTTCCCAGAGCTTTGACCCGTTTTCCTCACTTCGATTCCGTCTCAAACAAAACCCCTGGAGTCACCCCCTTTCTGTACTCACCTCCCGTTCCCCTCCAGGCAGCAAGATGCAAAGGGAAGCACCCAGGTGACGGGGAAGCCCGCAGGGGCTGGGGCCGTCCCTGCCCCCCGCCCTGCTCCGGCCTTCTCCCCAGGTCAGCGGGGCGCGCCTCCCTGCCCGGGACTGTCGCCCACGGGGCCGGGCCAGCCTGGTGCCGGGCTGGGCGCTGGGGCTCCGGGCCTCCAGAGGGAACCAGGCGAGGACGCCCTCCTGCCTGTGGGTCTCTGCGCCTGCCGGGGCCCCCGCGTGGAAGCCCGAGCCGCTCCCGCAGACCCCCCGGCGGGCCCCCAGTTAGCGGACAGCGGCGCTTCCCTCTGCGGGCGCGGGGAGCCCTGCGAGGGGAGCGCCAAGGCTCCCCGCCTCCAGCCCCAGCACTGCCTCTGACCGCCCTAGACGCCGGGACCCCCCGGGGCTCTGTGACCCCCCACCAGGGCTGTGTGACCCCCCACCGGGGCTGTGTGACTCCCTGGGACTGTGTGACCCCCCCACGGGATTATGTGACCCCCCCCAGGCCTGTGTGACCCCCTGGGGCTGTGTGACCCCCCAACCGGGGCTGTGTGACCCCCCCACCGGGGCTGTGTGACCCCCCAACCGGGGCTGTGTGACCCCCCCACCGGGGCTGTGTGACCCCCCCACCGGGGCTCTGTGACCCCCCACCGGGGCTGTGTGACTCCCTGGGACTGTGTGACCCCCCCACGGGATTATGTGACCCCCCCAGGCCTGTGTGACCCCCCGGGGCTGTGTGACCCCCCAACCGGGGCTGTGTGACCCCCCCACCGGGGCTCTGTGACCCCCCCACGGGATTATGTGACCCCCCAGGCCTGTGTGACCCCCTGGGGCTGTGTGACCCCCACGGCTCCAGGAGTGCAGGAGGGACCCCAGCTGCTGTGGCTGGACTTGGCCTGGCCCTGTCGTCCGCCGCACTGACCCAGTCACAGCCTCGCTCCCCGCCGCACACACACCCCTGCCCACACAGCCCCGCACCTGACCCCCCCGCACACACGTATGTACACACCGACACACACCCCTGCCCACATGCGTGCGCACGCAGGGCCGAGCTGGAGACCCTGGCGCCCCTCTCCTCCGCACCTCCCCGACCCGCGCCCTCTGGCTCCCTGGGGCCCAGGTGACGAGGTGAGCCAGGAGGCCGTCCGTCCCTCCACAGCCTCCCCCTGAGGGGTCGACCCCGGCCCGGCCTCCGGCCAGAAGACAGCTCCCGGCACACAGCAGCCCCCGGGGCCACCAGCTCTGCGGCGCATCCGCCGCTGGCCTGCACGGCAGCTTCCTGGGCGGCCGCGAGCCACGCCTCCGGGTTGCTGCTGGACCCCTGACCGCGGGAACCTCCCCTCACCCCTGCCTTGCTGGAGTCACGGGAGACGCCCAAGGTCACAGGGCAGACGGAGACAGGCCGCTCCTGGGCTCCGCGTGCGGCAGGGCCTGGCCCCCTCTCGCCCGGCGGGACGCCCTGTGCGGGTGCGTGGGTGTGCGTGTCCGTGCATACGTGTGAGAGGGGCGGGCGGCGCGGTGGGGGCCAGGCTTGTCTCCATCTCCGTCGGGCGTTCTGGGTGCCGGCCAGGCGTGCCTCGGGCCCCAGCGCCCCACGGGGTGAGTGGCGACCAGCACGAGCGCCCGGCCCCATCTCTGTCACAGGGGCCCCGTAGCCCCCGGGGGCCACCACGTCCCTCGTGGTCCTCAGCACAGACTGTCAGAGGCAGGCGGGAGGAGTGTTGTGTCCATCACTTTGCAGAGGACCCAGCAGGCCCAGAGAGCACCTGCCTGGGCCACCCCAGCAATGAGAACAGAAGGGGAACCAGAGGAGGGCGCTTCCGGCCAGGGCCCAGCTGACCCCAGGGTGGCGGGGTCCTCCGGGCGTCCAGGCTGGCGCCAGGCCGCTGCCTCGGGTGTCAAATGCGGGAGGACCCAGCAATCTCCACGGCGTCTCCCGATCAAAGACCGGCCGAGCTGCCCCAGAGCAGCTGGAGGGGACTGGCCGGAGACCGAGCGGAGGCCCCTGGAGGTTCTCTGCGCACCCGTCCTTGTCACCAGAGACGGCCCAGCCTCCCGTGCTCTCCTCCGCCACCTGGACCCGGCCCCGGGGACGGCTGTGCGCCAGGCGGCCAGCTGGCCTGGGCGTGGCGGACTCCGCGCCAGCACGGGCTCCCAGGGTGAGAGCTGACTGCAGACGCGTCCTCCTGGCCGCCCTGCGGGGCGCCCCAGCCTCCGCGTGGAGCAGAGGCGTGGGCATTGGGGAGATGCCCCCCGCCACCGCCCCGTGGAGGCAGCCTCTGAGGAAGGTGCGAGACCGCGCCGGGGCCGCCCTGCGCCTCTGGTGAGGAGGGCCGCTCACGCTGCCTCCGTCCGCAGCACAAACCCCGGCCGGGCGGTGCCCTCCGGCGGCCTGCGGGGCGCGGCCCGGCCCTCCAGCAGGACTCAGGAGGAGAGGAAGGCGCCAGGGAGAGCCGGAAAGCCAGGAACTCCCCAGAGATTCCCCAGGATGCCGCTGAGCCATCCACAGAGACGGAGAGAGACGGCGGGGACGCAGAGCGGGACGGCGAGACCGCGGGCCTGGGCGCCCTTCCCCGCCGCGCTGCTCGTGCTCCACGCGCAGACCCAGCAGGCGGCGCCTCCCCGCTCCCCAGACCACAGGCTTGTCTTCCAGGAAGGTGCTTCCAAAGCCGGGGGTTTCGATTAGGACGTGTCCTGCGGAAGCCACCGCGTGTCCCCGGGGGCGGGGCGGCGTCCAGCGCACAGCGCCTCCCCGGAGGGCAGGGTGGGAGCCCCGCCTGCACCCGAGCCCCGCCTGCACCCGTCCCTGCCCCTCCTGCAGCCACAGCTGCCCCCGGGCCTCCTGTCGCCCGCCGCCCAGCGCGCAGGGGCCCGCGTTCTGAGGAGCCGCGCCCTGGCTGGCAGGGAGGCGCTGCCCCGGTGCGGGTGAACGGCCCTCATTACCCGAGGGCAGGTGCATTTAAAGGGGCCCTGCACCCAGGTCCAAGCACGCGGGCACGCATCCACACAGACACAGGCACACAGACATACGTGTGCACAGACACGCACATACAGACACACGCAGACACACGTGCACACGCCCAAGCTGCACGGAAAGGGAAGGGTCCGCCAGCCTCGCAGCTCCCCCTGGGCCACTCCTTGTCACCAGAGACGGCCCAGCCTCCCGTGCTCTCCTCCGCCGCCTGGACCCGGCCCCGAGGACGGCTGTGCGCCAGGCGGCCAGCTGGCCTGGGCGTGGCGGACTCCGCGCCAGCACGGGCTCCCAGGGTGAGAGCTGACTGCAGACGCGTCCTCCTGGCCGCCCTGCGGGGCGCCCCAGCCTCCGCGTGGAGCAGAGGCGTGGGCATTGGGGAGATGCCCCCCGCCACCGCCCCGTGGAGGCAGCCTCTGAGGAAGGTGCGAGACCGCGCCGGGGCCGCCCTGCGCCTCCGGTGAGGAGGGCCGCTCACGCTGCCTCCGTCCGCAGCACAAACCCCGGCCGGGCGGTGCCCTCCGGCGGCCTGCGGGGCGCGGCCCGGCCCTCCAGCAGGACTCAGGAGGAGAGGAAGGCGCCAGGGAGAGCCGGAAAGCCAGGAACTCCCCAGAGATTCCCCAGGATGCCGCTGAGCCATCCACAGAGACGGAGAGAGACGGCGGGGACGCAGAGCGGGACGGCGAGACCGCGGGCCTGGGCGCCCTTCCCCGCCGCGCTGCTCGTGCTCCACGCGCAGACCCAGCAGGCGGCGCCTCCCCGCTCCCCAGACCACAGGCTTGTCTTCCAGGAAGGTGCTTCCAAAGCCGGGGGTTTCGATTAGGACGTGTCCTGCGGAAGCCACCGCGTGTCCCCGGGGGCGGGGCGGCGTCCAGCGCACAGCGCCTCCCCGGAGGGCAGGGTGGGAGCCCCGCCTGCACCCGTCCCTGCCCCTCCTGCAGCCACAGCTGCCCCCGGGCCTCCTGTCGCCCTGCAGCCCAGCCCTGCCCGGCCGCCGCCCAGCGCGCAGGGGCCCGCGTTCTGAGGAGCCGCGCCCTGGCTGGCAGGGAGGCGCTGCCCCGGTGCGGGTGAACGGCCCTCATTACCCGAGGGCAGGTGCATTTAAAGGGGCCCTGCACCCAGGTCCAAGCACGCGGGCACGCATCCACACAGACACAGGCACACAGACATACGTGTGCACAGACACGCACATACAGACACACGCAGACACACGCGCACACGCCCAAGCTGCACGGAAAGGGAAGGGTCCGCCAGCCTCGCAGCTCCCCCTGGGCCACTCCTGGGGTGGAGGGCGCCTGCTCACCAGCACCGCCGGCCGGCCGCCCGCTTCTCCTTCCTCCCCGAGGCTCGGCCTCGGCTTCCGCCACCTCCTCCCCCACGCCTCCCAGCCGCCCGGCCCCGAGGTGTCAGCACGGCACCTGCCGTACTTCACCACGATTGCTCTGCGTCGGGGTCTTCCCAGAGGAGAGGGCTGGGCCACCTCGCTTTGTGTTCCCCACATTTCACACCTAAGAGGACCCCCAAAATATTCAGTCCGTGAGATACTGGATAAATGAAATAAAGAGTGAATAAATGGATAAACAAATGAATTAAATGCAAACTGAGACCATATCATAAAGTGTAAAAGAAGCCTTTGCAAAAGAAGAAATTTTAGAAAGTAAATTAAAATAGCTCTAAGCACAGGTGTTTGGCAAGGAGCAAGTTTTGCAGAAAGAGAGGAGACAAGTGGGTTTTCAGAGGCAACCCTCGTCCCTCGAGGACTGGGGCAGGCGGAGGTGGCCACAGGCCCACAGCCCTCTGGCACGCGTGTGGATGGCCAAGGAAGGGCTTGGACGGAGGCCTGGGGAGGGCCCCCAGGCAGACGAGGGGCAGAGCGAGCCCGGGCACTGGGGGCCGCCCAGCCTCAGCCCTCGCTAGGCACTCTGCAGCCACAAGCAAGTCCACTGCTCCCCCGGGGTCCTCAGCCCCGGAGTGACCGCAGAAGCGTGGACGGAGCGGCCGGGCACACCCCCGCCTCGGAGGAGACGCCCGCCTCCCCGCCCCGCCCGCTCACCCACTGGCTGGGCACACGCTTCCTGGTCCCCACGCTGCACAAGCCCCTGGGTGACAGTCACGCCGTCCACCCCCTGTGCTCGGCGCCAGCCCCGTAAGCGGAGCGCGGACCCAGGGCAGCTGCAGCTGCTCTTTGCCGTTCACGCATTCACAGCTCCATCCAACGCACCGGCCACACGGCGATCTGACCATCTTAGTTTGTCCGACCTTTCTGAGAGGCTGATGGGAACTTCAGCTGAGGACTCCTGCAGCTTCAGACAGGCAGAGAGGGTGAAGACAGGAAAGGGGGCTGGGCCCTGGACCCTCGGGCCCTTGTTCGAGCCTCAGCTTCCTTCTAATGCACCACGCCCCAAACCACAGCTCTGCCACAACTCAGAAAACCGCAGGGACTTCAGAACCCCCGGGTGCTCAGTGCGTCCTGAGCCGGGTGGGTCCCTCCACAGAGCTCTGTGTCAGCACGGCACCTGCCTACTTCCCACGATTGCTCTGCGTCGGGGTCTTCCCAGAGGAGAGGGCTGGGCCACCTCGCTTTGTGTTCCCCACATTTCACACCTAAGAGGACCCCCAAAATATTCAGTCCGTGAGATACTGGATAAATGAAATAAAGAGTGAATAAATGGATAAACAAATGAATTAAATGCAAACTGAGACCATATCATAAAGTGTAAAAGAAGCCTTTGCAAAAGAAGAAATTTTAGAAAGTAAATTAAAATAGCTCTAAGCACAGGTGTTTGGCAAGGAGCAAGTTTTGCAGAAAGAGAGGAGACAAGTGGGTTTTCAGAGGCAACCCTCGTCCCTCGAGGACTGGGGCAGGCGGAGGTGGCCACAGGCCCACAGCCCTCTGGCACGCGTGTGGATGGCCAAGGAAGGGCTTGGACGGAGGCCTGGGGAGGGCCCCCAGGCAGACGAGGGGCAGAGCGAGCCCGGGCACTGGGGGCCGCCCAGCCTCAGCCCTCGCTAGGCACTCTGCAGCCACAAGCAAGTCCACTGCTCCCCCGGGGTCCTCAGCCCCGGAGTGACCGCAGAAGCGTGGACGGAGCGGCCGGGCACACCCCCGCCTCGGAGGAGACGCCCGCCTCCCCGCCCCGCCCGCTCACCCACTGGCTGGGCACACGCTTCCTGGTCCCCACGCTGCACAAGCCCCTGGGTGACAGTCACGCCGTCCACCCCCTGTGCTCGGCGCCAGCCCCGTAAGCGGAGCGCGGACCCAGGGCAGCTGCAGCTGCTCTTTGCCGTTCACGCATTCACAGCTCCATCCAACGCACCGGCCACACGGCGATCTGACCATCTTAGTTTGTCCGACCTTTCTGAGAGGCTGATGGGAACTTCAGCTGAGGACTCCTGCAGCTTCAGACAGGCAGAGAGGGTGAAGACAGGAAAGGGGGCTGGGCCCTGGACCCTCGGGCCCTTGTTCGAGCCTCAGCTTCCTTCTAATGCACCACGCTCCCCAAACCACAGCTCTGCCACAACTCAGAAAACCGCAGGGACTTCAGAACCCCCGGGTGCTCAGTGCGTCCTGAGCCGGGTGGGTCCCTCCACAGAGCTCTGTGTCACCGGCCTCGCCACGCTCACAGGTCTCAGGTCCATGCGTGCACACCGGCAAGACGGCCGGCTCGGCAGCTGGAGTCCACCCCTCCCCTGAACGTGGCACGTGCGGCCCGGCTCACCTGCCACGTCACCTGAGTGACTTGTGGAATCCCACAGGACCAGACCTAAGACGGCCTCTTTTGACACATTTTCTAAGCTGGCGGTGCCACAGCCGACTCATTCAAGCCAAAACCCGAGAGGTCCACGTCAGTCTCCTTTTTTGCCCGCCCTCACCAGTCCGGCCAACGTGGTTGCATCCTGCAATTCACACCCAGACATTTGTTAAATGTACCAGTTCTCCTTCCCCCCGCGCAAGGCCGGGTCTTCATCACCTTTCATCAGAACTGCTGGTCGCTGTGGCTCCGTTCCCACGTGAAGCCAGCTTTCCACGGAGGGCGCAGAGAGCCTCCGGAAACCCAGACCCGATCTCTCCTGCGGCCTCACAGGTCCCTCCCCCGGGAACCCAGCGCCGGCCGCTCCAGCCTGGCCCGCTGGGGCTCTCCGGGCTGGGGCCGGGTCTCGGGCTGGGTGCCTTAGAGTGCCCGTCCCTCTCTGCACCTGCGTCCGACTGGGAGCAACTCCAGGCCCAGAACCACGCTGCGGGCTGTCCAGGGACGGCACACCGGGAGCCCCCTCCCGTCCTCCCAGCCCCCAGCGAGAGGCTTCCGATGAAACCCAGAGGAGAGGAAGGAAGAAGCGGCGTTTCCTCCAGCAGCCACAGTGCGCGGGCATGTGGGACAGTCACTGGCTGGTGTCGGGTTTTCAGTGGCTTCTGGGCCACCCAGGGCCTCAGCCACCCACCAGGTCCTGCAGTGGCCTCTTGCCGTTCACGCATTCACAGCTCCATCCAACGCACCGGCCACACGGCGATCTGACCATCTTAGTTTGTCCGACCTTTCTGAGAGGCTGATGGGAACTTCAGCTGAGGACTCCTGCAGCTTCAGACAGGCAGAGAGGGTGAAGACAGGAAAGGGGGCTGGGCCCTGGACCCTCGGGCCCTTGTTCGAGCCTCAGCTTCCTTCTAATGCACCACGCTCCCCAAACCACAGCTCTGCCACAACTCAGAAAACCGCAGGGACTTCAGAACCCCCGGGTGCTCAGTGCGTCCTGAGCCGGGTGGGTCCCTCCACAGAGCTCTGTGTCACCGGCCTCGCCACGCTCACAGGTCTCAGGTCCATGCGTGCACACCGGCAAGACGGCCGGCTCGGCAGCTGGAGTCCACCCCTCCCCTGAACGTGGCACGTGCGGCCCGGCTCACCTGCCACGTCACCTGAGTGACTTGTGGAATCCCACAGGACCAGACCTAAGACGGCCTCTTTTGACACATTTTCTAAGCTGGCGGTGCCACAGCCGACTCATTCAAGCCAAAACCCGAGAGGTCCACGTCAGTCTCCTTTTTTGCCCGCCCTCACCAGTCCGGCCAACGTGGTTGCATCCTGCAATTCACACCCAGACATTTGTTAAATGTACCAGTTCTCCTTCCCCCCGCGCAAGGCCGGGTCTTCATCACCTTTCATCAGAACTGCTGGTCGCTGTGGCTCCGTTCCCACGTGAAGCCAGCTTTCCACGGAGGGCGCAGAGAGCCTCCGGAAACCCAGACCCGATCTCTCCTGCGGCCTCACAGGTCCCTCCCCCGGGAACCCAGCGCCGGCCGCTCCAGCCTGGCCCGCTGGGGCTCTCCGGGCTGGGGCCGGGTCTCGGGCTGGGTGCCTTAGAGTGCCCGTCCCTCTCTGCACCTGCGTCCGACTGGGAGCAACTCCAGGCCCAGAACCACGCTGCGGGCTGTCCAGGGACGGCACACCGGGAGCCCCCTCCCGTCCTCCCAGCCCCCAGCGAGAGGCTTCCGATGAAACCCAGAGGAGAGGAAGGAAGAAGCGGCGTTTCCTCCAGCAGCCACAGTGCGCGGGCATGTGGGACAGTCACTGGCTGGTGTCGGGTTTTCAGTGGCTTCTGGGCCACCCAGGGCCTCAGCCACCCACCAGGTCCTGCAGTGGCCTCCCTGTGAACCTACAGCCTCCCGCTCTCCGCAGGCCTCTCTGAACTCACACACGTCCGGGTGTCCTGAGGGCTGGAGGGGCCTCTCTCCAGAGAACCTCACAGGCCTGTGAGCCCCACATCCCCCAGCCCTTCCTGCTGAGACCCCGGGGGCGCCTGCGCCCTGCTGAACAGCCCTCTGTGCGTGCCCGCCACTCCCGCGGGGGTGGACAAAGCCCGGCCTGCGGGACCCAGAAGGCTTCCCAGCTGAACAGAATCACCCGCATTCACGCATCTCTCCAGCGCTTTGCGGGATTACACGCTGATGGCCAGGGCTCCCCGGCGCTCTGCCACGCCTGGGACTCCAGGTGTCAGGGTGGCGTGGGGTTGGACTCAGTGACACCAGGCTCGGCCCTGCGGGCTCATCCCCGCCCCTCCGCCTCTGTCGGGAGGAAGCCGTTGAGGGCGCCTCCAGCGGCCTCAGATCCCGGGGGCTGAGCTCCTCCCGGACCCCCAGAAAGGCATGGAGCCAGGACCTGCCGCGGGCCTTGTGTGGGGACTCAGCCTGGAGCGGCCTCCCCGAAGGCCTGGCCCGCAGCTCGCTCTCAACATCTGCTCGTAGCATCAGCCCCAGGACCCCAGGCTGCCACCAAATGTCCTCCTTCGTCCGCCACCAGCTGTGGAAACGCATCCAGCATGAGAGAAGGGCCCGTGTGCTTAATCGCCACACCCAGCAAAGCCCCTCCATGAGTAGAGAAGCGTCAGCGGCGCTAAGACGGAGTGTGTGTTTACAGGTGACGGTCCAGGGGGTGCTGGCGTTTAGGAACCGCCTGCCAATGCAGAGCCGCGAGAGACGCAGGCTTGATCCCCGGGTGGGGAGACCCCCGGGGGCGGCGTGGCCACCGGCTCCAGTCTCCCTGCCTGGAGAATCCCGCGGACGGAGGAGCCTGGCGGGTACAGTCCGTGGGGTCACAGAGAGCAGGACGCGACCGAAGCGATTTAGCACGCATGTTGGTGAGTCGTATGGAAACAAACTCCCCCCTGCACTCCCTTAGATGTTTTTGGAAGATCTGTGGTTTTTCACAGCCCTCTGGAAAGCACTGTCCTTGTACTTATCAAGAGATTCTAAAACATGCACGTTCTTTGATCAAAGGTGAGAGCAGAAGACGCGGCCGGAGGTTTCCTCACAGAGCTGCCTGCTGTAACTGTGGCTCTGAAGCACAAGGAACCTATTTTGCAAACAGAAAAGCACTTTAGCTTCTACGCCACTTTCTTGGAGGCCTGCTCGCTCGACAGCGGTCCCCCACCCAGGGACAGATCGCTGGCAGGTCCTGGAATTCTTCGGGGCCGCACGCGGTCAACTTCGGAGGACAGGAAGCCTGGCCGATGGGACACCAGGAGAGCAGGCGCAGACCCTGTGGACAGCCGCCTCTTCTGAGAGAAGAGCATCCTGGGGCTCCCTGGTGGTCCAGTGGGTAAAGAGTCCGCCTTGCAGTGCAGGGGGCACCAGTTCGATCCCTGGCCTGGGAAGATCCCACGTACCACGGAGCGGCTGGACCGGTGTGTCCAATTACGAGCCAGCGCTCTGCAGCGAGGGAGGCCACTGCCATGGGAGGCCCACACGGGCCGAAGAATAAAGACGGATGAAAAAGGAATAGATAAATAATCAATAAAAAGAGGCCAAATTAAAAAAAAAATCCCCGTATCGGAGGGACCTCAGGGAGAAGGGGGCCTGGAACAGAGTAGGGGGCACTGGGGCAGGGCCGTGGCGATCCGCTGTGGGTGCTGTGCAATTCCAGATCCGCGTCAGCCTCTGGAGGTGAAGACGGACGGCGGGCGGCAGGAGGACCCAGGCAGAGTCACCGTCCGGGTGTAAGTGGACCTCTGCTGCGCCACTCTTCAATGTGCTACTTTTCCGTCTTTACTTTCCTGGGAAGAGCCTCTGCCGACGTGTGACGCACCAGAGCAGCATGCAGAGCCGAGTCACCCCACGTGCCCCAAAGCTTCTCAGAGCAAAGCTCGAACAAGCCAGAGGGAGCGGCAGGAACGCTCACTCCTGTGCAGGGGGTTTCTGGATGTTTCTGGAACAGTCGAGTGCTCCGAGGAGGGCGCCCCGGGTGGGCGACCAGAAGGTGAGCCCCAGGGGCAGCGATGAGGGAGGGAAGACGGGCCCTCCCATCTAGCCGGGGCTCACCGGGGACACTGGGCGGGGCCCCAGGGCACGGAAGCACAGACCTAGGCTGGGCAGCGGTTCACCCCCTGCTGAGCTGGGTCCTCCCCGCCTCCCCCACATGGGGCAGAGGCCAGGTCTCTGCCTACGCATGACGTTCTTTGATCAAAGGTGAGAGCAGAAGACGCGGCCGGAGGTTTCCTCACAGAGCTGCCGGCTGTAACTGTGGCTCTGAAGCACAAGGAACCTATTTTGCAAACAGACAAGCACTTTAGCTTCTACGCCACTTTCTTGGAGGCCTGCTCGCTCGACAGCGGTCCCCACCCAGGGACAGATCGCTGGCAGGTCCTGAATTCTTCGGCCGCACGCGTCAACTTCGGAGGACAGGAAGCCTGGCCGATGGGACACCAGGAGAGCAGGCGCAGACCCTGTGGACAGCCGCCTCTTCTGAGAGAAGAGCATCCTGGGGCTCCCTGGTGGTCCAGTGGGTAAAGAGTCCGCCTTGCAGTGCAGGGGGCACCAGTTCGATCCCTGGCCTGGGAAGATCCCACGTACCACGGAGCGGCTGGACCGGTGTGTCCAATTACGAGCCAGCGCTCTGCAGCGAGGGAGGCCACTGCCATGGGAGGCCCACACGGGCCGAAGAATAAAGACGGATGAAAAAGGAATAGATAAATAATCAATAAAAAGAGGCCAAATTAAAAAAAAAATCCCCGTATCGGAGGGACCTCAGGGAGAAGGGGGCCTGGAACAGAGTAGGGGGCACTGGGGCAGGGCCGTGGCGATCCGCTGTGGGTGCTGTGCAATTCCAGATCCGCGTCAGCCTCTGGAGGTGAAGACGGACGGCGGGCGGCAGGGAGGACCCAGGCAGAGTCACCGTCCGGGTGTAAGTGGACCTCTGCTGCGCCACTCTTCAATGTGCTACTTTTCCGTCTTTACTTTCCTGGGAAGAGCCTCTGCCGACGTGTGACGCACCAGAGCAGCATGCAGAGCCGAGTCACCCCACGTGCCCCAAAGCTTCTCAGAGCAAAGCTCGAACAAGCCAGAGGGAGCGGCAGGAACGCTCACTCCTGTGCAGGGGGTTTCTGGATGTTTCTGGAACAGTCGAGTGCTCCGAGGAGGGCGCCCCGGGTGGGCGACCAGAAGGTGAGCCCCAGGGGCAGCGATGAGGGAGGGAAGACGGGCCCTCCCATCTAGCCGGGGCTCACCGGGGACACTGGGCGGGGCCCCAGGGCACGGAAGCACAGACCTAGGCTGGGCAGCGGTTCACCCCCTGCTGAGCTGGGTCCTCCCCCGCCCCTCCCCCCGCCCCCACCCCATGGAGGAGGCAGAGGCCAGGTCTCTGCCTACCCTGACCTCCCTCCTCTCCTTTTACCATCTGCCTCTGGGGAGGCGAGGATCAGAAAAGGGTTTTCCCTGCAAGGGGGTGCTTTCCTCAAATCCTGGATAAACACATGGCCTGAGCTCTTTGCAATAAGGTCATTAACAACCTTAACAATCTAATTAAAGGTGCAGCTAAGGGACTTGGACACGCAGCATCGCTGGGGGCAGAATCCCGGGGGTGGGGGCGGTGAGGGAGCCGGGCAGCAGCCCTGAGGACACAGGAGCACAGCCCACATCCGGGGATTTTGCCACCCCTTCCCCCGCTCCTCCCTAGAGGGGAACGGAAGGCCTCGCTCCACTCCACTGGGTATGGAATTGGCTTCTCTGTGTTATTTGTTTCTTTTCTACCAAAAGGAGTTCAAAAGTTGAGCGCTGATTAGTATTCCAGGCACCAGGACTGCTGCAAGCCAGCTCAGGGGTCGGTGGGCGGCGGGGGCTGGTGATTGAAACCTGGGCTCCCCCCACCCGACTGGAGACCAGGCTCTGGGAGCTGGGAGAGCTCTCCCGGCCGCCCCTCCCCTCCCGCCTCTGCAATCGGGCCTGGCCTGCCCAGGGTCCTGGCACAGAGAGCAGCTGTCAGGCAGCCTGGGGTCCGGGGACTCTCCCAGGATCTCACTGCAGGCTAGCCAGCATAGCATTTGCATACATTTGTATAAGTTATGCATGGAGTACACTTCTCTTTAACATTGCAACCTAACGAAATCACTCAGACAGCACATTAAAAACACGGCTTACTCTGGGAAGTCTGACCCCTTTCGTGTTAAATCATTTGAATGATCGTTTGAATATATTTGCACAAGTGGCGCAGCCCAAAAGGGGCCCCAAAGGAACGCTCACTCCTGTGCAGGGGTTTCTGGAGGAACAGTCGAGTGCTCCGAGGAGGGCGCCCCGGGTGGGCGACCAGAAGGTGAGCCCCAGGGGCAGCGATGAGGGAGGGAAGACGGGCCCTCCCATCTAGCCGGGGCTCACCGGGGACACTGGGCGGGGCCCCAGGGCACGGAAGCACAGACCTAGGCTGGGCAGCGGTTCACCCCTGCTGAGCTGGGTCCTCCCCGCCCTCCCCGCCCCCACCCCATGGAGGAGGCAGAGGCCAGGTCTCTGCCTACCCTGACCTCCCTCCTCTCCTTTTACCATCTGCCTCTGGGGAGGCGAGGATCAGAAAAGGGTTTTCCCTGCAAGGGGGTGCTTTCCTCAAATCCTGGATAAACACATGGCCTGAGCTCTTTGCAATAAGGTCATTAACAACCTTAACAATCTAATTAAAGGTGCAGCTAAGGGACTTGGACACGCAGCATCGCTGGGGGCAGAATCCCGGGGGTGGGGGCGGTGAGGGAGCCGGGCAGCAGCCCTGAGGACACAGGAGCACAGCCCACATCCGGGGATTTTGCCACCCCTTCCCCCGCTCCTCCCTAGAGGGGAACGGAAGGCCTCGCTCCACTCCACTGGGTATGGAATTGGCTTCTCTGTGTTATTTGTTTCTTTTCTACCAAAAGGAGTTCAAAAGTTGAGCGCTGATTAGTATTCCAGGCACCAGGACTGCTGCAAGCCAGCTCAGGGGTCGGTGGGCGGCGGGGGCTGGTGATTGAAACCTGGGCTCCCCCCACCCGACTGGAGACCAGGCTCTGGGAGCTGGGAGAGCTCTCCCGGCCGCCCCTCCCCTCCCGCCTCTGCAATCGGGCCTGGCCTGCCCAGGGTCCTGGCACAGAGAGCAGCTGTCAGGCAGCCTGGGGTCCGGGGACTCTCCCAGGATCTCACTGCAGGCTAGCCAGCATAGCATTTGCATACATTTGTATAAGTTATGCATGGAGTACACTTCTCTTTAACATTGCAACCTAACGAAATCACTCAGACAGCACATTAAAAACACGGCTTACTCTGGGAAGTCTGACCCCTTTCGTGTTAAATCATTTGAATGATCGTTTGAATATATTTGCACAAGTGGCGCAGTAAAATGGCCCTCGCCCAGGTTTTCAGAGTTAATGAGACCATTGTGCCACCTCTGGGGGTGAGAGACGCATCGGCTGCTTGCCCGAGGCTACCCAAGGCGCTGGCAACCTCTGGTGGCCACAGTGTCCTGGAGCAGGGTGCTCCCAGCACAAAGAAATGAGCCCAGAGAGGCCCACAGAACAAGCGCTCTTCACAGGCCCTCCGCTGGAACAGGAGGCGGTGCCTTTGCAGAGATGAGAGGGGGCGGAGGAGAGCGAAAGCTGCTCGGAGCAGGGCCAGCCCCTGCGGGGAATCCTGGTGTGAAAGGGCCTCGGAGGGGAGCCAGGACCCCCAGCAGTGGGCTGGCCGGGAGCCCTGGAGCCAGGGCTAGCGAGGCAGCCGCCAGCCAGAGACTTGTGGAGGGGCCAGGAGCCCTGCGCTCTCCCTGAGGCTGGAGACGCACCTCCTGCTTCTCAAGGTCATGCGCCTCAGCTCATGCACCGGTGCATCCAGCTCCCGCAGAGGTGAGGATCAGAAGTCTCTCTGAGGGCAGCACGCTGCTGAGCCAGGCCCTGACGGGAGGGCCGAGGACAAAGGGACCTAGAACCCACGTTACACTTCATTTCTTACCAAGGGCATCCTTCACAGGCGCTTTGTTTTCACTGGCTTTTCATGAAAACCTTCAAACACCGGAGAGAGAAGCTAGTCCACGGCACGTGTGACTTGTTGCAGGTGCTCAGCTAATGGGGGCAGCGGAGGACGGACCGAGCCCCAGGCTGCCCCTCGCTCCCAGGAGCCTGGCCTGCCCAGGGTCCTGGCACAGAGAGCAGCTGTCAGGCAGCCTGGGGTCCGGGGACTCTCCCAGGATCTCACTGCAGGCTAGCCAGCATAGCATTTGCATACATTTGTATAAGTTATGCATGGAGTACACTTCTCTTTAACATTGCAACCTAACGAAATCACTCAGACAGCACATTAAAAACACGGCTTACTCTGGGAAGTCTGACCCCTTTCGTGTTAAATCATTTGAATGATCGTTTGAATATATTTGCACAAGTGGCGCAGTAAAATGGCCCTCGCCCAGGTTTTCAGAGTTAATGAGACCATTGTGCCACCTCTGGGGGTGAGAGACGCATCGGCTGCTTGCCCGAGGCTACCCAAGGCGCTGGCAACCTCTGGTGGCCACAGTGTCCTGGAGCAGGGTGCTCCCAGCACAAAGAAATGAGCCCAGAGAGGCCCACAGAACAAGCGCTCTTCACAGGCCCTCCGCTGGAACAGGAGGCGGTGCCTTTGCAGAGATGAGAGGGGGCGGAGGAGAGCGAAAGCTGCTCGGAGCAGGGCCAGCCCCTGCGGGGAATCCTGGTGTGAAAGGGCCTCGGAGGGGAGCCAGGACCCCCAGCAGTGGGCTGGCCGGGAGCCCTGGAGCCAGGGCTAGCGAGGCAGCCGCCAGCCAGAGACTTGTGGAGGGGCCAGGAGCCCTGCGCTCTCCCTGAGGCTGGAGACGCACCTCCTGCTTCTCAAGGTCATGCGCCTCAGCTCATGCACCGGTGCATCCAGCTCCCGCAGAGGTGAGGATCAGAAGTCTCTCTGAGGGCAGCACGCTGCTGAGCCAGGCCCTGACGGGAGGGCCGAGGACAAAGGGACCTAGAACCCACGTTACACTTCATTTCTTACCAAGGGCATCCTTCACAGGCGCTTTGTTTTCACTGGCTTTTCATGAAAACCTTCAAACACCGGAGAGAGAAGCTAGTCCACGGCACGTGTGACTTGTTGCGGGTGCTCAGCTAATGGGGGCAGCGGAGGACGGACCGAGCCCCAGGCTGCCCCTCTCGCTCCCAGGAGCCCCCGCCTTGGGGACCCCTCCCCTGCTTGCACACCTCCGGCCCTGCTGGCCTCTTCTCCGGGAGCAGCCCCCGGCGGAAGCCCTGCCCCAGGGGATCTTGTCCACAGCTGGAGCAGGGTCATCGGCCCCCTGGCCTGGTGAGGACTAGCCCTTCCTCAGAGCACAGCGGGGAGGTGGCTCCAAAGGCGTGCCTTCCCACCACCTGGTTCCTCTGCTGAACCGGATTTAATTGCCGGAACCCTACAGCCCGGATGGATGAAGACACGGCGAGCCACCCCGGCGTCCACAGGGAGCTCAAGAGGGTCCCTCGGGCCCCGGCCCGCCCTGCCCTGGGCCTGGACGGCCAGACCGCTGCCTTAGGTGATGCCCTGTGCGTCTCGAGAGCCGTCGCTGGCGGGCCCTCTGCAGGCCCACCGGCTTCTCTGGACGCGGACCCGTGCCATCTGGACCCCAGCACCCGAGCCTTCCATCTGCACTGCCCGGTCTGGCCCACCATCTCTCTCAAGTCAGCAAAGATTTATGGGCCCGTGCAGCGTCCCTGCCACCGCCGGGGTCTGTGCCGGGCGCAGGCCGTTGACCAGCCTGTCCGGGAGCGGCGGGGGGCCTCCTCCCGAGGTGTCCTGCCAGGACAGGCAGACGTTTCGCAGCAGGTCCGGCCAGAAGCAAGCGTTTCCTTTGGCAGAAGAGTGTCACGGGGGCTACATCGGCCCGGCAAGGCTGGAACCATGACAGAACAGGAGACTTCGCTCCACCTGCAGCCTCGCTGCCGAGCGTGAGCCCGTCTCCTCTTCTTTAACGCGGCGGGGAGGCGTGTCTGCGGTTCACATCGCTCCTTCTCCTTCCAGAGCGAGGTGTGGGGCGGCGAGGTCAGAGGCTGCCGAGATCGCTTCGTCCCTGATGTCGCGTGCGGTCCCGGTCCCAGGAGAGCATATTTGATGCCGGGGCCCCCGCTCGTCCTTGACCAACAGGCGGGTCCCCGTGTCACCTGCTCCTGCAGGCGCAGCCTTCCACGGCTCCGGGCCCAGCCCCTCCCCTCCGAGAGCCCCGGGAGCCCCCTGGCCCGCAGGCCGCCGAGCGGCTCTGTTCACCACGCAGAAATGCCACCGCCCCGCCCATTTTAACGGCTTCACGGTCACCACAGGAGGACGGAGCCGACAGCGCCTGGGTAGACCAGGCCCTGCATCCGGGAAAGAGAGCCAGTGCCAATACGACGGTACATAACGAACCTTGCCGTTGATTTCTGCCATGTGAACGGAGCTAGGGTGCCACGTGAGTCGGTTCTGTGGGTGACGCTGTCCCCAAACGCAAGCTGTTGAGCGCGCTCTCTGAATGCAGGTGACGTTCGCCCAGTGACAGAGACCAGCAAAGTCACCACCTGACGGGGCGGAGCTGGCTCGGGGCGAGGGGGCCCCTCCCAGGCCGAGCGTCGCCGTGTGCTCTGTGCTTGGCCCCGTGGCCACTGGCCAGGCCGCGCGGTGGCTGACCAGCATTCAAGGTTTACAGTGTCTCCGGGCCCCAGCTGATTCACCAGAGCTCCTCTGCTAACTGCGGGGCATGCGGCTGCCTGGGGGACTTATGAGAAATCACTGATTTTGAATGGTTTTAGAAAACCCTCTGTGAGCGAGGTGCCCCAGGCCCGTCTCCGCCGGGTGAGGTCTGCTGTGAGCACAGCACGCTTCGCTCAGGTCCTCACTGCCAGCACTCAGCACCTGCTTAGGAGAAAGCTCCTTCTGATTATGGAATAAAGGAGGCTGCCCTGCTTGAGCCCCGCGCGCTCCAAGCTGTCCTCAGGAGGCGTGCTCAGGGCAGCCCTCACGTCCACGCCCAGGGCGACCGCCGACTGGCTGGCCCTCCTGTGCCCTCAGAACTAGCCCCTCGGCGTCGTAGCCCGGTGCTCCTGCCCCAGTGCTGGACGCTGCCCGGCCCGGTCGCCCACGGCCAACGTCAGAACTCGACGCCTGGCCACCCCTCCACACTTGGTTCCGGTCCCCCAGCCCCTGGCTCCTCTGACACCGAGCACCCCTATCGTGCAGCCCCGCCCGCTCCGTGCCTGGAAGGCCCCGGCCCAGCAGCTGGCGGCGGGCGGGGTCCTCCCCGGACAGGGCCGTGCTTCCTGTCTGAGCGACCGCCAGCGCCCCTGCTCGGCCCGACCACGCTGCGTCCTTCCGCTTGTTCTCTCACCACAGTCCCACAGTCAGTCGTATCTGGCTCAGGGGGAACAGGAGCTCTGGAGTCTAGACCTGGATTCGGAGCCCAGCACGTGTCTGGCCGACATGGCTGGCCGTCAGCCGCAGGGAGGGGACCCCCGGCTGACAAACCCACGCTCCGCCGCCGGCACAGGATCCACCTCCCACTGCACGTCCCTCGCTGCTCTGAGTCCTTTCCAGGAACTGTTGCAGCCACCGTGCTGAGCAGCCGTCGTCGCTGACGGCGTCAGACACCCTGCCTTTGTTCTGTTCCGCTTCTGCACGCTTCCCGCTCATCGCCGATGGTCACCCTCTGGTCCCGTGCCCCGGTCCACCGCCAGGAAGCCACGCGTCTCTTTCTGTCCTGGAGCACGCCTCGTCGAGGGGCCTCCCAGGCCGAGCGTCGCCGTGTGCTCTGTGCTTGGCCCGTGGCCACTGGCCAGGCCGCGCGGTGGCTGACCAGCATTCAAGGTTTACAGTGTCTCCGGGCCCCAGCTGATTCACCAGAGCTCCTCTGCTAACTGCGGGGCATGCGGCTGCCTGGGGGACTTATGAGAAATCACTGATTTTGAATGGTTTTAGAAAACCCTCTGTGAGCGAGGTGCCCCAGGCCCGTCTCCGCCGGGTGAGGTCTGCTGTGAGCACAGCACGCTTCGCTCAGGTCCTCACTGCCAGCACTCAGCACCTGCTTAGGAGAAAGCTCCTTCTGATTATGGAATAAAGGAGGCTGCCCTGCTTGAGCCCCGCGCGCTCCAAGCTGTCCTCAGGAGGCGTGCTCAGGGCAGCCCTCACGTCCACGCCCAGGGCGACCGCCGACTGGCTGGCCCTCCTGTGCCCTCAGAACTAGCCCCTCGGCGTCGTAGCCCGGTGCTCCTGCCCCAGTGCTGGACGCTGCCCGGCTCCCGGTCGCCCACGGCCAACGTCAGAACTCGACGCCTGGCCACCCCTCCACACTTGGTTCCGGTCCCCCAGCCCCTGGCTCCTCTGACACCGAGCACCCCTATCGTGCAGCCCCGCCCGCTCCGTGCCTGGAAGGCCCCGGCCCAGCAGCTGGCGGCGGGCGGGGTCCTCCCCGGACAGGGCCGTGCTTCCTGTCTGAGCGACCGCCAGCGCCCCTGCTCGGCCCGACCACGCTGCGTCCTTCCGCTTGTTCTCTCACCACAGTCCCACAGTCAGTCGTATCTGGCTCAGGGGGAACAGGAGCTCTGGAGTCTAGACCTGGATTCGGAGCCCAGCACGTGTCTGGCCGACATGGCTGGCCGTCAGCCGCAGGGAGGGGACCCCCGGCTGACAAACCCACGCTCCGCCGCCGGCACAGGATCCACCTCCCACTGCACGTCCCTCGCTGCTCTGAGTCCTTTCCAGGAACTGTTGCAGCCACCGTGCTGAGCAGCCGTCGTCGCTGACGGCGTCAGACACCCTGCCTTTGTTCTGTTCCGCTTCTGCACGCTTCCCGCTCATCGCCGATGGTCACCCTCTGGTCCCGTGCCCCGGTCCACCGCCAGGAAGCCACGCGTCTCTTTCTGTCCTGGAGCACGCCTCGTCCAGTCGGGTCATTCTGAACGCCGGCCCCTCGCTCTCCTCCACCCCCTGCCCGGCCAGGCCAGGTCCACCCGCCCCTCAGCCACACACGACCTTCCCGCACACCAGGCCGGGCCCGGCCAGTGGCTGTGCTTCTCGAAGGGGTGCCAAGTGGCGTGCCCGCTGCCGTTTCCCTGGCAACCGACGAGCCCACCGGACATCCGTTCCTCCGTGAGAGCACTCTCCTCTCCCCCTGGGGGCAGACGCTGCCACCGTGTCCTGCCCAGCACCGCTGCCCACGGCGGGGCGGCACTCCAGCACCTGCTCAGACACGTGGGCTCCGCCTTCCCTTACGCCGCGGACGTCTCCGTGGCGGGCCCCGGGCGCTTGCCTCGGCCTCAGAGCGGGGCAGGCACCGGGCTTCCAGGCAGCGATGACCTGGGTCTGGGGCGGTGTGTCCAGGGACGCTCGTCGCCCCGGGCCGCGTGTGGCGCTGCCGGGCCGGGGACCCGCTCGCCGTCCTCTCCCCGCGGCGTTGCTGCCGCTTGCCGGGCCCCGGCTTCGACGCGTGCTTTCTGAAGGCTGCTCTCCGCCTCCGCTGGCTCCAAGCCAGTGCCTCCTCCGGACAGAAGTTTCCCTCCCGCCGCGCCTGGGACGTCTTCATAGATGACGGGCCAGGTTAGCTCTCTTTCTTCCTTTTTCAGAAGTGTCTTGATTATTCTGGATATTTGTCGTCCCATAAATTTAAAATGGTTTGATTTTTTAAACAATCATCCGAGAGCTTTTACTGGAAAAGCATTACATGGTAGTGAGTATTGGGGCGGGCGGGGGATCAGACTTCACAATGCCAAGTTGCCGCATTCATGCATACGGTATACCTCTCGCCTTTCCTCGTATCTTATGTGATGCCTTTACTAGGCCTTTTGAACTATGTTTATGAGGGTCCTTTTTGAACTATGTTTTAATTTATGAGGTGAATTATTTCGTGAGCCACTGCCTTTGCGTTCCGCACGCTTCCCGCCATCGCCGATGGTCACCCTCTGGTCCCGTGCCCGGTCCACCGCCAGGAAGCCACGTCTCTTTCTGTCCTGGAGCACGCCTCGTCCAGTCGGGTCATTCTGAACGCCGGCCCCTCGCTCTCCTCCACCCCCTGCCCGGCCAGGCCAGGTCCACCCGCCCCTCAGCCACACACGACCTTCCCGCACACCAGGCCGGGCCCGGCCAGTGGCTGTGCTTCTCGAAGGGGTGCCAAGTGGCGTGCCCGCTGCCGTTTCCCTGGCAACCGACGAGCCCACCGGACATCCGTTCCTCCGTGAGAGCACTCTCCTCTCCCCCTGGGGGCAGACGCTGCCACCGTGTCCTGCCCAGCACCGCTGCCCACGGCGGGGCGGCACTCCAGCACCTGCTCAGACACGTGGGCTCCGCCTTCCCTTACGCCGCGGACGTCTCCGTGGCGGGCCCCCGGCGCTTGCCTCGGCCTCAGAGCGGGGCAGGCACCGGGCTTCCAGGCAGCGATGACCTGGGTCTGGGGCGGTGTGTCCAGGGACGCTCGTCGCCCCGGGCCGCGTGTGGCGCTGCCGGGCCGGGGACCCGCTCGCCGTCCTCTCCCCGCGGCGTTGCTGCCGCTTGCCGGGCCCCGGCTTCGACGCGTGCTTTCTGAAGGCTGCTCTCCGCCTCCGCTGGCTCCAAGCCAGTGCCTCCTCCGGACAGAAGTTTCCCTCCCGCCGCGCCTGGGACGTCTTCATAGATGACGGGCCAGGTTAGCTCTCTTTCTTCCTTTTTCAGAAGTGTCTTGATTATTCTGGATATTTGTCGTCCCATAAATTTAAAATGGTTTGATTTTTTAAACAATCATCCGAGAGCTTTTACTGGAAAAGCATTACATGGTAGTGAGTATTGGGGCGGGCGGGGGATCAGACTTCACAATGCCAAGTTGCCGCATTCATGCATACGGTATACCTCTCGCCTTTCCTCGTATCTTATGTGATGCCTTTACTAGGCCTTTTTGAACTATGTTTATGAGGGTCTTAGTGTTAATTTAGTGTTAATTATTTAGTGTTAATTCTTTGGCCATTTGTAGCTGTTACTCTAAATGACATTTCACCTTTCACTATATCTCCTAGTTGGTTGTTACTGGTTGAAATTATTTTCACAGAGTTAATACAAGTGGGAAAGTTTCTTGTGAGAAACTCAGCGGAGAATCCCTGAGCTTGGCTGGTCCTGGGACGGAGCTGTTGGCCATGCAGACTGGCGGACAGGCCTGCCCGGCGCACGGGCACGGTGAGCGGGCTGAGGACCCTGCGGCCACGGGCTCGGGCCGAGGAGTCACCCCCAGGCTTTGTCCTCAGGCTTCCGAGCTTCTCCACTCACTCCTGGGTCTCCTCGAGGAAGCGTGCTGCCCTCCGGGGCTGCCTCCACCTCTGTCAGTGGGAGCAGTGGGGAGAACCAGCTCACTGGGAAAGACCCCGATGCTGGGAAAGACTGGGAGCAAGAGGGGAGGGGGCGGCAGAGGACAAGATGGTGGGAGGGCAGCACTGACTCGATGCACAGGAGTCTGAGCAAACTCCGGGGGACGGTGAAGGACAGGGAAGCCTGGTGCGCGGCAGTCCGTGGGGGTCAGACACAACTGAGGGACTGAACAGCAATTCTAGTATTGACAGACACCTGGGTCATGTGAGATTCTTTCCTTCCATTGCAGAAAGTCTAAGAAAAGATCAAAGATTGCAACGAAAAGTTTCCTCGTTAAATGGACCCGTGGGAAAGAGAAAGCCAGGTGTCACCACCCTGGGGTCTGTTTACTTGGAAGGCACAGAGGAGAGAGGAACTGAAGGCGGCGTCCCAAGGAGCTCCACCCGCACCTGCCGCCCAGCCCTGCGGCGCCCAGGGCCGCTCCGGTCGCTCGCCCGCTCCGCCCCCGCCTGCACGGCCACGTGGGGACCCAGCTCACGACGAAGCCGGGACTGGAGCCAGCCTCAGGCACCTGCTCAGGACCCGTCCCTGCAGCTCTCCTTAGTGCCTCCTAGGGGGACATCCGTGACTGTCCATCTCTGAGGGCCTGGGCTTCACAAGCCGTCTGACCAGGATACACTTACAAAAGCAAAGCCAAGTTCAATCCAGAAGAAAGAACTCGGTTCCTAAAACTGGGTGTGTGCGGCCGGCGTGCAGCCTAACAGCAGTTTCTGGTGAGTCTCCTCCTCCCAAGGCGGCAGCCGGGCGTGTGACCCTGCCGAGAGCCCTGGCGGAGCTCAGAAAGGAGACTTTCAGGAGACAAAGGACGTGGGTCTGGCGGGGAGGCCTGGGGCGGAAGCCTGGAGAAGAGGGGGAGGCCTGGGGTGGGGAGACCGTGGGGAGGCCTGGGAGACGAGCCTGGGGGAACCAGGCGTGGCGGCAGGCCTGGGGGCTGGGGGCGAGGCCTGGGGTCCCCTGGGGTGAGGCACTGGGAGGAAGCCGCGGGGTCCCGGCGGGGGAGGCCTGGAGGGAAAGGGCCTCTGCCGCTGACGGCCTGCCGTGGGAGACGCACCGCCTGGCAGAAAATGCTTATCAAAGAGAATTTCCTCAATCTGATCATAATTGATGCAATGTTCTGTGTCGAATCGCTTCCTGTTTCCTGATTGCGGATAAGAAAAGTGTGATTTAATCAGAGCGCTCGCCACAGTTCAGAGCTCTGCAGCTGAAGCCAGGTGCAGCCCCCTTCCAGGAAACGCCAGGGTGGCCCGTGAGGCAAGCCCCCGCCCCGCTCGCAGCCGCCGCCGCGCCCACAACCGCGGCCACAGCCACAGCAGGAAACGCGGCAGCCGCTCCAGGAAGCGGGGGACGCCGCCACAGCAGCCCCCGGCCTCGCCAGGGGTCAGCCCGTGAGACCGCCGGCGCCTACGAGAGGCGGGCGGAGACGGCCGGGCTGGCGCGGGGCGCCACCCAGCACCCGCTGCCGCGCCCGGCCGGCCTCCCCGGGCCCCACCCGTCCCGACCTCGCTCCGGAACGCCAAGGCCAGCCCACACTCATTCAGGGGTACGCCTCGTTCCTACACACTGAGCCCCATTTCACAGCTGGACAAACCCAGAGTCAGAAAGAAGGGACCTGCCCCGGGTCCCAGGCCTCCAGCAGCGCCTTCAGACCCTCCCGCTCTGCGGAAGGGCCCGGCAGGAAGAGCCCCTTCCCCGGCAGGCCCTTCCTAACCCTCAGGGACCCTCTGCGCCACCTGAAATGTCCCCGGAACCCTTCGCGTGTCCCAGGCACTGTTACGAGCACTAGAGACAGAGGTTTTCAAAGATGATCAAGATCTGCTCTTACATAACTTGCATTCTAAGCATAGAAGGAGCCGATGAAACAGTAGTGGCTAGGGCATTCAGGGTGGGGGAGTGACAGAGGGGACGGGGAATGTCCTGGAGACTTCTGGGCGTGGGGGACCACTCTCAGGACAGGCGGCTAGTGCAGACCCCACGGAAAGGAGCCCACGGAGATGCCGGAGGAGGGGCCTCTGGAGCAAGAGGGCCGAGCCTGCCCAGCGCCTGGTGGCTGCACACGGCCAGCGAGGCCCGGGCTGGGCGTGTGCGAGGGGCCCGCATGGGGGGCAGTGACCCCGCCTCGGGCAGCGAAGACCACGGGAGGGCAGCAGGCTTCTCCCCGCGTGGGTGGGGACCACAGGCAGGTGGCGAGCGGGAGGGGACCGGGTCTGGAGGAGCTCACAGCAGCCTGTCTGGACCCCGAAGGTTCAAGGGCAGCAGGGAGACAGGGAGGAGGCCGCGGCCACGACCCAGGGAGAGGCGGGCAGCCAGGCCAGAGCGCGAGAGTTCTGCCGAGTTTGCGGGCAGGGCCTGGCATGCGGATGGGCCTGGTGTGGGAGCGAGGGGACAGCCAGAGGGACCCGGGCTTCTGACCTCAGCCACAGGACACGTGGAGCGGCCAGGAAGCTCTGGGGAGACGTCCTCCCCCACAGACGACCCTGGCGTCCTGTGCCCACTCAGCTCAGCGCACAGGACTCGCCCCAGCCTCGTCACCACCGTGGACGACAGCCCACAAGGCGTCTGCGTCCCCCCTTCCCCCAGAAATGAGGACGAGGGGCCTCTGGCCTGGGAAACGACCCTTAGCTGTTCAGCGTTCGTGCGGGGACGTGATCCAGCGGAAAGCGCCAGGAGCGCCAGGAAAGCACACGCACATAGAAAGCCTCTTGTCTGTCAGGCAGGCACGCGCTTCTCAGAAGAATCTGGAATACAGATAGTCATAAATTATGCTACCTCCCATTTCTGTGTAAATGTGAGACACACTGAGAGCCAGCAGTACGGGTAGGGACGCCCACGCCCCTGAAATGTCCCCGGAACCCTTCGCGTGTCCCAGGCACTGTTACGAGCACTAGAGACAGAGGTTTTCAAAGATGATCAAGATCTGCTCTTACATAACTTGCATTCTAAGCATAGAAGGAGCCGATGAAACAGTAGTGGCTAGGGCATTCAGGGTGGGGGAGTGACAGAGGGGACGGGGAATGTCCTGGAGACTTCTGGGCGTGGGGGACCACTCTCAGGACAGGCGGCTAGTGCAGACCCCACGGAAAGGAGCCCACGGAGATGCCGGAGGAGGGGCCTCTGGAGCAAGAGGGCCGAGCCTGCCCAGCGCCTGGTGGCTGCACACGGCCAGCGAGGCCCGGGCTGGGCGTGTGCGAGGGGCCCGCATGGGGGGCAGTGACCCCGCCTCGGGCAGCGAAGACCACGGGAGGGCAGCAGGCTTCTCCCCGCGTGGGTGGGGACCACAGGCAGGTGGCGAGCGGGAGGGGACCGGGTCTGGAGGAGCTCACAGCAGCCTGTCTGGACCCCGAAGGTTCAAGGGCAGCAGGGAGACAGGGAGGAGGCCGCGGCCACGACCCAGGGAGAGGCGGGCAGCCAGGCCAGAGCGCGAGAGTTCTGCCGAGTTTGCGGGCAGGGCCTGGCATGCGGATGGGCCTGGTGTGGGAGCGAGGGGACAGCCAGAGGGACCCGGGCTTCTGACCTCAGCCACAGGACACGTGGAGCGGCCAGGAAGCTCTGGGGAGACGTCCTCCCCCACAGACGACCCTGGCGTCCTGTGCCCACTCAGCTCAGCGCACAGGACTCGCCCCAGCCTCGTCACCACCGTGGACGACAGCCCACAAGGCGTCTGCGTCCCCCCTTCCCCCAGAAATGAGGACGAGGGGCCTCTGGCCTGGGAAACGACCCTTAGCTGTTCAGCGTTCGTGCGGGGACGTGATCCAGCGGAAAGCGCCAGGAGCGCCAGGAAAGCACACGCACATAGAAAGCCTCTTGTCTGTCAGGCAGGCACGCGCTTCTCAGAAGAATCTGGAATACAGATAGTCATAAATTATGCTACCTCCCATTTCTGTGTAAATGTGAGACACACTGAGAGCCAGCAGTACGGGTAGGGACGCCCACGCCCCTGACAGCGGAGCCTAAGCCTCTCGGCAGACGAGAAGAGCCGGGCCACACCTGACTCACCGGGAGCCCCACCGCCCGGCGCCAGCCTGGGACAGCTGCTGCCTGGACTGGAGTGAGCCCCTGCCCGGAAGCACAGGTCTCTAACCCATGGCCTCAGCAGATCTCAAAGAGCGCGCTACCCTCAGCTGTGGAGCCGTGGTCTGTAATCAGGAAAGAATACGTGAAATGTATATAAGAAGCATCTTCAATCAAAGACGCAATGTAAGCAGAAAGGGGCAAACAGAAATCTTCAGAACGCTAAGCCAATGGATTAGAACCACGAAGGAAGATACGATAAGGAGATGGGAATTATGAGATGAAAGCTACGAGCACACAAGCCTCAGAGCCCAAGGCAGGATTCTAGAAGGAAGCAGAAGACGCCAAGTCAAGGCAGGAGTGCCCGCGCAGCCCCAGCAGTGCGGTGGCGGCGCGGACGCCAGTCTGCCGCCCAGGAGCACGCGGCCTCCGTCCCGGCCCCGCGGTGGGGCAGCTGCTGCTTCTACGTTGCGACCGCGGAGGAGCCGGACACGGAAGCCCCGACCTCAGGGCTGTTTGTGAATCTGCACTCGCTGGGGCCCGCCGTCAGGGTGCCCGTGGAGCGGCTGCAGGACAGCGGCAGCGGCCCGCACTCCAGAGGAACTGCACGCAAGGCTTTGGGCCTGACCTCTCCCACTCTGGGGTTCTGAAAGCGGTTGTGAGCCGGAAGCCTTGAAAGGAAAAGGAGGGCAGAGGTCCTGGAGCAGCCCTGGCCGGCGCTTCACCAGGACACGTGTCTCCATGGAGACCAAGGCCGGCCCTGGAGCTGGAGAGGCTCCATCCAACCTCGCGCTCAGGGTGGGGGCGGAGGGAGCTGACAGACACCACGTGGAGGACAGGGAGACGCTGCAAGCCCTCCTGTGGGCTCTCACTCACCAGACCCCGGGAGAGCTCTGCGCAAGCCTCCAAACCGGGATGTGACTCAGCTCCCAGCACGCAGGCCCCCCAGGTGTGGAGGCAACGCCGGCAAGGAGGGGGCTCTCGGAAGATCCAGGCTGCCGGCACACGTGGCCGAGTGCTGCCAGGGAAGGGAAGATCAGAGGCGTCCCTGCATTCAGTAACAGACAGACATTCACGAACCAACCTTCTCCTAAGCTGTCTCAACAGGTCCACTAAAATCAGAGGAGAGTGAGGCCAACCTGCCCGGAAGCCAGTCAATGGCCTCAGCAGATCTCAAAGGCGCTACCCTCAGCTGTGGAGCCGTGGTCTGTAATCAGGAAAGAATACGTGAAATGTATATAAGAAGCATCTTCAATCAAAGACGCAATGTAAGCAGAAAGGGGCAAACAGAAATCTTCAGAACGCTAAGCCAATGGATTAGAACCACGAAGGAAGATACGATAAGGAGATGGGAATTATGAGATGAAAGCTACGAGCACACAAGCCTCAGAGCCCAAGGCAGGATTCTAGAAGGAAGCAGAAGACGCCAAGTCAAGGCAGGAGTGCCCGCGCAGCCCCAGCAGTGCGGTGGCGGCGCGACGCCAGTCTGCCGCCCAGGAGCACGCGGCCTCCGTCCCGGCCCCGCGGTGGGGCAGCTGCTGCTTCTACGTTGCGACCGCGGAGGAGCCGGACACGGAAGCCCCGACCTCAGGGCTGTTTGTGAATCTGCACTCGCTGGGGCCCGCCGTCAGGGTGCCCGTGGAGCGGCTGCAGGACAGCGGCAGCGGCCCGCACTCCAGAGGAACTGCACGCAAGGCTTTGGGCCTGACCTCTCCCACTCTGGGGTTCTGAAAGCGGTTGTGAGCCGGAAGCCTTGAAAGGAAAAGGAGGGCAGAGGTCCTGGAGCAGCCCTGGCCGGCGCTTCACCAGGACACGTGTCTCCATGGAGACCAAGGCCGGCCCTGGAGCTGGAGAGGCTCCATCCAACCTCGCGCTCAGGGTGGGGGCGGAGGGAGCTGACAGACACCACGTGGAGGACAGGGAGACGCTGCAAGCCCTCCTGTGGGCTCTCACTCACCAGACCCCGGGAGAGCTCTGCGCAAGCCTCCAAACCGGGATGTGACTCAGCTCCCAGCACGCAGGCCCCCCAGGTGTGGAGGCAACGCCGGCAAGGAGGGGGCTCTCGGAAGATCCAGGCTGCCGGCACACGTGGCCGAGTGCTGCCAGGGAAGGGAAGATCAGAGGCGTCCCTGCATTCAGTAACAGACAGACATTCACGAACCAACCTTCTCCTAAGCTGTCTCAACAGGTCCCTAAAATCAGAGGAGAGTGAGGGGCCGGGACCAGGACTCGGAGGACTCAGGGCGCCGAAAGCCAAGGGAGAAAGGCAGGTGTGACGGGGCATGCGGCCCGACACAGGTTCTGCCTCCAGATTGGTGAATTCTGAGCTGAACTCGGCGTTCTCACTTGCTTACCTCCTCCTCCAAGAAAAGACCCGTATTCAGCTCCACTTCAAGTCTTCACCAAGCAACCATGTCTACTGTGAACGCTTCAAATGACCCTCAATCCAGAACATAATACATGGACAGTGTCTTGGGCTTGCAGGGAGAGGAGGAGGGAGCCCACGTCCACCCTCCCCCTCCTGGGCACCGTGACCTCTTCCCGGCCCAGCCCTTCATCACACTGTGGCTGGACCCCAGCTGGGCTCAGCATCCCTGCCAGTCCTCGCAGCCCCAGAGCTCCACCCCCAGGAGCCTCCCGAGACGGAGCCCCATTTGTCGTTAGAGGGACCACCAGGGCAAAGGTGAATCCACTGAGGTCTGGGAAGAACCCTTGCCCCAGGCCATGAGCAGCGTGTATGGAAGGGATGAGCGCAAGGTTAGACGCTTCTCCCAAGAGCAGGAAGGGTATCCTGGACGTCAGAGCACATTCTCAGCCTGCGCCCCCGTGGCAGCTGGGCTGGGCCACGTGTGGCACGGGGGAAAGAAGGCAGGCGTGGAGCCAGAAAGACCTGGCCTTGAATCTGTGCTCCAGCTCTGACTTCAGGCCAGCCTGTCTGAGCCGCAGATCTCTCTTCTAGAAAGCAAGAGTAAAATGACCACTCAGACCTACCGCGAGGGTCAGTCATAACAAAGTGAAATGCTTATCGGTTTCCTGGAACGACCTGTATGCTTAATAAACGCACCTCAAGTGACACGGCAGTAAAGACCCTGTCTGCCAGTGCAGGAGACGCGGGCTCAGTCCCTGGGTGGGGAAGGTCCCCTGGGGGAGGGACCGGCAGGCCACATCTTGCCTGAGAAGTTCCGTGGGCAGAGGAGCCTGCGGGCTGCCGTCCACGGGCCACAGCGAGTCACACACGACGGAGCACTCGCACACTGTGGATTACAGCATTATCCTAAATTTTACAATGATGTTTTTATCTAAGTAACACAACCAAATATAATAAATGGAAAGTTTCCAATTTTAGGGTTTCTTACAGGGTTTTGTTTCTCACTGCCACGCAGCGAATCTGCCACAGGTGTACCTGAGTCCCCCGTCTCCCTCGCCTTCCCACCCCCCAGGTCGCCACAGAGCCCCCGTCCGAGATCCCCTAGTCCCCCCGCAGAGGCCCCTCCCTCGCCCCCGTGTCCACAGACTGTTCTCCACGTCCGCCTCTCCACCGCTGCTCTGTGTATTCATTTATCAGCACCCCCTTTCTAGAGTTCATAGACGTGTGCCAGTAGACACTACTTATCTTCCTCTCTCTGACGTACTGCCCTCTGTGTAATAGATTCTAGATGCATCCACCTCATTAGAATTGATTCAAATGCATTCCCTTTTATGGCTGAGAAATATTCCATGGTGTATGTGGGTCACAGCTTCTTTATCCATTCATCTGTCAGTGGACATCGAGGCTGCTTCCACGTTCTAGCTGTTGTAAAGAGAGCTGCAGTCAACAGTGGGGGGCAGGTGCCTCCTTCAATTTTGAGCTCCTCGGGGTGCATGCCTAATGGTAGCTGCCCAGTGTTCCCAGCACCACTTACTGAAGAGGCTGGCCTTGCCCTATTGCGTATTCTTGTCTCTTTTGCCAAAAATAAGGTACCCATAAGTGTATGGGTTTATCTCTCAGCTCTCTATCTTGTTCCATTGGTCTATATTCAATTTTAGGTTTTTTTTCCTGTGATTTTTCTTGAAATTTTTAAAGCCCGCTACCAGTTTTCCTTGCTCTAGGTTGGTATGAGACAGTGTTGGATTTTACGTAAAATCACCCACCACAGCAAAGTTTTCCTTTGGGGAAATGCTTATCGGTTTCCTGGAACGACCTGTATGCTTAATAAACGCACCTCAAGTGACACGGCAGTAAAGACCCTGTCTGCCAGTGCAGGAGACGCGGCTCAGTCCCTGGGTGGGGAAGGTCCCCTGGGGGAGGGACCGGCAGGCCACATCTTGCCTGAGAAGTTCCGTGGGCAGAGGAGCCTGCGGGCTGCCGTCCACGGGCCACAGCGAGTCACACACGACGGAGCACTCGCACACTGTGGATTACAGCATTATCCTAAATTTTACAATGATGTTTTTATCTAAGTAACACAACCAAATATAATAAATGGAAAGTTTCCAATTTTAGGGTTTCTTACAGGGTTTTGTTTCTCACTGCCACGCAGCGAATCTGCCACAGGTGTACCTGAGTCCCCCGTCTCCCTCGCCTTCCCACCCCCCAGGTCGCCACAGAGCCCCCGTCCGAGATCCCCTAGTCCCCCCGCAGAGGCCCCTCCCTCGCCCCCGTGTCCACAGACTGTTCTCCACGTCCGCCTCTCCACCGCTGCTCTGTGTATTCATTTATCAGCACCCCCTTTCTAGAGTTCATAGACGTGTGCCAGTAGACACTACTTATCTTCCTCTCTCTGACGTACTGCCCTCTGTGTAATAGATTCTAGATGCATACACCTCATTAGAATTGATTCAAATGCATTCCCTTTTATGGCTGAGAAATATTCCATGGTGTATGTGGGTCACAGCTTCTTTATCCATTCATCTGTCAGTGGACATCGAGGCTGCTTCCACGTTCTAGCTGTTGTAAAGAGAGCTGCAGTCAACAGTGGGGGGCAGGTGCCTCCTTCAATTTTGAGCTCCTCGGGGTGCATGCCTAATGGTAGCTGCCCAGTGTTCCCAGCACCACTTACTGAAGAGGCTGGCCTTGCCCTATTGCGTATTCTTGTCTCTTTTGCCAAAAATAAGGTACCCATAAGTGTATGGGTTTATCTCTCAGCTCTCTATCTTGTTCCATTGGTCTATATTCAATTTTAGGTTTTTTTTCCTGTGATTTTTCTTGAAATTTTTAAAGCCCGCTACCAGTTTTCCTTGCTCTAGGTTGGTATGAGACAGTGTTGGATTTTACGTAAAATCACCCACCACAGCAAAGTTAAAGTTCACTGCTTCTGTTTGGGGGCACACATTCCTTCGGAGACCCTCAGTGCTTTGGGGAGCTCAATGCTGCACACCTTAGACAAGTGTGAAACCTTGTTCTGAGTGAGAAAAACACACAATACAGAATAACACACCAGAACTTCACTCTCTCAACAGATTTGTTCCAAGAAGCTGGACTGGGGATGTTTCAAGTAAGTCTGCATTCACTTCTGAAGGTCCCTGGGGAGCTGCGTGACCCCAGCCTCAGCTCCCAGGGCCCACTGCCGGGGCCCCTCCCAGCAGTTGCGTCTCCCGCGCCTTGGTCTGGAACCTGCTGCATTCCCTGGACTCGTCCACGCAGACCTGCCGGTCCCTCCACCTCAGCCCTTGGCCGCCTGCCGCCTCCCCTGCCCGCCCCCCTGCCCCCTGGGAGGCTTAGAAGTGCTTTCCCACCAGTAACGGCCCCCAGGTGACTGTGTGTGGTTTCATCTGAACCTGAAGGTTTGCCCAAGTTCAAGTCGTTTGTGGCACAGGCTCCTCCCATCACAGGGGCCCGTAGAGAAGCACGGGTTCAAACCCGAAGCCTAGACTCTTGTGGAATGGAGACCATGGCCTTGGGAACATCAGCACCAAGACCCAAGGAGCCCCCGACCCGTGACCTTCAGGGCCACTGCAGGAACCGAACACGGCAGCCTCCTGATCGCCTCACCTGCCTTGGAGAGAACTCCCGGTCCATCACCTCCACAAGCTCACGGTCAGCACATTTGAGCGACTGCCACGCTGAGTCCAGCGCTTCCTTCCCAGCCCTCCCAGCACACTTGCAGAAGCCTCCAGATCCTCTGAGAGTCGCCGGCCGGTCCCAGCAGCCAGGCTAGGAAGCTGCACCTGACACAGCACAACACCCGTCCTTCCTGCTGCTCCCTGAGCATCCGTTCACCGTGTGCTCCGGGACGCCACAGTAGAAAAATCAGCCCTGGAGTCAGAGCCCTGCCCAGAGCCAAACATTTTTCTTGAAATTTTTAAAGCCCGCTACCAGTTTTCCTTGCTCTAGGTTGGTATGAGACAGTGTTGGATTTTACGTAAAATCACCCACCACAGCAAAGTTAAAGTTCACTGCTTCTGTTTGGGGGCACACATTCCTTCGGAGACCCTCAGTGCTTTGGGGAGCTCAATGCTGCACACCTTAGACAAGTGTGAAACCTTGTTCTGAGTGAGAAAAACACACAATACAGAATAACACACCAGAACTTCACTCTCTCAACAGATTTGTTCCAAGAAGCTGGACTGGGGATGTTTCAAGTAAGTCTGCATTCACTTCTGAAGGTCCCTGGGGAGCTGCGTGACCCCAGCCTCAGCTCCCAGGGCCCACTGCCGGGGCCCCTCCCAGCAGTTGCGTCTCCCGCGCCTTGGTCTGGAACCTGCTGCATTCCCTGGACTCGTCCACGCAGACCTGCCGGTCCCTCCACCTCAGCCCTTGGCCGCCTGCCGCCTCCCCTGCCCGCCCCCCTGCCCCCTGGGAGGCTTAGAAGTGCTTTCCCACCAGTAACGGCCCCCAGGTGACTGTGTGTGGTTTCATCTGAACCTGAAGGTTTGCCCAAGTTCAAGTCGTTTGTGGCACAGGCTCCTCCCATCACAGGGGCCCGTAGAGAAGCACGGGTTCAAACCCGAAGCCTAGACTCTTGTGGAATGGAGACCATGGCCTTGGGAACATCAGCACCAAGACCCAAGGAGCCCCCGACCCGTGACCTTCAGGGCCACTGCAGGAACCGAACACGGCAGCCTCCTGATCGCCTCACCTGCCTTGGAGAGAACTCCCGGTCCATCACCTCCACAAGCTCACGGTCAGCACATTTGAGCGACTGCCACGCTGAGTCCAGCGCTTCCTTCCCAGCCCTCCCAGCACACTTGCAGAAGCCTCCAGATCCTCTGAGAGTCGCCGGCCGGTCCCAGCAGCCAGGCTAGGAAGCTGCACCTGACACAGCACAACACCCGTCCTTCCTGCTGCTCCCTGAGCATCCGTTCACCGTGTGCTCCGGGACGCCACAGTAGAAAAATCAGCCCTGGAGTCAGAGCCCTGCCCAGAGCCAAACCCGCGCTCCACTCACCTCCACCGCCAAGAGCGTGGCCCGTGAGAAGAATTCCCGCCCCGCTCCGGCCGGCCCTGAGCTCCAGCAAGCTCGTCTCCAGCCCCGCTTGACCCTGGAGGAGGCGAGGAGACGGCAGCCCCTCCTCGCAGCCCACCTCTTGGAGAAGAGGTGCGCTCTGAAGGACATCCCTCTGGACAGGCGTCCAGAAAGGGGGGTGAGTGGAGTCGCAGGCAGTCAAGGACAAGGCTGAGAGGGGCGCGGTGGGATGGGTTCCGTTTGCTTGAGGCCAAGGAAAGGGCGAGCAGGTGGGCCACACGTCCGGAAAGGTGGGGGCCGGTGTGTTCAAATGGCAGGCTCAGCGTTCCTTCCGGAAGGTCCCGGCAGGAGTGTGACATGAGCAAGAGAGTTTGAGGAAGATCTGTCTTCATGATGAGACTCAGAACAGACTGAAGAAGCCTCATAAGAGATTTTAGGACAAAATGTTAAGTCCAAGAGCCGGGGCAAGGCCAAGGACACAGCTCAGGGGCCAAGCTGACCCTCCGTGTCCTGGTCATCTGCCTACGTGCGTCACCCCCTGGAGGAGGCAGAAATATCTCAGCTCGGGTCACATGTCACAGAGGGGAAGGGGAGAGGCTCCGAGAGCAGCTCCCCGGCGAGCCGTCAGCACAGAAGTCGGGGAGCTGGGCAAAATGGACTTTAATCGCCGTCTCCTAAGAAACTCAATGGAAGGAAAATCCACCTCGTGAAGAGATACTGCTGTCCTGTGTATGTTGAAGATGGGGCAAAACTGGACATTTGTGGCCATAAGCTGCATATTTATAAATTTTTAAACCCCATGTGAGGAAGCACACTGAGGCTGGAAACACCGTCTCCGTTGGTCTTGTGCCCTTGGCCCCGGGCGGGCGTCCAGAACCCCTACGTGCAGAATAGACGCTGGTGAGCGGCGGCAGTTTGTCCGTGAAATCCAGCCACGTGACGCTCCACGTGACAGCCGTCACTCCCCGAGCAGTCCCGGAGCCGGCGCCTCACCTGTGCTAATCCCTGAAGCTGTCTAACAATCAGACCAACGGGAAGATGAGCCTCTGAGGACTAGATCTCACGGCGGGAACACAGGGGCCCACACTCGGCCCACCGGGTCTGGGTGCAGTCCACGGGCACGACCACCTAGCAGGCCACTGGCCCAGCTCGCTTTCAGAAGGGCGGGGGTGGGGTGCACCAGTGACATCACAGTAGAGCCTTCCGGCGACACCCAGGGCCTGTGTGCTCCCCTCCACGGGCGCTGGCCCTGGGCTCCTGCCGCTGGCACGGGAGCCCCATCCTAACGCAGGCCTAGGGGCTGTCCTTCTCGCTCTCAGTGTCCAGCGAGGGGCATCACCCGGCCAGTGGCCCAAGACAGAGACCCTGCTTCCCTTCGGGGCCAAGCTGACCTGTCGTCTTTGCACCTGAAGCCCTGCCAACACAACCCCCAGTGAGAACCTGGAGCTCAACGGGCAAATGTCCGCGCCACACCCGCATTACACTGGAACCACCCTCTCGGGACTGACCCTGAGAGGCCGGCCTGCCGCATCTGCCGGTGAGGAGACGCCAGGCTCCTCCATCCACGCGATCTCCCCAGGCAGGAGGACCAGAGGGGACTGCCGTTTCCTTCTTGACCCAGGGATTGAGCCCCTGTCCTGCACGAGCAGGCAGATTCTTTACCACTGAGACACCAGCGAAGCCCTCCATGGAGGACACAAGGCGGCAGACAATTATTACTAACTTCGTGTCATGGGAGAGGCCTATGTAATCAGTCTGTGAAATTACTGTGATCACAGACCATGGGCCACCGTGTCCCAGTTTCGTGTTTCCTTTAGCTGTGTCTAGTTTGGCCTCCCGAGGGCAGGGAATGTGTCTCACCCTCTGTGTGCGTGTGTGTGTTACTAGTTCACAGGCCCGGGCTCAGTGATTCACACGTGAGAGCTCCCGACTGCGTGTTGACGGGGTTTCTCTGATGACTCGGGGGCCCCTGGACCCGGGACGACGGCGGAGTCGGCGCGGATGCACAGGAGGCATCGGCTGGCGGGGAGGGATCACGGGCGCGGCGCCCGCGCTATTGCTCACCTGCGGGCGTCAGCCTGAGGGACGCGGGCCCTCCGCGAGCACTGGGGCTGGAGCCCAGGGGCCAGGCAAGAAGCAGCCAGCACGGCCCCCGCAGGTGAGGCCTGGAGGAAACATCGTCCCGCACCCGGGGCCAAGCCTCCTCTGGCTCATAAGCGCTCACAGCCTCAGCTGCCCGTCTTCCCTGCCCCTGAGAACAGACACGCTGGCTATTTTTATCCATGGTAAAGGGCGGGGGGTGCCAGTGACATCACAGTAGACCCCGGCCCCAGGGGAGGGCCCTGGCCCTGGGCTCCTGCCTGGCAGGAGCCCCATCCTAACGCAGGCCTAGGGGCTGTCCTTCGCCTCAGTGTCCAGCGAGGGGCATCACCCGGCCAGTGGCCCAAGACAGAGACCCTGCTTCCCTTCGGGGCCAAGCTGACCTGTCGTCTTTGCACCTGAAGCCCTGCCAACACAACCCCCAGTGAGAACCTGGAGCTCAACGGGCAAATGTCAGCGCCACACCCGCATTACACTGGAACCACCCTCTCGGGACTGACCCTGAGAGGCCGGCCTGCCGCATCTGCCGGTGAGGAGACGCCAGGCTCCTCCATCCACGCGATCTCCCCAGGCAGGAGGACCAGAGGGGACTGCCGTTTCCTTCTTGACCCAGGGATTGAGCCCCTGTCCTGCACGAGCAGGCAGATTCTTTACCACTGAGACACCAGCGAAGCCCTCCATGGAGGACACAAGGCGGCAGACAATTATTACTAACTTCGTGTCATGGGAGAGGCCTATGTAATCAGTCTGTGAAATTACTGTGATCACAGACCATGGGCCACCGTGTCCCAGTTTCGTGTTTCCTTTAGCTGTGTCTAGTTTGGCCTCCCGAGGGCAGGGAATGTGTCTCACCCTCTGTGTGCGTGTGTGTGTTACTAGTTCACAGGCCCGGGCTCAGTGATTCACACGTGAGAGCTCCCGACTGCGTGTTGACGGGGTTTCTCTGATGACTCGGGGGCCCCTGGACCCGGGACGACGGCGGAGTCGGCGCGGATGCACAGGAGGCATCGGCTGGCGGGGAGGGATCACGGGCGCGGCGCCCGCACTATTGCTCACCTGCGGGCGTCAGCCTGAGGGACGCGGGCCCTCCGCGAGCACTGGGGCTGGAGCCCAGGGGCCAGGCAAGAAGCAGCCAGCACGGCCCCCGCAGGTGAGGCCTGGAGGAAACATCGTCCCCGCACCCGGGGCCAAGCCTCCTCTGGCTCATAAGCGCTCACAGCCTCAGCTGCCCGTCTTCCCTGCCCCTGAGAACAGACACGCTGGCTATTTTTATCCATGGTGGTTCTGCTCTCACAAAGGAGCAAGTGGGGAAGGAAACAAAATCAAAAAGCGCAGCGACACCCATTTGTCCGTGCTTGTGATCAGGAGCTCCGCTCCGCCCACGGTGGGTCCTGGCATTCCTCTAAAAGGCTGGCCTGGGGCGCCCTGTTCTGCCCGGGGGACCCCGGGCACCCCGGGCCAGCCCCACTTCCACCACCTCACGCTCTGCTGTCGGAGGCGCCGCTGCGGAGATCCACTCATGTTCTTGCTCCACGGTGGGCCTGTCGGTGTTAACGCTTTTTCTTTGCATGTTCCACTGCCACCCCTACCCTCCGCACCGACACTGGGGACCACAGCGCGGCGGGGATGGGCCGGGGCATCCCCGTGTGAGACCCTGACCCACAGCTGTGTGTGGAGCTGGCACACTGCTGCCGACGAGGTGCTGAGCAGAAGGGCATCCTTGCCCGCACCCTCCTCTGCATCTCTGGAGCATGCTCACTGACATCCACAGACAAGGGCTTGCCTCGTCACCTTCGCCACCAGGAAGCTGGGGACGCGACATGAAAGAGGCACGGACTGAGGACCTAAGGAGAGCTGATGACAGTAACCGGCCAGGCCAGGCAACGACCAAGGAGCAAAGCTCCCGCTCGCCTGTCACCGAAGCCTCCTCTTTTCTCTCAACAAGCACCAGTTCTCGACCAGACCGTGGCGGGCGCTGGGGACCCAGAGAGGAGCTGGCAAGAGGGTGCGGGTCGGGGGCCTCGGTCTCGAGGGGGCCCTGCCGAGGACGGCCTGAGATGCCAGGAGGAAGGCTGCCCTCCGCCGTGGGACGGACGTTGGCAGAGACTTCCGAGCGGAGTCACGTGGGTGCACGGCAACGCGACTCCTCTGAGCTGCGCCAGGGAGGGTGGGCTCCGCAGAGAGGGAGAGGGCGAGGCGCACGGAGGCCAGGCTGCCGCCGGGAGGGCGGGCGCCGGCTCGCAGGGTCCGGTCTGGCACCCTGGACCCCACAGACACTGTCAGGGCTGAGGCCCCAACCCCGCCAACCAAGCAGGTGGGAGGCCGGGGTGCTCGAATGATGCTGATCCCCCTACGTTCCTGGGCTCAGCGTCTTTTCACGATGCTAGATTAGACATGGCGTGAGTTTTGTCCTCAAAGCCCAAGAAATCCTGTCTTCCTGCGCCCCAAAAACACAATACGCACACAGAACCGGCCGCCACAATCGGAGAGGGAGAGAGCCGAGTGGAGAGAAGCAGGCCGCCCGCCCTTCCTCCTCTTGGCAGCCTTCTGTTTCCAGATGGGATTTCTGAGCATCTATTTTTCACAAGCCCCCGTCCCCGCGCTCTCCGCCGGCAGCGTGGCCTGAGCGTCCTCGGAACCAGAGGGGGGCAGCCTCAGCCGAGGGGCCCCCTCTGCCCGCCCCCGCCCGGCCCCGCCACCGCAGCCAGGGCCGGCGGTCAGCCCAGGACGGCCGGGCGGGCCACACTGCCGCCCTCAGGCTCCCCGCTGAGGCCTTTCAGAATCGCCAGCCTCTCCAGTAACGAAGAAAAGAGCCATCCATTTCAGGGAGGAAAGCCAAATGCTCTCCCCGCCCCCTTGGAAAGCCCTGTCCTCTTTTTCTTTCATAAATAACAAGCTTCACCAATTATCCTTCTCATCTGCAAGGAGAGTGCCTAAATCCATTTCAGGAGAGAAGCTGGGGACGCGACATGAAAGAGGCACGGACTGAGGACCTAAGGAGAGCTGATGACAGTAACCGGCCAGGCCAGGCAACGACCAAGGAGCAAAGCTCCCGCTCGCCTGTCACCGAAGCCTCCTCTTTTCTCTCAACAAGCACCAGTTCTCGACCAGACCGTGGCGGGCGCTGGGGACCCAGAGAGGAGCTGGCAAGAGGGTGCGGGTCGGGGGCCTCGGTCTCGAGGGGGCCCTGCCGAGGACGGCCTGAGATGCCAGGAGGAAGGCTGCCCTCCGCCGTGGGACGGACGTTGGCAGAGACTTCCGAGCGGAGTCACGTGGGTGCACGGCAACGCGACTCCTCTGAGCTGCGCCAGGGAGGGTGGGCTCCGCAGAGAGGGAGAGGGCGAGGCGCACGGAGGCCAGGCTGCCGCCGGGAGGGCGGGCGCCGGCTCGCAGGGTCCGGTCTGGCACCCTGGACCCCACAGACACTGTCAGGGCTGAGGCCCCAACCCCGCCAACCAAGCAGGTGGGAGGCCGGGGTGCTCGAATGATGCTGATCCCCCTACGTTCCTGGGCTCAGCGTCTTTTCACGATGCTAGATTAGACATGGCGTGAGTTTTGTCCTCAAAGCCCAAGAAATCCTGTCTTCCTGCGCCCCAAAAACACAATACGCACACAGAACCGGCCGCCACAATCGGAGAGGGAGAGAGCCGAGTGGAGAGAAGCAGGCCGCCCGCCCTTCCTCCTCTTGGCAGCCTTCTGTTTCCAGATGGGATTTCTGAGCATCTATTTTTCACAAGCCCCCGTCCCCGCGCTCTCCGCCGGCAGCGTGGCCTGAGCGTCCTCGGAACCAGAGGGGGGCAGCCTCAGCCGAGGGCCACCTCTGCCCGCCCCCCGCCCGGCCCCGCCACCGCAGCCAGGGCCGGCGGTCAGCCCAGGACGGCCGGGCGGGGCCACACTGCCGCCCTCAGGCTCCCGCCGCTGAGGCCTTTTCAGAATCGCCAGCCTCTCCAGTAACGAAGAAAAGAGCCATCCATTTCAGGGAGGAAAGCCAAAAGCTCTCCCCGCCCCCTTGGAAAGCCCTGTCCTCTTTTTCTTTCATAAATAACAAGCTTCACCAATTATCCTTCTCTCATCTGCAAGGAGAGTGTTCTTTCCAGGTAAAATGTTGTCATGTCTTTAAGTGTTTGCTTTTAAGTTGTCAGTAGAGTGGACGCCTTCCCTGAATATCATCCTGTTGTGGCCTTGGAGCCGGAAGTTTCTTGTGTGGAAACCCTCACTTAGGGAGGCAGACTGAGGTGTCGCATGGCGATGGCGTGCAGTCTGGTGCAGCGAGCCTGCTTCCACAGGGACCGGGGCCCGGGGCTCCGGGTCTGTGACTGACTGGCAGGAGACGATGCTTTTTAATAGAAACAGAAAAGTGACCCCCAACCAGCAGACGCAAGGGTAAAGTGAGGAAGTTGCAGAGCGTTTCATCAGGTTTCCTGTTGCAGTTTACCTCGACCAAAACCTGTGAGAGACGGCACTCGTGCTGCTGGCCAGGAGGGACTCGCTCCAGTCCACAGCACCAGGCTTTTAGGGTGCCATCCACTCTGGGATGCCATCAACTATAAGGCACACCATCTATTCATGAACAGATTTCCAGAGAAAAAGGAAGGCTCTGTTATAATCAAAGTAACCATCAATTATAAGCCACATTCTGATTTCAGAAACACTCGCTGATGAAACATATGCATGTTACAATCAAGAAATATGGAATCTTAATGCAAAGGCCATCATCAATTCATCATTTCAAAAGACTGACCCAGCGCGGGCTCACTGGAAGAGAGGTCATCCTGCCCCAACAACAGCAGAGCTGAGTGGAAGGAAGAAAGCAGAAATATTTTCTAGGAATGCCAAGGAATAGAATAGATTCCAAGGAAGGATGCCGTGAGCACTTTAAAATCGTTCTGTAGAAATATTAAGATTTGTCTCTAGCATGTAATTCCTATGAACGACCCTGACTACAGACATGGAGGGGCGGGGCAGGCACCCAGCAGAAGGAACGAGCTCCACCTCACTCCGTTTCCTCTCCAGCCCCTGGCCCGCAGGGAGTGACAAATGTGACCCGAGAAGCGCGTGGGCCCCGTCAGCCACAGAGCGGCTTCTGGAGGGACGAGCCCTGCTGACTCCCGGACCCAGGCGCGGCCTCCTCGGGACGGTCTGTTGTCTAGTCGCCCGGTCCGAGGCCCTGTGGTATCGTGGCCTCTGGGCCTAGATTGCCGACGGTTTTTGTCACGAGCAGATGTTGGGTTTTGTCGAATGCTTTCTGCGCATCTGTCAATAGGATCGTGAGGCTTTTCCCCTTCGTTGACTGATTGACTGGATGACATTGGTTGATTTCTGAGGGTTCAACCAGCCTTGCCTAACTGGCATAAATCCAACTTGATCACAGTGCGTAAGCCCTTTTAAACACCGGTGAATCCGATTTGCTAATAATTTGGGCGAGGGGATGTTTGCATTTGTATTTTTTTGTAGGTGCAAGTTTGTGACTTAGTTCCTTCTCCCCAAAGCACTTTAAAAAAATTAAGCTTTTCTTGTAAGGCTGATTGACTGAAGACAAATTCCCGCAGCTCTTGTTTATCTGAGAAATTCTTTTCTTCTTGAGCAATGTATGTATTAAATGCAGAGTTCTAGGTTGAGAGGGTTTCCTAGCTCTTAGTGTCTCACTCGCTCTCTCCCTCGCACGAATTTGGAGGGGTGTCCGGGGATTCTAGTCTCTGTCTGGAAGCCCTGTGCTTCCAGGAGGAGCCGGGGAGCTGGTGCAGGAGCAGCACCCGGCGGCCGCCGGCTGGAGTCGACGGACCGTCCCCTCCGGGGCGGCAGGTGCACCGCTCTCTGGCGTCTGTGGTGAGGCTCTAATGCCATCCACAAGGGCTCCACCCTCACGGCCGAATCCCCCCAAAGGCGGCCCTTCTAACCCCATCACAGCGGCTTAGGCTTCAGTGAATGAATCGGGTGGGAGGACCAGCCTTCCGTCCCTGTGCCACTGCGAATGCGCCGGGGTCGCCGGGGTCCGGAGAAGCTGCCTGTCGGGTCGCTACTAAATGGTGATCACATAGTAAGGTCTGAGCATGCTCTAGTCCTCACAAGTCAATTGCTCAGCCCTGTCTCAGGGGAGCCTCCCAGCAGCAGCTCCAGAACCAGGACTTCCAAAACCAGACTCCTAAGCAGCTGAGGTCTGAGGGCAAGGGTTTGCCCGAGGTCGCTGAGCAGTGAGGAGGGGGCTAGAGGTCTGGACTCTGGGGTCCAAATTCCCGCTTTACAGATCATCACGTAAACCACACTAACACTGTGGAGGCAAGCTGGGCTCAGCCGGGGCGCCATCCAAGGAAATCCACTACTCAGGGTGCCAGGTGGGTCTCAGCTTCACCCCTCTTCCTCCAGCATGACCCAGTTCCAGGAACCCATGGACAGCCGGCAGTCCGTTCCTCCCACTGAGTTGCGTGTTTTTGGGTCAGGGAAAAAGAGAAGTCATTCCATGTTGTTAAATACCCAGATGGCACCATAACTCATCTCCAACCATTTCTATTTTAAACGTGGGGAAATTTTCTTGGCAAAGATGCCATCAATTCTATTGGCAGACAGAGCGATTTCTTTCTTAGTGTGTCAGAACTCCCGACTCTATGGGAAATGGACACATTATTAAAAGTCACTTGTTTGTTGCCCGTTTTTCCAATTGATGCGTCTTTCCGGAGGCCTGGCTGGCCAGAGCCTCATTCCTAGACCAAGGAGACATGGGACATAGGGCCAGAACGGACACATGTGCGTGTCACTGAATCACTCCACTGTCCACCTGCAATGAAGACCTTGTTATCAACCACACACCAGTATTGAAAAAATGAAAGACATGGGGCCACAGCACTTTTTAAAATCAGATGAGAAAAACATGCTTTTAGACTGAAGAAAATGTGTTCAAATACAGTGTTAATCTATTCATCTTTATGTCAATGAAGTCATTAAATCTACAGCTTGGACAATTTTTATTTTAGTCGGAGGTGAAGCTGCGTCTCCGAGAGTGTGGGATGCCTCCCTGGGATGGCGAGTGCCGGTCGCTCAGCTGGGTCTGACTCTGCGGCCCCCTGGACGGCAGCCCCCAGGCTCCTCTGTCCGTGGGATCCCCAGGCAAGAGCACGGGAGGGGGTGGCCGTGCCCGCCTCCAGGGGACCCTGCCGAGCCAGGGATCAGACTGGCGCCTCCTGCACTGCAGGCAGGTATTTCACGGCTGAGCCCAGGGGCTTCCCTCACTCAGTCCCCACAGCATCCGAGAGCACGGCCCTCCCCCAACTCCGGGGGAGCCCCGTTTCTGAGTCAGAAAGCCCTGCCACCTGCGCGCAGATAAGCGAGCGTCTCGCGGGGCTCGCGGGGCCCCGGGGAGGTCAGCTCCCCGTCCTGCGACTCCCCTGCAAGGGGCTGAGGAGACGTGGGAGGGGAGACACGCGGAGCAGACAGCCATCTCGGGAGGAAAATCCCGGTGCCACGGATGCCCCCGAGGCGCAGGGAGGTTTCCATGGAGACCCTGAGGTCAGCGCAGAGCTGCGCTGCCCTCGGGGCTCTGGGGACGCCTAGCAGCGCGGGACAGAGCCCCGCTGGCCGGGGAGGCAGGATCGCGGGAGACTCCGTCGCCGCCGGGCTCTCCAGGCTCACCGGCTCGCCTTTCACAACCGGGGAGGGAAGCCGCCCCCTGTGACCAGGCGCAGGGCGCCGAGAGCTCCTGTGCCTCCGCGGCCGAGGGGCCTGTGGAGGACCCCGCGGGAGAGGATCCCGCCCGAGGGCCCGCGCCCCGGCCTGCAGCGCGGAGCCCCGGGGGAGCGAGGCAGCACGGCGCCGGTTCACCCAGGAGGCCCCCAGCTTAGAGGCCGGAGAGACGGGCGGACGCCGTCGCCGTGCCAACAGGAGGGCGGCGGCTTGCGTCCGTGCGTGCGCGCCAGCGTGCGCGCGTGCGTGGGTGGGACGCCCCACACGGCGGCTCCGGGCCACGCGTGCGCCGTCGGGCAGGGCTCCTGGCGGCTGGGCCGGCGCCACACGCCTGCGCGGAGCGGGCCCTGCCCTCAGCGCGAGGCCGCCCGCCAGCACCCCGCGGGGCTGCCATGCCTCTGTCCCTCGACACCGCGCTTCCGCGGCGCCTCCCGGCTTCCGCCAAAATGCCAGTGTGATGTGGCTTCCCTGTGCACGCATTACATAGTATGCTTTAAACATTTGCTTTAACCTGGACGTTCATGTTTGCACTTTTTCCCACTGGAAACAGTGCATGGAGGAGCGAGGGGGCCAGGGATAGACATATAACTCATCTGGGATTATACATATCGTAAACAACAAAACTCTGTAAAAATAAAAAGTAAAATTTTTTTTACAAGATTTAAAAAAAAAAGAAAGCAAACATCAACTGAGACAACACGAGCATCTTATGTAACAGGGCCTGAAATTAAACCACCATCTGTATCACAAAGAGCAAGAAATCCAGAAACGGACACGGCGTCCCCTCGTGCCCGGCTCCCGGCCGGCTGCACCTGTCCCTCCGCCTGGCGGGCCCTCCGCGGGGGCCTCCTTTGCCCATCCCCCCAGCCACGCCCCACAGGGGCAGCCAGCGGCTGATCACCCCGAGGCTGGACCCTGAGCACAGGCGCTGTGGTCTCCTGGGGGCATCGACACAGGTCAGGGGTTGAGTTTCTAATCAACTCCACGACTTCATTTCGGGGGCCTTGCTGCCCAACCCTCACTGGATCTCACGGGGTGGGGGGCGGCAGGGGGCTCACCCCAATTCTCTCTTTCCACCTGGACTCCCCTCACCCTCTGGACTCCGACGACTCGTCCAGCCCCCTCCCCGGCGGACCCCAAGTCCCAGGGGAGCAGAGCACCACCCGGTTTCGGATGGGGCGGCGGCCACTCCAGACAGCCGGGCGTGCGGCCTGATTAGAGCGGCCCAGGCGCTTTCCACATCAGCCCACCTGACCCTGACAGGAGGCAGGTCGATTCATCATCCTGCCGGCGCCGCTGACAACACGCCCGGGGCACTCGCCTACGCCGGGTCATTTTTCAAGCTCTCTGCCCACGAGTGGCACCCACATCCTCTGACCCATTAGTGTGGACGGCCCTGCGGAATGCTAAGCGCCCTGAGCAGATGGTGGAAAGACTCCGATGAAGAACCTAATCGAGGGCGACCAAAACCATGGGCTGTGCTGCCCTGAGAGTCACGCGTGCGGCTTCGCTCCGAAGCAGGTGGTGTGAAGGCGGCGGGGCTGAGCCCAGAAGCCTCTGCCCAGACTGCGCTTGCAGCATGGGCCTGGAGGCGCCCGAAGCCCACGGTCACTGGGCCCCCAGGCCCCGCCCCGAGAGGAAGGCCTGGGAGGTTTCCCACCAGATGTGCCCGCAGCCAAGTCCACCCAGCACGTCTACAGCCGCTGTCCCTTCAGCCGCGTCACTGGCCCAGCCTTCACAGGGAGAGGCTCGAGAGCAAGCCTGCCTGCAGCACCTGGGAGCTGGCAGGAGCCAGGCATCAGCTCCTCAGGCCCCGGCCCGCTGCCGCTGGTGCTGCAGAGCCCGAGGCCGCCCGGTGTGCGCCGGGCGCCCAGCGCGTCCCGTCCATGTTGAAGCCAGGGCGGGAGGGTAACGTCTGCTAACGGTGCTCGCCGCCCCGAGTTCCCACAGGCACCTGCGGGTTAGGTGACTGCGATCCAGTCGCTCAGCCTTGTCCCAACCAACCCTCGGGGCACGACTCCCGAGGCGTCAGGACTGGGGAGAGGCCGTGCCACGTGCTGCAGCCCTCGGGTCCCCAGCTGCCCACCTGTTCAGTGGGGACAGGGGATCCTCACAGGACCAGGAGAGCGCTCAGGAGGCTTGGGGCGGAGGGCCCGGCATGATGCAGGCCACACCAACGCCAACAGTGGCCATGGAGACGCACCACAAGGCCACGGCCGGCGTCGCCCAGGACCAAGGCTGTGCCTTGACCGCGAACCACCAGCGGCTGTGGGTGCACGTGGTCCCTGGGGTCCTCGGACACACGCTCCCACCCTCTCAGGAAGCGGCTCCTGTGAGGTGACCGCAGATGTGGAGGCACAGCCGGGCGTGCGGCCTGATTAGAGCGGCCCAGGCGCTTTCCACATCAGCCCACCTGACCCTGACAGGAGGCAGGTCGATTCATCATCCTGCCGGCGCCGCTGACAACACGCCCGGGGCACTCGCCTCGCGGGTCATTTTCAAGCTCTCTGCCCACGAGTGGCACCCACATCCTCTGACCCATTAGTGTGGACGGCCCTGCGGAATGCTAAGCGCCCTGAGCAGATGGTGGAAAGACTCCGATGAAGAACCTAATCGAGGGCGACCAAAACCATGGGCTGTGCTGCCCTGAGAGTCACGCGTGCGGCTTCGCTCCGAAGCAGGTGGTGTGAAGGCGGCGGGGCTGAGCCCAGAAGCCTCTGCCCAGACTGCGCTTGCAGCATGGGCCTGGAGGCGCCCGAAGCCCACGGTCACTGGGCCCCCAGGCCCCGCCCCGAGAGGAAGGCCTGGGAGGTTTCCCACCAGATGTGCCCGCAGCCAAGTCCACCCAGCACGTCTACAGCCGCTGTCCCTTCAGCCGCGTCACTGGCCCAGCCTTCACAGGGAGAGGCTCGAGAGCAAGCCTGCCTGCAGCACCTGGGAGCTGGCAGGAGCCAGGCATCAGCTCCTCAGGCCCCGGCCCGCTGCCGCTGGTGCTGCAGAGCCCGAGGCCGCCCGGTGTGCGCCGGGCGCCCAGCGCGTCCCGTCCATGTTGAAGCCAGGGCGGGAGGGTAACGTCTGCTAACGGTGCTCGCCGCCCCGAGTTCCCACAGGCACCTGCGGGTTAGGTGACTGCGATCCAGTCGCTCAGCCTTGTCCCAACCAACCCTCGGGGCACGACTCCCGAGGCGTCAGGACTGGGGAGAGGCCGTGCCACGTGCTGCAGCCCTCGGGTCCCCAGCTGCCCACCTGTTCAGTGGGGACAGGGGATCCTCACAGGACCAGGAGAGCGCTCAGGAGGCTTGGGGCGGAGGGCCCGGCATGATGCAGGCCACACCAACGCCAACAGTGGCCATGGAGACGCACCACAAGGCCACGGCCGGCGTCGCCCCAGGACCAAGGCTGTGCCCTTGACCGCGAACCACCAGCGGCTGTGGGTGCACGTGGTCCCTGGGGTCCCTCGGACACACGCTCCCACCCTCTCAGGAACGCCTGGGCTCCTGTGAGGTGACCGCAGATGTGGAGGCGAAGGGTAGTGGGGGGGCCCTTCCCCTGCCTCATGGCTCTCAGTGAGCTGAAGCCCTGCAGGCCGGCGACCACCCAGGGCTGGAAGGAGCAGCACGGAGGAGGCTCTGAGCGTGGACATCTCACGTCTGCTCCCGGGAGGTGACGAGAAGGGAGGAGCCACAGGCCAGAGTGCCATCACCCTGCTGTGTCTACAGCTGCTGCGACCGCATCTGAAGCAAGCACCGACATCCACGGCCAGTGCCGGGAAGGGAGACATAAAGAGAGAGGAAGAGGGCTCCAGAAAGACAGTCCCAAGCCCCCGCGGGCTCGCACAGAGCGCTCTAGAACGGGGCTGCAGCCCGGCCTTGGCCTCCACCCAGGGAGCGAGAGGACCTCGGCTGGGAGAGCCGATCTCCAAACTGCAAAGACCGCGAGGCTGACGGCTCTGTCAGCCGCCCCCACGCTCCAGGGAGGCCCACGCCCGGCCAGCTCTGCCCACACGGCCAGCTGCCCGGCAACCGGCAGCCTGCCAGCCTCAGTCATGAGCAGCCGGTCAAGGAGTACCAGACGGCCGAGGAATGCTTCTGACAAGGAAGCCGGCGACCAGAACAACTGGCGGGGACACCGCGATCTGCAGGAAGCAGAAGCTGTGTGGGCAGGGGGCCTGCAGAGGGGCTCCATCGTGAGCATCCGCAGAGGTGCAGGAGAGACCCCGCCTCCACAGGGCAAGCCCGGGTGCTTGGGAGGACGCAGTTCAGGGGTCGAGAGAGCAATGGAAGGATCAGCAGCAGAAGCTGCGAGCGCCGCTCCAGGCTCCCCTGGGAAGGCTCCAGGCTGGGCGGAGCCCACCCTCACGACCACAGGAAACAGAGGCCTGAGCTCCCACACGCCTGCCCTCGCCCCAGCGGCCCTGAGGCCTGAGGGGCCGGCCACCCCGACCGGAAGGAGACAGCCTTCAAGAACACTGTCTTTCTCTCTCTCTGTCTCTTTTTTAAGGCAGAGACCTTAAAAGTTGTTAAGAAGAATCCAGCTGAATTTTGAACAAACTGTTGCCAGTCTGGGTGTGGAGCCGGGGGAGCCACACCCGAGGGGCCTAGCGCCGACCCGGGGCTCCTCTCTGTCGCTGTGCGCTGACCGCTGGGTGGTCTCAGAGGGGTCATCCCCCTCCCAGAACGTCCCCCCGGCCTGCGTCTGTGAAGCCAGGCGAGGGCTGAGTTTCCCAGAGTGTCTGCAGGGGCCCGGGGGACGCGAGGCGGCAAGGCTCCGGCCGACGCCGGCCTGAGTGGCTCAGTACCTTAGCCCTCGAGTAAAGTCCCGTGTGCAGCACTGCTAGCATCACAGCCTAAAGGCCAGACCAGGCGAGCCCGAGGCTCGTACAGGACTGCGGGTGAGGGCTGAGGATTTGGCCAGTTCTGGCACCCCGCTCCTGCCACGGGAGAGGCACCTGAGCTGGAGACCCTAGGCACGGGGCAGCGGGGGCTTCCCTCGCCAGCACCGGGGCCCCCGTGGCCTCCTGCACCCCGGCCTGCACCCTGACGCCTGCGGCGTCAGCAGCCTGCTGCCTGACACACAAGCGTTGACAAAGGCCGGGAAAGGCCGTGAACTAGGCTTCGACAAACAGGCCGGACAAGCGGTGCATTCAACAAACTGCCACTGAAGCGGTTCTGCGTCGGGGCGGGGGTGTTAGAGAAGGTGCAATGGACTTTCCTGGCGGTCCAGCGAGTAAGAACCCGCCTGTGGACGCAGGGGACAGAGGTCGCTCCCGCTCCAGGAAGACCCGGCGTGCCTCGGGACAGCCAGGCCCGGCGCCACCACGACAGACGCCCCGCGCGAAGAGGCCCTCGCACCTCGGCCGGAGCGAAGGCCCGCCCGCCACAGCCAGAGAGCTCCCGCGGGCAGCAGCGACGCGCTTACCCCCGTGACTGAGAAGTGGGGACGGCCAGGCGTCCGCGCCGTGGACACCTGCCACCACGCCCGGCACAGCCGAAAATAAATAGATAAATAATTTTAAAAGAGGGGGAGAGAAGCTGCAACGCCTGCCCAGGTGCCGTCAGATAAAACAGGCACTGAGGACGCAGTGTGAGCACTGAGGGCGGGCGCTGCGGGAGGGGCAGCCCACGCCGCATAGCTGGGGAGCACGAGGTCAGGGAGACCCGGCTGCGGGGCAGTGGGCGCCCCCGGACCTGCACGGAGCCGATGTGGAGAGCAAGGCTGGGGCGAGGGCCTCCGAAGCTCCACGTGGCTGGAGAGGTGAGCTGAACCCACCTGCGCGGCGCCCAGGTGCTGAGTCAGGCGGCGACGTCCCCCTGCCGGCGATGGGCCGTCCACAGGCCTCGCAGCACAGGAATTCAGGAAAATGTGTGCTTTTTAACGCTCGCTCACTTCGGAGGAGCTTGGACCAGAGACTGGAGTCTCGGTGATCCAGGTAGGAGGGGATGGCCCCCGAGCGGGTGGGGGCTGTGCAAGGGAGGAGAAACCGGTGGACTCCAGATTCTAGGGGGGAAAGAATGTAGTCATTAATCACTTATTTTGAGATAAATTATTCTGGTCAGAAGGCCAAAGCTGTGTGTTTGAGAAGCTCGCTCTCATCAGCTCTTCTTTTGTGAAGCCCAAATTAGTATCTCTTTAAATCAGGAGGCTGCACCTTTATTTATCATCAGCAGCCAGACGAAGAAAGCGTTGACAAAGGCCGGGAAAGGCCGTGAACAGGCACAAACAGGCCGGACAAGCGGTGCATTCAACAAACTGCCACTGAAGCGGTTCTGCGTCGGGGCGGGGGTGTTAGAGAAGGTGCAATGGACTTTCCTGGCGGTCCAGCGAGTAAGAACCCGCCTGTGGACGCAGGGGACAGAGGTCGCTCCCGCTCCAGGAAGACCCGGCGTGCCTCGGGACAGCCAGGCCCGGCGCCACCACGCCGGACGCCCGCGAAGAGGCCCTCGCACCTCGGCCGGAGCGAAGGCCCGCCCGCCACAGCCAGAGAGCTCCCGCGGGCAGCAGCGACGCGCTTACCCCCGTGACTGAGAAGTGGGGACGGCCAGGCGTCCGCGCCGTGGACACCTGCCACCACGCCCGGCACAGCCGAAAATAAATAGATAAATAATTTTAAAAGAGGGGGAGAGAAGCTGCAACGCCTGCCCAGGTGCCGTCAGATAAAACAGGCACTGAGGACGCAGTGTGAGCACTGAGGGCGGGCGCTGCGGGAGGGGCAGCCCACGCCGCATAGCTGGGGAGCACGAGGTCAGGGAGACCCGGCTGCGGGCAGTGGGCGCCCCCGGACCTGCACGGAGCCGATGTGGAGAGCAAGGCTGGGGCGAGGGCCGCCGAAGCTCCACGTGGCTGGAGAGGTGAGCTGAACCCACCTGCGCGGCGCCCAGGTGCTGAGTCAGGCGGCGACGTCCCCCTGCCGGCGATGGGCCGTCCACAGGCCTCGCAGCACAGGAATTCAGGAAAATGTGTGCTTTTTAACGCTCGCTCACTTCGGAGGAGCTTGGACCAGAGACTGGAGTCTCGGTGATCCAGGTAGGAGGGGATGGCCCCCGAGCGGGTGGGGGCTGTGCAAGGGAGGAGAAACCGGTGGACTCCAGATTCTAGGGGGGAAAGAATGTAGTCATTAATCACTTATTTTGAGATAAATTATTCTGGTCAGAAGGCCAAAGCTGTGTGTTTGAGAAGCTCGCTCTCATCAGCTCTTCTTTTGTGAAGCCCAAATTAGTATCTCTTTAAATCAGGAGGCTGCACCTTTATTTATCATCAGCAGCCAGACGAAGAAAGCAATTCGCAATTGACCTCTGTCTTTCCGCGCGCCTTCCTTCTTTCTCTCAGGCAGAAGATCTATTCTCCCTGAGGTGATTGAAGACCGGGGCCGTGTGCTACACATGAATAAGAAATGGGATGACCGGGGCGCACCTGGCCCAGACGACACGTGAATAAGAAACGGGGACGGCCCGTGTGTCTGCGGCCGTGGACACCTGCCGCCCGCGCGCATGCACACCGTACTGGAGCGAGTTTGTGCGACGGACGGCGTTACACAAGGAGGCCATCGCCACTGTCCGCAGTTCAGAGAGCCTGCGGCCACTGCTCCGCGTCAGGGCCGGGGACGTGGGGCTGGGAGAGCTTCCTCAGGGCCCACGGCTGTAAAGTGCACACCACCCAGCTCACGGTGTGGAGGGAAATAAATCAGCCGGATGATGAGCCTGACGGTCCTGCCGACAGAGACGCCCCCCAGAAGCCCGGCGTTTCCCCTATCTGTGGTCCGGGCAGCCTCCCTGTTCCCTGTCCAGAGCATCTGAGCCGCTCACCACGGCTGGCTTCTGGAACACTCTTCCCGTCTAGAAGGGAAAGAGGTGTGAAACCCAGACCTAAATCAGTTTCATCCTCGATCTGAGCGTCAAAGCCCGCGTTCGTCTCTGAAGCCAATCGGGCGTGTCCCCGGCACACTCCCATACCCGAGCCTCGCCAGCTTGGCGCTGGACGTGGAGCCGGGCCGCAGCGGGCACGGGCCGGGGGCTCTGGGGCACCCGGCAGCAGCCACTGACGCCCAGCACCAGCCGCATCTGCTCCTCCGGCCACGCGCACCTCGGAAGACACATGGCGAAGGCTCGATCCCACCTTGGCCGGCCCCTCGGCCACGTCGCTGCGTCCCCAGGGGCGCCCACTCCACCAGACCCCGAGCGCACCGCGCACAGCTCCACGCTGGTCCTCACCCCTTCCTCCTTCAAAGGCAGTGCCAGACACCGGCCGGCACGTGCTCCGCCCAGCGAGGCTCAGTTCAGCCAGCACCCAGCCCTGATGATGGTCAGACACCAGGTCAGAGCTGGGGACACTAAGGGGTCCAGGCCACTCGGAAACACATGGTGGGTTTTCACAGGCGGCTTTAACCTGCGCCCCAATCCGACCAGCTGCCCTGCTCCCCTTGGTGCACGGAGCAGGAAACAGAGGCCCTGGATGGCCAAGAAAGCTGTCTCAGGCCACGCAGCTGGTCAGTAAGGCCTCCCAGCTCCGGGGCCAACGTGGTTCCCCTCCACAGGCTCCTGATGGCTTGCACTGACCCATCCACTCGTCACTGAAGATGCCTGCCCCCAACCTTCACACCTGCCTTTGAAACCCGGCCTCCATCCCCAGGGGCCAGGGGAAGCTCAGGCGTGGAGCAGAGTGCGGCGCTCAGCGCCAGGAGCCCAGCGTGGGGAGAGGAGGAGGCCTGCGGCGGCCCCCGGCTCTGCCCCACGGCCACCAGGCTCCGGCAGATCCTCTCATGGCCCCTTAGGCGCCCCTGACTAGAGGGTGGGGAGGCCCGGGGGCTCTCACACCTTCGGGGTCTCTGAGCCTGCTGCTTTGACTCCGAGAGAAGGGAGATCACACCTTCATCGGGGCAGGGGCCGAGCCAGGAAACTGTGAGCCCACCTCCTCTCCCAGGAAGCCAGGCCGGGCCCCACCTCCTGGGCCCATCCCCCGGGCCGGATGCGCTCGAGACGGGCAGGCCTGGCGCACAGACGGTGGAGACAGCGACAGAAGGTGGTGCCCCGCGGCCACCACGCCGGACGTCTGCCATGCCTTCTGCTGTCCCTCTCATGCCTGCTGGCCTTTCTCTGGCCACGTGAAGCCCACGTGAATGCGTGTGAGTCCATCTCAACCAACACTCCAGGTAAAATTGCGTCCAGCATCCAGGAGCACCCTGAGTCCCCGCACGCACCCGTCTCCTGTGCTCCGGGGAACCGGGCTGGACCTACGCCCCAGGCTGTCCTCCGTCTGTTTCTCCGGAGCCCCCGACACAGCAAGTCTCCAGGCAGGTCCCTGATGCTCTGACAGGGTCAGGTGGCATCAGAGAGCCTGCGATCGCGCCGTTGCGGTAACAGCCAGCGCCCTGATGATGGTCAGACACCAGGTCAGAGCTGGGGACACTAAGGGGTCCAGGCCACTCGGAAACACATGGTGGGTTTTCACAGGCGGCTTTAACCTGCGCCCCAATCCGACCAGCTGCCCTGCTCCCCTTGGTGCACGGAGCAGGAAACAGAGGCCCTGGATGGCCAAGAAAGCTGTCTCAGGCCACGCAGCTGGTCAGTAAGGCCTCCCAGCTCCGGGGCCAACGTGGTTCCCCTCCACAGGCTCCTGATGGCTTGCACTGACCCATCCACTCGTCACTGAAGATGCCTGCCCCCACCCTTCACACCTGCCTTTGAAACCCGGCCTCCATCCCCAGGGGCCAGGGGAAGCTCAGGCGTGGAGCAGAGTGCGGCGCTCAGCGCCAGGAGCCCAGCGTGGGGAGAGGAGGAGGCCTGCGGCGGCCCCCGGCTCTGCCCCACGGCCACCAGGCTCCGGCAGATCCTCTCATGGCCCCTTAGGCGCCCCTGACTAGAGGGTGGGGAGGCCCGGGGGCTCTCACACCTTCGGGGTCTCTGAGCCTGCTGCTTTGACTCCGAGAGAAGGGAGATCACACCTTCATCGGGGCAGGGGCCGAGCCAGGAAACTGTGAGCCCACCTCCTCTCCCAGGAAGCCAGGCCGGGCCCCACCTCCTGGGCCCATCCCCCGGGCCGGATGCGCTCGAGACGGGCAGGCCTGGCGCACAGACGGTGGAGACAGCGACAGAAGGTGGTGCCCCGCGGCCACCACGCCGGACGTCTGCCATGCCTTCTGCTGTCCCTCTCATGCCTGCTGGCCTTTCTCTGGCCACGTGAAGCCCACGTGAATGCGTGTGAGTCCATCTCAACCAACGCTCCAGGTAAAATTGCGTCCAGCATCCAGGAGCACCCTGAGTCCCCGCACGCACCCGTCTCCTGTGCTCCGGGGAACCGGGCTGGACCTACGCCCCAGGCTGTCCTCCGTCTGTTTCTCCGGAGCCCCCGACACAGCAAGTCTCCAGGCAGGTCCCTGATGCTCTGACAGGGTCAGGTGGCATCAGAGAGCCTGCGGTCGCGCCGTTTGCCGGTAACAGCCAGCGCCGTGACGAGTCCCCACTCTGGAATAAGAGCGAGCACTTACACGTCGCAGCGACCTGCAGGGCTGGAGGCTCCCCGGCGCGCTGGCTCTGGACACAGGGGCCGTCTGAACCCCGCCCTCCCCCCGCTCGGGCAAGGCGTCCCGGAGAAGCGCACCTTCCTGCCACATCTCCCGTCGGAATCGAGGCGGCAGCGCCCCCTCCCTCTGAACCAGCTGTCGCCAGAAGCCCACACGCCTCGGAGCCCGGAGAAGAGCTCGGGAAGCCAGACGGGTGTGAGAAAGAAGGCGCAGAGGAGTGTCCATCTGTGAGAATCCACCGGGCGTGGAGAAACGCTGCCCAAGGAGGCGGGAGAGAAGGGGGTGTGCCTCGCTAACCGCTCACCGTGGCCGGGCCGCAGATGGGGCGCTGGGCGCCGCTGTCACAGCAACCGGCCCTCCACAAACTGGCCAACCGAGACCGAAGGTGAGCAGGGGGTCAGCCCAGAGTGTGGGCAGCGGCGGCTGAGTTTAACACGGCCCACCACCAAGGACCCACTGCACAGCACAGGGAGCTTCGCTCAAGCTCCGCGCAGCCTGGGCGGGACGGGAGTCTGGGAGAGTGGACACGTGTCCACGTGTGGCCGAGCCCCTTGCTGTCCACCTGAAAGCATCATAACATCGTTCCCCGGTTATGCCTCCGTATAAGTGGTAACGTTAAAAAAAAAAAAAAAAATGTAGGTGATGAAATGACATTCTAAGCTCATTCAGGTGCTCCTCCCAAGGCCCATGTGCCTTCACCGTAGCTCCTCCGTGAGGTTCTCCTAACCAAAGCCAGGCTTGGTCCCAAGGGCAAAGGGACAGGAGCCACTGAGAGGGAGCTGAGTAACCTCCCAAAGGCACAGGTGTTCCTCAAAGGTACTGGAAATGCAGGAAGGTACGCATGAGGTTATTTCCCAAGGTCAAGTGGTTTAGGGCTCAAACTCTAAACCAAAGAGGCTCTCTCCTCACTGTTTTCCCTGATGATGGCCTTAAACAGCACCTTTTAAATTATTTTGAACTATTTGCATTCCAATATATTTGTAAGCTTATTGAACTATGAACATGTCTCAGTCCTAAGTTATGCAGGTGCTTCCTATTAACCAGGCCCGTGTTTCTTTCAGTCAGTGTTCAGGAAGTACTTGATTGTAAATTCTCTTTGTCTGCTTGTACTGTCTGGGCCGCCAGAATAGTCTCACTACCAGCTGAATCTAGCAGCTGTGTTGGAAGACTCCTCCCACAGAGCACAACTTCAAAAGCTGTATAATTATCTTTAAAAGCATTGGAAGAACCAGGGATCAATACAGGCAACCGGAATTTAAAGGGCCAAGACTCTAGAGAGAAGAAAAGGAAATTAAGGTGATCTGGACTTTCCACTCGGAGGTCTCCTCCGCAATGATCTCCTAATGTGCACTTTGAGGCATAAAAGCTAAAGAGAAAACAGTCTCCTGAAACTAATGGAAGGCCCCCTGGTTTGGGGAAATCCGTGGCCGGGCCGCAGATGGGGCGCTGGGCGCCGCTGTCACAGCAACCGGCCCTCCACAAACTGGCCAACCGAGACCGAAGGTGAGCAGGGGGTCAGCCCAGAGTGTGGGCAGCGGCGGCTGAGTTTAACACGGCCCACCACCAAGGACCCACTGCACAGCACAGGGAGCTTCGCTCAAGCTCCGCGCAGCCTGGGCGGGACGGGAGTCTGGGAGAGTGGACACGTGTCCACGTGTGGCCGAGCCCCTTGCTGTCCACCTGAAAGCATCATAACATCGTTCCCCGGTTATGCCTCCGTATAAGTGGTAACGTTAAAAAAAAAAAAAAAAATGTAGGTGATGAAATGACATTCTAAGCTCATTCAGGTGCTCCTCCCAAGGCCCATGTGCCTTCACCGTAGCTCCTCCGTGAGGTTCTCCTAACCAAAGCCAGGCTTGGTCCCAAGGGCAAAGGGACAGGAGCCACTGAGAGGGAGCTGAGTAACCTCCCAAAGGCACAGGTGTTCCTCAAAGGTACTGGAAATGCAGGAAGGTACGCATGAGGTTATTTCCCAAGGTCAAGTGGTTTAGGGCTCAAACTCTAAACCAAAGAGGCTCTCTCCTCACTGTTTTCCCTGATGATGGCCTTAAACAGCACCTTTTAAATTATTTTGAACTATTTGCATTCCAATATATTTGTAAGCTTATTGAACTATGAACATGTCTCAGTCCTAAGTTATGCAGGTGCTTCCTATTAACCAGGCCCGTGTTTCTTTCAGTCAGTGTTCAGGAAGTACTTGATTGTAAATTCTCTTTGTCTGCTTGTACTGTCTGGGCCGCCAGAATAGTCTCACTACCAGCTGAATCTAGCAGCTGTGTTGGAAGACTCCTCCCACAGAGCACAACTTCAAAAGCTGTATAATTATCTTTAAAAGCATTGGAAGAACCAGGGATCAATACAGGCAACCGGAATTTAAAGGGCCAAGACTCTAGAGAGAAGAAAAGGAAATTAAGGTGATCTGGACTTTCCACTCGGAGGTCTCCTCCGCAATGATCTCCTAATGTGCACTTTGAGGCATAAAAGCTAAAGAGAAAACAGTCTCCTGAAACTGATGGAAGGCTCCCTGGTTTGGGGAAATAAAATCTGGAGTTCAGGACTACCAGCCTGAGCTGGAAGATAAAAGATCACAGAAATAAAGGAAACATAGAGAAATGAGGGTGATTTTCAGCATGTAATTTCCTCTTGAAGTAGTTCTCTGACCCTTAAACTGAGCGTAGATTAACTAGCCAAGAAACAAAACAGAAAGAATTTGCTAAGATGCTAAAAAGTTATGTAGCAATTTCAGAAAACACCCTGAGCTGGGGAGACAAAATTTAGAGGGTAGGTTCCACCCAGTGCAGTCAGCGTCTGATGAATAGTCCAGGCTTCCAGTGGAGACACACAAACATCTGCTCTTGAAAAGAGATCCATGAGACATCACGAAGGTAACCATGATGAGTCTTGGATATCCAGAAAGACAAAGAGGAAAAACAGAGTGGAGGCAGTATTTGAAGAAGTGCTGCACAAAAGGTTTCAAAATCGATGAAAGATACAGATCTGTGGATTCAAAAAGACGTAAGAACTCTCTGAAAGATTAAGAACACGCAAACAGGCCAATTCTTAAAACAAAGAAGAGTTAACATCTATTCTTCACAAGACATTCCAAAAAAATTAAAGAGAAGGAACACTTCTGAACTGATTCTACAAAGTCAGCACCACCCCGATACCAAAACAGACAAAGATATCACAAAACAAGAAATTGTCAGGCCAATATCACTGATGAATATGGATGCAAAAGTCCTCAACAAAATATTAGCAAACCAAACTCAACAGTCCATAAAGATCCAAAAAGATCATCATGTCTGCTTGTACTGTCTGGGCCGCCAAAAGAGTCTCACTACCAGCTGAATCTAGCAGCTGTGTTGGAAGACTCCTCCCACAGAGCACAACTTCAAAAGCTGTATAATTATCTTTAAAAGCATTGGAAGAACCAGGGATCAATACAGGCAACCGGAATTTAAAGGGCCAAGACTCTAGAGAGAAGAAAAGGAAATTAAGGTGATCTGGACTTTCCACTCGGAGGTCTCCTCCGCAATGATCTCCTAATGTGCACTTTGAGGCATAAAAGCTAAAGAGAAAACAGTCTCCTGAAACTGATGGAAGGCTCCCTGGTTTGGGGAAATAAAATCTGGAGTTCAGGACTACCAGCCTGAGCTGGAAGATAAAAGATCACAGAAATAAAGGAAACATAGAGAAATGAGGGTGATTTTCAGCATGTAATTTCCTCTTGAAGTAGTTCTCTGACCCTTAAACTGAGCGTAGATTAACTAGCCAAGAAACAAAACAGAAAGAATTTGCTAAGATGCTAAAAAGTTATGTAGCAATTTCAGAAAACACCCTGAGCTGGGGAGACAAAATTTAGAGGGTAGGTTCCACCCAGTGCAGTCAGCGTCTGATGAATAGTCCAGGCTTCCAGTGGAGACACACAAACATCTGCTCTTGAAAAGAGATCCATGAGACATCACGAAGGTAACCATGATGAGTCTTGGATATCCAGAAAGACAAAGAGGAAAAACAGAGTGGAGGCAGTATTTGAAGAAGTGCTGCACAAAAGGTTTCCAAAATCGATGAAAGATACAGATCTGTGGATTCAAAAAGACGTAAGAACTCTCTGAAAGATTAAGAACACGCAAACAGGCCAATTCTTAAAACAAAGAAGAGTTAACATCTATTCTTCACAAGACATTCCAAAAAAATTAAAGAGAAGGAACACTTCTGAACTGATTCTACAAAGTCAGCACCACCCCGATACCAAAACAGACAAAGATATCACAAAAACAAGAAATTGTCAGGCCAATATCACTGATGAAAATGGATGCAAAAGTCCTCAACAAAATATTAGCAAACCAAACTCAACAGTATATTAAAAAGATCACATACCATGATTAAGTGGGATTTATCCCAGGAATGCAAGGAAAGTTTGATATGTGCAAGTCAATCAGTGTGATATGCCACATCAACAAACTAAAGAATAAACACTTGTATGATCATCTCAATAGATGTAGAAAAGGCTCGTGACAAGATTCAGTATCTATTTATGGTTAAGAAACTCTCAACAAAGTGGACATAGAACATACCTCAACAAAATAAAAGCTACATGTAACAAGCCCACAGCTAGCATCATACTCAGTGGTGAAAAACTGAAAACCTCGCCTCTAAGATCAGGAACAAGATAAGGATGCCCACTCTCACCACTTTTATTCAACACAACATTAGAAGTCCTTATCAAGCAATCAGACAAGAAAAGGAAACAAAAGAATATAAGTTGAAAAGAAAAAAGTAAAATAGTCAGTTTGCAGATGCTCAGTCACCAAGCCATGTCCAACTCTTCAAAACCCCATGGACTGCAGCACCCCAGGCTTCCCTGTCCCTTACCATCTCCCAGAGTTTGCCCAAGTTCATGTCCACTGCATCGGTGATGCCATCTAGCCATCTCATTCTCTGACACCCTCTTATCCTTCTGCCTTCAATCTTTCCCAGCATTGGGGACTTTTCCAGTGACTCTACTATTCACATCAGGTGACCAAGCATTGGCGCGTCAGCTTCTCCTTCCAATGAAAATTCAGGGTTGATTTCCTTTAGGATGGACTGGCTGGACCTCCTTGCTGTCAAAGGGACTCTGTCTTCTCCAGCACCATGGTTTGAGAGCATCAGTTCTTTGGTACTTTGCCTTCTTTAAGATCCAGTTCTTAAACTGACTACTGGGAAGACAATAGCCTGGACTGTAGGGACCTTTGTCGGCAAAGTGACGTCTGCTTTGTAATGCACTGTCTAGGCTCACCATAGCTTTCCTGCCAGGGGGCAGTCATCCGCTAATCTCATGGCAGCCATCACCATCTGCAGTGATTTTAGAGCCCAAGAAGAGAAAATGCTGTCATTGCTTCCACATTTTCCCCTTCTATTTGCCATGAAGTAATGGGGCTGGATGCCATGATCTTAGTTTTCTTTAATATTTACTTTTAATCTGGCTTTTTCACTCTCCTCCTTTACCTTCATCTTTAGTTCTTTGCTTTCTGCCATTAGAGTGGTATCATCCACCTATATGAGATTATTGCTATAATATATAATATAATAATATATGATATATGTGCACAGAAGAAAATATTACTCAGTCATAAGAAAAACATGAGATCTTGTCATTTATGCTAATACCAATATACTTAGAGGGTATTATGCTGAGTGAAGTGAGTCAGACAGAGAAAGACAAATACCATATGATCTCAGTTATGTGTGAGATCTAAAATACAAAACAGACAAAACAAAATGAAAACAGACTCATAGATACAGAGAACAAACAGGTGGTTGCCAGAAAGGGAGGGGTAGGGAGAATGAAATAGATTAAGGGGATCGTGAGAAGAGACAACTCATTGGAAAAGACCGTGATACTGGGAAAGACTGAAGGCAAAAGGAGAAGAGGGCAGTAGGGGAAGAGATGGTTAGATGGCATCACCGGCTCAATGAGCATGAACCTGAGCAAACTCCAGGAGATGGTGAAGGGCTGGGAAACCTGGTGTGCTGCCATCCATGGGCTCGCAAAGAGTCAGACTTAGCCACTGAACGACAGCCACAAAGAGATCAGCTCTCCAGTTATATAATAAATAAGCCACAGAGATGTAATATGCAGCCTAAGGAACGGGGTTAAATGATGTCATAATAATTATTCAGGGAACAGAGGATCACATGGTTACGAGGCTTGTGGCAATCATGTTCTGATGTATGCAAAAATGCATCACTCTGTAGGCACCTGAAACTAACATCATAATCTATGTCAACTGTACTAAATTTAAAAAACAGTGAACAAAATAAAAAAATACAAGTACGAGTTTTCCACTGTTGCGTTACAAATTAGCATAAACTTAGAAGCAAAGACCCCAATTCTGGGAAGAACTGAAGGCAGAAGAAGAGGGCAGCAGAGGATGAGATGGTTAGATACCATCACCGACTCAATGGACGTGATTCTGAGCAAACTCCGGAGATGCTGAAGGACTGGGGAGCCTGGGGTGCTGCCATCCGTGGGGTCACAAGGAGCTGGACACAACTTGGCAGCTGACGACGCCAGAAGCACGGGGCTCACTCACTCGTATCCCGAGCTCTGCGGCTCGCACTGCCAGGCTGCTGGCCCCAGCTCTCTGTCCAGTCCTCACTGGGCCAGTCCAGGCTGTAGCTCTCATCTGGAGCGCGGGGCCATGGTCCCAGCTTTGGTAGTAAGAACTCAACCCCCTGCACATGCATGACGGAGGTGTCTCTTTCTCTGTAGCTGCCGCCTGGAGACCCCTCCGCTCTGCAGGCCTCTGTCAAGCGTTCACGGTGTGCTGTGTGTTCTCTGCCCAAAGGCAGCTGCAGAGACGCGGCTTTTAAAGAGCTCGCCTGACTAGGTCAGACCCAAGTAGGACAATCTCCCTGCTGAGTAAGTCAAGGTGAACTCACTGGGGCCCTGATTACATCCACAAAGCCCTTTACGTATAATAATCCCAGAAGCACTATCTTGCCACATGCACAGCGAAGAGGGGATTGAGCAGGGTGAGGACCCCGTCTACCACAACGCCGATTCACAAAGAAGAGAAAAGGCTTAAAGGTGGTCAATAAAGAAGCCTGTCCTTCAAAGGAGTAACAGACTGACTCTACCACATAAACAAGAGAAGACAGAAGACAATTAAATGACAGCTTTAAAATGTTGGGAAAAAAATTCCAAACTGGAACTGAATACATGCCAAAAATAGCCTTTAAATATAAGTCAAATGAATGCCTCTTTAGACAAACAGTTGAGGATTCAGCACGAATAGACAGTGCTAAAAGAAAGAAACTTAAAGGAGTTTTCAACAGAAAGAAAATGACCCCAGAAAGAAGCTACGTAAATGCAGGAGAGGGTAAAAATGCTGGAAAGGGTTGATATGTGATTAACTCTAACTGAACATGGAATATCACTAATACAAAGAAAAGACTTAAAGTTGTGTAAGATTAAATTACATGAAGAACTGAAGCATACAGAAACAACTGCAGAGCAAAGGAGTCCGACTGCGGCAAAGGCCTGGCTACCTCACGAGGCAATACAAGCAGTGCTCCCACTAATACACTAATTAATCAAAGATGCATGCCACAGTCTTCACTGTAATCACTAGTAGGAAAACATTGCATAACTAATGAATTAATAAACAGTAACTGTAAAACTAAAAATACATACTGTTAATTAAAAACAAAGCCAGAAAGGATAAAAACAAAACAAAGAACAGATGTGCAAATGGGAAAAACAGCAAGATGATAGATTCAAACGCAAAATGAAATTCATCGTACTACATGAAAATATAGACAATATAAATAAAATACAAAGGTTTTATCACCTGTGTTTTACAACTCAAGTATATGCTGCTTATAAGAAATCTTTTTAAATATAAAAATACAGAAATTTTGAAGTAAAGGAGCTGATAAAGATAAACAGTGAGAATGCTGACCAAAAGCATCTGGCACAGCACAACCTGTATCAGATAAAGTATAAGACAATGTGCATTTTTAAATATAAGGACATTTCAATACAAAAAGTAAAATTTAATAGGAAGAACAAACCCTAAATTTATATGCACTCAATAACACAATTTCAAACAAAGTTGAAATTTGACTACAAAATAAAAATTTAAAAATGAGGACCCCGTCTACCACAACGCCGATTCACAAAGAAGAGAAAAGGCTTAAAGGTGGTCAATAAAGAAGCCTGTCCTTCAAAGGAGTAACAGACTGACTCTACCACATAAACAAGAGAAGACAGAAGACAATTAAATGACAGCTTTAAAATGTTGGGAAAAAAATTCCAAACTGGAACTGAATACATGCCAAAAATAGCCTTTAAATATAAGTCAAATGAATGCCTCTTTAGACAAACAGTTGAGGATTCAGCACGAATAGACAGTGCTAAAAGAAAGAAACTTAAAGGAGTTTTCAACAGAAAGAAAATGACCCCAGAAAGAAGCTACGTAAATGCAGGAGAGGGTAAAAATGCTGGAAAGGGTTGATATGTGATTAACTCTAACTGAACATGGAATATCACTAATACAAAGAAAAGACTTAAAGTTGTGTAAGATTAAATTACATGAAGAACTGAAGCATACAGAAACAACTGCAGAGCAAAGGAGTCCGACTGCGGCAAAGGCCTGGCTACCTCACGAGGCAATACAAGCAGTGCTCCCACTAATACACTAATTAATCAAAGATGCATGCCACAGTCTTCACTGTAATCACTAGTAGGAAAACATTGCATAACTAATGAATTAATAAACAGTAACTGTAAAACTAAAAATACATACTGTTAATTAAAAACAAAGCCAGAAAGGATAAAAACAAAACAAAGAACAGATGTGCAAATGGGAAAAACAGCAAGATGATAGATTCAAACGCAAAAATGAAATTCATCGTACTACATGAAAATATAGACAATATAAATAAAATACAAAGGTTTTATCACCTGTGTTTTACAACTCAAGTATATGCTGCTTATAAGAAATCTTTTTAAATATAAAAATACAGAAATTTTGAAGTAAAGGAGCTGATAAAGATAAACAGTGAGAATGCTGACCAAAAGCATCTGGCACAGCACAACCTGTATCAGATAAAGTATAAGACAATGTGCATTTTTAAATATAAGGACATTTCAATACAAAAAGTAAAATTTAATAGGAAGAACAAACCCTAAATTTATATGCACTCAATAACACAATTTCAAACAAAGTTGAAATTTGACTACAAAGAAAAATCATATAGATAAATCTTAAAACAGTTCTGTTAACAGAAGTTGAACAAACAAAAAAATCAGTAACAATATAAAAACGGAAAAAATACAATTTAAAAAGTGGATTTAACTTTTCAAATTTAGGTGGAATGTTTTAAAAAGTTGTTTGTATTAGGAACCAAAAAGCAAGCCCCCAGGCGTGTTAAGTGATTTGGTAGCGTCTCTAACTCAAGAAGGTCAAGCAAGAAAGTAATAGCAAAAGCATAACTAAGAATTCCATATTTTTACAAATTGAGCAGCATATTTCTAGATAAATCATAAGTGAAAAGTTACAAAGGAAGTTAAAATATATTTTTAACTAAATGATGATGAAGATACAACATATCAAACTACAATTGGCAGAATGCCTGGAGGAAATTCCTAACCACGAGCGCACATGTTAGCAAAGATGACAAAGGGTGAGATGAATTAGTACTAATCCAATAGTGCAGCACTATTCAGATGTATCTTACACACGCTACTGTTGAAAATAAAGGGTTTGATAATCACGGCATGAAGCTATTTTCAAAAAACTACATATCATATCAAAAGTAGTAGAAAAGGAAGATCAATAATGAATAGTAAAAAAAAAAGTATTGGAAAGAATTTTTAAAAGTCAGAAGTTAATTGTTTGAAAAGGCAAATAAGATGGAAGAATCCCCGGCAAGACTGATGAAGGAGCGAACAAAGCACAGATACACGCCCGCACCCGAGGAGCGAACACTCCGACAGCCCACAGGGAAGACTTCTTCATAACCCTGGAGTAAGCAGCAAAGTCTCAAATATGATACAACAAAAGACAAAACAGATAGTCTGGACATCACCAAAATTAAAAACTTCGGAGCATCAAAGGACACCATCAGAAAGTGCAAAGACAACCCGCAGAATGTGAGGACACATTCGCAAGCTGTGTCTCTGCCAAGGGTGGCGTGCTCGGAATGCGTCCAGGACTCCTCTCAAATGAGCTGACTAAACGACGGCAAACAGCCTCAAGGAAACATAGGCAACGGGCTTGAAACAGCATGTCTCCAAAGAATATGCAAAAAGCACACGTGAAGAGATGCTCAGTAGAAAGCTGAAAGCACACCGAGAGATCCCTTCACACCCACGAGGATGGCTACCACCAAACATCAGAAGAGGAGCGCGGTGAGCGAGGCCGTGCTGACAGAGCGCTCCGCCAGTGGGAGCGGTCGGCGGAGCCGCCACCACAGAGGTCAGCCTGGCATCTCCCCAGGACGGTGGACGGTAACTCCACCCCTAGGTGTTGACCCAAGGGAAATGACAGTGTGTCCATACACAAACACACACGTAACCGTCCCCAGCAGCCCAGCACAATAAAGCCAAAGAAGTGGAAACAACCCAGGCGTCCGTCAGTTGACAAATGAATGCACCAATGGTGGCAAACACAGACAATCGGATAATATTTAGACACGGAAGAGACAAAGCCCTGATAGATGCCACAAAATGAATATAACCTTAAAACCATTCTAAGTGAAAGCAGAGAGACGCAAAGGCCACGTATTGTATGATTCCACGGATATAGTAGGAAAACCCTGACAGACAGAAGGACACGTGCTCACAAGGGCTGGGGCAAGGGCAGGAAAACACTTGCTGGGTTGGGTCGCAGGTTTCTTCTCCAGGGATGAAATATTCTGGAATTAGCGACAGGGATTACACAGTGTTGTAAATATAGTAAAGAGACAATGAATTATGTACTTTAAAGTGGTTATTTTGGCACATTTTACAATATGTGAAGTTTACCTCAACAAATTAACACCTATGTAAAAAACATGTATATTAGGCATGTGGATTAAAGACAGTATTTTAGCATAGATAATTCTCAGTGATAGTGAAGATGATCCAGGATCCCAGAAATGGAATGAAGGAGATGCAAGAAATGCTTCCCAAAGACCTAGAAGAACTAAAGGACAAAGGAACAGATAAATAATGCACTAGCAGAAATCAACAGCAGAATGACTGAGGCAGAAGAACAGATAAGGGACTGGAGGGCAGAGGGGCAGAGACCACGGCTGCAAAGCAGAATACAGAAAAAAGGAAAAAGGGATGAATTCTCCCCTAGTTAATCCATATATTCAATGATATTACAATCAGACTCTCACAGGAATGTTTCATGGCTCTGAAAATTAACAAACGTATTCTACATGGATCTCCAAATGGCAATGAGCACCAAAGACAAACGTGAAGAAGAAGCGGGTTGAAGGCTTTGCAGTCTCAGTTTTCAGACCTAATCTAAAGGTACAATGATTAATCTAACATACCACTGGGGCAAGAGATAGATAAGGAGGATATTTGACTTTTTTCATCTTTGACATGTAAATATTTTAGAAGAGGGAAACCTAATTTTTTCTGGGCAAGAATAAATACGTCTTCTTTCAAAATTATCCCCTTCCACTGGCAGGTGAGCCACGGTCAGAACCACACAGATAATCGACGAGGCCGAGTTTAGGTATGAGGGCTGTTGATTTATAATTTATTATTTAATCTTTCTACTCGTGTGCATGGTTAATTTTTTTCATAATAAAAGATTTTCAAAACGTGTACCAATTATTTTAAAAGTAAAAATGAAAAATATCCCTACCTAATAGTTAAAAATTAAAAGTCTCAAGGAGTGAGGATCTGTAGACAGCGACCTTTAATAACTTCTTCTGAAACCTTATGGAGGACAAACAAATATGAAAAACCTGCCAAAGCCAAATGCACTTAGGAGCCGCGTGACCTCTCCGAGCCCCGACGCCAGCGGTCTGGAGAGCACTTCGGGGAGCCTGCAGCCCTCTCCCCTTGCAGGTCGCTCCAGGCTGATGGCTGGGCACATTTTACAATATGTGAAGTTTACCTCAACAAATTAACACCTATGTAAAAAACATGTATATTAGGCATGTGGATTAAAGACAGTATTTTAGCATAGATAATTCTCAGTGATAGTGAAGATGATCCAGGATCCCAGAAATGGAATGAAGGAGATGCAAGAAATGCTTCCCAAAGACCTAGAAGAACTAAAGGACAAAGGAACAGATAAATAATGCACTAGCAGAAATCAACAGCAGAATGACTGAGGCAGAAGAACAGATAAGGGACTGGAGGGCAGAGGGGCAGAGACCACGGCTGCAAAGCAGAATACAGAAAAAAGGAAAAAGGGATGAATTCTCCCCTAGTTAATCCATATATTCAATGATATTACAATCAGACTCTCACAGGAATGTTTCATGGCTCTGAAAATTAACAAACGTATTCTACATGGATCTCCAAATGGCAATGAGCACCAAAGACAAACGTGAAGAAGAAGCGGGTTGAAGGCTTTGCAGTCTCAGTTTTCAGACCTAATCTAAAGGTACAATGATTAATCTAACATACCACTGGGGCAAGAGATAGATAAGGAGGATATTTGACTTTTTTCATCTTTGACATGTAAATATTTTAGAAGAGGGAAACCTAATTTTTTCTGGGCAAGAATAAATACGTCTTCTTTCAAAATTATCCCCTTCCACTGGCAGGTGAGCCACGGTCAGAACCACACAGATAATCGACGAGGCCGAGTTTAGGTATGAGGGCTGTTGATTTATAATTTATTATTTAATCTTTCTACTCGTGTGCATGGTTAATTTTTTTCATAATAAAAGATTTTCAAAACGTGTACCAATTATTTTAAAAGTAAAAATGAAAAATATCCCTACCTAATAGTTAAAAATTAAAAGTCTCAAGGAGTGAGGATCTGTAGACAGCGACCTTTAATAACTTCTTCTGAAACCTTATGGAGGACAAACAAATATGAAAAACCTGCCAAAGCCAAATGCACTTAGGAGCCGCGTGACCTCTCCGAGCCCCGACGCCAGCGGTCTGGAGAGCACTTCGGGGAGCCTGCAGCCCTCTCCCCTTGCAGGTCGCTCCAGGCTGATGGCTGGGCGTGGTGGCTGGCAGGACGGCAGGGAAGACGCAGAAGCGAGCGGCTCCACCCCGGCGGCACTGCGGCCGTCCGCACGGCGGGGCGAGACCCCTGGGCTCCGGGCTGCTCCCCAGGCCTCCAGGGCTCCCCACCGGCGCTGAGCCTCGGTGGGATCTGTGAACGCCATTCCTGCCCTTGCCAGGTCCGACGCCTTGACGGGGAAGGAACAGCAGCATACGCCATTCATCGAGCTCAGGTGAACGTCATTATTGCTTTCGTCAGTGGAGGGGAAGGCCAGCCCAAAGCTGAAATGTGAACAACGTGCAGCAGCAACTAGGCAGACCTACCGGCGACAAGCCCGCCCTCTGGCCCCGGCGTGGGCTGTTTCCAGCCAGTGCGAGGGGCCGCGCATGTGGACACAGGCGACACAGCAGTGAGGCTCACGGTGCTCTCTGGCCTCCTCCCTGCAGCCCTTCCATCCTTAGGAAAGAAGGCACGTTTCCCGAGTTGCTAGGAGGTGAAATGCGCCCTGCTGGCCGAGTCAGTCGGCGCCCCTCTCCTGGCTGAGGGAGCACTGCCACGGCCCTCTCCGTCCCTGCCTGAGGCCTGCCCCAGGGGACAAGCCTGGACAGACGCTGTCCCTCTGGTAATCGCTGGAGACCTCAGAGTGCTGCCAGCAGCTCTCCAGGTGGTGGTGGTATTCCATCGCTCAGTCACGTCTGACTCTGCAACCCTACGGACTGCAGCGTGCCAGGCTTCCCTGTCCTGCACCATCGCCCGGAGCTTGCTCAGACTCACGCGCATTGAGTCAGTGATGCCATCCAACCATCCCCTTCTCTGTCGTCCCCTCTCCTCCTGCCCTCAGTCTTTCCCAGCACCAGGGTCTTTCCAAGGAGTCATCTCTTCGCGTCAGGTGACAAAGTATTGGCGCTTCAGCTTCAGCAGCAGTCCTTCCAGTGAATTCTCAGGGTTGATTTCCTTTGGGATGGACTGGTTTGATCTCCTTGCTGTGCCATGTGGCTCAGTGGTAAAGAAACCATCTGCAGGGCTTCCCTGGTGGTCCAGTGGGTAAGGACACGGCCTTGCAGTGCAAGGGGCGCCAGTTCGATCCCTGGCCGGGGAAGATCCCACATGACGTGGAGCAGCTGGACCGATGTGTCCAACTACGGAGCCGGAGCTCTGGAGCGCATGCGCCCGGAGCCGTTGCTCTGCGACAACAGAGGCCACTGCGATGGGAGGCCCAGACAGGCCAAAGAACAGAGATAAAAAGATGAAAGACCAATAGAAGTGGCCAAAAAAAAAAAAAAGGAAACCATCTGCCAATGCATGAGACACTGGTTCAGTCCTTGGATCAGAAAGATCCCCTGAAGAAAGGAATGGCAACCCACTCGAGTATTCTTTCCTGGAGAATTCTATGGACAGGGACGCCTGGTGGACTACCATCCACTGGGCCACAGAGAGTCAGACACGACTGAGCACACACACACACACGCTGAAGCCAGGCCGCCCCAGAGAGTCCGAAACAAGGCCCTTGTTTTTGAATAACTGGCTTCATTGTTTTGTTCTGTTTCCAGATCAGAAGAGGCGGCAGGAGACGGACGGGCCATCTATAGATCAATAAAACGAGACCACGCCCATCTCTTCCTACCTTTCCACACAAAATTAGATCTGAGTAGAAGCTGAGGTGTGATTTCTTACTGACGCTTCGTCAGAAATGCAGCCTCTGTTCTGGGGCGACGTTGTGTTGGTTGTGGACTGACGCTTTGACCTAGAAAGGGCTGCGAGGGCGCAGGTCTCACGAGCTGCTTCTCCAGACGGTTGCGGACACAATCGCCTCTCACGGGCCCCGCCGTGTGGGCGCCCGGAGCTTCCAGAGCTTGTCCCTGCTGCTCCCAGGGCCCCGGAGCCCATCAGGAAGAAGAGACGCGTGCAGGCCAGTGCAGGGCAGGGACGTCCCCAGGGCGCCCCGAGGGGACAGTTCTTCAGATGCCGTCTCCGGCCTCCTAGCAGATGAATTCAGTCCTGGACGTGTTCCCCGGGGAAAGCTGGATTCGGTGGCAGCCCGTCGCTGTCTTTACCAGGAAAGCAGCGTCTCCTCAACTCAAGTAACCTCCTGACTCTGGGGGGGCTCAGGTGTCCCCGGCACGTCAGCACCACCGGCCACGCGAAACCAGGCATGAGGACGGGCCGTCCGGCAGTCGGATCCGCGGCCTTCAGACACCCTCCCCGTGCCACGCACGCCCCTGACCTCAGGTCTGAGCCGGAGGCGCATTCCCACCACACCCGTGGAGAACCAACGCCGGTGCCCACCCAGGGGGAGAGGTTCGCAACAGGAACCTAACTGGGGGGCTTCTCGCCGCTCCAGGGGCTGAGGCCCCGCCTCCTGGTGTGGGGGGGCAGCTTCCCTCCTGGTCAGAAAAAAATGGTCACAACAACTAAAACATAAAAGAAGCAGTATCATCGCACCTCCACAAAGACTTTAAAAGGGTCCAGCAAAAGCTTATCATAAAATAAGGACAGGGACGCCTGGTGGACTACCATCCACTGGGCCACAGAGAGTCAGACACGACTGAGCACACACACACACACGCTGAAGCCAGGCCGCCCCAGAGAGTCCGAAACAAGGCCCTTGTTTTTGAATAACTGGCTTCATTGTTTTGTTCTGTTTCCAGATCAGAAGAGGCGGCAGGAGACGGACGGGCCATCTATAGATCAATAAAACGAGACCACGCCCATCTCTTCCTACCTTTCCACACAAAATTAGATCTGAGTAGAAGCTGAGGTGTGATTTCTTACTGACGCTTCGTCAGAAATGCAGCCTCTGTTCTGGGGCGACGTTGTGTTGGTTGTGGACTGACGCTTTGACCTAGAAAGGGCTGCGAGGGCGCAGGTCTCACGAGCTGCTTCTCCAGACGGTTGCGGACACAATCGCCTCTCACGGGCCCCGCCGTGTGGGCGCCCGGAGCTTCCAGAGCTTGTCCCTGCTGCTCCCAGGGGCCCGGAGCCCATCAGGAAGAAGAGACGCGTGCAGGCCAGTGCAGGGCAGGGACGTCCCCAGGGCGCCCCGAGGGGACAGTTCTTCAGATGCCGTCTCCGGCCTCCTAGCAGATGAATTCAGTCCTGGACGTGTTCCCCGGGGAAAGCTGGATTCGGTGGCAGCCCGTCGCTGTCTTTACCAGGAAAGCAGCGTCTCCTCAACTCAAGTAACCTCCTGACTCTGGGGGGGCTCAGGTGTCCCCGGCACGTCAGCACCACCGGCCACGCGAAACCAGGCATGAGGACGGGCCGTCCGGCAGTCGGATCCGCGGCCTTCAGACACCCTCCCCGTGCCACGCACGCCCCTGACCTCAGGTCTGAGCCGGAGGCGCATTCCCACCACACCCGTGGAGAACCAACGCCGGTGCCCACCCAGGGGGAGAGGTTCGCAACAGGAACCTAACTGGGGGGCTTCTCGCCGCTCCAGGGGCTGAGGCCCCGCCTCCTGGTGTGGGGGGGCAGCTTCCCTCCTGGTCAGAAAAAAATGGTCACAACAACTAAAACATAAAAGAGAAGCAGTATCATCGCACCTCCCACAAAGACTTTAAAAAGGGTCCACGTCAAAAACTCTGCAATTAAATGAATACATAAAATAAACTGAAAACCTAACTGTAAAACTAGTCGACTTACTTCGGCAAAGCACAGCAGCGTGTGTGCTTACACATGGATGTGGCTCGTGACGGCAGGAAGCACACACGTGTGTCTGGCCGGACGTGTGGTTCTGGGCACAGTTAGCGGACACTCTGGATCCAGGGAGCTCGCTTGAGGGGTCCAGCGGTTCTGTCTCATCAGAAGCAACTCAAAACATGAGCTTAGTGATGGTCTCCATGGCAAAGCTGAGTCCCAGAAGTGCCTTGGAGTCAGCAGCAGGCGTAAGAATTAAGAAACAAAGGCTTTGAGGGTGTGGGTCAACCCGAATCACCAGGGCCCTGTGCTCTCTCTCCTTTTATTTTGTGCAAGATGCACTGGTTGTAGTCAGCTTGGCAGTTTTTTCATGGGTTGAAAATATTACGAGGAATCAAATCTGAACTAGGAAAGCAGACGTCACCAGGCCCTGCAGGGAAACTGGAGGCCAAACAGCCAAGGACGAGGGTGCGGGAGGCTGCCCGGAGGCCGGCCGCGTGTGAGGCCAGAGGACCGCCGCCCTGAGACACCCACGGGGAGAACTTCGATGCGGGTCTTCTCTCCCTCTTTTTTCCCCTGCTTTCAACAGTTTTCTCTCTTTGGGGTAATAGTCCTACATTTAATATATTAATGCCTAATTAATGTGTACTGACGATTTTATAATTGTACCAAACAGGCACAGTTACAGAACTGTATCGTGCTTGTGTAGAAATAGAATTTAGGCCCCGGGATACAGAGAGACGCCCACCTCCAGCGCTGATGGAGAGGACCTGCCGCCCCAGGCCTGACAGCCAGGATGCAGTCTGTGACTCTGGCCCGGAGACGGGCTGATCCTTCCTGGCCCTCCAAGCCTGGAGAGAAGGGGCTCGGGATGCCTGGAGGGCAGCAAACAGCATCCCGTCCGGACGGCCCAGCCACGCCATCTCCAGACACCCCTCGGAGTCTGCCAGTTCCCAAGTCTCCTGGTGGTTGTGTGGGTCCCTTCATCATTTCGGTGAACTTCCTCTTTAAGTTATAGACTGGATCTTCATTTCTTGGAATGAAGAAATTCTGGGCAGAAGATGTTTGAAGAAGCCTCAGCAAAGTTTTGAAGTCTATCGTATCACGTGCGTGCTGGGTACCCTCAGATCAGTCACCTGCCCTCTCTGGGCCTCAGGTCTCCTGGCGGGAACATAATGAACAATTTACATGTCTGTTCCCAGCTGTCTCTAACAGGATGGACACTTGTGAGTCCAGGCTGACAGATTGTATCAAAACTTCCAAAGATACCATGGAAAGAAACAAAACCGTAGCACATGGCTTCTGGCAGAGCATCGCAGGCGCTCTCTCCCGCAGTCCCAACACCAGGATCAGCAGCGTCCACATCACCGGGCCCTGCGATGAGATGCTCTTGGTGGCCGGACGCTGCGGATGGGGCTCAGGAAGGGGGAGCGCGCGGAGGCGTCATCACCATCGTGGGTTTATCTTTAAGACACAACCACCACCAACACCGCAGTCATCCCTGGCGTTCGTGCAAGCTTTCAGGTTCCAAATCCACCCCACGTCCACCGCGACCTCCCTGGAGCCTCCCAGGAACCTTCGGGTCGCGATCTCCCCTTACAGCGGGGAAGCGAGGCGCCAAAGGCTAGCTCGCGCCCCCGGGGCCACTGGACTGGACCCGGCCGAGGCAGGCCGGGCCCAGTTCCTCACACCAGCCCCCTCCCTCCTGTGGGTCCCCCCGCGGGGCGGCCTCGTCCTGCTGGGCTGCGTGTCCTTCCCAGGACCCAGGACCCCAGGCCTCGGGGCTCCTTTCAGAACAGGGCCCAGTTACAGAACTGTATCGTGCTTGTGTAGAAATAAATTTAGGCCCGGGATACAGAGGCGCCCACCTCCAGCGCTGATGGAGGACCTGCCGCCCCAGGCCTGACAGCCAGGATGCAGTCTGTGACTCTGGCCCGGAGACGGGCTGATCCTTCCTGGCCCTCCAAGCCTGGAGAGAAGGGGCTCGGGATGCCTGGAGGGCAGCAAACAGCATCCCGTCCGGACGGCCCAGCCACGCCATCTCCAGACACCCCTCGGAGTCTGCCAGTTCCCAAGTCTCCTGGTGGTTGTGTGGGTCCCTTCATCATTTCGGTGAACTTCCTCTTTAAGTTATAGACTGGATCTTCATTTCTTGGAATGAAGAAATTCTGGGCAGAAGATGTTTGAAGAAGCCTCAGCAAAGTTTTGAAGTCTATCGTATCACGTGCGTGCTGGGTACCCTCAGATCAGTCACCTGCCCTCTCTGGGCCTCAGGTCTCCTGGCGGGAACATAATGAACAATTTACATGTCTGTTCCCAGCTGTCTCTAACAGGATGGACACTTGTGAGTCCAGGCTGACAGATTGTATCAAAACTTCCAAAGATACCATGGAAAGAAACAAAACCGTAGCACATGGCTTCTGGCAGAGCATCGCAGGCGCTCTCTCCCGCAGTCCCAACACCAGGATCAGCAGCGTCCACATCACCGGGCCCTGCGATGAGATGCTCTTGGTGGCCGGACGCTGCGGATGGGGCTCAGGAAGGGGGAGCGCGCGGAGGCGTCATCACCATCGTGGGTTTATCTTTAAGACACAACCACCACCAACACCGCAGTCATCCCTGGCGTTCGTGCAAGCTTTCAGGTTCCAAATCCACCCCACGTCCACCGCGACCTCCCTGGAGCCTCCCAGGAACCTTCGGGTCGTGATCTCCCCTTACAGCGGGGAAGCGAGGCGCCAAAGGCTAGCTCGCGCCCCCGGGGCCACTGGACTGGACCCGGCCGAGGCAGGCGGGGCCCAGATCCTCCCACCAGCCCCCTCCCTCCTGTGGGTCCCCCCGCGGGGCGGCCTCGTCCTGCTGGGCTGCGTGTCCTTCCCAGGACCCAGGACCCCAGGCCTCGGGGCTCCCCTTTCAGAACAGGGCCCAGCCCTTTGCCAGCAGTGCTTCCTTCATCAACCTGGTTACAAAGGGAACCAAAACTAATACTTCCTTTCTGGTTTAATACCGTCCATTTTATCCATTTTTAAAGACAGATTATTCTGTAGAAATGGCATGTAAATCCACAAGATACACAAAGTCACCTTCGTGTGGATTCTAGACAAATAACCTGAAAGAAATCCTGACAAGATTGTGTTTACAGAACCAGAAAGCGCTGGGAAAATAAACGAATAAGGGACTCCCGCCCCGTAGCACTCGATTTCCTTCCCCATTCGTGGGTGTGAGTTTATGGTTTTCCTTCCTAGGTCAAAGGTAGGTTAATTCATCGGCAGAACCTGTGGTTAGTGTGAGGGGTCCGCTCCGAGGGCTTCGCGCACACTGCCAGTGGCACCTTGACGCACGAAGCTGGCCATCAGGCGCGAGGGCGCGGCCGGGAATGAGGGCTGGAGTCAGCCCTGAGACGCTGCCGTCCCCTTCGGCGACAACGTGAAGAGAGCGGGACAGCCGCTCCGTGGCGGGGGCCCCGCAAGCCCGCCACGACGGGAGAGCCGGGTGCTGCGGCCACACACCTCCGCGCCCTCCTCCGGAAGCCCGTCCGTCCGTTTTCCCCAGAGAGAGGGGAAATGGCACATGGCTCATACGACAGGGAATTTTGCCATGAAAATATTCCAGTAACAAGTCTCTTATTTCCAAAGTTAAAAAGAACAACAACAAAAAAACAACAGTGTGCTTTATATCCACCTATTAAGAAATTCAGATTTTGCACGGAGAAAAATGCAACCTAGATTTTCATGAGACAGACATATGGTTAAAACAAGCATTATATCATGAATATATGTATATCCTTTTAACTTAGTTGTGCAACAGTGATTAAACTTTTATTGGGCTTCCCCGGTAGCTCAGTGGTAAAGAGCTCACTTGCCGATGCAGGAGACCCGGGTTCCATCCCTGAAGATCCCACGTGCGGTGGGGCACCTGAGCCCGTGAGCCACGACCCTGGAGCCTGTGCCCTAGAGCCTCGGAGCCACGACTGTGGAGCCCACGGGCCGCAACGACTGAAGCCCGTGAGCCCTGGAGCCTGAGGTCCACAACAAGAGAAGTCACTGCAACAAGAAGCCTGCTCACCTCCACTAGAGAGGAGCCCCACTCCCTGCAACGAGAGGAGAGCTTGTGGCAGCAGTGAAAACCCAGAATAGCCAAAAATAAATAAATAAAACTTTTATTTTTCAAGAGTTGAACATTTAGTCACTCAAATTAGGCCTGAGTGCTTAGCTTAAAAAAGACTTTATAATAAATTCAAAATACTCTCTGATCCAACCCTAGATATCATCAGTGTCTTGAGCCAACACTTGAAGCAATGTCCAGAGGTGGATTATAATTTTTGTACGTAAAATGTGAGTTTAGCTAAGAACTATTTTATTCATTCACTCACCCATCCTTCCTATGCCCTCGAGCATCCTGAGGGACTGTGTCCCGTGCTGAGAACACAAGTCTGGCTGGAGAGGAAATGTTGATCAGAATTTTGAGATGGTTTGGTCCAAGGTATAAAATGGAAAGACCCCTCTGGCAGCAGGATGATGGATGGGCCCGAAGTCGGGGCAAGGCTTCTGACTGGAAGGCAGTATCAGTAACCCAAATCAAATCAGCAACAAGGCCCTCAACTAAGGAAGGTCAGTGGACGTGAAAGGGTTCTACCTCGATTTGAGACCTAGACCCGGGGCCCAGACCTGATCGAACCCTGTCTGGGCCTCGAACCCACGCGGCTGGGAGTTAATCCAGCACTCACCCGACGTCTGGACCCACCGAGGCTCAGGTTCTTTGTGCCTCAACGCAGAAGGAATTCAGCGAGAGGCAGAGTCATAGGCAAGAAGAGGATTTATGAGGATAGGATGCTTGTAAGTGGCACAAGCGGGCCGGCAGGAAAGCTCTGCTCCTCCTCTTCGGGTGGGCAGCAACGTATATATAGGAGGGCAGAAGACCGCCTTCCTCGGGCAGACGCAGATGCAAACACAAGGCATAGATCATTAGCTCCTCCTTCCCCAGCTCTTCCTGCTTTATTGAATAAGGAGCAGCTTTCTTGAGTTATCGTTAACCTAATGGCCTCCCAACTTTTTCCAGGTTTTCCCTTTCCACCTACAGTCCCCTACTAGGACTCCACAACTACCTAACTATTCTCCTCTGTCCCTATCACGTGTAGAGAGAAAAGGGCAGCTTCAAGGGATGGCGAGGACCTGGAGCTAACAAGACTTGGACTGGACTGCAGAAGGATGGGAGATGATATTCTGCACATAGGCTGACGCCGGCGTGGGGACCGCCCGGCACCTGGGCAGATGCGGCTCTCAGGAGGAGACAGAAGCACGAGGGCTGTGAGCCCAGCGGTGCGCTCGCCCTGGACCTGCAGAGTCCTCGAGGCCTCAGGGCAGGACGGAGCGGCACGCCTCCGTCTAAGGCCGTGAGCCGCTCCATCCTATGTGTGAGGAAACCAGACGTCACGGAGGTGGAGTCACTTGCCTCGAGCACAGACATAAGCACGCAACGAGGCACAGGTCTGCACTCTGGGCACCTGAATGCCACCCGTTCTTCGTCCCTAGACCAGAGCCCAGCCAGCGCCCATGAGCGGGCTCCTGTACACAGACGTGGTTTCTAAAACCACGCGGCACTCTTTGGTTGTTTTTCTCTTTCTTTTTCATGTAAGAGATGTGGGCGCAGCCCCTGGGTTGAGGAGATCCCTGGAGAAGAGGATGGCAGCTCGCTCCAGTGTTCCTGCCTTGAAAGCCCTGTGGACAGAGGGCCTGGCGGTCTGCAGTCCCGAAGCATCAGACGCAGCTGAGCGCACACACGCGCAGCTGGCGTGAGCGGGGCAGATTTCAGCACTCACCCGACGTCTGGACCCACGAGGCTCAGGTTCTTTGTGCCTCAACGCAGAAGGAATTCAGCGAGAGGCAGAGTCATAGGCAAGAAGAGGATTTATGAGGATAGGATGCTTGTAAGTGGCACAAGCGGGCCGGCAGGAAAGCTCTGCTCCTCCTCTTCGGGTGGGCAGCAACGTATATATAGGAGGGCAGAAGACCGCCTTCCTCGGGCAGACGCAGATGCAAACACAAGGCATAGATCATTAGCTCCTCCTTCCCCAGCTCTTCCTGCTTTATTGAATAAGGAGCAGCTTTCTTGAGTTATCGTTAACCTAATGGCCTCCCAACTTTTTCCAGGTTTTCCCTTTCCACCTACAGTCCCCTACTAGGACTCCACAACTACCTAACTATTCTCCTCTGTCCCTATCACGTGTAGAGAGAAAAGGGCAGCTTCAAGGGATGGCGAGGACCTGGAGCTAACAAGACTTGGACTGGACTGCAGAAGGATGGGAGATGATATTCTGCACATAGGCTGACGCCGGCGTGGGGACCGCCCGGCACCTGGGCAGATGCGGCTCTCAGGAGGAGACAGAAGCACGAGGGCTGTGAGCCCAGCGGTGCGCTCGCCCTGGACCTGCAGAGTCCTCGAGGCCTCAGGGCAGGACGGAGCGGCACGCCTCCGTCTAAGGCCGTGAGCCGCTCCATCCTATGTGTGAGGAAACCAGACGTCACGGAGGTGGAGTCACTTGCCTCGAGCACAGACATAAGCACGCAACGAGGCACAGGTCTGCACTCTGGGCACCTGAATGCCACCCGTTCTTCGTCCCTAGACCAGAGCCCAGCCAGCGCCCATGAGCGGGCTCCTGTACACAGACGTGGTTTCTAAAACCACGCGGCACTCTTTGGTTGTTTTTCTCTTTCTTTTTCATGTAAGAGATGTGGGCGCAGCCCCTGGGTTGAGGAGATCCCTGGAGAAGAGGATGGCAGCTCGCTCCAGTGTTCCTGCCTTGGAAAGCCCTGTGGACAGAGGGCCTGGCGGTCTGCAGTCCCGAAGCATCAGACGCAGCTGAGCGCACACACGCGCACGCGCTGTGACGTGAGCGGTGATCAGCCACTCAGGCTGAAGCTAAGCCCGTACTGGTGTCACCAGAGGCCCCGTCCCTGTGGTGACGGTTATTTTTCTTTTCCCCACCTGACTGGGCTGCAGGGAGCCCAGATGTCTGGTTTAACATGATTTTGGGGTGCTATGTGAGGGTGTTTGTGCAAAACACTAGCATTTTCTTCTGAAGACCGAGCAGAGATCCGTCTCACCAGTGTGGGGCCGCAGGCAGCCTGCTGAGGCTGTGACCCAGGCCCAGAGCTGGAGGAAGGCTGGGTTCTGTCTGTCTGACTGCTTGAGCTGGGACCCAGGTCCTGCCCGGCCCTGGGATCAAGATTCACACCTTTGGTGCTCATGGATCCGCACCTCAAGGGACTCTCCTTAACGAGTATTTTATTATAGATTTTAGTGCTTTTGTTAAAATACAAGAGTCCATTTGTGACCTTTGACGATTTTCAGTAAAAATACTTATGACTAGTCAACTGCGGCCAAAGTCAGCATTTGCTTATGTTCTCTCTCCCCCAATAGCTAGAAAGGCTCCAAAATCGGGGGGTGAATTAACACTTACGACAGGGAACCAGCGCACCAGGAAAGGGTCAGCGTCAAACGGAAAGTTATCTGAGGAAACCAGGTGAACCACACAGGAAAGGGTGTCAGAGGACTCTTACACACATGTGTACATATATCATATGTGTTATAATAACATAATACGCATTATGATAATCAGAAGAGCCAGCTCATTGGGAAAGACTCTGATGCTGGGAAAGACTGAAGGCAAATGGAGACGGGGCGGCGCGGGACGAGATGCTGGGCGAGCAGCACCAACTCAGCGGGCGTGAACCGTGAACCGGCGCAGACGCCGGGCCAGAGCGAAGGGCGGGGAGCCTGGTGGGCCGCAGCCCGCGGGCCTGCAAGGAACTGGACACAACTTAGCGACACAACAACATACTCATAAATCAATACGAAATGAAGCTTATTAGCTCGTAGACGTATCTTGTTCCCACAACGCAATCTCAAGAAGTAAACTCAAATTAAAAGCAAAGTACAGGGCTTCCCTGGCGGTCTGCAGTCCCGAAGCATCAGACGCAGCTGAGCGCACACACCCCGCAGCGCTGTGACGTGAGCGGTGATCAGCCACTCAGGCTGAAGCTAAGCCCGTACTGGTGTCACCAGAGGCCCCGTCCCTGTGGTGACGGTTATTTTTCTTTTCCCCACCTGACTGGGCTGCAGGGAGCCCAGATGTCTGGTTTAACATGATTTTGGGGTGCTATGTGAGGGTGTTTGTGCAAAACACTAGCATTTTCTTCTGAAGACCGAGCAGAGATCCGTCTCACCAGTGTGGGGCCGCAGGCAGCCTGCTGAGGCTGTGACCCAGGCCCAGAGCTGGAGGAAGGCTGGGTTCTGTCTGTCTGACTGCTTGAGCTGGGACCCAGGTCCTGCCCGGCCCTGGGATCAAGATTCACACCTTTGGTGCTCATGGATCCGCACCTCAAGGGACTCTCCTTAACGAGTATTTTATTATAGATTTTAGTGCTTTTGTTAAAATACAAGAGTCCATTTGTGACCTTTGACGATTTTCAGTAAAAATACTTATGACTAGTCAACTGCGGCCAAAGTCAGCATTTGCTTATGTTCTCTCTCCCCCAATAGCTAGAAAGGCTCCAAAATCGGGGGGTGAATTAACACTTACGACAGGGAACCAGCGCACCAGGAAAGGGTCAGCGTCAAACGGAAAGTTATCTGAGGAAACCAGGTGAACCACACAGGAAAGGGTGTCAGAGGACTCTTACACACATGTGTACATATATCATATGTGTTATAATAACATAATACGCATTATGATAATCAGAAGAGCCAGCTCATTGGGAAAGACTCTGATGCTGGGAAAGACTGAAGGCAAATGGAGACGGGGCGGCGCGGGACGAGATGCTGGGCGAGCAGCACCAACTCAGCGGGCGTGAACCGTGAACCGGCGCAGACGCCGGGCCAGAGCGAAGGGCGGGGAGCCTGGTGGGCCGCAGCCCGCGGGCCTGCAAGGAACTGGACACAACTTAGCGACACAACAACATACTCATAAATCAATACGAAATGAAGCTTATTAGCTCGTAGACGTATCTTGTTCCCACAACGCAATCTCAAGAAGTAAACTCAAATTAAAAGCAAAGTACAGGGCTTCCCTGGTGGTCCAGTGGGTAAGGACACCGCCTTGCAGTGCAAGGGGCGCCGGTTGGATCCCTGCCCTGGGAAGATCCCACGTGCCGCGGAGTGGCTGGACTGACGTGTCCAATCACCGAGCCAGAACTCTGGAGCGCATGTGCCCAGAGCCGCCCCTCTGCAACAACAGACGCCACAGCGATGGGGGGCCCACAGGAGCCAGGGAACAAAGACGGATGAAAATAGGGAAATGAAAGACCAATGGGGGTGGCCCACCTGCTCCCCTCCCTCCCCAACCCGACCTCCGCCCAAAATAAATAAATAAATAAATCTTTTTAAAAAAGCAAAGCACAAAGAAAACAATTGCTCTGAAAATGGAGATGAAATGCCTTCTTCACAATTTTTAAAAGGCTCATAAAAGACTATTTGTTTACATTGTTGATCTTATCACATCTGTTAATATAATATTAAACAACTGTGGAAATTCTCCAAATGTTAGAAACCTTAACAATGTTAAAACAATAACATTATAAACACAACAATCCGAGGGAAATCAGGGAATTTGGCAAGAATTGTAAAAGAGCTAATTCTCTCATCTTTCACAGCCAGAAGTCGATAATATCTAAAATTAAAACACAGAGTTAAAAATATAATAACTCCATGCTCTTATTGAATGTTTCATAATATTTTTCTTAGCCTTAGAATAATATTTTAGGATATTAGGCCATGCTTTTGGCTCTCATTTCTGTTCTCATCTATGTTACTTGATTGTTTTTATAATGTGTATTATTATTTATATAAAAATTGTAGTCATTCAAACCTTTAAATAAGAAGCTAGCGCTTCTGAATTAGTCTGGGCTCCCCAGAGAAACAGAGCCAGCCGATGCACCTGAATCCAGGGACGCCCGGTAAGGACGCGACTGAGGGTGGAGGGCAGGACGTCCAGGCTCCGCTGCCGGCCGGCCGGTGGCCCGGGAGGGCCGTGGTGCAGGTTCAGGCCAGCCAGAGGCCTGGGCACCGGGGGCACCGCGGCGCAAGCCCTGCTCTAAATCTGAACCCAGAGGAGGGACGGAACCTCTGTCCCCGGGGGCGCGGTCAGGCAGAGAAGACAGAGGCTCTCTCCTCCTTTCTGTTCTCTCGGGGCCTCGGAGGACCAGCCCGGCCCCACCCCGGGGAGGCCACGTGCCCGGCTCGGTCCACGGTCACCCAGAAATCCCTCGCAGACACACCCAGACGGCGTGCGGCTCCGCGTCCCGGCGCCCGCGGCCCAGTCAGGCTGACACGCGGCTGAGCACCTGCGCTTTAGAAGCAGCCGCAGCTCCGCGCTGAAGCCGGTCCCGGGGGGACCAGCCCTGACCCCGCAGGCCTGCTCTGCCGGAGGCACCACGTGTCCCCGCCTTCAGGCCTGGACTCACTCCCGAGGCCCCCATCCGGGCTGCCCGTCCCTCGTATCGGCTGCAGCTCCGCTCACGAGGACCGGGGCTGTCCGCACCCCTCGCTGAGCTCGGGGGCTCCGTGCAGGCGCCGGCCTCCGCACGGAGGCGAGACTGGCCGAGCGTCGTCCCAGCGTCCTCGCAGCCCAGCGCGGCAGGCCCTGGGAGCCGCCCTCAGCTCGACCTGCAGGAAGCCGGGCGGACCCAGTCTGGACCCGCCTGCCCGCTCCCTCGGCCCCGCCCCCTGAGCTCAGGGTTGAGCGGGTCTGCCGCGGGTTCACGTCTCCCGGGCCAGACCTCCGGGAGCCCAGCCGTGCTCCAGCAGCAGCAGCAAAACCTGGCCCGAGCTCCAAAGCCGCGGCGCCCGGGCCCCGGGCAACGTGACCCCCGACCTCTGCCGCCCCTGCCCCCACGCCCCGCCCCAGGCCGCCCCCCACCCGCGGCCTGGACGCCCGCCCCCCGGGCTCCCCGGACGGAGCTCCTGGCCACGCTTCAGAGGCTGACCGGGGCCCCTGCTCGAGGCAGCTCCAGCTCCCAGTCAGAGCGGGCCCCCTTCCTGCACGCCCCGAGCTCTCAGGACGGCGTCCTCGGCCTGGGGCACAGGGCTGTCTCCACTGCGAGCCTCCGGGACCCTGCAAGTCTGGGGCGGGGCCCCTGTCCAGGCAGCTCCGCAGCGTCGCCGCGGCTCGGACCGGGTCCCGTCACAGCGCTGACCGGCTGAGCTCAGCTCTCAGGAGCGGCCTCTGTCTAGTGCGCAGCAGCCCGGAGATCTGGGTGGGCAGCCTCAGGCCTCTGTTTTTAGAGGCTTTTGTGTTTTTTTAATGTGGACTGCATTTAGGTCTTCATTGTATTTGTTACAATATTGCTTCTGCGTGTATGTCTCAGCTTTGTTGCTGTTTATGAGGCGTGTGGCATCTTCACTCCCGACCAGGGACTGAGCCCCGACCGCTGCGCTGGAAGGCGAAGTCTTAGCCCCCGGACCGCCAGGGAAGCCCCTCCTATCATTTTAATCAGGAGATTTCAGACACAGCATTTACCAGCTTATTTTTAACTTAAATATAAATAAGGGCACTCCTGTCCATGTATTTCATGAGGATGAGGGGAAATCGATTGGATTTAGCATAACAGCCTTCAAGTGCTCAAAACCCCGTAATGAACGAGCGTCCACAGAAACAGGGGTAACGTCCAATCCCTGCTCATTCCAACAGAGGGAGCGCAGCGCCTGGTCTGGGGCCGGGGAGGCTGGGAAACGCCTGGCACACAGCGGCACTCACGAGCGTCTGACGAGGCCGGGCAGAGCCTTGGCGGGTCTGCTGAGGCCCCGCCTGCCCGCGCCCCAGCCGCTCCGACGCTGGGCAGGGAGAGAGCTGCGCCTAATTGCAGCTGCATCAATCAAAGGGATTCCGATTTGCAGCACGGCCTTCTCCGGCTGGAGTTAATTAGAACGCTGACACTTCCCAGACTGTCAGCCACATGGATGCTCAGGAGGATGTGCACACGCATCCAGTGGGTAAATACGGGCTGCCAGGCGCCTTGGCAGCAGACCCCGGCCCTTCCTGGTTCTCACCCCAAACACCCCGCCAGGGGCTCCCCACCGCCTCTCGGACACCCGGCGAGGAGCCCAGCGTTCATCTGAAGCAGGGTCCGCTCACCCATATCCTGTGAACCCGTGCTTTCGGATGGTCGTAGTCTGCAACGCACTGAAAACAGACACGGTGCTTAGGCCAGGCTCAGCAGAGCTTCTGAAGCACGGGGCTGGGACGGGGTGAGGACCCAGTCTGCTCCTCCCAGAGGCACACAGAGCTGCAGCGGCGCTGGCCCTGCCCCGCCCGCAGGGAAGGCACGGGGCTGGCCATGGGCAGAGCAGCAGAACAGGCTCAGATGCCCCAACCCTCGTGGTTCCCAGCCAGACTCACCCCTCCCCCTGGAATGAGTGCTTCTCCACGGGCTCCAGCCCCCACCCCCGGGGACAATGCCCAGGGGCTTGAGTCGGTTCTGACCATTTTCACCCACAGTCACTGCCCAGCTGGGAGGGGTCTGCCAGGCTCCTCACCTGGACTCTTAACCAAGTCACGCACGAACAAGCGCCTTACGTTCGGGTCAGGAAGAGACGGCTCCCACCGCACGTGTCCAGCATGGGCCATGCGTCACTTTGGACTAGTCAGAATAGACAAGAAGGGGCAGCAGCCAGCACGGGTGGGCCCCGTGAACTTCCTCTCTGCCCTCGGGGCCCCCAAGCCTTGTCCCCTGCTGCAGGGAGGTGCCCCGGGACAGGAGAGGCCAGTCCTGCAGGAGGTGCTCGGAGGACTGCCGGAGCGGAGGTGCCGGGGCGGCTCCATCCTCCTGCCGAGGGCGGGCGGGCAGGACGTGGCTGCGCAGTGGGGCTGGGGGCCGTGGCGGGGCAGAGGTCCATCTGTCTGTCCCTCCAGGCACAAGGCTGGATCGTCAGGCAGCAGAAGGCCTGGCTGCCGTGACCAGCGGGACAAGGGAGGGGACCCCAGCACCCGTGTCCTGGTGTGACTGTCTCCGGACAGCATCCCTGAGCAACCGTCTCATCCCATCTCGTTCCCGCTCAGCTCCCCCGTCTGTGGGTCTCTCTTCCTTCGCAGCCCCCGGCCCAGCCCTGCCGCCACGCGCTCAGCACAGAGGCGGAGCCACCGCACGGGCGTCGGGGGCCCGGCCGCTCTCGGCCCAGAGGCACACGTGTGCCCAGAGACCAGGAGGGCCCCTCGGGCCTGAGGGCTCAACCTGTGCCCGTCTGCCCGGGCCTGCAGGGCCCGCAGCCTGGATGGTCGTAGTCTGCAACGCACTGAAAACAGACACGGTGCTTAGGCCAGGCTCAGCAGAGCTTCTGAAGCACGGGGCTGGGACGGGGTGAGGACCCAGTCTGCTCCTCCCAGAGGCACACAGAGCTGCAGCGGCGCTGGCCCTGCCCCGCCCGCAGGGAAGGCACGGGGCTGGCCATGGGCAGAGCAGCAGAACAGGCTCAGATGCCCCAACCCTCGTGGTTCCCAGCCAGACTCACCCCTCCCCCTGGAATGAGTGCTTCTCCACGGGCTCCAGCCCCCACCCCCGGGGACAATGCCCAGGGGCTTGAGTCGGTTCTGACCATTTTCACCCACAGTCACTGCCCAGCTGGGAGGGGTCTGCCAGGCTCCTCACCTGGACTCTTAACCAAGTCACGCACGAACAAGCGCCTTACGTTCGGGTCAGGAAGAGACGGCTCCCACCGCACGTGTCCAGCATGGGCCATGCGTCACTTTGGACTAGTCAGAATAGACAAGAAGGGGCAGCAGCCAGCACGGGTGGGCCCCGTGAACTTCCTCTCTGCCCTCGGGGCCCCCAAGCCTTGTCCCCTGCTGCAGGGAGGTGCCCCGGGACAGGAGAGGCCAGTCCTGCAGGAGGTGCTCGGAGGACTGCCGGAGCGGAGGTGCCGGGGCGGCTCCATCCTCCTGCCGAGGGCGGGCGGGCAGGACGTGGCTGCGCAGTGGGGCTGGGGGCCGTGGCGGGGCAGAGGTCCATCTGTCTGTCCCTCCAGGCACAAGGCTGGATCGTCAGGCAGCAGAAGGCCTGGCTGCCGTGACCAGCGGGACAAGGGAGGGGACCCCAGCACCCGTGTCCTGGTGTGACTGTCTCCGGACAGCATCCCTGAGCAACCGTCTCATCCCATCTCGTTCCCGCTCAGCTCCCCCGTCTGTGGGTCTCTCTTCCTTCGCAGCCCCCGGCCCAGCCCTGCCGCCACGCGCTCAGCACAGAGGCGGAGCCACCGCACGGGCGTCGGGGGCCCGGCCGCTCTCGTCCCAGAGGCACACGTGTGCCCAGAGACCAGGAGGGCCCCTCGGGCCTGAGGGCTCAACCTGTGCCCGTGGCAATTAGCCACCCGAGGCCTTGCAGGAAGGAAACCCTTTTGCAGCTCCCCGCTGGGAAACGCCACTGACATCAGAGGGGAGACTTGTTTAGAAAATTAAGAGGAAAATACTGCAGTTGTCAAATCTAGGAAAAAGTCTAAAACAGAACAAATATACTCATGGCACACGACTTGGCTCTACCACAATACTTACAGAGTTAAATAATACAGTAAATCATAGGATAGACCATCTGGAAAAAGTAAGGATGTTCACTCAAAAGATTACAAGCCAAAAAAAATGATGCATTAACTTAAGATATGGAAAAAACAGGATAGGACTTCCCTGGTGGTCCAGTGGGTAGAGAGTTTGTCTTGCGGTGCAAGGGGCACCAGTTCGATCCCTGGCCCGGGAAGATCCCATGTACCACGGAGCGGTTGGACCAATGTGTCCAATCACAAGTCAGCGCTCTGGAGCGCATGCGCCGTGAGAGAAGCCACTGCGATGGGAGGCCCACAAATGCCAAAGAATAAAAAAGATGAATGAAAACAAACATAAATAAATAAGAGGCATAATGGGGACAAGAAAGAAAGAAACAGGATATAATCACAGAGCACGTCTTGGTTCTACGAAGAGCAGTATTTACCCGGTGTAACGACATAAAGACGGATCACTGATGTAACTAAAACTAGTGGTGAAATAGTACTGGAAGTGGGGGCCGGAAGGAAGGTTAACCAGAGCCAAGTCCTGACGCAGAAGAGGAAAAGGGCAAACAGGGGCAAGCCTGAGGAGCCCACTGCAGCTGCACAGGCACACGGTCCAGGAAAAGAACCAGGAGGGGAATTTTATCTATTAAAAATAAAAGGGGCCCCCCGGGCAGAAGGGCCTGGCTGCCGTGACCAGCGGGACAAGGGAGGGGACCCCAGCACCCGTGTCCTGGTGTGACTGTCTCCGGACAGCATCCCTGAGCAACCGTCTCATCCCATCTCGTTCCCGCTCAGCTCCCCCGTCTGTGGGTCTCTCTTCCTTCGCAGCCCCCGGCCCAGCCCTGCCGCCACGCGCTCAGCACAGAGGCGGAGCCACCGCACGGGCGTCGGGGGCCCGGCCGCTCTCGTCCCAGAGGCACACGTGTGCCCAGAGACCAGGAGGGCCCCTCGGGCCTGAGGGCTCAACCTGTGCCCGTGGCAATTAGCCACCCGAGGCCTTGCAGGAAGGAAACCCTTTTGCAGCTCCCCGCTGGGAAACGCCACTGACATCAGAGGGGAGACTTGTTTAGAAAATTAAGAGGAAAATACTGCAGTTGTCAAATCTAGGAAAAAGTCTAAAACAGAACAAATATACTCATGGCACACGACTTGGCTCTACCACAATACTTACAGAGTTAAATAATACAGTAAATCATAGGATAGACCATCTGGAAAAAGTAAGGATGTTCACTCAAAAGATTACAAGCCAAAAAAAATGATGCATTAACTTAAGATATGGAAAAAACAGGATAGGACTTCCCTGGTGGTCCAGTGGGTAGAGAGTTTGTCTTGCGGTGCAAGGGGCACCAGTTCGATCCCTGGCCCGGGAAGATCCCATGTACCACGGAGCGGTTGGACCAATGTGTCCAATCACAAGTCAGCGCTCTGGAGCGCATGCGCCGTGAGAGAAGCCACTGCGATGGGAGGCCCACAAATGCCAAAGAATAAAAAAGATGAATGAAAACAAACATAAATAAATAAGAGGCATAATGGGGACAAGAAAGAAAGAAACAGGATATAATCACAGAGCACGTCTTGGTTCTACGAAGAGCAGTATTTACCCGGTGTAACGACATAAAGACGGATCACTGATGTAACTAAAACTAGTGGTGAAATAGTACTGGAAGTGAGGGGGCCGGGAAGGGAAGGTTAACCAGAGCCAAGTCCTGACGCAGAAGAGGAAAAGGGGCAAACAGGGGGCAAGCCTGAGGAGCCCACTGCAGCTGCACAGGCACACGGTCCAGGAAAAGGAGGAATTTCCGAGGCACTGGGCAATTTTATCTATTAAAAATAAAAAGGTGCTAAAAGATTTTTCTGCCCTGTGATTGTCAAGGTTGCCACACTGCCTGCCGACAGGCTTAATTCATTTCCCCGAAATAAGGCTCTTCAACATTTTCCTTCCAGGAGACCACCTTCAAATCACAGCCAGCAGGGGAGGGGTGAGCCCCCAGGCCCCCACGTCCACCCCAAGTGATCTTGTCCCTTGGATCAGCCGAGCCCTTTCCTTCCCTGGTTCTCAGCTGAGTTCCGCTCCCCTTCATAGGTCCGCGTCTACCCCGCCCTTTCTCAGGCTCCACTCGCCTCTCTGAGAGTCAAAGGGTTAACACAGCTAAATACACACCCTGTCCCCCAGACCGCCTTCATCTTCACCACCTCCCCTCCTATGCCAGCCCTTCACTCCAGGCCCGAGTGACCAGGTCACGGCCATTCTGTGCCCAGAAAATCCCCCTCTGCCACACAGGGCTGGGAGGCATTGTTCCCAGCGTGGTGAGAAAGCAGACGGAGGCCGAGGGTGGGCGGAGACCCAGTGTCCTCGGCGGGGAGACGTGGCCTCATAAAAGCCACAGCAAGCAATTAGTGGCTGCCGGGGTCTTTAGGAGATTTTATGGCTCCAGTGCACTTGAGCGACTGCATTGGAAAATTGGCCATTCCGTGGGGATTAATGAGCAATTCGCTGTCAGAGGACAAGGCACACTTGGAAGAAAAGAGCGACAAAGGGGACTCAGTTCCCAAGGGATTCGACTTAACAATCCTGCTCTTTCTGCATATTGAGAAGGAAATGGGAAATCATCACCTGCCGAGAAGAACACTCCAATTTATTTTCCTCTGAAAAATGAAAAGCCAGCCCAGGACCCAGCACAGCAGACGGGCTCTCCCCTCCAAGTGGCCAGGCCTGGCTGGCGGGCGCAGGTTTGTTAGACAAACAAGCACCAGCCACAGAGGTGAGGGTTCTTTTCAATTGGCCACAGTGGATTAAGGGTTCTTTTCAAGGTCTGGCGGCCTTAGCAGGCAAGTCTAAGAAAGGGACAAACAGGGGGCAAGCCTGAGGAGCCCACTGCAGCTGCACAGGCACACGGTCCAGGAAAAGGAGGAATTTCCGAGGCACTGGGCAATTTTATCTATTAAAAATAAAAAGGTGCTAAAAGATTTTTCTGCCCTGTGATTGTCAAGGTTGCCACACTGCCTGCCGACAGGCTTAATTCATTTCCCCGAAATAAGGCTCTTCAACATTTTCCTTCCAGGAGACCACCTTCAAATCACAGCCAGCAGGGGAGGGGTGAGCCCCCAGGCCCCCACGTCCACCCCAAGTGATCTTGTCCCTTGGATCAGCCGAGCCCTTTCCTTCCCTGGTTCTCAGCTGAGTTCCGCTCCCCTTCATAGGTCCGCGTCTACCCCGCCCTTTCTCAGGCTCCACTCGCCTCTCTGAGAGTCAAAGGGTTAACACAGCTAAATACACACCCTGTCCCCCAGACCGCCTTCATCTTCACCACCTCCCCTCCTATGCCAGCCCTTCACTCCAGGCCCGAGTGACCAGGTCACGGCCATTCTGTGCCCAGAAAATCCCCCTCTGCCACACAGGGCTGGGAGGCATTGTTCCCAGCGTGGTGAGAAAGCAGACGGAGGCCGAGGGTGGGCGGAGACCCAGTGTCCTCGGCGGGGAGACGTGGCCTCATAAAAGCCACAGCAAGCAATTAGTGGCTGCCGGGGTCTTTAGGAGATTTTATGGCTCCAGTGCACTTGAGCGACTGCATTGGAAAATTGGCCATTCCGTGGGGATTAATGAGCAATTCGCTGTCAGAGGACAAGGCACACTTGGAAGAAAAGAGCGACAAAGGGGACTCAGTTCCCAAGGGATTCGACTTAACAATCCTGCTCTTTCTGCATATTGAGAAGGAAATGTGGGGAAATCATCACCTGCCGAGAAGAACACTCCAATTTATTTTCCTCTGAAAAATGAAAAGCCAGCCCAGGACCCAGCACAGCAGACGGGCTCTCCCCTCCAAGTGGCCAGGCCTGGCTGGCCGGGCGGCCGGCAGGTTTGTTAGACAAACAAGCACCAGCCACAGAGGTGAGGGTTCTTTTCAATTGGCCACAGTGGATTAATTTGGGCTGTTTCATGATTCTTGCTCAAGTGTCTCTGAGCAGGTATTTCCTTTAAAGCACCAAGACCCCTCCAAGGGATCTTCCTGACCCAGGGATCAAACTTGCATTTCCTACACTGCAGGCAGATTCTCCACCGCTGAGCCACGGCGGAAGCCCAAATAAATATTATCTCTAATACTCTATTAATTAGTACATTTCAGACCGTAAAGTTCAAGGAACCCCAAACAACTTAAAGACAGATGTGTGTGGTCTCCCCGGATGAGAGGCGGCAGGTGCTGGGTGGCTTGGGGGCTCCACCACGGAGCCCTGAAGCCCTGCCGACCCACCTTCCTCCTGAGGCTCCCGGCCCCTGGCGACACGGAGGCCCAGGGACAAGGACCCCAGCCCACACGCAGCGCCTGCAGGCCAGGACGTGGGAGACAGTCTGCTGCCTGGCCGCACGGCGCGGCTCGGCACCACACGGGCCTCCCCGGGCTCTCACTGCACCCCGAGTCTTCTGCACCATCCTTCCTGAGATGACACAACAGGGGTGAAGCTTCGTACGCACGCGGGATCTTAGCACATCAGCGCAGTTCTTCCCCTTTTCGGCCGATTTTAACTGTAGACACGGCGGTGCAGTTGACCACTTCACCAGCTGTGATTTCGGACTGGCAGGAGCTCGTGGTCCCGCCGGCGCCTACAGCTCCTCAGGGCTCCAGCTGCCAACGCGCAAAGCCCTGCGGGATGGGGGGACGGGAGGGGAAGCGCTCACCCCTCTGCACCCGGCGCACCAGCCCCCCAGGACTCAGAGACGCGGATAGTTCGATTTTAGGTTGTTTTTCATTCCCGCAGATGAATGAGGAGACCAGCGACATTCCTCTTAGACAGCAGCAAGGACCCACACTCTGTCCCCTGGCCTTGATCTGATCTTGGGTGAAGGGAAACGGAGGAGAAAAGCCAGCGGAGCGGCCCCCAGCCGTGGGGGGCACTGAGCAGAGACGCCCAGTGCCCGGGGACAGGGCGCCTCTTCGCCTGGGCTCGCGGGCCCCTCCAGAGGACCAGGGCCTGCTTCCCCTCATGTGTCAGCAGCAGCAATTACCAACGCCATACATCTCAAAGATGTGAACTTGTCCTGCAATGTTATTTTTAATCCAACATGAACAGTTTTCCAGAGCCTCCATCATGCTGGGCAGCAGAGGAGCCCCGAGGCAGTGGTTTTCTGCCTCCTCCTTGAAGTCCGGGAGGCAGCCCGAGCGCTTTCCATCTCCCTTCACCAGGCACATCGAGAGGGCGGCCGCGCGGCCGCTGCAGCCCGCTGCCGGCCCAGCAAGACGCGCGTTCCACCCCGAAGAGCCGCACGTCGTGGGGGCCGCACAGCAGCCGTGAGCCCCGCTCCCCGGTGAGATGGCTGAGCGCCACAGAGGCTGTCTGAGAGCCTGTCGCTGGAGCGGAGAGACAAGGACTGGCGTCGGCGTGGGAAGGGCCTCCTCGGGGGACGGGAGAGCCAGCCGCACGCGGTGGCCGCCCAGGAGCCCGGCCACAGGGGTCTCGGACGCTGCGGACGCTGGGGACTCTGATGGAGCCTGAGAAGCGCCGGCGGGAGATGAGGTCACTGCGGAGGTGGACACCCACTCCCAGCGTCACCGAACCTGGACGCCGAGTCTCCCCGGGTGACGAGTGACTGGATCGCGGTGGGCAAGGAAGGGCTGGCAGGGAAGCCGGCCGTCTGGCCTCCAGCCCGGCCCTCCAGGAGGCCTCCTTGTCCTGGAAAGCACCACAGTCCTCGAGGGCAGGCCCACTACTGCTCTGACCACTGAACAGCAGCACCTGCCCAGTGCTCACTGTTTCCCGCTCTGTGGACAAAGAGCATCTCCCCCGTCTCATCCAATGGTGACCAGGGGCACTTTCTTCCCTGCCAAGGGTCCCTGCAACCAGAGGCCAGGCCGAGGTGGCAGCGGTCAGGCCCTCCCTGATGCTGTCGGTCCTGTTCTTCCAGACTTCTTGGCGGAACTTCTTGGAGCAGGCTCACCTCACAGCTGTCCCCGTACCACGGCCAGACCAGGAACTGATGGCCTTGGTCAGGGCCTTTCCTGAAGGACCCGTGGGGCCGAGGCAACCCAGGAGAAGCAGGAGCACAGAGAAGGACGCCCCGGGACCCCAGGACCCAGGACAGCCGGAGCCGCGGGTGCAGGAAAGGCCAGGGCCCTGCGGCTCCCCGTCCAGCCCTGGGTGGATGAACACAGCACAGAAGAGGCAAAACCAAGCTGAGTTCCCCTGGTGAAAGGAGGTGGGACCAGACGGCTCCCCAGGTTCCTGCGAGGACAGGGTGGCGGTCGGTGAGCGGGGGCCCAGAGCCCACCGTGCAGGCTGGGGACTGTACTCAGCATCTGTAATAACCTACAAGGAAAAAGAACCTAAAAGGGAACATGTATGCATGGAACTGAGTCCCTTTGCTGTAGACCTGAAACTAGCACAGCATTGTCAATCAGCTAGATTTCAATAAAAACTAAAAGATAAGTCGGGGGCCCAGATACCAGGCGCCAGGCTCTCCCCACTGACTACAAGGAATGCACGTCAACACACCCCGGATTTGCTTAGTCTGAGCCTTAATAGGACAGAGTTACTGTAGCAGAGGGACCCCGTGGGGCCTCGGAGGTAAACAGCCCGACTGCCGGGGCAGCAGACGCAGGTCCGTCCCTGGCTCGGGAAGCCCCCCGGAGGAGGAAGTGAAAGCCCAGTCCAGTGTTCCTGCCTGGAGAATCCCGTCGACAGAAGAACCTGGCGGGCCACACACAGTCCTCGAGGTCACAGAAGTGTCAGACAAGACATAGCGACTAAACAACAAAAAAAACAGTACATTCAAGACACTTCTTCTAAGTCCGGAGGGCTTCTTTCTTATCTCTGAGGCCTCGGATCCTCCGCTGCACCTGTCGCTGTGTGACGAGTACATGGCGCGGGGCAGCCCTCTCCCACGTCTGCTTCCGGTCACGCGGTTTCCACGCCGGGAGCCCAGCCCAGCCTCTCGGGTCCTCCGCGCAGGGTCTGCCGAGGCTGAAACCAAAACCTCCGCTGGCTGCGTTCTTTTCTGAAAGCTCAGCGAGGGCGGTGCCGCCTCCAGGTCCCTCTGGCCGTCGACAGACTCCATCCCCGTGTGGCTGTCTGACAGGATCCCCCGGCCCCTCGGCTGTTCACTAGCGACGGCTCTCAGCTGAGAGCTCATTCGTGGGTCCCAGTGCCCGGCCCCCGGGTGGGCCGTGCACGCCTGGCCAGGTCCTCAAGGCCAGAGGCGACCCTGTGATGCTGGGGTCCTGCTCGATGGAAAGGCATCCCCGTGTCCTGTGGCCTGACCGAGCCCTGGACGTGCCTCTCCAGGGCGAGGAGACCCTGGACATGGCCCCAGGGGCTCCTCACTCACAGGGAGGGACGACGGAGGTCTGCATCGCGGCACAAGTCAGGGGCCTCGGGGCCAGCTTAGAACTCTGTGCCTCTAAGATGCTCACCAATGTCCCTTAGAAAATGCCTTCCTAGCTGGCAGCCTTCCTCCAGAGCCAGACTTTCTCACCTTGACGGGAAAACACACACATTAAACAGTTACTTCCTCAAGTTCTAGGTCAGAGTTTCAGGTGTCAACGTTTACTGGCAAGGCTCCCGTCAGCACGTGGCCGCTGCTGCTCCTGCACGCTTGCCTTCGTTCCTCTGAGGGGAGTCAGCGTCCCTGTGTCAAGAGAGAGTCTTCCCTTCGACAGGACGTGGGCTCCTTGCTAGAAACCTCGTGCTCCCGGCTGCTGTCACGCCATGCAACCCGTGATCGAAACAAGAGAAGAGGAGGTATTCTTGGGAACAGTGCAGCTTTCTGTCAAACAACTTTTGTTCCTCTAGATGTTGTCAAACTTTAAAACATAATCTAGAAAGTAACTGAAGAATAAACTGCAGAGATCGCAAAGTGAAATCGGGGAAACAAGAGAAGAGGAGGTATTCTTGGGAACAGTGCAGCTTTCTGTCTCGGATCCTCCGCTGCACCTGTCGCTGTGTGACGAGTACATGGCGCGGGGCAGCCCTCTCCCACGTCTGCTTCCGGTCACGCGGTTTCCACGCCGGGAGCCCAGCCCAGCCTCTCGGGTCCTCCGCGCAGGGTCTGCCGAGGCTGAAACCAAAACCTCCGCTGGCTGCGTTCTTTTCTGAAAGCTCAGCGAGGGCGGTGCCGCCTCCAGGTCCCTCTGGCCGTCGACAGACTCCATCCCCGTGTGGCTGTCTGACAGGATCCCCCGGCCCCTCGGCTGTTCACTAGCGACGGCTCTCAGCTGAGAGCTCATTCGTGGGTCCCAGTGCCCGGCCCCCGGGTGGGCCGTGCACGCCTGGCCAGGTCCTCAAGGCCAGAGGCGACCCTGTGATGCTGGGGTCCTGCTCGATGGAAAGGCATCCCCGTGTCCTGTGGCCTGACCGAGCCCTGGACGTGCCTCTCCAGGGCGAGGAGACCCTGGACATGGCCCCAGGGGCTCCTCACTCACAGGGAGGGACGACGGAGGTCTGCATCGCGGCACAAGTCAGGGGCCTCGGGGCCAGCTTAGAACTCTGTGCCTCTAAGATGCTCACCAATGTCCCTTAGAAAATGCCTTCCTAGCTGGCAGCCTTCCTCCAGAGCCAGACTTTCTCACCTTGACGGGAAAACACACACATTAAACAGTTACTTCCTCAAGTTCTAGGTCAGAGTTTCAGGTGTCAACGTTTACTGGCAAGGCTCCCGTCAGCACGTGGCCGCTGCTGCTCCTGCACGCTTGCCTTCGTTCCTCTGAGGGGAGTCAGCGTCCCTGTGTCAAGAGAGAGTCTTCCCTTCGACAGGACGTGGGCTCCTTGCTAGAAACCTCGTGCTCCCGGGGCTGCTGTCACGCCATGCAACCCGTGATCGAAACAAGAGAAGAGGAGGTATTCTTGGGAACAGTGCAGCTTTCTGTCAAACAACTTTTGTTCCTCTAGATGTTGTCAAACTTTAAAACATAATCTAGAAAGTAACTGAAGAATAAACTGCAGAGATCAAAGGAAAATCAAAGAAACTGTAAAATCACCTGCCTGTTGTGTAAATTTGCAAATTTCCTTTGGAGTTTCAACTCTCCAGAGCCCAGAGTCTTTACCCCCTGCTCAAGCACAAAGCCACTGACAAAAGCCTATTTTAAAAGAGTGTTTATATTTGGAATACACACTGTTAAGAATTGGTCTCTCACCCTGGCCTGAGTATGGTCAGCCCTTTTTCTTAATTCAGATTTTTCGGGTATAAAGAACTCATCCCATCATTTCAGGCAAAGGGAAAACGGTCTCCTCTCTGGACTCCTTACCAGGGGACGAGCCCCCACAGAACCGGGACGGAGAGGCTCTCCTGCCAGCGCTGGGCTCCCCGCCAGCAGGGGGGAGTTTTCTCTTGAATCCTGAGCACGCCCTGCCCGCCTCCCTGCTCAGGCGCTGGGCCTGCTCCCAGTTCCTCGTGCTTTTGCATCGAATTAGATGAACTGGTTGGATACTGACAGGCCACAAATCAATAGCAGAAGGAGATCTTTGAAATATTCATGTGCTGGTTACCCTTGGGACCAGCGTTCACGAGGAGAGATCAAATCTCCTGCCAGGCTGCTTGGAGATGAGCCCGCCTCAGTATCTGACTTCTCTCTCCTTCTCACTCACAATGTCTTCACGTCAGCTCCGCTCACCCGTTCCTGCTCTGGAGACAAGGAGCTGGATTTGGAGACTAGGGGGCTGGGGTCCCGCCCGAGCGTTGCTCTGATCAAGTATTCAGAGTCAGACACAAACTAGGGCCATGCCCGTGTCAGCAGATGCTTCTCCGCCAGTGGTAAAGAGCCCGCCTGCAGAAGCGGGCGACATGAGAGATGCAGGTTCGATCCCTGGGTCAGGAAGGTCCCCTGGAGTAGGAAACGACAGCCCACCCAGCATTCCTGCCTGGAGAAATCCACGGACAGAGGAGATGGTGGACTACAATCCATGGGGTCGCAAGGAGTCAGACACGACTGAAGCGGCTTAGCTCGCATGCCCTCCTGAGCCTCACGAGAGCCTCGCAGGGGCCCAGAGAGGAGTTCAGACGCAGGTGGCCCAGACACGGGCATCCCCTGCGCTCGAGAGGGCCCTGCACACTGCCCGCCTGTGCCCACCTGCTGGCCCACAGCGCCAACAGCCAGCACACGGGACACATGGGCGACCAGGGGCGCCCGCCGTCTCCCCTGCCTTCCGTGACCTCCATGGAATTGGTGGTTGTGTGTTTCACGCGTGTGTGTGCTTCTCATGTGGGTTTGTATATATTTTTCTCTTGATTTGGATTGATATTTTTATTTTTTTTATTGGTATACTTGTTTCACAATGTTGCATTCGTTTCAAGAGTACAGCGAAGTTATTGTTACACGTTTTTACAGAGCTTTCTTGTTTGCAGATATACATAATCCCCAGTCATAGGTATATCCCTGACCCTTCTCCCCTGAGTTCACTTTGATTTTTGGAAGAACTAATTTTCAAGCCAGATCTACTGAACCTTAAATTTTTATTTTCATTTCACCTTTATATCTATCAGTTTCTCCCTTACATTTTATCTGTAAATTATTCAGGTATTTGTTTTCTACTTTATTCAGCTGAACACTGGCTTATTAACTAATTACGTTTCCATGTGTATATTTAAGGCTCTGAGAATCCCTTAGCTATTTGCTGCATGATAAATTCATTGTTGTTTGAAACAAAACATTTTGTATATCAACTTTATTTTTAAAATACTTAGAATTATATTCACAATAAAAATTCTACAAAGAAACCATACTCTATGGAGACAATGAACTAAATTTTTAAAAAATGAAGAACGTTTGTTAAAAAATTAAATTTCACCATCTTAAATTAGCATCAATGACTGTTGACAATTATCCTTCCCGTGTCCTTGTGCACACACACACGTGTACATACATAAATTTATGTAAATGAGATCATATTGTGACTACTAAGACTTTTTGGCAAAGGTGAGTTTGATTCCCAAATGTTATGGTTCTGGTGGAGGCACAGATAGTTCCAGTCGAAGGTCAGGGTCTGACCCCATCACTCCATGGCAAATAGAGCGGGGGGAAGCAGAGGCAGCGACAGACTTGATTTTCTTGAGCTCCAGAATCACTACAGGGGGTGACTGCAGCCATGAAATTAAAAGACGCCTGCTCCTTGGAAAAGGAAAGCGATGACAAACCTGGACGGTGTATTAAATAGCAGAGACATCACTTTGCCGACAAAGGTCCACATAGGCCAAGCTGTGGTTTTCCCAGCAGTCGTGTGTGGATGTGAGAGCTGGACCCTAAAGAAGGCTGAGCGCCGAAGACCTGATGCCTCTGAACCGTGGTGCTGGAGAAGGCTCCTGGGAGGCCCGTGCACAGCAAGGAGACCACACCGGCCAGTCCTAAAGGAGATCAGCCCTGAGCAGTCATCGGAAGGGCGGCTGCTGCAGCGGAAGCCCCAGTCCCGTGGCCTCCTGATGGGAAGGGACGACCTGTTGGAAGAGACCCTGATGCAGGACCAAGGAAAGGAGGCAGCAGAGGGTGAGAAGGTCGGGTGGCGTCACTGACTCAGCGGACGCGAACCTGAGCAAACTCCGGGAGACGGTGGAGGGCAGGCAGCCTGGCGCACTGTCGTTCAGCGGGTGGCACAGGGGGCACACGCCTGAGCGACTGAGCAACGGCAAATCACTGTCTCCTCAAGTTGTTTTCCAAACCGAAGGGCACGGCCGCGAGGGTGCGTCACACCCCCAGCACAGGCCGCGAGAGCAGACCACAGCCGCGGCCGTCGTCCTATTAGACAGCGCCGGCAGGAAGCCAGCTCGCTCGGGACGCGGGAGCTCTGCAGGCTCGGCTGTCCGTCTGGGCTGCCTCACAGTTCCCTTCCCAGAAGACGGGCTTCCCGGTGCCAGTGCCGCGACGCTGACGGTCTGCTGCTTTGCCCAGTGGACATCAAGAGGTCAGTACACGCTAGTCTCCACGGCCCAAGGCACTGGAACGGGTGCCCTTTTGCTACGGAAAACGCCACGGCCTGTGGTGCACGGCGGCCTCGCGTGTCTTTAGCGGTTACAACCATAATCGCCGCGCTACCAGATTCTCTTTACAGCTGCGGACCGCGCACCGTGCTCCCCGAGAGCCCACATGAAAAACGCACGCCCCTCGGTCAGCAGCAGGCTGCTTCCGTCACTCCGTCAGCAAATACGCTTATAAGGAGCTCGTCACCCCCGATATTTCAAGAGGTGTTCCAAGAGGCCGGACATGCCTTTCCACTTAAAGAGGGGGTTCCCGCCGCCTGGCTGGGGACCACAGGGCTGTGGCTGCTGCAGAGGAGCCACAGTGGTGCTCCGCTCCCCCCGAGAGAGTCCCACTGGGCAGCAGCTCAGGGCCATCGCGCCTTGGACGAAGAGCCCGCGGCCTGGGGCAGGAGGCAGGGGGACGTGACGGCGGGTGCAGACGGGGGAGCTGGCGCTGGGGGCCGGGAGCGGCACATCCAGCCGGGGAGGGGTGGGGGCCGGGAGCGGGCAGAGCGGAGGGGGCGCCGCCCAGCAGAGACGGGACGCGACGGGTGGAGACTGCCCGGAGCCCGGGAGCCCGGGGCTGGCTGCCTGCGTCACACAGGTGGAAAGTGACCTGGGGCGGCGGGGGGGCAGGGCCTCCTCGTTCAGGGAGGGCCTGGGACACAGCGGGTCCCCAAGGCCACGGGGGACGTCAGGGAGCCCTGTGACCCCACCGAACGCCTCTCTGCTTGCCGACGACACAGGACAGCTGTGCCCGTGTGCCCAGGATGGTGGCCATGAGGCAGCGAAGGCCACGAAGTGCTTCGAGAGGAAACAGCCTCTGCCGCTTCAGGGAGAGGCCTCCAGGGTGGGCGACCTTCCGGAGCCTGACGGTCGGAGCAGGCGGACAAGAAGGAGACGCAGCAGAGAAGGCGCAGCGGCCACACAGGGCTGCTTCCGCACGGTTCAATGCCACATAAAGGGGGGTCACTATTTCCAGAAACATCACACACCATAGGTACCAAATAAATGCAAGTATGATTAAATACAGTAGGCATGAAATACACACCCGAAACTTTGGGATTTCAGACCAGTCACCTGACCCAGGAGGGCGCTGGCTCAGAAGGGCTCCGGGAGGCGCCCACTGGGCCCCAGGAGTCTCCGGACCCTGGCTTCCTCTTGACCACACAGGGGCTGGTCCGACTCTCAGGAGCCTCTGGTCAGACGACTTCAGGGGCTGCTCTCTTTTCAGAGGAGACCGTCTCGTTCGCTCTCCACCCCAGTCCTCCCAGAGCTCCGACGCTCCAGGGTCTCTACCTGCCTCCGAGGCTTGCTGTGGGGCGGCATTTAATATGTGTGTGATCATCAGGGATTGCAGTCAACTCTGTTTTGAAAGCCTCGAGCCCCCCTTGGGAGGACTGGCGGCACGGCGGGCTTGAGCGTCCTCGGCCAGTCCTGCCGGGCGTGTGACATGCATGGGAAGGCGCCGGGCCTCTCCCGCCCGCCGGGAGCCCTGCACGGAGACGCCACAGGAGCCCGGCCCGGCCGTGCAGGATCCCGCGTGGGTGCGTCGGCGCCGCCGGAGCCCGGGACCCCGCCGGAGCCCCCCGCCAGGGCGCACGCAGAGTGGGGAGATGCTGGAGAGTGGCCGGGAAGGGCGGAGGCAAGGCCGGCCCGCTAGCCCCGGGCAGAGGCGGCCCGCTCCCGTTCCCCTCCGAAGATGCCATCGCTCACCCTGAACGGAACAATTTCACTAAGCACACAAACAAGGAGCCGCTAATATCCGCTTTAATAAATAATCTCGAGCACCTTCCACACGCCAGACAGCGCCTTCGGTGCTGGGCGCAGGGCTGACGGCGAATGTGAAGATGAATCGTCGTCATCCTCATCCTGAGGGTCCTCTGCGGCATCCGTGTATAATTCAAGGCAGACGGGCCAAGTCTTAGAAGAGGAAGACATGCGCGTCCCCGGCTGGGCTCCGTCAGGAGAAAGGCGCTTCATCTGCATCTTGAGGACGAGGGAGCCTTCGCTCCGAGACCAGCAGGCAGGCGCAGGGGAGGCGGCGGAGACAGAGCAGCTGGAAGGGCAGGCGGCCGGCGCGGGCGGTCCCGGGCCAGCAGCGCGCCGGGCCCCAGAGGAGATGCCGGAGCCGGTGGGCACGGCGGGCCCGGCACGGCCACACTCACCCACATCCGTGTGCACACATGCACGCACACACGGACAGACGTCCCTCGCGTGCCCGCCCACGCCCGCCCACGGTGCCCTCGCGCCCCGCTCGTCTACGCTCACGCACGCGCCCCCTGCTGCAGCGGGGAGACCCCTTCCAGAGCAGCAAGCCTGGCGGCCCCTGGTGGCCCCGGAGGACGCAGACCTGCTCCGGGGTAGAATCCGGAGACACCCGGCTGAGAAGCGAGAAGATGGAGCCCTCTGGCCCCAGAGGGAGTCGGCAGGAGGCTAACCCTAGCTGCCCGACACGCCAGCCCCTCCCTGAGGCCTGCGCCCTCCCCTGGACGGGCCCTCACGGGTTAGAGTGGCCAGTCTTACAAAACCCTGGACACCTGCCTGGAGACACTGCCAGAGGCAACAGCACAGGGTCTCAGACGCCCCCCTCGACGCCAGCAGGAGACGAGCCCGGGCCACACACACTCACGGCTCCATCCGCCCACAGCCAGCCCACGCGTGCCGCGCACGCTGCTGAAACACAAATGCGGTCAAGGTCGTGGAAAAGAGAGAAACACGGCATGGGGAAAATAAGCCAGTCTCCTGCTTGGACACCAAGAGGCTAAACAAAATATTGCTAGACCTAGCGTAGAATATATTGAAAATACCAAATAAGGTTTATGCCAGTAACGCAGGAATGATGGTTCTCATTCACGAATATTATTATAATTGACCACATTAATATATTAAAGGCGACAAAAGTATAGCCATCTTAACAAATGCACAACAAATTGTTTGGTAAAATACATACCTATTAGAGATTTTCTCTTTTTAGATTTTTTAGTTTTATCGAAATCTTACATGAACCAGAAATTGGAAACACAATCACATCAAAGAACAATCTGTCACGGCTTTGACGTTTAAGCCAAACAAACTTTGTAGGGCAGATTTCAAAAAGGTGTCAAGTTATAACAATTTAAAAACACTGTTGACCTACTTCTAGGAATGCAAAACTTACAATCATGGGTTATTCTCAACACAACAAAGCTTAAATTTGTTTGCTTTAATTTCTTCAAACTACTAAGACAAAGCATTAGCTTGTATTTTTATTTACAGTATACTCCATACCCCTGTAAACTATCCCAAATCCAAAAAGTGAAACTGTCCAAAACCAAAGGTTCTGCAACATCATGCTTGACCAGGGCTCTCTGCTTGTTCTGAAGCTAAAATGAGGTCTGAAGCGATCAAAGCACCCCAACTCCAGAACAAGGGCCCTCTGCCCGCCCGACAGCATCCGGCGGCCTTCACGAAAAGAGGAAGAAGTGAAAGACACGCACACGCACAACAGACCAAACACACAGGGCAGCGACTGCTGCTTGAAGATAAAGCGGACGGGCCGGTTTTCTTGGAGGATACAGCTCTGGAGCCCGCCGCGCCTCGTCCATTCCGCTTTCAGGCCTTCACCTGTCTGTTTCCACTGCTGCCTGCGAGCACCCTGACAAAGCCCCTGGCCGTCACCACCGTGGCCGTGGGCACTTGACATGTCGCCACCTCGCAGAAGCCGCTGTTGAGGGATGGGTTGGGAGCCCCAGTTCTGTTACTATTAGAGATTTTCTTTTTTAAGCACAGCTATGAAAAGAAGAGACCTTCCTTCGTGGGAGAGGCATAGCAGCCACTAGCCCAGAGCAAATGTCGCGGTTCACGCTGCAACTTCAAAGCCAGAAGGAGGCCTGTGGTGATCGCAAATGTTCCCTACATGGAACTCACCCTGCAGAGGAGGTTCCAGCCAGCTCATAACACATGAACAGATCACTGGAGAGAAGGAAATTAAACTGTCATTCCCCAAAGAGTTATGGTCGCATGCATGCCTACTAAGTCCCTTCAGCCCTGTCCAGATCTTTTGTGACCCCAGGACTGTAGCCCGCCAGGCTCCTCCGTCCATGGGATTCTCCAGGCAAGAGGACTGGAGTGGGTGGCTGTGCCTTCCTCCATCAATGCATAAACCAAAACTGTTTCCAGACACCATTCTAGAACTATTTGAAGAATTCAGCAAGGTTGCTGGATGCAAGATCCATGGATCAAAATTAGCTACATGATCTATAAACCTAGATGTCCATCAACAAATGAATGGATAAGGAAGCTGTGGTACATATACATGAAGGAATATTACTCAGCTATAAAAAGGAACACATTTGAATCAGTTCTAATGAGATAGATGAACCTAGAGCCTATTACACAGAGCAAAGTAAGTCAGAAAGAGAAAAACAGGTATCATCTACTAACGAATATATATGGAATCTACAAAGACAGTACTGATGATCCTATGTGCCAGGCAGCAAAGGAGACGCAGGTGGACAGAACGGCCTTTGGACACAGTCGGGGAGAAGCGGGTGAGATGCCCTGCAAGAAGAGCATGAGGCGTACACGGTGCCATGTGTGGAACAGAGAGCCCGCGGGAGTTCGCTGCACTCAGCCAGGACCCCGAAGTCGGTGCTCTCTGGCAGCCCGGAGCGCTGGCAGAGGAGGGAGGTGGGCAGGAGGCACACGGCAGAGGACACATGTGTACCTGCGGCCGAGTCATGTCGACATGCTGCCAAAACCAGCACAGCCTTGAGAAGCAGCTATCTTAGAGTAAAATAAAATAGAAGCTAAAAAAAAAGATGCAATTTTAGATGGGTTGGGAGCCCCAGTTCTGTTACTATTAGAGATTTTCTTTTTTAAGCACAGCTATGAAAAGAAGAGACCTTCCTTCGTGGGAGAGGCATAGCAGCCACTAGCCCAGAGCAAATGTCGCGGTTCACGCTGCAACTTCAAAGCCAGAAGGAGGCCTGTGGTGATCGCAAATGTTCCCTACATGGAACTCACCCTGCAGAGGAGGTTCCAGCCAGCTCATAACACATGAACAGATCACTGGAGAGAAGGAAATTAAACTGTCATTCCCCAAAGAGTTATGGTCGCATGCATGCCTACTAAGTCCCTTCAGCCCTGTCCAGATCTTTTGTGACCCCAGGACTGTAGCCCGCCAGGCTCCTCCGTCCATGGGATTCTCCAGGCAAGAGGACTGGAGTGGGTGGCTGTGCCTTCCTCCATCAATGCATAAACCAAAACTGTTTCCAGACACCATTCTAGAACTATTTGAAGAATTCAGCAAGGTTGCTGGATGCAAGATCCATGGATCAAAATTAGCTACATGATCTATAAACCTAGATGTCCATCAACAAATGAATGGATAAGGAAGCTGTGGTACATATACATGAAGGAATATTACTCAGCTATAAAAAGGAACACATTTGAATCAGTTCTAATGAGATAGATGAACCTAGAGCCTATTACACAGAGCAAAGTAAGTCAGAAAGAGAAAAACAGGTATCATCTACTAACGAATATATATGGAATCTACAAAGACAGTACTGATGATCCTATGTGCCAGGCAGCAAAGGAGACGCAGGTGGACAGAACGGCCTTTGGACACAGTCGGGGAGAAGCGGGTGAGATGCCCTGCAAGAAGAGCATGAGGCGTACACGGTGCCATGTGTGGAACAGAGAGCCCGCGGGAGTTCGCTGCACTCAGCCAGGACCCCGAAGTCGGTGCTCTCTGGCAGCCCGGAGCGCTGGCAGAGGAGGGAGGTGGGCAGGAGGCACACGGCAGAGGACACATGTGTACCTGCGGCCGAGTCATGTCGACATGCTGCCAAAACCAGCACAGCCTTGAGAAGCAGCTATCTTAGAGTAAAATAAAATAGAAGCTAAAAAAAAAGAAGATGCAATTTTAAAAAGATACCACTTCTCTCTTGACCACCGACTGGGATACAAACAAGGACCCAGAAGCCACCCGGAAGAGGGTCCCACTGGCTGAACAACAGAATGAACAATGACAGAATGGATGGTACTTCTCGGAAGGAACAGGAATTCATGAACCTATTCCAATGTTAAAATTACGTAAGCGTGGGCAAGGAGGTCTTTGAGAGAATGCTGGTAACTAAGGAGAAATGACAGAACAGAACGCCATGCCCCGCCTGCAGCGTGGGCTTAGCAGCAGGTGCTGAAACCACGGGGCGCAAGGCTAGGGGAACAGGACTTCACAACGTCTCGGAGAACCACCTCCGCAATTACCTGCCAGTTACAACGGGGAAAAATGCTTCACCATGAAGAAATCGGGCAGGTAGGGCCTTAGCCAAGTGGGCAAGCCCCCCACCCCAATAACAACACAAAGTGACCCCAGGCGCCACCCTCTGAGAAGGGCCGGGGGAGGCGGTTCACCTGTGCTCACCTGGTGACGAGAGTCTGCGGTCCACCCGGCAGCTCGACGGTCTCCGGAGCAACTCAGAGCGGAGTGTGGTCCTCGGTCAGCTCCTAAATCAGATCAGAGGGAGAAACTGTGATGAATATCGTGACATCAGCAACACTCGCATACAGATTACGCACCAGATAATAGCACCAATTTCCCATGTGCAATCATTATGTCATGTTTATGTTTTTGTTCTTGGCTAATGTAAGCTGGAGTGGACTGGCGTGATGCTTGGAAAATGCGCATATATATTTATACAGGAGGAGGGGGGAGAAAGAGAAGGAGTGGAAAACTCTGTAAAAAAGAAAAAAGTAACAAAACAAAATACTAATAAAAAAAAAGGAAGGAGTGGACGTGAGAAGAGGCTGCAACTGCTGGACCTGGGAGAAGGTGTGTGAGAGCCCCCTGGGCTGTTCCGGCAACTTTCCTGCGGGCTTTAATTTTTCATAAAGTAGGAAATGAAAAGATGCTATTTAAATGGCAAAGGAAGAAAGATCCCTAGTAAGAAATGCAATAAAAATTTCAAGGCTATATAGGGTAAATTATGCAGCCTCGCCAAAAAGCATAAAAGACGACATAAACATAAATACTCGGATGTATCGGCAAAGACCCTCTTGATGAAACTGCTGCCAGGGCCCTCTGACCCCTCGACGAGCCCTCCAGCTCTGCCTGTAAAGACCTGAACAAACACTAACCTAACTTCTAACAGCCCAAGGCCACGCCCCTGTGATGCGCCGGGACCCCTTGGAGCGCCTGCGGGCCCGCTAGGAGCCAGACGCGCTGCCCCTGGAGGTGGAGCCCCGCGCGTGGCCTCCTGGGAGAGCCGATGCCCGCGCCAGTCAACGCCGCCTGGCAAACCCAGGTGGGCTTCTTGGGGACCTGCCGACCACCTTCCTGGGCTTCTGCTCGCCTGCTCTCCACTCCCAGCTCCCCGTTACAGCTCCCAGCCCCCGTGGCACCCCAGCTGGGCACAGTAGCAACCCGACACCCCAGAGAGCCCAGAGAAGCAGCGCACGGGCCCCCCGCACGGCTCCCGCAGGGCCGCCCGCCTTCCCCCGGCTCCTGGGACGCCGCCTGCCCACGCTCTGAGAGAACGGCTGTGCGTGCCCATCAGCCTTTCGCAGTCACCTTAAACTCACTGCTCAGCTTCACCACGCGCGTCCACGTAACTAAGCATGTTGACGTGGTGGGTGGCTGTGCCCCCCTCCTGGCCACCTGCCGCCCACGGGCGGTGCGGGAAGACGCTGACCTGTATTTAGAGCAGGCGGCTTGTAAAACCGTACGTGCCTGTGGATTCATCGCCGCGGCCGTTTCTCCTTCGCTGTAGCCCAGGCTCACAATAATCACAAGGAAGGAAATGTGTTCTAGAACAGCGTAAGGTATTTGAAAAGACTTTTTAAAAAGCTAAATGAAGCTGTGGAATCAAAGCGGAGACTCGAGCTTGACTCACGGGCGAGAACAGAGGCCCGGCCCAGGCAGGAAGGCGAGGGCCCGGGACGGGCTCACTCCTTACGCAGTGATGTTTGCTCACGTCTTATCCCAAATGCCTACATCTAAGCAGTAAAGCCTTCTCTCTTCTGCCCTTGGCAGAGATCTAAAGCCCCAAGGCAGTCATCGGAAAGACTACAGTAAAACCAAATCTACATAAACAAACTCACCTCCCACAGGCTCTGAGGCACATCTGCTCCGTCCCCATCACGACCACAAGCAAGCTCAGCCCCCGACCCGACGGCTGGGCGTGCAGGAAACACGAGCGTGCCGAGCTCAGACGCCTGGCACTGGGGGCTGGAGGCGTGCCAGAAGGGGCCTCTAAGGTGGGACACAAATTTTGGACAGAGACAGAAGTATTGGTCCCAACCCCCAGTCGCTGGTTCAGAACTTCATTTCTTTCTGAGACCATTTTGATAGCGCTCAAAGTCCCATTCCTGTGGCCAAGATCCCCCTAAAAGCCTCTCTGAATTCTTCCCGAGAGTGACATTGCCCACGCAATAGAGGTGACATTTCCCACATGGTAGAAGTCCCAGCCTGGACGCTGCCATCTCCCCTGGTTGTGGGGTGCCCCTCAAAATGCCATGTTACAGGCCTACCCCCCACTTCCTGTGAATGAAACTGCACTCAGAAGTAAGGTCTTTGCAGACGTACTTGGTCATGAGGAGGAGAGACTGGCAGGGGGAGGATAGGAAACAGTCTTTGAATACAACGTCGAGTTAAGACGGGGTCGTTCCGGATGAGCGGGGGCTGACGGCTGGCCTCGTAGGAAGAAAAGAGACAGACGCACCCAGAGAGATCGCCGGTGACACAGAGGCCTGAACTGGAGCGAAAATCAGGAACCCGGCAGCGCGGGCGACCTCAGACACTCGGAGAAGCGTGGCGCCGGCCCTGGGGCAGAGCCTCCTGCGGGAACAACCCGCCCGCGCTGACACCCAGCCTCCAGAGCTGCGAGCCGACGCCTGCTGCTGCTCCGCGCCCCCAGGGCTGCTGAACCAACCCGGCCGCGGTCACACGGGCGCCCGTCTGTGGTGACGTTATAAACATGGAGGAGCGCTTGGGGGCCGGTAGAGATGAAGGAGGGGACGGAGACGGAGGAAAGCGCTGTCCCCACGAAAGGCAGGGCGGGTCCGTGGCGATCCCAAATGCCTACATCTAAGCAGTAAAGCCTTCTCTCTTCTGCCCTTGGCAGAGATCTAAAGCCCCAAGGCAGTCATCGGAAAGACTACAGTAAAACCAAATCTACATAAACAAACTCACCTCCCACAGGCTCTGAGGCACATCTGCTCCGTCCCCATCACGACCACAAGCAAGCTCAGCCCCCGACCCGACGGCTGGGCGTGCAGGAAACACGAGCGTGCCGAGCTCAGACGCCTGGCACTGGGGGCTGGAGGCGTGCCAGAAGGGGCCTCTAAGGTGGGACACAAATTTTGGACAGAGACAGAAGTATTGGTCCCAACCCCCAGTCGCTGGTTCAGAACTTCATTTCTTTCTGAGACCATTTTGATAGCGCTCAAAGTCCCATTCCTGTGGCCAAGATCCCCCTAAAAGCCTCTCTGAATTCTTCCCGAGAGTGACATTGCCCACGCAATAGAGGTGACATTTCCCACATGGTAGAAGTCCCAGCCTGGACGCTGCCATCTCCCCTGGTTGTGGGGTGCCCCTCAAAATGCCATGTTACAGGCCTACCCCCCACTTCCTGTGAATGAAACTGCACTCAGAAGTAAGGTCTTTGCAGACGTACTTGGTCATGAGGAGGAGAGACTGGCAGGGGGAGGATAGGAAACAGTCTTTGAATACAACGTCGAGTTAAGACGGGGTCGTTCCGGATGAGCGGGGGCTGACGGCTGGCCTCGTAGGAAGAAAAGAGACAGACGCACCCAGAGAGATCGCCGGTGACACAGAGGCCTGAACTGGAGCGAAAAATCAGGAACCCGGCAGCGCGGGCGACCTCAGACACTCGGAGAAGCGTGGCGCCGGCCCTGGGGCAGAGCCTCCTGCGGGAACAACCCGCCCGCGCTGACACCCAGCCTCCAGAGCTGCGAGCCGACGCCTGCTGCTGCTCCGCGCCCCCAGGGCTGCTGAACCAACCCGGCCGCGGTCACACGGGCGCCCGTCTGTGGTGACGTTATAAACATGGAGGAGCGCTTGGGGGCCGGTAGAGATGAAGGAGGGGACGGAGACGGAGGAAAGCGCTGTCCCCACGAAAGGCAGGGCGGGTCCGTGGCGGTCTCCTCTCAGTCACGCGGCTGAGGCTGGCAGTCTGGCTGTGCCAGGTGCCACCACTGGGAAAGCCGGGCGAAGTGTCCACAGGACCCCCGTGTGCCATGTCCCCCCAATACCTGTGGACTGGCAATGATCTCAACCTAAAAAGTTAATTAAAAACAAAAATCAAAATATCAGTTACAGTTCCGTCTTCAAAGCTTTTAAAGTACTGATTCTCTTGCATCTCCATCACTAAGCAAAATACAATCTCATGGTTAATTATGAAGACAACTTGCAATACTATGAGACAGAAATTAAAGATGGTCCTATTTATATCCCAGCATCCCCAGGACAGACCAGAACTGCAGTGATTCATCTACACGCCTGTCTCCGGGGCCGGCGCAGGGCCCCCTCTTTCCTGAGGCTGGGCTCCTCTGGCGACAGGGGGCTCGGGAGCCTGGGGTCGGCTGGCAGTCACACTAAGCCCAGAGAGAGCCGAGTGTGCGACAGGCGGACAAGAGGGTCATAGAGGGGGTGGGTGTCCACGGTTGCTGAGGACCAAGCTGTCCTGGGGACTATTTACATAGGTTATCCTCTCCCCAGCAAGGTCACAACCATTGCTGACTAAATGGTGAGAAGATGTGATCTTGGGGATGTCGTGTGGCTCTTCAAGAGTCACAGCTCCGGCCACTACACTCAGACGTGGCACCTGGCCTCAGGGAGCTGGATGGTGGGCAGGCTCCTCCCCGCGCCGAGGGCCTGGGGCCGAGAGGGGAGTCGGCCCCAAGGCAGGAGGGCGCCTGCGGAAGAGAAAGAGGCCACAGGCGAGCGGCCAGGAGTCAGGAGCCAAACGGAGCTGAGGACGAGCTTCCCCAGTCAGAGAGCCGGTCCGGGACACAAGGGCACACTCGCAGCTGAAACACAGAGAAGAACGTCCTGTGAGCCCCAAGTACAAACCTCAAGGAAACGGTGTCCTTGAAGATATTTCAGGAGGATCCACTGGAATCATCCAAACATGTAAGGGCCACACCAAAAACCATAAAGTATGTGAGTAGGACGGAGAGAGAACGGAGACGGAGGAAAGCGCTGTCCCCACGAAAGGCAGGGCGGGTCCGTGGCGGTCTCCTCTCAGTCACGCGGCTGAGGCTGGCAGTCTGGCTGTGCCAGGTGCCACCACTGGGAAAGCCGGGCGAAGTGTCCACAGGACCCCCGTGTGCCATGTCCCCCCAATACCTGTGGACTGGCAATGATCTCAACCTAAAAAGTTAATTAAAAACAAAAATCAAAATATCAGTTACAGTTCCGTCTTCAAAGCTTTTAAAGTACTGATTCTCTTGCATCTCCATCACTAAGCAAAATACAATCTCATGGTTAATTATGAAGACAACTTGCAATACTATGAGACAGAAATTAAAGATGGTCCTATTTATATCCCAGCATCCCCAGGACAGACCAGAACTGCAGTGATTCATCTACACGCCTGTCTCCGGGGCCGGCGCAGGGCCCCCTCTTTCCTGAGGCTGGGCTCCTCTGGCGACAGGGGGCTCGGGAGCCTGGGGTCGGCTGGCAGTCACACTAAGCCCAGAGAGAGCCGAGTGTGCGACAGGCGGACAAGAGGGTCATAGAGGGGGTGGGTGTCCACGGTTGCTGAGGACCAAGCTGTCCTGGGGACTATTTACATAGGTTATCCTCTCCCCAGCAAGGTCACAACCATTGCTGACTAAATGGTGAGAAGATGTGATCTTGGGGATGTCGTGTGGCTCTTCAAGAGTCACAGCTCCGGCCACTACACTCAGACGTGGCACCTGGCCTCAGGGAGCTGGATGGTGGGCAGGCTCCTCCCCGCGCCGAGGGCCTGGGGCCGAGAGGGGAGTCGGCCCCAAGGCAGGAGGGCGCCTGCGGAAGAGAAAGAGGCCACAGGCGAGCGGCCAGGAGTCAGGAGCCAAACGGAGCTGAGGACGAGCTTCCCCAGTCAGAGAGCCGGTCCGGGACACAAGGGCACACTCGCAGCTGAAACACAGAGAAGAACGTCCTGTGAGCCCCAAGTACAAACCTCAAGGAAACGGTGTCCTTGAAGATATTTCAGGAGGATCCACTGGAATCATCCAAACATGTAAGGGCCACACCACCAAAATAATTTCTTCATAAAGTATGTGAGTACCTGTTTTATCAACTCAATACAACAGCCGACATGTAAACTCTGCCCCAAATACTAATCCCAACACTGGGAACACTTAGCAGACAGAGCGGTGGCCACAGTCGCCCCGTGCATTTCAAGGACACGTGCACATCAGGCCTTGTGAGCCCTACAGACCAGAGTGGAGATGTTGCTTTTATTCCAAGTGGGAGAGAAGACTGGTAAGAGAGCTTCAAGAGGGGCAGGGGTGGAAAGTAACTGACATTTTACAGAGATGCTCATGGCGCCCGCGTGGAGATGGACGGCAGCTCCGAGGGGCCTCTAGGACGCCGTCATGGGGCCGAGCTCCTGCTCCCACTGGTGAGAAGAGAGGGCGGGCACAGCCCAGAAGGGCAGGTCTGGAGGGGAAGCCACAGGGTGGATGGCGTGTGGACACAAGAGAACAGCGGGGGAAGGCTGGGCCCCACGTGTGGCCCTATGTCACCCGGTGGACCACGGCACCAGCGGCCGAGAGGAGGAAGAGCGGGGGTGACCCCGTGAGGCTCTCAGACGCCCAGGGACACCCAGACGCCAGGCGGGGAGCCCTCAAGGGTGTTGCTCCAGGGGGAGTCAGGGCAAGAGAAGCGGACGGGAGCCAGGGGCCAGACCACCGTCCCCTGAGGACACAGGGCAGAGGGGTGAAGGTGAAGGCGGGACAGAAGAGCCCTGAGGAGCAGAAGCAGACGGCGGGGTGGGGTGGGGTGGGTGCTGGACAAGGGGCGACACCCTCACAACAAAAGCTGGTCCCTTATCGTCGCTCTTAAGATTGGAGGGTCAAGACCCCATGGAATTCATACACACACACACAGCTCCCATGCTAAGGTCAGATAACAGTTCTTCTAATAGAAAAATAGTTGATACCTCAAAAACACTCCAGTAGTGAAAAGAAAACGAATGTGCTAGTTGCTCCGTCGTGTCTGGCTCTCTGTGAGCCGATGGCCTGTCCCCCCCAGGCTCCTCCGTCCGTGGGATTTCCCAGGCACGGATATGGAGTGGGCAGTCATTCTCTTCTCCAGGGAATCTTTCTGACCCAGGAATGGAGCCCAGGTCTCCAACACTGCAGGCAGATTCTTTACCTTCTGAGCCACCAGGGAAGCCCCCAAAACTTCTAAAGAATCATATAGAATAATTCTGTGTGCCAAAATTGCAAAAATGCATGTTTTGACCTAGGTGGCCAAGCAAAGGAGGAGAATTAGGTATTGTTTTTACTTAGCTTACTTCAATTTTAGAAGAGAGAGGTATAGGGTTAGAATACCACTCGTGGCATAAAAATAAAGATGGATATTTTAATTGTATTTTTTTATCATTTTCAAATTCCAATGTTCTAGTATAAAATATGGAGCAATGTATCTGACAATCACAAACTAACCAAAGAATTCCAAGATATTTACAGACATGTTTCTTGGTGCTAAGTGTAGGACCCCAGCTGTGACTGCCTTCAAGGGCACCGTCCACCCCTGGGTCTTAGAGCGGAAGGCCCTGCCAGGGCGGGCGGGCCCGGGGTCCCTCCTGCTCCCCTGGCCCTGAGGCCCGAGGCCGGGGGTGGGGCTGCCCACATCCAGGGTCGAGAGCAGGTGCTGTGCAGATCTGTCCTTCATTCCTCCACACGGGCAGATAATGAGCCTCGTTTTACAGGATGGGGGGCTGGGCCTCAAAAAGAACTCAGGCACCACGAAGGCCACAGAGCGGCAAGCAGCAGAAAGGTGATGGAAACCCGGCCTCCCTCCTCCACGGCCACATGTCCAGAGGGAAGGCTTGTGCTCACAAGGACCGCAGAGAGGGCCCCTGACCAGCGCGAGAGAACCAGGGCACCAGACCCTCCCAGCAACTTCTTCCCCGGAGACAAGCACCGGAAGGGCCGATCCTAACCCGGTTCGAACGAGAGCTTACTCCTCATGGCCGGGGCCAGAGTCCTGCTGAACCCAGAGAACATGCAACACATAGTGAAAATGAGCGTGAATCTAAGACGTGCCAAAAACCCTCCCTGCTGACACCTGAGGCGCTCTTCTCAAGGCCCCGCCGTCCCCCCGAGGGGCTCTTCCTGAGTGACCCCTCCTTGGTAAGGCAGACGAGCCCCGCGACGCCTGTCAGCCTGCTGGAGAGGCTGAGCGTGTCTGAGCTGCGAACAAAGGACACTTGGTTCTACAGAGAAAGGACGAGTCTTTATTTGCCTAAGAAAGATTTCCAGAAGAGAAGATTATATTTCTTAAGCCGTAACAATGTGAGGATTTTATAAAAATCTAAGGAATTAGCTTTATTCTTACTTCACCAAGCCGTTTTGTAAATTTTTCGACTGAGACGCCCAGCGGTCAGAATCAGCACAGACCTGACTGTTGGTTTTTGCTCATGAATCAATGCCTGTATGAAAGGTCATCAAATCGGACCCCCCAAATCCTTTTCAAATGTCCATCAAATCCTTTCTCAACCAGTTTCCACGAGAGGATGGCGCGCCCAGGGGGGACGGGCGGGACCGGGCCGGGTCTGCCCGGAAGGCGCGGGCCAGCTGCTCAGGGAGGACGCTCCTCCCAGGGCGGGCGTCGGGCTCCGCTGCCCTCCGCGTGGAGGAGGCGGGCGTCTCGGCCTCTTCAGGAGGAACTGTCTGCGGTGCATCGGAGCTCGCCAGGGGACAGCGCACAGATTCTCGCTTCCTGTCTCTAGGTACCAGGCCCAGACACCCCAGCCCACCGTCTCCTGTCTGCCCGGAGGCTGCTAACGCAGTCGAGGGCGCAAGAAGGGAGAGGGGCTTATCAAGCTCTGGTTTAAAGGCCTGGATCTTTTCTTACGGATGATTTAGAAGAAAAGACAGGGTCTCTTCTCTGCTGACTTTGTTTTCACCTGTATATAGGAGGAGGCTTGTGCTCACAAGGACCGCAGAGGGCCCCTGACCAGCGCGAGAGAACCAGGGCACCAGACCCTCCCAGCAACTTCTTCCCCGGAGACAAGCACCGGAAGGGCCGATCCTAACCCGGTTCGAACGAGAGCTTACTCCTCATGGCCGGGGCCAGAGTCCTGCTGAACCCAGAGAACATGCAACACATAGTGAAAATGAGCGTGAATCTAAGACGTGCCAAAAACCCTCCCTGCTGACACCTGAGGCGCTCTTCTCAAGGCCCCGCCGTCCCCCCGAGGGGCTCTTCCTGAGTGACCCCTCCTTGGTAAGGCAGACGAGCCCCGCGACGCCTGTCAGCCTGCTGGAGAGGCTGAGCGTGTCTGAGCTGCGAACAAAGGACACTTGGTTCTACAGAGAAAGGACGAGTCTTTATTTGCCTAAGAAAGATTTCCAGAAGAGAAGATTATATTTCTTAAGCCGTAACAATGTGAGGATTTTATAAAAATCTAAGGAATTAGCTTTATTCTTACTTCACCAAGCCGTTTTGTAAATTTTTCGACTGAGACGCCCAGCGGTCAGAATCAGCACAGACCTGACTGTTGGTTTTTGCTCATGAATCAATGCCTGTATGAAAGGTCATCAAATCGGACCCCCCAAATCCTTTTCAAATGTCCATCAAATCCTTTCTCAACCAGTTTCCACGAGAGGATGGCGCGCCCAGGGGGGACGGGCGGGACCGGGCCGGGTCTGCCCGGAAGGCGCGGGCCAGCTGCTCAGGGAGGACGCTCCTCCCAGGGCGGGCGTCGGGCTCCGCTGCCCTCCGCGTGGAGGAGGCGGGCGTCTCGGCCTCTTCAGGAGGAACTGTCTGCGGTGCATCGGAGCTCGCCAGGGGACAGCGCACAGATTCTCGCTTCCTGTCTCTAGGTACCAGGCCCAGACACCCCAGCCCACCGTCTCCTGTCTGCCCGGAGGCTGCTAACGCAGTCGAGGGCGCAAGAAGGGAGAGGGGCTTATCAAGCTCTGGTTTAAAGGCCTGGATCTTTTCTTACGGATGATTTAGAAGAAAAGACAGGGTCTCTTCTCTGCTGACTTTGTTTTCACCTGTATATTCACTGCCGAATCATAAAGCAGAACTTAAGAAAGTGCAGAATCAAAAATAAACAAATCTTTGGAAAAAAATAAGATGCAGACAATATTTTGATGGGGTTTTCCCATCGCTATAGACATATTATCAATAAATTAGATTGCAAGACAGCTAGAGTTAACGTGTATAGTGTGACGACCGGATGTGCACAGGCGTTGAGAAAGGAGTCCCGCCCTCGAGTCCGCTGGTCCACTCACGGCTTCCCAGGGTCGCCTCTTCCTCCCGGGGGCGGACGCTTAGGCTCCAGTCATATCAGATCCCACTTGCACTGCACATTTACTGGGGCAGCCCAGGTGAGGTTAGTGGCAAAGAACCCGCCTGCAAATGCAGAAGATGTGAACAGACACAGGCTCGACCCCTGGGTCGGGAAAATCCCCTGGAGAAGGGCGTGGCCACCCCCTCCCGCATTCGCGCCTGCAGAATCCCATGGACAGAGGAGCCTGGGGGGCTGCAGACCACAGGGTCACAGAGGCAGACACGACTGAAGCAGCTGACACACACAGTCTCTCACGACGGTCACCGTGCCCGCGTTAGATCCACTGACCTCAGTAAGCGCACCTCTCCCCAGCTGTCCCTGCCCCTCCGAAACCCAGCACAGAGCTCCCCTCCGCGAGGCTGGCCGGGGCTGCTCCGTCCACGGCCTTCCTCCCACCGCTGACTCCACGGCAGCCACTGACCACAGCATCAGTTTGGACAAACAACGACGTCTTGGATCACAGTCTGCACAGTTCACTGCGTTAGAGCTATTTGCACAGCCCTTGGGGCTGGGACCACATCCTGTTCAGTTGATCTCGCGGCTCACACAGGCTTCAGCGGACGCCTGCGGACGGGCTGATCACCGTCACTCATCCTTCTGAAGAGTCCTTAGTGTGAGAGTCCTTCCCCCTGAATCAAACCAGCTCCTTTCCCTCCGCTCGCAGGACGCAGCAGCCGCTCGCGGAGACTCAGAACGTGAGTACTCGGGGCCCACTTCTCAGAATCTTTCTCTTTCTGAATACCTTTCTTTTAAAAGATGATCCCTTTGGAAAGAACAAGTATGGCTGTCTCGCAGATGTCTTTCCTTTGTGGAAGCACCTCCCCACACGAGCCCCGCCCCGCCCGCTGCACCAGACCAGCCTGCCCTGCACCTGCCCCTCGCCTCCACCCCATCCACCCAAGGCTGCCGGCTTCCCCTGCAGACATGAGACCCAAATCAGGACAAAAACGTCCTCCTTCCACCTCAGAACTGACGTAAAAAGCAGTCTCTTGTCTCTAAGTGTGGACTGGCAGCCAGTCGTCACCTCACTGCTTCCCAGGTGGCACTGGTGGCAAACCTTCCTTCCAAAGCAGGAGACATGAGAGGCGGGTTCAGTTCCCGGGCTGGGAAGGTCCCCTGGAGGAGGGCACGGCCACCCACTCCAGTGTTCTTGCCGGGAGGATCCTCGTGGACAGAGGAGCCTGATGGGCTACGGTCCATGGGGCCACCGAGAGTCAGACACAACTAAAGCACCCCTTGGAGACAGCAGTTTCAGACCAGCTGAGGCGAGATGAACTGGGGAAGGGGGAGAGGCAGGGCACAGAGCTGTGCCCGTCACCCTGACGCTCGCCCACGTGAGATGGAGAATGTGAACGGAGGTCCCTGCTGCACGTCACCCCCACACCTGAGATTCCCAGAGAGACGCACGTCCTGCAGGAAGCCAACGCCCGGAAGACCAGCAGTTCCTCCACCACGCTTCAGCAGGTCTCATAAACCAGCCAGCGTCGCCAGGCGACCGCTTCCAGGGAATAAAACAGAGAGGGTCTCCGCAGCTAGGGTTTGATAGCGTTTAACAGGAGGATTTCGGTCACCTTTATTTTTCAAGATAAACTTTAAGCATTCACATAAAGGTCATTTCAGCAGGAACTGTTCTGCCTTTTCCCGTCCATCACCCAGTGTAATTGATTCTGGAATTGATAGAGGCTCGCGTGTTAGGAATTTACAACTGAGAAAATGGAACTGGACACAGCCAGGGTCAGGGAGGGCGATGGGAGGCCGCGTCCCTAGACACTGTGCCAGGACCACGGCCCACCCAGCGGATTCAGCCCACGCGGGCCGGGGCCCCGCTTCCCACCTCCAGGCTGTCCCTAGCCACGCTGCTCTTGTTCTTATCTCGGAACCCTCCGCTTTCCACGGGGAGCCCCCTTTCCACGGGGGCCCTGCCATCGCGGAGCTGGGGCTGTGCTGTGGTTGGACCCAGAGGGTCCAGGCAGGAGGACGTCTGGGGAGCCCAGGTGATAGGAGGTGCCAGTGAGGAGGGTCATCTGGGGGACCGGGGAGGTAGGCGGGGTCCAGCTCCAGAAGCTGCACAGACCACAAGCCCCCAAGGCCTTCTGCCTTCTCTTCAGCAACCTGCAAGGAGGGTTACTGCGGACATCCGTCCGTCGGGTCACTCTGCTGCCTTTAAATCCAAGCTCTGCCACTGGCTAGGTGACAGACTTTGGCCAATTTAGTTCATCTTCCCTGTTTATACTTCACAGCCCTCATCTATAAAATGAGATAAGAGTCTACCTGCCTAAAAAGAGTACGCAGAACAGATGTATGATAGAAAACACATTTAAGAGCACCTGCCACAGAGTGAGTGGCCAGTGAATGCAGAGTATCGTCATTACTCTGATCATGACGATGGTGGTGATGATGGTGGGGATGGTGGAGATGGTGGGGATGGCGGGGATGGTGGAGGAGGTGGGGAAGGGGGTGGAGGTGGGGATGGCGGGGATGATGATGACGTCAGCCACGGTAAGAGTGAGGCTGGGTCACGCTGGTGGCAGCAGCGATGATGCTGTCTTACCCTGTGGCCCGGCCAGAACTCTGCCCTCTACGTTTCTGAATTCTGTTTATTCTCACTTTAGTTCTTGTAATGTTGGTATGAGTTTTCTAAATGAAAATGTATATGCACACCTTTCTTTTCTCAACGGGAGTGAAACACCACTAATTAATGGGCAGAGGATTCAAAAATGCTCATCACTGCATCCAATGAAAAGGATATTAAAGTTAAACTATCCATTCTGCAGAGCCGCTCACCCTGCAATCTCAAATTAAGGATACGGGCCCTGCAAGATAGGAAATGACAGGCTTTTTTATTTTGAACATGCTGAGGTATTATTAGTGATAATCACATATGGATTTGAAGCATCTAAAATGAAAATATAAATCATATTACCCATGACCACACACGAGGCCAGCTTCGACGCTCATTTTGCACAGCTGCTTTCCCTAACACGGCAGGCGGCCCGCGCGCACCCCAGCGCCGGCCTCGACGAGCACGGCACCCGAAGAGCCCCGCGCTCCTGCCCGCCCGCTCTTCTTCACGCTTTCCGTTCTGCCTAACAGTAAAGGCAGACTCGTGCTGTGCTGTGTTACTTCTCTGAACTGCAGTTTGTACTGGAAAACTGTCTTCAGAGAGGAAAACTACCCACGGTGGTTTCTGAATCAGGCAGACTTTTCCCAGTCGATTAAAATTCACCTCTCTAACGATGTGAGCCTCCTGGCTGCAACAACATCTGGACACCTCCTTCGGCAAGGTGGGGACGAAGAGGAGGGTCTGCCTGGCTCCGAAAGCCCTGGGACCGGGCGCCCGCATCTCCTGGAAGGGAACGGCTACGTTGCCGGGAAGAACTCTGCTTCCTCAGTAACCTCCTGCGTCTGTTTCTCGAAAGAGTGTAGTCATCTTCTTAAAGGAAAACAGCAAACAGACCCCGAGTCGTTCGTTGTCCTAGTCGAAGTCCCAGCAAGAGAGGACTCGCACACCCCGGAGAGGTCACGGGCGGTCGCCAAAGCCGCGCGGTGCCTGTGCCCACAGGTCTAAAGGGAAGAGGACCGAGCGAGGACGCGCCCGCCTGCTGACAGCTGGCCTTTTCCCGAAGAGCCTCCAGGACGGGGCCCTTTACTTCCAGGGCTCCCGTGGGTCCCTCCTGGGGCTGTGCCTGCTCCGCGCGGACAAAGGGGCGGCAAGATTCACACGCCGGAAAAGAAGGATGAAGAACAGACAGAGGAAGCTGCGAGGCCCGTGCTGGTCCCAGCCGGCGACAGGATCCAGGGAAGGAAAGAATCATCGCTCTAGAGAAAAGCACACCGTTCCAGGCGTCCGGCCGGAGCCCAGACCCTCCACCCGGTAACCACCGGCACAAGCGGATCCCATGACAAACAAGCCACTTGTCACTGCGGGGTAGTTTTTCTTCAGGACACTGAAAGCAATTTTAAAAAGTCACAAAGTATTTCAAGGGGGACTGTCAGGACAGACGTCAGAGTTTCGTAAAAAAAAAAATATCTTCCCTCTTTCTAATACAGCTCAGTGCTGGGCAGACCCTCGCGAAAACCACGTGTGCCAACGTTTCCGCTTTGCCCTTTGGCCCGGAGGCCCTGATCGCCACTGGCCTCTCCGATGCCACGGCTCCGACTGCGCTGCCGCGGGGACACTGGGGACAGCACCCCGTCCTGCACCGCCGGTGCGTCCCTGGGCGGAGGCGCCGCTGCCGCCTGGGACCCAGCCCTTCCCCGCAGCACACGCGGGCATCCCCAGGCCTTCTCCGGGCCGGGCGTCCTCAGTGTCAGCCCCACGTGGCCCCCCTCCAGGAGACCAGCAGGACAAGGAGGCAGGCGAGGCCCACGCCCCAGCCTCCGCGCCCCCGCCTCCACGCCGGCCCTGGGCAGCTCGGGCTCGGTCCACCAACGCCCCGCTCGAGCCGCCGCAGCCCCTCCCCTCGCGCCAGCCCCAAGCCCCTGCACGGCCCCTTTGCAGGCGTCCACGCCGCTCTGGCCGAGCTCCCCCGTCTTGCCTCCCCGCAGCGGGCACAGGTCCCTCCTCCGTGTGTGTTTCTCCGCGGCGGCTCTGCGCGTGTGTCTGCAGCACCGTCTTTCTGAGCCCCGTGGACGCGTGCTGGCGCGCAGCGCTCGTCCTGCTCTCTCGGGCCGGCTCGCTCTGCAGCATCGGCTCCGAATCCGGCCACCTCAGGACGAGTGGTCGGCCTCTCTTTTCACGGCTGAGAAATGCTCCACCGTGTGTCCGCACCACAGCTTCTCTACCCACGCGTCTGCTGACGGACACCTGGGTTGCTTCCAGGCTCTAGCGACTGTAAAAAGCGCTGCAGTGAACGCTGGGCTGCAGGTGTCTCCTCCAGCCTCGACCTCATCGTCTGCCTGACAGCGGGATCGCTGGGCCGCGGGCCGCTCCCGCTCCTGGTTCCTCCAGGAATCTCCACGCTGTCTTCCACGGCGGCCGCCTCAGGTTACATCCCCGCCTCTGACGGAGCCTTCACCACTGGGCCACCAGCAACAAAAGCGGATGAGACCAGTCCATCCCATAGGAAATCAGCCCGGAGTATCCAGTGGAAGGACCGACGCTGAAGCAGAAGCGCCAGTACTTCGGCCACCTGATGCAAAGAGACCACTCGCTGGGAAAGACCCTGAGGCGGGAGAGACGGAGGGCAGGGGAGCGGGGCGACCGAGGGTGGGATGGTCAGACAGCATCACTGGCTCAACGGACACGACCCTGAGCCCACCCCCAGGAAGAGGGAAGGACAGGAAGGCCGGTGTGCTGCCGTCCACGGGGTCACAAAGCCCGACGTGACCCAGCAGCTGAACAGCAAGCGCACGTCCCCCTGCGTCAGCGGGAGCAGCCTGCGTCTCAGGGGTGGCCCTGCCTGACCCCCGCCATCGCCGCCACACCCGTTCCCACGTGTCTGTCTCTCCTCACCCGGCTGCCGAAAAGCTGAGAGCAGAATTTAACATCCAGTGTTAGAACAACCTTCTCAAATCCCAAAAGACGTTTTCATTCCTCCTTCTGGCGATTATTAATTCGTTACTGAGCATTATTTATTGATACTTACTGTGGTCATCATTTCATACATGATCTAGTGTTGTAAGTCACCTGACTCCTTTCGGAGCTAGGCAAAGTCATATTGATTGCAAGACACACGCCGAAAGTGGTTAGAAACAGAGAGAGCGAGGAATTTGGGATATGAAGGCCTCATGGCTTTTATTCCTTCCCTAAAAGTTACAGCTTTCCAAATATTGGTGGTAAACTGAGGACCCGACTCTCAAACGTCCCTGGGTCTTTCTCTATTAAGAAATTCTATGACCTTCCTGAAACTGAAGGCTTTGAAACACCAACACATAAAATTTGATGGAAGGCGCTATTATTTGATGCCGGTAAGTACAGTTCAAGTGTAATGGAATTTTAATCCTACAGGGAGGCTTTGGGGCCGGTGGAAACCCCACGCCTCTGCCGCCCCCCGCGCTGCCGTGGGCTCTGCGCTGCGGGGCTCGAGTCGGAACGCCGGGTATCGACCGAGGGCCTTGAGACGGACTCCAGACAGTCTGCATCCACGGCAGAGCGAGGCCACGGCAGGATCGATCTGAAATGCGGGCGCCAAGGAGGCAGGGCCGATGGGAGCGGGCTTAATTTTGTGTTTTTCATTACTGCTTATTTCGGAGGGGGAACTAGACAACTACGAGCCTTTTTGTACAGAAAAGCAAACCTAATCAATGCAAATAATAGATGATTCTATGAAAGAGGCCGGAAGCATCACCTCCCTCACGAGCCTCTTGGCAAGGCCCTTGTCCTGCCAGGCACGACCCCGCAGGGGGTCAGCGCAGGCGGCCAGGCTCTTCCGGCCAGGATGACAGTCCAGCCACAAGGGAAGCGCTTCCTCCCCAGACCACACAGACGGCCCGACTCCCTGAGGCCAGGCGCAGACAGGACACAGCACTCTGTCTTGTTCATTTCCTCCCCTTAACACCAGGGTCTCACACTCCCCGCGGGACGGAAAGAAAGGCGGTCTTTCATCAGATGCAGAGGAACCAGCACCGTGGGAGAAGCGTCACTCACGTGGCAAGACTGCAGCCCTCCGGAGACTGCGGCCTAGCAGCGGTGGGCTCTCGGTGTGCACGTCCAGCAGCCCTGGGACGCCGTCCACCGCACGGGCTGTGTGCGCGCACCAGCGGGGTCCAGCAGCCCCGGGGACGCCGTCCACACCTCGGTCTGTGCGCACTCTGCCCCAGTGCAGGGCAGCTCATCCCATGGATGACCCGGGGCTGCTGAGGGGCAGCCTGGGGAAGCCCCAGCCCCTCCTGGACCAAGTCTCCAGCAGGCTGGCTCCTTTTGGGAAGCAAGGCTCTGGAATGAGCCGCATGTTGACACTTAAACAAGAGGCTGAGCGGTGCCGCAAGGTCACTGGCAGCGGCTCGGGGGCTTTTCTGTCGTGAGGTCACTGCCGTCCTGCTTCTCTCCATCACTGAGAGGCGGGTCCCTTGTTTTAGCACGGATCACCCCAAAGTCACAGATAATTGGCAAATCAAGTGCTATGCAAATGAAGTGCTAATGCCAAGCAATTAAAACCAGAGTCACAGCTAAATCGCAGTTCACTGAAATTTTGTTTTTCATACAGTGCAAGACAGCAGAAGCCTCCTGTCCAACAGAGACAGAAAGACCCGGGAAATGCTCCCCGTTGCTCTCAACAGACGGAACGTTCGGGGCTGGCCGTGCACCCTGCCATCATCCCCCGTGCAGGGGGGGAATAAAGGACAGCATCACGCTAGCCTTTTTGTACAGAAAAGCAAACCTAATCAATGCAAATAATAGATGATTCTATGAAAGAGGCCGGAAGCATCACCTCCCTCACGAGCCTCTTGGCAAGGCCCTTGTCCTGCCAGGCACGACCCCGCAGGGGGTCAGCGCAGGCGGCCAGGCTCTTCCGGCCAGGATGACAGTCCAGCCACAAGGGAAGCGCTTCCTCCCCAGACCACACAGACGGCCCGACTCCCTGAGGCCAGGCGCAGACAGGACACAGCACTCTGTCTTGTTCATTTCCTCCCCTTAACACCAGGGTCTCACACTCCCCGCGGGACGGAAAGAAAGGCGGTCTTTCATCAGATGCAGAGGAACCAGCACCGTGGGAGAAGCGTCACTCACGTGGCAAGACTGCAGCCCTCCGGAGACTGCGGCCTAGCAGCGGTGGGCTCTCGGTGTGCACGTCCAGCAGCCCTGGGACGCCGTCCACCGCACGGGCTGTGTGCGCGCACCAGCGGGGTCCAGCAGCCCCGGGGACGCCGTCCACACCTCGGTCTGTGCGCACTCTGCCCCAGTGCAGGGCAGCTCATCCCATGGATGACCCGGGGCTGCTGAGGGGCAGCCTGGGGAAGCCCCAGCCCCTCCTGGACCAAGTCTCCAGCAGGCTGGCTCCTTTTGGGAAGCAAGGCTCTGGAATGAGCCGCATGTTGACACTTAAACAAGAGGCTGAGCGGTGCCGCAAGGTCACTGGCAGCGGCTCGGGGGCTTTTCTGTCGTGAGGTCACTGCCGTCCTGCTTCTCTCCATCACTGAGAGGCGGGTCCCTTGTTTTAGCACGGATCACCCCAAAGTCACAGATAATTGGCAAATCAAGTGCTATGCAAATGAAGTGCTAATGCCAAGCAATTAAAACCAGAGTCACAGCTAAATCGCAGTTCACTGAAATTTTGTTTTTCATACAGTGCAAGACAGCAGAAGCCTCCTGTCCAACAGAGACAGAAAGACCCGGGAAATGCTCCCCGTTGCTCTCAACAGACGGAACGTTCGGGGCTGGCCGTGCACCCTGCCAGTCAGTGCCCCGTCCCAGTGCAGTGGCGTCGTCTCGTCTCCCGTCTTCCGCCCGAAATAAACGCCCACAGAGGGGCAATGACGGGCGGGGGTCGGAAAGCAGGGGGAGGCGACGCAGCCGAACCTCTGCGTGCAGAAGCGAGACTGGGAGCGGCGCAGACGGGACTCGCGGCAGCGGCACCGTCCTTCCAGCCGAAGGAGCTGCTGGAGGGCAGCGTGGCCCCCAAACCCGGCACGCAGGCCCCTCTCCCGGAAGAGGGGCTGGGCGGGAGGATCCGCCCCGCGGCCACTCCGTCACCTGGCACGGGGCTGGGCGCGGGCGCCTCACGCAGCCTTGGCAAACACGCCAGGAAAGGCCGTGAGCGGGCGCGTCCCGGCCCCGAGGCCGCACAGGCGGGCCCCGCACGGGCAGGCGCGCAGAGGCCCGAGGGAGGCACCCAGGCCGCCTGGGGGAGCCGCGCCCGCAGCCCGGGGGCTCTGAAAGCCTGGGGCTCCTTCCGCCCCTCTCCCCTGCGGCGGAGACGCAGCCCGAGGCCAGTGCCACCGGGAGCGCACGAGCTGCCGAGGACAAACAGCCTCAATGTCACCGTCTGCAGGGAGCGGAAAGACAGATGGCCCCCGTGACAGGCCCGTAATGGGAGCCTGAGAGCCGGCCGCGAGGACAGCTATCACCCGAGGATAAATCTGCGTGGGCGGAGGGGTGATCACTCTGGACGGAGGCCACTTTTCCAGGCCGGGAGCAACAAAGGCTATTTCCCAGAGCCGCCCGATAGACGCCCGGCCACTCAGACGAGGGGGCCTTGCCGAGGACGGCGAGCTCACTGGCCAGGGCCGGCGGCTGGCCTCCACCGTCTGCCGTGACCCCCGCTGTCCCTGGCCACTGGTCCTGCCCCTCCTCCCGCAGTGGGGCAGGTGCAGGGGCTCCGGCGGCCTTCCAGGCTGGAGCCCTCCGGGAGCCGCGCCGCGCCCTGCCAGGTGTGGGGTGGAGGGGGACAGGCGCCCCCAGCCCCGGGGCCAGCAGCCTGCCCACCCCGCCCCACCTCCGAGCCCGGAGCTTCCTATCGTCCGCTTTCCTGGGAGGGAGTGCCGGCTCAGCTGCTCGGCCGTGACCCACCCTCTGCGACCCCACGGGCTCTGTGCAGCCGGCAGGCTCCTCTGCCCGTGGGGACTCCCCAGGCAAGAACCCCGGGTGGGCTGCCGTGCTCCCCTCCAGGGGACCCCCCACCTGGGGCTGAGCCCACGTCTCCCACGCCTCCTACGAGGGCAGGGGACTCCTTTCCACTGCGCCCCCTGGGCTTCCCTTCACCCAAAAGCGCCACATGCCATTTCTGAATAAGAAGCTGCTTCCTCTCGGGGCCCAGGCTGCCTCCCCGCCCTGCCCTCCGTCCGGGGCCCCTCCTCCAGGGCCCCCGCACAGGTCGTGGGCGCTCCCGTCACCCCCAGACCGCCCCCGGCGGATCGTCCGAGGCATCGGGACGTAGCCAGAGCTTGCTCCGGGAACGCTAGGCCCCAGGAGACGCAGATGGACCGAGGCTCGGCAACAGGGGGACGGTGACCCCTCCCCGGAGCAGCCAGGGCATGGGGAGACCCACCTTGGCGGGACCCCAGCCTTTGGCAGAGGCGTTTATGGAAGCTTCTTCACTCTAGGCGCCCGCGCCAGCCTTCCGAGGCGGAGCACAGGGGCCCCTCAGGTGAGCCCCGAGACCAGCTGGAGCCGCCCAGCGTCTGTCCCGGGCCTCCCTCCTCTCGTCTCTGAGCACGGAGGCCACGCCGGCCCCACAGCCAGGGGTACCAACCAACCCGAACAGGACGCGGCTGGAGGCCCCCCGTGCACGCGCTGAATGAGTCCCGGGTCCCCACCTCTCTCCCCCTGCCTGCCCCTCACCTCCCCGAGGCGCCCCCTGCACGCACCCCCGGGGACAGGGCGGCTGCGCACGGTGGGGCTGGCGCCCAGAGCTGCAGGGCCTCGAGCCCCCACGCCCCCCCACGCCAGGCTGCCAGGGCCCGTTCTCGCCGCGGTGGGCGCCCCTCCAGTCACGGGCGCCCTCCAGGGCCTCGCAGGCTCCCTTCCAGCCACTAGGGGGCAGAGCAGCCGCCGCCTGGCCGCCCCGGCAGGCCGGCCTGCGAACCTGCAGCAGGCAGGCTCGGGTGGGTCTCGTCCGGCCTCGGGTCTCGGTTCAGGTGTGAGACTCCTGCGACCTCACGCCGCGCTCCTCGTGCGCCCCCAGGGGCTTCTGCCTGGCTTCGCTTTGGAAATGCAAGCCCTCTGGAGGGGTGCGGTCCTTGTGCTGTTTTTTATCCATAAAATCTGTATCTTTGACCAACTGAGAATTATTTATCAAGTCCAATGTGTTAACCACATTTGAAGGAACTTGAGGTGTAGGAAGAAGAAAGAAAGAAGGATGACTTCCTTTGCAGGAGAGAGAAGGGCCCAGGGTGCTTCCCTTCACCCAAAAGCGCCACATGCCATTTCTGAATAAGAAGCTGCTTCCTCTCGGGCCCAGGCTGCCTCCCCGCCCTGCCCTCCGTCCGGGGCCCCTCCTCCAGGGCCCCCGCACAGGTCGTGGGCGCTCCCGTCACCCCCAGACCGCCCCCGGCGGATCGTCCGAGGCATCGGGACGTAGCCAGAGCTTGCTCCGGGAACGCTAGGCCCCAGGAGACGCAGATGGACCGAGGCTCGGCAACAGGGGGACGGTGACCCCTCCCCGGAGCAGCCAGGGCATGGGGAGACCCACCTTGGCGGGACCCCAGCCTTTGGCAGAGGCGTTTATGGAAGCTTCTTCACTCTAGGCGCCCGCGCCAGCCTTCCGAGGCGGAGCACAGGGGCCCCTCAGGTGAGCCCCGAGACCAGCTGGAGCCGCCCAGCGTCTGTCCCGGGCCTCCCTCCTCTCGTCTCTGAGCACGGAGGCCACGCCGGCCCCACAGCCAGGGGTACCAACCAACCCGAACAGGACGCGGCTGGAGGCCCCCCGTGCACGCGCTGAATGAGTCCCGGGTCCCCACCTCTCTCCCCCTGCCTGCCCCTCACCTCCCCGAGGCGCCCCCTGCACGCACCCCCGGGGACAGGGCGGCTGCGCACGGTGGGGCTGGCGCCCAGAGCTGCAGGGCCTCGAGCCCCCACGCCCCCCCACGCCAGGCTGCCAGGGCCCGTTCTCGCCGCAGTGGGCGCCCCTCCAGTCACGGGCGCCCTCCAGGGCCTCGCAGGCTCCCTTCCAGCCACTAGGGGGCAGAGCAGCCGCCGCCTGGCCGCCCCGGCAGGCCGGCCTGCGAACCTGCAGCAGGCAGGCTCGGGTGGGTCTCGTCCGGCCTCGGGTCTCGGTTCAGGTGTGAGACTCCTGCGACCTCACGCCGCGCTCCTCGTGCGCCCCCAGGGGCTTCTGCCTGGCTTCGCTTTGGAAATGCAAGCCCTCTGGAGGGGTGCGGTCCTTGTGCTGTTTTTTATCCATAAAATCTGTATCTTTGACCAACTGAGAATTATTTATCAAGTCCAATGTGTTAACCACATTTGAAGGAACTTGAGGTGTAGGAAGAAGAAAGAAAGAAGGATGACTTCCTTTGCAGGAGAGAGAAGGGCCCAGGGTGTACACAGGAAGAGGGTTTATTTTTCACTCTATTAGATTAACTGTTTAGTTTTGAGAATGATTTACCTTGTTAAAAAAAAAAAAAAGGAAAATAATTTCATTTGCATTCCCTTGTGATACAATTGCTAGTTGTTATCCTGTGCACATACTCAGAAATGTTCGCCAAAATATACATGAAAAAAGAAAGGCACTCAATGCAACATTTTTTGAAATAGCAGAAAACTAAAACCACCGAAGTGTCCCTAAGTGGAGGGCAGCGGTTGGCAGCTGTGGGCTCTGTGGTCATCAGAAGTCGAGGAGGGAGGGCCAGTGGGAAGTCCCAGGAGGTTTTAAACAGGAAAAAGGCAAGCGAGGCACCGATCGTATTGCAGGTTAGGTTTTTTCATTTAAACATTCTTACACTCAGTGGACGTTTTCTCTGGGAAAGGACCATAGAGATTCTGGAGGTGCCTTTGGTGAGATGGACAGCAGGGAAGGGATTTTATTTTTTATTCTATTTCCTAAACTACGAGGATTTTCGCCCTTTGTGCCTGTGTGCAGGGAGGGAAACCCCCAGGTTCTCTGGCTCAGACGTCCCCCAGAGTCCCTGTGGACGCAGCACACAGGCAGCACGCGCCTCCGGTCCAGGTCTCAGGCTCCCCGGAGGGCCTCCAGCCCGCGTCTCGGGACCCCAGCCCCGACCGGAGGGCTCTGCCCCGCGACCTCCCGGGCTCAGAGGGTGGAAGGTGCAGGGGCGGGCGGACCCCGGGGTCACCCGAGCTCTGCTTCCCGCCCGGCCGCGGCGGAGTCTGGCCCGGCAGAGGAGAGACGGAGAGGAGAAAGGACCGAGGCCCACCCGCCCAAGAGAGAGCTGGTAAACCAAGGGCTTTTAACGTTTGAAGAAAACATCAGCAAGGATGTCTAAGTGGGGATATTCAGAGATTTCTTCTGTTCTCCTCTTTGACATCGTCAATATTTAAAAGTGTTTTGAAAAATCCATAATTATCAACTTAATCCAAAAAAAACAAAGGTAGTTTGAAAGTGAAACTCGTTCCAGCAGCTGTGAGTGAAGGCTTCGTGCAAAGAAGGGTCCGGGCTGCGCAAGGCTGAGGAGCGAGGACGATCCCGGAGGACGGGGCGGCGGCGCGTGGGCGGGGGTCCCGAGCCGGCGCCGCGAGGCAGTCAGACAACGCCAGGCTCCCGCCCCTGACGCGGCCCCGCGGCCCGGCAGCCACCAGCCGGAACCCGGGACCAGCCGCTCCAGAGCCCTGCCGTCTCCCCACGGCGGGCGCGTGCGCTCCTCCTTCACGTGGCTTCGCTCCCCGGAGAGCCATTCGGCTGTGGTCAGAAGCACGTCTACCCCTTCCACGGCTGCAGAGTGCCCACGGCCTGGAGCCGCACGCACCGCTGTGGACGGCCATTCGCCCGCAGCCAGGCGTTCCGCCCCCTGTATTACAAAACAGGCTGCTGGGCGCATCCGTGTACAGGCTTTTTTTTTTTTTTTTTTAAATATTTATTTTTATTTTTGGGCGGGGATTGAGTTGGCGAGGGAGGGGAGCAGGTGAGCCACTTCTATTGGTCTTTCATTTTTCTGTTTTCATCCGTCTTTGTTCTTTGGCTCCTGTGGGCCTCCCATCGCGGTGGCGTCTGTCATCACAGAGCGCTGGCTCTGGGCGCATGCACCCCAGAGCTCCGGCTCGGTGATTGGACACATCGGTCCAGCCGCTCCACGGCACGTGGGATCTTCCCAGGCCAGGGATCGAACTGGCGCCCCTTGCACTGCAAGGCGGTGTCTTTACCCACTGGACCACCAGGGGAAGCCCCCGTGTACAGGCTTTTGCGTGAACATCAGTCTGTGTTTCTCTGGGATAAAGGCTCAGGCAAGCAACTGCTGGGTCGTAAGGTAGCTGCGTGTTTTCTTTTTAATTAATAACTAAATTGTTTCCCAGAGAGGTGGAACCGTTTGCATCCCCCGAGAGAGGAGATCGAGTGTGTCTGCATCCTTCCCCGCACTGGGTGCTGCCGGCTTTCTCTCTCACACATTGTGAGAGGTCCCGACGGCCTTCCTCGGTGGCTCATGCTCCTGACATCTTCTTCTGTTCGGCCCCTGTGAGGAAACCACAGGTCCTGTCTTTCGCCTGTTTTCTAGGTGGATCAGGGCAGCCGGTAGTTCTTCAAGCTGATGTCTATCCACTGTAGATGCAAGTCCTTTTCAGTTGTGCCGTTGGCAAATATTTTCTCCCCATCTGTCCGTTTTCTTCTCCTAACAGGAAATGTTTAAATTTTGATGAAGTCAAATTTATCCGTTTTTCCTTTATGGGTCATACTCTTGGCGTCCAAGTTAAAAATTAGCCTGAGGTCCTGAAATTTTCTGTTTTTTATCTAAAAAGTTTACAGTTGTGCATTTTACATTTAAGTTGGTGATTCATGTTGAGTTAATTTTTCTAATGTAACAGGTTTTGATCAGATTTCTTTTTTTTAATCATATAGATGCTCAATCGCTCTAGTACCATTTGCTAAGACAACAGTGTCTTCTACATTAAACTGCTTTTGCACCTTTGTCAAAAATCTATCGCCACCAACAACTGCAGAGGAGAGACATAGCAAATTCCGTCTCTCTCCGAGAGCCATGATTAAACTGTCAAAAGCAGCCTGACTTTGGGAACTCTGGAATCTAGTCAAATGTTCAACACCCAGAGGAAGCTTCTTGCTTAACAAAGAAGTTGCTGAATCTCAGGAGAACGCTGTGGTGTGTTAAATGGCCTGCTTCCGTCTCCCCACCACAGCTTGGTGAGGAGCCCCCAGAAGGCGGCAGCCCCGAGAAGCAGCATGGGCCTCACCGTGAAGGAACAGTGGCTGGACCTCCCCCTCCAGCTGGTCCCTGAAGGACGGGCTCGGGGCTTGTGTTTGTCCCGCTGCCCCGGACTCCTGCAGGGATGACCCAGAGTCCAGGTGTCGTGTGCCAAAGTGTCTAAAGCCATGTGTGGTGCCTGCAGCCACCCGGAGCAAGGGGCGCATGTCATGGAGAGCAACAGATACACCGACAGTCCAGGAAGGAAGAGGCTGGCGGAGGAGATGCATAGAGGAAGAAGGGCTTTGGAAAGCTCCCTCTTGCCCCAGGGAGCCTCGGTGTCCACAGACACGCGCAGGGCTGGATGCGTCAGCTCCCGCCTCTGCAGGAAGCTCGGGCTCCACGAGAAGAGGGAGTGAAGGCGACGGCAGAGCTGTAAACAGCCTGACCAAGCGCTGGAGGCCTCCGACGCAGAGCCAGTCTGCAAACACTCAGAGAGGCTCGGGGGTCGGCTTCCTTGTTTTTGACGCCAGGAATTTCAGAAAATCTCTGCCGGATCACTCAGACCACGAACGCAGCGGATCAGAGACGGTGGTGAGCGCACAGAGCACAGTCGTCACAAAACGCACTTGGGAAAGGGCACCAAAGCCAACCAAACAAGAGCAGCAGGAAACCTCAGTGCCGGGCAGGAGGTCATCTCCAAAGTCACCACACAGTAATACGTTAAATGTCCAGTTTTCAAATTATTATGACAAGAAAAAGAAATAAAAGGCATACCGATAAGAAAGGAAGAAATAATACCAATGACATGATTATCTACAGAGAAAATCTCAAGCCATCACCCATTCCAGCTTGGGCCAAAGGGTTGGGTGTCTCTCGAGCCACTCCAGGCATCCTGGGCCTCCGGGCGGCTCAGAAGGTAAAGAACCACCGGCGATGCGGGCGACCTGGGCTCCATTCCTGGGTGCGAAAGATCTGCTGGAAAAAGGAACAGCTACTCACTCCAGCATGCTTGCCTGGAAAATTCCATGGCTCATCCGTGGAGTTGCAAAGAGTCGGACATGACTAGGCGACTTTCACTTGGACTTTCTCTCACTGTTTAGAGGAACAGGTACTTGTCCAAATCAGCCGTATTTGCACTGGAGTAAACACCACCAGGTGGGTCACTAAGAGTCTTCAAGATTGCATCTTTGAGTTGCTTCCACCATATTTACCTAAACATTACAAAATTATAACGCATAATTTCTTGTGCACGTTAAAACTCTAAATATGCTTATTTTGTAAACATCACATAGTTAGAAAGAAAAATTGAACATAATTGAACATCCTGTGTCCAAGGGTTAAAAACACAATTATTTTCTCGGGGTTAACTGGGCCTTCCCGTAACGAATCACAACATGTACAATCAAATATTAATCTTTTCTTAAACCTAGGGACTTGCCTGGTTATTTTCATTGCCACGGCTCTTGCTGTAACATTCTCAGCCATTTGACATAGTCAGGCTTTAATCAGCTCGATTTTCTCTCCTTGTCACAGGATGTCGGACAGAAAAGTGCCTGTGTCTTGAATTTTGGACTCTCTGAAAAGCAGAACGGGTCCAGCTGCTGTCATCCTATCATCCGAGCCAGACCACACAGAGAGAAACAGAGACTCAGAAGGACTCCTTGGCCACAGGCGCTCTGGAGGAGACGGGGAGGCGCCCACCGCGGAGGGTTCTGTGCGAGAACTCCGGGGCTTTCCCTCCTCTTTCTGTGAAGCGGGGTCCCCGATTTCCTGCACATCAAGCGAGGAGGCTCCCGGAGGAGTCGGGGCACCTGCGGGAGGGACAGCTGGCTCCTCACTCTCTGCTGGACCTCAGCTGGGCCCCGCCTGGCCGCCAGCGAACCATGGAGAAGAGGGTCTAGACAGCTCTGCGGGGACCTGTGCGAAACAAAGACCAGGACACCTGCTCCTGTCCTGAGAGTCCTGGAGACTGAAGCGGGCCGGGACATCCCTAACCCCTCCCTGGGTCCAGCAACCTTCAAGGCTCCAACCCAAAGCCCGCCAGCAGGCTCAGCCACATGGCACAACACCCTGCCGTGTGCTCTCGGATCCCCCATCATCCGCAGGAGAAAGGAGAGGGAGGAAAGGAGGCAGCGGGAAAGAACGGCCCTTCCCGCTGGAGGAGCGGCCAGCAGAGCAGCACTGGGCGCGGGGGGCACCAGGGCTTTCACGGGCCCTCACAGGCCTGAGACTAAGTGGTCTTCGTCAGGACTGGACACGGCTGTGGAATCAAAGCAACGTGGAAGCTGTGAGATCAACCCGGAGTATGAGACCAGCCCTTGGGAGAGAGACCCACTGGTGAAAGCACCCGTGGAGGACCCCTTGGCATCTCCGCGCTAACGAGCCCACCTGCCAGTGCCGGAGACACACGTCTGATCCCTGGTCTGGGAAGATTCCAGACGCCTGTGAGCATCTGAGCCGAGGAGCCACCGCTGCTGAACCTGTGCCCTAGAGCCCGGGCGTCACAACTCCTGAGCCAGGGTGCCCCAGCTGCGCAAGGCCCTGTGCCCGGCTCCACTCCTCCACGAGAGGGGCCCGGCAGCGAGGAGCCTGGGCCCCGCGGCAGAGCAGCCCCGCCGGCTGGCACTAGGGGAGCCCGAGAAAAGCAGCGGAGACCCCGCACAGCCACACAGAAATGAACAATTGAAAACAACATCTATGGAGAGAAATAACACCATTCACGCCATTTCACGTTTGTGCCTACTTATTTCAGCTCATTTAGAAATCAGTCACAAATCATGAAAAATTAAACACGTGCAGAAACATACAGGGGATGAAATTAAAAACACCCAAGTGTCCTCCGCCCTGTCACGGACATTGTGCCACACGTGATTTATATTTAAAGAAAAAATACTCCCACCTCTAAGTGTCCTCAACTCTCGCTTCCTCCGAATCAGCCACTGCTCGGCCTTCGGCGTCCATCACGCCGAGCACGTCAGCCTCGCTCAGCACAGGCGCGCACGCCGGGCCGCGGGAACTGTGTCACAGTTAGCTTCCTGTGTTCACCATTCAATGACTGAAACACAGCTATATTGAACACACATAAACACGCGTGGACAAAGAGAATTTAGCCTCACTCATTTTAATTACCATAAAATTAATCTCTCAACATTTTATAACTTATTTTTCTATCAGTGGTCACCAAGACTGTTTGATTCTGGAATTTTAGCACCGTGTGCTCTCGGATCCCCCATCATCCGCAGGAGAAAGGAGAGGGAGGAAAGGAGGCAGCGGGAAAGAACAGCCCTTCCCGCTGGAGGAGCGGCCAGCAGAGCAGCACTGGGCGCAGGGGGCACCAGGGCTTTCACGGACCCTCACAGGCCTGAGACTAAGTGGTCTTCGTCAGGACTGGACACGGCTGTGGAATCAAAGCAACGTGGGAGCTGTGAGATCAACCCGGAGTATGAGACCAGCCCTTGGGAGAGAGACCCACTGGTGAAAGCACCCGTGGAGGACCCCTTGGCATCTCCGCGCTAACGAGCCCACCTGCCAGTGCCGGAGACACACGTCTGATCCCTGGTCTGGGAAGATTCCAGACGCCTGTGAGCATCTGAGCCGAGGAGCCACCGCTGCTGAGCCTGTGCTCTAGAGCCCGGGCGTCACAACTCCTGAGCCAGGGTGCCCCAGCTGCGCAAGGCCCTGTGCCCGGCTCCACTCCTCCACGAGAGGGGCCCGGCAGCGAGGAGCCTGGGCCCCGCGGCAGAGCAGCCCCGCCGGCTGGCACTAGGGGAGCCCGAGAAAAGCAGCGGAGACCCCGCACAGCCACACAGAAATGAACAATTGAAAACAACATCTATGGAGAGAAATAACACCATTCACGCCATTTCACGTTTGTGCCTACTTGTTTCAGCTCATTTAGAAATCAGTCACAAATCATGAAAAATTAAACACGTGCAGAAACATACAGGGGATGAAATTAAAAACACCCAAGTGTCCTCCGCCCTGTCACGGACATTGTGCCACACGTGATTTATATTTAAAGAAAAAATACTCCCACCTCTAAGTGTCCTCAACTCTCGCTTCCTCCGAATCAGCCACTGCTCGGCCTTCGGCGTCCATCACGCCGAGCACGTCAGCCTCGCTCAGCACAGGCGCGCACGCCGGGCCGCGGGAACTGTGTCGCAGTTAGCTTCCTGTGTTCACCATTCAATGACTGAAACACAGCTATATTGAACACACATAAACACGTGTACGTGGACAAAGAGAATTTAGCCTCACTCATTTTAATTACCATAAAATTAATCTCTCAACATTTTATAACTTATTTTTCTATCAGTGGTCACCAAGACTGTTTGATTCTGTGTGATTATAAGCAATCCTGTAATATGCAGCTTTACGCTCGTCTCCTCAGATGTGTAAGAGTTTCTTGGAGATGTGAGCCTACCAGATAAATTACTGGATTATGTTTATTAGATGTCACCAAATCCATTTCCAGCTTGCTCTGATTTATACCACCTGACAGGGACTGAAGGCTCCCGACACCTGCCAGTTCCTCCGGGAACAGCCCCCCTGTTCTCTGAGCAGCAACGGCTCCGGGCCACGCGCTTCTGCTCATTCTGCTTCCCTCAAGGGAGGGGGTGCCCAAGCCACGCAGGAGGGTCCCCAGCCTCCCTCAGGCCCCCACTCTGAAGCTAGACTAAACCAGCTCCCTGTAGCCAAGCATTTGCTGTGGGCCCCCTCTCCAAGCATCTGAAAACATTTCTTTCATGTTACTGAACTTACTGAAGAAGCTTTATTGTTTTATTGCATTCATGATTTTTCAGTGAATTTATCTAAGTGTCTCTATTCCATCTCCTCCCGCTGATGATGCAGCCAGAGACCTCACGGGCGCGAGCGCAGTGTCAGCAGGAGCCAGGCCCGCCCAGCGAGCGCCACCGCAGACGAACAGGCAGAGCGCCCCCCGTGCGTGGCGTGCGGCTCAGGGAGGGGCTAGATCACCGAAGGCCGGCAGACGCACAAGGCAGTTTCAAGTGCTGATGAAACGGAGGGGGAAGAGATACGAGACCGGCGGAGGTGTGGGGCGGCCACCTCTCGAGAGAGGACGCCCGCAGAGGCTCCGGGGCCTCGCAGACGGGAGCGGGGAGTGTCCTCCGCCCTGTCACGGACATTGTGCCACACGTGATTTATATTTAAAGAAAAAATACGCCCACCTCTAAGTGTCCTCAACTCTCGCTTCCTCCGAATCAGCCACGGCTCGGCCTTCGCCGGCCATCACGCCGAGCACGTCAGCCTCGCTCAGCACAGGCGCGCACGCCGGGCCGCGGGAACTGTGTCGCAGTTAGCTTCCTGTGTTCACCATTCAATGACTGAAACACAGCTATATTGAACACACATAAACACGTGTACGTGGACAAAGAGAATTTAGCCTCACTCATTTTAATTACCATAAAATTAATCTCTCAACATTTTATAACTTATTTTTCTATCAGTGGTCACCAAGACTGTTTGATTCTGTGTGATTATAAGCAATCCTGTAATATGCAGCTTTACGCTCGTCTCCTCAGATGTGTAAGAGTTTCTTGGAGATGTGAGCCTACCAGATAAATTACTGGATTATGTTTATTAGATGTCACCAAATCCATTTCCAGCTTGCTCTGATTTATACCACCTGACAGGGACTGAAGGCTCCCGACACCTGCCAGTTCCTCCGGGAACAGCCCCCCTGTTCTCTGAGCAGCAACGGCTCCGGGCCACGCGCTTCTGCTCATTCTGCTTCCCTCAAGGGAGGGGGTGCCCAAGCCACGCAGGAGGGTCCCCAGCCTCCCTCAGGCCCCCACTCTGAAGCTAGACTAAACCAGCTCCCTGTAGCCAAGCATTTGCTGTGGGCCCCCTCTCCAAGCATCTGAAAACATTTCTTTCATGTTACTGAACTTACTGAAGAAGCTTTATTGTTTTATTGCATTCATGATTTTTCAGTGAATTTATCTAAGTGTCTCTATTCCATCTCCTCCCGCTGATGATGCAGCCAGAGACCTCACGGGCGCGAGCGCAGTGTCAGCAGGAGCCAGGCCCGCCCAGCGAGCGCCACCGCAGACGAACAGGCAGAGCGCCCCCCGTGCGTGGCGTGCGGCTCAGGGAGGGGCTAGATCACCGAAGGCCGGCAGACGCACAAGGCAGTTTCAAGTGCTGATGAAACGGAGGGGGAAGAGATACGAGACCGGCGGAGGTGTGGGGCGGCCACCTCTCGAGAGAGGACGCCCCGCAGAGGCTCCGGGGCCTCGCAGACGGGAGCGAGCCCGCGGCAGAGGCCACAGCCGGGCCAAGGAGCCCCGAGGCCGCGGGCTGCGCGGCTCAGCGACGGGCAGGCGGGAGCAGGAAGCAGGCGGGGAGCCAGGAGGCCGCGGGGCTGCTGGAAGGGCCGAGCGGCCGAAGGACACGGCCAAGGACACCATCGGAGAGGCCGCTCTGTGAGGAGGGGCGCCGGCAGGACCCCGGGGCCGAGGCCACGGCCCGGCGAGAGATGACGACGGGTCGGACCAGGGGCCAGCGTGGAGGGCGTGGAGCAGGAGGGCGCTGCGTCGGCCACCTGACGGGGCCACCCGTCGTCACCTCCCTCCCGGAATTCCCGGTTTTCAGGGATGATCGCTCTCAAAGACAATGGACCCTGGGAGGGTCTGGGCCGGCCCCGGGCACGCTGGCTGCTCCCCCACTGCCAGGCGGGCACTGCCGTGCAGACCTCCGGCCTCGGGGGCCGTCCCCGCCCCGCTGCAGTGACCGCGAATGGCACTCACGCTGGCCTCCGGAAGCTCTGCGGTTCGCGGGTCACCCAGCTCAGCCGGGGCCCCCAGAGCAACCCCAGCGTGAGGTCCCCGGACTGTGGTCAGCCCCCCTCCCTCGAGTCCAGCTCTGGCCTCACGCCCCTGGACCCACGAGACCCTCCCCCTACTCTCCCCTCAGCCAAGCCAGGCCCACACTCAGCGGGAACTTTCTGTCCAATCTTTAGGACCTTCGGCCAGCGATCAACATGGAACTCCTCTTGGTTTCGGCCCATGATCAACATGGCCTGGAATCAACAGGCTCCATCACGTAACGGGATGAAAGGGTAACGAAGGCTTTCATGTGACCTTTGCTGGGTATTTTCATGTTCACCCTCTTCACAAGAGCAAGGTCTGAGCGGCGAGGAACAGGCGTCGTGGGCTGGCTGGCCCAGAGCAGGGAGGCGAGGCTGTCTCCCCGGGATCCCGGCTCCCCTCGGGACGGCAGGCGCGGGAACCCCGGCTCCCAGGCCTCCAGCTGCCCCGTCGGGTCAATGCTGCCACGGGCTGGCACGGAGCATCTGGGAGCCAGAGAGGGCGCGTGTAGCAGCCGGAGGGGGCAGCCTTGCGACCACGTCTGCCTCTCTGCACACGGCGCGCCCGTGGTCGGCCGGGCCCCGGCTGCCCCTCAGGGCCCTCTATCTGCCCCCCAGGGCTTCCCAGGGGGCCCCCGTCGGGTGTGCACCTGCTTTCCCAGTCAACCAGAAGCATCTAGCAGACACACCGGACTGCACGTCCGGATTGCTGGGATTTAGACTGGGTTTCTCAGCAGTGGCTTGGTGACACTGCGGCGACAGTGACGGCTGGGGACCCGGCCAGCCCTGGGGCATCGAGTGGCTTCCTGGGCCTCCCCCCTCAGACTCCGGCCACGACCGGCAAAGCACCTCCAGCGGAGGACCGCCGGTCTGACCAGGGACGGCACCGGGGCCTCCGCTTTCCGCCGCATCCAGGTCGTCGCGAGCGGCCCCAGACGCGCCCGCTGCCTCAGCGGGACCCCGGCCTGCTCCAGGTCCCCCTCCTCTCAGGGCGTCGGAGCCTCCTCGCAGCGGCTCCTCGCCACGTGGCCAGGGACCACGCGTGTCGACCGCAGGGCCCGGCAGACGCCACGGGGCTCACACCGCGGGCGCACACGCGTCGCGGGCTCTGACGGCCTTGCTCCTTCCAGCCACGGCTCCCGCACGACGAGGTCACTTTCGGCGGAAGATCGGCGTCTGGCCCGTGTCGTCAGGCCTCCAAAGAGACACAGGCGGGGCCGAAGCGCGGGGTTACTTCCTGTTCTGCTTTTTCAAATGCTTTCTAATTAAAGGATTTCATCTGACTCTGAAAAGTCCTCATTCTTTTAGGCAAAATGCGCAACTGTGGAGGCATAATCCTGTTCATTAAAAAAAAAATTCCTCTGACAAAGGCTCCTTCCTTTTCAAGGGCTGTCTTTCTTAACCTTCATGGTGAATAAACATCGTTTTTCACCATAAGGAGTCTAAGTCCTCTAGCAGTTCTACACAAATTGAGAAAGTTGCCAAGACATAATTGGCTGGGCTGCCGAGGCAACACCCTCGCATCCTCTGGGGGTGCGGTCAGCGCCTCTGCCCTTTAGCCCCCACGAAGGGTCCTCCCGCGTCTCCTCGGCCTCCCCATCGCCCCTCGGGGGCTGACGACCACCCGGCCCAGGAGGAGGGAAGAGCTGACGAAACCCCAGGGTCTCTCCCCCGGGGAGCCGCCTTCTGCACGGCTCCTCTAACACATCCACCGCCCACGAGGGACCAGCAGCGGATTCTGCTCCGGCCCCAAAGGTCCCCCAGCACTGCTTGACCTCTGGAATCGCTGTCCGTCTCCCACCCACAGGAGCGGCTCCCCGGCAGGCCCCACGTGGTCCTGCCTGGGCACACGCAGCCCAGACCCCACATGGCATCCGGGGAGAGTCCACACGCGGGCCTCGAAGCCCCCTCGGCACGGCCCCTCCTCCCGGCCCCGGCCTGCTCCAGGTCCCTCCTCTCAGGGCGCCGGAGCCCCCGCAGCGGCTCCTCGCCACGTGGCCAGGGACCACGCGTGTCGACCGCAGGGCCCGGCAGACGCCACGGGGCTCACACCGCGGGCGCACACGCGTCGCGGGCTCTGACGGCCTTGCTCCTTCCAGCCACGGCTCCCGCACGACGAGGTCACTTTCGGCGGAAGATCGGCGTCTGGCCCGTGTCGTCAGGCCTCCAAAGAGACACAGGCGGGGCCGAAGCGCGGGGTTACTTCCTGTTCTGCTTTTTCAAATGCTTTCTAATTAAAGGATTTCATCTGACTCTGAAAAGTCCTCATTCTTTTAGGCAAAATGCGCAACTGTGGAGGCATAATCCTGTTCATTAAAAAAAAAATTCCTCTGACAAAGGCTCCTTCCTTTTCAAGGGCTGTCTTTCTTAACCTTCATGGTGAATAAACATCGTTTTTCACCATAAGGAGTCTAAGTCCTCTAGCAGTTCTACACAAATTGAGAAAGTTGCCAAGACATAATTGGCTGGGCTGCCGAGGCGACACCCTCGCATCCTCTGGGGGTGCGGTCAGCGCCTCTGCCCTTTAGCCCCCACGAAGGGTCCTCCCGCGTCTCCTCGGCCTCCCCATCGCCCCTCGGGGGCTGACGACCACCCGGCCCAGGAGGAGGGAAGAGCTGACGAAACCCCAGGGTCTCTCCCCCGGGGAGCCGCCTTCTGCACGGCTCCTCTAACACATCCACCGCCCACGAGGGACCAGCAGCGGATTCTGCTCCGGCCCCAAAGGTCCCCCAGCACTGCTTGACCTCTGGAATCGCTGTCCGTCTCCCACCCACAGGAGCGGCTCCCCGGCAGGCCCCACGTGGTCCTGCCTGGGCACACGCAGCCCAGACCCCACATGGCATCCGGGGAGAGTCCACACACGGGCCTCGAAGCCCCCTCGGCACGGCCCCTCCTCCCCGGCCCTGCCCTGCTGCTCCCAGGGCGCCAGCCTCCCTCACTTCTGACCTCGGCCGTCTCAGCCCGGCGGGACGGCCGCGCTCCTCTGGACTCCAGCTGTCTCTGCCACCCGGGCAGCTTCCGCCAGACCAAGAGCCAGGGCGGCCCGGGCACGCCGCGCCAGTCTCTCTGGCTGCGGGTCATGGTCTCACGCTGCCTGTTGTCCTTGAATGCCTTAAATGCCTGTTGCCTTACATGCTGCCCGGCTGTCTGGCTGTTTATTGTGGGGGGAGGGGCTGGTCCGGGACCACTTTCTCCGCTACGGCCGGAACCAGACGTCCTGCCCGAGTGCTCCTCGGCCAGCTCAGCTGTGACCGACGGCCCCCAGGAGCCCTGCCGAAGCCACGCAGCCGCGGCGCCCCGACACCCACCGCAGCCAGGCTCCGCGGCCCCGGCCCCGGGGCGCCCCGGTCGTCGGCGCCCCACAGACCACACTTCAGCAGAGACGCCCTTGTCTAGGAACAGAGGGCGGACGACACTCGGCCCGGGCGGGCTCCGCCGGCCTGGCGCGGTCAAGGGGGCTGCTCAAAGCACCCAGAGCAACAGACTCGAGCCCGCGGGTCCCAGAGTTGCCGCGCCCGGGCTCCGCGAGGCGCCGCTAAGCGCCGCGGCCTGGGGAACAGTCGCAGACTAAACAGCAGGCTGTTTCCAGGTGCACTTAGATGCGGCTGCATTTTATGAAACACAGTTCCATGTTAAAAGTACAAATAAAATGTATAGTTCTATTTACTTGGGTTTTTTTTTCTCAATCAGCAAGTGTTTAAAGATAATCAGCAAAAGTGCTGGGCAAGGGTCCTGACAGGTTTTGAGGAGATAAAGAGTCTCGTCTTCTAGAACATCAGGAGGCGCTGGTCCGGGGCGCGGGTGTCTGCGCCTCTGGCCGCCCGGCCCCAGGGCTGTGTCCCCAGCCTTCGGCCCGCGCGGGCTCCGGCCGCGCCCTGAGGGGGCAGGGGCGGCCCGAGGCGGCCGCGGGAGCGGGACCCCCGCCCCGACCGCAGGCGAGCTGAGCGGAGGGCAGCGCCCCCACCCCCCGGGGAAGCGAAAGAGCACGTTCCGGAGACCCGGCCTCCGAGGAGCCGCCGCACGTCGCCCCGAGGTCGCCCCCAGGAGCCACGAGCCCCACGGTCACCGCTGGGGGCGCCTGGGCCCGACGCCGTGGCCTCGTCCCTCCGCCTGGAGGCGGGCGCCGTGGGAGCGAGAGCCTCGGGGAGCGGCACGCCGAGCTCCCCCGGGAGCGAGCGCCAGGCCGAGGCCCGCACGGCCACCGCTCCGGAGGGGCCGGCGGCGGAGCCGCGGACGCCGGGACCCCGGGCCGCCTGCTGGCCGGAGCCGGCGGGAGGCGCCTCGGCGAGGCCCCCGTTGGCCTACGCGGGCGTCCCAGGGCAAGAAAGGGAGGCCAGAAAGAGCAGGCCCAGGGGGAGGGCGGGAGGCTGACGAAGGCCAAGGGAGCGGGCGGGGCGGGCGGGAGAGGAGGGGCCGCAGGGCCGGGGCTGCCGGGCGCCGTCCAGACAGGAGACGACCCGAGAGGAGCGCCGTCCTGCACCGCCCGGCCTCCCGACGGTCCGGAGTACCCACCACCCGAGCCGGGCCGGACCGCGAGGCAGCTCGGGGGGGACATCGTGGTGCACCCCGACTCCGCACCCCGAGGGCCCCTCCGCTGGCCGCCGCCTGCTCCGGCCTCCCCGCCCGCCCGGGTCGGCTGCCACCCCGCCCCACCGCGCCAGGGCTCCCGCTGGGCCCTCGGGCCTCCCTTCTCTTACCACTCACATGCCTTTTATTTACACACGTTCGTCGTCTCCAGGTAGCCTCCCAGGATGCATTTTATTTTTTTCCTACTCCTGTAGAAACGGGTTTTCGTGCATTATTCATGATTCATCGATTCGCAGAAGCACCCCGCACCCCCGGTGGAGGGGAACGACCGTCAAGCTTGCCAGCCTCCCTGTAGGCTTCCACGACGTGCTCCCACTCGTTTCATTTACTTAAAAGCACGGCTGCTTCTCACAGGAAACAACCATCTCCGGGACGAACGCTGCCCTGTCCTCGCTAGAGCCGCCGAGAGCGCCCTGCGGCCACGGGCCACGAAGGGGCCAGAGGGAGATGGAGCAGGAGGTGCTGGCCGGACCCTCTGGGCGGTGACTCCCGGCCTCCACGTCTCTTCCAGATGCGAACACCAAGGTTCACACCGGCAGAAGGCTCGAGAATTTCACCTGAGGAAGCTGGCTCGCCTAAGGGAAACGATCAGCCAATTCTGTTGTGCGGGGCTCTGTGACAAAATCATTCCTCCCACAGACCTGGCACCCGGAAGCGAAGTCCCCACCCGCCAGGACCCGCCAGGCACACAAGGCTCCTGGCCGGTCTCGGCGAGCCCCTCATAAACACAAGAAGCGCTGCTATCAGCAGATACCGAGGAAACTTCCAACTCAGGGAAGCAAAAGTGGAAGCAGGCAAGCCCAGAACAAGCCAACAAAAATGCTCAACTCAGAAAGAAAAAACAGGGCAAATCCTGAATTATCATCGCAAGGATCTATGTGTATCTTGTGAGGTGATACAGATATATATGTTTTATCTATGTGACGTGATGCCTGTGTGAGGGGCTGAGAGAGACGGCGGGCATCCACTAACCTCGCGATTACGCCGCTGAAGTAAGTCAAACCATCGTGTTGTCTGACTGGAAGGTGCGCAGCCCTGTACGTCAGTTACGTCTCAACAAAACAGGGGTGGGGACTGGCAAAACATTAGAAACAGAACTATAAGAAGAATTTTTAAAAGAAATTAGCATGAACCTGCTCATAAAGAAAAAAATGAATTTGTAAAATGAGACCACGATGCTACGGAAGGCTGGGTGGAGAGCTTCCCTGATTCAGTGGGCGCGAGCCTGGGCAGGCTCTGGGAGACCGGGAGGACAGGGAGGCCTGGCCGGCTGCCGTCCACAGAGTCACAGGGGCCAGACACACCTCAGCAACTGAACAACAGTAACAAATGCTATCTTAAAAATACAGAGAAAGGGCTTCCCCTGGTGGTCCAGTGGGTAAGGACACTGCCTTGCAGTGGAAGGGGCGCCGTTTCGATCCCTGGCCTGGGAAGGTCCCACGTGCCGCGGAGCGGCTGGACCCATGTGTCCAATCACCGAGCCGGAGCTCTGCGACAACAGACGCCACAGCGATGGGAGGCCCGCAGGAGCCAAAGAACAAAGACGGATGAAAATAGAGAAATGGAAGTGGAAGTGGCCCGCCCGCTCCCCTCCCTCCCCATCACGACCCTTGCCCAAAATAAATAAATAAATAAATCTTAAAAAAAAAAAAATACAGAGAAAAAGAAAAAACTCTTGAAAATTAAAAAGCAAAACAGCAGACACAGAAAATAAAATGTCTGGATCACAAAGTAGAGCAAAGCAAAGAAGGTGGAAAATGGGAGTTAAAATACGAGAGAATTACCGTGTCCGTTCAGGAGACCATGTCAAGAGAAAAACGCAGCAGCGCAGGAAAGGAAAAGAAGAGCTGAGAAGGAAGTTATCGAAGAAATAATGCAAGAAAATGTCTGAACACTGAAGGATGTGTGTGCCATTAACCCGCCCAGCCTGCTGGGCAAAGCGCCCACTCAAAGCGCAGCCTCGCCAAGAGGCCACGGGAGACGACGCCACTCGGCACGTGGGGAGGTGACCGGCCCAGAGGCCCACCGGCTCCGCCTCCGTCGTCCGTGCCAGCAGGACGCACCCGGCCCGCAGCCCCACGCCGCCGGGCTCTCCCACAGCAGCGACTCGCACAGTCACCCGCGCTGCCCTCGGCTGTGAGCGCACGAGGGCACGGACTGTCTGAAGCAACCGTCTAAGACCCTCTGGAAAGCTGCTGGCACACGGCAGGCGCCCAGTGAACCACAAACGAACGAACGAAGGGAGGAGCGGGGGCGAGCCGCGCGTTAGGCCGGGGACAGACGCAGCGGCCCAGCAGCACCCGGACACCCTGAGGACTCGAGGACGGCTCTGTGAGCCCCCCGCTCAGGGCAGGCCCTGGGACGTCCGCACGGATGAGCCCCAGTCCACGGATGGAGGAGCTCACACCTCACGCCTGCAGCCAACAGACGTCGCCGTCAGCACCCCTCACAGGGCCACGTGGGGTGGACTCGCCAGCTACCAGCGTCACGAGTCAAGCAGCCCAAGGCAGACGCCACGCACTTCACAGAGCCCAGACAATCCAGGGGCCCGGGTGCGCCAGGACCAGCACGGGGAGGGTCCACGCCCACGGTGCACCCGCGGTGCTCCCCGCCACGCCCGCCCAGGCAGAGAGCTCCGCCCCCCCGAGCTGAGCTGAGCCCACCGCGGGCGCTGCTCGCCCGGCAGCCCTGACCGACGGGCCTCGCCGAGCGCCTCTTCACGCGGTACAGCGCAGCCCCGCCGCCCAGCTGCTGGCACAAACGGCGGTGCTTCCTCCTCCACTTACAATAACCTCATTCCAGTGTCTTCTTCCTGAAGCAGTTATGGTGTAATGATGTCATGTATTTAAGCTTGATAAACATAATTACCATCAACATTTAATTGATTCTTGATTACAATCAATTATATTTCTGAAACAATCAAGCATCCTACAATTAAAAATAATTGATTCATTAGCACACCCCTTACTTGACGATTACACAAATGCATTATTTATGTAATTAGACACATTTACAGTTCATTATTCTACATTTTATGCTATTGTTACAAAGCTACTAAACTCTCTGGCTTACTTTTTAGTCTTCCTTTGGCTAACGGTGGAAGAGAGCACAAAGTTTATTCAAATGGACCCAGTGGAAAACCTGGAAGCTACCTACAGCAGCACAGTCACACTGTGGATCAGAAGCCTCGCCGGGCTCGTCCGTTCACAACCGGCAACTGGCTCTTTTGCCTCCAGCGTTTCAGAGGAGGGCATGGGGGCCCGTGGAAGCTTATCCCAGTCAAGCCGAGGCCGAAATCCCCCCAGCGTGCAGTGGGGGAGGGCGTGTGAGAGAAACAAGGAAGCCCGTCCGCCGGCTCGCCGGGTCCAGACAGGAGCGGGCCCCTCCCCTCTCTGCAGGGCCCGCTGGCCTCCCGCCGCCAGAGGACGCGATCCGCTCTGCCGGAAGGCCACCGCCGCCGACGCGCCAGTCCAAGCTGCTCCACGTTCTCCAAAACGCCCTTTCGCCATCTCTCCTGGTAACGCGTGTCCCACTGAGTCCTGCTTTCAAAACGGTCGAACTGACATGGGCATTCTCCTTGCTCGCTCCCCAAATTCTACTGCATGAAAATAAGAATTCACTGACGCGTGTGAATCTACGGTAGAGCAAGACGTGAGACAGGGGTTGTATCTGGACCAGGCATCTGGACGGCTGTCCAGAGACAGAAGGAGGCGGGGCCGCACAGGTGGACGGGCCGGAGCGGGGGACGCGATGCCGCCACTCCCCACCCCACCCTCGGAGAGCCAGGGCAGAGGTAGCGGCCTGCAGCCCAGCGGGGCAGCCGCGCGGCCAGCACAGCCAGGGCAGGTGCGACTGGGCCTGGATCTGGCAGTTCATCGGAGAGGTGTCTGCAATTTCTGACCCCACGGATGGGAGCTGGGGACGACAGAAATCCACCACCCCAGGAGACGCGAGACTTCCACTCGGGGTGCGGCGCCTGCGAGGCCCAGAGCAGAGGCCGGCGACTCTGGAACCCCGCACAGGCAGGCGAGAGCCGGGCTGGAGGGAGGGCCGCGTCCAGCGGGTGGGCCTCACACACAGACACCAGGAGGCCACGCCCACCTGCGCGGGGGACCCTCACAGAGGCAGCTGCGCTCGGGGAAAACGTCCTCAAAACAAACACATCTGGACCCTTGGCAGCCACGCCGCGTGCCCGTTACAGGGGCCTCTGAGGCCCGCGTCCCAACCGGGAGAAATTTTTGACTTTTGTGGATAAAGCATCCTTCGGCAATCCAACTTTTCAAAAGTAGGTTTCTTCTTACGAACAAGTGTCCTCCTGGCCCCAGTTTCCCTTCCACAGCAGTAAATCCTAGGAAGAAAGTGAAGTGGAGGCTTCACAGTTCACAGGAAAGCTGGTGACCTGACCCTGAAATTCTATACCCAGCTAAGGTTTCAGAAACGACACCGGGGGCTCTCCTCAGGACGCACTCCAGCCGTCCACGTCGGCAAAGGGCGTAAAGCCTTCGTCAGACACCTCGGCGTCACTGTTATAAATTACATGCACCTGTCATGCGCTCTTCTTGAAAGAAAAACATTTAATGTGAAAGACTTAACAGCCTGATGACAATGTAGGGGAAGCACACAGAAGCTAGGAGGAGAGGTCAAAAAATAGATGTACCAATTCCCTCCATTCACAGAGGCAGGATCGATACCACGGCAGCGGGTAGCCATTTCTTTCTCCAGGGCACCTTCCCAGCCCAGGGATCGAACCCGGGGCTTGCGCACGGCAGGCGGATTCTTTACCGTCTGAGCCACCAGAGAAGCCCAATCTATAGAGCCAAGATCGATAAACATGTTTCATTCTTAATGCTGATATTTAGACAATATATGCTTTTCTCTTTTCTAGGAAAATGAGTCACTGTAATTGAATCAATAAGCAATAGCAAGACTGTGTGTGTGAAATGGAAAGCGTTGCTCAAGAAATATCTCTCGCGAGGCAGCCGCACCAGGCATTTCGCAGGCGAGGTTTCCCACCTGTCGTGAAGCTGATCATTTCCGTGCTGGACAAACGCACCCAGGGAATAGAGAGATGTGGCAGGCTTCCCAGTGCGTCATTTCCCAGAGCCAGCGTGTTCTAGAGACATGAGCGAGGACAGGCTGGAAAGGAGACCAAAGGCTCCTTGTGAAGACAGAGGCTGCTTATGAAGACAGATGCCAAAATGCACACGAAATAGGAGAGCAGCGTATAAACAACAGGACGTCTGCTGCCAAGGTGACCAGAGCAGGACGGGTCCAGAGCCCTTCACACGAAGTGACAACTCGTGGAAAATACAAAGGAGAGGAGCACCAGGATCGGGTCAACAGACGGAGGAATACACCTGCTGCAGCACTTCAGTAGGCTAGTACAGTGGTTACAGGGTTGGCCTTGCAGTGCAGGGGACATGGGTTCGAGCCCTGGTCTGGGAAGATCACACAGGCCTAGAGAGTAACCTCCACTCTCCACTAGAAAAATCCTGTGCAAAGGAACCAGGACCCAGGGCAGTCAAAAGTAAACAAGTATTTTTCAATAGTTTTAAAAAGCTAAAGGAGAGTAATCCTTTAAAAGATGGCAAGACATATAGAGACCATTTTGTCCTTCTGATCTGGTAAGGGAAAGGAAAAACTTACTCAAATATGATATGATTGTCGACCTGAAGAAAATCTACAGATGAACTTTTTAAAATTCCATGAATATGAACATAAAAAAGCAATAGTGTTCCTGCCTGCCAGCCCTAACAGTCTAGGCAAAGCTAGTATAAAGAATCCGATTTGCAGTCGTAAAACTGAATATCTGGAAGTCAACCTCACAAAACATTCGTCAGGCTCAGAGGATTAAAGCCACATGCCACGCAGGTCAACGGAGGCAAAGGTTTGGACCGGGGAATAAACACAGCGTATTCCACACAGAGGACCAGCGTTCAGATGCACGCGCTCACCAGCTAGCTTGCGACGCTGGCACAACCTCACGGAAACTGCAGCGGCGCTGTCGGTAGAGCTGAGAAGGAGGAGAGAGGAGCCGCGAGGAGACGACATGGAGGCACAAGGCTCCTCCGAGCCCGGGCACCAGGGCTCAGAGGCCCGGAAATGCCCCCAGGTGCTTCTAAGCAGGCGGCACGCGGGGCTGGCATCGCGTGTGAGGGGCGGCCCCTGTGGTTACTCGGGAGCCCAGACAGCCGCCTAGTGCAGACATGAGCGAGGACAGGCTGGAAAGGAGACCAAAGGCTCCTTGTGAAGACAGAGGCTGCTTATGAAGACAGATGCCAAAATGCACACGAAATAGGAGAGCAGCGTATAAACAACAGGACGTCTGCTGCCAAGGTGACCAGAGCAGGACGGGTCCAGAGCCCTTCACACGAAGTGACAACTCGTGGAAAATACAAAGGAGAGGAGCACCAGGATCGGGTCAACAGACGGAGGAATACACCTGCTGCAGCACTTCAGTAGGCTAGTACAGTGGTTACAGGGTTGGCCTTGCAGTGCAGGGGACATGGGTTCGAGCCCTGGTCTGGGAAGATCACACATGCCTAGAGAGTAACCTCCACTCTCCACTAGAAAAATCCTGTGCAAAGGAACCAGGACCCAGGGCAGTCAAAAGTAAACAAGTATTTTTCAAAAGTTTTAAAAAGCTAAAGGAGAGTAATCCTTTAAAAGATGGCAAGACATATAGAGACCATTTTGTCCTTCTGATCTGGTAAGGGAAAGGAAAAACTTACTCAAACATGATATGATTGTCGACCTGAAGAAAATCTACAGATGAACTTTTTAAAATTCCATGAATATGAACATAAAAAAGCAATAGTGTTCTTGCCTGCCAGCCCTAACAGTCTAGGCAAAACTAGTATAAAGAATCCTATTTGCAGTCGTAAAACTGAATATCTGGAAATCAACCTCACAAAACATTCGTCAGGCTCAGAGGATTAAAGCCACATGCCACGCAGGTCAACGGAGGCAAAGGTTTGGACCGGGGAATAAACACAGCGTATTCCACACAGAGGACCAGCGTTCAGATGCACGCACTCACCAGCTAGCTTGCGACGCTGGCACAACCTCACGGAAACTGCAGCGGCGCTGTCGGTAGAGCTGAGAAGGAGGAGAGAGGAGCCGCGAGGAGACGACATGGAGGCACAAGGCTCCTCCGAGCCCGGGCACCAGGGCTCAGAGGCCCGGAAATGCCCCCAGGTGCTTCTAAGCAGGCGGCACGCGGGGCTGGCATCGCGTGTGAGGGGCGGCCCCTGTGGTTACTCGGGAGCCCAGACGGCCGCCTAGAGAACCGAGGGGGCCTCCACCCTCGTCTCAGTGGCCCCGGGCCACCTGTGTGGCCCCGCTGCCCTCGTCACTCAAGACAGGGTGACAGCGCCCACCATGCAAAGCCCTCCACGGAAGACCTGGTGCAGAGTGGGGTCTACACGGCGTGGGTGACGTGAGACAGACGGGGGGCGAGAGGACGCAGGCCCACGGGGGCCGTGGATGAGCCCCGGGCACTCGCCCGGCGCCCGCAGCGGGGCCGCCGCAGGCTGGGAGGAGAGGCGGAGGGAGGCGGCGGAGAGGCCAACCTGGACGCCTCGGGCAGGGCGCGGCTCTCAGAGCCAGAAGCCCTCGAGACGCCAGGGGGGTCAGCTTCCGCTTGGGGTCAGCACAGCGGGGTCCGGCGCCTCCACAAACCCAAGGGCAAGAGGAAAGGTCGGGCAGAAACCACTTCCAGCCCGAGACTAGGAATCCCGCTGCCCTCGGTCTGTAGCCTACAGGAGCCTTCAGGACACCAAAGCGGAAAAGCTACACTATCTCCAATCAATGCCACCCTTTGTTTACATGAAACATGTATTTCCTCGGGAAGAGCGCTTCCGCCATAGGACCGCCACGTCCAGAGTCCCAGAGCGAGAGCGCCGCGATCCGAGGAGCGCCCGCCTGCACCCTGGCCGCGGAGGGACGGCCGGAAAGGCCTCCCGGCACCTCCTGCAGCGCCCGGGCGGGCTGCGACGGGCGGGGAAGCCCCGAGCCCACTCCGGCACCGCTGCCCCGACCCGGGGCCCACCGCCCCCTCTCAGGAGCCAGGAGGCCCTGGGGGGCCGATGCCACGCTCCTCGGGAGGAATGGCGGCCAGAGAAGGAAGAGCCCTGCGTGCATCCAGCCTCCGGGGGAGTCGGGGAGATGATCCGGGGCTGCTCAGGTTTCTCCTGGGAGACGCTGCCCCACCGTCAAGCCGATGCCAAACCCCTGGAGGGCACCACGCAGGCGCCATCAGGCTGGGCAGCAGGGCAGGCCGTGCCCTTGACAAGGGCGGGAAGCACTTTAAAATCAACAAGCAGCAGCAACTGAACCAACGGTTCCTAGGTGTTCCTAGGTGAACGCAAGAAGGGGGTCGTTTTGGGGGCAGCCCCCAGCACCTTCCTCCTGGGCCTCTCCGCAGCCACCCCCACCCCGGCAGCAGCCTGCGTGGTCCCCCACGTGGCCTGTTTTGTGATGGAAGATGCACATACTAACCACAGCCACCCCAGAGACAGCGTCCACCACCTTTCAGAGGACACAGAAGCTCTGCCAGCGAGAGGCTCACCAGCGGTGGCCCTGTCCGCCCGGCTTGAGGGCGGGGCCGAGGGCCCAGGGGCCGCTCCGAGCCTGGGTCCCGGGCCGTGGCAGGAAGGGCCTCTCCCGCCTGCTCCCCGCCCACAGCCTCCTCGTCGGGACCCTCCTAGCTCCGGGTGAGGCTCCAGGGACCGTCAGGCCGTGTGGACGGATGGTGGATTCGGCCTTTGCGCCACTTCCCCACCAGGCCCATGGGCAGCCTAGGCTGGGCCGGGCCAAGGACGGGCCCCGGGCAGCAGAGGCCCCAGCCGTGCAGAGGGCAGGAAGGAGGGAGGGGACAGGCGTGGTCCGCACCGTCAAAGGATTTGGACAAGAGAACGGAGGCTCCTTCCATCTGCTAAATCCTGGCCCGCTCAGATTGTGTGAATTTATTGAAGCCCTTCATCTGTAAAATGGGCCCGTGCCCAGCCACACTGCTGGGCTGACTCTTCTCAAGAAGGAGGTTGTGCAGTTCAAGAGGGAAACTGGCGGCCGGGACGACCTCATGCGTCCGGCATCCGAGCGCCCGGCGGGCTGCGACGGGCGGGAAGCCCTGAGCCCACTCCGGCACCGCTGCCCCGACCGGGGCCCACCGCCCCCTCTCAGGAGCCAGGAGGCCCTGGGGGGCCGATGCCACGCTCCTCGGGAGGAATGGCGGCCAGAGAAGGAAGAGCCCTGCGTGCATCCAGCCTCCGGGGGAGTCGGGGAGATGATCCGGGGCTGCTCAGGTTTCTCCTGGGAGACGCTGCCCCACCGTCAAGCCGATGCCAAACCCCTGGAGGGCACCACGCAGGCGCCATCAGGCTGGGCAGCAGGGCAGGCCGTGCCCTTGACAAGGGCGGGAAGCACTTTAAAATCAACAAGCAGCAGCAACTGAACCAACGGTTCCTAGGTGTTCCTAGGTGAACGCAAGAAGGGGGTCGTTTTGGGGGCAGCCCCCAGCACCTTCCTCCTGGGCCTCTCCGCAGCCACCCCCACCCCGGCAGCAGCCTGCGTGGTCCCCCACGTGGCCTGTTTTGTGATGGAAGATGCACATACTAACCACAGCCACCCCAGAGACAGCGTCCACCACCTTTCAGAGGACACAGAAGCTCTGCCAGCGAGAGGCTCACCAGCGGTGGCCCTGTCCGCCCGGCTTGAGGGCGGGGCCGAGGGCCCAGGGGCCGCTCCGAGCCTGGGTCCCGGGCCGTGGCAGGAAGGGCCTCTCCCGCCTGCTCCCCGCCCACAGCCTCCTCGTCGGGACCCTCCTAGCTCCAGGTGAGGCTCCAGGGACCGTCAGGCCGTGTGGACGGATGGTGGATTCGGCCTTTGCGCCACTTCCCCACCAGGCCCATGGGCAGCCTAGGCTGGGCCGGGCCAAGGACGGGCCCCGGGCAGCAGAGGCCCCAGCCGTGCAGAGGGCAGGAAGGAGGGAGGGGACAGGCGTGGTCCGCACCGTCAAAGGATTTGGACAAGAGAACGGAGGCTCCTTCCATCTGCTAAATCCTGGCCCGCTCAGATTGTGTGAATTTATTGAAGCCCTTCATCTGTAAAATGGGCCCGTGCCCAGCCACACTGCTGGGCTGACTCTTCTCAAGAAGGAGGTTGTGCAGTTCAAGAGGTCGTGTGGGTCAGAGAGCGGAGCGGGGTCGGGAGAGGGTCGTGCTCGGGGTGGCGAAGGTCCCACCTGGGCCTGTGAGCAGCAGGGTGCGCGCCCGCAGGGAGGACATGAAAGGCCACATCGAGAGACGTGCGGGGCTGGACTCCTGCTGGTGACGCAGCGCCGAGACTGCGGTATTATCCTCCGTGGAGATGCGACTCTTTTAATTTCGCTGAGGTACCCGTTGTCCGTTGTTACCGGCTGAGGAGAGGAAACAAGGCCCTGGTCCACGGGCTGCTGCCCTGGACGCGATCTATCTGAAACAAAGGCTGAGTCCTTGCTGGGAGAGGCCGGACGGTGGCCCTGGCGCTGGGCTGGGCTGAGCCGGCAGCGGTCAGCAGAGACGCTGGGCAAGGCGGGCACAGCCGAAGGCGGGGCGTGCCCTCCGTCCGTCCAGCCCCGCGAGGAGCCCGGCGCCCGGGCAGGCGAGCACGCGCCCGACCTGCCCCGGTCAGGAGCCTCGGGTCACAAGGCCAGAAAGACCCGTCCCAGCGCCTGCCCGCACGAGGCGAGGGGACGCCCAGGCGGGGCGCGGGGCCGCTCCAGCGCCCAGGAGCGCCTCGAGCCAGCGGACACCCTGGGCCGGACGCCCTCCGCGGGCCCAGAGCCAGCGCCCGGGCGCCCCCAGGCCCCGCACACCCACGACACACACGTGACTCTCGGGGGAGCAGTGCCCACGGCAGACATGTGTGACGGCTGTGCTCCCGCGCGCCCTCGCTTCCGTGGCGTCATCCTTCCCGGGACGCAGGCCCTCCGCCACAGACTGCCTTTGGATTTGCTGGCGCCGGCCCGACGGGAAGCAGCCCAGGGGAAGGAGCGGCTCTCCCTGGCGGTGGGCTCGGTTCTCTCCTAACTCCAACCCCTCTGCTCCTGTAACCCCGGGACCGTCCCGCCGGCAGAGAGCACTCGGCTCCCGAGGTGGCTCCAGGCCGGCCTCGTGGGGTCTGAAGGAAGCGGACGCAACTGCCGCCGAGGTGACACGTGGGGCGCGCCCCGTGGGCACCGGCCTCCCTGCCAGAGGCATCCAAGGAGGCTGGGTGGAGGCAGGGCCCACCTGGGCCTGTGAGCAGCAGGGTGCGCGCCCGCAGGAGGACATGAAAGGCCACATCGAGAGCGTGCGGGCTGGACTCCTGCTGGTGACGCAGCGCCGAGACTGCGGTATTATCCTCCGTGGAGATGCGACTCTTTTAATTTCGCTGAGGTACCCGTTGTCCGTTGTTACCGGCTGAGGAGAGGAAACAAGGCCCTGGTCCACGGGCTGCTGCCCTGGACGCGATCTATCTGAAACAAATGCTGAGTCCTTGCTGGGAGAGGCCGGACGGTGGCCCTGGCGCTGGGCTGGGCTGAGCCGGCAGCGGTCAGCAGAGACGCTGGGCAAGGCGGGCACAGCCGAAGGCGGGGCGTGCCCTCCGTCCGTCCAGCCCCGCGAGGAGCCCGGCGCCCGGGCAGGCGAGCACGCGCCCGACCTGCCCCGGTCAGGAGCCTCGGGTCACAAGGCCGGAAAGACCCGTCCCAGCGCCTGCCCGCACGAGGCGAGGGGACGCCCAGGCGGGGCGCGGGGCCGGCGGCCGCTCCAGCGCCCAGGAGCGCCTCGAGCCAGCGGACACCCTGGGCCGGACGCCCTCCGCGGGCCCAGAGCCAGCGCCCGGGCGCCCCCAGGCCCCGCACACCCACGACACACACGTGACTCTCGGGGGAGCAGTGCCCACGGCAGACACGTGTGACGGCTGTGCTCCCGCGCGCCCTCGCTTCCGTGGCGTCATCCTTCCCGGGACGCAGGCCCTCCGCCACAGACTGCCTTTGGATTTGCTGGCGCCGGCCTGACGGGAAGCAGCCCAGGGGAAGGAGCGGCTCTCCCTGGCGGTGGGCTCGGTTCTCTCCTAACTCCAACCCCTCTGCTCCTGTAACCCCGGGGACCGTCCCGCCGGCAGAGAGCACTCGGCTCCCGAGGTGGCTCCAGGCCGGCCTCGTGGGGTCTGAAGGAAGCGGACGCAACTGCCGCCGAGGTGACACGTGGGGCGCGCCCCGTGGGCACCGGCCTCCCTGCCAGAGGCATCCAAGGAGGCTGGGTGGAGGCAGGGCCCGAGGGGAGCCGAGCTGCGGCCCCAGGAGCCCCGCGCGGGCCTCTGTCCACCAGCGGCTGCAGAATGGCCGGATCCCACAGGGTCTGGGCCCTCCTGCCCTCCACAAGGCGGCCCTGGACACGGAGATCGCATTCCCAAGCCAAACCTGGAGGTCCGGGCTTTGACCGAGAAAACCCCTGGGCCTGTGGTTCGGCTGAAAGAACCAGAACACCAGAGGCTGTGAGCTCAAGGATGATGTGGCCTGGTTTATATTCTTAAAGATCACCTGCTGGCTGACGTCTGACATGCTGCTTGAGATGTGCCTGGAGAGCAGGCGGCCGAGACCGACAGACGAAGACGGTGAGCCTCAGGCCCACGGGGGGCAGGAGCCTGGAGCCCCGAGACCTCGGCCGGAGACGCAGACGGGGTGGGGGAGGGGGAGCTAGCGGGACGGGGCACCTGTGCGGGGCACTGGAAGGGGGGGCGTGGGGTGAGGGGAGAGCTGGAAGGGGGGGCCCCAGAGTCCGGCTGGGCCCGTGGTGGGGTTCAGACCCCAGCAGGCAGGCTGACGGGTCCCACGTGACCCTTTCAGGCGCAATCAATGGCAGTGAGACTCGGAGCCGGCAGCTTCCTCACATCACCGTGGACGCCATGAACGGGTCGATGGCCGGAACCAGGCGCACTCTGCCCAAGGTCAGTTCAAGCCGCAGGGAGTGCAGCCTCGGAGGAGGCCTCGCTCACAGGCTCGTCCCCCGACAACCGGCCGCCCGAGCGGAGAGGACAGGGAGACGCTCGTTCCCTCAGAGACCGTGGAGGCCAGCCAGCCCCTCCTCATCTCTCCGTCCTGCCTTTTTACATTTTTCTTGTTTCCACAATGTAGGAAATTTTCCTCAGAAAACCAGCGGACCGGGCTTCCCTGGTGGCCCAGTGGGGAAAGAGTCCGCCTTGCGGTGCAGGGGGCACCGGCTCAGGCCCCGGCCCGGGAAGACCCCACGGGCCGCGGGAGCGGCTGGACACGTGTGTCCAACTGCAAGCCGGCGCTCAGGGTCGAGAGAACTGGAGGCCCACACAGGTCAAAGGATGAAGATGGGTGAAGGTAAATAAATATAAAAAAACCAATAAAAGACGCCAAAAATTAAAAAACAAAAGAACACCAGTGAATCCCTGGGGAGGGCGAGGCCCGCAGCCCTGGGCCACACGGGGCCCTGAGAAGAGGCGCCTGAGGCCACGTCTGCCTTTCGGTGTCGCCACAAAGACAGGCGCCGCGGGCCCCGCCGTCAGGATCCCAGTGGGGCCTGCTGGAGCCGGGCGGCCCTGGGACTTGCTTAAATGGCAACGTGGAAACCAGAGGGGAGCCGTCGGGAGAAAACAGACCTGAGTCTGGCCTGTCCGAGCACAACACAGACTTCACGCAGGCCCACGCGTGCACAGGCATCGACTCACGTGCACATACATGTGTGTGCAGACATGCACACGTGCCTGCACACACACTCGTGTGCCCATGTGCATAAAGACACACGCGTACACACACGGAAATGCACTTGCACAGACACGTGCACACCCAGCTGATGGCTGGAACGGTCGTTCAGGGGGTCGGCCACCCGGCCCCACGAGAACCACCTCATCTGGTGAGAAAAACAAAACCACAGTTCCCAGCTCTGGCCTGAGCCCTCCTGGCCGGTGGAGGGCATCCCCCGTGACGGGGCCAGGGGTCTGAGCGAGACCACGGCCAGAGCGGGGCTCCTGCGGGCGCCTGGAACCAGCTCCCTTCTCGGGCGGCAGTGCCCGCCTGCCGGCCCTGGGCTGCCGGCCCACCGTCCTGGCCTCAGGAAGGCCACCGGGGAGGCCGAGTCCAGCGTCAGCCCGTCCGCCACCCACTCGGAGTGCTCTGTGGGAGCAGGACACGGCCCTACGCCCTCAGCTGTCACCCTGGACTCGGGAGCTCCCCGGGCAGGAGGCAGCTCCCAGCCTGAGCGCCCACCCTCCTGCCGGGAGCCCGGGGCTCACGGGCTGATCCCAGCCCGCAGCGTCTGGACCCCCGGACGGACCTGCATCCGCCCTGAAGAGACAGCCGGGTCTGGACCCCGGGCGCAGCTGGAGGGAACGTGGGGGAAGCCGGGACAGAGCAGAGCCAGCGGACCTCCCAGCCCGGGCTCCCGAGGGACCCGCGAGCCGAGGGCGGCGCTCCCGTCGGCACCCCCTGTGCCCCGGCATCGTCACGGCAGCCACAGAGGGAGGCGGCCCGCGTCCACGGGCGAGCAAGTGGATGGCCACAGTGCGCCCCGCCCGCCGCCGGGTGGCACTTACGCTTCGAAAGAAGGAAACCCTGACGGACGCTCCAACAGGGAGCCGGCCCCGGCCGGCCAGGCACGCGCGGCTCCAGCCCGGCAGCCCCAGAGCAGACGCGCGCGACAGGCCGGGACGGGCCACGCGGGATCCCCGCCCGCACCGCGGCCCCGGCGCCCGGCCGCTCTACGCTCCGGCTCCCCTGCTCCAACACGGCTGCCGCGAGCGCCTCAGGTGGACCAGACAGGCCTGGGTTGGCAGAGTGGGCTCTCTGCTTGTGGACACGCTGTCTGGGCTTGTCGCCACCTTCCTTCCAGGGAGCAAGTGTCTTCCAAGCTCCTGGCTGCCGTCACCGTCCACAGTGACTCTGGAGCCCGAGAAAGTAACACCTGTCACCGCATCCACGCTCCCCCTTCTATTTGCCACAAAGCAACAGGACCGGACGCTGCGGTTTTCATTTTTCCAACAGTGGCTTTTCAGCCGGGCTGATGTCGCAGGGGAGTGAGCACAAATGGCTGGCGTCACTTCTCGGGCGGCCGGCGGCGTCCTGAGTCGAGGTCAGGGCTGGCTGCACAGCTCTGCAAATGTAGCAGCCTTCACTGAACTCTGCACGAGGAGCCGCGAGCTTCCTAGCGTGCAAAGTACATCTTCATAAAGATTTTTTTTTGGCCACTTCTATTTATCTTGGATTTATTTCTTTGTTCTCTGGCCTGTGTGGACCTCCCATCGCTGTGGCCTCTGTCGCTGCAGAGCACCAGCTCTGGGCGCATGCGCTCCAGAGCCCCGGCTTGGTAATTGGACACCTCGGTCCAGCCGCTCCGCGGCCCGTGGGATCTTCCCAGGCCAGGGATCGAACCAGCGCCCCTTGCAGTGCAAGGCAGTGTCCTTACCCACTGGACCACCAGGGAAGCCCCATAAAGATGCTTTCAACAGCAAACCTGTGCCCTCCCTCCAACCGTCACACCCCTCCTGTCAGGTGAGGATCTGCGCTAAGGCGGGACAGAAAGAAACCCTCAAGTCGTGAGACCCACTCACTCTGCGGGAGCGCTGGGGGCTGGTAGGGGGAGGCTGAGCCCCGCGGGACCCTCGGGTTACTACACTCTTTCTCACTGAGGACGCTTCTTCTTCCCTCTCGGCTGTCGTGGGAAATGCATCTTTTATGAGATAAGAGACAAGTTACAGCCAAAATCATGGCGCTGGTTAAAAGGAGAGGCGCGCCCGTGGAGAGGCGGGGACGTGCGGTCAGCAGATCGCCTCCTTCCCTCTTCAGCTCCTTCCCGTGACTCTCCCCCGACGCGGTCAGTGCGCGGGAGTCAGACGCACAGCCCCCGGGAGCTGAGACGCGGCGAGCCGCGGCCCGGAGGCAGACCCAGGCTGCTGCTCGGCAGGCGCGGAGCCTTACCGAGCATTCATCATCACACATCAGGGGTAACGCTGAGCGCTTCCTAGGGATTAATTTCACGTAAACCTCAAACAGCCTATGTTGTAGTTACATGAACCCATTTCAATCGACGGCGTACACCTGTCACCGCATCCACGCTCCCCCTTCTATTTGCCACGAAGCAACAGGACCAGACGCCGCAGTTTTCATTTTTCCAACAGTGGCTTTTCAGCCGGGTTGATGTCGCAGGGGAGTGAGCACAAATGGCTGGCGTCACTTCTCGGGCGGCCGGCGGCGTCCTGAGTCGAGGTCAGGGCTGGCTGCACAGCTCTGCAAATGTAGCAGCCTTCACTGAACTCTGCACGAGGAGCCGCGAGCTTCCTAGCGTGCAAAGTACATCTCCATAAAGACTTTTTTTGGGCCATTTCTATTTATCTTGGATTTATTTCTTTGTTCTCTGGCCTGTGTGGGCCTCCCATCGCAGTGGCCTCTGTCGCTGCAGAGCGCCGGCTCTGGGTGCATGCGCTCCAGAGCCCCGGCTTGGTAATTGGACACCTCTGTCCAGCTGCTCCGCGGCCCGTGGGATCTTCCCAGGCCAGGGATCGAACCGGCGCCCCTTGCACTGCAAGGCGGTGTCCTTACCCACTGGACCACCAGGGAAGCCCCATAAAGATGCTTTCAACAGCAAACCTGTGCCCTCCCTCCGACCGTCACACCCCTCCTGTCAGGTGAGGATCTGCGCTAAGGTGGGACAGAAAGAAACCCTCAAGTCATGAGACCCACTCACTCTGCGGGAGCGCTGGGGGCTCGTAGGGGGACGCTGAGCCCCGCGGGACCCTCGGGTTACTACACTCTTTCTCACTGAGGACGCTTCTTCTTCCGTCTCGGCTGTCGTGGGAAATGCATCTTTTATGAGATAAGAGACAAGTTACAGCCAAAATCATGGCGCTGGTTAAAAGGAGGGGCGCGCCCGTGGAGAGGCGGGGACGTGCGGTCAGCAGATCGCCTCCTTCCCTCTTCTGCTCCTTCCCGTGACTCTCCCCCGACGCGGTCAGTGCGCGGGAGTCAGACGCACAGCCCCCGGGAGCTGAGACGCGGCGAGCCGCGGCCGGAGGCAGACCCAGGCTGCTGCTCGGCAGGCGCGGAGCCTTACCGAGCATTCATCATCACACATCAGGGGTAACGCTGAGCGCTTCCTAGGGATTAATTTCACGTAAACCTCAAACAGCCTATGTTGTAGTTACATGAACCCATTTTGCAGATGAGGAGACAGAAGGTAGTCAACGGTGGGCTCAGGTATCTAGACGGCGTTCAGGCTCAAACCCGGCTCTCACAGCCCGGCCCCCCGAGGGCTGGCAGGCCCCAGGGCTCAGCGCAGGACGAGCTGCCGAGAGGCCGTCCGGGAATCCGGGTCACGAGAGGGCGGGGAGCCGGCTCCCAGGAGAGAGGCCGGGCAAGGAGCAGTGGCCAGCGCCCAGCTGGGCCTGGGTGCCGCCGGCCGGATGGCAGCACACTCCCACGCCGAGAATGAACGAGCTTCCTAGAAAGAAACGGAGGACGCCTGCAACGGCAGGAAGCCCTCATCTAGAATTTCTCAGCTGACTCGCCACTGGGGCGGGAGCTCCGAGCTGCTTTCTCCGTCTGACCTTCAAGACCGTCCTCTCCGGTCGCCGGCACCAGGCGCGCCCTCGCCCCGCCGCCCCCGCCAGGGAGGACGCAGCCGCGGAGGCCCACCGCGCCAGGCCGCCCCGCCGCCTCTCCCGGCTCTGGCAGCCCCGCCCGCGGCCGGAGCGGCCCACGCCTCCGGGGACACGGCGCCCTCGCTCCAGCGGCCCGGCTGCGACGGCCGCCTCGGGGAGCACCGCTCGCTCAGCGGCGGCCCCCCGCCCCGGGCCCAGCGCCGGGAGCAGGAGTAAAAGCCCACGGAGAGCGGCCTGCCTCTCCCCGCCCCACCGCCTTCCCGCCTGGGAGACTCCGGGGCCCCCTCTGCCCACCGGCCCAGGGCACCGGCCCCCGCGAGGCGGCGCCCAGACCTCAGCGGCCCGCCTCCTCCACAGCGGGCGTCTGCCACGCGCCCGCGGCGGCCCGCTCCCCTCGGACCCCCAGCCGCGCCTCTGCCCTGGGCGGGGGCCCCGGGCGCCCCTCCCGGCTCGCGGCTGCAGCTTGACTGCACCGGAGCCTGGCTTCACCCTTCTCCCCGGAAGCGTGTCGGAGCCGGACTCCCCGCCCGCCGGGACGCCTGGGCTCAGACACTGCCCCGGCGTCCCGGCCGCCTCCTCCCCGCGCCAGGGCACCCAGGCCGCAGCCCCGCCCACTCCCGCGTCCTGCCCGTGGCTGACGCCCGTGGCTCAGTCGCTTCCTACAAACCACCCCACAACCCAGTGGCTTCCGACACAACTGCTCACACGCACGCCGCCGAGGGGCGGGGACGTCAGCCAGGCTCCCTGGACAGGCCGCTGGCTCCGGGGCGCTGGGGGTCCTGGCTGGCCTCCTCCCCTCCGTGGGTCCTGACAGTGCTGTCCCCGGAGCACGCCTGTCCTCGGGTGGCCTCTGCGTGTGCGTGCGTGTGTGCACGTGCGTGTGTGCGTGTCCTTCTCCAGGGGCACAGGGTGGGGCCGGGATCCGGGGCTGAGGCGGGGCTGCCAGGCCTCCCGTGACGAGGCCGGCAGACTGGGGGACGCCCAGCCCCCGCGCTGTCCGAGCTCCCCCGGCCAGCCGAGCCTCTAGGTAGGGGCCGTGGCCCACCCGGGAGGCGGGCCTGGCTCTGCTGGCACTGGGCGAAGGCCCCACCGCACGTGCCGGCTGGCCCCCAGGCGGCCTTCCCGTGTGTCCACCGTCCTCACCGCCTGCGGACACGCTCCTGAAGCCAGGACCGCGGCCTCTCGATTCCTGAGACGGGGAGGGTGCCCAGGGCCCAGGAAGCGGACCCGGGCGGGCGGGCCTCCGCGCCAGCACTTGCGAGGCCTGGGACCCGTGGTCTGCACTCTGGGCGGCCCCGCCGTGGACGGCGCCTGCCTGCGCACCCCTCGCGGGGCGGGCGGGAGAGTCTCGGACCACAGGCCCTCCGGGGGAGTCAGCGACCGGCCACGCTGTCCCAGCCCAGACGCGATGGCGTCCCTCCAGGCCGGACCCCAGGGGACCTGGACGCCATCGTCCTTTCCAACCTCCACGGGCTCCTCCTTGGCGAGTCGCCTGGCGGGATGGGGACGGGAGTGGGCCGGAGCCCCCTGCCAGGGGCGCTCCCCCGGGAGGGCGGCGCAGACAGAGCCAGGCGAGGGCGCAGAGCCCCGGAGCGCGGGGAGCGTGGAGCCGCATCGGCCTCAGGACCGGCGGGTGGACGCGACGCTGCGCGGCTCCTGGGGCCAGCCGGCCCGTGTGCCCGCTGCTGGCAACGGCGAGGACGGCCCAGACCCTCCTGACCGCGGCCCGCGGCTTTACGCTGATTCTATCAGCCTGGAGACCCACCTGCGGTGCAGCACCGTGAATAAAGGAAGACTCAGCAGCCTCGCCGGGCAGCGCCCTGCCCCCCGACCTCGGCCCTCGGAGAGGACAGCCGGGCTCAGCACTCTCCCTGCTGCTTGCCGGCGGGGCCGCCGGCCTCCCCGCCTCCATCCGGGGCACGTCAGCCGCCCGGTGATCGACTCCCCTCGCCCGGGGCTCGTCCCTCGGCCCTACGAGGACGTGCTGTGAGGACGTCCCTGGGGCGGGAGCGCCTCGCCGCCCTCCGCCGGGAGCTGGCTGCCCGGGGCCACCTGCTGGGTTTCCTTGGCCGCCTGTTCCCAGGGTGCTCTGGACGCGGGCCGGCCTGGAGGGCCAGCGTGGACGCCCGGGTGCCACGGCAGCGGGGGTCCCGTGGATGGTGGACACGGACAGGCCTCCCCCACCGGCCGTGAGGAAGACCCGAGGGCGTGGCCCACACACAGCCCGCCCGCCCCGTCCCACGCCACCCGGTCCCCTCCAGACCCGCTGGAGCCAGCCCGGCAGCCTGGCCCTGTGAAGGCCCACCGCCAGGCGAGGGTCAGCCCCTGCCTCGGCCCTGTCCCGGGGAAAGGCCTCCTGACGCCTCCACGAGCGCCCCCGAGAGCCGGCTGCTGGTCTGCGCCCCTCTGGCCCTCGGCGGGAGGCCTGGCCCTCAGGTGGACAGACGGACAGACAGGGAGCTGGTGGGCATTTTAAGGCAGATGGGAAGCAGGCGGGTGTTTCTCTTTTCCCGAAGTCATCGCAAACCACGTGCCGGACCTCCACGTGCTCCGCCCCACGGCGGGCCCGTCACTGGGAGGACCGCACCCTGGGAAGCATCGGGAACTCGGGAATCTCCCAGAGGCCAGGACCAGGGCAGCAGGGCCTCTGACTGGAGCACAGCCCGGATCCCACCCCGAGCCCTGTCTGCCGTGAGACGTGACGCACGGGGCTCACGCAGCTGCCGTGAGGAGCAGGGGCCCCGAGCAACCCCGACCCCCTGCCGCTCCAGCGCCCAGGGGGCCGCGCCGCCATGCTGCGGGGGCCCACCCCGCCGGCCGGCACCCGCCCGGGCGTCCTGCCTGAGCCCGAGGGCGGGCCCAGGACACACCGGGGCCACAGGGCGGGCCGGGGGGGCCCCAGTAGCAGCCGAGACCTCTGTCCCAGCTGGCGCTTCCTCCCGGGAGGAGGGGTCAGGCCGGAACCAGCGCGAGCCCTGGTCCCATGGGACCACGCGGCGGCCCAGCGAGGGCCTGGCGGAGGCCCTGCCGGAGCGACCGAGGGACGATCGCCGCCCGCAGACCCCGAGGTCGGCGAGGCCCGGCCCCCAGGCCGCGACGGCTGCTCCGCCGAGCCTCTTCCACCGCGCTGGCCCCCGCCGGCCGGGCCTCCGAGCCCCTCGTCTCGCGAAGCACTCCTTCCGGCCTCCTGCATTTTTAACGACTAAATTTGTGCTCTTCAATTCCATTAGAACAGCAGCCAAGTGACCTTCAAATGCACCCTCCGTGCTCTCTTCTGAGCTCGGGGGCAGCCACGGGCTGACGGCTGGAAGGGAGAGAGGCTTTATTAAATATGCATCCGCGTCCGGCCACGATTTTCCACTCCAACGCAGCCCGCAGCCAGGGGCGCCCTGCAGACGCCAGCCGCGCCAGCCTGGGCTGCCTCACTCGCAGCCACGAGGACGTCTTCACCCGACAGAAAGAGGCTTTCCAGAAGCCCCCCCTGCCTCCGGCCTCCTCCGACGCAGCGCCCAGGGCCCCGGAGCGAGGACGGGGAGGGACGGGGACGCCAGCCGCGAAGCCGCTGCTCACGCAGCCCCGAGCACGGGCGCGGGGGCGCCGGCCCCTCTGGAGGCCGCGGCCCCGTGGGGAGGAGCAGAGCCGCGCGGGGCGGGTCTTGCCACGGACACGGAGCCCTGCGGCCCGAGGCCCTGCCCTGGCGGCCACGGGGAGGGGCGGGGTGCCCGCGGCCGGGGCTCCCCCTGGGCAGCAGGGACGGGGGACGCGTGCAGCTCTGCCCCCAGAAAACACCCGCCTTGAGGCACAAGGTCAACTATCCAGCCACCGCTCCTGAATAAAAAATCAATTGTAAGAGGAACTTCATACCTCACTCCAAAAATACTGTGGGTTTGTAGAAGCTAGAAATCTATGTCCTGATTGATCGATTATCCCAGCCTCCCGCCCCTGCCTCTGCTGGGGAGCCTGGAGGGCGGCCCTCGGGGCTGGGCACCGGCTCTGAGGCTGGAAGATGGAGCCCAGGCTCAGCAGACGCGGGGCCTGCTGAGGACCCTGCTGCTGGGTCCAGATGGGGTCTCCTCGCCCGGAAGCGCAGAGCCCGTCCCGCCACGAGGCTCCACCCTCGCGACCTCAGCGCCTCCTGAAGCCCGGCCTCCGGACCCCGCCACCGGGAGCTCGCCTCCCCTGGGGTCCCCGGGGCCCGGCCGGCGGGCAGCATCCCGTCACCCACACCGACGGCGCCTGCTCTCGGGGACCCGCCGGCACCGACGCCACAAGGGCAGAAACGGCCCAGCGGCGGCCGCTGCACCTGCTCTGCCAGCGGGCCGGCATCCGCGGCGACACGCGCCTTCTCCCGCCGACCGGGGCTGCCTCTGGGCCAGACGCCTCCACCCGGAAGCGGGGTCCCAGAGGTGACCTCAAGCGGCTCCCCTCTCATACTCAACCCCTGCCCAGACCCAGCCCTCGCGGCCTCAGGCCACACCGGGGCGTGCACCTGGCGGAGGGAATGTGGCGCTCCTCTGCCTCCTTCAGAGAGCAGACGCGGGAGCCACCTCGACCCTCGTTCCGACCGCGTGTGACGTGCTCACGCACCGCAGCCGGCGCCGGCGCCCACTGCCGGCGGCACCGCCCGACCCACACCACCTCGCGCTCGCTTTGGACCAGATGCTCCAGAGATTATTGGGCCGTGACTTCCGGTTTCTGTCAGCTGAGGGTCAGAGACCTGTTGGCCTCTTCCAACTGAAACCGAGCACTGTGCTCTCACCCCACGCTCCTCGGTAAAGAGGCAGCCTCGCTGCTGAAAACGCAGAAAGCAGCAGCTGACCCAGAGCCGGGGCCTTGGGACGAACGGCGCGGCCAGGACCTGAGCGTGTGTCGGCCCGGCTCCAAGGCCAGGGCTCCTGGAAGCACGGCAGCACGGCCTCGAGCCCCCACGGCCGCACGCTGCCCTGACAGCCCGCCCGGTCCGTCGGAGGAAACAAGGAGCCCTCGCTGGGGAGCCCCTGCTGGACGCGGTCAGGACCCGGAGGGCTGTGCCCACGCCCTGTTTACAGGCCTGCGTCTCAACTGTTTGGGTCCCTTCCTCCGGAGGCCAGGGAGACTGCACCGGCCTCTCACACGCGTCCCAGGGGTTCCCGCCCCTGGGGAGGAGCAGGCAGAGGTCAGATCTGAGTGTCCCCAGCACGTCTCCCGAGGACACGTCCAGCAGCCCCACTGCAGCGTGACTGGGCTCAGGCAGCCCAGGGGCAGGGCCGGCGGTGGGCGCCAGGATGCACTTCGGGGCTTCAGAGTGTCACGATTTCCCGCCGACCCCGGGCGTCCGCTGGACGTCGCACAGGCAGACCTGCATCGGGACGGATCGACCCACACGGTCGGGAGCTGCTCGCCGCGCACGGCGTCACACGGCTGCCTTGCTGGATGTCAGCGGGGTCTCAGGGACCCCCAAGAGCTTCCTCACACTCTTCCTTACCACTCTCACCCACGGGTCCGGACGGCGCGCTCCGCAGAGACTCGCGGGGTCCCCGTCCCCAGCGGTGCCCGGGGGCTGGAGGCCCAGATGGGAGACGTGCCTCGGCCGAGCGGCAGGGGGGAGGCGCCGGGGACAGGGCCACGCGGGACTCGATGGGTGTCGAGGCTGCTGGGTCACGTGGAACATTTATTCCTAACCTGCGACGGTTCTCCGTAGTGTCTGTATCCGCTTACACGCCCACGGCCGTGCAGGAGCGTCCCCTTTCGCCGCACCCTCTCCAGCATCTGTCATTCGGTGATGTTTGGATGACCGCCACCCTGACCTGGGCGAGGCGCGACCCACGAGCACCAAGGGAGCCCGGGGCGTGGGGACACGGTGGGGCCCCGTCCGAGTCTCACGCCTGGGGCCACACCCACCCCGACGCCCAGGTGCGCGGCCGACTAGAGCTCCGCCAGCTTTGCTCCCGAGGGAAGCTGGGTAACACGTACGGGGGAGGTCCCTCTGTGCCATTTCTTACAACCAGTGTGCCTCCACAGCGACACCAGACTGAACGCCAAAGCACAGAAAGCGGGCGCCCAGCTGTCTCCTCTCGCCCGCCGAGGCTCTGACCCTGCGTCTGCCCGGCCCGGAGAGCGCACAGGACGACCGCGGCAGGGCCTGGGCTGAGGGCCGCCCCGAGCAGCGGCCTCCCGCAGCCGCGCCGGCCCAGCCTGACTCGCGGGAGACGGAGGCGGTCACGGCCGGCGTCCAGCTGCTCCTGTGCCGCTGCTTCCCACGTGAGCACGCCGGCGGGCAGCCCCATCCCTGCCACCACCTGGCCGCTTAAAGGAGCTTCCAAACATGGCCACCACCCCACTCATCAAGTCGCGGGTGGCCTGGTCTTCCCCGCCGCGCCCTCCTTGCCTAATTACCCGCATCTCGCCCGTGGCAGGGACAGGCCGCGCCTGCGGAGCTCGGCCCCGGCAGAGCCACGTCTCGGGCTCCTGACGGCTGTCGAGGGCTCGATGCCCGTGAACGGTGGGCTCAGAGGCACGGCGGGGATGGGGAGCGGGTGCTCAGCGGGCCGAGCACCACGCCCATCTCAGCGGCAAAAGCGCTGCTTCTGTCCGAGTGAAGGCATGAGTGCTGTCTTTTCTCTGTGTGCTTGGCAGGAAGGCACTTGCCTCAGAATTCTGAGAATAACGATACCTGGTCTTAGAGCCTTTCCTCCAAGGAGTTCAAAACCTTGCAGAGATTGCTACAACGTAACTTTCAACGTTGCCGCGCCAATAATAAAGAGGGAAGCCCAGGGCTCAGATTCGTGCCCGGTTTGGCTGGGGTTGAACTGAGCAGGCGCTTCCCCGGGGGCCGACGGCAGGGAACCGCCAGCAGCGGGGGAGGCCTGGGTTCCACCCCGGCGGGGGGTCCCCTGGAGGGCACCGCAGCCCACTCCAGCGTTCTCGCCTGGGGAACCCCGCGGACAGAGGGCCTGGCGGGCTGCCGGCCACGGGCTCACAGGGGGCGGACACGACTGCGCGACGGAACACAAGCTGCGACGAGAGAGGGTCGGCCAGGTGTCGGCAGTCAAACGTTCTCCTGGGCGGGCGATCCGGGGGGCTTCCGACTGCCCAGTAAGGGGAGGTCGGTCGGGCAGGAAGGCTGGTGCCCAGCAGACATCCTGGCCTGCAACCCAGTGACGCCCACGCCGCAGGCTGACGAGGCCAGGGGCCCAGGGCTCCGCTGACGCGTGGCTGGACCGGGCCGGCCGCGGAGGCCCGCCCTCCGTGTTCAGTCGGCGGTGAGCACGCCCCAGCGGCAGGAGGGCCACGGCGCAGGCCGGCGAGCGGCGGGACTCGGGACCGCCCGCGAGGCCGCAGCAGTGGGCGCGCGGCCCCAGGTCAGCCCTGCACAGGGGCTCGTGCGCCGCCCGCCCTCTCTCCCCATCCGTCTGCGGCCAGCTCCATCACCTGCTTCCAGAACATCGAAGGAGAAGAAAACATGAAAAATGGCTCGTGCCGACCCACACGGAGCTTTATAAAGTCTCACAGGAGAAGAAAACACAGTCCACTCGTTGCCAAAGAGAACCTACTTACCCCCCAGTCACTTTCTTCCTTCCCTTCTCCTTAACAAAGAAGACCGGTCCCTTCTGGCGCCAGCCGAAGGGAGTAGGCCCGCCCCGAGCTGTCCTGCCCTGGCCACGGCGGGACAGGACACACACGGCTGGTGGGGCCTCGAGGAGGGCGCAGAGAGGTCACAGGGAGGGCGGCCAGCCCGAGGCGCGGCCGGCTCGGGGTGCCGCTGCGTCTCTTCCGCTCGTCTCCGCTTTGTCTGGACGCGCCCACGTGCCAGGGCCTCGGCGAGCAGGGCAGACGCAGGAGGGGCTCCAAGAGGCCGGTGCCGGGGGCGCCCTCCTCCGCCCTCTCCTGGCCCTGCTCCAAGGCAGCTCTGAGCGTGAGGTCGCCACAGCCACAGCCAGTGACGCTCCTACACGCCCAGAAAACCCCTCTGTGGGGAACGGGGAAAATGCCCCGGTGCCCCAGAGGATCCAGGGGAGGACCCTGCCTGGTTTTCCTCTTTTTTCTTCTCTTGCCACCCCCTGAAAGCCACCCAGCTCTGTGCGCTTGCAGTGCAGTGCTTGCGAAGGAGACAGCCAAACCTAAGACGCCGCGGAGCCAGAACGTTCCAGTTGAAGAACCGAAGAACCGGGGCTGGAGGCGCCCCAGGCGTTCGGCGGGGCCGGGCCCAAGAAGTGCCCGGGGGCTGCCGTGCCCCTCTTTCTCGCAGCTGCACCGGCAGGGCCCGAGGAGGCAGAGCGGGGCTCTGAGAGGAGCCCGGGCCTGCCGCCCGGTGAGGGCCCTGGAGGCCGAGCTGGCCAGAAGGGACGGCCGTCCTACGTAAGGACTGCGTCCTAGAGAAGCGCATCCAGCAGGCCCGGCATCCAGCTGGGCTCACCTGCCCTTCTGTCTGGTGGCGTCTGGGGGCTCCCGAGAGCTCCAGGACCGCGGTCTACTTTCAGGGGGCTCCCAAGAGCTCTGGGCCGGCAGTTGTCCCAGTCTAGAGAGCTCAGCGGGAGCACTGTGGTAGATCAGAAGCGCTTTATTAGCCTAGGAAGCGTGTGAGGTTTGTCAGCGGGCAGCTGAGGGGTGCCTTGCTCTAAGAACTTACCGGGCCGCAGTTTCATAACCTAAGGGCAGGTGGGGAGGGGAGAAGGCGTTCCTCGGCTTTCCTGAGTAAATGCCGTGCCTCCATCAACAGCCCCCCCTCCAGGGGCGCAGGGGAGCTCCCCGGCTCCACGCGGTCCAGCTAGGTCCGCACGCTAGAGCTCTTCCTGTGTCCCGGGGTCACCGGCTGCCGAGCTCCCCGGGCAGAACGTGGGCCTCACGTCACCGCTGCATGTTCTGGGGCATGTCTCCTGCGTCCGCCGCGTGGCTTTGTGGCTAAGCCAGCCTGCTTGGTTTTGTGGTTGAGCAAACCTCTTTCCTGGGTGATCATTAACGTACGGGGGCCTCCCATAGTTTTTTACTACTTACGTCCCCTAATGGCACTATCTCATCACCTACTGCATCCCTTCCCTCTGTCCCAGCCGTTTCATGCCAGTGTGCGCAAATGCAAAGCGCACGTCAGAGCTGACCGTCCCAGGAGCAGCCAGGGGAGAGGCCCCGGGCGCTCCTGCCTGGGATGAGCTCTGCTCAGGGGTGGGCGGCGGGGCGTTGCACACTCTTCAGAGGAGCCCTGTCAGGGGCGGTCTTACAGCGCACCCTGTGAGAGGTCCCGGTGGCTGTGCCCGGGGTCACAGGTGGCAGAGAGCGGGAGCCTGACCTGAGAAAGCCAGGCTGCCATCAGGAGGCGGGGCTGCCTCCAGGAACCGGCGTCTGGGCCCAGGCTGTGAGCTGCAGCGTGGTCGCGGGGACAGCCTGCAAGAAGCTGCCACGTCCCGAGCCTCTGCCTCGGCCGGGTGCTGTCCTGTCCCCACGCAGCGCCCCACGAACCCTGAGGACACGGCCACACATGTGGCACACTCGCCCCCCTCTGCAGGCGGGGAGACAGAGGCCGGCAGGTGGGTCACCTGCCGCAGGAAGGAGCAGGCCTGCGTCCCTTGCACACGCGGCGCCTGTCCCGACGCTGGCAGCCGTCCCCTCCCTGCGGGTGAAGAAGGGCGTGCGGTGAGGATGCGGATGGACACTCCCTCGCCCTTACGCAGCTCCTCCCCCCGGAGTGGGTCCCTGGGGCCGCCTGCGCGGAGCACCGGGGCGGGGGGATGCTGAAGGAGGATTTCACAAGACTCGATGGCCGTGGATGGACCCTCTCTCTGCTCTGCAGATGCGCTCCGGCCGCGGACCGGGGACGTGGTCTGCGGGAGGAGGGGCTCCAGGGCTTGATGCCCGGGCGGCTCGGGAGCTCCCGGAGGCTGCCCTGGCGCCCGGAGGCCCAGACCCCTGCCCAGGAGCCCCGGGGAGGCGTCACTGTCCTCAGGAGGGAACGCGACGGCCAGGCTCCCGCCCGGTCTCGGCAGGACGGCTGCCCTGGACTCCAGCCGCGCTGCCCCGCCCCTCGGCCGCCTCCACCACCGCGCCCGCCCTCCGGGATCTTTAAGTGCTTTCGGCTCCTTCCCTTACGAGGACGACCCCAGCACGCTGCAGTTTAAATAGGCAGTAACTCACCTCAACCTGTCTTCAGATTAATCACACCCAACATCTTGAATATTTCAAAAGGAGCACACATTAGCAGTTTTTCGACAAGGATGCACGAAGGTCACATGGATCCGTCCTCTCAGCAGGATGACGGACGCGGCCCGACTGCGTGAGGACAGAGCGCCCTGCAGCGCGGGCCCGGGAGGCCGTGTCCCCAGGGAGTCTGCACGACCGCGGCGAGGCGGGGTCGGCACCGACTGCAGGGGCGCCGACACCCACAGACCCTTCCCATCAGGGCGCAGCGGTGCCTCTCAGTCACCAGGCACGGGAGCGCCGCGCGTCAGCCCTGGAGCCTTCCTGAGGCTGCCGGCAGGCCCACGGCAGCTGCCGGGGTGGGGAGCCAGGCCTCGGTCCCTGCTTCCTCGAACGGCGCCCGTGGGGGCCAGCCGCTGGAGCGCGGGCTCCCTGGCTGAGACTCAGGGTCCTGAACATGGGCGCCCCTGCCAACATCCTCGGGTGCTTTGAATAAACAGACTAAACTGTGAGCTCTTCCAACGCAGGACGACGTTCCCTTGCTTTATACCCCTCGTGTGTCGCAGCCCCGGGGCCCGAGCCCAGTGCGTGCTTGCTCAAGCGCCTGCTCAGACGCTCAGTCGTGCCTGACTCTTGGAGACCCCGTGAGCTGCAGCCCACCCGGCTCCCGTCTACGGGCTTCTCCAGGGAAGAACGCTGGAGCGGGCTGCTGTTTCCTCCTCCGGGGGACCGTCCCACTCAGGGGTCAAACCTGGTCTCCCCCGCCTCCTGCACTGGCCTGCGGACTCTTCACCCTGAGCACCGGGGAAGCCCTCGGAGGCCCGCTGGGCACGGCCCCCCGTGACGGCTTCCCCGGCGCTCACCCCAGCCCCTGCCACAGGCCGGGCTTCAGGAGCAGGCCTAGCTGCTGTCGCGCCACTGTGCAACAGCACTCTTCATTTTTTTACAGGTTTGTACAAGGTGCAGACCGCTTCTGGAGTTGTCTGTCCCCTCAGTGACCACGCTCACTCGAGGCTCAGGGCCCCGGTGCTGAGCTGCTGCTGAGTCACTAAGTCGTGTCCAACTCTGCGACCCCACGGACGGCGGCCCGCCCGGCCGTGCTGCCCTTCGCCCTCTCCCGGAGCTCGCCTAGCACTGTGCTGGGCAGGGACGAGTCGAAGAAAGAAGATAAGCCACTTCCCAGCTCCAGGGACTAAGCTCAGAGGCAGCAGAAGAAAACAGGTCAGAAATAAACGAAACAGAAACCGGAAGCACAATAAAGACCAGTAAACTGAGCTGTTTCTTTGAAGAGTTAAACAAAATTAACAAACCTTTAGCCAGATGCCCCCAGAAAAAGAGGGGGGACGGACATGACTGAAGCCAGAGAGGGAGGGCGCCGCTGCGACTGAGTCCACGGGAGGCGAGGCTGAGCGACGCCCGCCCGACCAGCAGGCCCGGCAGGCGGGCTGACTCCGGAGGATCCGAGCAGACCAGCCACGAGTGAAGAAGCTGAACCAGTCACCAAGCCCTCCCGCTGTGACCTCGGAACCCAGTTTACTGAACACCGCTTGTGCTGGGACCCTGTGCTCATCCAGCAGTCTAAGCCGCGCCTCCAGCACGCGCGTGGGCCGCCTCCTTTTTCAGACCAGGAAACTACGGGCGAGAACGAGGAGACGCCCCCGAGCCTCCCGGCGTTCCCTCCCTCCGGCGGCAAAGCTCAGGCACCAGGCTTCTGCTCGCGGGGGTGCCGTGCGGCAGGGGTTAGCCGCGTGGGGTCAGCAGGGCCGACGCGGCCCCTCACGGGTGCGGCGACCCTGGTCACCACCGACCCAGGCAAGCGGCCCGGCGGGGGAGGCGGCCCCCTCGGTCCGCGCGGCGTCAGGACCCCCGCGCACGGCCATCCTCCGCCCTCGAGGGCGCCCTGCGCTGTCTCCACCTTCTGATGAAAATTAGACAAAACGAACTTCCCCATGGGCGCCTGCAGTTGCCCCATATGTAAACAGGGCATCCTGCGGAAGGCCCGGCTCCAGGAGGGTCCCACAGGACCACCGAGCACCCCAAGGGGGACCTCCCTGGTCAGTGTCAGACCTGAAGGCCGCTCGGGGCCTGGAGACGGCGGGGAGCTGGCCGCGCCCTCCGCAGCCCCTCCCACCTCCGGCCCTCGGAGGCGGATGGGGAGCGTCCAGCCACAGGCCCAGGAGCTCTTTTCTCTGGCCTCTGGTGCCCGGGCCCCTGAGCAGTCCCCGGGGGGCCGCCCAGCGCCCCCGCAGCCGCTCACCAGCGCAACTGAAATGGCGCCGAACAAGAGAAAGGCAATTCTGACCTAACCGTTTTCCACACGCTTATTAAGCATAAGACACAACAGGGCATGAATAATTGTGTAATAACTCCTGCCCTGAAGCAATTCTAGACACAGAAGTCGCGGGATTCATCATTATCATACACCCAGTTCTATTTTTCTTTTGCACGCTATAAAGAATCAAGTCTAAATCTCCTGAACGCATCATGGCGACATCCAAAAGTGGACGGACCGTCAGCTTCGACGGCTGAACGTAAGCCAGCTGCTGGGCGGGAACAGGTCTGACGAGCTCTTCACTCCGTGCCTGGGTTCTGTTCCTGGAGAGATGACAAATGTCCTGTTTCTCGTTGTGCTTAAAACCCACGGGCGAGAAGGAAGCCTCCGCAGCGGGCCCCGCGGGTGGGCGCACAAGGCCCGAGGCTCCAGCACGGCTGGCGCCAGCCCGAGGCTCCTCGTCCCCACACCTGCCCGCAGCCCGTGAAGGCCTCACCCAGGCAGGGCGCCAGCTCCCCGCCCGCGGGCTCCCTCACCTCCCGGGGACGCATCCCTCCCCACCTGCGCTGGGAACTCCGCCAGACCCAGGGGTCAGCGCCTGCCGAGCGCTCGGCCGTCCAGGTGGCGGGCGCCAGAGACGCTGCCACGCTGGAAGGCGGGGGCACCACGGACACCCTGACCCTGCCACCCGCTCTCCAGCTGCCCGGGGCTGCGGGCCGTCGCTGACTTCCCTGGACCCGGGTCTCAGCCGTGGGGTCAGGGCTCCCCCACGCTGCGCTCGGCCGGTCAGGACCAGGCCGCTGAGTGGCCTCTTCCCACATCAGCCTGAGGGGCTTCCACTCGTCTAGCCCGAGCAGCTCGTGGCCCGTGGTGACAAAAGGCAAGGGGATGCGCCCGCCTCGGCCCTCTGAACTGCCGCTCACCGCCCACCCTGTGCTTGGGGAGGACGCTGGGTCTCTGGAGGCAGGGGGGTCTCCCACCTCGCGGGGGCGTCCCTGGGGGCAGGCAAAGAGGCCAGCGAGCTCTGATGTCCTCAACACCGGGACACCCAGCGAGGGCGCCTCCGTGTCCTGGCGAGCATCAGCCTTCCTCCTGGAAGCGCATCACACAGAAGCCCGCCCGCCTCCTGCTGACCCGGCTGGGGGCAGGCAGCGCTGGCACGGCGGCTCGGAAACCTGGAACTGTCATCCCACCGCCTTCCCGTCCAGACGTTTACGCCCAGGAGTGTCCCGCCGTGCTGAGCAGCCGGCCCTCCCTGCTGGTGGCCTGAGGGCGCCGGGGCCCAGGCAGCCGGGAATCTTCTCATCCCCCTGCCCCGCCCAGAGGAGGCTGGGTCAGGGCCGGGCCCAGGCAGCGCGGGATCACCATGAGGCCTGCACAAAACCGGTGGGGCCGGAGGAGGAGGAGGGCAGGGCTCAGGGTCAAGGTCCTGTCAAGCCCTCCTCTCCCCGCAGCCCAGCCAGCGCTCCCTCACCACGCCCTGCCTTCCCCCGGGTGTGCGGAGGCCCTCCCCCTCCTGCCCGAGGCTCAGAGGAGCCTCCGTGCCCAGCGCGTCCCCGGTCCCAGCTCTCTCACGGGACCTCGGCACCCACATGACAAACCTTATTTTCTCCTGTCATCTCTCTCAAGCTAATCCCAGATCAGCCAGAAAATCTAGAAAGGGTAGAGATTTTGCCTTTCCCAACATATGATATGACTTCTGGTCTTTTATTTTGAAATTTCTGAATATTTAAAATGGACCAACTGGTATGCTTCTTATTACGACGACCGTGAACAGCCATGTGCCCTTGGTGTCCTAAGTGGGCTCCCAGGATAAACTCATTTAATCCCCCACGGTGCTGTGCGGTCATCCGATGTACATGGGAGGTGACCGTGGCCAGTGCTGGCCAGGCCTGCGCTGTCACCACTCAGCCCAGGCAGATGAACAGGGACTGAAGTCACAGGAGGTGGCCCCGAGGACAGCGGCAGGAACCAGGGGAGGGCCCGGGGGGCAAGGGAGGGCAGCAGACGTGGGCCGACGGCCAGGAGACGGCAGCCACGCTCCGTGGCCCGGACGTGTTCCCAGTGAGGCCGTGAGTCCCGGGTCACCGGGCCTTGGGAGCCAGGACCGCCGGCCGGGGCAGCGCGGCGCACGAGGCCCCTGTGGCCGGGAGCGGCTCGGCTGTGGCCAGGTGGATGGTGCTGTGGGCAGAGCCGCGCGGACCCGCCGGGGGGACGAGCCCCTGGCCGCCTTGTTTTGAGGACTGAGGGGCTGGAGCCACCTTCCCCCGCCTTGATCTCTGGGGTCCCGCCTGACCCCTGCACCAGGAGGCCCGCAGCGCTGGGCCCGGCTGGCCCGGGAGGCCCCGGCGCCAGGCCACGCAGTCTGCACAGGTTCCGTCGGAGCCAAATGTGCGCAAGGCGATGTGGCCGGTCCTCCCTCGGTCGGGTCAGGGTAGCGTGGCGGGGGCAGCTGCGGGGGCGGACGGGCCCGCCTCTGCGGTGAACGGCCCAACCTGAGGAGAAGCGACAGGCGCGGGGTCTGGGGACGCCTGGGAGCGGGCTTCGGCAGCAACCTGGGAGTCTGGCGGGCAAGTGCGCTGGGGGACCCGGGGGCACGCCGTGACAGCCAGGTGACGGGGAGCTGTCAGCGTCTCGGAGCGGGACCCAGTGGGGCAGCCGCAGGCCGCGGGCCGAGCGCCAGCAGGGCGGGCCCGGGACGCACAGGGAGGCCCGCCTGCCTGCACTCCGGGCGGTGACGGTGAAACCGAGCAGAGAGCAGGGGCCGGGACCGAGCCGGGAAGAGCAGCCCGCCCGGCGTCCCTGCGGCCTTTATTCCACTTTACTCCCGAGGGAAAGACGAGTCCGCATCACGGAAGCAGGTCGCGGCGCAGCTCCCGGCGCCCTTGGCAGAGCGCAGCCGGCAGCAGCCCACCAGCGCGGCTCCACCCGGGCACCGGCGGCCGTCTCCGGAGGGGGGACGTCAAGGTCACGGTCAGTCGGCAGATGCCCTGTCCCTGCTCCCGAGAGCCCACGTCAGGCGGGGCCTGCCCGGAGAGCCTGCGTCCTCCGCCCGCGGTGCTGGCCTGGGGCCAGGCGGCCGGCGTCACAGCAGGATGTGGTACTTCAGCGCCCGGGGCACCCGGTTGATGACCAGCCGCCCGTCGTAGCTCAGGGAGGCGAAGAGCCAGGGGTCGGCCGAGGACCAGTCCACGGCGTACACGCTGTCCTCGTGCTCCGCGTAGGTGGCGATGACGCCGTCCTGCGGGGGCTCCTGGCTCCTGGGGACCAGACGCCTGTGAGGGGGACCGGACGCCCCTGACGGGGACCGGACGCCTGTGACGGGCCTGGCCCGAGGCGGAGGGGCTGATGGGAGCGCCCCGCAGGAGCCCTGCGGGCCGGGGTGCTGTCTGCTGCCCGGCACCCTCCTCCTCAGCTCCGGCAGGACCGGCCGGGAGGCAGCGGCTGAGGGAGAACGGCTGAGGTCCGGTGACGCCTGACAGAGGGACCTGGGGACGGACCAGCACGGCCCGTGGGTGGGGGTTCGGAGCCCCAGTCGGGACCAGGATGCGTTTCTCCGGGTCTGGGGAAAACAGGCCACCAGGACAAGAGGGTGCGGCTGTGAGGACAAGCCTGGAGGCAGCACCGCCCGGGGCCCCGAGGAGGCAGGGTGGGGCCTGGGCCGGCAGTCCAGCCCCAGAGAGGACGGGCCGGCCGTGACCCGGCCCGGGGCAGCAGAGCAGGCCGGGACGCGGACCGCAGCCACCCCGGAGGGCGTCCCCCGGGGACACTCACTCCCGACGGTCCAGCCCGCTGGGTCCTTACAGCCTTCCACGTGCACAGACACGCGTTTCGGAGGCCCCACGAGACGGCGCGGCCGACCCACCGACTCCTCCGCCCACGACCCCGGCCCTGCAGCCTGGACGCACCCGGCGCCAGCCCCGGGGCGGGAGACGCGCCCACGCCAGGACCGCCTGCACCGAGAGGCTTACTTCTCCTCCGGACGGCGCTCCTCCTGGTCACTCAGGTCGTCGTCGTCCACCAGGTGGCCGAAGGGCTCGGAGGAGATGGACACCATGTTGGAAAGGATGACCCTGCTGTCACTGCTGCCCGTGAGGACCAGCTGGTCGTGCGAGTGGTTGTAGCGGACGTTCCACACCCTACGGGGAAGGGCTCTGGCACCACCGACCCTCCTGACCGGCGGCCGGGCCCTGAACAGCAGGGACAGGCTCCGGGTGGGCCTGAAGCCTGGTAACTCCTGACTGATGGAGGCGAGACCACATGGCGGCAGGGGCCCGGGAAGGAGGCCACTGCCCCGTGTGCACACAGGCTTCCTGGAAACCCGACGGCCCAACCGCCCGAGGAGCGCAAGGTGGACAGGAGGCGACCTGACACATGCCCACCCGGTGACCTCCAGAAACGCCGCCCGGGCCTGGGCTGCTCACGAGGCTGGGCTTCCTTCTGACCCCTGCGCCCGGAGCCCACGCGCTGGGCCGCCCGCCGGGCAGAGGGCCGCACCCCGGGGTCAGGGCGGGTGCAGCGCAGCGCTGACCGTGCCTTCGGGCTCGGGACGGGAGCTCCTCCCTGGACTGCTGAGACCGCAGCCACTCGGGGACTGTCCAGGCTGTGCTCCAGCCTCCAGACGGTGAAGACACAGCACACGCGTGCACACACAGCAGACACGCACACGTCAGCACAGACACGTGGACACACACGCACACGTGCACACGACATGCTTTATTTGGAGAAAAGCGCTGGCTCACACTAGGCATGACTTCTCTGGGTTTCTTTCCCTTCTTGGTAAGAAGCACCCCCCACGGGGTGCACACGTAGAAACGCCGCCCTGGGGAGGGCGGCTGGCCCCCAGCGCTCCGCCTCACGGCCTCCGTCAGCGGCGCTCGCCCCCGAGTGGACGTGGCTGTGCGGACCTACCCGACCCCCTGCCACCCGCCGGGCGCTTCCAGGCCCCTGCCCTGCATGCGGTGCCACGAGGACGTCTGTGCACACTCGTTTCTGCATATCTGAACTGACACTATTTCAAGAGAAAACTTCCTATGCTTTTCTTTTTCCAACATTTAGGAATCAGACTTGGGACTGGTGTATCTTCAGGAAAAGGGAGTGATTCCTAGGCTGGTCTGCGCCTTCCCAAGTGGTGGCGTAATCAGACAAGGAAGTCGTGGAGCCCCTCCTCGGCCCCGCCCCGCCCCCTCCGCGGCCCCGCCCCGCCCCAGCCCCCGAGGCCCCGCCCTCCCGCCCCGCCCCGGCCCCGCCCGCGGCACGCACCAGTGGGAGTGCTCCTCCAGCGTCGTGACGGGCGCGGCGACGTTGCGCGTGTCCCAGAACCGCACCCTGCAGTCGTCCCCGCAGCTGGCCAAGTAGTACTGCTTGTTGGGGTTGAAGTCCAGGTCCCGCACCAGCTGGCCGTGCGCGTTCTCGATGCAGTAGATCTGGCTGTGGGAGGGGCGGGCACCGGTGGCTGCGGCGGGGGAGCGGCCGAGGGCCCCACCTCCTCCGGGCCCCAGCCAGCGCGGGGTCCAGGCCTGCAGCCCTGCGGCAGGGGCTGGCGGGCGCTCTCCAAGGCGCGACCTGGACTCTCGAGGCAGAGGGAGCTGGGGCGGCGACTGCCACTGAGAGGCAGAGCCAGCCTGGACGAGACGCCTGGCCGGCGCCCAGAAGGACCCAGACGGGCAGCGGCGAGAAGCAGGAGATGGCGCGGACGTTGGGAGACACGGGAAAGGAAGGAGAGGGGAGAGGCCACAGACACGCTGAGGGAGGCACGCCGGGCACGCCGGGCACGGCCCTCACCGCACAGCCTGGGTGCCGACGTGGCGGGCCAGCCGCCGCACGGCCTAGAGCCCACGCGTGCACATCTGCGTGCACACGCTCACGGGTACACAGCGCGCACGCCGCACACACACCCATCTGCCTACACGGGCGCACGCGAGACCCGGCTGAAGCCCACCGCCCGGCTCCAGGCTGCCCCTCGCGGGGGCGGAAGCACAGCCTCCCTTCCCGGTCATGACCCCTGCCGCCACACACCCAAGCCGCCGGACAAAATGCCTGCGTCCAGTGGGCCAGACGAGGGTTGACCGGGCCCAGCCGGATCTGCTCCACGCTCCGCGTCGGCCCGGGCGGCTCCCTCCCTGCAGCGGCCAGACCGCAGCTCCTGGGGGGCAGCTCCCTCGCCCCACGCCCAGCCTCCCGGCCCCACGCACAGCGCGGACCTCAGTTCTTTTCTCCCGGGCTGAACCTGCCGGCCCAAAGCCACTGGTAAACCTGGAACTGTTTCTACATCCTGTGCCTTCCCAATACCCCAGTGTTTCTCCACAAGATAAGATTCCCAAACCCTAGGTTCTTGCTAGTGAGGCCAGGAATGAATACAGTCAGGCCTGAGCAGTACTGACGGGCGGCTTCCTGTTGGCTCTGAACACGGAAGCTCGGTAACTCCCAGAAGCAGCCCTGAAGGCAGCCGGCCGAGGAAACGCCCAGGCTGCTCCCTGGAGCGAAACCCGGCCAAGAAGAGCCCAGCCGGTCTGCTGCCAGAGACCCCCGCCAGGCACAGTGGGCACAGGCGCAGGGTGCCCCCCTCAGGCTCGCCAGCCCCCGGTGTGGGGTCTGCAGTGTCGGTCTTTAAGGGTCTCATAGAGACACCAACACCCTCCCACCTTCAGAGAACAATGAGAACAGGAAGACAGCCACAGGCCCTGGGGGAGCGGACGCCGGCCCCAGCAGGCAAGGCCACGGCTCTGCGCACCGCACAGGAGACCCAGCCGAGCCCCGGCAGACGCGGAGGTCGATTATTGATTACCCCCTGCGCTTGCGGGGGCCAGGGACTGAGATTTAAGGCTGCGCCCCCGCCCTTGAAGACACCACGAGTTATTTCCTGACATCCGTCTCTGCAGCTCAGTGATAAATCACGGTGTGCCGAGGGGATAAACTGCATCTCAGGAAAGATCACCGAGCTCCTGTTGCCACGGCAACAGTGTGCGCACCGTCGCTCCTCCGCCCGCCAGCGCCACACCTGGCGCCGAGAAGCTGCTGGCCTGGCTCCACGAGCTGCTCTGGCTGTGTGTAATGACTCGGGTGACAAACCGTGACTACCCCCGGCCGTGCCCCTCGGAGGCACAGAGCTGCTGAACCGCGGACAGCAGCCCTCACCTGGGGCCGCCAATCAGAGAGACGGGGAGACCGTGGTCACCAATCAGAGAGACGGGAGACCGTGGCCCTGAAGGGCACCCAGAGGAGCAAGACCACCACTGGGGTGGGGCAGGGACCTACGGCCGCAGGTGCACTGAAGACGGGGCGGGGAGAGAAGACAGGCGTGTGGCGCCCCGCAGCACCAAGACCAGCACCGAGCAGACTCGTGGCTGCAGACACACCTGGCCGAGACTCGAGCCTCGGAGGACGGGGGCAGGGGCGGGGCGGCGAGGGGGCACCGGGCGTTTCCTGAAGGACAGGGGGACAGGCAGGGGGAGGCGCAGGGGCACCAGGCATGTCCTGGACGACGGGGGGCGGGGGCGGGGAGGCGAGGCGGCACCGGGCGTGTCCCTGGCTTGGCCATCACTGACCTCATGGTCCGCGCCTGAGCAGTACTGACGGCGGCTTCCTGTTGGCTCTGAACACGGAAGCTCGGCAACTCCCAGAAGCTGCGCGGATGGCAGCCGGCGGAGGAAACGCCCAGGCTGCTCCCTGGAGCGAAACCCGGCCAAGAAGAGCCCAGCCGGTCTGCTGCCAGAGACCCCCGCCAGGCACAGTGGGCACAGGCGCAGGGTGCCCCCCTCAGGCTCGCCAGCCCCCGGTGTGGGGTCTGCAGTGTCGGTCTTTAAGGGTCTCATAGAGACACCAACACCCTCCCACCTTCAGAGAACAATGAGAACAGGAAGACAGCCACAGGCCCTGGGGGAGCGGACGCCGGCCCCAGCAGGCAAGGCCACGGCTCTGCGCGCCGCACAGGAGACCCAGCCGAGCCCCGGCAGACGCGGAGGTCGATTATTGATTACCCCCTGCGCTTGCGGGGGCCAGGGACTGAGATTTAAGGCTGCGCCCCCGCCCTTGAAGACACCACGAGTTATTTCCTGACATCCGTCTCTGCAGCTCAGTGATAAATCACGGTGTGCCGAGGGGATAAACTGCATCTCAGGAAAGATCACCGAGCTCCTGTTGCCACGGCAACAGTGTGCGCACCGTCGCTCCTCCGCCCGCCAGCGCCACACCTGGCGCCGAGAAGCTGCTGGCCTGGCTCCACGAGCTGCTCTGGCTGTGTGTAATGACTCGGGTGACAAACCGTGACTACCCCCGGCCGTGCCCCTCGGAGGCACAGAGCTGCTGAACCGCGGACAGCAGCCCTCACCTGGGGCCGCCAATCAGAGAGACGGGGAGACCGTGGTCACCAATCAGAGAGACGGGAGACCGTGGCCCTGAAGGGCACCCAGAGGAGCAAGACCACCACTGGGGTGGGGCAGGGACCTACGGCCGCAGGTGCACTGAAGACGGGGCGGGGAGAGAAGACAGGCGTGTGGCGCCCCGCAGCACCAAGACCAGCACCGACCAGACTCGTGGCTGCAGACACACCTGGCCGAGACTCGAGCCTCGGAGGACGGGGGCAGGGGCGGGGCGGCGAGGGGGCACCGGGCGTTTCCTGAAGGACAGGGGGACAGGCAGGGGGAGGCGCAGGGGCACCAGGCATGTCCTGGAGGACGGGGGGCAGGGGCGGGGAGGCGAGGCGGCACCGGGCGTGTCCCTGGCTTGGCCATCACTGACCTCATGGTCCGCGTGTCCCACCCTCGGATGGTCGTGTCGTTCGCCGTGGCTATCTGGGTGCAGTTGTGATGTGGGCTCCAGCGGCCCGTCGTGAACTTCAGCTGTCCCTTCCCTTCCAGAGACGCCGAGCTGGCCAGCTGCGCATGCGGTGATGTTTTCAAAGGAAGAAGAGAAGTAAGGTGAACTCTACTCACAATATCCAAGAGGGTATCTTGTACAGGATGTCACTGAAGATAATTACTGAAAATAACTGGGAAGCTCTTTGTTTTCTCCCCTTAAAAGGCAAGAATGTTTGACTCTTATTTGCAAAAAAGAAAATACACGTACATATAAAGGAAACACAACCGAAAACAGAAGGTGCATGAACAGCGCCTGTGGACGGGGCCCGCAGCTGGCGAGAGGCTCTGCTCAGCTCTGCGGCCACAGCACGACGCGGCCCGGCGCCGGCCTCCTCCAGAGACGAGGTGGGGGCGGGTCTGCACGTCCGCCCCGGCGCAGAGGGGCCGACGGAGCCACCTGGCCGCACCTGGACTCAGACGCGCCCTCCCCTCCCGGCCGCCAGGGGCTCTGGACCTGGCGCTCGGGGGCGGCCACACCCCAGCAGGTAACGGCAGAGACCCCGGAGCCCTGCCCTGCTGGCGCCTGGGAGAGGGGCCCCACGCCACGGCCCGCCCGCCTCCACCTGCGGCCCGCAGCCTCACACACAGGCCCGCCACACAGCCTCGTCCCCGGCTGGGCACAGCGCGCCTGGAGCCGACGAGGGGGAGGCTGGGCACCTGTGCCCTGAGTGCTGGGCGGGGGCTGGCAGTGCCTGGGGGGCAGCATGAGGACAACGCCTCGTCTCTAAGGAAACGTGCAGACGGTCCTGCACCATCTGGGCTCACGGGAGCCCCCCAGGAGCCCGCCCCAGCCCCCGCCCCACGCCAGGCCGAGAGCAAGCACCAGGTCAAATCCTTAACGAACGACACTCCCAGCAAAGCGCTCTGCACCGTCTCCACTCAGCCCTGTCGGGCTCCAGGAGTTCAATCGGCAAAACTGACCAGCACTGTCTCCTTCCACAAGCCCCAGCGAGGCAGCCTCCGGGCATCCGTCCGTGAGGAACCCCGGCCGGGGTCCAAGCACACTCTCCCACGAGCCCAGCAGGGGGGTCGGGAGCGGGCCCTCCAGGCTGGCCTCTGACGAGACCCCAGCCGCACTGACCCTGGTCCGCAGCCTCACGAGACTGAAGTTCGGACTCCTGACAGTCCCCACAGAGATGGCCCAACGGCCATCACGGGCAGCGCTCGCTAGGGGGTCACTTGTTAGGGCGCGTGGCTGACCGGAAAGGCCCGCCTGAGCGCATCGGCTGAGACAGGCCAGCCCGCGGCCCCGCACGGGGCGGGTGTCCCACGCGGGTCACACAGCCGCAGCGCGGGACAGGACCAGCCTGCCCCCGCCCCCCGCCCCCCACGCGGGACCCGCCAGGGCAACAGAGCGCGCCCACGGGGCTGAGATGTCGGCAAGGCAGACTTTAATGAAAACCTGGAAGAGTGCACCATCAATTTTTAAGGGAGGCACCAAGGGCGAGGTGGGGCGGGTCTGCACGTCCGCCCCGGCGCAGAGGGGCCGACGGAGCCACCTGGCCGCACCTGGACTCAGACGCGCCCTCCCCTCCCGGCCGCCAGGGGCTCTGGACCTGGCGCTCGGGGGCGGCCACACCCCAGCAGGTAACGGCGGAGACCCCGGAGCCCTGCCCTGCTGGCGCCTGGGAGAGGGGCCCCACGCCACGGCCCGCCCGCCTCCACCTGCGGCCTGCAGCCTCACACACAGGCCCGCCACACAGCCTCGTCCCCGGCTGGGCACAGCGCGCCTGGAGCCGACGAGGGGGAGGCTGGGCACCTGTGCCCTGAGTGCTGGGCGGGGGCTGGCAGTGCCTGGGGGGCAGCATGAGGACAACGCCTCGTCTCTAAGGAAACGTGCAGACGGTCCTGCACCATCTGGGCTCACGGGAGCCCCCCAGGAGCCCGCCCCAGCCCCCGCCCCACGCCAGGCCGAGAGCAAGCACCAGGTCAAATCCTTAACGAACGACACTCCCAGCAAAGCGCTCTGCACCGTCTCCACTCAGCCCTGTCGGGCTCCAGGAGTTCAATCGGCAAAACTGACCAGCACTGTCTCCTTCCACAAGCCCCAGCGAGGCAGCCTCCGGGCATCCGTCCGTGAGGAACCCCGGCCGGGGTCCAAGCACACTCTCCCACGAGCCCAGCAGGGGGGTCGGGAGCGGGCCCTCCAGGCTGGCCTCTGACGAGACCCCAGCCGCACTGACCCTGGTCCGCAGCCTCACGAGACTGAAGTTCGGACTCCTGACAGTCCCCACAGAGATGGCCCAACGGCCATCACGGGCAGCGCTCGCTAGGGGGTCACTTGTTAGGGCGCGTGGCTGACCGGAAAGGCCCGCCTGAGCGCATCGGCTGAGACAGGCCAGCCCGCGGCCCCGCACGGGGCGGGTGTCCCACGCGGGTCACACAGCCGCAGCGCGGGACAGGACCAGCCTGCCCCCGCCCCCCGCCCCCCACGCGGGACCCGCCAGGGCAACAGAGCGCCGCGCCCACGGGGCTGAGATGTCGGCAAGGCAGACTTTAATGAAAACCTGGAAGAGAGTGCACCATCAATTTTTAAGGGGCTACGCGGGGCAGCCAGCATGGGGCAAGCTGTAAGGTTAATCAATCACTTTTTCTGGTGACGTGCAGACAGAACTCTGCGAGAACTCCAGAGGGTGCAGTGCACACGGTAATCTGTTGCCTGGCATTAAAGAGAAATATTCAGAGCCTCCCAGACCAGAGGCATGATGAAAGGCTCCCCCGAACCCTCCTAGAGGAGTGGCCAGTGCAGGACAAGAACAAAGAAGGCCCGCCGCCGCACTCCACGCTGCGCCTCAGGCAGGTCAGAGGGTCTCGGCGCGGCCTCCAGAGGCCAAGCTGCACCCGCCGCCAGCCCGGGGGGACAGGGGCGGGCCTGGGGCGGGGCCGAGCACGCGCTCCTGGGGGCCCGGAGGACAGCAGAGGACAAGCCTCCCCTCCAGAGTGCGCGCGCGCCTGTGTGTGTGTGTGTGATTCGCGCAGTGGCGTCTGACGCGGCGACCGCGGGGGCCGCGCCGCAGGCTCCGCTGTCTGTGGGGTCTCCAGGCCAGACTCCTGCAGGGGGCCGCCATCCCCTCCAGGACCTCCCCGCCCAGGCGTGGAACCGGGGCCTCCCACTCCGCGGGCCGACTCCCCCACCGGGCCCCCGAGCAGGCCTCTCCGCAGCCCTTCTGGGACCTGCCGCCCAGCGGGCCTCACCTCCAGGCCCGAGGGGCCGCCCGAGCTGCCGCCGCCGGGGGCCCACGGGAGGAGCGGCGGCCCCCTTCGGGCATGACCCGTGAGGGGTCCCGCCCGGCCGGTGTGCAACCAGAGCTACTGTGTCTGAGGCCTGGCTTCAAATGCCTCACCTGTGAGACAGATGTTAAAGACTCTGCCCCCAAGGCTGTGAGGACCCAAGGAAATGACACCCCAAAAAGCCCTGCGCCCACCTGGAGCTCTGCTTGGCCTTCAGGGGCTACTGGAGGGACAGGAGGTGCTGCCTTCCAGGAAAGGCCCGCCTGAGCGCATCGGCTGAGACAGGCCAGCCCGCGGCCCCGCACGGGGCGGGTGTCCCACGCGGGTCACACAGCGCAGCGCGGACAGGACCAGCCTGCCCCGCCCCGCCCCCACGCGGGGCCCGCCAGGGCAACAGAGCGCCGCGCCCACGGGGCTGAGATGTCGGCAAGGCAGACTTTAATGAAAACCTGGAAGAGAGTGCACCATCAATTTTTAAGGGGCTACGCGGGGCAGCCAGCATGGGGCAAGCTGTAAGGTTAATCAATCACTTTTTCTGGTGACGTGCAGACAGAACTCTGCGAGAACTCCAGAGGGTGCAGTGCACACGGTAATCTGTTGCCTGGCATTAAAGAGAAATATTCAGAGCCTCCCAGACCAGAGGCATGATGAAAGGCTCCCCCGAACCCTCCTAGAGGAGTGGCCAGTGCAGGACAAGAACAAAGAAGGCCCGCCGCCGCACTCCACGCTGCGCCTCAGGCAGGTCAGAGGGTCTCGGCGCGGCCTCCAGAGGCCAAGCTGCACCCGCCGCCAGCCCGGGGGGACAGGGGCGGGCCTGGGGCGGGGCCGAGCACGCGCTCCTGGGGGCCCGGAGGACAGCAGAGGACAAGCCTCCCCTCCAGAGCGCGCGCGCGCCTGTGTGTGTGTGTGTGATTCGCGCAGTGGCGTCTGACGCGGCGACCGCGGGGGCCGCGCCGCAGGCTCCGCTGTCTGTGGGGTCTCCAGGCCAGACTCCTGCAGGGGGCCGCCATCCCCTCCAGGACCTCCCCGCCCAGGCGTGGAACCGGGGCCTCCCACTCCGCGGGCCGACTCCCCCACCGGGCCCCCGAGCAGGCCTCTCCGCAGCCCTTCTGGGACCTGCCGCCCAGCGGGCCTCACCTCCAGGCCCGAGGGGCCGCCCGAGCTGCCGCCGCCGGGGGCCCACGGGAGGAGCGGCGGCCCCCTTCGGGCATGACCCGTGAGGGGTCCCGCCCGGCCGGTGTGCAACCAGAGCTACTGTGTCTGAGGCCTGGCTTCAAATGCCTCACTTGTGAGACAGATGTTAAAGACTCTGCCCCCAAGGCTGTGAGGACCCAAGGAAATGACACCCCAAAAAGCCCTGCGCCCGCCTGGAGCTCTGCTTGGCCTTCAGGGCCTACTGGAGGGACGGGAGGTGCTGCCTCCAGACAGTGGAGGGCCCGGGAAAGACAGGAACCCTCCCTGGACCCAGGACAGGCGGCTCCCTCCCCGCGGGCTCTGTCCACGGCCCACGCCGGCCCCCCAGCCCCAGGCCCACGGGGCGCGGCTCCCTCCCCGCGGGCTCTGCCCGGCAACGACCCTGCCCCGGCCGTGCTCCAGGCTCTGCGGGCTCTGCGATCGGCCTCCTGGAAAGCAGGGCCCCGAGTTCAGGAAGTGACACAGGGCAGCGGGTACCAGCACGGGTGAGGAACCTGAGGCTGTTTTCAAGGTAATTTTTGTTCGTTCCAGACGGGCTCTGCTGTGGGGAAGGGCGCAGCCAAGAGGATTTCTCCTTCTGTTGCACCAAAACCCAGCCTCCGCTCGTGGAGAGACGTGTGTGCGACACCCACGGATGTGGCCCCCGACCAAGGCTCACAACAGGAAAGGCTGGGAGGGCGGGCTTACGGCGTCTGGCCAAGATGGGCGAGAACGCCAGGGGCATCTGTGTCACATCAGGGAGACAGGAGCGACAGGCCAGAGACAGTCCTCTCCGCAGCCTCAGGATGTGAACCTGGGGCTCTCAGAGCCAGCCTCCCTCCTCACGGTCACACTCGGAGCCCAGGACGCCTCCGCCCGGTCCCCGGGGCTGCCATCCCCGGGCCGCGGGGTCCTCCGTCTCTCAGACCTGCTCCCCGGCGCACGGGCCTGGCCTCCCGCGGCGCGTTTCCAGCCCTGGCCTAGGAGCCCTGGCCACCCCGTGTGCTCGAAGCCTGCCCTCTTCTCCTGGGACTGCTCCCGGGGCCCACGCCCCTGGCCGCCCTGCCGCCTCACAGGAGCCAGCTCCTCCCGCAGCGGGTGGGAGCCCGGAGCCCGGAGGGGAGCACACGCAGACCCGAAGCGCGGGCACCGCCTGGCCCGCATCGGGGTCTGGGGCCCGCGGAACCCCCGCCCCAGGCCTCCCTTGGGCTCTGCTAATGATTATAAATGGCACAGAGCCTCTGACTTAATTGCAAAAGGTAACGATGCAGTGAGCATAAGATTAGATGCACCGCAGAAGGCAATATCCTCAAACAGTAAGAAAAAAAACGGAGGAGCCGGGCGTGAAGATGGCCGGAATCGATAGGAAGGTTTCGGTATTAAATCCTCCGGCCCAGGGTCGCAAAGTGGTATCGACAGAACTGCTGACAGCAGATAAAAAAGGGGAGAGAAACGAAATTGGTCTCTGCAGAAAATAAGTTACAGATTAATCACCCTACCATAAAATCATTTCGAGACGACGGAGGGCCCGAGGAGGGCTCACGCTCTGCTGACAGGACGGGCCGCCGCGGGGACCCCGGGCGCGGGCTCGGAGTCGCCGGGCGGGGGCCGCCGCGGGGTCGCCTGCTGGGGCAGCCCGAGGGGCCGGCTCCGCCCGCTGCCTCGGGCCCGGGGCTCCCACAGAGCCGCCGGCCCCCTGCCCTCCAGCGCGGCCTCCAGGACGTGCCCCCGGAGGCAGGCGGGGATGGGGCGCGGTGGGGGGCCGCCCTGGACCCTGGTCTGGACGCCCCAGCGCGTCCCCCTGGAAGGCGGGCGGAAGCAGGGGGCCTTGGAGCTGTCTCCCCGGACCCGGGGCACAGGCTCGGTGAGGCGCCAGCTTCCTTCAGGCTCCCCGCTCGAGCCTAAAGTTGGGGTGAAACTTGCATTCTACTCCAGGACGTGGAAATGGCTTATTCTTCTGCTTTAATAGAAACAGTGATTTCTCTCCTGAAGCAGTGCTGATGTGCCAGGAACACTGGCCGACCCCGAGCCTCCGCTGAAGGCTGACAGATGCCCTTCTGCTCGTGGAGCTTCTACACGTGGACGGACACCGCACGGTCCTGGACAGCCTGACTCCCGGGCCCCGTGCCGACAGCGACCACCCACCCTCCCAGAGGACCAACACACGAGGAGAGGCCTGCGCGCGCCTCACGGGACGAGCGGACGGGGAGACGCCGCTCCCCGAGGGGTCGGCAGAGGCGGAGCAGCCAAGCCCCTCCCTGCAGGTGTGCCAACTGGGCCCGGTGTGGGCGGCGCTAGAGGCTTTATCATTTCGAACTGCTTGATTTTCTCTCTAAAGCTGCCACTTTACAAACAAATGCAGTGAAATTACGAATGCACGTAAAACACACACACACATTTTATAAGAGGGAACTGTGAGGAACCTGCATACATATGTGTAGAATATTTACTCCATGAAAAACCAGGCATTTGAAGTGATGACTATCTGAGAGCCAGGCTGAAACCGAGAAGGCTGGCGTCAGGTGTTGCACAGGCCTGGGGGGGCACACCGCCGCCGCCCGGGAGCCCGCAGGCACCACTGCTGCCGAGCCGCAGGGCAGGCAGGTCTGGGGGGGCGCGAGGGCGCCTGGCGGGCCGGACACTGGCCAGTGTGTGCGCCGTGTGGACAGGCAGGCGGACGTGCCCGAGAGCCACACCCGAAGGGCTGAGAGGGGGCCGGGTCAGGCCACAGTCGCCCGCACAGCCAGGGAACCTGCCGGTCACTGCTCTGCCCCGAGAGGTGGTTCCACCCAAATACACAGCAAAGACCCACTTGTTAAAAAGACCTGTATGTGAAACAAAGACTACAGTTTGGGAAAAACTAGGGCCGACGGGGAGAGGCTCAGTGTCCTATTCATCCACGGTCCTGTGACCGGAGTCTGAATCTCCCTGCTTGGAAGAGACCATCAGTCGGTTCTCCGAGTGGCGATTCACTCTGTTTCTTCCTTATCTCGCCATCAGGGTCAAGATCGTAAACACACACGAACGGACAGGCGCGTTCTGGATCCAGCTGTACGTCCAGCTGGGCAGGCCAAGAGCCGAGCTACTCACCGCGGCCCGGCAGGAGCTCTCCTGCAGGTCCCACAGCAGGACGTGGCTGTCCGCCAGCGACACGACGCTCTTCCCGTCCCCCGCCGGCTCCCAGGCGACGCTGTGGGGAGGAGGGAGCCCAGTGTCACGAGAGGCCCGGCCCGGCCCTCGCCAGCAGGGGCAGGCGGCCGCGACCCCGACCCCGTGCGGCGACCACCCCGCGGCAGCCTGAGTGTCGCTGTCCCTCCCCGAGCCACCGGTGCGGCGGCAGGGCTCTGGGAAGGGAGGAGGGTTCGGCGAGGTCGGGGGGCCGGGCCCCGGGCCGGGCTGACAGCCGCACCCAGGCCCCACGCGCGTGTCTCCCGGTTCCTCTCTCCTCCTGTCCCCGTCTCTGCGTCGCTCTCTCCTGTTCCCACGCCAGCGCTCCGGGAGCGGGGCCAGCTGCAAGTCGGAGAAAGCCCGCCCCAGCCCCGACCCCAGACCTCCAGGCCCAGGGCCGCGAGCCGCGGACACTGCGGTCCTGTAAGCCCCGCTGGAGGCCGCGGCGGGCGCCGAGCGCAAGCACGGCTGGCCGCTTCCCGGGGCTGGGCCACGGACGGCTGGCCAGCTCCAACCGCAGGGATGCGGGGGCCTGGGCAGGGCTGGGTCCGCAGAGGCCGGGGCGGACGGAGCCCACGTCGTCCACTGACCTCTCCGGAAGGGCAAACCTGAGAGCAGTGCGGGGTGGGGCGACTGCCCCGGTCACCCCAGGCCTGAGGTGTCAGCATCACGTCCTCCTGTCTCGGCCACGTGAACTGGCTTCCCTCACCTGCAGCCAGAACCATCCCGACTGACACAACACCTCTCTGCACAACCACAGGCCAGGCTCCCATCGCCTCTGCGGTGACGCCACCAGGAGACAAGACCGCCCCAGAGCAGGCATGGTGCGAGCCTGTCTTCCCTGACGGACTCTTCAGAGTAAAAGGGTTGGTCCCTCAGTCGTGCCCAGCTCTGTGCAGCCCCATGGACTACAGCAGGCCAGGCTCCTCTGGCCAGGCTCCTCTGTCTATGGGATCCTCCAGTCGGCTGCCACGCCCTTTTCCAGAGAGCCTCCCGCCCCAGGAGTCAAACCCAGGTCTCCTCACCGCGGAGCCACCAGGGACGCCCAGTGAAATTCTTAAGGGCCTAGAGAGAGAACTTCCTTTCACAGTAGAGCTGGAAGAGAGGCCGCCAGCGACACAACGCTCTTCCCGTCCCCCGCCGGCTCCCAGGCGACGCTGTGGGGAGGAGGGAGCCCAGTGTCACGAGAGGCCCGGCCCGGCCCTCGCCAGCAGGGGCAGGCGGCCGCGACCCCGTGCGGCGACCACCCCGCGGCAGCCTGAGTGTCGCTGTCCCTCCCCGAGCCACCGGTGCGGCGGCAGGGCTCTGGGAAGGGAGGAGGGTTCGGCGAGGTCGGGGGGCCGGGCCCCGGGCCGGGCTGACAGCCGCACCCAGGCCCCACGCGCGTGTCTCCCGGTTCCTCTCTCCTCCTGTCCCCGTCTCTGCGTCGCTCTCTCCTGTTCCCACGCCAGCGCTCCGGGAGCGGGGCCAGCTGCAAGTCGGAGAAAGCCCGCCCCAGCCCCGACCCCAGACCTCCAGGCCCAGGGCCGCGAGCCGCGGACACTGTGGTCCTGTAAGCCCCGCTGGAGGCCGCGGCGGGCGCCGAGCGCAAGCACGGCTGGCCGCTTCCCGGGGCTGGGCCACGGACGGCTGGCCAGCTCCAACCGCGGGGATGCGGGGGCCTGGGCAGGGCTGGGTCCGCAGAGGCCGGGGCGGACGGAGCCCACGTCGTCCACTGACCTCTCCGGAAGGGCAAACCTGAGAGCAGTGCGGGGTGGGGCGACCGCCCCGGTCACCCCAGGCCTGAGGTGTCAGCATCACGTCCTCCTGTCTCGGCCACGTGAACTGGCTTCCCTCACCTGCAGCCAGAACCATCCCGACTGACACAACACCTCTCTGCACAACCACAGGCCAGGCTCCCATCGCCTCTGCGGTGACGCCACCAGGAGACAAGACCGCCCCAGAGCAGGCATGGTGCGAGCCTGTCTTCCCTGACGGACTCTTCAGAGTAAAAGGGTTGGTCCCTCAGTCGTGCCCAGCTCTGTGCAGCCCCATGGACTACAGCCGGCCAGGCTCCTCTGGCCAGGCTCCTCTGTCTATGGGATCCTCCAGTCGGCTGCCACGCCCTTTTCCAGAGAGCCTCCCGCCCCAGGAGTCAAACCCAGGTCTCCTCACCGCGGAGCCACCAGGGACGCCCAGTGAAATTCTTAAGGGCCTAGAGAGAGAACTTCCTTTCACAGTAGAGCTGGAAGAGAGGCCAGGAAACCGGGTACTGATCTGCAGGCCCCATTCCGTTAAGAATGCGGCAATTCTAATTTTGAAGACACGAGTCCTTCCAGGCCACCGAGCAGGGCGACCACGGTCCTGACGTGTGGACAGTCCTGACGGTCACGACCGATGAGACGCGCCCGAGCCCTCGCCCCCCGCCCGCAGCCTCACCCGGCGCCCACCCCGGTCCCCACCACATTCCCTCCGCGTATCTGCCTCTTGTCCTGGAACTTCTACCCCCGTGGAAGCCACGAGCCACGTGCGTGTCCTCTCCGGGTGGGATCAGCCCGGACAGGCAGCCCATCCGGGGACCGGGGTCCCCGCTGCAGACGCGTGGCCCCGGGAGACGCCACGTCTCGCGCGGGCCGGACGGCTGGGCAAAGCTGCCGTTTAGTGTCCACCCACGGAGCGTGTCTGAGGCGGGTTGACGGGGAGCACCCCACAGCACGAGTGCCCGGAGGAGGCGGGGTGTGCAAAGTGCAACAGAAAGAAAGCTCGCTGCAGCCGGCATCATCAGCAAACACGGGCACACCCAGAGTTTCCGCCACACGTGCTGCTCCAAACTGGGATGCTCATTTTTTTGCTCATAAATGCCACGCACGTCTGTGCTGTGCCACACCCCCCGCGCACGCGAGCGATGTAAAGGTCAACGAGCACGTGGGCTGGCACACCGCACCCTTCGTGATCGCTGGGAGAGAAACACAAGGCAGGGCTGTCTCTGCAAATAAACCCAAGTGAGAAAAGCTGAACCGCCGTGAGCAGCTAACGAGGACCGTGACAGCGGGAGGGGCACGTTTCTAATCTGGCAGGCCTCGTACTGACCACGCGAAACACACTCCTCTTCCTCAGACAAGCCATTCCAAAACACACGACTCATGCTCTGCACACGGGCACCTGGCACGAGGATGCGCAAAGGACCCCGAGAGACCCGCGGGACCAGCTCGGGGAGAGGGGCCCAGGCATGCCGGCTCCTGACGACCCGGGGACCGCAGCCCACCGGCTCCTCTTGTCCACGGGATTCTCCGGGCGAGGACGCAGGAGGGGGTGCCACGCCCTCCGCAGGGGACCCTCCCCGCCAGGGAGGGAACCAGGTCGCCTGCACGCAGGCAGATTCTTTACCACCTGAGCCGCCGAGGGGCGCAGGGATGGGGTGCACGAGTCCTTCCAGGCCACTGAGCAGGGCGACCACGGTCCTGACGTGTGGACAGTCCTGACGGTCACGACCGATGAGACGCGCCCGAGCCCTCGCCCCCCGCCCGCAGCCTCACCCGGCGCCCACCCCGGTCCCCACCACATTCCCTCCGCGTATCTGCCTCTTGTCCTGGAACTTCTACCCCCGTGGAAGCCACGAGCCACGTGCGTGTCCTCTCCGGGTGGGATCAGCCCGGACAGGCAGCCCATCCGGGGACCGGGGTCCCCGCTGCAGACGCGTGGCCCCGGGAGACGCCACGTCTCGCGCGGGCCGGACGGCTGGGCAAAGCTGCCGTTTAGTGTCCACCCACGGAGCGTGTCTGAGGCGGGTTGACGGGGAGCACCCCACAGCACGAGTGCCCGGAGGAGGCGGGGTGTGCAAAGTGCAACAGAAAGAAAGCTCGCTGCAGCCGGCATCATCAGCAAACACGGGCACACCCAGAGTTTCCGCCACACGTGCTGCTCCAAACTGGGATGCTCATTTTTTTGCTCATAAATGCCACGCACGTCTGTGCTGTGCCACACCCCCCGCGCACGCGAGCGACGTAAAGGTCAACGAGCACGTGGGCTGGCACGCCGCACCCTTCGTGATCGCTGGGAGAGAAACACAAGGCAGGGCTGTCTCTGCAAATAAACCCAAGTGAGAAAAGCTGAACCGCCGTGAGCAGCTAACGAGGACCGTGACAGCGGGAGGGGCACGTTTCTAATCTGGCAGGCCTCGTACTGACCACGCGAAACACACTCCTCTTCCTCAGACAAGCCATTCCAAAACACACGACTCATGCTCTGCACACGGGCACCTGGCGCGAGGACGCGCGAAGGACCCCGAGAGACGCGCGGGACCAGCTCGGGGAGAGGGGCCTGGGCGTGCCGGCTCCTGACGACCCGGGGACCGCAGCCCGCCGGCTCCTCTTGTCCACGGGATTCTCCGGGCGAGGACGCAGGAGGGGGTGCCACGCCCTCCGCAGGGGACCCTCCCCGCCAGGGAGGGAACCAGGTCGCCTGCACGCAGGCAGATTCTTTACCACCTGAGCCGCCAATGTAAGGTTACTTCTGATTCACATCGTTTACATTTCCACCTACTCCCTGCAGCCTCTTCGGGGGGCAGTGGGGGTGTCGGGGGAGCCGCCCAGCACGCCAGCCCTGAGGCGGCAGCCGCCACACCAGAGACCGACGATGCGGCGCGGGGAGCTGGGCGAGGACCACCCAGTGCCAGCGGCGTTCTCAAATTCTCACACCACTTTCCTGAAAAAGGGAAACCACGCATCTGTCAGGTCACAGGTGATCACATCAGTGGCCACCAGTCAAACTTTGAAAACCTTTAACAAGAAGAACGTGACATGTTATTTCTTCAATGTATACACCTCTCTCTTAAAATGCACAGATTTGGCAATTTGGTTAATTTCTTCCTGCTCAAAAATTCATAGTAGAACACGAGCTAGCTGCTCACGAATGCCGTAAGGATTAAAACCAACAAAAAGGAGCAGACCACTTAGAGGGACACCCCCGAGCCAGGAAGCGCGCTCCGATCCAACCTGCAGACGCGCGGTTTCCTGTGGCCGTGACGCGTGCACACCCGCGGGGCAGAGCACGCTTCTGCCGGGGCGCTCCCCACGGCGGACGAGGGCGTGGCTCTGGGCGCCAGTGCTTGCCTGACACCTCTCTCCCGCAGACGCCCTGCGCTGCCACCTCGAGCAGGGCTCCGCAGAGGCGCGCCCTCACACCGAGGGTCCAGCCACAGCGGCCTCGTGTGCGGGCACGGCCCGGCCCGGCCCGGCACCACCACCGCGCGGGCGCACCTGAGGCTGCGGACGCGGCCCCCGTCCGGTCCTCCTGCCCCCGCGCGGCTCTGGCAGCCCTCCCTGTCTGACGTGGAGAGGTCAGCCGGGGTGAGCAAGGCCGCCCTCTTTAGTCTACACGGTCCCTTGTGACCGCAGAGTTCTTGCCCTGCACAAAGAGCGAGCGGCGAGGCACCATTCCAGGCTCCTGTCAGAGCAGCGCGCAGGGTGAGGCGCGTGCGCCCCGCCCCTCCCCAGGGCCCGAGCCCCGTTGGCTCCTGTCCGCGCTCCTGCACAGGGAGCGGCTGGGCGCCGGGTGCTGTCCTTGGTGCTGAGGTCCCTGCCGCGGCCAGAGCTCAGTCTGAGGAGACAGACCTGGGAGCAGGAGCGCAGAGGAGCGTCCGTCAGGCAGCGACCCCTGAGGCGGGTTAGCACATCGTTTACATTTCCACCTACTCCTGCAGCCTCTTCGGGGGGCAGTGGGGGTGTCGGGGGAGCCGCCCAGCACGCCAGCCCTGAGGCGGCAGCCGCCACACCAGAGACCGACGATGCGCGGGGAGCTGGGCGAGGACCACCCAGTGCCAGCGGCGTTCTCAAATTCTCACACCACTTTCCTGAAAAAGGGAAACCACGCATCTGTCAGGTCACAGGTGATCACATCAGTGGCCACCAGTCAAACTTTGAAAACCTTTAACAAGAAGAACGTGACATGTTATTTCTTCAATGTATACACCTCTCTCTTAAAATGCACAGATTTGGCAATTTGGTTAATTTCTTCCTGCTCAAAAATTCATAGTAGAACACGAGCTAGCTGCTCACGAATGCCGTAAGGATTAAAACCAACAAAAAGGAGCAGACCACTTAGAGGGACACCCCCGAGCCAGGAAGCGCGCTCCGATCCAACCTGCAGACGCGCGGTTTCCTGTGGCCGTGACGCGTGCACACCCGCGGGGCAGAGCACGCTTCTGCCGGGGCGCTCCCCACGGCGGACGAGGGCGTGGCTCTGGGCGCCAGTGCTTGCCTGACACCTCTCTCCCGCAGACGCCCTGCCCTGCCACCTCGAGCAGGGCTCCGCAGAGGCGCGCCCTCACACCGAGGGTCCAGCCACAGCGGCCTCGTGTGCGGGCACGGCCCGGCCCGGCCCGGCGCCACCACCGCGCGGGCGCACCTGAGGCTGCGGACGCGGCCCCCGTCCGGTCCTCCTGCCCCCGCGCGGCTCTGGCAGCCCTCCCTGTCTGACGTGGAGAGGTCAGCCGGGGTGAGCAAGGCCGCCCTCTTTAGTCTACACGGTCCCCTGTGACCGCAGAGTTCTTGCCCTGCACAAAGAGCGCGCGGCGAGGCACCATCCCAGGCTCCTGTCAGAGCAGCGCGCAGGGTGAGGCGCGTGCGCCCCGCCCCTCCCCAGGGCCCGAGCCCCGTTGGCTCCTGTCCGCGCTCCTGCACAGGGAGCGGCTGGGCGCCGGGTGCTGTCCTTGGTGCTGAGGTCCCTGCCGCGGCCAGAGCTCAGTCTGAGGAGACAGACCTGGGAGCAGGAGCGCAGAGGAGCGTCCGTCAGGCAGCGACAACCGCTGTGACACGAGACCAAGAGACGGCACTGCAGCCCCACAGAGGCGCGAGCGGGGCTGAGCGGGGGTCCTGCGGAGACCGCCAGGAAGGGCCTCTCTGCAGACACCACAGCGAGCCCGCGGGAGCTGTGGGTCCCGGCACCCCTCTAGGCAGCGCAGAGCCGGGGAGGCACGCGCCACCGGCACGCCCGCCGCCCTGTCTCCAGACAGCACCACGTTCCAGGGAGCCGGGGCACAGCCAGAAGCACCGCCTGCTCTGCAGGAGTGGGGACGGGTCTCGGGCACAGGTGACTCTCCAGGGACCCTGCGCCCCCGGGACGGGCGAGCACAGGCGCCTGGGCCCGCACCCAGGTCAGCGCTCAGCCCCACCCAGCATGTGCCCACCACGCTCTCGGAGCCAGAGGCCCCCCGAACGTCTTTCCTCGGCCCTGGCAGTTCCCTGGAGGGGCTCGGGACACCCCGGGCCGCTGCCGTGTGCTGCCCGGCCCTGCTCTCTGCGGTGGAGACGCAGGGCCGCCCGCCCCACGCCCCGGCGGCTCCAGGCCGGGCGGGCCCCGTGGCCCTGAGGACAGCAGCTCACGTCTCCGCCGCGGGGCAGCCACGCTCGGGCCCGGGCTGTGCGGCAGTCCTGGACACGCTGGCGGCAGGACGTGCAGGAGCCACGCTCCTGGAACTGCTCTCGACAGACGAGGCAGAGAGGAAAGCAGGGGAGGCGCCCGCCAGCGTGTCGTGTGACGCCCGGCGGCGTCCTGCACCTCCTCCTCTCCAGACACGAGCGCGTGTGAGGAGGCGGAGGACACTTCAGAGCCCGCACACACGCCGGCCGGCAGGGAGCCGACGCGGCCACACACGGCGCGGGCACAGCCCCGCTGCTCGCACGGAATGAACACGGTGCCGCCCGGCCCGCAGCTGCCCTGGGCGCCCGCCTGGGGGTGGAGACCGGGCACCAACAGCCTGTCCAGAGATCAGCTCACAGCAGCCTGAAGCTGCGGCCCCGAAGGACGGTCCACCCCACCCACGTCCTCTTCAGGACCGGACGCACACCCACAGGACTCACACATGCGTGCAAGCACGCCTGGAGAGGCGGGGCTGTCAGCGGGGCTGCCGCCTGAGATTTGCCTCCAGAGAGCTCCGCGTGGACAAGCCCCGCGTGGCCCTGCAGACGACCCGCTCCCGGGAGGCGGCCAGCCGGGGTGCGCGCCAGGCCTCCCCTGCCCCTAGGACCCGTCAGCCTGCAGCTCTGCCCGCCTCCCACGTCCACACGCAGCTGACGGTGGGCAGCAGCAACAGCCCTGCTCTGACGGCGCCTCCTCAGCGGCGCCTCACCCGTCCCCTGCTGACCACGGGGGCTCTCGGGCCTCTGCACGGGGTCCACGACGACCCTAGCCTGGCGCCCGCCTGCCCGCTGGGTCTCAGGTGGGAGTCCACACCGCAGCCTCCCCGAGCGCGCGTGCCTCCTGGGGGCCGGGTGCCCCGGAGCCTGGCAGGGTGTGCAGCAGGCGCTTCGTGAGCACCCGCTGGAGGAGCTGTTAAAGGGCAGGGGAGGCGTGGCCACAACGTGACTCCAGGAGGACGGGGCTCGTTCGCGCACACGCACGCACACGCACGCGGGAGTGCCCCTGTACACTGCCTTTGTAACATCAACACCCGTCACGAGGGCACTTTCCTGCACTCCTAGAAAACTCAGCTTCTGGACGGCGTGCTGGGCGTGGTCTGCGGAGGGTCTGGGCCCCATCCCAGGGACACAGCCACCCTGCCACCACGGGCGCGGGCAGGCGCAGGCCGGGAGCCCTGAGGGAGGCCGGTGGCGTCTGCACGTCCTGGCCCTGCATGGGACACGTGGGGAGAAAACTCCGGGACCCAGAGCGACCTGCACACAGGCATCCGCTCGGTCCACAGGGGCGACGTCAGAAGCCTTCGGCCCGAGGGGACAAAGACGTCCGTTTACGCACAGGACTGCTGAGCTGACCTGTGTCTGTGAGGCAGAAAGCCAGTGCCGACTGTCCTCCTGGCAGGTACCGGGCAGGGCTGACTTCAGGGGAAAAGGACCTGGACGCAGCTCCCCCAGGGCCTCCACAGACGGTCATCTGAAACAGCGGCCCCACACGGAGAGCTCAGGCAGCTCCTCTGGCCCCCCTCTAAGGGCAGAGCCACCTCCGCGCTGTGGACAGGCCTCCGGGGTGGCTCCAGGGCCGCGCGGGGCAGGACCTACCAGGCGGTGCTGCTGCCGGCGCTGCCTCGGGCCGCAGGGTCCAGGTGACAGAGTAGCTCCAGGCCGTGCGCGGGGCTTGCGGCATCCTCGGGGGACTCCTGGCCGCCCGGCTCCAGCTCGGCGGGCATCCTCCACACAGCGGCGCAGGTCACCACTCTGCCGTCCACAGCTGAGGGGCAGGACGAGGGAGACATCAGCAGGGCGCCTGCCCGCGCCCCCGCCCGAGACACGCTGACCGGGCAGGTGGCTCCAGCCCCTGCTCCCTGGGCTCCAGAGGAAAACTGGATTTCCTCCCGATCAGTGTCCTCTTTTAGGAGCTCTTCGATAGTTCTTCAATACAGGGAGTGAGCTGGGCCGGGAGGACAGGGCAGCCGCCGCTAAGGGTGCAGTCACCGCAGGGGCAGCTGGGTCTCTGCGGGCAGCCTTAAACAGCCTGCCTGAAAGTCACGAGAACACAGGCCCGGGGCGGGGCAGGCAGGGGCGCCCCGAAGGGCTGCGCTCACAGGTATGCGCTCACCTGGGGAGGCCCCGTCTGCCGAGGGCCTGAGTGTGGGCCAGGTTTGAGACACAAAATAAAAGACAAATAAAACAAAACCAAACAGATTCAACATTATATAATCAAAAGCTAAACCCAGAGAAACCTCTGAACTCCAAACTTCGTCGCCATGTAGTTCTGAACGGCATATGTGTTAAACACCTTCTCTTTTAAAAAGGATCTTTGACAAATAGTAATCAAACTATGAACAGGCTTCAACATTAACTCATCAACTGGTATCAAGTGAAGAATATAAAATAACTGTAGAAAAGGAAAGAATGCCCCATGAGAAGTAATTCCTACACATGAAATAACATTAGAAAATGTCCCACTTCTTACACGGTGAATAAAAAATAAAACATAGGCGGTCCGGCAGGGCTGACTTCAGGGGAAAAGGACCTGGATGCAGCTCCCCCAGGGCCTCCACAGACGGTCATCTGAAACAGCGGCCCCACACGGAGAGCTCAGGCAGCTCCTCTGGCCCCCCTCTAAGGGCAGAGCCACCTCCGCGCTGTGGACAGGCCTCCGGGGTGGCTCCAGGGCCGCGCGGGGCAGGACCTACCAGGCGGTGCTGCTGCCGGCGCTGCCTCGGGCCGCAGGGTCCAGGTGACAGAGTAGCTCCAGGCCGTGCGCGGGGCTTGCGGCATCCTCGGGGGACTCCTGGCCGCCCGGCTCCAGCTCGGCGGGCATCCTCCACACAGCGGCGCAGGTCACCACTCTGCCGTCCACAGCTGAGGGGCAGGACGAGGGAGACATCAGCAGGGCGCCTGCCCGCGCCCCCGCCCGAGACACGCTGACCGGGCAGGTGGCTCCAGCCCCTGCTCCCTGGGCTCCAGAGGAAAACTGGATTTCCTCCCGATCAGTGTCCTCTTTTAGGAGCTCTTCGATAGTTCTTCAATACAGGGAGTGAGCTGGGCCGGGAGGACAGGGCGGCCGCCGCTAAGGGTGCAGTCACCGCAGGGGCAGCTGGGTCTCTGCGGGCAGCCTTAAACAGCCTGCCTGAAAGTCACGAGAACACAGGCCCGGGGCGGGGCAGGCAGGGGCGCCCCGAAGGGCTGCGCTCACAGGTATGCGCTCACCTGGGGAGGCCCCGTCTGCCGAGGGCCTGAGTGTGGGCCAGGTTTGAGCCACAAAATAAAAGACAAATAAAACAAAACCAAACAGATTCAACATTATATAATCAAAAGCTAAACCCAGAAAAACCTCTGAACTCCAAACTTCGTCGCCATGTAGTTCTGAACGGCATATGTGTTAAACACCTTCTCTTTTAAAAAGGATCTTTGACAAATAGTAATCAACCTATGAACAGGCTTCAACATTAACTCATCAACTGGTATCAAGTGAAGAATATAAAATAACTGTAGAAAAGGAAAGAATGCCCCATGAGAAGTAATTCCTACACATGAAATAACATTAGAAAATGTCCCACTTCTTACACGTGGTGGCCCTTCAATCTAAATATCAACTGATCAACCAGGAACCACAGCAGTGGCCACAGGGTCCACACCGGTCTGCCCCAACCCAGGTGCTGGTATCACAGCACCATCATCACCCATGATCAAATGGCCAGCAGAAGGGAAAGAGTACGAATCGTGTACGCTACACACAGACCCAATGCCAACACAGCCATCCACTTTTAACCATGAAAGTAGAGCAGGACTGTTTCTACATGATTCTTTTCTTTAAGCCATCAGACCCCTTTGGGTATACGAACAAAGCCCTAGATGGGTCAGAGAGACGGGGTGGGGACCTGATCCTTCTGCCGGACCCACGAACAGGAACGTGGCCAGACGCTCAGCCGTCAGAACCCTGCAGCACCGGGGCAGGTGTGCAACAAGATGACCCCGCACCACCTGTGCCCGGGGACCTCCCGATGCATGCCTGGTGCTCACGTGCCAGGCAGAGGGCCAGCGTCCTGGCAGCTTATGGTGTACTGAGCCCACAGCATCCCAGGTCCCCTTGTTGGACTGGGGACACGGTGGGGTCAGGCAGTAAATGAGCACAGCCAGGTCACAACAGATGCACTGGGCCTGCAGACAGATGTCATTTCCACAGGACTGACACTGCAGGGGGCAAAAGGGCCACTGCCCAGTGGGGTCTGCAGGCAGAAGCCTCAGAAAGGGTCCTTCCCAACCTGTCAAAGGGCAATAGAGACGTGGGCCTCTTCAAGGGTCAAGGGCGTGGAGGGCCGGGGCCTTACCCTCAGCAGCAACAAGGCAGCTGCACTCAGCGGGGGGTGGGAAGACAACAGAGGGGGGGCCACCCTCCCCATCCTCTCCACGGGCCCTGGAGGCCAGAGGCCAACCGCCTGGCCACTCAATCAGAAACCCGGAGAAGACGACTGGAAGCCTGAGACACGGGGCCTGGTCAGGAGACAGGCTGTCCACAGGCTGCAAAACATGACTGAATGGCTAGATAACACAAGGTCACGATCAGCAAGTGCCTGGAGAGGTCCAGGGCAGAGGCTGAAGGAAGGAGAGGCCCTCCCCGAGGGAAGAGTCAAAGGAAGGCTGCCGGCAACAGCAGCAGCTTTAGCTAAGTCCCCACGGAGGCGTGGGCACGTGGAAACGCACACAGAGGCACGCGGAGCAGCACTGCACGCCAGGGACCTTGTGGGGTGGAGAACGGCCAGTGGTCCTATCTGGCGTACAACAAGGTGAACTAAAGCCAGGAGGAATGAGGTCTGAAGCCCTCTGAGGACCAGGCCAGGAAGGGCCTTGAGGACCAGTCGAGGAGTGGGGCAAGTCTGCTCCAGACCACAGACAGAGGTCGGCAATTCTGAACCAGGACAGCACCCGGCAGGAAGAATTCAATCTACGTGAGGCACAAGGCAAGTCCGAAGCTCCTTAGTGAAAAACCCAAACATCTAGAACCATCCTGAGGAAGAACAGGAAGTTACCAAGCTCGGGGCACATGGGAGGTGCATACCAACGTCACCTACCCCAGACACCTGCAACGCTGCAGAGTATGCTGCATCGAAGAGTGCACTCTCGGTCCAAGGAATACGGTAGGCATTATCCAAAACCCTCCAAACCATAAGAAGCAGATGAAATGGAAGGTAAACAGTGCTAAATGAGAAACGGTGGAGGTATATCCATCGAGACATGCAAATTGTCTCCAAAACTCCTAGGATTTCCACATCTGTGTGGAAATCAGCCAGGCATCCAACATGCACCTACCAGCTATCAAAGCTGCTAAGGTGCTTTCAAGAAGAAACGCCCGATCTTCAGGAGAAAATGCTGTAATAACCACTGAGGCCTTCTTTCATCTCTGTTTTCAAAGCTACCCCGAAGTCAGGCCTCAAAGTGTAACTGCCTGAGCCACCGCTACAGACGCCAGGGACCAGGAGCCTCCCTCGGGCAGGGCCGCCTCCTACAAGCCCTGCCTTCAGGGCAGGGTCAGACCCAGGGACATCCTGATGCAGCCAGCATCCCCCCTCCCCACGCCCTGCATCCTACAGATGAGGAAGCCAAGACCCAGGGACCTCAATGCCCACCCCCGGTTCGTGCAGATCATTAGCGCCGGACTCAGAAGCAAGAAAATGCCTCCTGGCTTGGGCACAGCCCGGCGCTCTGAAAGGGGAGGTGCCCTTCTGACACCCGTCTGCCTTTCACGTGCAACATTCAGGCGGAGGCACTTGAGATAAAGAGATCATCGGGCCAATGAATGCACACACCGCACGTGAGCTGCCAAAGACACCCAGGCAGGTGCGGGCTGCGGAGGGAGCAGGAGTCCCGGAGACGAGAGCCTCTGTAAGCCTGCACAGCAGCTCTGGCCAAAGGGCTGGCGGTGCCCGGCGGGGACACAGTCTGATCTCCAGCTTGTCGGGGGAGGCTTCCGCGGGCCCCACGATGCAGAATCCGACGCTGTTTTCAGAGGTTCGAGCCAGCTCCCCGTCTGACACGGGCTGAGCAGGACGGAGGAGGCAGAACCGGCTCCATGAGGTCTGAGCTGGCGGTCCAGCCCTGAACCTGAGCCGCTCTCCACGATCAGGACCAAGGCCAGCGCTCTCCTGACACCAGGCCTCCCGTCCACCTCCAGGATCAGGACCAAGGTCAGCGCCCTCCGGACGGGGGCACCCAGGCAGGCACAGCCACAGCCCTCAGGCCTGGCCCACGCCCGTCCTCGGCCCCGCTCTGCCCCCAGCACGGGCCCCGGGCGCACGAGGCTGTGAGGCCTGCTCTCCTCATGCCCTGGATGCTCCCCAGGAAGCAGCGGACAAACACCCGTGGGACAGATGAACGAGCGAGCCTCCCTCCCCCTCCCGCGGCCAGGTGTCCACGGTGCTGAGAGCTGGACCTGCAGGGCCCTCAGGACCCAGGCCCGCAGCCTCTGCCTCACGGGGCCCCCAGCCACTGCCCACCCCCTGCACTCGAGCACACGGCCTCCGCTCAGGCCCTCGGCAGCTTCCAGAGCAGGATCCTCCCACGCCCGTGCACGCGTGTGACACACACTCACGCTGTCCGTTCTCCTGCAGGTGCTCAAGTGTCTCCTCCTCGAGAAGTCTGCCCCCAGGAGCCGCTCCCGGCCTCGCCGGACCCGGGCCTCTCTTGCTTCACCTCCCTCAGTGCTCTCCTCCCCTAGAATCTCTGTTCACACTCATGCACGGCGTGCCTGCCTCTCGGGCAGGGCCCGCACCCACCCCCAGGTCCAGGCCCGGGCTGGAAATGGCCCAGGACAGAGCCGAGCGGTCACTATCATGTCACATCAGGGATGCAAACCCCATCCTTAAACACGAAGGGTACAAGGCGACGACCCGTACCGTGAAGGGCTTGTTTCGCCACTAACGCACGGTGGGGGCGGGGCCGACCACAGGTGGGAAGTCAGAAGTTCCTGGGCACCCAGGACACGGGCGAGGGGAAAGCTCCTCCCCGCAGACCGGCCGCAGCAGCCCACTCCGGTTGACTCCTCCGGGGGTGTCCTGAGGGCTGCATTCCAACTTAGGCTTTGAGACAGCTCCAGCCATCTGACCGGCGGTGCGGAATTTAAGGGGCTGGGTTTGCCCCAGAAGAAGGTGATAGGGGCAGGGGCGGGCAGGGGCAACCAGACCTCGGGAGGCAGGGACAGAGAGAGGACAGACGCAGGGGCAGGACACCCACATCCTGGGTGCGTGGCCAGCCAGGCTAATGGTCACGAGACCACGAGTGTCTGCTTCTGCCACAAGGGAGACAGAGAAGCCCGTCTCATGCCCTCGTGCGTCAGGCCAGGCTGGCAGCCGGGGCTGCTGGGGAAAGCAGCCAGAGCGGGCGCCCTCTCCACCCTCGGGAAGCCAGCCATCTGCTTTCTGCTCAGGACAGAAAAGAGACTTGACCTCTGGCTCTGCCGGAACTCCCGAGGTTCCCCAGCTCCCGCTCCAAGGACCCTCGGTGGCCCGAACCCAGGCTCCACACCGAGGAAGAAGCTGCCATGCGGTCCAGTGTCAGCGCCCGCAGCCGTGGGAGGGCGGGCGGGCCCACCCTGCACTCGAGCACACGGCCTCCGCTCAGGCCCTCGGCAGCTTCCAGAGCAGGATCCTCCCACGCCCGTGCACGCGTGTGACACACACTCACGCTGTCCGTTCTCTTGCAGGTGCTCAAGTGTCTCCTCCTCGAGAAGTCTGCCCCCAGGAGCCGCTCCCGGCCTCGCCGGACCCGGGCCTCTCTTGCTTCACCTCCCTCAGTGCTCTCCTCCCCTAGAATCTCTGTTCACACTCATGCACGGCGTGCCTGCCTCTCGGGCAGGGCCCGCACCCACCCCCAGGTCCAGGCCCGGGCTGGAAATGGCCCAGGACAGAGCCGAGCGGTCACTCTCATGTCACATCAGGGATGCAAACCCCATCCTTAAACACGAAGGGTACAAGGCGACGACCCGTACCGTGAAGGGCTTGTTTCGCCACTAACGCACGGTGGGGGCGGGGCCGACCACAGGTGGGAAGTCAGAAGTTCCTGGGCACCCAGGACACGGGCGAGGGGAAAGCTCCTCCCCGCAGACCGGCCGCAGCAGCCCACTCCGGTTGACTCCTCCTGGGGTGTCCTGAGGGCTGCATTCCAACTTAGGCTTTGAGACAGCTCCAGCCATCTGACCGGCGGTGCGGAATTTAAGGGGCTGGGTTTGCCCCAGAAGAAGGTGATAGGGGCAGGGGCGGGCAGGGGCAACCAGACCTCGGGAGGCAGGGACAGAGAGAGGACAGACGCAGGGGCAGGACACCCACATCCTGGGTGCGTGGCCAGCCAGGCTAATGGTCACGGGACCACGAGTGTCTGCTTCTGCCACAAGGGAGACAGAGAAGCCCGTCTCATGCCCTCGTGCGTCAGGCCAGGCTGGCAGCCGGGGCTGCTGGGGAAAGCAGCCAGAGCGGGCGCCCTCTCCACCCTCGGGAAGCCAGCCATCTGCTTTCTGCTCAGGACAGAAAAGAGACTTGACCTCTGGCTCTGCCGGAACTCCCGAGGTTCCCCAGCTCCCGCTCCAAGGACCCTCGGTGGCCCGAACCCAGGCTCCACACCGAGGAAGAAGCTGCCATGCGGTCCGAGTGTCAGCGCCCGCAGCCGTGGGGAGGGCGGGGCGGGGGCACAGCCCGGGGAGAAGTCACGGTCGCACCCAGCATCGCCACACAGACACCTGGAGGTCAAGAGCTCGGTTTTCTGGTAGCCAGGACTCACGCCGAGGCAGGCTGGGACGCCGCCTCATGCCAGCAGCGTGCAGCCCACCACATCCCCGAGCGCCACTCCCACCGGAGGCCGGCGGGCCCGGAGAGTCACCGTTTAGAACCCTCCTGCTTCCAGAGGAGACCCGGGAAAGACAGTCACTTGTTACATGCATTATACAGACCAAAATATTACAAAGGTGACGTATTTTTCAAACAGTCTTCTCTCAACATTCACAGCGTATCCTCCGTCAGGACGACGGGTCTAGAGAGGACCAGCAGGGACGTGTGCCTGGTGAGCAGCACGGCTCACACGTGTGTGGTGACACGGCAAGGGGCCACCGCCCACCTCCTCGCCAGGGCCTCTCCTCCCTCCACGATTTGTAAACACTCATCCACTTATTTGGCTGCACCGGGTCTCAGCTGTGGCACGTGGCATCTTTCCCTGCAGTGCACGGGCTCTCTGGGGCTCAGCTGCTTCCAGGGCGTGTGGAGTCTTAGTTTCCCGACCAAAGATCCATCCCAGGTCCCCTGCATTGCACGACAGATTCTCAGCCACTGGACCACCAGGGATGCCCCATCAACTTCTTATATCAAAGCATTACCACCGTTTTACAAATAGCAAAACCAAAGTCATTAACATCAAGACCCAGACTTCCAGAGGGGCAGGGGGGCAGGACACCCACATCCTGGGTGCGTGGCCAGCCAGGCTAATGGTCACGAGACCACGAGTGTCTGCTTCTGCCACAAGGGAGACAGAGAAGCCCGTCTCATGCCCTCGTGCGTCAGGCCAGGCTGGCAGCCGGGGCTGCTGGGGAAAGCAGCCAGAGCGGGCGCCCTCTCCACCCTCGGGAAGCCAGCCATCTGCTTTCTGCTCAGGACAGAAAAGAGACTTGACCTCTGGCTCTGCCGGAACTCCCGAGGTTCCCCAGCTCCCGCTCCAAGGACCCTCGGTGGCCTGAACCCAGGCTCCACACCGAGGAAGAAGCTGCCATGCGGTCCGAGTGTCAGCGCCCGCAGCCGTGGGGAGGGCGGGGCGGGGGCACAGCCCGGGGAGAAGTCACGGTCGCACCCAGCATCGCCACACAGACACCTGGAGGTCAAGAGCTCGGTTTTCTGGTAGCCAGGACTCACGCCGAGGCAGGCTGGGACGCCGCCTCATGCCAGCAGCGTGCAGCCCACCACATCCCCGAGCGCCACTCCCACCGGAGGCCGGCGGGCCCGGAGAGTCACCGTTTAGAACCCTCCTGCTTCCAGAGGAGACCCGGGAAAGACAGTCACTTGTTACATGCATTATACAGACCAAAATATTACAAAGGTGACGTATTTTTCAAACAGTCTTCTCTCAACATTCACAGCGTATCCTCCGTCAGGACGACGGGTCTAGAGAGGACCAGCAGGGACGTGTGCCTGGTGAGCAGCACGGCTCACACGTGTGTGGTGACACGGCAAGGGGCCACCGCCCACCTCCTCGCCAGGGCCTCTCCTCCCTCCACGATTTGTAAACACTCATCCACTTATTTGGCTGCACCGGGTCTCAGCTGTGGCACGTGGCATCTTTCCCTGCAGTGCACGGGCTCTCTGGGGCTCAGCTGCTTCCAGGGCGTGTGGAGTCTTAGTTTCCCGACCAAAGATCCATCCCAGGTCCCCTGCATTGCACGACAGATTCTCAGCCACTGGACCACCAGGGATGCCCCATCAACTTCTTATATCAAAGCATTACCACCGTTTTACAAATAGCAAAACCAAAGTCATTAACATCAAGCACTTCCAAGACCTCCTTGGAGAGAACATACTCTACTTGGAGAGCACCTCTGCCTGGTGGGGTGGTGCAGCCGCGTGCCCACAGCTGGGACAGGTGTACCACAAGGACTCAGATGGCCTCACCTGACGCGAGCGCTGCCTGTCCTTGGCCATGTGGCCTCCCCGGGGCACGCGCCGCTGGACCACGTGGAGACCTGGCCCTCAGCTGAACAAGGTCTCAGCCACCTGCCAGCACCCGGGGGATGGCTCAAGACGCCTGCCGCCAGCCCGCCCAGGACCACTCTGGCTCCAGGTGAGGCTGGACCTGGGGCCTGCACGTGGAACCCGGGGCGCCGTGCAGCCTGCCAGGGCCCGCCGCTGACTTTCCGCTGACGGCCGTCCTCCCTGGAGCTCCTCCCCAGGGGCCGGGCCTCCTGTGACCCCGTGCCCCTCACCTCCGGTGGAGCGGAGGGGGTCCTCCTTCCCCTCTGGCCTACAGCGGCCACCACGACCCTCCCCCCAGTCCCCGAGCCGCCTCCACAAGCTGCGGCTGCTCCTCCTCCACAAACCGTGACTCTACGCCCACTCCGGTGTTCTTGCCTGGCAAACCCCACGGGCAGAGGAGCCTGGCGGGCTTTATACACAGTCTGTGGGGTCGCAAAGAGTCAGACATGAATGAGCTATTAAAACTTTCCTTCTTCAAGAACGCAGGGCGAAGAGAGGGCATGTCAGCCAGGCCCTCCTCTGGCCGATGGGGCGGTGCTGGACATCAGGGACCCGCCCAGACAGCATTGAGGAGCCGCCCCAGCCATGTGGGGGCCTGCTCCCACCCGGAGGCCCCGCCGCTGCAGTCACGTAGCCCCCACCCCTCGAGCCGACAGCTCTGCAGCCCCCCACTGGTAACCCTGCGGTCCCCGTGGGGCCACCGCCAGCCCGAGGAGCCCAGGCCACTTGTTGACAGCCCACAAGGGAAACTGGAAACTTGATCTGTTTCCATAAGGGGAAGTGGGACAAACAGCCTAGGAATTTCCCCCAAACATAGGAAGAATACCCAAGAAACAGTGAGGTGCCCAAGAAAGCCCCTAACTGGATCTGAGCGCTCTGCCCGGGGCTCGAGGGAAACCGCGGGTCCGCGATAGAGACCAGGGGGCCCCGGGAGAGCTCGGCCTTCCGCTGGCTGAGCCCGCGCCCGCCGAGCACCCAATGCGTGCCAGGCTGGTGATGCGAGCAGGGGCCCGGGGGAAGCCGCCGCCTGACGCTCAGCGGGAGGTTCAGGTCTCTTATCTACAGATGACGGAGAGAACCATCACCACACAGGCCCCGTTACTCAAACCAACGTGAGGTGGGGACTTTCCGAACTGCCATACGTGCCCTGGTTTTAAACTGTGCCTCTGTACCGCTGACCTCAGGAGTGCACCTGTCGCCCGCACAGAGGCAGGACGTGGACCCGAATGGCTGAGGGGACCCAGGCCACGGGGCGGGGCAGCGCCCAAGGGAACACAGAGCAGAGGGAGGACCACTGGGGAAGACATCTTATTTTTAACCAAAAGAAAAAAAAGAAAAACAATACAAACAAAAACACATACATACTTACAGAATAACCATCTGATGTCAATGTGTATCAAGAAAACCGTGAGATAACTATATTCTTAACAGGGGAGGGTGGAGGCCTACGTGGAAAGTTTCCGTACATCTCTAAAGGAGATGTGAGAAGTCCTGCAGAGCAAGAAAGTGATACACGGAGCACATCCAGAAACACGCAAATAAATCAAAACCAGATCTGATGGAACGTTCAAGCAACCCACAAGAAGGTAAGAAAGGGAAAGAGCGATGAGAGAAAAAGAAACACAAAACAGACAGCAGAACGCTCTGCTGCAGCCCTAACACAGCCGCAGGCTAACGCGCCCGGTCTAGACCTGCCAGCTCAGAGGCGGAGGGAGCCGGCCGGCGCACAGCCCAGCTCCGCGGTCACCAGCCGCGGCCTCCAGGAGCGCGGGCACGCCGGGCGAGGGGCGCTTCCCCGTGGCTGCCGGCCCAGGCCCGCCGCCTCCTGCCCGCTCTCTAGTGACGCGGGCGCCCGTCTGGAGAGCTGGCCCGCAGGCTCCAGCAGGGGAGCGCGGCTGCCCCGCACAGCCTCGACGGAGGGCCGGTCCTCCTCTCTCGGAAACGCTCGCCCTCTGCGACGCGCGCAGCTTCCAGGGGACCAACGTGGAGCGGGGCGGCAGGCGGGGCACCGGCTAGCCAGCCGACCAGCCGAACCAGCGCGCACCCCACACGTGCCGCTCTCAGCAGAACCCAGTGGCTGAGGCCGCCCCGGAGAGGCCCAGGGAAGGTGAAAAGCGTCCACATGGACCCATCTCCGGGGGAGTCTGCTCCCCTGACCAGATGGCACTGGGAGGCCAGGGGCGCCAGGGCCGTCTGCACTCAGCACCCTAGCCCCACGCCAAGCCCTCTCCGGACACACACGGCGCGTGGCGGCGGGGGCCGGGCTGGCTGAGGGCAGGCAGACTGACAGGCGGGGGTCTGGAGGAAGAATGCGCGAGGCGGAGCGATGAGCAGGACAGCCAGCCGGAGAACGAAGAGCGCCGGGGAGACCCGGGCCGGGCCGCGCAGCCACGGGGCAGCGGGGCCTGCGCACGGAGACACGGCAGGCGGACTAGGCCCTCCCGGGGCAGCGGAATCCCAGAGCTCCACTTCCCGCCTCACAGAGGCGGCCAGCGGCCGGGGAGGGGCCTGCGTGCTTCAGGTCGGGGCAGACAGGCGCCCCGCAGGCCCCGGCCTCCACGCTGCTGGCGCGGCTCAAGAAGCGTCATCAGCTTCGGAGCCGCAGAGCCCAGAGCCCGCATCCGCGTGAGAGCCGTCGGCTGCAGGAATCAAGCCTACAGGGGTCGAGGGGAGACCTGAAGGCCGACTGGGGCCTGGGCACGAGAGACGGGTGCCTGGGAGAGGACGGGGAGTGAGGCCAGGAAGAGGCTGCAGGAGGCTCCGACCCTCACCCTGGGGTCTTCATCAGCAGGCCCACAGTGCCCCTCAGGCTGCTTCCCGCTCTCCCATAATCACAGCAAGATCTTGGGCCACCCCCAAACTGCGGGCCTGGTGCTGGGCCCTGGCGCGGGGCCCAGGAGGGTGCCGCTGCCCTGGGTCTGTCGGTCCGTGTGTCCTCAGCTCACTCTCGGGCGAGCGGGGTGGCCGCAGCGGCCGTATTTCTCCGAGGTCGCTGTCAGCCCTTCACCACCCTGATTTCCCGAGGACCCAGAGCCAGCATGATCTACAGTCTTCCTGACATTTCACCTTCCTCTGCTGAAAAATTCATCCCGTCCAGAAGTGGGCCGCCCTCGAGATTGATTCTGCTGCCGGTAATACCAGCTGCCACTCACCCAGGCCTCGCGGGGTCACGGGAAGTGCGGCGCCAGCTGCCAGTTAGATGGGAGCCTCTAAAAGCCCTCACTTATCACCCCTGTGCACATCCTTTACCTCTGCTCTGTCTTGGGCTCACCTTTATTTTTATTTATTTAAAGAGCCTCTCGGTCTTCCTGAAGTTTCACCAGCAGGTGGGCATGTTCTGCATTCTCAGGGGCCTTGCACCTTTCCTTAAGACTACTTTCGCAGGCCTTCATGTCTGGCGCGTCACACGACCACAGAGAATGCGCAACAGCGACAGGGAAGAAGCACGGCCTCCCACGGGCCTCAGGATCAGGCCCTCTCCTCCGCCCTCTCTTCCCACAGAGATTTTGCAGAACTGTAGAACAGACCCCAAAACCCCCTGGCGGTGGGTTTCGACCGCTCCCCACACCCAGTCTGCATCCAGGAAGTCCTGTTCTCACTGGGGACCCAGGGCACAAACATGGTCACCTCCCCGGCCCAGCCAACCACAGATGCGCGCGCAGCACCTGCCCAGACCATCCGCCCCCGCTTCCTGGGTTTCTCCTGGGGCCCCCAGCGCCTGCCAGGCTCCTCCAGCTCCTCCCCGCCCCAGCCACATCCCCATCACACGCCCTTTCAGCCAGGCTTCCACAGGCTCTCAAGGCCACGCCTCTTTGCTTCTAACCACGCCTCTCCATTGCAGCCCTCAAGGCCACGCCCTGCCTGGCCACGCCCCCTCCCACATCCCAAACAGTCTCATTAAAATACAGGGCAGGACTTCGAGGTCTCACCTCTAGTCAAAACACAGTAGCAAAGCAGGTGCAGGGAGGTCTGCTGTGCACCTGACGGGTGGGCTGGCTTCTGAAACCCAGGAGTATGCCACGAGGTGGAGGCTGGTTACCCACCTTTGGGTCTGAGAACCTTATCAGGGTAGGACCCCTCCCCAAACCTCTCACATAAAGGAGTCAAAGAATCGCGGCTCTTACGGACTGAACTGTGTCCCCCACCTGCAAACTCACACGGCGAAGCCCTCAACCCAGCCCCTCAGAATGTGCCCAGACGCCAGACGCAGCCTTCAATGAGGCGACTACGATGAGCTCGCTGTGGGTGGAGCCCTGATCTGGAAGGAGCAGCATCCACAGGAGGAAAGGCGGCTGGGGCACAGCCAGGCCCAGAGGACCGGCCACTCGAGGAGCCAAGGGGAAGGGCCCTGGGGGAGAGCACCTGACTGGCTCCGGGACCTCAGGCTGCCGCCGGGAGCTGTGACAGGTGCACTCCCGCTGACGTGCATCTCTGGGGCGTGCCGTGAAGACCAGAGCAGCCGGGGCCAGGGCCAGGGCACGGTGCCACGGAAGCAAGGAGCTTGAGATGCTCGGGCCTCAGGAGGCCAGGGCAGCCCGCCCCTCAGGGCACAGCCGGGCGGGGGAGGGGCAGAGAGCACAGCCAACGACAGGGCTGGGGTTGAGGGAGGAGTCTGGCACCGCAGTCTTTACCGTCTTACTGGAAAAATTAATTCACACTGGGCTTTGTCTCAGCACCCCTCCGCGGCCTGAAACCTGGAGAAAGGACCATAAACAAGGTGCACCGAAGACGGCAGAGTGCTGCGCCAGGAGGGGGCGTCCGGCGGCGAACCCGAGGGACCACACCTCATTTCACATCTTCACCAGCGATCTGGAAGGAGCAGTAAACAGCACAGTAATTAAATTTCCAGATGAGGCTACATTTGGAGGTGCTACGAAAAGTCAATGAGGACGCAGAAACGATACAGATGGGCTCCACAGTGCTCGTCAGGAGTGGCAGAAGCAATCCAGGACTCCGCCTCCAAAAGCAGCCACTAATTAAAGACTTGCCCCACATTCGGGAGCTCCCATCTAACTTCAGGCAGATGGTGACGGCTAAACTCACACCTTTCCCGGGAACTGCAGGGAGGTCTGCTGTGCACCTGACGGGTGGGCTGGCTTCTGAAACCCAGGAGTATGCCACGAGGTGGAGGCTGGTTACCCACCTTTGGGTCTGAGAACCTTATCAGGGTAGGACCCCTCCCCAAACCTCTCACATAAAGGAGTCAAAGAATCGCGGCTCTTACGGACTGAACTGTGTCCCCCACCTGCAAACTCACACGGCGAAGCCCTCAACCCAGCCCCTCAGAATGTGCCCAGACGCCAGACGCAGCCTTCAATGAGGCGACTACGATGAGCTCGCTGTGGGTGGAGCCCTGATCTGGAAGGAGCAGCATCCACAGGAGGAAAGGCGGCTGGGGCACAGCCAGGCCCAGAGGACCGGCCACTCGAGGAGCCAAGGGGAAGGGCCCTGGGGGAGAGCACCTGACTGGCTCCGGGACCTCAGGCTGCCGCCGGGAGCTGTGACAGGTGCACTCCCGCTGACGTGCATCTCTGGGGCGTGCCGTGAAGACCAGAGCAGCCGGGGCCAGGGCCAGGGCACGGTGCCACGGAAGCAAGGAGCTTGAGATGCTCGGGCCTCAGGAGGCCAGGGCAGCCCGCCCCTCAGGGCACAGCCGGGCGGGGGAGGGGCAGAGAGCACAGCCAACGACAGGGCTGGGGTTGAGGGAGGAGTCTGGCACCGCAGTCTTTACCGTCTTACTGGAAAAATTAATTCACACTGGGCTTTGTCTCAGCACCCCTCCGCGGCCTGAAACCTGGAGAAAGGACCATAAACAAGGTGCACCGAAGACGGCAGAGTGCTGCGCCAGGAGGGGGCGTCCGGCGGCGAGCCCGAGGGACCACACCTCATTTCACATCTTCACCAGCGATCTGGAAGGAGCAGTAAACAGCACAGTAATTAAATTTCCAGATGAGGCTACATTTGGAGGTGCTACGAAAAGTCAATGAGGACGCAGAAACGATACAGATGGGCTCCACAGTGCTCGTCAGGAGTGGCAGAAGCAATCCAGGACTCCGCCTCCAAAAGCAGCCACTAATTAAAGACTTGCCCCACATTCGGGAGCTCCCATCTAACTTCAGGCAGATGACTCTACGAGAACCGTGCAGGTGGCCCGTGGCGGCTGGACGCTCCCCGTCCGGGCCTCCACACCCAAAGGCAGAAACCAGAAGGCGTCAGCCAGGCTCAGACGAGTCCGGCGGTCAGAGCCCTCTTCACCTGCCGTTCCAGAGTCAGCGGCGAGGGCTGGCGGACGCGGCTACCGAAGAGAGGGGACGCAGCGCAGCGCGGCGACAGCCTCGAGGGCACGGCAGGGGGGAGGTTCAAGGGGAAGGGGACACACGTGTACCTGCGGCTGACTCATGGCGGTGCAGAGCCGGGGCCCACACAATACTGTAAAGCAGTTGCCCTCCAGGTAAGAAAAACGATTGTAAAAAAAAAAAAAAAGGCCCAAACACACTCTGGTGACGTGGTGCAGGTCACCCGGCTCAGCGTCTGGAGGACTCACGGGCTTCCCCGGTGGCACGAGCGGCACAGAACCCGTCTGCCAGTGTACGAGACACGAGAGACACGGGCTCGCTCCCTGGGCCGGGCAGGTTCCCGGGGGAGGGCACGGCGGTCCCCCCAGCGCTCCTGCCCGCAGAGCCCCAGCGCAGCCCGGGGGCTTCAGTCCACGGCATCACAGAGTCAGAAGCGACTTGGTATGCAGAGAAATAACACCCGTGGGGTTGGGACACCTGGAACAAGCAGCAAAATACTGGGGTCTGTAAAATATAATCAGCTTCTGAAAAGGTAACGGGCCCGTGTTAAGATCACTGATCTCACTGACCTCTACACCCCAAGATTCGAACATTACAAACATCACCCAAAGTGAGGGGTGCTGTATCTTGGTTCTTGGCAACAGAAACAGCTTTATAACAAGGAGTGTTTGTAGGATCCTCGCCCCAGAAACCACGTCGCCGAAACCTGAGCCTGTGGGTCGGGGCTCTGGAGCAGGCGGCTCACAGGAGGGAGCCAGGTCCTCCTGGAGAAGGGCAGCAGAGCAGGACGAAGCCAGCCAACGGCGCCCGCCCCCCAGGGAGTGGCAGAAGCAATCCAGGACTCCGCCTCCAAAAGCAGCCACTAATTAAAGACTTGCCCCACATTCGGGAGCTCCCATCTAACTTCAGGCAGATGACTCTACGAGAACCGTGCAGGTGGCCCGTGGCGGCTGGACGCTCCCCGTCCGGGCCTCCACACCCAAAGGCAGAAACCAGAAGGCGTCAGCCAGGCTCAGACGAGTCCGGCGGTCAGAGCCCTCTTCACCTGCCGTTCCAGAGTCAGCGGCGAGGGCTGGCGGACGCGGCTACCGAAGAGAGGGGACGCAGCGCAGCGCGGCGACAGCCTCGAGGGCACGGCAGGGGGGAGGTTCAAGGGGAAGGGGACACACGTGTACCTGCGGCTGACTCATGGCGGTGCAGAGCCGGGGCCCACACAATACTGTAAAGCAGTTGCCCTCCAGGTAAGAAAAACGATTGTAAAAAAAAAAAAAAAGGCCCAAACACACTCTGGTGACGTGGTGCAGGTCACCCGGCTCAGCGTCTGGAGGACTCACGGGCTTCCCCGGTGGCACGAGCGGCACAGAACCCGTCTGCCAGTGTACGAGACACGAGAGACACGAGCTCGCTCCCTGGGCCGGGCAGGTTCCCGGGGGAGGGCACGGCGGTCCCCCCAGCGCTCCTGCCCGCAGAGCCCCAGCGCAGCCCGGGGGCTTCAGTCCACGGCATCACAGAGTCAGAAGCGACTTGGTATGCAGAGAAATAACACCCGTGGGGTTGGGACACCTGGAACAAGCAGCAAAATACTGGGGTCTGTAAAATATAATCAGCTTCTGAAAAGGTAACGGGCCCGTGTTAAGATCACTGATCTCACTGACCTCTACACCCCAAGATTCGAACATTACAAACATCACCCAAAGTGAGGGGTGCTGTATCTTGGTTCTTGGCAACAGAAACAGCTTTATAACAAGGAGTGTTTGTAGGATCCTCGCCCCAGAAACCACGTCGCCGAAACCTGAGCCTGTGGGTCGGGGCTCTGGAGCAGGCGGCTCACAGGAGGGAGCCAGGTCCTCCTGGAGAAGGGCAGCAGAGCAGGACGAAGCTAGCCAACGGGCGCCCGCCCCACGGGGCTGGCCACCACACCCAGGTGGGGACGGACCCAAGCGCCCACTGCTGGGTGAGCGGACCCAGGGATGTGGTGGGGACACACAGAGGGGCACTACTCAGTCCTGAAAAGAAAGCAGCCTTCATCGGAGACAACACGGGCTCCCCAGAGATCGCTCTCCGCAGAGAACTTCCCGACTTCTTTCTTTTCATTGTAAGAAAACTCACCTAGGGCTTCCCTGGTGGTCCAGTGGGTAAGGACACCGCCTTGCAGTGCAGGGGGTGCCGGTTCCATCCCTGGCCTGGGAAGATCCCACGTGCCATGGAGCGGCTGGACCGATGTGTCCAATTACCGAGCCAGAGCCCTGGAGCACATGCGCCCAGAGCCGGTGCTCTGCGACGAGAGACGCCACTGCGATGGGAGGCCCACACAGACCAAAGAACAAAGATAAACGAGTGAAAGATCAATAGAAGTGGCCAAAAAAAAAAAAAAACCCTCACCTCTCCTGTCCTAGTCCAGCAGCTAGTCCCTGCAGGGAAGCCATTCCCTCTTTTCCACACCCTATGTCTAAAGTACAAGAAAAATTCAGAAAAAAAGTGACTTTAGTTACGGAAGGAGAACGAGTGCCTAGAGCTGGAGACTCGTGCTGCCCTGGGGCGGGGTTCGAGCACGGTTCACCCGGCTGTGAACAGCCCCGCGCCTTGTGTGCGACTCAGACCAAAGACACGCTGGCGGCTGTCAAGGGCACCTCCGGGAACAGCAGCCAGGGCCAAGCCCAAGCCTGCCCCCACCAGACACGGACCTCGACGGAGTCGCTCAGCCTTCCGACGCCTGGGTTTATCAGGCAGGTGGGAGGTGATGATCTTGCAGAGCTGACACAGCGTCTACCTCGGGGCCAGCAGCGCTCCTGGCAGCCCCGGCCGCCCTCCTATTGCAGATGAGGCACCGATGGCTCTGCTGTGATGACGGTCAAGAGCCTGAATGCTAGTCGTCACTCACCAGACGAGGTCCATACACCAGACGGGCCACAATCGATGAAAACCAAGAGTGTCACTGTCTCCCAAGGCAGGAGAAGAACCAACGAGTGGGACCTCATCACATTTATAAGTTTCTAAGGAAACCACAAACCCCCAAAAACACAACCTAACAGGATGGGAGAAAATACTTGCAAATGATGGAATGGACAGGGGTTTAATTTCCAAAATACACAAACAGCTCATACAGCTCCAAGTCAAGAAAACAGCCCAGCCAAAAGGGTAGAGGTTCTAAACAGAAATTTCTCCAAAGAAGACATACAGACGGCCAATGGGCACACGAAAAGATATTCAGCATCACTAATTATTAAAGAAATGCAAATCAAAATTACTAGGTACCACCTCACACTGATCTGAGTGGACATCATCAGCAAGTCCACATACTGTACACACCGAGAAGGGGTGGAGGGAAGGAGACCCGCACCGCTAGTGGCGCGCGGGCAGGTGGAGAGTGGGCTGGTGGAGTGTGGCTGGTGGAGAGTGGCTGGTGGAGAGTGGCTGGTGGAGAGTGGCTGGTGGAGAGTGGCTGGTGGAGAGTGGCTGGTGGAGAGTGGCTGGTGGAGAGTGGCTGGTGGAGAGTGGCTGGTGGAGAGTGGCTGGTGGAGAGGGGCTGGTGGAGAGGGGGCTGGTGGAGAGTGGCTGGTGGAGAGTGGCTGGTGGAGAGTGGCTGGTGGAGAGTGGCTGGTGGAGAGTGGCTGGTGGAGAGTGGCTGGTGGAGAGTGGCTGGTGGAGTGTGGCTGGTGGAGAGTGGCTGGTGGAGAGTGGCTGGTGGAGAGTGGCTGGTGGAGAGTGGCTGGTGGAGAGTGGCTGGTGGAGTGTGGCTGGTGGAGTGTGGCTGGTGGAGTGTGGCTGGTGGAGAGTGGCTGGTGGAGAGTGGCTGGTGGAGAGTGGGCTGGTGGAGAGTGGCTGGTGGATAGTGGCTGGCGGAGAGTGGGCAGATGGAGTGTGGCTGGTGGAGAGTGGGCTGGTGGAGTGTGGCTGGTGGAGAGTGGCTGGTGGAGAGTGGGCTAGTGGAGAGTGGGCTGGTGGAGAGTGGCTGGTGGAGAGTGGCTGGTGGAGAGTGGGCTGGTGGAGAGTGGCTGGTGGAGAGTGGCTGGTGGAGAGTGGCTGGTGGAGAGGGGGCTGGTGGAGAGGGGGCTGGTGGAGAGTGGCTGGTGGAGAGTGGCTGGTGGAGAGTGGCTGGTGGAGAGTGGCTGGTGGAGAGTGGCTGGTGGAGTGTGGCTGGTGGAGAGTGGCTGGTGGAGAGTGGCTGGTGGAGAGTGGGCTGGTGGAGAGTGGCTGGTGGAGAGTGGCTGGTGGAGAGTGTGGCTGGTGGAGAGTGGCTGGTGGAGAGTGGCTGGTGGAGAGTGGCTGGTGGAGAGTGGCTGGTGGAGAGTGGGCTGGTGGAGAGTGGCTGGTGGAGAGTGGCTGGTGGAGAGTGGCTGGTGGAGAGTGGAACTATACATGGAACTATATATTCAGTATCACAAACTATAATGAAATAGATATATGTATAACTGAATCATGTCGCTGTACACCAGAAGCTAACTCAACACTGTAAATCAACTATAATTCAATAAAAAAATTTAAAGCAAGCATGACCATAAAGCCTACAGAGCCTCTGCTCCTTCTGGGCAATCTAGAAACGGGCAGATGGGCTAAGGGAGGCCACGGTTCCTTCTGGTGTTTACAGGAGGAGGAAGCCCCGCCCCAGGTTGGGTGCAGCACGGAAGGCCACACAGCCTCTGCGAACGACGAGAGGCGTGATCTCCCCAACACCGCAGCCATCCCGCGGGGCGTGTCGCTAGGCCAGCCGCGACAGGCTTAAGGACTGAGAAGTGGCCCGCTTACCACTGAGTGACACTCATTACCGAGAGGCAAACAAACCCGCCCCGCGAGAAACAGCGCACCGACCCCAGGACCTCCCAGCAGCCGTTTCCGCCCCTGGAGGGCTGCGCCCGGGTTCAGGAGCTCCCCTGAAGCTCCATGTGGAAGGAGCTGCAGAGTTTACTGCCAACACAGCCCGCCAGCACCCGGGCTCCGAGAGCGCAGTTCCCCAAACTCGTAGGTGCGGCTAAAACCAGAGCCAGCCTGTGACGGACAGCAGCGGGGCGCACACGGCGTCCGTCCCTCACGCCCCCCACGACACGGCCGGCCGCTGGAAGGACGGGGGCGCGGCCGGCCCAGCGAGAGCTCCAGCACGGCCACTGTCAGCTTCCAGGACGGAGCCCCGAGCGCTGCAGGACCCGGTCTGTCTGCAGGTCGCAGCTCCACGGGCCGCGCCTCACAGGCGCCTCCTCGGCAGGGCAGAAGGAGGTGGAGGAGGTCTTCTCGTCTGTAGGCACAGCCCCGCGCGTGAGCTAATCCAGGTAGTCACACAAGGGCCCCGTCATACCTGTTCCCCTGTGCGTGTGTGCACACGCGTGGACCTACTGCAGTAAGACACGTGTTAACTTGCAGGGGTGCATGGTGTAATAAACAGACAGTGTAAACACGGTTATTTGCATCAGTGACACACATCAGTCCCAGTGAGACTCAGGAGTCTCCCACGAGCAGCCGGCCTCCAGGCAGGCCGAGCAGAAGCCCACAGCGCGAGGCTCCCTGCCTCCACCGCCCAGAGCCAGAACCCGAGCGCCCGCTCCCGACGACGGGGCACAGCGAGGACAGCGGAGGGGCCGTGCGGCCGGTTTCGCCCCACAGACGCCGGACCGACAAACGGAGACGGGGGAGCGCGGGGCAGGCGGGGCGGACGCCGCGAGGCCTGGGAGCACGGGCTGCGCGGAGAAGCGCGTCCCCGGTCCCGGCCGCCGCCCCCTCTGGCTGCTTCCCACACAGGGAGAGGCCACGAGGAAGGCGCCAGCCCAGCCGCCTGCGAGGGCACAGGCGGGGAGGACGCGGCGGCCGCGCACCCCTCCTGGAACGCTGCGGCTCCAGCCTCCTTTCTCAGGCTCCGACGACGCCGTCCGTGAGTCTGCACTCCCCGGGCCCTGCGGCCGCCGCCCGCTGCGACTCCAGGCCGCGCACCCACCCTCCGCCGCGCGCCGCCCGGGGGACTCACTCTTGTTGTAGCAGGTGGCCAGCACGCCTCTGTCCGCGGGGCTGGCGCTCATGTGCCAGATCTCCCCCGCTTGATGGAGGAGCACGTTTTTATTTATAATGTTATTCTCGTCGTCAAAGTCTATGATGTGGATCTAAAAACACAAGGAAAGAGCAGGTCAGAACCGTCTGCACGCACCCCGCGCCTCCACAGGTCAGAGAGCACGGGATAATCCGACAGAGCGCCCACCTCTCCAGCGAGCACGTGCTCTCACGGCGCCAAAGCGCACCTGCCTATAAGCTCCAGCCCAGGGATGAGCTCCCCGAAAGGTTCTGTTAGGACCACAAGCTACAGAGCCCTCGCCCGAGACGCCCAGTCCAAAGGGCCCCTGAAACCAAAAGCTGCGCCCGCACCCCACCCCTGGCCTGGCTGGTCAGGCTGCTGCGGCGCCCGTCGTCCAGGAGGGCGCCGCGGGGCCCAGCGAGGAGCAGGAGCGGCCGCTGCTGCCTGACGAGGACCAGTCTCGGCCCGTCCGCCCTTGGGACTCAGCTCGCGTCGGAAGCAACCAAGGAGGGAAGGAGGGGCAAAGAGCCACCGGTCAGCACATCCCGCGCCTCTTCTCAGAGACGAGCCGACTTCTCAGCCGTCGAGGCCTCTGACTGCGCGGCACTGACGACCCAGCACCGCAGGGAGCCCTCGGACGAGCCAGCGTGCTCGAGCCCAGCTCTCCTGGGTGAGGCCTGCAGGCGCACGGCTGACGTCCCCACTCACCCTCTTAGCAACAGCCACGTCACTGGCGAAAATAAAACTTCTGAAACACGTGTATGCTGATAATCACGGGTATGCACGAAGGGCTAGATCCAAGAAGGTTTGCTGTCTGTTATCATGAACAGGCAGAAGCCACCCAGTGGCTGGCCGGGGACGCTGCTCAGAGGAAGCGGCTGCAGGACCTCACGAGGAAGCCACCCACCCTGCCATGAAGACCGCGCCAGTGCAGGGAGAAGGGCCCGTCTCGCCAACACAAGGGAGAAGAACCAGGCAAACGCTCCACGCACATTCTGTCAGAGAGTAAACACGTCCCGGTGAGACTCAGACAGCGACCGGTCGCCTCTGGGTGACGAAGTGACGGAGGCGCTTCCTATACTTCTCTGCGGTCTGCTTTTTAATTTTTCTCATGATTAATATGCACCACTCCGCAGCCAGAACATTACGTGCTACTTCAGAACACCTCTCCACGACACCCCAAGCTCCCCCTCTGCTTGCTCAGGGCCCCCCGCTGTCCGCGGCTGCTTCTCTCGGGCCGCGTCCTCACGTGGCAACACCCCCCGTCCCTTAAGGGTCAGCCTGGGCTGAAGAGAATTCTAAGCCTGCCATCGCCACCGCAGCTGTGGGGCCCGAGCCTCGGTGTCCCCGCGAGTGCAGTGACCACGCAGGGACGCAGCTCCCGGGGCTGCGGGGACCAAGCGGCCGGGCGGGCCTAGCCCTTCTCCTGCGGTGGGGAGATTAAACAGTACTGATGGCTTTAATCTCTGGAACTAGTCTCAGTTTCTCCGGCACTCGCAGTTCAACGTGGTTTTTGCAGTGGGCATGGAAATATTCCTGGTGAACTATGTAAATTATAAAAGTCACACGTGAACACAGACTAAAAGGCAGTACACACAGTCAGAACAGTTTGTGTTGTTAGAGTGAACAGGAAGTTCCTCTCTTAAGAATCTGACACAGGGCCCCCTCACCAGAACCTCCGTGACCCCCTAGCAGCGGCACTCGGAAGCCCCGCGCCCCCGCCCGCGGCTCTGCCTCTGCCCCGGCAGGGCCCGGGGCCCGGGGGCCGCCGCGCGGGGAGCCCGGGAGCGCTGGCCGCTGAGCGCCTCCCCGGGGAGCGTGCATCCTGGCTGGGGAGCCATCCTTCGAGCCTGACCTCTGACCCCGCACTGTCTGCTCCTCCAGAGGCCCCTCCCGTCTGGGGAAGGCTCCTCTCGCCGCCCCACCAGGAGGCTCCTCTTTCTTGGGACGACCAGAAGCACGGTGCGCCCCACCCGGCGCTGGTTCGTGGCCCCGCTGGCCTGCCTCGGACTCGCTCCCTGCCCAGTCAGCACACGAAGTCACCTCCACCCTCGAGGGCGGGAGGAGAGGAGCCCGAGACCCGCCAGGTCCGCCTCGCCCCCGCCGGCGCTCTGACGGCGCGGCCCGGAGCCGGAGCGTCCCGGGGCCTTCCCACGCGCGCTGGCCCGCGGCAGGCTCCGTCCTCACGCCAGGCGCGCCCGGGACGGAGGAAAGGAGTAACAGCTCGGGTGCAACAGACTCTCGAGCCGTTTCACACGCGCCGGCTCCTTTAATCCCGAAGAGAGTCCCAAGATAACAGGATAATGGGTCATCACTAGCCACGACCACGGGCGACAAACCAGGGCTTACGAAGTCGGAGCAGCAAGGCTCCTTCCGTCAGAAACAGGCCTCCAGAGCACGTGCTGTGACCCACTCTGTCGGGCCCGCGGGGTGCATGCCGCCCTGGGCTGGGCTCTGCACGGCACCCGGTCAGCAGAGACACGCCCGACGGCTCCCGATCCTCAGGAGGACCGTGCCTCGGCCGCCCGCTCCTGGGGCCCGCCCTCGACACAGCTCACGCGGCTGCGGGCCGGCTGCACGCACGGAGACCAGGCCGCGGTTCAGGCGCGGGCCGCGGCGACGGGGCCGCGGAAGGCGGAGCCGCGCGTGTCGGCTCGGAGGCTGGGGCTCGTGCGCTCGGCGGGACGGGGTGTGCTGGCGTAAGTTCACACCGCTGCCGAGCTTCCAAAATGCTTTTAAAAGCTTATAATGACCCTCAAGCTCACATTCTGAACTACTGTTATTAAAATCTTAGCGCTGAACTTATTACCGGGGCAGGGCCGAGGGCACAGACCACACTCTAAAAACCCAGGAGCCGGTGATGAAACTTGCTCGGACGCCGTCAGGACGAGCTCGACAAAGCCCTGTCGTGCTCGCGAGGAGTCGGGGCAGACAGCGGCCCCATCTCAGCACCCGGCACAGCGCACGTGACTCCCGGCCACGCTCTCTGTCCACCTCATCTTACCGAACTCAGCGTCAACGTGACAGTTCAAAGGCAAAAACAACATGGTAACAATATCGGAAAATAAAGCAAAAACTCCCGCTTAGGGAAAGTAACTCTCCCAGCATCCCCCCAGGGGAAGCCCCCAGGCCCCGGGGCCAGAGGGCGAGAACGCCCGGCCAGCCAGCCCGCAGACGGGGCGCCCGCTCCTCCAGACGCAGCACAGCCCTGCGCGGCGTCCCGGGGGAGGCACCTGCAGGCAGCCCCGCGCCGGCACTTCAGGCGCGGCCCTCCCGGCGCCCGCTGTCGCAGCGGAAGGTCGTGGAGACCCGACCCAGCAGGGCGACGGGTGCCCCTTCTGCAGCACCTGCTCACTGCCCGTTCTCGTGGCTCTCACACTGCCTCAGCCCTCCCTCCAGCCACGGCCTTGGCACCTTCCAGAGGTCACCCCCGCTGCCGTCACATCGGGGCTGGTGCCCACATTCAGCTCTGGGGGACATGGCATTCAGCTCACCATGAGGGGACACGTGGTCAGAAGTCAGGGCTAGCGGGGCCCGAGCAGGTCACTGGGGTGACCTGCCAGCTGGCTCCTCGTGAGCACATGCACGAGCCCGAAGCACACGAAGCAGAACTCTGTTTTAAAGAGGACACACAGAACACCACCAAGACGGCAAGCCCAGAGCTCTCAGACCACAGAGACAGGAGCGACTCCCGGGAGCGAGGCGAGGGCACGGGGCGGGGAGGGGCACCTGGAGGCCCCGGCCTGGCAGGGGCGGCGGGGCGGGCTCCGGGCGCCGACTGGGAGGGCTTCAGGGAAACCCCACGGAGGCCAGCCTGGCGCTCCGCCCTCTGCAGCCGGCACAGGGACGAGCACCACGCACGCAGACTCTGCGGGGGGCCCGGCGCAGACGCAAGCAGACCCCGCGACCCACGAGCCCGGCCCCCGGGCTCCACCTGAGCTTCCCCCGGGACCAGAGCAGCACCCCTCCCGGGAGAAGGGGAGCCCCGGAGAGAGGACGCCCCACAAGGGTCCGACTGCTCTGACCACAGGCAGGGCCCTGGGCAAAGTTAACACCACAGAAAATAAAGCAGCTCATCAGACAAAGGAAGGCCAGCAACTGTGACAGCTCCTGAAATTTTCAGAGAAATAGCTGAGCTGAATTAAACAGCACTGACTCCGGCACCAGGCCCTTTCCAGGGAATCACCAGCTGCGGGAGGCGCTGACGGCCTGGGGCAAAGCCGGGGGCACAGGCACTGCCAGCGGCCCGCCCTCCCCAGGCAGGGCCCCGCTCCGGGGCAGCGGGCGGCTTCAAGCCGCGCTGCCGGTCACGCGGCTCCACCGTCACGGCTGTGCTACGGGGCAGGCCGCGGCGGCCCTCTCAGGGGCTTAGCCGTGGGGCCCCGAAAGCAGGCCCCGCCAGCCCGAGCTCTACAGTCACGGCACGTGCGGGCGACGGGGCGGGGGAGGAAGGGGATGCCCAGCGGCCATACTGCCACACTCCAGCCGGGCCCCGGGGGGGAGCCCCCTGGCTGCTCTGGGCCAAGCCTTCTGTTTGGAAACGGCCCCGCAGCACCGGCCTGTCCCCACCTCCGCCTGCCCACACAGCCCCCGGTCCCCAGGCTCCCGGGCCAGGACCAGCTGTCACCATCTTTTCTCCCTCACAGCTCGCGGCTGGAGGGGGCGGGAGCGCCACGAGGAGGAGAAAGACACACAGCACGCACAAAGGGACACACGCAGGACAGGGACAGGCTGAGCGGAGGCGACGCAGCGGCGACCCGCCGCCCTCACCGCAGGGAGGCTGGCCAGGGCGGAGGGGGAGGGCAGGGTCAGGGAGGAGGTCGCGTCCTCTTCAGACCGCTTCGACCCCTGGCTGGGGAACTAACATCCCGCAGGTCTCGAGATGCAGGCAAAGAAAAACCAACAAAGCCGGACGTCCTACCAAAAAGGCCCCCGGCACCCGCCCCCGACCCCCCGCGCCGGCCCCTCCCGAGGCGCCCGGCGCCCGCCGCACAGCCGGCCCCCCTCCCTCCCGGCACTGAGACGCCTGCTAGCTCTTTCTAAACAAGCCAATCCCGTCCGACATTTTCCAGGGCAAAAGGAAAAGACGCAGAAAACCAGACATCCTGAAGAAACAAGTCAGACATTCCAACCCCCGAAGAGAACCGCAGCGCCCGCCCGGAGGCCCTGGCCGAGTTCTAGCTCTGCTCTGCGGGGCGACGCCGTTCTGTCCTTCAGAGCCCTCCCGCACGTCGAGGGGACAGAGCCTTACTTCAGGGCGCGACGACGTGACTGGGCGTCTGTGCACGCTGCTTCTGTTTTTACACAGTCGTGATCACACAGCACACACGACCCGAACGCCTCAGCGCCACCGAAGGCCGTCCCGGGGGCGGCGCTGCCGGGCGCCTCGGCCTCCCTGCGGGCCGGGCGCGGACCCGACGCCGAGGCCCCGGTCCAGCGGGTCCAGCCGGTCCAGCCGGCGGCGCGGCCCCGCCTCTCGGGCGGGAGGGTCCCGCGGCCTGCCACAGCCACGTTCTCTGCGCGAGGCTTCTCCGCTGCTGGGGGCGAGGATCACAGGCGAAACGACGCCCACTGGCGGCTGGAGCTGCAGGTGCGCGTCCGCAGAGGCGCCGCCAGCGAGGGCAGCGGCGGCGGGGCGGGGCACCCCCGGCCACGGCACCAGACAGCCCCCAGCAGCGTCAACGCCCGCCAACCCCAGGGACGGCGCGGGGACCGGAGCAGGCGCCCCGCGAGCCACGGCCTGACACGCGCTCCCCGGGCAGGCCCGGCGTGGCTCCACACCGCCACCCCGACTCGAGGACAAGACGATGAAGTCCAAGCGAGGCTCGTCCATTCACACACGGCCAGACGCTCGGGGCCCGGCCACGGCCAGGCTCACACGGAACCCCGACCTCCTGAGAGCCGACACTCCTCCCACTACGGCGGCCAGGACGGCGCACGGGGCACGCCGCGCGGCTCCCCAGGCGGCTCCCCAGGCCAGCCGGCGACGACGGCCTAGACTTGTCCCTGAGACGGGATCACGGCCGTGTCCAGCCTCGGCTAGAGAGACTGCCATCCAACTGCTCGACCCCCGGCCAGGGTCGAAGAGGAGACTCTGACCATGGACTCTGGGCACTTCTCAACCACGTACGTGGCGACCCTGATGCCCCACAAAACCAAAGCCCTACGGCGACAATGCTGCACAGAATACGGTGACCTCAGTCAGTCACCACACGCCTTTGGCTATGCAAATCCCAATCAAAATTTTACTTTCTTGAGCGGCAATAATTTTCTCAAATGGTGGGGGAAACAACATCAAGAACAAAATAGTTACAAAACTAAGAACGGGGCTTCTCTGGTGGCCCAGTGGTTTAAGAGTCTGCCTTGCAGTGGAAGGGGCACCAGTTCGACGGCTGGCCGGGGAAGATCCCACGTGCCGCAAGGTGGCTGGACTGTTGTGTCCACTTATGAGCCAGCGCTCTGGAGCGCATGTGCCCAGAGTGGGTGCCCTGCAACGAGAGAGGCCACTGCAGTGGGAGGCCCACACGGGCCGAAGAATAAAGATGGATGAAAAATTAATAAATAAAACATCAACAAAAAGAGGCCAAAATTTAAAAAAAGAAACAACAAAAACACTAAGAACAGGCTTAATAATTAACATAGACACATTTGTCAGAAATAGTTACCTGATTATCATACTTGAGAGACTGTGTCCCCACCAGAAACCGAATGGCGTCCGTCTCTGCGGTCTGCGGCGTGAGGGCGCGAGCCTGCGGGGAGAGCACAGCAGATGGCGATGGCGCCGGGCCGCGCGGGCCACACGGGCGGCCTCCCCACGCGGACGGAGCTGCCGGGGCGGCGTCTGCGGGCAGCCTAGGACGGCACAGAGCGCCCTCGGCTCCTGCGCACCTGCCGATGCGACTCTGCTTCAAAGTGCCTGGAAACCACGGGAACCGAACAGAAAAGTTAAGCAACAAAGATATAAATGTGTTTGGGTTTTTTTTCATCTTTTTGTTTTATAAACTGTGTTTTTAACGAAACTATTATTTTCAACAGTCATCGATGGGTTGAACCAATTCTTCAAAAACAGAGCAGAAAATGGTTTCCAGTGATGGCAGAACAGGTGGCTCAAGCCCAGTCTCCTGTAGAGCCAACTGGAAAAATTAAACCCAAACCCCTGAGCTTGCTTCCAGGCTTCAGGAAGCTGCCACAGTCGGAACCGCAAGGTCCGGCAAAGGAGGGACGCCGGAGGGGCTGACCTCCTGCCCACGTTCACGCGGGCCGAAGGCTTCGCTCCTCTTCTCAGATGTCAGTAAATCCTAGAAAGCAGGAAGGAGAACAAAGAGCAGAAACACACACTTTAATCAATGAAACTCAGGGACGTTTGTAATCCAAAAGGGCCTGGAGAACAGAGCCTGTGAGGTGGAGGAAGTCTGCGCTAAGGTGCTAAGGAAGTGACACCCCAAACAAAGGTGGGACAAAACCGCCAGAGGGGGCGGCCAGAAAAGGTGGCCCCTGCACGCTGGGGCGAGAACCAGAGGGAGGCCTACCGCTGTCGCCTCAGGAAGCAGCCGGGCTCCGTGGAGCAGAGCGGGGAGGCTGCACCGGGGGCCCCTGGGTGAAGGCGAGCAACAAAACCCGCAGCTGTGAGAACCCTGTCGGACCGGGCCAGGCCCGCTCACTCCGAAGACAGGGCCTAGAGCACGAGCCCTGCAGGGCACTGGGAGGGAGACGGAACAGGCTTAATAATTAACATAGACACATTTGTCAGAAATAGTTACCTGATTATCATACTTGAGAGACTGTGTCCCCACCAGAAACCGAATGGCGTCCGTCTCTGCGGTCTGCGGCGTGAGGGCGCGAGCCTGCGGGGAGAGCACAGCAGATGGCGATGGCGCCGGGCCGCGCGGGCCACACGGGCGGCCTCCCCACGCGGACGGAGCTGCCGGGGCGGCGTCTGCGGGCAGCCTAGGACGGCACAGAGCGCCCTCGGCTCCTGCGCACCTGCCGATGCGACTCTGCTTCAAAGTGCCTGGAAACCACGGGAACCGAACAGAAAAGTTAAGCAACAAAGATATAAATGTGTTTGGGTTTTTTTTCATCTTTTTGTTTTATAAACTGTGTTTTTAACGAAACTATTATTTTCAACAGTCATCGATGGGTTGAACCAATTCTTCAAAAACAGAGCAGAAAATGGTTTCCAGTGATGGCAGAACAGGTGGCTCAAGCCCAGTCTCCTGTAGAGCCAACTGGAAAAATTAAACCCAAACCCCTGAGCTTGCTTCCAGGCTTCAGGAAGCTGCCACAGTCGGAACCGCAAGGTCCGGCAAAGGAGGGACGCCGGAGGGGCTGACCTCCTGCCCACGTTCACGCGGGCCGAAGGCTTCGCTCCTCTTCTCAGATGTCAGTAAATCCTAGAAAGCAGGAAGGAGAACAAAGAGCAGAAACACACACTTTAATCAATGAAACTCAGGGACGTTTGTAATCCAAAAGGGCCTGGAGAACAGAGCCTGTGAGGTGGAGGAAGTCTGCGCTAAGGTGCTAAGGAAGTGACACCCCAAACAAAGGTGGGACAAAACCGCCAGAGGGGGCGGCCAGAAAAGGTGGCCCCTGCACGCTGGGGCGAGAACCAGAGGGAGGCCTACCGCTGTCGCCTCAGGAAGCAGCCGGGCTCCGTGGAGCAGAGCGGGGAGGCTGCACCGGGGGCCCCTGGGTGAAGGCGAGCAACAAAACCCGCAGCTGTGAGAACCCTGTCGGACCGGGCCAGGCCCGCTCACTCCGAAGACAGGGCCTAGAGCACGGGAGCCCTGCAGGGCACTGGGAGGAGAGACGGGAGGCGAGAGAAGGCGAGAGGACCGAAGATGCAGACGCAGGCGGAGGTGACCACGGTCACAGTGACAACAAAACTCAGAGCGGTCACCCCCTCAAACGAGAGGGAGGAGAAGAGACTAGAGGCAAGACTCCCGGACATTGAACCCAAGCTGACCCAGCGCTGCTCACAAGGACAGAAGCCCCAAACGAGTAACACACACTCTATCTGAAGATGCCACCAACCCAGGACATGAACTGTAAGGCAGCTTTGTGCTTAAATTAATCGCTGTCAAAATGCAGTGTCTGGGCTTCCCTGGTGGTCCAGTGGGTAAGGACACCGCCTTGCAGGGCAAGGGGCACCGGTTCGATCCCTGGCCTGGGAAGACCCCATGTGCTGCGGAGCGGCTGGACCAACGTGTCCAACTACCGAGCCGGAGCTCTGGAGCGCATGCGCCCAGAGCCGGTGCTCTGCAGCGACAGAGGCCGCCGCGATGGGAGGCCCACAGGAGCCAAAGAACAAAGACGGATGAAAATAGATAAATGAAAGACCAATAGAAGTGGCCAAAAAAAAAAAAAAATGCAGTGCCGGCTTGCACTGGTTTGCAAGCAGCAGAGCCACTGACCCTGGAAAGTCCTGCAAGAGAACCTCCCTGAGAAAAACGGACCCAGCGCTCAGCCAAGGCCTGAGAGCGCCACCTGCCTTCGCAGTGTAAAGACGTCCAGCCCTCATCCTGCAGAACAAGTAGGACAGGAGGCTGTGTCCTGCTGTTGGCTGAACCGGGGCAGGCGAGGTGCGAGCGGGGACGCTGGGAGAGGGCCCGAGGCCACGGGGGCGGCAGACACGTTTATTCCCCGGCCAGTGCAGTGGCAACAGTGTCCTCTCCCAGGGCCGGCCGGGCAGACGCAGCCTCTTAACACCGCGAGAGCTTTTCAGGTGGAGCCCGCACAGGCCACTGCCCATGCACAGCGCTGTGAATGACCCCGGCTGTCGTGCAGACAAGTGCTTCCAAAACATGGGCCCAGGGCGAGAGGCTGCGGGGCAGGAGCGCCTCCTCACGGCCGTCCTGGCCAGCTGCCCTCTCCCCACACTGTGGAGACCAACAGCGACAGGCGCTGCTCGAGAGCTCACAGGCCCCGGGAGAGGAGCCCGGCGCCGCCCGCCCGCCAGTGAGCTCAGCGCCAGCCAGGCAAGCCGGGACACACATGAAAAGGTACTGCACTTACAACTGTTTCCAAGCAAAAACCCTCAGACGCTGGCCGAACAGGTCAGAGAACCTGACTTAAAATCAGCCACCAACAACAATTAGAAGTAACTAGAAAAAAACGAGAAACCTGAGTAAAGATCTGGCAAAAGAGTCTGATTACCTCTGTTGGGTGTCTGAAGGAAGACAGCAGGGGAAAAGCCAGAAATCCTCTGGTGCCGGAGAGTTCAGGCAGCAGGTGGTGCCCAGGAGACAAAAGCAGTCAGCGAAAGACTGGAAGAGACACCTTCTGAAATGCTGGGGGTGGCTGTTCTCACCAGATGAGATGGAAAGAAAACCTTTAGGGCCTACTGATTTTAGCCAGACTTTCAGTAACTGACTTAAATGACGCAAATGATTAATTGATTTAACAGTTTTTAAACATACAAAAAGAAAAAGAACTAAAATCACAAACACAAGTCAAACGCCGCGGGGAGTCGAATGTGCTCCGATGTCCTCCTTTTAATGGCGCCTCTACACTGGACGCTCCTCCCACTGGCGCGATGATGCCTCGTGTCCCTCAGCCCACGTCTTGCCGGGTCACCTGCCGACCACGCCGCCCATCTTGCTGTTCGCTAAGCCTGGGGCAGCCGAGGCGCGGGCAGGGAAGCTGGAAGCAGACTCGAGGGGCTGAGGGCCTGCCTGCTCTCCCGACGGGCAGCCACAGCAGCCGGCACGCTGTGCTCTCTCCTCCGCTCCTGGCGGGCCCAGCAGACACGGCCGCCACGCGGCCGCTACACAGCTGCAAGGGCCTTTCCGGCAGAGCTTACGTGTTTGCAGAGCAAAGGCAGTCTGTGGCTAAGCAGGTACCTCGAGATGCGTGCGCACTGCAGTAAGTGAGCTCAGCTCTGGCGCAGCCACCCGGGGCGAGAGAGCCCAACCACCCCCATCCTGGCTCATCGGTTCTTTCCCCTACCCCCACCCCAGGGTCTCTCGCCTCACGGTCTGCTCCTGGTCCCATCTTCCGCTATATCCCCTTGATGAGTAACATGGACCCTTGCACCGCGTTCTGCAGCAGCAGAAAAGGTACTGCACTTACAACTGTTCCAAAAAACCCGCAGCGGCGCAGGCACACATGAAAAGTACTGACTTACAACTGTTTCCAACAAACTAGAGCTGAAACGAAAACCCCTAGAGTAAAGATTCTGGCAAAAGAGTCTGATTACCTCTGTTGGGTGTCTGAAGGAAGACAGCAGGGGAAAAGCCAGAAATCCTCTGGTGCCGGAGAGTTCAGGCAGCAGGTGGTGCCCAGGAGACAAAAGCAGTCAGCGAAAGACTGGAAGAGACACCTTCTGAAATGCTGGGGGTGGCTGTTCTCACCAGATGAGATGGAAAGAAAACCTTTAGGGCCTACTGATTTTAGCCAGACTTTCAGTAACTGACTTAAATGACGCAAATGATTAATTGATTTAACAGTTTTTAAACATACAAAAAGAAAAAGAACTAAAATCACAAACACAAGTCAAACGCCGCGGGGAGTCGAATGTGCTCCGATGTCCTCCTTTTAATGGCGCCTCTACACTGGACGCTCCTCCCACTGGCGCGATGATGCCTCGTGTCCCCTCAGCCCACGTCTTGCCGGGTCACCTGCCGACCACGCCGCCCATCTTGCTGTTCGCTAAGCCTGGGGCAGCCGAGGCGCGGGCAGGGAAGCTGGAAGCAGACTCGAGGGGCTGAGGGCCTGCCTGCTCTCCCGACGGGCAGCCACAGCAGCCGGCACGCTGTGCTCTCTCCTCCGCTCCTGGCGGGCCCAGCAGACACGGCCGCCACGCGGCCGCTACACAGCTGCAAGGGCCTTTCCGGCAGAGCTTACGTGTTTGCAGAGCAAAGGCAGTCTGTGGCTAAGCAGGTACCTCGAGATGCGTGCGCACTGCAGTAAGTGAGCTCAGCTCTGGCGCAGCCACCCGGGGCGAGAGAGCCCAACCACCCCCATCCTGGCTCATCGGTTCTTTCCCCTACCCCCACCCCAGGGTCTCTCGCCTCACGGTCTGCTCCTGGTCCCATCTTCCGCTATATCCCCTTGATGAGTAACATGGACCCTTGCACCGCGTTCTGCAGCAGCAGAAGAGGCTACTGCCAACAGTTACATCCCCAACGCCGAGCAAAACCCAGCCCAGATGTCCCGCGGACCCCGTGCTGCGGGCCTCGTCCTCGCGGGGCCGGGAGAGCCACCCACCACAGGGGAAGTGCCCTCACCTTCCACGGCCAAGTCCAGGCCCCATCTGTCCTGGAGAAATTTCTGGAGAGCCTCCACAGGGGCAACTCCGCCCCGTGGGGTTTTTATTATTATTATTATTATTATTATTATTAAGGACCCACAAAAGCCCCCACAGGCACCAGGCCCAAAGAGGGGACTTTTGCGGCGCTCAGAGCCTACCCACAAGATTCCTAATGCTTTCACACGGTTCCAAGTCTGCAAGAGACTCCGAGGTGAGTGGCACTTCGTAGGACACAGCCTTCACCGTCCACCTCCGCAAAGGGGCCACCCAGTTTAAGGCCCAGGCTTTAAAAGGCACTGGAAGGATGCCGTGCATCGTCTCGCTGAGCCGCCCAGGTCTCTCGCGATGGGCGCTTCGGTGCAGGTGCACCTGCCCCGGCCTCTGCAGCCTCCGCAGCTCTAGGAGAGCACTGGGCTGTCGCCTCGGCCGACTCCAGCCGCCGGCCAGCCCACGCCTGCATCCGTGGAACCAGACGGGGCCTCTCTCAGCTCAGGCGCCTTCGGCCCCCTTGGCCTGCCGCCGTCCCTCTGCTTCTCGATCCAAGGAACCAGAAGAGGTGGACAAGGCATTACGCAGAGTGGCGTCTCACAGGCCGCCTGCAGAACGCTCGTCCTCTTCTGGAGGCCCCCCACCTGCCGGGCAGGACACAGGCTGAAAGCGGGGTGCTCGCCCGCTGCAAGCTCGCGGAGGTTCCCCTCCACCACCCTCAAGGCCAGGCCTGCGCCGCACCTTTTGAGCTGCGCGCGCCGTCCCGAGGGGCGCTCCTGGCAGCCTGCTGACTCGGCAGACTCCGGGGGCTCCGCGGGGCGGCTCGGCAGGCCCTGACCCGGCTCTAAGCTCCCCGCGGTGGCTTCGGTTCCCCTTGCGTTTCTGTCTCCGGGGGGGGGGTTGGGCCCGGCTCCTCGCCCGCCGCCCCGGCCTTCGTCGCGGCTGCCCAGTCGGGCCGCTCCTCTTCTCTCGAGCCTCCTCGGTGCCTGGGGCCTCGGGGCTCCTGCGTCTCCCTGGCCCCGTCCCTCTGCCACACGCTGGACCCCGGAGCGGCGAGGCGCGAGCGCGGACGCCGGAAGAACACTCGAAGAGCTGTAGGAACCACGAGGACATTTCGTCTCTCCTGAATGCCCAGGAGCCGCAGCAGCGGGCACGCGCATCCTAGTGACCCGTGACCGGCCTCGACGCAGCAGCCAAGGGCTCCGGGCGGAGCCTGTATAGGGCGCTGGGCGCGCACGTGCTACGAACGGGCTCAGCTGTCACACAACCACGCGTCTACAGCCCGTGGGGCGAGAGCGAGGCTGGGGGCGAGCTGGCCTGGCCAGCGGCTCTTTCCCTGCACCGTCCCCTGGTGCCAGCAGGGGTCCATGGTGCCTCGTCTGAGGGACAGGAACTCGCCGCCTATGGCTCCTTCTCATGACTGCCCAGCAGCCGGTCCACTGCTTCCTGCCTTCCAGCTGGGCCCACGCTGAGGGGACCCCGGGCACCAGGCTTCACACGCTGTGTGGTGGCCGCGGACCTTCCCCCATCCACGGGAGCCTCGGGCTCCTCTACCTGCAGGGGACCCTGGTGGCTGCACCACTTGTCTTGCCGTGGGCTGAACCCAGGGAAAGGCGCGTGCGGGGGACGCTGGAAGAAGACGCGAGGCGTGGCAGGAGCTGCAGATACATTTGCCCTTCCTGCTGGCCCAGCAGCAAGGCGGCCATCGCAGACACGCTGTATCCCCTCGTGGATCCAGCGCACGCGGACTTAACGCAGTCGCAAGGGCTGTGCAGGTGGGGCCTACAGATGCTGACAGAGCACAAGCCGCTCGTGGTCACGCGGGGACATTGTGACACGCATGCACAGGGCTGTAAGTGAGTTCTGCTGTTACCCAGCCGTCTACTTACAAAACGCGGGGTGAGAAGCCAGGGGCGAGCCTGCCCACCGCCACCTTGGCTAATCTGCTCTCTCCCTACACGCCGTAACGATTCTTCAAATTCAAGAAAGTCAGAGCCCAGAGAATTCCCTAGTGGTCCTGTGGCTAAGACTCTGTGGTTCCAATGCAGGGGGCCTGGGTTCGATTCCTGGTCAAGGAACTAGATCCCACATGCCACAAGTAAGACCCAGTGCAGCCAAATAAATAAAAATATATGTTTCAAAAAAAAAAAAACTTAGGGCTTCCCCTGGTGGTCCAGTGGATAAGGACACCGCCTTGCAGTGCAAGGGGCGCCGGTTCGATCTCTGGCCTGGGAAGATCCCACGTGCCGCGGAGCGGCTGGACTGATGTGTCCAATCGCCGAGCCAGAGCTCTGGAGCGCACGCGCCCAGAGCTGGTGCTCTGCGACAACAGACGCCACCGCGATGGGAGGCCCGCAGGAGCCAAAGAACAAAGACGGATGAAAACAGACAAATGAAAGACCAATGGAGGTGGTCCACCCGCTCCCCTCCCTCCCTAGCCCGACTCCCACCCAAAATAAATAAATAAATCTTTAAAAAAACAAAAAAACTTAAAAGTCAGGGGGGAAATCATGTACATACTGCCATGTTTGAAACGGATAACTAACAAAAATCTATTGTATAACACATGGGAACTCTGCTCAATGTCATGTACTAGTCTGGATGGGAGGGGGCCTTGGGGGAGAACGGATACATGTGCATATACAGCCCCTCCACCCGAAACTGCCACAGCATTGTTAACTGGCTGTACCCCAAGAAAATGCTTTAGGTGTTAAAAACAGAAAAAAAGAATATCACATCTAGACAAAACATTCACACCACCATCCAAGTTCAATTATCTCTGTTAATGGAGTTCATAAAGTAAGTAAATTACCATTCTTTCTGACAAAAAAAAAGTCAGGGCCCAAAGAGCTGTGTAAAGAAGCGCAACAATCAGCTACTTCTTTTACGATAAAAGAGAAATTCTTTTGATAAAGAAGAATACTCCACTGAGGGACATTGTGACACGCATGCACAGGGCTGTAAGTGAGTTCTGCTGTTACCCAGCCGTCTACTTACAAAACGCGGGGTGAGAAGCCAGGGGCGAGCCTGCCCACCGCCACCTTGGCTAATCTGCTCTCTCCCTACACGCCGTAACGATTCTTCAAATTCAAGAAAGTCAGAGCCCAGAGAATTCCCTAGTGGTCCTGTGGCTAAGACTCTGTGGTTCCAATGCAGGGGGCCTGGGTTCGATTCCTGGTCAAGGAACTAGATCCCACATGCCACAAGTAAGACCCAGTGCAGCCAAATAAATAAAAATATATGTTTCAAAAAAAAAAAAACTTAGGGCTTCCCCTGGTGGTCCAGTGGATAGGGACACCGCCTTGCAGTGCAAGGGGCGCCGGTTCGATTCCTGGCCTGGGAGGATCCCACGTGCCGCAGAGCGGCTGGACTGATGTGTCCAATCGCCGAGCCAGAGCTCTGGAGCGCACGTGCCCAGAGCTGGTGCTCTGCGACAACAGACGCCACCGCGATGGGAGGCCCGCAGGAGCCAAGGAACAAAGACAGATGAAAACAGACAAATGAAAGACCAATGGAGGTGGTCCACCCGCTCCCCTCCCTCCCTAGCCCGACTCCCACCCAAAATAAATAAATAAATCTTTAAAAAAACAAAAAAACTTAAAAGTCAGGGGGGAAATCATGTACATACTGCCATGTTTGAAACGGATAACTAACAAAAATCTATTGTATAACACATGGGAACTCTGCTCAATGTCATGTACTAGTCTGGATGGGAGGGGGCCTTGGGGGAGAACGGATACATGTGCATATACAGCCCCTCCACCCGAAACTGCCACAGCATTGTTAACTGGCTGTACCCCAAGAAAATGCTTTAGGTGTTAAAAACAGAAAAAAAGAATATCACATCTAGACAAAACATTCACACCACCATCCAAGTTCAATTATCTCTGTTAATGGAGTTCATAAAGTAAGTAAATTACCATTCTTTCTGACAAAAAAAAAGTCAGGGCCCAAAGAGCTGTGTAAAGAAGCGCAACAATCAGCTACTTCTTTTACGATAAAAGAGAAATTCGGATAAAATATGTGATACCCAATGCAAGAATCTACTCCACTGATTTGTCCAAAATCCCAGGAAACAATGTGTGTTACCTCGAAGATCCAATACTGAAGACCAAAACCTCCAGGCGAGATCAAAAAGTGATTAAGACACACTGGAAGAAAATGTACACTTGGGGAGCACAAGGTCAGGGAACCTTCTCTCTCCCCTATCCCTGCTCTGGGTGTGCCCACCGTGCACCTTAAGGGGAGGGCAATTTAACTTGGTGTTAAGAGGCTTTGAAGTTGGTTAGGGTTTAACGCCCACCTAGGCCAGAATCCCTATCATTCACTAGCTAAGAGAACTCCAACCACGGGAAAACTAACCCCTACCAATATAACTGATACGTGAGTCAAACAAGACGTATGTGTGTTAAAGAAGGGGCCCCAGACACAGCTCCGTTCTCAACACCTGGTCGTCAAGGCACCAGTCTTGTGTGGTGGAGGCAGCCGTCAATGAGCCTTCTAACAGTCCACGACTCACGGGACACTCTGAGACACTGCTTTGGGTAGAAGTTCATCCGTAAGAACTGTGTCTCGTTGTAATACTCAGTTAACATTTACTGAGGGCTTATTCTTTGCCAACCACTGTTTTAAGTGCTTGAATCAAATGTATTAACTCATTTAGTTTCATAACAGCCACGAGCAGTTTATGCTCATTTCCCCCTGTTGCTGACAAGGAAATTGAGGTCCAGGGTCACACAGCAAGCGCTGGAGCCAGGAATAAACCTCAGGAGTTCCAGTGTGCAGATTTTCCAGGAACCGGCATAGCTGCTTCTCCTTCTGTGTGTATCTTGAAAGCAGACACCATTTATATTTTTAACACACAATTAAGTATCAGATACTCCATGCAGTCGGGAACTGTGCTTTTATTTCTCTGTAACTGTCCCTCCGTGTCTCAAGTATAACAGACTCTCAAAAGCCATTTGAATAAACAGAAACCAGTATGGGGCTGTAGCGGGCGGGGCTCAAAGCAACCTGCCTGCCTTTACAGCTCCTCCCTTACCCCACACCCCTCTCTCCTTCACTCGGTCCACAAAGGCTCTCGGGCCATCCTTCAAAACGACCACTCCACTGCCACCCTAGGGGTCCACTCGTTTCAGCCACTCTCTAAGCACCGACTACGCCACGGTCACGGGGACCAGGCGCTGGAGAACACAGAACGAGGAGGAAACACAACAGCGGTGCGGAAACAGGTGCAATCCCAGCAGCCCGCGGCTCCGTTACCAGTACGGACCTTCTCTCTCCCTATCCCTGCTCTGGGTGTGCCCACCGTGCACCTTAAGGGGAGGGCAATTTAACTTGGTGTTAAGAGGCTTTGAAGTTGGTTAGGGTTTAACGCCCACCTAGGCCAGAATCCCTATCATTCACTAGCTAAGAGAACTCCAACCACGGGAAAACTAACCCCTACCAATATAACTGATACGTGAGTCAAACAAGACGTATGTGTGTTAAAAAAGGGGGCCCCAGACACAGCTCCGTTCTCAACACCTGGTCGTCAAGGCACCAGTCTTGTGTGGTGGAGGCAGCCGTCAATGAGCCTTCTAACAGTCCACGACTCACGGGACACTCTGAGACACTGCTTTGGGTAGAAGTTCATCCGTAAGAACTGTGTCTCGTTGTAATACTCAGTTAACATTTACTGAGGGCTTATTCTTTGCCAACCACTGTTTTAAGTGCTTGAATCAAATGTATTAACTCATTTAGTTTCATAACAGCCACGAGCAGTTTATGCTCATTTCCCCCTGTTGCTGACAAGGAAATTGAGGTCCAGGGTCACACAGCAAGCGCTGGAGCCAGGAATAAACCTCAGGAGTTCCAGTGTGCAGATTTTCCAGGAACCGGCATAGCTGCTTCTCCTTCTGTGTGTATCTTGAAAGCAGACACCATTTATATTTTTAACACACAATTAAGTATCAGATACTCCATGCAGTCGGGAACTGTGCTTTTATTTCTCTGTAACTGTCCCTCCGTGTCTCAAGTATAACAGACTCTCAAAAGCCATTTGAATAAACAGAAACCAGTATGGGGCTGTAGCGGGCGGGGCTCAAAGCAACCTGCCTGCCTTTACAGCTCCTCCCTTACCCCACACCCCTCTCTCCTTCACTCGGTCCACAAAGGCTCTCGGGCCATCCTTCAAAACGACCACTCCACTGCCACCCTAGGGGTCCACTCGTTTCAGCCACTCTCTAAGCACCGACTACGCCACGGTCACGGGGACCAGGCGCTGGAGAACACAGAACGAGGAGGAAACACAACAGCGGTGCGGAAACAGGTGCAATCCCAGCAGCCCGCGGCTCCGTTACCAGTACGGTCCCCCTTTTAATTCCTAAGCTTTGGTCAACACGCCCGGCCATGGAAGACGCCAGCATTCGGGGAAACGCGGTGAAGGGGATGCAGGAACTTTCCCTGTCACTTCACAACTCTTCCTGTGAACCTAACACTGTATCAGAGTCAAAACAGGAGTAAGAGTAATACAAATGCAGTGCCCGGCTCCAGAAGCAGCCCACACACCAAAGGGAGCGGTGAGAAGCAGGATGCAGGGAACGCCCGGAACGTAGGGGAGGCGTCGGGGGCTCCCAAGTCCGGGGGTGGCGGCAGCAGCGCCCCGCCCCGGAGGGTCACGCAGGCCCTTGGCCAGCCTGGGGGCGCTCGGCTGCACCGGACGCCGCGGGGCCCCTCCGCGACCCACCTGGAACTCCAAGCCGTAGATCACGGGCGCGTCGTCCTCCATGCTGCGGCCGCTCGACTCGCCTAAGGCCGGTCCCCTGAGCTGGCGGGCCCGAGCTCAGGGTCCATTCACTCCCCAGCCCCGGCGTCCCGAACTGGAATGCTTCCTGACCTGCCCCGGCTTCCGTAGGGATCGCTTCCTGTTTCCCTGAAACGTCATCCATGCGCGCGTCTTCGGCGGCCAATGGCGTCGCGCCGAGCTCGGGCGCATGCGCACGTGGCTCGCATCCGGGTTCTCAGCGCCCAGGCCGCGAGGCTGGGACCGGAAGGGGAGGCCCGGGCGGGGCCGCCTGCGCGGCGGGGCGGGCCGGGGGCTTCCGGTTCTCTCTTAACGGCCGCTGGGCGGGCTGCAGCTCCGCCCCTCGCCAGCGCCAGCGCCAGCGGCCTGGAGAGAGGCTGCACCTAGGGCTGTGACGCTGTAGGTCGGCCACCGGGCGCCGGGGTGCACGCTTCGCAGGCGCTGCCAAGTGCTCTCTGGCATAAAGACTAAGGCAGCACTCTCAGCTGTTTACAGATGAGCCGCTGCAAGTTGAAAGGACTCTTGAGGGTACCGAGGTGTTAAGTTGAGGGTCTCGGGTGTGTGCCTGGGCTGTTAGACTCAGGAAGGCTGGGCCCAGGTTCCTTAACGTCAGAGAGCAGGCTAGTCCACGTCCCAGGCGCCCACCTTTGTGCGTGGAATGGCCGTGGCCTCGGTCTGCCAGTGCTGGGTGCTAAGCGATGCCTGGCACCGAAGCCCTAGCAGTTGCCTCTGAAAGGAGTCTGGTGGAAAGACTCTGGGGTCCCTGGGTCTCCGAGGATGGTCGGGTTGGAGAGGTTGCCCCTAGCAGGGAGTCCTCCAAAGCGCCTGCCTTGACGTCTGACGGTGCCCTTGGCAGAGAGAAGGACGTTGCATGGACCCCCAGAAGGCCATTCCCGAACCTCCATAGGGTTCCATAGGTTCTAGGACCAAGTACAGCTCCTCCACCCGTGTGACCATTTCCCTTCGTTTGTTTCAGATAACAAGGTCTGGGACAGGTATTTGAACCATCAGGGAAATGCAAACCAACCACGATGAGCTACCACCTCACACTGTTAGAATGGCTCTCATCAAAAGTTAAAGGATTAGCATTGGCAGAATTGGAGAAAAGGGAACCTTTGCACACTGTTGGTGAGAATGTAAGTTGATAAAATGTGTGTGAGTCCTCTAAAAACAGAAGTACTGTAGGACCCTGAAATCTCACTTCTCTGATGCAACAGTAAATGAACTCACTGTTGAGAAGACATATCTGCACTCCGTGGTCATTGTAGGATTATTTGCAATAGCCAAGACATGGAAACAAAGTGTCCATCGACAGCTTAATGGAAAAGGAAAATTATTGTGTGCGTGTGTGAGGTTGATGGGCAAGGAAACACAGGTCTCAACTCTTGTCTCCCCCATCCAAGATTCAGGGTGAAATTTAAGAGGGTAGGGGGATTTGAAACTTGGAAACTGATTGTCGAGTCTCAATTCAGTCTGCTGGGAGCCAGATTTTCCTTATAGAAAGATGTCTTGCCTCCTGAAGGGCTCCAGTGATGTTTCTGTAAGTTCTCTGAATATTCTTTGCAAGTCAGTGTGGAGACAGGGGTTCCTGTTTTGTACCTGTGCGGTGCTGTCTGTAAGGTGACTGAAGGTTTGGCTATGGCCAGTGTTTTTCATATATATAATGTATATATATATATAGGAATATTATTCAGCCTTTAAAAAGGAGGAAGAGTTTAAATTTTTTTAAAAAATAGGCCTGGTCAATTGTGACATGAATGAACCTTGAAGACATTGTGCCAAGTGAAATCAGCCAGATAAACAAAGACAAAAATAGCATGATTCCACTTACATGTGGAATCTAAAAATAAAGTTGAAATCGTTGTAAAAAACAGTAGAACGGTGGTTACCAGAGACTGAAGGTTGGGAATAAAGGGAGATATTGATCAGATAGTACAAACTTTCAGTGATAAGATGAATAAGTTCTGGAGACATAATAATAATGTATTTGAAGAGAGTAGATTTCACATGTTTTCACCACTGACAAAAAAAATGAGGAATAAGTGAGATGACAGACAAGTTCATTAGTTCCACTGTGGTCATCTCACAATGTATAGAAATATCAGAACATTACCTTGTACACCTTAAACACATATGATTTGTTTGTCAAAAATAAATTTTAAAATGTGTAGTGAGTAAAGGATAAGAAGAAAGAGCTGGCTGGGTGTGGCGTGGCTCGTCTGTGCCCCAGCGCCTGGCGCCCTACCTAAGCCAGAGGCTGGGTGACAAAGGGAGGCTGGGGGTTACCCTGCCAGTCACGGAGGCAGGGGCACAGGCTTGCGGCCTCCACCGGCGCCGTTTGCCGAGGGCTGAGTTGCGGCGCTCCGGCATGGGGGATCTTCATGCTGCCAGATTAAATCCACCCGCTACCACTGGTATCACTGTTGCCATATTTATGCTTAATGTGCATATACAAGTAGTGCAATTGTCTCGCCCATTCCACAGGTCTCAATCTTTCAAGGGTGAAATTTAAGAGGGTAGGGGGATTTGAAACTTGGAAACTGATTGTCGAGTCTCAATTCAGTCTGCTGGGAGCCAGATTTTCCTTATAGAAAGATGTCTTGCCTCCTGAAGGGCTCCAGTGATGTTTCTGTAAGTTCTCTGAATATTCTTTGCAAGTCAGTGTGGAGACAGGGGTTCCTGTTTTGTACCTGTGCGGTGCTGTCTGTAAGGTGACTGAAGGTTTGGCTATGGCCAGTGTTTTTCATATATATAATGTATATATATATATAGGAATATTATTCAGCCTTTAAAAAGGAGGAAGAGTTTAAATTTTTTTAAAAAATAGGCCTGGTCAATTGTGACATGAATGAACCTTGAAGACATTGTGCCAAGTGAAATCAGCCAGATAAACAAAGACAAATATAGCATGATTCCACTTACATGTGGAATCTAAAAAATAAAGTTGAAATCGTTGTAAAAGACAGTAGAACGGTGGTTACCAGAGACTGAAGGTTGGGAATAAAGGGAGATATTGATCAGATAGTACAAACTTTCAGTGATAAGATGAATAAGTTCTGGAGACATAATAATAATGTATTTGAAGAGAGTAGATTTCACATGTTTTCACCACTGACAAAAAAAATGAGGAATAAGTGAGATGACAGACAAGTTCATTAGTTCCACTGTGGTCATCTCACAATGTATAGAAATATCAGAACATTACCTTGTACACCTTAAACACATATGATTTGTTTGTCAAAAATAAATTTTAAAATGTGTAGTGAGTAAAGGATAAGAAGAAAGAGCTGGCTGGGTGTGGCGTGGCTCGTCTGTGCCCCAGCGCCTGGCGCCCTACCTAAGCCAGAGGCTGGGTGACAAAGGGAGGCTGGGGGTTACCCTGCCAGTCACGGAGGCAGGGGCACAGGCTTGCGGCCTCCACCGGCGCCGTTTGCCGAGGGCTGAGTTGCGGCGCTCCGGCATGGGGGATCTTCATGCTGCCAGATTAAATCCACCCCGCTACCACTGGTATCACTGTTGCCATATTTATGCTTAATGTGCATATACAAGTAGTGCAGATGGATGTATTTTCAGCAGAAGTTGAAAACGCATATAGGCACAAAGACAAATTCCTGGAAATAAGGATTTCTAGGGTACGTCAGCCATGACGGTGACAAAGCTCAGCCATCTCCCTTTCAGCCGCCCCTCTGCCACTGGGCTCCGTCGTCCCTGCCCCGGGCTCTCCCTCTGCAGCCTTGGGGACCGGCTCGGCGCCCCGCACGGCCCGCCCCGTCCCCACCCGGGCGCAGGCCCCGCCCACCTCTGCGCGAGCCGGAAGCGCGCCGGCGCTCGGCTCCTGCACTGGGCATGCGCCGGGGGCGGGCGTGGGAACGGGCGGGCGTGGGAGCAGGCGCGCGCAGGCGCAGGAGGGGCGAGAGGCGCCGGCGCCAGTCCCGGCTTCCCGGCTTTCTGCAGTTCCTCCGGAACCCGGGGCACCGCTGCAGGTGACGCTTCCCCAACCCCGCGGGGCCGGTGACAGGTGAGAAGGTCCGAGCTGTAGGACAGAGATCGTGCCTCCCCGACTTCAGCCATGCCGGCCCTGACGCCCAGCCCCTCGGGGGTCGCCTCCAGGGTCGCCTCCCGCGGGTCTCCCCTCTGGGTCTCTCCTTTCCCGCTCTCCCTTTCTCAGGTGTCTCCTCCTCGGGTCTCCCCTCTCGGGCACCTCCTCCCCGTGTCCGCCTTCACGGGGTCTCCTGCTCTCGGGGATCTCTCCTCCCCGAGGTCTCGCCTCCGTCCCGCCTCCCGCCACGCCCAGGACGGTCCTGCCGACGGGGAGCACGGGCCTTGGGGTGCCTGCCCTCGCAGGGGCGGCCGTCGGTCCTGCAGCCAGGAGCTGCCCCCGCGCTCAACCCCAAAGGGTGCGGAGGGGCCTGCGGCCCACGATTCAGCCGAGGTGCTCAGTGACTGATTTCTCTTGGCTTTATCTTCTGTAGATAGGCATTCACAGTGCGGTGGTCTGTGTAACACGTGTAGTCTCTGTGTGAAGGCTGGCTGAGCCCTTCCAGAGCATGATCCAGGACGGAGCTGACTGATGCAGTAGGTACACTGGGAAGGCTTGAAAACACTCGTTTTAAGAAGAGCGTAAGGCTCAAGAGAGAGAGAAGGGACAGCAGAAGATGAAGTGGTTGGGTGGCATCACTGCCTCAGTGGAGTGAGTCTGAGCAAACCCCTGGAGATGGTGGAGGACAGGGAAGCCTGGCTGCTGCGGTCCGTGGGCTCGTAAAGAGTGAGCCGCCCCTCTGCCACTGGGCTCCGTCGTCCCTGCCCCGGGCTCTCCCTCTGCAGCCTTGGGGACCGGCTCGGCGCCCCGCACGGCCCGCCCCGTCCCCACCCGGGCGCAGGCCCCGCCCACCTCTGCGCGAGCCGGAAGCGCGCCGGCGCTCGGCTCCTGCACTGGGCATGCGCCGGGGGCGGGCGTGGGAACGGGCGGGCGTGGGAGCAGGCGCGCGCAGGCGCAGGAGGGGCGAGAGGCGCCGGCGCCAGTCCCGGCTTCCGGCTTTCTGCAGTTCCTCCGGAACCCGGGGCACCGCTGCAGGTGACGCTTCCCCAACCCCGCGGGGCCGGTGACAGGTGAGAAGGTCCGAGCTGTAGGACAGAGATCGTGCCTCCCCGACTTCAGCCATGCCGGCCCTGACGCCCAGCCCCTCGGGGGTCGCCTCCAGGGTCGCCTCCCGCGGGTCTCCCCTCTGGGTCTCTCCTTTCCCGCTCTCCCTTTCTCAGGTGTCTCCTCCTCGGGTCTCCCCTCTCGGGCACCTCCTCCCCGTGTCCGCCTTCACGGGGTCTCCTGCTCTCGGGGATCTCTCCTCCCCGAGGTCTCGCCTCCGTCCCGCCTCCCGCCACGCCCAGGACGGTCCTGCCGACGGGGAGCACGGGCCTTGGGGTGCCTGCCCTCGCAGGGGCGGCCGTCGGTCCTGCAGCCAGGAGCTGCCCCCGCGCTCAACCCCAAAGGGTGCGGAGGGGCCTGCGGCCCACGATTCAGCCGAGGTGCTCAGTGACTGATTTCTCTTGGCTTTATCTTCTGTAGATAGGCATTCACAGTGCGGTGGTCTGTGTAACACGTGTAGTCTCTGTGTGAAGGCTGGCTGAGCCCTTCCAGAGCATGATCCAGGACGGAGCTGACTGATGCAGTAGGTACACTGGGAAGGCTTGAAAACACTCGTTTTAAGAAGAGCGTAAGGCTCAAGAGAGAGAGAAGGGACAGCAGAAGATGAGGTGGTTGGGTGGCATCACTGCCTCAGTGGAGTGAGTCTGAGCAAACCCCTGGAGATGGTGGAGGACAGGGAAGCCTGGCTGCTGCGGTCCGTGGGCTCGTAAAGAGTGAGACACAACTGAGCAACAACAACAGTATCAGGCGTAGGTGATTGTGCTGAATGGGAAGAGTACTTACACACCACTACCAGGTGTGTAAATTGCCACAGCCGCTTCGTAAAACAGTTTGGCGTTATCTGATAAAGAATTGTATGCTCCACGCCACACCACTCACACTTAGCTTTTAGTAATGTCATGAGAGAGCTTTCACACACACTGCAGGAGGCATGCACAGGAATACTCACAACAGCACTGTCAGTAGATTCAGAAGTCTAACACCTCAAGAGCGATAGGTATGTTGGCACGTTCCTGGTGGTCCATTGGTTAAGACTCCACGTTCCCACAGCAGGGGCACAGGTTCCATCCCTGGGCAGAGAACTAAGATCCCGATGCACCGATGTGGCCCCAAAAAGAAAGGATAGATGTTAGGTTGTGGAACCATCACATGATAGAGCATCGTCAGCAAAAATGAGTAAGTCAACTTCATGCCACTATAGGCGTGCACCTCAAGGTTAAAGGCAGAGAGGGGAATTCAAAGGGCAGAACAAAAATCTAGGGCTTCCATGGTGGTCCAGTGGTTTGGGAGTCTGCCTTGCCGCGCAAGGGGCACTGCCCCTTGTGCACTGGCCGGGGAAGTACACTGGCCCAGGAAGATCCCACGTGCTGCAGGGTGGCTGGACCAGTGTGTCCAGTTGCGAGCCAGGACTCTGGAGCGCATGTGCCCGGAGCTAGTGCTCTGCGGTGAGAGAGGCCACTGCAATGGGAGTCCCACACAGGCCAAAGAATTTAAAAAAAAAAAAAAAAAAAAGGATGAAAATAAATATAAATAAAAGAAGCATGATGGGAAAAAAGAAAAAAAATCTATCATATTGTTTGAGGAAATAAACTTGGAAAATTAAAGAAAAACGAGAGTGACAGATCTCAGGATGTTAGGTCTGAGAACGGAGTTAGGATGCATTCTCTCAGCCACAGGTTATAAATATTGTATCCACTCAAGAGTGCAATAAAAAAAAAATGTTTATAGAAAATGAGCCCTCAGAAGAGTCAGGGAAAGTTACAGGAAGCCTGGCTGCTGCGGTCCGTGGGCTCGTAAGAGTGAGACACAACTGAGCAACAACAACAGTATCAGGCGTAGGTGATTGTGCTGAATGGGAAGAGTACTTACACACCACTACCAGGTGTGTAAATTGCCACAGCCGCTTCGTAAAACAGTTTGGCGTTATCTGATAAAGAATTGTATGCTCCACGCCACACCACTCACACTTAGCTTTTAGTAATGTCATGAGAGAGCTTTCACACACACTGCAGGAGGCATGCACAGGAATACTCACAACAGCACTGTCAGTAGATTCAGAAGTCTAACACCTCAAGAGCGATAGGTATGTTGGCACGTTCCTGGTGGTCCATTGGTTAAGACTCCACGTTCCCACAGCAGGGGCACAGGTTCCATCCCTGGGCAGAGAACTAAGATCCCGATGCACCGATGTGGCCCCAAAAAGAAAGGATAGATGTTAGGTTGTGGAACCATCACATGATAGAGCATCGTCAGCAAAGATGAGTAAGTCAACTTCATGCCACTATAGGCGTGCACCTCAAGGTTAAAGGCAGAGAGGGGAATTCAAAGGGCAGAACAAAAATCTAGGGCTTCCATGGTGGTCCAGTGGTTTGGGAGTCTGCCTTGCCGCGCAAGGGGCACTGCCCCTTGTGCACTGGCCGGGGAAGTACACTGGCCCAGGAAGATCCCACGTGCTGCAGGGTGGCTGGACCAGTGTGTCCAGTTGCGAGCCAGGACTCTGGAGCGCATGTGCCCGGAGCTAGTGCTCTGCGGTGAGAGAGGCCACTGCAATGGGAGTCCCACACAGGCCAAAGAATTTAAAAAAAAAAAAAAAAAAGGATGAAAATAAATATAAATAAAAGAAGCATGATGGGAAAAAAGAAAAAAAATCTATCATATTGTTTGAGGAAATAAACTTGGAAAATTAAAGAAAAACGAGAGTGACAGATCTCAGAATGTTAGGTCTGAGAACGGAGTTAGGATGCATTCTCTCAGCCACAGGTTATAAATATTGTATCCACTCAAGAGTGCAATAAAAAAAAAATGTTTATAGAAAATGAGCCCTCAGAAGAGTCAGGGAAAGTTACAGGAAGCCTCTGAGGCTTTCTAGGAAAAGAAGCTGGAAACCAGGTGGGCTTCCGCTCCTTTCCCGGTCCGCCTGGACTCCTCCTTCCTGCAGGGAGGCCGGGCGCAGGTATGCCGCAGTTGCTTAAGTTCCCTCTGCCGTTTCCTGGGGGCCGGCTGGTGGCTGGGACACGGCGGCGCTCGGCCAGTGGTGATGACTGGTTTGCAAGACGTTTCGGCCCAACATGTCCACATCTGGCAGTGGTTTTTAATACAGGTGTAATTACTATTTAGAAACTAAGGTGAACAATGTGATTTTATTCTGGGTTAGGCATCATCTTTGTAGACAGTGTCACTAAGAAATAGGTGGAATTTGGTTTTCCAAGCCAGATTTGAATGGAAACAGTTACTGAAGAGAATCAAAACATTGTTACAGACTGAGTGTTCGTTTTCACTTGGCTTTATTCCTCTCTGAAGGTGATTTCTTTAAAAACATATTTTAGATTGGTGAACAGAATTGCTTGTCAGAGAGTTTTGTTCGTTTTTCTTCAGAAAACTGTTCTTCAGAAAGGGTGGCATTCCCCTTATCCATAAATAAGTTTACGTAAATTCCCCAGATCGTCACTTCTTTTTTTTTTTTTTTTTTTTTTACTTTGGGCAGGGGTCGGGTTGGGGAGGGAGGGGAGCGGGCGGGCCACTTCTATTGGTCTTTCATTTCTCTGTTCTCATCCGTCTTTGTTCTTTGGCTCCTGTGGGCCTCCCACCCCGATGGCGTCTGTTGTCGCAGAGCACCGGCTCTGGGCACATGCTCCAGAGCTCTGGCTCGGTGATTGGACACATCCATCCAGCCGCTCCGCGGCACATGGGATCTTCCCAGGCCAGGGATGGAACCGGTGCCCCTTGCACTGCAAGGCAGTGTCCTTATCCACTGGACCACCAGGGGAAGCCCCAGATCGTCACTTCTAAAACATCTTTGCCTCCTTCACAGGTGATAGCTTTAATCTGCAGTTCTTTAATTATTGCTGAAGCAGTTGTCTCTTGCTGTAACGATCTTGTCTATGTAACGATGGGTCCCTACAGTGACATTCTTCTCTGTTTGCATTGCCCTGTGGGACGTAGTTCAAAGCCACGTATGATTTCAGTGAGACAAAGTGTTGCCAAAAGTAACAGAGACACAGGCCGATGAGGTTGACGTGCCTTTGTCTTTGCCCCAGGCGGCCATGGAGAACCCTGGAGGTACGGGCCTGGGTGTGCCCGGGCGGAGCGGTCCAGCCCAGGAGCCGGCGCAGAGCGTCCCTCCACGGGGACCCCAGGAGAGTCGGGGGCAGCTGCTTTATCACGAGGAAACCATTGATCTCGGTGGAGACGAGTTTGAGTCTGAAGGTTCGAATCAGTTCGTGGATAAGCTTGATGAGCCCATGATGGAGAGCGTCCTCATCTCAGATTCCCCGAACAACAGTGAGGACGACGCGGGTGACCTGGGCTGCTCGCAGGATGCCGCGGAGTCGGCCGAGGGCCGCGCAGGTGGCGGGCTGGGAGCCGGTGCCGAGGAAGGAGCGCTGGGCGCGCTGAGCGACGGCGGCGGAAGTGACGGGGAGGACACGCCTCAGGACGTCTCGGACATGACCCCTGACAGCAGAGCGTCCTTGAAGGAGGACCCGGAGCAGGAGGACGGGAGAGACCTGCCCGCCTTTGAGCACGATGCGGCCGAGGACCCAGGCCCGGGGGCTGAAGGCGCGCCCGCGACAGGGCCGGCCTCAGACGCGTCCCCCCGGCAGCCGCCCCCCAGGGACGAGCCGGTGCCCGTGTGCACCATCTTCAGCCAGCCGCCCGCCGGCGCCCAGCCTCCGGCCCTGCGCGACGGCTTTGAGTCCCAGATGGTGAAATCCCCCAGCTTCGGCGGCGCCAGCGAGGCGGCGGCCCGGACCCCGGCCCAGGTGGTCCAGCCTAGCCCCAGCCTGAGCAAGTTCTTTGGTGATCCGTCCGGCAGCAGCTCCTTGGCCTCGGACTTCTTCGATTCCTTCACAACCTCCGCCTTCATCTCTGTCAGCAACCCCAACGCCGGCCCTTCCGTTCCAGAAAGCCTGTCCTCGCTGGCGGCCACGCCGGTGGGAGGAAGCTCCCCGGGCTCCGCGGACCCTTCCTCCGCCCCAGGGCTGGAGCGGTCAGGGTCAGGTGTCTCCGCAGCCCCTCGGGAAGGCCCTCAGTCTCCCAAGCCGTTCTCGCAGGTCCAGGCCGTGTTTGCTGGGAGCGAGGACCCCTTTGCCACCGCCCTGAGCATGAGCGAGATGGACCGGAGGAGCGACGCCTGGATCCCGGGGGAGGCGACCCGGAAGGCGCTGGCGTCCGTGGCCACGCAGCAGTACGGCACCGTGTTCGTGGACAAGGAGGACCTCACCATGCCCGGCCTCCCCAGGAGAGTGGGAGCGATCAAACCATGACTCGGTGGAGACGAGTTTGAGTCTGAAGGTTCGAATCAGTTCGTGGATAAGCTTGATGAGCCCATGATGGAGAGCGTCCTCATCTCAGATTCCCCGAACAACAGTGAGGACGACGCGGGTGACCTGGGCTGCTCGCAGGATGCCGCGGAGTCGGCCGAGGGCCGCGCAGGTGGCGGGCTGGGAGCCGGTGCCGAGGAAGGAGCGCTGGGCGCGCTGAGCGACGGCGGAAGTGACGGGAGGACACGCCTCGGGGACGTCTCGGACATGACCCCTGACAGCAGAGCGTCCTTGAAGGAGGACCCGGAGCAGGAGGACGGGAGAGACCTGCCCGCCTTTGAGCACGATGCGGCCGAGGACCCAGGCCCGGGGGCTGAAGGCGCGCCCGCGACAGGGCCGGCCTCAGACGCGTCCCCCCGGCAGCCGCCCCCCAGGGACGAGCCGGTGCCCGTGTGCACCATCTTCAGCCAGCCGCCCGCCGGCGCCCAGCCTCCGGCCCTGCGCGACGGCTTTGAGTCCCAGATGGTGAAATCCCCCAGCTTCGGCGGCGCCAGCGAGGCGGCGGCCCGGACCCCGGCCCAGGTGGTCCAGCCTAGCCCCAGCCTGAGCAAGTTCTTTGGTGATCCGTCCGGCAGCAGCTCCTTGGCCTCGGACTTCTTCGATTCCTTCACAACCTCCGCCTTCATCTCTGTCAGCAACCCCAACGCCGGCCCTTCCGTTCCAGAAAGCCTGTCCTCGCTGGCGGCCACGCCGGTGGGAGGAAGCTCCCCGGGCTCCGCGGACCCTTCCTCCGCCCCAGGGCTGGAGCGGTCAGGGTCAGGTGTCTCCGCAGCCCCTCGGGAAGGCCCTCAGTCTCCCAAGCCGTTCTCGCAGGTCCAGGCCGTGTTTGCTGGGAGCGAGGACCCCTTTGCCACCGCCCTGAGCATGAGCGAGATGGACCGGAGGAGCGACGCCTGGATCCCGGGGGAGGCGACCCGGAAGGCGCTGGCGTCCGTGGCCACGCAGCAGTACGGCACCGTGTTCGTGGACAAGGAGGACCTCACCATGCCCGGCCTCAGGTTCGACAACATCCAGGTGAGCGCCGCGGCTCCCGTGGAGGGCGGGCGGGGGCGCGGCTGCTGGGCAGCGGCTCTGCGGCCACGTGCCCTCCTCCTCGTCGTGTTCTGTCTGCTGTGTACGCGGAAAGGCCTTCTGAGCTTGGAAAACCCTTTTTCAGCCGCTCCTTCCATTGTGTTCGTGAGTCTTCGCTGTGACACCTGGGTGGTCGGGAGCCCTGTTGATCGCACTGGTCTGAGGTACTCAAGGTGCTAATCTGCGTCTCAGAAATGGTCACTGCAGGGCGCTGCGTGGGGGCGCTGGAGAAGCCGTGCACTCCGGTCAGCGCGTCGTGGCCGCTGAGCTCGGGTGAATGATGAGTCCCCACCCCTTTCTTTCAGATGTGGGGAAATGTATTTGTGTTACATATAATCTGCTTGATGGAGACAGAGTTCTTACAGATTCGGTAAAAAAAAAATACCATAGGTCCCTCAAAATAATAAATCATAAAATATATAAACATAATAATAAAATAAATATTATGTATAGTCAGTAACACTACGAAACAGCTTGATCTTGCCAGTCATCAAGATGATGAAGTGATTTTCACTTTCTGTCGTCTCCGTTGTTTACAGCTGTTCTGTGTGTGTAGGATGTGAAGAGGTAGCCAGGGAAAGAAAGCAGCGTTGCGGGGACTGAGAATTGGCACCAGCTTTGTTGAGAAAGGTAGTAAAAGGCATGTCTAAATGGACGGGCACTTTGACTCAGAAATCCCCAGCCCCAGGAGGTGAGGATTCCAAGGAAAGAATCTCCCTGGGGTACGAGTACCCAGCTTTCTGAAGGCCCGTCCTGAGAGTCTGAAAGCATCCGTCGTCGGGAGGCTGGCTGAATACACTTGTCCTCCTGCGGTTCACAGCGGAGGTTTTGGTACCTCATGGTAGATGGAAACCGGAAATCAGAATCGCTCCTGAAAGGCCCTTGACGTTCTCTAGAGCAGCCGTGCCGGGCGTCCCTGCACCTGTGTCTCTTCAGGGGTGTGTTACCCTTCAGAGGGCTTTCATTCTTTTCTTGGAAAAAACACAAAGGCCTGTGTGGCTTACCTCGGAAATGCTGCTTCTTTGCCAGAGGGGTAGGTGGGTACAGCACCTCCGGTGACTCGCTGTGCTCACCAGGCTTTCAGGACGGCAGCCACGCGTGTGTGGGGTCGCCTGTTCGCAGGGTCCTCCTTGAGCTGCCGTTGCTGTTGCAGCACAACGTCAGCTTTCTGAGATACATGTCAGATCTTCCAGATTCTCTCTTACTGGCACCAAATTAAAAATTCCTTCCTGAGCGATGCAGTTTGGCGTGGGGGGTGTTGCGTTGTTTCTTCGCGAGAGACGTCTGGAGCGGCCTGAGGCGGTAGAGGCCACACAGGTGAGCGCGTGACGCTCGTCCAGCCACAGAGGCTCTCAGAGGCGCCTCGGCAGTTGTAGCATTTTTAACTAATCGGAGTCTTAGTGGCCTGTGTTCTCAAAGAACTGGATGGAAAGCCTGTGGGGTGGTCCTTGAGGAGTGACTGAAGGTGGCCCAGGGAAAGAGGGTGGGCCAGGGGGCAGGGGAAGGAAGGGCGCGGGCGGCAGCTGTCGGTGGGCGGGGCGTGAGGGCGTTGCTCTGGCTCGCTGGGGGCTCTGGAGCCCCGACGTCCGGACCTGAGGCTGGGCCTCTCCTCTACCCTGGATCTGGCTCTGCTCCCCGCTCCCCGCCCCCCCAACACACACGCTCACACATGCACCGCGTGGGTTTGACAAGAGTCCCGGGAAGCACAGGTCTGCCACCGCGCGGTCCTGGGCTTGGCCAGGCGCTGTCCTTTCAGCAGCACTGCCCACACCCCCGCCCCCTGAGCGTGGAGCCCACAGCCCCTGCTGTGTTCCCCTTTGACTTTGTCGGTTGGAGCCTAGAAGGCACAGCTAAGGCCGCTCAGGACAGTCCCGGGCGGTCTCCGTGCCCACACATGTGCGGGAGGCTGGCTGAATACACTTGTCCTCCTGCGGTTCACAGCGGAGGTTTTGGTACCTCATGGTAGATGGAAACCGGAAATCAGAATCGCTCCTGAAAGGCCCTTGACGTTCTCTAGAGCAGCCGTGCCGGGCGTCCCTGCACCTGTGTCTCTTCAGGGGTGTGTTACCCTTCAGAGGGCTTTCATTCTTTTCTTGGAAAAAACACAAAGGCCTGTGTGGCTTACCTCGGAAATGCTGCTTCTTTGCCAGAGGGGTAGGTGGGTACAGCACCTCCGGTGACTCGCTGTGCTCACCAGGCTTTCAGGACGGCAGCCACGCGTGTGTGGGGTCGCCTGTTCGCAGGGTCCTCCTTGAGCTGCCGTTGCTGTTGCAGCACAACGTCAGCTTTCTGAGATACATGTCAGATCTTCCAGATTCTCTCTTACTGGCACCAAATTAAAAATTCCTTCCTGAGCGATGCAGTTTGGCGTGGGGGGTGTTGCGTTGTTTCTTCGCGAGAGACGTCTGGAGCGGCCTGAGGCGGTAGAGGCCACACAGGTGAGCGCGTGACGCTCGTCCAGCCACAGAGGCTCTCAGAGGCGCCTCGGCAGTTGTAGCATTTTTAACTAATCGGAGTCTTAGTGGCCTGTGTTCTCAAAGAACTGGATGGAAAGCCTGTGGGGTGGTCCTTGAGGAGTGACTGAAGGTGGCCCAGGGAAAGAGGGTGGGCCAGGGGGCAGGGGAAGGAAGGGCGCGGGCGGCAGCTGTCGGTGGGCGGGGCGTGAGGGCGTTGCTCTGGCTCGCTGGGGGCTCTGGAGCCCCGACGTCCGGACCTGAGGCTGGGCCTCTCCTCTACCCTGGATCTGGCTCTGCTCCCCGCTCCCCGCCCCCCCAACACACACGCTCACACATGCACCGCGTGGGTTTGACAAGAGTCCCGGGAAGCACAGGTCTGCCACCGCGCGGTCCTGGGCTTGGCCAGGCGCTGTCCTTTCAGCAGCACTGCCCACACCCCCGCCCCCTGAGCGTGGAGCCCACAGCCCCTGCTGTGTTCCCCTTTGACTTTGTCGGTTGGAGCCTAGAAGGCACAGCTAAGGCCGCTTCGGTGCTGCAGCGGGGAGCAGCCCTGCCCTCCGCGTGCCTGTGAGGCCTGCCCGCGCCCCTGCTGGGCGGCCCTGGGGGCTTGCTGAGCAGCAGGAGTGCCTGGGCTTCTAGGCGGGTCCCACCCCAGGAGCAGTGAGATAGCTCTCAGAGCATCCTGGGGAGGAGGCTGCGCCCCTCGCCCCAGCGACTGTGGAGGGTCTGCGGCAAAGACCCCAGGACCCCAGGTCAGAGCTGCCTTCAGCCGAGTGCCCGGCCAGAGCGGGCCATCTTGGGACGTTGCTGTGTGTCTGGGCTGTCAGGCTGAGTGCTGGTTAGGCCACAGTGCTCAGGAACTCCCTGTGCTAGCTTGTTAACGTGCTGACTGACGGGGAATTTAAAGGGCCGGAGGTTCTGCAGTGCGGCTCTTGACTGAGGATGTCTGAGGCCGGAGGAGTTCCAGGGCCCCTCCCTCCTCCTCGGCATTTAGAGTGATGTTGCCCTTTCCTGGGTCGCAGGTCCTCTGCTCAGATAAAGTGCTTTGTCTGATCAGAGTTCCGTGTGTGCAGAGCTTGGTGGAGCCACATGGCTGTGTTCTCCTTATTCCAGCCTCTAATTACCCTCCGGATCAGTTGGCTGCTTCCAGTTCTGGCATTTGAAGTATTTCACCTTATTCTCTGGAAGCAAAAGCTCGTGACACTGCTGCTTCCTGGTCTTTGCCCCATGTGAGGAGGAGGTGCTGCTCGGCCTCTGAGCTCCAGGCTTAGTGCCCGGGGCCAGAGCCAGCCCCACCGAGAGACCCGAGGCCCCCCGCCAGGCTGTCACCCCCCCCCCCCAGCAAGAGGCAGCGGCCTCGCTGTGTCTGGTGGCTTCAGGGGTCACCCCGCGGATGGTTACGGGAGGTTAACCTGCTCCTGAGTGGACCACTTCTCCTCCGTTGCCCCAGCAAGGGTGGCAAGGCCGGGCGGGCCTGGGCGGCCAGGTCTGCAGGGCCCCTCTGTCACCGCGTGCTCCCGCCGCCCCCTGCGCATTGGTGGTCAGTCCCGGCTCTGCCCCGGTTTCTCCCCGGTCGCTGGGCCACGACGGTCGCCCTTCCTAGCCCCCCGCCTGTCCTCCCCTCACAGCTGGGGTGCAGGTGGGTCTAAGCCAAGGCTCAGCTCGGGCTGGGAGACCCCTGTGCGTCTTCCACGAGCAGCAGCTCCCCACAGAGGGCCCTCCTTGGGCGGCGGGTGGGGCGGCCCTGGGAGGCTCAGAGCGGGAGCCCTCGGAGCCCCCGGAGGCGCGGGCCAGCAGGCTGCGGTGTGGGATGCGGGCAGAGGGCACTCAGGCCTGCCCGCCCAGCCTGGCGCGCCCCGCCTCTGGGCCTGTCACAGCCGCTGCTGACTGACCGCCGCCTCTCCAGGAGAAAGAGCGGCTCTAAGCGTCACCTTTTATCCGCCATCGGGCTGCTTTAGCGTCTGCTTAACCAGAGCTCGACTGTACCACAGTCACGTCTTAACCTCCGTACACCAGTGGAGAAAACATAAATTTTCATTAGCTGTGTTTAATTAACATTTTACTCTCCTGACATATTTCTCTTACGTTCTTTCCAGGGAGATGCAGTTAAAGACCTAATGCTTCGCTTCCTGGGTGAAAAAGCCGCAGCCAAGAGGCAGGTCCTGACCGCCAGCTCGGTGGAGCAGTCTTTCGTGGGGCTGAAGCAGCTCATCGTGAGTAGCGGCGTGGTCTGTCCTCCTGTGTGTCCTGCCCGCCTCCCTGGGCAGGCTCCGGGGGCCAGTCGCTCTGAGCGTCTTGTCCTCAGCTCTTGTGCAGAACAGAGTCCTGTTGGATCAGATCCCAGTCCTGAGCAGCAGAGAGCGTCATGTAGCATACGTTTTAGTTTTTAAGTCCAATTTCGAAAAACATCGCATCAAATAATACGGCTCCAGTTCTAACACGAGCTGTGTGTGAATATGTGGCCAGAGACGTGGCGCCAGCAGCGTTCACTGACTTTTCTTCGTATTGAGAACCCCGGTATTAAAACCGCTCCTGAGTGGACCACTTCTCCTCCGTTGCCCCAGCAAGGGTGGCAAGGCGGGCGGGCCTGGGCGGCCAGGTCTGCAGGGCCCCTCTGTCACCGCGTGCTCCCGCCGCCGCCTGCGCATTGGTGGTCAGTCCCGGCTCTGCCCCGGTTTCTCCCCGGTCGCTGGGCCACGACGGTCGCCCTTCCTAGCCCCCCGCCTGTCCTCCCCTCACAGCTGGGGTGCAGGTGGGTCTAAGCCAAGGCTCAGCTCGGGCTGGGAGACCCCTGTGCGTCTTCCACGAGCAGCAGCTCCCCACAGAGGGCCCTCCTTGGGCGGCGGGTGGGGCGGCCCTGGGAGGCTCAGAGCGGGAGCCCTCGGAGCCCCCGGAGGCGCGGGCCAGCAGGCTGCGGTGTGGGATGCGGGCAGAGGGCACTCAGGCCTGCCCGCCCAGCCTGGCGCGCCCCGCCTCTGGGCCTGTCACAGCCGCTGCTGACTGACCGCCGCCTCTCCAGGAGAAAGAGCGGCTCTAAGCGTCACCTTTTATCCGCCATCGGGCTGCTTTAGCGTCTGCTTAACCAGAGCTCGACTGTACCACAGTCACGTCTTAACCTCCGTACACCAGTGGAGAAAACATAAATTTTCATTAGCTGTGTTTAATTAACATTTTACTCTCCTGACATATTTCTCTTACGTTCTTTCCAGGGAGATGCAGTTAAAGACCTAATGCTTCGCTTCCTGGGTGAAAAAGCCGCAGCCAAGAGGCAGGTCCTGACCGCCAGCTCGGTGGAGCAGTCTTTCGTGGGGCTGAAGCAGCTCATCGTGAGTAGCGGCGTGGTCTGTCCTCCTGTGTGTCCTGCCCGCCTCCCTGGGCAGGCTCCGGGGGCCAGTCGCTCTGAGCGTCTTGTCCTCAGCTCTTGTGCAGAACAGAGTCCTGTTGGATCAGATCCCAGTCCTGAGCAGCAGAGAGCGTCATGTAGCATACGTTTTAGTTTTTAAGTCCAATTTCGAAAAACATCGCATCAAATAATACGGCTCCAGTTCTAACACGAGCTGTGTGTGAATATGTGGCCAGAGACGTGGGCGCCAGCAGCGTTCACTGACTTTTCTTCGTATTGAGAACCCCGGATCATGTTAAATGTGTATGTAAAACCACTTACGGTCACATGCAGTCCCTAGGTACAAATAAACATACCCAGCGCAGGTTAGATGCTGATGACAGCGTGACAGAAATCACGCGCTAGTGTTGTCTTACTGACCGGAAGCCGGCTGATGGGCTGGGGCGGCGGGGTCTCTCCGGCCAGGGTGCTGCGCCTGGGCGCCCGCAGTGCTGACTCTGGAGGCTGGTCTCCGGCTCCTCCGGAAGTGCGTCTGCGGTGGGCGCCGTGCGGCCCGTGCGTGCCAGCCCGGCTCAGGGGCCGCCCGTGTCTTGCAGAGCTGCAGGAGCTGGAGGGCGGCCGTGGACCTCTGCGGGCGCCTGCTCACGGCGCACGGCCAGGGCTACGGCAAGAGCGGGCTGCCGACCAGCCACACGGCCGACTCCCTGCAGGTACGCCCCAGCGCTGTGGGTCGTCGTCGCCTGGGGGCGGGGCGGCTTCCCTTGTGGAGCCGTGCAGCGAGCGGAGTTCTGAAGGACGGGAACCCCTCTAAGGAGAAGCAGCATCTGCAGAAGTCCTCAGAACCCCGCCTTCCCCGGGCGATGGTCTTTTACTCTAACTTCCGTGGGTACCCCTCCCTCCCGCAAGCCAGCCCCAGATTCTCCAGTCCCTGGGGAGCTGGAGAGAGGAGGCGCGGAGGCCCCGTGCACAGGGCTGTGCTCTGACCCCCCGCGCAGCCAGTCTGGCCCTCACTTGACACGGCCTCCCCGCTCGCGCGGGCCGAGCCCAGCTCTCTGCCATGACGGCGCCACCTTCCTGCTCCAGCGGAATCCCTCCTTCCTGCTCCAATGCCACCTTCCATGCACCACCTTCCTGCTCCAACGGAGTCCCTCCTGCTGCCCCCCGGCCCAGGCTTCCCCGCCCACGGTCCCAACTTCTCTGTCCATCCCTTGCCGTGTGTCTCGTTGAACCTCGTTTCTCTCATTGCTGGCACAAGGCTGCTTGGGTCACTCCCGAGACCCCGGCAGCTCCCAGCGTCCCTGATGCTGTCCTCTCACCTGACTGCCGCTGTTTCCTGAAGGCCCTGCTTTCTGGCCCCTCGGAGCTGCTGTGCACCCCGCGCTCCCCTCGTGTGCCTCCGGTCCCCCCCCCGCCCACTTCCTGGTGGAGCTGCCGGCCAGGCCCGGCTCCCCTCCTGGTCCAGCGGCCCGTCCCCCCCTGCCCACTTCCTGGTGGAGCTGCCGGCCAGGCCCGGCTCCCCTCCTGGTCCAGCGGCCCGTCCCCCCCTGCCCACTTCCTGGTGGAGCTGCCGGCCAGGCCCGGCTCCCCTCCTCGTCCAGCCGCCCCTCCCTCCACCACCACGCCCCGCCCTGGACTTGCTCTCCTTCAGGAAGGAGCATCTCTTTTCATACGCATTTTTATAGTCTTGTAATTATGCAGGTGTGCTAAGAAAGAACGTTAGTTTAGCCCTTGTTTAAGTATATTTGAAATCAAGCTCTGATACGGAATTAACAGGGACTAGGGCACGTCCCTGGCAATCTAGTGTGGAGACTCCTGCTTCCACCACGGGGGCGCGGGCTCCGTCTCTGGTCGGGGAACGAGGGTCCCGCGTGCAGTGCTGCACAGCCTAGATAAAAGTACATTTAAAATTTAAAAAGACACCTTTGTTTGGAAAAAAAAATCAGTAGGGGACAGGAATGTCTGAACTTGCTCTAGCGATAACCATCGTGTTTGGGTCGTGTTTTGTGCTCTTAGCTCTGGTTTGTGAGGCTGGCGCTGCTGGTGAAGCTGGGCCTTTTTCAGAATGCCGAGGTGGAGTTCGAGCCCTTCGGAAACCTGGACCAGCCAGACCTCTACTACGAGTACTACCCCAGCGTGTACCCGGGGCGCAGAGGTGAGGCGGCGGTGCAGCCTGGACACCTCGCGCGGGCTTGGCTTTGCACGTGCCTCTGCTGCTTGTTGTGTTTCCTTGAAACTCCGTTGCCGTGGGGACGCAGGGGCGGCTGGCCTGGGCTGTGTTAGTTCTCGCCGGCTCTGGGCTGGCGGGAGCGGGGCTGGGTTGCCCCGGTCTTCCCAGACTTGGAAGGGGATTTTCAGCATGGGGGACGTTTAGACCTGTAGCCTCACTGGCATTAAAATTTCTTCTTTCTGACTGAGAGAACTTAACACTTGGAAAAGGCAGGAACGGGGGAAGTAGGTTTTACAGCCCAGAAGAGGGCCGAAGCTAGAGCAGTGTCTTCACAAGGCTGGCCTGGCAGACGGGGGGCCAGCCCAGCTAGCGTAGAGGCAGGAGGGCAGCAGGGCCCCCGTCCCGAATTTGTGTAACTTCCTACCACCCAGTGGCCCCCCGGTTCAGCTCGTCTCCAGAAGACCAGGGGAGGAGGGCCCCAAGCCCGGAGCCCCGGGAGCATGCGTTCAGGGCAGCCCCGGCTGAGGCGGCGCCCGGGGTCAGGAGGTGGCCGGCCTGCAGGGCTTCCCGCTCGGGGGTCTGGGGAGCCTGCGCGGGGCAGGCGGGCGCGCCCACCGCCTCTCTGCACACGGCCCGGGGAGTGGTGCGCTGCCCTTGCCCTGCAACACAGGCAGACGTCAGTGATGCTTCCCACACTGTGTCCTGACTGGCCTGGCCGTCCCCTCACCTCCGCCTGCACCACCGCAGGACCCCTGTGCCGTGCTCGCGGGGCGGACCCTGCGCGGGCCGGAACGGGCAGGGGATGCTGACGGGGTCTGTCTGCTGCTCACGGAAGTCAGGCCTTCCGGGACGCAGTCCCTCACCCGGGAAGTCTGAGGTTTGGGTACCCGGACGCTCACAGCCGCATGAAAAGCCTTTGATTTCTTGTCCTGCTAAGCTCCGAGTGACTTGTCCAAACGGCTGGTCACACAGCAGCCACTTCTGACTTTACTGCAGGTTAAGAGTAACAGGTGCGGCCGTGGCTGAGACTCCCCGCGCAGGGGCACGGGGTCAGTCCCCGGCCAGGGAGCTGGCTCTGCATGCTTCAACGAAGACTCAGCACGGCTTGATACATAATTTTTTTTATTTACTTTTTTTTCACCATTGATTTATTAGCTGTATCTTGCAGCATGTGGGATCGTAGTTTCCTGGCCAGGCATCAAACCTATGTCTCCTGCAGTGGAAGCTTGGAGTCTTACCCACTGGACCGCGAGGGAAGCCCCAATGCAGACATATTGTTTTAAAAAGAATGATACGAGACTGAAAAGCAGGTATTTCCAGGGCAGCTGGTGAGGAGCCCTTCACTGCGCCGCGCACTCCGCACCCCCGGTCCGGGTTGGTGATGCCCTGCGGCGCGGCTGACCGAGTCCCAGGGCGCCGGGGGCTGCTCTCTCCTCACAGACCCGAGGCGGCGCTCCTTCCCCGCGGCTCTCGGCTGCCTCCTCCCGGGCGCCCACCGGAGCGGGCTTCCTGGCGCCGCTCTGCGTCGGCTCGGGGATGAGGCGGGGCTCCTCGCCCTGCGCCGTGACGCCGCTTATTTAAAGGATGAAAGAGATGGGCATCACACGTGGTCTCAGCCGTGATGTGCTGACATTCATCCATAGCGATATGCTCGGTGCTTACTAATCCTTCCTTTCATTTTGTGGCGTAACAGGCGTAAGTGTGAGATTCTGATTCAGTCGTTTCATTTTAGCTCACAATGCATCAGCAAAGCAGGTCATTTAAATGTGCTCTAAAAAGAAGGCTATAACGATATGAACAAATAACTTTTATAAATGAGCTTTCATGTATTTTATGTGACTATTTTACCCAGTCAGAATATTCATAACAAGTAGCAATGAATCATGAGTTAAGTCATAAAACTTCCCTTTTTTGTTACCATCCCAGGAAGGAAGACTGTTGTGTCTTTACCTATTTCTCTGACATTTCTAGGCATTTCATGGAGCTGATTGCAGCGAGTGTGGTTTCCCTGCACCCATGCTGCTTTTGAATCGGTCATTGGGAGGCTAGCTGTAGGTTTGGTTTTTTTCTCTTTTTTTTTGGCCGCTTCTGTTAGTCTTTCATTCATTTATTTTCATCCATCTTTGTTCTTTGGCCTGTGTGGGCCTCCCATCGCAGTGCCCTCTCTTGTCGTAGAGCATTGGCCCTGGGCGCATGCGCTCCAGAGCTCTGGCTCAGTAGTTGGACCTGCCGGTGCAGCTGCCCTGTGGCACGTGGGGTCTTCCTAGGCTAGGGACTGAACTGGCGCGCCTCGCAGTGTAGACTGGTATCCTTACCCACTGGACCACCAGAGAAGCCCTGGCTGTAGGTTTCTGTAGCACTCAAACTGAGAATGTTTTCCTTCATTCTCAGTTTCCTGAGCATTTCCATCCCGAATGGAGGTTCTGTTTTGTCATGTGCCTTTTCAGCTCCTCTTGATTGAGCACGGGACTTTTCTCATGTAGCCTGTTTGAGGTGATGGGTCACGCTGATCTGTGAACCTTGAACCAGCCTCACATATCTGGAATGAATCCCACTTGGTTGTGCTGGATGGTTTCTCTTACACACAGTTTATCTGATTTGCTCATCTTTTGTTAGATTAGATTTAGCTGGATTTGACTTCCCACCTTTGTTGCAGGTTTCTGTGCCTGTGTTCACGAGCCTCGCTGGTCTGCGGCTCTCTTTCTCGGGACACTTCTGGTTTGGATATGGGGGTGACACTGGCCTCAGCGATTGGGCCGCGGCCCCTCCACTCCTGTTTTCCCGAAGAGACGGTGGAGATCGGTACCACTCCATCCTTAAATGGTCTGTAGAATTCACCAGTGACACCATCTTGGCCTGGTGCCTTCTGTTTTTGGAAGGCTGTTATTTATTGATTTAATTTCTTAAATAGCTATTGGCCCTATTCAGATTATTTAGCCTTTTGTGAGTTTTAATAGGCTGTGTCTTTCAAGGCATTGATCCACTTTATCTAGGTTATAAAACCTGGTGACATTGATTTGTTCATAATATTCCCTTATTTTCCTTTTAATCTCCATGTGGTCAGTAGGTGATGACCCTTTTCCATTTCTGATAGTAGTGATTCATGTCTTCTGTATTTTTTTCTTGATTAACCTGGCTAGAGTTTTACAAATTTTATTGATTTTTGTCAAAAAACTAGGTTTGGGTTTTGAAGTTTTTTTTCTATTGATACCCTGTTTTCAATGTCATCGCTCTCTGCTTTAACTTTTCTTTCTTTTCTTCTTTTTCTTTTTCTAATAAGCCTAGGTGATTAATTTTAAATCATTTAAATATATACATTTAACACTATAAATATCCCTCTTAGCACTGCTTTGGCTGCATTCCACAGATTTGGAGAACGGTCTTTTATTTTAATACCCACTGGACTTCACTCCTAGGTAGACTGAATGCCCTGTGTCTAAAAATAGGTTTCTGTAGCACTCAAACTGAGAATGTTTTCCTTCATTCTCAGTTTCCTGAGCATTTCCATCCCGAATGGAGGTTCTGTTTTGTCATGTGCCTTTTCAGCTCCTCTTGATTGAGCACGGGACTTTTCTCATGTAGCCTGTTTGAGGTGATGGGTCACGCTGATCTGTGAACCTTGAACCAGCCTCACATATCTGGAATGAATCCCACTTGGTTGTGCTGGATGGTTTCTCTTACACACAGTTTATCTGATTTGCTCATCTTTTGTTAGATTAGATTTAGCTGGATTTGACTTCCCACCTTTGTTGCAGGTTTCTGTGCCTGTGTTCACGAGCCTCGCTGGTCTGCGGCTCTCTTTCTCGGGACACTTCTGGTTTGGATATGGGGGTGACACTGGCCTCAGCGATTGGGCCGCGGCCCCTCCACTCCTGTTTTCCCGAAGAGACGGTGGAGATCGGTACCACTCCATTCTTAAATGGTCTGTAGAATTCACCAGTGACACCATCTTGGCCTGGTGCCTTCTGTTTTTGGAAGACTGTTATTTATTGATTTAATTTCTTAAATAGCTATTGGCCCTATTCAGATTATTTAGCCTTTTGTGAGTTTTAATAGGCTGTGTCTTTCAAGGCATTGATCCACTTTATCTAGGTTATAAAACCTGGTGACATTGATTTGTTCATAATATTCCCTTATTTTCCTTTTAATCTCCATGTGGTCAGTAGGTGATGACCCTTTTCCATTTCTGATAGTAGTGATTCATGTCTTCTGTATTTTTTTCTTGATTAACCTGGCTAGAGTTTTACAAATTTTATTGATTTTTGTCAAAAAACTAGGTTTGGGTTTTGAAGTTTTTTTTCTATTGATACCCTGTTTTCAATGTCATCGCTCTCTGCTTTAACTTTTCTTTCTTTTCTTCTGCTTTTATATTGCCTATTTCCCTCTAGTATCCTACAGTAGAAGCCTAGGTGATTAATTTTAAATCATTTAAATATATACATTTAACACTATAAATATCCCTCTTAGCACTGCTTTGGCTGCATTCCACAGATTTGGAGAACGGTCTTTTCATGTAGTCTGGAATGTTTTCGTATGTTCTTTTAAATACAAAACGTCTCCAGGGCCATGGACAGTTTCCTGGGCAAAAAGCAGGTCGCCTCCTGGCCCGGAGCTTCACGTGCTCCAGAGCTCGCTCTCTGCAGGTGAGCAACGGCGGCCTCTTCTCCGTCGGCGTGGAGGGTGGAGAGGCATGAGGCACGACGCCCTGCTGCATTGGCACAGCCCCGCTGCCGTGGTCTGTGGGCGGGAGAGGGTCCCTCCAGAAGCTGGAGTGACTGACACCACCACTGACGGCAGCTCCGCCGTCGCTCTCTGCAGACGTGGCGGTCGTTCAGTGTCGTCAAAAAAGTCCGAACATTTTAAGTTGAGTGATTGTCGCGGTTCTTCCTTCTAGGCTCACAGGCACAGAGCAGTCTATTTTCCATAATATTCATAACACTCCTTGGCTTTGCCTGTGCTTTTGCACCTTCTTCTGTCCTCACTCAAGACCACGGAGCCTCACGGGTTTTCATGCTTAGAAGCCGTACAGACGTGAACCCGTCTGAGGGTGGCTCGTGGCAGACGCTGGCTGGTGACTGCTGCGGGGACAGACGGACGGACGGCGGCCCGGGGAGGCTGGGCATCTCGCAGCTGGCACACAGCCTGCTTCTAGCCGTCCTTAAAGTGTAGTCCCTGTCCGAGGGCTGCAGCGGCCCCTCCTGAGTCTGTGTGACCGCACGCCCTCAAGTCCTTTACAATCAGTGCAGGAGGCTTGATTACTTGATGGTTTTTGATACTTGTATTCTTAAAATATTACTGTAAATACAGCCCTGGCCAAAGGTTGCCTGCCTGGTGCTCACTCCGCTGAGGGTGGCGAGCAGGAGGCTGTGGGCTCGACCTCGGACTGGCACACAGACGCCTGGGTGGAGATGGGGGATCAGTGTGCCTCAGTTTCCTCCCCAGCAACAACTGAATTTCCACAGTATCCAAACACTGGGGGTGGAAGGGCTACCCTGGTAGCTCAGACAGTAAAGGACTCGTCTTCAATGCAGAGGACCCAGGTTCAGTCCCTGGGGTGGGAAGATCCCCTGAAGAAGAAAATGGCTGCCCACTCCAGTATTCTTGCCTAGAGAATTCCATGGACAGAGGAGCCAAATGGCTTGCGGTCCATGCACCTAACACGCACACATACACAGGTGCACACTCGAGTCAAGATAGAAGGGAACACGGGCTTAACAAGACCCCTCATCCTGAGAGCGCAGCCCCGTCCACACGCTGCTCATTTCAGCTGCAGCGCTGTTCAGAGCCCCACCGTGTGCCCTCCGCACACCGACGGAGCTGGCGGAGCCCGGGGCCCAGCCCTCGGGGACAGCCTGGGCGGTGGAGGCTTCCAGGCCAGCAGCCTCACCGTGTGCGGAAGCAGCCCCGAGCCGGAACTCACTCCAGAGCTACGCACGTGTCTCGGGGTCAGGCGGACACTCCATCCTCGGGACCTGGGCCGAGGCACGCTCTGTCACCTCCCTCCCTGGCCCCGTGCCCCCACCCTTACTTACAGGCCCTCCTTTCAAGGTCTCCCTTTGAGGACCCCAACCTATGCAGCCTTCTCCGGAGCTCGCCTCCGCAATGCACAGAGGATCCGCGAGCATCCTGCTCTCCGCTGGAGCGGGCGGCGGCCTCTGCTGTCACTTTGTGAGAGTTTCTACGTGACGGAGGCGTAGCGCAGGACGAGGGGAGACAGCCAGCCCTCCCGCAGTCCTTGTGCAGAACACACACTCTACAGAGACCCAGGGCAAGCTGGCATCACGGCACGCTTTACCAGGAAATGAAGGATTCTGTCATCCTTCCCACCGGAGTGTCTGCAGGTGTCCGGCCGCACGCCTGCTGAGCGGTGCCCGCTCACAGCAGACAGACTCACTCTGCCTCGCCTCTGGTTCCAGGCTCCATGGTCCCCTTCTCGATGCGGATCCTGCACGCGGAGCTGCAGCAGTACCTGGGGCGCCCCCAGGAGTCACTGGACCGGCTGCACGGGCTCAAGACTGTCTGCAGCAAGGTAACCCCTGCTCAGGGTGGGCTGCCGCCGACCCTCCTGGTGGAGGGCTCGCCCGGGTCTCCCGTCCTCACGCGGCCCTGTGCCAGCCCCTGTCGCTGCGTCCCCGTTCGGCCCACTGTGACCGCGCGCTCTTGCTGAGGCTCCTCTGGGGGCTGGTGGGTTTCTGGCAGAGCTGGAGGCCTGACGTCCTCCTTCCCGGTACTGTCGGTAAGTGCAACGCAGAAAGGCTTCCCTTCGGGCAAAAGTCACACGCTGAGCCTGCGCCCTGCGCCCTGCGCCCGGCGGCCCGTGCAGCTTCAGAAGCTGCGAGCACCTGCTCTGTGTGGTGGAGGCGCTGGAGCAGGACGTAGACAGTGGCTGAAAGTGCTCCAGAACCAAAGCAAACCACACTGTATCGTGACAAGCGTGCTTGGTAATCCCAGCTCAGGAGGCAGATAAGGTCCAGAAGTGCTTCCCGGGTCGTCCTGGTGGTAAAGTAACAGTCACGTGGCAGGAACCAGGCTGCGTGACAGACGACCCGACCGCGCCCCTGCGGGGCGGGAGAGACCTGGGGCTGGGCGTCTGCCCGGCTCTGGCAGAGGTGGGGCTGGGCGTCCTCCCTGGGCCCGCTCTCACCTCGGTCTAGGCTCAGCGGGTTGTCAGTGGGTCCTTGGGCCCTTGAGTCAGGGTCGGCCCCTGGGGTCTGAAGACTGGATGCTTCGTGCATAAACCCGGTCCTTCACCCGTGCGCACCCACAGCCTGTGACAGGCTGAGAGGCACTGGACCAGGGCCCCCTCCCTCTCGAGCTGAGGTCCCCAGCCCCTCCGCCTGGTGTCTCCCGAGCCCCTCAGAGGGCAGGGCTCAGGGCTGCAGCCTGCGTATGGACCAGAACCTGACGTTTAAATACAGATGCCAAGGTCGTGCATGTGTGCGGGGCCTGTGAATTCCTACGACTCCCAGAGCAGGTGTGAACGGGTGTTCCTCCTGGGCTGCTGGGACCCCGAAATGTTTGTTGGTGACCTTCCAAGGAGTCCTTTCCCCGTCTGCCCAGCTTAGCCCAGCCTCCTCCAAAATGACTGCAGAGAGTCTGGAACATGGGCTTGGCCTCTAAATGTGACTAGGTGACAGCTTGCCTTTTCACAGATTGCCTGTGGGGGGTCACGCGTCTGGTCCCGTGTGGAGTCAGGCAGCTGGCACGTTCGTGCCGGGCCGACAGTTCTCTCCCCAGACAAAGCCACCCGGCGCTGGCCTTCAGGGCCCTCGCCCTCCCTCTGCCGCTGTCCATGGTGCTGATGGCGCCTGCGTGGCTGAAAGACACCGCCCCTCCCAGAACTAGTGCGGGCGGGGCCGACCCCTGGGCAGGCGGCAGTTGTGGTCACAGCACCCCCACCCGCTGCCCACAGGGTGGAGGACGGGCTCCAGACCCACACTCCCTCCCGGCTCCCCTCCTCCACGCCCGGGCCTCACGTTCCCTTCAGCACCACCGTTAGTTCAGCACCACCGTTGCTTCAGGACAACAGCGTTCTCTTGCCTGAAGCCCGGGTGAGGCTGACCCCCCGCTGCGTGCCTGCGTTCCCCGGGCGCCTTGCAGGATGGGCGCGGCCGCCGTGGCGGCTCCAGGGGGCAGCCCCAGACCCAGCCACGGCGTCCGACCCGCACCTGCTCCTGGCAGGCCCTCTGCAGAGCGTGTGTCCCGGGGCCAGGAAGAGCCGGGCCGCCCACCTTCCTTCTTCGGTACCCCTCAGCTTTTCTGTTTGTCTTGTCCCCCCTTGGTGGCCCCATCAGGCTCTTCGTTCCTGGCCAGAAGACAGCAGATAAATAGCTAGAAAATGGGCCCTGGTCTGGACCAGCTGGCGCGTCTTTGCAGTTACAGTGCTAAGCCGTGGGTGTGTCCTGAGCAGTCGCCATAGGCCAGGCCTTCGTGCTCAGCACCTCGTCCTCCGCCTGCTGTGACGCGCTGGCCCTTGCAGCCAAGGAGGCCCAGGTGGCGCAGCCCGGCCAACGGGGTGAGGCCAGTGAGAGCCCAGAGCAGCCGCTCCGGTGGCTGTGAACGCCGCCTCTTGCGGTTGGGCTGTTGTGGGCAGTGCTGACGGGAAGACGACCCACGAAACAAGAGGGCGCCTTCCCAGAGCACGTGCCCGCAGTCAGTGTAGAGCCACGAGACGGCGCCTGCCTTCAGTTAACACGTCCTCCTCCCCCCCAGCAGCCAGTGTGCCCTGCTCCCACCCTTCCCTCCTCCTCCGCCCTCTGTGAGCACCTCCTCCGCCAGCTCACCCGGGCAGCAGCTTCCTCGCTGTCAGGGAAGCCATCACAAAGGACGTGACTCAAGGCTCTTAGCCAAACAGCAGTGCCTGTGAAGTGACAGGTGCTCAGAACCTACAGGAGGATCCCCAGAGGGCCACACAGCTCGGGGGTCCTGCGGAGCAAGCCTGTGTTCTCAGGAGCTACTCGTCACCCTCGAGTGACACACCTGACAGGCCGGCGCTCGCCCCACGTCCGGGGTCTCTGGACACTTTACGGGTGTCGTGAACCCGACCCCCTCTGACTGCCGTCCGCTCCGTGCGTCCTCAACAGCAGTGGCTGAATCGTGTCCCCGCGAGACGCTGCTTGACAGGGAGATGCCCCTGGGGCGTCTTACGACGACGTCTAGACGCAGGCTCACCTGTGTTGTCCTTGTTTCCTGCAGATCCTGGCCCACCTGGAGCAGGGCCTCGCGGAGGACGGGGGCGCGAGCGGCCTCGCCCAGGAGAGCAGGCAAGGTGAGCCCCCCGTCCTCCGGGCGCGGCCCCGGCCTCCCCGTCCCCCCGCCGCCGCCTCAGTCACGCACGCGCCCTCTCCCACGCTCCCCTCCCCGGTCCTTCCTCGGGCCGAGCCGAGCACCGGGCCTGGGGCTGGCGGCAGCGGCAGCCTGAGCCTGGCTTTCGAGGAGCCCGTGGCGCGGAGGCCCGCCCGCGGGAGCCAGGGCAGCCGCCCTCGTGGCAGGAGGGAGCGGGGGCGCGGGCGTGGGTGGGAGCGCGGGCCCTGCGTGTGGAGCCCCGAGGACGGGCCGGCCGCACGGGCCTTATGTCGGGAGTGCTGGGCCCGCCAAGGCCGGCCCGGTCGCCCTGCTGAGATTCCTTGAGGACATCAGAGGAAGGACTTCAGTGAGCCCAGAGCAGCCGCTCCGGTGGCTGTGAACGCCGCCTCTTCGGTTGGGCTGTTGTGGGCAGTGCTGCGGAAGACGACCCACGAAACAAGAGGGCGCCTTCCCAGAGCACGTGCCCGCAGTCAGTGTAGAGCCACGAGACGGCGCCTGCCTTCAGTTAACACGTCCTCCTCCCCCGCAGCAGCCAGTGTGCCCTGCTCCCACCCTTCCCTCCTCCTCCGCCCTCTGTGAGCACCTCCTCCGCCAGCTCACCCGGGCAGCAGCTTCCTCGCTGTCAGGGAAGCCATCACAAAGGACGTGACTCAAGGCTCTTAGCCAAACAGCAGTGCCTGTGAAGTGACAGGTGCTCAGAACCTACAGGAGGATCCCCAGAGGGCCACACAGCTCGGGGGTCCTGCGGAGCAAGCCTGTGTTCTCAGGAGCTACTCGTCACCCTCGAGTGACACACCTGACAGGCCGGCGCTCGCCCCACGTCCGGGGTCTCTGGACACTTTACGGGTGTCGTGAACCCGACCCCCTCTGACTGCCGTCCGCTCCGTGCGTCCTCAACAGCAGTGGCTGAATCGTGTCCCCGCGAGACGCTGCTTGACAGGGAGATGCCCCTGGGGCGTCTTACGACGACGTCTAGACGCAGGCTCACCTGTGTTGTCCTTGTTTCCTGCAGATCCTGGCCCACCTGGAGCAGGGCCTCGCGGAGGACGGGGGCGCGAGCGGCCTCGCCCAGGAGAGCAGGCAAGGTGAGCCCCCCGTCCTCCGGGCGCGGCCCCGGCCTCCCCGTCCCCCCGCCGCCGCCTCAGTCACGCACGCGCCCTCTCCCACGCTCCCCTCCCCGGTCCTTCCTCGGGCCGAGCCGAGCACCGGGCCTGGGGCTGGCGGCAGCGGCAGCCTGAGCCTGGCTTTCGAGGAGCCCGTGGCGCGGAGGCCCGCCCGCGGGAGCCAGGGCAGCCGCCCTCGTGGCAGGAGGGAGCGGGGGCGCGGGCGCGGGTGGGAGCGCGGGCCCTGCGTGTGGAGCCCCGAGGACGGGCCGGCCGCACGGGCCTTATGTCGGGGAGTGCTGGGCCCGCCAAGGCCGGCCTGCATCTCGGAAAGCTCGCCCTGCTGAGATTCCTTGAGGACATCAGAGGGAAGGACTTCTAGTCCCGCGTCAAAGCCCAGCTCCGATGGCCCTCTGCGGGAGGCCCGCCCCCGCCGTCAGCCCCAGGCGGCGCCTCTGCTGTGAGCCCGTAGGCCCCTGCGGCCGGCCCGCGCGCCTTTCATCCTCCACGGAGACGACGTGCTGAGGGGGGCGGGCAGCTGGCACAGTCTGTGCTGGAAGGCAGAGGGAGTTCCCTTCTCGATGACAGCAGTCAGGGCTTAGTGCTTCTCTCAAGCACTCCGGGAATAAGCAGCCGTTCCAGCAGGTTCTTCGGCCAAAGCCGCCGCCTGGTCCCAGCAGCGGGAGGAAGGCCGGCTTCAGGCAAACTCCCCAGGCACCGCTGTCGAGCCGCGTCGGGGTGCGCCCTCCCGGGGCCGGCCCCCTCCCCCGCCTCCCCTCCGCGCCCCGTGCCCTCGGCCTGGCGAGGCAGGTGGGGTGGAAACCCGTGCTTCCACGTGAGTGCCTGGGACGCCTAGGCCTCGGACGGGCAGGCTGCCGTCCCCAGGCGCAGGGGCTGAACCCGTGGGTGGCCGCCCCCCAGCCCTACCGCTGGGAGCCCGGGGCAGCCCGGGCCAGGGCCTGTCCACATCCCCCCAGGACTGGCTCCTCTCCTGGGAGGGTCCGGATCCGTCCATCGTGAAGCGGAGCGGCCGTCCAGAGGGTGACCCGAGATGGGAGCTGAGCAGCACCGGGAGCGGGGCCCGGCGCGGGGCGCCCGTCCGCTGCGGCCGGCCTCCGCCTGCCCGTGCCAGGGCTGGCGACTGGCCGCGGCCCCGGGCACACGCAGGCTTCTCTCTCGCAGCCTCCGTGCAGCTGTGGCGGTCCCGCCTGGGCCGGGTGACGTGCTCCATGGCCAACTGCCTGCTGCTCATGAAGGTACCGGTTCTCAGAGGCGGGGACCCCGGGCCATGGGAGAGGGCCCCCGCGCGGCCTGCGAGCAGAGAGGCCAGGGACAAGCTGGGAATCGCGTGCTTGTATTCCTGAGGAACCTCGGTAGGGTGGAGGGTTTGCAGGGTCGCGCGTTGTCGTGCAGACGTGTCCAGACTGTCCCTGCCGTCCTCTCCTCCGCTCTTCCTGGGCCCTGCCCGAGGTCGGCCTCTGTCCCCTGCGAGCCGAGCGGGCCCGGGTGCCGACTCTGCCTGCCGCCGGCGCCGGCAGGACTCTGCACGGGGCAGGTGACCGTGCTTCAAAACGCTTTGACGACAAACGCAGTTTAATTTGAAATGTTGGGTGCTTCTTTCATTCTAAGGAGTTAAAAAACAAGTGAAAGAGCGTGCCGTCAAGGCCCTGGACACGCGCGTCCTGGCGCCCCCAGCGTGCGCGCCGGCCTTCGGCCGCGTGCTGCTCCAGGCACGGGTGGGCAGCGGTGGCTCTGGAGTCAGCCAGCCAGCTGCTGCGAGCAGCGTAGCGCTGACTGACCTTTTCAGCGACGAGCAGTCTGTCCTGCACCGCGGCCCTGCACGTCTGCCTGGGGCGCAGTCAGGCGCCACCCCTCCCACCACTCGGCACTCGTGCTGCCCACCGGCAGACACCGGCCTCTGCCCGGCCCTGCTGGCCAGCCGCTCCCACCTGTCCTCACAGCCGCGGCTGCCTGACCAGAGTGGGCAGCGCTCTCTCAAGAAGTCACTGCAGCCGCTCCCGGGCTCCCGTCCAGGCCGGAGGGGCAGCAGAGGCACTGTGCCACCAGGAGAGGGCTCTCGGCCCGTGCTCACCTCCACTCACGTGTGATGGGCACACTCACACTGGACGGGGCGCCGGCAGTGGGTGTGGCCGGCTCCCCCAGGCACCAGGGCGTCCAGCTCGTTTCGATGAGCTTCACTCGCAGGTGCTGGACCGAGAGGCTGCTCTGACCTTCTGCTGCGGCGGGGCGGCCCTGGTCCTCCGACACCCCGTCAGCAAACTAGGAGCTCCAGTCGCAGGTTTGTGAGGTTGAAAATGGAGGCAAAGAAAGAGAAGAGCCACCTGGGGCTTTACAGAGACCAGGGACACCCCCTGCAGCCTGTCCGGAGACACTAGCTGTGAGCACGAGCCCCGCAAGGCGTCCCCTCAGCGGATGGAACGGGACCCCTGCCGTCTGAGCGCAGGCCCGGGGGTGGCAGCGTCGGCAGAGGCTGGGTGCCGTGCCAGGTGCTGCTCCGAGGACGGAGGGGGCAAGCCCCAGGCCCGGTGCTCGCCGGCGCCGCGCGGAGAGGACGGGTCACGCCCCGGGCCTCTGGCCCGCCTGGCAGGTGCCGTGTGCCCCAGTCGTGTGCTCCTGGTCCCTCCTCACCCTGCCGAAGCAGAGCTTGCTCTCCTGACTCTCGGGTGTTCTCTGCAGGATTACGTGCTGGCCGTGGACGCCTACCGCTCGGCCATCCAGTACCACCCGGAGCAGGAGCCGCAGCTGCTGAGCTGCATCGGCCGTGTCTTCCTCCAGGTGGGGGCCGGGGCCGGGGCAGCCCTGCGGGGGCGGTGGGGGCGGCACCTCGGCGGGCTTCAGGAGGCGGGAGAGAGGGCACGAGAGGGGTGTCGAGTGAAACTTCGTGACGGTTGGAGGCGAGTTCTCCACGGGTCCTGGTCTGACCATTTCGAGCCTCTGGCTTTGACGTGGCGAGGAAGCCAGCTGCTGAGTGTGGGATTTACATAGGTTTCCGTCTAGGCAGGGCTGAGCTGGGTTCCCAGGGCTGACGCGAGGAGCAGGCCGCCTCTCCCGCCCCGGCCCGGGGCCCGCACCCTCCTCTGCGGCTGGGAGGGTGGAGGCAGCCCCAGAGCGTCTTCAGTGTCTGCCACGAGCGCCCTCAAGGCTGTGCTCCCGGTGCCCCGGGCGCTGCGGGCGGCCTGGGTCTTTGCAGCTCCCCTCGGGAGTGAAATTGGTCTGGGGTCTGCCTGTGTGCGCCGTTCTCAGCAGCACGGGGAATCTGTTCTCTGTCTTCCTAAAAGCAGTTTGCTTTCTCTCTCTGTTCTCGGGGACATTTTGGATATGCTGTAATTATTTATTTTTTAAGCTGCCTCTAACTCTTACAAATCCGTAGGATTTTAAATTCTAGTTATGCTTTAATAATTAAGAAGATGTGAACTTACACTTTCTAATGACCAGAAAAGCCAGCAGGTGGCGAAGAACATTCCAAGATTCCTTCATTGTCTCCCACTAGAAAATGGTTTCCGCGCGAGTCCTGGTCGGCTGGGCTCCACCGGGCCATGTGGCGCAGAGGGCCGGCACCTGGTCAGGACGGCAGTCCCGTGCGGCTAGGCTCGCCGCACGCCCTGGGAAGGCTGCCCGGCCCTCCTGGGCCTCGTCTTGTTAATGTGGGGAAGCACGGTGTGGGAGGCACGCCACAGGTTGCTGCAAGCGTGGCTGTGGGCGGGACTTCGCCCAGCACCGAGCTCAGGTCAAGGGCGTGGGGACCTTCGGGACCCTCATCGGCACTGACCTGGGCCCGCGGAGTGCCAGAGGAGTGCAGAGGTCCAGGCCGCGGGGCCGCCCCTCTGGGGACACTCCAGACGCCCTGACGCGCACGAGGAGGGCACGAGGACTGGGTGCTGCGCGTTGTTCCTCCTGGAGGGAGGGGCCGTGTTTTCCATGGGGGTCCGGGGCGTGGAGGCAGCCCGGTGGGCGCTGGCCCAGATGCGAGACCCCAGGGCGGGGACAAGGGACGCTCCGGACGCACGGACAACAGGCAGCCTGTGTTGTTTCTGTCGCCCAGCACCAGGCCCATTCCCAAGGTGGGCAGAGGGGCCGGGGCCACCCGCAGGGCTCGCTGGGAGAGGACCCCGGACCCAGGTGCCGGTGGTGGGCGGGCCCAGCTGGGCTCCCTGGGTGGAGGCTGGTTTCAGTCGCTCTTTTCACTATTTCTGTCCTCCGTGATGCCGTGCCAGGGTTCTGCAAGTGAACCTTTCACACGTGTTAACATGGCAGGCGTATGAACCACACGCTCTCTGCCGTGCCGACTGGCGTGGACATCCCAGTGTCCTCAACAGCTCTTCCCTTTTGCTTTTTAATGACAAGTGATCATTAGCGACGGGTCACCAGAGTCTCACCCTGCCTGACGTGCAGTCACGTCTTCAGCATCCTTACCCGACCCGAGGGGCCGGCGGGCGGTGGGTTCAGCGTCTGTCGCCTGAGCTGACCACCTGCCTCTGTCACAGCAGATCGGAGACATCAAGACGGCTGAAAAGTGCTTCCACGACGTGGCGAAGAACATTCCAAGATTCCTTCATTGTCTCCCACTAGAAAATGGTTTCCGCGCGAGTCCTGGTCGGCTGGGCTCCACCGGGCCGTGTGGCGCAGAGGGCCGGCACCTGGTCAGGACGGCAGTCCCGTGCGGCTAGGCTCGCCGCACGCCCTGGGAAGGCTGCCCGGCCCTCCTGGGCCTCGTCTTGTTAATGTGGGGAAGCACGGTGTGGGAGGCACGCCACAGGTTGCTGCAAGCGTGGCTGTGGGCGGGACTTCGCCCAGCACCGAGCTCAGGTCAAGGGCGTGGGGACCTTCGGGACCCTCATCGGCACTGACCTGGGCCCGCGGAGTGCCAGAGGAGTGCAGAGGTCCAGGCCGCGGGGCCGCCCCTCTGGAGACACTCCAGACGCCCTGACGCGCACGAGGAGGGCACGAGGACTGGGTGCTGCGCGTTGTTCCTCCTGGAGGGAGGGGCCGTGTTTTCCATGGGGGTCCGGGGCGTGGAGGCAGCCCGGTGGGCGCTGGCCCAGATGCGAGACCCCAGGGCGGGGACAAGGGACGCTCCGGACGCACGGACAACAGGCAGCCTGTGTTGTTTCTGTCGCCCAGCACCAGGCCCATTGCCAAGGTGGGCAGAGGGGCCGGGGCCACCCGCAGGGCTCGCTGGGAGAGGACCCCGGACCCAGGTGCCGGTGGTGGGCGGGCCCAGCTGGGCTCCGCTGGGTGGCGCGGGCTCCCTGGGTGGAGGCTGGTTTCAGTCGCTCTTTTCACTATTTCTGTCCTCCGTGATGCCGTGCCAGGGTTCTGCAAGTGAACCTTTCACACGTGTTAACATGGCAGGCGTATGAACCACACGCTCTCTGCCGTGCCGACTGGCGTGGACATCCCAGTGTCCTCAACAGCTCTTCCCTTTTGCTTTTTAATGACAAGTGATCATTAGCGACGGGTCACCAGAGTCTCACCCTGCCTGACGTGCAGTCACGTCTTCAGCATCCTTACCCGACCCGAGGGGCCGACGCGGGGCGGTGGGTTCAGCGTCTGTCGCCTGAGCTGACCACCTGCCTCTGTCACAGCAGATCGGAGACATCAAGACGGCTGAAAAGTGCTTCCACGACGTGGAGAGAGTCACACACAAGCTGGACGGACCCCAGGGCAAGACCGTGGTTTTAATGAACAGGTAGGTTTCCCCTGTCTCCTCCCGCTCTGCGGGGACAGGCGGGCGGCACCGGGGCTGGCCTGGGCGCGCGGCGCAGCGATGCCCGCGGGGACGCCCCCGCCCTCTCCTGCGGACAGAGGCAGGACTCGCGCTCGCTGCCTCCGCCGCAGCTGGCAGCCTGCAGCAGTGCTGACGCCGCCCGGGTACGGGGCGCTGTGCCCAGGCCTTGTTTCCGGCTGGAAGGCTGACCAGCCTCCCCCAGTGGCTGCTTGCCGGCCCTGGGAGCCATGTCGGATCACCTGTGCGCTTGTCTGGAGGGTGCCTGGCCGGAGACTGTCAGCTCCTGTTAGCAGCACACTGGCCTGCCGTTTCACTTCCACAGCGGTCACCGCGAGGCCAGCTGCGGTCTGTCGGCACACGCAGGTGCCCGCTCATGGTTGGCGACATTCCCTGCACGCTTCCAGTTCCAGAAGCGGCCCCTGCAGTGTCGCTGCCGCACACCTGCCCGCGTCCCGACGTCCTGATGACGCTTCCCTTGTTGCTCACTTCCAGGGCTTTCCTTCACCTCGGGCAGAACAGCTTCGCAGAGGCACACCGGTTCTTCACGGAGATCCTGAGGCTGGACCCGTCCAATGCAGTGGTAAGACGCCGGCCGAGGCGGCGAGGCCTCCGCCGTCGCGCCCTCGGGGTTGGCGGGGAGCCCGCCCGCGCGCCCCTGCAGCCCTGCGCTCCCGCAGGCCAGCAACAACGCGGCCGTGTGCCTGCTCTACCTGGGCCGCCTCAAGGACTCGCTGCGGCAGCTGGAGGCCATGGCGCAGCGGGACCCGCGGCACTACCTGCACGAGAGCGTGCTCTTCAACCTGACCACCATGTACGAGCTGGAGTCGTCCCGCAGCCTGCAGAAGAAGCAGGCGCTGCTGGAGGCCGTGGCCAGCTCGGAGGGGGACTGCTTCAACACGCAGTGCCTCAAGCTGGCCTAGCGGCCACGCGCCCCCGCGGGCTGCCTGCACCCCTCGGCCGAGGCCAGTCGGCAGACCGCGCACACGGGGCGAACACAGCACGGCAGCCGGGGCGTCTGGGGTGTTCGGCCCTCCCGGTGTCCCTGACGCTGCCCTGCTCCGTGTTCATTCCTGGCGACCGCAGAGGAGAGCTGAGCCCCGGTGTTCTAGAGGATGCGTACCTGAGAGGGAAGAGGGGCCATTCGCCCCAGCCACGCCCCAACGCGGAGCACTCCCCTCTGCTCCCTGCTCCTCTCCAGCCTGTGCCGACCCCCTCGGCTGAGCCTGGTGGAGGGTGGAGGAATCCGTGCTTCCTCCTGCATTTCCACACCCCAGGGAGCGGGCAGGGCTGCAGAGCACAGGGTCCGGGGAGCACGGCGCCCCCAGGCGCCAGGGCGAGGGACCCGTGTGTCCAGCGGGGCCAGGCGCAGGGCCGCTGCTCTCCTGGGACAGAGCGTCTGCCGTCCCGGTCACTCCTGCTCTTAAAGTATCTGAAGTCCCCGGCCGCGTCTTAAGGCCCCTGAAGCACGCCAGCACAGCCACTTTACCTCGTCCGGCGCCCCAGACCCCGTAGCCTGGAGCCCACCCGAGACCGACAGGAGCCCCGCGGCTTCTGCGGGCGGACGGCCTCAGCGCAGGCGCCGGGAGAGTGGTTGTCCTCCCAGCGAGGAGACAGAGGCGGCCGCCGGAAGGGCTCCGGCAAGAGGGCAAGGGCAGCCCGGCGCGGCCGGGCGTCTGTGGCGACAGGCTGGTCCACCTCTTTACACTCGTCTGTCCTGAGGTTTCTAAGTCAAATGCATCCCGTGGTGCGCGCCCTGCCTCCCGGCCCAGCGGGGAGGCTGCCTGCCCCACCCCGTGCCCCCGGGTCCCGATCCAGGCCGCCTCTGCATCCCATAGATGCCCAGAAGCACCCCCAACGCTGCTCCCCCAGCGTGGCCGTCCGCAGGGCCAGGCCTCGGAGGAGGTGGCGAGGCGAGGTGAGGTCCCGAGGGCGGGGGCCCAGGGCCACGCGGGAGAGGAGGAGCTGCCCGTGGACAGCAGGAGCCCGGCCTCCCTCAGGCCTCCGGCCCCAGAGCTGCAGCAGTCGGTGGACATCTGCTGTCGAAGCCGCTGTCCCGGGGGCTCCCACACCGAGAGGCGCTCCCCACCCTCCCTGCCGTCTTCGGGGACCCTGACCGTCGGGAGAACGAGCCTTCAGACCTGGCCTGTAGGGGCAGAAAGAGATGGAACATTTCTGGAAAGTAAATTGAGTCAAAATGGTTTATAATCTAGTGTTTTAATTAATTGCCACTTACTCCTAAGATGCCTACATGCAAGACCATATTGTTTAATAAGTTAATGGCATGGGGGACTTCCCTGGTGGTCCAGTGGTTCAGACTCTGTGTTCCCAGTGCAAGGGGCCTTGGTTTGATCCCTGGTCAGGGAACTAGATCCCATATGCCACAACTAAGACCCAAATAAATAATTTAAAAAGCAATTTAAAAAAAAGTTAATGGGGCTTCCCCTGGTGGTCCAGTGGATAAGGACACCGCCTTGCAGTGCAAGGGGCGCCGGTTCCATCCCTGGCCTGGGAAGATCCCACGTGCCGCGGAGCGGCTGGACCGATGTGTCCAATCACCGAGCTGGAGCTCTGGAGCGCATGTGCCCAGAGCTGGCGCTCTGTGACAACAGAGGCCACCGCGATGGGAGGCCCGCAGGAGCCAAAGAACAAAGATGGATGAAAATGGAGAAATGAAAGACCAATGGAAGTGGCCCGCCCGCTCCCCTCCCCCCCCAACCCGACCCCCGCCCAAAAAAAAAAAAAAGTTAATGACCTGGAAAAGTACTCAGAAGAAGTGTGTGTTTACATAATACACAAACCATGTGTTAACAGAAAGTGCTGAAAGCTAATACTCCATGTTAAACTACAGTCACGAGGACGGACGAAAGGCATTTTTATTTTCTACTGTTCACGTTACCTTCTTACGCAAGGGAGTAAATCCACCCCTCGGTGACTCCACCTAAGAAAACAAACCGCTGTCGGAGCTCAACAGCGAGGTCAAGGCCAACCCGTCCTCCGGCTCTGGAGCGCCGCCGCCCCAGGCGCCTGGCTGGCCCTCCCGCGCCGCGGGCTGGGGCGGCGCCAGTGCGGAGCGCCCGGAGGGGCGGGGCGGGGCGGGGCGGCGGCGACCCCTGGGCCTGTCCCAGGGGAGGGAAGGATCTGCAAGGTGGGCATCCGGCACGAGCGTCCTTTAAAGCACTTGCTTTGATGGAAGAAGGCAGCCGCGCAGCCATGTTTGTCTTCACTCAGATACTAGGACTGGGGGCCTTCTGCTGCGTGGGACCCGAGAGCCCTGCGGCGGTGCGCCCCGCCCTTCCTGCCTGGCCACAGCCGCAGCCCCAGGGAGACCCCCAGCCCCCCTCTGCGAGCGGCGCACTCGGGGCGTGCCCTGAGAGCTCGGGTCAGACGCTGGCCGCTGAGGGCTCCAGCCTGGAGGGCAGGAGAGCTAAGCACGCCCAGCTCTGCCTGCACTGGAGCAGCGACATCCCCGAGGCGTCTGGCGGGGAGGCCACCCCCCAGCAGCGGCTTCCCAGGAGCCGGGGGCCCCGGGCTCTGCCCCCCGCGCGCCCCGCTGGAGGCAAGGCCCCACTCAGGCCCAGGAGGGCGGCGCGCGGGAAGCAGGACCCTCCCAGGATGCCCTGCAAACAGGCAAAGCTCTCCGGGGCTGAAGCGTTATGCTGCTGCAGGTTTAATCCGGACTGAGGCGGGCCCGGGGAGCCGTGGCCGGGAGGGTCCCCGCCCCGCTCCGTGGGAACTGCGGCTGCGGCCCAGCCCGCGGGCTCCGCTCACGGGCGGGCGGCGGGGCGGCGCGCTCTGCAGGAGCGGGGGCAATGGGTGTTTCTGGACGGTCCGGACGCGCAGACCCGCGGCGCCCCCGCCCGGCAGCCCGCCCGGCCTGCGCCCTCTCCGCGGCGGCCCCCGCGCCCGCCCTCCGCCCCTGCCCCTCCTGCCCGCGCTGCTTCCCCATCGGGGGCTCCTCCCGGGCGGCCTGAGTGTCGGCGGCGGAGCCTCGGCCTCGCTCCCCGCAGTGAGCGCCCGGGGCCGCCTTCCTCCAGGGCCCGCCGCCCGGGGCCCGCGCCCCCCCAGCACCCCGCTCCCAGGCGGCCGCCGTGGCGCTCAGCCTTCCGTGCGGTCCGGCGCGGACCCCCACCCGCGGCCAGAGGGGCCGCCCCGGCTCTGACGAGGCGGACCTCAGCGTCTCAGCCACGCGCCCTCACGGGACGCCTCGTCTGCACCGTGGCGTGTGGACACCTGCCGGTCCCGGGAGGGGCGCCGGCTCCACGCGGACGGCTCCGCCCCCAGGCTCAGCGCCTGCGACCCGACCACGGCGTCCCCAGCCCCCGTCCCGCCAGCGCCGCCGAGCCCCTCCGGGAGAGAGCGCGGGGGCCGGGGCATCCCTCCTCTGCAGCCCGCGCAGGCCACCCCGAACTCCAGCGCTCAGCCCGACACCCGGGGCGCGGGCTCCCCACGCCGCGGACACCCCCAGCGCCGGGGAGGAAGCAGGGACACCCATTTTAAAAGAGAGACTTTTAATCCAGCTTAAAATAGCCAAAGCAAACTGCCCTTCAAACATGTGGTTACTTTAGCAGTTTTCCATGATTACAACAAATCAGGTATAACTATCTCGGAATTGTTGACTAAAAATACAAATTCTTGTTAAAATTCAGACGTGATTGTAGAAGAGACTGACGGTAGGGATTTTAACCTGTAACTCACACATGGAACAGTGCTGACCCAGGTAGGACAGAAATTAACTACGCACAAGCGATCACACAAGGCCGAAATGGGTGGCTAAGGAACCACGTGGACTGAACATAAGGCAACTCCAGGCACAAGCGCAGGGTTAAGAGCAGCTGCTTCGTCCTGAGCCAGAAAAGCGCACAAGCGAGGAAGCGTCCCCTCCAGCACTGGCTAGCCCCACGGCCCCCGGCCCCCCACCCAGCCGCCCCGTGTTCTTCAGGAAAAGTGGCTCCTCTGCCTGGTCGCGTCACCCACGGTCACAAGTCTGCACATGGCAGGCATGCCCTTGCCTGGAATCTGCTTAAAGCCTAAGAACTAGGCAGTAAGTGGCTGTGTTTGGGGAGATTAAACTCACGGGGCCACTGACCAGAATCAGAGACCTGAACGACCTGCCCTGATGCTCACAGGCGCTTCCATGGGCAAAGAGCTCACCAGCTCCTTCCATCAAAATGTGCTCTGGGGCTTCCCTGGTGGTCCAGTGGGCAAGGACACCGCCTTGCAGTGCAAGGGGCGCCGGTTCCATCCCTGGCCTGGGAAGATCCCACGTGCCGCAGAGCGTCTGGACCCATGTGTCCCTACGACCGAGCCACAGAGCTCTGGAGCGCATGCGTCCAGAGCTGGTGTTCTTGCAGCGACAGAGGCCACCGCAATGGGAGGCCCACACAGGCCAGAGAACAAAGATGGATGGAAACAGATAAATGAAAGAGCAATAGAAGCGGCAAAAAAAAAAAAGCGCTCTGATCAGACAGCCTGCAGCCCGCAGCTCTAAGCCAAGAGAAACAGACAGACTCCGTCTGCTGGTTCACGGGGCCTGGGGCGCCACTAAGCCGTCTGCGCCAGAAACTCCAGGTAGCGCCCCCGGGCCTCGAGGTGGTCAGCCGGCCGGTTGTACGCCGTCCACACCGGGTCTCCCACGAACAGCCGCATGGCCTTCACGTAGTTCTAGGAAACACACAGACACACGACACTGGTTACACAGCCGGGCGTCACGCTCCTCGCTGTTTGTTCCCGAGTCTCGGCCGGCGCTGAGCCGCGTTCTCCACAAGCACGGCCAAGCGGAGGCGTCACTCCTCCCCGCCCGCATCCTCTTCGGCCAGTGCGCACGTCCAGGGGCCTGTCCCCAAGGTGGACTCTCAGAAGGACAAGATGATGAATGCGTGAGCTTACTTCTCACAGCACTGTTTACGACAGCGAAGAGCTGGAGAAAGGCGGCGGACCCATCTCCAGGGGTCGCCGCTCAACACGGCAGATCAGAGGGCATCCCAGAGTGGACACCAGCCGTAGACAGGCACGAGGCCCCCTACAGCCTGACGGGAGACAATCCCAGAGCAGAGAGAGTGAGCAGGAAAGAGGGAAGCGCGCCCACCTAGGGGAGTCACCTCCCTTCTGTGTACACGGGAAAGAGTACTGACTCACATGCGCCTGACTCACATTCACCTGACATGCGTGACGTCTCCCCAAGAACAGTTTTACCTCCAAGAAGGCAGCAGTCGTGGCTACCTTCGGGGAGAGACCTGGGGCGGGGAGCAGGAGTGCCGGGCAGCAGCTTTTCCTCGCACGTCCTCTCATACCCCGAGCTGTAAACCACAGGCGTCCATTCTCTACTCCAACATCACCCTTAAACCTCGGGGGAGCTGCACCCACACGGAGAGAACCCCAGGGCCACGCTCTTCCTGCTTCCGCTGCGGTCTCCACAGCCCCAGTGCCCGAAGGCTCACGCCCAACTGTTCACACCCAACTGAAGCACTCTTGGCTGACCAAGGAGCAGTGCCCTTGAGACCCGCACAGGCTGGCCCTGGAGGGGCTCCCACTGGCCGGCAGGCACGTGCCCGGAGGACGGAGGCTAGGGCTACCGTGTGCCCCTGCAGAGCCCCGGCCCCACGAGCCCCCAGCCGCCCGTCCAGAGCAGGCGTCCCCACCTTCTCGTCCACCGTGAAGCGGTGGTACATGCCGGCAGGAAGGGTGATCATGTCTCCCTTCTCCATGAAGATCCGGATCCAGCGGTCCTCTTTGTCCCTCACGTCAAAGTAGCCGCTGCCGTCCAAGATGTAGCGGATCTCGTCATCCAGGTGCAAGTGCTCCTCGTAGAACATCTTGATCTAGAACGGGAGGGGGTTCTGTGAGCTGGACCCGTCGGGCGAGGGCACTCTGACTAGCAAGAATCATTTGACACAGAAGAGAGTTAAGGAGATAAAAACCACACAAGACACCGACGCTGAGAAACTTGTGGTCCTGCGGCACCACTCGCCCTCTTAGGCCCGGGTGCCAGGGCCGCGTCACCAACTTACATGGTCTTATTCAGAAAACACACACACACACACACGAGATGCCCAAGCTACCGACGAACAGTCTGGGTGGAGGGAGACGCCCTGGTGGCCAGCGTGGACGTGGGTTCTGGGCCTGGCTTTACCAGCTGGAGCAGGGGAAGCGGCCGCACCCGCCCGGGGGTCCACGGATAAGACAGAGGCTGAACGGAGAGACCTGAGGCCGCGGCTTCCCTGTCACAGCCCAGCACGACGGAAACAGAGGCTGGGGACCAACAGAGCCGCCAAAGTCTGTCGAGAAAGAAAAATTCCACAACCACCACCGCCACCGCGAGCGCTTCAGACCAGAGCCGAGGGGCTTCGGTCCCTGGGGTCGCAGAAGGGTCGGACCTGCCTCGGCACCAGACGGCAAAGAGCGCACTCTGGCCCCGAACAATCTCAGAGGCGAGACTCCAGAGCACCACGCCGTTTCCGGTAAGCTCACGTGCGCTCCAGAACAGGACGCGAGAGCATGTGCACCCAGCACTCGAGAGAATAAATCACAATGTCTGGCATCCAATCAATAATTAACAGGCTCTTTAGTTCCTCTTGGCTTTCCATCTGCATACCTGAAGTTACTGATACTTATCCTCGCAGTCTTGATTCCAGCTTGTGCTTCATCCAGACCCGCATTTCACGTGATGTCCAGGGTGACAATATACAGCCTTGAAGTACTCCCTTCCCAATTTGGAACCAGTTGATTGTTTCATTCTGGTTCTAACAGTTGCCTTCTGGACCCGCACACAGGTTTCTCTGGAGGCAGGTGAGAGGGCTGGTGTTCCCATCTCTCTTTTTAATTTATTTATTTTGGTGGGGTGGGGTGGAGGAGGAGCAGGCGGGCCACTTCTATTGGCTTTCTTTTTTTTGTCCCCAGTCCCCCAGGTGCAAGTGCTCCTCGTAGAACATCTTGATCTAGAACGGGAGGGGGTTCTGTGAGCTGGACCCGTCGGGCGAGGGCACTCTGACTAGCAAGAATCATTTGACACAGAAGAGAGTTAAGGAGATAAAAACCACACAAGACACCGACGCTGAGAAACTTGTGGTCCTGCGGCACCACTCGCCCTCTTAGGCCCGGGTGCCAGGGCCGCGTCACCAACTTACATGGTCTTATTCAGAAAACACACACACACACACACGAGATGCCCAAGCTACCGAGGAACAGTCTGGGTGGAGGGAGACGCCCTGGTGGCCAGCGTGGACGTGGGTTCTGGGCCTGGCTTTACCAGCTGGAGCAGGGGAAGCGGCCGCACCCGCCCGGGGGTCCACGGATAAGACAGAGGCTGAACGGAGAGACCTGAGGCCGCGGCTTCCCTGTCACAGCCCAGCACGACGGAAACAGAGGCTGGGGACCAACAGAGCCGCCAAAGTCTGTCGAGAAAGAAAAATTCCACAACCACCACCGCCACCGCGAGCGCTTCAGACCAGAGCCGAGGGGCTTCGGTCCCTGGGGTCGCAGAAGGGTCGGACCTGCCTCGGCACCAGACGGCAAAGAGCGCACTCTGGCCCCGAACAATCTCAGAGGCGAGACTCCAGAGCACCACGCCGTTTCCGGTAAGCTCACGTGCGCTCCAGAACAGGACGCGAGAGCATGTGCACCCAGCACTCGAGAGAATAAATCACAATGTCTGGCATCCAATCAATAATTAACAGGCTCTTTAGTTCCTCTTGGCTTTCCATCTGCATACCTGAAGTTACTGATACTTATCCTCGCAGTCTTGATTCCAGCTTGTGCTTCATCCAGACCCGCATTTCACGTGATGTCCAGGGCGACAATATACAGCCTTGAAGTACTCCCTTCCCAATTTGGAACCAGTTGATTGTTTCATTCTGGTTCTAACAGTTGCCTTCTGGACCCGCACACAGGTTTCTCTGGAGGCAGGTGAGAGGGGCTGGTGTTCCCATCTCTCTCTTTTTTTTAATTTATTTATTTTGGTGGGGGTGGGGTGGGGAGGGAGGGGAGCAGGCGGGCCACTTCTATTGGTCTTTCACTTGTCTGTTTTCATCCATCTTTATTCTTTGGCCCGTGTGGGCCTCCCATCGCGGTGGTGTCTGTTGTTGCTGAGCACCAGCTCTGGGCGCATGCGCTCCAGAGCTCCGGCTCGGTGGTTGGACACATGGGTCCAGCCGCTCCGCGGCACGTGGGATCTTCCCAGGCCAGGGCTCGAACCGGCGCCCCTTGCACTGCAAGGCAGTGTCCTTACCCACTGGACCACCAGGGAAGCCCGGCTCAGTGATTTAAAAACATCCACCTGCCAAAACCGGAGACGCGGAGACACAGGCTCCATCCCGGGGTCAGGAAGAGGCCCTGGAGGAGGAAGTGGCCGCCCACCCAGTGGTTCCCGTGGAGAGTCCAGACAGAGGGGCCTGGCGGGCTGCAGGCAGTCCGTGGTGTCGAAAACGGGTGAGACACAACTTAGTGACAAAACCAAAAAAAAAAAAAAAAACCACACCACATGGCTCCACCGGGTAACCTGCCGAACACTTAAGGAAAAATAAAACCATTCCAGACAGACTCTTCCAAAGGACGAGGACAGAGGACTTCTCAGCTTATCCTGAAGCCAGCATTCCTCTCATACAAAGCCAAGTGAAGACATCAGAAAAGGAAAGGCTTGTGGTGATTAGTAGCGAATACGGTAAATCCCCTTTTCAAATACTTTCGAGTTTCCTTACCTTTTCTTCATAATTTGGTAGTCTGTCTTTGCATATGGTGATGATGTCCATCCACGAGTAGTTTCTTTCCTTTCGGATCTGTTCTAATTCTGGATCATTCTCATACTTGTCAGCATCCAGCTAAAGGAGTTTAAACGACAACAAACGGAGGTCCCATGAACACACAGGAACGTTCTCTCTCTGGGTCTCCAACATCCAAATGTATCATCTCGGCCATGGTCAATATTCTGGGTCTCCAATATGATTACACTCCACACTAACTAATATCTGGCCTTTTGTCAATGCTGGGGTAATCTTTCTCCCCTCCTTTCCCTAGCTCTTGTAATAGTTTTCCCACTCTCCCTAGTGGCCAAGGACAATGCAGTTGTGTTTAATTCCCCCTCCCTGCTCTCCCCCGTCCTGGGGGATTCCGGTTCGTCCTTCCCGGGAAGTGCTGGTCTCTTCAAGCTGCCCCGGGGCCCCCTCCCCTCCACTCCGACCTGTTCCCAGGCTACCAGTCCTCTCTGCGAGCCTGCCGACCTGTTTCTATGGGACCGCTTCGGTTACTTTGTTTCCCTGCGCCAAAACACCGTGAGCCCACAAATAGAGCCCAAGTTCCTCAGGCAGACAAGAGGCTTTCTATCCCCGGCTCCACCTGCCTTTTCTGCCCCTCTGTCCCTCCTTCCTGCTTTTAACATCTACATTCTAAACCAAATATGATCGCAGGCTGCTCTCCAAAAATACCTGACGCCTCAAGTCGCCCCACTTCTGTTCCTGACGGCTTCCTTTGCCGGGAACACTGTCACATCTCGGGTCCAATTTTTTGTTGTTGTTTGTTTGTTTTCCTTAGGCAAAATTTGGTCTTTTATTTAGGTGTGTGCTATGTAGGTAAACATGTCTTTCTTTTTTGAAAAAATTAACTCTTTTTATTTTTAGATAATTATAGATGCACATTCAGTTGTAACAAATAATACAGAGAAATCCTGTGCACCATTTACCCCAATTTTGCTGATGGTAACATCTGGTAAAACAATAGTTAGTATCACAAACAAAATATCAGCATTGATACAGTCAGGGTGCAGAACATTTGCATCACCACAAAGATCCCTCTGGTTGCCTTTTATAGCCAAACCCCTGTCTCCCATTCTCTCCTCTCCCTCATCCCCAATATCCACTAAGTTGTGGTTCCTTTCTACCATTTTTTCATTTCAAGAATGTTACACTGATGGGATTACATAGTATGGAATTTGGGATTGGTTTTTTTCATGTGGCAAAATTTTCTAAAGATTGATTCGAATTGTTCTGTGGGTTTATCATTTTCTCTCATTCAGTTTTTTGGAAAGACACTTGTTTCCCTTTCTTACCTGTGTATCATTCTTTCTCCTTTTTGCTTTGTCACACTGGGGAGAGCGTCCAGCTCTGTGCCAGACGAGTGGCGAGGGTATGCTCGCTCGGCCAGTCCAGTCGTGTCTGCCTCTCTGCGGCCCCGTGGACGGTGGCCACCAGGCGCCTCGGGCCGTGGGCTTGCCAGGCTGGATTACTGGAGTGGGTTGCTGTTTCCTTCTCCAGGGGATCTTCCCAACCCAGGGATCCCCTCTACATCTCTTGGGTCTCTTGCACTGGCAGGCAAATTCTTTACCACTAGTGCCACCTGGGAAGCCCCTCTACTTGGTTCCAGACACTTCGGTGAGGGTAAGATACATGCCTTTTTTACTGAGCTTGGTAGAAGGAAGGACGTCATTCTGTTATCATTAAGGATGTTGTTAGCTCTAAGTGTTTCTTAGGTGTTGACGCCTCAAGTCGCCCCTTTCTGTCCCTCCTTCCTGCTTTTAACATCTACATTCTAAACCAAATATGATCGCAGGCTGCTCTCCAAAAATACCTGACGCCTCAAGTCGCCCCACTTCTGTTCCTGACGGCTTCCTTTGCCGGGAACACTGTCACATCTCGGGTCCAATTTTTTGTTGTTGTTTGTTTGTTTTCCTTAGGCAAAATTTGGTCTTTTATTTAGGTGTGTGCTATGTAGGTAAACATGTCTTTCTTTTTTGAAAAAATTAACTCTTTTTATTTTTAGATAATTATAGATGCACATTCAGTTGTAACAAATAATACAGAGAAATCCTGTGCACCATTTACCCCAATTTTGCTGATGGTAACATCTGGTAAAACAATAGTTAGTATCACAAACAAAATATCAGCATTGATACAGTCAGGGTGCAGAACATTTGCATCACCACAAAGATCCCTCTGGTTGCCTTTTATAGCCAAACCCCTGTCTCCCATTCTCTCCTCTCCCTCATCCCCAATATCCACTAAGTTGTGGTTCCTTTCTACCATTTTTTCATTTCAAGAATGTTACACTGATGGGATTACATAGTATGGAATTTGGGATTGGTTTTTTTCATGTGGCAAAATTTTCTAAAGATTGATTCGAATTGTTCTGTGGGTTTATCATTTTCTCTCATTCAGTTTTTTGGAAAGACACTTGTTTCCCTTTCTTACCTGTGTATCATTCTTTCTCCTTTTTGCTTTGTCACACTGGGGAGAGCGTCCAGCTCTGTGCCAGACGAGTGGCGAGGGTATGCTCGCTCGGCCAGTCCAGTCGTGTCTGCCTCTCTGCGGCCCCGTGGACGGTGGCCACCAGGCGCCTCGGGCCGTGGGCTTGCCAGGCTGGATTACTGGAGTGGGTTGCTGTTTCCTTCTCCAGGGGATCTTCCCAACCCAGGGATCCCCTCTACATCTCTTGGGTCTCTTGCACTGGCAGGCAAATTCTTTACCACTAGTGCCACCTGGGAAGCCCCTCTACTTGGTTCCAGACACTTCGGTGAGGGTAAGATACATGCCTTTTTTACTGAGCTTGGTAGAAGGAAGGACGTCATTCTGTTATCATTAAGGATGTTGTTAGCTCTAAGTGTTTCTTAGGTGTTATCAAGTTGAGAAGTTTGCCTCTATTCCTGTTTTCCTGAGCATTTTTCTCATGAGCAAGTGTTGAATTTGGTCACATCATTTTTCTGTATTGATTAAAGTGATCTTGTGATATTTCTTCTTTAGCTGTTAATATCTGCATACTACCTTGTTTCATTTCTGGATATGGAACCAGTGTTGCATTTTGGGATGAACCTCAGATGGACATATTTGTTTACTTCTCCTTATGTACTGCTGAATTCTATATACTAATGTATCTTTAGAGATTTTTTTATGTCTATACCCATGAGAAATATTTGTCTATAGCTTTCTTATACTTGTTATCTGTCCTAATTATTTTTGTAATTTTATTTATCTTTCTTCTTTGTTTATATATGTATATATATACAGCAATTTATAATATACATTTTAGAATTAGGGCAATACTAGCTTCATAAGATGAATTAAGATGTGTTTGTTTTTTTCACAGTCCCTTTGGTAGCAAAGAGTTGGACACAACTGAGCTACGAACACCTTTCACTTTAGCTTCTTGAATCTGTAGATTTAAGTCTCTTGTAGAATTTGGAAGTTTTCTGTCATTATCTTTTCAAGTCCTTTTTCGCCTCCTCCCCTTTATCAGGTCCAGTTTTAACGTCATTGTCTTCATAAACCACATACCTCAGCCCTGGCCAGGATTACCCTCAACTCCTACTTGCAACTACTGGTAAAGAATTCCACATATTTTGCTTTATGTTACAATAAAATGCATGTCTTATCACAACTACTGAACTGCAAGCTCCAGAATGCCTCAAAGTGCTAGTCATCGATACCTGACATTTTTAAATGAATCAACCGGTGTATCTGGCTCTGCTGGCTCTTCAGTGCTGGGCCCTGGCGTTTTCTCTGCTTGCGGTGAGCAGGGACAGCACTCCAGTTTCAGTGCTCGGGATTCTCTCTCGCTCTCTGTTTAATTCATTTATTTGCTTTTAGCTGTGCCGAGTCTTCCTGCTGCTCGGGCCTTTCCCTAGCTGCCAGGAGTGGGGTGCTGCCCTCCCGCTGCCCTGCTGGCACTTCTCACGGCAGCGGCTTCTCCGGCAGGGGCTCCGGAGCACAGGCTCAGTAGCTGTGCGCAGGCGGAGCTGCTCTGCGCCGTGTGGGATCTTCCCAGGTCAGGGATCGAACCCGTGAGTCCCGCACCGGCAGGCTGGTTCTCTACTCCAGAGCCACCAGGGAAGCCCGGGATTCTCCTTTTTAATCGGAGGACAACAGCTTTACAGAGTTCCGTGGTTTATTTCAGACATCAGCATGAATCCGCCAGCGGTGCAGAACGTTCCTCGCGGTGGACTCTCTTGCTGAGGTCCCAGGCTCCAGGTGGGGAAGCTGGGGCGCTTCCCCGAGACCGGAGACCTTCCCCGGCCCAGGGAGCAAACCCCCTCCTGCACTGGCAGGTGCATTCTCCACTGAGCCACCAAGGGAGCCGGCACCTTCCTTTCTAAAAGAGGACTCCCCACGAGAGCACGCCTGTGCCCCAGGGCACGGTGCACCCCACATGGTGGCTGCCAGCGCCTTCCACGCCCTGCGGCGCCATGTTCACGGCGCGGGCGCCCAGGCCCCGACGGGCGTCCTGCTGAAGACGACTGATTATGAGCTACAGAAACGCACAAGGCTCTGAAGGCACAGAGTAAACACGCTGAATTAACTCTGACAGGCCCGTGCCTCCCCATCCAGAGCAGAACCCGAGCCGGAACGCAGACGCTGGGCTCGGTCTCACAAAGCCACCGGAGAGGCTGGGTGCACCCTGTCTCATCTTGGACACACTCCGAGACTGGCCAGGGCCCCGCGCTGGCTCCTGCAGTGTCCAGGGTACAGCTTGACCCGAACTGCGGGGATTCTCCATAAACAAACTTTTAGTTCCCTCTCGGAACCGACGCGACACTGCTCAGAAGCCCGCGCCCTCCAGGAGGCCGGGGGCGCCCCGACTGAGCACCCCGGAGACGCGCGGGGGCCCCCCGGGGGCCCCCAGGCCCTGCAGCCCGCCCCGCACGGGCCCGCCCGCCGGCCCGGGGCCCCCGCTCCCGCCCGCCGCGCGCGCCTGCCCTCGTGGCCGCGACCCCACCTGCGGGGCCCGGGGCGCCTCGCCCGCCGCCCGCCCGCCCGCACCGGAGCCCCCGGCCCGCGTACCCGCCAGTAGAGGACCCCGAGCCGGCGCAGCTGCTCCAGGCCGACCGGGCGCGCGGGCTCGGCGCGGTGCGGCAGCCGCGGGTCGTCGGCCGACTCGTCTGCGTACCAGGCCTGCACCATGGCGGCCGGGCAGGTGCGAGCCCAGGCCGGACGCGGCCCGGGACCGCGCGCCCCGCCCCGGCGCCCCGGACCCGCCCCGGCCCGGCCCCGCCCCGGCCTCTCCCCGCGCGGGCGGGCGGGCGGGCGCGCTGGGAAGGCCCGGGCCTGCGCGCCGAGCCGGGCGGCCCGGCTGCTCGCCGCTTCGGCCGGACTGCGGACCGTTGCGTCGACGAGCCCCGCGCGCAGGGGCAGGGGGCTGGGAGGCGGCGGCGCTCGGCCCCGCGGGACCGCGCTCGGGTCGGAGGCCGAGGCTGCGAGGGGCCTCGCGTAAAGGTCAGGGTCCTGGGCGCCCGCAGAGGCCGGGCGGGGCGCGGGCCCCAGCCCCTGGCCTGTGAAACACTGCCTACCGAGGAAACCTTTATGCTAAGGCAAAGAAGGTGTGCGCTTAGTCGCGTCCGCTTCTTTGGGACCCCGTGGACTGGAGCCCCCCAGGCTTCTCTTGCCCATGGAGTTCTCCGGGCAGGAATACTGGCGCGGGTGCCATTTCCTGACCCGGAGAGAGAACCTGTGTCTCCTTCATCTGACCACACGGGTTGCCTGCCAAATGTCAAAAAACGTGGTTTTGTTACTCCCACTGCAAAAGGGGACACATAATATGAAATAATTTACCTAGACTGGCCAGGGCCCCGCGCTGGCTCCTGCAGTGTCCAGGGTACAGCTTGACCCGAACTGCGGGGATTCTCCATAAACAAACTTTTAGTTCCCTCTCGGAACCGACGCGACACTGCTCAGAAGCCCGCGCCCTCCAGGAGGCCGGGGGCGCCCCGACTGAGCACCCCGGAGACGCGCGGGGGCCCCCCGGGGGCCCCCAGGCCCTGCAGCCCGCCCCGCACGGGCCCGCCCGCCGGCCCGGGGCCCCCGCTCCCGCCCGCCGCGCGCGCCTGCCCTCGTGGCCGCGACCCCACCTGCGGGGCCCGGGGCGCCTCGCCCGCCGCCCGCCCGCCCGCACCGGAGCCCCCGGCCCGCGTACCCGCCAGTAGAGGACCCCGAGCCGGCGCAGCTGCTCCAGGCCGACCGGGCGCGCGGGCTCGGCGCGGTGCGGCAGCCGCGGGTCGTCGGCCGACTCGTCTGCGTACCAGGCCTGCACCATGGCGGCCGGGCAGGTGCGAGCCCAGGCCGGACGCGGCCCGGGACCGCGCGCCCCGCCCCGGCGCCCCGGCCCGGCCCCGCCCCGGCCTCTCCCCGCGCGGGCGGGCGGGCGGGCGCGCTGGGAAGGCCCGGGCCTGCGCGCCGAGCCGGGGCGGCCCGGCTGCTCGCCGCTTCGGCCGGACTGCGGACCGTTGCGTCGACGAGCCCCGCGCGCAGGGGCAGGGGGCTGGGAGGCGGCGGCGCTCGGCCCCGCGGGACCGCGCTCGGGTCGGAGGCCGAGGCTGCGAGGGGCCTCGCGTAAAGGTCAGGGTCCTGGGCGCCCGCAGAGGCCGGGCGGGGCGCGGGCCCCAGCCCCTGGCCTGTGAAACACTGCCTACCGAGGAAACCTTTATGCTAAGGCAAAGAAGGTGTGCGCTTAGTCGCGTCCGCTTCTTTGGGACCCCGTGGACTGGAGCCCCCCAGGCTTCTCTTGCCCATGGAGTTCTCCGGGCAGGAATACTGGCGCGGGTGCCATTTCCTGACCCGGAGAGAGAACCTGTGTCTCCTTCATCTGACCACACGGGTTGCCTGCCAAATGTCAAAAAACGTGGTTTTGTTACTCCCACTGCAAAAGGGGACACATAATATGAAATAATTTACCTAGATTTACCTGTAAGTGATGATTATAAGTGATTTGTTTGTAAAATTATTACCTGGAAGAGATTTACCTGATAAACTAAATTACTCCCTGCTAGCATTGATTATTCCCTGTCCGTCTATCCTGAATGTGACCTGTATCGAAGCTGTTTATGCCTCACAGAAAAATCTCTGGGCTATTCCAGAATGTATAACTGAATCTTTTATTGATCTCTGTTTCCTGGTCACCAAACCTGAATGTGCGGGGATGCGGGCACCAAGGAAGGGTCTCATGCCGTTGATTCTCCCAGCCTTTAAAAATCGTCTTCTCGCCTCAAGCCGGGGCCCTCGCAGGAAACTTTGCTCCTCGCGGGTGGTCGCTGGCACCAGCCTAATAAACCTCTGTTCCATCCACCACGAGCTGAGTTGGGTGCTTCACTGAGGGTACCCCACAACACCACGCCACTGAGATGGGCCCGGCGAGGCCTGAAGCCAGATCAGGTTGCCCCAGTGGACGCCCCCCACCCCAGCCAGGCAGTCTGCACCACCAAGACCATGTCATTTTCAATTGCCTCCCTTCCCCCCTTTTCAATTCCATCTCTTTTCACTATGCAACCTGAAGTCCTAGAATAAAAACACAAGCTTGGGGGCTTCCCTGGTGGTCCAGTGGGTAAGGACACTTGCCCTTGCTCGCCTTGCAGGGCAAGGGGCGCCGGTTCGATCCCTGGCCTGGGAAGATCCCACGTGCCGCAGAGCGGCTGGACTGCTGTGTCCAATCACCGAGCCGGAGCTCTGGAGCGCATGCGCCCAGAGCCGGTTCTCTGCAGCGACAGACGCCACCGCGATGGGAGGCCCACAGGAGCCAAAGAACAAAGACGGATGAAAATAGAGAAAGGAAAGACCAATAGAAGTGGCCCGCCCGCTCCCCTCCCTCCCCACCCCACCCTCACCAAAATAAATAAATAAATAACTCTTAAAAACAAAACAAAACAAAACACAAGCTTGAATTTCTAATCCATGTAGCTGATAAGGGAGGAAAACCCAGTTTGTCAATCAGCCTCGGTTTATCTCTTCAAAGTGATCAATCAGAAGAGATCAGGCTGTCTGAGCCTGCCCCTCAGGGTCTGTAACAGGGGCTCCTGTCACTAGGAGCCTGTGGGGTCAGACTGGACGGCTCCAGGACAGCACGTCCCGGGGCACAGACAGACCGTCCAGAGCCACGGCCTGGGAGCGCCCACGTCGTGCCTCTCCGTCCTGTTTCGCCCTGACTGCCAACGCGGGGCCTCACTCCCCTGGGCCCACCTCTCCAGCGCCTCACTGGGCAGTGCCGGCTCGTCATCCGGGTCCACCTTGGACCTCCGCCCCCTTGCCTTCTGCCCTCACGCTCTCCTCCCCGTCCCCACCTAGGCGGAGCTGCCGTCCCTCGCTCCCTTGGGTCCCCACGCTCACTCATGCCCTTCGCCTGTTTCCTGTCCCTTCAGCTCCCTCTTTACTCCCCTCACCCCAGGTCTCGCTGCTCTCTGTACGACCAACACTCTGGCCACGAACTATTGCTCAACGAACACGATCAAACCTGTTCCGCCCCGGCCTCGGCCAAGCCGTGGACAACCCACCAACCACTGGGGCCTCGACCCAAAGCCTCGGGCTTTTCCTGTTTCCCGCCCTCGCCCTCGCCATCCAGGCCAGCTACGGGCAAACCTCTGATCTGACCGTCCAGATGCCTGGCGGACCCACTCCCTTCCCTGCACCCCCGCTCCTGCCTGTCCTCTGGCCTGAGGACGCCGACCGGCTGCTTCCGTCTCCGCCCCGCTGTAGCCTGTGGTGTGCTGGGCGCATACTGGAAAACAGGCTAGATCACGTCACTGGTTGGCTTTCAGCCTCCTCCCTAACTCTGACCGGGCTCCGCAGCCCGTGCGGCCAGCTCCCGACCACCTCTCCCTCCTGCTCTCTGCCCCCACGGCCCGGCCTTCGCCGCCTCCCTGCTCCTCCTGACTGCCGGGCCTGTGACATGCAGCTGACCCACCTTCCTTCCTCACTCTGTCTTCCTCCAAGCACTTTTCTCCTGCGTACTTCCATTTTCAGCATTAATATCCCCTTATTATATATATATGTATATATATATATATATATACATATATATATATGTATGTATATATATTTTAAACAGTTTTGGCCGCACTGTGAGGCTTGTGGGATTTTAGTTCTCAGCAGTGAGAGCTCAGAGTTCTAACCACTGGAGCATCGGGGAATTCCAACATCCCTGCCTTCAGAGGTCTTCTCAGGCATCCCTGCCCACCTGGGGGCGGGGGCTCCCCGTCAGAGACGCTCCTGGTGCTTGTGGGACGTCTGCCTCCACCGGCCGGCCGTCAGCCGCGTGGGTGCGGTGCTTGCAGAGTGAATTCCCTTCGCTGTTGGGAGGCCGCAGGAGAAGGGGCGGCCGCGGCCGAGGTGGCTGGGGAGCGTCATCGCTCAGCGGTCCCGGAGGCTGAGCCGACTCCAGGCGAGCGTGGAGGCGAGAGGAGCGGGCGTGCCGCAGTCCCGGGGGCGCAGAGAGTCGGCCGGAACAACAGCGACCCGGTCTTGGCTCGGCGGATCAGCGAGTCTGTCTGCCGAGGCCCAGGGTCTGGCTTGTCACAGACGATTTTTGTCCGTTTGCTGAACGAGAACGGAAGGGCTGTGATGAGAAGCAGGCGGAGCAGCCTCCTTGCGTCGCCGGGGTCGCCTGGCCTGCTCTGACGCCTCTTCTGTCCCCTGGACAAGGTGGCGGCCCTGGAGCCGGGCAGGGGGACTGCTGGTGACCCTCCCCTCCCCGCGCCACACGGAGGGCGCTGCTGGCCACTCAGCCTTCAGACAGGAGACGACAGAGGCTCGGCCAGCTCAGCTCACCTCCTCAAGGTCACGACACCAGGAGGTGGCAGGGGTGGGGGCAGCGGTTGAGCTCGGGGAGCCCCAAAGCCAGTAGACAGATCTGCTGAAATACAGCATGGGAAGCAAGGGTGCTGGTGACCCTCCGGCGGGGAGTCACGGCATCTTGGAGCTGGAGGCGCCCGCAGCCCGCCACTCCCCGGCCCGGCTGCAGCCGCAGAGGTCCTGTACGCTCCTTGTTGGCCTGGATCTTAAACGGATGCCTTTCTTCCCCTTCCAGTTCAGGAGTGGGCAGAGAGCTGTTTCACAGCATGAGAAGCCTGCTCTGGAAACGCACGACGACCGGGGCTCCCTGCGGAGCTGTCGGGGGCCCAGCGCTGCTGCCAGACCAGCTCACGAGGCGGAACAGGAGGACGGCACTCCCGGCTTTCCCGTGGCCGCCGGCCCGCCGGCCTCCTCCTTTGAAGGGGAGTCCTGTGAGCTTGAGCCGCTCCCCCCGGGAGGAGAGCCAGAGGCGGCCCGAGAACACGCTCTGTGGTCAGAAGCTATCACCCACCTGTCCAGTGAAGGGAAAGCACACCCCCTGAGATTCGCGACCTGGAGCTGTTCGGGGTCCTCCTGGGCACCGTAGCCGGGGGACGGCCTCTCTCAGCGCGGGGACGGCTGCTCCAGGAAGCAGAGGGGAGGCCCGTCCACAGGGGCTGTCGGCTGGGAACATGTGCGGGCGAGCACACGTGTTGGTGGCCCACGCGGGTGACAGACTGCAGCTCTGCCACGCCGATGGCGGTCCTTTTCTATGAAGGGGAGACGCAAGAACTACCATCCTTCCTGAGACAGACAGCGCACTCCCTGGGGGGCTGTGACCAGAGCACAGGGGCTCATCCTGGTGTCGCCCTGGATTCCTCTCTGGGTCCGTGGCGCCCGAGGCCACAGCCCCTGACGACTTGGTCCTCAGTGAGCTGAGGGCTCCGCCACCCTCTCTGTTCTTTGTTCTCACCAGTGTAGGCAAGCCGTGGAGACTGTGTGTAGATTTTGGAAGTCAGAGCATCTCCCCACGTGCAGACCTGCCTGCCCTGACGGTCGTCCATCCTGCTTTGAGAGGCACTCCCAATCCGGGTCCACTCGCAAACGACGTGGAAACGGCAGGGCCACAGAGGGCCGGGATCCCGGGCTGTGGACTTGCACGAGGCGGGCAGGCGCCTCCGCCAGCCTGGGAAGGGCCACGCGGGCCGGGGGGCAGCACCGGGATGGTCGACGGCCCTTGGTGACAGCCACCCTGGGACGTGAGCCCCGGTCCTGGCCGGGGAGCGTAGAGAGGCAGGCCGCAGGCTGGGCCTGACGCAGGGCTGGGGCCGCTGACGCCGCTGTCTGTGGGGCGTCAGCCATGTCACAGCGGCTCCCCTGGCGGCCCAGCGGTGAGGACTCTGTGCTTTCACTGCCCGGTGCCCGGCTTCAGGCCCTGGCCAGGGAGCTAAAGCGCCCTAAGTCACATGGCACGGTCAATTTAAAAACCAGTGCTATGACAAGTGCTTGCTTCCTCTTCAAGTACTTGAGTCTCCTGCGGTGGGAAGGGCGGTGGAGGGTCTGGGCCTCCGCCCACGCAGGTCAACAGGCAGGCCGGCCCGGTTCCGAGAGCAGCCGCCAGCGCCCGCGCTTCTGCACAGGCTCCCCCGCCCCGCGGGGCACGTGGGCGGGTCCAGGACGCCAGGGCTCGCGGCTGCACTTCAGGCGGGAGCCGGCGCACCTGCTGGCGCACCTGCTGGCGCTCCCGGAGGAGGCTCTGCTGAAAGCAGTCCGGGCCTCGCCCGCGGACGTGCGGAAACGGCGGAGCCCCGCGCGCGCTCTGGGTTCGGGCGCGAGTGCCGGAGCTCTGACACGCCGCGGAGGCGGACCAGGCGCAACGGAGGTCCCGGCTCCCAGGCCCAGAAGGCCGAGAGCACCCCTCACCCGGAGCGCCCCCGCTGCGCGGCTCGGCGGCTCGCCAGCCCCGGCCCTGCCCCGCGGGTGCCCACGCCTCCCTGCGCAGCCTCCCTGCCCGCCCGGGGCTGGCGCCGCCGCTCCGCCTGCTCCTCCGGGGCTTGGCTTGCTCTCATCCCCGGGAGGAGCCTCGCGCCGCATCAGGAAGCAGCTACCAGAAGCTCTGACGCCTGGTTTGCTTGTGATTCAAGGAAAAGGAGCTCTCAGTGTCGTGTCTGGACATCCGACCTCGTGGAAGTTTCCAGGCCACCCAGCGAGAGTCCCGCGTCACGCCATGGGTCTCTGTGGGAGCCCGAGGCCCGGTTGTGGCCACGAGGGGGACCCTCCCCATCAGGGCGCCCCCGCCCAGCCCAGAGTCAGGGCGGGTGGGAGAGGAGACGCTGAGGGCAGACACAAACCGCAGCGTCGCCTCCTTTTGGAGAGGTCTGCGCAAAAGCATAAAAGAGACAGGCACCAGGCCTTCAGCTCCCAGCCTCCTGTGGCCTCAGCTCGGCGCTGCTCCCTCCAGGCCCTCGGGCTGGCCGGGTCCCTGGGACGCCGGAGCACCCCGACTCCACGGGGGCCCACGTCTGGACTCCCCTTCCGTCAGGGCCAGGCTCGAGTGAATGTCTTTTAAAGTAAAGAAGCCGGATGGCCTTCTGGGAAATAGGGAACATGCTCAGGGAGAGTGGACACGGCAAATAAGAGAGGACACAGAGACGCCTGGACACGATCGAGGAGCACCTGCCAAAAAGTACTGTTTCAGGCGCATTTTAAAGGAAAGAGCTAGAAATAGACATTTGCTGTGAAACACAAGTGTCTCCCCAACTGCAAATGGAGAGCTAACAGTCAGGCCCATGGCGGGGAACCAGGGGGCCCCCCATCCTGCAAGTAAGACGACCAGGCAGGTTCACCAGCGCAGCGTGTGGCAGGACGAGAACTGTAACAGGAGGCAGCTGGGTGACTGAGTGTCAGAGGCTCATGAAACTGTTCTCTTTTTGTGTGTATCTGAACATTTTTGATGCTAATTTTTACAAAATGTAATGGGATTTTATTTTATTTTATTGGCCACTTCTATTGGTCTTTCATTTATTTATCTTTGTTCTTTGGCCTGTGTGGGCCTCCCAGTGCAGTGACCTCTCTCGCTCCCGAGCTCCAGCTCGGTAGTTGGACACATCGGTCCAGCCGCTCCGCGGCACGTGGGATCTTCCCAGGCCAGGGATCGAACCGGCGCCCCTTGCACTGCGAGGCAGTGTCCTTACCCACTGGACCACAGGGAAGCCCTGTGATGGGACTTTGAGGAGAGGAGCACCTGTGTGCGAGTCTGGGTTTGTTCACACAGAAGCGGTGCTCAGCGCCAGCTGCCCAGAGGCCGGGCGGCAGGACTGTGTCGGGCTCATGAAAAGGAAAGTGTCTGTCGTGGTCCTAACGCACCTCTGAAAGGAGGTGGAAGACGTGCACGAGCCCAAAGGTTCCTTCTCCTGGGGATGCAAGCGCGTTTACAGTAGTGCAATGTTTTCTCCCAAGCCTTGTGCCTCCAGCACGAAGATAAAACCAGATGTGTGCTCCCATGTGAGCGTGTCCTGCTTCTACCCTCACACGTCCTCCTCTTGGCCAGCCGACTGTCCCCAAACACCTGCTCCAACAGAGCCTTCCCTGAGCGTCCTCCAAGCCACACACAGTGAGGAAAGGGATCCTGAGGGCAGAGCCTTGGAGCAAACTCTGCCAACGTCCTCTCCCTTCTGAGAAGTGGCAGGGTTGGTCAGGGAGACATTGTCTCATGGTGGAGAAAGCTTCTTCCTTTCCGGAGAGGCATCCACTAATTCCACACATGCTCCAAAGACCATTCTTTGGTAGACAACGTCAAAAGTTCACACACGGGCTTCCCCTGGTGGTCCAGTGGGTAAGGACACCGCCTTGCAGTGCAAGGGGCGCCGGTTCGATCCCTGGCCTGGGAAGATCCCACGTGCCGCGGAGCGGCTGGACCGATGTGTCCAATCACCGAGCCGGAGCTCTGGAGCGCATGCGCCCAGAGCCGGTGCTCTGCGACAACAGACGCCACCGCGATGGGAGGCCCACAGGAGCCAAAGAACGAAGACGAATGAAAATAGAGAAATGAAAGACCAATAGAAGTGGCCCGCCTGCTCCCCTCCCTCCCCAACCTGACCCCCGCCCAAAGTAAATAAATAAATAAATCTTTAAAAAAAAAAAAAAAAAGTTCACACACGCCGGAAGTAAAACCAACGCAGCACCAGAGGGGTGACCCGTGAGAGCCGACCGCGCGCACAGCCGAGAGTCTGCAGGTCGGAGGCCTCCACCGAGACGCAGGAGGAGGCTGGGCGTGCGGAGGCGCCCGGAGGCCGTGGCGCTGAGCCTGCACAGTGATTGCTTACAATGCCCGAGTTCGCTTCCAAAACAGGGGATTGGTCAGGGCCGGCCTCCTCGCCCATTTGGGGAAGCCATTTCAGTTTTGCCAATGATTGCAGAAGCCTGCACGAGAGCCGGGGCTTCCCAGAGGGCTCCGCGGCAGAGAAGCCACCTGCCACTGCAGGAGACGCAGGAGACGCGGGTTCAGCCACAGGTCGGGAAGAGCCCCTGGATGAGGACGTGGCCGCCCGCTCCAGTCTTCTCGCCTGGAGGACCCCACGGCCAGAGGAGCCTGGCGGCTGCAGGCCACGGGTCACAGAGAGTCAGACCGGACGGAGCCACTGAGCACACACGCACGCAAGACGTGACCCGGGCCGGGGCTTCCCTGTCGGTCTCGAGGCTGACTTTGCCTTCCAACGAGGAGACGTGGGTCTGATCCCTGGCAGGGGGAGCTAAGATCCCACGCCTCCCAGCCAAAAAGACAGAACATAAAAGAGAAGCAGTGTTGCAACGATTTCAACAGACTTTGAAAAAGAAATGACCCAGGTCAACTTGGGTCTTGCTCTGTTCTTAGGACCAGAGTGGTTTTGTTTGCCCGGGGGAAGTTTAGGGCTGGTCTCCGTTCTGGGTCTTGGGCGGGGGGTTGTTTCGGTCTGACTGTGATGCACGGAAGGCAGGCTCTTCCTTTCCTGAACAGGGACTGGATCAGGGCCCTGCGGAAGGAGCACCGGGCTCTCACCACTGGAGCACGAGGCCCCGGTCTCCGCGTTCCCGCGAGCCCCACCCGTACCGGGCAGCAGGAAGCAGCAACGCGAGGCCGATGGATTAACATATTAGGACCAAATCTTCTTAGTAATCAAAACCACCAGACTCTAGGAATAATAGATACTGAAATCTGAACTACAGGGATTGTTTTTCTTTTTCTTTTCTTTAAAAGATTTATTTATTTATTTATTTTGTGGGGGGTGGGGTGGGGAAGGAGGGGAGCAGGCCGGCCACTTCTATTGGTCTTTCATTTGTCTATTTTCATCCGTCTTTGTTCTTTGGCGCGTGTGGGCCTCCCATCGTGGTGGCCTCTGTAGTCTCAGAGCACCGGCTCTGGGCACATGCGCTCCAGAGCTCCGGCTCGGTCATTGGACACATGGGTCCAGCCGCTCAAAATTATGGAACGCTTCACGAATTTGCGTGTCATCCTTGCATGGGGCCGTGCTAATCTTCTCTGTATCGTTCCAATTTTAGTATATGTGCTGCCGAAGTGAGCACCAGGGATTGTTTTTCAGAAAACAAATCTCATTCTGATGAAAAGGTCACTCTGGACAAAGTGGCAGATTCCCACGGGCCAGGTAGGCAGTGACTCAGCACGCGTGGGCCCTTAAGCAGCTGCTCCCCCTCACTGGGCCCAGCTCCTCAAGGCCACCCCCGGGGAGGGGCAGGGGACGGGTTGCCAGGCTCCTCTCAACGCTGGCCAGCCCCTCCGCCGCCTCCCCTCTGGGCCCTGATCCCTAGTCAGCTGCCCGGTCCAGTCCTGCTTGCCTGGCCAGCCTAACGAGGAGCGTGGGTCTGATCCCTGGCAGGGGAGCTAAGATCCCACGCCTCCCAGCCAAAAAGACAGAACATAAAAGAGAAGCAGTGTTGCAACGATTTCAACAGACTTTGAAAAAGAAATGACCCAGGTCAACTTGGGTCTTGCTCTGTTCTTAGGACCAGAGTGGTTTTGTTTGCCCGGGGGAAGTTTAGGGCTGGTCTCCGTTCTGGGTCTTGGGCGGGGGGTTGTTTCGGTCTGACTGTGATGCACGGAAGGCAGGCTCTTCCTTTCCTAAACAGGGACTGGATCAGGGCCCTGCGGAAGGAGCACCGGGCTCTCACCACTGGAGCACGAGGCCCCGGTCTCCGCGTTCCCGCGAGCCCCACCCGTACCGGGCAGCAGGAAGCAGCAACGCGAGGCCGATGGATTAACATATTAGGACCAAATCTTCTTAGTAATCAAAACCACCAGACTCTAGGAATAATAGATACTGAAATCTGAACTACAGGGATTGTTTTTCTTTTTCTTTTCTTTAAAAGATTTATTTATTTATTTATTTTGTGGGGGGTGGGGTGGGGAAGGAGGGGAGCAGGCGGGCCACTTCTATTGGTCTTTCATTTGTCTATTTTCATCCGTCTTTGTTCTTTGGCGCGTGTGGGCCTCCCATCGTGGTGGCCTCTGTAGTCTCAGAGCACCGGCTCTGGGCACATGCGCTCCAGAGCTCCGGCTCGGTCATTGGACACATGGGTCCAGCCGCTCAAAATTATGGAACGCTTCACGAATTTGCGTGTCATCCTTGCATGGGGCCGTGCTAATCTTCTCTGTATCGTTCCAATTTTAGTATATGTGCTGCCGAAGCGAGCACCAGGGATTGCTTTTCAGAAAACAAATCTCATTCTGATGAAAAGGTCACTCTGGACAAAGTGGCAGATTCCCACGGGCCAGGTAGGCAGTGACTCAGCACGCGTGGGCCCTTAAGCAGCTGCTCCCCCTCACTGGGCCCAGCTCCTCAAGGCCACCCCCGGGGAGGGGCAGGGGACGGGTTGCCAGGCTCCTCTCAACGCTGGCCAGCCCCTCCGCCGCCTCCCCTCTGGGCCCTGATCCCTAGTCAGCTGCCCGGTCCAGTCCTGCTTCTCCCGCTCCTGGCCGCGAGCCGCCCCTGGTTTTCTGCTGGGCTCGGATCACTGCTGTTTCTCAATTCGATAGATATTTACGGCTGCCTGACCGGTGCGGGTGCCGCGCTCGGCCCAGGGGCGAACACACAGGGAGCCACCCTCCCACCCCTGGCTTCGCAGCATCCAGCTTGACGGAAAAGCCACAGCACGCGTTTTGGGGGGCTCGGTGGGAACACGGCACAGGCGAAGAGGAGGACGCGGCCGCCCTGTGCGTGTGCGTGTGCATGTGCGGGCACACGCGTCTGTGAGACGGGGGCGGGAGGAGACAGAGCAGGTGCAGGCCCATGGAAGCAGGCTGCACTTTGAGAGCTGTGGCCAGGAAGGTGGGAAGTGACATGACCTTGGAGCAGGTACGGGAAGGAGCCACCCGACAGGCGAAGGAAGGCGTGCCAGGCCCAGGGGTCAGCAAGAGCACGGCCGGGGAAGGGTCCTGGCCCTGAGGGCTGGTGTGCAGGCGCAGGGGCAGCGGGGGCAGCGGGTGGAGGGAGTCTGAGGGAGGCAAGAGAAGGCGGGGCACAGCTGGAGGCGACCGCGGGCTCCGGGGAGCAGGGGGGGAGGGGTGGTGGGTCTGTGGTGGGCAAGGAGGGAGGGGCCGACTACGCCGCGCCTCCCCGGGGAAAGACAACCAGACTAGACCCGGGAGGTCGGGACTGTGCTCCGGTTCAGCCTGGGTGCCGGGAGGGTGGGTTTCTGACGCCTTGAGACGGAAGACCGTGCGTGCGGCAGGCTGGGCGTGGACACCTTGCATGGGGCCGTGCTAATCTTCTCTGTATCGTTCCAATTTTAGTATATGTGCTGCCGAAGTGAGCACCAGGGATTGTTTTTCAGAAAACAAATCTCATTCTGATGAAAAGGTCACTCTGGACAAAGTGGCAGATTCCCACGGGCCAGGTAGGCAGTGACTCAGCACGCGTGGGCCCTTAAGCAGCTGCTCCCCCTCACTGGGCCCAGCTCCTCAAGGCCACCCCCGGGGAGGGGCAGGGGACGGGTTGCCAGGCTCCTCTCAACGCTGGCCAGCCCCTCCGCCGCCTCCCCTCTGGGCCCTGATCCCTAGTCAGCTGCCCGGTCCAGTCCTGCTTCTCCCGCTCCTGGCCGCGAGCCGCCCCTGGTTTTCTGCTGGGCTCGGATCACTGCTGTTTCTCAATTCGATAGATATTTACGGCTGCCTGACCGGTGCGGGTGCCGCGCTCGGCCCAGGGGCGAACACACAGGGAGCCACCCTCCCACCCCTGGCTTCGCAGCATCCAGCTTGACGGAAAAGCCACAGCACGCGTTTTGGGGGGCTCGGTGGGAACACGGCACAGGCGAAGAGGAGGACGCGGCCGCCCTGTGCGTGTGCGTGTGCATGTGCGGGCACACGCGTCTGTGAGACGGGGGCGGGGAGGGAGACAGAGCAGGTGCAGGCCCATGGAAGCAGGCTGCACTTTGAGAGCTGTGGCCAGGAAGGTGGGAAGTGACATGACCTTGGAGCAGGTACGGGAAGGAGCCACCCGACAGGCGAAGGAAGGCGTGCCAGGCCCAGGGGTCAGCAAGAGCACGGCCGGGGAAGGGTCCTGGCCCTGAGGGCTGGTGTGCAGGCGCAGGGGCAGCGGGGGCAGCGGGTGGAGGGAGTCTGAGGGAGGCAAGAGAAGGCGGGGCACAGCTGGAGGCGACCGCTGGCTCCGGGGAGCAGAGGGCGAGGGGTGGTGGGTCTGTGGTGGGCAAGGAGGGAGGGGCCGACTACGCCGCGCCTCCCGGGAATGACAACCAGACTAGACCCGGGAGGTCGGGACTGTGCTCCGGTTCAGCCTGGGTGCCGGGGAGGGTGGGTTTCTGACGCCTTGAGACGGGAAGACCGTGCGTGCGGCAGGCTGGAGGGCGTGGACACTGGTCAGCCCAAGCACACGGGAGACGGGCCGCCAGGGATTCGAGGGCAGGGCTGAGAGCCGGGCCTGGGGCTCGGAGAGGGTCCGGACTGGAAACCGACGCCCATCTGGGAGGTGTCTCAGACACTGCAGTCCGCCCGGATGAAGGCAGGAAGGAGAGAAAGGCAGAGGCCCGAGCCTGAGCTTGCTCCCTGCTGTGGTCAGGGACGCCACCTCCTGCTGGGCCTGGCTTCCTCTAGCCTCCGGCCCTGGGCTTCGTTCACCACTGGGTCTGGACTCCCTCTCAGCTCAAGTCCCGGAGCCCCCAGCAGGCCCAGCACTAGTTGCCCATGGAAAGCCAGCAAACAAAAGAAGGACTAAAAGCCTGGAATTCAAGTTCCGTGTCCACTGTTCTTCCTCAGGGTTTCTTTTTTCATTTTTAAAAAATATTGTACAGTTGACAACACCGGAAAAATGAACAACCCAATCAAAAAATGGGAAAAAGATCTAAAGAGACATCTCACCAAAGAAGACATATAGATGGCCAAAAAACACATGAAAAGATGCTCAACCTCGCTTATTATTATTATTATTTTTTTAAGATTTATTTTATTTATTTATCTTTTGGGGGGTAGGGTGGGGAGGGAGGGAGATGGGCGGGCCACTTCTATTGGTCTTTCATTTCTCTATTTTCATCCGTCTTTGTTCTTTGGCTCCTGTGGGCCTCCCATCGTGGTGGCCTCTGTCGTCGCAGAGCGCCGGCTCTGGGCGCATGCGCTCCAGAGCTCCGGCTCGGTAATTGGACACATCAGTCCAGCTGCTCCGCGGCACGTGGGATCTTCCCAGGCCAGGGATCGAACCGGTGCCCCTTGCACTGCAAGGCGGTGTCCTTACCCACTGGACCACCAGGGGAAGCCCTCGCTTATTATTAGAGAAATGCAAATCAAAACTACAATGAGTTATCACCTCACATAGTCAGAATGGTCATCATCAACAAATCTATAGACAATAAATGCTGGAGAGGGTGCGGAGAAAAGGGAACACTCTTGCATTGCTGGTGGGAATGTAAATTGATACAGCGGCTATGGAAGACAGTATGGAGATTTGTTAAAAAACTAAAAATAGAAGCACCATATGACCCAGCAATCCCACTCTTAGGCTTATATCCTGATGAAACCAAAACTGAAAGAGACACCTGTACCCCAATGTTCACTGCAGCTCTCTATACAATAGCTGGAACATGGAAGCAACCTAGGCGTCCATCGATGAATGAATGAACGGATAAAGAAGCTCTGGTACATATATACAACGGAGTACTTCTCAGCTGCAAAAAGAAATGTGGAAGGATCAGCCCTAATGAGGTGGATGGATCGAGAACCTGTCATAAAAAGTGAAGTAAGTCAAAAAGAGAAGGACAAGTACTGTATACTAACACACATATATGGAACCTGGTAAGAGGGTAATGGTAACACACGCAGTGAAGCGATGGAAAACCAGACACAGAGAACAGACATGGACATTGAGGAGGCTGAACAGTGCAGGGGAGGCGCAGAGGGAGTAACATGGAAACCTGTGCTGTCGTGTGTGAAAAAGACAGCTATTGTCATTGCGCTGAGGGAACAGATCCTGCAGGGGTGGGTGTGATGGCCGCGAGGGGAGGGAGGGGGGACTGTGAGGGCAGGGGTCCAGGGATATGCATATGACTAATCTGGGATTATACATATCTGTCAACAACAAAACTCTGTAAAAGTAAAATAAAAATAATTTTAAAAGAAAAAAACATACTGTAGAGGGAGTGACACCACCACACGTATCACGGGTGTACAGCACAGTGATTCACAGTTCTTAAAAGGTTACACCCCATCTATAGTTGTTATAAAATACTATTCCCTGTCTGTTCAGTATTTCCTTGGCGTTTATCACTTGTGATGTCAAACAGCTTATCTTTCTGTCTGACTTGACTAAGCATTATACCCTCCAAACCCACCCATGCTGTTGCAAATGGTAAAACTTCATTCTTTTTTCTGGCTGCGTGTTATTCCACTACATGTATGCATGCCTATGCTGTTGTTAGGGTTCAGTGGCTAAGTCGTGTCGTGCCTCCCTGTGACCTAAGGGCCGCTGCCGCACACCAGGCGCCTGTCCTCCACTGCTTTCTGGCGTTGGCTTAAATCCACCTCCACATACAAGCACACCCAGAAACACACAGACGTGGCATATCCATGCACATACGACATCTTGTATCCATTCTTCCACTGATGGACATTTAAGGCTGTTTACACATCTCAGAACTGCAGACAATGTGGCTATGAACACAGGGGCGCATGCATCTTTTTTTTTTTGGACATACACCCAGGGGTGGAACGGCCGGGTCAGCTGGTAGTTCCATCTCTAGCTGAGAAGCTGCCTGGCTGCTCTCTGCAGAGGCTGCACGGGTTCACACGCCCGCTGGCAGTGCGCGGGCAGCCTTGCCTCTCAGTCCTCACCAGCGCCAGGCTTTTGAGGGCAGCCACTCTGACAGGTGTGGGGGGAGTCTTCCTTAACGTTTTTTTTTTTTTTTTAAAGAAAACAAATTAACTGATTGTGCTGTCTTCATTTCTCTATGCAGGACCGCTCTACCTGGGGGGAGCAGGGGCCAGCCTCTATCTGTGGGGCTCAGGCCCCTCCTCGCGGCGGCTTCCTGCTTGGAGCACGGGCTCCAGGGCACACGGGCCCCGCTACTCCGAGGCACCTGGCGGCGGAAGAGAACCCATCTTCCCAGACCAGGGACTGAACCCGCGCCCTCTGCATTGGCAGGTGGATTCTCTTCCACGGTGCCACCAGGGACGTCCTTCCTTAATGTTTAGGTTCAGTTTGTACATGTTTTGTATATACTACAAGTCAGCTGAGAAAAATCAGGAAGAGTAACCCAGTCAACCCCCTCAGGAGTCGCCTGTGGTCACTGCTTCTAGCTGGAGGGAGACCCTCGACGCTTCCTGCACCAACGGGCCCGTCTGCTCGGGTGCCCACAGCAGAACACGGTCTATTCCCTGTCTGTTCAGTATTTCCTTGGCGTTTATCACTTGTGATGTCAAACAGCTTATCTTTCTGTCTGACTTGACTAAGCATTATACCCTCCAAACCCACCCATGCTGTTGCAAATGGTAAAACTTCATTCTTTTTTCTGGCTGCGTGTTATTCCACTACATGTATGCATGCCTATGCTGTTGTTAGGGTTCAGTGGCTAAGTCGTGTCGTGCCTCCCTGTGACCTAAGGGCCGCTGCCGCACACCAGGCGCCTGTCCTCCACTGCTTTCTGGCGTTGGCTTAAATCCACCTCCACATACAAGCACACCCAGAAACACACAGACGTGGCATATCCATGCACATACGACATCTTGTATCCATTCTTCCACTGATGGACATTTAAGGCTGTTTACACATCTCAGAACTGCAGACAATGTGGCTATGAACACAGGGGCGCATGCATCTTTTTTTTTTTGGACATACACCCAGGGGTGGAACGGCCGGGTCAGCTGGTAGTTCCATCTCTAGCTGAGAAGCTGCCTGGCTGCTCTCTGCAGAGGCTGCACGGGTTCACACGCCCGCTGGCAGTGCGCGGGCAGCCTTGCCTCTCAGTCCTCACCAGCGCCAGGCTTTTGAGGGCAGCCACTCTGACAGGTGTGGGGGGAGTCTTCCTTAACGTTTTTTTTTTTTTTTAAAGAAAACAAATTAACTGATTGTGCTGTCTTCATTTCTCTATGCAGGACCGCTCTACCTGGGGGGAGCAGGGGCCAGCCTCTATCTGTGGGGCTCAGGCCCCTCCTCGCGGCGGCTTCCTGCTTGGAGCACGGGCTCCAGGGCACACGGGCCCAGCTACTCCGAGGCACCTGGCGGCGGAAGAGAACCCATCTTCCCAGACCAGGGACTGAACCCGCGCCCTCTGCATTGGCAGGTGGATTCTCTTCCACGGTGCCACCAGGGACGTCCTTCCTTAATGTTTAGGTTCAGTTTGTACATGTTTTGTATATACTACAAGTCAGCTGAGAAAAATCAGGAAGAGTAACCCAGTCAACCCCCTCAGGAGTCGCCTGTGGTCACTGCTTCTAGCTGGAGGGAGACCCTCGACGCTTCCTGCACCAACGGGCCCGTCTGCTCGGGTGCCCACAGCAGAACACGGCAGCTCCAGGGTTTTTCCAAGGTTGCCATCAACAAACCTCAGGCTGGGACACGGTAGGACAGACGGCTCCGGCTCCTCAACAGATAAACTGTAAGGAGACTGTGGGACTGAGGTGGAACCTGTAAACTAGAGGCCTAATAAAGAGGCCTGGCAAATGCCAAGTCAGGAGTCGGGGGGAGGCTCAAGGAGGGGACACGTGTACTCACGGCCGGTTCACGTTGTATGTTAGAAAGCAACATAATCCTGTAAAGCAATTATCCTCTAACTAACAATAAATTAAAAAAAAAAAAGAAATACCAAGTTGAGAGAACAGTGGACTAGACTCAAGGGAAAGCAAGGAAGCCACCTCTGCAGGCGGGCTGAGCCGGGGGCCTGCGGGAGCTCCTGGGCGCGGGGCGAGGCCCTAGGTCTCCGCCCGGGTGGGGCCGCGGCGCCCGCCTTGTGGTCAGCACTGGGAGGGCGACGGGGCACGTAGCGGGGACAGTAATGATCATCGTAATGATAATGGAATGAGCTGTCCGTGGGTTTCGTACCATTTTCCTGCATGCTTTAATAAAACATGTCATAAAAGAAAAAAACCTACTTTTTCCTGTTTTAATTTTCAAGGTGCTTTTAATAAAAATAGCCAAAGAAACTCTCACAACGTTTATTTACGCCTCTGGTCTTCAGAAGCTGTGGTGCTGCTGGCTGGTGCCACGCAGCCGGGGCTGCCGGTGGGCCTCCGCGCGCCAGGCACGACCCGCCCGGCGCCCTCCGCCGAGGCGCGGACCGGCAGCGCTTGGCCCAGCAGAGGACGCGCCGGCCGCCAATCCCCGCGCAGGCACAGGTCCGCCTGAGAATCGCGACTCCATCCTGCCAACCGGATGACAGACAACTTTCAGGAAACGTCTAGACGTCTCGCTTGCAGTGTTACACTCACGTTTTGCTCATCCCTAGGCCACCAGCGCCCGACAGGCTTGCGCAGACTGCAGCGCAGCCGAGGAGAACAGCACTGCGCCCAGCGAAGCACAGGCCAGCGGCTCCCGCAGCCCAGCAAGCGCGAGGCACGTGCCCTTTACGACCCGTCTGACCAGATTCACCGCGGGCACCAGGGCCCGCCCGCCCCGGCCTGGTCTGCTGCCGCTCTGTCTGCCCCGCGGGCCTCAGGGCCCGGCTGGCCGTGCATTCTCCGCGCCAGTGAGTACAGGGGCCGCGGGCGCTGGCCCGGGCTCCCCAGAACCGCAGGACCTGGTCAGTCTCCGGGCTGCCGCGCGCCTTCTCTCGCCAGTCTGTCAGCTTCTTCGTTGCCTCTAAACCCCGAATGGCCAGGAACGTGCATCTGTCAGAGAGAGTTTCCTTTTATTTTCGGCAGTTTCTCACGCAAGCCGCACAGGCCCACACGCCCGCTGGAGCACGCGTCCGCCCCGCGGAGAAGGCGAGCCTGGCGGCGCCGGCGTGCCCCCGGCGCCCGCGCACCGACACCCGACAGGCGGCCCGGGCTGCTTGCCCACGAGCGGGACCGCGATGCACTGCTCTCCCCCCACTCAGCGGCGGGACCGGCGAGCCCGCTGGGCCGAGCGGACGTGCGGACGGATACGCGCGCCACACACGCCCGCTCTCCCCGGGCCGCTGCAGCGACGGGCACGCTCACGGGCTGGCCCCTGCCTGCGCCTGAGCTGCTGAGAGGCAAGCGGACTCATTTTTCGATGCTATTTCTTGGCTGTACGGCGGCCCGCAGGACCCTGGCTCCCTGACCAGGGACGGACTCGCGCCCTCGGCAGTGAGAGCGTGGAGCCCCCGAGAGGCGAGTCTAAACGCGGACACGGGTCGTCAGGGTCCCGGGCTGCGGAGCGCAGGGGGCCGCTGGGCCTGCTCGCCGCCATCAGGAAGGCCGCCTCCTTGAGGGAGGGCGGACGGGCGTGCAGAGGGCGGGCTCCCTGCTGTCCCCCGAAACAGTCACCACGCTGTGCCCCGGCCGTACGCCGACACAAAGCAAAGGTTACACTTCAGCCAGCGTCCTCACGGCCTCCCAGAATCCACGGCGCCCAGCGAAGCACAGGCCAGCGGCTCCGCAGCCCAGCAAGCGCGAGGCACGTGCCCTTACGACCCGTCTGACCAGATTCACCGCGGGCACCAGGGCCCGCCCGCCCCGGCCTGGTCTGCTGCCGCTCTGTCTGCCCCGCGGGCCTCAGGGCCCGGCTGGCCGTGCATTCTCCGCGCCAGTGAGTACAGGGGCCGCGGGCGCTGGCCCGGGCTCCCCAGAACCGCAGGACCTGGTCAGTCTCCGGGCTGCCGCGCGCCTTCTCTCGCCAGTCTGTCAGCTTCTTCGTTGCCTCTAAACCCCGAATGGCCAGGAACGTGCATCTGTCAGAGAGAGTTTCCTTTTATTTTCGGCAGTTTCTCACGCAAGCCGCACAGGCCCACACGCCCGCTGGAGCACGCGTCCGCCCCGCGGAGAAGGCGAGCCTGGCGGCGCCGGCGTGCCCCCGGCGCCCGCGCACCGACACCCGACAGGCGGCCCGGGCTGCTTGCCCACGAGCGGGACCGCGATGCACTGCTCTCCCCCCACTCAGCGGCGGGACCGGCGAGCCCGCTGGGCCGAGCGGACGTGCGGACGGATACGCGCGCCACACACGCCCGCTCTCCCCGGGCCGCTGCAGCGACGGGCACGCTCACGGGCTGGCCCCTGCCTGCGCCTGAGCTGCTGAGAGGCAAGCGGACTCATTTTTCGATGCTATTTCTTGGCTGTACGGCGGCCCGCAGGACCCTGGCTCCCTGACCAGGGACGGACTCGCGCCCTCGGCAGTGAGAGCGTGGAGCCCCCGAGAGGCGAGTCTAAACGCGGACACGGGTCGTCAGGGTCCCGGGCTGCGGAGCGCAGGGGGCCGCTGGGCCTGCTCGCCGCCATCAGGAAGGCCGCCTCCTTGAGGGAGGGCGGACGGGCGTGCAGAGGGCGGGCTCCCTGCTGTCCCCCGAAACAGTCACCACGCTGTGCCCCGGCCGTACGCCGACACAAAGCAAAGGTTACACTTCAGCCAGCGTCCTCACGGCCCTCCCAGAATCCACGGCGCCCAGCCAGCCTCTCCACGCGGGCCTCGCCGCCGCGCGGAGCACCCCGCTCACCCACTGGATGTCCATGCCCCGGGCCAGCCGGTCCAGCTCCACGAAGTCCTCCTTGTTGGCCACCGCGCCCCCCGTGCTGGTCCTCCAGCCGTTGCTCTTCCAGCCCGTCACCCAGCTGGTGATGCCTGGAGGACGCACAGCCCGCTCCGGCGGCCGCTCCCCGTCCCCCGAGGCGCCCCGGGACCCTGCCCCGCGCCCCGCGCCCTGGTGGGCGTCTCCCGCCCCGCTGCGCTGGGCTCTGGCTCCGCGCGTCCCTCCACGCTCCCTCGTCGTGACCGATGACCCCGGGCTCGGGCGAAGGCCCCGCCCCCCCGCCCCCCGACAGCCCGGCGCCTCCCTCTAGCAGCGGGGCCGCCTGACCCCGCGCCTCCTCCCTGCACGCGGGCTGGACACACCGGGGGAGCCGACCGAAGAGGCTCACCGTTGATGGTGAACATGCTGTCGGTGTAGAGAACCAGCTTCGTGATGTTCTGAGCCCTGGCCTGTTCGATGGCTTTGCAGGCTGCCTTGAAGACACAGTCGAGCCGTCATGCTCGAGAAACTGTTGCTCTTTCAACACCGCTGTCCAAAATCACCAAAACATGTGATGCCCTTTCCCTGTGCTAACTGTATTGGTACTACTGTCTACGTGAAATACGCTACACATACAGCTCTCCCGTGTACAGACATCTACTGGAAATAAGCTTTATACTGTACCTAGAAGATTCCTACTCATCAGAACGGTCACCAACCCTAAACGAAGTTTCTTCTGAGGTGAGTCTCTTACACGTGAAGCGAGTGGATGCTCCTGGATGTATTCCAGTCAACAGCAAAGAACCCCCGCCTCACAGGTTTGGTGGGAAAACGCATCTGACGACTTACGTGTATCTCTGCTCTCTGGTTTGTCTGCCGCCCAGGAAGTCTAAGTCCTACATTCCTGGATTCAAAACAGTGCAAAGGAAAATAAAATTGTAACAGTAACTCTCAATCCTAAAATAGGGCGACCAACGAAAGTCACCACGCTGTGCCGGCCGCCGACACAAAGCAAAGGTTACACTTCAGCCAGCGTCCTCACGGCCCTCCCAGAATCCACGGCGCCCAGCCAGCCTCTCCACGCGGGCCTCGCCGCCGCGCGGAGCACCCCGCTCACCCACTGGATGTCCATGCCCCGGGCCAGCCGGTCCAGCTCCACGAAGTCCTCCTTGTTGGCCACCGCGCCCCCCGTGCTGGTCCTCCAGCCGTTGCTCTTCCAGCCCGTCACCCAGCTGGTGATGCCTGGAGGACGCACAGCCCGCTCCGGCGGCCGCTCCCCGTCCCCCGAGGCGCCCCGGGACCCTGCCCCGCGCCCCGCGCCCTGGTGGGCGTCTCCCGCCCCGCTGCGCTGGGCTCTGGCTCCGCGCGTCCCTCCACGCTCCCTCGTCGTGACCGATGACCCCGGGCTCGGGCGAAGGCCCCGCCCCCCCGCCCCCCGACAGCCCGGCGCCTCCCTCTAGCAGCGGGGCCGCCTGACCCCGCGCCTCCTCCCTGCACGCGGGCTGGACACACCGGGGGAGCCGACCGAAGAGGCTCACCGTTGATGGTGAACATGCTGTCGGTGTAGAGAACCAGCTTCGTGATGTTCTGAGCCCTGGCCTGTTCGATGGCTTTGCAGGCTGCCTTGAAGACACAGTCGAGCCGTCATGCTCGAGAAACTGTTGCTCTTTCAACACCGCTGTCCAAAATCACCAAAACATGTGATGCCCTTTCCCTGTGCTAACTGTATTGGTACTACTGTCTACGTGAAATACGCTACACATACAGCTCTCCCGTGTACAGACATCTACTGGAAATAAGCTTTATACTGTACCTAGAAGATTCCTACTCATCAGAACGGTCACCAACCCTAAACGAAGTTTCTTCTGAGGTGAGTCTCTTACACGTGAAGCGAGTGGATGCTCCTGGATGTATTCCAGTCAACAGCAAAGAACCCCCGCCTCACAGGTTTGGTGGGAAAACGCATCTGACGACTTACGTGTATCTCTGCTCTCTGGTTTGTCTGCCGCCCAGGAAGTCTAAGTCCTACATTCCTGGATTCAAAACAGTGCAAAGGAAAATAAAATTGTAACAGTAACTCTCAAAGTGGTTCCTTAAGTCTCTTAATGGCTAATAGGCTTGCATACATTGTTTTTTTAATTTTGTTTATTTATTTGCCTATTCAGGGTTTTCACTGTGGCCCAGGCTCTTCTCTAGTTGCAGGGAGTGGGGGCTGCTCTCCAGTGGAGGTGAGCAGGCTTCTTGTGGCGGTGACTTCTCTTGTTGTGGAACTCAGGCTCCAGGGCACACGGGCCTCAGGAGTTGTGACACATGTGCTCCACAGTCGTGGCCCCGAGGCTCTAGAGCATGGGCTCGACAGTCGCGGCCCACGGGCTTAGTTACTTTGCAGCATGGCATCTTCCCGGATCAGGGATCGAACCTGTGTCTCCTGCACTGGCAGGCGAGCTCTTTACCACTGAGCTACCAGGGAAGCTCCAGGCTTGTATTCATTTTTTATTTGAAACATGAAAGCATCATTCAAGATCACAGCCTTTAAAAATCAAACCACTATTTTACTGAAAAGCTGTCCCAGGGAGCACTCTGGACCAGAAGGCAGGAGCCAAGGTGGTTATTTCTGGCTTGATTTCGCTCCGTGGAACCCACGGGTGCTCCGGCCACCTGGCCCGCCTCCCCGGGAGGGCTCACGGCTGAGGGAGGCAGGCAGACTGGCAGCCAGGAGGCCCAAGCACGGCCCCACTGCCGCACGCTGACCGGGCCCCTGCCTGGGGCCGCGCGGACACCTGGACACTGGCCAGTGGCTACTTCGCAGGACTCCAAGCCACCTTCACACAAATTCTGGGCCGTCAGTTACCTCCCAGGTTCCTTTATTCGAGGCCGGGTGTATGTGAAGGATCTCACCTCACGCCACCCTGACTCGGGGCCTTTGACACCCACAGGTCTCCTCGAAGCTCCTCTCTTTCAGGAGCGGGCAGCCTGCGACCTGGCCCGGCGCGTCTTTGCCAAAACCGCTCCTCAGGGGCGCGGGCTCTCACACGACCCCTGCCGCCACCACCGGGTTCTCAGACAGCAGTGGATCCTGCCTTTCCCTTTCCCAGGTTTCGGAGAATGACTCGGTTCAAAGGGAAGTTTAACAAAAGCCAGCTTCTCTGGGTCACTTACAGAGGATGGCCGGGCCCCCAGTAGACACCGATGCCTGCGCGCGCCCTCTTGCGCCCGTTACCGGAGCAGCAGCCGTCCGTGTAGACAACCACAGCGTCCCCTGCAAGTGAGAGACAGTGGCCACGGGATTAGCATTAGAACAGCGCGTGCCGAGAGTTACCGACGATACACAGCCGACTCCTGGAGAACGTGGGCACCTGTCTGCTTTGCCAAGGCGACCGTCAAAGGTTACGATGCTGGAGCTGATCCACACAAAGGGGCTCTGTCCAGGGCCTAGCTTATCTGAAGAGCTGAAGTCTTCCGTTTTCTTAGTGATTGGAAACCCTGTGTTCATACGGAATAATGGTGTTTACGAAGATCACAGGGCGTTTACGAGGGTCACAGTGTTTTCACGTGTAGCTTATATGATAGTTTTCCAGTGAATGCACCAAATTCTAGTAATTCTTTGCCACTTGAATGATTGTAAAATAGTGACCATGGAAATTTTTAAATAACTTTTTCAGGTAAGAATGTTACGCATCAGCTCAAATTTCCCTCATTAAGAGGGAAACGTTTTCACACATAAACAATTACAGTATTAAAAACCTAAAAATCGGGCTTCCCTGGTAGCTCAGTGGTAAAGAGTTTGCCTGCCAATGCAGAAGACACAGGTTCGATCCCTGATCCGGGAAGATACCACAGGCTGCGGAGCAACGAAGCCCGTGAGCCACAGCTACGGAGCCTGTGCTCTAGAGCCTCATGCCTCAACGACTGAAGCCCGCGTGCCCTCGAGCCCGCGTTCCACAAGAGAAGTCACTGCAACAAGAAGCCTGCTCACCTCAACTGGAGAGGAGCCCCACTCCCTGCAGCTAGAGAAGAGCCTGCAGCAGCCGTGAAAACCCAGAATAGCCAAAAATAAGTAAATAAATAAAAATAGAAACAACCCCCACTAAAATCCCCAGACAGACATACCCATGTAAGAAAATGTGTCCTTGCTCACTGGAGGCGGCGGCTCTGAGCTCTGCTTCACGTGCTTGGCGCACGGCTCTGGGTTTTCAGCCTCGTCCAGGGACTCCTGGAGTCGCTTGCTTGCTTTTACTTGTGCTTCTTGTACCTGTTTAGCTTTCTGCCCTTCTGAAAGATAAGAGTCTACTCAAAAGCTAGAAACAACACGTGAAATGATGGAGAATCCGGAAATTCACGAAGTCAGGCTGAACAGCCTGCCGTGTGTGGCTCTGTCCAGAGGGGACGCTGATGTCCTGGAAAGCGAGTCTAAACTTCCCTTAAGGAGCTCCGCGGGGGCAGTGTGAAGACAGAGCAAAGCTTCTAAAAAGGAACACCGGTTTCCATGGAGACGGCAGAGAGACCAAGGCGTGAAACCCTTTAGGGCTCAGAGACAGTTTGAAAATCTGAGTCTCTTTCCCAAGAGAAAACAAGGTCCCGGGTTTTGTACGTAAGTTGAAAGAGACAGCGGGACACCGAGAGGAGGAGGGCCGGGAGCCGGCAGGGCTGGGGCTGGGTCCCTGCGCGTGGACACTGCGCCGGCGGGGCACTCCCTGTGGCCGCCTGGCTGCGCCCGAGGGTGACTCGCAGGGGTCCCTCAAACCCACCCGGGACCTATCTGGCTGCCTCTCTCCTGTGACTGCGGCAGCGGACGCAGAAGAATCGACCAGGATTCAGAAAGCCAGCTCCCGTGCGAGCGTCCCCTCTCCTCAGCTGTGAACTCTGCCGCCGGACCTGCCCGGCCGGGCGGCCGACTAGGAGGCTCCGGTGACGGGGCGGCTCTCCCTGCGCCCCCAGGGAGCGGAGGCAGGAGCCCGGAGGAGCACGCCGCGGCGGAGGGTGCCGCACAGGAGCTGGGGAGAGAGCTGCTCCCTTCGCAGCTAGAGCCCGGCCATCCCACTGACAAGAGCGAGCATTTTAAAAGGTGGAGTGAAGCCCGGGAGGACACGGAACGGAACAGGAGATGGGAGTCTCCAGCAGCGCTGCTAACAGGAGTGCCCAAGCTACACTGCTCTCAGCCGGTTTTTCAGGGTGTAAAGCGGAAACGACCCTGTCTCCTGCGGAGCCTGGTGGGCCAGAGGCCGCGACACGCAAAGAGCGACCTGACCGAGCGCGCGACCCAGCACCACGATAGGGGATCAACAGGCTCCTGGGCTGGAGGGCTCTGCGAGGCTCACAGGTCAGGATGCGGCGAGCGGTGGTACCTTCTGAATCACCGGGGCTTGCAGACCCTCTGACAAAGGCCCAGGCTTCCTCCTCTGTGGCGAACTTCTTAAATCTGGCCGCGGGAAACCGGTCCACCTGCGCTCGGCATTCATCCCTGAAACAGACGGCCGTGTTACCTCCTTCCTTGCTCTGTTACTTATGCTATTGCTTTATGTTATTAAATTTTGCCTCTTTTATTGGTTATTTATTTATTCTCATCCATCTTTTTTATTCTTTGGCCCATGTGGGCCTCCCATCGCGGTGGCGTCTGTCGTTGCAGAGCACCGGTTGTGGGCGCATGCGCTCCAGAGCTCCGGCTCGCTGATTGGACACATGGGTCCAGCCGCTCCGCGGCACGGGGGATCCTCCCAGGCCAGGGATCGAACTGGCGCCCCTTGCACTGCAAGGCGGTGATCTTACCCACTGGACCACCAGGGAAGGCCTACTTATCCTATTCTTTAAGCGATTGTTTTCTCAGGTTGGGAAAAGTGTGAAAAAAGGCTGAGGCTGTCAGCTCCTTGGAGGCAAAGGATCATGCCTTGGTGTGTGTTTTACCTGGCAAGTCCAACCCGTCACCCTGTGCCATGTGCCAGCCAAACAGCACACCTGCACGGTTTGGCTTTTCCTCAAAGCATATTAGAACTTCGGAGCCTTTAATCACTCCCTTACAACATAAAGGCACGTTTCTTCCTCCCTGCCTCGCTGCACGGGGAGTCACTGCGCCCTCACACACACCGACAGTAAACCCTGAGAATGCAGTGGGAAGAGTGCGGGTCGTGGAGTCCTAACACCTGGGTTCAAGTCCAGATCCGTCACTTACCAGCCCCATGAATTTCTGTAACAGGAATTACACCCGAAATTGAGAATCCCACCTAACTCAAGGACTGTTACGTGGATACAAACACTAGCTGACAAGAATTTTTCTTTTTAACTTTTATTTTACTTTTAACTTTTGACAGTTTTGTTGTTTACAGACAGGTATGCTCCCAGATGAGTCATGTGTATGCCCCCCTTCCCACCCCTCCCGACCATCACGAGCGCCCCCAAGAAGAATTTCTCTTTTGAAGAACACTGGCGAGACGAGATGAGGCGCTGAGTCCCACTGTGCGTCACCATGAGGAAGCTACTTCCAACAGAGGGAAGGAGGACCAAGCGGAAGCCTCCGGCCAGGCCCTGACTGTAAGCGGCGCTGCCGACACGCCCAGCGACAGCGAGGCGGGGCCGAGCCTGCCACGCTGGGGTCCCCGCGCTTGCCCCGGCGCCGGCCGCCCCTGGCCGCAAAGCCCCCGCGCCGCCCGCGCAGCTCGCTCACCAGGTCAGGAAGACTCCGGCCTTGCGGCCCCGCCTCACCGCATAGAACATGGCGAGAGAGCCGCAGTTCCGGCTGCTGCAGCGCACAACGGCCAAGGCCACCCTGTGCACCACGCCTGGAAGCCGGGGCATCGCTCACTCCGGGCCCCGAGCGAGCAGCCCCTCGCTCAGCCGCGCGCCGCCATCTCAAAGTCCGAACTTCCGGTTAGCGCGACTCGGGGCGGGGCCCAGAGTCAAGGGCTTTTCTGACTCGTCAATTTCCTGGACGTCACCGAGAAGGCGGTGCTTCGGCGGAAGTCTAGGGGCGGGGCTTACGTGGAAGAGGCGGGGCTAGGGGCGCCTGAAGTGGGGCTCGGGGAGAGGTCTGGGGCGGGGCCTGGGAGACAGCGCGGGGCCTGGGAAACGGGGGCGGGGCCGGGGCCTGGGAAACGGGGGCGGGGCCGGGGCCTGGGACCTGTCGGGCCGGGTGGGCCACCTGCCCCGCTCCGCCCAAGACCCCACTCCTGGCAATGGTTCCAGCAGCTCCGGGTTCCCTGTGCGCGCTGGAGGCTCTGCGGGGTGGGCGTCGGGCCCCCGGCCCCGAAGTCAGCCCCCTCTGTTCCGGAGTGTTCCCTTTTATTCGGCTTGGGAAAACATTTCTGCAGATCTGGGATGAATCACTTCCAGTCCTGACTGACACTGGACCCAGGTGCTCAGTGCTCATGAATGGTAGCTGACAAGAATTTTCTTTAACTTTTATTTTACTTTTAACTTTTGACAGTTTTGTTGTTTACAGACAGGTATGCTCCCAGATGAGTCATGTGTATGCCCCCCTTCCCACCCCTCCCGACCATCACGAGCGCCCCCAAGAAGAATTTCTCTTTTGAAGAACACTGGCGAGACGAGATGAGGCGCTGAGTCCCACTGTGCGTCACCATGAGGAAGCTACTTCCAACAGAGGGAAGGAGGACCAAGCGGAAGCCTCCGGCCAGGCCCTGACTGTAAGCGGCGCTGCCGACACGCCCAGCGACAGCGAGGCGGGGCCGAGCCTGCCACGCTGGGGTCCCCGCGCTTGCCCCGGCGCCGGCCGCCCCTGGCCGCAAAGCCCCCGCGCCGCCCGCGCAGCTCGCTCACCAGGTCAGGAAGACTCCGGCCTTGCGGCCCCGCCTCACCGCATAGAACATGGCGAGAGAGCCGCAGTTCCGGCTGCTGCAGCGCACAACGGCCAAGGCCACCCTGTGCACCACGCCTGGAAGCCGGGGCATCGCTCACTCCGGGCCCCGAGCGAGCAGCCCCTCGCTCAGCCGCGCGCCGCCATCTCAAAGTCCGAACTTCCGGTTAGCGCGACTCGGGGCGGGGCCCAGAGTCAAGGGCTTTTCTGACTCGTCAATTTCCTGGACGTCACCGAGAAGGCGGTGCTTCGGCGGAAGTCTAGGGGCGGGGCTTACGTGGAAGAGGCGGGGCTAGGGGCGCCTGAAGTGGGGCTCGGGGAGAGGTCTGGGGCGGGGCCTGGGAGACAGCGCGGGGCCTGGGAAACGGGGGCGGGGCCGGGGCCTGGGAAACGGGGGCGGGGCCGGGGCCTGGGACCTGTCGGGCCGGGTGGGCCACCTGCCCCGCTCCGCCCAAGACCCCACTCCTGGCAATGGTTCCAGCAGCTCCGGGTTCCCTGTGCGCGCTGGAGGCTCTGCGGGGTGGGCGTCGGGCCCCCGGCCCCGAAGTCAGCCCCCTCTGTTCCGGAGTGTTCCCTTTTATTCGGCTTGGGAAAACATTTCTGCAGATCTGGGATGAATCACTTCCAGTCCTGACTGACACTGGACCCAGGTGCTCAGTGCTCAGTGATGTGAAATGTTAGTTGGGGCTTCCCCTGGTGGTCCAGTGGGTAAGGACACCGCCTTGCAGTGCAAGGGGCGCCGGTTCCATCCCTGGCTTGGGAAGATCCCACGTGCCACGGAGCGGCTGGATCGATGTGTCCAATGACGGAGCCAGAGCTCTGGAGCGCATGCGCCCACAGCCGGTGCTCTGAGACAACAGAGGCCACCGCGATGGGAGGCCCACATGGGCCAAAGAACAAAGATGGATGAAAATAGAGAAATGAAAGACCAATAGAAGTGGCCCGCCCGTCCCCCTTCCTCCCGACCCCACCCCCCCAAAGATAAATAAATAAAATTAAAAAAAGAAAAAAGAAATGTTAGTTGCCCAGTCGCGATTGACTCTTTGCAACCCCGTGGACTGTAGCCCTCCAGACTCCACTGTCCATGGAAATTCTCCAGGCAAGAATATTAGAGTGGGTTGCCATTATCTCCTCCAGGATCTTTCCGATCCAGGGATCGAATCAGGGTCCCAGTAAAAGAAAAACCGGACATCTCAAATAAAGGAACTTAGTGCTTTTCTACGTTTGGGATAGATGCAAAAAGATGGCTCATTGGAAAAGACCCTGATGCTGGGAAAGACTGAGGGCAGGAGAACGGGGTTACAGAGGATGAGATGGCTGGATGGCATCACCATATCAATAGACGTGATTTTGAGCAAACTCCAGGAAATAGTGACGGACAGAGAAGCCTGGTGGGTTGCAGTCCATGGGGTTGCAAAGAGCTGGACATGACTTAGCAACTTAATAACAACTATGTAAGGGAAGCTGCATGGCTGGGCCAGTATCCTGTGCTTTCACGTCCTGATTTCCTGGGGTTCACCGCGGAGAGGAACTGCAGTCTGATGGCTGCTAGATGGCAGCTACTGTTTCCATTCTGACTTCCCTCAGGGCTCACCGGCTCGACTTCCGTAGTGGCTGAAATTGCCGAGGACATTCTTTGTTTACCGACAGGGGAGTTAATAATATTCCATTGCTCAAGTGCACTCTGTAGTACTCCAGTCAATGAAGCCGGCCCGTACCTTGTCACTTTTAGTTGGAATTCACCTGGCCACCAATGGCCGCTGGACTCTCTAGGCTGCCATCGTTTCTCTGTGGTTCTTCCGGTTTCCTGCTCGCACTAGTCCCGCCTCTTCCGCTCTACTGCCGGACTTTAACGAGCTCTCGCGAGACTTAGGCCTCTTCCTAGGCCTACGAGTGTCGGCGGCGGCCGCAAGTGTTGCCCGCGTCTGGTAAGTATGTCGTTCCCCGGTGCCGGGTGGGTCCGCCGGCTTTGGGGGGCTCACGCCTGGGGTCCTGGGGTGGGGATGCGGCCGATTACCCGGCTCGGGGGCCCGGATGGCTTGTGCGGAGAGGGCTGGCTCCGGGCCGGCGCGGGCGTGCGGGCGGGCGGGCTCGCGCGCCGGGTCCCCGGCCCCCCGCCCTGAGCGCCCGCGTGCTCGCAGGTCCCGGCCATGTTCAGCTCCAGCGCGAAGATCGTGAAGCCCAATGGCGAGAAGCCGGACGAGTTCGAGTCGGGCATCTCGCAGGTGACCGGCCATGTAGCCCTCCAGACTCCACTGTCCATGGAAATTTCCAGGCAAGAATATTAGAGTGGGTTGCCAAGATCCAAGGGATCGAATCAGGGTCCCAGTAAAGAAAAACCGGACATCTCAAATAAAGGAACTTAGTGCTTTTCTACGTTTGGGATAGATGCAAAAAGATGGCTCATTGGAAAAGACCCTGATGCTGGGAAAGACTGAGGGCAGGAGAACGGGGTTACAGAGGATGAGATGGCTGGATGGCATCACCATATCAATAGACGTGATTTTGAGCAAACTCCAGGAAATAGTGACGGACAGAGAAGCCTGGTGGGTTGCAGTCCATGGGGTTGCAAAGAGCTGGACATGACTTAGCAACTTAATAACAACTATGTAAGGGAAGCTGCATGGCTGGGCCAGTATCCTGTGCTTTCACGTCCTGATTTCCTGGGGTTCACCGCGGAGAGGAACTGCAGTCTGATGGCTGCTAGATGGCAGCTACTGTTTCCATTCTGACTTCCCTCAGGGCTCACCGGCTCGACTTCCGTAGTGGCTGAAATTGCCGAGGACATTCTTTGTTTACCGACAGGGGAGTTAATAATATTCCATTGCTCAAGTGCACTCTGTAGTACTCCAGTCAATGAAGCCGGCCCGTACCTTGTCACTTTTAGTTGGAATTCACCTGGCCACCAATGGCCGCTGGACTCTCTAGGCTGCCATCGTTTCTCTGTGGTTCTTCCGGTTTCCTGCTCGCACTAGTCCCGCCTCTTCCGCTCTACTGCCGGACTTTAACGAGCTCTCGCGAGACTTAGGCCTCTTCCTAGGCCTACGAGTGTCGGCGGCGGCCGCAAGTGTTGCCCGCGTCTGGTAAGTATGTCGTTCCCCGGTGCCGGGTGGGTCCGCCGGCTTTGGGGGGCTCACGCCTGGGGTCCTGGGGTGGGGATGCGGCCGATTACCCGGCTCGGGGGCCCGGATGGCTTGTGCGGAGAGGGCTGGCTCCGGGCCGGCGCGGGCGTGCGGGCGGGCGGGCTCGCGCGCCGGGTCCCCGGCCCCCCGCCCTGAGCGCCCGCGTGCTCGCAGGTCCCGGCCATGTTCAGCTCCAGCGCGAAGATCGTGAAGCCCAATGGCGAGAAGCCGGACGAGTTCGAGTCGGGCATCTCGCAGGTGAGCGGGCGGGCGGGTCCGGGCCGGGGTCCCGGCGCGGGGCACGGGCGCGGGCGCTGAGGCCGGGCTGCTGCTGGCTCTGCCCGCAGGCGCTCCTGGAGCTGGAGATGAACTCGGACCTCAAGGCGCAGCTGCGGGAGCTGAACATCACGGCCGCCAAGGTGAGAGCGGCGCCTGCGCGGGGCGGGGGCTCGGGCGCGGCCGCCTCGTGCGGGGCTCGCGGGGAAGCACGGAGGACCCAGCTCCGCGCTGCGCGTTTCCCTCCAGGAGATCGAAGTGGGTGGCGGCCGGAAGGCCATCATCATCTTTGTCCCCGTTCCGCAACTGAAGTCCTTCCAGAAGATCCAGGTGCGGCTGGTGCGCGAGCTGGAGAAGAAGTTCAGCGGGAAGCACGTCGTCTTCATCGCTCAGGTGGTCCCGCGGCGGGCGCCGGGCGGGTGGAGGCCCCGGGGTTCGGGTGGAGGAGCCGACGGTCGCGCGGGGCTGCAGTGGGCTGAGAACCGTGCAGCCTGCTTTTCTTGGGCGAGTGTTGGAGCGGCAGAGAGGCTTCCCCGCCTGCAGCGCCCCTGGATGCAGCGGGGAGCGCGGGGTGCGGGTGGAGGCTGGCGGTGTCCGCCGGGTCTTGGGACGCCCGCTGCCGGTGAGCCACGCTCGGCTTGGGAGCCAGGGCGGTGTGCAGGGATGGTGCGCAGCACAAGGGCCAGAGTGCGGTCAAGAGAGGTGTCGTGCTTTTGCTTTTATTTTTTAAAGTTAGGGGCCCAAGTGTTGCCCGCGTCTGGTAAGTATGTCGTTCCCCGGTGCCGGGTGGGTCCGCCGGCTTTGGGGGCTCACGCCTGGGGTCCTGGGGTGGGATGCGGCCGATTACCCGGCTGGGGCCCGGATGGCTTGTGCGGAGAGGGCTGGCTCCGGGCCGGCGCGGGCGTGCGGGCGGGCGGGCTCGCGCGCCGGGTCCCCGGCCCCCCGCCCTGAGCGCCCGCGTGCTCGCAGGTCCCGGCCATGTTCAGCTCCAGCGCGAAGATCGTGAAGCCCAATGGCGAGAAGCCGGACGAGTTCGAGTCGGGCATCTCGCAGGTGAGCGGGCGGGCGGGTCCGGGCCGGGGTCCCGGCGCGGGGCACGGGCGCGGGCGCTGAGGCCGGGCTGCTGCTGGCTCTGCCCGCAGGCGCTCCTGGAGCTGGAGATGAACTCGGACCTCAAGGCGCAGCTGCGGGAGCTGAACATCACGGCCGCCAAGGTGAGAGCGGCGCCTGCGCGGGGCGGGGGCTCGGGCGCGGCCGCCTCGTGCGGGGCTCGCGGGGAAGCACGGAGGACCCAGCTCCGCGCTGCGCGTTTCCCTCCAGGAGATCGAAGTGGGTGGCGGCCGGAAGGCCATCATCATCTTTGTCCCGGTTCCGCAACTGAAGTCCTTCCAGAAGATCCAGGTGCGGCTGGTGCGCGAGCTGGAGAAGAAGTTCAGCGGGAAGCACGTCGTCTTCATCGCTCAGGTGGTCCCGCGGCGGGCGCCGGGCGGGTGGAGGCCCCGGGGTTCGGGTGGAGGAGCCGACGGTCGCGCGGGGCTGCAGTGGGCTGAGAACCGTGCAGCCTGCTTTTCTTGGGCGAGTGTTGGAGCGGCAGAGAGGCTTCCCCGCCTGCAGCGCCCCTGGATGCAGCGGGGAGCGCGGGGTGCGGGTGGAGGCTGGCGGTGTCCGCCGGGTCTTGGGACGCCCGCTGCCGGTGAGCCACGCTCGGCTTGGGAGCCAGGGCGGTGTGCAGGGATGGTGCGCAGCACAAGGGCCAGAGTGCGGTCAAGAGAGGTGTCGTGCTTTTGCTTTTATTTTTTAAAGTTAGTGTGGGCCTTCCTGGAAACAGACTCGTGGAAACTAAGTGCGAGGCTGATGGGCAGCTGCAGGAGTGGTGTTCGGGACTTGGTACCCGTAGTGGGCAGCGGGTCGGGTGAAATGTGCACGCGTGGGTCCTGGTCTGGGAGGTCAGTCCCCCTGTGAAGCACCTGGCTTTTGCCGGTAATGTTTTAACGTGAGCTGTGGAGTCAGAGAGTGAAATCAAGAAGTACTTTAGTTTCTTCGTCGCTCACTGGGTCTACGCAGTGTGGCTTTCTGTAGCTTTGTGTGTGTTCAGCCAGTAAGTCTTCTGGTTTGTGAGGCAGTTCTGACGGCGCTGAAGTTTTCTGCCAACTTAATAAGGGTGTTGCATGGTAAATTTTACTTTACAGAGGAGAATTCTGCCAAAGCCAACCCGGAAAAGCCGTACGAAAAATAAGCAGAAGCGTCCCAGGAGGTAAGTGTTATCATCATCAGAAATGTGTGTCCCGCTCTTACTGACCGCGCCTGGCCGGCGTGGACCGTGTGTGGGAGGAGTGACAGTAGGCCTGACCTCAAGTGCTGATGATTGAGCAGAGCCGTTGACGTGGGAACTTCTGTCAGAGGACTTGATTTCTCCTGTAATCACGTGTGACGTGTTCTCACGGTAACTGGCGGTGCTGCCTGCGGACACCCGCGGAGGCGCTGCAGTGGGCCCCTGCTGTCGTGGAGGCCGACGGCTGGGGCGGGAGCGGTGAGGCCGGCCAGAGCGGCATGGGCTGTACGGGGCCGGCCTCCCTTTCTGCTTCTGCTGTGGGTTTTTCTGTTTTTCTGTTGCTTGTGCCACAGGTTAGAGGTGTCTCTGGCGTGTTAGATGCATGTTTCGTGAACCTGATTGATTGGAGGGAGGGTGTTTGCAGATCAAATAAAGAGTTTGCAGATCAAATAAAGGGAATCGTCAGGACTGATCACGATACTTAAGTGGTTTCGTGGCCTCAGTCCTGACTGAGTTATGAGGAACAAACAGACCCTTTGCTCTGCGCCCGGCGAAGGCACTGACTCCTGAACCTAGAGCGGTGCGTTCTGCTTCGCTCCAGACCTGTCTCCACATTTCCTCAAAGGCGTGACGTCCGCGTGGTCACCGCCCTGGTCTAGGTGACCTGGAAGGCCTCCCTTCCCCTGCCCCGAGTGATTTCTTCTCTGCTGTCCTTCCTTGGGGTTCATCTTCCTCCTCAAGCCTCTTCCCCCTGCACAGCTGAGTACAGTGTTCACGCGTGCCGGCCTCGCCTGTGAGAGTGCCTCGCCAGCGGTTGGCAGCCCCTGGCGGAGTGTCGACCGTCTCGTTTGCTTTCTGAGAGGTGATGAGGCTGCTCGGGGCCTCGGGGGTGAGACGTTGCCGTCCTTCCGTGTGTGTGGGCGCTGCCAGGCAGGGGTGGAAACGAGCAGGGCAGATGAGCGGTGTCTGATCCAGAGGCGGGAATGTGGCCGGGCCACGGTCCGTGAGGGGAGCCTGGCAGACGTGGGAAAGGAGAACGGTCTGTGCCTTCTCTCGCTCCTGGTGTCTCGTGCAGAGCTGATGGGCTGAAAGTTTGGGATTAATTGAACCTTGTCAGGCAGCCAGATGTGAACCTGAAGTCATACCCAGGAGAGGAGCGGGGTGCTCGTGGCAGTCTGATCTGACCGGGTGGGTTGAAACTGGGGACCCTCATAAGGGGGGCCGCGTCTGAGCGCTGACAGCAGCACCGAGCCTCGCGGGTGGGTGTCGCCTCGGCCCACCCCGGAGCAGCGAGGGGCTCTGGTGCGCCTCGGAGGCCAGGGGCCTAGAAGGGTCTTGGTAGGCAGCGTGGCGACGTCTGTGATGGTCTTGACGCCGCTGGAGGGAGGAGAAAGGTGGCTGCGGTGAGCCATGGGGACATCCCACGCGTGCCACAGACCTGAAGACGTGGACAATATAAGTCACGAATCCACTCCCCGGGGAACGTCAGCCCTACCGGCTGGTGTGGGGGGGTGTAGTGTACAGCATGCCAGGCTCTGGACGTGAGTGTGTCCCCCTCGGGGCGGCAGCTCTGCTGAGGCACACGAGGGCTAAGGGGTCCCTGGCCAGCTGGTGGCGGTGTGGCTTCAGGTGCCCGCGGGGCTCCCGGAGGGCAGGCCGTGGGGCTCCTCACTCTGTCGTGTGCTTTAAGCCGCACCCTGACCGCCGTGCACGACGCCATCCTGGAGGACTTGGTCTTCCCCAGTGAGATTGTGGGCAAGAGGATCCGCGTGAAGCTGGACGGCAGCCGGCTCATCAAGGTCCACTTGGATAAAGCACAGCAGAACAACGTGGAGCACAAGGTGGGCCGGCCCTCACGGGCCCCACGCAGGCCCCTTGCCCAGGTGGCCCAGAGCCGCTGTCGGGGGCTCAGGGCCGCTTCCCCTTGGGTTGTGGGTCAGGTTTAAAATTTGGAGATGTTTTAAAAATTGGAATTCTTTTAAATTAAGAGAAGTGGAAGTGAAGAAATTCCTTGATGTAACTTCTAGGTAGACTGACCTTAAGGCAGAGTGGTGGTCGAGTGAGAATCCGGGGTCCCCTGGGGTCTCTGAGTGTCTCAGGAGCCCGCCCCGAGGCTGAGCAGGGTGGTGGGACGGTCTGTGCCTTCTCTCGCTCCTGGTGTCTCGTGCAGAGCTGATGGGCTGAAAGTTTGGGATTAATTGAACCTTGTCAGGCAGCCAGATGTGAACCTGAAGTCATACCCAGGAGAGGAGCGGGGTGCTCGTGGCAGTCTGATCTGACCGGGTGGGTTGAAACTGGGGACCCTCATAAGGGGGGCCGCGTCTGAGCGCTGACAGCAGCACCGAGCCTCGCGGGTGGGTGTCGCCTCGGCCCACCCCGGAGCAGCGAGGGGCTCTGGTGCGCCTCGGAGGCCAGGGGCCTAGAAGGGTCTTGGTAGGCAGCGTGGCGACGTCTGTGATGGTCTTGACGCCGCTGGAGGGAGGAGAAAGGTGGCTGCGGTGAGCCATGGGGACATCCCACGCGTGCCACAGACCTGAAGACGTGGACAATATAAGTCACGAATCCACTCCCCGGGGAACGTCAGCCCTACCGGCTGGTGTGGGGGGGTGTAGTGTACAGCATGCCAGGCTCTGGACGTGAGTGTGTCCCCCTCGGGGCGGCAGCTCTGCTGAGGCACACGAGGGCTAAGGGGTCCCTGGCCAGCTGGTGGCGGTGTGGCTTCAGGTGCCCGCGGGGCTCCCGGAGGGCAGGCCGTGGGGCTCCTCACTCTGTCGTGTGCTTTAAGCCGCACCCTGACCGCCGTGCACGACGCCATCCTGGAGGACTTGGTCTTCCCCAGTGAGATTGTGGGCAAGAGGATCCGCGTGAAGCTGGACGGCAGCCGGCTCATCAAGGTCCACTTGGATAAAGCACAGCAGAACAACGTGGAGCACAAGGTGGGCCGGCCCTCACGGGCCCCACGCAGGCCCCTTGCCCAGGTGGCCCAGAGCCGCTGTCGGGGGCTCAGGGCCGCTTCCCCTTGGGTTGTGGGTCAGGTTTAAAATTTGGAGATGTTTTAAAAATTGGAATTCTTTTAAATTAAGAGAAGTGGAAGTGAAGAAATTCCTTGATGTAACTTCTAGGTAGACTGACCTTAAGGCAGAGTGGTGGTCGAGTGAGAATCCGGGGTCCCCTGGGGTCTCTGAGTGTCTCAGGAGCCCGCCCCGAGGCTGAGCAGGGTGGGGGCCTGTCGCCGACCCTGGGGACGAGCTTGCCCCCTTGGGGACCACAGCGGGCACGTCCCCCGGGACCATGGAGTCCTGCCCGGCTGCTGAGGAGGGGACGCACGCGGGACACCGGGCGAGAGTTCCTAGGCTGAAGGCCAGTGTCGAGAAGCATCGTGACGAGTTATTTCTTTTCTTGTAGGTTGAAACGTTTTCTGGTGTCTATAAGAAGCTCACGGGCAAAGATGTTAATTTTGAATTCCCAGAGTTTCAGTTGTAAAGAGACGACTAAATAAAATACTATTCACAGCCCTGTGTCTTGGATGTGGTTTTCAAGACGTCACAGATGTGGACGCACAGCCGCCCGTTATCCGAGTGGCCTCCTGCATGGCCTGGAGGACCTTTTTTTGGCGGGGAGGAGCGGGTTGGGGAGGGAAGGGGGCGGGGAGGCCACTTCTGTTGGTCTTTCATTCATCTATTTTCATCCATCTTTGTTCCCTGGCCCGTGTGGGCCTCCCATCGCAGTGGCCTCTGTTGTCACAGAGCACCGGCTCTGGGTGCATGCGCTCCAGAGCTCCGGCTCGGTAATTGGACACATCGGTCCAGCCACTCCGCGGCACGTGGGATCTTCCCAGGCCAGGGATCGAACAGGCGCCCCTTGCACTGCAAGGCGATTTCCTTACCCCCTGGACCACCAGGGCAGCCCGGCCTGGAGGATCTTGAGCAGAGGCTGCCTGAGCGTGTGTCACGGTGTTAGTTTCAGGTGTGCAGCACTGTGGATCACTTACACGTACATCTGTGTATTTTCAGCTGCTTTTGTGCTTCCGTACAGGTTATGGTAAAGCATGAGCATAATTCTCTGCTCTTCATTAGGCCCTTGTCTGTGGCAGTGGAGCCAGTCTCAGTTGTACGGCTTGTCTTGGGGACCATGGCTGGCGGAGGGCCCCGGCCCGGCCCTGTCTGATGGACCGCCTTTACGGCCGCTTTGCTCCTCTGAGCCACCTCCTGCTGGTGGGCCCCGGGACCTTGTCACAGCCTGCGGTGAGGAGTTCCTTGTAGACGTGGGTCTTGCTCTGTGCTGGAGCAGGGTGCTGGCAGCGAGGAAGGGACGGGAGTGCCGTCACGAGCTGTCTTGGCCCTGTGAGTGGGGTCCTGTGCCCACAGCCCTAAGCCCTGAGCTTGTTAGGGGGAGACATCTGGGGCCCTCACCAGCCTCCTGAGTCTGAAGGTCCAGGAAAATGCTGTGGTCAGGGCTTTCAGTCTTCGGCGAAGCCTGAGCATCCTCCTGTGGCTATCCCTCCTGGTCTCTGGTGGCGTCGTCAGACGTAATGCGCTGCGGCGTCTCTGAGGCTGAGCCCACCTCGTCACGGGGGGCACTGTGCGCTCCAGACTTGTGTCCTGGGCCATGCTGGCGGGGCCGGGGTGGGCGGGTCCTGCGCCCCTGGGGCCGGGTGGCCTGATGCCAGGAGCTCTGGAGAAGGGAAGCTTAGAGGGGAGGGCAGGCGAGGTTGATGCCCTTGTGGACAACGTGGCTGAGATAGGGCTGCACAGCAGTGGCGTCCGGGGAAAATTCCCAGCTGGAGACAAGCGGGCTTGGCTCTCATGTGCAGATCTCTCAGTTCTGTCTGAGACATGTAAGTGATAACTGGGAAACGGGCCAGATTCTTGTCCCTTCCCCTGGAAGTGGACCGGCTCTGGAGGTCAGAGTTTGGGGGGCAGTTAAGGAAGGGAGGCCCCAGGGCAGCCCTTAGTGATTCTGGTGGCTTTTTGGTACTGGTTTGCAAGGCAAGTGTAAATGTGATCTATAGTCTAAAAATGGTTCTAATTTACAGTGTACTCGAAATAGGCAAGTTAATACCACGGAGAAAGGCACACCAGAGCCACGAGCTATCACCTCACATCTGTCAGAATGCCCAGGTTCCTGAGGCTAGATCCTAATTACTCACCCCAGAACAACAGCCGCGACAGGGGCTTCCCTGGTGGTCCTGTGGCCCCGATTCCACAGCCCCTGCGCAGGGCCGGGCTCTCCCTGGTCAGGGTGGATCCTGCACGCCGCAGCCAACAAATGACCACACTGAGTAGAACAACGGTCCGGGTAATGGGGCGCCAGCTGAGGCTGCCGCTGTCCGGGGCTCAGTTGTGTCTGCGACCCCGGGGACGGCAGCGCTGGGCCCCCGTCCTCCACCGTCTCCCAGAGTTCGCTCACACTCGTGTCCACTGACTCGGTGATGCCGCTCTCCCTCATCCGCTGTCACCCCGTCTGCCCTGAGCTTGTTAGGGAGACATCTGGGGCCCTCACCAGCCTCCTGAGTCTGAAGGTCCAGGAAAATGCTGTGGTCAGGGCTTTCAGTCTTGGGCCTGAGCATCCTCCTGTGGCTATCCCTCCTGGTCTCTGGTGGCGTCGTCAGGCGTAATGCGCTGGCGTCTCTGAGGCTGAGCCCACCTCGTCACGGGGGGCACTGTGCGCTCCAGACTTGTGTCCTGGGCCATGCTGGCGGGGCCGGGGTGGGCGGGTCCTGCGCCCCTGGGGCCGGGTGGCCTGATGCCAGGAGCTCTGGAGAAGGGAAGCTTAGAGGGGAGGGCAGGCGAGGTTGATGCCCTTGTGGACAACGTGGCTGAGATAGGGCTGCACAGCAGTGGCGTCCGGGGGAAATTCCCAGCTGGAGACAAGCGGGCTTGGCTCTCATGTGCAGATCTCTCAGTTCTGTCTGAGACATGTAAGTGATAACTGGGAAACGGGCCAGATTCTTGTCCCTTCCCCTGGAAGTGGACCGGCTCTGGAGGTCAGAGTTTGGGGGGCAGTTAAGGAAGGGAGGCCCCAGGGCAGCCCTTAGTGATTCTGGTGGCTTTTTGGTACTGGTTTGCAAGGCAAGTGTAAATGTGATCTATAGTCTAAAAATGGTTCTAATTTACAGTGTACTCGAAATAGGCAAGTTAATACCACGGAGAAAGGCACACCAGAGCCACGAGCTATCACCTCACATCTGTCAGAATGCCCAGGTTCCTGAGGCTAGATCCTAATTACTCACCCCAGAACAACAGCCGCGACAGGGGCTTCCCTGGTGGTCCTGTGGCCCCGATTCCACAGCCCCTGCGCAGGGCCGGGCTCTCCCTGGTCAGGGTGGATCCTGCACGCCGCAGCCAACAAATGACCACACTGAGTAGAACAACGGTCCGGGTAATGGGGCGCCAGCTGAGGCTGCCGCTGTCCGGGGCTCAGTTGTGTCTGCGACCCCGGGGACGGCAGCGCCGGGCCCCCGTCCTCCACCGTCTCCCAGAGTTCGCTCACACTCGTGTCCACTGACTCGGTGATGCCGCTCTCCCTCATCCGCTGTCACCCCGTCTGCCCTCGGTCTCACCAGGGGCTCTAACAGTGAGTCCGCTCCTCAGCAGGCGGCTGAAGTGTTCCATGGAGAGAGGCACCCGATCAACTTGGATACCTGGATCTTGAATGCTGTATGTCAAATGTATTTCAGCTAAGTACTTTTTTAATCAAAACTGGATGCTCTTTGTCAAGGTGAGGAAGTTCCCCATCTGTTGCTATTTTTCTGAAAACTTCACTAAAGCGTGATGGATTTTGTCAAGTGCATTCTGCCTCAGTTGATGTGATTGTGTAATTTTTCTGTTCGCTTATTATGGTAGATTGCTTTGGTCAATTCTTGAATATTGACATAGCCTGCATGCCCCAAATACCCCACCTGGGCATATCTTGGGGATATCTTTCGTATTTGCTCAATTCTGTTTGCTAATATTTTATTAAAAATGACTGCACCTTAAATTTTTTTGTATCTGTATTTTTTTTTTTTGCCGCTTCTATTGGTCTTTCATTTATTTCCATCCATCTTTGTTCTTTGGTCTATGTGGGCCTCCCATTGTGGTGACCTCTCTCGCTGCAGAGCTCCGGCCCGGTAATTGGACACGTCGGTCCAGCCGCTCCGTGGCACGTGGGATCTTCCCAGGCCAGGGATTGAACCGGCGCCCCTTGCACTGCAAGACGGTGTCCTCACCCACTGGACCACCAGGGAAGCCCGTATGTGTATTTTTTGTGGGCTGTTGGTTTGTAGTTTTCTTTTGGTACTGTCTTCATTTGGGTTTGGAGTCGGGGTAACACTACCTTCGTAAAGTGAATCGCTAAGGGTGGCCTCCCCGCCTCCCCGGCCCCGGTCTTCCGTTTTCTGGAAGAAGTGTTTAGAGTTGGTGTTAATTTTTCTTTAAGCATTTGATAGAGTTCTCCTGCGAAACCGTCTGGCCTGGAGATTTCCTTTTAGGGAGATTTAAACTTACAAACGAAATCCCCTTCATCGCTCCAGGGCTGTTCCGTTCTCTCCCTCGTGGGGCGTCCGCCGTGGTAGCCGGTGTTTTCCGGGAAGTGGTCTGGTCTCATCTGAGCTGTCAGGTCTGGTTATGCCATCCGGTGGCTTTAATAAAGAATCCGTCCTTCCCCGTGATTCTGGTTGTGTGTGCAATCTGTCAGTTCCTGCATTTGCAACCTGTTAGAGCTTCTCTCGTCAGTCTCAATAAACGTTCATCTTTAAACCAGCTTTTTATGATCGTAGTTTGGTGCGTGTCTTTTTAAGGATGTCTCCCCGAGCCCCTTCCCGCGGCTCCACTTGTGTGAGAGTCAGGCCACACGGAAGCGGGGCCCATCCACCCAGCCTTGGATTTGGCGTGCAAGTTTGGGGTGCTGCTCTGCTCACCCCCAGGGCAGCGTGTTTCCCACTAGACCGAAAATCCACCTTAAGGGAAACGCCACCGAGGGGAGGGCCTTTGGGAGTCTTAACCACGGGTTAGGGCTTCCCAGATGGCACTCCTGGTAAGGAACCTGCCTGCCAGTGCGGGAGACGTAAGAGAGGTGGGTTTGATCCCTGGGTCAGAAAGATCCACTAGAGGAGGGTGTGGCAGCCGCGCCAGGATTCCTGGCCTGCAGAGCCCCACGGGCAGAGGAGCCTGGGGCACAGCCCGTGGGGTCACAGGAGCGGCAGGCACGACTGAAGCGACTCAGCCCCACACCCACACCCACACCCGGGTTGGGTCGTGACAAGAGCAGGGGCGTCCTTCGTGGTTTGGGCGTGGCACTGGGATCTTCCCAGGCCAGGGATTGAACCGCGCCTTGCACTGCAAGACGGTGTCCTCACCCACTGGACCACCAGGGAAGCCCGTATGTGTATTTTTTGTGGGCTGTTGGTTTGTAGTTTTCTTTTGGTACTGTCTTCATTTGGGTTTGGAGTCGGGGTAACACTACCTTCGTAAAGTGAATCGCTAAGGGTGGCCTCCCCGCCTCCCCGGCCCCGGTCTTCCGTTTTCTGGAAGAAGTGTTTAGAGTTGGTGTTAATTTTTCTTTAAGCATTTGATAGAGTTCTCCTGCGAAACCGTCTGGCCTGGAGATTTCCTTTTAGGGAGATTTAAACTTACAAACGAAATCCCCTTCATCGCTCCAGGGCTGTTCCGTTCTCTCCCTCGTGGGGCGTCCGCCGTGGTAGCCGGTGTTTTCCGGGAAGTGGTCTGGTCTCATCTGAGCTGTCAGGTCTGGTTATGCCATCCGGTGGCTTTAATAAAGAATCCGTCCTTCCCCGTGATTCTGGTTGTGTGTGCAATCTGTCAGTTCCTGCATTTGCAACCTGTTAGAGCTTCTCTCGTCAGTCTCAATAAACGTTCATCTTTAAACCAGCTTTTTATGATCGTAGTTTGGTGCGTGTCTTTTTAAGGATGTCTCCCCGAGCCCCTTCCCGCGGCTCCACTTGTGTGAGAGTCAGGCCACACGGAAGCGGGGCCCATCCACCCAGCCTTGGATTTGGCGTGCAAGTTTGGGGTGCTGCTCTGCTCACCCCCAGGGCAGCGTGTTTCCCACTAGACCGAAAATCCACCTTAAGGGAAACGCCACCGAGGGGAGGGCCTTTGGGAGTCTTAACCACGGGTTAGGGCTTCCCAGATGGCACTCCTGGTAAGGAACCTGCCTGCCAGTGCGGGAGACGTAAGAGAGGTGGGTTTGATCCCTGGGTCAGAAAGATCCACTAGAGGAGGGTGTGGCAGCCGCGCCAGGATTCCTGGCCTGCAGAGCCCCACGGGCAGAGGAGCCTGGGGCACAGCCCGTGGGGTCACAGGAGCGGCAGGCACGACTGAAGCGACTCAGCCCCACACCCACACCCACACCCGGGTTGGGTCGTGACAAGAGCAGGGGCGTCCTTCGTGGTTTGGGCGTGGAACCCACGTGGAAAGATGCCGTGTCAGCCAGGACTCCCGTCTGTGATTCCAGGTGGTAACTGTCAACTTTTCTTCCTACTTTCCTGAATTTCCACAATACTTAGGCTTATTTTTTCAAAAGAAAAGAACAGAGAAGATGTAAAACAGGGCTGATTTGGAAATTTGGGGTGAAGAGTTAGGGGCCCTGAGACCCCAGCGTCTCATGCGTCCAAGTTCCCACACTCCTCCTCCGCCTGCGCTTTTCAAACAGGAAGCTCTTTGCAGATAAGACTGCAGCCCGGCCTGCCTGCAGGCGCTCTGACAGCCAGGCTGCTTGCCCGACGTGCAGGCGGACCGCAGCCCCGAGGCCAGGCAGTGTCCCCGGCTGCGGTCAGGACGCCCTGGGCCTGGTGTGCGCCTCAGGTAGGGACTCGGCAGCTTGGGGACGCGATGCAGGTGGGGACCCCACAGCTGTGACTCCTCTCGGGCGCGGGGGATCTGGGTGCAGGACGGAGGGATCTGCTCCCGGTCGGGCCTCGCAGGGGTCCGGTGCCCGGATTCCAAGGGTTGGTTCGTTCCCTGGTTCACGGTGGAGACTGCCTGGGGCCCACCGAGGAGGAGGGCTGGGTCCGCCGGCCACTAGGAGACGGAGGCAAGCCTGCCCAGTTTACACAGCTTCAGAGAGGAGAAGCGGCTTTCCCTGAGCCCCGCCCGGGCCCGGCCCCGCGGTGGGGCGGCGGGAGTGCTGCGCACCTGTGCTCAGCGGCCAGGAGCTCTGGTGTGGGCTCAGCAACGGGACGCGTGGACGGACGCCGCTGCAGAAGGCAGTCTTCGGGAGCAGATCGGGCTGTCTTGCCCGGGGTGGGGTCGTCCTGCCTCCCGCGCTGGATTCCAGCGTGACTCAGGCCTCCCCGCTCGGTGCCGGCCTGCGGGGTTGAAACTGGGCCGACAGTTCTGAAGTGACGGGCTAAGTTTAGAAGCCGGGGAGTGTGTGTAACTGGATTTTCGGTTTGCTGGGAAGCACGTCCTGGGGGTGAGCGGAGCAGCACCTGAAACTTTCATGCCTCCCCAGTTTTATTTATGATTTTGAACGATCTGTGTGTCACGTAAGAGAATACACAGATGAGTCGCATGAAGTTAGGAGGAAACCAGTGTGGAAAGACCTCTTTCTACTTTGGGGATCTTGGTAAAAAGACAGGAAAGAGGTGTGCCGGAGGTGAAACCAACAGGCGGTGCGGTGGCCGCGGGGCAGGCCCAGGGCTACCGCAGGACCAACAGGCATCTGCCCTGAAGCCCGCTGGCTTCCAGGGGCGAGCTTCTCTGCAGGCCTGTGAGGTGCCCATCAGATGCTGGGCGTGCTGGGGATATTTAATGAAAACGTACACTGCGTGTTGGTCCCGGTAAGCCACATTAGCACTGTGTATTTCATTATTACGAATGAAAATTATTGGAAATGTATTTCTACTAAGAATCCCAAGTGACTTTCCTTTCCCCTCTGCAAAGCCAGTTCCTTTACGGCGCGGAGTGCTGCGGCCTCGCGGACTCTGGCCTCCGGGGTCCTGGCCGGGAGATAAGGGTGTTGTTCTTAAAGAGGCCCTGGAGATCGGCGGCTTCCTGGTTTACAAAACAAAATTCCTCTTCTAAGAGGGCAGGAAGGAGCCAGAAGCCTGGGAAAGAGGCTTCCACCAGGGCCCGCCCGCCCCAGAGTCTGCCGGCAGGAGCCGCTGGTGGGTGGGTGCAGACACACGGGGCGGCAGAGGGTCGGGGGAGGAGGGAAGGGCTGCGGGAGGCGCCCTGGCTGTCCGCCCCGCGGGGTCTTGCTCCCCCTTTCTCGGCGGGGCTGTGTGGTCTTCTCGAGGCCTCCAGTGTGTCAGAGTGGCAGGTCTCGATGCCCACCGAGGGGCCTCCTGACGCAGGTCAGCGTTCGATAACCCGAGACACGTAGATCAACCTGAACATGCTTGGCTCCCACAAATACTCGGCAGCCAGGTCCCGCTGCCCGAGCACCAGCCGTCGGCCGCTGGAGGGGCGCTGCCTCTTCCTGCCCCCGCCTCCCGGTGACCGTGCCTTCTCACTGACGACGGAGAAGCCGCAGATGCCTGGACGAGCAGCACGCAGAGGCCGTCTGGGGCACTCGTGCAGACGAACGCACCTGCGAAGCCGGAGATGGGGCTCGGTCCCCGGCCGGGAAGATGCCCTGGAGGAGGCCGTGGCGGCGCGCCCGTGTGCTGCCTGGAGACTCAGGACACAGGGGCCCGGTGGGCTGCCGTCCACGGCGTCGCAGAGAGCTGGACACGCCTTCGCGGCTGAACCAGCAGACGGTGTTGCGTAGAGGAGCGAAGCCTGCGCAGTGAGCCAGGGTCCCGGCGCCGCAGCCGCGCAGACGGGCCTGCACTCCCCCGGAGTCCGCCGGCGGTCCCCGAGCCGGGCAGCGGGTGACCGCAGGCGCTGAGAGCGGCCCCTCGCAGGAGGCCGGGCGGGGCGGACAGCAGGGGCCGAGGGCGGGACCCCCGCCCCCGCCGTGTGAAGCGGGCGGCTCCCGGGCTTGTGTCGGGATGCCTGTTTTATAACGTGCCTTTGAGAGTATGAAGCATTAGCTACAAGGAACCGGAAGACGGGAATCTGGAGCGACTCCCCAGGATGGTGCCTGTCGTCACCGCGGGGCGGGGGGCGTCCGGACGGGGGTCGGGGAGACACGGACACAGAGAGGGGACGTCGGAGAGACCGAGCGGCTCCGGCCGGGCGGGGGCGGTCAGGCCAGGCGGCCGCGGGAGGGCCAGGGAGACACGGACACAGAGAGGGGACGTCGGAGACACCGAGCGGCTCCGGCCGGGCGGGGGCGGTCAGGCCAGGCGGCTGCGCCGGTCACCCGCTGTCCGGCCGTGGGCGTGCCCACCATGGTCTCCCCCTTCCTTCCTCCTTCCAGGAGTCTGTCCGGCGAGGCTCGCCATGCAGCGGGCACTGGCGCTCGGCCTGGCCCTCCTGTGCCTGGTCCGGGCGGGCGCAGCTCAGCAGGCGGTGGACGACGCCTGCTCCGTGCAGATCCTCGTCCCCGGCCTCAAAGGTAACGCCCCGGGCCCGGCTGGGCCGCGGCGTGGCGGGCGGCGGGCAACCTGGGCGACCCCGGGAGGCGGCGCTGGAAAGTGCTCTACACGTTTACCAATCGTAGAAAGACGGCAGTTACAAACGGTCTCTTCCTACGGCCAGTAAAACCGCACAAGCACACAGACACAGGAAGCGCGCGCCGCCCGGAGACACGGACGTCGGCCAGCGCTCCTCTCTGAGCGCAGAGTCCCGGAGAGCCGGGCCAGGCGGGCTGCCCTCGGCTGGGCTCACGCTTGGCGTCTGAAATCGGACGACATCGGGGCGGGGCCTCTGGGAGGGCGCCTCTGAGGTCCTCGCCGGCGGCCGCTCCTGCTGCCCTCGCAGTCTCTGCAGGGCAGGCTCGCACGCAGCGCCCTCCCCCGCCCCATCGCTCCGGCCGGAATGGGAAGAGCTGGAGTCTCCCGACGCCCCTGGGCAGCAGACTCCGTGCACTCAAACCCCACTGAACGCCAGGGGCGCCAGGGACCGCCTCTGCTCTTGGAAGCGCCTCTGGGGCTCGTCTGCAGGGAGGCGGTCAAGGGCCCGGTCGCGGGCCAGAGTCCGTGTGTCCACGGCTGCCTCCCCGGGCGGCACGGGGACGGGAGGTCAGTTTTCTGAGTGGCCAGCAGCACGGTGTGTGCAGACGGTTCAGGCCGGCAGGGTGGGGTCCAGGGCTCTCCCGGGGCTCTGGGGGCTCCCACGGGTGAGGGGTGACCCCTCAGGCCAGCAGGGCGAGGGCATGGGCGCTGGTAACGCTGGCCTCTGGCTGGGCTCTTGGAAGCGTCTCCTCACTGACCTCTCCGGATGCAGGGGCTGCCGTGGTGTTTCCCTCCCAAGGCCTGGCGGGGCGTCCGGTGGGTGGACGGCAGGCGTGAGGCCTGAGTGCGGGCTGCTCCCGCCTGGCCCAGACCCCCTAGCCCGTCGCTCCTCCTTGGCCGGGTGTTCCCCTCTCCCCTCACTCTGCCTGGCTGCGTCTTCCTGATTCAGCCGCCAGTCTCCATTGAAAGCCGCTTCAACAGGGAGGCCTCTTCTGATCTCCGTCCAATTTGCGGCCTCTAGTTGAACGTTTGTCTCATTTCATTCTCGGAGCCTGTGTTGCTAAAGAGGATTTTGAGTCCATCCAATTTTTATTCGCGTGCACGCAGTCTTTGAAGATTCCTCTTTGGGGGCTCACAGACTTTTCTCTTTGCTCCCGATGTTCTGGGTGGCACGCCGACACGTCTGAGCTGCTTCCCCGCTTTCCTGCTGGCGCTCCGTGGATGCTGGCATCGCGCTCTTTGTGGCGTTCCCTAGAGCTGGAAAATCACAGCTATCAAGGCTCAGGTGTCTGTCGCCGTGTCTGGAACTCCTGTGTGATGGTTGTCGGGATTTGTGTGGTTTTTCTTCAACTCCCAGCTCTGTAACTTCAAAAGCAAATTTTCTAACCCCTTCTCCACTCGTACTGCCTTGTGAACAAGTTCCACGTGCTAACCCTGTTTCATAAACAAGCTGTCATCCTCGGCTCTTCTGTTGCCCAGCCAGCCTGTGTATGCATGCGTTCAGTCACTTCCGTCATGTCGGACTCTTTGCGGCCCCGTGGACTGTAGCCCTCGGGGCTCGCGAGGGATATGGCAACCCAGAGAGGACTGTGGGGCCCGGGGCCTGGCGCCGGGAGGGTCAGTGTCTCAACAGCAGGAAGTGTGCAGAAGAGACTCATTTCTGGGGAAAACCCCAGGGTCGATTTGGGACGTGCCTAGTATGCGGCATCTGGGAGACACAACAGATAACCCATTGCTCTGTTTCAGTTTTGAACAAAATAAATACAGCAAAGACCAGTGGAAGGCTGGGCGCCAGCTCTGAGGGCTGGCTGGCGAGGGACAGGGGCGTCCCCGAGGGCGAGCGTGGGCGCGGACGCAGCGTCCTGAGAGCAGACCGGGGCAGGGAGCCGGGCCGGGAGGGGCTTGGGAAGAAGGGGCTGGGGTCGGGAGGGAGGCCGGGGGCCTGGCTGCGGCCCAGACCAGTGAGCCGCTGGTTGTGCCTCCACGTGGACACTGGCGCCCAGGGCTTAGCGTGAGGTCCTGACGGCCTGTGGCTTCTTCTGCAGGCGATGCTGGCGAGAAAGGGGACAAAGGCGCACCAGGAAGGCCCGGAAGAGTCGGCCCCACGGGAGAGAAAGGTACCTGCCACGCCCGGCCCCGCGGGCAGGTGGCCGCGCCGGCCGCGGGGGGAGCCGTCGGGGAGGCGGGCGGGGGTGCCGAGGCAGCCGGCTCCCGTGGGGTCCCGGGAGGGCAGCCGGTGCGCAGAGGGCGCTGTAGACCGTGCTCGGGGCTCCGCCTGCCCGGCGCCAGGAGACAGCGTGACTCCTCGGAGGCGCCCGCCGAGGGTGGTTAAGAGCGTGAGCATTCAGCGCTGGGCACGCCTCAGCGCCCATCTGTGGGCATCATCTGTGACCGCTACACACACAAGTGCAGTGGTGAGGGTGAGCACACAGCGACGGAAGCGGTCCTGTCAGTGCACACAGAAGAGACGGCACAGATTGGGGTGGGCCGTGCGGGGGTCACTGTGGCCTCCCGCTTACGGCTACGGGACCCTGGTGATCTGGGGGGCGCCGACACCCAGAAACGGAAGTCACTTTGGAGTTGTTTCCTTGTTAGTGAAAGTGTCGTTCAGCCTGCCTCCTGGGGTGTGCTGAGGGCCCCAGGGAAGCAGCTCCACACGGTGCTGTCCACAAACGCCATTATAGGGTCCACGCACCGTCACTGCTCGCAGATCTGCTCCGTCCCGGAAGCCGTGTGTGGGGCTCTGTCAGCGCTGGGGCGCTGGCCTGTGAGCACGTGCGCGGACACAGCCTGGCCGTCCCCAGCCAGCCTCGCAGCCCCGAGCCCGGGGGCCGTTGCAGCAACACGGGGAGAGCCCAGCGTGTCTTTCAGCCCTGGCCCCACTTTCCACGTTTCAAGGCGTGGCCTAGGCACGCGCTCCTTCTGGCACGTACCATCTGTGGCTGTGGCCTGTGGCACCCTGATGTCACTCAGCCTCTAGCGCATGTCTGTGGCTGCCAGCCGTCCATCAAGCCCAGGGGCTGGTTTTTATTTATTTTCTCTGTCCTTGTAACAAATTAACTGTGCTCCTGGCTCAGGCCTGTTGAATCCCTGTTCCCAGGGGCGGTCTCCCCGCATCCCCGCCGGCCGCGGTCAGGGTCTCATCTTTGCAGAGAGGGTTTTGTAAAGGTCAGGTGAGCCCTGTTCTTCTCTGCGTCTCTGCTGACGGCGCAGAACGTGTGTCCGGCTCTGTGTTTTGCTCATGTACTTGGAGATCATTCCGCAGGAGGACATGCGGGCTTGCTCGCTCCCGCCCAGTGAAGTGGTGGCCGTGCTTTGTCTGACTAGTCCCGTGTCCCTGCAGGTTTCCAGCTTCCTAGGGCCTGGCTGCCGTGAGTAATCTCCAAATGCCTTTCTTAACGCCCACGAGTGGAGCTTGAAGATAAATTCCGGAAGGAGTTATAGATCGAAGTGCTGGTATCTTTGAAAGCTTGGTGGATATGACCCTCCAGAAGGATGAGATCTGTTGACCTTTCTTTCTGAAGCATCAGAAGGCCGTGCCCCGCCCCCCTCACTGCCTTAGAGAGCTGCCGTCTGGTAGCGGCGAAAGGCCACATCAGTGTGCTTTTGAAAAAACAGGTCTTTGGCCGTGTCAGGTCTTAGCTGGGACCCACAGGATCTTTGTTTCGTCATGCAGGATCTTTTGTGGCGTGGCATGGACCCTTGGTTGCAGCACGCAGGCTTAGTCGCCCTGAGGCATGTGGGATCGTAGTTCCCCGACCAGGAATTTTTTGTTCGTTTGTGGGAAAGTGTGAGGAGTTCCCTCCAGATAGTCCAGGATGCCCCAGAGCACCCAGTCTCCCTGGTTTGGTCCTGTTTTCTCCGCGGGACCCCTTCCTTCGCTTCTCACCTCGTTCCTGACTGGAGTCTTCCCGTGTCATCAAGGGCCTGGCCCTGGGGAGGCGCCCAATCAATTCTTTGGAAAATAGCTGGAAAGAATGCCTTAGGAATTTCTGGGTGACCGTTATGCAGGTCGAGGTGAACTGAGCACGCGCCCCGCTTGCCCCAGGCTCTCGGGGAGTTGGCCTGGGTGACCGGGGCGTGCACCCAGCCCCCAGGTTCCGGGGGCAGCATCTGCAACTCTGGTGGCCTGTGCAGGTGCCTGTCCCTCCCCACGGGGATTGCGGCCAAGGCGTCCGGCCACGCGGAGCTGCTCTGCGCTGCTTCTCCCACCAGGAGGGCCAGCTGGGCGGGAGCAGCTCCCGCTTTGGCGCTGGGAGGCAGCCCGGGACGGGGCAAGTCCGTCAGGCAGGGCCAGGGGCGCCCTCGTGCAGTGCTGAGGGGCTGGGGCCGCGGCGATCACGAGCATCTGGGCGCCCTCCGCCTGGTGCCCTTCCCGTCTCAGCGTCCACGAGACGCGGCTGCGTGGACCCAGGGCTGCCACGGTTGGGGTGCTCCCGCTTGGCTGGTCTGCCGTGGCTGGGGGTCTCTGGTCACACATGGAGCAGCCCGCCTGCCGGGAACTCAGAGCAGCTGCAGCAGGAAGCGCCTGCGCGTGCCGCTCCTGGGAGGGCAGAGCCCGGCCGCGGCTGCAGAGCCGGCCCTGCCTGCTGGCCGAGGTCCCCCGCGGGCACGCGAGCCCCGTCCGCACTCCCGCCTGCGCGGCCTTGCTCAGCCGCTGCCTGACGCGGCTGTCCTGGCCACGCCGCGGGCTCCCGGCCGCAGAAGCTGGGGCCCCTCTCGGTTGCAAGGGTGCAGGGTGACCCCGTCCGAGAGCATGCTGGGCACTGTCACGTGCATGAGTCGCTGAGGAAGCTGGCTGCCAAGCGCCCTCTGTGCCTGCCTGCTCTTGAAAGGACTGTGGGAGAGCTCGTTAAAATGAATGAGACCCCCGCCTGTCGTGGCCCCGTTCCTCAGCACGTCCAGAGGACGAGTGTGCACAGTGCGGTCTCATAGCGGAGGGGACGGGCTTCCCGGGAGCCGCCGCTGCCCGCTCGCTCCCGTGTCATCAAGGGCCTGGCCCTGGGGAGGCGCCCAATCAATTCTTTGGAAAATAGCTGGAAAGAATGCCTTAGGAATTTCTGGGTGACCGTTATGCAGGTCGAGGTGAACTGAGCATGCGCCCCGCTTGCCCCAGGCTCTCGGGGAGTCGGCCTGGGTGACCGGGGCGTGCACCCAGCCCCCAGGTTCCGGGGGCAGCGTCTGCAGCTCTGGCGGCCTGTGCAGGTGCCTGTCCCTCCCCACGGGGATTGCGGCCAAGGCGTCCGGCCACGCGGAGCTGCTCTGCGCTGCTTCTCCCACCAGGAGGGCCAGCTGGGCGGGAGCAGCTCCAGCTTTGGCACTGGGAGGCAGCCCGGGACGGGGCAAGTCCGTCAGGCAGGGCCAGGGGCGCCCTCGTGCAGTGCTGAGGGGCTGGGGCCGCGGCGATCACGAGCATCTGGGCGCCCTCCGCCTGGTGCCCCTCCCGTCTCAGCGTCCACGAGACGCGGCTGCGTGGACCCAGGGCTGCCACGGTTGGGGTGCTCCCGCTTGGCTGGTCTGCCGTGGCTGGGGGTCTCTGGTCACACATGGAGCAGCCCGCCTGCCGGGAACTCAGAGCAGCTGCAGCAGGAAGCGCCTGCGCGTGCCGCTCCTGGGAGGGCAGAGCCCGGCCGCGGCTGCAGAGCCGGCCCTGCCTGCTGGCCGAGGTCCCCCGCGGGCACGCGAGCCCCGTCTGCACTCCCGCCCGCGCGGCCTTGCTCAGCCGCTGCCTGACGCGGCTGTCCTGGCCACGCCGCGGGCTCCCGGCCGCAGAAGCTGGGGCCCCTCTCGGTTGCAAGGGTGCAGGGTGACCCCGTCCGAGAGCATGCTGGGCACTGTCACGTGCATGTGTCGCTGAGGAAGCTGGCTGCCAAGCGCCCTCTGTGCCTGCCTGCTCTTGAAAGGACTGTGGGAGAGCTCGTTAAAATGAATGAGACCCCCGCCTGTCGCGGCCCCGTTCCTCAGCACGTCCAGAGGACGAGTGTGCACAGCGCGGTCTCATAGCGGAGGGGACGGGCTTCCCGGGAGCCGCCGCTGCCCGCTCGCTCCCGAGGCCTGAAGGGACGGCTGTGTGTGTGTCCGGTGCTTCCCAGCCCTCCCGCACAGCCACGGGGGCCTCTGCTTTCTGCCACCTGGGGACACAGAGGGCACGGCAGAGGCAGCGGGCCCCTGTTCCCTCCGGTCTCCCCGCTGTGGCCCCGCCGGCAGCCACATGGCTTTTCCGTGGCCGCCGGTCGGCATCACAGACGACCGTGGGTGGCCCTCAAGCAGAGAGCGTGCGGATGTGGCCGGGGACTCAGTGCTTCCCGGCTCTGTCTTCGCCAGCAAACCCCACCCGTAGAGGGCCCTGTGGGGCGGGGCGGCCTGCGCCCGGGAAGGTCCCGCGTGGGCGGGCCTGCCCCGGCTCCCGCTCCCCGCCCCGGCCCCGGTGCTGCGGGCTGACTGGGTTAAGGCGATTGGGTTACATGGGGGGTGTGTGTGTGTGTGTTTTCATGTTTGAATGTGTCGTGCGTGTGTGTGCATGTGTATACATGTGTGGATACACATGTACGTGTGTGTGCACACGCACTGCCCAGCACCAGCGCTGCCCACAGCATCCGCAGGCGGGGGACGGAGGGATATATACATACACACACACACACATATGTGTGAATGCAGTGTGGATGCTGGTCGTGCTGGCTAGGGCGACCGTCCACGTCGGGCCCCACTGCCCCTGGCGCCCGGCCTTCCGCCCAGAGGCCCACCTGTGAGGCTCCTGGGTGGGGCCTGGCGCATCCTGCTCCAGCGCTGGGCCCCGGAGTTACCCCGGCATGTGCTGAAATGCAGGTTCTGGCGCTGGGGCTGCTGGGCCCTCGGCTCCATGTGCTGGTGCAGGGCTGGAGTCGAATGACCAGGAGGCCCGCCGGGCAGCAGGCCCCAAGCTCTGGGCACGGCCTTCACGGAACTGCCTGACGGAGCCTGCGTTTATCAGGTGTGCACAGTCCGTAAGGAGGCCGTGGCAAGTGGCCCAGCAGGCCCTGCTGGGCAGCGAGGAACCAGCGTGGACACCCGCCAGGCCAGCCACGAGGCCCCCGCGCCTCCCGTTACAACACCTGCACGGGGGTCACGGCTGGCCGTCTGCGGGTCGCCCGCGGGCTCCGGGCCCTGTCGCTCTGGCGTCCCCAGCGCCACGCCGGGCACACGGCGTCCAGGGCAGGAGCCGCCTCGTGGCTGGCCCAGGTCCTGCACCCAGGAGCCCCTCCTGCGGCTGCTTCAGAGCGTGCACGCACCTGCTGTGGACCGGGCCCCCCTCCTCGCGGGCGTCTAAGCTGGGCGGGTTCCCACCTCTGCGGTTCAGCCCTGTGACCTCGCCCGGCTCAGAGCTGGGGGAGCATCACAGCACTCGGGCTTGCCGGCGGGTCGGGGCGCCTGGGCTGAGGAGCCTGGCTGCGTGGGGGACGTGGGCCTTACGCCGGGGACCCGCTGTTCTCTAGCGCGCGGGACTCCCAGGGGGGGAAACAGGTCAGCAGGCCACACGTGGAACGTCCCAGGTCAGCCGCCACGTGGCCCTGGGGCGCGAGGGGCTGCAACGTGTCTAGTCCCCTCAAGCGTGTGCCTGTGCGGGCGTGTCCACGGGGACGGCGTGCGTGCGTGCGTGTTACCCGAGCACGCACCCGCGCCTCCGCCGACTCTGGTCTCGTGTTCCCACAGGAGACGCGGGGGACAAAGGACAGAAGGGCGGCGTGGGGCGCCACGGGAAGATCGGCCCCATTGGCTCCAAAGGTACTTCCCTCGTGCCTCCGGCTCGCCTGCCCTCCAGGCTCACCGCTGGGCCTCGGAGAGCAGCTGCTGGGCGTGTGTATTCTGTGTACTTTACACGTGATTAGGTCTGTCCTGGGTTCACACTTCTGGGAGCGATCAGACTCACCAGGTGCCACCAGGCAGGGTGCCCCGACCCTGCAGGGCTTGCGAACTGCCCGTGCTCGGGGGGAATCGAGAGGCCCGTTTGAGCAACAGGAGGCCCGTGTTCTGGACACGGTGTCCGTCCACATCCAGCCCAGTGGCTCGGGCTTCCTGAGATGGGGTGGCGCTTCCCCCTGGGCTCAGCAGGAGCAGTGCCAGGGCCCACGTGGCCCCTCTGACCTGCACTACCCTGCGGGTGGGCTCGGAAGACGAGGCCCAGGACAGTCGGGGTGGCCCAGCCTCGGGCACGGCCAGCCCGTCCTCAGTCAGCAAGTGGTTTCTGAGCCCCTGGCTGGCCCTGCACCCCCGCTGGACCCCGCGGCTTGGGAGGAAGGAGGCGGCTCCCCAGTCCCGCGGCGGCCCTCTCCAGGTCTCGCCGTGGTGCCGGCAGCAGGAGGCTGAGGCCGGGGCCTGGAAGGCTGCTGGGGGCACGGGCGAGGGGGCTTGTCTGTGAGCTGCTCTGCCCAGTGGCGCACTCCCCACCAGTCCTGGCCACGGAGCCAGGGCCCAGCTGGGCCGGGGGTGCCCGGGCCCCATCAGAACAGAACACCTGGACCGCTCGGACTCTAAGCCCCGGGCGAGGCGACAGGGCCCAGGGCCTCGGGCCGCACGCCGGGCGGCTAGGGCTGCCCCTGAAACGCCTCTGCTCCGGCAAGCCTCTGGGGAGCCCCCGCCCCGCGTGGAGCACACAGGCACGGACGGCAGGCCGGAGGCTGCCGAGGCTCCAGGAAAACTTTAGAAAGCGGTGCCGTGGAAGTGCTCGTTGCTCTGTCACGTCCAGCTCTTTGTGATCTCACGGACCGTGGCCGCCAGGCTTCTGTGTCCCTGGGGTTTCCCTGTGGAAGTTCTCGGCAAGGAGCCCCCATGAGACTCCGACGTTTACCCAGAGCAGGTGCTGCCGGGCGTCGCGAGCACACCCGCCTCTCCGGCACCTCCGCCTCTGCATCCCCATCAGGCAGGACACAAGTGCCCAGGGCCCTTGGCTCCAAAGGTACTTCCCTCGTGCCTCCGGCTCGCCTGCCCTCCAGGCTCACCGCTGGGCCTCGGAGAGCAGCTGCTGGGCGTGTGTATTCTGTGTGCTTTACACGTGATTGGGTCTGTCCTGGGTTCACACTTCTGGGAGCGATCAGACTCACCAGGTGCCACCAGGCAGGGTGCCCCGACCCTGCAGGGCTTGCGAACTGCCCGTGCTCGGGGGGAATCAAGAGGCCCGTTTGAGCAACAGGAGGCCCGTGTTCTGGACACGGTGTCCGTCCACATCCAGCCCAGTGGCTCGGGCTTCCTGAGATGGGGTGGCGCTTCCCCCTGGGCTCAGCAGGAGCAGTGCCAGGGCCCGCGTGGCCCCTCTGACCTGCACTACCCTGCGGGTGGGCTCGGAAGACGAGGCCCAGGACAGTCGGGGTGGCCCAGCCTCGGGCGCGGCCAGCCCGTCCTCAGTCAGCAAGTGGTTTATGAGTCCCTGGCTGGCCCTGCACCCCCGCTGGACCCCGCGGCTTGGGAGGAAGGAGGCGGCTCCCCAGTCCCGCGGCGGCCCTCTCCAGGTCTCGCCGTGGTGCCGGCAGCAGGAGGCTGAGGCCGGGGCCTGGAAGGCTGCTGGGGGCACGGGCGAGGGGGCTTGTCTGTGAGCTGCTCTGCCCAGTGGCGCACTCCCCACCAGTCCTGGCCATGGAGCCAGGGCCCAGCTGGGCCGGGGGTGCCCGGGCCCCATCAGAACAGAACACCTGGACCGCTCGGACTCTAAGCCCCGGGCGAGGCGACAGGGCCCAGGGCCTCGGGCCGCACGCCGGGCGGCTAGGGCTGCCCCTGAAACGCCTCTGCTCCGGCAAGCCTCTGGGGAGCCCCCGCCCCGCGTGGAGCACACAGGCACGGACGGCAGGTAGGAGGCTGCCGAGGCTCCAGGAAAACTTTAGAAAGCGGTGCCGTGGAAGTGCTCGTCGCTCTGTCACGTCCAGCTCTTTGTGATCTCACGGACCGTGGCCGCCAGGCTTCTGTGTCCCTGGGGTTTCCCTGTGGAAGTTCTCGGCAAGGAGCCCCCATGAGACCCCGACGTTTACCCAGAGCAGGTGCCGGGCGTCGCGAGCACACCCGCCTCTCCGGCACCTCCGCCTCTGCATCCCCATCAGGCAGGACACAAGTGCCCAGGGCCGCGCGCCTCCCTGCCCTGCCGGCACCCCGAGCCAGCGGCGACGCGGAGGTTCTCAGGGGGACGGAAGGGGATGCTGTAGGGACCGTCCTGTGACTGATCTAAAAGTAAATATCCAGAGCCTAATTTCAGAGCAGCTAGAGAGCGCTCTTGCCACGGCTTCCTCCTGCCGCTTGCTTCACACGCTGGGAGAGTCGGAAGGGCAGAGGGCCTGAGAGGGGTGGCCTCTCACAGAAGGGCGCACGAGAGGCCGGCGCCCGGTGTCCACGGAAGGCCGCGCCCAGAGCACACCTGCTGCCTCTCCGAGAGCCGGGGAGGACCGGTCTCGTCCTGACTCTGGCTGAGGTGCCTCTAAGGTCCGTCCACCTCCGATGTCAGGTGTTCCACCCGGGCTTTCTCACTGTGTGAGGGACAGACGACTGGCCGGAGCACAGGCCTCCCGAGAGGACGGGGCCCAGGAGCAGGCTGGTCCCCCGGGACTGACTGGAGGCACGCTCGTCGGGGCGCCCCTGACGTCCCGCGCTGGGCGTGCGTCCCGTCACAGGGACAGAGCCTGGAGAACGGAGCCCGCCCTCCCCTCCCCGCCGCCCTGCAGCCCCGGTGGGAGGCGGCCGGGGAGCAGCCAGGAGGAAGCCCCGTCACCGGGGCAGTCCGAGCTCGCGGAACACGCCCTGCCCTGCTTGGTGACCTTGGCCCCCCTTTTCCAGGTGAAAAAGGAGATTCTGGAGACATAGGACCCCCTGGCCCCAGTGGAGAACCAGGTATGGCATAAAGCGTCCAAGAACCATTTTTTAAAACATTAAAATTGCACTTTTAAAAAGTAAAGCTCACGACAGGAACTGCAACGGGCCGGAGGGCAGCACAGGTCACCGCTCACCTGCTGGCGCACCGTGCCCTCTGCGGGCAGCGTCCGCGTCCGCTCTCCCCCCAGCCGACCGTGGCCACGTGCTGGCTGGGGCCGTGGTCCGCAGCCCTGCTCGGGACCACGTCACACCGCCAGCCGGCTCCGACACACGGGTCCTAACGCAGGTTTTCCTCCTTTTCTGATGCGTCTCTGGGGGCCCCACTTCCTCAGAGCACTTGGCTTCTCTGAAAAGCATGTCTGCACCTCCCGGTCTCTCTCCGTCTGTCTCTCTGGTCTCTCTCTGTCTGTCTCTCCGGTCTATCTCCGTCTGTCTCTCCGGTCTCTCTCTGTCTGTCTCTCTGGTCTCTCTCCGTCTGTCTCTCTGGTCTCTCTCCGTCTCTCTCTCTGGCCTATCTCCGTCTCTCTGGAGTCCTCGCAGCAGGCTCCCCAGGACCACCTGTCACGGGGACCCTGGCCCGGCTCATCGCAGGTGCCGAGGAGACCCGGCCTCGGGCCAACCCGCGCTCCCTGCCTGCCGCCCGTCAGCGCACTCCCGCCTCTCTTCTTGGAGGAGCCCCTCCGCTGCCCCGCTTTGTTCTCCAGGGGAGCAGCCTGCTTCCCGTCCCCACCCCCATCCCCCGCTCCCCGGGGGCGGGCTGCCTCCACGGGGGCCCTCACTGACCAGCCCACCCCCACCTGCCCAGCGGGCACCTCCACCCGGTGCCACTCAAGGCTGTCCCTGCAGGCTCACGTTGTGCACCCCCCGCTGGACCGTCCCCAAGACGGTCCTGTTCATCGGTCCTGTCTCCCGTCCTCATCCCCCCTCAGGCTGTGGAGGCCCCTCAGCCCTGTTCCTGAGACACCCTCCCAACGGCCGGAGCTTCTGGTCCTCGTCCACCTCACCGCGCGACACAGGAGTCACTTCGTAGATGCTAGACTGGGGGGACACGGTGTCCGTGGCCCTCGGGCGGCCCTTCCTGCCAGCCGAGGGCACCTGTCAGTGGACCCCGGGTCCCTCTCTCCAGAAAGCACCCTTAGCGCTGCCCTCAGAGAGTGTGAGGACAGCAGGTGTCTCAGAAAGTTCCTGCAAAGAACAAACCGACCCAGACACACCAGCACCGTGCCCGGAGCCCCGTGAGCGAGGCGCCCTGCGTGGGGGGTGCTCGGCGCTCGGTGGCACAGGGTGGCTGAGAGGCTGCGGCGGGGGCAGACGCTGAAGCGACCGTCCCGACGGGGCGGTGGCGGGGAGCTCCCACGCCGGGGTCCGCAGGGCCCGGTGGCCGGGGGCTCACAGCGGGCGGAGCCGCGGCGGCAGAGCCCAGGCCGCTCCAGGTCTGGTGGGGAGGCTGCAGCCAGCAGAGCCCCGCGGGCGACGGGCTCCAGAGGCGGCGAGGGCCACGGGCCGCGCGGGGCGGGCTCCCGGCTCCCCGGAGCTCTTCACGAGGAGGATCAGGGTCCTCTGGAGGGGCGCGAGGAGACACCTCGAGTGAAGCACGTCCCGGCTCCAGCCCCGCCGTGCTCCTCTAACGGCGCGTCTCCTCTCCGCCCCCAGCACGGCCCCCTGCCCCGCGGGGGCTGTCAGGACCCCACTCCCGCCTCTCCCCGCTGCCCCGCACCGCGCTGCCCCTCACCCTGCACCTCCCACGGGACCAGAGCAGGCGGGACGCTCCGACCTGGGCTCGGCGCCCGGTGAAGCCCTCCGCGGCTCCTGCCTCCAGGGCCGAGCCCGCTGTCTCGTCACAGCCCGGACGGCCTGCGGGTCTGCTGGCCCACGTCTGTGCTCTGGGGAGGGGGGCCCCGCAGCGTGCCAGACCTGGCCTCCGTCCGCAGGCCTCCCGTGCGAGTGCAGCCAGCTGCGGAAGGCCATCGGGGAGATGGACAACCAGGTCACCCAGCTCACAGCCGAGCTGAAGTTCATAAAGAACGGTAGGTGCCTCTGGGTGCCCCCTGCTCCCGGCCTGCCGGAGGGAGAGCTGGCTGCGGGGGTCGCCCTGGTCCCGGCGGGCCTCTGGGCTGCTCCCTGTGCCCTGTGCGCCGGGCCGGCGCCTGGGGCTCGTGCGGCCCCGCCGGCGCTCACCCTCGGCCCCGTCTCCGCAGCCGTCGCCGGGGTGCGCGAGACGGAGCGGAAGATCTACCTGCTGGTGAAGGAGGAGAAGCGGTACGTGGACGCGCAGCGGGCCTGCCAGGCCCGGGGCGGCTGGCTGAGCATGCCCAAGGACGAGGCCGCCAACGCGCTGCTGGCCGCCTACGTCGCGCAGGCCGGCCTGGCGCGCGTCTTCATCGGCATCAACGACCTGGAGAGGGAGGGCACGTTCGTCTACGCCGACCGCTCGCCCATGCAGACCTTCAGCAAGTGGCGTGGCGGCGAGCCCAACGACGCCTACGACGAGGAGGACTGCGTGGAGCTGGTGGCCTCGGGGGGCTGGAACGACGTGGCCTGCCACCTCTCCATGCCCTTCCTCTGCGAGTTCGACAAGGAGCATGTGTAGGCCCGCGCCTCCAGGGGCGGCCACCAGCCACCCTCGCGGGCGAGGCCCTTCCTGCACAGGGCTCCAGGAAAGGCTCTGTTTCTGCTTCTGGGTGTCATTTCTGAAGAACTTAAGTTGTACAACTCGTAGCCCAAATGCTCATTATGTAATCGTTACTCAGAATTGCTCTTGGCTTTGTCCCAAGTATCACATGAAATCTCTGAATAGCACAACAGTTAAGTACAAACAATGGTAGTGAGGTCTTAAATGACGATCTTCCTTTGAATGTCTATATGGAGAAAGAATCCTCTTAACTTTGATCAATGCTTCTGTAAGTTATGTTGATATAAAAGTTCCTTCTCTTTATTGATCAAGCAGAAACAATTTTGCTTTGCTGTAAACCCGGATTTCAATAACAAGAAAATAAATGCTCCGAATTTGACCACTGAACGTGTGGTGTCCTTGGTCCTCCGTGTCCTCGTCTCACCCTATGTCACTGCCACCCCCAAACAGCGACGTGCGACGGAGCACCCGGGTCCGGGCAGGCCCGAGGGCCAGGACCCCGCGGCAGGCGTGGCCGGCTCCGCCTCGTCAGGCACACTCGACTGCGAGGTGGGTGGTGGGATGCAGCACCACCCTGGTGGCTGGGCGGCACCTGGTTTCCGCGCTGGCCGCCTCCGCCCTGGGCAGCTCCTGACGACCGCTGCGCTCCGATCAGGGCGGCCTGCATCCGTCCAGGAAGGCGAAGCCCCGTCACAGTCTGCATTCTGGTCTCGGGCGCTGGCTGCCAGGCCCAGCCTGCGCCCGGGGAGGAGGCTCCTGGGGGCCGGGCCGCTGGGGGCCCTTCTGGAAGCTGCCTGCCACCGTCACCCAGGGCTCCTCCTTCTGTCCATCAGAATCCCCAGGAGAAAAGAACGAACATCTTCATTTTTCCAAGAAATAAAGGAACTCAAACGGGAACACTCACTGGAAGGACTGCCGCTGAAGCTGAAGCTCCAGTGCTCTGGCCGCCGGAGGCAGAGATCGCTCGCTGGGAAAGCCCCCGATGCGGGAACACGGAAGGCGGACGGCGCCGACGAGGAGACGGCTGGACGGCAGCCCTGACCAGACGGACACGAGCCTGAGCGAGCTCTGGGAGACGGTGAAGGACAGGGAAGCCCGGCGTGCTGACGTCCGCGGAGTCACAGCAGGTCAGACGCGACGGGGAGACTGAACAGACCACAGAGCCGCGCACGCACAAAGGGAAACAGCCGGGGCTGGAAGGCGCTGTGGGGAGACGCTCTCAGGGCCTCGTGCGCATCCATCCTGGGAGCGGCCGGCCGCCGCCTGTGCAGCAGCGGCCCGGGAGGAGGGCGGGTCTGCCCAGAGCTGCCGGGGAGAGGCCTGGCTGTGCCCGCTCGCTGCCGTGGCCGTGCCGGCTTCCTCCCGGGTGCTGGTTCTCCTGGGTGCCCTGCAGACCCGTACGTACCACAGAGCTCTGCTTCGGGTTCCCTTGGGGGCCCCCACGGGTCTTCAGGCCGCTGGGCCATTGCCCACGACCCTGAGCTGGCCCGAGTGGCCACCGGCCCCCCGAGGATGTGCAGACCCAGCCCAGGGGGCCTGTGCCTGGGAGCTGGCCACGTGGTGCGTGGGGCAGGGGCCTGGGAGGAGCCAGGCCAGGGCATCCTGAAGCCCCAGCTTCTCCAGTGGGAGGGGCTGCCTTTGCCCCGGGACTGCTCCCGGTCACCCAGACAGAACTGCCCTGGCCCCCGGGGCATCCAGGGGGCCTCCTCCACCTGCCCCGACCCAGGCTCATTCCTGGGCCAAGTGCAGGGCTGGGCAAGCCTGCGCCTACGGGGGTCTGGGTCCCTTTCTCAAAGGGGAGGAGGTGGGTGGGCCACCTCTGTGCTTCCGCGTGGCCTCTGACTCTCAGGTGAAACCAGGGCGGTTGCACGTCCCCCGTCCCTCCCGGGAACTCCGGGCGGGCGGGAGCGCCTGGGTCTAGGCTGGGCCCCACGCTTTGCCTCTGCGGGGCCGTGCCGGGCTGAAGGCGGATTTGCCAGGCCTGCCGGCAGGAAGCCAGGAGCAGAGCGCTCGCCTGACCTGCGGAGGAGAAGGGGCGGGGTGGCTGCGCGGGGGCCGCGTCCATTAGGCGCCGCACCGAGGCGTGCCCGCGAAGCTGTGCGCGTGTTTCTGAGTCCCGCGCAGCGTGGGCGAGATGCACGGGCGCCGGACGGTCCGCGCGTCCACACTGCCACCCCGCGGCCGCGGAGGGACTTGCGCCCGAGACAAGATGCGGGGAGCCGGCAGGACTGCACTGGGGGCGGAGGGTGTGTGTGTGAGAGAGAGAGAGAGAGAGAGGGAGGGAGGGGGAGGGGAGTAGGGGGTCAGTTGAAGCGGACAAGGGAGAGCTGCAGAAGGAACAAAGGGTAAAGGGCAGCTGGCAGGGAGGGCGGCCGGCCCAGACCCAGCCGTGTGGACCCGTCAGGGAGCAGCCTGGCTGTGTGGTTTCGCCTCCGGGTCTGAGTGTGAGTCCACGTGACTGTTCTGACTGTAGGCGGGAAAACGGCTCCAGAAAGGGGCTGTGATTCCTACCCTGGCCCTGCTCCCTGCAGCGCTGGGCCCTGGGGGCCCGGGGGAGGGTGTTTCCTGTCGCTGTCCATCTTCCTGGCCGGGGCAGCCTTCGTCGGGTTGGTCCTGCCTCCTCAGACTTGAAGAAGCCTCTGAAGCCGGCCCCTGGTGCCCGTGGGTGGCCACCTCTGGTGTCTGGTCTAGACAGAGCCCACCGGCTTCCCTGGGACACCTGGTGGGCGAGGGCCAGGGCGGTCACCAGGGGTGGCCCAGCTTAATCCGGCAGGCCAGAGCCGAGGGCACTCGCCCCGTAGCGCCTTCCTAGTTTGAGGCAAGTCCCAAAGGAGATGAGCTCTTGACCAGATGGAATGTGGAGACTGCTTTTCCGTCTGGAGGGAAGAAGGGCCTCGCTGCGCTGGAAGAGCCCCGCGAGCCTCCTCTTTTCTGATGACTAGGCTGCACTTCGCGTGAGAAGCTTTAGCACGTTCGGCAGGTCTCACAGCCTGGCCTCAGTCACAGCGCCTTTGGACAGTGTGCTTTTTGCCTTGAATTATTTAAATGCTGATTTTTCATGAACTAGTAAAGGAGTCCAGATCTAGACAGACGTAGCAGTGGACGCCGCAGGTGGCCCGAGGGGTGGTGGTCTGAGCCGGTGGGATGGAGAGAAATTAGGGCTGGGGGCTCCTCCCGCTTTGTACACACCCGGCTGCTTCGTCAGGAGGAATGGTGGGGGACCAGGAGCTGAGAGTTTGGGGAGCCCACAGTCCCTGAGTTCCAGAGCCGTGGACCCACCCTCCACCACCAAGGGTAGGGAGCCGGCTTCCGGAGGGCCTCGGGTGATTAGGGTGAACCCACCGGGGTCCCCCAGAGCCCCTGCCTCCACCCTACAGCCTCTGTCGCCGCTGGAGACGCCCCCTTGCCCTGAGAGGGCCGTGGGCACAGGTCTCCTTAGGGGGCGAAGGAGCAGACACTGCCGAGGCCTTCTGCCCGCCGCAGGGTGGACAGGGTGCGCCGCTGCCCAGACCCCCGTGCGTCTGTCACGGGATCATCCGTGTGCCCCGGCGGCTCTGTCCACCCAGACCCCCTCCTGCACAGGGACGCATGTGGGGGTCCCCGTCACTGGGGCCCTGGCCACCTCGGGCGTCTGCACACAGGCAGAGTCTGCAGAACACCCAGGCTGCAGCGGCCGCCCGTGTCTGGGGAAGCTCGACCCCTTCACGCTCGCTCCCTCGACGCCCGCCCAACAAGCCCCGCGGGAGGCCCTCTCGGCACCCCACGCCCCAGGCCCACCCACTCACCCCACTTCTCTCCCAGCGCCATCTGGAAGGCAGGCGGGTCAGTTTCGTTCCTCATCCTCGGCGCCCAGGGGTGCCCAGCCGGCCATCAGAAGACGCTCAGAGAGATACACAGACCAAGGATGGGGCACCCGAGGCCCGTGGGCAGGAAGGCGCCAGGGACCGAGTGGACCGGAAGGCCCAGAGCTGGCTTTCCAGAACTGGCACGAGGCTGGTGGATGGGCTCCGTGCACTTGCATTCAGATGTGCCTGAGAATCTCACGTGGGGGTGGAGGGTGGTCCTCAGCCCGCGGGACGGGTGATCACGCGGTGGTTCAGCCGGGTGGCCTCAGTCACAGCGCCTTTGGACAGTGTGCTTTTTGCCTTGAATTATTTAAATGCTGATTTTTCATGAACTAGTAAAGGAGTCCAGATCTAGACAGACGTAGCAGTGGACGCCGCAGGTGGCCCGAGGGGTGGTGGTCTGAGCCGGTGGGATGGAGAGAAATTAGGGCTGGGGGCTCCTCCCGCTTTGTACACACCCGGCTGCTTCGTCAGGAGGAATGGTGGGGGACCAGGAGCTGAGAGTTTGGGGAGCCCACAGTCCCTGAGTTCCAGAGCCGTGGACCCACCCTCCACCACCAAGGGTAGGGAGCCGGCTTCCGGAGGGCCTCGGGTGATTAGGGTGAACCCACCGGGGTCCCCCAGAGCCCCTGCCTCCACCCTACAGCCTCTGTCGCCGCTGGAGACGCCCCCTTGCCCTGAGAGGGCCGTGGGCACAGGTCTCCTTAGGGGGCGAAGGAGCAGACACTGCCGAGGCCTTCTGCCCGCCGCAGGGTGGACAGGGTGCGCCGCTGCCCAGACCCCCGTGCGTCTGTCACGGGATCATCCGTGTGCCCCGGCGGCTCTGTCCACCCAGACCCCCTCCTGCACAGGGACGCATGTGGGGGTCCCCGTCACTGGGGCCCTGGCCACCTCGGGCGTCTGCACACAGGCAGAGTCTGCAGAACACCCAGGCTGCAGCGGCCGCCCGTGTCTGGGGAAGCTCGACCCCTTCACGCTCGCTCCCTCGACGCCCGCCCAACAAGCCCCGCGGGAGGCCCTCTCGGCACCCCACGCCCCAGGCCCACCCACTCACCCCACTTCTCTCCCAGCGCCATCTGGAAGGCAGGCGGGTCAGTTTCGTTCCTCATCCTCGGCGCCCAGGGGTGCCCAGCCGGCCATCAGAAGACGCTCAGAGAGATACACAGACCAAGGATGGGGCACCCGAGGCCCGTGGGCAGGAAGGCGCCAGGGACCGAGTGGACCGGAAGGCCCAGAGCTGGCTTTCCAGAACTGGCACGAGGCTGGTGGATGGGCTCCGTGCACTTGCATTCAGATGTGCCTGAGAATCTCACGTGGGGGTGGAGGGTGGTCCTCAGCCCGCGGGACGGGTGATCACGCGGTGGTTCAGCCGGGTGGCGGAGCGCGCCAGAGCCTCGGGGGACGGCGTCTGCGGAGAGGCCGCGCGCCTGTGGAGGGCAGCTGCCCCCGGCTCCCCGGCTCCGGTGGGAGGAGGCCCGCGACGGTCTCCGGGCCGTGTGACGAGCCCCTGGGGGGACGGGCGCTGGCTCTGGAGGCTGCAGGCGATGGTCTGCGCGCCCTCTCCAGGTCTCGACGAGCGGGGTGGATGCACCGGGGTCCGTGGGAGCGCGGGGCAGTCACGGCCACCCTGGAAGAAGCTGGAGGGAGTCGGAGCCGTGCGTGGTCTGAGCGCGTGCCTGGCGCCGGCGAGCTCTCCAGCTGCAGGAAGCCACACAGGCAGCTTTCCAGCGTTGCTGCAGCTTCCCTGCCTCGATGACAGGTTGTTAAAGACATCTGAGGCTTACTGAAACTGACAGTACACCCAAGGTCATTTATGAAGAGGGGAAAAAATAACAAGTGCCTTCCTATGGCGTGCAGCAACATGCCCGGCATCCACACACCTGCGCCTTGACAAGAGCTTCCGCAGCGGTGGAAACCTCCCTTCTTTGGGCCCGTGCAGAGACTCCTGGCTTCTGAGGGCCGAGCTTTAAATTGGATTCGCTTTGAGCTTTGGATGGTTTAAAGAACAAAGACTTAGCGTCTGAGAGCAACCGTGGACACGTGGACACCTCACCAGCATCAAGCCCAGGACTGAGTGACTGTCCTATGCACAGGTCTGGACGCTGGCTAAAAGGCCCGAGTGTCCACAGAAAGACGGTGGCTGGATTCCCCACGCCCGACCTCCGCCCCGCTGCTGCTATTAAATTGACTTGGGACTTCCATTCTCCTCTGAGGTTTCCCTCTGTCCTGGCTCCTCTGCAGAATTTCACAAAGGTCTGTTCTTTTATTTCAGTGCAGCACATCTCAGATGCCCTTGAGGAGCGGGGTCGTAACTGCTGCTGTAGCTTCGCCAGGAGACAGGCAAAGCTTCTGAGGCCCGAGGTCTTGGCTGCCAGGTGCCTGTGACACCCCAGTTGTACCAAAGCACGCGAGCCTGGGAAACAAGCCTCCACGGAAGGCTCGGGAAGATGCTACAGAGGATTGCTGCCCCAAGCCAGGCTGATAAAGTCTGTCGATTAAAATAGGTGTTTCCAGATGCCCGAGTTCACGGGAAAAACAGAAGGTAGCCTTGGAAGTTTCCAGCTATTGTGAGGTGCCCTTGGATGAGTATGTATTTGCATTTTAATGAGCTTGAGGAAAGTGAGTTCACCACGTTTGAGAAACAGGTCACTTTACATGGCCCGTCGTGCTGACCTTGGACGCCTCCTGTAACACGCGGGCGGACACGGGCGAGCTGCTGCCGGCTTTGCACGTTAGCCGAGGAGGGCACGGCTGCCCTGACTAGCGTGGATCCAAGGCGGGCTTTCAATTTTGTTTTCCAAATGGACACATTCATTTCCAGAAGGGAGCATTCTTTAAATTTTTTTTTTTTTAATTTTATATCAGAGCATAGTTGATAAACTGACAGTACCCCCAAGGTCATTTATGAAGAGGGGAAAAAATAACAAGTGCCTTCCTATGGCGTGCAGCAACATGCCCGGCATCCACACACCTGCGCCTTGACAAGAGCTTCCGCAGCGGTGGAAACCTCCCTTCTTTGGGCCCGTGCAGAGACTCCTGGCTTCTGAGGGCCGAGCTTTAAATTGGATTCGCTTTGAGCTTTGGATGGTTTAAAGAACAAAGACTTAGCGTCTGAGAGCAACCGTGGACACGTGGACACCTCACCAGCATCAAGCCCAGGACTGAGTGACTGTCCTATGCACAGGTCTGGACGCTGGCTAAAAGGCCCGAGTGTCCACAGAAAGACGGTGGCTGGATTCCCCACGCCCGACCTCCGCCCCGCTGCTGCTATTAAATTGACTTGGGACTTCCATTCTCCTCTGAGGTTTCCCTCTGTCCTGGCTCCTCTGCAGAATTTCACAAAGGTCTGTTCTTTTATTTCAGTGCAGCACATCTCAGATGCCCTTGAGGAGAGGGGTCGTAACTGCTGCTGTAGCTTCGCCAGGAGACAGGCAAAGCTTCTGAGGCCCGAGGTCTTGGCTGCCAGGTGCCTGTGACACCCCAGTTGTACCAAAGCACGCGAGCCTGGGAAACAAGCCTCCACGGAAGGCTCGGGAAGATGCTACAGAGGATTGCTGCCCCAAGCCAGGCTGATAAAGTCTGTCGATTAAAATAGGTGTTTCCAGATGCCCGAGTTCACGGGAAAAACAGAAGGTAGCCTTGGAAGTTTCCAGCTATTGTGAGGTGCCCTTGGATGAGTATGTATTTGCATTTTAATGAGCTTGAGGAAAGTGAGTTCACCACGTTTGAGAAACAGGTCACTTTACATGGCCCGTCGTGCTGACCTTGGATGCCTCCTGTAACACGCGGGCGGACACGGGCGAGCTGCTGCCGGCTTTGCACGTTAGCCGAGGAGGGCACGGCTGCCCTGACTAGCGTGGACCCAAGGCGGGCTTTCAATTTTGTTTTCCAAATGGACACATTCATTTCCAGAAGGGAGCATTCTTTAAATTTTTTTTTTTTTAATTTTATATCAGAGCATAGTTGATTAGCCATGTTGTGTTAGGGAACGCTCCTTTTTCACGAGTGCTGAGGTGAAGTGCTTTTGTCTACATGGAGTGTCAGTTTTTGGCGGCGGGGAGTGAGACTAGAAGAACCTGGAGAGGTGACTTCGATACCTTGGAAAAAAAGTGTAAAATGCCTTTTTCCCCTTGATCTCTTTCTCCCTCGAATCTGAAGCCGCTGGTCCATGCATGTCATGCAGACTGCTTGGTACAGGCACATCAAAGAGAAAGATAAAAGATGAAAAAGATGAAAAAGAATGCCCTCCACCTCCCACAGCGCTCTGGGCAGCCAGCAGGCAGAGCGATGCCCGCAGCCACGTGGTCCTGCCTGCGTCGCCATGCCACCTGGCTCTTCCCGTCCAGTGGGTCCCGAGCCGGGAGCACGACATCCCTGACTCGGGCCGACCTTTGGATGCTCTGCCCTAGAGCATCTCAAGCTCGCTGCAGCTGACGGAGAAACAGAGTGGAGCCTTTCTGACACAGTGGGTGACTCAAGTATCCTGTCAATAGCTGAGAAAATGAAATACTCCCAAGTCTTTGTTGAGGGTGCATGGTAAGCCTGGCCCTGTGGGTTCTGTACAAGACACAGGACACGGACTGCGCTGCCGGGGGGAGTGGTGGGGAGCTCGAGCGATCCGCAGGGTCTGAGGCAGGTCTGCCTCCCCGCCCGGCCTTTCCCCGCACCCCTGAGCGTCTTCCCTGGCCCCGAGAGGCCAGTGGAGCTGAGCAGAGCCGGTGTTTGAGCCTGACGGCCCCCGAGCATCACAGGAAGGCTCCGTGAAAAAGCGTTGCATCAGCCCACGGAGGGCGTGTCTGCCTGGTGAGCTGGCGCTGCCTGTCGTTTGGCATTAAAGGTCTGGGGCCGTGTGTCGGGCGGGCCGGCCACCGTGAACTTCTCCGGCCAGTAGACACCTGTGTGGATGGAAAGTTCTCTGCATTGTCCCACCCGGGAGCCACACGTGGCCACTGAGCACTGGGAATGTGGCCCAGTACAGAGGAACTGGGCTCCTCATTGTATTTACCTGTCATTCTTTATAATTCGCTCAATAGCTGCCGGTGGCCGGCAGCTTACAGGCTGGCTTGGCTGGTCCGGGGCAGTGCTGTCCTCTAGCCCCCGCCCGGAGTCCGCCCGGCCACATGCCCTCTCGCTCGCTTCGGCTGCTTGGTGGTCCGCTCCGGGGTCCTTCCTAAAGGGGGTCCCTCCCCAGCTGTGCTGTTTGGAGTTCACTCGACCTCTCGGAGGCATTTTGTTTGAAAGATGTGGATACCAAGCTCACACTGTTGTTCTCAGGGTTAAAACGAGATAAACCAAATGAACTGCGCAGAGCGGTGCTGTAAGCTCGAGTAAGGTCAGTAACCGTCGTCTTCGCACCTCTTCGTCCTCAGGAAGCGTTTACTCCATGTCAGGAATCAGTATTTTAACACACAAATCAAGCCAGCATTATCCACTCATTCGTTTATTCAGCACACGCAAGCATCCTGTCTGTGTGGCAGGCAGAGTTCCGAGCCCTGTGGACACACAGCCAGCGGACCTAAAAAAGGAAATCCGTGTCCTCGCGCAGCACATCTCATCGGGAAAGACGGTCACCAAGACTCCGAGCGGCTGATCCCACGGACGGCTGCGCGGAGACGGGCGCGGCGGAAGCGTGGGCAGCGCTGGGCGGGGCGGCCGCCACTGCCCGGCGGGGTAGTTCTCACCGGAAGGTGACGGTCCGGCGAAGCCTTGGCGGCAGGTGCCGGGCGAGCCGCGCAGACGCCGGGAGAGCCTCGGGCGGAGGGGACAGACGCTGCCGCGGCCCCGAGGCAGGGTGCGCCCAGCGCTCTGCTCTCCGCGCCCACCTCCGCCAGGGTCCACCACCCACTGCTCAGTCCATGGGTGGGTTTTGCTTTTTCTTAACACACACACACACATGTGTATATTATTGAAGTAAAACAATGTTTCAGATGCATAGCAAGGTGATTCAGTTATACATATACACACACACTAATTTTTAGATTATTTTCCATGATAGGTTATCGCAATGCATTGATTATAGTTCCCTGTGCTGTATGGTAAACCTCTGCTGCTTGCCAAGGGTCAGTCCCTGGCTGGCAGGGCAACTAAGATCCCGCCCCAACTCCCCCAGGCCTTGAGGTGTGGCCCAAACAAAACAGAAACAAAAACCAAATAAGACATTTTGCTGTGGTTAACAAATCATAGACCAACCAACCCGCAGGGCGCCCTCTGATGAGCTGGCCAAGCCACAGGGGTGACCCGGGGCCACTTTCTTCCCCTGTTGCTTTGCAAAATAGCCACACAGCCCTGTGTCCTCTGCTCTTGAAAAGAAGTTGGTTTCTTTTCCTTCTGAGTGTAAGGGGTTAGCACTCACTCCTGTATCCAGATGGTAAAAGAGATTAAGAAGGAAAGGGTGGGAAGGAAAGATTAAGGGGGAGGCAGGCCATGAAATCGAAGCATTTAAGAAGCACTGTGAGTTAATAGCCTATTGTTTCTCTTCCCATCAGCAATTTCACATTTTCTTTTTACTGCCTCTCGTAAGGTTTCACTAGGGAATGAAATAAAATGGTTTTTAATTTATGGTTATTTTATCCTCTTTCTCTTTGTCTAGATTTTATGTGCAACAGATGATTTTTTTTGCTCCTGCAGAAAACCTTATAAAGGTTCTGTATGTAAATTGCCCTCCACAAAGTCCTGGGGTGCGGCGAGCCCTGCAGCCTTCCCGATGAAAATCTCCCGAGTCCTCGGGCTGAGAGGCACATGGTGATGTGGCCCAGTGAATCAGCACACAAGGACCGTAGAACTCTGTAGAAACCCGCCTCCACTGCTGCTGGGAATGGCAGAGACAGACGAAGACCGGACCCAGGAATCTGGGGCCACCATGTCCTCTTGTGTTTCTCTCCTCCCCAGGTGGTGATCAGAGCTTCTCAGGTGGCTCAGGGGTGAAGTATCCGGCTGCCATTGCAGGATGACGTAAGAGACCTGGGTTCAATCCCTGGGTCAGGAAGCGCCGGAGGAGGCCATGGCGACCCACTCCAGTGTTCTTGCCTGGAGAGTCCCGTGGGCAGAGGAGCCTGGTGGGCTACAGTCTGAAAAGAGTTGGACACGTGTGCGTGCACAGGTTGAATTTTCTGGAAGATGGTTTGTCTACCTATTATAGAAATGTAGGACATGTTTACTAAAAACAGAAAATACTGATGAATGTAAGGAAGAACGGGAACCCTGTGAAATCCTGCCAGCCTGTCCCAGCAGTGAGAGCAGTGAGAGCTCCAGAGACGGGGGATGGCCTCCGGGCTGCAGAGCGGCGCCCGGCGGGTGTGGCCGCTGGCCCGGGCGTGGGCCGGCGTTCACCGGCGGGTGGGGCGGGCCCGCCGCGTGGGCCTTCACGTCCAGGGAGGTCGGCTGGATGCTGACTGCAGGGCTTTTCGGGGTCGCTCTAGAAGTCCCACTACTCGTCGCTGGGCTCGACGGCCTTTCAGGAGGCGCCTCGCTTGCGGCTGCTCCAGCAGCGGGTTTCCTGGAATGAACCGTGCCGGGTTCACCTTTTACCGCCAGTGGCACGTTCTGTGGACAGAGGCCCGCAGAGAAGGAGGACTTTTTCCTCTGAAGCCGACAGAAAGATACGCAGGTACCGTCCTCTGACCTGGAGCAGGTGCCCTGTGCTCAAAAGTGGGCAGACACGGCCACGCCGCTAAGCTCTCCCCTGCGGCCCCGACCCTGCACCACCCGGTCAGTCTGCTGGGGCCCAGGCTCTCGCGGGAAGGTTCACCGTCCACTTGTCCTTGCTCTGGAGGGACAGCCCTCGCTTTAAGGAGCAGGAGTGCCCCGCGTTTGGGAAGTGGATGGACGGATGGCAGGCCAGGAGAAGGGTTCCAGGTACGGGGCTGACGGCTCGCTCACTCCTGGACGTTTGAGAACAGTGGGGAACAGTGCGTGCTGGGGGTCAATTTTAACACGCACCCTTGAAATGCTCGGTCGCCGTCGCTGTCCCCTGTGAACTGTTCAGGCTCTGACCGTTCAGGAGGGGTCGCGAGAGCCCTGGTCACCTGCGCAGACAGGAGGGAGGGAGCCCGCGTGAGGAAGCGGAGCCTGGTGAGGGCTGCGGGCAGGGGTGCCCGAGACACGTGTGCCGTCCCTGGGGCGAGTGCTCTGTGAGCTTCAACACCGCGCTCTGAAGTGGGGGTTCTGGGCCCTTCCGATTGCCATGGAAACAGCCCTGTTCCCTTAGCTTAGGTCACATCACTGGTGAGACGAGCCGGGCACTGAGCCAGGGTCCCTCCTGTCTGCTGTGTCCCCGTAAGATGCTCCTCGCACTCAGCACTGCCCCTCGGCCCAGAGACGCCTTCTGCAGAAACGCCTGCTGGAGGATACGAGGCAGCGCCAGGCTAATAACGGAAATGTTTGCTGCTGTCTCAAGTAGTACAGAAATAGTCGTTATTTCTAATTCTCTATGTCTCTGTGGCACTCTAGACCTTATTAGAGTCTAGTAAAACTGGACATTTTGGGGCTTCCCCGGTGGTCCAGTGGGTAAGGACACCGCCTTGCAGTGCAAGGGGCGCCGGTTCGATCCCTGGCCTGGGAAGATCCCACGTGCCCCGGAGAGGCTGGACCGATGTGTCCGATTAGTGAGCCGGAGCTCTGGAGTGCACGTGCCCAGAGCCAGTGCTCTGCGACAACAGAGGCCACTGCGATGGGAGGCCCACAAGGGCCAAAGAACAAAGATGGATGAAAATAGATAAATGAAAGACCTACAGAAGTGGCCTGCCCACTCCCCTCCTTCCTCAACCTGCCCCCCTCCAAAAGAAAAAAAAAAAACTGGACATTTTAAGGGGGGTCTGAATCTGACCCCGGAAACCAGGAGTTACCCAGGCACCCCTTGAGGAAGCAGGCGTGCACGTCTTCTGACATGTGGTGGGCGTCCTGGCCGGGGGTCTGAAGCTGGAGGTGGCAAAGCGCAGGCTGTGTCCAGGGGGCGAAGCTCATGCTGACCCCAGCGGAGCTAGAGCAGGTCCCTACACCGGGTCACAGCTAAACTTTTGGAAGCTGCGTGCTGGGGTCAATTTTAACACGCACCCTTGAAATGCTCGGTCGCTCGCTGTCCCTGTGAACTGTTCAGGCTCTGACCGTTCAGGAGGGGTCGAGCCCTGGTCACCTCGCAGACAGGAGGGAGGGAGCCCGCGTGAGGAAGCGGAGCCTGGTGAGGGCTGCGGGCAGGGGTGCCCGAGACACGTGTGCCGTCCCTGGGGCGAGTGCTCTGTGAGCTTCAACACCGCGCTCTGAAGTGGGGGTTCTGGGCCCTTCCGATTGCCATGGAAACAGCCCTGTTCCCTTAGCTTAGGTCACATCACTGGTGAGACGAGCCGGGCACTGAGCCAGGGTCCCTCCTGTCTGCTGTGTCCCCGTAAGATGCTCCTCGCACTCAGCACTGCCCCTCGGCCCAGAGACGCCTTCTGCAGAAACGCCTGCTGGAGGATACGAGGCAGCGCCAGGCTAATAACGGAAATGTTTGCTGCTGTCTCAAGTAGTACAGAAATAGTCGTTATTTCTAATTCTCTATGTCTCTGTGGCACTCTAGACCTTATTAGAGTCTAGTAAAACTGGACATTTTGGGGCTTCCCCGGTGGTCCAGTGGGTAAGGACACCGCCTTGCAGTGCAAGGGGCGCCGGTTCGATCCCTGGCCTGGGAAGATCCCACGTGCCCCGGAGAGGCTGGACCGATGTGTCCGATTAGTGAGCCGGAGCTCTGGAGTGCACGTGCCCAGAGCCAGTGCTCTGCGACAACAGAGGCCACTGCGATGGGAGGCCCACAAGGGCCAAAGAACAAAGATGGATGAAAATAGATAAATGAAAGACCTACAGAAGTGGCCTGCCCACTCCCCTCCTTCCTCAACCTGCCCCCCTCCAAAAGAAAAAAAAAAAACTGGACATTTTAAGGGGGGTCTGAATCTGACCCCGGAAACCAGGAGTTACCCAGGCACCCCTTGAGGAAGCAGGCGTGCACGTCTTCTGACATGTGGTGGGCGTCCTGGCCGGGGGTCTGAAGCTGGAGGTGGCAAAGCGCAGGCTGTGTCCAGGGGGCGAAGCTCATGCTGACCCCCAGCGGAGCTAGAGCAGGTCCCTACACCGGGGTCACAGCTAAACTTTTTGGAAGCTGAGCTCACCCCTGATTTGCAGTTAAAAGACGGGAGGCTCAGGGACACCAGACAATGCGCCAGTGATGCCCACGGGGGTGGCCAGTGATGCCACGGGGGTGGCCAGTGGTGCCACGGGGGTGACCAGGGGTGCCACGGGGGTGACCAGTGATGCCACGGGGGTGACCAGGGGTGCCCACGGGGTGACGAGTTTGGAGTCAGACGTGGCCCCTCTGGACCCAGGGCTCGTGCACTTGCTGGTCTGACTAGAAGCGAGGGTTCGGGTGGAGGAGGTCACGGGCGGCGTGTGGCCGGAGACCTTGCGGTCCTGGCCGCGGGTGAGGCCGCCCACGCTCCCCGTGGTGGGGAGTGGTTTCTGGCGTTTGCTTCCGCTGTGCTTCCAGCCAGTCGCACGCCGCCTCTGCAGGCGCAGCCCGAGGGGGCGCCGGGCGCTGCGTGCCCAGCCACGACGGTGTCAGCCCGCTGGGGCCCGCGGCTCGTCCGGGGCTTCGACGTGGACACTTCCGACTTCACGGGGGTTATGCTCCTCGGGGTCGATCCAGGTGGCCAAGTTCGAAGAAGCTGCCTGGGGAGCCCCCGCCCCCAGAGCGAGCCTTGCGGGGTGGTGGGGCCCCCGGCCCCCTGACCACCCACTCCCTGCCCAGTTCAGCGACTCGTCCAGAGGCCCCTTGACAGTCACGGGCCAAGGACGCTGGGATTTGAGAGGTGTAGCTCAGCGATGTCCTCAGCCTGCTTCAGGCTTCGTTGCTCTCCCACTCTGCGGGACCCCCTGGAGACGCCCCAGCGTGTCGCCCGGGCTGTGGTGAGCGGGGCTGGGGCGGGTGCGGGGGGGCGGCCTGGACCTCCCGGCCCGTGGGGAGCTGCGTCCGGGTCGGCCGGGGGCCTCGTGCCGCCCCTTGTTCGGCTCCCCTGCCCCACGCTGGGTCTGCGTAAGGACAGGCGGCGGCAGGCTTCCCCCAACGGGTTCCCTCCGGGGCCTGGGATGAAACGGGGTCCTGGGAGGCTGGTCCCAGAGGTGACGTTCTGGACACACGTGCCTTCACGTGCGTGTCTGTGCGTGTGCCGTGGAGGAGGAGCCGCGTCAGTGAGCAGGCCTGTCCTGGGGCCTCTGCGCACGGCTCGGCGGGGGCTCGGGGGTGTGACAGCCCCCTCCTGAGTGACAGCGGGCCTGGGAAGTCACGTGACGGCGGGAGGGACGCGCCTTCCCACGCGGGAGGGGCTTGGGACAGAGCGCCGGTGCTTCCATGGCCAGTTCTAGGGATGCCGCGGAGGGAGGCAGTGCTTTTGGAACTGACTCTCCATATTCCAGAACTTGACGGATCCAGGTTTCTGAAAACTTGAGCTGTTTTCAAATGAATGAATTTGGCTGAACTTGGAGATAATGTTTGCTCTCTGACGAGCAGATAGACCGCCAGATGCATGGCACCCCTTTGGAAGTCACTCTTCGTATTTTAAATATTAAGGAACGTTAGCCTGTGTGTCGATTACGTTCATCATCTGATACTTAGACTTAAGAAACGGTATCTTTAATGTATTTGGCAAAATGAAAAGGACCCTGCAGACCACTAAGAGAGGATGTATATTCTCTCTGATTTGGAAAGGGAACGTTTGCCCTCATGGTCACTCTAACTTCAGATAAACGACCGGACACCCTGCAACGAGAAGCCAGGCCAGGAGCCGCGGCCGCCCCCGAGGAGTCTGAAGCCACCGCGGAGGTGCGTCTCCCTGAGGAGCGGGCTCCGGCCCCGGCCTGCTGGGATGCCTCCCCGAGGAGCGGGCTCCAGCCCCGGCCTACTGGGAGCTGCTCTGCCCGCCCGGCCGGGCGCTCGCCCTCGGCCCGGCGCGCGCGGCCTGTTGGCCCTGTGGGCCCCTGCGGAGGTTTCTGACGGGTCTGCGCACCCTGGACCACCGTGCCCGGGAGGCTCAGGGTGCTGCTTCCCACGGGGCGGTCTTCCTCACAGGGACGCAAAATGATGCCCCCTGCGATAAAGACAGAAAGGGACAGTTCACATATTTTGATAGAAATTGGACAAAATAACTTTAAGCCTGACGAATTGAATACAATAAATGGTTTGTGTTTTGGGACATTCTTGTTTTCCCAAGTTTGTCTAGTAAGTGATTTACATTGTATTTTTACAAAAGTGTGGATCCATAGCACACTGGGAGCACAAAGGTCGACCACGAACGGGCCTTTGTGCTGAAGACGCGCTGCCCTGGAGGAGGCTGGGGGAAGCTGGCGGACCCTCCACCCCGGGAGCCGCGGGGGCGGCCCGGCTGCTGGAACGTTCACGCTGCCCCCTGGCTGCTGCTCGCTGTGAGTCCTCAGCGCGAAGGCCTCTGGGGGCCATCCCCAGCCCCTGCCCACCACCCAGTGACGGCTGTGCTCAGGGTGAGAAGACCAGGCCTTTGCTCTGTTGATCAAGCCTGGAGCTTGCTGTGGCTAGTGCTTTTATGAAGTGTTCCATTAGGCACCCGTCACTGATTTTCATTCCACAGTGGCTGCCCGGTAGGACCTGTCCAGGCTTTGGAGGGAGGGGACTCATTGCCCCCTAAAGCCACCACTAACGTTTCTCTGTTTATGGCTAGCTGAAGTCCAACGACTGGAGTTGCCTGGTTCCCGGGACAGAGCTCAACCCGGGAAATCCTGCTTCCAGCCACAGTTATTTTCCGGTCAGTTGCCAGCAGAGGTGGAGCCACGTACGACTCGACACTTTCCCCGGTAAATACAACGAGCCGTCTCCAGTCCTAGGGCCTCCTCTGTGAGTGCTGTCCTGCTTGTCCACAAAACAGTCACCCTTTCCTCCTGGCCACCGGCCTCTCTAGGATTTTAGGATTGTTGTTGGCCTTTTCTGCGCACTAGGAGATTCTGGTTCTAGGGCTGCCATCCACAGGCAGTCAGGAAAAGCCGTAAATTAGGATGCGATGGAACTAAGCTGTTTTGGGTCAGATATCTCCTAACACGTCTGCTTCACAGGCACATTAGCAGTCGAAGCGCTGTGTACAAATAACGCCCGTTTCGTTTTAGTGAACAGTTTTATTGTAATGTCAGATGGGTAACAGGCATCGCACCCATTTGAAGTGCACGATTCAACAGTTTATAGTCCGTGCACGCACATGTCGGTGTGTAGGAAGGCTTCCCAGGTGGCTCCGTGGTGGAGAATCCACCCAACGCATTTGAAATTGAAAAACCCTGACGCTGTTGTTTTGGGACATTCTTGTTTTCCCAAGTTTGTCTAGTAAGTGATTTACATTGTATTTTTACAAAAGTGTGGATCCATAGCACACTGGGAGCACAAAGGTCGACCACGAACGGGCCTTTGTGCTGAAGACGCGCTGCCCTGGAGGAGGCTGGGGGAAGCTGGCGGACCCTCCACCCCGGGAGCCGCGGGGGCGGCCCGGCTGCTGGAACGTTCACGCTGCCCCCTGGCTGCTGCTCGCTGTGAGTCCTCAGCGCGAAGGCCTCTGGGGGCCATCCCCAGCCCCTGCCCACCACCCAGTGACGGCTGTGCTCAGGGTGAGAAGACCAGGCCTTTGCTCTGTTGATCAAGCCTGGAGCTTGCTGTGGCTAGTGCTTTTATGAAGTGTTCCATTAGGCACCCGTCACTGATTTTCATTCCACAGTGGCTGCCCGGTAGGACCTGTCCAGGCTTTGGAGGGAGGGGACTCATTGCCCCCTAAAGCCACCACTAACGTTTCTCTGTTTATGGCTAGCTGAAGTCCAACGACTGGAGTTGCCTGGTTCCCGGGACAGAGCTCAACCCGGGAAATCCTGCTTCCAGCCACAGTTATTTTCCGGTCAGTTGCCAGCAGAGGTGGAGCCACGTACGACTCGACACTTTCCCCGGTAAATACAACGAGCCGTCTCCAGTCCTAGGGCCTCCTCTGTGAGTGCTGTCCTGCTTGTCCACAAAACAGTCACCCTTTCCTCCTGGCCACCGGCCTCTCTAGGATTTTAGGATTGTTGTTGGCCTTTTCTGCGCACTAGGAGATTCTGGTTCTAGGGCTGCCATCCACAGGCAGTCAGGAAAAGCCGTAAATTAGGATGCGATGGAACTAAGCTGTTTTGGGTCAGATATCTCCTAACACGTCTGCTTCACAGGCACATTAGCAGTCGAAGCGCTGTGTACAAATAACGCCCGTTTCGTTTTAGTGAACAGTTTTATTGTAATGTCAGATGGGTAACAGGCATCGCACCCATTTGAAGTGCACGATTCAACAGTTTATAGTCCGTGCACGCACATGTCGGTGTGTAGGAAGGCTTCCCAGGTGGCTCCGTGGTGGAGAATCCACCCGCAACGCAGGAGACCCAGGTAGACGCCTGGGCTGGGAAGACCCCTGGAGACGGACGTGGCAGCCCACTCCAGTGCTCCTGCCCGGAGACGCCCATGGACAGAGGAGCCTGGCGGCTGCAGCGCGTGGGGCTGCAGGGTTGCACACGACGGAGCATGAGCACGAAATAGAGATTGTTCGTGCAACCGCACGCCACTGTCAGCCCTAGACCCTCTCCACCACCTCTGAGAAGAAAGCGGATGCCCTTCGGCCGTCGGCATTTGTCTGCCCCAGCCCTAAGCAGCCACCGGTCTGCCTTCTGTCTTGATCCGCTGGACGGTTCAGACATCTCACGTAAATGGCCTTCTGTGACCGGTGAGCGTGTTTTCAAGGCTCACATGGTGGCGTGCGTCAGTGCTCCATTCCCTTGTGTGGCCGAATAAGGTTCCGTTGTGTGGATCGACCGTGTTGTTTGTTCATCCATCAGTTGATGGACACGTGGGCGATTTTCACCTGTTGAAAACTTATGCACAGTGCTGCTGGCAGAAACATTCCCGTGCAAATTTTTGTGCAAACGTACGGTTTTCATTTGGGTGTACATCTGGGATGTGGAATTGCTGGATCATATCATAACGCTGTGTTTTTATTTTATGAGAAATAACCAGACTCTTTCCTAAAATGACGGCACCGGTTTACACGCCGGCCAGCAGCGGGGAGACCCAGGTTCTCCACATCCTGCCAGCACTGGTTGTCTTCTGAGTGTTTGGTCACAGCCGTCCTAGAGGACATGAAGGGTATGTCCCTGCGGTTTGGATTTGCATTTTCCTCATGACTAATTACTATTTTAAAACCCTTTTTTTTTTTATATATCAGAGCACAGCCAACAATGCTGTATTTGTTCCAGATGTAAAGCAAAGTGATTCAGTTATACATACACCTATTCTTTTCCAAATTCCCTTCCCATTTAGGTTGTTAGAGTATTGAGCGGGCTCGTGACTGACTATGATGACCATCTTTTCAGTTGGTTACTCGGCCCCTTGCCTGTTTCCTTTGTTGTTCATTTTGCAGTTGTCTGACTCTTTGTGACCCCATGGGTGGCAGCCCACCAGGCTCTCTGTCCATGGGCTTTCCCAGGCAAGACTACTGGAGTGGGCTGCCATTTCCTTCTCCAGCGGATCTTCCCCACCCAGGGATCGAACCTGCGTCTCTTGTGTCTCCGGCCCCGGCAGGTGGGTTCTTCACTAGTGCCGCCTGGGGAGCCTCAGCTTTGACTGTTTGGACCCGCGTGAGGCCTCTGCTTTTTCGTGCACTGTGTAGGCTTGCCGCGGCTTTCTTTCCAAGGAGCACGTGTCTTTTAATCTATGGCAGCAGTTCTTCTCTGCAGTGATTTTTAACCCAAGAAAATAAAATCTGTCACTGCTTGCACTTTTCCCCCTTCTGTTTGCCATGAAGTGATGGGACTGGGTGCCATGATCTCACACAAGCCCCTTTGCCACAGCAAGTCCCTTGTGTGGCCGAATAAGGTTCCGTTGTGTGGATCGACCGTGTTGTTTGTTCATCCATCAGTTGATGGACACGTGGGCGATTTTCACCTGTTGAAAACTTATGCACAGTGCTGCTGGCAGAAACATTCCCGTGCAAATTTTTGTGCAAACGTACGGTTTTCATTTGGGTGTACATCTGGGATGTGGAATTGCTGGATCATATCATAACGCTGTGTTTTTATTTTATGAGAAATAACCAGACTCTTTCCTAAAATGACGGCACCGGTTTACACGCCGGCCAGCAGCGGGGAGACCCAGGTTCTCCACATCCTGCCAGCACTGGTTGTCTTCTGAGTGTTTGGTCACAGCCGTCCTAGAGGACATGAAGGGTATGTCCCTGCGGTTTGGATTTGCATTTTCCTCATGACTAATTACTATTTTAAAACCCTTTTTTTTTTTATATATCAGAGCACAGCCAACAATGCTGTATTTGTTCCAGATGTAAAGCAAAGTGATTCAGTTATACATACACCTATTCTTTTCCAAATTCCCTTCCCATTTAGGTTGTTAGAGTATTGAGCGGGCTCGTGACTGACTATGATGACCATCTTTTCAGTTGGTTACTCGGCCCCTTGCCTGTTTCCTTTGTTGTTCATTTTGCAGTTGTCTGACTCTTTGTGACCCCATGGGTGGCAGCCCACCAGGCTCTCTGTCCATGGGCTTTCCCAGGCAAGACTACTGGAGTGGGCTGCCATTTCCTTCTCCAGCGGATCTTCCCCACCCAGGGATCGAACCTCGTCTCTTGTGTCTCCGGCCCCGGCAGGTGGGTTCTTCACTAGTGCCGCCTGGGGAGCCTCAGCTTTGACTGTTTGGACCCGCGTGAGGCCTCTGCTTTTTCGTGCACTGTGTAGGCTTGCCGCGGCTTTCTTTCCAAGGAGCACGTGTCTTTTAATCTATGGCAGCAGTTCTTCTCTGCAGTGATTTTTAACCCAAGAAAATAAAATCTGTCACTGCTTGCACTTTTCCCCCTTCTGTTTGCCATGAAGTGATGGGACTGGGTGCCATGATCTCACACAAGCCCCTTTGCCACAGCAAGTCCCTTGCTAGCTTTGATTAAAAGTGAGGCTGGATAATAATTCTGTAAAAAAGTCTTATTTTTTTGAATGTAAAATAAGCTTTACGTTAACAGACATTATCATTGTATACCACTAAGGCAGTGCATAATGTTTAATGACCTAAGATAGTGCTGTGAATTATTTTGGGGGCTTTATGCCAACACAGTCTGGTTTTATTTACTGTAAATATCAAGACTTCCACTGTTCTACTGAAATTTTTTCAGATCGCTCAATGTCACCAAACTTTTCATGTAGAAATACAGGGCTGGTCTCAGTAGAATATTCTGATGAATAATTTTGAGCTTCTATAGAAGAAAGCTTGCCTTCCCCCATCTAGGAAGCAATAATCAAGTAAAACTGTTCATCTATGAGCATTAGGTGGTGTGAGTGGAGCTTGGTAGCTGTTTTCTGCCCTGTAGGCCCACTCTCAGCCGCTCGGGTTCTCGGCCGCTGTCTGAGTGTGTGAGTACTGTCTTCCACACTGCAAAGTAACTGCTGTAAAAATGAAAACGTAAGGTCTTGTTGGAGTCGGTGTGGGACTCAGCAGTGTGGATTTCTGGCACCAGACCTTCTGTCCGTGGTGAATTTCCCACCTGAGTTTTGGCCTTCCTGGAGTTACTAGTTCAACAACAACAAAAATATGTGAGAGAAGCCAGCACGACAGGCAGCTCCTCTGGGTTTTGGGGAGAGCTATTTTCAGGGACTTAAATAAAAAACAAGGTAATCAGGGGCTGTGATGAGCACAATGATGTAAATGAGCTAGGGGTACTGGTAAACTCAGCCTGCAAAATCAGACAACTGCCAGGCAGGGGGCAGGGGTGGGAAGGAGATAACTCTAGAGAGTGAAGGAAGACCTTCCTGGGTCCATGCCACATAAGCTGAGACCTGAGAACAGTGAGCAGTCTTTGGGCAGCTGGAGAAGTTATCCTCGGGCAAGGGGATGGCAGGTGCAAGGGTCCTGGGGCATCAGGGCCGGTGTATTTGAGAGCCAGAGCAGGCGGGTGTGGAGAGCTTTTGATAATTCAGTGAGCAGTGAATAGGGACTGGGTGCCATGATCTCACACAAGCCCCTTTGCCACAGCAAGTCCCTTGCTAGCTTTGATTAAAAGTGAGGCTGGATAATAATTCTGTAAAAAAGTCTTATTTTTTTGAATGTAAAATAAGCTTTACGTTAACAGACATTATCATTGTATACCACTAAGGCAGTGCATAATGTTTAATGACCTAAGATAGTGCTGTGAATTATTTTGGGGGCTTTATGCCAACACAGTCTGGTTTTATTTACTGTAAATATCAAGACTTCCACTGTTCTACTGAAATTTTTTCAGATCGCTCAATGTCACCAAACTTTTCATGTAGAAATACAGGGCTGGTCTCAGTAGAATATTCTGATGAATAATTTTGAGCTTCTATAGAAGAAAGCTTGCCTTCCCCCATCTAGGAAGCAATAATCAAGTAAAACTGTTCATCTATGAGCATTAGGTGGTGTGAGTGGAGCTTGGTAGCTGTTTTCTGCCCTGTAGGCCCACTCTCAGCCGCTCGGGTTCTCGGCCGCTGTCTGAGTGTGTGAGTACTGTCTTCCACACTGCAAAGTAACTGCTGTAAAAATGAAAACGTAAGGTCTTGTTGGAGTCGGTGTGGGACTCAGCAGTGTGGATTTCTGGCACCAGACCTTCTGTCCGTGGTGAATTTCCCACCTGAGTTTTGGCCTTCCTGGAGTTACTAGTTCAACAACAACAAAAATATGTGAGAGAAGCCAGCACGACAGGCAGCTCCTCTGGGTTTTGGGGAGAGCTATTTTCAGGGACTTAAATAAAAAACAAGGTAATCAGGGGCTGTGATGAGCACAATGATGTAAATGAGCTAGGGGTACTGGTAAACTCAGCCTGCAAAATCAGACAACTGCCAGGCAGGGGGCAGGGGTGGGAAGGAGATAACTCTAGAGAGGGAAGGAAGACCTTCCTGGGTCCATGCCACATAAGCTGAGACCTGAGAACAGTGAGCAGTCTTTGGGCAGCTGGAGAAGTTATCCTCGGGCAAGGGGATGGCAGGTGCAAGGGTCCTGGGGCATCAGGGCCGGTGTATTTGAGAGCCAGAGCAGGCGGGTGTGGAGAGCTTGATAGTTTATGATGCACAACAGTAACTTCCCAAGTAATAAGAAGGCGCTTTTCCCTTTCAGATGGTGGAGCTGCATGTCTTAGGGTATATGGTACTGGACAGAAAGACTGCACTGCAAGTGACCCCACAGAACCGTCGGGCCTGGTGACCATCGCTTATGGGGGTGCCTGTGTAGGATTCAGCAATACACACTCTGGGCACCCGAGCCACATGGCAGGCGAGCTGAAGCTCCAGGAGCTGGTGTTCCCTGGGACGTGTGGGAGTTGTGTTCAGCACCCCAGGACGGTAGGAATTCCTTAAGAGGAAGGGGCCTCCTCAAACCATGCTTGTGAATAAGATCGTTCGTGGGATTTAAAGCCTTTAAGACACAAAATAACTCAATAGCCATTTTCCTTCCCAATTTTGGCTTAAGCAGGTGCTGTAAAAGCAAAAGTAAAATTTACCAACCCTGTGGTTATGGGTGAATTACGAAAACATTAGCCTCAGGGAAAATAATGGATGTAGCGATGCTTAGGTGCGGGCGGTCCACACAGCTGACACTCTTGCGTCCATTCTCACGTTTAAACCACAACGGGGTGATCCTGTGATAGCCTGGGGAACGCTGCTGCTGGCAGGAGGCGGCGTGGCGAAGTCGATGGTGGACGGCGGGGACGCAGCCCGGAGGGGGCCGGCGCCCGGGGCTGGAGGTGAGACAGGAGCGTTGCACCCAGCGCGCTCGGCGGGAAGGGGCTCTCCCCCACTCGAGGTCAAGGAGACTCTTCCTCTAGAAGCCTGGCATTTCTGGTTTTTTAAAGACTAGGAGTCAGACTGTGCAAAGGGGTTAATCAGGGGCTGTGATGAGCACAATGATGTAAATGAGCTAGGGGTACTGGTAAACTCAGCCTGCAAAATCAGACAACTGCCAGGCAGGGGGCAGGGGTGGGAAGGAGATAACTCTAGAGAGTGAAGGAAGACCTTCCTGGGTCCATGCCACATAAGCTGAGACCTGAGAACAGTGAGCAGTCTTTGGGCAGCTGGAGAAGTTATCCTCGGGCAAGGGGATGGCAGGTGCAAGGGTCCTGGGGCATCAGGGCCGGTGTATTTGAGAGCCAGAGCAGGCGGGTGTGGAGAGCTTGATAGTTTATGATGCACAACAGTAACTTCCCAAGTAATAAGAAGGCGCTTTTCCCTTTCAGATGGTGGAGCTGCATGTCTTAGGGTATATGGTACTGGACAGAAAGACTGCACTGCAAGTGACCCCACAGAACCGTCGGGCCTGGTGACCATCGCTTATGGGGGTGCCTGTGTAGGATTCAGCAATACACACTCTGGGCACCCGAGCCACATGGCAGGCGAGCTGAAGCTCCAGGAGCTGGTGTTCCCTGGGACGTGTGGGAGTTGTGTTCAGCACCCCAGGACGGTAGGAATTCCTTAAGAGGAAGGGGCCTCCTCAAACCATGCTTGTGAATAAGATCGTTCGTGGGATTTAAAGCCTTTAAGACACAAAATAACTCAATAGCCATTTTCCTTCCCAATTTTGGCTTAAGCAGGTGCTGTAAAAGCAAAAGTAAAATTTACCAACCCTGTGGTTATGGGTGAATTACGAAAACATTAGCCTCAGTGAAAATAATGGATGTAGCGATGCTTAGGTGCGGGCGGTCCACACAGCTGACACTCTTGCGTCCATTCTCACGTTTAAACCACAACGGGGTGATCCTGTGATAGCCTGGGGAACGCTGCTGCTGGCAGGAGGCGGCGTGGCGAAGTCGATGGTGGACGGCGGGGACGCAGCCCGGAGGGGGCCGGCGCCCGGGGCTGGAGGTGAGACAGGAGCGTTGCACCCAGCGCGCTCGGCGGGAAGGGGCTCTCCCCCACTCGAGGTCAAGGAGACTCTTCCTCTAGAAGCCTCTTAGGCATTTCTGTAAATACTTACTGCTTCTCCATGTTTTCCAAACCTTCCAGTGTTTCACTATAATATCGGGGCCAGACTACACAGAAAGACCTGGAAGGTCACGCTTACTAATCAGTGCCGACTGTTCCAGCACACCACTGGAATTACTCCTGTTTTTAAAAAAACTGAAGAAACAAGGATATCTCCAATATAGTGAAAACCCATGAATAAATTTGTTGGTTGATCTGGAGGGAAAATAACCCCACCGTTTCATCCTTCTTGATACCTGTGTATCCCTGGGTGAGACCATTTCTGTGGACATGTGATGGCTCAGCTGTTTTATTTGGTCAGTAACTTATTCAAGATCAGGAAGTCAAAAAGAAAGAACACACCTGTCAGTGTGTAAATCCCATCACGGACTTCACTGTAAACACCCCTTTCGTGGGTTAGTTTTTGTGCTTCCAGATATACACAGACTCTTCTCACTGGAAACGCCTGTTCAGAGGCAGGTCATGTGTGAGTACAGGACTGGCCAAAGCCACAGCTACTTTGAAAAGTCAAGATAAACCAGCTGCTGGAGCTGCGGGTTGGGTGAGAGAAAGATCCTCTGTGAACAGCATCCTGCCTGAGTGTCTGCGAGTGCTGCAAGCACCTCAGGTGTGCCTGACTCTCTGTGACCTTGGGGAGCGTCGCCCACCAGGCTCCTCTGTCTCGGGCTTTCTCCAGGCAAGATCCCTGGAGAGGGCTGCCATCCCTCCTCCTGGGGGTCTTCCCCACCCAGGGACTGAAGCCAGGTCTCTTACGCCACCTGCACAGCAGGCAGGTTCTTTACCAGGAGCGCCGCTTGGGAAGCCCACCTGAATTCACAACTGACCTACAAAATCACATCAGAAATTCGTCAGAATTTTAAGCGCCCAGTCAACTCCCGAGTCGGCACGAGGCACTTACAGAGTGAGCGCAGGGAGGCACTTACACAGGCAGTAGCTTACACACCAGCCCCAGGAAGGCTCTTCTGTTACCGGTGGTGACACGCGCCTGCCGGCCCTGTCGCCCGCTGGCGCCCGGGCGTGGTGTCCTCGACGACGGCGGGCTGGCTGACGTCGTTTCTTTCTCTTTTGAATTCTAGAATGATGAGGATGGCGTTCTGGTTCTGGGCTGTGAGTGGGCAGTTTTCCGACTGGCGCAGCCTGGAGTGATAACTCAAACAGAATCGATACGAGACATTCCCAAGGTAAAGCTAATGCCGCTGGGCAGCCCCGTAGAGTCAGGTGCCGGCCGGCTCCACGCCGCAGCTGAGGCCTGCTGCAGCCAGACGCCAGACTCCACAGGAACGAGAATCAGGAGCGCGGGCTCCAGCGGGGAGGGGCTCAGGACAGACCTGGCCTCCCACGCCCACGCGGGCAGCTGTGAGCACAGCACCGTGACTCTTTGCACACTGCTTCCCTCTTATTAAGCTGCCAGAGCGGCACTCTTGACCACACGAGTCATGAACTGCTGTGATGTGTCTAAGACTCTTCACCGCAGGGACCTGAGCTGCATTTAGAAAAACACCTCTGCCACGCTCCCCGGTTAGGTTGTCAGAAGAACCGGGTACAGGTAGACGCTTCTCAGGGCAAGGGTCACAAGAAGCTTGGTGACCATTTCTTCTCTGGGCCGTGATCTACACATTTTTAAAATTGCGCACTTCCTTTAGTAAAACAATATCTGAACAGGCACCCTTAATATTCCATATTTACTTTCCTATGAAATAGATACATGTTCCATTATACTAAATTCAAAAGAGGTTACTAAACTTTTAGTTTAGTAAAGTTTAGTTTAGTAAAGTTTTTTTAGTTTTACTAAACTTTTACAATTAAGTGAAGTTTTGATAAGTACTGGGGTGGGTGTCTCATGACTGTTTGGCCATCTTTGAATGAACACAGCAGTTTGTATTCATACACTGGATGCTTTTTTTTTTTTTGGCCACTTCTATTGGTCTTTCATCCATTTATTTTCATCCATCTTTGTTCTTTGCCCTGTGTGGGCCTCCCATCTCAGTGGCCCCTCTTGCTGCAGAGCACCGCCTCTGGGTGCATGCGCTCCAGAGCTCCGGCTCGGTAGTTGGACACATCGGTCCAGCCGCTCTGCGGCACGTGGGATCCTCCAGGCCAGGGATCGAACCGGCGCCCCTTGCACTGCAAGGCAGTGTCCTTACCCACTGGACCACCGGGGAAGCCCTGGATGCTTGATTTTTAAAGTCTTGCAAATCATTATGATCTCACTCAAGTATTAACTGTTTCATCCAGGCTCGGAATCTATTTAAGGTGAAGTTCATCCTCAGTGGGTAGATGTAAACCGATTCAAGGAGTCTCGATAATTCGAATTCCTGTTGTAAAGACTGTGGTTTAGATCTGGTTGGCGGTCACTGTTCTCACTTTTCAGCAGGACGGACCGAGGGTGGCTCCCGAAGGTCAGGAGAAGTTTCAGCTCTGCTATGTGTGCGCCGTCTGTGGCTGTCCGCTCTAGTGGTGTATTTAATCCATGGTTCTCCGTGTGGTAGTTTAGAATCACTTGTTTAGTTTTGTGAGGAATGGTCACCAAAATAGGCACAAAAAAAGTTTGGTCAAAACCAGGTACCGGGTAGCAAATCCACGCAACCAGGGACCCCAGACTGAAACCGGCTGCAGATGCGCTGCTGGTGGCCTTGGTGTCTCTGTCACCAGGAATGATGGTCACGGGGACCAGGGGACAAGCCAGCACCCAGTTACAGTTCCCATGTGTGCTGTGTGCTTGGATGCGTCCAACGCTGTGTGACCCCATGGACTGTACCCGCCAGGCTCCTCTGTCCACGGGAGTCTCCAGGCAAGAACACTGGAGTGGGCTGCCATGTCCTCCCCCAGGGGTCTTCCTGACCCAGGGGTCAAACCTGCGTCTCAAGCAGCGGCAGGCAGGTCCTTAACCACTGTGCCACCTGGGAACAACGTCAAGTACACAAGGTTAACACTTACTGTACACACATGCACGTGCATGTGTGTGTGTGTATTAAAGAGATGGAAAGAGTCGTCCAGATGTTCTCAGAAGCATGGCCACCCCCCTTGGAGAGCACTGTTTCACACAGTATCCTCTCCTGCCGGGGGTCTAGTCAGCAGCATCTCCTCACGGGGAGTGTGGGAACCTTCCTCTCAGGGCCTCTCACCCCACTCAGAAGGGAGTGGAGACGAAATTCCAAGGGGAGGAACTCAGGACCATGTATTTTTACCGAGAGGACATTTTAAAGTCCTTGAACGCTGCCCTTGACTGGTGCTCAGCCCTGCTTAGTTCAGCTCAGTGTTCCTTCCTCTCCTGATCGTGTCATTCTTTTCTTTTAAATGATGCCTTAAGCAAAATATTTTCCAGCTTCATAATAATTTCAGATGAGTCACATCATAGTTTGTAGGTAGCTAAGTCTGAAATCTAGGAATCCTATCAAATATATCCCCCTTTCAAAATCAAATGCCCTCGCTGCAAGCTCAAGTGCCCCAGCCCATTAGCACAGGCCTGCCTTCCCTCTTCCGCTGAAAACAAGCCCTCATGGGGTTCACGAGCCACTCCAGCTCCATCACAAACTGGTACATGTGTCTTTCATGTACTTCCACATACTTCTTCATAGCTTTTCCTTTGTTTAGAACGAACACTGATTTTTTTTTATTTGGTGCCTCATTTCTGGAAGTGCTGCAAAACCAGGTACCGGGTAGCAAATCCACGCAACCAGGGACCCCAGACTGAAACCGGCTGCAGATGCGCTGCTGGTGGCCTTGGTGTCTCTGTCACCAGGAATGATGGTCACGGGGACCAGGGGACAAGCCAGCACCCAGTTACAGTTCCCATGTGTGCTGTGTGCTTGGATGCGTCCAACGCTGTGTGACCCCATGGACTGTACCCGCCAGGCTCCTCTGTCCACGGGAGTCTCCAGGCAAGAACACTGGAGTGGGCTGCCATGTCCTCCCCCAGGGGTCTTCCTGACCCAGGGGTCAAACCTGCGTCTCAAGCAGCGGCAGGCAGGTCCTTAACCACTGTGCCACCTGGGAACAACGTCAAGTACACAAGGTTAACACTTACTGTACACACATGCACGTGCATGTGTGTGTGTATTAAAGAGATGGAAAGAGTCGTCCAGATGTTCTCAGAAGCATGGCCACCCCCCTTGGAGAGCACTGTTTCACACAGTATCCTCTCCTGCCGGGGGTCTAGTCAGCAGCATCTCCTCACGGGGAGTGTGGGAACCTTCCTCTCAGGGCCTCTCACCCCACTCAGAAGGGAGTGGAGACGAAATTCCAAGGGGAGGAACTCAGGACCATGTATTTTTACCGAGAGGACATTTTAAAGTCCTTGAACGTTGCCCTTGACTGGTGCTCAGCCCTGCTTAGTTCAGCTCAGTGTTCCTTCCTCTCCTGATCGTGTCATTCTTTTCTTTTAAATGATGCCTTAAGCAAAATATTTTCCAGCTTCATAATAATTTCAGATGAGTCACATCATAGTTTGTAGGTAGCTAAGTCTGAAATCTAGGAATCCTATCAAATATATCCCCCTTTCAAAATCAAATGCCCTCGCTGCAAGCTCAAGTGCCCCAGCCCATTAGCACAGGCCTGCCTTCCCTCTTCCGCTGAAAACAAGCCCTCATGGGGTTCACGAGCCACTCCAGCTCCATCACAAACTGGTACATGTGTCTTTCATGTACTTCCACATACTTCTTCATAGCTTTTCCTTTGTTTAGAACGAACACTGATTTTTTTTTTTTTATTTGGTGCCTCATTTCTGGAAGTGCTGCAATACCAGGTCGACGCAGGGAGTGGACGGAGCCAGCTCCTAGTCCATTTTCTTACTTCCTCAAACCCATGCTATATATTGTCCTCAGACAGAGGACGTATCAGGTAGTAAACTAATAAGAATACATACTGCAACTCGGTCTTAGCCAAAACACACTGAAAAGCGATTTTTTTTTTTTGCTATTTTCTTGATCCAATGAAAAAGGGTGATAGTCTAGAAACCTAACCGCCGACTGCGCGCGGAGAGGGGAGAGTCAGTCTTTGTCTTGTTCTAACAGGCAGCTCTCCTGACAGCAGGAAGCGGGGCGGCTGCATCCTGACTCCACAGGAGGAGGAAGGCGTGGTTGGGCAGAAGCGGGGCCTCCAGGGCCCCAAGTGGAAACCGTCTTCAGTCACTAGGGAGCGCGGTGTCTGAGCCGGCCCGCGGCGCCCCCCGTCAGGCTGGATGTCAAGGATTTACGACACAACCCCAAAGCTGCTCCGTTTAACAGTACAACGATGTGCTTTCAAAAACTGCCTGCGCTTTTATATAAGCAAATAATGGGCTCTGTTGCCTCACATATTTGCATAGGTGTCAAACTTTGTTTTAGACTATCTTGCCCGGGCTTCCCCTGGTGGTCCAGTGGGTAAGGACACCGCCTTGCAGTGCAAGGGGCGCCAGTTCGATCCCTGGCCTGGGAGGATCCCACGTGTCGTGGAGTGGCTGGACCGATGTGTTCAATGACCGAGCCAGAGCTCTGGAGCGCATGCGCCCGGAGCCGGTGCTCTGCGACAACAGACACCACCGCGATGGGAGGCCCATATGGGCCGAAGAGCAAAGACGGATGAAAACAGAGAAATGAAAGACCAATGGAAGTGGCCCGCCCGCTCCCCTCCCTCCCCAACCCGACCCCCGCCCAAAGTAAATAAATAAATAAATCTTTAGACTATCTTGCCCAAGAGTATACCCGTGGGAAAATGCGTCTGCGTGCGGTCACCTCTCTAGCCGGGGCGACTGGCGCGTTTAGAGCCTCAGGTGGTCCGGCTGAGCGGCAGACGCCGCGATGTTCTGGAGCGTTCTCCTGGATCGTGGAGGCAGGAGACGATCGTTTTCGGGTCAGAGGCAGGTGAGGGCTGCTCCCCGTCATGAAGGGTGGCGGCCCCCACGTGCCCCCTTTCGTTTTTTCTCATCAGTTTGTCCACTTAAGTAACTGTCAGAAGCAAACATCATGAGGACCTGAGTATTCATGCCGGTCTCACTGGGGCATCTTGTCCCCGAGAGCACACTGCTAGGGCGGGCCAAATTATCACCATGGAATAACTTACCTTTTAAGGCCTGGAGTCCAAGCCGGCAGGTGGCGTTGGGCGAGTCGGCCCGCCTGGTCATCACGAGGACCTCGGCCTCCTCCCTCTTCTCCGCGGAACCCTGCTGAGACCCACGTGCTTGACAGCCTGACCTCCGAGCTGCGTGACGTCATCACGCACGCCGAGTTCGCCGTCGTGGCGGAGGGGGGTGCGAGCCGCCTCCGACTCAGCCGCTTCCCCAGCTCCCTCCGCCTCCTGCGCCCGGGAGCAGCCCGTGCTGAGGTTCTGCGTGAAGGCCGGGTTCAGGGCCCACCTCTCACCCACACGAAACCCTGGTAGGCTTCTTTTAAAGTGTTTTCAACACCTGAACCTTAAAGAAGTTTCTAGCAATGAATGCTTTGAAGGTCAATATAATTTCTGGTGACTTAATAAAGTGGTCACCGTCACACTCTGGTATCTGTTTAATATCGCTGGTAGTTTGATCCCTGCGCTGGGAAGATCCCCTGGAGGAGGGCGTGGCAGCCGGCTCGGGCGTTCTTGCCTGGAGAATCCCACAGACAGAGGAAGCTGGCAGGTTACAATCCAAAGGGTCACAAAGAGTTGAACACAGCCGAAAGCGACTTAACACACACATGTGGTGTGCTTGGTAGTTCAGGTACTGCCCGTGGCTGTGAACAGCAGGATTACATTTTTTTTTTTTTTTTAACAATACAAGATACTGATGTTTATAGTATCGGTATTCTGTACTTTCAGAGGTACTTGAACACCTACTACATAGTCTATTGTCTTTAGAAGTTTGTTTACGCCCATCAAAGCCACTGGAAAGCTTTACTCCTAGAAGCCTTCATTGTCCAGGTTCAGGAGGAGGGGCCTGTCTTTACCCAGAACAGGGAGTGACCTTCCCAAAGACACACAGGCCGGTGATGTCTCCTTGCCCCACAAGGAGGGGCATTCTGAGGGCTACAGCTCTGAGATGCCAGGCGCCGTCTGTGCCTCCTCACCCAGTTCCCCGCACGCTCTGGGTAGCTCCTGACATGTCCCCCTTGGCTTTGTCTGATTGTCCAGACGGTCCTGATCCCCCTGCCCCCACCTCCCCACCTGCTGCGCAGCCGAGGGCGGAGGAGCAGTGGGAGGTCCTGGTGGGGGGCCCGGCGGCACACCCTCGGGCCTCCCACCCCCACGGGGCAGGAGCCACGCCTCCCTCCCTGTCCCTGGCTCTGCTGCCCTCCCCCGCCCGGACTCGGTGTCCGGCTTTGCCGCCCCGCCGCTGTCTGGCTGGCCGCCCCTCTCCCGGGTGGCGGCGGGCAGGCAGCGGGTGGTCACAATCGCAGGCGGCGTCAGCGCTGGCCGCGGGGCGGTGGGCCTGGCGCCCTGAGCGCACAGGCGGCGGCCGCGCGGCGCAGGAGGTGCGGGGCCATGGGCTCGCGCGCGCCGCACCCGCTGGTGGACACCACACCCGCCAAAACCATCGTGGTGTACCGCAATGGGGACCAGTTCTACGTGGGCCGCAAGTTCGTGCTGTCGCGGCGCCGCGTGGCCACCTTCGAGGCGCTGCTGGAGCAGCTGACCGAGCAGGTGGCGGTGCCATTCGGCGTGCGGCGCCTCTTCACGCCCACGCGCGGGCACCCGGTGCTGGAGCTGGACGCGCTGCAGGCCGGTGGCAAGTACGTGGCGGCCGGGCGCGAGCGCTTCAAGAAGCTCGAGTAAGTGCCTCGGCCCCGCGCGCCTCGGCCCCTCTGCCCACCCCCTAGACGGCGACCACACCGGCTCTGTCACCTTGCCAGTGTGCCCTCCGCCGGGTGGCACGGGCAGAGTGGCGGTCGCCCGACCGCCGCTGTTGGAGAGGGTTAGAGAGGGCAAGGGAGGAGGGCCGCGGGCGTGGAGCAGAGAACAGGACAACCAGGGGCGCCTCGTTAAAGAGTGAGCTCAGCGGAAAGGAGCTGGCCGCGCGGAGGGGAGCCCGTGGGCAGGCAGGGTAGAGAGCTGGGTCTCGGCTTGTTGAGACTGGTGCCCCCTGGGTCCTGGGCCTGCCGCCTTCCCTGAGCACGCCTACCGAGTGCGGGGCGACCAGTCACTGTTCGGGGTCCTGCTAGATTCAGACCCTAGGGAGGACAGGTGCCTGGTGTTTCTGGAGCCTGGCAGGTGTGACAGTGCAGGCCTCCTGCGCAGCCTAGGAAGCAGCTGGGAGAAAGGACACCCCTCCTGCCCCAGCGGCTGCTGAAGTCAAGCGCAGCCCCACAGAGATGCAGTGTCCTGGGGAGACAGGCCCAGGCGCCAGTGCCAGAACCCCTGGGAAAGCTGGGGGAGACTGCCCCGGCTCAGGCCACCGGCCGTCCTTGGGGGCAGGCACCCGCCCAGAGGGTCAGTTCAGCCTGTTTTCTTCAGGCTGGGACTGGAACAGCGTTCCCTGTGAGATCTTAGGGCAGACGGGGTCACACCACCGTCTTCTGTTCATACTCTTGCTTTTCTTCCCAGGAGTGCCTCAGACTTTTGTGCGTTTTAAATCCTTAGCGTTTCTCTGTCATTATGCAAATGTTGCGACACAGTCGTTGCTCACAGTTCCTTAACAAAAGGTCTTTGTGCTTCTGCTGGGAGCGCAGCCTCGGGGGCTGTGCAGGCTGGGGAGGGGGGGCTTGTCAGTGTGTGTGTTGGGGAGATTAGACCCAAACAGAAGTGACCACAGAAGAGAAACCGCTAGGACAGAGGCACAGGTGTAATTCTGTCCAGGTGCCGGACCTCAGGAAAGGCTTCCTTAACGGAACGGGAGGGCGGAAACCGTCTGTCTCCTAATCCTCCATGAATTCCTGGGCTGCGTCAGCGTCACTCCTGTCTGGCGCCTGCCTCTAGAGATGTTGCTGTTCCTTGCTGATGACTCCATTTCTTTTATCGTGAAATATATCACGCATACAGAGGGGTGTGGGCGTGCTCAGTCGCTGTCATGTCCAGCTATTTTTGATCCATAGACTGTAGTCCGCCAGGTTCCTCTGTCCATGGGCAGGAACGATGGAGTGGGTTGCCATGCCCTCGTCCAGGGGTCTTCCTGACCCAGGGACTGAACCTGGGCATCCCATGTTGCTTGCATCTCCAGCCTGTCAGGTGGGTTATTTACCACTGAGCTCCATGGGAACCTCCCGTGTACAGAGGAGTCTGTGCAATTTTATGTGTCGTTTAAAGAATAGTAATAAAGCAAGCTTCTGGGTGAACTGCAACTCAGATTCAGGAAAAGAGAGTGACCAGTATTTTCAAAGCCGCCTGCTCTACCCCGTCCCTTGCCCCCACAGAAACACTGTTTTGGCTTTTGTGATAAGCATCTTTCATAATAATCTATCCCTGAAGGACACATTTTTCTTCAGTGTTTTATGTACTTTATGTAAATGCAGTTACACCGTGTGTATTTTCTGTTACTTATTCATGCAATAATATGCGTTTGAGACTCATCCCTGTTAATAACATGGAGCTGTAGGCCATTCCTTTCCATTGCTGTGTGTTACTTGTTGACTGATGAACCAGTTGATTCACCCGCCCAGAGGGTCAGTTCAGCCTGTTTTCTTCAGGCTGGGACTGGAACAGCGTTCCCTGTGAGATCTTAGGGCAGACGGGGTCACACCACCGTCTTCTGTTCATACTCTTGCTTTTCTTCCCAGGAGTGCCTCAGACTTTTGTGCGTTTTAAATCCTTAGCGTTTCTCTGTCATTATGCAAATGTTGCGACACAGTCGTTGCTCACAGTTCCTTAACAAAAGGTCTTTGTGCTTCTGCTGGGAGCGCAGCCTCGGGGGCTGTGCAGGCTGGGGAGGGGGGGCTTGTCAGTGTGTGTGTTGGGGAGATTAGACCCAAACAGAAGTGACCACAGAAGAGAAACCGCTAGGACAGAGGCACAGGTGTAATTCTGTCCAGGTGCCGGACCTCAGGAAAGGCTTCCTTAACGGAACGGGAGGGCGGAAACCGTCTGTCTCCTAATCCTCCATGAATTCCTGGGCTGCGTCAGCGTCACTCCTGTCTGGCGCCTGCCTCTAGAGATGTTGCTGTTCCTTGCTGATGACTCCATTTCTTTTATCGTGAAATATATCACGCATACAGAGGGGTGTGGGCGTGCTCAGTCGCTGTCATGTCCAGCTATTTTTGATCCATAGACTGTAGTCCGCCAGGTTCCTCTGTCCATGGGCAGGAACGATGGAGTGGGTTGCCATGCCCTCGTCCAGGGGTCTTCCTGACCCAGGGACTGAACCTGGGCATCCCATGTTGCTTGCATCTCCTGCCTGTCAGGTGGGTTATTTACCACTGAGCTCCATGGGAACCTCCCGTGTACAGAGGAGTCTGTGCAATTTTATGTGTCGTTTAAAGAATAGTAATAAAGCAAGCTTCTGGGTGAACTGCAACTCAGATTCAGGAAAAGAGAGTGACCAGTATTTTCAAAGCCGCCTGCTCTACCCCGTCCCTTGCCCCCACAGAAACACTGTTTTGGCTTTTGTGATAAGCATCTTTTCATAATAATCTATCCCTGAAGGACACATTTTTCTTCAGTGTTTTATGTACTTTATGTAAATGCAGTTACACCGTGTGTATTTTCTGTTACTTATTCATGCAATAATATGCGTTTGAGACTCATCCCTGTTAATAACATGGAGCTGTAGGCCATTCCTTTCCATTGCTGTGTGTTACTTGTTGACTGATGAACCAGTTGATTTGTCCAGGCAGTTGGTGTTTTAAATTTCCGGCGGAGGAAGCAGCGCGGTGTGCGCCCTCCTCCACCTGCTCGGCATCGCCCTCCCGCGCTGCGGGTGGACTCTTTACCCTCTGAGCCTCCCCGCGGTGCGCGTGGGGCGACCCCCAGGAGAGCGGGTGCGGGGTCCGTGGCCGCTCATCCGGCCGCGCAGGCTTCCTGGCGTGAGGCCGCGCGGGCGCCTCGCAGGTCCTGCGCGCGGGAGGTCCGGCGCAGCCCGGCGGTCCTGCCCCAGAGACGGGTGCGTTCGCCCTCACGCCGAGGCAGGCACGGCCAGGAGGCCTGACTGCGGCCGGCGTCTCACTCCCACGGCCACGGGGGACGCGTCGTCGGGTCCGGGAGACGCAGCCGCCGGCTCTCCCCGCGCGCGGTCCAGGCTGCAGCCGCGGCTGGCTACGCACAGCTGGTTGTAGCTGATTCTCTGCCAGGCTGTCCTCTCTCTCTGCCTGGTTATCTCTGTGTGCTGGACGTTTTTACTTTTAAAACTTACTCGTTGACCTAAGTTGAGGCTAGGACGGTATCTTTTGCCGAAGTGGAGTTTTGTTTGGCCGGCCGCCTCTGTCGTCTCAGTTCACCGTCGCCTTGACTCAGCTTCGGAGCGTGGGATGGCGTGGACCAGCCAGCGGGATCGAAGTTCTCTACCAGGTGGTCCACAGGGACCCCCACTGTTGGTGGGCCCTGGACCCGGGCTTTTGCTGGTGGCCACAGAAGGCTGGCAGAGCTGTGGCGTGTCCTCTCAGCTCTCTGCTCCCTGTTTAACAGCCTCCACACCTAAACCAGAGTGGCCCCCCAGGTCAGGCCCATGTCTTTGTGTTTCCTATCTTTCCTGGACTGAGCCAGTTCCTCACTCTCTTGTTATATTGCAAAGACATGTTTTAGTTTGCCCAGTTTTACTTGTTTCTTTTTTTAGTCTTACTTTTTTTGATTATGTTTCCATGTTAATAACATGGAGCTGTAGGCCATTCCTTTCCATTGCTGTGTGTTACTTGTTGACTGATGAACCAGTTGATTTGTCCAGGCAGTTGGTGTTTTAAATTTCCGGCGGAGGAAGCAGCGCGGTGTGCGCCCTCCTCCACCTGCTCGGCATCGCCCTCCCGCGCTGCGGGTGGACTCTTTACCCTCTGAGCCTCCCCGCGGTGCGCGTGGGGCGACCCCCAGGAGAGCGGGTGCGGGGTCCGTGGCCGCTCATCCGGTCGCGCAGGCTTCCTGGCGTGAGGCCGCGCGGGCGCCTCGCAGGTCCTGCGCGCGGGAGGTCCGGCGCAGCCCGGCGGTCCTGCCCCATTGACGGGTGCGTTCGCCGTCACGCCGAGGCAGGCACGGCCAGGAGGCCTGACTGCGGCCGGCGTCTCACTCCCACGGCCACGGGGGACGCGTCGTCGGGTCCGGGAGACGCAGCCGCCGGCTCTCCCCGCGCGCGGTCCAGGCTGCAGCCGCGGCTGGCTACGCACAGCTGGTTGTAGCTGATTCTCTGCCAGGCTGTCCTCTCTCTCTGCCTGGTTATCTCTGTGTGCTGGACGTTTTTACTTTTAAAACTTACTCGTTGACCTAAGTTGAGGCTAGGACGGTATCTTTTGCCGAAGTGGAGTTTTGTTTGGCCGGCCGCCTCTGTCGTCTCAGTTCACCGTCGCCTTGACTCAGCTTCGGAGCGTGGGATGGCGTGGACCAGCCAGCGGGATCGAAGTTCTCTACCAGGTGGTCCACAGGGACCCCCACTGTTGGTGGGCCCTGGACCCGGGCTTTTGCTGGTGGCCACAGAAGGCTGGCAGAGCTGTGGCGTGTCCTCTCAGCTCTCTGCTCCCTGTTTAACAGCCTCCACACCTAAACCAGAGTGGCCCCCCAGGTCAGGCCCATGTCTTTGTGTTTCCTATCTTTCCTGGACTGAGCCAGTTCCTCACTCTCTTGTTATATTGCAAAGACATGTTTTTAGTTTGCCCAGTTTTACTTGTTTTTTTTTTTTTTTTTAGTCTTACTTGTTTTTAGAAGATGTGTTGACCAGGGTTACTTAGTCCATGATTCCCAGAGCCGAGATCTTCTCACCGTTTTCTTCATGTTTGCTGTGAATCTGTGGACGGTGGTGTCCTTCGGCCCATGGAAGCCATTTTTTCATTGTCTTCTGAGTATTTGTTGATGAGAAATTAGCTATCACCATTCACTTCTTGGAAAGCAATGTTCTGTCTTTTCTAGATTTTTGAAGGGTTAGTCACTCATTCATGCCTGACACTTTGCGACCCCGCGGACTTTAACCTGCCAGGCTCGTCTGTCCATGGGATCCTCCAGGCAGGAGGGCTGGAGGGTGTTGCTAGTCCCTCCTCCAGGGGCTCTTCCTGACCCGGGGATCGAACCTGGCTCCCTGCATTGCAGGTGGATTCTCTGCCGTCTGTGCCACCAGGGAAGCCCAAGGGGAGCTTTTTGAAATGTACGCTCTTTGGTTCTGGGTACTGGGCTTTCAGTCACATGTCTCAGTGAAGATCTGCTGAATTTTCCCGAGTCCTGGCGTGGTGACTGTCATCGGTTCTGGGTCACCTCTCAGCCACTTCTCTTCGGGTGGCCCCGCTGCCTTACCTTTACTCTCTGCTTCCTGTATCTGGGAGGTGCAGGCTGGCCTGTTTCATTGGCTCTAACCTCTCCTTCATGTCTTTCTTTCTCTCTCATCTTCGTGCTATAATCTAGGCATTTTCTTCACATAGATCTTCTGATTAATTTTTCTGCTATGCTATCAAACCAATTCACTGAATTTTAAATTTGAATCATTTAGTTTTTCATTTCCAAACATACTCTCTGGTTCTTTTGTCAAATCTTCCATGTCATTCTCCCTGGACCCGGGCTTTTGCTGGTGGCCACAGAAGGCTGGCAGAGCTGTGGCGTGTCCTCTCAGCTCTCTGCTCCCTGTTTAACAGCCTCCACCCTAAACCAGAGTGGCCCCCCAGGTCAGGCCCATGTCTTTGTGTTTCCTATCTTTCCTGGACTGAGCCAGTTCCTCACTCTCTTGTTATATTGCAAAGACATGTTTTTAGTTTGCCCAGTTTTACTTGTTTTTTTTTTTTTTTTTAGTCTTACTTGTTTTTAGAAGATGTGTTGACCAGGGTTACTTAGTCCATGATTCCCAGAGCCGAGATCTTCTCACCGTTTTCTTCATGTTTGCTGTGAATCTGTGGACGGTGGTGTCCTTCGGCCCATGGAAGCCATTTTTTCATTGTCTTCTGAGTATTTGTTGATGAGAAATTAGCTATCGCCATTCACTTCTTGGAAAGCAATGTTCTGTCTTTTCTAGATTTTTGAAGGGTTAGTCACTCATTCATGCCTGACACTTTGCGACCCCGCGGACTTTAACCTGCCAGGCTCGTCTGTCCATGGGATCCTCCAGGCAGGAGTGCTGGAGTGGGTTTCTACTCCCTCCTCCAGGGGATCTTCCTGACCCGGGGATCGAACCTGGCTCCCTGCATTGCAGGTGGATTCTCTGCCGTCTGTGCCACCAGGGAAGCCCAAGGGGAGCTTTTTGAAATGTACGCTCTTTGGTTCTGGGTACTGGGCTTTCAGTCACATGTCTCAGTGAAGATCTGCTGAATTTTCCCGAGTCCTGGCGTGGTGACTGTCATCGGTTCTGGGTCACCTCTCAGCCACTTCTCTTCGGGTGGCCCCGCTGCCTTACCTTTCCTCTCTGCTTCCTGTATCTGGGAGGTGCAGGCTGGCCTGTTTCATTGGCTCTAACCTCTCCTTCATGTCTTTCTTTCTCTCTCATCTTCGTGCTATAATCTAGGCATTTTCTTCACATAGATCTTCTGATTAATTTTTCTGCTATGCTATCAAACCAATTCACTGAATTTTAAATTTGAATCATTTAGTTTTTCATTTCCAAACATACTCTCTGGTTCTTTTGTCAAATCTTCCATGTCATTCTCTCAAGTCTCTTAGTTTCTATGTATTTTCAAGCTTATCTTTTGTGAAATATTGTCCTTCTGTGATCTGTACCTACAACTCCAAAATTCATCTCTGTTTTCTCTTATTTCATCTGGTTTTCTCTTGTGGTCTTTTCGACTGTGAATTTACGTATGTTTTGACTGCGAATGACTCCTTTTCTACGGGATATTTTTTGAGGGCTGAGACAAAGTGAGATTCTCCAAGGGGGATTTCCGTTTTCTTCTGCCCAGTGCCAGGGTGCTCCTATCCAAAGAACCTCCAAATTAAGTCAGTAACTTGAATTTTTCAGGGCCACCCAGATAGTGTCTTTTGTGAGCTAGCTGGCTTATGATCCATGTTCTTAATGACATCTGCAAAGATGCAGACTTGACATCCTATGGCTTTGGACGAAAAATCACAGCCATCCCAGTTGCTGAATGAAAGGATCAGCATGGGGGCTTCCTGGTGGCGCAGTGGTAAAGAGCCCACCTGCCAGCACAGGAGACGCAGCTGACCTCTGGTTTGGTTGAGAGAGCTTCGAGGCTTATTTAAAATGTTCTGGACTTGTGGCAGAAATATTGAGAAAGACACTGGGGGTGTTTCTCTTCCCAGATTTATAAAGGCCTATTGTTATTTTCTGCAGGGATTGGCAGGTGACCCAGGTCACGGGGCAGGAGGGAGGTGTTTTCCCGCGTGGTGGAGACCCTCTGTCATTTCGCATTTCCATGCGCCTCCGTGGCTATCAAGTGGACGGGAGAGCTTTGCATGCGAGGGAGGTGTTTTCGGTGTGAAGTTCGACTGTCATCGGTTCTGGGTCACCTCTCAGCCACTTCTCTTGGTGGCCCCGCTGCCTTACCTTTACTCTCTGCTTCCTGTATCTGGGAGGTGCAGGCTGGCCTGTTTCATTGGCTCTAACCTCTCCTTCATGTCTTTCTTTCTCTCTCATCTTCGTGCTATAATCTAGGCATTTTCTTCACATAGATCTTCTGATTAATTTTTCTGCTATGCTATCAAACCAATTCACTGAATTTTAAATTTGAATCATTTAGTTTTTCATTTCCAAACATACTCTCTGGTTCTTTTGTCAAATCTTCCATGTCATTCTCTCAAGTCTCTTAGTTTCTATGTATTTTCAAGCTTATCTTTTGTGAAATATTGTCCTTCTGTGATCTGTACCTACAACTCCAAAATTCATCTCTGTTTTCTCTTATTTCATCTGGTTTTCTCTTGTGGTCTTTTCGACTGTGAATTTACTTATGTTTTGACTGCGAATGACTCCTTTTCTACGGGATATTTTTTGAGGGCTGAGACAAAGTGAGATTCTCCAAGGGGGATTTCCGTTTTCTTCTGCCCAGTGCCAGGGTGCTCCTATCCAAAGAATCTCCAAATTAAGTCAGTAACTTGAATTTTTCAGGGCCACCCAGATAGTGTCTTTTGTGAGCTAGCTGGCTTGTGATCCATGTTCTTAATGACATCTGCAAAGATGCAGACTTGACATCCTATGGCTTTGGACGAAAAATCACAGCCATCCCAGTTGCTGAATGAAAGGATCAGCATGGGGGCTTCCTGGTGGCGCAGTGGTAAAGAGCCCACCTGCCAGCACAGGAGACGCAGCTGACCTCTGGTTTGGTTGAGAGAGCTTCGAGGCTTATTTAAAATGTTCTGGACTTGTGGCAGAAATATTGAGAAAGACACTGGGGGTGTTTCTCTTCCCAGATTTATAAAGGCCTATTGTTATTTTCTGCAGGGATTGGCAGGTGACCCAGGTCACAGGGCAGGGAGGGGAGGTGTTTTCCCGCGTGGTGGAGACCCTCTGTCATTTCGCATTTCCATGCGCCTCCGTGGCTATCAAGTGGACGGGAGAGCTTTGCATGCAGAGTTCAACCTGGAGGGGCACTTGGGTTTCATTTCTTCACTACCCTTCGGATCAGTGAAGTTACGAAATCAGACCCCAGACACTGGGGAATAAGGCTCTGGAGACCACTGGGCTTAATTTACGCTGGTATCAGTGAGCTAGCAGTTGTTGGAATGTGTATTCTGTAGTTACTGAGCCACTGAGCAGTTAAAATTAATTCCCCCCAGCAAATAAGCTCCTAATTGTGCCGCCAGCGGATGAACTTTGAAGTGCAACCTGATGATATATGAACCGCCCCGGAGGTCTTCTCGAAGTGACGGCTGTGAAACAGTGCGTTGAGAAGACAGACAGCGTAGCTCTGCCCAGATCCAGTCATCATCCGGACGTCCCCTACACTTCTGGAACAGATTAATCTGAGATGAGAAACATGGTTTTTTCTCTATAAAACAAAATATTATAGGCTAATAATTACTTAAAAGATAAATGTCCCGTAAAGCCTAGAATTAATGATTTCTTCTGTGGAGAAAGTTGTGTTCACAGTGAAATGTAGATCAGGGCATTGCGTGTGTGTGCGTGCGTGTGTGTGTGTATCTGTGTGTATCTCTGTGTGTGTTTGGAGAGACCAAAGAATCTGGGTTACGGTAGGAATGCTGGGAGTTGGTTGTTGAGATGAAAGGTGGACGTGCTGCTTGAATCAGACCCCGGCAGCGCGCCCACACCAGTCTGTCTGAGTCTCCTGACCCCCGCTTGCCCCTGGGGATTAGCGGACGACGGGGAGTGGGGGGTGGGGCAGAGGCCGCTGTGCTGGGGAAGGGGACTGTCGTCTCCGAGCTGGGAGTCCTGGGGCGACCAGCGTCCTGGCTTTTCCCATGCGGGCGGCACTTAGCAGACTGAACAGCCTCGCCGAGACTCCGCGCGCTCATCGGGAAAGCAGGGCCACGGGCCGTCCGCCCCGGTGCGGGGTCGTGAGGATGCGGGAGCACGCGCCCGGCGCCCGCTGTGGTCCTCGTGGGGGCTTCTTCCTTTCCCTTATCCTCCGGAAGCAGCCAGGAGGCACACTGCGCGCTGCCACCCAGGCTCTGCTTCCACTGCCTGCTCGCCAGCCCCTGCCGCACCCCAGGGATACCCTGGTCCACCCGGAAACCTCCCCCAGGCACCTGGCTTTACCATGCGGGTCTGCTGCATCTCTGAGGAGTTTCTTATTCCTGCTTTCCGCTCTGTGTTCCTCGGAAGGCAGCGTTGAAAAGATAAATAGCATTCTGTGGGTTTTGCTATTTATGCCTTAATTTTTCTCTATTTATTTATTTTGCCACTGAGCAGTTAAAATTAATTCCCCAGCCAATAAGCCCTAATTGTGCCGCCAGCGGATGAACTTTGAAGTGCAACCTGATGATATATGAACCGCCCCGGAGGTCTTCTCGAAGTGACGGCTGTGAAACAGTGCGTTGAGAAGACAGACAGCGTAGCTCTGCCCAGATCCAGTCATCATCCGGACGTCCCCTACACTTCTGGAACAGATTAATCTGAGATGAGAAACATGGTTTTTTCTCTATAAAACAAAATATTATAGGCTAATAATTACTTAAAAGATAAATGTCCCGTAAAGCCTAGAATTAATGATTTCTTCTGTGGAGAAAGTTGTGTTCACAGTGAAATGTAGATCAGGGCATTGCGTGTGTGTGCGTGCGTGTGTGTGTGTATCTGTGTGTATCTCTGTGTGTGTTTGGAGAGACCAAAGAATCTGGGTTACGGTAGGAATGCTGGGAGTTGGTTGTTGAGATGAAAGGTGGACGTGCTGCTTGAATCAGACCCCGGCAGCGCGCCCACACCAGTCTGTCTGAGTCTCCTGACCCCCGCTTGCCCCTGGGGATTAGCGGACGACGGGGAGTGGGGGGTGGGGCAGAGGCCGCTGTGCTGGGGAAGGGGACTGTCGTCTCCGAGCTGGGAGTCCTGGGGCGACCAGTGTCCTGGCTTTTCCCATGCGGGCGGCACTTAGCAGACTGAACAGCCTCGCCGAGACTCCGCGCGCTCATCGGGAAAGCAGGGCCACGGGCCGTCCGCCCCGGTGCGGGGTCGTGAGGATGCGGGAGCACGCGCCCGGCGCCCGCTGTGGTCCTCGTGGGGGCTTCTTCCTTTCCCTTATCCTCCGGAAGCAGCCAGGAGGCACACTGCGCGCTGCCACCCAGGCTCTGCTTCCACTGCCTGCTCGCCAGCCCCTGCTGCACCCCAGGGATACCCTGGTCCACCCGGAAACCTCCCCCAGGCACCTGGCTTTACCATGCGGGTCTGCTGCATCTCTGAGGAGTTTCTTATTCCTGCTTTCCGCTCTGTGTTCCTCGGAAGGCAGCGTTGAAAAGATAAATAGCATTCTGTGGGTTTTTGCTATTTTTATGCCTTAATTTTTCTCTATTTATTTATTTTGGGCGGGAGGGTTGGGGAGGGAGGGGGCGGGCGGGCCACTTCTATTGGTCTTTCATTTCTCTGTTTTCATCCATCTTTGTTCTCGGGCCCGCGTGGGCCTCCCATCGCAGTGGCTTCTGTTGTTGCAGAGCACCGGCTCTGGGCGCACGCACTCCAGAGCTCCGGCTCGGTCATTGGACACATCGGTCCAGCCACTCCGCGGCACGTGGGATCTTCCCAGGCCAGGGATGGAACCGGCGCCCCTTGCACTGCAAGGCAGTGTCCTTACCCACTGGACCACCAGGGGAAGCTCCGGGCCACTTCTATTGTCTTTCATTTATCTATTTTCATCCATCTTTGCTCTTTGGCCCGTGCAGGCCTCCCATCGCAGAGGTCTCCGCTGTCGCAGAGCACCGGCTCCGGGCGCATGTGCTCCAGAGCTCCGGCTCGGCAACTGGACACACCGGTCCAGCCGCTCCGCGGCACGCGGGATCTTCCCAGGCCAGGGATCGAACCGGCGCCCCTTGCACTGCAAGGCGGTGTCCTTACCCACTGGACCACCAGGGAAGCCCTTTGTATTTACTTTTACCTTTTGTTTCCATTTCATGATAACAAGCTGTGTCATTTGGGGGATTAGTGGTCATCATCAAATATGTGATCTGGGAACTCAGCGCCAAAATACCTGTCTGAAGACACGCAGAGGTGTGCGTGGCAGGGTCTGTAACCTGAGGTGGGAGTTAGGACACATGCAGTCTCTTCAGTTCACACAATTTTCAAAGGTTTGAATTGGCTGCAACATTTTATAATGGAGGTGCTCATGTAATATGAACTTTTAGTTTCCATTGAAAACACAGAGGATTTTTTTCTTTTAAAGAGCTGAGCTTTTAGCTGCCTCCGTTTCCGCAAGGGACGGGACCCGGCGTTATGAGCATGGTTTCTCCGAGGGGTCCTTGCTTCTGCAGCCACGACCCTCCCCTCCCTGGGGACACCCTCTGCAGCCGCCTCTTTCCCTCGGCTCCGTAGGCACCGGAGCTGTGGCTCCTGCCTGTATGTTGAAAACCGAAATGTGTCTTTCCCTTCCGTCTACCAGCTCTGGGTCATCCTTCTCTGACCATTGCTAAAACCATCGTCAAGGACAATCTCAAATACAGAAAAAATTGTCTTATGGGCTTCCCTGGTGGTCCAGTGGGTAATGACACTGCCTTGCAGTGCAAGGGGCGCCAGTTCGATCCCTGGCCTGGGAAGATCCCAAGTGCCGCGGAGCGGCTGGACCGATGAGTCCAATTACCGAGCCGGAGCTCTGGAGCGCATGCGCCCAGAGCCGGTGCTCTGAGGAGAGAGGCCACTGCGATGGGAGGCCCACACGGGCCAGAGAACAGAGATAAATAAATGAAAGACCAATAGGAGTGGCCAAAAAAATTGTCCTAAATCAGGAAGAAGCCTTAACCCACACATATCTAAGCGTAGCCGTTGTTACTGTTCATCGTGTCTGTCCCGTCTCTGAGGCACGTGGAAGGCCCTTTCGAGGTCCCCAGGCATCCACAGTTGTGTCGGCGGGGCGCGCACACTTCCGGCTCCAGTGGCTCCTTCCCGTGTCCAGTTTGGGCAGAGAGGGGTCCGAGATGACGTTCTGTGAGCCAGGGAGGAGCCGTGCAGGTGCGAGGACGCTGAGCGGCGCTGGGCTCTGCTCTGGCTTTGCCAGCGGGGGACCGCGGCCGAGCCACGAGCGGCCCGGTGAGGGTCTCCTCCCTGACGCGTGCCCGAGGCTCCCCTCGATCAGTGCTGCTGTGGGGGGAGAGCATCGCCGCCCCCGGGCGGTGCCCGCGGTGGCCCGTGGGGGCGCTTCCTGCACTGGCGTTGCTCCTGTCCGGGGCGTGGGCTCTGTCGTGCTCTGGGCTTGAGTTTTAAGTTATTTGGGAGTGGTACACTGTAATGCTGAGAAAGGAGTCACCTCTAGTGAGGCTCAGATTTTCAATCTTATTATTATTTACCTTCTAATTGGACTTTTCTTTCTTCTTTTGCAGTTACATTAATATACTTCCCAGGAAACCTGCAAAATGAGAAAGTTGAAGGAAGTAAGTGCTCACTACTACTCACTACTAAAGATGGGTAAAGTGGATGATTTGGTAAACATGAACATGTGTCTTTCCCTTCCGTCTACCAGCTCTGGGTCATCCTTCTCTGACCATTGCTAAAACCATCGTCAAGGACAATCTCAAATACAGAAAAAATTGTCTTATGGGCTTCCCTGGTGGTCCAGTGGGTAATGACACTGCCTTGCAGTGCAAGGGGCGCCAGTTCGATCCCTGGCCTGGGAAGATCCCACATGCTGTGGAGCGGCTGGACCGATGTGTCCAATTACTGAGCCGGAGCTCTGGAGCGCATGCGCCCAGAGCCGGTGCTCTGAGGAGAGAGGCCACTGCGATGGGAGGCCCACACGGGCCAGAGAACAGAGATAAATAAATGAAAGACCAATAGGAGTGGCCAAAAAAATTGTCCTAAATCAGGAAGAAGCCTTAACCCACACATATCTAAGCGTAGCCGTTGTTACTGTTCATCGTGTCTGTCCCGTCTCTGAGGCACGTGGAAGGCCCTTTCGAGGTCCCCAGGCGTCCACAGTTGTGTCGGCGGGGCGCGCACACTTCCGGCTCCAGTGGCTCCTTCCCGTGTCCAGTTTGGGCAGAGAGGGGTCCGAGATGACGTTCTGTGAGCCAGGGAGGAGCCGTGCAGGTGCGAGGACGCTGAGCGGCGCTGGGCTCTGCTCTGGCTTTGCCAGCGGGGGACCGCGGCCGAGCCACGAGCGGCCCGGTGAGGGTCTCCTCCCTGACGCGTGCCCGAGGCTCCCCTCGATCAGTGCTGCTGTGGGGGGAGAGCATCGCCGCCCCCGGGCAGTGCCCGCGGTGGCCCGTGGGGGCGCTTCCTGCACTGGCGTTGCTCCTGTCCAGGGCGTGGGCTCTGTCGTGCTCTGGGCTTGAGTTTTAAGTTATTTGGGAGTGGTACACTGTAATGCTGAGAAAGGAGTCACCTCTAGTGAGGCTCAGATTTTCAATCTTATTATTATTTACCTTCTAATTGGACTTTTCTTTCTTCTTTTGCAGTTACATTAATATACTTCCCAGGAAACCTGCAAAAATGAGAAAGTTGAAGGAAGTAAGTGCTCACTACTACTCACTACTAAAGATGGGTAAAGTGGATGATTTGGTAAACATGAACATGTCAGTATGGGAAAATCGAGGTTTCACGGAAACAGCACTTTGTAGGGAATGCCTATGAGGGTGTTCTGCTCTGGAATCTGGAAATCGCTGTGCACGCTTGCTCTGTTTGTCACCAAGACGCCGGACGTCGGTGAGGCCGTCCAGAGCCATGGCTGGGCGAGCGTCCCTGTGACGCGGTGTGCTGTCACTCGCCAAGGCCTTGAGCTTCTTTTTGGTTTGGGGATCTGGAAAGATAGGTGTCAGGAAAAGTTACTGTAAGTCACACGGTGTCGAAGCTCATTGTAAGGCTAAAGTCAAAGATTTGCTCTGTGTTCTCAACATTTTTGTGTTTGAAAGACATTTGAGAGGTCTAGAAGATGGAACTATCCATCACTCTGTTCACATCGCTTGGGTCTTAGCAAAGCACCAGCCAACCACGTTTCACATGCTAGTGAAAAGAGAGCCTCCTTTTTAATGAGCAGCAAACACCACCAGGCTGGAGTGAGAGAGCCTGAGGCTATGCAGAATGCCGGGTGGTTTAAACGTTTTTTATTTTAGAATTGGGCTTTTGTGGAGTACTTCAAAGATGAGATGTTTTTAGAGTATTTTCTTCTCTATGTGGCAGTTTGGCTATTAGGTTCTCTCCTCTGTACAAAGAAGATGAGCGTGTATGTTAGAGAATGTGTCATGTGAAGATTACATGGTGAAATGTGTAGAATGCACCAGCAATAATGAGAGTCTGTTCTCGTCCCTCATGTCCTCTAAGCCTCCCTGAACTCCGTCCAGTCAAGGACTGTTCGGCCGCTCTCACGTTGCCCGCAGGTGCCCGCCTGCAGATGCCCTCAGCGTGGCTCACCCACCTTAGACTCTCCCTGCCTGGAGCAGGAGGACACGTTCCCTACAAGAAAGCAACTGGCAGTCACCAAGTTTCAGCGCCACCTTCCTAAAAAGAGAGGAGGCGGTGTGTGGCCACCCTTTGGCGCCCCCTCTCGGGGGACCGGGTGTGGGATTAACCAGCAGTTCTGCAGGGGATCCCCGAGAGTAGCCCTGCAAGTCTGACTCTGTGTTTATCCTTTGTACATTTCAATGATTTAAAGACCTTAGACTTGATTGTAGGTAACAGCATTTTAGGGCAGGAAGGAAACGTCCTAGATTATCTCATCAAAGCTCCCTGTTTTCTGGTTGAGGCAGCCGTGATGGGAGTCGTTAGGACAAGCCTTGTGTGAAGCGTGGGCACCGCCCCGTCCTCCCAAAGACGCGCGGGCTTCCCGGGCGCTCACACCGACACCGTGGCTGCCCATGGAGCTTCACAGCTCTTCTGTTCAAATTTACACTCTTTCCTTAAAAAATCTGATTTTAAAGTTGTTCTTGCAGATGGCAATGTCAAAATTGCTGAGCAGAAAAGCTCAGTGAGGAGAGCAAAAAGCACTCACAGTCCTACCTCCTGAAGATCAGCACTGTCTGCATTTTGTCGTTTTCAGCGTCTTTTCTCTACACGAGTAGCGAGCATCTCTGCTCGTTCACATCGCTTGGGTCTTAGCAAAGCACCAGCCAACCACGTTTCACATGCTAGTGAAAAGAGAGCCTCCTTTTTAATGAGCAGCAAACACCACCAGGCTGGAGTGAGAGAGCCTGAGGCTATGCAGAATGCCGGGTGGTTTAAACGTTTTTTATTTTAGAATTGGGCTTTTGTGGAGTACTTCAAAGATGAGATGTTTTTAGAGTATTTTCTTCTCTATGTGGCAGTTTGGCTATTAGGTTCTCTCCTCTGTACAAAGAAGATGAGCGTGTATGTTAGAGAATGTGTCATGTGAAGATTACATGGTGAAATGTGTAGAATGCACCAGCAATAATGAGAGTCTGTTCTCGTCCCTCATGTCCTCTAAGCCTCCCTGAACTCCGTCCAGTCAAGGACTGTTCGGCCGCTCTCACGTTGCCCGCAGGTGCCCGCCTGCAGATGCCCTCAGCGTGGCTCACCCACCTTAGACTCTCCCTGCCTGGAGCAGGAGGACACGTTCCCTACAAGAAAGCAACTGGCAGTCACCAAGTTTCAGCGCCACCTTCCTAAAAAGAGAGGAGGCGGTGTGTGGCCACCCTTTGGCGCCCCCTCTCGGGGGACCGGGTGTGGGATTAACCAGCAGTTCTGCAGGGGATCCCGAGTAGCCCTGCAAGTCCGGCTCTGTGTTTATCCTTTGTACATTTCAATGATTTAAAGACCTTAGACTTGATTGTAGGTAACAGCATTTTAGGGCAGGAAGGAAACGTCCTAGATTATCTCATCAAAGCTCCCTGTTTTCTGGTTGAGGCAGCCGTGATGGGAGTCGTTAGGACAAGCCTTGTGTGAAGCGTGGGCACCGCCCCGTCCTCCCAAAGACGCGCGGGCTTCCCGGGCGCTCACACCGACACCGTGGCTGCCCATGGAGCTTCACAGCTCTTCTGTTCAAATTTACACTCTTTCCTTAAAAAATCTGATTTTAAAGTTGTTCTTGCAGATGGCAATGTCAAAATTGCTGAGCAGAAAAGCTCAGTGAGGAGAGCAAAAAGCACTCACAGTCCTACCTCCTGAAGATCAGCACTGTCTGCATTTTGTCGTTTTCAGCGTCTTTTCTCTACACGAGTAGCGAGCATCTCTGCTCGATCCTCACAGACACACATGCGCCCACGATACGTGTATGTATGTTCTCATCTCAAGAACACACAGCTAATAAAAAGAAGAAGAAACTAGAGTGTGTAGATGTGTGTGGGCGCCTCGCTGCGCCGGCTTCCCTCGCGTGGGCGCGGGCTCTCAGCTGCCCGCGGCGCGTGGAATCCTCCTGACTCAGCGGCCAAACCTGCCCCCGGCGCTGCAGGCGGACGCCTCCTGCCCCCCTCCAGGGCGGCCCCGCGGTGTTCCATCTGGTGGGGCGGCAGGGAACGGGGGTGCAGGCGGCCTCACTCTTTCTGGGGTCCCCTCCGGAGCGGTCTCTGACCTGCCGTCCTGCGTTGGTTCGTGGTCGTGGAGTGCTCCCCCAGCTCCTCCCACGGCCGCTCGCCGTCAGGCACGGGAGTTCACGGAACACGACAGCAAGGCCCTGCTCTCGGGAGACGTCGGCTCTACCAGGAGGATCAATAATAAGCAAAGAGAGACACTCGGAGCGGTTAGGCAGGATCGCACGCTGTGACAACAGAAATACAGCGTGAGGCCGTCAGCGAAGGCTTCTCTGAGGAGCTGGCAGCCACGCTGACTTCCTAAGGCCCCGACCTGGCGGAAGGTTCCAGGCTCCACGTCCTGCGTGGCACGGACCTGAAGACCTGGAAGAAGGCGGGTGTCAGGGGAGTTCAGGAAGGAGGTGCGCAGAGGGGCCGCTGGGCCGGCTGAGATGTGGGGATCTGGGGTGGGTGGGGGTCTCCCCACCGCGGGGCTGTGCGTCGGGGAGCCTTGTTCTGACTTGTGCTCACACAGGCCCCTCACTCGGTGAAGAGTGACCGCGGGGAGCGGGGGAGAGTCTGGGGGCATGTGGGGCGTGGCCAGCGTGGCCGGAGCGGGTGGCCCAGGATGGGGTTTCGGGAGCTGCTGAGAGGTGGGCTGGTGGGCTGGTGGTGGGTGTCGGGGAGGTGGACCCCCAGCGCGGCCCAGACTGTCGCTGAGCAGGCGGGTCTGGGGGGCCGTGCTCTGAGATGGGCCGTCTGGGGGCGAGCAGTTGGCGCTGAGTGAGATCAGCCATTCTCTCTGGGCTGAGATCTGGTCGAGGAGCTGAAATGGTCTGCCCCTGTCTTCCTGCCCCCTGAATTCTGCGTACTTCTCTCTGTGTCGGGAGCCTCTCGTATTTGCTGGATTGGATATGTGTCGTGTGGACTGGTGTCCCTGTGCCTTCTATGAAACATTCTCGCATGGAGACGCCGTGGGCTGCACCGTCCCCATTCCAGGCCGTGCTCACAGTGGATGCGCTTCTCCAAGGCACGCAGGCCGCCAGCGGTCGGGCTGCAGCCTGGCCCTGGTCCGTCCTCTCGCAGGCCGCCTCCCGGCTCGCTCGGGCCGCTCCCGCTCTGACCGCTCCCGCTCTGACTCAGGAGCGTGCCTACCATGGGCGGCTGATGCTGGCTGCTCCAGCGGCTCCAGCGCTCCCTTCTCATCCTTCTCGTCCTCACCCCGGGAGCCCTGCCTCCTCGTCCTGGGCAGAAGGGCAGAGAGCACCTCTTCCCGCTCCTCCTCTAAAGCGCAGCGCCAGGCGCGTGGGACGCCCGGGTTGTCTCCTGGGGGAACAGTCGGCGCAGCTCACTGCTGCCTCCTCTGAGCCGTGAGGACACTGGTTGGGTGGTTTTCTTGGCCAAGGAACCGCGATCGGTGACTTGTGCTCCACTGGGGCAAGTCAGTGGCGCTGTGCCAACGCGAGAGGCCGGGTGGCCTGTGTGTGTGTGAGCTGGGCAGCCTGGCGGGTCCGGGGTGCAGGGACAGATGGGGAAGGTGGCTGGGCTTGGACAGAAGCCCTCCGCCGCTGGGGAGCAGGCGGCAGGCCATCCCCAACGTGAGCAGGAGAGAAGGGGCTGCCTGGGGCAGGTCTCAGGGGCCCTGTCCTGCCTGAGTGCCTGGGCCTGGTGGACATGAGGCTGAGGCTGAGTGGGACCCCGGAGCTGGCTCAGTCCCTCAGGTTGGATTTGCAGAAAAGAGAAGCGTTAGACCCCTTGGAGGCCTTCTCACCTGCTGGCAGGACGTCCTGGCTCGAGCCTCCTGGCTTGAATCAGAAGCCACCACCTGTTGTCGGGGCCTCAGTGTGGCCAAGCTGGGATCGTAGGCCATCCGGGCTGTGGATGGGTCCTTGGACATGTCCTCAGTGTGAAGCACACAGCCCGTCTCTGGGCCTCACCTCTTTGCTGGGCGCTTTCCACGTGGACCTTGCTGCCCAGCCCAGCCACCCGAGCATCCTGCCCACCACCCAGCACGGAGCCCAGCTTCCCCGGTCCCCTCCTGGGTCTCTTCGATTGAGGGGCAGCCCACTTTTACTTAGGTTTGGGACTGATGCTGTGTATAAGATTGGGATTGGACAAGCGTTAGCTTGAGCTGGATTTGGAGGCTTGCTTTGTCATCTTTCAGATCAAGCCGGTGGTGCATTGTGACATGAATGTGCCTTCCAGGTGGCAGACCTTCCATCGTATATTCCGACAGATAAAGTGAGTACAGTGTGGAGGGGAGAGGGGGCGAAACCGCTGCTGGCCAAAGCCCCCCGGGAAAAAGCGCACCTCCCTCCACCCTCCGCCCTCTTCCTCCCTCCCCTCCCTCCTCCACCTTCCTCCCCCCTCCTCCCCCCTCCTCTGCCCTCTTCCTCCCTCTTCCGCCCTCCTCCTCGTCCTCCCTCTTCTCCCTCTGACTTTCATCCTTCTTCCTGGGAGCCTTTGGTCCGACTCCGCCTTGCAGGTGCTGCATGTTCTTCTCTCATGAACCTTGGTTTTGGAGAAGGAGCCTTTCGCCCACCACAGTTACCAGGTCACGTGGGGTGGAAACACACAATTTAGTCTCAGTTTTTCGCTTCTTTGCAGTCTAGTCATTGCAGCTGCGATGTTCTTCCCTGAATTAAGGTGGCCGCCTGGCTGGAGCATGAGGCTGAGCCCTGGGGGAGCAGGCGGCAGGCCATCCCCAACGTGAGCAGGAGAGAAGGGGCTGCCTGGGGCAGGTCTCAGGGGCCCTGTCCTGCCTGAGTGCCTGGGCCTGGTGGACATGAGGCTGAGGCTGAGTGGGACCCCGGAGCTGGCTCAGTCCCTCAGGTTGGATTTGCAGAAAAGAGAAGCGTTAGACCCCTTGGAGGCCTTCTCACCTGCTGGCAGGACGTCCTGGCTCGAGCCTCCTGGCTTGAATCAGAAGCCACCACCTGTTGTCGGGGCCTCAGTGTGGCCAAGCTGGGATCGTAGGCCATCCGGGCTGTGGATGGGTCCTTGGACATGTCCTCAGTGTGAAGCACACAGCCCGTCTCTGGGCCTCACCTCTTTGCTGGGCGCTTTCCACGTGGACCTTGCTGCCCAGCCCAGCCACCCGAGCATCCTGCCCACCACCCAGCACGGAGCCCAGCTTCCCCGGTCCCCTCCTGGGTCTCTTCGATTGAGGGGCAGCCCCACTTTTACTTAGGTTTGGGACTGATGCTGTGTATAAGATTGGGATTGGACAAGCGTTAGCTTGAGCTGGATTTGGAGGCTTGCTTTGTCATCTTTCAGATCAAGCCGGTGGTGCATTGTGACATGAATGTGCCTTCCAGGTGGCAGACCTTCCATCGTATATTCCGACAGATAAAGTGAGTACAGTGTGGAGGGGAGAGGGGGCGAAACCGCTGCTGGCCAAAGCCCCCCGGAAACAGCGCACCTCCCTCCACCCCTCCGCCCTCTTCCTCCCTCCCCCTCCCTCCTCCACCTTCCTCCCCCCTCCCCCCTCCTCTGCCCTCTTCCTCCCTCTTCCGCCCTCCTCCTCGTCCTCCCTCTTCTCCCTCTGACTTTCATCCTTCTTCCTGGGAGCCTTTGGTCCGACTCCGCCTTGCAGGTGCTGCATGTTCTTCTCTCATGAACCTTGGTTTTGGAGAAGGAGCCTTTCGCCCACCACAGTTACCAGGTCACGTGGGGTGGAAACACACAATTTAGTCTCAGTTTTTCGCTTCTTTTGCAGTCTAGTCATTGCAGCTGGTGCTTGGTGAAAGGAAATGTAAAAGTCATGTTCCCATTGCAACTTAAAAACAAGCAAAAAGTAGTTACGGAGGCTTTCAGAGTTCTCTGTGGTTGAGGGAGGAAGGTGTTTTGAGCCTTCCTCGTAAATGGGGAGCCGGGGTAGAGAGAACAGAACTTGTTGAGGGCGAGTTCTGGAGCTTCTGGATCCTGGGACAGAGCTGATGCATGGTCCCTCTCGCCTGGTTCTGCTCCCGACGGAAGGAATTCCAGTGGCTTCCGGAGTCCGGGCTCCTGTCAGGGGCGCCAGCACTGGGCCGGTCTCAGCCTTGGGAAGCCGAGGCCCCGCGTTCTAGCCAGTCGTCCTTCCCTCCCCCGCTGGCCAGCCGAGCGCTGGTGCCCAGGAAGCTGGGAGGCCGCTGCGGGACCAGCAGAGGCCCAGGCGGAGAAGCCCGTGGCGGAGAAGCCCAGGCAGAGCGAGCACAGCCCGCTCGTTAGCTGAGCTGCTCCCTCACTTACCATCAAACCCCGTGATCAGGTATTTCTCTAAGACCCTTTCCTCAGGTGCCTGCAGGGGAGCCGCTCACGCCTCGGCCGTCTTTCCGCTGTGTCTTTCATGCATCTGAAATAATGAGAGACGGTGTTTCTAAATTTCGTGCAGGACGTCTTTCTGAAGAATGGATAGAAATCTCAGGGAATGACTGGCTTATGGGTTTTCTTGGCAAAGACATGTTTACCTTGAGATACTTTTCTTTTTGGGGGTTTGACCTGAGTTTTCAGGGAGTATTGCTTATTTTGAATTCTCGCCCTGCCTTCCCTGAAATAAATCAGTTATTCTTAAGGATGTGCTCTCTTTGTACATGGTGCTGCTTCCTCCCTCTTCCGCCCTCCTCCTCGTCCTCCCTCTTCTCCCTCTGACTTTCATCCTTCTTCCTGGGAGCCTTTGGTCCGACTCCGCCTTGCAGGTGCTGCATGTTCTTCTCTCATGAACCTTGGTTTTGGAGAAGGAGCCTTTCGCCCACCACAGTTACCAGGTCACGTGGGGTGGAAACACACAATTTAGTCTCAGTTTTTCGCTTCTTTTGCAGTCTAGTCATTGCAGCTGGTGCTTGGTGAAAGGAAATGTAAAAGTCATGTTCCCATTGCAACTTAAAAACAAGCAAAAAGTAGTTACGGAGGCTTTCAGAGTTCTCTGTGGTTGAGGGAGGAAGGTGTTTTGAGCCTTCCTCGTAAATGGGGAGCCGGGGTAGAGAGAACAGAACTTGTTGAGGGCGAGTTCTGGAGCTTCTGGATCCTGGGACAGAGCTGATGCATGGTCCCTCTCGCCTGGTTCTGCTCCCGACGGAAGGAATTCCAGTGGTTTCCCGGGAGTCCGGGCTCCTGTCAGGGCGCCAGCACTGGGCCGGTCTCAGCCTTGGGAAGCCGAGGCCCCGCGTTCTAGCCAGTCGTCCTTCCCTCCCCCGCTGGCCAGCCGAGCGCTGGTGCCCAGGAAGCTGGGAGGCCGCTGCGGGACCAGCAGAGGCCCAGGCGGAGAAGCCCGTGGCGGAGAAGCCCAGGCAGAGCGAGCACAGCCCGCTCGTTAGCTGAGCTGCTCCCTCACTTACCATCAAACCCCGTGATCAGGTATTTCTCTAAGACCCTTTCCTCAGGTGCCTGCAGGGGAGCCGCTCACGCCTCGGCCGTCTTTCCGCTGTGTCTTTCATGCATCTGAAATAATGAGAGACGGTGTTTCTAAATTTCGTGCAGGACGTCTTTCTGAAGAATGGATAGAAATCTCAGGGAATGACTGGCTTATGGGTTTTTCTTGGCAAAGACATGTTTACCTTGAGATACTTTTCTTTTTTGGGGGGTTTGACCTGAGTTTTCAGGGAGTATTGCTTATTTTGACATATTCTCGCCCTGCCTTCCCTGAAATAAATCAGTTATTCTTAAGGCATGTGCTCTCTTTTGTACATGGTGTGCTAGAAACTCCACTAGATGGACCCAAACACCATCCAAATGCAGGGTCTTTTCTACCAAAAAAAGACTTGACCACGTTTGCATGGAGACCTTGTAACTTAAAAACAAACAGAAAATAGTTACGATGGTCTTCAGCAATTTTGATGTTAGACGGGGGTGTTTTGACCCTTCCTCATCACTAACACCACCATCACCACCACCATCACCACCGTCACCATCACCACCATCACCACCATCACCACCATCACCATCATCACCATCATCATAACAATCATCATCACCATCAAGACTACCACTGTCATCATCACTAACATCACCATCATCACCATCACCACCACCATCATCACCATCACCACCATCACCATCATCACCACCATCATCATCACCACCATCATCATCATCACCACCATCACCACCGTCATCACCATCATCATCACCGTCACCATCAAGACCACCACTATCATCATCACTAACATGACCATCACCACCCTCACCATCACCACCATCACCACCATCACCACCATCACCATCATCATAACAATCATCATCACCATCAAGACTACCACTGTCATCATCACTAACATCACCATCATCACCATCACCACCACCATCACCACCATCATCACCATCACCATCATCACCACCATCATCATCACCACCATCATCATCATCACCACCATCACCACCGTCATCACCATCATCATCACCGTCACCATCAAGACCACCACTATCATCATCACTAACATGACCATCACCACCCTCACCATCACCACCATCACCACCATCACCACCATCACCATCATCATAACAATCATCATCACCATCAAGACTACCACTGTCATCATCACTAACATCACCATCATCACCATCACCACCACCATCACCACCATCATCACCATCACCATCATCACCACCATCATCATCACCACCATCATCATCATCACCACCATCACCACCGTCATCACCATCATCATCACCGTCACCATCAAGACCACCACTATCATCATCACTAACATGACCATCACCACCCTCACCATCACCACCATCACCACCATCACCATCATCACCATCATCAGCATCATCATAACAATCATCATCACCATCAAGACTACCACTATCATCATCACTATCATCACCATCACCACCATCATCACCACCATCATCACCATCATCATTATCACCACCATCACCATCATCACCACCATCACCACCGTCATCACCATCACCACCACCATCACCACCATCATCACCATCATCATCACCACCATCACCACCGTCATCACCATCATCATCACCATCACCATCAAGACCACCACTATCATCATCACTAACATGACCATCACCACCGTCACCGTCACCGTCACCATCAAGACCACCATTATTTCCACCATCACCACCACCATGTCACCTGGCTAAAATTCATTCCTAGGTCCAGGTGTTATTTCCTACTTGGAAAAAATTAAAAGCATTTCCTATTTAAAAAATTTAATGTTGGCCCTGCCTAAAATATTAGCATTGGCCATCTGTGTTTGGAACGACTTTGGTGTAGACTGTTTCGGAGCACCCGCAGGTGGGGCTGTGGCAGCGAGTCTCCGTGCGGGCGTGACGCCGCGGATGTGCTGTGACCCGGCCTGCACAGGGCATCCTCTCACCGCTTGTGTTGGGGCCACACTGGACGTGGAAGAAGGTGGGCGCAGGGACTGCAGGCCTCGTGCACAGAGCCTTAGTGAGAAAAACGGATCCTTTTTATTGGGCGCTAGCATGTTACATTAAAATTTATATTTACTCAGAAAAAGATGTCTTTCTCCAATTTTAAATTATTTGCATTTAAGGAGAAACAACAACAATAAAATCATAAACAACAAATTGTAAAGTTGAACTCCTGTATTTTTAAATGCCGAAATCGCTTTTAGACTTAAAGAAATAGCCTCATATTTTACAACATTGTAGTAAGTTTGAAACTGTTGCCAAGTGGTTTTGACTGGAGCGCTAGTACCTTTGTATTGAGCTGTGTACCTGGTCCCACCTCGCCCAGCTCCAGTCCACAGATACAAGAAAACAAGCTCGCGGGGATCACGGACGCTGCCCTGAATCGTGAGAGTGAAGCCGGCTGTTTCGTTGTCTTTCCAGGGGGCTGCACAGCTATTTCCTCTGGGACGCTCTCTTGGCTCCATGGCGGGACAGTAGCTGTATTTCTAATGGCAGGATTTCCATGTTTATTTTCCAAATGGACACAGTTTTCTTCCATGTTACCCGTTGTCAAGGAAACATTTATTTTAAAAAAAAACTTTATTGGAGTGAAGTTGGTTTACAAGGTTCTGTTGGTAGGACTTGCAGAATGCTGAGTGGAGTCCTCCGCGGTGCTCAGTAGGTTCTTCTTAGCTATCTGTTTTCTGTGTAGTGGTGTGGATGTGCCGATACAAATCTTCCAGCTTATGCCCCCCTTTTACCGCTGGTAACTGTAAGTTTATTTTCTGCATCTGTAACTCTATTTCTGTTTTGTAGACAGGTTCACTTGTAGCCCCCTTTTTATTAAGATTACACATGTAAGTGATCTATATGATGATCTCTGGGTCCATCCATGCTGCTGCAAGTGGTGGCAGCTCATCCTTTTCTATGGCAGAGTAATATATCCTTCACACGCGTGCGCACGCGTGTGTGTGTGTGCTGATGGACGTGCAGGTTGCCTCCGTGTCTTGGGCGTCGTAAACTGCTGCTGCGGAAGCTGAGGTGCATGTGTCTTTCTGCCTCAGGGTTTTCTCTGGGTACATGCCCAGTCGTGGGATTGAGGGATCATATGGCGATCCTATTTTTAGTTTTTTAAGAGACCTCCACGCTGGTCTCCACAGTGGCTGTATCGATGTCCATTCCCACCAGCGGTGTGGGAGGGCTCCATTTCATGGACCCCACTTAGTGAGAAAACGGATCCTTTTATTGGGCGCTAGCATGTTACATTAAAATTTATATTTACTCAGAAAAAGATGTCTTTCTCCAATTTTAAATTATTTGCATTTAAGGAGAAACAACAACAATAAAATCATAAACAACAAATTGTAAAGTTGAACTCCTGTATTTTTAAATGCCGAAATCGCTTTTAGACTTAAAGAAATAGCCTCATATTTTACAACATTGTAGTAAGTTTGAAACTGTTGCCAAGTGGTTTTGACTGGAGCGCTAGTACCTTTGTATTGAGCTGTGTACCTGGTCCCACCTCGCCCAGCTCCAGTCCACAGATACAAGAAAACAAGCTCGCGGGGATCACGGACGCTGCCCTGAATCGTGAGAGTGAAGCCGGCTGTTTCGTTGTCTTTCCAGGGGGCTGCACAGCTATTTCCTCTGGGACGCTCTCTTGGCTCCATGGCGGGACAGTAGCTGTATTTCTAATGGCAGGATTTCCATGTTTATTTTCCAAATGGACACAGTTTTCTTCCATGTTACCCGTTGTCAAGGAAACATTTATTTTAAAAAAAAACTTTATTGGAGTGAAGTTGGTTTACAAGGTTCTGTTGGTAGGACTTGCAGAATGCTGAGTGGAGTCCTCCGGGTGCTCAGTAGGTTCTTCTTAGCTATCTGTTTTCTGTGTAGTGGTGTGGATGTGCCGATACAAATCTTCCAGCTTATGCCCCCCTTTTACCGCTGGTAACTGTAAGTTTATTTTCTGCATCTGTAACTCTATTTCTGTTTTGTAGACAGGTTCACTTGTAGCCCCCTTTTTATTAAGATTACACATGTAAGTGATCTATATGATGATCTCTGGGTCCATCCATGCTGCTGCAAGTGGTGGCAGCTCATCCTTTTCTATGGCAGAGTAATATATCCTTCACACGCGTGCGCACGCGTGTGTGTGTGTGCTGATGGACGTGCAGGTTGCCTCCGTGTCTTGGGCGTCGTAAACTGCTGCTGCGGAAGCTGAGGTGCATGTGTCTTTCTGCCTCAGGGTTTTCTCTGGGTACATGCCCAGTCGTGGGATTGAGGGATCATATGGCGATCCTATTTTTAGTTTTTTAAGAGACCTCCACGCTGGTCTCCACAGTGGCTGTATCGATGTCCATTCCCACCAGCGGTGTGGGAGGGCTCCATTTTCATGGGGGCATATTTTTTGAAGAACGGAGTGTGGGCCTGTTGGAGCATTTGCTATCCTGTGAGGCCGTGTCCCTGGCGCGTCTGTCTCCTCCAGGGAGCTCGGGGCCTGTGTGGTTCCCGAGGTTTCTGGAATTGTGTCTCTTTCCTGAATTCCCAGCATTTCCCCCGAAGTCTGAGGCGCTAACCAAGTCCCTTCCTTTATCCTCACAGTGTTTTCACGAATGGAAGATTATTTATTCCACCTGTAAAGATTATTATACCCAAATTCAGCCTGACGGAGTGGAACAGCGTGCTGGCCACGATCGGGGAGAAGGTCTTCCCTCTGGGAGGCGTCAGAAAGTAAGAGCCAGCCCTGCCCTGGGGCCCGGGGCACGGGGGCTCGCTGGGCCTGTGGGTGCGGGCTTCCTGCCGGCACCAGCGCGGGCTCGAGTGGTGCCCCCTCGGCTCTGGCTCAGGCCTCCAGGCAGACCGCGTTCCGCAGGCTCCCGGACGCCCGTCTTTGTTCACTCTCGTGCTCACTCATCCAGGGAGGTTTAGCCAGTGGCCGCCCCACTCGGGGTGGTGAGTACGGCCACGGGAGACGTGGGCACTGTCCCCACCCTGGCCCCGGGCCTCCCCTTAGAATCCCAGGGCTCGGGGGTCCGCGTGCCAGTTCTCCGTGTGTCCCCTTGCGGTGCCAGTCAAGCAAGTGTCCTGGCCCTTTGCAGATGCCCCTTCTGCTGCCCCCGCGGCTTCATCCCGTCTTCACACGAGGAGCTCCCGCCCACCCTTCCAGCCTCTCGGCACCTCCCCCCGCCTCAGGGAAGCCCACACTCGCTTCTGACTTTCCTGGTCTTAGAGGACAGGCGCCTTGCCCTTCTCTGGTCCCATTTGTCTTTCCAGGTTTTGTTCATGTCTTGACTTTGGGGAAGTAGTGACTTTCTTTTTTTTTTCTTCTACTTTTTCTTTTTTTTTTGGCGGGGGTCGGGTTGGGGAGGGAGGGGGGCGGGCGGGCCACTTCTGTTGGTCTTTTATTTATCTAGTTTCATCCATCTTTGTTCTTTGGCCCGCGTGGCCTCCCATCCCTGTGGCCTCTCTGGTCGCAGAGCACCGGCTCTGGGCGCATGCGCTCCAGAGGTCTGGCTTGGTAATTGGACACATTGGTCCAGCCGCTCCATGACACGTGGGATCTTCCCAGGCCAGGGATCGAATCGGCGCCCCTTGCACTGCAAGGCGGTGTCCTTACCCACTGGGCCACCAGGGAAGCCCAAGTAGTGACTTTCTAATTAGTACTTTTATCCAAGGCAACGTCTGCCTCATCGTCTGGTGCCTAAAAGGTGCTCCACATTGAATGAATCGGATGGTGTCTTGAATGAATGAGTTAGTGTGTTAACACTTGCTGGAAAGAATGCAGAGTAAAAACTGACAATTACTAGTCTTTTGGTGCTTATAAGAAGGCATATTGTATTCTAATAAATGCCAGGCTGTTTTTCAAGTATTGTTATACGATACAAGCCAATTTGTATTAATTTTAACTGTTATTCGTTAAAATTAATTGAACACCAATCAACAGCTTAAAATGTTCTTCTCAAGGGCCTCTGAGCACTTGTGCATAATTAAAACATACTTTAATTAAGACATCTGAAAATGGAAAGCAAGCCCGATCCTGGCGGAGGTGACCGCTCTGGGCTCAGTTAGCCTGTGGATCAGCCTGTTCAGAGAGCATCGCTTCGGCCCTCACGCGGGGGCTGCCTGCTGGTCATGTCCTGCCCTGGGTGCCCCTCCCCCAGCTCTGACGTCATGGCTCTTAAATCTCCAGGCCAGTTCTCTTTCTTAATTCCCAGATTATTTACAATGAATGGGCATCTCGTGGACAACTCCAAGGATTTGCAAGACAACCACTTTTACGTGGCGGTGGGACTGGAGGCCTTCAAGGGTTCCCCTTACTGGAAGTCCCCGCGGGTGCCGAGTGACGTCCAGCGGTGAGCACTCCTCCTCCTCTGCTTCCTGCTTGCTGACCTCGGCCCTTTCCCCAGCACCTCTCCTCCGGTAGCCAGTCGGGCTGGCTGCTGTTTTTCTGTAGGGAACCTTGAAACCTCAGGTTCAGTCCCAAGTGAAAGGCCCGGGGTAAGGGCTGAGGCTGGGCTTGTTGCCTCTGGGTCAGCTGAGAAGACAGGCCCGGGCTTGGGGGCCGGGCCGGTGGGCACCAGGGGCGTCCTGCGGGGCGCCAGGCCTGGAGCTGCCTGTCGGTCACCCCGCCCCCGCGCGGGGGTGTCGGGCTCTCGGGGTGTGGCCGGGCGCCCCCGGGAGCCCGCGTGTTCCCTGTAGAGCAGGCTGTGGCCACAGCGGAAGGCGGCACCAGGCCCCGGTCCCGACTCTGCGGCTTGCCGAGACGGGCAGTTCCTGAAGCTGACCTGTGGGAGTGAACGCCCCGGCTGCTTGGCCGCAGGGGTGTGTTTGAGCCACACTTAGTGTGGGGCTGTCAATGGGTGGGCTTGGGGACCCCCCCCGTCAGGCTTTTACAGTCTCTGCCCGGAGAACAGGAGGAGCAGGTTGCATCCCGCTGTGGGCAGCAGGTGGTTCAGCCTGCAGGCTGGCCGGCCCCTTCCCCGGAGGTCTCCCTCCGAGGGGCGCCCGTGGGTTTGGGAAACGTGAGGGTGATATTATGGGGGAGCAGTGTCTGTGGGAAACCAGCTGCCCATTGTGGCTCCTATGCTGTTGGGTTTTCTACCTGAAGGCTCCCTTTCTCCTGTCGACTGCCCGCCATGTGACGGTGGCGGGTGCTGGGTGAGGATCCCGGAAAGCAGCCTGGGGCGTCATGCCGTCCTTTCAGAGCATCGCTGGCCCTCACGCGGGGCTGCCTGCTGGTCATGTCCTGCCCTGGGTGCCCCTCCCCCAGCTCTGACGTCATGGCTCTTAAATCTCCAGGCCAGTTCTCTTTCTTAATTCCCAGATTATTTACAATGAATGGGCATCTCGTGGACAACTCCAAGGATTTGCAAGACAACCACTTTTACGTTGCGGTGGGACTGGAGGCCTTCAAGGGTTCCCCTTACTGGAAGTCCCGCGGTGCCGAGTGACGTCCAGCGGTGAGCACTCCTCCTCCTCTGCTTCCTGCTTGCTGACCTCGGCCCTTTCCCCAGCACCTCTCCTCCGGTAGCCAGTCGGGCTGGCTGCTGTTTTTCTGTAGGGAACCTTGAAACCTCAGGTTCAGTCCCAAGTGAAAGGCCCGGGGTAAGGGCTGAGGCTGGGCTTGTTGCCTCTGGGTCAGCTGAGAAGACAGGCCCGGGCTTGGGGCCGGGCCGGTGGGCACCAGGGCGTCCTGCGGGCGCCAGGCCTGGAGCTGCCTGTCGGTCACCCGCCCCGCGGGTGTCGGGCTCTCGGGGTGTGGCCGGGCGCCCCCGGGAGCCCGCGTGTTCCCTGTAGAGCAGGCTGTGGCCACAGCGGAAGGCGGCACCAGGCCCCGGTCCCGACTCTGCGGCTTGCCGAGACGGGCAGTTCCTGAAGCTGACCTGTGGGAGTGAACGCCCCGGCTGCTTGGCCGCAGGGGTGTGTTTGAGCCACACTTAGTGTGGGGCTGTCAATGGGTGGGCTTGGGGACCCCCCCCTGTCAGGCTTTTACAGTCTCTGCCCGGAGAACAGGAGGAGCAGGTTGCATCCCGCTGTGGGCAGCAGGTGGTTCAGCCTGCAGGCTGGCCGGCCCCTTCCCCGGAGGTCTCCCTCCGAGGGGCGCCCGTGGGTTTGGGAAACGTGAGGGTGATATTATGGGGGAGCAGTGTCTGTGGGAAACCAGCTGCCCATTGTGGCTCCTATGCTGTTGGGTTTTCTACCTGAAGGCTCCCTTTCTCCTGTCGACTGCCCGCCATGTGACGGTGGCGGGTGCTGGGTGAGGATCCTGCCTCTGTGCCGGGTGGTGTGGGTGTTTCCTGATCCAGTCGGTGTCTGAGGGTCCCAACAGTGAGGTGGGTGGCGAGACGGTCAGCGAGACGGTCAGGGCTGTTGGGCCGAGCTGAGTGGCGCTCTGGCTGTGTCCCTGGCTCCTGGGGCAGAAGGGGCTGTCGGTGTGCTGCCCTGGGCCCCCCGCCAGCCCCCCACAGTAAGCGAGAGGCCACTGGCTTCTCAGAGACCCCGAGGGCGGAGGGCGGCCAGGCTGCCCAGGGCGCCCGCTGTCCCTGGAAGCTGCCGCCTCTGGGAAGGTCGCGTGTTCTTTGTGGTCAGCGTCGTCGGAGGGCAGGGCAGGTGTAAACATTCCAAGCTTGACTCTCCTTTGTTTTTCAGAAAGTACACAGACATTGAGAAACATTCACGAAGGAAGAAAAAGGTGAGTACCTTTGGCAAGGGGCGATGGTCCCCGTGTGGACCCTGGTGTCTCTTGGCGTCCGAAGGCCGCAGGACGGGCTGGCCCCGCGGCTGTAGAGTGAGCCGCGCAGCACAGGCTCCCTCCCGTGAATGAGGCCAGCGGGAGGTCGGGGGGTCCTTGGGGCCCAGAGTCCAGGCCTGTGAGGCGCGTCAGGTGTTAGTGATGCGGCCCAGCGAGTGCGGAGGTGACAATTTCAGTGCGTCTCATGGGCCGACCAGAGCAGCAGAAGGAAGCCCAGCTTGGCCTGGAGCAGGTTTCAGGTAGACATGAGAGCTCGAGGCAGTGTGTGTGTGCACGCGCATATGTGCATGTGTTTATCGGCACACACGGTTTGTTACATTATTGGAGCACAAAGCTGACTACGAGGGAGGCAGGTGTGGAGGCCCGGTCTCGCCAACTCGGACAGGCCCACGTCCCCTGTTAGTGTGATGACCATGTGCTCCAGACCAGCTCCGGACCCCGTGCTGCGTGGCCCTGCGTGCGCACATTTACTCAGCAGAGCTGTTGAGTGCCTACCGCTCCCTTCCCAGTCGCTCTGCTCAAGTCCTGTCCCTCTGGACCTTACTGGCCTTGGGGGCTCTCAAGCCAGTCGGTCTATTCTTTCCTGGTATCCAGCCACCAGCCCTGGGCTTGCCCTCCTCTTGCAGCAGCTCAGAGTTCATGCCCACCGCCTGTCACCTCCTGGCAACGAGCTTTGGCTTCCCTACCCCAGGGACCACCTGCATTCACCTGGGGAAAGCCTGGACTTGGAACCCAGCCCTGGAAGCCAGCCCCTCTCTTTGCACTTGCCCTGGAGGAGCTCAGAGGTGATAACACCCCTGACCTGGCCCTGTTCACACTGAATTCATGGCCACAATCCTTACCCAACCGGCCTGCAGCAAAAAAGCCTCACTGCTGAAAAAATAACTTTTCTGAATATGTTTTGCTAAATGTTGGTAGGGATGTTAGCACTTCTGTTCCCAGGTGAGATGAGTCTGGAGGACCTCTTTCTCTGATTTCTGGCTTTTGGTGTCAAGGTCTTTCTTTTTTCTATTTTTTTAAGATTTATTTATTGATTTGTTTTTGGCTGTGCTGGGTCTTCGCTGATTTGCTTGGGCTGTCTCCAGCTGTAGAGAGCGGGGCTGCTCTCCACCGCAGGGCGCGGAGTCCGGGCGCGTGCGAAGGCGCAGCAGTTGCGGCTCACGGGCCTGGCCGCCCCGTGGCGTGTGGGATTCTCCCCCGATCAGGAATCGAACCCATGTCCCCTGCAGCAGAAGGCAGATTCTTAGCCACTTAGACCACCAGGTAAGACCGGGTGTCAGGGTCTTTCTGATTTGATTTTGTTGTTACTCTGGTGGCTTCTTGAGCTGAATGACTGTCTAACTCACTTGTCTCTCTGTGGATTGCACTGAGAGTTCAGTGTCCGCTGGGTGGCATGGGTGAGTGGCACTGGAAACACGGGCGTGATAGACACGATTTTGCTCCATCTGGTGGGGACAGACACGGGGATCTGGGCGTGACCCAGGTTCTGTGTAAATGAGCCGCGTGCATAGGATGGTGGCTCGTGGGAGAGGAGCGACCCGCCGTGGAGCTCAGCAGCCGAGGGGCAGGCTGTGAAGCCTGACTCGGAGAAGGGCCCGACAATCCCGGAGGGGAAGAGCGCTGGATCCAGGCTCCGGAGGGCTGTCCTCTGCCGCCTTCCCCAGCATCCCACGTGTCCTGTGGGCACTCGGCTCTCAGCGACGGCTGTTACTTAGCATGAATGGCACCAGCTTGAAGTCCCAGTGTCCATGGGTCGGACGGCCTGGAGCACACGGGTAGCCCACTCGGTCTGCTGAACGCGCCGTGCGGGCTGATCACCGCGAGCTCCTGCGGTGCCCTCATTACACTGGGTTGTTTGGACTTGGGCTCCTTATAGGTAGGGGTGTAATTTTCTTTTCATTATACGTTTAAAATTGGTCTGAAATGTGAGCGTGTTTGTTCCAATATTGTCTGCATTTCCTTTTCCCTCCTGGGAATCCGTAACTGGAAAGATAATGGGTTTCGGTAACGGCATTTAATATTCTGGACCCTTTAAACAGAATGGCCAGCAACACGGCATACATTGCAATGCACAAATGTGTTCGTTTAGGACAATGAGGTCTATCGTTGAACGTCTCCTGTGAAGCCGGTGTGGCAGGAGCGTTCAGTAGCGTAGCTGGCACGTTTTGCTCTGTTAAGAGAAGACGGAAAGACCTAGAGGAAGACAGTTGGCGTTGGTCCAGTGGAGGCTGAGGTTCCTGCCAAGGGCTCTGCGTGTCCGTCGGCCCTTGTGTGAAGGTCGAGGGTACGCTGTTCTCCATGCTGAACGCGGCGGGATCCGGGCCCCGTTCGAGGCCTGAGCTGTGGCGCCGAGGATGGACGCTGCTCCGCACGCCGGCGCCTTCTCTGGGCGGCAGGAGCCGGGATTTCAGGGTTCGTCGCAGCAACTGTCTTACGAGGAAGCGTCTGTGTGCCTTTACTTGCTTGTCCCCAGTTTTCCACTTCTAGTTTATTACACTTATTTTCTGTGTGAACCTCCTCAACGTCCTTCTGGGGAGGGGAGGAAATGTAAAAAGCCACCGGGAAGCCCAGGGCTGGCCCTCAGTGGGGACATGGCTCTGCAGTGGGCGAGGCTGTCCCGGGCCCGGGCTGTCCTCCCGGTCTAAGAGGGTCGGGTGGGCCGCTCAGCAGCGGTCGGTAAGCCCGAGTGCCGAGTTTTCTTGTAAATCTGCAAGCGGTTTTTAAAAACATTGAAAAAGGTGGAAGCATGGTTAGCTTACACGGTTGTGCTAGTTTCAAGTGTACAGCAGAGTGACTCAGCTCCATGTGCCTGTGTATACAGACGCCTTCAGGTTACCTTCTATTACAGCTCGGCACAAGGGCTGGAGTCCAGTTCCCTGTGCTGCTCGTGGCCTCTTCATCTGTTTTGTGTAGTGTGTGCACGCCAGCCTCAGACCCCCCGTTTGGGCTCTTATAGGTAGGGGTGTAATTTTCTTTTCATTATACGTTTAAAATTGGTCTGAAATGTGAGCGTGTTTGTTCCAATATTGTCTGCATTTCCTTTTCCCTCCTGGGAATCCGTAACTGGAAAGATAATGGGTTTCGGTAACGGCATTTAATATTCTGGACCCTTTAAACAGAATGGCCAGCAACACGGCATACATTGCAATGCACAAATGTGTTCGTTTAGGACAATGAGGTCTATCGTTGAACGTCTCCTGTGAAGCCGGTGTGGCAGGAGCGTTCAGTAGCGTAGCTGGCACGTTTTGCTCTGTTAAGAGAAGACGGAAAGACCTAGAGGAAGACAGTTGGCGTTGGTCCAGTGGAGGCTGAGGTTCCTGCCAAGGGCTCTGCGTGTCCGTCGGCCCTTGTGTGAAGGTCGAGGGTACGCTGTTCTCCATGCTGAACGCGGCGGGATCCGGGCCCCGTTCGAGGCCTGAGCTGTGGCGCCGAGGATGGACGCTGCTCCGCACGCCGGCGCCTTCTCTGGGCGGCAGGAGCCGGGATTTCAGGGTTCGTCGCAGCAACTGTCTTACGAGGAAGCGTCTGTGTGCCTTTACTTGCTTGTCCCCAGTTTTCCACTTCTAGTTTATTACACTTATTTTCTGTGTGAACCTCCTCAACGTCCTTCTGGGGAGGGGAGGAAATGTAAAAAGCCACCGGGAAGCCCAGGGCTGGCCCTCAGTGGGGACATGGCTCTGCAGTGGGCGAGGCTGTCCCGGGCCCGGGCTGTCCTCCCGGTCTAAGAGGGTCGGGTGGGCCGCTCAGCAGCGGTCGGTAAGCCCGAGTGCCGAGTTTTCTTGTAAATCTGCAAGCGGTTTTTAAAAACATTGAAAAAGGTGGAAGCATGGTTAGCTTACACGGTTGTGCTAGTTTCAAGTGTACAGCAGAGTGACTCAGCTCCATGTGCCTGTGTATACAGACGCCTTCAGGTTACCTTCTATTACAGCTCGGCACAAGGGCTGGAGTCCAGTTCCCTGTGCTGCTCGTGGGGCCTCTTCATCTGTTTTGTGTAGTGTGTGCACGCCAGCCTCAGACCCCTCACCTGTCCCACCTCCCTGCTGTCTCTCTCTGGTAACCGTGAGCTTGTTTTCTGTATATGGAGTCTGTTTCTGTTTTGTAAATAAGTCCATTTGTATCATGTTTTTAAGTTTCCACGTATCAATGACATCATATGGTATTTGTCTTTCTGATATGATAGTCCCTGATAACATGATGTTATGTATGGATGTTCCATATGATAATGATAATCGTAATAATCTGTTAATACAATAATCTCCATCCATATTGTTCCACTGTGTGTCCATGCCACATGTTCTTATCCATTCATTTGTTGAGGGACACTTAGGTTTCATCCGTGTCTTGGCTATTGTTTTTTTTTTTTAAACATTTTTTTTTCAACTTCATGCCACGAGCTCTTGTTTATTTATTTATTATTTTCATCCATCTCTATTCTTCTGGTCTGTGTGAGCCTCCCATTGCAACGGCCTCTCTTGTTGCAGAGCACTGGCTCTGGGTGCATGCGCTCCAGAGCGCCGGGTCATAATTGGACACACCGGTCCAGCCGCTCCACAGCACATGGGATCTTCCTGGGCCAGGGATCAAACCAGTGCCCCTTTCACTGCAAGGTGGACTCTTTACCCACTGGACCATCAGGGAAGCCCTTGGCTCGTGTTAATAGTGCTGCTGTGAACATTGGATTGTGCATATTTTCGAATTAGTGCTTTCTCTGACTATGGGCCCAGGGCTGGCCCTCAGTGGGGACATGGCTCTGCAGTGGGCGAGGCTGTCCCGGGCCCGGGCTGTCCTCCCGGTCTAAGAGGGTCGGGTGGGCCGCTCAGCAGCGGTCGGTAAGCCCGAGTGCCGAGTTTTCTTGTAAATCTGCAAGCGGTTTTTAAAAACATTGAAAAAGGTGGAAGCATGGTTAGCTTACACGGTTGTGCTAGTTTCAAGTGTACAGCAGAGTGACTCAGCTCCATGTGCCTGTGTATACAGACGCCTTCAGGTTACCTTCTATTACAGCTCGGCACAAGGGCTGGAGTCCAGTTCCCTGTGCTGCTCGTGGGGCCTCTTCATCTGTTTTGTGTAGTGTGTGCACGCCAGCCTCAGACCCCTCACCTGTCCCACCTCCCTGCTGTCTCTCTCTGGTAACCGTGAGCTTGTTTTCTGTATATGGAGTCTGTTTCTGTTTTGTAAATAAGTCCATTTGTATCATGTTTTTAAGTTTCCACGTATCAATGACATCATATGGTATTTGTCTTTCTGATATGATAGTCCCTGATAACATGATGTTATGTATGGATGTTCCATATGATAATGATAATCGTAATAATCTGTTAATACAATAATCTCCATCCATATTGTTCCACTGTGTGTCCATGCCACATGTTCTTATCCATTCATTTGTTGAGGGACACTTAGGTTTCATCCGTGTCTTGGCTATTGTTTTTTTTTTTTAAACATTTTTTTTTCAACTTCATGCCACGAGCTCTTGTTTATTTATTTATTATTTTCATCCATCTCTATTCTTCTGGTCTGTGTGAGCCTCCCATTGCAACGGCCTCTCTTGTTGCAGAGCACTGGCTCTGGGTGCATGCGCTCCAGAGCGCCGGGTCATAATTGGACACACCGGTCCAGCCGCTCCACAGCACATGGGATCTTCCTGGGCCAGGGATCAAACCAGTGCCCCTTTCACTGCAAGGTGGACTCTTTACCCACTGGACCATCAGGGAAGCCCTTGGCTCGTGTTAATAGTGCTGCTGTGAACATTGGATTGTGCATATTTTCGAATTAGTGCTTTCTCTGACTATGGGCCCAGGAGTGGGACTGCGAAATCATATGGCCTAAATGTGCAAGTGTGTGTTTTTCTTTCAATGCATTTGATTTTTTAAAAATGAATATTATAGGATATAAGTCTTCATAAGGTATCAGTAGATGGTTAATGAGCACTGTACTTATATCCTACCCACAGTCCAAATGGTAGCCTTCCCTCCTCTTTGGCTGTAAACGAGCTCAAGGGCTGGAGCCTGGCGTGCGTGTGTGTGGGCCTGGCGTCCACGCTGTGCTAACCAGGCCTGAGCCTGAGGCTCCGTGGGGGAGCAGCACTCCGGGACCCACGCAGGCAGGCTCTTGGGGCTGCGTCCACAGCACAGCACGGTCAGGCGGGGCGTGCGGTCAGCGTCCAGCAGCCTGGGGACGCGGCAGTCAGGTTCAGATGCCAGCGACGCTCCTACTTTGATAACGCCCAGCGCCGAGGCAGGTCCCCGGCCCGCTCTGGAAGCAGGACGCTCCCTGGGAGCCGGGAGACGCCCTTTGCCGGCGCGCGTGCGTCTTCGCCCCTGGACGGGCTGCCGCTGGGCGGGGGTTGTGTGCGTCCGCGAGGCCCCGTCGCCCCGCCCCCGGCGGCCTGGGGGGCAGCGCCGCACCTGCAGGCCATCCGCGTCGGCGCAGGATGACGACCGGGCTGGCGGCCGGGGGCTGGCGGCCGGGGGCTCCGCCGGACAGCGACAGCTCTCAGAGCCCCGCGGAGTCGTGGGCACAGTGGGCCTCAGGCGTGCTTTCCGAAGGCCCTGCTCATAGGAGGAGGGGGCGGGACGGTGAAGCCGGAATGCTGGGACTGTCTGGTGGTTCTCCTGGGCTGGCGCCGTGGTCGAGGGAGGGCCCGTGCCGAGGGTCGCGCACGGAGGCCAGAGCGGAGTGCGGATGGTGGCCTGGCTGGAGAGCCTGCGTCGAGGCCTGCGGTTCTGCGGGGGCGTCTGCCCTTTGCTCAGCCTCCTCTCTGCTTTTTGTCCTCATAACGAGGGCGAGAAGCCGCCTGCAATGCAGGAGGTCCCAGTTGGATTCCTGGCTCAGGAAGGTCCCCCGGAGAAGGGATACCCACTCCAGTATTCTTGGACTTTTTGTCCTCATGGGCCCAGGAGTGGGACTGCGAAATCATATGGCCTAAATGTGCAAGTGTGTGTTTTTCTTTCAATGCATTTGATTTTTTAAAAATGAATATTATAGGATATAAGTCTTCATAAGGTATCAGTAGATGGTTAATGAGCACTGTACTTATATCCTACCCACAGTCCAAATGGTAGCCTTCCCTCCTCTTTGGCTGTAAACGAGCTCAAGGGCTGGAGCCTGGCGTGCGTGTGTGTGGGCCTGGCGTCCACGCTGTGCTAACCAGGCCTGAGCCTGAGGCTCCGTGGGGGAGCAGCACTCCGGGACCCACGCAGGCAGGCTCTTGGGGCTGCGTCCACAGCACAGCACGGTCAGGCGGGGCGTGCGGTCAGCGTCCAGCAGCCTGGGGACGCGGCAGTCAGGTTCAGATGCCAGCGACGCTCCTACTTTGATAACGCCCAGCGCCGAGGCAGGTCCCCGGCCCGCTCTGGAAGCAGGACGCTCCCTGGGAGCCGGGAGACGCCCTTTGCCGGCGCGCGTGCGTCTTCGCCCCTGGACGGGCTGCCGCTGGGCGGGGGTTGTGTGCGTCCGCGAGGCCCCGTCGCCCCGCCCCCGGCGGCCTGGGGGGCAGCGCCGCACCTGCAGGCCATCCGCGTCGGCGCAGGATGACGACCGGGCTGGCGGCCGGGGGCTGGCGGCCGGGGGCTCCGCCGGACAGCGACAGCTCTCAGAGCCCCGCGGAGTCGTGGGCACAGTGGGCCTCAGGCGTGCTTTCCGAAGGCCCTGCTCATAGGAGGAGGGGGCGGGACGGTGAAGCCGGAATGCTGGGACTGTCTGGTGGTTCTCCTGGGCTGGCGCCGTGGTCGAGGGAGGGCCCGTGCCGAGGGTCGCGCACGGAGGCCAGAGCGGAGTGCGGATGGTGGCCTGGCTGGAGAGCCTGCGTCGAGGCCTGCGGTTCTGCGGGGGCGTCTGCCCTTTGCTCAGCCTCCTCTCTGCTTTTTGTCCTCATAACGAGGGCGAGAAGCCGCCTGCAATGCAGGAGGTCCCAGTTGGATTCCTGGCTCAGGAAGGTCCCCCGGAGAAGGGATACCCACTCCAGTATTCTTGGACTTCCCTGGTGGCTCAGACGGCAAAGAATCCGCCTGCCGTGCGGGAGGCCTGGGTTCGGTCCCTGGAGAAAGGAAAGGCTGCCCACTCCGATGTTCTTGCCTGGAGAATCCCACGGCCTGTCCACGGGTCGCCAGGAGTCAGACGTGGCTGAGTGACTTTAGGGCGAGGGTGGGCAGTATTTCCTGTCACTGTCCTCCGAGTGCTGCTTCAGAAACCCTAAGCTAAATATGCGGCGTCTTTATCCAAAAGGCCAGAAACATGGACAGTGCTTGTGACAAGGAGCTGTGAGTCACGTCGAGAACCAAGTAGGTTTCCAGAACCCCAGCCCCCCTGCTGCCTCCCAGACACAAGCGCCGCAGACCGTTTTCTGTTTCTGAAACCAGTTCTGCAGTGGCCTTGTTTCCTATGCTAATGAACACAGGTTCAGCTTGCAGGAAAGCCTCCTAAAATAGATAGGAAGATGTTGCATGGTGCCTTTATGTGGTCGAAGGACTGTTTTCACACTTTAATTTCCATAAGGAGAAAACCCCTAGTAGTTTGCATAATACACAGAGCGTGCCGTATATAAATGCTGCGAGCTAGGTATTTTAGGTTGACGTTTCCTTAAGTGACATAGAGAGCTCACGAGAAATATCTGTTTATATGGTTTTGCCTGCTTTCGGTTCCAAATACTTCAGTAAAGATGGGAGAAAGGAGGACTAAAGAACAGGGTTTGTGCAGAAAGATGGGGTGGGAGGGGGTCAGAATTAGCTCATCTCACCCTGGGAGCCGATTGGGCTTTGTTATTATGGTTCGTAGGTGTCTCTTTTGTTCTGTTTTTTAGAAATCTGAGTTTCCCTCGCTTGTAACTGGAACGCACCTGCCACGCAGCATTCTTTTTTTTTTTTTTTTTAAAAAAAAAACCTTTATTTTACTTTTAACTTTTACAGAGTTTTGTTGTTCACAGATATGCCTGTTCCCAGATTAGTCCATGCATCATTCTTGCTGGTTACAAACAGGTGGTCCACCCTGCTTGGAGGGTCCGGGGTGGGTTTGGTGCCTGAGGCTGTGGGGAGCGTCTCAGAGCCCCAGCGAGCCGCAGGCCTGCCCTCCCCTCCCAGGCGCACGCAGACCCGGGGAGAGAGTCGCTTGCCTTCCGGCCGGGGTGCTGCCGGGGCTGCTCCTGGGAGGAGGCACCCTCTTCCCAGAAGAGAAACGCAGGCGAGAGCGTGTCCAGGTGGCGTGAGGAGGGGCGTCTTGCCGCTGCCGGGTGCCCTCCTGCACTTCACTCAGCGAGCGGGTGCTTTCTCTGGCTCTTTCCAAAATAGCCGACTAGACGCATTGTACGCCTCCATCCTCACGTGCTTCTTATTCTTCGCTTGTCCCTTAGGAGGATCCCAAGGTGAAAGAAACTCATAAACAGGACAGCGTTCCACCCAAAGTGCAGGATTCTGTGTTTTACGCCAGAGAAGAAAAAAAGAAACCAAAGGCAGAAACTTTAATCCAAAGCGGGGCAGGTAACGTGAAATTCCATGTTGCCGCGGGTTGAGCGTGTGCTTTCCAGACACTTTCATCCTGCATAGATGTGACTTGCAGTGGTCTGATTTAGAGACCGGGCCACAGCTGTCCGGTTTACCAGTGCGTTGCGGATCGCGCGGGGCCGTCCGTGGTGGGGAGAAGCAGAGCACGACTCCAGGGCTGGGGACGAGGGCGCTCAGCTGCGAGGAGGCCCGAGGTGCGCGCAGGACTCAGCAGTGAGCCTGCCGTCTCCGTGGCCGTCGGGCGGGCGTGTCTCCCTGAAGGCCGACGGCACAGGCAGCAACCGAGACGCCTGTCGTCCGCCTTTGAGGGAAACGGGGCGTGAAAGCCCTCTGAGCTTTCCGGGTTGACCTCTGGAAGGCTGGGGCCGCCCACCTTCTCCAGAGCCGCTGACGAGGTCGGAAGTCCTTTCCCCTGAAGCTCAGGGTCCTTTCTCCCTCGGCTCTCAGTACCGCACGGAACGACTCCGGTTTCTGCTCCTTGCTCTGGCTGTCTGCTGGACGTTTTCCTCTGGCTGCTTTCCCCTCCTGCTGCTCCCCAGCCTGTGACAGAGTCCCGTCCTGCTGTGCCCCCGAGCCGGCCGGGACGCTCGGGGGTGTTCAGACGCCTTCCTTCCATCCACGGAGCTTGTAGCCTGGAAGGCGAGGCGGATGCGTGAGCCCAGAGGCCACGCTGCCCCGAGCCACCCGGGGGGGCCATCTCGGAGCCCGTCGAACCTGTGTGGCCCGAACGGTGATATATAGACAGCAGTGGGAGTACTGAGCTGTAACGCGGGTTTGGGTCAGAAACGGTGCAGTGCGCGTCCGCTTGCAGACCTGCCTGTGCGATTGCCCTCCAGATGGTGACGTGTACCAAGCCCAGACGCCTCACCAGGAAACCCAAGGAGCGCCGGAAGTCAAGGAGGCCCCGGACGTGCATGTGGAGGTGCCTGTGGACCAGGTGGGTGGCCCGGCAGCCCCACGCGCGGCCTCAGGAAGAGGGGGGGCCGCTGAGCTGGGAGAGGGGCTGCCCTCGAGGCCCTGCGCCTGGACGGGGGCGGAGCCGAGGCTGCACGTTTGGTGGTCGGCCGGCAGGAGCCGTCTGGCGCTCGAGGCTTGGCACCAGCGTTGGTCTGGTCGTTGTCCACCCAGGTTCACTCGAGTGTGGCCGCGGGACTTGCTGGCATCAGTGATGGCTGATGCGTCTAGGCAGAGGCCTGAGAGCCAGGGTGGATGTGGCCGCGTGCCCCGCCTGCCTCTGGTCCCGGGAACGCTTGGGTTGGAGTTTCCTGGTGGCTGATGTGGGGAGGCCCTCGCCCCGCCAGGAGCCCCCATGGGAGCTTTGACTGTGATCTGAGAACCACACGGCTTTCCCCAGGCCAGAGGGAGGCTCCAGGGCACCACTAGGACTTGCCTTCTGTCGACCAGTCACAACCACCAGGAATTTACTACCATGGAGTGTTGTGCCCGCGGCCGGGTGGGGCGCAGGGCCGCCCGACTCTTAGATCCAGAGGACAGCGCTGGCCCGGGTCCCCCAAGGTGCGCTGGGAATCGCAGGGGGTCTGCAGTAACCAGTCTCTCCTTTTGACCCAAAAGGAATTTACAGTGTCTTTTAACATTTTCCCCAACAATTTTGTGACAGAAGTTGGCACTTGGTTGGAGAAGCCGAAAGTAAAAGTGCAGGGCAGATGCCGTGCTGGGTTTGAAGAAACCACAGTGGGGAACGGAGTGGTCTTCAGCTCTGCCCGTCGACGGGTCAGGAGGTCACGGGGCTTCACCCACTCTGCTGCTTGGAAGGAGGGTGACGCAGGTGGGCCGTGACTAAGCATGGCCCACGGTGTTCTATTTTCTCCCCAGAAACCAGCCGAGATAGTGAAAGAAGTTGAAGTGACACACAGACACGTACCCGATTTGGAAAGAAGCAGGGTGAGTTAGTTCTGTTTTTACTGGGTACGTCACAGCTTGGGTCTGAAGCACCTCGTCATCTGGGTGACGTGTTGGGTGGAGCTCCCGCTGGACAGGACAAGGGTCGGTGGGCCCCGTCGTTCCCGGTGGGACTGGACCCGCGCGTGTCCCCCGCAGGCTGTACGCGCCAGGCCTCTGCGTGCGGACAGTCACAGGGGCAGCTTCCCTGGCTTCTGCACGAGTCCAGGTCACAGACGGAAGCACTTTTTCCCCAACAACTTTCAAGATGCATTTTCAGAAGGGGAGGAAGGAAAGGGGCGCCGCGGCAGCAGGTGCGGGAGGCTCTGCCGTCCCGGATGCCTCGGGGTGCGTCTCGTGCGCTGCCCGTGGGGGGTCAGCAGCGAGGCTTGGCTGAGGTCGTGCACAGCGATGCTCTGCAGGCGGCAGCAGGAGCTAGCTCAGAACGCACCGTGTGGTTTGCGTGCCACGCCTTCCCGTCCGGATGCTTCACATGTGCCTCCGTGCACGAAGCGTTTCTTCCTGTCGTATGTCCTGAGGCCACGTGACTAATCTGTGTGAAATGCATATCCTAGGAAAACAAAATTGAAGCCTTTACTTTTTTAATCAAGGGATATTTGATGAGTGAAAGCTGCCTGTTTCTACGGTGCACACGTTGACACGTGTCTGTTGTGAAGTGACTGCCGTGACCCAGCCGGCTGACGCGGACGCAGGCGTGTGTGGGGAGAGCCTTCAGGGCCGAGTCTGCTCCGAGCGTGTAATCCCTGAGCCAAGAAGTGGTTTGGGAATTCGTTTTAAAAATTCTATCCCTAGAATGTTTTTCTCAAGGTGGTTTCTTGTTTTTAAACTCCTGGTCCCAGGCAGGCGGCTGTGTGACAGGCCTAGGATGCTGAGTCCGAGCCCGCTCTGAGGATGTACACAGCCCGCCGCGCGACGGCCCGGCAGCGCGTCTCCAGCTCGGACGCCCGCCCGGCGGTCCCGGCTGCACACGGGGCGAGACCTGGGGACTCGGGGGGGGCGGGGCGCTGGCGCCAGCGTTGCTGCCTGGTTCTCGTCCGTCTTGGAAAGGGGGCGTTTCCGGGAGAGGACGTGGCTCCCAGGGAGCTTGTTCAGGGTTTTCAGCGTGACGGGGGTTTACGAGCTGAAGCAGGTGGTTAGAGGGAGAGATCTTTCAAACGATTCTGTCTCCTTCCTTCCAGTCTTAACTATTTCTGCCCGGGAGGTGTATTCAGGGAAAAGCACAGGGTGTCCAGATGTTCAGGGAAGCCTTTCAAAGGCAGGTGGGAGCTGTTTGCAAGGATGCTCCTGGCAGGCGACAGGCTGTGTCTCTGGTGGGAGGGCGTGGGTCTCAGGGCACTGGGTGACCGGGCCAAAGGTCGCCTGCGTGCACTGGGGCCGTGGAGGGGAGGACGCTGCTAGATTCTAGCTCTGACTGCTAGATTCAGCCAGAGTGACCGAATGCCATGGTCTGATGGGAACACGCCTCCCGTATTTCCTCGGCGCTGAGCTTATTCTGTCACTTGCACGTCTGTGCACAGCGATGCTCTGCAGGCGGCAGGAGCTAGCTCAGAACGCACCGTGTGGTTTGCGTGCCACGCCTTCCCGTCCGGATGCTTCACATGTGCCTCCGTGCACGAAGCGTTTCTTCCTGTCGTATGTCCTGAGGCCACGTGACTAATCTGTGTGAAATGCATATCCTAGGAAAACAAAATTGAAGCCTTTACTTTTTTAATCAAGGGATATTTGATGAGTGAAAGCTGCCTGTTTCTACGGTGCACACGTTGACACGTGTCTGTTGTGAAGTGACTGCCGTGACCCAGCCGGCTGACGCGGACGCAGGCGTGTGTGGGGAGAGCCTTCAGGGCCGAGTCTGCTCCGAGCGTGTAATCCCTGAGCCAAGAAGTGGTTTGGGAATTCGTTTTAAAAATTCTATCCCTAGAATGTTTTTCTCAAGGTGGTTTCTTGTTTTTAAACTCCTGGTCCCAGGCAGGCGGCTGTGTGACAGGCCTAGGATGCTGAGTCCGAGCCCGCTCTGAGGATGTACACAGCCCGCCGCGCGACGGCCCGGCAGCGCGTCTCCAGCTCGGACGCCCGCCCGGCGGTCCCGGCTGCACACGGGGCGAGACCTGGGGACTCGGGGGGGGCGGGGCGCTGGCGCCAGCGTTGCTGCCTGGTTCTCGTCCGTCTTGGAAAGGGGGCGTTTCCGGGAGAGGACGTGGCTCCCAGGGAGCTTGTTCAGGGTTTTCAGCGTGACGGGGGTTTACGAGCTGAAGCAGGTGGTTAGAGGGAGTGATCTTTCAAACGATTCTGTCTCCTTCCTTCCAGTCTTAACTATTTCTGCCTGGGAGGTGTATTCAGGGAAAAGCACAGGGTGTCCAGATGTTCAGGGAGGCCTTTCAAAGGCAGGTGGGAGCTGTTTGCAAGGATGCTCCTGGCAGGCGACAGGCTGTGTCTCTGGTGGGAGGGCGTGGGTCTCAGGGCACTGGGTGACCGGGCCAAAGGTCGCCTGCGTGCACTGGGGCCGTGGAGGGGAGGACGCTGCTAGATTCTAGCTCTGACTGCTAGATTCAGCCAGAGTGACCGAATGCCATGGTCTGATGGGAACACGCCTCCCGTATTTCCTCGGCGCTGAGCTTATTCTGTCACTTGCACGTCTGTGCGCACTGCAGAAATGCACCGCGGTCTGGCCGCCTTGTTCTGTGAACACGTCTCCTCGGTCCAGGCGCACGTTGTGTGTCAGCAGCTGGCTGCGGTCGGGAGGCTTGATTTCTTAGCCGGTATCAAAGCGTCTTTCTCGGTGCCTGAAGTGCCGCTGGAACAACGGCAGCCCCAGCGCCTCGCCTGTGCGTATCTGGGCTACGAGCCTGAGCGCTGGGGCAGGACGGCGCCAACGAGCAGCTGAGCCTCCTTCTCCTGCCCCGCCGGCCGGTGGGTCGGGCAGAGGGGCTGGACGGGCAGGTGCCTCTCCGCGGAGCCTGGCCGCGGCCCTGACGCGCCTCCCCGCTCAGCCACACGCCGCTCCTCCAGGTGGTGTCAGCCCCTCTCTAGACGCCCAGCCAGCGAGGGGGAGAGGCTCCCGGGCATCTCCCGCACCGGCCGTCGGGACGCAGGGCGCTGGGGTCGGAACCTAGCTGTGAACGGTTCTCCCGTCGGCGTTTCCTCCTCCCCAGGGAGCCGTCTCACTGCTGCCCGGAGACACTCCCCGCACCGGGCTTCCAGGATGGGCGCTCTGTGAGGCTTTCCCGTGCAAGCCCGCAGGACGCCTCAGTCCTGTCCAGCCCAGCACGAGCTGTACAGACGCGTGAAATGTGAAATGCCTCACGAGGTTCCAGGCCATGAGCCCTGCAGTCTACCCCATGCTGTTCTGGGGCCAGAGAGGGCAGGCATTGGATGAGCACCGCACATATAAACGCTGCATAGATGACCCCGGGGACGGTTGCAGCCCCCCAGGCTCCTCTGTCCATGGGATTCTCCGGGCGAGAACGCTGCAGTGGGCTGCCGGGCCCTCCTTCAGGGGCTCTCCCCGACCCAGGGACTGAACCAGGGTCTCCGGCACTGCAGGCGGGTTCTTCACAGTACGAGCGACCAGGGGAGCCGTGCGGCAGCTGGGGATACCACCAGAAAGAAGTAATACTCGGCCAGCACTCCCTGGCCCGTAGGCGGCAGGGTGTGTCTGCTCTCAGGGGACTGTGGTTTCACTCGGCTTTGCATGTGTCTGTTCATTTGAAAAATGGATCCTGTGATGTCCATTTGGCATTGAATATGTAGGTCTTCTAGGTACGTGGTTTCTGGCGTGATCACCCTCCCCAGACGGACTGTGAGATCCCCGGGGCTGACACGCGCCCTTTTCGGTGTCCAGGACTGTGTCACGTGCAGGAGGGACCTCCTAAGCTGTGGGCTTGCCCCGCGCTCCCCGAGGCTCGGGTGCTTAGACGGGCGTGTGTGATCCTGGGGTGGGGCGGCGAAGCCGGCCAGGCTGGGGGCAGCCGGTGGTCAGGAGCCTTGCTTAAAAATACATGCTGTATTTCCGATATTGGATCGCAGGGGCTTCTGCTTCATTGTGGTGAACATTTTTAGGATAAAATGCATTAATATATAGCAGAAAATGTGCTATTTTGACTGCTTTTTTCGTGTGCTTAAATAACGCGTTGTGCCCCTGAATTCAGCGACGCCGAGGGCCTCTGCAGAGCTGCACGTCGGGCCCTGACGCCACGTCAGCCCCAACTCCTCTGTCACGTGTGCGTCGGGACAGGCTCTGACCAAAGGAGCGGCTCAGCCGTGGGTGTTGGGAGCAGGAGCCTCCCCGGCGGCGCTAGTGGCAAAGGACCCGCCTGCCCGGCAGGAGGCCTCGGAGAGGGGCTGCAGCCCCAGGCCGGGGAGACCCCCCAGGGGAGGGCACGCGCCCCGCTCCGGGCTCCCTGCCTGCAGAGCCAGAGTCAGACGCGACTGAGTTGACTGAGGAGGCCCGCGAGAGCTGGGAACCGAGCCCGCCGGCCCCGGGCCCAGGGCCTCCTGGACAGGCGCCTTTGTTTTGCCGTCACGTGTGTCCTGGGCACAGAAGTGGGCACAGTCAGAGTCAAAGGCCAAAGCAGACCCGTGCCACCGCTTCGTCCTCAGGAGGCTCTAAACATGTCAGCTGCATAGCCCGGCCACCTTCGCGATACCTGGCACCATAAGGCCTTCTGTGAACTTTTAAAGGTGACCTGTGTACGTCCCCTTTATTTCCAGCTGTGCTCCAGACGCATGTGTTAGTTGAGCTGGGGCTCGGCGCTGTCCGAGCCGAGGCGGGTGGCGGCTCCTGCCGCCCCGCGGGCGCCTGGTTAGCTTGGATCCGTTGGCTCGACGGCACTTAACGAGCAAGCGGCGTTCCCTCAGGAGTCGTCAGCGCCTGACCCTTCTCTCTGTGAAACTTGAATTCTCTTTGGAAAATCCTGTGAAGCCAAAAGTCAACCAAAATACGGAAGAAACTGTTTGCAAGGCAAATTTTATTAATTTATAAAGAATTTGTTAATTCATTAATAAAATCCCATAAAAGAAAGGCAAATGAGGCAAATAGGAAATTCACAGAGAAGAATACAAACCTCTGAAGGATGTAAGAAAGCAGGTCCATGCTATTCCTAATTAAAGAAATACAGATAAGAAACAGCGAGTTTATTTTAAAAATCAGGTTGAGCATGTCCCAAGTTGGGGCGACACGGGCAGGCTGCGATGCTTGCTCACAGGATCAGAGGTAAATGGTGCAGCCTTCAGGGAAGGGAATTTTGCTCTGCTGCATGTATTTTTACACCATCATTTCCATAGCAAGAAATATCCCACAAACATGCTCGTAAATAGCAAGAAATAGAAACAAATGAGACATTCATCCTTTGGGGTTGATTAATTTATGCTTCATCCTTACAATGGAAAACACTGCAGCTGTATAAACAATAAGGGAGACCCACGTGTGCTGAGGGTGGGGCTCCAGAGTAGTGTATTAGGTGAAAAAAATCAAGGTGCAACTGAGCGTAACATATACTGTGTTTCGTATAAAAAGCAAGTAACAAGATGCACACAAAAGTAAAGAGTTTAGAGCAGGGAAGGGTGGTGCCTGACCACACGGCGGGGAAGGAGGACCCCGGCGGGGGAGCCGGGATGGTCAGGGTTAGACCCAGCCCCCAGGGGCGTTTACGACAGGAAAGAATTTGACTCAACCACAAAGGTGAGAGGAGGCAGGGGACAGTAAGGATGTATTTGACAATATCCTTCTTGCAGATAGTTGATTGCTATATTTATTTCTTTAACAATAGGAAAAAGAAGATGAAAGGCTTTATGAAGATAATGAAAGGAAGGTTTGTATTGACAGATTCTGTAGTTTTGCGTTTCCTATTCCGAAGACAGACCTAACGAGATAATCACAGGATTCCAAAAGCTCGTCAGGTGCTCGTCAGAAACGTAACCTCTCCACCACACAGTGAGGCGCTGTTCATCTCCATCACGCACGGCAGCTCTGTTCCACACGGGCAGCAGACAAGCTCAGAGGAAAAGAGTGTTAAGAGATTGCAAGCAGGTGGACGGATCCACTGTGAAGGCAGATGAAAAACAGGGGAAGGAAGGCTCCCGTAGGGTCCTGTGTTAGGAGATCCCAGGCCTGAGTCATCTGCCTTTCAGGCACCCATCTGGGTGTCCAGGGAGCCAGGGGACCCTCCCTGCCACCAGGCTCAAGGGGAACATGCTCCCAGGGCGAGAGTGTCCGGGGGGCATGGGCTCCCATCGCCACGAGGCTCACCGCCCGGGGTAGACCGGGCTCTGGCCGAGAAGCTGGCCCCGCGAGGCGGGCGATGGCGTGTCCGGCTCCATGGCGGCCTGCTCCAGTAGCTGTGTCCTAGGTAGAGTCGAGCTCTCCCCGTTATTTGTTAAATGATTACTTGATTGTAATGATTTTTGTCTGAGTACATAAGATTGCATTTGCTTCTTCCTAAGTTCACGTAGACTCCTCATCATTCCATTAAATAATACCTGGGCCATAAATACTAATTGTTTGGGCCATAAATACTAGTATTTGGGAAGGTTGCTTAATCAAAACCAGCATCTGGAAGCTGCGTGGGCTTTGACATCAGACCGGTTCATCCATCACTCACCCCATGTGACCCTAGGAAAACCCCTTAATATTTCAGAGGCTCAGTTTCCTCTGTGGCAAGTCTGTTGTCCAATAGTTTATAATCAAATCAGCCTCTAGGATTAGAGATAATGTGGGTAGAGTATGCGCGATGCTATGGTTTTTATTTGTGTGAGTAGAAATAGTGAACTGTCAGAGAATCCTGACAGCACCTGGGGAGAGGGTGCACACGTGAGCCACAGTTCCACGAGTGAACATGTTTCTACACGCAGCCGTGTAAAAGAACATAGTGCTTCTATTAATTTGCAAGTGCCCTTCGTTAAGTCATTTAACTCCTCTTCACTTCATTCATTCAGTCAGTTATTATTGCACATTTACAGGTTTACTTTCCTCGAAAGAATTGAGACAGTGAATTTTAAAGTTCTCGAAAAGTGTATCATCTGTGTTTAAAATGATGGTTATACTCTTTATATTTAAGCTAAATAATGAAAGTACATGTTTTCCAGTTGGAATGTGGGCACTGCGTTTCCCCCACTCTTCACTCTGTTCTTAAAATCAGTGACTGGTTTTGTCCAGCCTTCTGTCCTTTGGAAGGACCCCTTGGTGACCAGTCCATGCTGGAAAGATCACAGCGTGTTCTCACTGGGATGCCCCTGGCAATTTAAGTCACATCCACTTGGCTTTCAGTGCCCAGTGATTTTCTGGGAAATTTATCAATTGCTTGATGTAGATATGACTTACTGTTTTAATCAAAATGTTTAACCTACCACAGTGGCTGATGAGTGCAGCCTTGAACACAGGTGAGCTGTGCCGTGAGCACTATCTCCCTGAACCCCAGCTTCTTTCTAAAAAGTTTACTTCTTTGTAAAAGTGGGATAATTTCTAATCTGTGAAGTCAATATAGAGATTGGAATATAGAGATTAGAATGAACCTGACCCAGTGGGTGGAAAGTTAACTGTAGCAGTAATTACTGTTGTTTTCCAGGTTCTTCATGGTTTCTAGCAGAGGCTTCAAGTCCTTGGACCAGGGATTTTGACTTTATTTTATACTTTCATTTGTCTCAGCATCAAGCACATATGATGCCTTACTCATAGTTGGCATAGATAGTATTTTTAAACTGGAGTTTCTCCTATGCTATCTCATGTTTTAAAATTAAGAATACTGAGTCAAACTACAAGTAATTCAGTTTTATTGTAGAATTATTAGCAAACACAGATGAGAAAAAAGTGAAAACATTGAATTCCTGTTGAGGATCTGTTTTCCCTTTTGTGTGCATGCTTCATCGGTTTTGCTTTCAGTGTTTTCCTGTGGCTGAAAAATTGGAAACTTTAAAACATTACGACTCTGGGTGAAACCATATCAACAAGATAACTGGAATAAAATTAAAACACTGTGGGTAATTTTGGTGCAGTAGAGAGCAGAAGTTATCTGTCCTTGATGAATGTTGCGAGCTGGTTTTATTACAAAGCGCAGGACTCTGATTTGCATTTTGGCTTTCTTGTTATTAGGACTCCATGGCAGATACTGCTGTGGGTCAAAGCCTCACCGGATGGGGCGTTTTGAAAGCACGGGCTCTTGACGTGTGTGTACCTCTGCTTAAGTGGGCCGAGCAGTCTGGGAAGTAGTCTACCTCCTCCCAGACGAGATCAGATCAAAGTGACTCGACATGTTTCTAGCTGTAAAACATGGGATAAGACAGTGAAACAAACAAACAAAAAATAATGGTTTCTCTCAATTGACATAAATCACCACTGTCATAAATGACCACTGTAAGCGGTTTAATATCCGTAACAAGCGTGGAGCTTGGAGCCTGAGGGTCTCCGTTCCCTGCAGCTACTGAGGAAAACACCGTTTAAGCATCTTACTGAAATAACACGCACACCCAAGCCCAGAAAGTAGCTCACTCTCGTCTGCTGTATCAGGCAGTTGGCACAGCCTTTGCCAGAAATGCCGATAAAGCCTGGGAGTTCCTGGTCTCTCGTTGTCCCAGACTCAGGACCTCTGTGACGAAGTGCAAGGGTCGTCAGATTCCTTGAGTGATGTCTGTACTTTGGTGCCCGCCGGGTACCGTGCCCATGGTTTCCTTTTACTGTCTTGGTACCGCGAAGCCCCCGCAGCCAGGTGTTTTATTCCTGCCCTGAGAGACGGGGTTAATTTTGAGCAGCACTGGAGTCTCAAAAGCTACGCGTAAGTCATCAGTAATGCTAAGTGGGCCATGGTGAATGAACATTTTTAGAGAAGCCTACGGCTTCAGAAAAATGAAGCGTGGATTCCTCTCTACATGGGAGATTCGTTTGGATTCACGCATAAAGAGAGATGCTCACTGTTGAATAGAGGAGAGGGTTTGTCTTCAGCCGCTGCAGGTACATCCTGTGCGATGCTCTTCATTAAGGGAACAGAGGCCTGACGATGTTTGATAGCGGAGCAGACGGGGATGCGCCAGTCTATCTTTTTATCCGGAGGGCTCCATCCAAACACTTCTGCTAAGTTCATGCCAATTTTAGAAATCGTGGTTAGGGACTTGGATTATTTTTAATTATGAGAATTATTAATAAGTCATCCATCTACACTATATTCGTAAGGGACCAAGCAACCTAGGGTTTAGATCTGTGTCATGTATATAGGGCTGTAAGTATAATTTTTGGAAACAAAAAGTAACATTTAAAATTTTCATTTCTGGGGAAGCTTAATGAGAAACCTTTATTGACTGCCTACACTATTTTCTGGAAAGATACTTTCAAGTGAATTCATAACTTAGCTTCCAGAAATTCATAGCCATGTTTTGGAGGAAAAATATCTTTTCCTAGGCGTAGTTTTAGTGGGAAGAAAATCAGAAACGTGAAGAGGAGAGAGGCTGGAAGGTCCACGGGCACGGTGAATTGGTGAATTGATGGATGAGATTGTTCGGGCCCCTTTCTCCTAATTCCCCATGCTTTCTGTGGCCCTGGCAGCTTTTGCCCGAGAGCTAAGGTGAGGCATGGCTGGTCCTTGGGGCTCAGAGCCGAGGTCTCCTATGGAGATCGTGTGAAGTCATGATCCACGCGACCGTGTAGCAGTGCTTCCGGGCAAGGCATGGTTCTTATGTATTCTTCCTCAGGGCTTGTCTATATTCATATTAGGAGGAGAGGAATCCATGGCCATGCAAAAAATAATTCTGCAAGTAAAACTCACGTTTCTGCTTGTGAATAGAATGAGTATAAGACACAGGCTTTTGGGAAATTGTAAGATACCAAAAAGCAAGTTTACAGCTTCACCCAATACTGCGTCTCACAAATCGGTAAGCACTGCAGGCGTAGAGAGTGTGTGTGTTTCAGCAATCCCTGTGCTGATGGGGGTGCAGAGCAACGCCCCCGAGCGCCCTCCGTCCCGGCCCCCGCCGCCAAAGCCTGCATGGCGTCTGGCGTTCTCTGTCAGCACCGTCCACACATGAATTGCAGTCCATGCACCCGTACCTGGCAGATAAACCTGCGCTAGACCAGCCTGTGACGCCCCGTTCCAGCCGTCTGTCCGTGGGGCATCCTGGGTCTACGGGGTCTTCCCGTGCTGGGCGAGAAGCCCCCTGAGGGAGGATCCTTTTCAGTCCTTTCCTTCTGCGGAGGAGAAATGGAAACGTCTCTTTGCTTCTTTCAGTGCTGTCCTGTCTGGTACTTTCTCTGTGGAAACAGAAGTATTGCGAACCGGTTATGAGTCTGCAGTGAAGGAGCGCTCAGTGCCTGTCAGGCGTGAGCGCCTCTGCACAGTCAGGCCCATGAGGATGGCAGGAGTGAGGCTTGCCAGCCGTCCGCGAGTCACCGCTCGCCGAGCCTGGCCCAGAGCCTGTAGGCACGCGAGGGGGAGCTCGGGAATGGAAGGGGGTTGGGGCTGTCGTTCTTTTGGTTTTGATGCATGTGTTTATGTGGCTGTGTTGGGTCTTAGGGGCTTCCCAGGTGGCGCTAGTGGTGAAGAACCCACCTGCCCACGCCGGAGACAGAGGAGACGCAGGCTTGATCCCTGGGTGGGGAGATCCCAGAGGAGGAAGCGGCAGCCCTCTGCAGTATTCCCGCCTGGAGGGTCCCGTGGACAGAGGCTGGTGGGCTGCAGCCCGTGGGGTGACGGAGCCAGACACGACTGGAGGGACTCGGAGCGGGCGCGTCGGGTCTTAGCTCTGGAGGCGACTCTTCGTTATATCCCGCGGGGCCTCTGCGGCGGCACACGGGCTCTGGGGCCCGAGGGCTCCGTACGTGTGGTGCGTGGGCCGCGGCTGTGGGGTCTTGGTTCTTCCACTAGGGTCTCCACCCACATTCCCTGAATTGCAAGGCAGACTCTTAACCACTGGACAACCAGGGAGGTACTTAGGACTGTGGGTTTTTTTGGCCACTTCTATTGATCTTTCATTTATTTCCATCTTTGTTCTTTGGCCCGTGTGGGCCTCCCGTCACTGTGGCCTCTCTCACTGCAGAGCACCGGCTCCGGGCGCATGCGCTCCAGAGCTCTGGCTCGGCAGTTGGACACATGGGTCCAGCCGCTCCACGGCACGTTGGATCCTCCCAGGCCAGGGATCGAACTGGCGCCCCTTGCACTGCAAGCCGGTGTCCTTACCCACTGGACCACCAGGGAAGCCCAAGACTGTATTTTTTTATGCAAAGTTTCTCCTTTTGTTTGCTATATATAAGAACATGTAATTTTAAAAAATTTAAAAATCAGATTAGAAAAGTAAAAGCATCAAAGGAGAAATGGAAACGTCTCTTTGCTTCTTTCAGTGCTGTCCTGTCTGGTACTTTCTCTGTGGAAACAGAAGTATTGCGAACCGGTTATGAGTCTGCAGTGAAGGAGCGCTCAGTGCCTGTCAGGCGTGAGCGCCTCTGCACAGTCAGGCCCATGAGGATGGCAGGAGTGAGGCTTGCCAGCCGTCCGCGAGTCACCGCTCGCCGAGCCTGGCCCAGAGCCTGTAGGCACGCGAGGGGGAGCTCGGGAATGGAAGGGGGTTGGGGCTGTCGTTCTTTGTTTTTGATGCATGTGTTTATGTGGCTGTGTTGGGTCTTAGGGGCTTCCCAGGTGGCGCTAGTGGTGAAGAACCCACCTGCCCACGCCGGAGACAGAGGAGACGCAGGCTTGATCCCTGGGTGGGGAGATCCCAGAGGAGGAAGCGGCAGCCCTCTGCAGTATTCCCGCCTGGAGGGTCCCGTGGACAGAGGCTGGTGGGCTGCAGCCCGTGGGGTGACGGAGCCAGACACGACTGGAGGGACTCGGAGCGGGCGCGTCGGGTCTTAGCTCTGGAGGCGACTCTTCGTTATATCCCGCGGGGCCTCTGCGGCGGCACACGGGCTCTGGGGCCCGAGGGCTCCGTACGTGTGGTGCGTGGGCCGCGGCTGTGGGGTCTTGGTTCTTCCACTAGGGTCTCCACCCACATTCCCTGAATTGCAAGGCAGACTCTTAACCACTGGACAACCAGGGAGGTACTTAGGACTGTGGGTTTTTTTGGCCACTTCTATTGATCTTTCATTTATTTCCATCTTTGTTCTTTGGCCCGTGTGGGCCTCCCGTCACTGTGGCCTCTCTCACTGCAGAGCACCGGCTCCGGGCGCATGCGCTCCAGAGCTCTGGCTCGGCAGTTGGACACATGGGTCCAGCCGCTCCACGGCACGTTGGATCCTCCCAGGCCAGGGATCGAACTGGCGCCCCTTGCACTGCAAGCCGGTGTCCTTACCCACTGGACCACCAGGGAAGCCCAAGACTGTATTTTTTTATGCAAAGTTTCTCCTTTTGTTTGCTATATATAAGAACATGTAATTTTAAAAAATTTAAAAATCAGATTAGAAAAGTAACAAAAAGCTATCTTGATTGGCATTTCTGTTTTTGTGCAAGTACCATACTGTCTTGATGACTGTTGCTTTGTACTATAGTCTGAAGTTAGGAAGGCTGATCTCTCCAGCTCCGTTCTTCTTTCTCAGGATTGCTTTGGCTACCCGGGGTCTTTTGTGTTTCCATATGAACTGTGGTATTTTTTTTCTTTTTTGGTCTAGTTCTGTGAAGAATGTCATTGGTAACTTGATAGGGTAGATGATATTTGGTAAGATGGTCATTTTCACAATTTCTTTTTTCGACCGGTGAAGCTGGTGACTTCATTTTCCTAATTCTAGTTCAGAAATTCTCCTTGCAAACGGTGAGCTTGCAAGTTGTGGTTGAGTGTGTGTTTGATCTTGGAGGTGTGATGTGTCGAGTGATGTTGGGTTTGGGGCACCACTGGTAAAGTCAGTGCAAAAGCCTCCATTGTTTGTAAGATGCTGGGTGAATTAAATGGTTCTCTATCAATTTTTGATAAACACTTTAGGGTGGTGGTTTGCAAATGTATTCTCAGGACCCCTTTATAGACTTCAGTAATTGTGGGCTGCAAAGACCTTGTGTTTACGGGGGCTATATCTGTCAGTCGTTACTATACTGCAGCCCTCCAACAGTGTACGAGGGCTCTCTTTTCTCCACAGCCTCCCCAGACCTTGTTATGTATGACCTTTTTGATGTTAGTCCTTCCGGAAAGTGTGAGGTGGGATCTCGCCGTGACTTTGATTTGCGTTTCCCTGGGAATTAGTGATGCCGAGTGTCTCTTCGTGTGTCTGCTGGCCGCTGTTCCTGCGTTGACCATTGCTGCTCCTTCAGTCTGATTCCTGTATTCCTTTGACGTGCCCCTTTGAAGAGTTTTGTTATTTTTAAGAAGTCTCTTTGTTGTTATTGCTGCCGGTCTCTCCAGGCTCATCTTGTGCTGTCTCTGCCTTGGAATCCACTGTTTACCTAAGGAGCCTGGCTGTATGTTCTCACGCTTGGCTGCACTCCCTGGAAGTTCTGGCTGAAATCCTCTCACCCCTCCGCTTGGCGGTGGGCTCCTCCTCCCGTGCTCTGCCCCTCGGACGCCGGCGCGCTCTCCTTTCTCTGCTGGGGGCGTCTGTCCTCAGGCTCCACCTCGTCGTTGCCCCGTGAGCCCACCCCTCTGATGAATTCAAGGTTATAACCCTGCGGATGATCTTGCTTTTCTTGTTGTTAGGATGGGAGCAATTCTCTCTGCAGCTGTCTACATTCCAAGGTGAAGCTGGGCTCTTTTTGACGTGGGAAATTTGGGGGAGGACCAGATGGTCGTGGAAAACTCGGAATGACCCTTAGGAATCGGTGTGAACTGGGTCCTTAGGTCCTGAACTCCAGTTTGGAGTCCAGCAGGGCTGGACCTTGAAGACGGGCTAGGGGAGTTTATCTTGTCCAGGGTGACTTGTGGGCTTCCTTGACCTTGATGTGGGCGCTCAGGCCAGGCCCGAGGCAGGCTGGCCCTGGGTGGAGCTGGAGAGGTGGTGGGTTCCCAGCACAGGCTGTGGTCTGGCACATCTTGGTGGAGTGCCGGACCGTGTCCGGTGGGCTAACCTTTGTGGCAGACGTCGGTCCTCGGGGTCCGGTTGTAGCTGAGTGGTCCAGTCCTGAGGCTTTTGTTTCTGTTCAGAGAACCAAGTCTCAGCTGCTAATCCTGATGGTTTCTGTTTCAGGAAAACAGTTCACGAATGTCTTTTAAGAAAAAGTTTCCCTTAAGACACACCACAAAGAGAAAAGGTATGTCCTGTAGATGTTGAAGAGATCGAAATGTGTGTATTCTTAATAATAGCAGGTGAGGATGCTGTAAGATCCTGTCATGAATAGCAGTCCAATTTGTCTCCTGAAATACAGTTAAAATCTGTATGGAACACTTGACAGAGACAGGGTCTTATTTCCTGCCCCCATAAGACCCCATATTAATAACACCACCAGATTATACGTTCCTTTCCTGTTTCTTCCGTACCTCTTTATTTATGATCATAGTTGTTAAGATTGTGGTGGTTCCAAAAGCAGTTTGCCAGAGGTGCTCGTGCCCTCTCCTTTCTGGTGCAGCACGTTCGCCGTGAGGAGGAGGAGAATGATGTGTGCACGGTATGTTGTGACGAAACGGTGGATGTGCCATTACCCATTTGTCTTTTTATTCTGTAAGTTGGATATTTTATGGATGAGCAACCTGAGGCAGAGAGAGGCGGTGTCCTTGCTAGGGCCGCAGGGCGGCTTCCTATGTTCCTAAACTTGTAATATTGGAGCCAGAACTCACTCCAGGGTGTGTCTTCTTTTGTATTTTTTCTTTTAAAGTCATTGTTGCCTTTGTTACAGTATTGATTCCATGTTATGTTTTTGATTTTTTGGCCTCAAGGCACATGGGGTCTTAGCTCCCTGGTCAGGGGTCAGACCTGGGCCCCTGGCATCGGAAGGCAGCGTCCTAACCCCTGGACCACCGCGGAAGTCCCCAGGTGTGTCCCATGTCTGAGGGTGTGGCTGGAGACCCTCCAGCTCCCCAGGGCCTTGAGTGGCTCAGGCCTGTCCGTGACGGGTGGCTTTTTGGGGGTCCTTAGTGCCCGCTGAAAGCACCATCTTTTCTTTGGAGTGCGGTGATCACAGTCCCGCGACGGTCGGTGCTGTGAGAGCCGCCGGTGGTCAGGACTGCCCAGCGCTCCGCGGCTCCCTTCCCCGCCCGTTGGCTCCATGTGTGGGCACCTGTGTCCCCGTGAGGAAGAAGGCAGAGGAACCGCAGGCGAGGCTGAAGGGGTCCTTTGCGGCTCCCAGAGAGGCCGGCCAGCCCCGACGCCCCGCCTGCCGGCAGGGGACCACCCGTCACATCTCCATAGCCAGCTTCCTCGGGCATTTATCTGTGGTTATGCTTAGATTCAACCAACCCCAGGGGCAGCTCTGAAGGCAAAAGAGAGCTGAAGGAGCAGCTGGAGGTTTCCCGTGGCGGCGGTGAGCGGGGCGTCTTGTCTGAGCCCCGGAGCAGCGCCGCCAGCGGCCGGAGGGGCCCGTGGGGCCGGGTCGGGGGCGGGACGGAGGTCCGGGCTCCAGGGCAGCGGAGCTCCTCGCGGGGGTTCACGCTGTTTCCCGTCTGCGGCCTGGGAGGAAGGGCAGCTCCAGGAATGCAGGCTTCCTCGACCTCACCCTGCGTTACAGCGTTTGGGGTTTCAGTTTTTAAATTGCATTATAATCGTCAGGGATCTCACACTCCAAATCTTTCCACACCAGTCTCCCTTGAATGAAGTAAGTCTGAGTGTGTCCCCGCTGCTTCGGGGGTGTCTAAGCCGCCGCTTCTCTTTTCTGTTTTGTTACTTGATTTTCGTGGTTCACCCAGAGAGGCACCCCGACGTCCCTTCCAGCCTCTCTGTGCCCTTTCCCTGCAGCCGAGGAAAAAAAAGGACCCCCTTAGATGCTGTCAGCTTTTATGGAGCCTTAAGTACATAAACCACGTATTGAACCATCTGCTGTAACAATAATTTAAAAACATGCGCGGGCTCCGCAATTCCTGCGTAGACATTTCCTTCTGATTTTCATTTTCGTTTTCACGACCTTGCCAGGTGATGGTCCTCTCTGACAGAGGGGCGCCGGAGCGATGGCCCGCCTTGTCCTTGAGGGCAGAGGTGACAGCCGGAGCAGCGGGAATTCGGGAGGATCCCGCCCTCCTCTCCCCTCCACCAGGCGGGCACCATGCGGGCGCTGGGAGCGGGAGTGAGCTGGGCTGGGGCCGTGGCCCCGGAATCGGGACTCAGGGTGGGCTTGTCGGGAGTGCCGGTCCTGAGGACCGGATGAGGGGCTGCGAGGGACGTCAGGACCCCTCTGGCTGGTTCCCAGTGGACAGGGCGCCCCTGGGCTCCAGCTGAGAGCTCTGGAGTTCAGTCCCAGCCTCCGAGGCCCCCGAGCCCAGGGTGCGGAGCTGCTGGAGTTCATCAGCCCCGGAGGCCGTGGCCCAACACGAAGCTTTCTTTAGGGGAAAGGAGCGAGCCTGTGTCGCTTCCACGACGTGGCCTTCCCTCCCGAGTGCTGGCGGCTGCCGGCCTCTGGGCTTCGGGCTTCAGAGACCTTGAAGTCTTACCAGGGCCACACTGTTTCCAGAACACGGAAGCACCTTCCCTTTGTTCGGGTCACGGCAGCCGAGCGAGCTCCTCGCGGGGGTTCACGCTGTTTCCCGTCTGCGGCCTGGGAGGAAGGGCAGCTCCAGGAATGCAGGCTTCCTCGACCTCACCCCACGCTACAGCGTTTGGGGTTTCAGTTTTTAAATTGCATTATAATCGTCAGGGATCTCACACTCCAAATCTTTCCACACCAGTCTCCCTTGAATGAAGTAAGTCTGAGTGTGTCCCCGCTGCTTAGGGGGTGTCTAAGCCGCCGCTTCTCTTTTCTGTTTTGTCACTTGATCTTCGCGGTTCACCCAGAGAGGCACCCCAGCGTCCCTTCCAGCCTCTCTGTGCCCTTTCCCTGCAGCCGAGGAAAAAAAAGGATCCCCTTAGATGCTGTCAGCTTTTATGGAGCCTTAAGTACATAAACCACGTATTGAACCATCTGCTGTAACAATAATTTAAAAACATGCGCAGGCTCCGCAATTCCTGCATAGACATTTCCTTCTGATTTTCATTTTCGTTTTCACGACCTTGCCAGGTGATGGTCCTCTCTGACAGAGGGGCGCCGGAGCGATGGCCTGCCTTGTCCTTGAGGGCAGAGGTGACAGCCGGAGCAGCGGGAATTCGGGAGGATCCCGCCCTCCTCTCCCCTCCACCAGGCGGGCACCATGCGGGCGCTGGGAGCGGGAGTGAGCTGGGCTGGGGCCGTGGCCCCGGAATCAGGACTCGGGGTGGGCTTGTCGGGAGTGCCGGTCCTGAGGGCCGGATGAGGGGCTGCGAGGGACGTCAGGACCCCTCTGGCTGGTTCCCAGTGGACAGGCCGCCCCTGGGCTCCAGCTGAGAGCTCTGGAGTTCAGTCACAGCCTCCGAGGCCCCCGAGCACAGGGTGCGGAGCTGCTGGAGTTCATCAGCCCCAGAGGCCGGGGCCCAACATGAAGCTTTCTTTAGGGGAAAGGAGCGAGCCTGTGTCGCTTCCACGACGTCGCCTTCCCTCCCGAGTGCTGGCGGCTGCCGGCCTCTGGGCTTCGGGCTTCAGAGACCTTGAAGTCTTACCAGGGCCACACTGTTTCCAGAACACGGAAGCACCTTCCCTTTGTTCGGGTCATGGCAGCCAAGCCAGGGTCCCCTCGGGAGTGGGGAGCCCAGGCCCCCCAGACGCCGCCGCTGGGCCTTTTGTGTGTCGTCTTGATGGAATCTGTTGCAGTTTGCTGTTGTTCCGTCGCTCAGTTGCGTCTGACTCAGCGGCCCCACGGACTGTGGCACGTCAGGCTTGCTTCTGCTTTCTATTTTGAGCTTTTGGCCCCTGGGCATGTGGGGTATTAGCTCCCTGACCTGCCCTGCCTGCATGAGGAGCACAGGCTGAACCGGGCCGCAGGGCCGTCCCGCCAGGCCTTTGTGGCGAGCGGGCTTTAGCGCAGAGCACGCCGTGGCCGCGCCGTGGTCCCCAGCGCTGCCTCCCTGACGCTCAGTGTGGTTTGTGGTCACAGCTCGCTCTAACAAAATAATCATTCGGGCTTCTTGTTTAGTTCTCACTTGCTGTCACCGGGTAAAGCTGGAGACCCGCGTGCCCGCGCAGGCCTCTGCGCGTTTGTTTCCCTGCCGCGCGTGGTTCCCGTCAGGGCGGCCTTGAGCGGAAGGGGCCTCTCGGCCTCTCGTCTGCCCTCCCCCGGGGGGGTCCTTCCCCTCCTCCTCTTCGTATCGGGGGGCCCGTGGATCTGCCTCTGCTCTGGGGATCTGCCTTCGCCTACACTCACAGTGCATTAAGTCAGTGGCCCGGCTTTCCTCGTGGAGGGGCCACCTTTTCTTAGAAGACGCTGACCCTTGGTAAGTAGGTGCGGAGTCCGGTGACTGAGTTCTAGAGCCTGAAGCTCCGACTGTGGTCCCCTGTGGGCTGAGCGCGCCCTGCTCTGTGGGTATGGAGGCTAGCCACACAGAGCAGTTCTCTGCTGACACGCGCCTCGTTTTACCCAAGCAGGAGAAAACTGGAGCGAACCCCAAACTTACCCTCGCCTCGGTGGCCTGGGCCCCGATCTCGTGCTGTGAGCGTCCCCGTAGCCAGCAGCAGGGCTCATTGCTTCAGCACACTCTCGCCGGCATGCGGTCGGCGGTAACCAGCCAGCTGGTGTTTCTTTTGGTTCACAAATAACGAGGGCTGTTACATGAGAGGCTCGTTTGTTGGCAAGTCCACTCGGTGATATTTGCTGATCCTTTGCTTCTGTGTAAAATGATGCTTGGGTTTGCACATGGGACAAAGGACAGTAAGCACGGAGCCTGCATCCACAGTCTGCTAACAGCCTTGGATGGTGGGCTAAGGTGGTCCAGGAGGGGGCATGGCTGCTTCAGGGAAGGGGAGTGGGCGGTAGGGTCTAAGATGTGAGCAGGCCAAGAGGCTGAGGTTGTTTTAGGGAGAGGAAGGAGGAAGGCCCGGAAATGGCCACTTCCAAGCATGTGGCAGAGGGAGCCGCCATCGCTCAAGAGGGCTGTGGGGACCGTGTCCTCGGGAAGGGGTGACTTGGGGCGTCCCTCCTGCAGGGGACTTTGCAGTATGCATACCTCCTACCAACAGTCGACATCAGGGAGTCCATCTTGAGCCCATAACATCAGAGAGAAGTGCCATTTAGCTTACAACGTACAACAACACGTGGTAGGCCCATGACTTAAATTTGCTTTCATTTGGAGGGGGCTATTCTCTGTTTTTCAAATTTTCTGTGATGAGTAGTACATTTGAATGCAGAACAATAAAATTATTTTAAGAATAAGAAACTGTACTGGTTGTAGGAGAGTTCATTATGTTAGCTGTGATTCTTGGTCTCCGGTTGGGATCTTCAAGTCACGTCAGAGATATTGTGAATTCAAACTACATTTTGAGTTAATTTGTAAGCGCCTATAGGGACTTGGCTCAATGGTAAAGAATCCCTCTGCCAGTGCAGGAGATGCGGGTTTGATCCCTGGGTTGGGAAGATCCCCTGGGGAAGGAAATGGCGACCCACTCCAGTATTCATGCCTGGAGAATCCCACGGACAGAGGAGCCCGGTGGGCTCCATGGGACTACAAAAGAGTTGGACACGACTAAGCGACCAACAACAACAAGACTTGGTAAATGTCTTTGCTGACTTATTTAAACACATGCCTCGCTCACAGAGAAATTAGATGCCTACATAATTGTTACCAAATACAGAAATGAAATGCTCTCTAACTTAGGGTTTCTAACTTTCACAGAGTAATCAATCGCACCTTAAACCCAAACCCTGGATTCATTTCCACAAATTTGCGCCTGACATCTTCGTTCATAGTGAGCAGCTGTGGTAGACTCTGGCTGTCACAAAAACAACTGGAAATGAAGACGAGGTCTTAAGGCATGTGTTGAACACAGGGCTTAGTCCATTCCGACCACAGGCTCCTGTAGAGCGGGCGGCAGGGGAGCCCTCTGTGGACCGAGGCGGTGGTGTTTCGGAGGCCGCCCAGCTGCTGTGCTCGTGGCAGCCCCTGGCTCCCACGACTGTCATCGAAACCAGCCTCCTCCTGGTGATCTCTGTTCCAGCTTTCCGATCCCCCAGCTGCTGCTGGAAGGTCAATCTCTCCAGTCTCCTCTCCCAACAGCTTCTTGGATTTCCTCCTCGGTGACTGGCAGCTCCCCCAGCTGCCCACGTCTGTCTTTCCTGTCTCATTTGCCAACACGTCAGGTCTCCAGAACAGCCTCTGTCCAGGTCTTTGGCTCCTGAGTTCAGTGTAACTGGAGTGCTTATTCGCAAAAGTGTTCTGAATTAATTAGTCGGTGGAAACGGCACGGAGGTGTGGTTAGAAGCACATAGCTCTGCTAGAGCAGCCGTCTTCCTGCCCTGCAGAGGTTCTCGTGAGCTTTGAAATACCCGACATCAAAGCAGAATGCCAGGGGAGAGGCTCCGTGGGGGATCTGCCCAGGTGTCGCTGCCGTGGTTTATGTGGTGCTCGTGGGCACCAGGGGCCGGTCGCTCGCGCATGGATGCCAACAGCACCCTGCTTGTTCTAGCCTTTTTCATTGTGGACGGAATACTCTGTTTTTCCCGATCTTGCCTGTTGAGGTTTCTGGTGGGCAGCTGCCGTGGAAAGCGAGCAGCGTCTTCCGGCTCGAGAGCTTGCTGTCTGGCTGGGGAGCCCGGTTCCCGACGACGCCTGGGTCGGGGAGGAGGCGCCACCACGGGCTCCCCGCGTCCCACTGGGAGACTGCGGGGGGGGGGGCATCAAAAACCCCTAAGTGACACAGGCTCGTTTTCTTAGAGGAAGAAAAACAGGAAGATCAAAGTTCTGTCGCGCCGTAGTCTCCGAGACCGCGGTTGCTCTCGCGTGGTCTGCCTCGCTGTGTCCTAGCGCAGGACCGAACGCTCCCCGAAAGGCCCTGAGCGCTGTCTGTCCTCAGCGTGATGACATTCCCCTGATTGGTTTAGCCGCCGGTCTCACGCCGCTGTCTCACAGGATGTAAGCCCTGTGGCTGGTGTATTCATATCTGGGTTTTCCTCTCTTTTTTCAGCATCTCTCAAGAGCCTCAACAAGAATAAGAAAGTGGTTCCGTTTCCTGGTAAGAGGGCGATTACCGGGACAGTCTGCGGGGTTGTGCGGGAGACGGGTGCCCACGGGTCCTTGCGCATGACCCCCGGGTCGCTGTGTGGGCCGTGCCCCTCGGGCCCCGGAGCCTCCACTGGGCGGCCGCCGTCCACACCGCGTCTGGCTGGGAGCAGACGCTGGCCCTCCCCTGGCGGTGCCCCGAGCCTCTGCAGACCCTGCCCCGTGGCACCGTTATTAGGTGGTCCACGAAGGAGGGCCTTTACTCAGCACCGAGTGACCCTGTCCGTCCGTCAGCCAGCAGGGCGGTCCAGACAAAGTTTGCATTGCTCAACGATGCGGTTATTTTAAGATGTTACTGTATTTATCTTCATAATATTCTGTAAGATAAAAGGAAAAAAGAGAAAACCGCTTGTACCTGGGATAAGAAGGTGCAGGTTTCAGACGGGAGACTTCAGAGAAACGGAAATTCTTAGGTGCCCCGAAGGGACACAGTTTTAGCTGTATTTAGGGGTCTGTCGGATTATGGGTTCAATTCCAAAAGAAAGCAATACAGAACTAGCCATGCAAGGCCAGAGCCATCATTGGCGATCACACTGAAAAGGTAAAGTCAGGGATTTTTGAAATGTGTTTTCTTACATATCCGTATAGCACATCTATTACTGTATATTAATGTTTAATGTGATTTCATATTAAAGAGTATGATGATCTGTCATTCATATAACACACTTCAGTATCTTACTACCATTTTTAATTTTGAACATTCTATAATTTTATATGGCTTTTGGGATGCTGTATGCATGGGACGCGGCATGGCTGGTTCATTTATTATTTACTCCCTTTTTTCATTTATCAAACGTTTTCTGAGGAGCTTCCATGTGCCAGGCTGAGCTGACAGTCTGGGACACAAAGATGACCGAGCGCAGCCCCTGCCCTCAGGCAGCCTGGGGTCCGGTGGGCACGCTGACCGAGCCGAGTCGGCCCGCGGGCCGGCGGAGCCCGGGGCGCTGGGCCAGCGTGGGAGGGGCGGGCAGTCTCCGTCGCCGGGGTTTGCCAAGGGCGTCTCCGGCTCCTCTTGCCTCCCACTGCCTTGGCCTCTCGTTTTCATGATTGCTATTACCTTGTGACTGTTCTTAGTCTTTCTTCTATCATCCCCGCCTTTGTTTTTTCACTTTAAACTTTCTGTGATAGTAATAAGTACCATGTGTAGAGTCTACATCTGTGGATTCAACCAACTGCAGATCAAAAATATTTGGAAAAAATTCCAGAAATTTCCAAAAAGCAAAACTTTGCCATCTGCAAGTGGCTATGTCCATAGTGTCTCACTGTGTTATCGCATAGCAGCTGTTTACAGAGCATTTGCATCATCTCAAGTGTTGTAGGTGATCTAGACATGGCTTACAGTGGACGGGGACAGTGTGTAGGCCGTGGGCCAGCACTGTGTCACCTTACGTCAGGGACCGGAGCATCCGTGGGGTCCCTGGGACCCGTCCCTCGCGGATACTGCAGGACGACTGCGTGTCAGTCACTTGTCACCGCAACCTTTCATTTCTGAAGATGCACATTGTCACCCGTAGTTTTCAAGAGAGAGAGAGAGAGCAGACTCAGGAGGGGAAGGTGATTGTCCAGGATTTTTCTGAAGGTAGGAGACCAGCCAGGACTCACGTGGCACTTTAACCTTTCTTTAAACATGAGACAGAGCGGTGGGGAAGCGGCCGACCCTGTGCTCGGCGCCGCGTGTTGAGAGAATGCAGGCGAGCCAGAGGCAGCTTTGCTGTTCCCGGACGCCCACGGCTCCCGGGCTGGGACACGACCGAGAGCCAGATACGAGGCGGGCCCTGGAGACGTCCTGGGGAGAGCCCGGCTGACCCGGGCCAGGAGACAGGCTGTGGGGCTTGGTGGGCGGTGGCTCCAAGGAGAGGGCCGGAGGGGTCTGCCCGGGGGGGCGTGGAGCAGGGGGTGGGCGAGGGCTCCGGGAGGTGCGGCTGGAGCAGAAAGGCGATGCTGGTGTCCGGAAGGCGGGAGCGGGAAGAGGTGGGAGCGCAGGTGAGGCTCGGCTCCGGGTCGGCTGGGTCCTGGGGCGCAGGCAGGCCAGGCGGTGGGGAGAGGGGTGACCCCTCGTCTTGGTGAGGTGGGCCGTCAGTGCGGGTTTCTCTGCTGCGGGGAGACTCAGGCTCTGGGTCCTTTGTGATGCTGCCGCCTTCCGGAGGAGAGGAGAGGCAGGAGGCTGGAGGAGACCCTCGGCAGCTCCGCCGGGAGGGGTCTCCACATTCACAGCCCTGCTGTCCAGTGAGGCCCTAGCCCCGCTCCCGTCCCACATCCGGCTGCTTCCTGGCTGGAACCGTCCGTGGCAGTGGGACACGGGGCGGGGAGCACCGTCGGGGCGTGCTGGTCACCGCTGCCACGCCCCCGGGGTCCCTCTAAGGGTCTGGTCTTTGTCCTGTAGATGAGGTTGAGGCAGGGAGACGCAGTGCTCCGACGGAGGTGTTCAGGTGTCACTCTGGCGGCAGAGGGCGGGGCGGGGAGCGGTAAGAGCCTGGCTGTCGGTGCCGTCCGAGTGAGGCCGCGTCTGCACCGCGCCCCGGGGCTGCCCAGGGAGAGACAGCCTTCTGGAGGTGGACCGCATGGCTCAGACTCCGCTGCAAGAGGGAAGGGAGAGGTGAGGCTGGTGCGGCGGTGGCCTTTCTGGATGGCGGTCGGGTGCAAACGAGAGGAGGGCAGGCCTGGGGGCAGGACGGTGTCCGTGCTGGGTTTTGAGGTCCCTGGCTTCTCTTGGGCTCCGTGAGGCTCCCGCTGAGGATGTCTTGCCTCGCGATTTCCCGGGGGCCGGTTTTGGTCTCACCGAGAGCCAGATACGACGGGCCCTGCGTCCTGGGGGAGAGAATGCAGGCGAGCCAGAGGCAGCTTTGCTGTTCCCGGACGCCCACGGCTCCCGGGCTGGGACACGACCGAGAGCCAGATACGAGGCGGGCCCTGGAGACGTCCTGGGGAGAGCCCGGCTGACCCGGGCCAGGAGACAGGCGGGGGGGCGTGGGGGGCGGGGGCGCCAAGGAGAGGCCGGAGGGGTCTGCCCGGGGGGGCGTGGAGCAGGGGGTGGGCGAGGGCTCCGGGAGGTGCGGCTGGAGCAGAAAGGCGATGCTGGTGTCCGGAAGGCGGGAGCGGGAAGAGGTGGGAGCGCAGGTGAGGCTCGGCTCCGGGTCGGCTGGGTCCTGGGGCGCAGGCAGGCCAGGCGGTGGGGAGAGGGGTGACCCCTCGTCTTGGTGAGGTGGGCCGTCAGTGCGGGTTTCTCTGCTGCGGGGAGACTCAGGCTCTGGGTCCTTTGTGATGCTGCCGCCTTCCGGAGGAGAGGAGAGGCAGGAGGCTGGAGGAGACCCTCGGCAGCTCCGCCGGGAGGGGTCTCCACATTCACAGCCCTGCTGTCCAGTGAGGCCCTAGCCCCGCTCCCGTCCCACATCCGGCTGCTTCCTGGCTGGAACCGTCCGTGGCAGTGGGACACGGGGCGGGGAGCACCGTCGGGGCGTGCTGGTCACCGCTGCCACGCCCCCGGGGTCCCTCTAAGGGTCTGGTCTTTGTCCTGTAGATGAGGTTGAGGCAGGGAGACGCAGTGCTCCGACGGAGGTGTTCAGGTGTCACTCTGGCGGCAGAGGGCGGGGCGGGGAGCGGTAAGAGCCTGGCTGTCGGTGCCGTCCGAGTGAGGCCGCGTCTGCACCGCGCCCCGGGGCTGCCCAGGGAGAGACAGCCTTCTGGAGGTGGACCGCATGGCTCAGACTCCGCTGCAAGAGGGAAGGGAGAGGTGAGGCTGGTGCCGGCGGTGGCCTTTCTGGATGGCGGTCGGGTGCAAACGAGAGGAGGGCAGGCCTGGGGGCAGGACGGTGTCCGTGTGCTGGGTTTTGAGGTCCCTGGCTTCTCTTGGGCTCCGTGAGGCTCCCGCTGAGGATGTCTTGCCTCGCGTTATTTCCAGTGGTGGTGTTTCCAGGTTTTAGGAAAGTCCTCTGCCTCCTCACGGCAGGCGGCGTTTGTTTCTGTAGGAATCACACTGGCAGTGGCAAGCGGGGTTTGACTGGCGGAAGGCTGAGAGGAGCACGGCAGCCGCCCGGCTCTCGATGGCGGCTCTTCCCGTGTCGGTGCCCCTTCTGGAGAACGGCGGCTCTGGATTCTCTGGCACAGGTGCTTGCTTTTATTTTCATGAAAGAGCCTTCCCTTCCTCACGCACTCTTAGAAAAAGCAAGTCTTCCCCGTAGTTTGCCAACTTTTAAACAAGAATGGATCGTGTTTCTAAATGAGAGTAAAGGTGATAAAACACATAAAAGCACATTGTAAGTATCATATCTAATGTAGAGACCATTTTCTTGATATGATCCCGTCATTCTGAAATCAATGGACGGATAGCAGTGCTTGTCATTTTATGATGTATCTCCCGCGGTGTCAATGGCTACTATGCTTATTGGTGATTTTGTTTTATTTTGTTTACCGGAAACAAGAAAAAGAACCACCTGACATTCTAGAGGAGAAAAGTACACCTGTACCGCTAGACACCTCCGTGAAAAAAGAAGACCAAACAGAACCACCAGTCGGGCAGGAGTCGGGAGAGTCATCACGGGGACCACCGGACGTCGGACTTGACCAGCAAGACTCCCTGGGGCAGCCGTGCCCGCGACTGCCACCTGCCGAGCCGACACCGGGGCAGCGAGAGGCGTCTGAACAGTCGTCCTCGGGGCAGCCGTCCCAGGAGCAGGAGCCTGAGAGACAGGAGCCCCCGGAGGAGGCATCCCCAGGGCAGCCATCTCAGGAGCAGGAGCCTGAGAGACAGGAGCCCCCCGAGGAGGCATCCCCGGGGCAGCCGTCCCAGGAGCAGGAGCCTGAGAGACAAGAGCCCCCCGAGGAGGCATCCTCGGGGCAGCCGTCCCAGGAGCAGGTGACTCAGGGAGACGACAAAGGGCAGCAAACACCATGAAGACGTCTCAGCCATCGCTGTGAAGAACAACAGTCTGAAGCGAGAAAGGATCGAAAGGCAAATGAAAACAAAAATAGGCATTTTTTCACATTATGCAGAAGAGGTATGCGAGTAGGGTATTAAAATCATGAATTTCGTATTTTGATGCCAAGACATAAAGTTTTAAAACAACGACTACAGCTGAATGTGTGTGGAATTCCTCCTTCTGTTCCCTGAGTGTGAAGCGGGCGGAGGGAGCGGCTGGGGAGACTGACTGGCCTCGGCCACGTGTCCGGATCGCCCCTTTCTTAGAACAACCGATGGCTCCAGAGTGACGCACCCGTCCCCAGATTATAGGGGACTGGGCGGCTCTTTTCCGTGTCGGTGCCCTTCTGGAGAACGGCGGCTCTGGATTCTCTGGCACAGGTGCTTGCTTTTATTTTCATGAAAGAGCCTTCCCTTCCTCACGCACTCTTAGAAAAAGCAAGTCTTCCCCGTAGTTTGCCAACTTTTAAACAAGAATGGATCGTGTTTCTAAATGAGAGTAAAGGTGATAAAACACATAAAAGCACATTGTAAGTATCATATCTAATGTAGAGACCATTTTCTTGATATGATCCCGTCATTCTGAAATCAATGGACGGATAGCAGTGCTTGTCATTTTATGATGTATCTCCCGCGGTGTCAATGGCTACTATGCTTATTGGTGATTTTGTTTTATTTTGTTTACCGGAAACAAGAAAAAGAACCACCTGACATTCTAGAGGAGAAAAGTACACCTGTACCGCTAGACACCTCCGTGAAAAAAGAAGACCAAACAGAACCACCAGTCGGGCAGGAGTCGGGAGAGTCATCACGGGGACCACCGGACGTCGGACTTGACCAGCAAGACTCCCTGGGGCAGCCGTGCCCGCGACTGCCACCTGCCGAGCCGACACCGGGGCAGCGAGAGGCGTCTGAACAGTCGTCCTCGGGGCAGCCGTCCCAGGAGCAGGAGCCTGAGAGACAGGAGCCCCCGGAGGAGGCATCCCCAGGGCAGCCATCTCAGGAGCAGGAGCCTGAGAGACAGGAGCCCCCCGAGGAGGCATCCCCGGGGCAGCCGTCCCAGGAGCAGGAGCCTGAGAGACAAGAGCCCCCCGAGGAGGCATCCTCGGGGCAGCCGTCCCAGGAGCAGGTGACTCAGGGAGACGACAAAGGGCAGCAAACACCATGAAGACGTCTCAGCCATCGCTGTGAAGAACAACAGTCTGAAGCGAGAAAGGATCGAAAGGCAAATGAAAACAAAAATAGGCATTTTTTCACATTATGCAGAAGAGGTATGCGAGTAGGGTATTAAAATCATGAATTTCGTATTTTGATGCCAAGACATAAAGTTTTAAAACAACGACTACAGCTGAATGTGTGTGGAATTCCTCCTTCTGTTCCCTGAGTGTGAAGCGGGCGGAGGGAGCGGCTGGGGAGACTGACTGGCCTCGGCCACGTGTCCGGATCGCCCCTTTCTTAGAACATCACGCAGACCTGGCGTTCCAGAGTGACGCACCCGTCCCCCCAGATTATACATATTTGCATAGTGATCTATAATTAATTATTCCTAATTAAAGGTGATTTAAGATATAATTATAATACACGTTGGGGCTTCCCAGCTGGTGCTAGTGGTAAAGAATCTTCCCGCCAATCTAAGAGGCACAGGAGACCCAGGTTTGCTCCCTGGGTCAGAACGATCCCCTGGAGGAGGAAAATGGCAGCCGCTCCAGTATTTTTTCCAGAAAAATTCCATGAACAAGAGGAGGTCTGGTGGGCAACAGTCCACAGGGTCACAGAGTTGAACACGATTGAGCGACTGAACGTATCCATGAAACATGCTATATATAAAGCTACACACAAACACGTAGACCTGCACATACGTGTCAGAAATAGACATGGAATCCCAGGGAATGGTGCATTTTTGGTGATGAAGAGAATGGACTTTCAAGTCAGACTATACAAGTGTGGCTTCTCCACTCGTTAGGTGTTTGAACTAGGTCTGTACCTCATCCATTAATTGGGGCTAATGATAATGCCTGACTCATAGATTACTAGGGTAATTGAAAGTGATAATGCTGATTGAAAAGCACTTAGAACAGGGATGAACACATGGGAGGCACCAGCAAACGTTACCTGCACTGTTATTTCATTTTGGTTGCTGTCTTTTTTCCATGGAACGAGAGAAGAGAAGCAGATTATTCTACCCGGAGCTTCTGCTAAGATTATGACCAGATTTGACTCTTAGGCAGGTCACCTGAGCTTCTTGACTGCCAGAACGAAAATGGCAGCGAGGACTTCAGGACTGTCAAGGTCTAGTTAAACCACACCAGTACTTCACTGTCTGTTGATTAGTAGTACAGGGTCGGCACGCCGAAGGCGGAAGGAAAGCTATCATTTCACCTGTCTGGGTCTGCCTGGTTATTGGGTTGACTGTAGCGTTCGCTGCACCTTCAGGAAAAAATTGTAGCCAGACGGAAATCATCTCCATCTTTTCTCTAGACATTCTCAGTTAGGTAATACATTTCTGATGGAGAACCCATTGATTTTGATCTGGCTTCATTCTCCCTGTATGTTTTGGTGCCTGGAAAGGAATGTGGAAGTGCGTGCCCTGCTGCCTCTGCCTGAGCCCTCGGCTCTCGGGTCTGGCGTGTGTTTCGGTGGGAATGAGATGGATCTGGGGTGAGCACCTCCACTCTAGTCCAGATACGCCCTCTACTGACCCGATGGTCTCGCGCGTTCACGTGACCTTGGTCTTCTGTGGAATGAGAAGGCCAAAGTGAGGGCTGGGAGCGAGTCCGGAGATCCTGGCGTTTACACCACAGGGACTAGTTATCATCCCAAAGGCACAGGTGACCTGTGTAGCTTGTAAGTCACAGGACGAGACTTGGTTTTCTTTTTTCTCCCTTAATGTTTTTTTTTAGTTCCAAATCCACTAAAATACTGAAATCTGTCTTAGTATAGAATTATTATATGACAGATGAAATTAAACTCTCTAAAATTCATAACTCTATTCTGGTATGAGTCTTCTTATTTTAATGGATACATAAATGCTGCTTCATTTAAAATAGGGCATCGAATGATACCTACATCTGGGGCCTAACTTTAGAGTGGTCTGGGTGCTGGAGGAGTAATTCACTATTACAGTAAAAAACCCTGAGATTAAGGGCTTCCCCGGTAGCTCGATGGTAAAGAGATCGCCTGCCAATGCAGGAGACACGAGTTTGATCCCTGATCTGGGAAGAGCCCACCTGCTGCTGGGCAGCTAAGCCCGTGGGCCACGACTATGGAGCCTGTGCTCTAGAGCCTCGGGGCCGCAACTCTCGAGCCTATGTGCCACAACGACTGACGCCGCGTGCCCTAGATCGGCAAGGAAACACATTGCAGCTGGGTCTTGCGGTTAGGACTGTCAAGGTCTAGTTAAACCACACCAGTACTTCACTGTCTGTTGATTAGTAGTACAGGGTCGGCACGCCGAAGGCGGAAGGAAAGCTATCATTTCACCTGTCTGGGTCTGCCTGGTTATTGGGTTGACTGTAGCGTTCGCTGCACCTTCAGGAAAAAATTGTAGCCAGACGGAAATCATCTCCATCTTTTCTCTAGACATTCTCAGTTAGGTAATACATTTCTGATGGAGAACCCATTGATTTTGATCTGGCTTCATTCTCCCTGTATGTTTTGGTGCCTGGAAAGGAATGTGGAAGTGCGTGCCCTGCTGCCTCTGCCTGAGCCCTCGGCTCTCGGGTCTGGCGTGTGTTTCGGTGGGAATGAGATGGATCTGGGGTGAGCACCTCCACTCTAGTCCAGATACGCCCTCTACTGACCCGATGGTCTCGCGCGTTCACGTGACCTTGGTCTTCTGTGGAATGAGAAGGCCAAAGTGAGGGCTGGGAGCGAGTCCGGAGATCCTGGCGTTTACACCACAGGGACTAGTTATCATCCCAAAGGCACAGGTGACCTGTGTAGCTTGTAAGTCACAGGACGAGACTTGGTTTTCTTTTTTCTCCCTTAATGTTTTTTTAGTTCCAAATCCACTAAAATACTGAAATCTGTCTTAGTATAGAATTATTATATGACAGATGAAATTAAACTCTCTAAAATTCATAACTCTATTCTGGTATGAGTCTTCTTATTTTAATGGATACATAAATGCTGCTTCATTTAAAATAGGGCATCGAATGATACCTACATCTGGGGCCTAACTTTAGAGTGGTCTGGGTGCTGGAGGAGTAATTCACTATTACAGTAAAAAACCCTGAGATTAAGGGCTTCCCCGGTAGCTCGATGGTAAAGAGATCGCCTGCCAATGCAGGAGACACGAGTTTGATCCCTGATCTGGGAAGAGCCCACCTGCTGCTGGGCAGCTAAGCCCGTGGGCCACGACTATGGAGCCTGTGCTCTAGAGCCTCGGGGCCGCAACTCTCGAGCCTATGTGCCACAACGACTGACGCCCGCGTGCCCTAGATCCAGAGGTCCACAACAAGGGAAGTCACTGCCACAAGAAACCTGCTCACCTCCACTAGAGAGTAGCCCCCACTCCGTGCAACTAGAGAAGAGCCTGCAGCAGCCATGAAAACCCAGAATAGCCCTAAATAAATAAATAAATAAATAAATAAATAAATACATTTCTTAAAAAAAAAAAAAAAAAACCAGCAGCAACAACCCGAGATTCAAACAGTGCCATAGCACAGTTAGAGATGGGGCGGGGAGCTAGGAGCGGGGACGATGGAGAAGGGACGGAGGACACCAGGGGTCTCCTTGGGTCAGCCGAAATGAGAGGACTGCTGACCCTGAACTAACGTTAAAGCCATTTTGACATAACTTTTCAAGGCTGTTTCGGCATCAGTGCCCGTCCATCAGCAAACCACGGCGACGCGCTCCCATCTGAGACTCCAGGGCCGGGACTCAGCGTGACGCGGAGCGTGGCTCGGACGGCCGCCCGGGGCCAGGCGTGCCAGAGACCCCAGCTTTGTGAGATCTGGGAGTGGACTGTGGCCAGAGCTCAGCTTTAGGACCTTTTCCCTTTAACCTGCTTCTTTATGTCTTTCACATGGCGTGCGAGTGGGAACAAATAAACTAAAAGCACTACCTCTGTACCACTTGAAGTCAGTTCTTCAGTCTTGGTGCTTCCATCTTACATATGGACGGTTTGACAGCAAGAAAGCCACGTCTGGGGTGAGGCTGAGGCCCCGAGCAGTAGTGTCTCCTCAAACGTTAAAGATGAGGGGTTTCTGCCAGATTCCACGTTGTTCTGATTCCCTTTCTTGGTGATGTTTCTTTTTAGTAAACATTTAAAAGAATGAAACATGGTTCTTTAAAATTAAGGCTCATGAGGATCTTTCAGAAAGCCAGGAGGGTTTGGTGTAACCTCTTCATATTTCTCCTCATTATCTTTTCCCCTTGGAACATGTATTGGAAGGTATGGTTTCACTTTTATGCAACATGAACATCCTTAGAGAGAGGTGTCTGGAGCCTCCACTATGTGAAATTCAAAGCATGAAAAGATTTTACCTGCTGAAGGATTAATTCCAAAAGAAAGGAAAAAGGTTACCAAGGTAAGCTGGGAAATGGATTTTAAAATTTATTTACTTTTTTATACAGTGACAACATTAATACCCAGGGGGTTTTGATATAGGTAATCTGAACTAAAAAAAGGCAGAATAGCCACTCTTGATATATATATATACATTCATGTATATTAAATGCATTCCTAAAATTATATTTATTTAATACCATGTCCCTGTATTTTCAAAAAATATGGTTTCATATGGTCTAATTATTGCATCTTTGCTGCATAGTCTTATATTTATTAGCTGAGAGGGCTCGGACGATGGAGAAGGGACGGATGACACCAGAGGTCTCCTTGGGTCAGCCGAAATGAGAGGACTGCTGACCCTGAACTAACGTTAAAGCCATTTTGACATAACTTTTCAAGGCTGTTTCGGCATCAGTGCCCGTCCATCAGCAAACCACGGCGACGCGCTCCCATCTGAGACTCCAGGGCCGGGACTCAGCGTGACGCGGAGCGTGGCTCGGACGGCCGCCCGGGGCCAGGCGTGCCAGAGACCCCAGCTTTGTGAGATCTGGGAGTGGACTGTGGCCAGAGCTCAGCTTTAGGACCTTTTCCCTTTAACCTGCTTCTTTATGTCTTTCACATGGCGTGCGAGTGGGAACAAATAAACTAAAAGCACTACCTCTGTACCACTTGAAGTCAGTTCTTCAGTCTTGGTGCTTCCATCTTACATATGGACGGTTTGACAGCAAGAAAGCCACGTCTGGGGTGAGGCTGAGGCCCCGAGCAGTAGTGTCTCCTCAAACGTTAAAGATGAGGGGTTTCTGCCAGATTCCACGTTGTTCTGATTCCCTTTCTTGGTGATGTTTCTTTTTAGTAAACATTTAAAAGAATGAAACATGGTTCTTTAAAATTAAGGCTCATGAGGATCTTTCAGAAAGCCAGGAGGGTTTGGTGTAACCTCTTCATATTTCTCCTCATTATCTTTTCCCCTTGGAACATGTATTGGAAGGTATGGTTTCACTTTTATGCAACATGAACATCCTTAGAGAGAGGTGTCTGGAGCCTCCACTATGTGAAATTCAAAGCATGAAAAGATTTTACCTGCTGAAGGATTAATTCCAAAAGAAAGGAAAAAGGTTACCAAGGTAAGCTGGGAAATGGATTTTAAAATTTATTTACTTTTTTATACAGTGACAACATTAATACCCAGGGGGTTTTGATATAGGTAATCTGAACTAAAAAAAGGCAGAATAGCCACTCTTGATATATATATATACATTCATGTATATTAAATGCATTCCTAAAATTATATTTATTTAATACCATGTCCCTGTATTTTCAAAAAATATGGTTTCATATGGTCTAATTATTGCATCTTTGCTGCATAGTCTTATATTTTTAATTCAGAAAATACTCTCTCTAGAGGTGCTGAGGGACCTGGTAAGCTCAGAGAAAATGTTGCTAAGTGTAAAAATCCTCAATACTATTTCAAAAATATTGAAATTTAAAAAATATTTCAGGCAAATATTTTTGTAGTTATATTGCCCATTTATTCCACTCAAGGTGCCTTTTGTTGATAAATAGTTTTGCAGAACAAAACTCAGCAAAGAAGTTTCTGTGGATGATTTATAAAAATGTTTTGTTAAATTTGCAAAATCACAGTCTCTCAATTTTGTGTTATTGTGATAAAATATAAACTTATCCAATTAGAAATAGGTTCTTCATAAATTTTCTACCAGTTAAGACACTTCCAGGCATAATTATAGAGCTTCCAGGTTAAGCCCTCCCCTTGAGCCCTCATCATTCACTGTGGTGGGTGCTGCCTTTGCTTTTTTAGATTTGGCTGCATTGCATGTCATGTGGGATCTCAGTTCCCAGACCAGGGATTGAACCTGTGCTTCTTGCAGGGGAAGCTCGTAGTCTTAACCGCTGGACTGTGGAAAGTCCATTCTTTGCTTTCTTTTCTTTTCTTTTTTTTTTTTTAAATTTTGGCCTCTTTTATTGGTCTTTATTTATTTTCACCCATCTTTATTCTTTGGCCTGTGTGGGCCTCCCATTGCAGTGGCCTCTCTCATTGCAGAGCACTGGCTCTGGGCACATGCACTGCAGAGCACTGGCTCATAATTGGACACACCGGTCCAGCCGCTCTGCAGCACATGGGATCTTCCCAGGCCAGGGATGGAACTGGCGCCCCTTGCAGTGCAAGGCGGACTCCTTACCCACTAGACCACCAGGGAAGCCCCATCCTTTGCTTTTTTTAAGGATACATTTCGAAACACCCTCCTTTTAAGTTTTTCCTGTTTTTTAAGCTTACAATTATATAAAATATGGCTGCAGTTGTATAAAATAACATTAAAGGCTTTATTTGGCTCTGTTTGTTGAATAACCTGATGAAAGCTTACAAGTGATTTTGAACAGACTATAACTGGAATTTAGGAAAAATTGAGAAATGTTCATTCCACTATGGATTAGAAGCAAGATAATAAAATGTGTTTTGTGGGCCACTCTAACCAAGAGTCGTGGAGACAGGCTGACTGCTCGGTGACTGCGTAACTGAATTGGCTAACTTGAATTCACTGGGTGTGGAGGCGGTTTTCCTTTGTAGATTATGAAAGGCAGGTGCATGCAGTGGGCTTGTAGGAAATGAAGTAGACCCCTACTTTACCTCCTGGCGTGATCGTGGCCTGGACTGTGGGCCCCGTGTGTCCACCCTGCCTGGCTGGGCCCGGCCTTGGCTGTGTGGATCCCTGCCCAGGCCCTCCTCCTGGCTCGGCTGTGCCCCTGGCCTGGCCCGCTGCACCCACTTGGTGTCTATTTCACTTTCCTGACCTCATCATCACGTCCGCCAGCCCCCCCAACCCCCATCAACTCTTCCTGCCCTCCCCACCCCCACCCTGGGCACGGACAACTGAAAACCTCTGGTTTTATAGCCTCGCTTCTCTCCTTGACCTCAGTTGGAGCTTTTCATAAGCTCTGTGGGCAAAGTGCTGCCCTGTGCTTTGAGGTCAGGGCAGGGAGGAAGGGCATAGGTGGCCTCTGATTTTTTTTTTTTTTTTTAACGAAGTGTTTGTGATTTGTTCTTACTCATAATGTTCCCTGTCATTTACCATCTCCTGGAGCTTGCTCAGACTCACGTCAGTTAGTTGAGTCACTGATGCCGTCTCATGCCCCCTCTCCTCCTGCCCTCAGTCTCTCCCAGCATCAGGGTCTTCACATCAGGTGGCCAGAGTATTGGAGCTTCAGCTTCAGCTTCAGCATCAGTTCTTCCAATGAATATTCAGATTTCCTTTAGGACTGACTAGTTTGATCTCCTTTTGTCCAAGGGGCTCTCCGGAATCTTCTCCAGCACCACAGTTGAGGTGCCCATTCCCCTGCCTCAGTTTTAAGTTTTCCTTTTTTTTTAAGCTTACAATTATATAAAATATGGCTGCAGTTGTATAAAATAACATTAAAGGCTTTATTTGGCTCTGTTTGTTGAATAACCTGATGAAAGCTTACAAGTGATTTTGAACAGACTATAACTGGAATTTAGGAAAAATTGAGAAATGTTCATTCCACTATGGATTAGAAGCAAGATAATAAAATGTGTTTTGTGGGCCACTCTAACCAAGAGTCGTGGAGACAGGCTGACTGCTCGGTGACTGCGTAACTGAATTGGCTAACTTGAATTCACTGGGTGTGGAGGCGGTTTTCCTTTGTAGATTATGAAAGGCAGGTGCATGCAGTGGGCTTGTAGGAAATGAAGTAGACCCTACTTTACCTCCTGGCGTGATCGTGGCCTGGACTGTGGGCCCCGTGTGTCCACCCTGCCTGGCTGGGCCCGGCCTTGGCTGTGTGGATCCCTGCCCAGGCCCTCCTCCTGGCTCGGCTGTGCCCCTGGCCTGGCCCGCTGCACCCACTTGGTGTCTATTTCACTTTCCTGACCTCATCATCACGTCCGCCAGCCCCCCCAACCCCCATCAACTCTTCCTGCCCTCCCCACCCCCACCCTGGGCACGGACAACTGAAAACCTCTGGTTTTATAGCCTCGCTTCTCTCCTTGACCTCAGTTGGAGCTTTTCATAAGCTCTGTGGGCAAAGTGCTGCCCTGTGCTTTGAGGTCAGGGCAGGGAGGAAGGGCATAGGTGGCCTCTGATTTTTTTTTTTTTTTTTAACGAAGTGTTTGTGATTTGTTCTTACTCATAATGTTCCCTGTCATTTACCATCTCCTGGAGCTTGCTCAGACTCACGTCAGTTAGTTGAGTCACTGATGCCGTCTCATGCCCCCTCTCCTCCTGCCCTCAGTCTCTCCCAGCATCAGGGTCTTCACATCAGGTGGCCAGAGTATTGGAGCTTCAGCTTCAGCTTCAGCATCAGTTCTTCCAATGAATATTCAGATTTCCTTTAGGACTGACTAGTTTGATCTCCTTTTGTCCAAGGGGCTCTCCGGAATCTTCTCCAGCACCACAGTTGAGGTGCCCATTCCCCTGCCTCAGTCCTTCAGCACTCAGCCTTCTTTAGGGTCCAGCTCTCACATCTGCACGTGACTGCTGGAAACACCATAGCTTTGACCGTGTGGACCTTTGTGGGCACAGTGACGGCTCTGCTTTTGAACGCGCTGTCTCTGTGCGCGCTCCGGGGTCAGAGCTGCCTCCCCAGCGGCCCAGTGGCTGGCTGGACAGGGAGTTAGAACAGCATCGTCCAAGAGGAAGAGAACGTGGGGGCCAAGGATGGGGGCCACACGTGCCATTCCAAATCTTCTAGCAGCCACGTTAAAAAGGTAAAATGAAACAGGTATAATTAATTTTGATAGTTTGTATTGTATTTAGCCTTACAGACCAGTATATTCTGACTTGCACGTCAGTCAACTAAAATACGCGATTCTTGACTCAAGTCCAGTGTGTATTTTGTTTGCCACGTGTGACAGTTTGGAGGAGCCGTGTTTCAAGTGTCCAGTAGTGACAGTGGCTGCCACACTGGGCAGTGCAGTGTCACAGCGGCCATCGAAGGTCATGCTCTCGTGAGGAGGGAGACTGGGGCCATCTTTGGACGTCCGTGGCTTGGCACCCAGGGTTGTGGAGGCCGAGTGGCCAAGCCGACCTCTGGGGAGCGAGTAGGGTGTGACCACGTGCATCCTGGCACTGCACCTGTCAGAGAGCGGGTGCCACGAGGAGGAGGAGGGGACAGTGAGGGCGAGGGTTCTGCAGAAGAGGAAGCAGGTGTGCTCCTCACCAAGGGCAGGCGTTCTGGAGATGGGTGAGTCTGACCTGCAGCTCCTTTCCCTGGTCCTCACAACACCCTGCTGCCCTGCCCCCTTGGGAGGAGGGGACGCGGATGGCTCCTGATGCTCCACGGAGCATCAGCGCTGCACGGTGATGTGTGTTTCCCTCATTTTGGCCCAAAGGACGCGCATGCGAGCATGCTACTTGGCAGGACGTCTCCCGCGCTCACAGCAGCTGGGAGCTTGTGGTCTCTGCGTCTCCGTAGCTTCGGGGTTTGGCTGGAGGAATGATTAATGATAAAAGCCGAAAACAAATGGCCTGAAACACAGATACCCCAGCCAAGCCTCAGATGGCTAAGTCCCAGCAGCTATAAATAATCTAATAATGACATCACTCTTCTCTGTGATCCCAATATGGTGTGAAAGGAAAATAAATTGCTTATCATTTGCGAGTCCTGGCTATATTTTATATCATTTTACTTCTTCTCCATGTGTTTTTCTCAGTTGCTTCAACACGAGGAGATGTATTCCTGTCAGTTTTACCCCCGCTTTCAGCCTGGAAAACAGTCCTTGACTCACTTATAGACGCGTTTAACTCACTTTTCCAATTGCTGCAGAAGCTCAGAACACAGCTGGGACTTAGCCACCCGGTTCCCCCATGCTGCTGACGGAGGAGGGTGGCCGCCCTGGGCTTCAGGTGCTGGCCCCCTGAGCCCTAACGATGGTGGTCCCTGCAAAGTGAGGCCGGGGTGACACAGGTTAGGGGGGCTGCGTCGGGTGGACTCCATCTCAACATCTACTCGAGTCTGGTTGAAACAGCTGCCCAGATACGGGAGCTGCTTGCTTTTAAAGGGCTTTAATGTCCTGTGGATTCCTGAGTGCAAGGCTCAGTCACCCCCATTCAGACACAGGGCTGCACTCACTAGTACCCCAGCTTCCAGGTCTGGGCCTGGACTGAGAGATTCAGACCCAAATCAGAAAGCACTTTTTTTTGGCTTCAAAGACTGTTGGCTGGAATGCACATCAACAAATACAACAGACCCACTGACCGCTGAACAGTGAGGGAGCTGGAGGCAGCTGAAGACCAGGCATGACCTCCAGTCTCCGGCCGGCCCTCCGTATCCGAGGCTCGCCTCTGTGGATTCGGCCAGCTGCTCCCGAGGGTGCAGACCTGTCTGCTCTGTGCTCCCCACGGAGCATCAGCGCTGCACGGTGATGTGTGTTTCCCTCATTTTGGCCCAAAGGACGCGCATGCGAGCATGCTACTTGGCAGGACGTCTCCCGCGCTCACAGCAGCTGGGAGCTTGTGGTCTCTGCGTCTCCGTAGCTTCGGGGTTTGGCTGGAGGAATGATTAATGATAAAAGCCGAAAACAAATGGCCTGAAACACAGATACCCCAGCCAAGCCTCAGATGGCTAAGTCCCAGCAGCTATAAATAATCTAATAATGACATCACTCTTCTCTGTGATCCCAATATGGTGTGAAAGGAAAATAAATTGCTTATCATTTGCGAGTCCTGGCTATATTTTATATCATTTTACTTCTTCTCCATGTGTTTTTCTCAGTTGCTTCAACACGAGGAGATGTATTCCTGTCAGTTTTACCCCCGCTTTCAGCCTGGAAAACAGTCCTTGACTCACTTATAGACGCGTTTAACTCACTTTTCCAATTGCTGCAGAAGCTCAGAACACAGCTGGGACTTAGCCACCCGGTTCCCCCATGCTGCTGACGGAGGAGGGTGGCCGCCCTGGGCTTCAGGTGCTGGCCCCCTGAGCCCTAACGATGGTGGTCCCTGCAAAGTGAGGCCGGGGTGACACAGGTTAGGGGGGCTGCGTCGGGTGGACTCCATCTCAACATCTACTCGAGTCTGGTTGAAACAGCTGCCCAGATACGGGAGCTGCTTGCTTTTAAAGGGCTTTAATGTCCTGTGGATTCCTGAGTGCAAGGCTCAGTCACCCCCATTCAGACACAGGGCTGCACTCACTAGTACCCCAGCTTCCAGGTCTGGGCCTGGACTGAGAGATTCAGACCCAAATCAGAAAGCACTTTTTTTTGGCTTCAAAGACTGTTGGCTGGAATGCACATCAACAAATACAACAGACCCACTGACCGCTGAACAGTGAGGGAGCTGGAGGCAGCTGAAGACCAGGCATGACCTCCAGTCTCCGGCCGGCCCTCCGTATCCGAGGCTCGCCTCTGTGGATTCGGCCAGCTGCTCCCCGAGGGTGCAGACCTGTCTGCTCTCTGTGCTCCCCCCACGTAGGTGGACCCACGCCACGCAGAGCTCGCTGTTCAAGGGGCAGTTGTAGGTATGCTGGACCTGGCAACCTGAGGGTGGCAGGCAGTGGACTGGTCACGGGCAAGGCTCTGTGCCCGTCGGCTCTCGCCTTGGCCGAGCTGACCTGCTCGCGCGTCTCAGGGGCTGTGGAGGCGGAGCCTGCAGGGCCTCGTGTCCGCCTGCGACCCGGGCAGCGTCCCTTCCTCCGGGCGCCGTCAGCACCGCCGGGCAGGTCAGGGTGGAGAATACACCTCTTGGGCTACTTTCCAAAGTACCAGGAGGACACGGGCTTTACAAAGAGGAGGTGACTTTCTGTTATTTTGTGTTAATCTCCATGTCCTCATCTTAACGCTGAGGCCTTTAAAGCGCACACCGCCCAGGTTTCTCAAGGGTTGGGTGAGGGATTCAGATGAGTATCATGCCATGACCAGGGGAGGAGGACCTCTGTGTGCCTGGTGGCCCCGGAGCCTTGGAGAGGAAATTTCCAAGGGTATTTCTTCTTTGTTGGAGAAGAAAAACGCTTTGTGGGTGTAGGGAGAACCCTGAGAAACTCTCAAACTGGGGGCACCTTTCCCAGCCTTTCGTTAGTGGGGTCACTAGTCTATGCAAGAGACCTGGAGAATCAGGGAACAATGTTTTTGATAGAGGCAAAGATTGCTGGAGCTTCCCAGGTGGTGGCTAGTGGTAACGAATCCACTTGCCAGTGCAGGAGATGCGAGAGACATGGGTTTAATGTCCTGTGGATTCCTGAGTGCAAGGCTCAGTCACCCCCATTCAGACACAGGGCTGCACTCACTAGTACCCCAGCTTCCAGGTCTGGGCCTGGACTGAGAGATTCAGACCCAAATCAGAAAGCACTTTTTTTTGGCTTCAAAGACTGTTGGCTGGAATGCACATCAACAAATACAACAGACCCACTGACCGCTGAACAGTGAGGGAGCTGGAGGCAGCTGAAGACCAGGCATGACCTCCAGTCTCCGGCCGGCCCTCCGTATCCGAGGCTCGCCTCTGTGGATTCGGCCAGCTGCTCCCCGAGGGTGCAGACCTGTCTGCTCTCTGTGCTCCCCCCACGTAGGTGGACCCACGCCACGCAGAGCTCGCTGTTCAAGGGGCAGTTGTAGGTATGCTGGACCTGGCAACCTGAGGGTGGCAGGCAGTGGACTGGTCACGGGCAAGGCTCTGTGCCCGTCGGCTCGCCTTGGCCGAGCTGACCTGCTCGCGCGTCTCAGGGGCTGTGGAGGCGGAGCCTGCAGGGCCTCGTGTCCGCCTGCGACCCGGGCAGCGTCCCTTCCTCCGGGCGCCGTCAGCACCGCCGGGCAGGTCAGGGTGGAGAATACACCTCTTGGGCTACTTTCCAAAGTACCAGGAGGACACGGGCTTTACAAAGAGGAGGTGACTTTCTGTTATTTTGTGTTAATCTCCATGTCCTCATCTTAACGCTGAGGCCTTTAAAGCGCACACCGCCCAGGTTTCTCAAGGGTTGGGTGAGGGATTCAGATGAGTATCATGCCATGACCAGGGGAGGAGGACCTCTGTGTGCCTGGTGGCCCCGGAGCCTTGGAGAGGAAATTTCCAAGGGTATTTCTTCTTTGTTGGAGAAGAAAAACGCTTTGTGGGTGTAGGGAGAACCCTGAGAAACTCTCAAACTGGGGGCACCTTTCCCAGCCTTTCGTTAGTGGGGTCACTAGTCTATGCAAGAGACCTGGAGAATCAGGGAACAATGTTTTTGATAGAGGCAAAGATTGCTGGAGCTTCCCAGGTGGTGGCTAGTGGTAACGAATCCACTTGCCAGTGCAGGAGATGCGAGAGACATGGGTTTGATCCTTGGGTCAGGAAGATCCCCTGGAGAGGGGATTGGTACCCCACTCTGGTATTCTTGCCTGGGAAATCCCATGGACCGAGGAGCCCGAAGGGCTACAGTCCATGGAGCTGCAGAGTCAGACATGACTGAGTGAACATGTACACACACACACACATGAAGAATGATTCCTTAGTTGATGAATTATTTTGAAATGAAACCCTGATCAGCGTTCATAACACTTTGCCTGCCCCCCTAATTAGGTGTGAAATGGAGCAGGACGCTATGGTCCTTGACCCACCATGTCCTCAGCTTGCCTTTTGTCTGTGGAAAAATTTTAGTCAAAGAATAAGTTTAATCAGAGAAGTGAGAAAATGTGGAAACAAAGGGAAACAGTCAAATGAGACCAAATAATAATAGTTTAGTCATCACACAAAGTCAGGGACATTTAGTTCCTCCTCAAGGGCTATCGGTAATATTCTGAGTCATGTTCCTGCTGGGAGATGATGTGAGGGATTAAGACACAGTTTTAGGGGCTTCCCTAGTGGTCCAGTAGGTAAGGATACTGCCTTGCAGTGCAAGGGGTGCCGGTTCGATCCCTGGCCTGGGAGGATCCCACATGCCACGGAGTGGCTGGACTGATGTGTCCAACTACTGACCCAGAGCTCTGGAGCGCATGCGCCCAGAGCCAGTGCTCTGCAGCGACAGAGGCCACAGTGATGGGAGGCCCACACGGGCCAAATGACCAAAGATAAATAAATGAAAGATCAATAGAAGTGGCAAAAAAAAAAAAAAAAAAGAAGAGACAGTTTTACATCTTGTCTGACTCAGTCCTACCACCAGTGAGAGAAGTCTGCTATGTTTACTCAAAGTGATGCTTCCTTGTGACCTGGGGAAGGAGCAAAATGGTTAGCTTACTATATAAAGAACTGGAAATGCCAGAAGCTCTTCGCTGAGTTTTTCCTAATAATGTATTTCTGAAGTATAAGGTTATCCTCAAATATAGCTCAGAACACCTGCTTCTGCAGGATTATTGGTAGAGATCCCCTCCTTCTCTCTAGGTTAGAGTCGTGTAATTAAAAAAGAGAGCACCCAGAGATTTCTGTGTGTTAATGCTGTGGAGTTTCTGTGTGTTAATGTAGTTTCTGTGTGTTAATGTAGAGATTTCTGTGCGTTAATGGAGAGTTCCTGTGTGTTAATGCTGTGGAGTTTCTGTGTGTTAATGTTGTATTTTGCAACTTTATTGAATTCACTGATGAGCTCTAGTAATTTTCTGGTGGCGTCTGTAGGAGTTTCTGGGTATAATATTGTGATCTGCAAACAGTGACAGTTTCTTTTTTTTCCAGTGTGAATTTCTCTTATTTCTTCTCTCCACTGATTGCCATGGCTGGGACTTCCAAAACTGTTTTGAAAGAAGTGGTGAGAACAGGCCACTTGTTCTCAGGGGTCTTTCTCCTGGTCCCAGGGGCTGTGCTTTCAGCCTTTCACTGTTGAGTGTGATGTTAGCCGCGGCTTGTCACACAAAGCGCCTTGGTTATGTTGAGGGGTGCTCTCTCTATGCCCGCTTTCTAGAGAGTTTTTTTTTTTATCATAAATGGATGTTCCATTTTGTCAGAAACTTTTTTCTGTATCTACTGAGATGATCAGGTTTTTATTCTTCAATATATTAATGTGGTGTATCGCAGTGCTTGATTTGAAAATGTTGAAAAACCCTTGCGTCCCTGGGATAAATCCCACTCGAGCATGGTGTGTGTTTTTTTTGTGTATTGCTGGATTCAGTGTAACAGCCTGCTGTCAAGGGCAGGTGAGACGTCCAGCCTGCACTCAGCGGAGTTGCCGGCTCCCTCGTCTTGTGTATTTGTAGTGTTTCCTTTCAAAAGGAAGTTGGAAGGCCCTTCAGTGTTGAGGTTAGGACTTTGCCTTCAGAACTTGTCTGCAGGCTGCCTGCACGGAGCTCCTGACACAAAGCCGAAAATTTGGTTCATCTACGTTCTTTGATCAGAGCCAATGCTGTTGGAATGTAGGATACAGTGGCATTATTTCAGTGAGGCTTTTTAGCACAAGAGCTCCACGCTGTCTGCATCAGGCAGAAACAAAGCCTGTGGGACTCGCTGGATTTCTTGGGAAAAAAGGCAGATAAATGAAATTCCTTAGAATGAGAAGGCCCGGGGCCCGGGTCCTGCGGCAAGGCCAGCCTGGGAGACAAAAGCCACGGTGCCCGTCAGAGTGTCCCTGGAAGAGACTGCAGACACTAATTAAATCAGCGAAGAGGAAAGACAAATAAACCAACCCCCATTACCGAGAGATGCTGGGAAGAAGCAGAAGAGAGCTGAAAGGGATCGCAGAGGTGAGTCCCGCCCCAGCGCATCAGAGGTCAGTCCTGAGAGGCTGTGCCCAGCGGTGCCTGCTCGGCTCCCGGGGACACACGGCCACCTCAGCCGCCCAGGACCAGGCCTGAGCCACGTGGTGGTCCTGCTGCCCTGTGGTTAGGGAAGGAGGCAGCCTTTCGTGTTTCCAGTAAGATCTGTGATTCAGTTCAGATAGAGCCAATGTTATATGCTCAGGAGCAGTGGTGGGTTTAGTTGACATGTCTTGAGTCCGTGGCGTTCACTTCCTGAGAGGTCATGATTCTCTGTCACCGGAGCTCTGACCCCCGGGGTCTCTGAGCACGAGGACTTGGCTCTTCCTGACTGAGGGGCGGCGAGCGTAAAACCCATCAGGGTCCAAAACTTGGCGGGAGAAAGGGGTGCAGGTAGCTCATCAATAGTTTCTTCATTGACTTCACGTTTACATGATTGCGTTTCTGTGTGTATCAGGTTAAATAAACTATACCGTCAAAGTGAACTGCACTTCTGACTCTGATTTCCAAGATGGGGCTCCTAGCACACCAGGATAGGACCTGCGGCTCGCGGGTGTTTCCACTGCCGGCCGCCCCAGGGACCCTTGGTGATGTGGGCCAGGGACTGTGGGTCCCGGAGGCGTCTCTCCCCTTCTGTGTTGAGGTTAGGACTTTGCCTTCAGAACTTGTCTGCAGGCTGCCTGCACGGAGCTCCTGACACAAAGCCGAAAATTTGGTTCATCTACGTTCTTTGATCAGAGCCAATGCTGTTGGAATGTAGGATACAGTGGCATTATTTCAGTGAGGCTTTTTAGCACAAGAGCTCCACGCTGTCTGCATCAGGCAGAAACAAAGCCTGTGGGACTCGCTGGATTTCTTGGGAAAAAAGGCAGATAAATGAAATTCCTTAGAATGAGAAGGCCCGGGGCCCGGGTCCTGCGGCAAGGCCAGCCTGGGAGACAAAAGCCACGGTGCCCGTCAGAGTGTCCCTGGAAGAGACTGCAGACACTAATTAAATCAGCGAAGAGGAAAGACAAATAAACCAACCCCCATTACCGAGAGATGCTGGGAAGAAGCAGAAGAGAGCTGAAAGGGATCGCAGAGGTGAGTCCCGCCCCAGCGCATCAGAGGTCAGTCCTGAGAGGCTGTGCCCAGCGGTGCCTGCTCGGCTCCCGGGGACACACGGCCACCTCAGCCGCCCAGGACCAGACCTGAGCCACGTGGTGGTCCTGCTGCCCTGTGGTTAGGGAAGGAGGCAGCCTTTCGTGTTTCCAGTAAGATCTGTGATTCAGTTCAGATAGAGCCAATGTTATATGCTCAGGAGCAGTGGTGGGTTTAGTTGACATGTCTTGAGTCCGTGGCGTTCACTTCCTGAGAGATCATGATTCTCTGTCACCGGAGCTCTGACCCCCGGGGTCTCTGAGCACGAGGACTTGGCTCTTCCTGACTGAGGGGCGGCGAGCGTAAAACCCATCAGGGTCCAAAACTTGGCGGGAGAAAGGGGTGCAGGTAGCTCATCAATAGTTTCTTCATTGACTTCACGTTTACATGATTGCGTTTCTGTGTGTATCAGGTTAAATAAACTATACCGTCAAAGTGAACTGCACTTCTGACTCTGATTTCCAAGATGGGGCTCCTAGCACACCAGGATAGGACCTGCGGCTCGCGGGTGTTTCCACTGCCGGCCGCCCCAGGGACCCTTGGTGATGTGGGCCAGGGGCTGTGGGTCCCGGAGGCGTCTCTCCCCCCCCCCCTTCTGTTCTCATCTCTCTCTCTCCTCCCCATCCTCCTTCCCTTGTTCTCTTTCTCCTCCCGCCTCCGCCCCTACTCTTTTCTCTTCTCCCGTGACCTGTTTCCCAGGATCCCTCTGGTCCTTAACTCAGGCTAAGCGGACACAATTTAATCAATGTCGCTGCTTATAAATCTCCACATTTCCCAGCAGGATTTTGCTGGGAGGACCTTCTGCGCCCTGGACTTTGCCTGGTTGGATGGGAGTGGTGGCGAGGGGTCTGAGAAGGGCAGGGGTGGGGTTGAGAGGGGCTGACCAGAGGGAGAGCCTTTGTCCTCACTGTCCACCTGCTTCATCCAGCCTCCCGGTGTCACTGGACCCGTATCAGACCTCCTCGCTGCGCACCCAGTATAGAAGTTTTAGAAATTTCAAAAATTAGAGTGTTAGTTCCACGTTTATTTCCTGGGCCAGCTGTTAATGTTTCGCCTTAGAATTCAAGGTGAATGAAAACAAAGAGAATATACTTTCCCAGTGGTGCGTAGCAGCGCTCCTGGCATGTTCTGGGTGCTGGGCGACCGCTGGCTGACGTGCAGCGGGAGCTCAGCTCGTCACAGCAGCGCACGCGCTAGGGCCTCGCCTCGCGTCCACTCCGCTGGAAGAGTCGGGGCGACGGGCAGCATGTGGTCTTGGCACCCCGCTTACAGGGCCAGGCCGAGCAGAAGCCAGCAGATTCGCGTGGGATGTTCTAGGTGACAGCGTGGTGATTTTTCTTACCACTTTTATCTGAGCGTAAAGTGCCCAGCAAAGGAACACCTGAAAGCATACTCCTGCCTCCTCATCATATTGCAAACCATGGGCAGGAAATCCCAGGAGACATCAGTAAGCAGGATGGACTGGAGAAATGTACGGTGAGATGAAAAAGGAAACCAGAACCTCTCGCACAGTGGGAGTCTGCTATTGAATGTGAAAACTGAAATCATAAAGCAAGAGGGCCAGCCTAGTAACAGACCTCAGTCCCAAGCACACCCGTTTTGGGAAAGCAGCCCCTGGAACTGCACTTCTGACTCTGTTTGGGGCTCCTAGCACACCAGGATAGGACCTGCGGCTCGGTGTTTCCACTGCCGCGAGGGACCCTTGGTGATGTGGGCCAGGGCTGTGGGTCCCAGGCGTCCCCCCTTCTGTTCTCATCTCTCTCTCTCCCATCCTCCTTCCCTTGTTCTCTTTCTCCTCCCGCCTCCGCCCCTACTCTTTTCTCTTCTCCCGTGACCTGTTTCCCAGGATCCCTCTGGTCCTTAACTCAGGCTAAGCGGACACAATTTAATCAATGTCGCTGCTTATAAATCTCCACATTTCCCAGCAGGATTTTGCTGGGAGGACCTTCTGCGCCCTGGACTTTGCCTGGTTGGATGGGAGTGGTGGCGAGGGGTCTGAGAAGGGCAGGGGTGGGGTTGAGAGGGGCTGACCAGAGGGAGAGCCTTTGTCCTCACTGTCCACCTGCTTCATCCAGCCTCCCGGTGTCACTGGACCCGTATCAGACCTCCTCGCTGCGCACCCAGTATAGAAGTTTTAGAAATTTCAAAAATTAGAGTGTTAGTTCCACGTTTATTTCCTGGGCCAGCTGTTAATGTTTCGCCTTAGAATTCAAGGTGAATGAAAACAAAGAGAATATACTTTCCCAGTGGTGCGTAGCAGCGCTCCTGGCGTGTTCTGGGTGCTGGGCGACCGCTGGCTGACGTGCAGCGGGAGCTCAGCTCGTCACAGCAGCGCACGCGCTAGGGCCTCGCCTCGCGTCCACTCCGCTGGAAGAGTCGGGGCGACGGGCAGCATGTGGTCTTGGCACCCCGCTTACAGGGCCAGGCCGAGCAGAAGCCAGCAGATTCGCGTGGGATGTTCTAGGTGACAGCGTGGTGATTTTTCTTACCACTTTTATCTGAGCGTAAAGTGCCCAGCAAAGGAACACCTGAAAGCATACTCCTGCCTCCTCATCATATTGCAAACCATGGGCAGGAAATCCCAGGAGACATCAGTAAGCAGGATGGACTGGAGAAATGTACAGTGAGATGAAAAAGGAAACCAGAACCTCTCGCACAGTGGGAGTCTGCTATTGAATGTGAAAACTGAAATCATAAAGCAAGAGGGCCAGCCTAGTAACAGACCTCAGTCCCAAGCACACCCGTTTTGGGAAAGCAGCCCCTGGAAGATGGTTTAATGTGCATGAGTGGCTCAGTTCTCTGCACAGGGAGCCTGGAGTCCTCACTGCTGGCCCCCGCCCCCCCACCGCAGCCCCACCGGGAGCGTCTGCTCTGCTCGCTGACCCAGTGCGCTGGCGGCAGTGACCTCTTCCCCTCGCCTTCCGGGGCCCCTCTCCTCACAGTCCATCGGCCCAATTACATTTTCCAAAATATAAATGGGTTTCCATTCATTTCACTCAATACATGGCTATTTACAAATGGAGGTTGTTCTTCCAAGGGTCATGACCTCCTCGGTAGACCGTGTGACCTTTGGCGTTCTGCTGTCATTCCGATGTTAAGGCCCCGTGGGAGCTCAGTGCCTGTTAAAGCACAGTGACTTTCTAATCCCTAGAGAAAGAGCGGGTCCTTCCTTTTTTCTTTTCTTTTCTTTTCCCCTTTCCTTTCAGGCTGGCTCCCTTGCATTGGAAGGGATATTGTGCTTTCCAAGTATCATTCTCTTTCCCTCAGCATATGCTGTTTTTTTTTTTTTTTTCACTGCTTAGATTGATGTTCCATTTGCCAAAGACATTTCTTAAAAGCCTTAAGGTGCATCTGTGTAGTGTTAATTTTTGAAAATGCTTTGCCTTCTAGAACGCCCTTTCCTGCTCAATCGATAGGGCGACCTTGGCTTGAAGGCTTGGGGTATTTATGTCTTTAGGGTCTTGGTAGAGAGTCCATCACATCACATGAGCATTTTGAAGCTCGGTGTCATAATTTACTCTCATGATATGAGGCCTGTTCCAAGTTTACAGATTCATCAGGACAGTGGATGCCAGCTCATGATTTTATGAGTGTTCTAAATTGTAGCTGAAAGAAAAATTTGATCATAAAACACGTTTATTTCTTACCAATTACATTCGGATCGTAGTAGAACCTGGATGATAATTGTAGGTCTGGTGTTAAGTTACTTTTTTCTTTGGCCTGATTTTCCTGATACATATTATGTTGGTAATTTCTTGTCCGTGAATGAGTGGGAGGGTTTTTTATTTTTCCTTCATCCTTTCTTAGAGAGCAGTTTTCCAGCCTGGCCAAGTGAATTAATGAGGGTCTGACCTCCATCAAGTCTGAATTTATGTGCACTCGATTGTAAAGACGTTGGAAAAAGACCTAGCAGCAAATCTGCACGCCAAGGCATGCCAGAAAATCAGGGGCTTGGGTTATTACTTCTAAAAAAATAGATCAGGACTCTGAAAATTAACTGCGTACAGAGCATGAGGCTAAATTCCACTGTCTTTGCTTTTCCCCACTCAGCGGCTCCAGAAGTTACATGTCACAAACAGATTTTAGGTTGATTTTGGTTGTATCTCTGCTTCCATCATATTAAAATGTGGCTCCTTTACTGCCAACATTTTAGCTTCTTTTGGGACCAAATCTTGCATTGTCATCAGGGTCTCAGTCTCGAGCAAAGGGCAGGAACTTCTTGTAAAGCGTGTTGCAGATTGAGGGTAAAGTAATTTAGGACTGGAAATCATTTTGTAATCCAATCATTCCAGTTACTGGAAGGGTGGGAAAAAATGTGCCCATGAAATGATCCACTCTTTAATATCCAAGAATTAAAATAACAGCTCGAAAAATTAGTTTAAAAACTTGTTAAATACTTTTGGTTCAGTTCAGTTGCTCAGTTGTGTCTGACTCTTTGCAGCCCCATGGACTGCAGCACGCCAGGCTTCTCTGTCCTTCACCATCTCCTGGAGCTGGCTCAAGCTCACTTCCATCGACTCAGTGATGCCATCCAACCGTCTCATCCTCTGCCATCCCCTTCTTTTGCTTCTATTTTCCCCAACATCGGGGTCTTTTCCAAGGAGTCGTTTCTTCACATCAGGTGGCTAAAGTATTGGAGCTTGAACTTCAGCATCATCACTTTTCCAATGAATATTCACGGTGATTTTCTTTTGATCTCCTTGCAGTCCACGGGACTCTCAAGAGCCTTCTCCAGCACCACAGTTCAAAGGCATCAATTCTTTGCCGCTCAGGCGTATTTATGGTCAAGCTCTCACATCCATACATGATGACTGGGGAAACCATAGCTTTAACTCGACAGCCTTCTGTCAGCAAAGTGAGGTCTCTGTTTCTGAATACGCTGTCTAGGTTTGCCAGAGCTTTTCTTCCAAGGAGCAAGCATATTTTAATTTCATGGCTGCATTTATTAAATTAAACAGGAAATTAAAGCATTAAATAGTTTTTTTATTTGTAATGGTGTGAAATACGCAGGTGCAGAAGCAACAGATAGAACAGGACATGGAACAATAGACTGGTTCCAAATTGGGAAAGGAGTATGTCAAGGCTGTATATTGTCACCCTGCTTATTTGACTTATATGCAGAGCACATCATGCAAAATGCTGGTCTAGATAAAGCACAAGCTGGAATCAAGATTGCCAAGAGAAATATCAATAACCTCTGGTAGGCAGATGACACCGTCCTGATGGCAGAAAGTGAAGAAGGACTAAAGAGCCTCTTGATGAAGGTGAAAGAGAAAAGTGAAAAAGCTGGCTTAAAACTCCAATATTCAGGGCTTCCCTGGTGGTCCAGTGGTAAGGACACCGCCTTGCAGTGCAAGGGCCCGTTCGATTGAGGGTAAAGTAATTTAGGACTGGAAATCATTTTGTAATCCAATCATTCCAGTTACTGGAAGGGTGGGAAAAAATGTGCCCATGAAATGATCCACTCTTTAATATCCAAGAATTAAAATAACAGCTCGAAAAATTAGTTTAAAAACTTGTTAAATACTTTTGGTTCAGTTCAGTTGCTCAGTTGTGTCTGACTCTTTGCAGCCCCATGGACTGCAGCACGCCAGGCTTCTCTGTCCTTCACCATCTCCTGGAGCTGGCTCAAGCTCACTTCCATCGACTCAGTGATGCCATCCAACCGTCTCATCCTCTGCCATCCCCTTCTTTTGCTTCTATTTTCCCCAACATCGGGGTCTTTTCCAAGGAGTCGTTTCTTCACATCAGGTGGCTAAAGTATTGGAGCTTGAACTTCAGCATCATCACTTTTCCAATGAATATTCACGGTGATTTTCTTTTGATCTCCTTGCAGTCCACGGGACTCTCAAGAGCCTTCTCCAGCACCACAGTTCAAAGGCATCAATTCTTTGCCGCTCAGGCGTATTTATGGTCAAGCTCTCACATCCATACATGATGACTGGGGAAACCATAGCTTTAACTCGACAGCCTTCTGTCAGCAAAGTGAGGTCTCTGTTTCTGAATACGCTGTCTAGGTTTGCCAGAGCTTTTCTTCCAAGGAGCAAGCATATTTTAATTTCATGGCTGCATTTATTAAATTAAACAGGAAATTAAAGCATTAAATAGTTTTTTTATTTGTAATGGTGTGAAATACGCAGGTGCAGAAGCAACAGATAGAACAGGACATGGAACAATAGACTGGTTCCAAATTGGGAAAGGAGTATGTCAAGGCTGTATATTGTCACCCTGCTTATTTGACTTATATGCAGAGCACATCATGCAAAATGCTGGTCTAGATAAAGCACAAGCTGGAATCAAGATTGCCAAGAGAAATATCAATAACCTCTGGTAGGCAGATGACACCGTCCTGATGGCAGAAAGTGAAGAAGGACTAAAGAGCCTCTTGATGAAGGTGAAAGAGAAAAGTGAAAAAAGCTGGCTTAAAACTCCAATATTCAGGGCTTCCCTGGTGGTCCAGTGGGTAAGGACACCGCCTTGCAGTGCAAGGGGCGCCAGTTCGATCCCTGGCCTGGGAGGATCCTATGTGCTGAGGAGTGGCTAGATTGATGTGTTCAACTACTGAGCTAGAGCTCTGGAGCGCATGTGCCCAGAGCCGGTGCTCTGTGACGAGAGAGGCCACTGCAGTGGGAGGCCCACACAGGCCAAAGAACAAAGATGGATGAAAACAGATAAATGAAAGACCAATAGAAGTGGCAAAAAAAAAAAAAATCCACAACACAACAAAACCCTCAATATTCAAAAAACTAAGATCACGGCATCTGGTCCCATCACTTCATGGCAAATTGATGGGTAAACAGTGGAAACAGTCACAGATTTTATTGTTTGGGCTCCAAAATCACTGCGGGTGGTGACTGAAACCATGAAATGTTAGAAGACACTGCTGCCAGGAAGAAAAGCTCTGACAAACCTAGACAGTGTATTCAAAACAGAGGCATCCCTTTGCCGACAAAGGCCCATATAGTCAAAGCGGTGGCTTTTCCAGCAGTCACGTAGGATGTGAGAGCTGGACAACAGAGAAGGCTGAGCACTGAAGACCTGCTGGAGAAGACTCCAGAGCCCCTTGGACAGCAAGAAGACCACACCAGTCAACCCTGAAGGACGTCAACTGACCATTCCTTGGCAGGACTGACGCTGAAGCTCCAAGGAGCTGGGCCAGGTTCCCCACGTGGCTGGGCACGCTCCCTAAAAGCCACTTGCACACACACAGCACTGCACAGTGACACACACATGACCTTCATGCTCCCCCCCGCCCCCCCACAGCAGTCCTCAGTTGGGAACCTTTGAGAGATCACCTTCCGGGGGAGAACCACCCACGTGTCCAGCGGCTCCGCCCCACGCTCCCCAGCCCCCGCGGCTACCAGGCAGAGAGGAGGAGCACCTCTGGAGCTCCGCTCCTCCAGGAAGGGAGGGGTCCTCTCGAGGGGAGTCTGAAGAGGAAGGCTCAATTTTGGTCCCCCCGAGGGGGCCCGTGCGGGGATGAAGGTGAAGAGAAAAGTGAAAAAGCTGGCTTAAAACTCCAATATTCAGGGCTTCCCTGGTGGTCCAGTGGTAAGGACACCGCCTTGCAGTGCAAGGGGCGCCAGTTCGATCCCTGGCCTGGGAGGATCCTATGTGCTGAGGAGTGGCTAGATTGATGTGTCCAACTACTGAGCCAGAGCTCTGGAGCGCATGTGCCCAGAGCCGGTGCTCTGTGACGAGAGAGGCCACTGCAGTGGGAGGCCCACACAGGCCAAAGAACAAAGATGGATGAAAACAGATAAATGAAAGACCAATAGAAGTGGCAAAAAAAAAAAAAATCCACAACACAACAAAACCCTCAATATTCAAAAAACTAAGATCACGGCATCTGGTCCCATCACTTCATGGCAAATTGATGGGTAAACAGTGGAAACAGTCACAGATTTTATTGTTTGGGCTCCAAAATCACTGCGGGTGGTGACTGAAACCATGAAATGTTAGAAGACACTGCTGCCAGGAAGAAAAGCTCTGACAAACCTAGACAGTGTATTCAAAACAGAGGCATCCCTTTGCCGACAAAGGCCCATATAGTCAAAGCGGTGGCTTTTCCAGCAGTCACGTAGGATGTGAGAGCTGGACAACAGAGAAGGCTGAGCACTGAAGACCTGCTGGAGAAGACTCCAGAGCCCCTTGGACAGCAAGAAGACCACACCAGTCAACCCTGAAGGACGTCAACTGACCATTCCTTGGCAGGACTGACGCTGAAGCTCCAAGGAGCTGGGCCAGGTTCCCCACGTGGCTGGGCACGCTCCCTAAAAGCCACTTGCACACACACAGCACTGCACAGTGACACACACATGACCTTCATGCTCCCCCCCGCCCCCCCACAGCAGTCCTCAGTTGGGAACCTTTGAGAGATCACCTTCCGGGGGAGAACCACCCACGTGTCCAGCGGCTCCGCCCCACGCTCCCCAGCCCCCGCGGCTACCAGGCAGAGAGGAGGAGCACCTCTGGAGCTCCGCTCCTCCAGGAAGGGAGGGGTCCTCTCGAGGGGAGTCTGAAGAGGAAGGCTCAATTGGCCGGGTGCGTGACGTCACGTCACTGCAGCCGCGAGGGAAGCGGAGCCGCGCCATCGCCGGGGGTGGTGCCCAAGGCTGGGCCGCGTGGTGTGACCCCATCTCCGTGCGGCCGTTGTCTCCTAAAGGAGCGAAGGCTGAGTGCTGAGTCGCAGGGAGGAACAGACCAGACCAGGAGGGCTCAGCGACGGTTCTGCTCCACTGGACGCACAGTGCACATTTTAAAAGAGATCCGGACCTCCACGCATACGTGACAGCCGGCCATAATGCCAAGATTGCTACTGCAGCCAGGCGCTCAGGTAGCTAATATGCATTTTAAAAGTTTTCTAAATATACAGTCTGATGATGGATGGCCCCTGACACGTAAATAATCCCTGTTATGAAAGCCCTTAAATGCACTCCATAAATTTCATGTTTATGGTCTTGCGTCTGGAGCCAGCCGCGGGCACATTGTGAGTCCTCTGCGCTGGAAGAATCGCCCGGCGCACGCTTGTCAGAGCCGAGGGCCGGCGCCGCCGTGTAATGGGGCTGGTTTACGACCTTCCTCCTCCACCTGAACTTTTACTCGGTGCTTCTGTGAACGAAGAGCACAAATCTGACGCCCATCTCTGTGAGATCAGACCATCCCGCGTGGAGGTGCGCGCGGCACCCTTCCCGGGGACTGGCCAGCAGGAGGGGAGGCTCTGTGTCCTCAGTCACTCAGTCGTGCCTGACTCTTTGTGACCCCAAGGTCGCAAACACGTACTGATCTCGGCACAAGCCTCTGAGACTCTTGTGATTTCCTGGGTGACAGGAGCGTCTTTTGTTCTAAAGCGCTGACTTCGGGTGGGGCTGGTCACAGGCAAGACCTGCCCAGGGTTAGAAGCGTGGCATTTTCAGCTCCGCCCTCCGTCTTCTCTTGAGAAGAGAGAGGGGCTGAAAATGGAGTTTATGATGGATCATGCCTGCATGATGGAGCCTCCCCAGACCCCCAGGTAAAGAGGCTGGAGAGCTTCTGGGCTGTGAACCCGTGGCGCGGCGGGAAGAGCGGCGGCCCAACAGCGCGGGGAGCTGCGCGTTTCCTGGGTGGCGCTGCCGGTGCGGCCTGTCTCTTGCTCACATCGTACCGTCTCTGGGAGGAGAATGTGCTAAGAGCTCAAGGTATTGAGGTCGTCTGCAAAGAGACAATAGAATCTGTCCCTCGACTGTGACAACAGAATGCGATTTGGTCCCACGTGCCGGGAGGCAGAGACACACGGGCGGTGTCATTTGGAGGAGGACAGGTCGACGCCGGGCTCTACGACCCCGGCGAGTCTGCTTCTCCAGGTGCTGAGTTGAGTGTGACGGGCGCTTTCTGACCTCAGTTGCACTGACATCCAGGGGCTATGTTTGTGGGATTTGCTGGTATTTTTTAAAAAAGGCGATTCTGCTGGTCACTCATCCTTCTTTGGTCTCGGCTCTCTTAGGTCCTCCACACGGAGCTTTTCCAACTGACGGAGGCACCAAAGCCTTCATTTTAGGGGAACATTTTCTGCCGATCTCCAGAGGCTCTGCTTCACTCTGTTCCCGGGTATGTTCACTTCTTTAAAGCTTCCCCGAGAAGCGCTGCCTGCCCTGCTGTGTTTTGTGTTCATGGTGGGGTCACAAAGCCAGGAAACCCAGCCTGTTCCCAGGCAGGCATTTGGTGGAAATTGCATCTCCATCCGCCTTCATCACATTGCCATCTATCCGGCCGTGCACGGCCTAATGACAGTATCCTGTTTTCTCCACAACTGACTGCAGAGTTCTTTCTTTAGTTGGTGAGACACTGTGTTTAGCTTCTTTCCCTTAAAATTGTTTGTGAAGCCTCTGTTCTCTATGTATTTTGTCTTCTCTTTTCTTCTGCCGGCTGATATAAATATGCCTCTGCCCATTTTTCACCATTCACACAGAGGAAGATCACACGGTCGAGCCGGCTCCTCATGGGGAAATAGATCCTGTAACAAGAAATAATTTAGCAACCCAGTGGAAAATTATTTGATCTTTGGCTTGTGAAGAGAGGAATAATCAAAGAGTGCTTCCCGCACAACTCTGTGCAGTCTGAGCGTGCCTGTCCCGAGTGCTTCCTCATCTATGCAGAGGCGGTAAGAACACCTGCTCCAGAAGGTCACCCACCGTGCAAACTAAATAAGGTGGTTTAAGATGCTCCTCACACCTCCTGGCACACGGCAGGGGCTCAAGAAAGAGTTGATGTCAGATGGAATTTTTCAAGGGGGAAACAAAATTCACCTTTTCTCCAGCACTTTTGCATAATTACAAGGTGGAAGTTTCCCAACATACACTTTGGTACAATTCCCACCAATATCTAAGAAGCCCACATGCCAGCACAATAGTGATTCCACAGTGCGGTGTGGGGTTCATACTTATCAGAATTACTTGGAATGCCGGTGGAGAAGACACATTCCACAGTTCCACCCCAGACCTACTGTTCAATATGAAGAAAAGAACAGCCCAATGATAAATGGGCAGAAGACCTCGATAGACATTTCTCCTGAGAAGACATGTAGATGGCCAAGAAGCATATGAAAAGATGCCCAACATCACTAAGTATTAGAGGAATGCAGACCAAAACTACAGTGAGGTACCACCTCGCACTGATCAGAATGGCCATCATCAAAAAGTCCAGTATACATATAGATGCAATCTCAGCTGTGTTCAGTTCTTTGTAACTGTGTGGACTGTAGCCCACCAGTTCCTCTGTCCATCGAATTTTCCAGGCAAGAATACTGGAGTGGGTTGCCGTTTCCTACATCATATATATATGTACAACATGTGCATACATGTATATAACGGCCACTACACTTAGAGAAAACATTTGTTTTCTCCATGAAAGGACAGAGCCATGTTATTACTGAGTATTCAAATAAGACAGCACAGGGCTTCTTCCCTCTTTCATGTCCTAATTCTGTTTCAGAGTCAGGCAGGAAATCTTTCTTAGCTCCTTGGATTTATTTATGAGAACACAGATGAGTTCTTTTGCCTTCTTCTTAATTCTTGGGACAATCATTGATGACAGCCATTTTGAAAGGACCCGTTGAGGAGCTGTGCCCGTCACTGAAGCTGTGACCCTGACATGAGCAGGTCACCCTTCACGGGAGGCGGGGCTGAGCTGACTCTGGTCTGTGTGAGACGGTATCCGTAGGACCCTTTGCCGAAGTCCTGGAAATGACTCAGTGACACATTCAATTCAGAGACGCACACCCTTCAGGAAGCAGTCGGCAATTTGGGGAATTAAGGAGGCCCCGCTCATAAATGAAACCTGGAGAATGTACTGAGGGGCTTCCTTCCTGAAGCGTGCAGCCAGTGCTCTCGGCCACACCTTGCATCTCGTCCCTTTCCCTGTTACTTGTACGCAGCCTGTTCCCATCCTCTCAAACTGAGGCTACTCCAGCCCATTGCCTTTCATTTCCTGTACACCTTATGATCGTTCTCCCACAGAAATGTATTTCCACTATTGACTAGAGAGGAATTCTTATTGTGCTTCTGTGGGCTTTTTGTCAATTAGATCAGAGAACAGTAAGGAGAGCGTGGGAAAAGTTTTTTGTCTTGCTTTTCTTGTGTCACAGATAATGACCTCAGCACCACTGCATGGCTGGATTCGGCTACAGACGGCATTGAACATTGGCTCACCATTCAGTCCTCACTCGGAGAAGCTCCCAGATGCCTCAGCTCTCTCTGATCCATGGGGGTCAGCCCGCCCAGCGCCTTGAAGGGTTGCAGCTTACAGCGGGTGGGCAGGGCGCTGGGTGCCAGCTTCTTTGAAAGCAGGCACCAGGTGCTTTTGATTAAATATAGAAAAGCTAGCTGGATGCCTTGGCATGGAATTTGAAAGGAAACCTCCAAGAATTTTTCAGTCCTGTAGTGCTTCAATGTCTCGAACAGGTTGAAATGAATGCAAAACCCGAAATGAGAAAATGAGGGCATGGCGCCCCAGTGGACGGGGAGGAACGGCGGTCGCCTCAAGAGCCAGATGAAGGAGAGGCGCCGCTCTCCCCCATCGTGAGCATTCTCCCCCCTTGATCTGGGACATGTCCTGAGTTTGGGGCGTGCTGTCACTTAACTTATTCCTTGAAACTGCTTCTGGTCATGCTGGACAGAAGGCTCCTTCCCTTGATGTCCTTTCTATAAAACATCACCTTTGCTCAGAACACCTTTGCTGAGAGTTCGCTTGCCAATGCAGGAGACACAAGAGACGTGGATTCAATCTCTGGGTCCGAAAGATCCCTTGGAGAAGGAAATGGCAGCCCACTCCAGTATTTCTGCCTGGGGAATCCCACGGACGGAGGAGCCTGGCGGGCTACGGTCTATGGGGCCGCAAACAGTCAGCCGTGACTGAGCACAGCAGCACAGTACAATACACCCTTCAGGAAGCAGTCGGCTTGGAATTAAGGAGGCCCCGCTCATAAATGAAACCTGGAGAATGTACTGAGGGGCTTCCTTCCTGAAGCGTGCAGCCAGTGCTCTCGGCCACACCTTGCATCTCGTCCCTTTCCCTGTTACTTGTACGCAGCCTGTTCCCATCCTCTCAAACTGAGGCTACTCCAGCCCATTGCCTTTCATTTCCTGTACACCTTATGATCGTTCTCCCACAGAAATGTATTTCCACTATTGACTAGAGAGGAATTCTTATTGTGCTTCTGTGGGCTTTTTGTCAATTAGATCAGAGAACAGTAAGGAGAGCGTGGGAAAAGTTTTTTGTCTTGCTTTTCTTGTGTCACAGATAATGACCTCAGCACCACTGCATGGCTGGATTCGGCTACAGACGGCATTGAACATTGGCTCACCATTCAGTCCTCACTCGGAGAAGCTCCCAGATGCCTCAGCTCTCTCTGATCCATGGGGGTCAGCCCGCCCAGCGCCTTGAAGGGTTGCAGCTTACAGCGGGTGGGCAGGGCGCTGGGTGCCAGCTTCTTTGAAAGCAGGCACCAGGTGCTTTTGATTAAATATAGAAAAGCTAGCTGGATGCCTTGGCATGGAATTTGAAAGGAAACCTCCAAGAATTTTTCAGTCCTGTAGTGCTTCAATGTCTCGAACAGGTTGAAATGAATGCAAAACCCGAAATGAGAAAATGAGGGCATGGCGCCCCAGTGGACGGGGAGGAACGGCGGTCGCCTCAAGAGCCAGATGAAGGAGAGGCGCCGCTCTCCCCCATCGTGAGCATTCTCCCCCCTTGATCTGGGACATGTCCTGAGTTTGGGGCGTGCTGTCACTTAACTTATTCCTTGAAACTGCTTCTGGTCATGCTGGACAGAAGGCTCCTTCCCTTGATGTCCTTTCTATAAAACATCACCTTTGCTCAGAACACCTTTGCTGAGAGTTCGCTTGCCAATGCAGGAGACACAAGAGACGTGGATTCAATCTCTGGGTCCGAAAGATCCCTTGGAGAAGGAAATGGCAGCCCACTCCAGTATTTCTGCCTGGGGAATCCCACGGACGGAGGAGCCTGGCGGGCTACGGTCTATGGGGCCGCAAACAGTCAGCCGTGACTGAGCACAGCAGCACAGTACAATACACTTCTCACCACAGTGGGCGCCTCCTTGTCTGGCCATGTGTCAGCTGTCACTCAAAACCCAGCCTCGGGGCCCATCTGTGTTTCCACTTCCCCTGTGAACCGCCCTGGGCTCCTGCTCCGCTTCTCTCTGTCTCTCTGGCCCTCCAGGCTCAGGACCGCAGCACAGGAATCAGACTCGTGCTGCTCCCACTCAAGCCTCACCCTTTAACTCATTAAAGAGTTAATTTTGGAACAAGCCCCAGCTCGCTGGGCTGGCCCAGCAGGGAGCAGAGACGTCCACCCCCGGGGAGGGCTGCTGCTCTGACTCCTCTAGCACTCATCGCAGGTAACTTAGGGCACTTTTCCGTGCTCTGTGTGTGAAATGGTCTGAGTGCTTAGTGACCATGCTGGTCAGATTCTGGAAGACAGAGCATCCTATGACCCTTGAGCCTCCATCATCTCATCTGAAGAATACAGCTAATAAGAGCCCCCTGCCTACCTTGTAGATTTCAGGGAAAACTGGAGATGAACAGGGGTCAGGGTGGGTGAGAATGCCCTGGACGGTGGAGGCCATACACATCCCTTGCTGCTGCTGCTGCTGTGTTCCAAGTCCACTCACGGCGTCCGCTTTGGAATCATACTAGAAAATTCACAAGAGATTCCCTTGACAGGACTTTTCATCTCAGAAAATAAATGTCATAGCTTCAACAATATTCTCTGTTAGCTACATTTTTTGAGGGTTCACAAAAAAGACATAAGGTAGAAATATCCAGATTCCCTAAAATTCTTAGAGAAGGGTGTATTCTAATTTACCTAATTTCTGGCTGACTGGCTAATGGAAATCCTTTTCTTTGAACCTATTCTTGAATATCTGAAGCCCTCAGCTGATTTTTTTTCATTGGAGTAAGAAAAATGCTCTGAGAGTTCGCTTGCCAATGCAGGAGACACAAGAGACGTGGATTCAATCTCTGGGTCCGAAAGATCCCTTGGAGAAGGAAATGGCAGCCCACTCCAGTATTTCTGCCTGGGGAATCCCACGGACGGAGGAGCCTGGCGGGCTACGGTCTATGGGGCCGCAAACAGTCAGCCGTGACTGAGCACAGCAGCACAGTACAATACACTTCTCACCACAGTGGGCGCCTCCTTGTCTGGCCATGTGTCAGCTGTCACTCAAAACCCAGCCTCGGGGCCCATCTGTGTTTCCACTTCCCCTGTGAACCGCCCTGGGCTCCTGCTCCGCTTCTCTCTGTCTCTCTGGCCCTCCAGGCTCAGGACCGCAGCACAGGAATCAGACTCGTGCTGCTCCCACTCAAGCCTCACCCTTTAACTCATTAAAGAGTTAATTTTGGAACAAGCCCCAGCTCGCTGGGCTGGCCCAGCAGGGAGCAGAGACGTCCACCCCCGGGGAGGGCTGCTGCTCTGACTCCTCTAGCACTCATCGCAGGTAACTTAGGGCACTTTTCCGTGCTCTGTGTGTGAAATGGTCTGAGTGCTTAGTGACCATGCTGGTCAGATTCTGGAAGACAGAGCATCCTATGACCCTTGAGCCTCCATCATCTCATCTGAAGAATACAGCTAATAAGAGCCCCCTGCCTACCTTGTAGATTTCAGGGAAAACTGGAGATGAACAGGGGTCAGGGTGGGTGAGAATGCCCTGGACGGTGGAGGCCATACACACATCCCTTGCTGCTGCTGCTGCTGTGTTCCAAGTCCACTCACGGCGTCCGCTTTGGAATCATACTAGAAAATTCACAAGAGATTCCCTTGACAGGACTTTTCATCTCAGAAAATAAATGTCATAGCTTCAACAATATTCTCTGTTAGCTACATTTTTTGAGGGTTCACAAAAAAGACATAAGGTAGAAATATCCAGATTCCCTAAAATTCTTAGAGAAGGGTGTATTCTAATTTACCTAATTTCTGGCTGACTGGCTAATGGAAATCCTTTTCTTTGAACCTATTCTTGAATATCTGAAGGCCTCAGCTGATTTTTTTTCATTGGAGTAAGTATAATACATAACATGACTCTTTAATGCTTCTCATCTTAGATGAAGAATTGCTTTACTTAAAAATACTAACTGCATCTCCTGCGGTCATAATTCAAGTTTAATTGAAAAGTGTTGGTTGATATTCAACAACTAAGGAGATCTCAACTCTGATCATCTTTTTTTAAGGTGGGGTTTTTCATGATTTTTTAAAAAAAGAAATGCATTTTTTATTTATTTACTTTTGGCTATTCTGGGTTTTTATGGCTGCTACAGGCTCTTCTCCAGTTGAAGGGAGTGGGGGCTACTCTGTAGTTGAGGTGAGCATGCTTCTTATTGCACTGACTTCTTTTGTGGAACTCGGGCTCTAGGACGCACAGGCTTCAGTAGTTGCAGCACATGGGCTCGATAGTTGTGGCTCTGGAGCTCTAGAGCACAGGCTCCATAGTCGTGGCTCACGGGCTCAGTTGCTCCACAGCATGTGGGATCTTCCCGGATCAGGGATCGAACTTGTGTCTCCTGCGTTGGCAGGCAAACTCTTTACCACTGAGCTACCAGGGAAGCCCCATGGTGTTTTTACTTAGAGTGAGAACACATCACAGTGAGATGTCACGTGTATTACTTTCTTGCTTTCTTTACCTCCCAACTGCAATAAGCAAATGTTCTCTTGTTTTAAGGCAGGCTAGTGTTGTGAGGGCAGAGAACTCCCGTGTTGCAAATGCCATAAACTCATTCTGCATTGTGAGTCCAGTCCAGTTCATTAAATCAGAGAAAAGAGCCACATTGGTCTTGTTTTGACTTGGCTCCTGTTTTGGGTGAAGTCATTAAAGAGTTAATTTTGGAACAATCGTAGATTCTTTGGCACAACGGTCATCAACCAGGTACACCTTAAGATTTGGAAAAGTCTGATCTAAAATGAACATGATGAAGTTTCATGCAACACCAAGCTCGTAAAGGAAGTCTAGGAACCCCTGCACCCTGTGACCCAATGCCTGGCTCACGGGTATGATTTATATCCGTACATTTGAAACACAGGCTTCCTAAGGTACAGTGACTACTGGACGGGACATGCTCTTTACGGCTCTTTGCTCGGCTCGCACTGCAGCAGAAGGGAGGCAGCCCCGCAGAGGCATGGCTCGGGGAGCTGGAGGGAGCTTCAGGGAGGCTGACGCTCGGACAGGAGACTGCGGCGCGGAGCGGAAGAGAAGCATCGAGTGCTGAGTGCTGAGCAGGCAGGAAGCTCAAAGCCCGGCGAGAAGGGGGCTCGGGCCACCAGGAACGCTTCATGACTCCAGGAAAAGAGACAACTTTGTCCAGTCCTCACAGCGTGCGAGGTGAAGGGAGTGACCTCACCAGGTCAACGTCTTGCCTGAGGCTGTCGCGGGGACACCCGGGGTGGAAAGCCAAGGGTTTCAGCTCCTCCTGGGGTCTGGGGTTTATCTTCCCAAATCAGCTGTAACATAATTGTGAAAGTGACAGTTTACTCATCCAGAAAGTGGAAGGTGACCAGCACCACCAAGTGATGGAAAGACTGGTTCGGGAGGTCAGGAGAACTAATCCCACCTTTCCGTGTCCTGAGATGAACACTTGGCGTGTGCCCACAGCTGTGATTTGAGTCGACGTGCACAGGGCAGGATTTTCTGACGGGTGCTCAAGCGATCACCTGGGCCCTGGACGGAGGTGGGCAGTGGACCCAGACACAGCCTTTTTGTTCCCTGGCAGGTCACTGAGCTCTCTGGCTGGGTTTTTCCTTCAGCATTTGGAAGAAGCGTCAGGACTCCAGACTTCCTGCTTCTGTTTAGTGTGTCAAGCTTGAAAAATGTACAACCTGAGAGCTGTGAGTTGTTTTCTTTGGGGCAAAATGAGGACTGCAGCCCGGGAGACGGCACCTCGGTGGCTCTGAGACAGTGCTCCGGAGAGGCAGCAGGGCCGGTCAGTGTGCGTGTGATTTTGGTGAAGCGGGAGTTCAGACAATGAAGCCTGTATTCTTTGTAGAGCGTTTCTGTTGGTCTTGTGAAGCTTGTGCTCGTCATGAGAAACAGGGGCCACCACGAAGGACTTTAGTGTCCTCTAGATATCCCCGGGTATGATTTATATCCGTACATTTGAAACACAGGCTTCCTAAGGTACAGTGACTACTGGACGGGACATGCTCTTTACGGCTCTTTGCTCGGCTCGCACTGCAGCAGAAGGGAGGCAGCCCGCAGAGGCATGGCTCGGGGAGCTGGGGGGAGCTTCAGGAGGCTGACGCTCGGACAGGAGACTGCGGCGCGGAGCGAAGAGAAGCATCGAGTGCTGAGTGCTGAGCAGGCAGGAAGCTCAAAGCCCGGCGAGAAGGGGCTCGGCCACCAGGAACGCTTCATGACTCCAGGAAAAGAGACAACTTTGTCCAGTCCTCACAGCGTGCGAGGTGAAGGGAGTGACCTCACCAGGTCAACGTCTTGCCTGAGGCTGTCGCGGGGACACCCGGGGTGGAAAGCCAAGGGTTTCAGCTCCTCCTGGGGTCTGGGGTTTATCTTCCCAAATCAGCTGTAACATAATTGTGAAAGTGACAGTTTACTCATCCAGAAAGTGGAAGGTGACCAGCACCACCAAGTGATGGAAAGACTGGTTCGGGAGGTCAGGAGAACTAATCCCACCTTTCCGTGTCCTGAGATGAACACTTGGCGTGTGCCCACAGCTGTGATTTGAGTCGACGTGCACAGGGCAGGATTTTCTGACGGGTGCTCAAGCGATCACCTGGGCCCTGGACGGAGGTGGGCAGTGGACCCAGACACAGCCTTTTTGTTCCCTGGCAGGTCACTGAGCTCTCTGGCTGGGTTTTTCCTTCAGCATTTGGAAGAAGCGTCAGGACTCCAGACTTCCTGCTTCTGTTTAGTGTGTCAAGCTTGAAAAATGTACAACCTGAGAGCTGTGAGTTGTTTTCTTTGGGGCAAAATGAGGACTGCAGCCCGGGAGACGGCACCTCGGTGGCTCTGAGACAGTGCTCCGGAGAGGCAGCAGGGCCGGTCAGTGTGCGTGTGATTTTGGTGAAGCGGGAGTTCAGACAATGAAGCCTGTATTCTTTGTAGAGCGTTTCTGTTGGTCTTGTGAAGCTTGTGCTCGTCATGAGAAACAGGGGCCACCACGAAGGACTTTAGTGTCCTCTAGATATAAGGAGACACAAGGATTGGGCTCATAAAGTCAGTTCCTGAGAGTCCCTCCCAGGCTGCAGCCCCGAGCTGCCCCACCGCCAGGCGCAGCTGCCTGCTCTCGCTCTCCACGCCGCGCGCCTCCAGGGCGTCGGGGGCCAGCAGCTGCGGCGGCGCGTGGTTTAATCCTCACGGAGGGAGACGGCCAGTGCCGTTCTGTCGTTGACGCGGGTTGGATTGTTTTGAATGGCTTGCTTTGTGTTGAAGTGTAGCCGGTGAACAGTGCTTCAGGTGGGCGGTGACGGGCTCAGTCGCACACACACCTGTGTTCATCCCGCCAAGCCCCCCATCTGGCCGCCCCGCAACGCTGAGCACGGTTCCCTGTGCTGTGCCTTGTTGGTTACCCATTTTAAACATAGCAGTGTGTACATGTCCATTCCAAACTTCCTAACTACCCTACAAAAGGTTGGTTTTGGTGAAGAAAAGTTTTGTAGGTGTGAAGAGTGTTATACAGTATCTCTCATAGCATGTAGCATCTTCTAGATATTGTGCAAATATCTATCAAATAGCAAAACTGTTGTTGTTCAGTCACCACGTCATGTCTGATTCTTTGCGACCCTGTGGACTGCAGCCCGCCAGGTCTCCCTGTCCCTCACATCTCTTGGCGTTTGCGTAGGCTCATGTCCATTGAGTCAGTGATGCCATCCGGCCATGTCATCCTCTGATGCTCTCTTCTCTTCCTGCCATCAATCCTTCCCAGCTTCAGGGTCTTTGCCAGTGAGTTCTCTCCCATCAGGTGGCCAGACTATTGGAGCTTCAGCGTCAGCATCAGTCCTTCCAGTGAGTATTCAGGGTTGATTTCCTTTAAGATTGACTGTTTTGACCTCCCTGCAGTCCAAGGGACTCTCAAGAGTCTTCTCCAGCACCACAGCTAGAAAGTATCAATTCTTTGGCCCGCAGCCTTCTTTATGGTCCAGCGCTCACATCTGTGCATGACTGCTGGAAATACCGTAGCTCTGACTACACAGACCTTCATCAGCAAAGTGATGTCTCTGCTTTTTAATATGCTGTCTAGGTTTGTCATAGCTTTCCTTCCAAGAAGCTTCTAATCTCATGGCTGCAAGTCATTGTCCGCAGTGATTTTAGAGCCCAAGAAGAGGAAATCTGTCAGTGCTTCCAAATTTTCCCCCTCTTTTTGCCATAAAGTGATGCGACTGGATGCCGTGACCTTAGTTTTCTTAATAGTGAGTTTTAAGCCGGCTTTTTCAAAGCTTTTTTTTCCTCTGTGAAGTTGAATTGTGGAAATGCGATTGGTAAATTTAATTGGCCACTGGATGTCGCTGTTCATCCACCAACAGAGGACCAGCTTTCTTTTCCTTTTCTTTTCTCCACCCTACCTGGTCAGGACAGAAGTCTGGAGCCGTTCCAGGTGCAGAGATTCTCAGCTTATTTCTCGTAACTGACCTGCTTTCTCCTGGGGAAAGGGTGAGTCCTGAGTTACTCAGCTCAGGATATTTTGTCCTCACAGCAATTTAGACCGAGAACTAGTTTGTTTTCTTTTCTTCTTTTATCCTCCCAAAGTGGCCTTCTTTTGCTAATACAAACAAGAGCAGTCTTGCAATTCATTCTGCAAACAGCAACATTAGTTAACTCAAGACTGTGAATCTTCATATGTTAGCTTCCAACAAACCTGTTGGGCTTCCCTGGTGGCCCTGTGGTAAAGAATCCGCCCGCAATGCGGAGACCCAGGTTCGATCCCTGGGGCAGGAAGAGCCGCTGGAGGAGGGCATGGCCACCCACTCCCGCATTCTTGTCTGGAGAATCCCATGGACAGAGGAGCCTGGTGGGCTACGGTGCATGGGGTCACACCGTCAGACACGCCTGAAGCGAGTGAGCACGCACATGGACTGACGTCCACATCAGCTTTGTGGAGTTCACCCCTGCTGCAGAGAATATAAAACACCACGGTCTTAAGACGAGAAGGCGCCGCAGGTGTACGTAATTGAACCTCCTGTTTAGGGCTTTTTATCCTTACTTCAGCATTCCTTGGAGAGACACAAAACCTTGCAAAGAAGAGGTCTACCTTGAAATTTCCCAAAAGTGGAAAGCCAAGGCTGTGAATGAGAAAGAGCTGTGGAAACAAACGGCCCACTGTGACAGCTCCTGGCCAGCCTGGCCCGCGCCCCTCTCCTCCCCGGCGCTCCTCGGCCAGACCAGTGCGCGTCCACACTGTCCACCTCCTCCACAGGGTTTGCATAGCCACGCCACCCACACCGGCTGCACCACCTGCGAGTCGACGCCGTCGGTGTCGTCCGCACCGTACCCTCAGCTTTAAGTGGGGAGAAAACAGAGCACTTCTGTTCCCCCAATCAATGTATTCCAGACAGATGAACAGCGGTGGTTACCACTAATTGAGTCCTTTCTCTGCGCGGGGCCTGCGTCAAGTCTTCTATTTCCACCGCTTCATTTAACCCTCACGGCAGCCCCGCGAGCTGCCCCAAGCGATCCCGGATTCCAGGTGAGAAAACAGGCCGGCAGAGAGGCTAAAGGGCCCCCAGGAACCGCCCCGCCCCGCCCCGCGAGCCCGGGGGTCGCCCGCCGGCTCTGCAGCCTTCGTTTTAACCACTGCTAGCGCACAGGTGTGGGGTCACCGTTTTATTGGAGCTAGCTGATGGAGCTCGGTTAAACTCAGGAAAAAGAAAAGACACGAGGACAATGGCGCTCAGTGCATCGGGAGTTCAACCAAAGTCTCCAGTGAGGGGCCGGCTGGGTGTGCTTGTGTTAGGGCTGTTGAGAGTGACCATCCCTGCGGATGAATACATATGAAGACGGCAGGCCTACCTCTGTGCATTGAAGGCCGCACCCTGGCGAGTGAGCACGCACCCCAAGATGGAGCATGGCCCCCACCGCATTCTTGTCTGGAGAATCCCATGGACAGAGGAGCCTGGTGGGCTACGGTGCATGGGGTCACACAGTCAGACACGCCTGAAGCGAGTGAGCACGCACATGGACTGCCGTCCACATCAGCTTTGTGGAGTTCACCCCTGCTGCAGAGAATATAAAACACCACGGTCTTAAGACGAGAAGGCGCCGCGGGTGTCGTAATTGAACCTCCTGTTTAGGGCTTTTTATCCTTACTTCAGCATTCCTTGGAGAGACACAAAACCTTGCAAAGAAGAGGTCTACCTTGAAATTTCCCAAAAGTGGAAAGCCAAGGCTGTGAATGAGAAAGAGCTGTGGAAACAAACGGCCCACTGTGACAGCTCCTGGCCAGCCTGGCCCGCGCCCCTCTCCTCCCCGGCGCTCCTCGGCCAGACCAGTGCGCGTCCACACTGTCCACCTCCTCCACAGGGTTTGCATAGCCACGCCACCCACACCGGCTGCACCACCTGCGAGTCGACGCCGTCGGTGTCGTCCGCACCGTACCCTCAGCTTTAAGTGGGGAGAAAACAGAGCACTTCTGTTCCCCCAATCAATGTATTCCAGACAGATAAACAGCGGTGGTTACCACTAATTGAGTCCTTTCTCTGCGCGGGGCCTGCGTCAAGTCTTCTATTTCCACCGCTTCATTTAACCCTCACGGCAGCCCCGCGAGCTGCCCCAAGCGATCCCGGATTCCAGGTGAGAAAACAGGCCGGCAGAGAGGCTAAAGGGCCCCCAGGAACCGCCCCGCCCCGCCCCGCGAGCCCGGGGGTCGCCCGCCGGCTCTGCAGCCTTCGTTTTAACCACTGCTAGCGCACAGGTGTGGGGTCACCGTTTTATTGGAGCTAGCTGATGGAGCTCGGTTAAACTCAGGAAAAAGAAAAGACACGAGGACAATGGCGCGCTCAGTGCATCGGGAGTTCAACCAAAGTCTCCAGTGAGGGGCCGGCTGGGTGTGCTTGTGTTAGGGCTGTTGAGAGTGACCATCCCTGCGGATGAATACATATGAAGACGGCAGGCCTACCTCTGTGCATTGAAGGCTTAGCTCACGTTAAGGAAGGGAGCTCGTGAACGTCTGAGCTCCCCAGAGGCGGAGGCGGCTGCCGCTATGGGCAGCAGAAGCGGCGCTGACCGAGGCTCCCCTCTGCGTATCGATTGCCCAAGGGCTTCCATTAATATTGATTCAGGAAATGCCAATGCTGTTTACGCTGCCGAATATTCCTACTCGTCGTCATTGGAAATATGTCAGCCTGCGTGGAGGTGGGGGCCGCGCGGGGCTTTCAGGGGCTCGGGGACAGGCGGGTTCAGCAGCGACTTGAACTTTCCGCTCAAGTCTTAATTGCTTCTTGGAGGCCGTCAGACATTCACTTGACCTCCTATTTCCAGGAGTTTTTAGATTTTTCTCGACTCTGCTGGCTTTTAAACAGCCTAGAGGCGGGGTTTTAATAAAGCTTATGCGTTTGGTGCAGGGGCTGGAAACATCTGAATGGCATCAGGGGAGAAGATTCACTTCTGGATTTAATCCCGCGGACTTATCAGACCTTCAAAATGAAATGCTTGCGTGAGTTCCAGAGTAGGAGACAGAGGCCTGGACTATGGTGTGAGAACACGTGCAGTGTAGCCCGCCGCCGACACGCGCAGCTCCATCCTTCTTACGGGCAGGCGGCTCTAAGATAATTTAAATACTGGTTCCGTTTTGATTATTAATTATTTATCTTTTCTATCAAAAATAACTTGTGTCTGTTTCCAGTGTGTGCCAGTAGAGAACACAGTAAAAAGTATGTAAGGAAATCAGAAGAGGCTAAAGGGCCCCCAGGAACCGCCCCGCCCCGCCCCGCGAGCCCGGGGGTCGCCCGCCGGCTCTGCAGCCTTCGTTTTAACCACTGCTAGCGCACAGGTGTGGGGTCACCGTTTTATTGGAGCTAGCTGATGGAGCTCGGTTAAACTCGGGAAAAAAGAAAGACACGAGGACAATGGCGCGCTCAGTGCATCGGGAGTTCAACCAAAGTCTCCAGTGAGGGGCCGGCTGGGTGTGCTTGTGTTAGGGCTGTTGAGAGTGACCATCCCTGCGGATGAATACATATGAAGACGGCAGGCCTACCTCTGTGCATTGAAGGCTTAGCTCACGTTAAGGAAGGGAGCTCGTGAACGTCTGAGCTCCCCAGAGGCGGAGGCGGCTGCCGCTATGGGCAGCAGAAGCGGCGCTGACCGAGGCTCCCCTCTGCGTATCGATTGCCCAAGGGCTTCCATTAATATTGATTCAGGAAATGCCAATGCTGTTTACGCTGCCGAATATTCCTACTCGTCGTCATTGGAAATATGTCAGCCTGCGTGGAGGTGGGGGCCGCGCGGGGCTTTCAGGGGCTCGGGGACAGGCGGGTTCAGCAGCGACTTGAACTTTCCGCTCAAGTCTTAATTGCTTCTTGGAGGCCGTCAGACATTCACTTGACCTCCTATTTCCAGGAGTTTTTAGATTTTTCTCGACTCTGCTGGCTTTTAAACAGCCTAGAGGCGGGGTTTTAATAAAGCTTATGCGTTTGGTGCAGGGGCTGGAAACATCTGAATGGCATCAGGGGAGAAGATTCACTTCTGGATTTAATCCCGCGGACTTATCAGACCTTCAAAATGAAATGCTTGCGTGAGTTCCAGAGTAGGAGACAGAGGCCTGGACTATGGTGTGAGAACACGTGCAGTGTAGCCCGCCGCCGACACGCGCAGCTCCATCCTTCTTACGGGCAGGCGGCTCTAAGATAATTTAAATACTGGTTCCGTTTTGATTATTAATTATTTATCTTTTCTATCAAAAATAACTTGTGTCTGTTTCCAGTGTGTGCCAGTAGAGAACACAGTAAAAAGTATGTAAGGAAATCAGAAGAGGCAAGAATGCACCACGAATTGGTGATGGGAGGATCACCAATGTTATATTTAATACTGAATATTGTATTTCAGTGTGGTAGTCGTGTATGGGTGTGAATGTTGGACCATAAAGAAGGCTGGGTGCCAAAGAACTGATGCTTTCAAATTGCAGTCCTGAGGATGACTCTTAAGAGTCCCTTGGACTGCAAGGAGATCAGAACAGTCAAGCCTGAAGGAAATCAACCTTGAATACTCATTGGAAGGACTGATGCTGAAGCTGACGCGCCAATACTTTGGCCACCCGATGCGAAGAGCTGACTCACTGGAAAGACCCTGATGCTGGGAAGACTGAGGGCAGGAGGAGAGGGGGGCGACAGAGAATGGGGTGGTTGGATGGCCTCACTGACTCAATGGACACGAGCTGGAGCAGACTCTGGGAGACGGTGAAGGACAGGGGGGTCTGGAGTGCTGTTCCACGGGGTTGCGGAGAGCTGGGTACGGCTGGAGTGACTTAGCACACACGCATGCACTTAGCTTCTGAGATGGAAATCGACAGACATCAGAGCACTGCATGTAACCTATTTCTGGTTGATTTTATTCAGTTTGGTTTAATTCCACACTGCTGAATTTCAGTTGGTTCAGCTGACCTCCGCTCCCTCTGGGTGAAGCAGGAAGAGCTGGGAAGTAGGGGGATGTTGAGGCGAATGAAGCTGGCCCTTGTCCTCGGGACACGGCCCTCTGGCCTGGGGACAGACGCACGCACAGCGCCTGCGTGGAGGAGAGACGGAAAGAGGGCTTACGGGACCCAGGGCAAATGTCTTGGGAGCAGCTCAGAGCAGCAATGACTCAGTGGAACTGTTCCTCTTTGGTTTACAGTGATACGGTGCCCTTCTGCGTAATGGGCCCTGCTTTGTTATTTGTTATTGTGAAATTTCCAATTATGCTATAGTTTAAAAAATATTTTTCCTGAGAGTTAATGTTTACATTTAAAGAACACGTCATGTACCGACAGCGCAGCTCCATCCTTCTTATGGGCAGGCGGCTCTAAGATAATTTAAATACTGGTTCCGTTTGATTATTAATTATTTATCTTTTCTATCAAAAATAACTTGTGTCTGTTTCCAGTGTGTGCCAGTAGAGAACACAGTAAAAAGTATGTAAGGAAATCAGAAGAGGCAAGAATGCACCACGAATTGGTGATGGGAGGATCACCAATGTTATATTTAATACTGAATATTGTATTTCAGTGTGGTAGTCGTGTATGGGTGTGAATGTTGGACCATAAAGAAGGCTGGGTGCCAAAGAACTGATGCTTTCAAATTGCAGTCCTGAGGATGACTCTTAAGAGTCCCTTGGACTGCAAGGAGATCAGAACAGTCAAGCCTGAAGGAAATCAACCTTGAATACTCATTGGAAGGACTGATGCTGAAGCTGACGCGCCAATACTTTGGCCACCCGATGCGAAGAGCTGACTCACTGGAAAGACCCTGATGCTGGGGCAGACTGAGGGCAGGAGGAGAGGGGGGCGACAGAGAATGGGGTGGTTGGATGGCCTCACTGACTCAATGGACACGAGCTGGAGCAGACTCTGGGAGACGGTGAAGGACAGGGGGGTCTGGAGTGCTGTTCCACGGGGTTGCGGAGAGCTGGGTACGGCTGGAGTGACTTAGCACACACGCATGCACTTAGCTTCTGAGATGGAAATCGACAGACATCAGAGCACTGCATGTAACCTATTTCTGGTTGATTTTATTCAGTTTGGTTTAATTCCACACTGCTGAATTTCAGTTGGTTCAGCTGACCTCCGCTCCCTCTGGGTGAAGCAGGAAGAGCTGGGAAGTAGGGGGATGTTGAGGCGAATGAAGCTGGCCCTTGTCCTCGGGACACGGCCCTCTGGCCTGGGGACAGACGCACGCACAGCGCCTGCGTGGAGGAGAGACGGAAAGAGGGCTTACGGGACCCAGGGCAAATGTCTTGGGAGCAGCTCAGAGCAGCAATGACTCAGTGGAACTGTTCCTCTTTGGTTTACAGTGATACGGTGCCCTTCTGCGTAATGGGCCCTGCTTTGTTATTTGTTATTGTGAAATTTCCAATTATGCTATAGTTTAAAAAATATTTTTCCTGAGAGTTAATGTTTACATTTACAAATGTGTACAGCCTAACGGTTTAAATGGAAATTCTAATGTATTCTCTGAACTGTTGGCTTATTTGCATATTTTATCAATTCGCCATCATCCTGGGTTGTATATAGTGCGGTAATTAGAAATAGAATTAGAGAGGACTGTGCATTTTGAAATGTTCCCTTCGCGGTGCAGAATGGAGCGGTTTAACTGCTGCCTTATCAATACTACATTGCACCACGTGAGGGATTAGGGGCCGAGAGGTTTCTAGAGACTTTAAATAAATATATATGCTCAGTGAAAGAATGGGTGAGGTCTGGATTGGCTGACCCCACAGGGAACTCGCAGGCGTGGGGCCAGGGCGGCTGTGGTCTGGCGGCTGCCTGCTCTGTTTCCTCGCTGTTCCCGTTGGCATCCATCTTCCTGGGCCTTGGCCCGGCCTCAGGGCTGCAGGCTTTATAAGTCAGACACTGTGCAGCGTGGAGCTGCCCTGAAAGCCTGAAGCACGGCTCTAGGACTGCTTCGTCCAGGCAGCCGGTTCCACGTCCAGCGAAGGCGCGCTCGGGCTGGTCTGTTCAGTGCACAGGGTGTGACCCACATGGCCTGCATGTAACAGCCCAGTCTCACAGAGGTCTTCCTCCCCTCCTGCCCGCTCTGGGTCATCATTCTCCCATTGTGGATGGACTGGCCAGTGCACGTGGCGTCCACAGGCCGGCTGTCCCCTCTGGGCGTGTGCGGCGTGCTGTCTGAGCAGTGTGGCGTGGAGAGAGCAGCTTCTCTCTGCCGGCTGCAGGTGGACGCAGACTCCTCCTGACGCCAGCACTCCAAGCCTAGCGTCTTGGGATGTCTCTTCCTACCTCCTCTATCTCCTCAGCTGTCCTCCTGGAAGCCCTGGGTGCTGCTTTCTGTCCAGGGGGGTCTTGCTTCTCTGCAACAGCAGCTGCTCTAACCAGCTGCTCTGTTTGTGGCTGGAGCTCTTGAGCGGCTCCCGGCACATGGAGGAAGCTGGCGTATCTTCCAGGTCAGTCTGGATCGCACTGAGTAACAGACGTTTCTGCCTCAGCTCTCACAGGTGTATGTCTTGTTCAAATGTGTGTCCCAAATGTATGTTGTGGGCAGTGGCTCTGGAACGTCACCAGCCATGAGGCCAAGGGGAAGGGAAATGGTGAATCCAGTCTTAGTTTCCAAAGACATCTTTCTGAAAGGGGCTGAGCAATGCTTCTCTCCAAGTGCTGCGCGGGGTCACTGGGCCAGTCCAGACTCGCCGTCTTCCCTGTCTGAATTCTAGCTGCTCGTGTTTGACAGCAACGGCTCCCTGGAGCTGAACGTGAGAGGGCGCCACAGAGCATGAGAGGGCGGGGCGGTGGGAGAGGCTCAGAGCCCCAGAGGCATGGGCCTGGGGATCTGGAGAGGCATGGACCTGGGGACCGGAGAGGTGGGGAACTGGGGGACCCGAGGGGGGGCCCTGGGGACCCGACAGGCAGGGGCTGGGGGAGCTGGACGGAGGTTTGGAGAGGTCGAGGTGCCAAGGTCACCGAGCAGCTCACGGACTCCAGGTCATACGAGGCTGGCAGAGCCCAGAGGAGGGAGACCCATGAGGGAGGGAGGGCATCCAGACAGGCCTCAGGTGTGGGTGACCGGCGTCTCCCTTCCTAAGGAGCTAAAGTGGGACGGGCGTCCCTATTGTGTCTCCCTGTACATTTGGCTGGGGCGGGTTGGGGCTCCCAGGACCCTTGCTGTCTGCACACAGCCTGGTCAGAAGACATCTTTACCTCACTCGGTTTAGGCTGATCTCCAGAACGGAAGATGAAGATGCCCCTGAAAGAGAGATGATACTGTGTTATGAGGAAATTACACACTACTGGGCATAAAATGGACAATGAACAAGGACTGGTCACCCGGCACAGGGGACTCTACTCAGGGGACAATCCTAGCGTCTTGGGATGTCTCTTCCTACCTCCTCTATCTCCTCAGCTGTCCTCCTGGAAGCCCTGGGTGCTGCTTTCTGTCCAGGGGGGTCTTGCTTCTCTGCAACAGCAGCTGCTCTAACCAGCTGCTCTGTTTGTGGCTGGAGCTCTTGAGCGGCTCCCGGCACATGGAGGAAGCTGGCGTATCTTCCAGGTCAGTCTGGATCGCACTGAGTAACAGACGTTTCTGCCTCAGCTCTCACAGGTGTATGTCTTGTTCAAATGTGTGTCCCAAATGTATGTTGTGGGCAGTGGCTCTGGAACGTCACCAGCCATGAGGCCAAGGGGAAGGGAAATGGTGAATCCAGTCTTAGTTTCCAAAGACATCTTTCTGAAAGGGGCTGAGCAATGCTTCTCTCCAAGTGCTGCGCGGGGTCACTGGGCCAGTCCAGACTCGCCGTCTTCCCTGTCTGAATTCTAGCTGCTCGTGTTTGACAGCAACGGCTCCCTGGAGCTGAACGTGAGAGGGCGCCACAGAGCATGAGAGGGCGGGGCGGTGGGAGAGGGCTCGGAGCCCCAGAGGCATGGGCCTGGGGATCTGGAGAGGCATGGACCTGGGGACCGGAGAGGTGGGGAACTGGGGGACCCGAGGGGGGGCCCTGGGGACCCGACAGGCAGGGGCTGGGGGAGCTGGACGGAGGTTTGGAGAGGTCGAGGTGCCAAGGTCACCGAGCAGCTCACGGACTCCAGGTCATACGAGGCTGGCAGAGCCCAGAGGAGGGAGACCCATGAGGGAGGGAGGGCATCCAGACAGGCCTCAGGTGTGGGTGACCGGCGTCTCCCTTCCTAAGGAGCTAAAGTGGGACGGGCGTCCCTATTGTGTCTCCCTGTACATTTGGCTGGGGCGGGTTGGGGCTCCCAGGACCCTTGCTGTCTGCACACAGCCTGGTCAGAAGACATCTTTACCTCACTCGGTTTAGGCTGATCTCCAGAACGGAAGATGAAGATGCCCCTGAAAGAGAGATGATACTGTGTTATGAGGAAATTACACACTACTGGGCATAAAATGGACAATGAACAAGGACTGGTCACCCGGCACAGGGGACTCTACTCAGCGCTCCATGACAACCTACGTGGGAAGAGAATCTGAAAAGAGTAGATGCATGTACGTGTGTGCGTGCTCAGTCGCCCCTGTCGTGTCCGACTCTCTGCGACTCCACGCACTGCAGCCCACCAGGCTCCTCTGTCCATGGGACTCTCCAGGCAAGAAGACTGACACAAGCTGCCATTTTCTCCTCCGGGGGATCTTCTTGCCTCAGGGACGGCACCTGCGTCCAGGGGCGTCTGCCTCGCTGCGGGGGGCTCTCTCCAGGGAGGGGCAGCTGGGTGTGTCTGCCACCGAACCACGGCGCTGTTCTCCTGAGGCCCACCCAGCACTGTAAGTCAACTGGAAAGCGGAAGCCCCTCTCCTGCACATGCTGGGACAGGCCTCCTGAAAGGCGGGGCAGCAGCGTGGAGTTTAGCGAGCGGCTGTGGGTCTGGGAGTCGGTCTCAGTGCTCTTGCTTCTTTGTGTCTTTGTTGTTTGAATTTCATCATCAACAGGGTAGCAGTGAAGACACCAAGAAGATAACAACCACCATTGAACGAAGTCCTCCTTCTCTGTGCTTTGTCTTTTGTCTTCACAGTGATGAGGTTGGGTGGGGGGCAGGCTCAGAAGGCCACCTGAGTGGCCGGCAGGTGCATGTCTGCGAAGGCGCCTGGCTTTGCTCATAGGCTGCTGTAGCTTCTGTGTAAACCTCTTGGAAGACGAGGAGCGGGGTCTTTACTGCTGAGGATTCCTGAGCTAACCTTCAAGTAGGTAATGCCTGGTGGAGTCGTGATACCATATCTTCATGGTTGGTCTTTTCTGGTTTTGGAAGCATTCACAAGTGGCAAAGAACCTGCCTAGGGTGGGACGGCCCCCGGTCCCTATTGTGTCTCCCTGTACATTTGGCTGGGGCGGGTTGGGGCTCCCAGGACCCTTGCTGTCTGCACACAGCCTGGTCAGAAGACATCTTTACCTCACTCGGTTTAGGCTGATCTCCAGAACGGAAGATGAAGATGCCCCTGAAAGAGAGATGATACTGTGTTATGAGGAAATTACACACTACTGGGCATAAAATGGACAATGAACAAGGACTGGTCACCCGGCACAGGGGACTCTACTCAGCGCTCCATGACAACCTACGTGGGAAGAGAATCTGAAAAGAGTAGATGCATGTACGTGTGTGCGTGCTCAGTCGCCCCTGTCGTGTCCGACTCTCTGCGACTCCACGCACTGCAGCCCACCAGGCTCCTCTGTCCATGGGACTCTCCAGGCAAGAAGACTGACACAAGCTGCCATTTTCTCCTCCGGGGGATCTTCTTGCCTCAGGGACGGCACCTGCGTCCAGGGGCGTCTGCCTCGCTGTGGGGGGCTCTCTCCAGGGAGGGGCAGCTGGGTGTGTCTGCCACCGAACCACGGCGCTGTTCTCCTGAGGCCCACCCAGCACTGTAAGTCAACTGGAAAGCGGAAGCCCCTCTCCTGCACATGCTGGGACAGGCCTCCTGAAAGGCGGGGCAGCAGCATGGAGTTTAGCGAGCGGCTGTGGGTCTGGGAGTCGGTCTCAGTGCTCTTGCTTCTTTATGTCTTTGTTGTTTGAATTTCATCATCAACAGGGTAGCAGTGAAGACGCCAAGAAGATAACAACCACCATTGAACGAAGTCCTCCTTCTCTGTGCTTTGTCTTTTGTCTTCACAGTGATGAGGTTGGGTGGGGGGCAGGCTCAGAAGGCCACCTGAGTGGCCGGCAGGTGCATGTCTGCGAAGGCGCCTGGCTTTGCTCATAGGCTGCTGTAGCTTCTGTGTAAACCTCTTGGAAGACGAGGAGCGGGGTCTTTACTGCTGAGGATTCCTGAGCTAACCTTCAAGTAGGTAATGCCTGGTGGAGTCGTGATACCATATCTTCATGGTTGGTCTTTTCTGGTTTTGGAAGCATTCACAAGTGGCAAAGAACCTGCCTGCCACTGCAGGAGGCATAAGAGACATGAGCTCCATCCCTGGGCCGGGAAGACCCCCTGGAGGAGGGCATGGCCGCCCACTGCAGTGCTCCTGCCTGGAGAGCCCAATGGACAGAGGAGCCTGGCGGGCTGCAGTCCATGGGGTCATGAAGAGTCGGACACGACCGAAACTCACATGCACCCCCATGTGCTTTGTATTTATTCAATCTTTATTTTGAAGAAAAACAAAATTTTCAAAAAAAAAAACAACCCAGAAATTTTGTTAAATTAAAAATAACTTCTGTCATAGCTTTATTCTATTTATTTTTTCCATAGCAGGACAAACAGATGTATTTCTGCTTTAATCCCTTGACCTTCCGTGATTATTTCCTAAATCCATCAATCTGTTTTCTGAGCAAAGCAAATGTGCCACAATTGAAACATGAAAATGCCCTTTTTTGTCCAAATGAAGCTAATGCAACCCAGCAGGTACTCCCTGGCAAAAATATTGCCCTTACTTACTTAGTCACAACGAATAGATTTCTCCTGGAGCTGGGCTGAGCTCCACAAGATATGAAAGCTCTTTATATAAGTACATCATGACCAATAAGCAGCCTAATATATCTTAGAACCATTGAAAAGAGACAAATAGAGAGAACTAACAAAAAAATTACAGAATGTTATGGAACAGTCTGTGCATTTCTTTTCTCTCTGTCTTCAATCCAGCAGCATGTTCTTGATCTAAAAGAAATATCACCTCTCAAGTTTCCAGGTTGTCAAATTATTTAAAACTGCACCGCCGGGAGCGCAGAGTGGTATGTAGGGTGGGGGTGGGTTTTCCATTCCCGTGGAGGGAAATGAGCTCGGGTGTGGATCACCAGCTCCATGTCTGGACCATCTTCAGGGCTTGTGCAGATGTGACGTTGGACCATAAAGAAGGCTGACTGCTGAAGAAGTGATGCTTTCCAATTGTAGTCCTGGAGAAGACTCTTGATAGTTCGTTGGATAACAAGGAGATCAAACCAGTCAATCCTAAAGGAAATCCCAACCCTAAGTAGGTAATGCCTGGTGGAGTCGTGACCATATCTTCATGGTTGGTCTTTTCTGGTTTTGGAAGCATTCACAAGTGGCAAAGAACCTGCCTGCCACTGCAGGAGGCATAAGAGACATGAGCTCCATCCCTGGGCCGGGAAGACCCCCTGGAGGAGGGCATGGCCGCCCACTGCAGTGCTCCTGCCTGGAGAGCCCAATGGACAGAGGAGCCTGGCGGGCTGCAGTCCATGGGGTCATGAAGAGTCGGACACGACCGAAACTCACATGCACCCCCATGTGCTTTGTATTTATTCAATCTTTATTTTGAAGAAAAACAAAATTTTCAAAAAAAACAACCCAGAAATTTTGTTAAATTAAAAATAACTTCTGTCATAGCTTTATTCTATTTATTTTTTCCATAGCAGGACAAACAGATGTATTTCTGCTTTAATCCCTTGACCTTCCGTGATTATTTCCTAAATCCATCAATCTGTTTTCTGAGCAAAGCAAATGTGCCACAATTGAAACATGAAAATGCCCTTTTTTGTCCAAATGAAGCTAATGCAACCCAGCAGGTACTCCCTGGCAAAAATATTGCCCTTACTTACTTAGTCACAACGAATAGATTTCTCCTGGAGCTGGGCTGAGCTCCACAAGATATGAAAGCTCTTTATATAAGTACATCATGACCAATAAGCAGCCTAATATATCTTAGAACCATTGAAAAGAGACAAATAGAGAGAACTAACAAAAAAATTACAGAATGTTATGGAACAGTCTGTGCATTTCTTTTCTCTCTGTCTTCAATCCAGCAGCATGTTCTTGATCTAAAAGAAATATCACCTCTCAAGTTTCCAGGTTGTCAAATTATTTAAAACTGCACCGCCGGGAGCGCAGAGTGGTATGTAGGGTGGGGGTGGGTTTTCCATTCCCGTGGAGGGAAATGAGCTCGGGTGTGGATCACCAGCTCCATGTCTGGACCATCTTCAGGGCTTGTGCAGATGTGACGTTGGACCATAAAGAAGGCTGACTGCTGAAGAAGTGATGCTTTCCAATTGTAGTCCTGGAGAAGACTCTTGATAGTTCGTTGGATAACAAGGAGATCAAACCAGTCAATCCTAAAGGAAATCAACCCTGAACATTCAATACTTTGACCACCTGATGAGAACAGGCGACTCATCGGGAAAGACCCCGATGCTGGGAAAGTTTGAGGGCAGGAGGCGAAGGGGATGGCAGGGGATGAGATGATTCGATAATATCACCAGCTCCGTGGACATGAGCTTGAGCAAGGCCACGAGGCAGTGGAGGACAGACGAGCCGGGTGTGCTGTGGTCCACAGGGCTGCAGAGGCGGACCTGCCTGAGTGACTGAGCGGCAGCAACGGCAGATGTGCAAAAGGGAAGGCAAAGCCGCCCCTGTCTGGACAGCTCAGATGGTAACCAGAGGCCTCGGGGCACCAGAGATCAAACTAAGATGCCGCTCTCCCTTCACGGATGTGTTCCCCCGGCAGCTGCGGGACAGGCGCGGGCCCGGAGGGGGTGAGTACAGGACTGGAGTCTGGGTTCTCGGGCAGAGAAGAGAAGGGGCTCAGACTGGGTGCTACGGTAAGTGCAAACTGGCTGCTTGAGGTTGGAGACGGGCGCAGAAATAAGGGTGCGTCTGCTGGTTTCAAAGCCGGAACTCGGACAGGCTAACTCTGCACATCTGAGCATCTTCGCTGCAACAGCTTTGCTGATGGGCACGGTCGTCAGCCCCCCGGTCCCGGGGAGACTCTGACCAGGACGCGGGGGCCTCGGCTCTGCCCTCGCAGCTGCCATCCTGGAGGGGCGGGGCGGGAGATCACCATGTGACGCCACCGCACGGCCACGCCTGGGGTCCTGTCGGCGCCACCCTCTGCCTGCCGTTCCGTCTGGCACGGCGCACTTGGAGCGGCTGTGGTGGACGTGCCGGGGGAAGTCAGCACCCGCACCGATCACTGTCCTCAGGCTGCAGGCTGTGACTCCTCCGCATGTGTCCACTGCCTGTCTGCTGACGCTCCCGAGTGTGGCCAGGAAGGAGCCATGGACACTGGAACATGTGCACCACTGCCCTCTGTGCACGGCCCTGGCTCATCTTGCACTTGGATTCGAGAGGCTTTTTCAAATCTGATGGCAGTCCTGTGGGGGCTTGCCTTCCCCTTGTGCAAATGAGCAAACAGCCTCTGAGAAACATGATAACTAGTCTGGCCACTGGCAGGTTCCGAGTCTTGTCTAGAGAGCAGCCTGGTCGGAGGAGCTGGAGTGTGGGTGTGGCCTTGCCTCCTGGCTCCGTCGTTTCCCACCGGCTCTGGGCGAGCACCTCAGCCTCTCCAGCTTTCTGTGTTTGGGGAGCAGGGCAGAGGGCACCTCGCCTGGGAGCCGGCTGTGCCCTAAGGCTCAGTCTGCATCAGAGAGCCCCCAGGACAGTGAGTGGCAGCAGATTTTGCCTGAGAGATGCCAGCTCCTGTCTCCCCTTCATATCCCTCACTGCAGTGCCCCACACGAGCAAGGGTGGAACCAGCACACCGCTCTTGCTGTTAGAACATTGCATCCCCGTTGGGAGACGTTCCCGGTGGTCTGACACTCCGCGCTCCCAATGCAAAGCGCATGGAGTCAATCCCAGGTCAGGGAATGAGGTCCCCCATGCTGCACCCATGACATGGCACAGCCAAATCAATCAATAAATATTAAAAACCAATATTGAATCCACTCTAGGGTTTACCCAACAAATTATCTACCCATGGGGATAATGGCAGTTTTGAATTTATTCTGGAAATGGTCCCAAACCTAGAAGAACCCAGAGGGACCCAGGAGAAAAGAAGATGCTCCCTCAGGCTGTGGTCACAGCTGACACTGTCCCCAAGAGGAGGTCCCCGCCCCTCGCAGCTGCCATCCTGGAGGCGGGCGAGATCACCATGTGACGCCACCGCACGGCCACGCCTGGGGTCCTGTCGGCGCCACCCTCTGCCTGCCGTTCCGTCTGGCACGGCGCACTTGGAGCGGCTGTGGTGGACGTGCCGGGGGAAGTCAGCACCCGCACCGATCACTGTCCTCAGGCTGCAGGCTGTGACTCCTCCGCATGTGTCCACTGGCTGTCTGCTGACGCTCCCGAGTGTGGCCAGGAAGGAGCCATGGACACTGGAACATGTGCACCACTGCCCTCTGTGCACGGCCCTGGCTCATCTTGCACTTGGATTCGAGAGGCTTTTTCAAATCTGATGGCAGTCCTGTGGGGGCTTGCCTTCCCCTTGTGCAAATGAGCAAACAGCCTCTGAGAAACATGATAACTAGTCTGGCCACTGGCAGGTTCCGAGTCTTGTCTAGAGAGCAGCCTGGTCGGAGGAGCTGGAGTGTGGGTGTGGCCTTGCCTCCTGGCTCCGTCGTTTCCCACCGGCTCTGGGCGAGCACCTCAGCCTCTCCAGCTTTCTGTGTTTGGGGAGCAGGGCAGAGGGCACCTCGCCTGGGAGCCGGCTGTGCCCTAAGGCTCAGTCTGCATCAGAGAGCCCCCAGGACAGTGAGTGGCAGCAGATTTTGCCTGAGAGATGCCAGCTCCTGTCTCCCCTTCATATCCCTCACTGCAGTGCCCCACACGAGCAAGGGTGGAACCAGCACACCGCTCTTGCTGTTAGAACATTGCATCCCCGTTGGGAGACGTTCCCGGTGGTCTGACACTCCGCGCTCCCAATGCAAAGCGCATGGAGTCAATCCCAGGTCAGGGAATGAGGTCCCCCATGCTGCACCCATGACATGGCACAGCCAAATCAATCAATAAATATTAAAAACCAATATTGAATCCACTCTAGGGTTTACCCAACAAATTATCTACCCATGGGGATAATGGCAGTTTTGAATTTATTCTGGAAATGGTCCCAAACCTAGAAGAACCCAGAGGGACCCAGGAGAAAAGAAGATGCTCCCTCAGGCTGTGGTCACAGCTGACACTGTCCCCAGGTTGGATGACGCTGTGTGAGTGTCCCCCGCCCCTGCCTCTCCCGTCTGCGTCTTGGCTGGTTGTGTCCTCTGACACTCGGGGGCCGTGGAGACCCGTCGGGGCACCTGGCAGACTTGACACACCCTTCTCCCCTTTAGCCCCTCGGTCCTTCCTCTAGGACAGGGGCAACAAAGGCCCCCCAGCCCCACGGACAGTTGGGTAAATAAGAAAATTTTGCCAGTTCATTTTATGTGCTCACTCTGACCTTGACGTCCTAGCCAAAAAATCATCATATATGAATCCCTCTTATGAACATAGACTGAACTTTCTTAAGTAAAGTATTAGCAAGCCAATTCCAGAAGTGCATATAAAAGTACCTTCTGTAAAGTGGGATTAGGGTAGGAATGCAAAGACATTATCCTTAGGGAAAAATATACGCAACACAGCACATTTTGGTGATTACATCGGAGGAAGAACATATATCACTTCAATAGGTGCAGAGAAAAGGGTCTGGCATGGTGCACATCCTGATGGCAGGACTCGGTATTGGAAAGACGTCCACATTTGTCCCCAGTTCAAAGCAATTCTATCAAATGTTCTGCAAGGCTTTTCCTGAAATGTGCAAAGCTGGTGAAAACCAAGTGCTGAGAAAGCCATTCTTGCCACGATGTCTGTGCTGTAAACCACCCCAAGGTTCGGTGGCTGCAGGCTTCGTGTGTTTTATTCACCAACCTGTGACCTGGATGGGATCTGTTGGGGGCAGATCGTCTCCCCTTTCTTTGGTGTTAGCTCCAGGACTCACCCAGGATGCCTAGGCTGGGTGGATGCAGACTCCAGGTGGCGGTCCACAATCCTTCCATTGGTCTCCGGAGCATCAGGATGTTGTTGCTTAGCTGCCAAACAGTCAGTCTGGCTCTTTGCAGCCTCATGGACTGCAGTATGCCGGGCTTCCCCGTCCTTGACTGTCTCCCAGAGTTGGCTCAAATTCATGTCCACTGAGGCAGCGAGGTTACCTGACCACCTGACCCTCTGCCTCCCTCTTCTCCTTTGGCCTTTAGTCCAAGCAGCCGGACAGTCTGCACATTGGCTCAGGGATCCAAAGCCTGGGTCCTGAGACATCCAGGCTGAAGCTACGTCCTCTCACACTCCAGCTTCGGCAGCCACAGGCGCGTCATTTTCATCCCAGGGGCGGGCCTCTCTCAGGATGCCACGCAGACCCAGGGGAGGGTCGCCTGTCGTTGGGAGTGGGCTCAACCGTGGGTGGAGTGTGGTGCGTCCGTGTGTCTGCCGTGGCTTTTCAAGCCAACTTAGAAAAACAAGGAGTTCCATTACTAGCCCCGCTGGACACCAGAGCTGAGACAAGTAGAAGAAGGATGTGCAGGTGTACGGATAGGAAACTCTGTCCAGGGAGCAGCAGGCAGAGACCTGAGGTGGACCTGCTCACTGTTGACAATTCTTTTCCAAGTTCTTCAAAAACCTATTGAGATTTTGAGGGAGGCTGTTTTGAAGAGAGATAAATCAAGCAGAATTTATGATTTTATAGAGTCAAGCTTTTCCATCCATGAAGATGGACATCCTCTCTACTTAGCAGGCATTTTAGGTTTTAGAATATATCATTCCAAAAAAGATACTTTTCTTAATAGCCACAAAAGGCCACAAAAATGATGACTATAGTCTTTCAATGGCATTGAGTATTCTCCATAAAGACCTTATGCATATTTTGTTAGATTTTTTCTTTAGATGTTTTTGTTGCTTTGGAGAATTATAGGTTTATATTTTCAAACATTTGTTTACAAAAGTGCTGCTGACACTTACATGGTGATTTCATGTTCAGCAAACCTGTGAACCTCCTGTTAATTCTAATAAAGTAACTGTTTATTCTTTCGGCCTTCCTATGTACAGTCTTCTTCCTTTTCCATCTTTTTACATATTCTAAGTTTTTTCTTTTTTTATAGTTAAATATTGAAAGGAATGATGGCAGCAAGTGTTCTTCTTCTTATTTACTAAGAGAATGTTTTAAACATTTTCCTGTTGATTTCTCTTCGAAGCAGTTGTTTTTAACATCCTCTATTGGTTTATTCCATGTTTGTTAAGAATATTTATATTGAGTGGATATTGAACTTTATTGAGGTATTTCAGTGCATCTGTTGGGATAATCATGTGGGGTTTGTAACTTATTTTGTTATGAATCTATTCATGTCATTATGTTAATAGCCTTTTTAAAAAAATTGGCCTCTTTTATTGTTTTTTTATTTATTTATTTTCATCCATCTTTATTCTTTGGCCTGTGTGGGCCTCCCATTGCAGTGGCCTCCCTCGCTGCAGAGCACCAGCTCTGGGCGCATGTGCTCCAGAGCGCTGGCTTATAATTGGACACACCAGTCCAGCCACTCTGTGGCATGTGGGATCTTCCCAGGCCAGGGATTGAACTGGTGCCCCTTGCACTGCAAGGCAGACTCTACCAACTGGACCACCAGAGAAGCCCCTAATTATGTTAATAACTTTTTAAATGGAAGAGGAAGGTTGTGTTCCTGGGATAAGCTGAATGTGGTCATAATTTATTTTCATTTTTCTTTATTTCTGTTTGTTTCCTTTTATTGTCTTTTTTTGCCCTGGTTAGATATCCCAGCATGATGTTAAATAGAAATGGTGAGAGAGAACACCCTGGCCTCGCTCCTAATCTTAGGGAGAAAGTGTCCAGTTTCCCATCACTAAACATGATGCTGTGTAATTTTTTATTTTGGTAGATGTTTTAACAAGTTGAAAAAAATTTCTCTGTATTTTTGTTGAGAAGTTTTATCCTGAATGGCTGTTGGACTTTTGTCAAATGCTTTTTCTGCATTAGTTGCTATGTGGTCCTATGATGGTTACTTTCGCCCGTTGATGTGGTGTACTGCAAGGATTTATTTTCAAAAGTCGATCTGCCCTTACATACCTGGAGTAAATTCACTTGGTCTCAGTGTATAATTCTTTTTATACTTTGCTGAATTTGATTTGCTGATATTTTATTGAGACTTTTTGTTGTCTTTATTCATAAAGATCTTGTGTGTGTGTGTGCTCAATTGTGTCTGACTCTTTGTGACCCCATGGGTTGTGGTCCCCCAGGCTCCTCTGCCCATGGGATTTCCCAGACAAGAATACTGGAGTGGGTTGCCACTTCCTTCTCCAGTGGATCTTCCCAAACCATGTCTTGAACCCGCATCTCCTGTGTCTCCTGAATTGGCAGGTGGGTTCTTCACCCTTGCAGCACCTGGGAAACCCAAGGATCTGGATCATAAGTCTGCAATTTTCCTTTCTTGTAATGTCTTCTCACTTGTGGAGAAGGAGATTCTGTGTCTCTTCCTCTTCTACAAGGGCACTGATCTGTTCACGGGAACCTCGCCTTATGACATAGCCACCCCCCAAACAGCCCACCTCCTGGTGTCCTCACACCAGGTTAGGCGTTCAACATATGACTCTCTGGGGGACACAAGCACTCAGCCCATAGCTGACACCTACCACGGCCTCTCACGTCAACACCAGGTTACTTCCTGGGCGTCCCTTCACATCTCAGGCGGCTCTTGGTGTGGATTCACTTCCTCTCTCGGCTCCCCTCTGTCACCTGCTTTGTCTCCTTGGCACTCTGCCTTTCATTTCAACATCTCATTCCTAGTCAACTGAATTAAGAAAATATTTCCGAGTTTAAACACAAAGGTCGTTGTGTTTGCAAGCGGAAGTCTGTGAGCATGTTACCTCTGAATGGTCCTTAGGACGACAAACGCTGGAACACAAGCTTGCTTGTGAACGCAGACAAACGTCAGCGAGGGATGAACACAAACAAATAATTAACGCTCACCTGGGCAAATAACAGGGCTCCGTCATGTTCCCCATTGGTCTGTTCCCCGGGGATGTGGAACTGCATTTACCTTTTGCTGCTCACATGCACACATTGGCACACCAGCCGATCGAGCGGTTCCCTGGTGGTTTGCAGTGTTTGTGAATGAGGTTTCCACAATAAGCGCTTTTGTGTGTTAACACCCACCTTTGTGATAGTACGGTCTGCATCAAGTTTTTTCGAAGCTTTCTGCTGTCGCTTTTATTTTGTCTACAATCCTTTCCTCTTCTCACTTTCTCTGGGAGCCGTACAATCAGCTTTAGGAGAATTTCACCGTAAGTGTCCGTTAACACGTCTGAGTGATGTCTGCTGAGCCTTAACCAGAAGTGGGCTGTCTGTGGCTGTTTGGGGGTGTCCCCAGGCTTCCCAGGAGACCTTTCCACTCGCCCCATTCGCTAACCTTTGCTTTTTCAGCCATCTTGGGACCTATGAAAAGTGCTTATTTTTATTAATAACCGCAGTGATACAAATGCAGTTGTTCTCGGACAGGAGTTTTGAGTCGCGAGGGTCTGTACGACCGCACAGCAGATGAGCAATGCCGCGACCGGCTCAGGCGAGCAGGGAAGGCTCTGCCGTCCGTATCTCCCTCCCTCCCCAGAGTCCCCCATCCCGGCCGCCACTGACCGTCGAGCAGAGGTCCCTGTGCTCCACAGCACGTCCCTGTGGATTATCCATTTTCAGTACAGCAGCGTGTACAAGAACGTGTGCTTCTAGTGTCTGTCAGGTCCCTCTGACGCTATGCCCACGCCTCTTTCACTTCATCTTCACAGCAATGGGTAGTGCCATGCCATACACTATGCCCTAAACGTTGGCTAATGAATGGATGAGTTTTAACAATTCTCTCCAAAGGCTGCAGCCAAAGGCTGCTGAAGCCGTTCTTTGTCCACATTAGCTTTTCTGTCCCCAAAGACTTCAGATAAAGTAGCACCCAGGTAGCCCAGACGAGCAGCTAAGCAAATGAACAGCGTTTACAAAGCAAGGCAGCTGTCGCATGGCCCCCGTTCTGCCCTGTCAGTGTCCTCACGGACTTGGCAGAGGGGCCGCTGCAGCAGCCACGGCCATGAAGGTGCCGCAGCGCAGTGGGTGGGAGCCTGTCTTCCGAAATACCTGAGTCGATTCACCCGTTTCTCTGTCTCCTACACACACACACACACGCCAGCCTTCTTACTTCTTTTTTTTTTTGTATATATTTTTTTAACCTTTATTTTGCTTTTAACTTTTACAGAGTTTTGTTGTTTACAGATTTGGACAGTGTAGTTCAGTAGAGGTGACTTTTGTTTTTTTTTTAAACTTTATTTTTTCCAGCAGTTTTACCTTGATAGCAAAGCTGAGAAGAAACTGTGGAGATTTGCTATCTACCTGACCCACAGTGCATGGCCTCCCCGCCCCCACGTCCCCAGCGAGTGGCACGTCTGTCCCCGTCCATAAGTCCACAGTGATACACCCTTTTCTCCAAAGCCCACGGTCCGCAGCACGTTCACCCTTCGTGTGGCTATACCGGGTGTGTCCTCTGAGTTTGGACACGTTAGTGACATGCATCCATGGGTGTGGTGTCATACAGAGGCTTTTCTTGACTTATGCTTCAATCTTCTTGAAACTGGCCCTTGAAGGAAGAGTCTCGCCAACACAGAAAGAACACACTAGAGACAGAGCACCTGTTCGGATGCCAGGCACTTGCTAAGTTAATTGACACAGTTAATTCTTAGAGCAAACCTGAGAAGCAGGTACTATTTCACCCAGTTTTACGTACGAGGAAAGTAAAGCCTGGTGGGGTCTGACACTCGCTTGGGACGCGCCGAGAAGCTTCAGAAGGGAGCCTCGGTGCCCGCTTGGCAGCACGACGCGTCCGGCAAGGACCGTGCAGAGGTGACGGAAGCGCGACTCCGGGTCGAGCCAGCCCAGAAACCCGCTTTGTGAAGACCTTCTGCTGTGGAGCTCCTTCACCACATTTCAGGATTCGTTTATTTCATTCCCTTTCTTCATTTTCTGGGCCTTTGCTCACAGCAGACCAAGCCACCTGGGTATTTAATCTGTTTGAATTGTTTGATAACGTTTTCCTCCTGTACCGGCTCCGCGTGGGGGCAGGAGAGGTTTCCCTCCTGGGGATCGAGTCCCGTGGCTTATGTAATAATAATGTTTCTGTAATCTAGTCTTCCTGTTGCATGAAAGTTGTTAAGGATGGAAAAACGGAGTTCTCTAGAGGGCTTCCCCCCAAATATATCAGCTTCATCTTGTCCCTAAGAGGGGTTCTGTGTCTCCCTGCTTTTCACGTTTAAAACACATTCTTTTGGTAGATATGAGTTATGTAATGCTCTTTAGTTTACATAAACATTTCCATTGGTGGTGTCAAGGGAAGCGGAAGGCAGGGCAGTGGGACTGGACCGTGAGCGTGGTGTCCTGAATGTGCACGTGTGTGTGCATGCGTGTGTGCGTGTGTGCATGCGTGTGTGCGTGCGTGCACTTCTGGGTCCCCTGCCCCTCTGGAGGGGGCGCTCTGCTGGCTGGCCTCCTGGCCTCTCGCCCCTGCAAGCACACGCCGGCCAGCCGTCTATTCTCAACTCCTTTCTGTTAGTCAGTGAGCTTCTGAAGAATTTTTAAACATTGCCTCTGATTTGGATTTATGATACTTGATGTCTGCGTATTTTCAGTCCTTATTAGGACGATGTTCTGGTGACCTGGCTCACCCGAAAGGGAAGGGACCTCACACTCGAGGGTGAACGAGACCACCTTGGGGAAAGCGAGGCTCCACGGCTGCGCGCCTTGACCTGCGTTTCTTGTTTTCTCCTTTACCTGCCCTTGTTCTCTGGCAGGAGTACCTCAGCCCCGGGCCTCAGCAGCCTGTGGTTCCCATGCTTGCTGTTTCGCTGGGCTCCTGTGATCTCAGACAAGTCACTCTTTCCTCAAAAGAGGGCTCATCATGCTGCGTGCACCTCACACGAAAGTTAAGTAAAAGTGACAGCAAAGCACTGATAGTCGGACCTTGGAAGCATCAGCTGTGCTCACTGCAGGCAGAGAGGCACAGGCGGGGAAGGGTCTCGACCAGGGGGCTTCATACATTCATATATCAACATTTTTTGCCTATGTACACTCTAAAAGTAATTTACAAAAATTATGCATCTATGCATTTTTAGGTTGAAATCCAAAAGTTTTCATCATAATTTAAAACATTTGCAAAAGAATTAGTTCCCAGGGTCTGTAAGGTTCCAGCCTTGGACCCGTGGGCAGGCCTGCCCTCAGATTGGTGGCAGTGGGAACATGTTTACCAAGCCGTGTGTCTCCTTACTTTAAAAAATTATATGGATAATTTAAGATGGGTGGAAATTTCTTGCAAATCTATTATGCACTTATGAATTTCTGTTCCAATGTGATACCAGCAACCAGAGAATCCCTACCCATAATTTACACCACCAAAATTATACAACAATTTGTCAATGTGGAGAAAATTTGGAAACTAACAAAAAATAATTTTTAATGTCTGTATTACTTTGAGCTCTACTTTTTCTGTTTTGTTTTTTAAGCTTAAAAGTGCTGTTTTTCTCTTGGTAGTTATGTGAACAAGTCAAATGTTTAAATACTTGGTGGCTTACTATTAAGTATCTGGGCAGGTGGTATTCATTTGGATACTTAAAATAATAAAATGATAAATAATTTAGTCTCGGACTGTGTATATCAGCATTGAACGAGTACAGAGCACATTGACTTTTCTTCAATAAGTGTCAGATGAGTAAAAATAACCACATTCACAACTGTAATTTGGCAGGTGCCTGGTGGTTATTAAAATCTATTCTGGTTGCATGAAGCCATGTGGACGCCATCTCCCAGCCTCTCCTGCTTGGCTTCAAGGAACAATTAAAAACTCACACCTTCATTTCTGCCCGTGTGGCCCCAGATTGTCTCTTACCATAGTTTCCTTTCATCCATGTCATTAGTCCAGACTCGTCTTCCTTCAGATCTCCTGCCACTCTGGCCCTCTTAGATGGCCTCAGAATCACAGTGTGCAGGCTCTGGAAGGACCCTTGCATCTCGCCGACAGCAGAAATTTTGAAATTTCGACGAGAACTCAGCCCCAGGTTCTACACTCGTTGGTAAAGCTGATGATAAGCAGGGAAGCTGGGCGTCCACCGCTCAGCTGAGCCTCCTTTTCCAGCCGATGGCTGAACGAGGTCTGCGCAGAACATGATTTGAGAACCAGTGTCTTAGACACACTCCTGGAGGCTCAGAAAGATGAAGTGAGTATTTTTTAACGTATTATACAAGAGAGTGTATTTAATTTTTAATGAAGTTTCACCATAGATTTGTTCAACCTGGTAGAGGTGTAGAAGATCAGGGTTTTTTTTAAATCGAAATATAGTTGATGTACAATATTGTGGAATCTCAGGTGATGCATCATTTGCATATGCCATGAAATGATCAACACAGTCAGTCTAGTAACAGTAAGTCCCCATACAGAGTTATCACAATATTGTTGACCACATTCCTTACATTGTATATTGCATCCCCTTGAATTATTCATTATGTGACTCAAGGTCTGTACGTCTTAATCTTTCACCATGTTTCACTCACCCACCTCCCTCTCTCCTGGAAATCACTCTTTTCTTCTCTCTATTTGTAAGTGTTTTCATTTTGTTTTTTGGATTCCTTGTGCAAGTGAGATCATGAGGTATTTGTCGCTTTCTGTCTGACATTTCACTTAGCATAATATCCTCTAGAGCCATTAGGTTGTGGTCACGGGCAAGATTTCATTTTTTGTGTGTGAGTGTATTCCAGTGTGGGCTTCCCAGGTGGCACTACCGGTGAAGAACCCACCTGCCGATGCAGAAGATGAGAGAGTGGGGTTTGCTCTCTGGGTTGGGGAGATGCCCTGGAGGAGGGAATGATGACCTGCTCCAGCATTCTCGCCTGCAGGATGCCAAGGACAGAGGAGCCTGGCGGGCGACAGTCCCTGGGGTCGCCCAGAGTCAGGGGCTTAGCGTGCACTCAGCAGCGCTATAAATAGCTGATCTGCTCTTTCACAGTTGTCTGTCTTTACCTGAGAGATACTTCCGTTTGTAATTTTCATATTTGTAGCTCTGGTCTTTCTTTTCTACTTAGAGAAGTCCCTTTGACATTTCTTGTAAAGCTGGTTTAGTGGTGCTGAAATCTTTTAGCTTTTGCTTGTCTATAAAACTCTTTATCTGTCCTTTTAATCTGGATGAGAGTTCTGCCAGGCAGAGTATTTCAGTTGTAGATTGTTTCCTTTCAGCACTTTGAGTATATCATGCCACTCTCTTCTGACCTGGGTTTTACGGGAGCTCTCGTGTAAATCAGTTGCTTTTCTGTTGCTGCATTTAAGATTCTTTATTATTTTTTAAAAATGATCATTATTATTATTTAACACCAAAAACATTTTGTACTAGGGTATGAATATGAAAGTCCAGCTCTTCGCAACCCATGGACAAGCCATGGAATTCTCAATCAGAAAAGTCTTTCCTTTGATTTTGATTTTGAAAATAAAGCATTTACTTTTTTCTTTTCAAATATGCATTTAGCAAATTCTGTCTTATTTCTAACTTTGGAACTTCTTATTAGGTGAGTTTTTGAGCCCTTTAAACTTCCATTCATGCCTATTAATTGTGCTTCATTTTTTAAAGCCAAATTTAGGTAGCTGCTCAGAGGTAGTTTTTTACAAGTTACTTTTCTGACATATCCAGTCTCAAAGGTATGCTCTTTTATTTTAATGAATATATTGTTCATTCTCAGTATTTCCAGTTGGTTCTTTTTCCACATCTGCTTGTTTTTATCTCAGGTGTTCCTTAAATTCTTATCCTGCATTTATGCCTTCCTTTACTTTGTCAGGATTGCAAACATACTTATTTTACATCTTCTTTTATGTTGCACTGTTATTTGCATTTTGTTGGCAGTCTCACTGCCTGACAGTTGTATTTGTGACTGTCTTTCTTGGTGTCCTGTTTTGGCTTGAAATGTTAGTTTTCTACTTTCTCTTCTTCCGCCTCTGTCTGCTCTCGCCCCTCCCTAGAAATTACGTGGTTCTTTCCAAGCAGACACCAGCACTGACGGGAACAGAAGACGCCAGCTTCATAGTCTCTCCTGGGTAACCACTGAATGAAAGGATTACCTGGCTCAGAACCTCTCTGCTCAGCTGTGTAGCTTTTCCTTTCTCATCAGTACAAACGACGTCACAGCTGGAGGTACTATAAATAGCTGATCTGCTCTTTCACAGTTGTCTGTCTTTACCTGAGAGATACTTCCGTTTGTAATTTTCATATTTGTAGCTCTGGTCTTTCTTTTCTACTTAGAGAAGTCCCTTTGACATTTCTTGTAAAGCTGGTTTAGTGGTGCTGAAATCTTTTAGCTTTTGCTTGTCTATAAAACTCTTTATCTGTCCTTTTAATCTGGATGAGAGTTCTGCCAGGCAGAGTATTTCAGTTGTAGATTGTTTCCTTTCAGCACTTTGAGTATATCATGCCACTCTCTTCTGACCTGGGTTTTACGGGAGCTCTCGTGTAAATCAGTTGCTTTTCTGTTGCTGCATTTAAGATTCTTTATTATTTTTTAAAAATGATCATTATTATTATTTAACACCAAAAACATTTTGTACTAGGGTATGAATATGAAAGTCCAGCTCTTCGCAACCCATGGACAAGCCATGGAATTCTCAATCAGAAAAGTCTTTCCTTTGATTTTGATTTTGAAAATAAAGCATTTACTTTTTTCTTTTCAAATATGCATTTAGCAAATTCTGTCTTATTTCTAACTTTGGAACTTCTTATTAGGTGAGTTTTTGAGCCCTTTAAACTTCCATTCATGCCTATTAATTGTGCTTCATTTTTTAAAGCCAAATTTAGGTAGCTGCTCAGAGGTAGTTTTTTACAAGTTACTTTTCTGACATATCCAGTCTCAAAGGTATGCTCTTTTATTTTAATGAATATATTGTTCATTCTCAGTATTTCCAGTTGGTTCTTTTTCCACATCTGCTTGTTTTTATCTCAGGTGTTCCTTAAATTCTTATCCTGCATTTATGCCTTCCTTTACTTTGTCAGGATTGCAAACATACTTATTTTACATCTTCTTTTATGTTGCACTGTTATTTGCATTTTGTTGGCAGTCTCACTGCCTGACAGTTGTATTTGTGACTGTCTTTCTTGGTGTCCTGTTTTGGCTTGAAATGTTAGTTTTCTACTTTCTCTTCTTCCGCCTCTGTCTGCTCTCGCCCCTCCCTAGAAATTACGTGGTTCTTTCCAAGCAGACACCAGCACTGACGGGAACAGAAGACGCCAGCTTCATAGTCTCTCCTGGGTAACCACTGAATGAAAGGATTACCTGGCTCAGAACCTCTCTGCTCAGCTGTGTAGCTTTTCCTTTCTCATCTCAGGTACAAACGATCACGTAAACCACAGCCTGGAGGTACATGCAGCCTTTTCTCTCTTGTTTCCAGCGTGAAGCACCCCATCTCAGGAGCCCAGGCTTCCACGCTGGTTCCAGCCCTTCTCTTCCTGTCAGGTGGAGCTGGTGTGTCTTCTCCTGTCTGGACCCACAGCCCAGCCTCCACGGCTTTAACCCTCTTCATCACCCAATGTCTTCTTTCCTTCCTAAACCATGGTGCTGTTTCTCCTAGGGCTGAGTATGGATAACTCTTTATCGTAAACAACAACAACAACAACAACCCCCAAAACAATAGTTTTCTTTGGAGAGAATCACTTTAAAGATTGAACTCAGTGTCATCTTGAAAATAAGCACAATTGTATTTTTGTTTATTTTCTTTAGGAGTCACGTCATGCTGCTGACTCTTGCCAAATTTACAGTCGGGGAAATCCCTAGATCTTTCATAAACTGGATGCTGTCAACACCAAGTTTCCTCTAATCCTGCATGTTGTCCAGTGATGTTGGAATTCAACGTGCTGTGACACTTGTCCTCGTTCCAGCTTAATATTGTGTTTGGAAGTCCCGAGGTTTTTTAGCAGAGGCTCTGAGCTCTGACAACCACAGGCTCTGTGTCTTCGGAGGCGTGCTCACCACTTGGACAAGGACGGGGCTTGGGACAGAGCCCTGTCACAGTCCGCAGAGGCTCGCTGGCCAGCACCGGTCGGCCCCGTGGCGCCGGTTCAGCGTGTTTTTTCAACGGCCTGTGAAGTCACGCACCGTGGAAATTTGCTAGATGACTCTGAGTTGTGGAGGCAGACAGTGTGTCTGCTGTAAGAACAGGAATTTCAGACTTGACTGTGCCACTCACTGACCTCGGGGTTTGACCGTGAACGAGTTGCATCATTTCCTTCAGCTTTCTGTTTTCTCGTGCGGCAAGTTAAGCTTGGAGAACGGGGCTGGCGAAGCCTCAGCGGAGCGGCGGGTCAAGCTCCTGGCCCTCGGCGGAGGTGAGAAGAACTGTCTTCCCTTCCTGCTCGTCCCTGAATCCGTCCCCCTGAACATTTATTCATTTTGTCTCCTCGCCCTCGCTCAGCCAAGGACTTGTCTGGATGGTGATTAAAAGAAACACTAGAGGGCTCCCCTGGTGGTCCAGTGGGTAAAGAGTCCGCCTTGCAGTGCAGGGGGCTCCAGTTCGATCCCTTGCCCGGGAATATCCCACGTGCTGCGGGGCGGCTGGACGGGTGTGTCCAATTACGAGCCAGTGCTCTGGAGCGCGTGCGCCCAGAGCCGGTGCTGTGCCACGAGAGAGGCCGCTGCGATGGGAGGCCCACACCGGCCGAAGAATAACGATGGATGAAAATACATAAATAAAAAACCAATAAAAGAGGCCAAAAAATTAAAAACAAAAGAAACACTACAGTTTTAGGTAGACATTTGAAGACCCGAGTGTTTACCTCTTAGAGATTGGTTCATTTTTCTAGGATTCCTAATCATTTTCTTTTCTCAGCTGAAAAAAATGTGAGGCTATCAGTTAAATAAATAATTTTGATACGGTGCAAAGTTTCTTACCTTGAACTTCAGTTAGAAAATAGATTAAAAAGAGAAAATAAAGCTTTTATTTCCTTAGGCATAATTAAGGTGCTTAATTCAAATAGTATTTGAATTTCCATCCTGAAAAAAAAAGCATGTGAAAATGAACTTTAAAAACTGCATCTTGAGCAAATGAGGGAGATTTCTTCCTGACATTTCAGAGGCTCGCTGGCCAGCACCGGTCGGCCCGTGGCGCCGGTTCAGCGTGTTTTTTCAACGGCCTGTGAAGTCACGCACCGTGGAAATTTGCTAGATGACTCTGAGTTGTGGAGGCAGACAGTGTGTCTGCTGTAAGAACAGGAATTTCAGACTTGACTGTGCCACTCACTGACCTCGGGGTTTGACCGTGAACGAGTTGCATCATTTCCTTCAGCTTTCTGTTTTCTCGTGCGGCAAGTTAAGCTTGGAGAAGGGGGCTGGCGAAGCCTCAGCGGAGGGGGCGGGTCAAGCTCCTGGCCCTCGGCGGAGGTGAGAAGAACTGTCTTCCCTTCCTGCTCGTCCCTGAATCCGTCCCCCTGAACATTTATTCATTTTGTCTCCTCGCCCTCGCTCAGCCAAGGACTTGTCTGGATGGTGATTAAAAGAAACACTAGAGGGCTCCCCTGGTGGTCCAGTGGGTAAAGAGTCCGCCTTGCAGTGCAGGGGGCTCCAGTTCGATCCCTTGCCCGGGAATATCCCACGTGCTGCGGGCGGCTGGACGGGTGTGTCCAGTGCACGAGCCAGTGCTCTGGAGCGCGTGCGCCCAGAGCCGGTGCTGTGCCACGAGAGAGGCCGCTGCGATGGGAGGCCCACACCGGCCGAAGAATAACGATGGATGAAAATACATAAATAAAAAACCAATAAAAGAGGCCAAAAAATTAAAAACAAAAGAAACACTACAGTTTTAGGTAGACATTTGAAGACCCGAGTGTTTACCTCTTAGAGATTGGTTCATTTTTCTAGGATTCCTAATCATTTTCTTTTCTCAGCTGAAAAAAATGTGAGGCTATCAGTTAAATAAATAATTTTGATACGGTGCAAAGTTTCTTACCTTGAACTTCAGTTAGAAAATAGATTAAAAAGAGAAAATAAAGCTTTTATTTCCTTAGGCATAATTAAGGTGCTTAATTCAAATAGTATTTGAATTTCCATCCTGAAAAAAAAAGCATGTGAAAATGAACTTTAAAAACTGCATCTTGAGCAAATGAGGGAGATTTCTTCCTGACATTTCAGAAGCGTATTTACACGCTGGTGCCATTACACATTGTAATTATGTAATTGCACATTCTAATTGCATGATCACACATGTAATGCTAATTATATAATTAGACTTAATGATAGCAATTGTGCAAGTACATAGTATCAGAATCAAGATGAATGAATTAAAAAACTTGGGTGCACATGAGAATGATAACTTTGTAATACAGTCCTCAAAAAAGTTGAAAGCAGCTAATGGTCATTTCAAATGATTCAACAGATAGGAAACTGTCTCCTTTGTTGGTTACGCTAACCTCTGAAGTGTGGCTAGAATTTTGATGAAAATTAATGTACATTGCAAAATTTGGAAGGAGAATGAAAAAGATAAAGACGGAGAAAGAGAAGCACTTGTAAGCGTCAATAGGGTTTTAAACGGAGCAGACAGTTTCATCTTTGTCCTTATTCACAGGCTCCCGCCTGCTCTGGTAGCCGTCAAGAGGTTAAGCGTGTCTGAATTCCTGCGCTTTGGTCTTCAACTGCCAGCTTTAAGATTCTGAGACTGGGACAGCCACTGTAATTGCTATTCTCCTGAACTTCCTCAGGACCGCTCATCTGTAGATAGTATCCCCAGACGCTGGAATGTTTACTTTCAAGAGTTTCAACTAATCTCCATCCTGGGAAAATACGAGTTTGCCAACAGTTACTCCTTTAACGTGGTGGTGTGACCACTTTTGCTCGGTTTTTAAGCCGAGGGTCTTAGTGGAGAGAAGGCTGCACAGGCTTCTCCGGCCCGCGGAGGCCGCGATCCGCTGCGGGGGGCGACGGGGGCACGTCCGCCTCCAGGGTGACTCCAGCCGCCAGCCACGGAGCACAGAGACCGAGACGTCATTTCCAAAAATGCAATTTTAATTGCACGTTCTCCTGAAGATTCACCAAAATGGCTGGTCTGATTTCCCAGGGGAACCTATTTCCGCCCGTCACAGAGTCCGGAGGCCGTCTGCTGGCCGACAGCGAGCCAGATCGAGTCCCTGTCCTGGGTGCGCGGGAGGCAGCCGGGCGGGCAGTCGCTGCCTGGAGAGGCACAGACGCGGTTCCTCCTGCGGGTGACCCTCCGCCATCAGCTTCTCCAGAAGGCTCACCCTCTGCCTCGCCCCTCGTCTGCCCCGAGGCGACCACCGGCCTTGCCGCTGGCGGCTGGAGAGGGGACCGGCGTCTTCTCCGCAGGCAGACCACCGCGCTGCGGCCACACGCACCTGTTGGGGGTCTCCACGCAGACTCAGGAGCGGCAGGGGGCGGCGCGGGGGCAGCAGACCCACCCGCACGCGAGGCGCACGCAGGCTGGCGGGGAGCCGGGACCGCGCTGGTCTGTCCTACCCGGCACACCTCCTGCAAGCGGCGTCAGGCGCTCTCTGCCCCGCGCCCAGGGCAGACACCAAGGCCCTCTGTGCGCTGGGTAACTCTGTGTCCCGGCGCGCTTGTCGTTGCGATCACACCACTCCTGCAATGCTCACGCGCCTCGGGGGCCTCCTGGACTCCGAGACTGAGTGCATTCACCGAGCCAAATTCACTTTTTTTTTTTTGGTAGCTCAGATGATTAAACCCACCTTTTAGAAAGTGACGAAATGGGATGTGTGAGAGCAGCGCTCGACTATTTGGAGCGTCTGCTGCCCGTGCATTCGAGGACCGGGAGGGCAGACCTCAGAGAAGGGACTCCAGGTGGCCGCCTTTACACAGGAGCGGCTGCTTCTCAGAGCAGACAGGATGCCTGTCCCAGGAAGTAAGAGCCATCAGCCAGGTCTTAGAATTCTAAGTCTGTGCTGTCTCAACAATCTGCCAGCCGAATGATCTAGTTTCAGTCACTCCTGTACAAAGCGCTTACTGAATGATCTGATACTAGGCTGAGCCGTGAAGAGGAACAGAGGTGAGAGAAGAGTGCTCATCACCCTGGGCGCTGTGGCTGAGCGGAGACGCGCAGCCAGCTGTGAGTCAGAGGAGGGCCGGGGGGAGGCTGGAGAAACGCGGAATGAAGCCAGGAGGGGGACGAGCCCCAGAGGCTCAGGAAGCAGTAGACATTTGAATTTCCTCCCGAGGAGGAACAGGACATCCCGGAGGGGTGGGTGGTATGAACAGAACCCCATCTCGGAAAGGGAAATCAGCCAGGACCCAGGGTGACCCGGCCAGAGGTGAGCTTTGCCAAGCTACGGAGGTCTTGCTCTGGGGCCAGTTTCAACTTCAGTCTGGAGGTGGAGGGGCGTCCGTGTGGACGTTGAGGAGGAGACAGAGAGCCTGGGGTGGGGTCGGGAGAGACGGGTGCATCCCCAGAGCAGGGCTGGGCTGCTCCGAGTCGGGAAGACGTGCTCCTGTCATACCTGGTTCCCCTTCTTCTCCTTTCCCGCAGTTGAGAGGCTCCTTCTTTCAAAGTTTCCCCCTTTCTCCCCTGCGCTCTGCCCCTCCCTCCTGCTTCCTCTCCTTCTCTCTCGTCTGTTTATTCAGCAGTTTCCTATGGCATCCCAACCCCAGCTCTCTGCTGTCCTGATCCAGACTCAGATCCCGCCGCCGAGGGTGTCAGACACCCCTTGGCCTGGAGACGCGCCTGGTCTCGGGGGGAGGGCGGATCGTCCCTGGGACGTGCTGAGAGTGGGTGGCGCTCAGAGGGGCCCCCGATGCTGATCCCCCTGAGAAGGGTGAGCAGGCTTCTTGAGAGATCTGCCTGTCCTTCGGATCCCTTCAGAGGCAGAGGGGTAGCTAGTTAGGTGGACGGGGATCAAGACAGAGCGACACTCCAGGCCGTGGAGCCGGGCGTACAGGGATGGAGCAGCGGGGCGCCGCCCCGGACACGCCCAGTTCCGGGGTGGGGTTCTCCTCGCCCAGCACGCCGCCGCCTCCAGCCACTGCAGGTCCACAGAGCAGCCCAGACCACAGCCTCTTACCAAGCAAGGGCCCCTGCCCTGAAAATCCCAGCCACTCCTGTACAAAGCGCTTACTGAATGATCTGATACTAGGCTGAGCCGTGAAGAGGAACAGAGGTGAGAGAAGAGTGCTCATCACCCTGGGCGCTGTGGCTGAGCGGAGACGCGCAGCCAGCTGTGAGTCAGAGGAGGGCCGGGGGGAGGCTGGAGAAACGCGGAATGAAGCCAGGAGGGGGACGAGCCCCAGAGGCTCAGGAAGCAGTAGACATTTGAATTTCCTCCCGAGGAGGAACAGGACATCCCGGAGGGGTGGGTGGTATGAACAGAACCCCATCTCGGAAAGGGAAATCAGCCAGGACCCAGGGTGACCCGGCCAGAGGTGAGCTTTGCCAAGCTACGGAGGTCTTGCTCTGGGGCCAGTTTCAACTTCAGTCTGGAGGTGGAGGGGCGTCCGTGTGGACGTTGAGGAGGAGACAGAGAGCCTGGGGTGGGGTCGGGAGAGACGGGTGCATCCCCAGAGCAGGGCTGGGCTGCTCCGAGTCGGGAAGACGTGCTCCTGTCATACCTGGTTCCCCTTCTTCTCCTTTCCCGAAGTTGAGAGGCTCCTTCTTTCAAAGTTTCCCCCTTTCTCCCCTGCGCTCTGCCCCTCCCTCCTGCTTCCTCTCCTTCTCTCTCGTCTGTTTATTCAGCAGTTTCCTATGGCATCCCAACCCCAGCTCTCTGCTGTCCTGATCCAGACTCAGATCCCGCCGCCGAGGGTGTCAGACACCCCTTGGCCTGGAGACGCGCCTGGTCTCGGGGGGAGGGCGGATCGTCCCTGGGACGTGCTGAGAGTGGGTGGCGCTCAGAGGGGCCCCCGATGCTGATCCCCCTGAGAAGGGTGAGCAGGCTTCTTGAGAGATCTGCCTGTCCTTCGGATCCCTTCAGAGGCAGAGGGGTAGCTAGTTAGGTGGACGGGGATCAAGACAGAGCGACACTCCAGGCCGTGGAGCCGGGCGTACAGGGATGGAGCAGCGGGGCGCCGCCCCGGACACGCCCAGTTCCGGGGTGGGGTTCTCCTCGCCCAGCACGCCGCCGCCTCCAGCCACTGCAGGTCCACAGAGCAGCCCAGACCACAGCCTCTTAGCAAGCAAGAGTTGCCTCAAAGGGCCCCTGCCCTGAAAATCCCAGCCAGACCGCTTTGCCCCAGGCTGTGTCTTCACATCCAGCGCACCCGACCTGCTTGTGTCTGTATCCCATCTTCTGACATCTTCTGACACTGTGGGAGCCACTTTGTTTTAAATGTGCCTGTGTCACCCACCTCCTCTTGTCCCCGCTTCCTTCCATCTGTCTCTCCTCCCTCATCAGAACAGAAGCCCCAGAAGGGAGGTTCCTGGTGGAGAACTTGAGCTTCAGGGAAGTTGAGTATTTGTCTCAGATCACAGAAGAAGCAGCTGGCTGAGCCAGGCTGCCGTCCTCCCTGAGTCCCTGGGCTTCCAAGGTATGGGCACTGGTCCTCGGCCGTTCATCAGAGCGCCAACAGGTTGAAACATGTCCCTGAGCACCTGAGAGTGTAAGAGAACAAAGGGAGCATCTTTTGGTTTTCATTAGTAAATACCTTTTAAAGCATTTAGGAAGCTAAAACAAATACTTAGCCAGAAGATCTTCGAGACACATGTAATACAGAGTGGCTTAAATATAAGCTATGGATTCCATGTGCCTTAGTCCAATTAATCCAACCAGTATTTTCTCGTCTTAAAATGTTGACTTTGGTTTCCTCTGGACATGCTATCAAGCCTGCGGGTATTCGTGTGACTCTGATTCTGAGAGTGAGGCTCACGTGTGTAATAGCCGTGGGTGGTTCATAGCACTTTGACACCAGGCATCATCCTAAGCGTGTTCTGTGCTAACGCTAGTGACCGTTCCGAGCGATCCCCGGGACGTGCTGAAGTGGGTGGCGCTCAGAGGGGCCCCCGATGCTGATCCCCCTGAGAAGGGTGAGCAGGCTTCTTGAGAGATCTGCCTGTCCTTCGGATCCCTTCAGAGGCAGAGGGGTAGCTAGTTAGGTGGACGGGATCAAGACAGAGCGACACTCCAGGCCGTGGAGCCGGGCGTACAGGGATGGAGCAGCGGGGCGCCGCCCCGGACACGCCCAGTTCCGGGGTGGGGTTCTCCTCGCCCAGCACGCCGCCGCCTCCAGCCACTGCAGGTCCACAGAGCAGCCCAGACCACAGCCTCTTAGCAAGCAAGAGTTGCCTCAAAGGGCCCCTGCCCTGAAAATCCCAGCCAGACCGCTTTGCCCCAGGCTGTGTCTTCACATCCAGCGCACCCGACCTGCTTGTGTCTGTATCCCATCTTCTGACATCTTCTGACACTGTGGGAGCCACTTTGTTTTAAATGTGCCTGTGTCACCCACCTCCTCTTGTCCCCGCTTCCTTCCATCTGTCTCTCCTCCCTCATCAGAACAGAAGCCCCAGAAGGGAGGTTCCTGGTGGAGAACTTGAGCTTCAGGGAAGTTGAGTATTTGTCTCAGATCACAGAAGAAGCAGCTGGCTGAGCCAGGCTGCCGTCCTCCCTGAGTCCCTGGGCTTCCAAGGTATGGGCACTGGTCCTCGGCCGTTCATCAGAGCGCCAACAGGTTGAAACATGTCCCTGAGCACCTGAGAGTGTAAGAGAACAAAGGGAGCATCTTTTGGTTTTCATTAGTAAATACCTTTTAAAGCATTTAGGAAGCTAAAACAAATACTTAGCCAGAAGATCTTCGAGACACATGTAATACAGAGTGGCTTAAATATAAGCTATGGATTCCATGTGCCTTAGTCCAATTAATCCAACCAGTATTTTCTCGTCTTAAAATGTTGACTTTGGTTTCCTCTGGACATGCTATCAAGCCTGCGGGTATTCGTGTGACTCTGATTCTGAGAGTGAGGCTCACGTGTGTAATAGCCGTGGGTGGTTCATAGCACTTTGACACCAGGCATCATCCTAAGCGTGTTCTGTGCTAACGCTAGTGACCGCCTCCCCCCACAGACTCACAGAGCTGGGCAGCGTGCGTGGGCAGGAAACGGCCCAGTGGTCGAGGCGCCTCCTGTCACACAGTGACTGCCGGCGGCAGGACTGGGGCCCAGGCTCCACGGCCGCACGCCCCGTGGCCTCACCCGGCAGCAGCTGGCAGGCTGCTCTGGGCTGCAGTTCTTAGATTTTGTCTCTAACAATTAAGTGGCCACCTTGGCCATCTCACAGAGGAGCAGGTCCGTGAGTTCATGAACTTGAGTGGTGTTTCAATTCAACAAAATTTGAACCTTTTTTTTATTTTAAAGCTGTGAGTGTTGCACCAGAGGAAGGAGCTCTTACCAACCTGCCTGAGCCTCCCTGCTCTGGGGTCCTCTCCTGCGGGCCTGCTGACCAGCGGCCAGGATTTCAGGTCCCTGATTCTGAGCACCAGCTACGGGGCGCTCCTCACAGTCATTGAGACTCAACTCTCTGGACGCAAATGACAGCTTCTGACTCAGGTCCACGTTCGCTTACAAAAGCAGGGCAGATGTGTCGTTCCACGGGGGCGCTGCGAAATGCAACAATGTCCCTCAGGTTTTCAGCAAAAGAAGTTCTCAGAAAGAAGCTAATTTTATAACCATACTGCATATACATGTTATAAATATATATATATATCTGAATTGATCTGCATTCATTGTGATAATTCATTCATTTTAAAAATGTACTCCCATAGATATTTCTTAGAATATATGTCTCATTATCACCGAGAGTGTCTATTTATCTGAAAAGCTGTTTCTAGGTTATACAATCAGTAAGGAAAACCAAGTTTAGGAAGCTAAAACAAATACTTAGCCAGAAGATCTTGAGACACATGTAATACAGAGTGGCTTAAATATAAGCTATGGATTCCATGTGCCTTAGTCCAATTAATCCAACCAGTATTTTCTCGTCTTAAAATGTTGACTTTGGTTTCCTCTGGACATGCTATCAAGCCTGCGGGTATTCGTGTGACTCTGATTCTGAGAGTGAGGCTCACGTGTGTAATAGCCGTGGGTGGTTCATAGCACTTTGACACCAGGCATCATCCTAAGCGTGTTCTGTGCTAACGCTAGTGACCGCCTCCCCCCACAGACTCACAGAGCTGGGCAGCGTGCGTGGGCAGGAAACGGCCCAGTGGTCGAGGCGCCTCCTGTCACACAGTGACTGCCGGCGGCAGGACTGGGGCCCAGGCTCCACGGCCGCACGCCCCGTGGCCTCACCCGGCAGCAGCTGGCAGGCTGCTCTGGGCTGCAGTTCTTAGATTTTGTCTCTAACAATTAAGTGGCCACCTTGGCCATCTCACAGAGGAGCAGGTCCGTGAGTTCATGAACTTGAGTGGTGTTTCAATTCAACAAAATTTGAACCTTTTTTTTATTTTAAAGCTGTGAGTGTTGCACCAGAGGAAGGAGCTCTTACCAACCTGCCTGAGCCTCCCTGCTCTGGGGTCCTCTCCTGCGGGCCTGCTGACCAGCGGCCAGGATTTCAGGTCCCTGATTCTGAGCACCAGCTACGGGGCGCTCCTCACAGTCATTGAGACTCAACTCTCTGGACGCAAATGACAGCTTCTGACTCAGGTCCACGTTCGCTTACAAAAGCAGGGCAGATGTGTCGTTCCACGGGGGCGCTGCGAAATGCAACAATGTCCCTCAGGTTTTCAGCAAAAGAAGTTCTCAGAAAGAAGCTAATTTTATAACCATACTGCATATACATGTTATAAATATATATATATATCTGAATTGATCTGCATTCATTGTGATAATTCATTCATTTTAAAAATGTACTCCCATAGATATTTCTTAGAATATATGTCTCATTATCACCGAGAGTGTCTATTTATCTGAAAAGCTGTTTCTAGGTTTAATCTGCTTGGGTTGTCCGCCTTTCTTATTGTCTGTCTATGGGCTTCCCCACTGGCTCGGCAGTAAGGAATCCACCGGCAATGCAGGAGACCCTTTTGATCCCTGGGTTGGAAAGATCCCCTGGAGAAGGGAATGGCAGCCCACTCCGGTACTCTTGCCTGGGGACCCGTGGACAGAGGCGCCTGGCGGCCCACAGTCCAGGGGGCCGGAAGAGTTGGACACGGCTAAGCTACCATCACCGCTGCCACCACCATTTTCTTTTGAATAACAGAGCCAGTCTACGTGAAACTGCAAAACTGACCATTCTAAACACACGAGTGGGGTACGTGCCACTCTGGGGTCACACACGCGTACACACACTTGTACGTGACAAACGTGGGTTATCCTGCTCCCGCCCTGAGCAGTCATCCTTCTGATGTCTCATTAGCACCGTGAGTCCCGGGACAGAAAGTCCTTTCCTTTTCTAACATTCTCTGCTTGTTCACGACTTGAAATGAGTATTTTGTTTTAGCAGAAACTGCTACTTGCCAGTCGAGGTCAGCCTGCCAGCAGGATTCTTGTTTTCTCTAGTTTTACTTATTTGTTTTGGTTTTCCTTGAATGCTGCTGTTTAAAACATCTTTGCCCTCTGATTCACACTGTTTCAGCAGGTTTTGACTGACCGCAGGAAAAAGAGCTTGTGTGCAAGCTTCCTCCGTCCAAAGAAAACGTGAAGCCACCAGGTTTGGGCCCTGCGACCGGGAAAGCAAACCAACAGCTATTTAGTCTGATGTGTGTGTGGCAGGGAGTGGGGATTAGTGAAATGCTCAAATGGATTATAAAAAGTGAAACATTAAGTACTGGAAAGGCCTAGCAATTGGTGTTCGGCAGTGAACGGGGAGGTCGTGTCTCTCAAGCAGCCTTGAGAGCAGCCAGTGCCTGTGGGCCAGGCCCCCGTGAGACCAGCAGGTGGCCGAGCCCGCTGCGCCCACGAGGCTGCCTTGGCGCTCCCTGCTTGTAGAGACGGAGACGAGGTGCGAGGCCGGCTCGGCCCTCGGGATGCATGCTGCCAGAAGCCTTTATGCTGGGCTCGTCCCACGACGATTACTCCCGTCCCCAGCCAGTGTCTCCACGAGGATCTTGGTCGCGTCTGTGAGACGGCGTGGAGACGGTGCATCTGGCTTTTCAGATAGAGGGCGCCACACTGATTATTATCCGTGTTATTATGAATCATATTGACATTTACTCAAAACCACCAATTTATTACCGTAACTAATTATATCTATTATTTAACATAATACAGATCATATGTTATTATATGTTCTATACGGAGTTAATAACGTATGTGCATTCTAGAATTAAACATTGTATGTGAATATATTTTGTGCCTACCATATGTATTGGTATTAAATATACCTCTAAACTGGGCTTCCCAGGAGGCGCTGGTGGTGAAGAGCCTGCCTGCCAATGGAAGAGACATAGAGATGTGGGTTCCATCGCTGGTTGGGAAGATCCCCCGGAGGAGGGCACGGCAGCCCACTCCGGTGTTCTTGCCTGGAGAGGCCCGTGGACGGAGGAGCCGGGGGCTACAGTCCACAGGATCACACAGAGTTGGATGGGACTGAGCACACACACATGCCTGCCTCTTATAGATAATATGGTGCGGCTTAGTCTTCTCTATGTTAATGTATGTTGCATTAACATATATTGTGATTCATTATGCTATAGAGCATTATGATTATCTTATTGCTGATTATGTTATTTGTAGGTATGTCCCTGTTTAAGAAGCCCTGGTAAAGGTTGATGAAAGAGATAAAGGTGGACTTGAGATGATTCTTGATCCCTGATGTTTTTCCTTTATCTGCAGGTCCCCAGTGTTTACAAAAGTGTGTGGGATGATAGAAAGGGCAACGGAGCCGCAATAATGACTCCAATGCCAACTACTGGTTAAACACACACTAAGGTAAGTTATCTTTGAAAGAGAAGATCAATAGAAACCTATAATTAAATTTATTACCAGTAACAGGTTTATACGCATTTGCTTCGCGTATGTGAGGCCGGGTGACGTGGGCGGAAGCACACGGGTCTTCAGAGACCGTAGCTCCCGTCCCGGCTTTCCTGCTGCTGGACGTTCCGCATTCCAGCTGTGCTCGCTGCCCTGGACGCTTTTAAGCGTCAGACCCAAGAGGGGCCTGACCTGGCGTCCCCTGCTCAGCGTTTCCCGCCCGCCTGGGAAGCGGGCGGCCGTGAGGTCAGCGCGGCTGCGGCGTCCTTGCGGGGTGGCTGTGCAGCCAGTCCAGGAGGCAGAGTGAAGATGCCTCTCCTCTGGTTAAGCCTGACAAGTCTTTCTCTCTCTCTTTCTAACAAAAATAATGCCAATTTTTATCCCTACAGAAGTTATTTTTTGGCAAGGAATTAATTCATATTCAAAAATTTCACATCAAATCTGAATAGAGCCCAGGGCACCAACGCGAGGTCACCACCCTAAAGGTCCACTTTAAGTCCGACGGCACCGACTCCGAGGCCGTGGGCGGAGACAGCACTGCAGACCTCTCAAGAGGCAGCCTTGGTGCTCAATGGATCCACTTTGCTTATTATATGGAAAATAAACATTACTTAAAATGTATCTGGAAACAATTACAGGATTAAAAACGGAGGATGGATCCAACATCTTATCTATTAATACAGATGGCAAATGAAATGATATTTAAGTACTTTCAGACCCAAAGCCTCCTCACATAGAGAGGACCACACAAAGGCGAAATCACAACTTGAATATTCAAGAAAAGGAAATGACCTTCAAATTCCCTTGTCAGCTCATAGACTGATTAGCCAGAGGCTTTGTAGAATACGTTTTCTTTAAGAAGCCCTGGTAAAGGTTGATGAAAGAGATAAAGGTGGACTTGAGATGATTCTTGATCCCTGATGTTTTCCTTTATCTGCAGGTCCCAGTGTTTACAAAAGTGTGTGGATGATAGAAAGGGCAACGGAGCCGCAATAATGACTCCAATGCCAACTACTGGTTAAACACACACTAAGGTAAGTTATCTTTGAAAGAGAAGATCAATAGAAACCTATAATTAAATTTATTACCAGTAACAGGTTTATACGCATTTGCTTCGCGTATGTGAGGCCGGGTGACGTGGGCGGAAGCACACGGGTCTTCAGAGACCGTAGCTCCCGTCCCGGCTTTCCTGCTGCTGGACGTTCCGCATTCCAGCTGTGCTCGCTGCCCTGGACGCTTTTAAGCGTCAGACCCAAGAGGGGCCTGACCTGGCGTCCCCTGCTCAGCGTTTCCCGCCCGCCTGGGAAGCGGGCGGCCGTGAGGTCAGCGCGGCTGCGGCGTCCTTGCGGGGTGGCTGTGCAGCCAGTCCAGGAGGCAGAGTGAAGATGCCTCTCCTCTGGTTAAGCCTGACAAGTCTTTCTCTCTCTCTTTCTAACAAAAATAATGCCAATTTTTATCCCTACAGAAGTTATTTTTTGGCAAGGAATTAATTCATATTCAAAAATTTCACATCAAATCTGAATAGAGCCCAGGGCACCAACGCGAGGTCACCACCCTAAAGGTCCACTTTAAGTCCGCACGGCACCGACTCCGAGGCCGTGGGCGGAGACAGCACTGCAGACCTCTCAAGAGGCAGCCTTGGTGCTCAATGGATCCACTTTGCTTATTATATGGAAAATAAACATTACTTAAAATGTATCTGGAAACAATTACAGGATTAAAAACGGAGGATGGATCCAACATCTTATCTATTAATACAGATGGCAAATGAAATGATATTTAAGTACTTTCAGACCCAAAGCCTCCTCACATAGAGAGGACCACACAAAGGCGAAATCACAACTTGAATATTCAAGAAAAGGAAATGACCTTCAAATTCCCTTGTCAGCTCATAGACTGATTAGCCAGAGGCTTTGTAGAATACGTTTTCTTTCCACAGAGTGAGAGATTAAGTATAAAATTGTTAACGCTCAGTGAATGCTTCCAGGTTCCAGGCTCTGTTGGGCCCCCTGAGCAGCGTCAGCGACATTCACTCAGGACCTGTCTGTGTGAGCTCCAGAAGGCGGCCTTGACCGCTGACCACAGCGCCCCCGACCCCAGGCCTCCTGGACCCTAACCCATCACTCCTGATGTGAGAACTTTAGATTCCATGGTCTAAAGGTGCGCGTGTGGCTTCAGCCTCCCATTTAAATTGTTATCATTTTTTTTAAGAATCAGAGGTCAACTTTATATGCGAGACTTTGCACCCACTATGTATAGAATCTAGCAGAACTATTTTTATTCTCACAGTCATTTACTAACAACTGAATTATTGCACCCCACTTTGACAACAGCCTCCTGTTTGCATCGTGCCAAGTATTTTAATGATTAATTCAAAGTTGCTGCTGGAAAAGAGAACAAATGAAGAGCTGATGCTAACTGAATCAAGGGTGTGTATCAGAATTTCAAAAGGACAGGTCTCCAAATGGTAAACCATCGGGCATCTCTGTGACAACAAGCCACCCCCGTGAAATAACAGGAAAGATCCCCATCAGGTATAGGAATAGGTTTCTCATTGAAGGAAACTGTACAAACCTTGTGACAACTTGGCATCATATGAGTGCTCATTTGTTAATAGCTCAGTTATCACATATTATAAAGATCTTTTGAAGTTTTTTCTTTCTTTATCTCTCAAGAGTCTTCTCCAGCACCACTGTGTGAAAGCATCCGTGGTTCAGCGCTCAGCTTTCTCTGTGGTCCAGCTCTCACCACCACGCATGACTACAGGAGAAACCATTTTGCTTTGGCTCTAGGGTAACTTTCAAAAAAACACAAACAAATTACAGGATTAAAAACGGAGGATGGATCCAACATCTTATCTATTAATACAGATGGCAAATGAAATGATATTTAAGTACTTTCAGACCCAAAGCCTCCTCACATAGAGAGGACCACACAAAGGCGAAATCACAACTTGAATATTCAAGAAAAGGAAATGACCTTCAAATTCCCTTGTCAGCTCATAGACTGATTAGCCAGAGGCTTTGTAGAATACGTTTTCTTTCCACAGAGTGAGAGATTAAGTATAAAATTGTTAACGCTCAGTGAATGCTTCCAGGTTCCAGGCTCTGTTGGGCCCCCTGAGCAGCGTCAGCGACATTCACTCAGGACCTGTCTGTGTGAGCTCCAGAAGGCGGCCTTGACCGCTGACCACAGCGCCCCCGACCCCAGGCCTCCTGGACCCTAACCCGTCACTCCTGATGTGAGAACTTTAGATTCCATGGTCTAAAGGTGCGCGTGTGGCTTCAGCCTCCCATTTAAATTGTTATCATTTTTTTTAAGAATCAGAGGTCAACTTTATATGCGAGACTTTGCACCCACTATGTATAGAATCTAGCAGAACTATTTTTATTCTCACAGTCATTTACTAACAACTGAATTATTGCACCCCACTTTGACAACAGCCTCCTGTTTGCATCGTGCCAAGTATTTTAATGATTAATTCAAAGTTGCTGCTGGAAAAGAGAACAAATGAAGAGCTGATGCTAACTGAATCAAGGGTGTGTATCAGAATTTCAAAAGGACAGGTCTCCAAATGGTAAACCATCGGGCATCTCTGTGACAACAAGCCACCCCCGTGAAATAACAGGAAAGATCCCCATCAGGTATAGGAATAGGTTTCTCATTGAAGGAAACTGTACAAACCTTGTGACAACTTGGCATCATATGAGTGCTCATTTGTTAATAGCTCAGTTATCACATATTATAAAGATCTTTTGAAGTTTTTTCTTTCTTTATCTCTCAAGAGTCTTCTCCAGCACCACTGTGTGAAAGCATCCGTGGTTCAGCGCTCAGCTTTCTCTGTGGTCCAGCTCTCACCACCACGCATGACTACAGGAGAAACCATGGCTTTGGCTCTGGTGGAAGGTTAGATGGAGTCATTGTACATTTGTCACTTCCTGGTGTTGAAAGCACTCATCGAGAGGCTCCACCTAGACGCCGAGCGGCCTGGGGAGTGAGGGAGACCTCGGGGGGTTCCCGTGTAGCCAACTCCATGTCAGTGACCACCGCTTATTGATGCGTGTGAAGTGGAGACAGCGCTTACCTGTCGAGTTTTATTATAAGGAGTTCCGTGAGGACTCTTCCAGGAGACGTGCCTGTGGCGTCTCATTTGTTTTCTGTGGTTAATATGCTTTATGAACTTAGAAAGCTCCCCCAAGTAAGGAAAATATCAGTATTGCTTAGCAAAACCATTTGGGAGCCCCTTCCCATGAGCCCACTCTGCCAGTTCAAGAACGTGAGGCCTGTGCATCTCGTGCCGAGGGCTCAGTGGGCCTGTGTGCTTTCACTCGGTGAATCAGCCAGAAGCTTTATTTGTCAACTCGATGTAACTTGGAATCAACCATTATTTTACCAGGAGAGCAGCCTGGATCTCTCTTCCCAGGGGTCTGCACTAGTGAACCGGTTCTTTTTCTATCATCTTCTTGGTTTGGCTTTTAAATATGCTTGTCTTCCCAGATTTCATTACATGAGCATCCATCCTGGGTCCATTCACTCCTTGCTCATAGTCCCCAACTTTGGCCAGGTGGTGCCCCACGTCCAGGATGGGAACAGGGCTGCCATTGGAAGGAGGAGGCCTTACACCCTGGGTGTTTCGTCCCTTCGATGCACCCACCTTTCTGATCTCAAGGTTAAGTCCTCGTCCTCAAGAGCAGGCAGGGTACAGGATGGCTGGTCTGTATCCAGTGCACCCTACCTGCCAGAAGTCTCGCAAACCTGGTCTCGTTCAGCCTAGGAGGGTGAACGCAGACTAGCAACCGCCTCGTGGCTCACACCCAGTGCACGTTTATTTCTGGCTCACCAACCTCCTCTGCGTGGTTATCCAGGAGCCAGATGATGGGTGTCCTGCATCTTCGCCATGTGCTTCCCAGTTTTCTCTGCACTGTCTTTCCTCCTCCTTCCCCAGAAGAGGAGTGAGTAGGTCCCAGGAGGGTGTGCAGGCTGCTCCGTCTCACGGGCCAGGTCCAGGGGAGGCGTCCTGTCCACAAGCACTCTGGGCGTGAAGCCGCTCATGTGCCATGAAGTGAACCCAGAGTGGAGGCGCGCATGGCCTTGGTGCCTGTCGGATGTCACGCCCAGGCCTTTTGGGGAGACCAAAGACATCCACAAATGGAACATTTCACAATGTTCTGGTAAGCAGTGAGCCAGGGAGCCATGTGGGAGTGTCAGCTCTCTCTACTTGTTATTAGTCATAGGCAGCTCAGTGCTTAGGGGTTATAATCCTCTTCTTGCAGATGCGGAAACAGAGCTTCTGAAAGACTACAACCCTAACATCAGGCCGCTGATGAGAGACATATTTGGGACTGCACTTGGGTTCACTAAGCATCACTCTTTTGAGGTAATATTTTCGTGTTGTCCACTGTGAAGTCCACCCCTCTCAGGGCTCAGAAACCACACAAAAACCAGTCCAGCCATTAAGTGACGCTGTGCAGAGTATGTCTCTTCAGGACACTTGTAGTCACTTTTCTAAAACAAGGAGAAGACACTTAGTTTGGTGAAACGTAAAGCGGGTCTAGGCACGCATTGCATCTCGACGTGTAGCGTCCTTGCCAAGTCCGCGACGCGCTTCCCACCTCTCCCTGCACGCGGCGAGCGCTCCATGACGCTTGGGCTCCCGCTCTGTCCGCTGGTCGTTCACGGTGTGCTGCCGTGAAGCACGTCCACCCAGACGAGGCTGGAGCGCCACGCCCGGAGGCAGTGGCTTCTCACCGAGCCGGAGCACGGGCGCCCACCATCCAGCGGCTCGGCCGCCTGGCCCCTGGTGGTAGCAGAGCCCTGCTGGCATGTCCAGGCAGAAGCAGGCGGTGAGCAGACAGAGGCGCAGGAGCGTGCTCCCCTTCGTCCGCGTCCCGACAGGCTCCACGCTGGTTTTCGTCTGAGCCTTTTACAGGAAGGACTCTCTGCGCTGTGTTTTCCACGTGCATGATCGTATCAGGTTCCTGGCAGGTGTTCCTGGTGACAAGGGAGCACGGTGACTACGGGAGGAGTGAACGGCCGTGTGGGCGCTGCCTGTCTTGCCTCTCTTGTCTGTTCCGGGGAGCGCTTTCTCCTTGTGGAAGCAAGAGTGGAAAACGATGTCCAGGCACGTCGGAGTCACCAGGAGGGCTGCTGTGGCCGCGGGTCCTGGGCGCCCCATAAGGGAGCCGCGCTGAGCATGCCTTCACGGCACGCCGGGGCACCCGACGCCAGCCAGAAGCGCTGCTGGAGGGTCTTCACTAGGAGCGCCTCCCCTGGGGTCTGGCAGCTGCCCAGGGCTCTAGTCGGGATGCCTCTGCTGGGGCTTTTGGGGTCAGAGAGCGACAGCGTCCCTCACGCCCCTCTGTGAGGTCAGAGACTGGGCTTGTTTAGGCAGACGCTGGTTATACACAGTCATTTACAGTAGGAATCCCAGTCTGAAAATACTGTTAAGAAGGGTGGGGCTTCCCTGGGGGTCCAGTGGGTAAGGACACCGCCTTGCAGGGCAAGGGGAGGGGGGCCACGTCCGGAGGGCTTGCGAAACCAGTCCAGCCATTAAGTGACGCTGTGCAGAGTATGTCTCTTCAGGACACTTGTAGTCACTTTTCTAAAACAAGGAGAAGACACTTAGTTTGGTGAAACGTAAAGCGGGTCTAGGCACGCATTGCATCTCGACGTGTAGCGTCCTTGCCAAGTCCGCGACGCGCTTCCCACCTCTCCCTGCACGCGGCGAGTGCTCCATGACGCTTGGGCTCCCGCTCTGTCCGCTGGTCGTTCACGGTGTGCTGCCGTGAAGCACGTCCACCCAGACGAGGCTGGAGCGCCACGCCCGGAGGCAGTGGCTTCTCACCGAGCCGGAGCACGGGCACCCACCATCCAGCGGCTCGGCCGCCTGGCCCCTGGTGGTAGCAGAGCCCTGCTGGCGTGTCCAGGCAGAAGCAGGCGGTGAGCAGACAGAGGCGCAGGAGCGTGCTCCCCTTCGTCCGCGTCCCGACAGGCTCCACGCTGGTTTTCGTCTGAGCCTTTTACAGGAAGGACTCTCTGCGCTGTGTTTTCCACGTGCATGATTGTATCAGGTTCCTGGCAGGTGTTCCTGGTGACAAGGGAGCACGGTGACTACGGGAGGAGTGAACGGCCGTGTGGGCGCTGCCTGTCTTGCCTCTCTTGTCTGTTCCGGGGAGCGCTTTCTCCTTGTGGAAGCAAGAGTGGAAAACGATGTCCAGGCACGTCGGAGTCACCAGGAGGGCTGCTGTGGCCGCGGGTCCTGGGCGCCCCATAAGGGAGCCGCGCTGAGCATGCCTTCACGGCACGCCGGGGCACCCGACGCCAGCCAGAAGCGCTGCTGGAGGGTCTTCACTAGGAGCGCCTCCCCTGGGGTCTGGCAGCTGCCCAGGGCTCTAGTCGGGATGCCTCTGCTGGGGCTTTTGGGGTCAGAGAGCGACAGCGTCCCTCACGCCCCTCTGTGAGGTCAGAGACTGGGCTTGTTTAGGCAGACGCTGGTTATACACAGTCATTTACAGTAGGAATCCCAGTCTGAAAATACTGTTAAGAAGGGTGGGGCTTCCCTGGGGGTCCAGTGGGTAAGGACACCGCCTTGCAGGGCAAGGGGCGCCGGTTCGATCCCTGGCCTGGGAAGATCCCACGTGCCGCGGAGCGGCTGGACCGATGTGTCCAATTACTGAGCCGGAGCTCTGGGGCGCGTGCGCCCAGGGCTGGCGCTCTGCGACAACAGAGGCCACCGCGATGGGAGGCCCACACGGGCCAAAGAACAAAGATGGATGGAAATGAATAAATGAAGGACCAATAGAAGTGGCCCGCTTGCCCCCTCCTTCCCCAACCCGTGTCCCCCAACAACAACAAAAAAATTATTAAAAAAAAAAAGAAAGGTGAAATTTTTATGGCTGGTCAGGATATTTTTTAGTCTCATAATGAATAATTTGAAGATATAGTTATTAGTCATATGTTATTACATGGTTACATCCACAAATATATATTCACTGTTAAGCTGCTAATAAAATTGTCATCTATATTATATAAATTTATTTAGAAAAGGAATCAGTCTTACCCTTGAATGGACTTATGCAAAAAAAAGGCAGAAATGAAAAAATGAATTTCTGCTATTGGCAAGTGAGCTGCTTTGTGGGGAAGGTATACCCACTTTACAAATGAGGAAACTGAAGCTCAACACGATTAGGAAACTTCACCTGGATCACACCGGCTGAAGCCCAGCTTTGTTCTTCCCACGCCCCAGGCTGTGTCTGCCGCATGATGCGTTTTCCTTGAAAAGATGAATGTTTACTGAGTTCTCTGGGTGCTCAGGTCTTAGCTGGGGGTCTAAACGCATGTGGTCCCCTTGGGTGTTTTCCTCTAAAGGTTTGTCATCACTGGGGACTCAGGATGTGCTGACCTGACACCGCAGTGATAGAGCAGCTGTGAGGGGACACGTGGCTCGTCCCTGGGCTGTGTGTCTTAATCGGTGGCTTTCCTGGGGAGGGGAGGGCAGGGCTTGTTGCTGATTCTCACGGGCACGGCGTAGCTCAGCCACGACGATCCGTGTGTTCCCCTTCTTATTTCTAGCTTTAGAAGCCTGGGGAGGTACATTGGAAAATCTGTGAACCTTGAAATATATGAATCTTTGAGATTTCATTTGTGATGGTTTGAGTCATGGGTTGGGGAGAACGCTTTGCCTTCTTGAGTAACTTCACGTTTCCTGCTGCGTGTCAACAAGGCTTCTCGCGGCCTCAGGACTGCCCCGAGCCACGTGTGGTCTGAGGGTTTCTGTGGTTCACTTGGGGCCCAGTGAGGCACGGCCAGGCCCCAGGGATGGTGAGTGAGACTGGAGGAAGGAGCCCGGGGCCCTGAGTGCCTGGCGTCCACGGGGCACCTTGGGCTGTAGTCACGGTTATTACGGCTGTGAGGCCCGCCCGTGGCAGGACACTTTATCTCAGGGGGCTGCCCTTCTGTCCAATGCGAATGTCTTCACATTCATCTAAGAGTGCAGCAATATTATTAAAAAAATGAAATTTTATGTTAGATTTTTAAAGGATTTTTCATATGTTATTACATGGTTACATCCACAAATATATATTCACTGTTAAGCTGCTAATAAAATTGTCATCTATATTATATAAATTTATTTAGAAAAGGAATCAGTCTTACCCTTGAATGGACTTATGCAAAAAAAAGGCAGAAATGAAAAAATGAATTTCTGCTATTGGCAAGTGAGCTGCTTTGTGGGGAAGGTATACCCACTTTACAAATGAGGAAACTGAAGCTCAACACGATTAGGAAACTTCACCTGGATCACACCGGCTGAAGCCCAGCTTTGTTCTTCCCACGCCCCAGGCTGTGTCTGCCGCATGATGCGTTTTCCTTGAAAAGATGAATGTTTACTGAGTTCTCTGGGTGCTCAGGTCTTAGCTGGGGGTCTAAACGCATGTGGTCCCCTTGGGTGTTTTCCTCTAAAGGTTTGTCATCACTGGGGACTCAGGATGTGCTGACCTGACACCGCAGTGATAGAGCAGCTGTGAGGGGACACGTGGCTCGTCCCTGGGCTGTGTGTCTGAATCGGTGGCTTTCCTGGGGAGGGGAGGGCAGGGCTTGTTGCTGATTCTCACGGGCACGGCGTAGCTCAGCCACGACGATCCGTGTGTTCCCCTTCTTATTTCTAGCTTTAGAAGCCTGGGGAGGTACATTGGAAAATCTGTGAACCTTGAAATATATGAATCTTTGAGATTTCATTTGTGATGGTTTGAGTCATGGGTTGGGGAGAACGCTTTGCCTTCTTGAGTAACTTCACGTTTCCTGCTGCGTGTCAACAAGGCTTCTCGCGGCCTCAGGACTGCCCCGAGCCACGTGTGGTCTGAGGGTTTCTGTGGTTCACTTGGGGCCCAGTGAGGCACGGCCAGGCCCCAGGGATGGTGAGTGAGACTGGAGGAAGGAGCCCGGGGCCCTGAGTGCCTGGCGTCCACGGGGCACCTTGGGCTGTAGTCACGGTTATTACGGCTGTGAGGCCCGCCCGTGGCAGGACACTTTATCTCAGGGGGCTGCCCTTCTGTCCAATGCGAATGTCTTCACATTCATCTAAGAGGTGCAGCAGCCCACAGTGGAAAGGAAGGGCTTATTTTGACTCTTATACCTGGTGTTATCTTGGACTGAATAAAAAGAAATCAATGTAATTTGTGCTTAGGCGAGTGGATCTCTTCTGTTGTCATGGCTACACCTTACGGTATCGATTCATCCCAAGAGCCCAGGATTGGAAGGGGCCAGGCAGAGGCAGGAGTATTCTGTTCCGAGGAAGTTGAACAGACCTGGGACCCGGCCGACGTGAAGAGCAGAATAACTGCTTCTGGGCACACAGCCCCGTCTCACCCTGCCAGTGCTACTGAGCTCTGCCTTGGCAGTCTTGAAGGTTGCTCAGGCCACGCGAGCCTACGGCAGGATTGACTGCATGAGAGTGGGACAAGGTGAGAGGCTTGGGAGTCTTTGAGCAGAAAATGCATGAATGAAATCCCAGTCGCTGTCCGTTATTCATGTCCTAAGTCACCATTCTGTCTCACCTTCAAAGCGCAACTCCAACAGCTCCAGAGCAGGTGAGGGGACACGAAGGTTTTCAGAGTCTTTTCTCTTTTTGAAAAATACGTGTGTAGACAAAGCACTATCTTTGGGGATCTATGACTACTAGTTTTTTTTATTTTTACCTCTTCTTTTTTGACCATACTCTGTGACATGTGGGATCTTAATTTCCTAGCAGGGATTCAATTCATGTCCCCTGAGGTGGAAGGCAGATTCTTAACCACTGGACCACCAGGGAGATGCCCTGCTTTATTTTCAATTCATAGTCCCGCGAGATTTCATTTGTGATGGTTTGAGTCATGGGTTGGGGAGAACGCTTTGCCTTCTTGAGTAACTTCACGTTTCCTGCTGCGTGTCAACAAGGCTTCTCGCGGCCTCAGGACTGCCCCGAGCCACGTGTGGTCTGAGGGTTTCTGTGGTTCACTTGGGGCCCAGTGAGGCACGGCCAGGCCCCAGGGATGGTGAGTGAGACTGGAGGAAGGAGCCCGGGGCCCTGAGTGCCTGGCGTCCACGGGGCACCTTGGGCTGTAGTCACGGTTATTACGGCTGTGAGGCCCGCCCGTGGCAGGACACTTTATCTCAGGGGGCTGCCCTTCTGTCCAATGCGAATGTCTTCACATTCATCTAAGAGGTGCAGCAGCCCACAGTGGAAAGGAAGGGCTTATTTTGACTCTTATACCTGGTGTTATCTTGGACTGAATAAAAAGAAATCAATGTAATTTGTGCTTAGGCGAGTGGATCTCTTCTGTTGTCATGGCTACACCTTACGGTATCGATTCATCCCAAGAGCCCAGGATTGGAAGGGGCCAGGCAGAGGCAGGAGTATTCTGTTCCGAGGAAGTTGAACAGACCTGGGACCCGGCCGACGTGAAGAGCAGAATAACTGCTTCTGGGCACACAGCCCCGTCTCACCCTGCCAGTGCTACTGAGCTCTGCCTTGGCAGTCTTGAAGGTTGCTCAGGCCACGCGAGCCTCGGCAGGATTGACTGCATGAGAGTGGGACAAGGTGAGAGGCTTGGGAGTCTTTGAGCAGAAAATGCATGAATGAAATCCCAGTCGCTGTCCGTTATTCATGTCCTAAGTCACCATTCTGTCTCACCTTCAAAGTGCAACTCCAACAGCTCCAGAGCAGGTGAGGGGACACGAAGGTTTTCAGAGTCTTTTCTCTTTTTGAAAAATACGTGTGTAGACAAAGCACTATCTTTGGGGATCTATGACTACTAGTTTTTTTTATTTTTACCTCTTCTTTTTTTTGACCATACTCTGTGACATGTGGGATCTTAATTTCCTAGCAGGGATTCAATTCATGTCCCCTGAGGTGGAAGGCAGATTCTTAACCACTGGACCACCAGGGAGAGCCCTGCTTTATTTTTAATGTGTATATCCTCAAAATGAATGCTTCCTGCAGAAATGATTTTCAACTGGCTGAACAAAGTACATAACATCTAGTGCACCAGAGGCATGACTACTCTGATCATCTGGGTTTTAGGAAGACATCGATATTGGTTGTTTCTACTCTATTAGTTTAAAATCTTTTTTCTGGAATGGATTGGGGCTTCGCTGGTAAAGAATCTGCATGCAGTGCAGGAGACCTGGGTTCGATCCCTGGGACAGGAAAATCCCCTGGAAAAGGGTCTAGTATTCTTGTCTGGAGAATTCCCTGGACAGAGGAGCCTGGATTGAGCCAGGAGAGAGGTCATTCCCTGAAAACCAGACAAAAGGGAGAGTAGCACAGGCTACGGGAAGCCTGCCCCTGGCTGTAGACTGGATGACTGGCCGCTCATGGGAAAGCCGGCTGACCACTGACTTCCGGGCCAGACTCTACCCAGGGTCCCGACATAACAGCACATCCCTCAGCTCCATAGCTTCTAGAAGCAGCTTCTACTCTGTGGTTTCAGTGACACCTCTATTTTAAAAGAAGAAAAATGAGTCAAATTCTAAGGCAAAAACAACAGAAAAATCTTCTTTTACCACTTGATTTAAAATAAAGAATAGGGCTTATTTTCAGTTTTTTAAAAAATGTTGCCTGAATTTTCTTAACTGAGGTTAAGTTACATAACCTGTAGCAGTGCTGTGGCTGGTCTCAGGTGCATGAGTTGAAATCTTATTTTCAGAAAGAAACATGAATTTCAGATCCAATTTTGGGCTCAAGTAAAAGTTGATAGTAGCACAGCCACTGCATATTTGGATGAGTTGAGAGAGTAGCACTGAAGCGTATATGTTGCCACACGTAGCGTTAGACAGCCAGTGGGGGGTTACCGTGCGGCAAAAGGCGTTCGAATCGGTGCTCCACGACAACTACTGGGGGTGGGATGGGGTGGGACGTGGGCAGGAGACTCGAAAGGGAGGGGAAATACACCGTGATTTCCTGAAAGAAATCAACCCTGAATATTCACTGGAAAGACTGATGCTGAAGCTGAAGCTCCAATACATTGGCCGCCTGATGCGAGGAGCCGATTCATTGGATAAGACCTGGGATGATGGGAAAGACTGAGGGCAGGAGGAGAAGGGACGACAGAAGATAAGGATGAGATGATTGGGCGGCAACATCGACTCAGTGGACGTGAAGCTGCGCAAACTAGGAGACAGTGGAGGACAGGGAAGCCTGGCATGCTGCCGTCCATGGGTGGCGATGAGTCAGACGCAACAGCGACTGGACAGCCACAAAAGCAGACACACAAGTGAGAGCGGACCGAAGGCCACATGCGTCTCTCTGTGGTCCAGCAGAACAGAGTAGCATCTGAATCCAGTCAAACTGCCCCGTGGTTGAGAAGTCTGTGCTCACTGAGAGATGCTGAAAATTAGAATTCCATCTGCTGGAGAGCTTCATGGGAAAGGGCCTTGCTGGGACCATTAAGGCCATAAGTACTGTGATAGAATATGTGTGTGATACCCTTAGTTAAGGCCCTTTTTCAGAGAAACCTAAATAAAGTCTAGAATATTAATGTGGCTGTTATGACCAGAGCTGCTAGTTGATGAGCAAGATACAGAGAGCTACTCTTTGTTTTGATTCATGGGGATAAATAAAAACCACTCACTGAAACCAGGTGGCTAACACAGTCTGGTTCCTAAAAGCAAAATGTTTTCTCCAGTGGTTCCAACATTTACTTGCTGGGAGTAAATATTTTATATTTGGTTTCAGTATTTTAAAACATGCTGCCCTGGACATTTATGGTAGCTGCTTTAAAATTCAGATAGCAAGCACACAAGTAAGGAGTCCAGCTCAGAATGCTCCCGGTGTGCTGGGCGTGGAGTGAATGAGGGCAGAGCAAATTCTGTGCACCAATGGTTTCAGAGCGTTCAAGGAAAGACGCTACAGATCACGTGGGGACCCTCGAGAGGGGGATGTGAGTCTCGGTGTGGAGTGCGTTGAGGAGGTTCTCCTCATCCCAGAGGACCCATTTGAGTTTGTTTTCACCTCTCTGTGCCTTTTGCCGTTTCTGTCTCTCTGGATTCCTGCAGGCGGGCTGTGCTGCCCTCCTCCCAGGGAAGCGCTGGCAGGTTACTCCTACTCTCGGACAAAGCAGCCATCACCGTTCTCATCGGTGTTAGCGCTGGCGCACGGTTCTTAAGCACGTTTCCCCTGCATGCCCTCGTGGGAATCTCACTGTTTCGAGCCGTGGCAGAATCGGTGAAATTGCCGTTGTTTCAGTGACTGTGGGGCTGGAGCTCACAGAGCTTACGTGGATCTGCCTGAGCTCACATGGGTTACTCCATGTGGATCTAGAACCAGAGCCCCACGGACCTCTTTCCAGACCGTTATCTTTGGTGCTGTTTCTTCTTCTCTCTCTTTTTTTTAAGATTGATTGATTTATTTATTTTTGGGCGGGAGTCGGGTTGGGGAGGGAGGGGAGCGGGCGGGCCACTTCCATTGGTCTTTCCTTACTCTGTTTTCATCCGTCTTTGTTCTTTGGCTCCTGTGGGCCTCCCATCGCGGTGGCCTCTGTTGTCGCAGAGCGCCGGCTGTGGGCGCATGCGCTCCAGAGCTCCGGCTCGCTGATTGGACACATCAGTCCAGCCGCTCCGCGGCACGTGGGATCTTCCCAGGCCAGGGATCGAACCGGCGCCCCTTGCAGTGCAAGGCGGTGTCCTTATCCACTGGACCACCAGGGGAAGCCCTGGTGCTGTTTCTTCTTGCTTCTAATAAGAGTTTGGCTCTCACTTTGGGATCTAATGTTATCGGTATCAGCAGACTCTTGCTTGACCTGCAGGTGGCATGTGTATGGAGAAACAAGATGAAGGGGAGCCCGTGCCCCATCGGGGAGGTGAACCGGTGAAAACAGCGCACTCCCTGTGGTGGATGAGAGCCGTGGAGAGGCACAGGCAGCACTGGCGGAACACAGAGCAGGGAGAGATGGGGTGGACGGGGGTGCTGCAGCGTGTTGGGAAGCACGTGTGGATCCCCGCGGGCAGAGAGGCAGGGGGTGGACGCCCCACGCAGACGGGTGCAGCAGCCAGATGCTGCAGGAGCGAGAGCAGCCAGGCTCCGCCAGCACGAGGCAGCCAGCAGGAGGAGGCGAGCGCGGCCGAGCCACCCGAGCAGGCCGGCCAGCGGCCACCACCCGGTCGTGTGGAGCATCGAGGACAGGACGTGGCGAGCAGCTATCTTTGTCCTGTGAAAGTGAACATGTTAGTCATTCAGTCATGTCTGACTGTTTGTGATCCTGCCGACTGTAGCCCACCATCCTCTGTCCATGGAAATCTCCAGGCAAGAATACCAGAGTGGGTTGCCGCCTCCTTCTCCAGGGGGATCTTTCAGACTCAGGGGTTGAACCTGGGTCTCCTGCATGGCAGGCAGATCCTCTACTGTCTGAGCCACCGGGAAAGACATTTTTGTCGTAAGGCCCCTTAAATTCGGGCCTCTCTGTCTGCATCCCGGCCATCCAACCAGCCCTCTTCCAGGGGTTATCCGAGCACGTGGGGTCACGCTATTGTCCATTCACTTACTGCAATTTGTGCACTGAGGGTTGACGCCCATGAAGATCTGATTAAAAGCTGCCTGCTTCTCAGGTAGAAGGTGCAGAGCTCAGCTTCCCTGGACTGGGGGTCCTAGTTGCGTGAGCACCAAGAAAGCAATAACATGAGTTTACTTACCTCAAGGAGAAATCTCTGCTGTGATTCCTCATAGCTAACTTTTCATTTCTTTATTCTAAACGTTGCCCTAATTAAACCTTTCTACAGAACTTTTGCACTTTTCAATGAAGTGAGAAGAAACGAATGAAAATACAGATTCTAATTAGCACTTTCTTCATATTAAAGAAATTACTCTTCCCCTTACTAAGGGAAATGTTACTGGGAAGAAATAAATGATCTCTGAAATATTATCTTTCTTTTCAGATCACAGCGATAATTCTTGGCAAGAGCGTGGCTTCCAGTGACAGACGTGTGCACAGGCGTCCTTGTCCTGGGAGTGATGCAGGGACCCCTCGGAGGAGCAGCTAGACTGACCGAGAGGAGAAAAGCATTCTTACAATAAACATTCTTTATAGCGAGTTAGGCATGGATCCCGGGCAGGGCAGGGGTGGACGCCCACGCAGACGGTGCAGCAGCCAGATGCTGCAGGAGCGAGCAGCCAGGCTCCGCCAGCACGAGGCAGCCAGCAGGAGGAGGCGGCGGCCGAGCCACCCGAGCAGGCCGGCCAGCGGCCACCACCCGGTCGTGTGGAGCATCGAGGACAGGACGTGGCGAGCAGCTATCTTTGTCCTGTGAAAGTGAACATGTTAGTCATTCAGTCATGTCTGACTGTTTGTGATCCTGCCGACTGTAGCCCACCATCCTCTGTCCATGGATATCTCCAGGCAAGAATACCAGAGTGGGTTGCCGTCTCCTTCTCCAGGGGGATCTTTCAGACTCAGGGGTTGAACCTGGGTCTCCTGCATGGCAGGCAGATCCTCCACTGTCTGAGCCACCAGGAAAGACATTTTTGTCGTAAGGCCCCTTAAATCCGGGCCTCTCTGTCTGCATCCCGGCCATCCAACCAGCCCTCTTCCAGGGGTTATCCGAGCATGTCGGGTCACGCTATTGTCCATTCACTTACTGCAATTTGTGCACTGAGGGTTGACGCCCATGAAGATCTGATTAAAAGCTGCCTGCTTCTCAGGTAGAAGGTGCAGAGCTCAGCTTCCCTGGACTGGGGGTCCTAGTTGCGTGAGCACCAAGAAAGCAATAACATGAGTTTACTTACCTCAAGGAGAAATCTCTGCTGTGATTCCTCATAGCTAACTTTTCATTTCTTTATTCTAAACGTTGCCCTAATTAAACCTTTCTACAGAACTTTTGCACTTTTCAATGAAGTGAGAAGAAACGAATGAAAATACAGATTCTAATTAGCACTTTCTTCATATTAAAGAAATTACTCTTCCCCTTACTAAGGGAAATGTTACTGGGAAGAAATAAATGATCTCTGAAATATTATCTTTCTTTTCAGATCACAGCGATAATTCTTGGCAAGAGCGTGGCTTCCAGTGACAGACGTGTGCACAGGCGTCCTTGTCCTGGGAGTGATGCAGGGACCCCTCGGAGGAGCAGCTAGACTGACCGAGAGGAGAAAAGCATTCTTACAATAAACATTCTTTATAGCGAGTTAGGCATGGATGCATTTATTAAATTGTTTTAAATAACTCCGGCACCTAATGAAAACAAGATTTGAAGAAAGGTGAAAGTTTCATGTTAGGATATGGTAACATCTGCAGTTGTTGAATGATGTATGTCTGTGACATTAACTCAGCATTATCGGAAAACTCTGTTTGACCTCAGGCAAGCTGGTGTGAGGCGTGAGCTTATTCCAGGTTGAAATTTCCCTCTTAAATTTTTCATGAAATTCTCACAGCAGGGTCACGGTGGGGCTCTGAAAAGATGTTCAACGTCAGAACTGCCTCGGCTCAACCATCAGAAATGCGCTGGTTTTGTTAGCACGACCACCCCTTCGTTTTAATGCCACATAGTAATACAGAATAGGTTCAAGGTCCACCCATTGTAAAATTACCGTTTTTCACTAAAGCAACATGATGTTAAACATTTAATTTTTCTTACTAATGCACGTCATGGTGAAATATTGGCCTCACTGACTCTGCAAACACCCACCCTGCCTTTCTTCTTCGAAGGCTAATGGCTGAGCCCCAGTTTCGTTAGATTTTCTAAAAGCAGCTCACCTCGTCTGTCACTGTGGAGGCCTTCCTGACCCCCAGCCCTTGCAGTGAGTGAGACCCACGCTGTACAGAATGGTCTTCTTGACGCGGCTGTCTGTGAGGATGAGAAACTCATTTTAAGGGTGGTGGGTGGGGGAGCAGAACCCAGGCAGCATGGGTCTGTGAAAGGCTCTCAATCAGAGGATTTCTGGGTTTTTTTTTGGCCTTACTGTTTGGCCTGCAGGATCTTAACTCCCTGACCAGGGATGGAACCTGGGCTGTTGGCCGTGGACGTGCCAAGTCCTCACCACTGGACCACCAGGGAATTTTCAATTGGAGGATTTCTTAAGGCAGCGGTCCCAAACCTTTTTGGCATCAGGGACTGGTTTCGTGGAAGATAATTTTCATATGGAACAAGGTGAGGGGGTGGTTTCAGGATGATTCAGGCACATTACAGTTATTGTACCCTTTATTTTCATTATTATTACATCAGCTCCACCTCAGATCATCAAGCGTCAGAGCCCTGAGGTTGGAGATTAAGCCATACATTTTTAAGGTGATATCCCTCTTGACTTAAAAAAATTACATACTTTAACGCAAACCAGTTTGCTAACTTGGAATCATGAAACGTGGCTGTGGCAGCTTCGGTAGAGTTTGCCTGCCTGCATTTGGTCACAGGATTTGTGATTTCAGCAGTACCTCTCGCGTAGTCACAGCCTGGGATTCCCACTGAGGAGCACCTGTGTTGTGTAGGCTGGTAGACGGCGGAAGAAGAGTCCTCGCTGGCGTCTGCTCTCTATCCACTGGCGTCTCCCGAAGAGTCCGTGTGGTTTCCTTTCTGTTAACAGAGAAATGTCTTGTTCTATCTGTCTTCTGGGCAAAAGCTAGAAAGCATGTGAAGACTGGAAATGTGATCCGACCTCACATTGTACTCGCTCTGCCTGGGTCAGCAGAATGACTTTCCTTGACCAACCAAGATCATTCTCTCTGACTTGCATGGAGAACTTCTAGAGGAAACCTGCAAATCAGAGGAGAAACGTTGGTACCCAGCCTTTAAATGAATGTGGTAATTAAGGAAGGTCACTACGAGAAGACCACACAGCCATCCTTTGGGATGACTCCTGTCCTGGTCCTCCTCCATATCCAGGCTGCCTTTTTCTAACTAGTCAATTTCCACATCGTCCCCCGAGTCTCCACAGTCCTTACACTCCCACCGCAAAGCTTATCATCAGGATGAGAAAGATCAGTGTGGTATTTGGAAAATGCTTGCAGCTTCCCAAATGATAACAAAACGAAACACATCAGGGAAAATATACGTGTTTGGGTGTAATTTAGGAGATTATTTTCCCGATTTCTGCTTAACTTAGATTACTTTCTTTTAAGCCGTGAATCGTAGTAATTTTGGAGAGTTTAGTTGGATTTTCGTGAAGTCCTCCTTTCCTGAGTTCTTCTCGGATTGTGGATTAGACAACCTGTGTTATGCTTGAACTGTGTTTCTCCAAATGCACACGCTGAGGTCATAACACTTGGGCCCTCAGGATGCGGCTGTATTTGGAAATGGAATCTTTAGAGACAAGATCAAATGAAGTCATCCATGTGGGTCCTGATGCGCCCACAGGAGACGAGGACAAGGACCCCGCGGAGTGAGGCCCGTGAGGACACAGTACCAAGGCGACCGGCCGCGTACCAGTCAGAGAGACAGCCAGCCACAGGAGGGACCTGCCCGACCCGCGTGTTCACTGGATGTCAGGCCCCCAGAACTGAGAAAACCAGTCTCTGATGCTCAACGTGCTCCGTCTGTGGTCTTCGTTACAGTTGCTCGAGCAGATTAACACTCTCAATCACACTTCACACACAACGGCCTTTGTTCTTTTATTTTATGAAAATCAAATGTGCACTTTGAGTTCTGAAAAGGATATATTGATGTCTATGTAATCAGACACAAGTTTTGGAGATTTCTGCCACATCAGAAGGTTCTCCCGTACCCTTTCTGATCTAGAATACCCCACAGGCGACTTCTATGATCCCAGACCAGCCCTGTCAGTGCCTGGCCGTCTTTTAACCGAGAAGCATGTAAAAGCAGCCATGAGGTTGGTGTTTCTGTTTCCTCTTTGAGTTCAGGTGCATTCTGCTGCAGGCATTCTGCAGCGCTGTTGTTAGACACCTTGTTTAGGAACATGTGTCTCCCTGGAGAATTAACCCTTTATTCCCTATGGATTTTCCTTCTTTGTCTCTTGCTTTGAAGTCTGCTTTGCCTTATATTAATGTAGCTCTAAGCTTTCTTATGCACCCAATTTGCATTGTATGCTTGTTCTAACTTTTTACTTTCAATCTTTCTGTGTCTTTATATTTCACACATATCACTGATAGCTATATGTTGTTGGTTCTTACTTTTTTACACTGTCTGACAACTTATGCCTTTTCATTGGAATTTGTATATTTTAGCTAACTAAGTACTCATATAGGTTTTGTAAGTCTCCTGTTTTTCTATTACATTCTTTCCCAGATGTTTTTTATTTGTGCTTTGTTTTGTGTCTTTGTTCATTTTCTCTCCCTCTTCTGGGGTTATTTATTTATTTTTAGTATTCTACAATAATTTCACTATTGCTTTTCAGCTGTGACTGCTTGTGCTGTGTTTCTAGCATTGCTCTAAATCTTCCATTCACCTTTAACTTTCCATATCTATCTGGCAACTATAGTAAGCCACAAAGTTGGAGGCCTGAACTACCCAACCTACAGACTCACTGTAAAGCTCCAGAAATCAAGATGCTGTGGTGCTGAGGGAGGACCAGACGCAGGGATCACTTGAAGAGGATAGAGAGCCCGGAAAGCACACCCACCTCAGTACAGGCAACCAGCCTTTGAAAATGGATGCAGGGAGCAAAGTGGAACAAAGACAGTCTTTGCAACAAGTTGTTGAAACAGCTCTACGTCCACAAGCAAAATAAGCAGTCTAGACATAGGCCTTACATCCCTCACGAACATGAACTCAGAGTGCAAACCTAAGTGCAGAATGAAAAGCTATACAGCTCTAAGAAGGTAGTGCAGAGAGGTCCTACATACAGATTAATTTTTTTGAGGGGGTGGGTTGGGGTGGGAGGGAGGTGGGTGGGCCACTTCTATTGGTCTTTCACCTATCTATTTTCATCCATCTTTGTTCTTCGGCCCGTGTGGGCCTCCCATTGCAGTGGCCTCTGTTGTCGCAGAGCACCGGCTCTGGGTGCACGCGCTCCAGAGCTCGGGCTTGGTAATTGGAAACATCAGTCCAGCCGCTCCGCGGCATGTGGGATCTTCCCAGGCCAGGGATCGAACCAGCGCCCTTTGCACTGCAGGGCGGTGTCCTTACCCACTGGGCCACCAGGGAAGCCCCAGATTAACTTTTTTTTACATTACATTTTCTGAAGGTTGGGTTAAATGTCATGGAAGACCACACGCACGCTGCCTTTTTTTTGAAGACCAGGATATCCAAAACAGAGGGGACATATGTACACATATAGCTGATTCCTTTTGCTGTACCGCAGAAACTAACATGACGTTGGTAACCAACTCTACTCCATAAAATTAATTAAAAACAGTTACAGAAATAAGGACTCTACATCGTCAAAGCAGCCACAGGTTCACAGCAGGATTGAGAGAAAGGGCATCGATTCGAAGATGTTTTTATTTGTGCTTTGTTTTGTGTCTTTGTTCATTTTCTCTCCCTCTTCTGGGGTTATTTATTTATTTTTAGTATTCTACAATAATTTCACTATTGCTTTTCAGCTGTGACTGCTTGTGCTGTGTTTCTAGCATTGCTCTAAATCTTCCATTCACCTTTAACTTTCCATATCTATCTGGCAACTATAGTAAGCCACAAAGTTGGAGGCCTGAACTACCCAACCTACAGACTCACTGTAAAGCTCCAGAAATCAAGATGCTGTGGTGCTGAGGGAGGACCAGACGCAGGGATCACTTGAAGAGGATAGAGAGCCCGGAAAGCACACCCACCTCAGTACAGGCAACCAGCCTTTGAAAATGGATGCAGGGAGCAAAGTGGAACAAAGACAGTCTTTGCAACAAGTTGTTGAAACAGCTCTACGTCCACAAGCAAAATAAGCAGTCTAGACATAGGCCTTACATCCCTCACGAACATGAACTCAGAGTGCAAACCTAAGTGCAGAATGAAAAGCTATACAGCTCTAAGAAGGTAGTGCAGAGAGGTCCTACATACAGATTAATTTTTTTTGAGGGGGGGTGGGTTGGGGTGGGAGGGAGGTGGGTGGGCCACTTCTATTGGTCTTTCACCTATCTATTTTCATCCATCTTTGTTCTTCGGCCCGTGTGGGCCTCCCATTGCAGTGGCCTCTGTTGTCGCAGAGCACCGGCTCTGGGTGCACGCGCTCCAGAGCTCGGGCTTGGTAATTGGAAACATCAGTCCAGCCGCTCCGCGGCATGTGGGATCTTTCCAGGCCAGGGATCGAACCGGCGCCCCTTGCACTGCAGGGCGGTGTCCTTACCCACTGGACCACCAGGGAAGCCCCAGATTAACTTTTTTTTACATTACATTTTCTGAAGGTTGGGTTAAATGTCATGGAAGACCACACGCACGCTGCCCTTTTTTTGAAGACCAGGATATCCAAAACAGAGGGGACATATGTACACATATAGCTGATTCCTTTTGCTGTACCGCAGAAACTAACATGACGTTGGTAACCAACTCTACTCCATAAAATTAATTAAAAACAGTTACAGAAATAAGGACTCTACATCGTCAAAGCAGCCACAGGTTCACAGCAGGATTGAGAGAAAGGGGCAGAGGCCTCTCGCTCACCTTCTCTGCACACACGCCAGCCTCCCCACAGGCAGCCCCCCACCGGGCGGTCCTCCTGTCACACGAGGAACCCAAAGGGACGCGCCATGGTCAAGCTTTACTCACATTCTAAGTAAAACAGTTATAGACATTATAGACGTTTCTCAAACTATCACCCTTTTGACATTAGACACGTATATTTCAAAGTTTAAAATGCAATTCTGTCTTTACATTGCCTTATATGAATGGACGACACTGGTTGGCCCGGCCACAGCTTCCTCTTGGTCACAGGATGGCTCCCTGCCGTCACCACATAGCAGGGCGCGATGACAGCCGTGCGGCAGAGACGGGCGGATGGCGATGTCCCCGGTGGGGGCTCCCTGTGAATCTCAGTGATGCACGGCACCGTGGTCTTCCCTGATCAGCAACAACTGGGCTCCTACCCACGGCCAATGCTTCCTGAATTTTTGCTCCAGTGAGCAAATTTCAAATCTAGATTTGCCTTTGTAATTCTTTAAGTCACGTAAATGCTATTTTCCTCTTTTCTTCCGATGGCTCAGATGGTAAAGAATCTGCCTGCAGTGTGGGAGACCTGAGTTCGATCCCTGGGTTGGGAAGATCCTGGGAGAAGGGAATGGAAACCCACTCCATTATTCTTTCCTGGTGAATTCTGTGGAGGAGCTTAGTAGGCTATGGTCCACGGCCTGCAAAGAGTCAGACACGACTGAGTAACTTTCACTTTCGCAGGAAAATTAACTAAGAAATATTAACCACACATGAATGAATGACAAAATGACTATTGATTAAAGCCAACAATTTCATAAATAAACAGGAGAGTCAAGTGACAGAAAGGAGGGGGAGGGTATGCATCCACTGCAACACTGGAGTCAACCAGCCACGCTCAGTGGTAGCACACTCCCTGGCTTCTGTGTGTGATGTGGGCCACAGTTTCGTGGATGCGCGTCTCCACCAGCTGCTGTGGTTCCGTCGCTACGTCGTGTCTGACTCTCTGTGGCCCCGTGCACTGAGGCATGCCCAGCTTCCCTGTCCTTCACCATCATCTCCTGGCGTTCGCTCAGATTCATGTCCATTGAGTTGGTGATGCCATGCTCCCACTCCTCCTCTGTGGCCGCCTTCTCCTCCTGCCCTCATTCTTTCCCAGGATCAGGAACTTTTCCAATGAGTCAGCTCTTTGCATCAGATGGCCAAAGTATTAGAGCTTCAGCATCTGCCCTTCCGGTGAATACTCAGGGTTGATATCCTTTAAGATTGACTGGCTGTAGAGGGTCTAGTGTGTGCTCGTGTGTGTGTGTCTATGTGTGTGTGTGCCTGTGTGTTTATGTGTGTGTGTCTGTTATTTTCTCTGCAGCTCACATCCTGGTGAGAGGAGCTCTGGAACTGATCACCTGCCTCCTGTGCTCCAGGGACTTGGTACTGGACACAGAAGACACCGTATCATCTTTAGGATAACCTCATAAAGCAGACGGAAGGGCAAACTGGGACTCGGGAAGGTCCACCCCCTCCCCAAGAGCGCACAGCAGGAACGCGGCAGAGTGGCTGTTAGGACCAGCTCTGGGTTGCACGGGACCCTGGAGCTCTTTCTAGCATGCTTGCTGCCGCTCCCAGGGACCCAGAACCAGCTCGAGAAAGTGGCGTTGCTCTCAGCACTTTGTGACAGGTTCCAACCAAGTCTACTTGATTTGGAATCTGTTCGGGCCTCCATATTTCATGGGAAAGTGGATATCAAATGCACACATGACTGAATTTCATGTTCTGAATGTTTCATTTTTCTGCTAGTGTCATATAATTAGCCATTTGTTACGTAAATTGTTTTCATTACTTACATAAATTGTTTTCATTAGTGGTTCTAAATGGGTGAGTGGCATTAATACGTAATAAATACAGATCATGCTGCAGTCGAAAAAGTCGGTAAGGAGATAGGAAGCCGCCAGGCCCAGGCTGGACTCCAGGTGTTTGACGGAGCCTCTCCCATGGGAACGCCTGTTGAGTGGTGAGGCTGGGGACTCCGCCATCCCCTCGCGGGTCACAGGGACTCCAGTGGAGGAAGCACCCATCACCTCCGCCCCAGCAAATCGGCTGACACTCAGAGCCTCCCTCTTGGACATCTTCAAGAACCGAGACACCCCCTCCACAGTCTCCCTTTGGCATTTCATCTGTGGGGTCCACCCAGGAAGCGACGGGCGTCATTACTGAAGCTGGCTGGTGAGACACCAGGCGGTCCGTGTTGGAGCCTGAGGTCCAGCCCTGATTTGTGAGGGTCCCAAGGTGGGTCCCAGCACAGTGGTGTCATTGGGTGCCAGAGGCCCTCCCACTCCTGAGACTGCGCCCTCGGGCTCTGGCCTCGGGACCTAGAGGTGACACACCCACCTAAACAGCCCCGTTGGGCACTTAGCAACCTCCTCCTCCCAGGATCCAACAGTGGCAGGAGACGCGACTGGAGACGAGTCAGGTGTCTCAGGTGTGTGTTACTGAGTCTCCGGAGGGTGCGGGCGTGTCCTGGGCAGAGTGGGGGCGGGAAGAGGCACAGGCCGGACTTGAGCCCCGTGATTAGTGTGATGCACAGGTGAAGGGGGAAGGCAGCCCTTGCTTCGGGGGAGCCCCTAGGCTCAGAGCGAGCTCCACCCGGGCGTTCGAGGCTCCATCAGCAGGAGTTGAACGTGAGTCCCAGACGTTGACCGGACTTCTTAGCAAGAATCCACAGCCCCTTCTGAACGTCCCGGACGGCTCAGTGGTAAAGAGCCTGCCTGTGTGGGAGAAGAAGAGACTCGCGTTCAAGCCCTGGCCGGGAAGACGCCCTGGACGAGGGAATGGCAGCCCCCATCCAGTATTCTTGCCTGGGGAATCCGCGAGCAAAGGAGCCGGCGGAGTTGCAGTCTGCAGGCTCGCAGAGAGCGGGGCGGCTGGAGCGACAGAGCGCGCAGGCTCACGCCCTCCGCGCTCACGCCCTCCGCCCTGCACCCGGTCACCGCCACCCGCAGGGGCCCCCGGGTCATCCGGCTGCGTCGCCGCCCCGTTTATAAGCTGCTGCAGCAGCTGTTGGCCCCACGGCGTCTCAGCCCACGTCCAGGACCCTGGGGACCCGGGACCCCAGGGCTGGTTTCCGGGCGCGTGGCCTGCGCAGCCCTGATGCGGGGCGGCCCGGGCCCGCGCTGTGTCTAGGGCTCTGAGCTGCGGGCTCGGCCCGCTTCCCCAGCGCTCACGGGGCTTGCTTCCCCACTGCACCCCGCCTCCCGAGCGGCTGCTTTTCTGACCCTCGACGTCCCAGGTCTCAACTGTGCGCCCTCTGGAACACACGGCCGTTTACAAGGCCTCTTACACGGTCAGCTCTTCTCTGGGGGTTTTCTTCCCGTTGTTCCCACCCTGCCCCTCCTCCCCGAACGCCTGGCCTCCCTCTGCTCTTCCTGAGGGTTGACTGCTTTCTCTCCAGGCTCTTCTCTCACTTACCTGGAAAAACGGTGGCTCCCTGCCCGCCCCGCCTCACCCGCGCCCACGCAGCTGAAGGTGGGAGCAGCCTGACTGCTTGCACTGGGAAATCCTGATCCCCGACTTTGAGTGGGTCCCACCTGCTGCCTGCTGCCTTCCTCAGTGTGTTTACCTGCCGTCTCTCCTAGACAGTGTCTGAAGCAGTCCCTCCTCCCTGGGACTCTAGATCTCCGCTCCCAGCCGGTGGCTCGCCCTCTGCCTGTCTGGCCCGTCCTCCAGGAAGTGCTCCTGGCCGGCTTCCGCGGCTCCTTCCTGAGGGTTTCCGCTCAGACTCCACCGCCTCTGTGTCCACAGCTCTTGGTCCTGCTCCAGCGTTTCTGCTTTACTCTTCTCCACTGTGGTGACTCGCATGGAAGACAGAGGTGTGCACGGCCCCGCGTTAGGAAGGGTGGCACACGTTCAGGAGAGGGGTCTTGCTCCCATCCCCGGGTCCCACCCTGGCTCCCCGTAACAGGCAGCGTCCGCCTCCCGCCCTCGGCACGTGCCTGTAAGCATTAGAAGGTGGCGGGGACCATTCTGCTCGCTTCTCAGGGCATCAGACAAGATGGCGGGGGTCCTGCCTCGTTCCGGGACACTCACTTGTCTCTGGAGCCCAGGGTTTGGCTCCCAGGGGCTGCCGTGCTGTGAAAGCTGCAGCAGCTGTTGGCCCCACGGCGTCTCAGCCCACGTCCAGGACCCTGGGGACCCGGGACCCCAGGGCTGGTTTCCGGGCGCGTGGCCTGCGCAGCCCTGATGCGGGGCGGCCCGGGCCCGCGCTGTGTCTAGGGCTCTGAGCTGCGGGCTCGGCCCGCTTCCCCAGCGCTCACGGGGCTTGCTTCCCCACTGCACCCTGCCTCCCGAGCGGCTGCTTTTCTGACCCTCGACGTCCCAGGTCTCAACTGTGCGCCCTCTGGAACACACGGCCGTTTACAAGGCCTCTTACACGGTCAGCTCTTCTCTGGGGGTTTTCTTCCCGTTGTTCCCACCCTGCCCCTCCTCCCCGAACGCCTGGCCTCCCTCTGCTCTTCCTGAGGGTTGACTGCTTTCTCTCCAGGCTCTTCTCTCACTTACCTGGAAAAACGGCGGCTCCCTGCCCGCCCCGCCTCACCCGCGCCCACGCAGCTGAAGGTGGGAGCAGCCTGACTGCTTGCACTGGGAAATCCTGATCCCCGACTTTGAGTGGGTCCCACCTGCTGCCTGCTGCCTTCCTCAGTGTGTTTACCTGCCGTCTCTCCTAGACAGTGTCTGAAGCAGTCCCTCCTCCCTGGGACTCTAGATCTCCGCTCCCAGCCGGTGGCTCGCCCGCTGCCTGTCTGGCCCGTCCTCCAGGAAGTGCTCCTGGCCGGCTTCCGCGGCTCCTTCCTGAGGGTTTCCGCTCAGACTCCACCGCCTCTGTGTCCACAGCTCTTGGTCCTGCTCCAGCGTTTCTGCTTTACTCTTCTCCACTGTGGTGACTCGCATGGAAGACAGAGGTGTGCACGGCCCCGCGTTAGGAAGGGTGGCACACGTTCAGGAGAGGGGTCTTGCTCCCATCCCCGGGTCCCACCCTGGCTCCCCGTAACAGGCAGCGTCCGCCTCCCGCCCTCGGCACGTGCCTGTAAGCATTAGAAGGTGGCGGGGACCATTCTGCTCGCTTCTCAGGGCATCAGACAAGATGGCGGGGGTCCTGCCTCGTTTCCGGGACACTCACTTGTCTCTGGAGCCCAGGGTTTGGCTCCCAGGGGGCTGCCGTGCTGTGAGAAAGCTCCGGCCGCGTGGGGAGGCTGGCCGTGGGGCTCTGGGCAGGCCGGCACTCAGCCCCCTGTAGGCAGCGGTGTTCCCTGCTGCCGAATGACATGTGAGACGCTCCTCCAGGCGCTTCCCGCCCCAGCCGGGAGGCCCCCTCCGCCCCCAGTCCCAGCCTGAGCGACCCCAGCTGAGACCCCTGGCATCACGGCAGGGGCAGTCCTCCGGCGCCTTCAGCCCCGGGGGACGCTGCTGTGTCTCGGGACGCGGCTGGGCGGTTCCGGTGACTCGAACGTGGCCTCGGTGGGGAGGGCTCAGGACTGAGCCAGCCGGACACTCCCAGCTCGCTTAGGACGGCTCCTAGACGCCAAGTCTAGGCACTTGGGTTTTTATTTTGTAGGCCTGGAGTTGGCCAGCTTTTTCTACGAAGGGCCCGATAGCAAACCGTGGAAGCTGTGGGGCCATGTCCAGTCTCTGTTGCTTTTCCCCTTTGTATTTATTTTTTTACTATCCTGTGAAGACTTAGAGCCATCTTTAGCTGGAGAACTGTGTAAACACAGGCAGCTGCGGATCTGGCCTTCGGGCTGCGGTCCGCCGGCTCTGTCATCAGCAACGCGCAGCCAAATAGGCTTTTAAACGAAAAGAATAGCTCATCTGATTTTAAGTATAACCTCAACCACTGTGACAGTACTACTTCCAAATGTCATAATCATGTAGATAGATCATATGTGTTTTAAAATTCAAGAGCTGGATACAAACCGATAACAGAGTTCAGAGTGCAGTGTTCAGAGCTGATGTACGAATGCATACTAAGACACGTCAAAAGATACTGGATAGAAACAGCTATTTTTTATGTTTTAGACCCTGGGCCGTATAGTGTAAAGACTTCGAAAACTTACGGTCCAAATAAGTGATGTGTTTATCGTTATTTCCAAAATGTCCTTTATCAGAAGTTTCATTTGAAATTAAGAATCCCAGCTGTTATTCTCTCTGCCCTTGGGCACTCACTTGGGTCCCTCTGCTCGCTTCTCAGGGCATCAGACAAGATGGCGGGGGTCCTGCCTCGTTTCCGGGACACTCACTTGTCTCTGGAGCCCAGGGTTTGGCTCCCAGGGGGCTGCCGTGCTGTGAGAAAGCTCCGGCCGCGTGGGGAGGCTGGCCGTGGGGCTCTGGGCAGGCCAGCACTCAGCCCCCTGTAGGCAGCGGTGTTCCCTGCTGCCGAATGACATGTGAGACGCTCCTCCAGGCGCTTCCCGCCCCAGCCGGGAGGCCCCCTCGCCCCCAGTCCCAGCCTGAGCGACCCCAGCTGAGACCCCTGGCATCACGGCAGGGGCAGTCCTCCGGCGCCTTCAGCCCCGGGGGACGCTGCTGTGTCTCGGGACGCGGCTGGGCGGTTCCGGTGACTCGAACGTGGCCTCGGTGGGGAGGGCTCAGGACTGAGCCAGCCGGACACTCCCAGCTCGCTTAGGACGGCTCCTAGACGCCAAGTCTAGGCACTTGGGTTTTTTTTTGGTAGGGGTGGAGGTGGCCAGCTTTTTCTACGAAGGGCGCGATAGCAGGCCGTGGAGGCTGTGGGGCGATGTCCAGTCTCTGTTGCCTTTCCCCTTTGTATTTATTTTTTTACTATCCTGTGAAGACTTAGAGCCATCTTTAGCTGGAGAACTGTGTAAACACAGGCAGCTGCCGATCTGGCCTTCGGGCTGCGGTCCGCAGGCTCTGTCATCAGCAACGCCAGCCAAATAGGCTTTTAAACGAAAAGAATAGCTCATCTGATTTTAAGTATAACCTCAACCACTGTGACAGTACTACTTCCAAATGTCATAATCATGTAGATAGATCATATGTGTTTTAAAATTCAAGAGCTGGATACAAACCGATAACAGAGTTCAGAGTGCAGTGTTCAGAGCTGATGTACGAATGCATACTAAGACACGTCAAAAGATACTGGATAGAAACAGCTATTTTTTATGTTTTAGACCCTGGGCCGTATAGTGTAAAGACTTCGAAAACTTACGGTCCAAATAAGTGATGTGTTTATCGTTATTTCCAAAATGTCCTTTATCAGAAGTTTCATTTGAAATTAAGAATCCCAGCTGTTATTCTCTCTGCCCTTGGACATTCTTTTTTTTTTTTTTTTTTAAAGATTTATTTATTTATTTATTTATTTTGGACGGGGGTCGGGTTGGGGAGGGAGGGGAGCAGGCGGGCCACTTCTATTGGTTTTTCATTTCTCTGTTTTCATCCATCTTTGTTCTTTGGCTCCTGCGGGCCTCCCATTGCAGTGGGGTCTGTTGTCGCAGAGCGCCAGCTCTGGGCGCATGCGTTCCAGAGCTCCGGCTCGGTGATTGGACGCATCGGTCCAGCCGCTCCGCGGCACGTGGGATCTTCCCAAGCCAGGGATCGAACCGGCGGCCCTTACACTGCAAGGCGGTGTCCTTATCCACTGGACCACCAGGGGAAGCCCTGGACATTCTTAAAATGGAGATGTGTTGGCTCCCTGTTTTCTCAGTCGAAATCTTTCGAAACAAATAATGATCTGAACAGCTTTGTGTTGCACCGTCTGTGCGGGTGAAACTCTTCAGCAAAGTGCAGAGCGCAGCAGTGGGGAGCCGGTGCCACGGCCGGCGCGGGAGAGTGGGCGCAGCGCCGCGGCGCCGACAGGGCCAGGCGTCCAGGCGTCCTTTAAACGTCCCAGCGGTCCCCCAGGCTGTGGTCCAGCACCCGATCCTCAAGACCCCTGCGCCCCTGCTTGGACCCTCCGTCTTTCCCCCAGGCTGTAGCCACCGCTCTGCCCACCCAGTGCACCGTCCAGTCAGCAGTGATCCTGGAGACGGCCTGCCACGCCGTAGACCCCGGCTAGAAAATGGATCAAAGACCCTGCTTAGGGTCGGCTCTCCCTTGAGACCGTTGCTCCTTAAGCCGGCCGCTGTACTGGCAGCGACTCTCTCTTCCCCCACTCTAAGCAACTTTTACTTTCCTCTCAAAACAATAAAATAAAAAAAAGATTCCCCAGAGATGAGCTTAAATGATTATCAGACTACTTGTTGAGTGGAGTTGCATGTCAAGGCTAAGAAAATGCATCGAATAAAACCACACTTGGTGTGATGGTTTTTTATTCTGGAAAAGATATTTGGTGCTGGGAACATTTAATTCACATCATTTTGCCCTAAGTCATCAGAGAGAATACAGTGTATTTCACTCAAATGTAAGATAGGAATTTCAGGTCAAATGTTCACGATTGGGAGATGACGTAAAAGATGGATTAAAAAAATACATGTAAGACTCAAGCAGGTTATTGTGGCGCCCCAGGACAAAAGAACAAGGCAAATGAGGAGGGTCTTGGAATGCAAGAAGAGATCAACCAGATTCTTGTTGTCCTCCCATCCCCCGGGCTATAGCATATCGCCCGGTCCTTAAGACCCCTTTGCCACTCCTTGGACCCTCCGTCTTTCCCCCAGGCTGTAGCCGTCACTCTACCCCACCCAGTGCACCGTCCAGTCAGCAATGATCCTGGAGACCCCTATACCACGCCGTAGACCCGGGCTGTAAAATGGATCAAAGACGCCTGCTTGGGGTCGGCTCTCCCTGTTCTCACAGTGTCTCCCATGTTCTCCCTTAAGCTGGCCTGACGCACTGGCGGTGACTTCCCTTCCCCTACTCTAATAAACTTTACTTTCCTCTCACTCTGCCTCGTGTCTGGAAATTCTCTCCCAAGCCGCGCACGGACCTCGACAAGTATTCCATCTCTTCAGGCCTTAGTTGCTTTGCCTGCAATACAGGAATGAATAAATGAATGAGTGGAATAAACGAACGGTTAATGGGCCCCAGGTAAGTGCAGTTACTCCATTAACATCGCTCTGTTCTTGTTTTACAGCAGCTTTGTGAAGCATAATACTGTTTACGTTTTATCGAGGATAGAGCTGAATCTCATCTTTCTTGCTTTGTGAAGTGGTGAGCCATAAAACAAGGTAAAACAGGTGGGAACATTCTGAGAGATACCAAGAAAAATATCCTTTACAACTCTATGAAGAGTGTTCATTTCATAGCTCACAAGAAAAAGTTGTTAATTTCTTATTAAAGTTGAATTTCTTTTGGCCAGGTCAATTAAAATAATACTTTTCTTGGTGGAATCTTCTGGTTACAATTATAAGTTTCTTTAAGCACTTTCTTCTGAACTGAGCCAAAGCCAAGCAGATCTCATTTTGCATAAGATGTTTTACTCAGTGTTATAAAATCATATTATTTACGGAGTAAAGGTCGTGAGACATTGGTTTTCTGCCGTGACTGCAACCAAACCCACTGTGGGTCCTTTAGTAATTCTCTGCTCCTTTTTCATGCCTTCTCCTTCTTTCCCAGCAGATCTCCGGCGACGATCCTCTGCAGCCTGGTCGCACGGTGCTTTAGCTCCGTGCCTGGCTCTCTTTAATGCTCTTGGTCCTTTTGTGAGGATGCCCTCATGGATCCAGCAATTGAGCCAAAAGAGGGAACTAGGCTCGTCTCAGGCTATTTATAATTCCTGTTCATGTTCTTTCTGTCTCTTTAAGATGAATAATACAGTTAAAAGACACAATCAGCTCCAGTGGGCACTAGTGCAGGGTTAAACACAGCGACTCTCATCCCACTTTCCCTGGACTCAAACCGCAGCCCTGGCCGGCCAGCTGGGTGACACAGGCGAGTCCCCTAGCCTCCCTCTGTTTCTATTCCTCCCTGTGAGATAGAGATGTGAGTGATAGCCTTCATCTCCTGTGATGAGAATGGAGATTTCCAGCGCCTCGAGCAGCACCTGGCAACTAGCCAGTGCTCGTGATGTGTTCGCCGTGTCCATCTCAGGTCTGCCACCAACCGCAGGAAGCGGTGCTCGCCACGTGCGAGGCTTCATGGGGCCCTTCTGGACCCCTCCAAGGAGAGACAGTGTGCAAATGTTCCTTATACATGCTGAAGATTGTGGAAAATCCACTTGATTCTTCTTTGCTTTGAATTAGAAATATATTAACCTGTATCGACTGGAAATCTAGTGAGTATTCGGATGGTAAATCCAGACCCCAAGGTTACATTCAAGGAAGCTAAAAACAGAGATCAGTGTTACACAGTGACACAGAATGACACTAAAATCATCGTGCAGTCTTGGCGATCATGTGGTCCAGGGACCGACTTTTCAAGACAGTGATAGCGCCCTGCATACTGCTTTGCTTCTCTGATTTAAAACCAGACTGTTTTTATTTAACAACAGATATGCAATTAAAATAATACTTTTCTTGGTGGAATCTTCTGGTTACAATTATAAGTTTCTTTAAGCACTTTCTTCTGAACTGAGCCAAAGCCAAGCAGATCTCATTTTGCATAAGATGTTTTACTCAGTGTTATAAAATCATATTATTTACGGAGTAAAGGTCGTGAGACATTGGTTTTCTGCCGTGACTGCAACCAAACCCACTGTGGGTCCTTTAGTAATTCTCTGCTCCTTTTTCATGCCTTCTCCTTCTTTCCCAGCAGATCTCCGGCGACGATCCTCTGCAGCCTGGTCGCACGGTGCTTTAGCTCCGTGCCTGGCTCTCTTTAATGCTCTTGGTCCTTTTGTGAGGATGCCCTCATGGATCCAGCAATTGAGCCAAGAGAGGGAACTAGGCTCGTCTCAGGCTATTTATAATTCCTGTTCATGTTCTTTCTGTCTCTTTAAGATGAATAATACAGTTAAAAGACACAATCAGCTCCAGTGGGCACTAGTGCAGGGTTAAACACAGCGACTCTCATCCCACTTTCCCTGGACTCAAACCGCAGCCCTGGCCGGCCAGCTGGGTGACACAGGCGAGTCCCCTAGCCTCCCTCTGTTTCTATTCCTCCCTGTGAGATAGGGATGTGAGTGATAGCCTTCATCTCCTGTGATGAGAATGGAGATTTCCAGCGCCTCGAGCAGCACCTGGCAACTAGCCAGTGCTCGTGATGTGTTCGCCGTGTCCATCTCAGGTCTGCCACCAACCGCAGGAAGCGGTGCTCGCCACGTGCGAGGCTTCATGGGGCCCTTCTAGACCCCTCCAAGGAGAGACAGTGTGCAAATGTTCCTTATACATGCTGAAGATTGTGGAAAATCCACTTGATTCTTCTTTGCTTTGAATTAGAAATATATTAACCTGTATCGACTGGAAATCTAGTGAGTATTCGGATGGTAAATCCAGACCCCAAGGTTACATTCAAGGAAGTTAAAAACAGAGATCAATGTTACACAGTGACACAGAATGACACTAAAATCATCGTGCAGTCTTGGTGATCACGTGGTCCAGGGACCGACTTTTCAAGACAGTGATAGCGCCCTGCATATCTGCTTTGCTGCTCTGATTTAAAACCAGACTGTTTTTATTTAACAACAGATATGCTTTTTGCTTGTAAAATGCGTGTTGAGAAAGTTAAGAAGTATCAAGGGTGATCATGTAGGAATCTCTTCCCCAAATAAAGTGATCCTTTTTATTACCCATGGACTACATCACCCAATTAACTCTTAGGCATGTACTTTTGTGTTTTTCCCTAATGTTTCAAGAAAAACGTCTGGTCTCGGCGGTCTGTTTGTGAGGTTCTAGCTGAATGCTAAGATACCGACCTAGCTTCGGGGTGAGAAGCCCCGTGTGTGTGTGTGTGTGTGTGAGTGTGAGTGAGTGTGTGTGTGTGTGTGAGTGTGTGGCTGGGTGGGAAGCAGTGAACAGAGAGTGTGGGAGAGCTGTCACAATTCGAAACAGACAGGGAATTCTTCTTAATTTCCGACTCCAGTCTGTCCGCCGAGCAGCGCGTGGGTGAAAGCGCCCCGTCCCCGTGCCCCCGGGGCGCTGCCGGCAGCCCAGGCCCCGCGGCCGCAGGGGCCCCTGTGCGGAGCGCGGCGTCTCTGCGGGCGGGCTGCAGCGGTGCGGGCGCGGGGAGCTGCGGGGCGCCCGGGGTTCTCCTGCAGAGAAGCAAGCCCCGCTTAGGTGTTCCGCCTGCGGAGACTCTGGACTTAATTTGAGACTTCTTCTAGAAATAGAAATCGGTCAGAAGATTAAGTCAAGACGAGCCTGGTAGTGACGCCGTGACAGCCGCGCGGACCCAGAGCGACGAGGGCGGACGGAGACTGCGGAGGGGACAGAACAGAGGCCGCTGTCACAGCCACACTGGAGGCGTCATTTTTCAAAAAAAGCAGTTCCCTATTGGGGACGGAACTGCAGTTGACACTGAAACCCTACTGAGTGCCTGTGTGCCTGTGGTTAAGTTGGCAGAGTATATACCTTAAACCTGACGTGTGGGCTCTGTAATTTTTAACCCTTCTATTGTCTTCATGAAATCCTGAGTGACACCACGTTTCAAGCCGCCTAAGTTAGGCGGCTCTCGGTTATCTTTGCTGTGTAACAACTTACCCTAGGACGTGGCTTAACCAGCACACGTTTGTTTCCGGGCTCAGAAGACCCTCTGCCGACGCTCCTCCCTGAGGCTGAAGGCAGTGCTCTGCCCAGGGCCGTGGTCGCATCTGAAGGCTTACGCGCTAGGCCCCCGTGTTTTTATTTAACAACAGATATGCTTTTTGCTTGTAAAATGCGTGTTGAGAAAGTTAAGAAGTATCGAGGGTGATAATGTAGGAATCTCTTCCCCAAATAAAGTGATCCTTTTTATTACCCATGGACTACATCACCCAATTAACTCTTAGGCATTACTTTTATGTTTTTCCCTAATGTTTCAAGAAAAACGTCTGGTCTCGGGGTCTGTTTGTGAGGTTCTAGCTGAATGCTAAGATACCGACCTAGCTTCGGGGTGAGAAGCCCCGTGTGTGTGTGTGTGTGAGTGTGAGTGAGTGTGTGTGTGAGTGTGAGTGTGTGGCTGGGTGGGAAGCAGTGAACAGAGAGTGTGGGAGAGCTGTCACAATTCGAAACAGACAGGGAATTCTTCTTAATTTCCGACTCCAGTCTGTCCGCCGAGCAGCGCGCGGGTGAAAGCGCCCCGTCCCCGTGCCCCCGGGGCGCTGCCGGCAGCCCAGGCCCCGCGGCCGCAGGGGCCCCTGTGCGGAGCGCGGCGTCTCTGCGGGCGGGCTGCAGCGGTGCGGGCGCGGGGAGCTGCGGGGCGCCCGGGGTTCTCCTGCAGAGAAGCAAGCCCCGCTTAGGTGTTCCGCCTGCGGAGACTCTGGACTTAATTTGAGACTTCTTCTAGAAATAGAAATCGGTCAGAAGATTAAGTCAAGACGAGCCTGGTAGTGACGCCGTGACAGCCGCGCGGACCCAGAGCGACGAGGGCGGACGGAGACTGCGGAGGGGACAGAACAGAGGCCGCTGTCACAGCCACACTGGAGGCGTCATTTTTCAAAAAAAGCAGTTCCCTATTGGGGACGGAACTGCAGTTGACACTGAAACCCTACTGAGTGCCTGTGTGCCTGTGGTTAAGTTGGCAGAGTATATACCTTAAACCTGACGTGTGGGCTCTGTAATTTTTAACCCTTCTATTGTCTTCATGAAATCCTGAGTGACACCACGTTTCAAGCCGCCTAAGTTAGGCGGCTCTCGGTTATCTTTGCTGTGTAACAACTTACCCTAGGACGTGGCTTAACCAGCACACGTTTGTTTCCCGGCTCAGAAGACCCTCTGCCGACGCTCCTCCCTGAGGCTGAAGGCAGTGCTCTGCCCAGGGCCGGGGTCGCCTCTGAAGGCTCGAGTAGCGACAGAGCTCCATGGCCCTCATTCCAGGCTCTGGCTTTGTGGAGGCTGGTGCCCGAGGGCGTCAGGGCGCTGCTGGCTGTTACCCAGGGGCCACTCTGTTCTTTGAGACATGGGCCTTCGCCCTGAGTCCAGAGAGAGAGGGAGGAGACTGCCAGCAAGACCGCAGACACTGGGTCTCACCGCCTCCTCAAAGAGCCCTCCCAGTCCTGCTGTCCCTCAAGGGGGGTAGCCCCGGGGCGGCGGGCTGTCTGGGGCTCCTGCCACACCGCTGCCCTCCGCAGTGAGGGGACCCTGAGGGTAAATCCAGGGAAGCTGCGGCCTCATGGAATGCTGTTCTAAAGGCTGGACACACGTAGGTGTGAAGACACCCCTTGCCTGTGCTCGAGAAATGCAGAGGTGGCGAACCGTGGGGAGGATTAACTAAGACACTGATCCCACGAGGTGCAGAGCGCAGCCGGGGTCCGGCGAGAGCTCTGGGAGGCAGCAGCCCTTCCTCCCCGCAGCAGCGCCCTCGAGAAAGGCCCCGCGCCTCGCCGACCCTGCACGTGTGTCCCCACCCTGCCACCCACACCCGGGACGGGCGGGCGGCGTCTGCTCAGCTCCGGCATCCACCTCGGTGTTACTCGCCTGGGGCGTCTGCCCGGCAGCCGAGCTGGGCTCTGCGCACCCCACCCCGCCTGCCGCACCCCGCAGCTCCTCCTCCTGCCTCTCCTCCTCTTCCTCCTCCTCTCACTGCCGCCGCCGCCACTGACAGGGCAGAGTGGAATAGGTGGGCGGTTGTGAGCATGGGGGGTGCCCTAGCCTGGGGACGGAACTGCAGTTGACACTAAATGATCCTGTGTGCCTGTGGTTAAGTTGGCAGAGTATATACCTTAAACCTGACGTGTGGGCTCTGTAATTTTTAACCCTTCTATTGTCTTCATGAAATCCTGAGTGACACCACGTTTCAAGCCGCCTAAGTTAGGCGGCTCTCGGTTATCTTTGCTGTGTAACAACTTACCCTAGGACGTGGCTTAACCAGCACACGTTTGTTTCCCGGCTCAGAAGACCCTCTGCCGACGCTCCTCCCTGAGGCTGAAGGCAGTGCTCTGCCCAGGGCCGGGGTCGCCTCTGAAGGCTCGAGTAGCGACAGAGCTCCATGGCCCTCATTCCAGGCTCTGGCTTTGTGGAGGCTGGTGCCCGAGGGCGTCAGGGCGCTGCTGGCTGTTACCCAGGGGCCACTCTGTTCTTTGAGACATGGGCCTTCGCCCTGAGTCCAGAGAGAGAGGGAGGAGACTGCCAGCAAGACCGCAGACACTGGGTCTCACCGCCTCCTCAAAGAGCCCTCCCAGTCCTGCTGTCCCTCAAGGGGGGTAGCCCCGGGGCGGCGGGCTGTCTGGGGCTCCTGCCACACCGCTGCCCTCCGCAGTGAGGGGACCCTGAGGGTAAATCCAGGGAAGCTGCGGCCTCATGGAATGCTGTTCTAAAGGCTGGACACACGTAGGTGTGAAGACACCCCTTGCCTGTGCTCGAGAAATGCAGAGGTGGCGAACCGTGGGGAGGATTAACTAAGACACTGATCCCACGAGGTGCTGAGCGCAGCCGGGGTCCGGCGAGAGCTCTGGGAGGCAGCAGCCCTTCCTCCCCGCAGCAGCGCCCTCGAGAAAGGCCCCGCGCCTCGCCGACCCTGCACGTGTGTCCCCACCCTGCCACCCACACCCGGGACGGGCGGGCGGCGTCTGCTCAGCTCCGGCATCCACCTCGGTGTTACTCGCCTGGGGCGTCTGCCCGGCAGCCGAGCTGGGCTCTGCGCACCCCACCCCGCCTGCCGCACCCCGCAGCTCCTCCTCCTGCCTCTCCTCCTCTTCCTCCTCCTCTCACTGCCGCCGCCGCCACCACTGACAGGGCAGAGTGGAATAGGTGGGCGGTTGTAGAGTCCTAGTAGGGGGCGGTAGGTAGAAGGGAGACACCTGAGAAAGGTTGGGAGGCCAGGGAGTTGGAGAACTGCTCCTTGTTCAGTAAAGCAGGCTCGACTGGGGATAAACAGCTGAGGAAGGAGGAGCTGGCGAAGAAGCAACCCATGATGTACGTCCTGCATCTGAGTCTACTTGAGGGGGGCGATCTTCTACCATCCGATATGTGTTGCTGCCCACTCAGTTGGGGAGAGAGCAGAGCAGAGCTTTCCTGCCTGCCTGCTTGCACCGCTTACAAGTACCCTATCCTAATAAATCCTCTTCTTGCCTATCACTCTGTCTCTTGCTGAATTCCTTCTGCGTTGAGGCACGAAGAACCTGAGCCTCCACGGGTCCAGACATTGGGTGAGTGCTGGATTAAGTCCTGACTGCGTGGGTTCGAGTCCCAGGCAGGGTTTTGGCCGGGATTGAGTCCTGACTACGTGGGTTCAAGTCCCAAGCAGGGTTTTGGCTGGGGTTTAGCCTTAGCCATGTGGGTTCGAGTTCCAAACCAGGTTTTGACTAGGTTCAAGTCCCAGCTGTGCGGGTTCAAGTCCCAAACAGGGTTTTGGCTGGAATTCAAGCTCCAGCCACGTGGGTTCAAGTCCCAAGCAGGGTTTGACCAGGTCTGGGCCTTGGGTTTAAGTCTCAAATCGAGGCAAAACCGTTTCACCACCACCTCTGCTCTTGCTCCCTGTATTACTGCTGCCGCCACTGCTTCTACTCCATTTGTAGACTGAATTATCCCGCCTCTGAGAAAGTGTATCTGAAGCAGAAGTTGGAGGTGAAGAAGGAAGTGGAAGAGGGACTACAGAGACCCTAGAGGTTGAAGGAGACCCTCTAGGTAGGCGCTGAGCAGCTCTGGCTGCAGCCAGCAGAGGGCAGTGCCGAGACACCTGCGGAGCGGCTACTGTTCCCATGGGTGCGTCTGACCCTTTGCGACCCCATGGGCTGCAGCGCGCCAGGCTTCCCTGTCCTTCACCAGCTCCCTAAGTTTGCTCAAACTCATGTCCATTGAGTTGATGGTGTCATCCAACCGTCTCATCCTCTGTTGCCTCCTCCATCTTTCCCAGCATCAGGGTCTTTTCCATGGAGACTCTTCGCGTCAGGTGGCCAAAGCATTGGAGCCTCAGTGTTAGCATCAGTTCTTCCAAAGTGTGTTCAGGGTTGATTTCCTTTAGGATTGACTGGTTTGATCTCCTCGCTGTCCAAGGGTCTCTCAAGAGTCTATTCTAACACCACGGTTCAAAAGCATCAGTTCTTTGGTGCTCAGCCGTCTTTGTGGTCCAGCTCTCACATCGACACACAACTACTGGAGAAACGGTGGCTTTGACTCTAGAGACCTTTGTTTGTAAAGAGATGCCTCTGTGTTTTCAGGTTTGTCATGGCTTTTCTTCCAAGGAGCAAGCGTCTTTTGATTTCGTGGCGGGAGTCACAATCTGCAGTGATTTTGGAGCCCAGGAAGTGAGATCTGTCCCTGTTCCTACTCTTCCCGTCTGTGTGCCGTGCAGTGACCGGCTGCGTGCCGGGTCACCGTGCAGGCGCCGCTCTCACCGCTGCTGCCGCGGCCGCTGCTACTCCGGCACCACCAGCACCGCCGCCGCGAGAAGCCTTGTAATTACCCAAGTTTCCTGGGATTCATACGCTGGGGACCTGAAGCGTCCTTGCTAGTTACCCTTTAGACTCTGAAAGACAGTCATGCGATCCTAGGCTGCGTGCTCTGGCGTCAGTGAAGCAGACGTTGTCAGGTGCTCCTTGGGAATGGCGATGTTCTATTCTTTGCAGGAACAGTGCCGTTAAAAGGCTCCTCCAGCTTTTGTCAGCAAACCCTCCTGCCCAGGTGCCCTCAGGCTCTGCTTTGCCAGTGCCTCCTGTCACAGATGCCTCCAAGCTCAGAATCGACAGGTGAGCCTGCTGAGGGGATGTCCTTGGTCTGGGGCTTTGCCCTTTTTAATATAATGAAGCTGTTCAAAGTGTCAGAGAAAGAGAGAGTTACTGGTGAACTTTTCTCCTTCTCTAACATCCTGATGTTTATTATCAGGACCTAAAAGTTTATCTCTTCACTGCATTTGTTATTTTTAAAAATTCTATTATGTATCAGTTTTCTAATGGAGCTTCTGCCCTTTACTGGCTTGATTTCTTTTCCGAAGATGGATACTAGCCTTCTGTTTTCACAGGTGGTCAGGATTCTGGGAGGGTAAGATGTGGGCTGTCACTGTCGCCTGGATCCACGGCTTTCTGGAGGCTGGCTGGATCGTTCTGTGGCGATCTCAACCCCAGCCTGGGTTCAGCACTGTGAGTAAGAGCGGGAGAACTTAAACTCTTCGTGCCACGCTGCCAGTTAAATCATAGCCTCAAAAGCATCAGTTCTTTGGTGCTCAGCCGTCTTTGTGGTCCAGCTCTCACATCGACACACAACTACTGGAGAAACGGTGGCTTTGACTCTAGAGACCTTTGTTTGTAAAGAGATGCCTCTGTGTTTTCAGGTTTGTCATGGCTTTTCTTCCAAGGAGCAAGCGTCTTTTGATTTCGTGGCGGGAGTCACAATCTGCAGTGATTTTGGAGCCCAGGAAGTGAGATCTGTCCCTGTTCCTACTCTTCCCGTCTGTGTGCCGTGCAGTGACCGGCTGCGTGCCGGGTCACCGTGCAGGCGCCGCTCTCACCGCTGCTGCCGCGCGCTGCTACTCCGGCACCACCAGCACCGCCGCCGCGAAGCCTTGTAATTACCCAAGTTTCCTGGGATTCATACGCTGGGGACCTGAAGCGTCCTTGCTAGTTACCCTTTAGACTCTGAAAGACAGTCATGCGATCCTAGGCTGCGTGCTCTGGCGTCAGTGAAGCAGACGTTGTCAGGTGCTCCTTGGGAATGGCGATGTTCTATTCTTTGCAGGAACAGTGCCGTTAAAAGGCTCCTCCAGCTTTTGTCAGCAAACCCTCCTGCCCAGGTGCCCTCAGGCTCTGCTTTGCCAGTGCCTCCTGTCACAGATGCCTCCAAGCTCAGAATCGACAGGTGAGCCTGCTGAGGGGATGTCCTTGGTCTGGGGCTTTGCCCTTTTTAATATAATGAAGCTGTTCAAAGTGTCAGAGAAAGAGGGGTTACTGGTGAACTTTTCTCCTTCTCTAACATCCTGATGTTTATTATCAGGACCTAAAAGTTTATCTCTTCACTGCATTTGTTATTTTTAAAAATTCTATTATGTATCAGTTTTCTAATGGAGCTTCTGCCCTTTACTGGCTTGATTTCTTTTCCGAAGATGGATACTAGCCTTCTGTTTTCACAGGTGGTCAGGATTCTGGGAGGGTAAGATGTGGGCTGTCACTGTCGCCTGGATCCACGGCTTTCTGGAGGCTGGCTGGATCGTTCTGTGGCGATCTCAACCCCAGCCTGGGTTCAGCACTGTGAGTAAGAGCGGGAGAACTTAAACTCTTCTAGTGCCACGCTGCCAGTTAAATCATAGCCTCAAACGTCCTGAGTGTTTGGGATTTGTAAGTTACTGTGTTATTTAGTACATTATTTAATGAAACCGTCTTTGCCATGTTGATGTGACATCACAATTTCAGTATATGCTGTTCTGTATTGACTCCATTTTCACAAAGCAGTTACACTAACTGTAAGCTTAGTTCTGGGCTTCCCAGATGGTGTTAATGGTAAGGAACCTGCCTGCCCATGCAGGACGTGGAAGAGCAGTGGAGTCGAGCCCCGAGCTGGGAAGATCCCCTGGAGGAGGGCCTGCAACCTGCTCCAGTTATCATCGCCTGGAGAGTCCATGGGCAGCAGAGCCTGGTGGGCTGCAGTCCGGAGGGTCGCAGAGTCAGACCCGGCTGAACAACTTAACATTCATGCACGAAACTTCGTTCTACCCACTTCTTCCCTCCTTTGATTCCATCTGATGTGTTGCGCATTTACATCTATTGCGATCACTGATATGGTTTAATTGAGGTCTATCATGCAATTGCTTTTTTTTGCAGAATGGGATCTCATCTGATTTTTCTTTCTCAACTATTTTTTCTCCTACTGTAATTTGGGTTAATCAAATATGTTTTGTGTACCACTTTAAATTCTTTTGAATTTATTTTGTCTATTTTAGAAAACGTCTTTAAGTGTTTGACTTATTGGATTATAATATATATATATATATACACATACATACACACACACACATATATATATATTATCATCATTTACTTAGAATTAACATTAAATGCCCTCCAGAGATGTCCAGGTCCAAATACCAGAACCTGAGAATATAACCTCCACAATGAAAGGGACGTCCCAGCTGCTGTTAAGGGTCTTGCGATGGGGAGACTTTGTTGAAGATGCTCTTCCTGATTCTGAAGATGGAGGAGGGGCCTAGCCACGGGACACAGATGGCCCCTTGAAGCTAAAGGCAAGGCCACAGGCTCCTCCTGGAGGCTGGCTGGATCGTTCTGTGGCGATCTCAACCCCAGCCTGGGTTCAGCACTGTGAGTAAGAGCGGGAGAACTTAAACTCTTCTAGTGCCACGCTGCCAGTTAAATCATAGCCTCAAACGTCCTGAGTGTTTGGGATTTGTAAGTTACTGTGTTATTTAGTACATTATTTAATGAAACCGTCTTTGCCATGTTGATGTGACATCACAATTTCAGTATATGCTGTTCTGTATTGACTCCATTTTCACAAAGCAGTTACACTAATTGTAAGCTTAGTTCTGGGCTTCCCAGATGGTGTTAATGGTAAGGAACCTGCCTGCCCATGCAGGACGTGGAAGAGCAGTGGAGTCGAGCCCCGAGCTGGGAAGATCCCCTGGAGGAGGGCCTGCAACCTGCTCCAGTTATCATCGCCTGGAGAGTCCATGGGCAGCAGAGCCTGGTGGGCTGCAGTCCGGAGGGTCGCAGAGTCAGACCCGGCTGAACAACTTAACATTCATGCACGAAACTTCGTTCTACCCACTTCTTCCCTCCTTTGATTCCATCTGATGTGTTGCGCATTTACATCTATTGTGATCACTGATATGGTTTAATTGAGGTCTATCATGCAATTGCTTTTTTTTGCAGAATGGGATCTCATCTGATTTTTCTTTCTCAACTATTTTTCTGCTACTTTAATTTGGGTTAATCAAATATGTTTTGTGTACCACTTTAAATTCTTTTGAATTTATTTTGTCTATTTTAGAAAACGTCTTTAAGTGTTTGACTTATTGGATTATAATATATATATATATATATACACATACATACACACACACACATATATATATATTATCATCATTTACTTAGAATTAACATTAAATGCCCTCCAGAGATGTCCAGGTCCAAATACCAGAACCTGAGAATATAACCTCCACAATGAAAGGGACGTCCCAGCTGCTGTTAAGGGTCTTGCGATGGGGAGACTTTGTTGAAGATGCTCTTCCTGATTCTGAAGATGGAGGAGGGGGCCATGAGCCACGGGACACAGATGGCCCCTTGAAGCTAAAAAGGCAAGGCCACAGGCTCCTCCTGGATCCAGCAGAAAGAACGTAGCCTTGTTTGTGGCCCCGTGAGACCGCTTGATTGCAGTCCCGCGAGACCCATTCGGGACTTCTGATCGCTGGAGTCTGTGCTGCGTTAAGCCACTGAGCCTGTGGTCACTTGTTACGGCAGCTAAGCAAAGTAATACCCCCACCAAAATGATTTTATCCATGGCATTCACAGCTTTCATTTGAAGAGAAAGGAATAAACTGCTTAGACCTATAAAAATAGCTAAAAGGACTCATCAGAAATGGACTTTAATGCTGCTATTTTCTTTGTATTATATCAGTTTCTTCCTAAAAACTACCGCTTTGTGAGTGTAGGCTTAATAGAGGATAATAAAAGATGAGAACAGTTCTGAGAAGCTTTGCTGATAGCAAAGGACGTTTCTCTAAACGCCGTGCTGAATGGTCCTCAGGCACCTACCTGTTCTGTGCTTGAGTGTAGCAGTGTAATTTCTTCATAAGGGGTTTATGATGCAATCTTCTTTATAACACAAGGGGAAGCTTATAAACCAGTTAATATTTCTGTTAACCCTGTTTCTCCTGAGTTTCTGTTTATCTTATGAATTCTCTGTGATGAAGCCAGCCTTTGAGTTGCTTTCACATGTGGTAGGAGAGCTGTCTGCGCCCCAGTTTCCCGGGTCTGGCCAGTGGAATGCGAGAGGAAGCAAGATGTCAGCTCCAGGCCAAGGTGGAGGGCCTGCGTCTTCACTGTCTGTGAGGTCGGGTGCCACCGGCTCGGGTGGGTGCTACAGGCAGAGCAGCCCTGGGTCCCAGCCTTCCTCCTTGGCCAAAGCCTGCCAAGAGCATCCACACTGGAGCCCCCAGAGCGGGCGTGAGATGGCCAGGGGGTGCCGTGGGGAGCGGGAGCGCTGCTTCAAGGAAGTCTGGTCTTCATGTCTCAGCACGGAAGGAATTCAGGGAGAGGCAAAGTGATAGGAAAGAAGTGCTTTATTAGAATAGGACACTCGTGGGGTTTATAGGTAGGAGGGGAGAGAGTGCCACACCCCGAGAACTTGTTGGGGTGCAGGTTTATAATCAGAGGGAACGTGAGGAGGGTAAGAGGGCCACCGTCTCCTCCTTCTTGAGTAGATGTCGACCTTCCATCATCAGCTCCTCTTGGCTTGGAGTTTTCTTGTTCCTCCAGGTCAAACCTGGACTGTCATGGGTCAATTTAAATCAGCTGAAGGGTGGTAACATACGTGGCAAGTAATCTCAGATTTTAGCGTAATGTCACCTTTTCCTTATACTTTTGTTTTGGGCGTGTGCTCATTGACTTCCTGAGCTCACCGGGCAGGATGTGGGTCTCGGGCCACCATTGTTTTATTGTTTGGGGATGTGTCTCCTGCTTCTGTTGCATGGTTAAGCAAGCCAGCCTTCTTGGGTGATTATTAACTTACAGGGGTCTCCCATACTTATTCCTTTACTTAAATCCCCTAGTGGAATTAACTGTTTAATCACCTACTGTGTCCCTTTCCTGTCCCTATCAAGAGGAAACCATCTTGTTATGGCGTTGACACTTTGGGACTGCTAAGCAGCTGACATATTTACCTATAGACAACACAGTCATCAGATTGCGTCAGAGGGCTGGTTTTGGAGAAACCTAGTTAGCCTGACCTTGACTTGTGGAGGGCCCTGCATCGGCTGGGCGCTTGACACACATTCTTCGTATTCCTGTATCACTCTTCATTCAGTTCAGTTGCTCATTCGTGTCTGAGTCTGCGAACACCCCCCCATTTTCTTGCGTTACTTGCCGTGCCATCCAACTATTTCACCCCCCCTTTTCCAGCTTTTTCCATGACTTCATAGCGGGTCGGGTGCCACCGGCTCGGTGGGTGCTACAGGCAGAGCAGCCCTGGGTCCCAGCCTTCCTCCTTGGCCAAAGCCTGCCAAGAGCATCCACACTGGAGCCCCCAGAGCGGGCGTGAGATGGCCAGGGGGTGCCGTGGGGAGCGGGAGCGCTGCTTCAAGGAAGTCTGGTCTTCATGTCTCAGCACGGAAGGAATTCAGGGAGAGGCAAAGTGATAGGAAAGAAGTGCTTTATTAGAATAGGACACTCGTGGGGTTTATAGGTAGGAGGGGAGAGAGTGCCACACCCCGAGAACTTGTTGGGGTGCAGGTTTATAATCAGAGGGAACGTGAGGAGGGTGAGAGGGCCACCGTCTCCTCCTTCTTGAGTAGATGTCGACCTTCCATCATCAGCTCCTCTTGGCTTGGAGTTTTCTTGTTCCTCCAGGTCAAACCTGGACTGTCATGGGTCAATTTAAATCAGCTGAAGGGTGGTAACATACGTGGCAAGTAATCTCAGATTTTAGCGTAATGTCACCTTTTCCTTATACTTTTGTTTTGGGCGTGTGCTCATTGACTTCCTGAGCTCACCGGGCAGGATGTGGGTCTCGGGCCACCATTGTTTTATTGTTTGGGGATGTGTCTCCTGCTTCTGTTGCATGGTTAAGCAAGCCAGCCTTCTTGGGTGATTATTAACTTACAGGGGTCTCCCATACTTATTCCTTTACTTAAATCCCCTAGTGGAATTAACTGTTTAATCACCTACTGTGTCCCTTTCCTGTCCCTATCAAGAGGAAACCATCTTGTTATGGCGTTGACACTTTGGGACTGCTAAGCAGCTGACATATTTACCTATAGACAACACAGTCATCAGATTGCGTCAGAGGGCTGGTTTTGGAGAAACCTAGTTAGCCTGACCTTGACTTGTGGAGGGCCCTGCATCGGCTGGGCGCTTGACACACATTCTTCGTATTCCTGTATCACTCTTCATTCAGTTCAGTTGCTCAGTCGTGTCTGAGTCTGCGACACCATGGACTGCGGCACCCCAGGCTTCCCTGCCCTTCGCCATCTCATGGAACTTGCTCAAACTCATATCCGTTCACTCAGTGATGCCATCCAACTATTTCACGCTCTGTCGTCCCCTTCTCCTTCTGTCTTCTGTTTTTCCCAGCGTCAGAGTTTTTCCCAATGAGCTATTGCTTTGCATCCGATGGCCAAAGCATTGGAGCTTCAGCTTCAGCGTCAGTCCTTCCAGTGAATGCTCAGTGTTGATTTCCTGTAGGACTGACCGATACGCTTGATGGCCACTTGGTAGACGATTTGAGAAGAATGTTTATCAAGCATGTATCCTTTCTCTGAAAGACAAGATGTGCAGCTCTTCCTGTCCTCCACTGGAGTCACGGCCCGAACGTCAGTGTTTCTAGGGATTTCTCTGAATAGTGCAGGCCCTGCTCCCCAGAAATGTTGGGGTGCATTTCCTCTCATGCTGCACGCTTAGAGCTGCTCCCCCTTTCTTGTAATTCCTGGCAGCTGCTTTCAGAGGACAACCAGCCCTCTAGCGGCCGGTTTTCTGAGCACTGCGTCTTTCTCTTACCTTCTCAGCTGATCCACTGCAGGGTCTGAGCTCATGCTGTGTCTTACTCCCATTCTGTAAAAAGGCCCTTGGTGCTTCCTTAATTGGCATTTCCGTGCCGTGGCCTTGGGAAGCTGGCCACTCCCTTTCTGCCCTTTGTTCACTGTGGTCCCCACTTGACCCGTGACTGGCCATCCAACTCCCTTCTCATCAAGAAGACTTCATTCCTCTGTGGTTGGATTTTATTCTTACTCAGGGCCTCCGGAGTTCACAGCTCTCTGGAACACAATTTTCACAATCCAGGAGCCCATATATCATCTGAGCTGCAGCCGAGGTGTTTCAGCCCATTAGAAAAATAAATGGCTCTGTGGAAGAGGAAGAGAAAGGCATTCTTTACAAGAGGTCTCACCCCACCGCCCTAAGTGCTTTCTGATTAAGAAAAAATCCCCAAGTCTGTGGCTCCATGGTTATTTGATCTAGGAAGCCATAAAGTTAGACAACCGTGACAATGACCCCTGCTGGACTTTGAACCTGTCCACCTGTGAGTCCATTGTTGACTCCAAGGAGGGCAGGGGTGTCCAGCTCCTGGTCAATGGTGGAATTTGTGACCCCACGTGATTTCCTGTAGCATAAACCTCTTTGTTCTTAAGATCACTCTTCTTTTCTAGAAAGCTGCTACCTGTACCACAGAAGGCTGGTATCCCATTTCCAGGTGAACGCTAATCAAGAGCAAAAATGTGCCCCATTCCCACAGGTGCAACAGGGAACTTCCTTTCATTGTGCGTCACCTACCCGAGGCTACATGCTCTCAGGCATGTTTCCAAGCCCTGTGAGGAGAGAAGAGGGCTGATAGGTTCCTTTGGGGAGGGTGACCAGAGTCGAAGAGAAGGTCTTGCTGAGCCCAGATGTGCTGGGACCATTTCCAGGGGCTGTGAGCTTCTTCCTCGGGGTGCAGGCTCACTTTCCCCCTGCCCCAACCTCTGCCCCCTCAACATGTACCTTTAGACTGGGTCTTAGGGCCTGACTTTGAGGACCACTGGACCACAGGTGGTGGGCTTACCTGCATCTCTGGCTCCGGGGCCAGTCTTCCTCCTCCCTGCCCAGGAGTCCGGTTAGCTAGAACACAGCTCCTGCTTCAAGAGTCACCCATGGGTCGTGGGCAAAGGAACTCAGGTCAAACTGGGACAGGGGAATCCAAGTCCCAGAACTGAGCCCTTGGTGCTTCCTTACCCCATTGAAACCCCCATTTCTGTGCCGTGACCTTGGGAAGCTGGCCACTCCCTTTCTGCCCTTTGTTCACTGTGGTCCCCACTTGACCCGTGACTGGCCATCCAACTCCCTTCTCATCAAGAAGACTTCATTCCTCTGTGGTTGGATTTTATTCTTACTCAGGGCCTCCGGAGTTCACAGCTCTCTGGAACACAATTTTCACAATCCAGGAGCCCATATATCATCTGAGCTGCAGCCGAGGTGCTTCAGCCCCTAAGAAAACAAATGGCTCTGTGGAAGAGGAAGAGAAAGGCATTCTTTACAAGAGGTCTCACCCCACCGCCCTAAGTGCTTTCTGATTAAGAAAAAATCCCCAAGTCTGTGGCTCCATGGTTATTTGATCTAGGAAGCCATAAAGTTAGACAACCGTGACAATGACCCCTGCTGGACTTTGAACCTGTCCACCTGTGAGTCCATTGTTGACTCCAAGGAGGGCAGGGGTGTCCAGCTCCTGGTCAATGGTGGAATTTGTGACCCCACGTGATTTCCTGTAGCATAAACCTCTTTGTTCTTAAGATCACTCTTCTTTTCTAGAAAGCTGCTACCTGTACCACAGAAGGCTGGTATCCCATTTCCAGGTGAACGCTAATCAAGAGCAAAAATGTGCCCCATTCCCACAGGTGCAACAGGGAACTTCCTTTCATTGTGCGTCACCTACCCGAGGCTACATGCTCTCAGGCATGTTTCCAAGCCCTGTGAGGAGAGAAGAGGGCTGATAGGTTCCTTTGGGGAGGGTGACCAGAGTCGAAGAGAAGGTCTTGCTGAGCCCAGATGTGCTGGGACCATTTCCAGGGGCTGTGAGCTTCTTCCTCGGGGTGCAGGCTCACTTTCCCCCTGCCCCAACCTCTGCCCCCTCAACATGTACCTTTAGACTGGGTCTTAGGGCCTGACTTTGAGGACCACTGGACCACAGGTGGTGGGCTTACCGGCATCTCTGGCTCCGGGGCCAGTCTTCCTCCTCCCTGCCCAGGAGTCCGGTTAGCTAGAACACAGCTCCTGCTTCAAGAGTCACCCATGGGTCGTGGGCAAAGGAACTCAGGTCAAACTGGGACAGCGGCGAATCCAAGTCCCAGCTCCGACACGTACTGACAGGGTCCGCTGAAAATGTTTGGTTTGGCGCTCGGGCACACTGTTGGCAAAATCTGGGTCACAATCTCCACTTGGTAGGAGAAACAAGGATAAAGCAGCATATGATTAACAATATAAAAAGGCAGCAACTAAGACCCCCCGGACAGTAACAGCCCCCAGGCAAGTCGTGCTTCCTCCTCTCAATGCCGAGGGGCGTGGCCTCCAGGCTCTGGCAGGTGCCTCTGTCCACTGCATCTCCGCGGCTGGCCATCCTGCTTCCCTGCTGCAGAGAGGCTGCGCAGGCGCCCAGGCGCTGCATTTAAGGGGGCTCGGTGCTATAGGTGACGTCTACCATGACGGAGGAGCTTGTCTGCTGCCGCCTGTGTTGACCCGTCTGTCGGCCGTACATCGCCAGGCCCCCAGTCAGCAGACGTCTACCTTGGTCCTGGAGCCGGCTGACTGGGGGCCCAGCTCACCCAGTGATCGCAGTCTCTCCAGGTCTTTCACTCCTGTTTCATCTTCTTTAAGGGGCGTAAGGCACTTCCGGCACGACGCTAGTCCTGGTTTGACCAGCCGAGAGAGTCCGCGTGTAAGCCTGTCGTGCGTGCAGCAGGTGACCTCCCCGAGGCGCTCTGTGAGCACCGCCTCCGCCCTCACAGCGCGCCGGGTCGCCAGGGCAGCGTCCGGGCTCGGGAGCCGCGGTTGGGGCTGGCTAAACCCGAATGAGAAGCCGGTCTTTCAACAAGTGAAACAGCGAGAGTGGAGCGGGGGAGCCGAGGCCTGGGGACAGTGGGGTTCTGCTACTGATTTATTGGGCATTAATTGTATTTATTTTCGTGTGTGTTTCTACCCAGAGGCTGCTGTGATAGACACTTAAGAACATTCAAAACAAAAATAAAATGTGTTATGCTCAAGGCATGTTTTGTTTTGATTTTTAAAAAATGCAGAGGTGGTGGGCTTACCTGCATCTCTGGCTCCGGGGCCAGTCTTCCTCCTCCCTGCCCAGGAGTCCGGTTAGCTAGAACACAGCTCCTGCTTCAAGAGTCACCCATGGGTCGTGGGCAAAGGAACTCAGGTCAAACTGGGACAGCGGCGAATCCAAGTCCCAGCTCCGACACGTACTGACAGGGTCCGCTGAAAATGTTTGGTTTGGCGCTCGGGCACACTGTTGGCAAAATCTGGGTCACAATCTCCACTTGGTAGGAGAAACAAGGATAAAGCAGCATATGATTAACAATATAAAAAGGCAGCAACTAAGACCCCCGGACAGTAACAGCCCCCAGGCAAGTCGTGCTTCCTCCTCTCAATGCCGAGGGGCGTGGCCTCCAGGCTCTGGCAGGTGCCTCTGTCCACTGCATCTCCGCGGCTGGCCATCCTGCTTCCCTGCTGCAGAGAGGCTGCGCAGGCGCCCAGGCGCTGCATTTAAGGGGGCTCGGTGCTATAGGTGACGTCTACCATGACGGAGGAGCTCGTCTGCTGCCGCCTGTGTTGACCCGTCTGTCGGCCGTACATCGCCAGGCCCCCAGTCAGCAGACGTCTACCTTGGTCCTGGAGCCGGCTGACTGGGGGCCCAGCTCACCCAGTGATCGCAGTCTCTCCAGGTCTTTCACTCCTGTTTCATCTTCTTTAAGGGGCGTAAGGCACTTCCGGCACGACGCTAGTCCTGGTTTGACCAGCCGAGAGAGTCCGCGTGTGAGCCTGTCGTGCGTGCAGCAGGTGACCTCCCCGAGGCGCTCTGTGAGCACCGCCTCCGCCCTCACAGCGCGCCGGGTCGCCAGGGCAGCGTCCGGGCACGGGAGCCGCGGTTGGGGCTGGCTAAACCCGAATGAGAAGCCGGTCTTTCAACAAGTGAAACAGCGAGAGTGGAGCGGGGGAGCCGAGGCCTGGGGACAGTGGGGTTCTGCTACTGATTTATTGGGCACTAATTGTATTTATTTTCGTGTGTGTTTCTACCCAGAGGCTGCTGTGATAGACACTTAAGAACATTCAAAACAAAAATAAAATGTGTTATGCTCAAGGCATGTTTTGTTTTGATTTTTAAAAAATGCAGAGGCTATACAGGAAAAATTTCATCCATATGTTTTAGATTCACTTAACTGAAATCGTGAGAGGGTTTTTTGGTGAGCTCTATTTGATTATCCTTAAAACCTGTCGTGAGTTTATTTAGAATCCCCCAACCTCCTTTTCTTTCTTTCTGTAAATGACATGTCACTGTTTTCCAAAGGCAGATGACCTCCATCCTGAGAGCTGGGGGTTTTCGTGGCAGCTCACAGAGCCCTGCGTTTTGACTGGGGGCTTCCCAGGTGGTGCTGGTGTGAGGAACCAGTCTGCCCACGCAGGAGACAGAAGAGACATGGGTTTGATCCCTGGGTCGGGAAGATCTCCTGGAGGACATGGCAGCCCACTCTAGTCTTCTCGCCTGGAGAATCCCACCGACAGGGGAGCCTGGTGGGCTACAGGCCATGGGATTGCAGAGTCAGATATGAGTAAAGCAACTTAGCACACATGTGTTTTGTTTGGAAATAAACTTCGTCCTACCTGGTGAGGCAAGACACCACCCGGCTGCATAGGCTCTGCCAGGCGCCAGGCCCCCGCTCGGCAGAGCAGGTCACCCACTGCTCAGGTCTGCTTCGTCACCTCCGTTTCAAAATCCAGCTCCCAGGTCGACCTGCCTTTCCTCCTGCTAAGGGGAACTACCTGTGCTTTCTTCTGCTGCTTCTTCCTCCTTTCACTTGATTCCCTTCTTTCCTTCCTCTCCTGGAGAGTCACTCCAGCACGCATGCCTCCAGGGCTGGTGGTGGGGCCTCCGAGAGGCGTCGGCCGGCAGAGGCTGAGGGACAGGAGCCACGCCCAGAGGCCGTGGTGGTGCCCAGGTGTGGCCGGTACCAGGTGCACAGCATACACACGAGGTGGACCCGTCAGGAGGCCTGTGATGCAGAAGGTTCCTTAATTCAACTTATTTTTCTTATATTTTGCTCAACTCTTGAGAATGTACTTCTTTCGTGTCTGCAAGATGCAAACCAACGCACAGCCCTTGCTAAGTGGACGCGGTCCTGGCTTCGGAGTCAGACTGTGGTCTGGTGGACGCTGTGAAGTTGGGGTGTGCTCTCAGGGCGAGGGAAGGCCTCCGGGAGTGTGTCCCCAGCGGGCGGTCTTGGCTCCTCCGCTTCTCCCCCCGCCTGAGCTCTGGGCTGGTGCAGAGTCGGTCTCTAACCCTCAGCTCCCGCCCAGGTGAGGGCGCAGGCTGGGAAAGTGCCTGCGGAGCGCTGCCTCCGCCTCCTGCCCTGTAAGGCGGAACGGAACAGTGGCCCTGGGCTTCCCCTGGTGGTCCAGTGGGTAAGGACACCGCCTTGCAGTGCAAGGGGCGCCGGTTTGATCCCTGGCCTGGGAAGATCCCACATGCCACGGAGCGGCTGGACCAATGTGTCCAACAACCCAGCTGGAGCTCTGGCGTGCATGCGCCCAGAGCCAGCGCTCTGCGACGACAGAGGCCACCGCGATGGGAGGCCCACAGGAGCCAAAGAACAAAGACGGATGAAAATAGAGAAATGAAAGACCAATAGAAGTGGCCCGCCCATTCCCCTCCCTCCCCAACCCGACCCCCGCCCAAAGTAAATAAAATAATAATACAAAAAACCCAGTGGCCCTGCCTCAGGGAGTGCGTGGGAGTCTGCGGGACAGTTAGCAAATGTTAGATGCGCCGCGTGATCGTCACTGTCAGCGTCCGTTTCCTTATTTGGAGAATACGGATAATAATGTGCGTGTGTGCTCAGTGGGGGCTGACTCTGCAACCTCACGGACTGTCGTCCACCAGGCTCTCCATCTTCACAGGCAAGAATCCTGGAGTGGGTTGCCGTTTTCTTCTCCGGGGTATCTTTCTGATCCAGGGATCGAACCTGTGACTCCTGTGTTGGCAGGTGGACTCTTTGGTGCCTGGGAAGACCCTGGATAATAATAGATTTTACCTGATAAGATTATTGTGGAGATTAATGTTATTATCAGTCATGTTCGAGCAAACACTTATGAAAAAGCACTTACTGCTGTACTGGGTCTGTTGGCACAAAGCAAAAGTCTAGAGAAATTTGACTATTTTTCTTGGTTGTTATTTGGAAGATAAAATGATGTTTACAGTGAATTTTCAGTAATACTAGGGAAAGCTATTATAAAAATGCCAAATTTAAAAGGAGATAAACCTTAAGGTATAATCCAGAAAACCTATGCACAGAGGACAAAAATCTAGAAAAATACACACATGCATTTATTAACACTTACCTTTATGTGTGATAAGCACAAAAAGTATATATTTTTTTCTTATTATTTTTGTGCTTTTACATGTTTTTTTATAGTGACAAAATATTACTTTTAGAAACTGGGGGTAGGTTCATGCGTTCACCAAAGATCTTTACATGTTTTTTTGGTCTGGGATTTATAAAATATTTTCCTTCTTGATAGATCATTCAATGGCACTTTAGTAATTGGAAAAGCTAGGCCATGATAAGTCATTTTATGATGAGTGTGTAATATCAGCTCGTGTAGTAAAAATGAGGGTATAAATGAAAGTGTTATCCGCTCACATCAGGCCCCGTGTCCATGCACACCGTGATGAAAATTTAATAATTTATTAAGCACAGAGTCCGGCACAGACACGCTCAATAAATATTTATTAAATAAATGAATGATTGTGTTAAAAATGAGGTTAGTCATTGACAGAGGCTCAAGCCCCATAATGTCATCTGAGAGAGGAAGAGGGAAGATGCCGCGTCAGCGATTTTAGCTCGGAGACCACGGACTCAGCAGCCAGCATCCGCTGAAATAAGGATGCTCTGCTGCCTCACGGGGCCGTGGCTTGCTTGCGCTGGACGTTTCATTACGTCTCTTCTATCTGTGTGGTTCTTAACGAGATGCGTGAGTGGTGATAGCTTGCGCTGGTTTAATAGGAGGGCTAATTCCCGGACTTCCCACGCGGCACCGTAAGGACCTACCTCTCAATGCAGGAGACGCGGGTTTGATGTCCCAGTTGGGAAGATTCCTGCAGGAGGGCGCGGCGCCCCACTCCCGTCTTCCTGCCTGGAGAACCCCGAGGACAGGGGAGCCTGGCGGGCTGCAGTCCAGGGGGTTGCAGAGAGTCAGACGCGACTGAAGTGACTGAGCACGCGTGCCAGGCTCTAGAGAAATTTGACTATTTTTCTTGGTTGTTATTTGGAAGATAAAATGATGTTTACAGTGAATTTTCAGTAATACTAGGGAAAGCTATTATAAAAATGCCAAATTTAAAAGGAGATAAACCTTAAGGTATAATCCAGAAAACCTATGCACAGAGGACAAAAATCTAGAAAAATACACACATGCATTTATTAACACTTACCTTTATGTGTGATAAGCACAAAAAGTATATATTTTTTTCTTATTATTTTTGTGCTTTTACATGTTTTTTTATAGTGACAAAATATTACTTTTAGAAACTGGGGGTAGGTTCATGCGTTCACCAAAGATCTTTACATGTTTTTTTGGTCTGGGATTTATAAAATATTTTCCTTCTTGATAGATCATTCAATGGCACTTTAGTAATTGGAAAAGCTAGGCCATGATAAGTCATTTTATGATGAGTGTGTAATATCAGCTCGTGTAGTAAAAATGAGGGTATAAATGAAAGTGTTATCCGCTCACATCAGGCCCCGTGTCCATGCACACCGTGATGAAAATTTAATAATTTATTAAGCACAGAGTCCGGCACAGACACGCTCAATAAATATTTATTAAATAAATGAATGATTGTGTTAAAAATGAGGTTAGTCATTGACAGAGGCTCAAGCCCCATAATGTCATCTGAGAGAGGAAGAGGGAAGATGCCGCGTCAGCGATTTTAGCTCGGAGACCACGGACTCAGCAGCCAGCATCCGCTGAAATAAGGATGCTCTGCTGCCTCACGGGGCCGTGGCTTGCTTGCGCTGGACGTTTCATTACGTCTCTTCTATCTGTGTGGTTCTTAACGAGATGCGTGAGTGGTGATAGCTTGCGCTGGTTTAATAGGAGGGCTAATTCCCGGACTTCCCACGCGGCACCGTAAGGACCTACCTCTCAATGCAGGAGACGCGGGTTTGATGTCCCAGTTGGGAAGATTCCTGCAGGAGGGCGCGGCGCCCCACTCCCGTCTTCCTGCCTGGAGAACCCCGAGGACAGGGGAGCCTGGCGGGCTGCAGTCCAGGGGGTTGCAGAGAGTCAGACGCGACTGAAGTGACTGAGCACGCGTGCCAGGCTCAGACCGCGTCTGTCTTCTTTAGGATGTGGCACTGGTGAGCTCGCTGCCCATTTTGTTTTTGATTATTACCTTTATTGTTTGATCTGGACGTCTAGAGGTCGCTCCTAAGTCTGGATAGTTTGTTTTTCAACTGGTGATGGTTTAAAGGTCATGGTCAAACTCTTGGTGCCAGGAAAGATCCTTCCCTCTGTGGTGGATCCGCATGTTGGCATCGTTAACGCTCAGGCAATTGCAGAGGCTGCCGGGGCTTTCTCCAGCGTGAGCTCCCGGCACTGCCCTGGAAGCGCCGTGGCATCTCTGTGCTGGCAGGACGGGCGTGAGGAGCCCGGGGCAGGACCACCGCTGTGACCCAGAGTTCAACAGCTTCTCATGGGTAGACGCTCCTCCATTCATTGTTTGCTTTTAGTTACTATTCAGATGCTTAGGATGGTTGTTTTGACATTTTTGTCCAGTTTAATATCCATTTTTTGGGGGGAAGAGGACCTGTTGACCTTTTCACTTTGACCAGACTTCAGGTTCTTCCCCCAATTGTATCTATTTTTATAAAGTATGCTAGTCCAGACATTATAGTTAGAAAGAAAGTTACTATGGAGAAAAGCACAATGGGGACAGTCGCATGCATTGTGTGCACCTTCTAGTTCCCTCTAGCCTCGCTCTCCGCAGCTTGCTTTCTGCAGAGGGAACACACTCAGCTCAGACGCGTCTTTCCTCCTGGGTGCTTCCCGCAGCCCTAGAAAAGAAACATCAGTAATGTGTGACAAAATCATCTTTCTACTTCGTACTCCAGACTCATCTGAATTCTAATTGCAGCACTGAAGCGTCAGATGTCGTTTCCTTCCGATTTATGTCTAATTTACACAGCTGCATCGAGAGACTTACGAGCAAACAATCTCAAAGTGTTTAGAAGATGCATCAAGCTGAGTGTTCTAAGGTGCAGTTTTCTCTTTCTCTCCTTGTTCCCCTCCCACCTCTCAGCCAACGACAGGTGCTGTGCTGCTGAACCACAGGGAGAAGGGTGCCGGTTGGGACCACAGACACACAGAGAACGGATGACATTTCACAAATGAAATGGGCTCATCAAACAGCATCTCTACCACCTTCATCTTCTACAGTCATCTAGTTTTCTGATAAAAGGGGGCTGTCACTGATACTGGCCTGATCCGCCTCTTAGCCCCTTGTCAGAATCCGTCGGAGGGACCCGCTTTCCTGGTTCAGCAGGGACCGCCTGTGCGTGGCCAGTATTCCAGTGACCCTGGACAAGGCCAGCCGTGCCGACTCCGGTGGCTGTAACGGCCACAGTTAAACCCGACAGAGGCAGCCGAGCCGCTCTCGAGACGCGCCAGCTCACCAAGCTCCGGCCAGCGGAGCTCACCTGCTTTTAGTGGACGGTGACCCTGTGGTGCCCTCACGCCGGTGCCCCCAGGCAAAGGGAAGTCCGTGTCAGCGCCGGGGTTTGTAAAGTCTGAGCTGCGAGGCGTTTGCTCCTGGGAGGTGTCTCAGACCAGAGTGCGCGTTCTAATCAAATTAACATCGGCCCTTCCTTCCCTGCTCCTTTCCTCCTTCCCTCGTTCCCTCCTTTCCTCCCTTCCTCCTTTCCTTCCATCCTCTCTACTATAATCTACTTCTCATTCTGAACAATTTGGCTTTTGACGATCTCAATGGCAGAGTGTCTTTTGGAAGTATTTTATCCTTGCAATCGAGGGACGTTGCATTCCCTTGTGGAGAAAAATCGAGGAAAAAGCAGCTTCTTTCTGCTACACAGATCTTTTTTGGTAGCATAGTGCATTAAAAATAAAAAGATAATTATAAAAAATAAAGAGACAAAAGGTTAAAGAGCCATGGCAAGCAGGAAGCTGGGGATATGTCTAACCCGCGAGAACTAGAGCCAGTGTTGGCCAATTACTTACATGTAAGTTTCAGGTATATAAAATAAAATGCTGAGCAATGGAAAAAAACAGAGTATTATGTTTCAAGCAGCTTTATTTCATTATTTACATCCCCCCTACATTTAAACAATCTTTTTTTTTCAACTTGTAGGGAAATCTGAAGTTTTCATGATTTCAGCCTATTTAATAAAGAAGGAAAGGGCCTGAGAATGGCGTGTTCCTGAAGGCTTAGCTAAGCAAGCAGGGTAGCACCGTCACAGTGGGTGGGGAGGAAAGGACTTAGCGGATAAGCTCCTCGCGTGTGTGTGAGAGCAGCTTACAGTGAGTCAGGGATGCAGGGACAGTGCACACACTCCACCGCGACAGAAGACACATTTTGAGCCTGTGTGGATTCCAGTGGGTAAACTTTGATTTCTGTGGTGAGTGGTAGGGCTGAAGGTGCTTTATAAATTGTATCTTGTTAATCCTTGCAAAACTCCAGGGGGACAGGAAGTTGGTAAATTCCGTTGCTTTGTCTTTGGACGTGGGAGGACCACAGTGGGGAGAAGTTCAGAGATCTGCCTGCGGTCACACAGCAAGTGAAGGATTCGGCGTGAAAGAGACCCCGGGCTCGTCTCTCCTGGGGTCTCAGCCCTTGGGGGTGCTCTCGGCCCGGCTCCTGGTCAGTGACTTTGGGAGCCTTTTCTTTACAGAAGGCTTAGCCATCCGTTGGCATGGGAACCAGTTAAGGTTTCTCTTACCTCTGAGGCCGCCTGGCCTGGCAACGGGCACACAGAGGGTTGTTTGGAAGGCCGACGGAAATGCCTCAGTCTGTGTGACTTCGCGGAGGGGCCTGTGAGCAAACGCTGCCGACGGCCGAGAGGTCAGCACTCGCCGTGCGCGCGGGGCTCTCCGGGTTACTGATCATCCCCGCATACCCTGGGAGCCAAGGGAGCAGCTCTTCGTGGCTCCGCTCTTGCCGCTATTTCTCGGCGAGCGCCAGAGCCCTTGGAGGCAGGTGAGTGTTCGTCCCTCAGTCGCGTCAGACTCTTGGTGACTCCATCAGCCACAGCCCCCCTGGCTCCTCTCTCCATGGGATTCCGAGGCAAGAATACTGGAGTGGGTGGCCATGTCCTCCTCCAGGGGACCTTCTGGACCCAGGGGTCGGACCAGAGTCTCCTGTGTCTCCTGCATTGCCAGGCAGATTCTTTGCCACTGCCTCACCTGCGAAGCTGAGACACTGAATTAGCTTAACTAACCTTTGCACTTACCTGTGAAGTGGTCCCTGGATTAAATACTCTTCCAATGACTACGCCTGAATGCATCCTGGATTGCCCAGTGGGAACGTGAAAGATGTAGTCCTCTAAATATTCGTGGAACAAAGGGTTAGTTCCCTGTCACTGCAGGGTTGTTGTGTTACATCCTAAGAAACCTATGGCCAGTTCTCAGTGTCACTTGAAAGGCTGTGACCCATTAGAAGAGTAACCAGTAGAAAGAAAATTCTCAAAATTAAGTCTTGTGAAGGACGTTTATAAAAACTGGAAAGATTTATTTTGCAACAGAGAAGACTAAGGAAGGGAGCACTGACGTCAGCTCTCTGAAGGAATGGCACGTGGGAGTGGGGCTCAGACGCACGGCTGCGGAGCACAGAAGTGCGACGAGGGAGTGAAGTGACAGGCGGCACACCGGCTCAGCGCTGGGAGGCTTCAGGTCATCTAGAGCTGACTGAAGACGGACTTCTACTTCAGCCCACTGGGGTCTCCTCGTTTGTGAAGATAGTCAGGTTGAGGTTAAAGAACTTCAGGTCGAGGTGTTAACAGGTGCAGGAGAAGGGGTTGAATTTTGGCTCATGTCATGGGTTAAATGAAAATAGTTGCTCTTGAGGTCGTGGAACTCAGGCATTTAAACACAAAGACCAGGGACAACGTGCCTACTTTTTTCTCACCTGTCATCATCCACCCACATCCATCCATCCATCTGCCTGTCCATCTGCCTGTCTATCTGCCTATCTATCTATCTAGATATCTGTCTGCCTATCCATCTATCATCAGCTATCTACTTCTTTTTTTATGTTTTTAAATTTTGGTCTCTCTTTTTTTTATTGCTCCTACATTTATTTATTTTCATCCATCTTAATTCTCCAGAGCACTGGTTCACAATTGGACACATCAGTCAAGTCGCTTCGCGGCACCGTGGGATCTTCCTGGGCCAGGGATTGAACCAGTGCCGCTTGCACTGCAAGGTGGACTCTTTACCCACTGGACCACCAGGGAAGCCCAGCTATCTATTTCTTTGTCTGTTATATATCTATCATCCATCCGCCCATCTTATTTCCTTTCCATGTCCTCCTCCAGGGGACCTTCTGGACCCAGGGGTCGGACCAGAGTCTCCTGTGTCTCCTGCATTGCCAGGCAGATTCTTTGCCACTGCCTCACCTGCAAGCTGAGACACTGAATTAGCTTAACTAACCTTTGCACTTACCTGTGAAGTGGTCCCTGGATTAAATACTCTTCCAATGACTACGCCTGAATGCATCCTGGATTGCCCAGTGGGAACGTGAAAGATGTAGTCCTCTAAATATTCGTGGAACAAAGGGTTAGTTCCCTGTCACTGCAGGGTTGTTGTGTTACATCCTAAGAAACCTATGGCCAGTTCTCAGTGTCACTTGAAAGGCTGTGACCCATTAGAAGAGTAACCAGTAGAAAGAAAATTCTCAAAATTAAGTCTTGTGAAGGACGTTTATAAAAACTGGAAAGATTTATTTTGCAACAGAGAAGACTAAGGAAGGGAGCACTGACGTCAGCTCTCTGAAGGAATGGCACGTGGGAGTGGGGCTCAGACGCACGGCTGCGGAGCACAGAAGTGCGACGAGGGAGTGAAGTGACAGGCGGCACACCGGCTCAGCGCTGGGAGGCTTCAGGTCATCTAGAGCTGACTGAAGACGGACTTCTACTTCAGCCCACTGGGGTCTCCTCGTTTGTGAAGATAGTCAGGTTGAGGTTAAAGAACTTCAGGTCGAGGTGTTAACAGGTGCAGGAGAAGGGGTTGAATTTTGGCTCATGTCATGGGTTAAATGAAAATAGTTGCTCTTGAGGTCGTGGAACTCAGGCATTTAAACACAAAGACCAGGGACAACGTGCCTACTTTTTTCTCACCTGTCATCATCCACCCACATCCATCCATCCATCTGCCTGTCCATCTGCCTGTCTATCTGCCTATCTATCTATCTAGATATCTGTCTGCCTATCCATCTATCATCAGCTATCTACTTCTTTTTTTATGTTTTTAAATTTTGGTCTCTCTTTTTTTTATTGCTCCTACATTTATTTATTTTCATCCATCTTAATTCTCCAGAGCACTGGTTCACAATTGGACACATCAGTCAAGTCGCTTCGCGGCACCGTGGGATCTTCCTGGGCCAGGGATTGAACCAGTGCCGCTTGCACTGCAAGGTGGACTCTTTACCCACTGGACCACCAGGGAAGCCCAGCTATCTATTTCTTTGTCTGTTATATATCTATCATCCATCCGTCTCTCTATCGTGTTCCCATCTATCCAGCTAGTCACCTGAGTAGGAGACTTCAAGGAATGGGGGACTGTGTGGTAAATTGAAGTGCATTTCCTGCCTCAGTGCACTGAACCATTAACAAGGAGAAGCTCTGTTTCAGCCGATCAGTTACTGAACCATTTCCTCAGCTCCCTTTCTGTGACCCTCGCTCTAGTTCCAGACATGCCCACCCAATCTCTTCCTCGACTTACCCTTATCTGTGAGGGAGCAGATGGAGCTCGGTTTAGATGTAAAATTCTAAGGAAGCTTTGCATCTCAGAATCCATTTTGCTTTTGTGTGTTTTGTGTATATGTGCTTCATTTTGTGTATACATAATTCATTTTAATGTTTGACATTTTATGTGCACTGATTTCAGAAAACGTGGACTCTAATAATTTTCTCAAAGTGAGACCTTCTCTCGCTCTCCATGATCCATTAACCACACAAAAAAGAGAACAATCTTTTAAGATTTATTTATTTATTTATTTTGGGCGGGGGTCGTGTTGGGGAGGGAGGGGAGAGGGCAGGCCACTTCTATTGGTCTTTCATTTCTCTATTTTCATCCGTCTTTGTTCTTCGGCTCCTGTGGGCCTCCCATCACGGTGGCGTCTGTTGTCGCAGAGCGCCGGCTCTGGGCGCATGCGCTCCAGAGCTCCGGCTCGATAATTGGACACACCAGTCCAGCCGCTCCACGGTACATGGGATCTTCCCAGGCCAGGGCTCGAACCGGCGCCCCTTGCACTGCAAGGCGGTGTCCTTACCCACTGCGCCACCAGGGGAAGCCCAAGAACAATCTTTTAAAGCGTCAAATCAAGTCGTATCTCTGTTTGGGACCCTGGCGTGGTGCCACATCTCGCTCTGAATGAAACCCAAAGCCCCTCTCACGGCCCGTGAGGCCCCACAGGACGCACCCCAGTGTCCACCTGATGTCGTTGCCGCCAGCTGCTCACCTGTCGGCTCTGACCACACTGCTCTCTTTGAGCCTCAGACGTGCCCCCCAAGTGCAGAGGACCCCAGACCCATTTCTGTGCCCGTGACTCTCTTTCCTAGGAATCCTCTAAGGTCCAGCAGCACCGTCATGTCTGAGGGGCTTTCCTAGACAAAGAGGGAAGGATGCAAAGGCAGAGAAAGTCGCTGGCTTTCTCGGGAGCTTCTCCAGAGACCCGCTCGGTGGCTACTTCTCAGAATCTCAGCTGTGGCTTACGAGCAGCGTGGAAATGTCATCTTGTAGCTGGTGGGCTGCACCCCAAGTGCCACTGGGGCTCCTAGGAGGTGAGCAGAGAGGCTGTGAACCAACAGCCGGCACGCCTCACCACAGTTGTGTCCAGGCGAATGCATCCCTATATGATGCTTGTGAAATATTTCCAGTATGAGCATAAAGGTTCATTCTTCTCATTAGCGAGTCTCTGTTTTCCAGGAGATTCTCAAAGCGGCTCGCGACACAGGCTGTGCTATTAAACAGGGCCTTGCTGGTGTGCGTGGTGCCCGCCAGGGTGCACCGGGATTTGCCGTAACAGCCCTCTAGGCAGGAGGAGGCAGTGCGTTCACGAAGCTGGTTCCATCCATTCACTTTTATTTTATTTGGAGGATAATTGCTTTACAATATTGTGTTGGTTTCTCCCACGCAGCAACAGGAATAAGCCATCGGTGTGCACATCTCTCTCCCTCTTGGACCTCCCTCCCACCCCGCCGCGCCCCGCTGGGCTGTCCCGGAGCGCCAGGGTGAGCCTCCGGCACCGTGCAGCCAGGTCCCACTGGCTGTTTCACACCTGGTAGTTTATGCCTGTCAGTGCTGCTCTCTGTCCCACCCTCTCCTGCCCCCACGGTGTCCACAGGTCTGCTCTCTATGTCTGGGTCTCTGTTCCTGACCTGCAAATAGCTTCATCATCGGTCCATTTTTCTAGATTCCATACGTATGTGCTAATGTACAGTATTTGTTTTTCCTTCTGCTGTACTCTGCTCTGTATAACCTATGTAAGGGTTAACAGACAGCCCCTAGGTTCGTCCAGTTCCAGGGAGGCGGAGGAACCCAGAGCCTGTCCACTGACTCTTCCGTAGGTTCGGCCACTGGGAGGCCTGTGGCCGTGGATACGCACGCTGCGCAGCTCACGGGGAGCGGAGGGGGGAGGGAAGGGGTGCTCTCGCGGGGGGCTGCTGGTCTCCCCGCAGCCTCCCCTCTACCGGCGTGCCGCCCCCGCCACAAGCTTGGCTTCTGCTGCAACGAGATAGCTTTTGATTCATGGAATGTCCTCACCAATCACACAGGCTCCTGGCGTCCCGCAGGGCTGTGCTGGGAGGTCAGGAGTAGGCTGAGGTCTTCAAATCTAGGAAAAGTCCGTGAGAGAGGGGAACATTTATAACGTTTTGTAATTTGGGGGGAAAGTAAATGTTAAGTGCCCAGGACAGAGCTGTCTACTGGGCCTTAGTGAATGTCAAGTTCTTTCCTGGTTTTCTATTTTGCATCTTTCTGTTTTTCTGATACCTTGCCTCTTTTGCTCTGGATTCTGCATTTTCTCACCAGGAGATAAACACTGTCATCTTGGATCAGTGGAGTCTGAGGTGTACACAGATATGACATGTTTCAGTCAATTCTGTATATTATAGAAAAAAGACCAGTGTGTTTACTAGCTTCATTTTAAAATATGAATGCTGTAGGTTCACTTCTCTTATCAATAATTTCCTTGCTTTTGTAGTTTTCTAATGCTTCTCATTTCAGAGATAAGCAGCGTGAACAAGCCTGAACCATGCCTCAACAGTCCACTGGTTAACAACAATGACAGTTCTGTTGTTAGTAATTTTTTTGTAGACTGCTTTGGACCTGTAAAATGTCATTGTGTTCCTTTTCGTAATCATTTTTCATGTATTCCTGAGAGATAGAAATGGTTGATTTTATAATTTCCTTCCACTGATGAGAAATCTAAAAGTCAGAGTGTTTATGGAGTGGCCCCAGGTCACATGACTAATTTGTCACAGAGCATTAGAGAAGCATGTTTTATTGCCAACAAATATTTTTTTCTTTTATGAAAAAAGAAATAGCTGTGTTCTCAGCATGGAACTTGATATGTAAGCTGTGCTCAGTAATTAAATTTTCCCCCCTCAGTGGATAGTACTTTTTATTTTTTTATTGATGATTGACAGGGTTTGGCCTTTCTTTGGGTAATTTTTTAAATATTAAATCCAGAAAAAAACTCAGAATCCTTATTAATAATAAGGTGTTCACAATCCTTGTTGAATATTAGAAACACCTGAGGAGTTTAAAACACCGTCTCGTCTGTCCAGGGTTCTGGGCATTGGTGAACTGTAAAGGTTTCGTGGATTAGTCTCCTGAGCAGCTAGAGGTGAGAGTCACCGATCAAAGGGTGACTGCAATGAGACACGCAGACGAGATTTCCCCTTTCATGCCCTCGCAGAGGTGGACTCACCGTCTCTACTGGCACTAGTAGGGCGGCTCGTGAGGGGTGTGTGTGTGTGTGTGTGTGTGTGCACGCGTGTGCATGTGTTTCCCCAGAAAAGAAGTTGTTTCCCAAGTGGAAGGTTGTGTTGAGTTTGTCACAATTAAGAACCTTGTCTTTGTCTGGCATTTTGAGGTTGCGCCTCCTTCCACCATGGATAAAGTCTCTGGTGCCTCAGTCGACTGCTTCACTGGCAGGATAAGCACTCTGAGGGTGAAAAGACATTTGTTAGGAGTTGATCTGTGCCCGTAAAAGGGTTGAAGTACCCAGAACCTCAAAATGTGTCCTCAGGTAATCAGTGAAACCATGAATCGTTAGGATGGGCCCTGAATCCAGTAACTCATTTCAGAGATAAGCAGCGTGAACAAGCCTGAACCATGCCTCAACAGTCCACTGGTTAACAACAATGACAGTTCTGTTGTTAGTAATTTTTGTAGACTGCTTTGGACCTGTAAAATGTCATTGTGTTCCTTTTCGTAATCATTTTCATGTATTCCTGAGAGATAGAAATGGTTGATTTTATAATTTCCTTCCACTGATGAGAAATCTAAAAGTCAGAGTGTTTATGGAGTGGCCCCAGGTCACATGACTAATTTGTCACAGAGCATTAGAGAAGCATGTTTTATTGCCAACAAATATTTTTTTCTTTTATGAAAAAAGAAATAGCTGTGTTCTTAGCATGGAACTTGATATGTAAGCTGTGCTCAGTAATTAAATTTTCCCCCCTCAGTGGATAGTACTTTTTATTTTTTTATTGATGATTGACAGGGTTTGGCCTTTCTTTGGGTAATTTTTTAAATATTAAATCCAGAAAAAAACTCAGAATCCTTATTAATAATAAGGTGTTCACAATCCTTGTTGAATATTAGAAACACCTGAGGAGTTTAAAACACCGTCTCGTCTGTCCAGGGTTCTGGGCATTGGTGAACTGTAAAGGTTTCGTGGATTAGTCTCCTGAGCAGCTAGAGGTGAGAGTCACCGATCAAAGGGTGACTGCAATGAGACACGCAGACGAGATTTCCCCTTTCATGCCCTCGCAGAGGTGCACTCACCGTCTCTACTGGCACTAGTAGGGCGGCTCGTGAGGGGTGTGTGTGTGTGTGTGTGTGTGTGCACGCGTGTGCATGTGTTTCCCCAGAAAAGAAGTTGTTTCCCAAGTGGAAGGTTGTGTTGAGTTTGTCACAATTAAGAACCTTGTCTTTGTCTGGCATTTTGAGGTTGCGCCTCCTTCCACCATGGATAAAGTCTCTGGTGCCTCAGTCGACTGCTTCACTGGCAGGATAAGCACTCTGAGGGTGAAAAGACATTTGTTAGGAGTTGATCTGTGCCCGTAAAAGGGTTGAAGTACCCAGAACCTCAAAATGTGTCCTCAGGTAATCAGTGAAACCATGAATCGTTAGGATGGGCCCTGAATCCAGTAACTGGTGCCCTTGTAACAAGAAGACATTTAGACACTGGCACAGACACGCACGGGGGGAAGCCCACCATCGACAGGCTGAGGAGAGAGGCTGAAGGACCCTCCACTCCAGGCTCAGGAAGCACCACGCCTGCAACACCTCGATGTGGGATTCCAGCCTCCAGAGATGGGAGGGAACACATTTCTGCTGTTGAAGTGCCCGGGCTGGGGTACTCAGTTATAGGCTCCCGGGCTGGGGTACTCACTCAGTGACAGGCCAGACCCATGAATGTGGCATTGTTTAGCAGCTTAACATCCCCAGTACATCCGATAAATTCAGCAAAGCAACAGTGAAGGAAATAAAAAACAGAAAATATTACCAATGCTGCTAAAAACAAATAATAGGTTAGTTAAGAAAATCATGATTTATGAGTCTTCATAAAAAGACACACAATAAATTTGTTGATCATTTTACTCTATTCTACATCATATTAAAATGTATATTAGTCAGTTCCTTGGTGTAGAGCAAAGGCCGACTTCCTTGACTATGGACTGGAGAGCTGACGACCTTGGTTTATTTTTTCTTCCTTTAACCACAACCATACTTGTTGTCTGTAGTCTCTGGTGACGTCCCTCTAAAGTAGAGTGAGGCATTGCAGAATTGGGGGGAGAAATCTCAGTTTTTGCCTGTTTAAATCCTAAACGGATGCTAGCTTCAGTTGAGTGGGTCAACTAAATGTGGTCTAAATATACAAAGGAAGTTTTGACACCTGATATAGCATGGGCGGACCATGAGGAGCGTGCTCAGTGAAAAAAGCAGTGAAATAGATACATTTGGTGTGATTTGTTTCTTATGAGGTGTCTAAAGTAGCCCCAGTTCGCAGAGACAGGAAGTAGCAGGTGGCCAGGGGCCCGGAGGAGGCCGAGTTAGGGAGTCACGGCTTCATTATGGTGGCAAAAGTTTGCGATGGCTGATGGTGACATTTTGAGGTTGCGCCTCCTTCCACCTGGATAAAGGGAGGTACATTTGTTAGGAGTTGATCTGTGCCCGGAAAAGGGTTGAAGTACCCAGAACCTCAAAATGTGTCCTCAGGTAATCAGTGAAACCATGAATCGTTAGGATGGGCCCTGAATCCAGTAACTGGTGCCCTTGTAACAAGAAGACATTTAGACACTGGCACAGACACGCACGGGGGGAAGCCCACCATCGACAGGCTGAGGAGAGAGGCTGAAGGACCCTCCACTCCAGGCTCAGGAAGCACCACGCCTGCAACACCTCGATGTGGGATTCCAGCCTCCAGAGATGGGGGGGAACACATTTCTGCTGTTGAAGTGCCGGGCTGGGGTACTCAGTTATAGGCTCCCGGGCTGGGGTACTCACTCAGTGACAGGCCAGACCCATGAATGTGGCATTGTTTAGCAGCTTAACATCCCCAGTACATCCGATAAATTCAGCAAAGCAACAGTGAAGGAAATAAAAAACAGAAAATATTACCAATGCTGCTAAAAACAAATAATAGGTTAGTTAAGAAAATCATGATTTATGAGTCTTCATAAAAAGACACACAATAAATTTGTTGATCATTTTACTCTATTCTACATCATATTAAAATGTATATTAGTCAGTTCCTTGGTGTAGAGCAAAGGCCGACTTCCTTGACTATGGACTGGAGAGCTGACGACCTTGGTTTATTTTTTCTTCCTTTAACCACAACCATACTTGTTGTCTGTAGTCTCTGGTGACGTCCCTCTAAAGTAGAGTGAGGCATTGCAGAATTGGGGGGAGAAATCTCAGTTTTGCCTGTTTAAATCCTAAACGGATGCTAGCTTCAGTTGAGTGGGTCAACTAAATGTGGTCTAAATATACAAAGGAAGTTTTGACACCTGATATAGCATGGGCGGACCATGAGGAGCGTGCTCAGTGAAAAAAGCAGTGAAATAGATACATTTGGTGTGATTTGTTTCTTATGAGGTGTCTAAAGTAGCCCCAGTTCGCAGAGACAGGAAGTAGCAGGTGGCCAGGGGCCCGGAGGAGGCCCGAGTTAGGAGTCACGGCTTCATTATGGTGCAGTTTCAGTTTCGAAGGATGAAGAATGTTCTGCGGATGGCTGATGGTGACGGTTTTATAATAATTGAATGTAATGACTGCGACTGAACTTTATGGTTAAACGTGGTGAACATGGTAACATTTGTGTATGTTTTACCACCTAAAATATAAGTGGAAAGATACGGTGGTATCCATTCTGAGACCTGCCTCTTAGGATCCCCACTCTCTCGTCACCGCTGCTGTCTCTTGCCCTGGTCAGTGCCCTCCGGGTCTGCTCCCCGGGGACGCCCCTCCGGCTGGCCTTCACCCGGCGGGGCGAGTCCCGCGGGCTGAGCCCTGAAGCCCCGCGCGGGTCCCCCCGCCACCCTCGCCGGCCGTGGCTCTTCCCGCGAGCGCCCACCCGTGCTGCCCCGCAGGCGGCCCCGGGCCCCCGGCCCCGCAGCCCAGCTCCTGCCCGTGGCGGCCTGCGCCTCCGCTGCTGGCTGGGCTCTCCTAGCGCCTGGCCGCCCAGTGCCAGTGTAAGTGTCGCCGGTGCATTTTAGGTTTTATTATCTTGGCACTCGTCCGCCTTTAGGTGGCACTTTGGGAAGATCGAGAGCCGGCCTGAGGCTGACGGCCACCGCCTGGGCCTCTGCGCCGCGCCCTCCAGCGCCGCCTGGGCGCGCCCCGCCCGGAGCCTTCCGCCCGACCTCGGGCGCCCCAGGGCGCAGAGCTTTCCGGCCCGCAGGCCCGCCCCGCACCGCCGCTCCCTGCCCGCCAGGTGCACAGGCCCCTCGCCGCGCCTGGCCACGCGCCGCTTGCCGGTTGTGCCCGAGTGCCCGGCCCTCGAGGTGGCCGCTCTGAAGCCTGAGAAAAGGTTTTTTGCCTGTTTAAATCCTAAACGGATGCTAGCTTCAGTTGAGTGGGTCAACTAAATGTGGTCTAAATATACAAAGGAAGTTTTGACACCTGATATAGCATGGGCGGACCATGAGGAGCGTGCTCAGTGAAAAAAGCAGTGAAATAGATACATTTGGTGTGATTTGTTTCTTATGAGGTGTCTAAAGTAGCCCCAGTTCGCAGAGACAGGAAGTAGCAGGTGGCCAGGGGCCCGGAGGAGGCCCGAGTTAGGGAGTCACGGCTTCATTATGGTGCAGTTTCAGTTTCGAAGGATGAAGAATGTTCTGCGGATGGCTGATGGTGACGGTTTTATAATAATTGAATGTAATGACTGCGACTGAACTTTATGGTTAAACGTGGTGAACATGGTAACATTTGTGTATGTTTTACCACCTAAAATATAAGTGGAAAGATACGGTGGTATCCATTCTGAGACCTGCCTCTTAGGATCCCCACTCTCTCGTCACCGCTGCTGTCTCTTGCCCTGGTCAGTGCCCTCCGGGTCTGCTCCCCGGGGACGCCCCTCCGGCTGGCCTTCACCCGGCGGGGCGAGTCCCGCGGGCTGAGCCCTGAAGCCCCGCGCGGGTCCCCCCGCCACCCTCGCCGGCCGTGGCTCTTCCCGCGAGCGCCCACCCGTGCTGCCCCGCAGGCGGCCCCGGGCCCCCGGCCTCGCAGCCCAGCTCCTGCCCGTGGCGGCCTGCGCCTCCGCTGCTGGCTGGGCTCTCCTAGCGCCTGGCCGCCCAGTGCCAGTGTAAGTGTCGCCGGTGCATTTTAGGTTTTATTATCTTGGCACTCGTCCGCCTTTAGGTGGCACTTTGGGAAGATCGAGAGCCGGCCTGAGGCTGACGGCCACCGCCTGGGCCTCTGCGCCGCGCCCTCCAGCGCCGCCTGGGCGCGCCCCGCCCGGAGCCTTCCGCCCGACCTCGGGCGCCCCAGGGCGCAGAGCTTTCCGGCCCGCAGGCCCGCCCCGCACCGCCGCTCCCTGCCCGCCAGGTGCACAGGCCCCTCGCCGCGCCTGGCCACGCGCCGCTTGCCGGTTGTGCCCGAGTGCCCGGCCCTCGAGGTGGCCGCTCTGAAGCCTGAGAAAGGTCTTCCGGGCAACCTGCTTCCCTTCTGCCGCACTTTTCTAACCATCGCCAGGGCCTTGGAATCCTTAACGATCTTTTTTCCTTTTCTTTTTTGGTTCTTTTTCCTTTCTTCCATTCCTTTTTTTTTTTCTGACAAAGTCAGAGAAACAAATCCTGACGTAATCAACTGATAAAATGCATTTCCCCCCCCAAAGCACTCCTTAGAGGGTGTGTCTTAGACATGTCCAATCTCCAACAGTTTCTATATTCTAGAATAAAAACATTTGATGTTTAAGACAATGGTTTTCAACAATTCCGTATAAATACATTTATTATTTTTTATTTTATTTTTTTAATAATTTTTTTCTTTTTTAAAAAATGTAATTTTACGTTTTACTTTTACAGAGTTTTGTTGTTTACAGATATGTGTGATCCCAGATTAGTCATATGTATATCCCCCCCATCCCACCCCTCTAGGTGGTGGTACAGCGCCCCTGCAGGATCCCCTTTTCTCACAACACAATGACAATAGCTATCTTTTTTCACATATTTAAATTAGATTTGCTCAGGAACGTTGATCAATGCATATCTTTGTTTCATTAGCATGAGTTAAAACAGCATTTCAAGATCCATCTTTATTTAATTAGGAAGAATTCTGCAAATGTTCTGACTGAGATTTTGCTGAGTATCTGCCTGATGTTAGTGTGCAGCTCTTCTATACAGTTGACGTGGGGTTGCATTTCAGTTTGCTTTTCTGTCTTACCCGGCGTCTGCTCCCTCACTGAGTTCCTGTCAGCCCTTCCTGGTGTAAACCCTCCCCCTCTCTCCCTCCCCACCCCGTTGCCTGGCCCAGCGACCTGCTCACAGAGGTGCTCAGTTCGTTTTCTTAGCAATAAAGAATCACTTTTCTATTTTCCAATGCTTTTACTAAGAAATGGATGAGGCTACCGGCCTTATAAAATGTCAGTTCTCTTAAAGAAGTAATTCGAAGGATAAAAACCACATTTAACAATTAGGGAAGGTTTTTTTCTTTTCATTGTTTCTAGCTGGTTCAACTTTATTCACTGTGAAATTATAATGTAAATTAAAATGTCTGTTCCTCTTTGTTTTAGCTGAGTTAATGCTATTCACAATTGTCTTGCAGATATTCAGAAATAATAGCACTTTTGCACATCATTTATGGGAGCATTTAATGCAAACGAATCTAGCTATTATCCTCAGTAGCTGTGGGCTACTGACTTCTGCGGTTCTTTTAAAAAAGGACTGGCGCATCCCTCTCATTAGTGTGGAAGGACTTGCGTGAAGTGACAGACGGTAAGATTCATGGGATTCCTGCCCCCTTTTCACGGAAACTGCTCAGCTTCCTATCCATAAATTAAATTATGTAGACACATGTTCAAGAACAGGCTTCAGGAACAAAGGGGGCAACCATAGGATGACACGGGCCCAAGTGCTCCAGAGTCTGGACACAGCTCAGTATTGCTGTGAACACAGACACGAACGTTTTGAAGACTCTTTAGAAGAATACTCTTGCTTTAATTTGCTCCACTCTGAAACTCTCTTTTCCACCTTCCCTCACTTCCTCCCCGACTCTGCTTTTCTCTTTCTCCCCTTCACACACACACACACACACACACACACACGCATGCACACACACAGACACACGCACACACAGATACACACACACACCCTGGCTTCCCTGTAGCTCAGTTGGTAAAGAATCTGCCTGCAACGCAGGAGACCTGGGTTCAATTCTTAGGTCGGAAAGATCCCCTGGAGAAGGAAATGGCAACCCATTTCAGTATTCTTGCCTGGAAAATCCCTTAGACTGAGAAGCCTGGTGGGCCAGAGTCCACGGGGCTGCAAAGAGTTGGACGCAACTGAGCATGCCTGCATGCATCAAAATGACTAAAAAATACAAAATCATGCATTTAGTGCTGGGATTTCCCAGGTGATGCTAGTGGTAAAGAATTCGCCTGCCAGTGCAGGAGACCTAAGAGATGTGGGTTCGATCCTGGGTTGGGAAAATCCCCTGGAGAAGAGTACGGTAACCCACTTCAACATTCTTGCCTGGAGAGCCCCGTGGATAGAGTCTGGTGGGCTGCGGTCCATGGGGCTGCGGGTCAGACAGGACTGAGGCGACTCAGCGTGAGCACACTTAATACCTAGTGCCGCCATTCACTGTCTGTCAGTAGATGCCAATAGTATGGACATTATTATGTGGAGTTTCTGACAGTTTTTGATTCTTCAAACGTGCCCTTATGCTTGAGAAAGCAGGGAAATTTGGGTCTAGAATGAGTCCTAAGAGCTGGTGGGGATCTGGCACGTATGTCCCAGGGCTACCATCAGATTCTGAGTGGCTGTCCTGGAAGAGGAGAGGTCACCCAGGGTCTCCAGAGATGGTCAGCGGCACGTTTCGGGTGTGATTCGTGCTGTCTACCCAGCAAAAGAGCTTACACGAGTGGTTTCTAGCCAGGTGCTCTTGTTGGTGAGCTTGAGATTTTTAAAAAATTATTGGAAGCAAGTTAATGATCCAGGGCATTTAAAAGTTCGTGTAAATCCCCTTTCCTTTTTAAAAAGAGATAAAGATGTCTTTTTACCTCCAGTTTGAAATTAGCAAATATTAATATATCACAATACCTTATTAAAAGATAGTTTAATGTTTCTACATAACAATTGGCCAATTATTTTTTTCTGTGAAAATGAATGAGGTCTTTACAATGGCTTGATTGCACACACACCTGAACTTACAGTGTCCTAATTAAATACGGACTTTACAAATTCATACCGGATACTTCAGCTGCTTTTCATAAATCAACTTTATTCAAATAATAACAAAACTTCCTCTCTTTTTAATCGGAAAAGCATGTGTGCTTCCAGGGAGCTCCGGGCAGCACTGTAGCGTGAATGTGGTTTGGGTTCCCTGTCCGTGTGATGGAATCCATAAAGGATCCTGACCCGATGCCACACCATCTCTCAGTTCAATTACTGAGAGCACTTCTATTTTTAAACAGTAGAGTCTACAGAAAAGAACCTTCTTAATTTTAGAAACAGGAGAACTACTTTTTGCTTGTTTCTGTTCCATTAAACAGCATCATGTTATTTGGTTTGGCTCATTCAGCAGTCATCTTCATAGTTCTCTGAGTTTCTTTCTTAAAGCTGTAAATAGGGCATTTCTGGGGTGCTGTGATCCTAGTGGCTCTGCTCTGGCTACTTGCCTGGTTGGCTATGAACTTGCTGATTCGTGAAGGCAGTTCCTTGCTGACTGCTCCACGGGGCAGGGACTCCACACTGCCAGCCCTGTTCCACGTTCAGCACAGCGTGAGCACACTTAATACCTAGTGCCGCCATTCACTGTCTGTCAGTAGATGCCAATAGTATGGACATTATTATGTGGAGTTTCTGACAGTTTTTGATTCTTCAAACGTGCCCTTATGCTTGAGAAAGCAGGGAAATTTGGGTCTAGAATGAGTCCTAAGAGCTGGTGGGGATCTGGCACGTATGTCCCAGGGCTACCATCAGATTCTGAGTGGCTGTCCTGGAAGAGGAGAGGTCACCCAGGGTCTCCAGAGATGGTCAGCGGCACGTTTCGGGTGTGATTCGTGCTGTCTACCCAGCAAAAGAGCTTACACGAGTGGTTTCTAGCCAGGTGCTCTTGTTGGTGAGCTTGAGATTTTTAAAAAATTATTGGAAGCAAGTTAATGATCCAGGGCATTTAAAAGTTCGTGTAAATCCCCTTTCCTTTTTAAAAAGAGATAAAGATGTCTTTTTACCTCCAGTTTGAAATTAGCAAATATTAATATATCACAATACCTTATTAAAAGATAGTTTAATGTTTCTACATAACAATTGGCCAATTATTTTTTTCTGTGAAAATGAATGAGGTCTTTACAATGGCTTGATTGCACACACACCTGAACTTACAGTGTCCTAATTAAATACGGACTTTACAAATTCATACCGGATACTTCAGCTGCTTTTCATAAATCAACTTTATTCAAATAATAACAAAACTTCCTCTCTTTTTAATCGGAAAAGCATGTGTGCTTCCAGGAGCCCCGGGGCAGCACTGTAGCGTGAATGTGGTTTGGGTTCCCTGTCCGTGTGATGGAATCCATAAAGGATCCTGACCCGATGCCACACCATCTCTCAGTTCAATTACTGAGAGCACTTCTATTTTTAAACAGTAGAGTCTACAGAAAAGAACCTTCTTAATTTTAGAAACAGGAGAACTACTTTTTGCTTGTTTCTGTTCCATTAAACAGCATCATGTTATTTGGTTTGGCTCATTCAGCAGTCATCTTCATAGTTCTCTGAGTTTCTTTCTTAAAGCTGTAAATAGGGCATTTCTGGGGTGCTGTGATCCTAGTGGCTCTGCTCTGGCTACTTGCCTGGTTGGCTATGAACTTGCTGATTCGTGAAGGCAGTTCCTTGCTGACTGCTCCACGGGGCAGGGACTCCACACTGCCAGCCCTGTTCCACGTTCAGCTCTGTGTTCATCTCACCCGTTAACTCATTGACCTGATTCACTGAGAGCTTACTGATACTAAGAGCTTGAAGCTTTGTGGCACATACCTTGCTGAAACTGGAAAGAGTTGGGGACACCTGAATTCTGGTCTGTGGCAGGCTTCCGCTCTGTAGATGTAACTTTGGAGAACTTTACTAGGGTAGGAAGTCCATTCTGAACTCTGGAGGACCCTATGAGCCTGCTCTGACTGAATTCCTGGTTTGTTACTAAGGAGCCATGTGCCATGTGATCAAAAGAGGTTAGGGTTCAGCAGTAAAGCATTCACCTGCAATGCAGGGGACCATCTATAGTGCAGGAAATGCAGGTTCGACCCCTGGGTCAGGAAGATCCCCTGGAGGAGGAAATGGCAGCCCACTTCAGTGTTCTCACCTGGAAAATCCCGTGGATAGAGGAGCCTGGAGGGCTGCAGTCCATGGGATCACAAAGAGTCACGCAAGACTGATGGACTCAGCACACATATAAAGTAGGCAATCAGCAAGGACCACAGGGAAGAATGCTCAGTACTCTGTAAAACCTACATGTGAAGGGAATCTGAAAAAGAATAGATAAATGAATATGTGTGACTCAATCACTTTGCTGTACGCCTGAAACTAACACAACATTGTAAGTCCACTTTGTTCCAATATACAACAAAGAAAGAAATATATGTAGGGACGTAGGTGTAAGTCCAGGTCGTGAACTTCGGGGCGTCAGAGAAGGCGCTGCTTGGTGTCCTTTGTCTTGTGCTGTCTCCTGGCCCTCTGGTCCTGCCCTGTCTTGCCTTTGCTTCCAGGACCTTCCACTCCTCATCCAGCCCCTCCCCACCCTTCAGCTCCCGCCTTCCTGGGGCTCATTCAGCAGTCATCTTCATAGTTCTCTGAGTTTCTTTCTTAAAGCTGTAAATAGGGCATTTCTGGGGTGCTGTGATCCTAGTGGCTCTGCTCTGGCTACTTGCCTGGTTGGCTATGAACTTGCTGATTCGTGAAGGCAGTTCCTTGCTGACTGCTCCACGGGGCAGGGACTCCACACTGCCAGCCCTGTTCCACGTTCAGCTCTGTGTTCATCTCACCCGTTAACTCATTGACCTGATTCACTGAGAGCTTACTGATACTAAGAGCTTGAAGCTTTGTGGCACATACCTTGCTGAAACTGGAAAGAGTTGGGGACACCTGAATTCTGGTCTGTGGCAGGCTTCCGCTCTGTAGATGTAACTTTGGAGAACTTTACTAGGGTAGGAAGTCCATTCTGAACTCTGGAGGACCCTATGAGCCTGCTCTGACTGAATTCCTGGTTTGTTACTAAGGAGCCATGTGCCATGTGATCAAAAGAGGTTAGGGTTCAGCAGTAAAGCATTCACCTGCAATGCAGGGGACCATCTATAGTGCAGGAAATGCAGGTTCGACCCCTGGGTCAGGAAGATCCCCTGGAGGAGGAAATGGCAGCCCACTTCAGTGTTCTCACCTGGAAAATCCCGTGGATAGAGGAGCCTGGAGGGCTGCAGTCCATGGGATCACAAAGAGTCACGCAAGACTGATGGACTCAGCACACATATAAAGTAGGCAATCAGCAAGGACCACAGGGAAGAATGCTCAGTACTCTGTAAAACCTACATGTGAAGGGAATCTGAAAAAGAATAGATAAATGAATATGTGTGACTCAATCACTTTGCTGTACGCCTGAAACTAACACAACATTGTAAGTCCACTTTGTTCCAATATACAACAAAGAAAGAAATATATGTAGGGACGTAGGTGTAAGTCCAGGTCGTGAACTTCGGGGCGTCAGAGAAGGCGCTGCTTGGTGTCCTTTGTCTTGTGCTGTCTCCTGGCCCTCTGGTCCTGCCCTGTCTTGCCTTTGCTTCCAGGACCTTCCACTCCTCATCCAGCCCCTCCCCACCCTTCAGCTCCCGCCTTCCTGGGGCGCATCTCTCTTCCTGCGTGGCAGCTTCTGGTTGTCCTTGGACACGAACCGGGTTCTTCTTCTGTGAATTCTTCTAGTTTTGAGTACTTGGCTGAAGTCAGTGATGGCTTTACCATTAAAAAACCCCTTAAGGATTTGAGCGTCACAAGGAGAAAGCTGTCTGTAACACTGCCTCATTCACATTCACACAGGGGAGGTAAATGCTGGTGGACTTGATTTTTTTTCAACGTAGTAAAAATATATTACTTTATAAAACTACATGAGTTCAAAAGATAATTTTTTAAATTTATTTATTTATTTTTAATTTTTATTTTACTTTTAACTTTTACAGAGTTTTGCTGCTTGCCGATATGCATGCTCCCAGATTAGTCATATAAATTTATTTTTTAATTGGAAAAAGCCCTGCTTTACTCTGCCCTACAACAACACGAGTCAGCCATAATTGTACATAAATCCCCTCCCGTTGGATCAAAAGATAATTTTAACTGAATCAGCTTGTTACAGATATTTAGAAATATGTCCCTATCATAGCTGCAGGCATTGGAGGCAGCATTCATGTTTCTGGAGATCGTGACATTGCCAACAAGTCACGACAATTAGGAAATTACCTGTTTCCTTTATCTTCGGGTTAAGCCTCCCTTCTTTGAACTCTTCCTATGTGCCGTGGCTTTTAAACATCTCCAGCTGACTGTAAATTCGTGAACTTTTATTTTGCCATTCTTATCTTCCACATTTAATGTGCAGACTAGACACAGAATGAAAAAGACAATGCATGGTAGCTACTCGGATTTGTTCAGTTGGAGGATTGCCTGCCACATGCCCATGGCACGAGCTGACGGGTCTATGCTTCTGCACTCTGTGGTGGCACAGAAAGCAGCCGTGGAAGTCAGTCGCACCTGGGAGCTGGCAAACCAGGGCCTTGACCTTTGCGTGTGCGTGGGTGGACCAGCTCGCCGCTGCTGGGGAGATACCCTTCCCAGTCTTCGTTTTGTGTGCGTGACTCGGAAGCTAATCTAAGCTAACACTTCCTGTTTTGTGAGGGTTCTCTACAAAATGTTAACTCAACCTGAACTTCTTGTCAAGTAAGTCTTGTGTCTTTTCTGTTTTTTATTTTTTGCTATTAAATAAACAGGCTTCATAGTAAGCAAGTATTCTAAATAAAGAAAAAAATCGCCTACAACTGTTGATTTATTTCAGGGATGCCTGCCTTCTCTTTGGTTTTGTTTTTAACAAAATTATGCACACATATCGTTTAATCAGTTCTTGCCTGAAGGCTCAGCAGGTGCAGAGCCTGCATCTGCAATGCGGAGATGTGGATTTGATCCCTTGGTGGGGAAGATGCCCCGGAGAAGAAAATGGCCGCCCACTTCAGTAATTTTGCCTGGAAAATCTAACGGACAGAGGAGCCTGGTGGGCTACAGTCCCTGGGGTCACCAGAGAGTTAGACAGGACTTAGCAGCTAAACAATAACAATGTTTAACAATTGACACAAACTAAGCCTATAAAAGCATGAGGCCGTATGAAATTATCTGCCCCTGGCAGGCGTATAATATGCACGGAGGTAATTTCTGATCAAGACTGGTGGAGAACCACCCAGAAGGACCAGCCTGTGCTGTGCCTTGGGGACCGTGGTTTCCATCAGGCTGGTCTTTGCATGAGATCATCTTCACCGAGGAAATAAGTGTGCCCTGGCGTGAGGGGTACCTACCGCTCTTCAGGCTTATTAGTCTAGTCCTCCCTAAAATGTGTCAAAAAATGTTACGTCAAGCAGTTATTCATGGTAACTATGTCCAGTTCAACTGAAATGTTTAGCTCACAGTCAAAATTTATAGGGAAATAAAAATTAAATTCGTGCTTAGATCTTACCACATTTAATGTGCAGACTAGACACAGAATGAAAAAGACAATGCATGGTAGCTACTCGGATTTGTTCAGTTGGAGGATTGCCTGCCACATGCCCATGGCACGAGCTGACGGGTCTATGCTTCTGCACTCTGTGGTGGCACAGAAAGCAGCCGTGGAAGTCAGTCGCACCTGGGAGCTGGCAAACCAGGGCCTTGACCTTGCGTGTGCGTGGGTGGACCAGCTCGCCGCTGCTGGGGAGATACCCTTCCCAGTCTTCGTTTTGTGTGCGTGACTCGGAAGCTAATCTAAGCTAACACTTCCTGTTTTGTGAGGGTTCTCTACAAAATGTTAACTCAACCTGAACTTCTTGTCAAGTAAGTCTTGTGTCTTTTCTGTTTTTTATTTTTTGCTATTAAATAAACAGGCTTCATAGTAAGCAAGTATTCTAAATAAAGAAAAAAATCGCCTACAACTGTTGATTTATTTCAGGGATGCCTGCCTTCTCTTTGGTTTTGTTTTTAACAAAATTATGCACACATATCGTTTAATCAGTTCTTGCCTGAAGGCTCAGCAGGTGCAGAGCCTGCATCTGCAATGCGGAGATGTGGATTTGATCCCTTGGTGGGGAAGATGCCCCGGAGAAGAAAATGGCCGCCCACTTCAGTAATTTTGCCTGGAAAATCTAACGGACAGAGGAGCCTGGTGGGCTACAGTCCCTGGGGTCACCAGAGAGTTAGACAGGACTTAGCAGCTAAACAATAACAATGTTTAACAATTGACACAAACTAAGCCTATAAAAGCATGAGGCCGTATGAAATTATCTGCCCCTGGCAGGCGTATAATATGCACGGAGGTAATTTCTGATCAAGACTGGTGGAGAACCACCCAGAAGGACCAGCCTGTGCTGTGCCTTGGGGACCGTGGTTTCCATCAGGCTGGTCTTTGCATGAGATCATCTTCACCGAGGAAATAAGTGTGCCCTGGCGTGAGGGGTACCTACCGCTCTTCAGGCTTATTAGTCTAGTCCTCCCTAAAATGTGTCAAAAAATGTTACGTCAAGCAGTTATTCATGGTAACTATGTCCAGTTCAACTGAAATGTTTAGCTCACAGTCAAAATTTATAGGGAAATAAAAATTAGGAGCTTCTAGGCAGACCTTGCCAGACCTGGACTTTGGACGACACCATATAAAGCACTAAGCACTCTTTAAAACGCGTCTATAAAATCTGTGTGATGATTTTGAAAATTATTTGTCTAACAATTGTCTTAAGGTTATTGCTCCGTCTCTATCCGCTCTAGTCCACTGACTGAGGAACCGCATGTGAGGCTCCTGTATTCAGACATTTCACAGTGTCTTTCTCCTTCCTGAGCATCTCTGCAAAATCGGGGCCACACAGCACCATCATTGCCATCACGTGCGCTTCACAAACGAGAAAAGTAAAGACTGAGAAAAGTTCAGTATTGGTCCAAGATCCCTGAATAGTATGTGTTTTAGTGAATAGAGAATAAGAAAAACAACACTGCCTTGGGGAAAAGTTCATGGGAATTTCTTAATGATTCAGAGAATAGCGGACTGTGGTAATTATCTTAAAAGATGAAAGAAAGAAAAGAGAGAAGAAAAAGGAAGAAAAGAAAGGAGGACAAAAGAGCATCTATGAAGCTGCTGGTAACAGGGATAGTGCTGTCCAGATTGAAACCTGTCAGGGTTGATTTTTTTTTGTTATAAGATTGTTGCTTGATTATGAATTCTGAAATTCTGAGGACTTGTATTCTTAGAATGCAGTGTGAAAGGGACAGAACTTTCATTTTCTTGCCTTTCTAAATGATATAACACATGCAGTACCCACTGTATTAGTTTTCTCAAATTGTACTATTTTTCTATCCTTTTTTTCTTTTGGTTTATTCACTTGTCACGATGAAATTTTACTGAAATACCATCATTTTCCTAATTGTCAGGGAGGATGACTTGAGTACCCAAGACCAGGAAAAAGATGGAATTGTCCAGTCTTCCCTGGAGCGTTGATTCAATCCGATTCACCAGCAAACAGCGGGTCTTCTCCGGGAGCAGTTAAAAACCCAAAGGAAGAAATGGATGGGGAAGCTTTCCAAGGGTTCCATTATTTTTTTCTTAGAGTGTCAATAAGTGCATTTAAGCAGTCCTCCCTAAAATGTGTCAAAAATGTGTAACGTTTTGTCACAGTTCAACTGAAATGTTTAGCTCACAGTCAAAATTTATAGGGAAATAAAAATTAGGAGCTTCTAGGCAGACCTTGCCAGACCTGGACTTTGGACGACACCATATAAAGCACTAAGCACTCTTTAAAACGCGTCTATAAAATCTGTGTGATGATTTTGAAAATTATTTGTCTAACAATTGTCTTAAGGTTATTGCTCCGTCTCTATCCGCTCTAGTCCACTGACTGAGGAACCGCATGTGAGGCTCCTGTATTCAGACATTTCACAGTGTCTTTCTCCTTCCTGAGCATCTCTGCAAAATCGGGGCCACACAGCACCATCATTGCCATCACGTGCGCTTCACAAACGAGAAAAGTAAAGACTGAGAAAAGTTCAGTATTGGTCCAAGATCCCTGAATAGTATGTGTTTTAGTGAATAGAGAATAAGAAAAACAACACTGCCTTGGGGAAAAGTTCATGGGAATTTCTTAATGATTCAGAGAATAGCGGACTGTGGTAATTATCTTAAAAGATGAAAGAAAGAAAAGAGAGAAGAAAAAGGAAGAAAAGAAAGGAGGACAAAAGAGCATCTATGAAGCTGCTGGTAACAGGGATAGTGCTGTCCAGATCGAAACCTGTCAGGGTTGATTTTTTTTTGTTATAAGATTGTTGCTTGATTATGAATTCTGAAATTCTGAGGACTTGTATTCTTAGAATGCAGTGTGAAAGGGACAGAACTTTCATTTTCTTGCCTTTCTAAATGATATAACACATGCAGTACCCACTGTATTAGTTTTCTCAAATTGTACTATTTTTCTATCCTTTTTTTTTCTTTTGGTTTATTCACTTGTCACGATGAAATTTTACTGAAATACCATCATTTTCCTAATTGTCAGGGAGGATGACTTGAGTACCCAAGACCAGGAAAAAGATGGAATTGTCCAGTCTTCCCTGGAGCGTTGATTCAATCCGATTCACCAGCAAACAGCGGGTCTTCTCCGGGAGCAGTTAAAAACCCAAAGGAAGAAATGGATGGGGAAGCTTTCCAAGGGTTCCATTATTTTTTTCTTAGAGTGTCAATAAGTGCATTTCCCACTGTACTTCCCAAATTGTTTTGTTTTAATCTGTTTTTGTTTGAGGAAACAAGTTTCTTAAGTGAAAGGAAATAACAGCTTCAGAGTCAGAATATGCAGGATCTGCCTGAAGTGTATAGCCTTGGGGTAGGTGCTTCAGGCTTTGAGCTTAGTTTCCCCAGTGACTCAGTGGTGAAGAATCTGCCTGCCAATGCAGGAGGTACAAAAGAGGAGGATTTGATCCCCTGGTCGGGAAGATCCCCTGGAGGAGGAAATGGCAACCACTCCAGTATTCTTGACTGGAGAATCCCATGGACAGAGGAGCCTGTTGGGCTAGAGCCCGTGGGGCTGCAAAGAGTCCGACACGACTGAACACACACTCCTTCCCATATGTAGAATGCAAATAACTTGAATTCCTTGTAAATATTGTGTGATATGGCATGTGTATGAATCTATTACAGGATCTGGGACATAAGTTAGACACTAAACAAATGTTACTCCATTCCACTCTCAATATAACTATGACTGGTCTCTGACAGAGCCCAATATTTGACGTTTACACACGGATTTTAAAATATGAGCTCATAATTACAATCTGAAGCAAACGTGCAAATGATTTTCAATGAAATGAAGTTCATTAAATAAAAACGCCTGTTATATTTAAGATGCTGTATTTGGTACAACAGATGGTAAAACTATAAAGCATAGTCTTTCTCCCTAAGTCATAAGCATTCTACTTGAATATTAAGGGAAGAGTTAAAAAATGACTAGGTTAGATGGTCAGTCGGATCTCGGATAAAATATAGATAGTCTAGCTTGTGAGGAGTGGCTTAAATTATTCAAGCACTGATTAGGGACAGGAGGCATCACAGGAAGAAGTATTATTGTCCTAAGAGTTATCAAAAACATTCATAAGAATAAAAGAAGAAGTCTATTGATGAATGATTTGAAGACAAGATTAATATAGGCATCTTTCAATTTATTTATGAACTGGAAGCTGGAACAAAATTAAAATTGAATATTTTCAGCGTCCGATTTAAAGGCTTATTGCTCGTGTTCCTAACATTTTAGGCCTCTTGCGGCTTTTCTGGGTTTATCACTGTGGAAGCTTTTTCTGTCGGAATAATTTATGTAGTCATCTCCCATGGAAGTATAAAATATTTTTTTTCCTCTTCATAGGAAGAGATTTTTTTCTGGGATCTCAAATGCTGTGCTTTTCATAGAACTGGCATTAATATCGCCAAAACCTCTCAGGAGCACAGCGGGACTCTTGAAAAGCGTAACACACAGTGGTTGTCAAAGAGTCGAGCCCAAGATTAACCTGAAAAAGGATTAGTCTTTGAGCATAATTAAATGCCAGCTAAAATTAGATCAGATTGAAAAACACCTGCCACAGAAAGTTTGAAAATTACTATGGATAGCTAAAGAATTAGATAACTTGGAAATTTAGAATGCAGTTCTCATAATTAACTTAGAAGTGTAGAAATACATCTTTTATAATCAGTATGACAAGAGAAATAATTTATTAACATGTAGAAAAGAGTCCCAATCTTTCAGAAAAGTGATGGTTAATTACGGAATAATTAAGTTGGAGTGACTCAACTTTCCAGTCTTTATAAGTTGCTTTCTTAAATGAACTTATGATATGCTCTACAAATATTTGACGTTTACACACGGATTTTAAAATATGAGCTCATAATTACAATCTGAAGCAAACGTGCAAATGATTTTCAATGAAATGAAGTTCATTAAATAAAAACGCCTGTTATATTTAAGATGCTGTATTTGGTACAACAGATGGTAAAACTATAAAGCATAGTCTTTCTCCCTAAGTCATAAGCATTCTACTTGAATATTAAGGGAAGAGTTAAAAAATGACTAGGTTAGATGGTCAGTCGGATCTCGGATAAAATATAGATAGTCTAGCTTGTGAGGAGTGGCTTAAATTATTCAAGCACTGATTAGGGACAGGAGGCATCACAGGAAGAAGTATTATTGTCCTAAGAGTTATCAAAAACATTCATAAGAATAAAAGAAGAAGTCTATTGATGAATGATTTGAAGACAAGATTAATATAGGCATCTTTCAATTTATTTATGAACTGGAAGCTGGAACAAAATTAAAATTGAATATTTTCAGCGTCCGATTTAAAGGCTTATTGCTCGTGTTCCTAACATTTTAGGCCTCTTGCGGCTTTTCTGGGTTTATCACTGTGGAAGCTTTTTCTGTCGGAATAATTTATGTAGTCATCTCCCATGGAAGTATAAAATATTTTTTTTCCTCTTCATAGGAAGAGATTTTTTTCTGGGATCTCAAATGCTGTGCTTTTCATAGAACTGGCATTAATATCGCCAAAACCTCTCAGGAGCACAGCGGGACTCTTGAAAAGCGTAACACACAGTGGTTGTCAAAGAGTCGAGCCCAAGATTAACCTGAAAAAGGATTAGTCTTTGAGCATAATTAAATGCCAGCTAAAATTAGATCAGATTGAAAAACACCTGCCACAGAAAGTTTGAAAATTACTATGGATAGCTAAAGAATTAGATAACTTGGAAATTTAGAATGCAGTTCTCATAATTAACTTAGAAGTGTAGAAATACATCTTTTATAATCAGTATGACAAGAGAAATAATTTATTAACATGTAGAAAAGAGTCCCAATCTTTCAGAAAAGTGATGGTTAATTACGGGAATAATTAAGTTGGAGTGACTCAACTTTCCAGTCTTTATTGAATGGATCAGTTGCTTTCTTAAATGATTTCCTGTATGGTCTGCAGAAGGAAATAATTTGCATGACTTTAAGCCTAAACTGCTTTTGTGATAGCTTTTTTGTTTTAAGTTTATGATCCAGTCTTTAAATAAATGTGTCTTATTTAAGCCCATTCTAATGGAGTGAGCAAAGCTGTGTTAAGCTGATTTATATACATGCTGCAAGCATCATTTTAGCACCTGAGTGCTTGCTGGTAAAAATTACTCTTTCCCTCTGAAGATTATTATAATAATCTTGACTATCAGCATAGCTAGTGAATATTTTCAATGCGCCTTCCTTGCAATTCTCCATAATCAACAGATTATCACTGGATTTCCATCCTGCTTCATCATGTTGGACCAAGAAAAGAAAAACAAATACTTAAAGGTAGCAGAAGACAGAAAGAGATTTTTTTTTTAAAAAGCAAATGATTAAAATACCGTAATTATCTCCAATCATTATCATTATTTTAGATTATTTTTCTGTGCATGACTTCAGGTTTATAAAATGCTGAACAGAGTCTGTAACAACTCCATTACTTGGCTACCTGACTAATGGTATCTCCAAATATTTAATTTATGACTCTTGTTGAAAAATCAATGATAAACATCACCATCTTTACATTTTTTACAATGCTTTTGAATGCATTATTCATTGTTATTTGATTTTTTCTTAACTAATATTTTGATTATGTTGGAGTCTGTTTCTATTGTTTCTCTTTCTTGTTTTATTTACTATATGGTCTTGTTTCTGGGCTGCCCTGGTGGCTCAGATGATAAAGAATCTGTCTGCAATGCAGGAGACCCAGGTGTGGCCCCTGGGATTGGAAAATGCCTCGGAGAAGGGCATGGCACCCACTCCAGTGTTCTTGCCTGGAGAATCCCATCAACAGAGAAGCCTGGCAGGGAACAGTCCATGGGGTGGCAAAGAGTCAGATAATCCTTAGTGACTACACAACAGTAACAATTAACAGCAGCAGTGGTCACAGTTATTAAAGATACTGAATGGCTTACAGAAAGTTTTTCTGAACTCTAATACCTTTGCTTTCAGTTATTTATGCTGAAGCGATTAGTGCTTTTCCCTGATGAATGAACCCTATAGTGCTATTTCTGTCTAGGTCTCGAGTTGAAAAGAATGATCCCTGCCTGAATGTATTGATAGCAGTGCATTAAGAACATTCTTCTTGTTACATAAAACATGCTTTTAGAATCCACGTCCACTCTCAGTAGTGAAGCACCTATCCAGCGGGAAAAGTGGGGATATGTTTTCACACTAGCTGAGGTCCTTGATGCAGCAATTATGCCATTTTCCAGAGTAGACTGTCAGGTCTACTCTAATTACCACATGCCACATTCAGGTTTCATCATTTCCAGAAGAACTTTTGCCTGCAAAAATTGCTCACTGGTTGAATTTTGGAATAATAGATATGCATTCTCTATGTAGATATGAGAACTGATGTTTGCAATATATTTAATTGCAATCTCTGTTAATGTTTTGTTCAACAAAGTCATTTACTAAATCTGTAAGACCAACAATAACAACAGCATTAATAAGTTGTAACGACTGTAGGTTTCTACTTTTCCAAGTTTTCTCATGTGTCAGATTAGGTCATTATCACACCAGTTTCTGAGCCAGCAGGGCAGTCCATAAAATTTCAGTTTCAGAAATGAAAAACCGAGGTCCCAAATTGTGAATGGACTTATTTAATATCTCACAGTTGGGAGAAAACTGATTTTAACATTCAGGCTCCTTTACTCCCTGTCTTTCCACCTACTATTAAAAGCACAGAATTCTTCTCACAAATTTTATGCCAAAACAGGACGGGCTACTTATTACCCATGCAGGTGACCCGCTGCTTTTGGCTCAGAATCTTACTATATGGTCTTGTTTCTGGGCTGCCCTGGTGGCTCAGATGATAAAGAATCTGTCTGCAATGCAGGAGACCCAGGTGTGGCCCCTGGGATTGGAAAATGCCTCGGAGAAGGGCATGGCACCCACTCCAGTGTTCTTGCCTGGAGAATCCCATCAACAGAGAAGCCTGGCAGGGAACAGTCCATGGGGTGGCAAAGAGTCAGATAATCCTTAGTGACTACACAACAGTAACAATTAACAGCAGCAGTGGTCACAGTTATTAAAGATACTGAATGGCTTACAGAAAGTTTTTCTGAACTCTAATACCTTTGCTTTCAGTTATTTATGCTGAAGCGATTAGTGCTTTTCCCTGATGAATGAACCCTATAGTGCTATTTCTGTCTAGGTCTCGAGTTGAAAAGAATGATCCCTGCCTGAATGTATTGATAGCAGTGCATTAAGAACATTCTTCTTGTTACATAAAAACATGCTTTTAGAATCCACGTCCACTCTCAGTAGTGAAGCACCTATCCAGCGGGAAAAGTGGGGATATGTTTTCACACTAGCTGAGGTCCTTGATGCAGCAATTATGCCATTTTCCAGAGTAGACTGTCAGGTCTACTCTAATTACCACATGCCACATTCAGGTTTCATCATTTCCAGAAGAACTTTTGCCTGCAAAAATTGCTCACTGGTTGAATTTTGGAATAATAGATATGCATTCTCTATGTAGATATGAGAACTGATGTTTGCAATATATTTAATTGCAATCTCTGTTAATGTTTTGTTCAACAAAGTCATTTACTAAATCTGTAAGACCAACAATAACAACAGCATTAATAAGTTGTAACGACTGTAGGTTTCTACTTTTCCAAGTTTTCTCATGTGTCAGATTAGGTCATTATCACACCAGTTTCTGAGCCAGCAGGGCAGTCCATAAAATTTCAGTTTCAGAAATGAAAAACCGAGGTCCCAAATTGTGAATGGACTTATTTAATATCTCACAGTTGGGAGAAAACTGATTTTAACATTCAGGCTCCTTTACTCCCTGTCTTTCCACCTACTATTAAAAGCACAGAATTCTTCTCACAAATTTTATGCCAAAACAGGAGTCTTTGGGATGGAACTAGTTTTCTGTGGATTGACCCCATGCAGGTGACCCGCTGCCTTTTGGCTGTGAATAAGTAACCAGAGATCGCTTCGAGACTCACCTTAAAAAGGCAGCGATCTTGAGATACTTGCTTTCAAAGAGGTTTTCTCACACCTTCCATTGAAGACTGCTCAGTTAGAAGACAGCAACAGCTGCCTGTCTCCGTTTATTCACTTTTGTGGAAGTGGAAATACAGAGAGACTTTTAATGACCAAGAAAAGACCATTTTACCCCCTTTCTAGAAAAGTTGGGCTTCTAGGGATGTTATCACCCTGGAAGAAAGGATATGTGAGTATTCTTTCCACATGAAAGCCTGTCTAGTCCAGGTCTTAGCTCTCATCACTCTTGTCTGACCCTCTGTAGCCCCAAGGACTGTAGCCCACCAGCCAGGCTCCTCTGTCCATGGGATTTCCCAGGAAAGAATACGGAGTGGGTTGCCACCTCCTTCTCCAGGGGATCTTCCCGACCCAGGGATCGAGGCCTCACCTCCCGCCTTGGCAGGTGGATTCTTTACCACGGAGCTACTTGGGAAGCTTGGATTTGTGACGCTTCCTTACTGACGGACATGGTACACGTGTTTGGAAGAGTGTAAGCTAGGCTCTAGGTGTGCCCTGGAGAGGACAGGGCACGTCCCAATGTCTTGGACACTGATCTAGAAGACAGCGGGAACCTTTACCTACCACCTGGAAATCAGGATTGGAGTGCAGAGCCAGGTGGATACGGCGGAGACAGTGGTGCTTGCACAGCTGTGGCCCCTCTGCCATGCCCAGGGGACTGTGGGTGGAGAGTACAGGACGCTGGCCCGCAGAGCGAGGTGTACATCAGAGGAGTGATGTTAGTGAGCCGGGCCTCTTGCATCTGCCCATAGACAGGAAAGTGCTGAAGGCCTTAACTTGAGATATCTGGTTTTCTTTAATTAACAGAGACAGCAACCAACGTCAATTTCTTGATGTGCTGACTACCTGTTTTTCTCTTTTCATATCCACAGAACATATAGTCTTCTGAAAATTTACTGCAGTATAGTTGATTTACAATGTTGTGTTAGTTTCAGGTATGCACCATAGTGAGTTAGTTATATCAGTTCACATTCATTCTACTTACAGAGTTCTGAGGGGCGTGCCTGTGCCGTATGGTGTTCGTCTACCTGAACGAATGACTATCACTTGCTCACTTATGTGAGTATGCTAATCCTAGTCCCCCAGTTGGTCCCTCCCTTATCTCCCAAAAGTTTGGGATGGTTGAATCTAGGGAATGGAAATACAGAGAGACTTTTAATGACCAAGAAAAGACCATTTTACCCCCTTTCTAGAAAAGTTGGGCTTCTAGGGATGTTATCACCCTGGAAGAAAGGATATGTGAGTATTCTTTCCACATGAAAGCCTGTCTAGTCCAGGTCTTAGCTCTCATCACTCTTGTCTGACCCTCTGTAGCCCCAAGGACTGTAGCCCACCAGCCAGGCTCCTCTGTCCATGGGATTTCCCAGGAAAGAATACGGAGTGGGTTGCCACCTCCTTCTCCAGGGGATCTTCCCGACCCAGGGATCGAGGCCTCACCTCCCGCCTTGGCAGGTGGATTCTTTACCACGGAGCTACTTGGGAAGCTTGGATTTGTGACGCTTCCTTACTGACGGACATGGTACACGTGTTTGGAAGAGTGTAAGCTAGGCTCTAGGTGTGCCCTGGAGGACAGGGCACGTCCCAATGTCTTGGACACTGATCTAGAAGACAGCGGGAACCTTTACCTACCACCTGGAAATCAGGATTGGAGTGCAGAGCCAGGTGGATACGGCGGAGACAGTGGTGCTTGCACAGCTGTGGCCCCTCTGCCATGCCCAGGGGACTGTGGGTGGAGAGTACAGGACGCTGGCCCGCAGAGCGAGGTGTACATCAGAGGAGTGATGTTAGTGAGCCGGGCCTCTTGCATCTGCCCATAGACAGGAAAGTGCTGAAGGCCTTAACTTGAGATATCTGGTTTTCTTTAATTAACAGAGACAGCAACCAACGTCAATTTCTTGATGTGCTGACTACCTGTTTTTCTCTTTTCATATCCACAGAACATATAGTCTTCTGAAAATTTACTGCAGTATAGTTGATTTACAATGTTGTGTTAGTTTCAGGTATGCACCATAGTGAGTTAGTTATATCAGTTCACATTCATTCTACTTACAGAGTTCTGAGGGGCGTGCCTGTGCCGTATGGTGTTCGTCTACCTGAACGAATGACTATCACTTGCTCACTTATGTGAGTATGCTAATCCTAGTCCCCCAGTTGGTCCCTCCCCCCTTATCTCCTGGGAGCCAAAAGTTTGGGATGGTTGAATCTTAGGGAATGGAAAGTACAGGAGAGGCTGCCATGGGAAGCCAGGTCAACAAAGGAAAAGGTCAGTGGGTGGATTCATCCTGACAGTTATGACCATTGCCAGTGGTTAGCCAGTTGCTTCATAGATCTCATTTTATTTTCATGTGAGTCAAGCCTGGTTGTTACCTCAATTCACAGGTGATAGCATGAACTCTAGAATGATTCATATTTGTAGTCAGTCTGATAGTTATGAGTAGGAATAAGTAGTTGTAGTTTCCATTTTCCCTACAAAATGGCCAGATCTGAAGTTTTGCCAATTATATTCATTTCCCAGCTTTTTTGAAGTGTACACATGTAAGTGGACCAGTAAATAACTAGAGACGATGTTTTACTTTGAAAAAAAGAGGGAAAAAAATCACCTTTAAAGAGGAATTGTATATCTGAATTCTCAGAATAAAGACATAGGTAGATTATGTAACACGAGTTCCAAGTTAAAAACGATCAGCAAATCCTTCCTTACCAGGAGATGTGCACAAATGGTACAGAAAAGAGATGCCAAAATGATGCAATTAGCAGCTGGCACTGATGGGCCTTGTGCCCAGGGCTGGTTGTATTGTGTCCAGGAAAAGAATAAAGCACAGGGTGAGGAACAAATGCTCTAAGTATCCTCAAGGCCAAGACCCAGGGCCTGTTTCCTATGGGAATGAACCCAGAAATAGGTGGGGAGGAGTAGCTGTTGTGATACACAGCCAGGTGGAGCGAAGGAGCCGCGTTAAACTTGAAACCCGTCAAGGAGCCTCTGGTGGACTGACCTTGACAAAGGATGTCAGAGGTACTTTTAACCTCAAAGTTGTACTGGCCAACAAAAATGGTTAGAGGTCAATTTCTTGACACCTGTTTTTCTTTTCATACCCACAGCACATATAGTCTTCTGAAAATTTACTGCAGTATAGTTGATTTACAATGTTGTGTTAGTTTCAGGTATGCACCATAGTGAGTTAGTTATATCAGTTCACATTCATTCTACTTACAGAGTTCTGAGGGGCGTGCCTGTGCCGTATGGTGTTCGTCTACCTGAACGAATGACTATCACTTGCTCACTTATGTGAGTATGCTAATCCTAGTCCCCCAGTTGGTCCCTCCCCCCTTATCTCCTGGGAGCCAAAAGTTTGGGATGGTTGAATCTTAGGGAATGGAAAGTACAGGAGAGGCTGCCATGGGAAGCCAGGTCAACAAAGGAAAAGGTCAGTGGGTGGATTCATCCTGACAGTTATGACCATTGCCAGTGGTTAGCCAGTTGCTTCATAGATCTCATTTTATTTTCATGTGAGTCAAGCCTGGTTGTTACCTCAATTCACAGGTGATAGCATGAACTCTAGAATGATTCATATTTGTAGTCAGTCTGATAGTTATGAGTAGGAATAAGTAGTTGTAGTTTCCATTTTCCCTACAAAATGGCCAGATCTGAAGTTTTGCCAATTATATTCATTTCCCAGCTTTTTTGAAGTGTACACATGTAAGTGGACCAGTAAATAACTAGAGACGATGTTTTACTTTGAAAAAAAGAGGGAAAAAAATCACCTTTAAAGAGGAATTGTATATCTGAATTCTCAGAATAAAGACATAGGTAGATTATGTAACACGAGTTCCAAGTTAAAAACGATCAGCAAATCCTTCCTTACCAGGAGATGTGCACAAATGGTACAGAAAAGAGATGCCAAAATGATGCAATTAGCAGCTGGCACTGATGGGCCTTGTGCCCAGGGCTGGTTGTATTGTGTCCAGGAAAAGAATAAAGCACAGGGTGAGGAACAAATGCTCTAAGTATCCTCAAGGCCAAGACCCAGGGCCTGTTTCCTATGGGAATGAACCCAGAAATAGGTGGGGAGGAGTAGCTGTTGTGATACACAGCCAGGTGGAGCGAAGGAGCCGCGGTTAAACTTGAAACCCGTCAAGGAGCCTCTGGTGGACGTGACCTTGACAAAGAGATGATCAGAGGTACTTTTAACTGCTACAAAGTTGTACTAGGCCAACAAGTAAACATTGGTGTTAGCTCAGGCCTTCACAAAGCCAGGGGTCCAAGGACAGGCCATGAATCCATCTTGTCGAAGCTGTCTATCAAGCATCGGTTGGAAGTAATTTGCCAAATTCTCTTAATCTTGATGAAAACGCTTGGCTATTTTTGATACATCACTATTCTTACTAGAGATTTCTTGTCTTCCAGGCCTCTAAAAACATGTCAGCTAACAGAGAACAGAGAACAGACTTGTGGTCACTGAGGGGACAGGGAAACGGGGGAAGAATGGACTGGGAGTTTGGAATTAACAGATGGCAGCTACTATGTACAGGCTGGACAGACAACAGGGCCCCACTGTATAGCATAGGGAACTACATATCCTGTGATCATCTATAATGGAAAAGAACATAAAGAAGAATATATGTGTATATATGTATATATGGATATGGATATGGATGCATACATACATATATGGATGCATGCATACATACATACATACATACATACATATATAACTGAGTCACTTTGCTGTACAGCACAAATTAGAACAACATTGTAAATCATCTGTACTTCAGTGAAATAAATAAAAAAATACAAATTGGTTCCTCAAAGGACGATTTGACACACACTTTGTAAAGCAATTAGTACCAAGTCACAGGTGTTTCAAACATATTTTATAATCACTATTTTTTCAGTTCTGTTGCCTGAAACCAAAAGCCAGGCGGACCCGAGGCGGACCCCGAGGTCTCTGTGCTGCCATGTTCTGGACCACACCCAGAGCACAGGGAGCAGCTAACACCACTGGGCTAAGTTGGAACAAGTACCTATTTTAATTACAAAGTATGAGATGTAGCTGATTTTTCACTAAGAAGATGGTTGTTTGCTAAAGATTTCAGAAAAAAATGATGTATTCTGTAATTTTTTACCTATATTGAAACTATTGAGTTCTCTGAGAATTTGAAATGCTAAACTACCTTTATTTTTCTCTATATGGGAAACATTCTACAAATTTATGGAGCTACTCATGAATTATTTTATGTACTGAGTGGAATTTAGAATTTCCGTGACTGTCTTTTCCCCCTTTGCATTCTAAGCTGGAATGAATTTAAGATGACATACCCTTACAGCTGTATCTTGCAGCATTTGGACTCAAAAACCGTCTATTGATTTGAGATAAATACAAGCTTTCTGCTCTGACTTAGATGCAAGGCCAATCAAGAGAAAACGTTGGGCCTTTAAGAAACAGGTTTTGAAAAAAATAGTTGGGTCCTTGACAGTCTAATTTTTGAAGAATAAATCTTTGAGATCCTGGGTGGCTTCATGCCTTTTCTATTGACTGGGGGCTTTCTGGTGAAATCCACACAAACGCATGAGAGGAGGGAGACTTGGAGTGTGTGAGGGTGGGGGACAGCGGCTCTGGGGAGTGAACCTCGAGATCAACTCCTCTATCTCATCCTCATCCCTCATTTCACAGATGATAATGTGAGAACTAGGGCGCATGCACCCTTCTCCTGTGAAGCCCCAGTTTTGTTAGGGTCTCAATACCTTTCTGCTCAGCAATGCTTCCAGCTCCCAGCCACCCTGACCTGCCCCTGGCCCAGATGCCTGGCGTGCTGAGTCCACGCGGTCGCAGAGTGAGACCCAACTTAGGCCTGAACAGCAACAGCCCTCAGCTGTCTGTCAGCGGCGGCTGCTCTCAGGACACCGGTCCCCAGGCATTCCAGACTGCCCCTCCAGGACGGAGCAGGCGCCCGTGCCCACACGGCCCTGGGCAGGTGGAGTCACAGGCCTCCTCGGACGGGGCGAGAGCAAGGGAAGTCGTGAAACGCTCTTTTCCAGTGTGATGACTGGTCCTTTATTCAGTTTTTCACATTAGTCCTATAATAAGCTATAATCACACTTGTGTTAGACACCAACTTTCACTCAATAAAGAATTATAATAAACCACATGTTTTTACACAAAAAGACCTTATTCAGCCTTGAGACAATCTTTGCGAGTGTTTTCACTGTGCTTTGTTGGTTTGTTTTTTATATATAATCAAATTGAATTTAGCTGATGATACCCATTCAAGAACTCTACTACAAAATATCATTACAGTTCACTAAAACAGAGATATGGGATGCAGGCAGGTCTGGGATGTGAATAATCGATAGCTCTTTGCTGCAAAATGAAGAGAAAATTGCACAGCCCTAGCCTTCAGAGGCTGTCGGGCTTGGTATTCTTCATACGCTTTGCTGTGGCCACATTTTCACTTGCTGTAGAGTATCTAAGCTATTCAGGAGAAATAGATGTATTTTATCTGTGTGAATTCCACATGTTGTAGATGCAAGGCCAATCAAGAGAAAACGTTGGGCCTTTAAGAAACAGGTTTTGAAAAAAATAGTTGGGTCCTTGACAGTCTAATTTTTGAAGAATAAATCTTTGAGATCCTGGGTGGCTTCATGCCTTTTCTATTGACTGGGGGCTTTCTGGTGAAATCCACACAAACGCATGAGAGGAGGGAGACTCGGAGTGTGTGAGGGTGGGGGACAGCGGCTCTGGGGAGTGAACCTCGAGATCAACTCCTCTATCTCATCCTCATCCCTCATTTCACAGATGATAATGTGAGAACTAGGGCGCATGCACCCTTCTCCTGTGAAGCCCCAGTTTTGTTAGGGTCTCAATACCTTTCTGCTCAGCAATGCTTCCAGCTCCCGGCCACCCTGACCTGCCCCTGGCCCAGATGCCTGGCGTGCTGAGTCCACGCGGTCGCAGAGTGAGACCCAACTTAGGCCTGAACAGCAACAGCCCTCAGCCGTCTGTCAGCGGCGGCTGCTCTCAGGACACCGGTCCCCAGGCATTCCAGACTGCCCCTCCAGGACGGAGCAGGCGCCCGTGCCCACACGGCCCTGGGCAGGTGGAGTCACAGGCCTCCTCGGACGGGGCGAGAGCAAGGGAAGTCGTGAAACGCTCTTTTCCAGTGTGATGACTGGTCCTTTATTCAGTTTTTCACATTAGTCCTATAATAAGCTATAATCACACTTGTGTTAGACACCAACTTTCACTCAATAAAGAATTATAATAAACCACATGTTTTTACACAAAAAGACCTTATTCAGCCTTGAGACAATCTTTGCGAGTGTTTTCACTGTGCTTTGTTGGTTTGTTTTTTATATATAATCAAATTGAATTTAGCTGATGATACCCATTCAAGAACTCTACTACAAAATATCATTACAGTTCACTAAAACAGAGATATGGGATGCAGGCAGGTCTGGGATGTGAATAATCGATAGCTCTTTGCTGCAAAATGAAGAGAAAATTGCACAGCCCTAGCCTTCAGAGGCTGTCGGGCTTCGGTATTCTTCATACGCTTTGCTGTGGCCACATTTTCACTTGCTGTAGCAGAGTATCTAAGCTATTCAGGAGAAATAGATGTATTTTATCTGCAGTGTGAATTCCAACATGTTGTGTCTGAATTACTTTTGAGTCCATCAAGACAAGCATCATTTCTGTAATCAGAAGTACACGATTGTTTGATAATCTGTTACTTTAAGATAAATATTTTAACTGGATATCTGTAAAGAAGCACATATACATGCTGGGAAACAGATTTTTTTTTTTTTAAATCAAATTCAACAGAGATGAAGTGAGTTGTTCTCTTAAGTTGGTAAGATAACCATCAGAGCTTGGGCACTGTGTTTATGGCAGGTTAGTAACTATTTATTTAGTCATTTAAAAAAATTAATATATATCATCACTGGTTGAAATACTTCCTACTATCCTTAAAGAAAATAAATGGCTTTCCTGTGATAGCATGTCGGACCCATGGTTTGGAAAGCTGATGAATGAAGTACTTTCTTGGTCAAAAAGTATCTGGATCTCCACAGAGAATTTTCAAGTGCGTGTAGTCGTGTGGATTAGATACTCTTTCGTTCATAGGTTCACTGACCTTTATGGAAGAGTCAGGATGGCTTGTGCCTAAGGTAAAAGAAACAGAATAGCCTGAAAACTTTTAAAAGATTTTAAAATGGCTTAAGATTCAAAATGCTGGATGAAGAGATACCGCACAGTGTTTCTCTAGTTTACTCTGTTCAGGCTGGGTCATTTGCATAGAAGGCTGGGGCATAAGTTAACAGTCAGAGTGTGGGAGGAGAGTGCAGTTCAAATACTGCTTCAAGTTCATTGAGAGAATTGCTTTCTAATATGTGTCATTACATCACTTTTGGAGATAAGTCTATTATTTTGGACAGCAGACCTTAGTTTTCTGAGGTTGTGTTCTTTTGTCTTTGAGAGTAGGAAAGTATCTTAGTGTTTTTGTGCCTTCAGAAAGGTGCTTAGACCTAACGGGTTCTCAAAGTACCTGTTAGATAAGTGAATAAATTATTATTAAAATATGATGCAGCATGGAAGTCAGAAATGGCTTCAAATCCTCAATGATGGAAAACACTTCTAACAGACACGTGAAGTCCTGATGAGTGGAAACATGGCGCGTGACCCAGGTAAGGGGCTCCTCAGGCCAACGACACGGTGCTGAAATCACCATGTGGGCGTGTGGGTTTCTGATGGTTGACCTTAATTTTGGTCCACTTTACTCCCTTTGAGTTGAACGGAGTCTCACAAATAAATCTAATGGTGTGAACCTTGGATGCTTTTAATGAGGCATTTGGTTTTTGCTGAAAAGGGAGAGTTTTCATTTAATTTAAACGTCTTATATTACAGTTGCATGAAGAAATGATCAAATACCTTACCTTTATGAGTTGCTAATTATAAGCCAACTAGGGGCTGTGATCTCACCAAGACAATTGCTTTCACAAGGCGTTTGTTTTGGTTGGTGTCCTGTCCTCAGGGAGAGTTCATGACCCGCACTTGATTTTTTTTTCCTGGGGGGACATAGATTTTGTTTATTTTCCTTTATATTCTTTTTCTTATTGTATTACAGTAGCTTTACAATGTTGTTGTGTTTCTGATAGTTTCTGCTGTGCAGCAAAGTGAACCAGCAGCGCCTGTAAATACATAGCCTCTTCCTCAGACTTGCTTCCTTTGAGGCCACCAGAGCACGGCGAGCAGAGGTCCTCGTGCTATAAATACGGTCAGTTCTCCGTGGTCATCTCTTTTATCCAGGGTAGTGCATATACGCCAATCGACCTCCCAGGCCGTCCCACCTTCTCTTCCCCTCTTGATGACCGTACATTCCACGCTTGATTTTATAGCAGGTCTTTTTATAGCAGGTCTTTTATAGCAGGTTTGTGCACACCCATTGCTGATAACCAAGATATTTACACAGGTAGGACTTATTTCACATTGAGTTTCCAAGACCCACCCATCAGAGAACACCCCTCTGCATTCACACAGTTGTTATTTTTCAAGAAAGGGGCATGTGGACAAATAAAGGGCCATTCACAGAAAAGTACATATTTGCAAAGGCAATATTTATCTTAATATTTAGAGAAATGAGAATAACATTCTCATTTAAAGTCAGTGAGCATTTTTTGAAAAATCTACCTAATATGGTTACGCTGACCTGCTTGTGTGTAGGCACGAGTGCCTGTTCACCTGTCGACGGTTATAGAGAAGGAGCTGCACATTCTCTTTTTTTATTACATCAAGGTTGTACTGAATAAGGAGCATAAGGGAGGAACCCGGGTGTGAGCCGGGGTCACCCTGACCCTGAGCGTTTGAGCCGGAATGTCACATTCATCCAGTTGTCCCCAAATATTTGTTCTCTTCTCTGTCAACACATAACCTTTCTAGAGAGAGGACAGGAGAACAAAACAGCTCTGTTTTCTACCACATTCCTTCCACCTGTAGTAACATGGTCAATGTAGAGGACAATTATAGGTATTTAAAGGTTTAGAAAGTCTGAAATGTTTTTAAAAGCTAAAACACCGGGTGTTTTATGTCAGTGCCTTGGATTCTAACCTATAATTCCCTCCCCTTCTTTGCGAGGCAGAATTCCGTTGTGCAAGTCTGTAGCAAGCTTGTCAATAAATCAAGTGGAGATTATACGGATTTAACAGGCTTCAGGGATGCACAAGAAAATAACTGACTGCTTTAGAAGTTTGAAGTCAAATGATAGTGTGTGTTTTGCTTACACTCTATACAAATAAATCATAAGTTGATTTGTATTTACTTTTCCAAATTAGTAGACTCTGCTAGAATTGTCAACATATCTTCTTAGTTTCCTGAGGTGCCAGAGTTCAGGCTTAAGAGAATTTATTATCTGACGAGACGATGGGGTGGCAGGGGTTTCAGCCTCCACTGCTCAGCACAGCCCACATAGAAGTGACTTCTTCGGGTTGCTAGCACAATTCAGCTACCTACTTTCATTCCAAGTCTTGCCTTTTCTTGCTTAGGATCATGTTTCAGTGACTTCTTCCCTGTCTGTAAAATGTTTCAACTTTTATATGGTCAATTGCGGTTGCTTTTGAGTAAATACTAATGCATCACTATGGGCATTAGAGAGAAGTCAATGTAGTAACTTTTTTAGTACAAAAATATGCGGGGTCTGGCTCTCACAGGAACACTCCTAAAGTGGCATTTCAAGGGAATGAAGCTGAGTCTTAGAAATGAAGAGCCAAGAGGACCTGGCAGTGCCTTCAAGCCTGGCTGAGATTCTAGCCCAAGGCTGTTCTGTGTCCTGCTGGGGGCTTACTTTATCACCATTCTCCTTCCAAATCACAGTTAAACAAATTATTGTCTGTTATTTGATTTTTTCTCAGAAATTAGAAATGAATCTGCATTTTAGAAGATCCAGTAGGAATCTGATAAATGCTCATTTTTCCAGGTGATACATAAAACTGTTATACAATATATTTTAAGATATTCTTAATCCTTTCCTTTTGAATGCCCCAGGTTTTTTTTGGTTAATTGTTTTAAACTGAAGGATAATTACAGTATTGTATTGGCTTCTGTCATACATCGTTGTGGATCAGCCAAAGGTATCTGTATGACCCTCCTCTTGAGCCTCCTCCCACCCCACCCTCTAGGCTGTCACCGAGCCGGTTTGAGTGCCCTGAGGCACACAGCAAGCTCCCGTGAACGACTTTACCGGGGTTCATGCAGGCTTCCGTGCTGCTACGTCTCTTCCCTCCCCCTGCACTCCTTGCCTACCCTGTTCTGTGTCCACGGGGCTGCTCTCTACTGATGCATCTCCACTGCTGCCCTGCGAATGGGTTCATCAGTGCCATCTTTCTAGACTCCATGAATGTGCGCTAATATGACACTGTATTTCTCTTTCTGACTAACTTCACTCTGTATAATAAGCTCTGGGGTCATCTACCTCATTAACACTGATTCAAATGTGTTCCTTTTTTTGGCTGAGTAATATTCCACTGTCTCTATGTACCACAGCTTCTTTATCCTTTAATGCCCAATTTTTGATTAATCAATCAATCAATCACATTTGAGGGATTAATTCTGTTTACGATTTCAGCCGTAGTTCTGCCATCATATTTCTCCTTGTTTTTTCTGCTCCTGGTTTTTCTGTTTTGTTTTTCAACAAGTATTTTCCTGTGGGTTGTGAATACTATTTTTAGAATTCCACTTTGATTTATGTCAAGATTTTTTTTCCCCTTTTTCATCATCATGCCTCTTTTTTTAAATTTGTATTTATTTTCATCCATCTTTTATTCTTTGGGCTGTGTGGATCTCCCATCGCAGTGGCCTCTCTCGTTGCAGAGCACCTGCTTTGGGCACATGCGCTCCAGGGCGCTGGCTCATAATTGGATGCACTGGTCCAGCCGCTCCGTGGCACATGAGTTCTTCCGAGGTCAGGGACTGAACTGGCGCCCCCTGCACTGCAAGGCGGACCCTTCACCTACTGAACCACCAGGAAGACCTATGTCTAACATTTTTTGTTGTAATCTTTATACATATTTTTTAGTTGTGGCTCTAGGTATTAGTATTAACTTTTACATACAAAACTTGTTGTAATCTCTTGCTGTTGACATTGTATTGTCTTGAGAATGCCCCAGGTTTTTGGTTAATTGTTTTAAACTGAAGGATAATTACAGTATTGTATTGGCTTCTGTCATACATCGTTGTGGATCAGCCAAAGGTATCTGTATGACCCTCCTCTTGAGCCTCCTCCCACCCCACCCTCTAGGCTGTCACCGAGCCGGTTTGAGTGCCCTGAGGCACACAGCAAGCTCCCGTGAACGACTTTACCGGGGTTCATGCAGGCTTCCGTGCTGCTACGTCTCTTCCCTCCCCCTGCACTCCTTGCCTACCCTGTTCTGTGTCCACGGGGCTGCTCTCTACTGATGCATCTCCACTGCTGCCCTGCGAATGGGTTCATCAGTGCCATCTTTCTAGACTCCATGAATGTGCGCTAATATGACACTGTATTTCTCTTTCTGACTAACTTCACTCTGTATAATAAGCTCTGGGGTCATCTACCTCATTAACACTGATTCAAATGTGTTCCTTTTTTTGGCTGAGTAATATTCCACTGTCTCTATGTACCACAGCTTCTTTATCCTTTAATGCCCAATTTTTGATTAATCAATCAATCAATCACATTTGAGGGATTAATTCTGTTTACGATTTCAGCCGTAGTTCTGCCATCATATTTCTCCTTGTTTTTTCTGCTCCTGGTTTTTCTGTTTTGTTTTTCAACAAGTATTTTCCTGTGGGTTGTGAATACTATTTTTAGAATTCCACTTTGATTTATGTCAAGATTTTTTTTCCCCTTTTTCATCATCATGCCTCTTTTTTTAAATTTGTATTTATTTTCATCCATCTTTTATTCTTTGGGCTGTGTGGATCTCCCATCGCAGTGGCCTCTCTCGTTGCAGAGCACCTGCTTTGGGCACATGCGCTCCAGGGCGCTGGCTCATAATTGGATGCACTGGTCCAGCCGCTCCGTGGCACATGAGTTCTTCCGAGGTCAGGGACTGAACTGGCGCCCCCTGCACTGCAAGGCGGACCCTTCACCTACTGAACCACCAGGAAGACCTATGTCTAACATTTTTTGTTGTAATCTTTATACATATTTTTTAGTTGTGGCTCTAGGTATTAGTATTAACTTTTACATACAAAACTTGTTGTAATCTCTTGCTGTTGACATTGTATTGTCTTGAGACAGTGTAGATGTCTTTCTTCTCTTTAAATCCCTTTACTCTCCTCTGTTTATAGTATTATTGCTTTAGATAATTCTCTACACACTTTGCAAGCTAAATCAGACAATGTTATGATGCTTTGTCTAATTTTCAAACACAATTTAGAAAACTTTAGAAACATTTATTATATTACCTATATTTTTGCTTACTTAGCTCTTTTTTTCTTCTTGATTGTTTAAGATTTCTTCTATTACTTGCTTTCTCTTTGATGAGCTTCCTTTAGCTATTCTTTAATGTTAAGTCTGTTGGTGAAAAATCTCTTAGTTTTTTATCATCTGAGTGGGCCTGGATTTCTTCTTCATTCCTGTAGAATATTTTTGTGTGATATGGAATTCTATTTTTAAAGCACAGTTCTTTTTTTAAAGCACTTGAAAAACATTGCCTGCTTCCTCTGGCTTCCTCAATTTCTTACCAAAAATCTGCTTTAATTTGAGTTGTCCTGACTCTTGTTAAGTAAGGTGCTCTGTCTTCTTGACTGTATTCTAGATATTTTCCTCTGCTCTTTAGATTTCAAGGGTTTGATTATGATGTGACTTGACATGCATTTCTTTGGATTTCTTCTTTCTGGTATTTGCTCAGATTCTATAAGTTAGACCCACTACTGGGTTTGAATAATTTTCAGTGATGTTTCTCTGAATACTTTTAAAAGCTTGCACTCTTTCTCGTGGGTCCCAAGGACACGCTTGCAGAATCTCACGCTGTCACACCACACAGCCTCGAGGTTCTGCTCATTTCCCACCGGACTGTTTACGTCTCTGTTGTTCAGACTAATTTCTCTCACTTTACGTCAGGTTTACTGACGGTTCTTCTCTCATCTCAGGTCTGAGGTTGGCCCATCCAGTAAGCGCCTTCTTTTATCTGTTGGATTTTCCAATTCTAGTATTTGCATTTAGTTTTTCTTTGTATCTTCAGTTTGTTTGCTGAGGCTTTTTTCTTTTTTCTTTTTTCCAAGCTGGTTTTAAATCCTTTTCCGAGGACGCCCACATCTATGATGTCGTATTGGCATCTGTTAGTTGTCTTTTCTCATTCCAGCGGAGACTTCTCTGGCTTGTGGTAGGATGGGTGGTCTTCAGGGACATCCTGGACATTTTACGATGTGATGAGCCTCTGCACCCTACTGCAGGTTCCTCTCGGGCGCCCGAGAGGAGAAGGAGACCTGCCTCAGCACTGCCAGGTCCCCTCTGGCCCTGCTGCTCCTCAGGGGCCTCCCCTCCTGTGGCCGAGGGAGCTCCTTGCCATTGCATACAGGGGAAACCCCGCCTCCCAGTGAAGCTTCCCGGAGTGTATCCCAGCAGAAAGAAGCTGCTGCATTAGCACCAGGTGAGAGTTTTACGCTTATGTTTAAATAGGCTTCTGCTCTGCGTGGGTGTTGCATGTGGATGACCGTTTGCCCAGGCGAGGCTGGGGAGAAGGGCAGAAAGTGCGTCCTTACTGAAACAAGGCCGGAGGACAGGCAGGACAAGGCAGGTCAGCTGCAGGAGCTCACAGGCCAGAGCGGGAGGCAGGGACCGACGCAGTGAACGCCCCTTAGGTGTTCGGGGTTTTCATACCCTGGACAAGGGGGTGGGGATCTAGAGCCGGGGAGAGGGCATCAGCCACGCCCCTCCGCCTCCGAGAAGGAGCTGCTCCGCAGAAGCCGGGGCACGAGGAGAGAGAGCGCCCGCCAGCCCCCCTGGGAGGCCCGGCGGAGTTTATACACAAACATAAATCCAACGCTATACCACAGCCAGCTTGGAAAGCTAAGAAAAGAATGGAAAAGAAGAAGAAAACCAAGAATGGAAACAGCCCAGGAATGTGCAAGGAGCAATGAATTTATGTGTCTGGATGTTTACCTGTGGCTGCATAAAGGCCTGGGCTGTCTTCTCCGCGTAAACTTGGCTCCTCCAGCTCCCTCCGCAAATCCAGGGGAATCAGAAGCGCGGGCCTGTGCGCGAGCGCGCGGGGCGCGTGTCTTTCTGAAATCCTCTCACAGGCGGGTCTTCTGATGCCACTGGATTTGCGGAGCTGCGTGACTTGGGCAGACGTGCGGTGAGATTGGGCAGGTTCCAGAGACCCCTGGGCGGGTGGCTTTGGCCTTACACGGGAAGGATTTGAGCAGTTTCTCCTCCCTTTGGTGCGCTCCTCCGTCCACCTGGCCACTGGCCCGCCAGCAAAGAGAGGTTCACCCCGCATTTGCTTGCCCTCGCTCCCAGCACGCAGGGCGTTTCCTGCCGTCCTGATGGGAGCCCAGGCAGGGATGCGCCGCGGCTCCGGCGTTGGATGGCGCTTTGGCGGCCCTCCACTTTGAGACTGGGTGGCCAAAAGTATTCAGAAATCGAGCTTTCCCCCCAAACCTACATTTTACAAAAAGTAAATTAAGAGACTGAGAAAAGGTAATTCCAGGCTTTCTTTAGTAAAGTAAAAGTCACCTTTGGGGGAAAAAAAATCATGTTCAGCAAACTTAAGTTCAGAACGATGACGCAGAGACAGTAAATTCAAGATTCAATCCTGTTCTTAACTCTCAAGAACAATGGAGAGTTTAACTTGGAAAAAATAAATTCACTAAAATAAAAAGAGAAGGAAGTAGAAAGTATTTTTCTTTCTGGTCCTTAAAATTAAGACTTCGTTAGCAGAGTTCTATAAATAAGAGTAATTTATTTCCCCATTCTATTACATTAAAATTTTACTGGTGTTGTGGATATAATGTGATAATTTTAGACTCACCTAGATTATATGAGCCTTCTGTGGTTATAAATTAGAATAATTGAAGCCGGGGCACGAGGAGAGAGCGCCGGGGCCAGCCCCTGGGAGGCCCGGCGGAGTTTATACACAAACAAAAATCCAACGCTATACCACAGCCAGCTTGGAAAGCTAAGAAAAGAATGGAAAAGAAGAAGAAAACCAAGAATGGAAACAGCCCAGGAATGTGCAAGGAGCAATGAATTTATGTGTCTGGATGTTTACCTGTGGCTGCATAAAGGCCTGGGCTGTCTTCTCCGCGTAAACTTGGCTCCTCCAGCTCCCTCCGCAAATCCAGGGGAACCAGAAGCGCGGGCTCAGGCGCGAGCGCGGCGCGTGTCTTTCTGAAATCCTCTCACAGGCGGGTCTTCTGATGCCACTGGATTTGCGGAGCTGCGTGACTTGGGCAGACGTGCGGTGAGATTGGGCAGGTTCCAGAGACCCCTGGGCGGGTGGCTTTGGCCTTACACGGGAAGGATTTGAGCAGTTTCTCCTCCCTTTGGTGCGCTCCTCCGTCCACCTGGCCACTGGCCCGCCAGCAAAGAGAGGTTCACCCCGCATTTGCTTGCCCTCGCTCCCAGCACGCAGGGCGTTTCCTGCCGTCCTGATGGGAGCCCAGGCAGGGATGCGCCGCGCTCCGGCGTGGGATGGCGCTTTGGCGGCCCTCCACTTTGAGGCTGGGTGGCCAAAAGTATTCAGAAATCGAGCTTTCCCCCCAAACCTACATTTTACAAAAAGTAAATTAAGAGACTGAGAAAAGGTAATTCCAGGCTTTCTTTAGTAAAGTAAAAGTCACCTTTGGGGGAAAAAAAATCATGTTCAGCAAACTTAAGTTCAGAACGATGACGCAGAGACAGTAAATTCAAGATTCAATCCTGTTCTTAACTCTCAAGAACAATGGAGAGTTTAACTTGGAAAAAATAAATTCACTAAAATAAAAAGAGAAGGAAGTAGAAAGTATTTTTCTTTCTGGTCCTTAAAATTAAGACTTCGTTAGCAGAGTTCTATAAATAAGAGTAATTTATTTCCCCATTCTATTACATTAAAATTTTACTGGTGTTGTGGATATAATGTGATAATTTTAGACTCACCTAGATTATATGAGCCCCTTTCTTGTTGGCACAATTTGACAGTAAAGTATTGGGTTCAAGAATATAGTTTTGAAGGGAACACACTTATGACTTACGGAAAAAGACAGTTTCAGGAAGTTTCTGAATTCCTTGGTTATGTGTCATGTATACACGTGTTTATGAACTCTTGTACATCGATTATATGCAAAGCCCATTATTTTTAGGCACTTTCACTCATATATTAGAATTACAAAAGTTATCTGTTACAAAGGGGACATAAAAGTAGGACTTCAGAAATAGTCATCATTAAGAACAGTGTATTTTAAAAACACATATCAAATTTAACATTAAACTTTAATTTCTTCTCTTTGATAGTTCCAGATCGCCTCAGTTTTTAGAGGCTGTTTCTCTCCTTAAATTCATGAGTTAACTACACACTGAGTAGCTTTGAAATGTCTCGTTTTTTGTGGTTTAGTTTGCAGTGTTATTTTTTAATGTTCACATCACTTCAACCATTGTCTATCTTGCTACTCCTCAGAACTCCCGACACTTTAATAAAGTGTTACTGACATAAAAAACAGAATTGCTCATAATTTTTTATGCCTTCAAAGCGCCTCTTATGTAAAGGCTGTGGTGGCCGTGATAAGGTAGAAGTCACCTCCTGTGTGCTGGCGCCCAGAGCGCCGCCTCTCGCTCGGCCCTCCGGCGCAGGGCGCAGGGCGCCGGGCCCCTCGTTGCCGCTCCTGCCCGCCCTCAGCCCCGGAGCCTAGTCCTGCCTCAGCGGCGGCTTCAGTGCGCTCCCATGGCGGTGGGTAGGCTCACAGCCGGGGGTTCTAACCTAATTCAGATATTGGGGGTGGCTTCGCAGGCTGCCATCTTCCAAGAGATGCTCCGCACCATATGGACACGTAGTGAATGTCAGATTATAATGATGAAAATAAGGTACGGATTTTTATGCAGTTGGAGTTTCTCCTTAAGTCAAAATTTTGATACCTAATCAAAACTGTTTGCAAAATCTACCCTTGTCATAAGTTTAATTCTGCAATTCCCCATTCTATTACATTAAAATTTTACTGGTGTTGTGGATATAATGTGATAATTTTAGACTCACCTAGATTATATGAGCCCTTTCTTGTTGGCACAATTTGACAGTAAAGTATTGGGTTCAAGAATATAGTTTTGAAGGGAACACACTTATGACTTACGGAAAAAGACAGTTTCAGGAAGTTTCTGAATTCCTTGGTTATGTGTCATGTATACACGTGTTTATGAACTCTTGTACATCGATTATATGCAAAGCCCATTATTTTTAGGCACTTTCACTCATATATTAGAATTACAAAAGTTATCTGTTACAAAGGGGACATAAAAGTAGGACTTCAGAAATAGTCATCATTAAGAACAGTGTATTTTAAAAACACATATCAAATTTAACATTAAACTTTAATTTCTTCTCTTTGATAGTTCCAGATCGCCTCAGTTTTTAGAGGCTGTTTCTCTCCTTAAATTCATGAGTTAACTACACACTGAGTAGCTTTGAAATGTCTCGTTTTTTGTGGTTTAGTTTGCAGTGTTATTTTTTAATGTTCACATCACTTCAACCATTGTCTATCTTGCTACTCCTCAGAACTCCCGACACTTTAATAAAGTGTTACTGACATAAAAAACAGAATTGCTCATAATTTTTTATGCCTTCAAAGCGCCTCTTATGTAAAGGCTGTGGTGGCCGTGATAAGGTAGAAGTCACCTCCTGTGTGCTGGCGCCCAGAGCGCCGCCTCTCGCTCGGCCCTCCGGCGCAGGGCGCAGGGCGCCGGGCCCCTCGTTGCCGCTCCTGCCCGCCCTCAGCCCCGGAGCCTAGTCCTGCCTCAGCGGCGGCTTCAGTGCGCTCCCATGGCGGTGGGTAGGCTCACAGCCGGGGGTTCTAACCTAATTCAGATATTGGGGGTGGCTTCGCAGGCTGCCATCTTCCAAGAGATGCTCCGCACCATATGGACACGTAGTGAATGTCAGATTATAATGATGAAAATAAGGTACGGATTTTTATGCAGTTGGAGTTTCTCCTTAAGTCAAAATTTTGATACCTAATCAAAACTGTTTGCAAAATCTACCCTTGTCATAAGACCAAATTGAATATAATTGGACTTTTGTTTGAGGACTGAGGCTTTTTTTCCCTAAGTTTTTTTTTTTTTTTTTTTTTTAATTTTGACCTCTTTTATTGTTTTTTATTTGTTTATTCTCATCCGTCTTTATTCCTTGGCCTGTGTGGGCCTCCCACTGCAGGGCCCCCTCCTGCTCCAGAGCGCCGACTTGCAGTTGGACACCCTGGTCCAGCCGCTCAGTGGCACGCGGGATCCTCCTGGGCCAGGGATCAAACGGGTGCCCCTAGCACTGCCAGGCGGACTCTTTCCCCGCTGGACCACCAGGGAAGCCCAGGACTGAGGCTTTTAAGGGCTTCAGGTCCCAATTAAATAATATTCTGTCCAGAGCTGATATCGTAAGTCAACCTGTTTTCTTGTGATTTCTCTTTTCTGTTGGTACCATCGTGGATAAATGCCAATTTAAGGTGGTCATCACTGAAGTTCTGCTTAATTAAGATTGAGGGCTCATACGTCTACAACAGCAATTCTTTTTGCTACTCTTTTAAAAATTCTGTGTTTCAGGAGTCATGTCGTTGTGTCTCAATCATCAAAATCATCAAAAAGCTTTGTACACAAACTGAAGTGAGACATGTCAGGGACCTGTCGTAATCCCACCAACAGACACGAGTCTTCCTGGGCAGGTGTCACTACTGTAGTTTAAACATCATTTTCCTAATTTGAACATTATTGAAACTTCTTAAAAACTACCATAATTGTAGTTTTTAAGTGGTAATAGTATTAAAACTATTAATATTGTGGGGTAATAATAATATATGCAAATGACTTTAGAAAAAGAAATACAGAACCTAGGAAACACCCTTTCTGAAGCCATTGCCCTCTGACACACTCCTCATGTGGGATTTGAATTGCATTTCTAAGCGTCATCTATGGAGAACATTCCAAAAATCACAAAGGCAATTTGCTTAACTGCTTGGAACTTTAAAATTAAAAACTTATGACAAATAAACTATTGCCTCTGGGTCTGCAGAAGGGATCTAAAAATATGGTTTGTAAAAGGGATCTGAAAATCCACTATTGGGAGGCCACTCTGCATAAGTCTGGTATTACTGTGCGTCTTCTAAGCAGAGGTTCAAGAATGTTCTCACAGCAGAGATGCGAGGAAAGATAGAGTAGTGTCTCCCTTCAGAGAGATTTAGAAACATCTCTACCCTTAGAGATTCCAAGGCAATAAATCCAGAGACGTTGCCTGCCCGTCCCAGAGAAACCCTGGTAGGAATGTAAATCTCTCTCTGGAGGGGAAGGGGCAGGCTTGTCAGCCGCTGTCCCAATCCCAAGATTCCTCAGCCCTGGTGCCACATCTTCTCCCTGGACCCCCTCTGCGTCACCCAGGATGTCACGAGGAGCCACTGGCAGCTAGGAAGCTCAGGGGGGCCACGCGGGTTCTTTGCTTCTCATCAGCCATGTCCACGGATGTATAGCTAGCCAATCTGGAAGCGGTACATCTTAGGGCCTGCTCTGTCCAGAGCTGATATCGTAAGTCAACCTGTTTTCTTGTGATTTCTCTTTTCTGTTGGTACCATCGTGGATAAATGCCAATTTAAGGTGGTCATCACTGAAGTTCTGCTTAATTAAGATTGAGGGCTCATACGTCTACAACAGCAATTCTTTTTGCTACTCTTTTAAAAATTCTGTGTTTCAGGAGTCATGTCGTTGTGTCTCAATCATCAAAATCATCAAAAAGCTTTGTACACAAACTGAAGTGAGACATGTCAGGGACCTGTCGTAATCCCACCAACAGACACGAGTCTTCCTGGGCAGGTGTCACTACTGTAGTTTAAACATCATTTTCCTAATTTGAACATTATTGAAACTTCTTAAAAACTACCATAATTGTAGTTTTTAAGTGGTAATAGTATTAAAACTATTAATATTGTGGGGTAATAATAATATATGCAAATGACTTTAGAAAAAGAAATACAGAACCTAGGAAACACCCTTTCTGAAGCCATTGCCCTCTGACACACTCCTCATGTGGGATTTGAATTGCATTTCTAAGCGTCATCTATGGAGAACATTCCAAAAATCACAAAGGCAATTTGCTTAACTGCTTGGAACTTTAAAATTAAAAACTTATGACAAATAAACTATTGCCTCTGGGTCTGCAGAAGGGATCTAAAAATATGGTTTGTAAAGGGATCTGAAAATCCACTATTGGGAGGCCACTCTGCATAAGTCTGGTATTACTGTGCGTCTTCTAAGCAGAGGTTCAAGAATGTTCTCACAGCAGAGATGCGAGGAAAGATAGAGTAGTGTCTCCCTTCAGAGAGATTTAGAAACATCTCTACCCTTAGAGATTCCAAGGCAATAAATCCAGAGACGTTGCCTGCCCGTCCCAGAGAAACCCTGGTAGGAATGTAAATCTCTCTCTGGAGGGGAAGGGGCAGGCTTGTCAGCCGCTGTCCCAATCCCAAGATTCCTCAGCCCTGGTGCCACACCTTCTCCCTGGACCCCCTCTGCGTCACCCAGGATGTCACGAGGAGCCACTGGCAGCTAGGAAGCTCAGGGGGGCCACGCGGGTTCTTTGCTTCTCATCAGCCATGTCCACGGATGTATAGCTAGCCAATCTGGAAGCGGTACATCTTAGGGCCTGCTCTACCCAGTCCACCTTAAAACAAAGAGGTCAGAAATATTTGCAGAAGACTCCTGTAGAATATTGCAGAAATGCCTGTGGCTTTATTTAGCTGCAACTTAACATTTTCAGATGCTTATGAAATCAGATAATACCTTATTTTGAAGTAAAAGAATATATGCATCCAGTGCCTATTTTTATGTCCACAATCCATAGACAATCTCATATTTCAAGCATTTTCTTTAAAACATACCCTAAGATGCGTTTTGAAAAGTCCCTGTGTTTTGATGAGTCCTGGAGCACCCCTGGCTGGGTGAAAGAAGAGACACTGTGGGAAGTGAGAAGGGAGGCTGAGGGTCCTCGCTGGGTGGGAGGCATGTGGTCCCAGAGGAATCAGATTGCTCCTGGTCTGGCTGACACCCACCTTGATGGGCAGGGAGAGTTTGCCTTTGGTCAGGTCCTGTATTTGCAGATCATCAGCCTTGGAATCGTGTGCGTAATTTCTCAACATCAGCATTTGGAGGAATTAAAGCGGAGCCAGGCAGCAGGGTTGGAAGCGCTCCGACACACACACGGAGGCTCCCAACGTGCTGGCTGGTGGCCCCGCCTCGAGGGAAGCTGGTGAGAGTGTGCTCCAGTCACTGTCACCTGAAAGACTGGCCTCCAGCTCTGCGTGCTGAGGTTTCCTTTCATTCTACTTCAATCACTTGAAAGTCTAAGCACTATCCTGCTAGAGCTTTCTTTGGTTGGTGGTAGTAAAGCTCCAGAGGCACACACGTGCACGAGAGGAGAGGGCACGCGTGGGGCCTTGGGCGGTGAGATGTCTGAAGAGGATTCTGGACGCAGAGCAGACCTCACGTGACTTGCACGGGCGTCCTAGGAAAGCTGCACTGAGGCAGACCGTCACTGGTTCTATCTTTTCCCGAAGGCTCCCACGCCATAGCTGCGGTCTCAGGCGCTCTGTGCTCTGATGTGATGGTGTCAGTTTGTCCTTGTCTGTCCATTCTGGGCAACAGAACAGCAGTATTTTAACAACTCAATTTCTGATGTGCGGGGCTTAGACAACTCTCCAATTTGCACAGTTTTAGATTTATTTCTGGCTTCACGAATACTGGACATTTCATGAACATGTCACAGTAATTGCAAGTTGATTTCTCCACTTCACATGCCAGCCTTCCGTTTGCCTGTGCAATTAAGGTTGACTGGGAAGGATTTTCAGCTCAGGAAAAATGCTGTCCATGGAGTTTGCCAGAAGCAGCAGTGTTTCCTTTAACGGTGTTCTGTAATGGGTAATTGGCTTGAAATTTTCTTTTCTTTTCAAAAAGCAAAACATATTGATCTGTAAAAGTCTATATTTTATTTAAAACATGTACTTTAAAATCAGCCCAATTGGTGCTGTCTTACTGTGAAGAGATAATTGAGCTCAGGGAAGTGCAAACCCAGAGATGCCGTCTTTCAGGGGACATGTGGAAACTATGTAGTTTTCCTGAAATGACAGCATTTCTGAAATCCTCCAAGACCGCCCGTGGCTCTTCCTGGTAGCAATCTACTTGATTAAGAAGGTTCCTAGATGGTAGAAATGTCCAGGAAGAGCATGACGAGAAAAAAGATCAACTCGTCGTTGAGCGGAGTCCCTCATTAACTCGGAAGTGGCCCCTGTCGGGGTCTAAGGCCCAACGTGCTGGCTGGTGGCCCCGCCTCGAGGGAAGCTGGTGAGAGTGTGCTCCAGTCACTGTCACCTGAAAGACTGGCCTCCAGCTCTGCGTGCTGAGGTTTCCTTTCATTCTACTTCAATCACTTGAAAGTCTAAGCACTATCCTGCTAGAGCTTTCTTTGGTTGGTGGTAGTAAAGCTCCAGAGGCACACACGTGCACGAGAGGAGAGGGCACGCGTGGGGCCTTGGGCGGTGAGATGTCTGAAGAGGATTCTGGACGCAGAGCAGACCTCACGTGACTTGCACGGGCGTCCTAGGAAAGCTGCACTGAGGCAGACCGTCACTGGTTCTATCTTTTCCCGAAGGCTCCCACGCCATAGCTGCGGTCTCAGGCGCTCTGTGCTCTGATGTGATGGTGTCAGTTTGTCCTTGTCTGTCCATTCTGGGCAACAGAACAGCAGTATTTTAACAACTCAATTTCTGATGTGCGGGGCTTAGACAACTCTCCAATTTGCACAGTTTTAGATTTATTTCTGGCTTCACGAATACTGGACATTTCATGAACATGTCACAGTAATTGCAAGTTGATTTCTCCACTTCACATGCCAGCCTTCCGTTTGCCTGTGCAATTAAGGTTGACTGGGAAGGATTTTCAGCTCAGGAAAAATGCTGTCCATGGAGTTTGCCAGAAGCAGCAGTGTTTCCTTTAACGGTGTTCTGTAATGGGTAATTGGCTTGAAATTTTCTTTTCTTTTCAAAAAGCAAAACATATTGATCTGTAAAAGTCTATATTTTATTTAAAACATGTACTTTAAAATCAGCCCAATTGGTGCTGTCTTACTGTGAAGAGATAATTGAGCTCAGGGAAGTGCAAACCCAGAGATGCCGTCTTTCAGGGGACATGTGGAAACTATGTAGTTTTCCTGAAATGACAGCATTTCTGAAATCCTCCAAGACCGCCCGTGGCTCTTCCTGGTAGCAATCTACTTGATTAAGAAGGTTCCTAGATGGTAGAAATGTCCAGGAAGAGCATGACGAGAAAAAAGATCAACTCGTCGTTGAGCGGAGTCCCTCATTAACTCGGAAGTGGCCCCTGTCGGGGTCTAAGGCTGCAGGTCCCTGCTGCAGGCGCTTCAGGCGAACACTTCCCTCGGTTTCTGTCTCTCACACGGTGATTCCTGAATTAAGGCTTAACGAGTTACTCTGCACCTGTCCTTTCTATGTGAAGACTGAGTTGAATTACGTGACTGCCTAAGGATCTCTAAAGCTAAGAGCTCAGGACAAACGACTAAGAATAGGAGTCTTCCTTTGCAAGGAGAAGGACGAGAGAAATATCGAGATGAGCCTAGACGTAAGTCACTTAATCTACTGAATCTAAAGCTTGTAAGACTTTCCCTCCGTCCCCACCAACAACAGGGTGCTTCCATACTCAGTTGTGTCCAAATCTTTGTAACCCCATGGAGTATCACCCACCAGGCTCCTCTGTCCATGGGAATTCTCAGAATCCTAGAGTGGATTCTCATTTCTTTATCTAGGGATAGATAAGATAGTTTGATAGATAGTTTGATTCCTTCCTGACCCAGGGAGCAATCTCTTGGGTCTCTTGGGCCTCCTGCATTGGCAGGTGGGTTCTTTACCACTGACTCACCTGGGAAGCCCCTGAAACAGCAGGGTAGGGAGAAGAAATTCATCTAAGACAGATGCACCAAAAATAGAATGTGGGAGACTCACAGACAAAGCGAACAAGCGTGAGGTTCTTAAAGGGGAAGGGGTGGTGAATTGGATGCATGGGATTAATAGAGGCACATCCCTGTATATGAAATAGATACACAGAAAGGTCTTACGGTGTAACACAGAGAACTATGTCCAATATCCTGTAGTAAACTATAATGGAAAAGAATATGAAAATATCACCGAATCACTTTGCTGTGTACTAGAAATGAACAAAATAGCATGATAAACCTAGTAACCATAATTCAATAAAAATGAAAAAACCTGTGGACCTTGGAGCATCTGTCAAGACGGAAGCACCGCGGGTGATGCCAACCTCGGACGGACACTGTCGCCTGGTGACCAGCCGGCCGGCCCCGTCGCTGCGGCCGCCCAGCCTGTCAGCGGGAGGGCGGGCTCTTGCTCTGCCTTCAGCCAGGCTGCCTCGAGGGATGACCCACGGCCGCTCTCAGCGGGACTCAGCCTCAGGCGGGTTGAGGTTTCAGCTCTCAGTAGACTAAATGCTTCTTCTCTTCTTTCAGAATATATCCTTAGTTTGTCTAGAACTGCCAAAAGGGTAAGACATCGTCCGTTGGTAATGTTTAATGAAAAAGAGCCCCAAGAGTTTGGCTCAGTGGGGTTTAAATCATCTCGAATACATTTACCAGTTGTGAGAATTTAGACAAGTGATTTAATTTAGCCGAGGCTGAGTTTCAGTGCTTGTGGTGTATGTGTTATAGTCCCTGCTGCCCAGCATCACACGCTGCAGAGCTTGGACAGACAGGAGTCAGTCTGAGAGGTGCACGGTGTCCAGCCTGTTGGCCGCCTGGCACCGCGTCTGTGTTCCAGACCCATGAACAGGCTTCCACAGAGCATCCGTTGTTTAGAAATATTTACTAATGCAACTAGAGATTATTCTACTAAGTCAAATAGAGAAAGGCAAATACCATATGATATCACTTATATGTGGAATCTAAAATATGACACGCAGGAACCTGTCCATGGAGCAGAAACAGATTCAGGAACCCAAAAAGACTGGCAGCTGCCAAGGAGAAGGGATGGACTAGGCAGCTGGAGGTGGCAGGTGCAAACTGCTCTGTGCAGGATAGGCAAAAAGCTAGGTCCCACTGTGGAGCACAGACAGCGATATGCGACATCTTATGATCGACCATAATGGAACAGAATGTAAGAAAGAACGTATATATGTATTAATCTATATGTAAAACGGAGTCATTTTTCTGTATAGGAGTAATTAATACAGCATTGTAAACCAACTATACTTCAATAAAAATATTACTGAGTACCTATTCTGTGGAGTGTTCTGAGCACTATTCTCAGTTGAAGATAGAAGAGCAGTGTGAAGAAAACCAAAGGCCTTGCTTTGGGGGTGCCTCTGTTCTAGAAGGAGAGAAACGGTCTGCTCACCTGCATCCCCCAGCCCCCTGCGGTGGGGGGCTTGAGGACTCCGTCCTGCCTGAGGATGACCCACGGCCGCTCTCAGCGGGACTCAGCCTCAGGCGGGTTGAGGTTTCAGCTCTCAGTAGACTAAATGCTTCTTCTCTTCTTTCAGAATATATCCTTAGTTTGTCTAGAACTGCCAAAAGGGTAAGACATCGTCCGTTGGTAATGTTTAATGAAAAAGAGCCCCAAGAGTTTGGCTCAGTGGGGTTTAAATCATCTCGAATACATTTACCAGTTGTGAGAATTTAGACAAGTGATTTAATTTAGCCGAGGCTGAGTTTCAGTGCTTGTGGTGTATGTGTTATAGTCCCTGCTGCCCAGCATCACACGCTGCAGAGCTTGGACAGACAGGAGTCAGTCTGAGAGGTGCACGGTGTCCAGCCTGTTGGCCGCCTGGCACCGCGTCTGTGTTCCAGACCCATGAACAGGCTTCCACAGAGCATCCGTTGTTTAGAAATATTTACTAATGCAACTAGAGATTATTCTACTAAGTCAAATAGAGAAAGGCAAATACCATATGATATCACTTATATGTGGAATCTAAAATATGACACGCAGGAACCTGTCCATGGAGCAGAAACAGATTCAGGAACCCAAAAAGACTGGCAGCTGCCAAGGAGAAGGGATGGACTAGGCAGCTGGAGGTGGCAGGTGCAAACTGCTCTGTGCAGGATAGGCAAAAAGCTAGGTCCCACTGTGGAGCACAGACAGCGATATGCGACATCTTATGATCGACCATAATGGAACAGAATGTAAGAAAGAACGTATATATGTATTAATCTATATGTAAAACGGAGTCATTTTTCTGTATAGGAGTAATTAATACAGCATTGTAAACCAACTATACTTCAATAAAAATATTACTGAGTACCTATTCTGTGGAGTGTTCTGAGCACTATTCTCAGTTGAAGATAGAAGAGCAGTGTGAAGAAAACCAAAGGCCTTGCTTTGGGGGTGCCTCTGTTCTAGAAGGAGAGAAACGGTCTGCTCACCTGCATCCCCCAGCCCCCTGCGGTGGGGGGCTTGAGGACTCCGTCCTGCCTGTGGGTGGCCCACGGGTCTGGACGCCTGGCAGTCCTCTACCGGCTCACATCGGCACACACAGTCTACAGAGGGTGCCTCGTATGAAGATTAGCAGACAGATGTGGGTTTGACGTGCTCGTGGGGGAGGAGGTGAACTCGGTGTTCTCCTATCTCATCATCTCCGTCTCTCTTATTTTTCATGTTGTGCTTATCACCACACAGTATCACAAAGTTCTTTATTTCCAGCAGAAGGAGGTATTCTGTCAGCTAGATATCAGATACATACGAGAATATCAGAGAACCCAAAAGCAATGGTTTCAAAAAGCTAATGTGATTGATTGTCTTCATCTGATAATAGGACTCTGGAGCTTGGTTCGGGGGTCCAAGCATGACACGGCCGAATTTTCTGCAGGTTTCTATCTTTCCTCTTTGGTCACCTTATGGTTACAGACGTATGCAGTGCTGTACTTGCTTCCAGACCGGAAGAAGGAAAATAGATGAAAAAGAACGGGCCAGTCAAGTTGGCCTGTATCCAGGGGCATTTCTCAGAAGATCAGCCAGGCACTGTCTCTCAGGTGAGCAGCAGGAACTGCACGGAGGGACCATGTCTGGCTAGCTCTTTAGGGTGGACACATCATCCAAATAAAATCCACCTTCCGTGAGCAAGGAAGGAAGCGAAAAGGGTTAGTGTGCAAACTAGAAGAAGCCTCTGATACAGGTAGAAATAAACAACCCGAGCTTTCTTTATGCCATTGTAATGTTTCATAATAAAATAAATTTAGCATTTACATAGCACTTTAAACCTTTTTGAATGATCGACCATAATGGAACAGAATGTAAGAAAGAACGTATATATGTATTAATCTATATGTAAACGGAGTCATTTTTCTGTATAGGAGTAATTAATACAGCATTGTAAACCAACTATACTTCAATAAAAATATTACTGAGTACCTATTCTGTGGAGTGTTCTGAGCACTATTCTCAGTTGAAGATAGAAGAGCAGTGTGAAGAAAACCAAAGGCCTTGCTTTGGGGGTGCCTCTGTTCTAGAAGGAGAGAAACGGTCTGCTCACCTGCATCCCCCAGCCCCCTGCGGTGGGGGGCTTGAGGACTCCGTCCTGCCTGTGGGTGGCCCACGGGTCTGGACGCCTGGCAGTCCTCTACCGGCTCACATCGGCACACACAGTCTACAGAGGGTGCCTCGTATGAAGATTAGCAGACAGATGTGGGTTTGACGTGCTCGTGGGGGAGGAGGTGAACTCGGTGTTCTCCTATCTCATCATCTCCGTCTCTCTTATTTTTCATGTTGTGCTTATCACCACACAGTATCACAAAGTTCTTTATTTCCAGCAGAAGGAGGTATTCTGTCAGCTAGATATCAGATACATACGAGAATATCAGAGAACCCAAAAGCAATGGTTTCAAAAAGCTAATGTGATTGATTGTCTTCATCTGATAATAGGACTCTGGAGCTTGGTTCGGGGGTCCAAGCATGACACGGCCGAATTTTCTGCAGGTTTCTATCTTTCCTCTTTGGTCACCTTATGGTTACAGACGTATGCAGTGCTGTACTTGCTTCCAGACCGGAAGAAGGAAAATAGATGAAAAAGAACGGGCCAGTCAAGTTGGCCTGTATCCAGGGGCATTTCTCAGAAGATCAGCCAGGCACTGTCTCTCAGGTGAGCAGCAGGAACTGCACGGAGGGACCATGTCTGGCTAGCTCTTTAGGGTGGACACATCATCCAAATAAAATCCACCTTCCGTGAGCAAGGAAGGAAGCGAAAAGGGTTAGTGTGCAAACTAGAAGAAGCCTCTGATACAGGTAGAAATAAACAACCCGAGCTTTCTTTATGCCATTGTAATGTTTCATAATAAAATAAATTTAGCATTTACATAGCACTTTAAACCTTTTTGAATGATTTCGTATCTGTTTCCATAGCTTTGTATTAGTTTGCTACCCATTTCTACTAAATCACTGAAAGTATTTGTCACTTCCTATAAGCACAAAAACTAGAATGTTCGTTCAAATGATGAATGATGTGGTTTTATGTATTTCTCCTTGTTATTTATGTAATTTCTTTAACCCAGTTTTATTCTGACTTTTCTCCATTGCTAGATTAATTTGACAAAATTTGCTAAAATTTTTTCAAATGCCATAAATCCTATTAGGAGTTCATTGTCTAAGGTACAAAATAGAATGCATTTTATAGAGCTTTTAAGAAAGCCAGTGAGCCTGAGGCTATTGCTTGAGTTTTTGCTCTAAATTAGGGGCCAGACAAGAGCTGTTGCTTTGACGCCCCACCACGCCTGGCAACGGCCAACTCAATTTATTGCCAAATGGAGAAGTATTTGCTGTGGAAAATGGATACTAAATGGAAAAAAAAAAAAAAAACAAACCTCCAAAATTAAAACAAAGCAACTTTCTTGATTTCTTTAGAATGAAAACCTCGAGGCCATAGCTGAGTGCACTTTTTGTATTATTTTTTTTTTCTGTCCTCCTTTCTCTGCATCTTTCCTTAATCATGGTTTGACAGTCTCAAGAAAAATCTGAGCGTTTTTCTCAGACGGTACCTGTCTGTGTTCAGACCACGCAGCTTTCACCCTGGTCACTGACGTGCTTTCCACCGCTCTGAGTCTATGCTTCTGTTTTTTGCTTTCTCCTGCTGTAAAAAGGCAAAAGCATATTAAAAAGCAGAGACATCATTTTGTTGACAAAGGTTTGTATAGTTTGGTTTTCCAGTAGGCACGTATGGATGTGAGAGTTGGACCATAAAGAAGGTTGAGCAGCAAAGAACTGATGCTTTTGAGCTCTTGAGAGTCTCTGGGGAACAGTCAAGGCAATAAAATCCACCTTCCGTGAGCAAGGAAGGAAGCGAAAAGGGTTAGTGTGCAAACTAGAAGAAGCCTCTGATACAGGTAGAAATAAACAACCCGAGCTTTCTTTATGCCATTGTAATGTTTCATAATAAAATAAATTTAGCATTTACATAGCACTTTAAACCTTTTTGAATGATTTCGTATCTGTTTCCATAGCTTTGTATTAGTTTGCTACCCATTTCTACTAAATCACTGAAAGTATTTGTCACTTCCTATAAGCACAAAAACTAGAATGTTCGTTCAAATGATGAATGATGTGGTTTTATGTATTTCTCCTTGTTATTTATGTAATTTCTTTAACCCAGTTTTATTCTGACTTTTCTCCATTGCTAGATTAATTTGACAAAATTTGCTAAAATTTTTTCAAATGCCATAAATCCTATTAGGAGTTCATTGTCTAAGGTACAAAATAGAATGCATTTTATAGAGCTTTTAAGAAAGCCAGTGAGCCTGAGGCTATTGCTTGAGTTTTTGCTCTAAATTAGGGGCCAGACAAGAGCTGTTGCTTTGACGCCCCACCACGCCTGGCAACGGCCAACTCAATTTATTGCCAAATGGAGAAGTATTTGCTGTGGAAAATGGATACTAAATGGAAAAAAAAAAAAAAACAAACCTCCAAAATTAAAACAAAGCAACTTTCTTGATTTCTTTAGAATGAAAACCTCGAGGCCATAGCTGAGTGCACTTTTTGTATTATTTTTTTTTTCTGTCCTCCTTTCTCTGCATCTTTCCTTAATCATGGTTTGACAGTCTCAAGAAAAATCTGAGCGTTTTTCTCAGACGGTACCTGTCTGTGTTCAGACCACGCAGCTTTCACCCTGGTCACTGACGTGCTTTCCACCGCTCTGAGTCTATGCTTCTGTTTTTTGCTTTCTCCTGCTGTAAAAAGGCAAAAGCATATTAAAAAGCAGAGACATCATTTTGTTGACAAAGGTTTGTATAGTTTGGTTTTTCCAGTAGGCACGTATGGATGTGAGAGTTGGACCATAAAGAAGGTTGAGCAGCAAAGAACTGATGCTTTTGAGCTCTTGAGAGTCTCTGGGACAGCAAGGAGACCAAACCAGTCAATCCTAAAGGACATCAACCCTGAATAATCCTCGAAAGGACTGATACTGAAGCTGAAGCCCCAGTCCTTTAGCCACCTGGTGTGAAAAGTCGACTCACTGGAAGAGACCTGGGAATGGGAATTCTCGTTCCCTGACTAGGGATGGAGCCTGCACCCACTGCAGTGAAAGCGAGGAGTCCTAACCACTGGGCCACCAGGGAAGTCCCCTGATGCTTCTTTCTATCATCTTTAGTCATCATCTTTGGGTTTCTAGTGTGCAACCTGGGATTTTCTCACTGGTATACCACTCATTAGATTGTTTGCTTTTTTTTAAGCTCCTGGTAAAGATACCACAATTTTCATTGAGTCAGTACTCATAGTTGCTGTTGTTATAGTTGAGTGGCTCAGTCATGTCCAACTTTTTGCAACCCCATGGTCTGCGGCACGCCAGGCTTCCCTATCTTCGCTGTCCCCTGGAGTTTGCTCAGACTCATATCCACTGAGCTGTCGATACCATCCAACCGTCTCATCCTCTGACACCCCCTTCTCCTCCTGACCTCAGTCTTTCCCGCCATCAGGGTCTTTTCCAGTGAGTCAGCTCTTCCCATCAGGAGGCCAAAGTATCGAAGCATCAGTCCTTCCAATGACTATTCAGCGTTGATTTCCTTTAGGATGGACTGGTTTGCTCTCTTTGCTGTCCAGGGGGCTCTCAATAGTCTTCTCCAGCATCACAGTTTGAAAGCATTAACTCTCTGACACTCAGCCTTCTTTATGGTCCAATTCTCACATCCATACAAAGCTACTGGGAAAACCATATTTTGACTATACGGACCTTTGTCGACAAAGTGATGTCTCTGGTTTTTAACACTCATAACTATCTTGTGTAACTTAAGTAAGTAGTCACTGTTGACAAACAGTACTGTGATCTCATCTTTCCCCTTGTATCAGTCTTTGCTTTCTTTGGAATTAGTTGAGTAATTTTTTTTTTCACCTGTGTTGAATTTCAATTCTGATGTTTTAATTTCCAAGATATCTTCTAATTCTATGAATGGCCCAGTATTTATCTTTTTTAATATATAGTTTTTTTCCTAATCTTATTTCATGAAAGGCATATTTTCTATCTCTTTGAAAGCTTCCTCTAAGTTGGTTTTTGCTTTGTTTTGTCTTATTTTTTGGTGTTCTTCTTTTGCTTCTTCATCTTTTGTTAAGGCTGTAAAATTTTTCTTTTTGTTTTTCTCTCATTCTGGAGTCTTTTCTCAATATGTGGTAATCCTTAGTATTCTATTTCTATTTAGGAGTAAGACCCTGAAAAGCTGTTTGTAAGCTTTGTATGCATGGATGGGATTTCTCAACTGCCAAGCTTTGCTGTAGATTAATTAGATGGGCTCAAGGCCAATTTATTCAAAGATCCCTAAATATAGTTATTTTCTGAAAGCTTTCAGTTTCTGTGGAGAACTGTCCCTTTAAACACTGCCTCCAGGGTGAGCTGACTGGTTGCCAGTTTTTCTGGAGCCGCGTGGCACTTGGCGCACAGCCGGGAGGCCCCCCTTTGGCATTTGCCAGTACGTCAGCTCTTCCCATCTAGGAGCTGTCCAAAGTATGCCATCCAACCGTCTCATCCTCTGACACCCCCTTCTCCTCCTGACCTCAGTCTTTCCCGCCATCAGGGTCTTTTCCAGTGAGTCAGCTCTTCCCATCAGGAGGCCAAAGTATCGAAGCATCAGTCCTTCCAATGACTATTCAGCGTTGATTTCCTTTAGGATGGACTGGTTTGCTCTCTTTGCTGTCCAGGGGGCTCTCAATAGTCTTCTCCAGCATCACAGTTTGAAAGCATTAACTCTCTGACACTCAGCCTTCTTTATGGTCCAATTCTCACATCCATACAAAGCTACTGGGAAAACCATATTTTGACTATACGGACCTTTGTCGACAAAGTGATGTCTCTGGTTTTTAACACTCATAACTATCTTGTGTAACTTAAGTAAGTAGTCACTGTTGACAAACAGTACTGTGATCTCATCTTTCCCCTTGTATCAGTCTTTGCTTTCTTTGGAATTAGTTGAGTAATTTTTTTTTTCACCTGTGTTGAATTTCAATTCTGATGTTTTAATTTCCAAGATATCTTCTAATTCTATGAATGGCCCAGTATTTATCTTTTTTAATATATAGTTTTTCTCCTAATCTTATTTCATGAAAGGCATATTTTCTATCTCTTTGAAAGCTTCCTCTAAGTTGGTTTTTGCTTTGTTTTGTCTTATTTTTTGGTGTTCTTCTTTTGCTTCTTTTTCATCTTTTGTTAAGGCTGTAAAATTTTTCTTTTTGTTTTTCTCTCATTCTGGAGTCTTTTCTCAATATGTGGTAATCCTTAGTATTCTATTTCTATTTAGGAGTAAGACCCTGAAAAGCTGTTTGTAAGCTTTGTATGCATGGATGGGATTTCTCAACTGCCAAGCTTTGCTGTAGATTAATTAGATGGGCTCAAGGCCAATTTATTCAAAGATCCCTAAATATAGTTATTTTCTGAAAGCTTTCAGTTTCTGTGGAGAACTGTCCCTTTAAACACTGCCTCCAGGGTGAGCTGACTGGTTGCCAGTTTTTCTGGAGCCGCGTGGCACTTGGCGCACAGACCTCTTGTGGTCAGGACTCATTTTTCACTCTATCCCTCGATTTTGGCATTTGTGCCCCTCCTATCTCCCTCCACCCACAGGTGCCCGAAATCTGGAGTGACTTTCGTGCAGAAAACATGATGAAAATTAAGATCCATTACATCTCTTTATCCTTATTTCTAGTGTTTGTACTTGTATTTAAGATATATTCTCAGCTGTCTACCTAGCACCAAAATAAAGATAGTAATCAATAAGCCATTTCAATTGAAGTGATTCAGATTTTTGTTTTAACACCATCTAGTACCTCTTCAAGTCAGGCTTTTAAAAGATACCAGAATAGTTTTCCGAGCATGTCTGAATGCAAACAGCAGCTTGATGGTAGGACACAGCTGAATGACACGCGGGCAGATACAAGTCAGACCTCTGTGTTACAGCGCTAGATGCAGAGGACCGTGCCCAGGACAGAGTGACAGCCCCTTGGGCTGCAGGGAATCATTGAGGCAGGACTAGCTAGGTTTCCAGGTTCCTTGTGGATTCGATAATTTGGATAACTGTGACGGATCCTGGGTCCAGGGGCTGGCCCTGTGCGCAGTCTCTGGCCCTGGCACGACTAGGCTGGACGTACAAAGGCTGGCAGTGTGTCATCAGTCCTAAGAGGGAAGTGTGTGGGCTGTGGATTTGATGACTTAAGAAAGGGAACTGACCCATCTCTGCCAGAGCTTCAAAACTGGGTCAAGACAACATCTAAAACCAAGCACGAAACAAATCAAAAAACCTTGGCTGCACCACCCTGCTTCTCTCTGTCTCCTTTTAGATTGGAAATGACAGGATGCACGCTCAGTCGTGTCTCCAATTCTTTGTGACCCCATAGACTGTCTCCTGCCTGACTCTTCTGTCCATGGAATTTTCCAGGCAAGGATACTGGAGTGGGCTGCTGTTTCCTACTCTAGGGGATCTCCTAGACCCAGGGACTGAACCCGTGTCTCTTGCATATCCTGCATCAGATTTGTGACCACTGCCTCACCTGGGAAGCTCAACTACTGTAGAGGGCTGGGCTGGTCTTACTCTAGGTCTTAGTCTACCAGTCTTGATCTTCCCGCGGTCTGAAGCCTAAGCATGGAGTCACACCGGCTTTTGTTGCACAGGCCTATAGACTAGAGAAACAGGGCAGCTCCTTCTGTCATAAGAGAAGCACTTTTCCTCGAGGAGAGCGGGTGATGCTCTGAGTTTTATGACCTCACCTCTACTGCACATGGGTTAGATTTATCCCCCAAGCCCTCAATCAGATACAACAGGCACTTGCCAGATGAACTTCTGTTCCCATTATTTTACTTGTATTTAAGATATATTCTCAGCTGTCTACCTAGTAAAGATAGTAATAAAAGCCATTTCAATTGAAGTGATTCAGATTTTTGTTTTAACACCATCTAGTACCTCTTCAAGTCAGGCTTTTAAAAGATACCAGAATAGTTTTCCGAGCATGTCTGAATGCAAACAGCAGCTTGATGGTAGGACACAGCTGAATGACACGCGGCAAATACAAGTCAGACCTCTGTGTTACAGCGCTAGATGCAGAGGACCGTGCCCAGGACAGAGTGACAGCCCCTTGGGCTGCAGGGAATCATTGAGGCAGGACTAGCTAGGTTTCCAGGTTCCTTGTGGATTCGATAATTTGGATAACTGTGACGGATCCTGGGTCCAGGGGCTGGCCCTGTGCGCAGTCTCTGGCCCTGGCACGACTAGGCTGGACGTACAAAGGCTGGCAGTGTGTCATCAGTCCTAAGAGGGAAGTGTGTGGGCTGTGGATTTGATGACTTAAGAAAGGGAACTGACCCATCTCTGCCAGAGCTTCAAAACTGGGTCAAGACAACATCTAAAACCAAGCACGAAACAAATCAAAAAACCTTGGCTGCACCACCCTGCTTCTCTCTGTCTCCTTTTAGATTGGAAATGACAGGATGCACGCTCAGTCGTGTCTCCAATTCTTTGTGACCCCATAGACTGTCTCCTGCCTGACTCTTCTGTCCATGGAATTTTCCAGGCAAGGATACTGGAGTGGGCTGCTGTTTCCTACTCTAGGGGATCTCCTAGACCCAGGGACTGAACCCGTGTCTCTTGCATATCCTGCATCAGATTTGTGACCACTGCCTCACCTGGGAAGCTCAACTACTGTAGAGGGCTGGGCTGGTCTTACTCTAGGTCTTAGTCTACCAGTCTTGATCTTCCCGCGGTCTGAAGCCTAAGCATGGAGTCACACCGGCTTTTGTTGCACAGGCCTATAGACTAGAGAAACAGGGCAGCTCCTTCTGTCATAAGAGAAGCACTTTTCCTCGAGGAGAGCGGGTGATGCTCTGAGTTTTATGACCTCACCTCTACTGCACATGGGTTAGATTTATCCCCCAAGCCCTCAATCAGATACAACAGGCACTTGCCAGATGAACTTCTGTTCCCTTGGTCTCTGCCCAATGAACTCAACAGAGTTCTCCTCCGTCGACCAATGTGAGCAGAGCAGAGGCCTAAGAAGCGAGAGCTACCGCAGACTAAGGGTGCTGAGGTGTCTGTGTTCACAGAACCCTGACTCTTTAAGCAGTTCCCCAAGCAAGAATGTTCCCTCCTCTGTTTTGTACCCCAGGTTAGCCTGTTTATTTTTTTATAAGTCTAATAATTCATTATGTTCACCCGATTTTAGTTCTTCTTGGTTTATTGTATTATATCGATGTTGAAAATAAGAACTGTATTTTATTCTCCATGCCACTTGGGCATGATCCTTGGCCCACAATAATAGTACTTATTTGTTGGATTAATTAAGAACAATTATTTACTGGATTAATATGATATTGAAATGAGAACCAGAGATTATAAAATATGATTTCACTTAACAAAGGTCATTTTCCTTTGTTCTGTATTATTAGATAATTAACTTTGCGTGGTTGTAGTTGTTCAGTTGCTTAGTTGTGTCTGATTCTTTGTGACCCCATGAACTGCAGTGTGCCAGGATTCCCTGTCCTTCACTATCTCTCAGAGTTTGTTTAAACTCACATCCACTGAGTCAGTGATACTGACCACCCATCTCGTCCTGTCGCCCCCTCTCCTCCTGCCCTCAGTCTTCCCAGCATCAGGCTCTTTTCCAAGGAGCTGGCTCTTCCCATCAGGGGCCAAAGGATTGGAGCTTCAGCATCAGTCCTTCTAAGGGTTAACTGTAAATAAAATATAAATTTTCTTGCATATCCTGCATCAGATTTGTGACCACTGCCTCACCTGGGAAGCTCAACTACTGTAGAGGGCTGGGCTGGTCTTACTCTAGGTCTTAGTCTACCAGTCTTGATCTTCCCGCGGTCTGAAGCCTAAGCATGGAGTCACACCGGCTTTTGTTGCACAGGCCTATAGACTAGAGAAACAGGGCAGCTCCTTCTGTCATAAGAGAAGCACTTTTCCTCGAGGAGAGCGGGTGATGCTCTGAGTTTTATGACCTCACCTCTACTGCACATGGGTTAGATTTATCCCCCAAGCCCTCAATCAGATACAACAGGCACTTGCCAGATGAACTTCTGTTCCCTTGGTCTCTGCCCAATGAACTCAACAGAGTTCTCCTCCGTCGACCAATGTGAGCAGAGCAGAGGCCTAGGCGAGAGCTACCGCAGACTAAGGGTGCTGAGGTGTCTGTGTTCACAGAACCCTGACTCTTTAAGCAGTTCCCCAAGCAAGAATGTTCCCTCCTCTGTTTTGTACCCCAGGTTAGCCTGTTTATTTTTTTATAAGTCTAATAATTCATTATGTTCACCCGATTTTAGTTCTTCTTGGTTTATTGTATTATATCGATGTTGAAAATAAGAACTGTATTTTATTCTCCATGCCACTTGGGCATGATCCTTGGCCCACAATAATAGTACTTATTTGTTGGATTAATTAAGAACAATTATTTACTGGATTAATATGATATTGAAATGAGAACCAGAGATTATAAAATATGATTTCACTTAACAAAGGTCATTTTCCTTTGTTCTGTATTATTAGATAATTAACTTTGCGTGGTTGTAGTTGTTCAGTTGCTTAGTTGTGTCTGATTCTTTGTGACCCCATGAACTGCAGTGTGCCAGGATTCCCTGTCCTTCACTATCTCTCAGAGTTTGTTTAAACTCACATCCACTGAGTCAGTGATACTGACCACCCATCTCGTCCTGTCGCCCCCTCTCCTCCTGCCCTCAGTCTTCCCAGCATCAGGCTCTTTTCCAAGGAGCTGGCTCTTCCCATCAGGGGCCAAAGGATTGGAGCTTCAGCATCAGTCCTTCTAATGAGCACTGAGGGTTCATTTCCTTCAGGATTTTAATTTTTGTTTAACTGTAAATAAAATATAAATTCAACTGGGGTCTGTCTTGTTGGCACCACAGCTCCAGAAGGTCGTCTTCACATGAATCACGTCCGGAGGGAGATGTCAGCTGTGACATATTGACCACAGATTGTGTTTTCCTCATGTGTATCCTCCAAAAACTAGGCCTCTGCATACAAATGGCTTTATTTGATTTTTTTTACTCCATTCAAAGATCATTTATTTTCAACTTCCGATACTTTCTCAGGCATTCTTGTATATCAGTGACAAAGTAAATAATGGCAGAGAAATTTGAGTTTATTTAAATTAGAAATCAGATTGAAAATTAATCCACTGACTATTTGTGTTTATTTCATTGTAAATTATGATTATATGTCTTATTGACAATTTTTCTATGTATTATCAACAAAAGAGTCATCAAAAAAACCTTCTAAATGGGTTCCCAAGTCACCAAGTCTTTTCTTTTTTAGTTCTCTCTCCAGCTCTCTGGCTAACCTTTTTAAAAACTGAAATGAAAACTTACTTAATTTCTCCTGACTTGACCTCTCTCCTGGAATCACGTGTAAGCCAAGCAAAAGCAGAGAGGGAGGGCGGAGCAGGACGCGTGGCTGCATCTTCATGCACGGCCTGTTGTAGAAACGGGACTCAAATATGTGAGGGCAGTCGCTTTTATCACCGTGCTAAAAGCCCAAATGAATAATGCTAGGTTGCTGTACAGCCAAGGATCACTCTCTGTCTCGTTTTTAACACAGACATTTTGCTTTTAATAATGTGCTAATGGGAGGAAATGTGAATGCCATTTGTGTGATTCTTTGTTCTGGCTGAGGAATAACTGATATTATCTAATGAATATGCAAATAACTCAAGGCTCCTTATTAATCGTGTCTAACCATCTGTTCCTGCAAAGAGCACTTGAATATTTGCCACATCACACTCTATGGATGTGCGGAGAACTGCTAAGAAACCCCATCGTCTCTTTACTGCCCTCAGTCTTCCCAGCATCAGGCTCTTTTCCAAGGAGCTGGCTCTTCCCATCAGGGGCCAAAGGATTGGAGCTTCAGCATCAGTCCTTCTAATGAGCACTGAGGGTTCATTTCCTTCAGGATTTTAATTTTTGTTTAACTGTAAATAAAATATAAATTCAACTGGGGTCTGTCTTGTTGGCACCACAGCTCCAGAAGGTCGTCTTCACATGAATCACGTCCGGAGGGAGATGTCAGCTGTGACATATTGACCACAGATTGTGTTTTCCTCATGTGTATCCTCCAAAAACTAGGCCTCTGCATACAAATGGCTTTATTTGATTTTTTTTACTCCATTCAAAGATCATTTATTTTCAACTTCCGATACTTTCTCAGGCATTCTTGTATATCAGTGACAAAGTAAATAATGGCAGAGAAATTTGAGTTTATTTAAATTAGAAATCAGATTGAAAATTAATCCACTGACTATTTGTGTTTATTTCATTGTAAATTATGATTATATGTCTTATTGACAATTTTTCTATGTATTATCAACAAAAGAGTCATCAAAAAAACCTTCTAAATGGGTTCCCAAGTCACCAAGTCTTTTCTTTTTTAGTTCTCTCTCCAGCTCTCTGGCTAACCTTTTTAAAAACTGAAATGAAAACTTACTTAATTTCTCCTGACTTGACCTCTCTCCTGGAATCACGTGTAAGCCAAGCAAAAGCAGAGAGGGAGGGCGGAGCAGGACGCGTGGCTGCATCTTCATGCACGGCCTGTTGTAGAAACGGGACTCAAATATGTGAGGGCAGTCGCTTTTATCACCGTGCTAAAAGCCCAAATGAATAATGCTAGGTTGCTGTACAGCCAAGGATCACTCTCTGTCTCGTTTTTAACACAGACATTTTGCTTTTAATAATGTGCTAATGGGAGGAAATGTGAATGCCATTTGTGTGATTCTTTGTTCTGGCTGAGGAATAACTGATATTATCTAATGAATATGCAAATAACTCAAGGCTCCTTATTAATCGTGTCTAACCATCTGTTCCTGCAAAGAGCACTTGAATATTTGCCACATCACACTCTATGGATGTGTGCGGAGAACTGCTAAGAAACTTGGAGCAGTTAATCTATATATTTGAATGAATCTGTTGTTTTATTACTATCAATAAATGAAGTGATTTCCCTAAACTGAAATTAATTGTTCAAATGGAATTATCTGAAGCTGATATTTCAATAGGAAAATGATAAGAAGAAAATAGTGGTTTAAATGACCTAACCCATGACTCTGAGAGTTGTAAGATTTTAAATAAACCCCATTTATGTGGCCCAAATCTACCCATTTCACGTCTGAAGTAGACTTGTCCTGCTCCTGTATATAAATGATTAATGTAATAAAAACATGTTTAACCAGGAAATTTACTCAATGGACTATTTTATGCTGGTATCTTATCAAAGGTAAAAAATAGCTTTGATTTTATTTTTAAGGGCAGGTGAGATAAAATGGAAATCAAATACTGTCAGTGAAGCACTTCTATTCTGAAATTTCAAACAATGAAAGTGAGTTGGAAATACGTTTATTTCTACTTTTACCACGCTTCTTCTCAAAGTGAAAACACTTGGCTTGGTTTGGAATGACGGGCAATGGTTCTTCGTGAGGTGTGCCGCCCAGGCATGCACACAGGGCGGCTGTGAGTCACTGCGGTGTTGTGATCGTTTGTCCACGGGGTGAACAGCAAGCCAGCTGTTTCACTCCACCTGTAACTTTGTGTGAAGTAACACGTTTTCTATCTTTTTAGAGTATAGTTCTTCATAAATCAAACGTGATTTGGTTGTATGCACACATCTGGTATTCTCTTCTGGTTACACAAACACTTCAAAAACTTTCCTATGTCCAGCAAAATTCTTCATGCAAGTGAACAAAGCAGTGGGCTTGTGACTTGTGTTAGAAAACAATGTGAAATGTATTAATTTGGTAAGATTTCTTCTTTCCTGACCTTGCTCATCTGCATTGGCCATACTCTAGATCCAGGAATAAAACAATCACTTTTAAGATTTGAAAGTAAGATATTTTCTTTTTTCCCTTTTTAAAAAACTTTTATTTAGATATTTTCTTAATACTTGAGAAGTTATTTCTTTGGAGTATTCCTTCAGGAACATACAATAAAATCATAAAATTATGATAGATTGATTACTACCCGAATCTAATAGTCGTGAAGATAATGCTCAGCTCCATCCTCACACATTTTATGGCTCATCATTTCAACGTTTGTTTTTTATAGGCAAACTTAGTACAGCCCCATTGTACCACCCCAAATTGTGATCTCAAGATGTAGATGTCACAAATCTCTGAATGATAAGAAATAAAAACAATGTCTGAGAGTTGTAAGATTTTAAATAAACCCCATTTATGTGGCCCAAATCTACCCATTTCACGTCTGAAGTAGACTTGTCCTGCTCCTGTATATAAATGATTAATGTAATAAAAACATGTTTAACCAGGAAATTTACTCAATGGACTATTTTATGCTGGTATCTTATCAAAGGTAAAAAATAGCTTTGATTTTATTTTTAAGGGCAGGTGAGATAAAATGGAAATCAAATACTGTCAGTGAAGCACTTCTATTCTGAAATTTCAAACAATGAAAGTGAGTTGGAAATACGTTTATTTCTACTTTTACCACGCTTCTTCTCAAAGTGAAAACACTTGGCTTGGTTTGGAACGACGGGCAATGGTTCTTCGTGAGGTGTGCCGCCCAGGCATGCACACAGGGCGGCTGTGAGTCACTGCGGTGTTGTGATCGTTTGTCCACGGGGTGAACAGCAAGCCAGCTGTTTCACTCCACCTGTAACTTTGTGTGAAGTAACACGTTTTCTATCTTTTTAGAGTATAGTTCTTCATAAATCAAACGTGATTTGGTTGTATGCACACATCTGGTATTCTCTTCTGGTTACACAAACACTTCAAAAACTTTCCTATGTCCAGCAAAATTCTTCATGCAAGTGAACAAAGCAGTGGGCTTGTGACTTGTGTTAGAAAACAATGTGAAATGTATTAATTTGGTAAGATTTCTTCTTTCCTGACCTTGCTCATCTGCATTGGCCATACTCTAGATCCAGGAATAAAACAATCACTTTTAAGATTTGAAAGTAAGATATTTTCTTTTTTCCCTTTTTAAAAAACTTTTATTTAGATATTTTCTTAATACTTGAGAAGTTATTTCTTTGGAGTATTCCTTCAGGAACATACAATAAAATCATAAAATTATGATAGATTGATTACTACCCGAATCTAATAGTCGTGAAGATAATGCTCAGCTCCATCCTCACACATTTTATGGCTCATCATTTCAACGTTTGTTTTTTATAGGCAAACTTAGTACAGCCCCATTGTACCACCCCAAATTGTGATCTCAAGATGTAGATGTCACAAATCTCTGGTTGGTAGAATCAAAATATGTTTGTCACAACTCACCCTGTAGTATAAGTAAAGAATCAGTGTAAAATATGCAAATTATCTTTGAAAATTAATATTTCCACAGCCATGAAAGTTGGTACTAATATTTTTAGAATCACTAAAATTGTTTATTAAATAACTGTCCTAATGTCATAGTGTTCATTTTAATCAATCTATGTTGTAAATATGTTTATTAAAAAATCTGACACAGTTGCTACTGATGATTCTACTTACCCTATTGTTCCAGCTTTGTTGAAATATAACTGATACTTCAATAAATTATTTACTCTGTGCAATATCTTGGGACAGGAAGAATAGAAAAACTGCTTCAGGTACGACCCAGTTTTCCTTTTACCCTTCAGCTGCTACACTGGGTGTTTATTACTTGTATAAAAGTAAAAATTTTCTCAGTATAGAGTACTGCTATGCTTTCAGAAATGTGTAAGTTGATATCCTTTAGAATAGACTTTATTAGTCAAATTTTTGTGCTAGCTAGCATGACAGTCTTGCAGCATCTTATTTTTCCAGAAATATCAAAGTTAGGCAGTAGATGATGGTGATGTTTACGTTTTATGGTCCCATTGCTTCACTGATATTCCATTTTTGTTAGACTCTTAAAGTTTCCATTCTGTTCAAGTAGTTAATATAGAGACAAATTTGGTTCTTCAGTATTTTCTTGTTAATGACTCCCATTACACCAATCTTTTCGGCTTCTCAATTATAATGTGAGATTGCTTTTTTTGAAAGTTGTTTTAGATATTCATTGTATTTTCCATTATTGAATTTCTCCGAATAGTATTATAAATGTTGGCCATTACATCTTACAAGTCCGTGATGTATTTGTCTTTACTAATTCCAGTCTCTGTTCATGACATTGTCACCTCCTCCTGATAAGCACTCCTGCAAGGCTTTCCTGCAATTCACATCTCTTCCGTCTCTCTTCTGTACCCTCTTCAGTCCCTCTGAGACAGTACCAACTCTTGGTCTGTGAATCAGTATTATTCTTACGCATTTTACCTTTAAAATCTTCCACAAATTCCCATCATTTGCATTGTTTGGTGCCTTTCAGTCTCTGATCCCCACATCTCAGTCGTATCTGGCTGTGCAACTGCATGGGCTGTGGCCCGCCAGGCTCCTCTGGCCATGGAGTTCTCCAGGTCAGAATACTGGAGTGAATCGCCCTGCCCTTCTCCAGGGGATCTTCCTGACCCAGAGATCAAACCCAGGTACCCTGCACTGCAGGTGAATTCTTCACCATCTGAGCCACTGGGGAAACCCAGTAATGGAAGGAGAATATTAATTAATCCGAAGGAAATTGTTAGCTAATTTAAAACATGTTCTATCATTGAAGAACATTAGGCTAATAATCCCAACTGGCATAGCAGGAAAAATAATAGGACCACACAGAGACCCACATCTTAATCCCTGTGAATGTGTTACCTCCTGTGTTTAAAGGAATTTTGCCAATGTGATTAAAATTATGGATCTTGAGATGATGAAATGTTATCTGGTTGTCCAAGTGAGTCTAATCTCCTCATAAAGTTCTTTAAAACCGGCTTTCTCAGCTGAGGTTGGGACCAGAAGGATACGTGCCGAGAAAAAGGGAAGAGACTCAGGGTTGCCGGCTTTGGAGCCGGAGGAGGAGGACCTGAGCCCGAGCTCTGTGGAGGCGGGAGGGTTTCCCGGGCGCTCAGCAGGTGGAATCTGCCGCAGCGGGGGAGCCCCGGCGGGAATGGCCCCTGGAGAAGGGGCATGCTCCCCACTCCAGTGCTCTTGGGCTTCCCTCATGGCTCAGATGGTAAAGAGAATGCCTGCCATGTGGGAGACCTGGGTTTTAGATATTCATTGTATTTTCCATTATTGAATTTCTCCGAATAGTATTATAAATGTTGGCCATTACATCTTACAAGTCCGTGATGTATTTGTCTTTACTAATTCCAGTCTCTGTTCATGACATTGTCACCTCCTCCTGATAAGCACTCCTGCAAGGCTTTCCTGCAATTCACATCTCTTCCGTCTCTCTTCTGTACCCTCTTCAGTCCCTCTGAGACAGTACCAACTCTTGGTCTGTGAATCAGTATTATTCTTACGCATTTTACCTTTAAAATCTTCCACAAATTCCCATCATTTGCATTGTTTGGTGCCTTTCAGTCTCTGATCCCCACATCTCAGTCGTATCTGGCTGTGCAACTGCATGGGCTGTGGCCCGCCAGGCTCCTCTGGCCATGGAGTTCTCCAGGTCAGAATACTGGAGTGAATCGCCCTGCCCTTCTCCAGGGGATCTTCCTGACCCAGAGATCAAACCCAGGTACCCTGCACTGCAGGTGAATTCTTCACCATCTGAGCCACTGGGGAAACCCAGTAATGGAAGGAGAATATTAATTAATCCGAAGGAAATTGTTAGCTAATTTAAAACATGTTCTATCATTGAAGAACATTAGGCTAATAATCCCAACTGGCATAGCAGGAAAAATAATAGGACCGCACAGAGACCCACATCTTAATCCCTGTGAATGTGTTACCTCCTGTGTTTAAAGGAATTTTGCCAATGTGATTAAAATTATGGATCTTGAGATGATGAAATGTTATCTGGTTGTCCAAGTGAGTCTAATCTCCTCATAAAGTTCTTTAAAACCGGCTTTCTCAGCTGAGGTTGGGACCAGAAGGATACGTGCCCGAGAAAAGGCAAGAGACTCAGGGTTGCCGGCTTTGGAGCCGGAGGAGGAGGACCTGAGCCCGAGCTCTGTGGAGGCGGGAGGGGTTTCCCGGGCGCTCAGCAGGTGGAATCTGCCGCAGCGGGGGAGCCCCGGCGGGAATGGCCCCTGGAGAAGGGGCATGCTCCCCACTCCAGTGCTCTTGGGCTTCCCTCATGGCTCAGATGGTAAAGAGAATGCCTGCCATGTGGGAGACCTGGGTTTGATGCCTGGCTTGGGACGATCCCCTGGAGAAAGAAAAGGCTACCCACTGCAGCATTCTTGCCTGGAGAATTCCGCGGACAGAGGAGCCTGTGGACAGAGGAGCCTTGCGGGCTACAGTCCGTGGCCTCACAGAGTCCGACAGGACTGGGTGACATTTAGCGGTAGGAAGGAGCAGCGAGATGGCTGCCTCCTGGAGGCTCCAGGGAGGAATGCAGCCCGGCTAGACCTTGATTTTATTTACTTTATTTTTAAAAAGTTTCTATTTTGTACTGGGGTATAGTCGTTTAACAAATGATGTTGTGATAGTTGTGAGGGAACGAGGAAGGGACTCAGGCACACATGCACGTGTGTCCTTTCTCCCCAGACTCCCCCATCCAGGCGGCTGCACAGTATGGAGCAGAGTCCCTGTGTCGGGCCGCAGGTCCTACTTGGCTATCCATGCGAAATATGCCAGCGCGTTTGTGTGCACCCCAGGCTCCCTAACTATCCCTCCCTCCGTCTTTCCTCCCCAACAGTCATAAATTCATTCTCTAGATCTGTGAGTCTGTTTTGTAAGTAAGTTTATTGGTATCTTTTTCGATTCCATGTGTAAGGGCTGCCGTAAGGTAGTTCTCCTTCTCTGACTCACTTCACTCAGTATGACACTCTCTGTGGACCTTGACTTTAGCCATGTGACCCACGTGGGAGCTGCCAATCTGTAGAAACACAGTGAATTAGTGGTGTGTTAAGAAGACAAGTCTGCAGTAATGTGCTGCAGCAGCAGTAGAGAAGAATCCAACCTTCATTGCTCCGACCTGGAGGTGAGGCACTGTCATAGAATACTCCTAAACATGAAGAGAGGTTGCAAATAACTTGAAGAGAAAGACAAGATGCCTAGATTGCCTTAGCCGACTGCGGGCAGAAACACGGACTGTCCTGGCTTTGAAGGAGGGCTGCAGGAGGAAGTGAGAGTGGTGGAGAAAACCGAAGTCGCTGCGAGTGGACTGTTGGTGCAGGTGTGGAATTGGGTCCTGTGTTTCGCCAAGAGCAGAACGTTCACGTAATGAAATCTTCACACCTGATGTTTTGCGGAGGTGATTTTCAAGCAAACTGTTGAAGGTGTGGTCTGGTTTTATCCTCGCGGCTTCTTGTTAAACATGAAAGGAAAATGATAAATTGTGTGAATAAGTTTTTAAGAAAATGAATCTGGGATTTAATGACTTGAGAAATTCTCAGGCTATTCAGATTGCAAAATATTCTTAAAGAAGAAAAGAGGACAATTTGATTAAAAAAAGTCCAGGTTGTGAATGTACCATTTCTGCTGATACCCCGGAAAGATCAAAAGGTCAGAGATGAAGATGGGGGACGGCAGGAGCTCCTGGGAGGACACGATGACTTCCCAGTATGTCAGGGCCGATTCGTGTCTTGATGGTATCACAGAGCTGTCTTCACTTGTTAAATTTCACAGAATGATCATGCTGTGATTTTTTTTTTTTAATTCTTTGCCTCTTTTATTTATTTATTTATTTATTTAAAATTTATTTATTCTCATGCATCTTTATTTTTTGGCCCATGTGGGCCTCCCATTGCTATGGTCTCTCTTGTTGCAGAGCACCGGCTCTGGGTCCATGCATTCCAGAGCGCTGACTCATAACTGACACATCAGTCCAGCTGCTCTGAGGCACACGGTATCTTCCTGGGCTAGGGATCGAACCGGTGCCCCTTGCAGTGCAAGGCAGACTCTTTACCCACTGGATCACCAGGGAAGCCCCCATGCTGCAATTTTAAAAAAGGAAAAAAAAAAACCCACTACAAAGAGACAATAACTAAGGCCAATATGTCAGTAAGTCAATAAAGAAAAGCTGAGTGCTTATTTTAATATATGTTGAGAAGGGTTTCTATATAGCTGGATACTCGCCATTTACTTTATTTTATTATGAAAGGAAATGCACTTTCTTGGTATTATGATAGAACATGCCTATTTCAAACTGATAGTCTATGCTGCACTTAGTTGTGGTGTTACCTGAACATGGCTGATAAAAACAAATTCAGAATCTAGGTGCAGGTGGTCATTGCTGTTTAAGGCTGATCTGGAATTGGGTCCTGTGTTTCGCCAAGAGCAGAACGTTCACGTAATGAAATCTTCACACCTGATGTTTTGCGAGGTGATTTTCAAGCAAACTGTTGAAGGTGTGGTCTGGTTTTATCCTCGCGGCTTCTTGTTAAACATGAAAGGAAAATGATAAATTGTGTGAATAAGTTTTTAAGAAAATGAATCTGGGATTTAATGACTTGAGAAATTCTCAGGCTATTCAGATTGCAAAATATTCTTAAAGAAGAAAAGAGGACAATTTGATTAAAAAAAGTCCAGGTTGTGAATGTACCATTTCTGCTGATACCCCGGAAAGATCAAAAGGTCAGAGATGAAGATGGGGGACGGCAGGAGCTCCTGGGAGGACACGATGACTTCCCAGTATGTCAGGGCCGATTCGTGTCTTGATGGTATCACAGAGCTGTCTTCACTTGTTAAATTTCACAGAATGATCATGCTGTGATTTTTTTTTTTTAATTCTTTGCCTCTTTTATTTATTTATTTATTTATTTAAAATTTATTTATTCTCATGCATCTTTATTTTTTGGCCCATGTGGGCCTCCCATTGCTATGGTCTCTCTTGTTGCAGAGCACCGGCTCTGGGTCCATGCATTCCAGAGCGCTGACTCATAACTGACACATCAGTCCAGCTGCTCTGAGGCACACGGTATCTTCCTGGGCTAGGGATCGAACCGGTGCCCCTTGCAGTGCAAGGCAGACTCTTTACCCACTGGATCACCAGGGAAGCCCCCATGCTGCAATTTTAAAAAAGGAAAAAAAAAAACCCACTACAAAGAGACAATAACTAAGGCCAATATGTCAGTAAGTCAATAAAGAAAAGCTGAGTGCTTATTTTAATATATGTTGAGAAGGGTTTCTATATAGCTGGATACTCGCCATTTACTTTATTTTATTATGAAAGGAAATGCACTTTCTTGGTATTATGATAGAACATGCCTATTTCAAACTGATAGTCTATGCTGCACTTAGTTGTGGTGTTACCTGAACATGGCTGATAAAAACAAATTCAGAATCTAGGTGCAGGTGGTCATTGCTGTTTTTAAGGCTGATCTGGAAATGCTGGCCAATTTGTTCAAATAGGTTTAAAAATTCTTTGTCTACTGATCCAGTTATTGTATTTCAAGAGGAAGTTTATTCCCAGGACGTCATCCCCAGTTTAGAGACAAAGCGTAATGAGCATTCTGTGCCGGACTCTCCAGTCTGTCTGATCCCAGGTCGCTTCGGACACTGAGTTCATATAATCCACGTGGCGCTGTCTCCCACTGGGCAGCAGGCTCAGGAGGGTGCGAACTGCATGCTTGTTACTGGCAGTGAGGGGTCACGGGTCACCCCTCCCAGCTATATGTATTCAGTAGAATTATATAGGCTAAACAGTGCAATATTATTTACAGTTATGAAAGCTGGGCACCAGAAATTATCCAAATATTGGAAATGCTAATAAACTATGGTGCATCTACTTCTTGAGATAGGAAGGCCATTAAAATTACATTAAAGACAAAGTGCTAGTTGATAAAATATTATATAAAAAGGAATGTAATATGTTAATAACTATGAAATCTGGAAGAAAATACATTAAAATGTTAACAGTGGTTGTAATGGTTGTGATTTGGGCAGCTTATTTTTCCTACTTCTCTAATGAGCATGTTTGCATTATTTAGATAAGGAAAGAATAAGCATTAAAAATAAAAATAGCAATTTATTTATTTTTTCCTATTTACCCCTTAAGTATTGCATATAACAAACAGATCAAAGGAATGGTTCCTATAATTAAAAAATAACATTGTTACTACATGCAAATGTCTTAGACATGGATAATTTGCTGCATTAACTAAGAGGAATTTAGCATATGGTGTAATTTTGTGCCATTACAAAAATAAAATATGAAGTATTTTGTTCCCCATAATAAAGACCAGACATCTGATCATATATGTGTAAGGAAAATAATGGTCATAAAATATTAATTTATATGATGAATAAAATGTATTGATTTGAAGATTTAAGAATAGAATGCTTAGGTTGGTAGCGCTGTGCTCACTGTCGATGGGCTTGGAGGTGAGGTCCGCCTGGGGAGCAGCTCTTCCTCCGCGTTTCTGTGGACAAGGGAGCACCAGTGTGCTCCGTGCACTGCTCTCTTCCAAATGCCAGGCTCACCTCCCTCCTTCTCAGACATAGTTATTTGGGTGTATCTGGAGAAGATAATTTGCCTTTGAGTCTTTTTACAGAGCTCAAGGAGCTGCATCTGAGCCTAAACTTCCATCGTGTGCTTCAAACAACAGTCTTGCCATTAAAGATCGCACATCAGAAATGCCTTAACAACTCTTCAAAGTGATTTTTCAGGAAATGCACAGCAAGGCTCATACTAATAGTAAGGCTTTCGCAGATGGCCCTAGTGGTAAAGAACCTGCCTGCCAGTGCATGAGATGAACCAGCATCGATCTCTCAAACCTCAGGAGATGAGGGTTCAGCTCCTGGCTTGAGAAGATCCCCTGGGAAAAGGGAATGGCAACCTACTCCAGTAGTCTTTCCCGGAGAATGCCATAGGTAGAGGAGCCTGGCGGGCTACAGGCCACGGCGTTGCAGAGAGCTGGACCTGACTGAGCATCGGAGCACAGCAACAACCATAATAATAAACGACCCAGGCAGGTCCTCGGGGTGCTCGCTGAGTTTCCAACATCAGCAGCAGCAACAGCAGCTGCTGAAAAGCCCACGTGGCAAGAGGTGACCGTATTTGCTGGATCTATGTCAAGTGTCACTCAAGCTTCTCCAGGTATGTGGTCATCCCCACTTGAGAGAAGAGAGCACTGAGGCTCAGAGGTGAGGTGACACGTGTGAGCAGATTCGGGACGAACGGCTGAAATTAGGTCCTTCTCCTTGGCTCTGCAGTCTCCAGTCTGTGCACAGAACTACAAAATCTTTTTCACGTCCTAAATGTAGCAATGCGAGAGACTTTCATCTTAGGCGGATCTAAATGTGTTCTGAAATGTCCAGAATAAGGAGGACTGTTATTTTCCCAGCTGTCATGGCACCAAATCTCCACCGAGTCCACGAGAGGGCTGAAACTCAGCGGCTGAATGTATCTTACACATTTACAGAATCCAGCATGCAAAGGCTGTGCTCACTGTCGATGGGCTTGGAGGTGAGGTCCGCCTGGGGAGCAGCTCTTCCTCCGCGTTTCTGTGGACAAGGGAGCACCAGTGTGCTCCGTGCACTGCTCTCTTCCAAATGCCAGGCTCACCTCCCTCCTTCTCAGACATAGTTATTTGGGTGTATCTGGAGAAGATAATTTGCCTTTGAGTCTTTTTACAGAGCTCAAGGAGCTGCATCTGAGCCTAAACTTCCATCGTGTGCTTCAAACAACAGTCTTGCCATTAAAGATCGCACATCAGAAATGCCTTAACAACTCTTCAAAGTGATTTTTCAGGAAATGCACAGCAAGGCTCATACTAATAGTAAGGCTTTCGCAGATGGCCCTAGTGGTAAAGAACCTGCCTGCCAGTGCATGAGATGAACCAGCATCGATCTCTCAAACCTCAGGAGATGAGGGTTCAGCTCCTGGCTTGAGAAGATCCCTGGGAAAAGGGAATGGCAACCTACTCCAGTAGTCTTTCCCGGAGAATGCCATAGGTAGAGGAGCCTGGCGGGCTACAGGCCACGGCGTTGCAGAGAGCTGGACCTGACTGAGCATCGGAGCACAGCAACAACCATAATAATAAACGACCCAGGCAGGTCCTCGGGGTGCTCGCTGAGTTTCCAACATCAGCAGCAGCAACAGCAGCTGCTGAAAAGCCCACGTGGCAAGAGGTGACCGTATTTGCTGGATCTATGTCAAGTGTCACTCAAGCTTCTCCAGGTATGTGGTCATCCCCACTTGAGAGAAGAGAGCACTGAGGCTCAGAGGTGAGGTGACACGTGTGAGCAGATTCGGGACGAACGGCTGAAATTAGGTCCTTCTCCTTGGCTCTGCAGTCTCCAGTCTGTGCACAGAACTACAAAATCTTTTTCACGTCCTAAATGTAGCAATGCGAGAGACTTTCATCTTAGGCGGATCTAAATGTGTTCTGAAATGTCCAGAATAAGGAGGACTGTTATTTTCCCAGCTGTCATGGCACCAAATCTCCACCGAGTCCACGAGAGGGCTGAAACTCAGCGGGCTGAATGTATCTTACACATTTTACAGAATCCAGCATGCAAAGGCTGTGCCTTTTTAGGAGCCTTGCTTTGGGAAGCACACGACCTCAGTCATTAGCTCCTACTGGCTATTTTAAAGCACAGCTTTCCTCTTAATTGTGTAGTAACAGGTATTAACAGTTGGTTAAATGAGTTATGTATATTTTGCAATGTGTGGCTATCCAAAAGTATGCTTCATGAGAATAAGCAGTAACATTAAAACTTAAAGTCAATTATAAGATGAAACATGACATCTTATATAATAGATATATTGTTTCCCTCTTTTTTTTTTTTGGTTTATTTATTTATTTATTTATTTTCTGTGTGTAATTAGTTTATTTTTTTTTATAATTTTATTTATTTATTTATTTATTTATTTTTTTACATGTATGTTCCCAGATCATTCATATGCATATCCCTGGACCCTCCCTCCCTCTTTTTATTTAAAAGCATATAAATAAATGTGTAGCTGAATGAACAACGGAAAATTAATGGTGACTCTCTTAGGTATATAGAATTCATGTGATCTCTACTCATTTTTCTTCAGCTTGCTTCGTTTCTAAATTCCTACTAAGGGCAGTATATTTATAATGAGGAAAATGCTATTTATTTATTATAATTACTCTTTGTCTTGGAAAAATGATGCACACTCTTTGGAAAATGTGAAATGCTATGAAAAATAGAAACAAATCAAAAAAATATAAAATCATATTACCTGGAAAAGGCCTAACTTCTAACCACCCTAATATCCTAATTTTTAATAAATGAGGTCATTCAGTAATTGCTTTTCGGTCCCTCTTATTTTCACTCAGCAGCAAACTGTGAAACTCTTCATTGGTCGATGAAATAATTATGCCAACATTTTTATTTGATCCTAAGGCATATTATGCAAATCTTCACTAATTCCTTATTAATGAAAATCTCTTTGTTCCCAATTTTTCTTACTTATAAACCACACATTAAATATTTTGCCCATATTTAAAAAAAATCACACTGCTTGTTTCCCATCTAGAATGGTACAGCTATATGGAAAAGAGTGTGTACATTGTATTTTGACATAAAGTGGGCTTCCCAGGGGGCTTAGTGGTGAGGAATCCACCTGCCAATGCAGTAGCCACAGGAGTCATGGGTTTGACCCCTGCATGGGAAGATCCCCTGGAGGAGGAAGTGGCAACCCCCTCCAGTATTCTTGCCTGAGAAACCCCATGGGTAGAGGAGCCTGGTGGGCTACCGTCCATAGGGTCGCAAATAGACATGACTGAGCAGCTACCATGTTTGCTTGCCTTTGTTCAGAAATTGTGTTTATTCCAAGTGTGAGGTATTTAATATGTGTGTTTACTCCTTTTAAACGTATTTAATGGATACACACACAGAGAGTTATTTAGGACGAGTGAACTGGCAAGATCCCAAGGAACAAAAAGCTGATTTACGTCAGGTCTAGTTTCTGGCATCCAGTCCTCAGTCCTCATCTAAAATTTCTGCGTATCATCCTAACAACCTTAAACACTCGTCTAGGTTTGTTAGTTTCTTCAGGGCTGGAATCTATCCCAGAAATCTAGTTCACCTTTGAGTAGAAAATAAATAAACTGTTCATTATCACTGAGCTGTAGTCATTACCGCTGCAGGGGGAGAGTGACCTTGTCTTCAGGAAGCAAGCAGAAGAGTCACGGGCTTTTCTTCCTTTAAGGAGAAAACCTCACGGCTACTTTCTTGTTTCCTGCCAAGGAAGTACAAAGCCATGATTTACTTTAAATGAATGCCTTCCAGCTTCAAGTCCAACTTGAACGTCATCCGGAAGCTACTGGAGTTCCTAGTTCACTCAGTCCGTCCCTCTTGTGATCCAGAAGACCACTAAAACCTGCCTTCTCTCTCCTCTAGCTCCTACAAGCTGTGCTCCAGCCTCAGGCTCAGCTGGAGATGTGCTCCCCAACTCCGCTCTAGTGAGAAAATAGAAGCTCTAAGGAGAAGATGCGCACAGGTGTCCATCTCAGCTTATGCACAGCCATCTGCCACTGCTTTTCAAACTTTAAAAAAAATACTATTTTATATTGGAGTACACTTTTAAGCCAGCTTAAAACTAAATATTAAAAAAAGAAGATCATGGCATCTGGTCCCATCACTTCATGGCAAATGGTACAGCTATATGGAAAAGAGTGTGTACATTGTATTTTGACATAAAGTGGGCTTCCCAGGGGGCTTAGTGGTGAGGAATCCACCTGCCAATGCAGTAGCCACAGGAGTCATGGGTTTGACCCCTGCATGGGAAGATCCCCTGGAGGAGGAAGTGGCAACCCTCTCCAGTATTCTTGCCTGAGAAACCCCATGGGTAGAGGAGCCTGGTGGGCTACCGTCCATAGGGTCGCAAATAGACATGACTGAGCAGCTACCATGTTTGCTTGCCTTTGTTCAGAAATTGTGTTTATTCCAAGTGTGAGGTATTTAATATGTGTGTTTACTCCTTTTAAACGTATTTAATGGATACACACACAGAGAGTTATTTAGGACGAGTGAACTGGCAAGATCCCAAGGAACAAAAAGCTGATTTACGTCAGGTCTAGTTTCTGGCATCCAGTCCTCAGTCCTCATCTAAAATTTCTGCGTATCATCCTAACAACCTTAAACACTCGTCTAGGTTTGTTAGTTTCTTCAGGGCTGGAATCTATCCCAGAAATCTAGTTCACCTTTGAGTAGAAAATAAATAAACTGTTCATTATCACTGAGCTGTAGTCATTACCGCTGCAGGGGGAGAGTGACCTTGTCTTCAGGAAGCAAGCAGAAGAGTCACGGGCTTTTCTTCCTTTAAGGAGAAAACCTCACGGCTACTTTCTTGTTTCCTGCCAAGGAAGTACAAAGCCATGATTTACTTTAAATGAATGCCTTCCAGCTTCAAGTCCAACTTGAACGTCATCCGGAAGCTACTGGAGTTCCTAGTTCACTCAGTCCGTCCCTCTTGTGATCCAGAAGACCACTAAAACCTGCCTTCTCTCTCCTCTAGCTCCTACAAGCTGTGCTCCAGCCTCAGGCTCAGCTGGAGATGTGCTCCCCAACTCCGCTCTAGTGAGAAAATAGAAGCTCTAAGGAGAAGATGCGCACAGGTGTCCATCTCAGCTTATGCACAGCCATCTGCCACTGCTTTTCAAACTTTAAAAAAAATACTATTTTATATTGGAGTACACTTTTAAGCCAGCTTAAAACTAAATATTAAAAAAAGAAGATCATGGCATCTGGTCCCATCACTTCATGGCAAATTGAAGGGGAAAAGATGGAAGCAGGGACAGATTTCTTTTTCTCGGGCTCTAAACTCACTGCGGATGGTGACTGCAGTCATGAAATTAGCAGACGACTGCTTCTTGGCAGGAAAGCTATGACAAACCTAGACAGTGTGTTAAAAAGCAAAGCTTTGGGCTTCCCCTGGTGGTCCAATGGGTAAGGACACTGCCTTGCAGTGCAAGGGGCGCCGGTTCGAGCCCTGGCCTGGGAAGATCCCACGTGCCGCGGAGCGGCTGGACCCATGTGTCCAATCACCGAGCCGGAGCTCTGGAGCGCATGCGCCCAGAGCCGGTGCTCTGCAACGACAGACGCCACCGCGATGGGAGGCCCACAGGAGCCAAGGAACGAAGACGAATGAAAATAGAGAAATGAAAGACCAATAGAAGTGGCCCGCCCACTCCCCTCCCTCCCCAACCTGAGCCCCGCCCAAAATAAATAAATAAATAAATCTTTAAAAAAAAAAAAAAAAAGCAAAGCTTTGCCAACAAAGGTCCGTACAGGCAAGGCTGCGGTCTTTCCAGCAGTCACGTATGGCTGTGAGAGCTGGACCGTAAGGAAGCAGAGCATTGAAAAATTGATGCTTTTAAACTGTGGTGCTGGAGATGATTCTTGAGAGTCCCTCGGACGTCCAGTCAATCTTAAAGGCAATCAACCCTAAATACTCATTGGAAGGTCTGATGCTAAAGCTGAAGCTCAATACTTTGGCCACCTGATGCAAAGAACCAACTCATTGCGCACGACCTTGATACTGGGAAAGATCGAAGGCAGAAGAGGGCGGCAGAGGATGAGATGAGACTTTCCGAAACAGGTTGGCTGCTCCTGCTCAGTCTCTTTTCCTCTTTTCTCTTCAAGAGTGACACACGGTTTAGTGCTTAATCCTCTACACCCATTTTCTTAGTGACCGATTTTATCTCTCTTAAATACTGTCTAGTGCTGACTGTCCACACATTGTTCTGCAGGGTGGCCTTTCCCCTGAACTGAAGACTCAGCCCCAGCTGCCTTTACCACTGTGCTGTGTAACAGTCACCTCCAGAGCACCGCCCCCAGGGTATTTTAGAATGTGCTGGGTGATGAACACAGCCAGAGTCAACAGTTATACTTTCCTAGAAGACAAAGGGACCAAGACTCTTTGATTAGGGATTGGTACAGATTGCTTTTGTAAAAACAACCAAGGGCTATAATTTTTATTATGACATATTAATCCAATTAAATTAAATTGGATCCATTAAATTAAATACTCATACCTCCATCTCAAAAAACAGCTCAACCACAGGTCTTCACGATTTTATTGCCAGAACTTCCACCAACAAGCTTCCGTGAGTGTCATCCAAGTGGGAGTGGTTTAAGAATGTCACATCTGAGCTGTCTTCATCACGCCTCGTCAACCTAAAGCTAAGGGGGCAGAATGACAGCAGAGCCTCCTAAGTGTGCCCTGAAGCCAGCTGTTGGTGGACAGTAGAGCCGCTCAACAAGCCTGTCCCTGCTCAGAATGTCACTGCAAGCTCAGCATCGGAATTCTTTCTTGATGTGTTAATAAGGGATGGATGCCACCAACATGTCTGAACTATTCCCATCCCAAGAAGTCTTTCTTTTTAAGAATAAATGCCAGTCTTCACTCCATTAACAGGTGTGATGTGGCTTAGCTGATGACCTATTAGACAAAGAGCGAGATTCTCTGGGTGATGCTCTCTTTGCACGAACGCTTACTTGCAAGAGAGTGCCTGCCAGGGCTCATGGAATAAGATCAAGTGGACTCACTGTCATCAGGGTCCTGGGTTCTGGTCCCAAATAGATTCCCCATTTCAGTGTACAGTCCCAAAGAAATGAAGCACTTTCCGAAAACAAGGTTGATACTGGGAAAGATCGAAGGCAGAAGAGGGCGGCAGAGGATGAGATGAGACTTTCCGAAACAGGTTGGCTGCTCCTGCTCAGTCTCTTTTCCTCTTTTCTCTTCAAGAGTGACACACGGTTTAGTGCTTAATCCTCTACACCCATTTTCTTAGTGACCGATTTTATCTCTCTTAAATACTGTCTAGTGCTGACTGTCCACACATTGTTCTGCAGGGTGGCCTTTCCCCTGAACTGAAGACTCAGCCCCAGCTGCCTTTACCACTGTGCTGTGTAACAGTCACCTCCAGAGCACCGCCCCCAGGGTATTTTAGAATGTGCTGGGTGATGAACACAGCCAGAGTCAACAGTTATACTTTCCTAGAAGACAAAGGGACCAAGACTCTTTGATTAGGGATTGGTACAGATTGCTTTTGTAAAAACAACCAAGGGCTATAATTTTTATTATGACATATTAATCCAATTAAATTAAATTGGATCCATTAAATTAAATACTCATACCTCCATCTCAAAAAACAGCTCAACCACAGGTCTTCACGATTTTATTGCCAGAACTTCCACCAACAAGCTTCCGTGAGTGTCATCCAAGTGGGAGTGGTTTAAGAATGTCACATCTGAGCTGTCTTCATCACGCCTCGTCAACCTAAAGCTAAGGGGGCAGAATGACAGCAGAGCCTCCTAAGTGTGCCCTGAAGCCAGCTGTTGGTGGACAGTAGAGCCGCTCAACAAGCCTGTCCCTGCTCAGAATGTCACTGCAAGCTCAGCATCGGAATTCTTTCTTGATGTGTTAATAAGGGATGGATGCCACCAACATGTCTGAACTATTCCCATCCCAAGAAGTCTTTCTTTTTAAGAATAAATGCCAGTCTTCACTCCATTAACAGGTGTGATGTGGCTTAGCTGATGACCTATTAGACAAAGAGCGAGATTCTCTGGGTGATGCTCTCTTTGCACGAACGCTTACTTGCAAGAGAGTGCCTGCCAGGGCTCATGGAATAAGATCAAGTGGACTCACTGTCATCAGGGTCCTGGGTTCTGCGTCCCAAATAGATTCCAGAGCACAGACATTTCAGTGTACAGTCCCAAAGAAATCACCACTACAACGGCAAGAAAATAAGGTAGCTTCCTGCAGGGATTACTTTTAATGTTTTCAAACAAACAGACAGGCAGAAAGACAGTCTTTTGTAAAACCACAGATACCTGGGCCCCAAACCCAGAGACTGTGATTCCGTGGGATTGGAGTAAGCCCAGACCCCCAGGGAACTGGATTTGCAACACATGTTTAAAATAACACTCTTAACATGACTGAACAAAGGTTTTATTTGTTTTGCTTTTGTTGTTGTTATTATTCTCAGGATTTTAATTCTTCTTCTTTTGATCTACTGTAATTTTTATGCAAAAAAGGACTGTGTTGATAAAGCCTCATTTGTAGTATTTACAATTGGATTAGAACTGACCATGAAATATTACGAACTGTGCAGTACAATGTTATGTATGATGCTGTGGTGAGTGTCTCTCCTTAGACGTCTGTAGGCCCATATCTGTTCATGCAGAAAACTTGGTCTAATTCCACCCTTTCTTTTTATTATCTGTTTATCTGACTGCCCATGTTGCAGGACACCAGATCTTTGATCTTCACCAAGGCAGGCGAGCTCTGGGTTGCAGGGGGTGGCATCTAGTTCCTTGACCAGTGATTGAAGCTCACTCCCTGCACTGACAGTGTGGAGTCGTAGCCACAGTCTTAGCGTTGGATATTGTCATTCAGATCAAAACTACAAAATTTGAAAGGAAGAAAATTCTGCCTCACTATTACCATTGTCTTGTTTTTTTCCAACAGCGAGATTGAACATTTAAAATGATTTTTTCATCTAATCAGCTTTTTCCTTCTGTGTCTTCTTTGTATATTTACCCATTTTCTACTAGTTAAGTGTTTAAATTATAAGAACATTTTAGGTACCTGAAGCTTTTTCCCAGTTTGATTCCGTGCTAATTTTGATTATGATGCTGCTAATCCACAAAGTAAAAATTTATATAATGAAATCAATTTTTCTCCGTGAATTATCTTGTGTTTAGGAAATGGCTCTCCATCTATGAATCAACTAAATACACACATACCTTTGCCTTGAGCAGTTTCTGCATGAACTTTTACATATTACTAGCTTGAAAATACCTACATTTGTTTGTTCTCTTTGATCTGCTTTCCTTTTGGTCGATAAGTGTATGAGTATACACAGTACTGCAAAGTTACACACAAACCTATTAATTTTATTCCTACACCCGTGCCTTTGGGAGTATGACTTACAAAATGGAAATGTCAAAAGTGCTGAGATGTTTCTCTTTGTTTTAATAATTTAATTTATTTTGGCTATTCTGGGTCTTCGTTGCTGTTGGTGGGCTCTTCTCTAGTTGCAGGGAGTGGGGGTGAGGCGAGCAGGCTTCTTGTTGCGTGACTTCTCTTGAGGAGCACGGGCTCTAGGGCTCACAGGCCTGAGTCGTTGCGGCTCGTGGGCTCAGCAGTTGTGGCGACCGGGCTCCAGCGTGCAGAAGCCGTAGTTGTGACTCAAAGGTTTGGTTGCTCCGCAGCACGTGGCATCCTCCCAGATCAGGGAATGAACCTGTGTCTCCTGCATTGGCAGGCGAGTTCCTTACCACTGAGCTACCAGGGAAGCCCTGAGATGTTTCTTAAGAAGACGCATTTCTGGACCTATCTCAAAACTATGGAATTCAGAGTTCCACTGTTGGGGGCTGGAAGCCTGCGTTTTAGCACATGCTGTAGGGGCCTGTTAGGTGTGTTCACCATGACAGAGTGCCCATTTGGTCAGGTGGTGAGTGAGCAGTGCTGTGCAACTGAGAAAGCTCTTGATGAGGTGAACTTTGACCTCCCTTGCCAACAAGAACCAAGAAACTACAGAAGAACACATGACCCGTGCGACTGTTTAAAACAGGGACTGTGTCTTCCTTACACTTGGTGTTTTATCTCAGACTGAGGTTGATTTATGTTAATTTTAGTATTATTTTTTCTCTCTTTTATTCTTATAATATTTAAACAGTTGTTCTAGCATCACATTAATCTAGTCATGCTGGCTTACTGGAATAATAAAAAGTCCTATATTCCCTAGACAAGTTTAATCAGTATTCTAGGCACCGGTGAAGAATGTCATTATGGTTGAAGTGACAATAAGTTTAAATAGATTGTAAGGCATTGCATATGCTCCCAGTGCTTTGATTAACTTAGTTTCTGTTGTCGGGGAGATGTGCATTGTCTTAATTCCATAAACATGTATTAATTTGCCTTTTTAAAGCATAAATGATGAAAAGCTAAAAAGTTGATCTCCTGACTTTTGACTTCTTTCCAATCATGGCCAGCCATATGCTCCATGTCCGAGCGAGCAAAGAGGCCAGCACCCTTCACCTTGAGCCGCACTGACAGGGGATGGCTGCAGACGATTTTGGCTCTGACGAGTGAGTTTCTCTTTGTTTTAATAATTTAATTTATTTTGGCTATTCTGGGTCTTCGTTGCTGTTGGTGGGCTCTTCTCTAGTTGCAGGGAGTGGGGGTGAGGCGAGCAGGCTTCTTGTTGCGTGACTTCTCTTGAGGAGCACGGGCTCTAGGGCTCACAGGCCTGAGTCGTTGCGGCTCGTGGGCTCAGCAGTTGTGGCGACCGGGCTCCAGCGTGCAGAAGCCGTAGTTGTGACTCAAAGGTTTGGTTGCTCCGCAGCACGTGGCATCCTCCCAGATCAGGGAATGAACCTGTGTCTCCTGCATTGGCAGGCGAGTTCCTTACCACTGAGCTACCAGGGAAGCCCTGAGATGTTTCTTAAGAAGACGCATTTCTGGACCTATCTCAAAACTATGGAATTCAGAGTTCCACTGTTGGGGCTGGAAGCCTGCGTTTTAGCACATGCTGTAGGGGCCTGTTAGGTGTGTTCACCATGACAGAGTGCCCATTTGGTCAGGTGGTGAGTGAGCAGTGCTGTGCAACTGAGAAAGCTCTTGATGAGGTGAACTTTGACCTCCCTTGCCAACAAGAACCAAGAAACTACAGAAGAACACATGACCCGTGCGACTGTTTAAAACAGGGACTGTGTCTTCCTTACACTTGGTGTTTTATCTCAGACTGAGGTTGATTTATGTTAATTTTAGTATTATTTTTTCTCTCTTTTATTCTTATAATATTTAAACAGTTGTTCTAGCATCACATTAATCTAGTCATGCTGGCTTACTGGAATAATAAAAAGTCCTATATTCCCTAGACAAGTTTAATCAGTATTCTAGGCACCGGTGAAGAATGTCATTATGGTTGAAGTGACAATAAGTTTAAATAGATTGTAAGGCATTGCATATGCTCCCAGTGCTTTGATTAACTTAGTTTCTGTTGTCGGGGAGATGTGCATTGTCTTAATTCCATAAACATGTATTAATTTGCCTTTTTAAAGCATAAATGATGAAAAGCTAAAAAGGATTGATCTCCTGACTTTTGACTTCTTTCCAATCATGGCCAGCCATATGCTCCATGTCCGAGCGAGCAAAGAGGCCAGCACCCTTCACCTTGAGCCGCACTGACAGGGGATGGCTGCAGACGATTTTGGCTCTGACGAGTGAGGCTCTGCCTCTGGGCTGGCACCTGCTTAGTGAGGCCAGCAGCACAAGGCCTCACACGCGGGAGGCATTTCCCTCACACATCAAGACAGGTAGATTTTAATCCACACTGTTGTAATCCAGGCCTTATCCATGTGAGTTTTTCCTGCAAGCCAGATCTGCCTCTCAGGACAGAAGGGAAATGGAGCCTCAGCTGTCTTCTTCTGAGCTGCTGAGGAGTCTCAGCCCTGGACACAGGGGAGGCCTGCTCTCACACGTGCGTCTCATCGGCCGTCACCCCACCTAGCCTCACTCCCCTCCGCGTCTGGGTTTTTACTTGCCTCTCAGTGGGTTGAGAGCAAACGGAAAGAGCACACATTTTAAAAATATGTGCATACAACCTTGAATTTACATTTTTTAAAAATAAACAATCAAACTGTTTAGATATCAAAGAAGGGAAAGCTATTAAGTGTTTGGCGTGCACTCTGCCAGAAGTCAGGTGCTTCACTGTGCAACCGAACGCTCGCAGCTCCTCGGGACAGGCAGCCCGGGAGCTGTGTGTGGTTGCCATGATTTCAAGTCAAACAATGGCCAAATATCTTCAGTTTCACAGGGTTCAAATTAAGATCTTTACCCCCATTTTCCAGAAGAGAGACAAAGAAGCAAAATAATAGAAGGCGGTTTGGAACCCCATCTGCTTAGTCTCCTAGTCTGGGAATTTTTTTGACCACTGTGTACTTATGATCATTTAGAGAGCAAATATTATGTGCCAAGTGATTATTTTATATTCTTACATTTATTCCTTCCCTTATTCCCGAAATTAGGCACCGGTGAGTTCAAATCATATTTTGGGCATTGCATATGCTCCCAGTGCTTTGATTAACTTAGTTTCTGTTGTCGGGGAGATGTGCATTGTCTTAATTCCATAAACATGTATTAATTTGCCTTTTTAAAGCATAAATGATGAAAAGCTAAAAAGGATTGATCTCCTGACTTTTGACTTCTTTCCAATCATGGCCAGCCATATGCTCCATGTCCGAGCGAGCAAAGAGGCCAGCACCCTTCACCTTGAGCCGCACTGACAGGGGATGGCTGCAGACGATTTTGGCTCTGACGAGTGAGGCTCTGCCTCTGGGCTGGCACCTGCTTAGTGAGGCCAGCAGCACAAGGCCTCACACGCGGGAGGCATTTCCCTCACACATCAAGACAGGTAGATTTTAATCCACACTGTTGTAATCCAGGCCTTATCCATGTGAGTTTTTCCTGCAAGCCAGATCTGCCTCTCAGGACAGAAGGGAAATGGAGCCTCAGCTGTCTTCTTCTGAGCTGCTGAGGAGTCTCAGCCCTGGACACAGGGGAGGCCTGCTCTCACACGTGCGTCTCATCGGCCGTCACCCCACCTAGCCTCACTCCCCTCCGCGTCTGGGTTTTTACTTGCCTCTCAGTGGGTTGAGAGCAAACGGAAAGAGCACACATTTTAAAAATATGTGCATACAACCTTGAATTTACATTTTTTAAAAATAAACAATCAAACTGTTTAGATATCAAAGAAGGGAAAGCTATTAAGTGTTTGGCGTGCACTCTGCCAGAAGTCAGGTGCTTCACCGTGCAACCGAACGCTCGCAGCTCCTCGGGACAGGCAGCCCGGGAGCTGTGTGTGGTTGCCATGATTTCAAGTCAAACAATGGCCAAATATCTTCAGTTTCACAGGGTTCAAATTAAGATCTTTACCCCCATTTTCCAGAAGAGAGACAAAGAAGCAAAATAATAGAAGGCGGTTTGGAACCCCATCTGCTTAGTCTCCTAGTCTGGGAATTTTTTTGACCACTGTGTACTTATGATCATTTAGAGAGCAAATATTATGTGCCAAGTGATTATTTTATATTCTTACATTTATTCCTTCCCTTATTCCCGAAATATAGGCACTGGTATTTCAGTGTGAACGTGTGGTCACCTCACGTCCAAGACTATTTATTCCAAAGATTTTTTTATGTGAACCATTTTTCTTTAAAGTCTCTATTGAATCTGTAAGTATTGCTTCTGTTTTATGGTTCCTTTTTGGTGCTCGAGGCATGTGGGGTCTTGGCCTGTGGACCACGCATCCAAGCTGCACCCCCTGCACTGGATGACGAAGTGTAACCACTGGATGGCCAGGGCAGGGACTTTAGATCACCTGATATGAGGAACGGATGCTCTGCTTCTCAATGTCACGACGGTGCCTATATTTGTTTTTTGAAAATCAGTTGTTCACTGTCGGCATTCTGTTCTTTTTCATTGCAACATTTTGAAAATTGACACGATACTTTTATTGGTGTGGAACATTTGTTGCTCACTCCCGTATGATCACTGGCAAACTGGGTGCCGGGTACATAGTCAAGGCAAGGTAAATATTTATTCAGTGAATGGTGAGCGGCGGAGTGGGTAAAGGCTCACCAGTCGAGGTGTGCTTTATTTTCACAACCAGGCCCTCATATGGAGCCCTCAACAGTGCTCATGATGGAAATTCTTCTTGAAATTCTTTTCAGGAGCCAGAAATTCAGACATTTGTTTATTAAAATTTTTTTAATTAACATTAAAAAATGTTGTGTGTTAGTTTCTAGTGTACAGCAAAGTAAATCAGTTTTACATACACACATATCCACTTTTTAAAATTCATTGAGCCATTTAGTTCTAGACAACTGTCATCTAGCAAAGGAATAAACACACGGAAAAGTTACTCAAGAGAAAGAGTAGAGACATCTTTAACAATGGAATGTTTACAATGTGAGGGGCTATTTTCTCATTGCCCTTTGAATTTGCTGGCTGTAAAATGGTAACTCAATCCTGGAGATCCATCCTAGATAAACTGGATGAAGTTTTAAGCCCTCTTTTTAAAAGCATTCTTTCTGTATTCTACTCAGTTTTAAAGAAATTGTATTCTTTGATTTTTAGATTTTAGACAAAAATATACACAAATGTGAACAATTTTTTTGCCCCCATTTAAAATTATTCCCGAAATATAGGCACTGGTATTTCAGTGTGAACGTGTGGTCACCTCACGTCCAAGACTATTTATTCCAAAGATTTTTTTATGTGAACCATTTTTCTTTAAAGTCTCTATTGAATCTGTAAGTATTGCTTCTGTTTTATGGTTCCTTTTTGGTGCTCGAGGCATGTGGGGTCTTGGCCTGTGGACCACGCATCCAAGCTGCACCCCCTGCACTGGATGACGAAGTGTAACCACTGGATGGCCAGGGCAGGGACTTTAGATCACCTGATATGAGGAACGGATGCTCTGCTTCTCAATGTCACGACGGTGCCTATATTTGTTTTTTGAAAATCAGTTGTTCACTGTCGGCATTCTGTTCTTTTTCATTGCAACATTTTGAAAATTGACACGATACTTTTATTGGTGTGGAACATTTGTTGCTCACTCCCGTATGATCACTGGCAAACTGGGTGCCGGGTACATAGTCAAGGCAAGGTAAATATTTATTCAGTGAATGGTGAGCGGGAGTGGGTAAAGGCTCACCAGTCGAGGTGTGCTTTATTTTCACAACCAGGCCCTCATATGGAGCCCTCAACAGTGCTCATGATGGAAATTCTTCTTGAAATTCTTTTCAGGAGCCAGAAATTCAGACATTTGTTTATTAAAATTTTTTTAATTAACATTAAAAAATGTTGTGTGTTAGTTTCTAGTGTACAGCAAAGTAAATCAGTTTTACATACACACATATCCACTTTTTAAAATTCATTGAGCCATTTAGTTCTAGACAACTGTCATCTAGCAAAGGAATAAACACACGGAAAAGTTACTCAAGAGAAAGAGTAGAGACATCTTTAACAATGGAATGTTTACAATGTGAGGGCTATTTTCTCATTGCCCTTTGAATTTGCTGGCTGTAAAATGGTAACTCAATCCTGGAGATCCATCCTAGATAAACTGGATGAAGTTTTAAGCCCTCTTTTTAAAAGCATTCTTTCTGTATTCTACTCAGTTTTAAAGAAATTGTATTCTTTGATTTTTAGATTTTAGACAAAAATATACACAAATGTGAACAATCTTTGCAATTAAATTATTAAGACCCTCTTTATTCTATCTATTTGATTGTTTTCAAGACAGAGAGTATTGTGATAATACTTAGTATTACTGTTGAATTTCCACCAGCATAGACTTGAGTCCCCCCGCCCCCCAAAATCTGCTCTAAGTATTTCTAAATAAAACTGAGCAGAATATAAATGCTAATTGGAGCTTTTGAAAAATTCACCTTTCATCAATTAAATGATTCCATTTTAATCATTAGTCTTTTGCCCAAAACCTTACCTTACTTTCAATAATATTGCTACGTCCACTTTTTAAACAGTTAACTTTTACATGATATATCCTTTTGTATTTACTGTTTTTCTTTTTTTTTAAACATAGCTGGACTTTTTGATCCAATCTGATTCTTGTGAAGTGTTTCATTTAAAATAATTTTTTAAACTTTTAAATTGAGGTTTAGTTGTTTTCTCAATGTTGCATTAGTTCCAGGTGTACAGTGAAGTCATTGTTATACGTCTTTTACAGAGTTTTCTTGTTTACAGCTGTACATGATCCCCAAACAGTCATACGTGTCTCCCTGACTCCCTCCCACCTGAGCCCCCCTCCCTTTGCTCCCTGTCCCACCCCTCAGGTTGATGCAAAAATACTGAATGCTTCATGAATTTGCGTGTCATCCTTGCGCAGGGGCCATGCTAATCTTCTCTGTATCGTTCCAGTTTTAGTATACGTGCTGCTGAAGTGAGCACTTACAATAACTGTACTAACAGGCAAAATCAATCTTACTTTTAGATACTGTTTTCCTATTTTCAGTCTGACAACTGTCATCTAGCAAAGGAATAAACACACGGAAAAGTTACTCAAGAGAAAGAGTAGAGACATCTTTAACAATGGAATGTTTACAATGTGAGGGGCTATTTTCTCATTGCCCTTTGAATTTGCTGGCTGTAAAATGGTAACTCAATCCTGGAGATCCATCCTAGATAAACTGGATGAAGTTTTAAGCCCTCTTTTTAAAAGCATTCTTTCTGTATTCTACTCAGTTTTAAAGAAATTGTATTCTTTGATTTTTAGATTTTAGACAAAAATATACACAAATGTGAACAATCTTTGCAATTAAATTATTAAGACCCTCTTTATTCTATCTATTTGATTGTTTTCAAGACAGAGAGTATTGTGATAATACTTAGTATTACTGTTGAATTTCCACCAGCATAGACTTGAGTCCCCCCGTCCCCCAAAATCTGCTCTAAGTATTTCTAAATAAAACTGAGCAGAATATAAATGCTAATTGGAGCTTTTGAAAAATTCACCTTTCATCAATTAAATGATTCCATTTTAATCATTAGTCTTTTGCCCAAAACCTTACCTTACTTTCAATAATATTGCTACGTCCACTTTTTAAACAGTTAACTTTTACATGATATATCCTTTTGTATTTACTGTTTTTCTTTTTTTTTAAACATAGCTGGACTTTTTGATCCAATCTGATTCTTGTGAAGTGTTTCATTTAAAATAATTTTTTAAACTTTTAAATTGAGGTTTAGTTGTTTTCTCAATGTTGCATTAGTTCCAGGTGTACAGTGAAGTCATTGTTATACGTCTTTTACAGAGTTTTCTTGTTTACAGCTGTACATGATCCCCAAACAGTCATACGTGTCTCCCTGACTCCCTCCCACCTGAGCCCCCCTCCCTTTGCTCCCTGTCCCACCTCTCAGGTTGATGCAAAAATACTGAATGCTTCACGAATTTGTGTGTCATCCTTGTGCAGGGGCCATGCTAATCTTCTCTGTATCGTTCCAGTTTTAGTATATGTGCTGCTGAAGTGAGCACTTACAATAATTGTACTAACAGGCAAAATCAATCTTACTTTTAGATACTGTTTTCCTATTTTCAGTCTGACAAATTGATAACCTTTCTTTCAAAACTGAACTATTGCCCTGTAATTTGGAATCTAGGGATAGTTTTAAAAAAGTTTATAGTGCTTCACCTTAGTATTCTTCGGTACAAGTGAATAAATATTACTCGAATCAGCTTTAAAAAAGCTGATTATTGGCTTGGTGACCAAACTGGACGATAAAGGACTCTTTAACTCTGCTTCTTCTTTCTGTTTCTCTCTGCACATTGGCTCCATCCTCGCTGGGGCTGGCTTCTTCCACATGATGGGGCTTGTGGCCCACCCCAATCCCCAGTCCAGCTCCTACTTCCCCCTGGAGGAGGCCTGTGGGCCTTTTCTCTGCTCCAGTTAGAAGAGAATGTCCAGGATGACTTTTATTTGGCTCAGTTAGGTTTTATATATATATTTCCCCCCCCACCCCCCAAATGGGATGAGGTGGGGAATGCTCAGAAATTTTGGTCCTAATCTTTCATAACAAAGCTATTGTTTTGATAGGGCTTCCCGGGTGGCAGAGTTGGTAAAGAGTCTATCCGCCAATAGAGGAGGTGTAAGAGGCGCGGTTTGATCGCTGGGTCAGGAGGATCCCCTGGAAGCGGAAATGGCAGCCCACTCCAGTATTCTTGTCTAGGAAACCCCATCGATGGAGGAGCCAGGGTCCGTGGGGTCACAAAGAGTCAGACAGGATTGAGTGGCTGAGCACTGGGTTGTTCTAATATTTTATATAACCTATACAGTAGTTATCCCATGCCTCATGCTTTGTGACTGACTCAGCTCTTTTAAAGGCTTTTACTCCCCATGACTCCTTTGTCAGAGATGTACACGTTTGTGACTTGGCTGTTCTGTTTACTAGCTGATGGGAGCACACAGTCAGCAGGCTCATAGGGAAACACTCTTTTTGGAATCCTCCCCAGGATTATAGTGGTTTGTAGTTGAACCATTTTCTTCAGAGCTCTGTAGCTGTGGCTAGCTTGTCTGTGCTTTTTAACTCTATGTGTTGCTGAAGTGAGCACTTACAATAATTGTACTAACAGGCAAAATCAATCTTACTTTTAGATACTGTTTTCCTATTTTCAGTCTGACAAATTGATAACCTTTCTTTCAAAACTGAACTATTGCCCTGTAATTTGGAATCTAGGGATAGTTTTAAAAGTTTATAGTGCTTCACCTTAGTATTCTTCGGTACAAGTGAATAAATATTACTCGAATCAGCTTTAAAAAAGCTGATTATTGGCTTGGTGACCAAACTGGACGATAAAGGACTCTTTAACTCTGCTTCTTCTTTCTGTTTCTCTCTGCACATTGGCTCCATCCTCGCTGGGGCTGGCTTCTTCCACATGATGGGGCCTGTGGCCCACCCCAATCCCCAGTCCAGCTCCTACTTCCCCCTGGAGGAGGCCTGTGGGCCTTTTCTCTGCTCCAGTTAGAAGAGAATGTCCAGGATGACTTTTATTTGGCTCAGTTAGGTTTTATATATATATTTCCCCCCCCCCACCCCCCAAATGGGATGAGGTGGGGAATGCTCAGAAATTTTGGTCCTAATCTTTCATAACAAAGCTATTGTTTTGATAGGGCTTCCCGGGTGGCAGAGTTGGTAAAGAGTCTATCCGCCAATAGAGGAGGTGTAAGAGGCGCGGTTTGATCGCTGGGTCAGGAGGATCCCCTGGAAGCGGAAATGGCAGCCCACTCCAGTATTCTTGTCTAGGAAACCCCATCGATGGAGGAGCCAGGGTCCGTGGGGTCACAAAGAGTCAGACAGGATTGAGTGGCTGAGCACTGGGTTGTTCTAATATTTTATATAACCTATACAGTAGTTATCCCATGCCTCATGCTTTGTGACTGACTCAGCTCTTTTTAAAGGCTTTTACTCCCCATGACTCCTTTGTCAGAGATGTACACGTTTGTGACTTGGCTGTTCTGTTTACTAGCTGATGGGAGCACACAGTCAGCAGGCTCATAGGGAAACACTCTTTTTGGAATCCTCCCCAGGATTGTAGTGGTTTGTAGTCGAACCATTTTCTTCAGAGCTCTGTAGCTGTGGCTAGCTTGTCTGTGCTTTTTAACTTGTGGAGCAGAAAACCAAAACCAGCCTAAGATGTTCCTGGTAATTTTCCCAATAGGTAAATGTTTTGATTTGTGCTGCTCTTCAGAAATATGCCCAAAAAGAGTGCTCTGGAAGGTTCTGGTAACACAGGTGTGCTGTACGTGCTCAGTTGTTTTAGTCGTGTGACTCTTAGTGACTTTATGGACCACAGTCCGCCAAACTCCTCTGTCCACGGTGAATTCTCCAGTCAAGAATACTGGAGTGGACTGTCACGCCCTCCTGCAGGGATCTTACACACCCAGGGACTGGACCCATGTCTCTTGTATTGGCAAGCGGGTCTTTACTGCTAGTGCCACCTGGGAAGCCCCCCACCAGCGCACTCTCCGCTGGTTCCGAAAGGCGGTGGTCTTCATGGATGGCAGTCCTTACTCCCTGAGCCGTGTCTCCAGTGTTTACTCGTCCTCACTAGTTAGTATGTGACCCCTGATGGGATCCAGTACACACACACACACACACACACACACACAGAGTAAAGGGAGCGGTGACAGCTCCTCGGGTCTTCCTCAGTTTGTGTCAGAGAGGACACTGGGGACTCACTGTGCTCTTTGTCAGCGGACTGGTTCCTGAGAAGTGGACATTTAGAAGTTCGACTGCATGGCAGAGCTGATTCTGGGTTTTATTTTTTTGTATTTTATTTTATTTTATTTGACTCTGGGTGTTTGACCTAAGAAATTATAGAACTAGATATTCTCCGATGAGAAATTAACGTTGAGAGATAGTTTGAAGGGAAAAATCAAAAATGCAGTTTTTTTAAACTTCCTAGAGAAGGGAAACATGGTAAGAAAGAAGGAACTGAGGCACATGGGGATTTGGTAGAGCTGAGTGTGACAAGGTGACGTGTTTGTCATATATTTCATTAAATCCTCATGAAGCTCATGTGAGCAAGAAACACATTCACAGTATATTCAAATAAGGTGATAGTTTCTAAGATCTAATGGTTTAACTCATTGTTTCTCTTATTTCATCCTGTTTGTGGCATCCTATGAGGAGACAAAACTCTTTTGGAATAGTGGTTTGTAGTTGAACCATTTTCTTCAGAGCTCTGTAGCTGTGGCTAGCTTGTCTGTGCTTTTTAACTTGTGGAGCAGAAAACCAAAACCAGCCTAAGATGTTCCTGGTAATTTTCCCAATAGGTAAATGTTTTGATTTGTGCTGCTCTTCAGAAATATGCCCAAAAAGAGTGCTCTGGAAGGTTCTGGTAACACAGGTGTGCTGTACGTGCTCAGTTGTTTTAGTCGTGTGACTCTTAGTGACTTTATGGACCACAGTCCGCCAAACTCCTCTGTCCACGGTGAATTCTCCAGTCAAGAATACTGGAGTGGACTGTCACGCCCTCCTGCAGGGATCTTACACACCCAGGGACTGGACCCATGTCTCTTGTATTGGCAAGCGGGTCTTTACTGCTAGTGCCACCTGGGAAGCCCCCCACCAGCGCACTCTCCGCTGGTTCCGAAAGGCGGTGGTCTTCATGGATGGCAGTCCTTACTCCCTGAGCCGTGTCTCCAGTGTTTACTCGTCCTCACTAGTTAGTATGTGACCCCTGATCGATCCAGTACACACACACACACACACACACACACACACAGAGTAAAGGGAGCGGTGACAGCTCCTCGGGTCTTCCTCAGTTTGTGTCAGAGAGGACACTGGGGACTCACTGTGCTCTTTGTCAGCGGACTGGTTCCTGAGAAGTGGACATTTAGAAGTTCGACTGCATGGCAGAGCTGATTCTGGGTTTTATTTTTTTGTATTTTATTTTATTTTATTTGACTCTGGGTGTTTGACCTAAGAAATTATAGAACTAGATATTCTCCGATGAGAAATTAACGTTGAGAGATAGTTTGAAGGGAAAAATCAAAAATGCAGTTTTTTTAAACTTCCTAGAGAAGGGAAACATGGTAAGAAAGAAGGAACTGAGGCACATGGGGATTTGGTAGAGCTGAGTGTGACAAGGTGACGTGTTTGTCATATATTTCATTAAATCCTCATGAAGCTCATGTGAGCAAGAAACACATTCACAGTATATTCAAATAAGGTGATAGTTTCTAAGATCTAATGGTTTAACTCATTGTTTCTCTTATTTCATCCTGTTTGTGGCATCCTATGAGGAGACAACACCCCTCTTATACATGTGTTAATTTAAATTTCCTACAGAACATCAGAAAAGAATGATTCTCGACAGTTCCTTTAATCAATGAATCTTTTCACAAGATTCTTTCAAAATGATCCCATCTGCATTATTGATTTAAATTGAGTGCATTTTTTTTTAAAGAAGAAGAAACAGCGTCGTCTGCAGTTGGAGTCTGGCCGATCAACGCGAGAAGCAATCGATGGAAAGGTCAGGGTGTCTGGGCTTGCCTGCGAGGTCGGCAGGGCAGGCAGACAACTGGAGCCGCGTCCTGAGTAGAGGCCTCACGTGTTATTCACACTGAGGCGACGGCGGAGCAGCCTGGGCTCCGACCAGCTGGGCTCTGGAAACCTCACTCCAATAAAACACAATCGATGGCATCCATCTGCAGTCTTCTATTTATTAAATTTTTCTCATGAGGTGGTCAATTTGTCTTATTCCTTTCCCTCAGCAATTGCCAGAGCAAGGCCATTAGAAATTCATCTCTAGTTATTTATAATAGGTAACTAGAACCTGTCATCTTCTTCTTTTAAAATAACTTAAGATATATAATTAACGTGTATTCAGTATAATATATCTTAAATACTCAAAATATATAGATTTTTTGTTTCATTCACTCACTCATGTTTCCATCCTGGCAAGATAACTTCTGTTGTTTTGCTACTGTTCTTTCTAGTCTTTTTTTTTTTTTTTGATTTTTTTTCAAAAATAAAAAATAAAGAGTCGGACATGCCTGAGCACACAGGCACCAGCATTTTCCTGTCTATCCAAGCGAATTTCAGACTTCCATCACTCCAGTGTTTGAATGACCTCTCTCTGGCAGTAATAGAAAATACATGGAACTGGAACTCAAAAGACCAGAGTTATCGTAGAATTCTGTTTCTGGATCTTAAAAAATGACTGGGGACATAGCTATATAGATGCTCTTCCAAAATTCTGATATTGCCAAAGACGGGTCTGTGATTTGGGGCAAGTGATTTATCTAATTCTGGCACACTAAAGTTTGCCTTTCTGAAATGGGTGATAATGACAGCATTATTGCAAGGATTAAATGTGGTAAGGATGTTTAACCTAGTGGCGAGCATGTCTTTGACGATTATTAATTACTGATTTGCAAAGTTTCCCTCAAAATCCCCTCAAATCCATTCATCATGCTCCATTATACTTAGTCCTGCAATAAACAACAAGACTATGTTCAGACAGTGAGTGAAGATCTCCTTGTTTCAAGAGCGCTCAGCAGCTCTATGATCTGATTCACTTTGTTTTGAAGACACCGGGAAGAAAATGGATCCTTAAAAAACACCCTACAGTATGTTTATTTCCTACTCATTTTAAGTAAATGAATGTTTCTAGTGAATGTTGTTCTTGAATGCTTGAGCTTAAATTTTCTCTAGTTTATACTGTCTATAATAAAAAGCTCTAGGTATTTTAATATTAACAGAAAAACTGTAGGAAGTTTTTTAAACTTCAACTTTTCAATTTCATTAAATGTGTTTGGTATATTGAAGAGGTGGATAGTTTACTGTAAAATATTAGAATGTTAAGCATAATAACCTGCACAAGAAGTTGGCTGAATTGTTGGGACAGTAGCTGAGTTAATTAACTCTAGGATACATTGCAAACTCCACAAAATGCTTTAGATAGTTAAAATAACACAAATTAGCTTGCTATGATTAATAAGGTCTTCTGCATATCAAAGGAATCAAGGATGATTAGATTAGCATTTCCAAAAGGGTATTCCTTGGCAAGATAACTTCTGTTGTTTTGCTACTGTTCTTTCTAGTCTTTTTTTTTTTTTTTGATTTTTTTTCAAAAATAAAAAATAAAGAGTCGGACATGCCTGAGCACACAGGCACCAGCATTTTCCTGTCTATCCAAGCGAATTTCAGATTTCCATCACTCCAGTGTTTGAATGACCTCTCTCTGGCAGTAATAGAAAATACATGGAACTGGAACTCAAAAGACCAGAGTTATCGTAGAATTCTGTTTCTGGATCTTAAAAAATGACTGGGGACATAGCTATATAGATGCTCTTCCAAAATTCTGATATTGCCAAAGACGGGTCTGTGATTTGGGGCAAGTGATTTATCTAATTCTGGCACACTAAAGTTTGCCTTTCTGAAATGGGTGATAATGACAGCATTATTGCAAGGATTAAATGTGGTAAGGATGTTTAACCTAGTGGCGAGCATGTCTTTGACGATTATTAATTACTGATTTGCAAAGTTTCCCTCAAAATCCCCTCAAATCCATTCATCATGCTCCATTATACTTAGTCCTGCAATAAACAACAAGACTATGTTCAGACAGTGAGTGAAGATCTCCTTGTTTCAAGAGCGCTCAGCAGCTCTATGATCTGATTCACTTTGTTTTGAAGACACCGGGAAGAAAATGGATCCTTAAAAAACACCCTACAGTATGTTTATTTCCTACTCATTTTAAGTAAATGAATGTTTCTAGTGAATGTTGTTCTTGAATGCTTGAGCTTAAATTTTCTCTAGTTTATACTGTCTATAATAAAAAGCTCTAGGTATTTTAATATTAACAGAAAAACTGTAGGAAGTTTTTTAAACTTCAACTTTTCAATTTCATTAAATGTGTTTGGTATATTGAAGAGGTGGATAGTTTACTGTAAAATATTAGAATGTTAAGCATAATAACCTGCACAAGAAGTTGGCTGAATTGTTGGGACAGTAGCTGAGTTAATTAACTCTAGGATACATTGCAAACTCCACAAAATGCTTTAGATAGTTAAAATAACACAAATTAGCTTGCTATGATTAATAAGGTCTTCTGCATATCAAAGGAATCAAGGATGATTAGATTAGCATTTCCAAGGGTTATCCAAATTTGATACATTTTTATAAATCAACATTTAATAAAACTGGGAAGAAAAAGAGTTGGAAATAGGTATAATAAAATACAAAGAGTTATCATTTTTCTGGTCTAAGTTATACTTCAAAAGCAGGACCTTGTATTTCATCACTTTCATTTCAATTACAGAAAATGCTGATATTTTATAAATGTAGGAGCAAGATCATATTTTCTTTGAATATTACATATATATATATTTTAACATTTATTTTATTTATTTATCTTTTGGGGAGTGGGGTGGGGAGGGAGGGGAACGGGCGGGCCACTTCTATTGGTATTTCATTTCTCTATTTTTCATCCGTCTTTGTTCTTTGGCTCCTGTGGGCCTCCCATCGCGGTGGCCTCTGTTGTCGCAGAGCGCCGGCTCTGGGCACATGCGCCCCAGAGCTCCGGCTCGGTAGTTGGGCACATCGGTCCAGCCGCTCCACTGCACGTGGGATCTTCCCAGGCCAGGGATCGAACCGACGCCCCTTGCACTGCAAGGTGGTGTCCTTATCCACTGGACCACCAGGGGAAGCCCTGAATATTATATTTTTAATGAAAATCCTATACTGGATATCCTGAGATATGTTCATATGCCTATGAACACATTTTTATGTTATTAGGTGGTTGTCAGTAGCGGTCTGGGACTATATTCACTTGTATGAATAGTTTGGAAGGAGATAAATAAAATTATTTAAAAATGGAATAGAGTACAGTAGGAATCCAGGGATAAACTATTTAGTTACACAAGGTTATTCTTTGCATACCAGTAACTCTTCAGCTTCACCACATTTCACAAAGAAGACTGCAGGATCTGCAGAACCCACGGGGGAAGCTCAGTCTTTGAACTGGAGCCGGGACCATTCGGCTCGAGGAAGTTCCTGGCTCCTCTGCTGTGTCCACGTAGAGCTTTATCGCAGCCCAGCCACGGCTGCCCGCGTGTGTGGCTGCTCTCCCACTTACTTGACCGCGGGGCTCAGCAGCTGCGGCAGAGGCTTGCTTGTGACCCGCAAAGCCTAAAACATTTGTTAATTGACAGTTTAACAGGAAAAGTCTGCCTGCCCTCGCTCATGCTCACCAGACTGCTAGCTGGCTGTTTTCAGATGGGTCAGGGATTTCCAGACAGCCGTGCCGGTGCCCACGCAAGTCTGTCTGCTGGCATCCTCTTCCTGTTCTATCTGGTCGTCTGGTCACTTCGCCACCCTCAGTGGGGTTGTCTGACGAGACAACCGTGGCCTTTCTGAGCACAGGCGCTCCCTGCCTCCCTGGATGGTCGGGAGTTACAGGCTGACCTGGCTTCTCAGCGTAGCAGAGCATTGTGTTTCTGTCTCTCTCTCTCTTATTCTTCCTTGAGAGAAGCAGGCTTGGTATTATTCATAGTTTTAATCTCCTAGAAACAAAAAAAATGATGAAATTTTGTCAGTCTTCAGTATAAAGCCTGGAAAGCAGAAGATGCTCAGTTGATTGTTGGTTACATCTACTGGGGGAAGGAAGGGAGAAAGGAAGGGAGGAAGACAGGAAGGAAGCCAAAGATTTGAAGTTTGTGAGTGAAATCGTTCACTGACACGTGCTAGAAAACCTTATTCTGGGAAAGTGACCTATGCTCCCCTTGCTACTGGAGAGGTGCTCAAGTTGGGGTGCACGCCATTATATATTAAGAGGGAGAAATATTGAGATGCTATGTGTGTGAGATAGACCTGGGCTTCCCGGGGGGGGCTCGGCAGGACAGAACCCGCCTGCCCACGCAGGAGCCCTCGGGGGCGGGCGGCGCGCCCTGCCGCGGGGAGGCCCCCTGGAGGAGGCGCGGCAGCTCGCTCCATGATGCTTGCCTGCAGAGTTCCAGCGAAAGAGAAGCCTGGTGGTCGACAGTCCGTGGGTCCCAGGGAGTCAGAGAGGACTGGGCGGCTAACAGCACGGCAGCAGAGAGGGAGACATTGTAATATATAAAGCAGACTGGGCGGTTTCCCATTTTAAATTACATCTGAATTGCCTGTTTAAATTTTTCCTCTTTACTTTTCAATGTATATGCAACAGGGGTCTCTCTTCTAGGTGTACGACTCTGAGCTCTGACAAAGGCACAGGATCATCATCTCACAGTCAAAACACATGACTGTTTGGTCACCCGTGACCTTCCCGGTGCTGAAGCCTAAAACATTTGTTAATTGACAGTTTAACAGGAAAAGTCTGCCTGCCCTCGCTCATGCTCACCAGACTGCTAGCTGGCTGTTTTCAGATGGGTCAGGGATTTCCAGACAGCCGTGCCGGTGCCCACGCAAGTCTGTCTGCTGGCATCCTCTTCCTGTTCTATCTGGTCGTCTGGTCACTTCGCCACCCTCAGTGGGGTTGTCTGACGAGACAACCGTGGCCTTTCTGAGCACAGGCGCTCCCTGCCTCCCTGGATGGTCGGGAGTTACAGGCTGACCTGGCTTCTCAGTGTAGCAGAGCATTGTGTTTCTGTCTCTCTCTCTCTTATTCTTCCTTGAGAGAAGCAGGCTTGGTATTATTCATAGTTTTAATCTCCTAGAAACAAAAAAAATGATGAAATTTTGTCAGTCTTCAGTATAAAGCCTGGAAAGCAGAAGATGCTCAGTTGATTGTTGGTTACATCTACTGGGGGAAGGAAGGGAGAAAGGAAGGGAGGAAGACAGGAAGGAAGCCAAAGATTTGAAGTTTGTGAGTGAAATCGTTCACTGACACGTGCTAGAAAACCTTATTCTGGGAAAGTGACCTATGCTCCCCTTGCTACTGGAGAGGTGCTCAAGTTGGGGTGCACGCCATTATATATTAAGAGGGAGAAATATTGAGATGCTATGTGTGTGAGATAGACCTGGGCTTCCCGGGGGGGGCTCGGCAGGACAGAACCCGCCTGCCCACGCAGGAGCCCTCGGGGGCGGGCGGCGCGCCCTGCCGCGGGGAGGCCCCCTGGAGGAGGCGCGGCAGCTCGCTCCATGATGCTTGCCTGCAGAGTTCCAGCGAAAGAGAAGCCTGGTGGTCGACAGTCCGTGGGTCCCAGGGAGTCAGAGAGGACTGGGCGGCTAACAGCACGGCAGCAGAGAGGGAGACATTGTAATATATAAAGCAGACTGGGCGGTTTCCCATTTTAAATTACATCTGAATTGCCTGTTTAAATTTTTCCTCTTTACTTTTCAATGTATATGCAACAGGGGTCTCTCTTCTAGGTGTACGACTCTGAGCTCTGACAAAGGCACAGGATCATCATCTCACAGTCAAAACACATGACTGTTTGGTCACCCGTGACCTTCCCGGTGCTGCCCCTCCGCGCTCTGTCTGCCTCTCACCTCCAGGATCTGTCCGCCACGGATGTTTCTGCTCGTGTAACTTTGCTTTTGCTGAATGCCGTACACGTGAAATCATATTATGCAGCATTTTGAATTTGGCTTCATTCACTTGAAAAAGTAAGTGGAAGTCTTAGTTATCAGTTATGCCTGGCTCCTTGCGACCCTGTGGACTGTAGCCCGCCAGGTTCCTTTGTCCATGGAATTCTCTAGGCAAGAGTACTGGAGTGGGTGGCCATTCCCTACCTCAGGGGATCTTCCCAACCCAGGGATCGAACCTGGGTCTTCTTCGTGGCAGGCAGATTCTTTACTGTCTGAGTCACCGGGAAAGCCCTCTCTCACTCAGCATAGGGCAAGGAAGGCGTCCATCGCCCTGTGTGTAACGGCGGCTTCCTTCTTCCTCTTGATGGACCACGGTCCATGTGTGAGCGTGCCACTGTGTGCTCCCCTGCTCACAGGCTAGAGGACAACCAGGCTGTTTCAGTGCTTGGAGATTAATCATGAAGCTGCTATCAATATCGATGCAGACTTTTGCAAGCATTCTCTTCTCATCTCTGATTTGTCTATTCTGTTTCTTAATGATGTCTTTCATAGGACACTTTTTAAACATTTTGATCACTTCCTGAATTGTATTTTTGGTGTTGTACTCAGGACCCTTTGTCTAAGGTTGACACAAATCTATTTGCATATTTCTCGTATAGTTCTGTATCTTACGCAAGTTTTTTATAGTTTTATATTTAGTTTATCATGTACTTTTAGCTGATTTTGGTCATTTAGATTGCCTTCACACCTCTGTAAAAAATCAATTAAAGATGGGTATGGATCTACTTCTGGACTCTATTCAGCTTTGTTGACCATTATTCAGGACTCAATCTGTTTTTGCTAATTTTAAGGTTAAAGGAAGAGACATTGAGTCAAAGGATGCAGGTAGCCTTTCTAAGCTGGAAAAGTCAAGGGATTACTTTTTCTGCTAGACCCTCTAGATGGGAGGCAGTCCCTTTGACACCATCTTTTTTATCCCAGTGAGACCATGTCAGATTTCTTATCTACAAAATGCTACTATCTCCAAAAGACAAGATCACAGATTTGTGTTAATTTGTGTTAAACTCCGTAAATTTGTGGGTTTTCATTTCTTATGATACTGAGAGAAAACCGATACTGTGGTGAATTACATGACTTGATAACTAGACTTGCATCTAAGGATGACTCTATTTGCTACTGACGTGTTATTATTTTTACATATGGAAGGGTTTGATTTACTTGTTTTTGTTTTGTCTTCTGCCTATGCTTGTAATGGATCTCAAACTGTCATTTTGTTTTCTTGTGAAGCCTTCACTTGATTCTGCTGTTTGAATAATAGTGGAACCAAAAACTGTGTGAGACATTTACAGAGAAAAATGGTAAAACTCAGTATCACTAAGACAGAAATCTTCACCAAGATTACATACAAGTTTTCAGTTATCATTCTGGAGGCAGAAATGGCAACATGCCCCAGTATTCTTGCCTGGAAATCCCATGGACAGAGTAGCCCGGGGCCCCCTCCATGGCCTGCAGACAGTAGGACGAGACTGAGTGACTGAGCACATACACAGAATAATCATTATCGAATATGAACATACCGTGTTAGTACTTGAAAAGTAACATTTTAATGGTTACATGGGAGGGAGGCCAGAGGATTGGTGTAAGACTTGCCAAGTTGATTTCAGAGTAAAAGGGACAGCGTGCTTTAATTCTGTTAATGTGTGTATACACTGATGAACATGTCTAGAAATTCCAAATCCAGAAATAGAGCATATCAAAAAGTCCTAGTGAACAAATATCCCCAACACATACATATACCAATGTATACATTCCTTACAGATTTTTAAGACAATTATACATAGGCATGTACATACATAAATACCCTTTCCTAGTAGACTTATTAAATAAAGTAATAGCATTCCCACAAAAATATCACAGTCATATTGACTAGGAATAACATCTTTAATATATTTTACATGAAGTAAGGCAGTCCCTTTGACACCATCTTTTTTATCCCAGTGAGACCATGTCAGATTTCTTATCTACAAAATGCTACTATCTCCAAAAGACAAGATCACAGATTTGTGTTAATTTGTGTTAAACTCCGTAAATTTGTGGGTTTTCATTTCTTATGATACTGAGAGAAACCGATACTGTGGTGAATTACATGACTTGATAACTAGACTTGCATCTAAGGATGACTCTATTTGCTACTGACGTGTTATTATTTTTACATATGGAAGGGTTTGATTTACTTGTTTTTGTTTTGTCTTCTGCCTATGCTTGTAATGGATCTCAAACTGTCATTTTGTTTTCTTGTGAAGCCTTCACTTGATTCTGCTGTTTGAATAATAGTGGAACCAAAAACTGTGTGAGACATTTACAGAGAAAATGGTAAAACTCAGTAACACTAAGACAGAAATCTTCACCAAGATTACATACAAGTTTTCAGTTATCATTCTGGAGGCAGAAATGGCAACATGCCCCAGTATTCTTGCCTGGAAATCCCATGGACAGAGTAGCCCGGGGCCCCCTCCATGGCCTGCAGACAGTAGGACGAGACTGAGTGACTGAGCACATACACAGAATAATCATTATCGAATATGAACATACCGTGTTAGTACTTGAAAAGTAACATTTTAATGGTTACATGGGAGGGAGGCCAGAGGATTGGTGTAAGACTTGCCAAGTTGATTTCAGAGTAAAAGGGACAGCGTGCTTTAATTCTGTTAATGTGTGTATACACTGATGAACATGTCTAGAAATTCCAAATCCAGAAATAGAGCATATCAAAAAGTCCTAGTGAACAAATATCCCCAACACATACATATACCAATGTATACATTCCTTACAGATTTTTAAGACAATTATACATAGGCATGTACATACATAAATACCCTTTCCTAGTAGACTTATTAAATAAAGTAATAGCATTCCCACAAAAATATCACAGTCATATTGACTAGGAATAACATCTTTAATATATTTTACATGAAGTAAGGAAACAAAAATGTTCTTCACATTTACATAAGGATACAGAAGTGAATTTTTTTCAATAAGATGAGAAGATGTTATCTATCAATATTCTTCTCGGGAACAGGTTCCCGTAGTTTGAGGAAAGATGATTTAGAGTGGTTTGGAAGAATTACTGGGTGTTTGCTCATGTGTGTGATGCCTGCCTTCTAAAGAACACGCATTATTAACTCACAGGCATTTAGTTCATCACAATGGGTTTAGACATCTAAATTATGGGGTATTAGCTAAGGAAGAGCCGAACTGTTTTACATAACAAAATGGCGAGGCACTGGAGGAATCTCTGGGAGGAAGAGGCTGGCTGTTAGTGAGGAAAGGGCAGAGAAGACTGTAGGTAGCTGTATGAGTTAGACTGAAATTGTACTTGAGGGAGAAGATAAATTGTAATGGAGATTTTTATGTTTTTTATTGTGGAATGTGCCGTCTAAACAATCTCATTCATCTCCCCAGTGAAATCTTCAATAAGTCCTCCCCGCTAATACTTTTGCTGTGAAGACTTTATGTTGGAGGAGCTTGAAATGAAGCGATGTGCTGAATTATACACCCAGGAAAGAGACAGCAGCCGAAACTTGAAGGAGCAGGAAGGAGACAATGGGCATGCTTATTACCTGAGTGGAAACAAACAGGAAAACAGCAGAGAGATGAAGCAGAGCTCTCTATAATTGCTGTTTCTTCTTTTCACCTGTTTATACAATCTGATTTTAAATAACAAACAAGCACTTCTGGTTATAAGCTACGTTATTTCCTTTAGGAAGATCTGTGCTAATTTGGTGACTGTTTTCTAAGTCATTTAGACCCTTGTCAATGCTGACTGGGCAGGGATAACACGCCAGGCTTTACATATTTCTTAGCTTAATTAAAAGTGTTTGGCTTCACTCAGAGACCCCCGCGGCCTGGCGGGGCTGTCCTCCTCGGCCCGTGGCCCTTCCTCTCCCTCTGGCCTCGGTCGTTCAGGCTGGCCCCTGGGTCAGCTCAGATCCTTAAAAGGAATGATGCGGACTGGAGCCCTGGGGAATCCAAATGGGCGTGGTTTCAGCCCCAGTGATTTAAATGTTTTTTTTATCAAGTGTGGCGATCCCGAGGTGGCTCAGTGGTAAAGAATCCACCTCCCCGTGCAAGAGACATGGGTTTGATTCCTGGGTCAGGAGATCCCCTGGAGGAAGGCAAGGCAACCCACACCAGTGTTCTTGCCTGCGAAACCCCATGGACAGAGGAGCCTGGGGGCTACAGTCCATGGGGTCCCCAAAGAGTCTGACATGACTAAGTGATTAAACGACAACAAAATGTTATGGTAGAGAAGAACATTTTTGATTCTCCCTAAAGAAAATGCCAGGTTAAACCATTAAAGTTTGTCTGAAGACATTGAAATTTCCCTGATTTGGGATTGCTGCACAGCCTAGATAAATTCTCTGAGGGTACAGTAGAAGAACAATATGAAGTGCATCCCTCTGAATGAAGGAAGGTAAGAAATGGAAAGTACTTACTCACATGCTATCGTCCTACTCCTGTTGATGAAAACGCTCAAGTTTTGCTGGGGGCTGGCTACCCAGGCAGAGAGGCTCATTTTCCAAACTGGGACCAGTCCAGATACCTGATTAAGTGTTGGTCAATGGACTCCAAGAGAGAGTGTGTACTTACAGCCTTAAAGCCGTGAGCATAGAGCTCTGTGCTCTTTTCTGCATTCCTGCTGGTTTAAATGCAAATTAAAGAAGTGATATGTGATGCAAGTTAAGCTGGAATATCCAACTAAGATCCAAAAATGGAGCAAAAGAAATTTCTGTGTCGTATGTGCTCAGTTGCTAAGTTGTGTCTGACTCTGTGACCTCATGGACGGCAGCCCGCCAGGCTTCCCTGTTCTCCACTATCTCCTGGAGCTTGCTCAGACTCATGACCGTCTGTGACGCCATCCAACCATCTCCTCCTCGGTCGCCCTCTTCTCCTTTTGCTCTCAGTCTTTCCCAGCATCAGAGTCTTTCACAATCAGTCGGCTGTCCACATCAGGTGGTCAAAGTATTGGAACTTCAACTCTAACATCAGTCTTTCCAGTGAATATTCAGGGTAGATTGCCTTTAGGATTGACTGGCTTGATCTCCTTGCAGTCCAGGGGACTCTCAAGAGCCTTCTCCAGCACCAAAATTTGAAGGCATCATGTGATGTAATTTGGTCTCTCTCTGTAAAACAGCAACTTAGTTTGTGTGTATAATAGACTAATTATACCACACACTATAAGAAGACCAGTTCATGCCTGTTGTGCTGTGGTCACTGTTGATCTTATTGTTATTAAGTTTCAGGCACAGAAGACTGAGTTGATCACTTCATGGCCCTTTATCACCATTGATCTGCTTGTTTTATTTACGACCTTGCCTGCGAAACCCCATGGACAGAGGAGCCTGGGGCTACAGTGGGGTCCCCAAAGAGTCTGACATGACTAAGTGATTAAACGACAACAAAATGTTATGGTAGAGAAGAACATTTTTGATTCTCCCTAAAGAAAATGCCAGGTTAAACCATTAAAGTTTGTCTGAAGACATTGAAATTTCCCTGATTTGGGATTGCTGCACAGCCTAGATAAATTCTCTGAGGGTACAGTAGAAGAACAATATGAAGTGCATCCCTCTGAATGAAGGAAGGTAAGAAATGGAAAGTACTTACTCACATGCTATCGTCCTACTCCTGTTGATGAAAACGCTCAAGTTTTGCTGGGGGCTGGCTACCCAGGCAGAGAGGCTCATTTTCCAAACTGGGACCAGTCCAGATACCTGATTAAGTGTTGGTCAATGGACTCCAAGAGAGAGTGTGTACTTACAGCCTTAAAGCCGTGAGCATAGAGCTCTGTGCTCTTTTCTGCATTCCTGCTGGTTTAAATGCAAATTAAAGAAGTGATATGTGATGCAAGTTAAGCTGGAATATCCAACTAAGATCCAAAAATGGAGCAAAAGAAATTTCTGTGTCGTATGTGCTCAGTTGCTAAGTTGTGTCTGACTCTGTGACCTCATGGACGGCAGCCCGCCAGGCTTCCCTGTTCTCCACTATCTCCTGGAGCTTGCTCAGACTCATGACCGTCTGTGACGCCATCCAACCATCTCCTCCTCGGTCGCCCTCTTCTCCTTTTGCTCTCAGTCTTTCCCAGCATCAGAGTCTTTCACAATCAGTCGGCTGTCCACATCAGGTGGTCAAAGTATTGGAACTTCAACTCTAACATCAGTCTTTCCAGTGAATATTCAGGGTAGATTGCCTTTAGGATTGACTGGCTTGATCTCCTTGCAGTCCAGGGGACTCTCAAGAGCCTTCTCCAGCACCAAAATTTGAAGGCATCATGTGATGTAATTTGGTCTCTCTCTGTAAAACAGCAACTTAGTTTGTGTGTATAATAGACTAATTATACCACACACTATAAGAAGACCAGTTCATGCCTGTTGTGCTGTGGTCACTGTTGATCTTATTGTTATTAAGTTTCAGGCACAGAAGACTGAGTTGATCACTTCATGGCCCTTTATCACCATTGATCTGCTTGTTTTATTTACGACCTTGCTATTTGTGTGATGTTTATTTCACTTCTCTGTGCTTTAGTATTCTCATTTGTAATAAAATGAAGATAGTTTCAATCTCTAAGGGTCGTACTGAGGATTAAAAAAGTTAATTTGCACAAAGCGCTACATCCAGCATGTACTGTAGTAATTGTGGACTATCATTTTTATTAGTTATTATTATTTATTTCTTTGTATTCTCATTCTCCATTTCCTCAGCTCCACAAACAATCTTTCTAATATGTGATGGCATTGTCTTTTGTTCACATCAGTTCTTGCAAAGTCGAATGTATATGCATTATTTGTAATTAATTCTATTGTGCCTAGCATATCAGCAGTGAGGTTGTATGATCCACTCACATTACTATGGGTACATCTCATCTGTTTTTCTGAGCTGCTGCTTGGGGCGCCGTGGGGTACCCCATCACGAATCACCACCCACTCCCCCAGGCTGATGCCACAAACAGTAGTGTGATGAACATCTCTGCAAAAGTCACTTTGGATCTTTTTGAGAGTTTAGCTAAACATTTGGCCGTGAACAGTACTGTTCAATACTAAGTTATGCCTATTTATAAGTCGATCTCGTGTTGCAAGACGAATGTCAGAACAGCTCCACACCTCCCCCCTCAGGCACAGATGTTCCCACGTCCCCTCTTGAGCAGCTCACTCTCTGCTGATCCCTGTCTTGAACTACTGACCTTCTAGTCACCCCTTTTCACTCAGGCACATCAGGTGGTCAAAGTATTGGAACTTCAACTCTAACATCAGTCTTTCCAGTGAATATTCAGGGTAGATTGCCTTTAGGATTGACTGGCTTGATCTCCTTGCAGTCCAGGGGACTCTCAAGAGCCTTCTCCAGCACCAAAATTTGAAGGCATCATGTGATGTAATTTGGTCTCTCTCTGTAAAACAGCAACTTAGTTTGTGTGTATAATAGACTAATTATACCACACACTATAAGAAGACCAGTTCATGCCTGTTGTGCTGTGGTCACTGTTGATCTTATTGTTATTAAGTTTCAGGCACAGAAGACTGAGTTGATCACTTCATGGCCCTTTATCACCATTGATCTGCTTGTTTTATTTACGACCTTGCTATTTGTGTGATGTTTATTTCACTTCTCTGTGCTTTAGTATTCTCATTTGTAATAAAATGAAGATAGTTTCAATCTCTAAGGGTCGTACTGAGGATTAAAAAAGTTAATTTGCACAAAGCGCTACATCCAGCATGTACTGTAGTAATTGTGGACTATCATTTTTATTAGTTATTATTATTTATTTCTTTGTATTCTCATTCTCCATTTCCTCAGCTCCACAAACAATCTTTCTAATATGTGATGGCATTGTCTTTTGTTCACATCAGTTCTTGCAAAGTCGAATGTATATGCATTATTTGTAATTAATTCTATTGTGCCTAGCATATCAGCAGTGAGGTTGTATGATCCACTCACATTACTATGGGTACATCTCATCTGTTTTTCTGAGCTGCTGCTTGGGGCGCCGTGGGGTACCCCATCACGAATCACCACCCACTCCCCCAGGCTGATGCCACAAACAGTAGTGTGATGAACATCTCTGCAAAAGTCACTTTGGATCTTTTTGAGAGTTTAGCTAAACATTTGGCCGTGAACAGTACTGTTCAATACTAAGTTATGCCTATTTATAAGTCGATCTCGTGTTGCAAGACGAATGTCAGAACAGCTCCACACCTCCCCCCTCAGGCACAGATGTTCCCACGTCCCCTCTTGAGCAGCTCACTCTCTGCGTGATCCCTGTCTTGAACTACTGACCTTCTAGTCTACTTCCACTCAGGAAGGAGAAGCCTCAGAAGAACATCACTACCCAGCAAAGTGAGGGAAATCCAGATTATCCACAAAGTCCTGCTGGTTTTGGAATGCTTGTGAGAACTGAGGTCACCTGGTGCCCAGAGGCACTGTATTCCCAGGAGGGCCAAGGTTTCTGCAGAGAAACTGGACAAGTGTTTCTTCGGAACGAGGCTGTGAGGGAACGAGGCAGCCAGGAGCCAAGCTGTGGGAGGAGCTGTGGGTTATTAACAAACCAGTTGTTAGCAACTTTCTGACACTCGAGTCCAAAGCTACGCTCAGTCGCTGCTCTGTGAGAAGTGGCCTAGACGGCGTTCATACATCCTGTCCTCTGCCTCTCGGCATGATCCGGAGCTGTGCCAGCAGAGGGTGATGCAGGGACGTCAGAGCGAGAGTGGTCCAGCTTACTAGTGTCCTGAGGCAGGCTCTCCAGCTCTTCTCCTAAGGTCCTGGTGCCTTTCCCATGGTCAAGCGGACAGCATAAGAGGCTTCCAGCATCCTTTGGTCACTTTGCAGTGTTTCAAGACACCATACCTCTCTATGGATGGTGTGCTCAGAAATCCAAGATAAGGAAAATGCAAAAATGTTGTATAGGTTAGGAAAACTATGTTATAAAGGAAAAAATAACCTAAAATTGCAAACATATTCATAATCATGCAAAGAAAACATGGTATCGAAGATATTTGGACATAGTGACTACATTGTGCATTGTCCTAGGGGAAGAAGGAGGAGGAAGATGAAGAAGAAGGGGTAGAGAATAAGAAGGAGGAGAAGGGCTTCCCTGGTGGTCCAGTGGGTAAAGAGCCTGCCTTGCACTGAAAGGGGCGCCGGTTCAATCCCTGGCCTGGGAAGATCCCACATGCTGAGGAGTGGCTGGACAGGTGTGTCCAATTATGAGCCGGGGCTCTGGAGTGCATGTGCCCAGAGCCAGTGCTCTGCAATGAGAGAGGCCACTGCAATGGGAGGCCCACGCAGGCCAAAGAATAAAGAAAATGAATAAATAAACCAATATAAGAGGTCAAAAACAGAAGGCATTAAAGAAGGAGAAAAGGAAAGGGGAAGGGGAAGAGAAACATGAGTATGTTTCTTATTAGTAGTAATAGTACTCTTACAGTATTGCTTTTAAATGTCAAAATTATTACCACATTATGGTGTAAGATCAGTAAGTAAATATATAGTAATGATTTAATTTATTTATTTATTTTTAAAGATTTATTTACTCATTTACTTTTGGGCGGGGGTGGGGTTGGGGAGGGAGGGGAATGGGCGGGCCACTTCTGTTGGTCTTTTCGTTTCTCTATGTTCATCCATCTTTGTTCTTTGGCTCCTGTGGGCCTCCCATTGTGGTGGCATCTGTTGTTGCAGAGCGCTGGCTCTGGGCACATGCGCTCCAGAGCTCCAACTCAGTAGTTGGACACATCAGTCCAGTCACTCCGCGGCACGTGGGATCTTCCCAGGCCAGGGCTCGAACCTGCGCCCCTTGCACTGCAAGGCGGTGTTCTTACCCACTGGACCACCAGGGAAGCCCTATAGTAATGATTCTAAGCACCATAATTTTTTAGTAAGAGAGACAATGGATATAAATATACATGTGGGGAGCTCTCTAAAGTGAACTTGAGTTGAAGAGAGTAACATCCAGTCGTGAGTGCGTTTGGTTTTCCAGCTCTAACTACCCAACAGGCTCAGGAGCCGCCACTGGCGTCTCTGAAGCAGTGAACAAGTGCTCAGTTCTCAGAGTCTCAGCACCCCTCCCCACAAAAGAACCTGAAGTTATTTAGAGAAATGGCTGATTTTGGCTCTGGTCCAGGGAATATACAAACTACTGTTGAGGTGCTCCTCTTATGAGGTGCCCTTTAAGCCAGAGAGTCTTAACTATGCAGGCTGTTGTGTCAAGAGGTCCTCATCACAAAATCAGTGGGGCAGTGCAATTATCAAAAATATGTAGCATCAGTTTTTTCATTAGCAATTTAAAAAACCCAAGAATTTGATATGAAACACAAAAAAATGAAGAGCAAAGCTAACCAAAAGGAAACAAGCTATACCTTGCTTTCCATCAGAGTGCCACCTAAAAAATGTAACATCATAATAGATAAGAAATAATTGACTCAGGCAAAAATCAGCACTGAGCATCTTTGATCTGTAAGATTGTTGGGAAAGACATAGTGTCAGCATACTTACCCCGAATTACTCAGTACCTGAAAGGAAAGGATGCCGTGGGAGACGCTGCATCTTCCCAACGCAGAGACAGTGATGCCTGCATGTCGCTGGTGCAGCGCAGCCGGACGCGCCCGTGGCGCCTGTGATGCGGCGCAACAGGAGGCAGCCCGTCCCGCCTCTGAAAGACTCTTGGCTGATCTGTCAGACTGGCACCTAATCAAACTTCTACACCAACTTTTTCTGTAAAGGGAGAAATAATAAATATTTAGGGTTTTGTGGACCATATGCTTTCTGCCACAAATCCCCAAAGGCAAAGGCAGTCACAGAGATATCGAAATAACAGGATATGATTGTGTTTCAATAAAACTTTATTCACAAAAACAGCTTGCGGACAAGGCCTGGCCCAGGGCCACAGCACATTGGCCCTGGTCATAGACTTAACTTACAGTTCAAAAAAGCCAAGGAACAAGTTATGATAACATGATGTCATTTAGAAATAGGAAGAACACTGGCGAATGGGGCATTCTACAAAGTCATTTGGCATATTTAACTAATATAATGAGATTAAGACAAACACTCTGTTCCATGATGAAAAAGACCGAGTCCAATAAGTCCAATGCATGAGAGTCCAACTGATTCCAATGCATGAAATTTAGACGGATCTCAGTTCAAAAAATAAACAAATTAAAAAAAGTAAAAACTAAGAGATATAAAAGGCATTTCTGGGGCTTCCCTGATGGTCTAGTGGGTAAGGACACTGTCTTGCAGTGCAAGGGGCGCCAGTTCGATCCCTGGTCTGGGAAGATTCCACGTGCCACAGAGCGGCTGGACCGATGTGTCCAACTACAGAGCTGGAGCTCTGGAGCTCACGCGTCCAGAGCCGGTGCTCTGCAGCGACAGAGGCCACTGCGATGGGAGGCCCACACAGGCCAAAGAACAAAGACAAATAAATGAAAGACCAATAGAAGTGGCCAAAAAAAAAATTCTGTCAAAATTGAGGAAATGTACATATAGACTGGATATTTTATGATATTGAATTTTATTATTATTGTTGTTGTTATTCCTGCTAGCAGATAACTAATAAGAATAGCTCTTATTTCTCTAGGGCTTCCTGGTGACTCAGACAGTTAAAGAATCTGCCTGCAATGTGGGAGACTTGGGTTCGGTCCCTGGGTTGGGAAAGTCCCCTGGAGAGAGGAATGGCCATTCCAATCACATGCAGCTAGTCATCTGCCATTGATACCTAGCAGGGTGGCAAGAGTGTCTGTGAGAATATGCTCTTATTAGGAAGAATATATCAAATTTTATGGAGTAGGGGTTATAATGTCTTCTACTTAATTTAAAATGGTTCAAGGGGTAAAATAGACAGGAAAGAATATGTACATTTGATTAAATGCAAACCATTTTTAAATATATGTTTAGGGCATAAATATAGGGTATTTATTTTCTTTCTATTTTTCTGATTTAAATTTTTCAAAATAAAATCTTAGGAGAAACACACACAAGGGAAAAATAAACTCCTTTATTCTATTACCCACAGTCCTCCTTATCTCTTTCTCCCCAGAAAACTCCAGCCTATCATCAAGAAAATACTCTTCGGGCTGACGGCCCCAGTAATTCAGTGTTCCAAGGCATCTATGCAAGTGATCCTTAGCCCCAGGTTCCTCTGGAGAGAATTTTCTTACTAAGGAAATACATTCAGAAGCCAAAGAAATGAAAATCCATATCCTCTTAACATACCACATTATAGGCGAAATGTATGGATGTTTTTTATTCGGAAGGGAAAGAAGAAAGGATTAAATACTTTGGAAGCCAGCCGGAAGTGTCATGCAGAGCAGACAAAGCCAGTCAGAAGCTGAGCATTTGCTTTTCTTAATCGCCAAAATGTGCTGCTGGAAATCTCTGAACCGCAACCTGAGTCCCAGCCGCCTTGTGAAAGCTCTGTAATTCTCTCATGACCCATTAGAGAGGGGCAGCGTCCCTGCCCCAATGATTCAAATGCTGCACAGAGAAGCAGGAGTTTTCTTTTTCTTTTTTTTTTTTGGCTGTTAGTGCTAATCCAGCTTGGAATTCTAGAGATAAACAGGGGCTATTGTTTAGTGGACTAAAGATACCTTCTAGGGAAAACTGTGCAGAAAGGCAGGAAAATTAATATAGATTATTGCCCTCTCTGTGCAAGAGGGTGTGCGGAGGACGCACTGCCGTCCAGCTTCCCGGTTCCACGGAGCGTGTGGGCGTCTCTGGTCCTCTCCTGGTCTCCATGGCTGCCACACCACATTTTGGTTCTTTTCATGGGTGCCATGTTTCCGCGTGAGGGCCCAGCCCCCGAGCGACCCCTGAGTAGTGCTTCCTTGGGTCTTCTTTCTCCCTGTCACATTTTTACAGTAAAAACACCTGTCAAAGCAAAAGAGACGTGTTAGAAGAGACGCGTGCGGGCTGGAGGGGAGTTTGCTGGGGCAGTCGGGACACCTGGAGCTCTGTCTCACTCTCTCTGTTGACCTGGCAAGTCAGTTCACCGCCGGGATGTAGCTTCCTTACCTAACACAGAGGAAGAGATATGTACATTTGATTAAATGCAAACCATTTTAAATATATGTTTAGGGCATAAATATAGGGTATTTATTTTCTTTCTATTTTCTGATTTAAATTTTTCAAAATAAAATCTTAGGAGAAACACACACAAGGGAAAAATAAACTCCTTTATTCTATTACCCACAGTCCTCCTTATCTCTTTCTCCCCAGAAAACTCCAGCCTATCATCAAGAAAATACTCTTCGGGCTGACGGCCCCAGTAATTCAGTGTTCCAAGGCATCTATGCAAGTGATCCTTAGCCCCAGGTTCCTCTGGAGAGAATTTTCTTACTAAGGAAATACATTCAGAAGCCAAAGAAATGAAAATCCATATCCTCTTAACATACCACATTATAGGCGAAATGTATGGATGTTTTTTATTCGGAAGGGAAAGAAGAAAGGATTAAATACTTTGGAAGCCAGCCGGAAGTGTCATGCAGAGCAGACAAAGCCAGTCAGAAGCTGAGCATTTGCTTTTCTTAATCGCCAAAATGTGCTGCTGGAAATCTCTGAACCGCAACCTGAGTCCCAGCCGCCTTGTGAAAGCTCTGTAATTCTCTCATGACCCATTAGAGAGGGGCAGCGTCCCTGCCCCAATGATTCAAATGCTGCACAGAGAAGCAGGAGTTTTCTTTTTCTTTTTTTTTTTTGGCTGTTAGTGCTAATCCAGCTTGGAATTCTAGAGATAAACAGGGGCTATTGTTTAGTGGACTAAAGATACCTTCTAGGGAAAACTGTGCAGAAAGGCAGGAAAATTAATATAGATTATTGCCCTCTCTGTGCAAGAGGGTGTGCGGAGGACGCACTGCCGTCCAGCTTCCCGGTTCCACGGAGCGTGTGGGCGTCTCTGGTCCTCTCCTGGTCTCCATGGCTGCCACACCACATTTTGGTTCTTTTCATGGGTGCCATGTTTCCGCGTGAGGGCCCAGCCCCCGAGCGACCCCTGAGTAGTGCTTCCTTGGGTCTTCTTTCTCCCTGTCACATTTTTACAGTAAAAACACCTGTCAAAGCAAAAGAGACGTGTTAGAAGAGACGCGTGCGGGCTGGAGGGGAGTTTGCTGGGGCAGTCGGGACACCTGGAGCTCTGTCTCACTCTCTCTGTTGACCTGGCAAGTCAGTTCACCGCCGGGATGTAGCTTCCTTACCTAACACAGAGGAAGAGATCAACGCTATTTTATTGCTGTCTCTGGTGTGGGCTTCCCGCGCGGCTCGGTGGTAAAGAATCTGGCTGCAAAGCAGGACACACAGGAAATGTGGGTTCAGTCCTTGGGTTGGGAAGATCTCCTGGAGGAGGAAAAGGTAACCGATTCCAGCACTCTTGCCTGGAAAATCCCATGGACAGAGGAGGCTGCAGTCCATAGCGTCACCAAGAGTTGGACACCACTGAGGCGATGGAGCACGCATGCGTGTCTCTGGTGCTCCCTTATTTGCTGGCCTCAATGGATTTATGTTAGGAAGTTAAAGCAAAACAATTATTAGTTGCCAAATCTTAACAGAAGCAAACACAGATAATACACTTTTTAACTGTTTTCCCCAAATAGTTTTTAAATAAAAAATACGCCCAAGGCCCAGTTCACTAACAGTTTATTGCTGTTGTTCAGTTTTCAGGCGTGTCTCACTCTTCGTGACCGCGTGGCCGGCAGCGCGCCAGGCTTCCCTGTCCTCCACCCTCCCCCTGAGCCTGCTCACACTCGTGTCCATTGAGTCGATGATGCCATCCAGCCGTCTCATTCCCTGTTGTCCCCTTCTCTGCCTGCCCTCAGTCTTTTCCCGTATCAAGGTTTTTCCAGATGAGCTGGCTCTTTGCATCAGGTGGTCAGAATATTGGAGCTTCAGCAATTACAGTTTATTGTAATACTTTTTTTCATTAATTTAATGGCGTTTAATGTCACTCTAATTTAAACATATTAATGGCATTTTTGGGGGGCTGGAAGATGAAGCCAGACTTTTGATATTTTGTTTCTAGTGCACTTATAGTAATAAATAAAATTACTTTAAATGATTAGTATTCTCAATAATGGGATTCAGGAGATCACACTATATTAACTGGAATGGGTGTTTTTTTTACATTTTACAGTAAAACACCTGTCAAAGCAAAAGAGACGTGTTAGAAGAGACGCGTGCGGGCTGGAGGGGAGTTTGCTGGGGCAGTCGGGACACCTGGAGCTCTGTCTCACTCTCTCTGTTGACCTGGCAAGTCAGTTCACCGCCGGGATGTAGCTTCCTTACCTAACACAGAGGAAGAGATCAACGCTATTTTATTGCTGTCTCTGGTGTGGGCTTCCGCGCGCTCGGTGGTAAAGAATCTGGCTGCAAAGCAGGACACACAGGAAATGTGGGTTCAGTCCTTGGGTTGGGAAGATCTCCTGGAGGAGGAAAAGGTAACCGATTCCAGCACTCTTGCCTGGAAAATCCCATGGACAGAGGAGGCTGCAGTCCATAGCGTCACCAAGAGTTGGACACCACTGAGGCGATGGAGCACGCATGCGTGTCTCTGGTGCTCCTTATTTGCTGGCCTCAATGGATTTATGTTAGGAAGTTAAAGCAAAACAATTATTAGTTGCCAAATCTTAACAGAAGCAAACACAGATAATACACTTTTTAACTGTTTTCCCCAAATAGTTTTTAAATAAAAAATACGCCCAAGGCCCAGTTCACTAACAGTTTATTGCTGTTGTTCAGTTTTCAGGCGTGTCTCACTCTTCGTGACCGCGTGGCCGGCAGCGCGCCAGGCTTCCCTGTCCTCCACCCTCCCCCTGAGCCTGCTCACACTCGTGTCCATTGAGTCGATGATGCCATCCAGCCGTCTCATTCCCTGTTGTCCCCTTCTCTGCCTGCCCTCAGTCTTTTCCCGTATCAAGGTTTTTCCAGATGAGCTGGCTCTTTGCATCAGGTGGTCAGAATATTGGAGCTTCAGCAATTACAGTTTATTGTAATACTTTTTTTCATTAATTTAATGGCGTTTAATGTCACTCTAATTTAAACATATTAATGGCATTTTTGGGGGGCTGGAAGATGAAGCCAGACTTTTGATATTTTGTTTCTAGTGCACTTATAGTAATAAATAAAATTACTTTAAATGATTAGTATTCTCAATAATGGGATTCAGGAGATCACACTATATTAACTGGAATGGCTGTTTCCTGTATAAACAGGTATCTACCTCTGATTTCTTGTATGGTTTTGTAACATGTCTGTAAGCATTATTATTTATTTATCGTCTAAACTCATATTTTTAAGTTTTTCAATCTACTCTACCTAATGAGTACATATGTACACAACATATTTTCCAGCTGAGCCTTCAGCTGTGGCAACAGATTAAATCATGTACAATCGTTTGCATTTTTTTGGAAATACATTTGAAACACATTTAAAACGTGGTTGGCAAGAGCCAGGGTGAATTACAAGGTCAAGAAATATGGTTTCTTTCTGGGCAAGTTAACTGCCTCGTATGGGAAAAGAACAAGTTCCATCCACAGCTTTTCTGATTTATAGTCATAGACCTAAAGAAAATTTCCAGCCAGACAGAAATGTTTTTAGTATTCATATTTCTCACAGTTTGGAGAGCTATTGGCAACTCGGTATAGACATGGTATAGGTCTACCTAATAGGGAGTTTTTAAAAATTGAGATTTAATGATACGGTTAAAAGTTAATTTAGAAAATATTTTCCGATGAAGTATTCACTTGAGAGATTAAATATTCCTGTGAAGTGTTAAGGGGGTTGAGACAATGCAGCCCCTTGTTTTGGTTTATTTACTTCTTCCACAAATTGGTATTTAACTTGAATTCTGTTAAAGTGAAATTGCTGGAGTGAATTTTCTTTTCTATTTATTTTTCCTAAAAATCCTGAATGACAAATAAAAATTATATAGATGTTCAGAAACCCGAGTTTCTGAAATCTTGGTTATGGAGTGTGGAGTTGTTCTAGAGGTCAGAATGTCTGGATTTAAATCCAGACTCTGCAACTTCTTATTCATGAGGTTGAGCAAGATCTATAAACTCTCCAAGTATAATGTAAAATAAAGATACAAATAGTGTTTTAAGGGTCTGACAGCATTTTGGGGATCAGATGAGTTCCTATATACAGGTTTCAGGAGTCCTTGATGAATGGCCCTATGTTATTATATACAGGTATCTACCTCTGATTTCTTGTGTGGTTTTGTAACATGTCTGTAAGCATTATTATTTATTTATCGTCTAAACTCATATTTTTAAGTTTTTCAATCTACTCTACCTAATGAGTACATATGTACACAACATATTTTCCAGCTGAGCCTTCAGCTGTGGCAACAGATTAAATCATGTACAATCGTTTGCATTTTTTTGGAAATACATTTGAAACACATTTAAAACGTGGTTGGCAAGAGCCAGGGTGAATTACAAGGTCAAGAAATATGGTTTCTTTCTGGGCAAGTTAACTGCCTCGTATGGGAAAAGAACAAGTTCCATCCACAGCTTTTCTGATTTATAGTCATAGACCTAAAGAAAATTTCCAGCCAGACAGAAATGTTTTTAGTATTCATATTTCTCACAGTTTGGAGAGCTATTGGCAACTCGGTATAGACATGGTATAGGTCTACCTAATAGGGAGTTTTTAAAAATTGAGATTTAATGATACGGTTAAAAGTTAATTTAGAAAATATTTTCCGATGAAGTATTCACTTGAGAGATTAAATATTCCTGTGAAGTGTTAAGGGGGTTGAGACAATGCAGCCCCTTGTTTTGGTTTATTTACTTCTTCCACAAATTGGTATTTAACTTGAATTCTGTTAAAGTGAAATTGCTGGAGTGAATTTTCTTTTCTATTTATTTTTCCTAAAAATCCTGAATGACAAATAAAAATTATATAGATGTTCAGAAACCCGAGTTTCTGAAATCTTGGTTATGGAGTGTGGAGTTGTTCTAGAGGTCAGAATGTCTGGATTTAAATCCAGACTCTGCAACTTCTTATTCATGAGGTTGAGCAAGATCTATAAACTCTCCAAGTATAATGTAAAATAAAGATACAAATAGTGTTTTAAGGGTCTGACAGCATTTTGGGGATCAGATGAGTTCCTATATACAGGTTTCAGGAGTCCTTGATGAATGGCCCTATGTTATTATATACAGGTGGCCCTTCTTTCTGGTTATCATCATTATTATTATTGGCAGCAAACTCTATACTCTCTTATCTCTATAAAATTATACTGAAAAACTTTATCTCTATGAACTTACACTCAAAAACTTTAGAACATTGGTATATATAGTCCATAAAGTTGGTCTGTGTTTAGGGTATGTTTAGCGATGGGTGGTTCAGGGGTCAAAAATACATCTGCCGAGCAGAAGATGGGGTTCAATCCCTGGGTCGGGAGGATCCTCTGGAGAAGAAAGCGGCAGCCCACTCCAGGATGCTTGCCCGAGAAACCCCACGGACAGAGGAGCCTGGAGGGCTACGGTCCACAGGCTTGAAAAGAGTCAGACGCAACAGAGCTGCTGAACAGCAGCAGCCTTTGCACGTCTGCAGAAATTGTTAATAATATATAGGAACTCGTGCGGCTTACCCTGAATTTTCACTTGGTGGGGAAACCCTGCCTCAAGAAGCAGGACCTTGCTTTGGCAGCCTCCCTGTCCTTTGAGAACGATTCACACTCTGACTGGTTCGTCTTGAGGATTCCCCTCCTCATCTCTTTGGTCCCAATGACTGGCCACCATTTCAGGCTCTGTCCACTGATGGATGTGTTTGGGGCAGAGTGACACTAGGCAAAAGAGTGAGGGTGGCGTTACCAGGCAGAGTTTTGTGTAAAGTGTAGACATTCTGACTCAAATGTGGGAATTCTTTCCAGAGCTTAGGGCAGGTCTTCCAGGACAGGTATTTCTAAACACCTCAACATGGGTAGGAAGGACACATGGAGGGGTATGGAGGACCCCTGGGATGGTTATCTTGATTGGTATTATGATTCTCTTCCACTCAGTCTAGCTGGTGGTCACTTCTCATGAAATTATGGATGCCCCTGCTTTGAGAAGAAATCACCAGTAGTTCATGAGTTCATATTCTGTCTCTGTTTCTCTCTCTCTCTCTTATATATCAATCTGTCAATAAATCAGTCTACCTACCTACTTACTTATATATGCAGGTACATAAAATCACACACTCTAAACCAGGCACTTTGTGGAAGTTCCAAAGAAGGAAACATGAATAAGATGAGAGGCTTCCTTTATAAAGCTCTGTATAAACAAGAAGAAACACACAGCTTTGTACAATGTGAAAGTATGAGGATCAAGGGGACCTCAGGTGTTCTGGGGGTTCAGGGAATGTCATCTACAGAACTAAAGATCTATAGGATCTGTAGGTTATTGATTGTTGAACGAAATTAATGTCATGTGCACTTGAAAGTCGGCAAAGGTCACTCTGGTTGATTTTTATATTTATTTTAAAAATCACCACTGTGATGAGTTGGTCCTATTTCTATTCCAGTGTTAAAAGCAGATTTGCTTTTGCCCAAAGGTGTGCACATTTCTTTTGTTCCAAAGGGAGAATGATTAAAATGCCATTACAGTTTTAAGTAGCTTTCATCGAGAAGCCAGGTTTCTTCAAAATTTCCAGATTGGAATGGGTTTAGCACATCAGATAAAAATAAAAGCTTGGCTTGTCTACCTTACAGACAGAAATTTACTTAAGCAAACAGTGGATTGTTACTTAAGGAACAGTGGGTTGTTTTCCCATCGACAAGGAATAAAATATATATGTTGCTGATGCTGTTGTCCTTTGAGGGAAAATGGGAGATGCAGGTGCTTCCGCTGACAGGCGCTAGTAATGCTCCAGGACTGTGACCAGAGTGAATAGTGGTCTTGGCGAATCCACGAAGATGTGTTGATAGGACTCAAAAAGAGGGTATTTTGCAGAAATGGAAAGGTGTGCCAGAGAAGGGGGGAGCCTTGCCATGTTCCAAGAAGGCATGTGGAGGGTGTAGCTGAATGGTCCATCTGGACTCCTTGTGATATGTGTGCTGTTGAACAACCAACAGCTCATTAAACGCTGGTTGGCCAAGCTTCCAGACTCCCCACCAAGACTGGCTTGGTAGCAAAAATTAATAACATGTGTTGACATTAGCTTGCTGAAAGAAGAAAGTAAATTTTGTTGGACATTTGTGTTTCATGTTCATGGGCGATAAGCTTCTGTTTAAAAGAAACTGAAAACACTCACCGTTTCTTTCTTATATATGCAGGTACATAAAATCACACACTCTAAACCAGGCACTTTGTGGAGTTCCAAAGAAGGAAACATGAATAAGATGAGAGGCTTCCTTTATAAAGCTCTGTATAAACAAGAAGAAACACACAGCTTTGTACAATGTGAAAGTATGAGGATCAAGGGACCTCAGGTGTTCTGGGGGTTCAGGGAATGTCATCTACAGAACTAAAGATCTATAGGATCTGTAGGTTATTGATTGTTGAACGAAATTAATGTCATGTGCACTTGAAAGTCGGCAAAGGTCACTCTGGTTGATTTTTATATTTATTTTAAAAATCACCACTGTGATGAGTTGGTCCTATTTCTATTCCAGTGTTAAAAGCAGATTTGCTTTTGCCCAAAGGTGTGCACATTTCTTTTGTTCCAAAGGGAGAATGATTAAAATGCCATTACAGTTTTAAGTAGCTTTCATCGAGAAGCCAGGTTTCTTCAAAATTTCCAGATTGGAATGGGTTTAGCACATCAGATAAAAATAAAAGCTTGGCTTGTCTACCTTACAGACAGAAATTTACTTAAGCAAACAGTGGATTGTTACTTAAGGAACAGTGGGTTGTTTTCCCATCGACAAGGAATAAAATATATATGTTGCTGATGCTGTTGTCCTTTGAGGGAAAATGGGAGATGCAGGTGCTTCCGCTGACAGGCGCTAGTAATGCTCCAGGACTGTGACCAGAGTGAATAGTGGTCTTGGCGAATCCACGAAGATGTGTTGATAGGACTCAAAAAGAGGGTATTTTGCAGAAATGGAAAGGTGTGCCAGAGAAGGGGGGAGCCTTGCCATGTTCCAAGAAGGCATGTGGAGGGTGTAGCTGAATGGTCCATCTGGACTCCTTGTGATATGTGTGCTGTTGAACAACCAACAGCTCATTAAACGCTGGTTGGCCAAGCTTCCAGACTCCCCACCAAGACTGGCTTGGTAGCAAAAATTAATAACATGTGTTGACATTAGCTTGCTGAAAGAAGAAAGTAAATTTTTGTTGGACATTTGTGTTTCATGTTCATGGGCGATAAGCTTCTGTTTAAAAGAAACTGAAAAACACTCACCGTTTCTTTCTTTAACTAAGGCCTGGTTATCCGTAGAATGGTTCTGAGACCGAATGCCTCCGTAACTGGTGCTTTCCAGATGTCTGCTTTTAATTATTTTTAAGAGGCTGGTCGTTTCAGCTGCTGACTTGGACTTTCTTGGGGAAGGACTTGGTAACTAAAATAATTGAACTTGATTTACTACTTTGGGGGGTTCTCTGCCCCATTCCTAAAGAAAACAGAATAAAGCTCCGTGTTTGCATAGCTGCGTAAAGCTGAATTGGTGAATTCATGGGCTGTTTGCTGAAAGCTCAGCTTTCCTTAAGGAGCTTGAGGAAGCTGGGGCGGGGCGTGGGGAGCTTTAGCCCCAGGTCTAGTCTTGGGTTTGTAGGCACCTGGCAGGAGGTTTCCGGCACCGCAGCTGTGGAGTTCATGGCTGTGACGGCTCTCCCTGCTTTCATCTGTGATGAGCGATCTCAGGGTGTGCAGGGCTATGGAGCACAAGCATTGCTTCCCAGCAGTGTGGAGATCCTCCTGAAGATGGAGACTGAGGCCACAGAGTGTGGCTGTTCTCACCCAGTCAGCCCTGGACTTGCTCCCTAGCCCGAGGCATGAGCTTAGGAGGCAGGGCCACGGCCAGCCGTGCAGAGGGAACAGGACCACAAGGAGGCTGCTGGGGGTCCACGGTGCCCTACGCTATGTTCTCCGCTCTGCCTCCTACAGGGTCTGCCTGATGCTCAGGGAGTCCTCTGAAATCACCATGCTCACTTTTGCTTACAGATTAGGAAGTGAAGTCAGGAGGGTAGATAGGTCATTCCAGATGGTGCACCTCGGACACGGCCACGATGGGTTTTGCGTGCAGACGTGTCTGGAGACACTCTTCCTCGCCTCGGAGGCAGACGACATGAGTCCCCAGGACTCCTACCTGAGCTGTGCCTGAGATCAGGCTTTGACTCTGAATGTTAAAGCCATTTTCAACGGGACGCTTATCTGTGTTCAGCAGGCATGGAGGGGACAGTGACCGTGGGGCGATGGAGACGAACAGATACTTTGAGAGTGGAGGGAAGGGCACTGGGGATGGGACTTCTTTCAGAGGAAGTGTGGTTAGGAGGTCAAGTTCACTTTTGTGCTTGCATTTAAGAAATTGTGGTTTATTTAGTGGTCTCTATGGTTGAGCCTCTGCTCCTGCCTACAGGCAGCTCAGTAAACAGCCTGTGACCTAAGAGGGATCAAGACCTGCACAGGGAGACGCACACAGCCCGAGGCTGACTGAGTCAGCAAACGAGAGAGACGGTTCTGAGTGTTCACAGAAACAGATGTTATTCCAGGAGAACTGAGGAAGACATCCTGGCTGAAGGGCCCATAAGCCTTGAAAGATGGATTTTGAAAGAAAGAGAGGGCTGTTCTCCTGGGGTGCGTGCCTCTGGACCCTCCCTCCCACATTAAACAGGGGCGACCGGTGTAGCCAGGAGCATTCTGAAGAAGCAGTGGCGTGTGACCCACCCGGCCCAGACGAGGTCACCTGGAGACGCTTCCCCCACTCTCTCAGGTCGCTCACGCTGGGAAGGCACCCCGTCTCCCGAGCGGCCTCAAGCTGCCTGGGCAGTGGGCACTGTCGGGAGATGGGGCCTCTGGCCGGGAGTCGGCACAGCTTGTCCGTCACAGGCGCGGTTTGCTCGGAAGCAGACCTTGCAGCCCACACAAGCCTTCTGAGGACCGTGGTCCAGTCGAGATCTCTGCTGCAGCTTCGAGAGAGGGAGCTGGAGCCCAGGGTACCAGGGCCAGCCGCCGCTGAGTGCAGAGCCGTGGGAGCCACAAGGAATGATAAATGGCTGCTGTCCTTTAAGCCACCAGGCTTGGGGATAACTGATCATGCAGCTGTGGATAATGAATGCGTATTTTGGTCCCTGGGAGGGAGGTTAGTGTAATGAACACCTAACGTGTGGGAGGAGCTCTGCAGGGGCAGTGGCGGTGGCTGTGAAAGCTGGAGAGACACGGAGGGACGGGCCGCTGTTTGAGGAGGGCACCCGGGAGGAGCGCAGCCCTTCGTTTTCCGAGTTTCCTTCTCTGCACTCACCCTCTTCCCCCAACTGTCGCTGAAGAAACCAAACCCACAGCTAGAAGGCACAGGTGCCCACTCCTGTATTCGGCCTGGGCGAGACGCCTGGAGCAGAAGGCAGGCGCTCCGAGGCGCAGAGGACAGGCCCAAAGAGCAAGGGGAAGCCCGCGCGCCCGAGGTTGCGGGTCCGCTTCTGCCTGCTTCCGCGCTTGGCACCGGACTCGGCGGAGACGCGGTCCTGCTCCGGGCGCCGCAGCCCCAGCGCCAGCCCCAGCCCCGAGCTCAGCCCGCGGGACGCTGCCGCTGCCGCGGTGCTGCCCTGGGGAGGACGGCTAGACTCGGTCCGAGAGACACAGAGCACATTTAAAGACAAACAGGTTTTGATCAGCAGCCACATGTATACCGACGTCGCGCCTGCACGGCTGCTCGGTGGCTCCACTGCGCCTGCCGCTTCGTGACCTCGTGGGGCACGCCCGCCAGGCCCCTCTGTCCGTGGGCTTTTCAGGCAAGAGCCCTGGGGTGACCGGTGTAGCCAGGAGCATTCTGAAGAAGCAGTGGCGTGTGACCCACCCGGCCCAGACGAGGTCACCTGGAGACGCTTCCCCACTCTCTCAGGTCGCTCACGCTGGAGGGCCCCCCCGAGCCTCAAGCTGCCTGGGCAGTGGGCACTGTCGGGAGATTGGGCCTCTGGCCGGGAGTCGGCACAGCTTGTCCGTCACAGGCGCGGTTTGCTCGGAAGCAGACCTTGCAGCCCACACAAGCCTTCTGAGGACCGTGGTCCAGTCGAGATCTCTGCTGCAGCTTCGAGAGAGGGAGCTGGAGCCCAGGGTACCAGGGCCAGCCGCCGCTGAGTGCAGAGCCGTGGGAGCCACAAGGAATGATAAATGGCTGCTGTCCTTTAAGCCACCAGGCTTGGGGATAACTGATCATGCAGCTGTGGATAATGAATGCGTATTTTGGTCCCTGGGAGGGAGGTTAGTGTAATGAACACCTAACGTGTGGGAGGAGCTCTGCAGGGGCAGTGGCGGTGGCTGTGAAAGCTGGAGAGACACGGAGGGACGGGCCGCTGTTTGAGGAGGGCACCCGGGAGGAGCGCAGCCCTTCGTTTTCCGAGTTTCCTTCTCTGCACTCACCCTCTTCCCCCAACTGTCGCTGAAGAAACCAAACCCACAGCTAGAAGGCACAGGTGCCCACTCCTGTATTCGGCCTGGGCGAGACGCCTGGAGCAGAAGGCAGGCGCTCCGAGGCGCAGAGGACAGGCCCAAAGAGCAAGGGGAAGCCCGCGCGCCCGAGGTTGCGGGTCCGCTTCTGCCTGCTTCCGCGCTTGGCACCGGACTCGGCGGAGACGCGGTCCTGCTCCGGGCGCCGCAGCCCCAGCGCCAGCCCCAGCCCCGAGCTCAGCCCGCGGGACGCTGCCGCTGCCGCGGTGCTGCCCTGGGGAGGACGGCTAGACTCGGTCCGAGAGACACAGAGCACATTTAAAGACAAACAGGTTTTGATCAGCAGCCACATGTATACCGACGTCGCGCCTGCACGGCTGCTCGGTGGCTCCACTGCGCCTGCCGCTTCGTGACCTCGTGGGGCACGCCCGCCAGGCCCCTCTGTCCGTGGGCTTTTCAGGCAAGAGCCCTGGAGTGGGAGGCCGTGTCCTCCTCTCCCACCTGCGGGCCAGACCGCATCTCCTGCCTGTCCTGCGGCGACAGGCGGGTTCTTTCCTCCTGAGGCGCCTGGGAAACCCATACTGACGTTTTACTATCAACCAAAGGAAACTTTAGAATCATCCTATAGATACCCGTTTACCTGTGCTTCCATCATTTTGCGAGGTGATACAAAGATGCAAGGGCTTCCCAACTCGGTGGGAAAGAGTCCGCCTGCAACGCAGGACGTGTGGGTTGGATCTCTGAGTCAGGAAGGTTCCCTGGAGAAGGAAATGGAACCCACACCGGGATTCTCGCCGGGGAAATCCCACGGACAGGGGAGCCTGGAAGGCGCAGGGACAGGGCAGCAGAAGACTTGGACACAATAGAAATTTAACGATAAACAAAGATATAAAGATTTGTAGAACAAGCTTTATTTTGGCAAGGAGTTTACTTTTTTATTTGGAAGACAAAGCAGGACTAGGCTAGTGCCAAGACGTGTGGTGCAGATGAAAAGAGCACGCGATTCTGCAAGGGAGCAGTCGCTGCAGACGAGGGGAGCGCGTGAGCGGTCTGAGCGGTCCCCCCTTTCCTCCCTTCCTCCTTCCTCTCCATTCATCCTGACCTCCCTTCTTCTATTCGTCCAACTGGCCACAATTTTTATGCATATATTCTGTGCAGAATCCTGTCCTGGGTCCTGGAGAGATAGATATGAATAAGGGACAGTTCCTATCCCCATGGAATATTGACAAAAATATCTAAGAATCAAGTGAAGGCGTTTTCTCTAAAACATTTTCAGAATGGTAAAAAATGCATGTGTAGTTAGTCTTATGTGTCCGTGTGGCTAGGCTATGGTGCCCAGGTGTTTGGTCAAATGTTAGTCCACATGTTGCTGTGAAGGTATTCTGTGTGTGTGATTCATGTTTAGAGTCAGTTAACTTTAAGGAAAGGAGATTACCCTTGATAATGTGGGTGGGCTTCATTCAATCAAGTTTAAGAGCAGAAATGGAAATTTCCTGGAGAAGAAGGAATTGCCTCAAAACTGTTACATAATAATTCTGAGTTTCTAGCCTTCTCGACAGATTTCAGGGTCAAGATTGTTTGCAGTCTGTGGGCTTGCCCTACAGATTCTGAACTTATCAGATCTCTAAATCGTGTGAGTCAACTTCTGTATAATAATCATACATATAGTGTATAATTTTATAAGATTAATTATGTATATATATATATATATATATATATATATATAGAGAGAGAGAGAGAGAGAGAGAGAGAGAGAGAGAGAGAGAGCTTATACTTAGGTCAGCAATGTTATAACAAAAGAGAAAGCCTTCAGTAACCATCAATAAGCACACAGAAGGGAGAGAGGCACTGAGCTGCGTGGTGTGCTGATTTTCTACGTGAGACCATGTCTTTGAGGTAAACGATTTGCCTCAGGGGAGCAGTGTTTCATTCTTGATTTGCTGAAGACCCATTTTTATCTTAAAGTTCACAGGTTATGTCTGACTTTGTTTCCGGTGGCGTAGAGATCGGAAGGCATGGGGGCCAGCTGACAGAGGGTGTCCTTCAGAGGATGGCATGGCCCTGACTCTCTTGTGCATCAGTACCAAGCACTGCCTCAGACCAGAGAAGATGGAGTCACTTCTCAAGTGCAACATTTTAAAAATTAATTAATTAGGTGGCTCTGGGTCTTAGCTGCAGCGTGTGGGATCCAGTTCACTGACCAGGGATTGAACCTGGGACCCCAGTGTCGAGGGGGAAGAGCCTTAGCAACTGGACCGCCAGGGAAGCTTCCTAACAATTTTTAAAAATTCTCTTAAAGATTTCTTTATTTGAATTACATGGTTAAAACCTTGTATCATGATTATAAAAATGTGAAAATATAAGAAAATTAGAAGGAATAAAAAGTAATAATACTACAACCCAGTCATCACTATTAGTAAGAAGTATTTCCTTAAATAAGTCACGTAAGTTTTTACATAGACCCATCTAAGTATGCAACTTTGACTTGTTATTCTTTTCACTTGGTTTTTTTTCATATTTCACTTATTCATTCATTGTGTGAGGCTTGGTGCATGTTTAGAGTCACATGTTCAACTTTTAAGGAAAAAGGAAAAGAATTACCCTTGATAATGTGGGTGGGCTTCATTCAATCAAGTTTAAGAGCAGAAATGGAAATTTCCTGGAGAAGAAGGAATTGCCTCAAAACTGTTACATAATAATTCTGAGTTTCTAGCCTTCTCGACAGATTTCAGGGTCAAGATTGTTTGCAGTCTGTGGGCTTGCCCTACAGATTCTGAACTTATCAGATCTCTAAATCGTGTGAGTCAACTTCTGTATAATAATCATACATATAGTGTATAATTTTATAAGATTAATTATGTATATATATATATATATATATATATATATATATATAGAGAGAGAGAGAGAGAGAGAGAGAGAGAGAGAGAGAGCTTATACTTAGGTCAGCAATGTTATAACAAAAGAGAAAGCCTTCAGTAACCATCAATAAGCACACAGAAGGGAGAGAGGCACTGAGCTGCGTGGTGTGCTGATTTTCTACGTGAGACCATGTCTTTGAGGTAAACGATTTGCCTCAGGGGAGCAGTGTTTCATTCTTGATTTGCTGAAGACCCATTTTTATCTTAAAGTTCACAGGTTATGTCTGACTTTGTTTCCGGTGGCGTAGAGATCGGAAGGCATGGGGGCCAGCTGACAGAGGGTGTCCTTCAGAGGATGGCATGGCCCTGACTCTCTTGTGCATCAGTACCAAGCACTGCCTCAGACCAGAGAAGATGGAGTCACTTCTCAAGTGCAACATTTTAAAAATTAATTAATTAGGTGGCTCTGGGTCTTAGCTGCAGCGTGTGGGATCCAGTTCACTGACCAGGGATTGAACCTGGGACCCCAGTGTCGAGGGGGAAGAGCCTTAGCAACTGGACCGCCAGGGAAGCTTCCTAACAATTTTTAAAAATTCTCTTAAAGATTTCTTTATTTGAATTACATGGTTAAAACCTTGTATCATGATTATAAAAATGTGAAAATATAAGAAAATTAGAAGGAATAAAAAGTAATAATACTACAACCCAGTCATCACTATTAGTAAGAAGTATTTCCTTAAATAAGTCACGTAAGTTTTTACATAGACCCATCTAAGTATGCAACTTTGACTTGTTATTCTTTTCACTTGGCTTTATATTTCATCTATTTTCTCATATATTCACTTATTCATTCAATGTAAAACCTCTGCATGTCTACCATCTGCCAGATACTCAGGCAGGTATCAGAGAATTCATCAGAAATAAGATAGCAAGAATTCACCTATGCCTTACATTTTTTGAGCATCATTTTTAATGCTTATTTAATAATCAGCTATCTACTTTTATGATAGTTTCCTTTCATCATTTCTCAAGCTTAGGCTATGAGTTGGGCATTGATTAAATGAGAGAAGAGACTTGGAGGCACGGTAAACAAGCGTTCGCCATGGTCACGTTAGTTTATGCTTTCTCCTGTCCTGATGTCGCTGGAAGCTGAATGCGGCTAGTAGGAGAGGACGGAGGCAGAGATCCCACAGGGACGGTGTGTCTGTAGTTGCAGCACAGAAGCCGTCTCAGGCCCCGTGGCCGTGTGGAAGGCCCACTCCTCCTGGGCACTGTGGATTTTCCAGGGGTCAGTCACCACCCTCTTGCCCATCCTTGGTGTGCGTGGCTGGCTCTGGTCTGTCGGCTGCCTCTCCTGAGAGCACACAAAGCCACCTCTCGTGTCCTCCCTACCCTGAGCACCAGTGAGAGTCACCTCAAGAGCATCTGAACCCAAGGCCCCCGCAGTCAGGCCGTCATGGAGAACAGCCGCGAGAAAACCCCCTCAGTCTGCTTGGGGGGGATTGGCCACCTTCCAGCGTGCTGAGCGGCGGCCGCTCATGTAATTGCTTTGTTTTGTGGCAGTGTAATCAGGTTGACAAAGTAGACAAGAGTTTTGGAGGCAATCAAGCACGCTAATTCATTTTAAAGTGCTGAACAGGTGCAACCAGGACACGTCGAAGGTGGTTATTAGGCAAAAGTCGCTCAGGGAAAGGCGGGCTGACATCTGGGCCTAACAATTTTAAAAATTCTCTTAAAGATTTCTTTATTTGAATTACATGGTTAAAACCTTGTATCATGATTATAAAAATGTGAAAATATAAGAAAATTAGAAGGAATAAAAAGTAATAATACTACAACCCAGTCATCACTATTAGTAAGAAGTATTTCCTTAAATAAGTCACGTAAGTTTTTACATAGACCCATCTAAGTATGCAACTTTGACTTGTTATTCTTTTCACTTGGCTTTATATTTCATCTATTTTCTCATATATTCACTTATTCATTCAATGTAAAACCTCTGCATGTCTACCATCTGCCAGATACTCAGGCAGGTATCAGAGAATTCATCAGAAATAAGATAGCAAGAATTCACCTATGCCTTACATTTTTTGAGCATCATTTTTAATGCTTATTTAATAATCAGCTATCTACTTTTATGATAGTTTCCTTTCATCATTTCTCAAGCTTAGGCTATGAGTTGGGCATTGATTAAATGAGAGAAGAGACTTGGAGGCACGGTAAACAAGCGTTCGCCATGGTCACGTTAGTTTATGCTTTCTCCTGTCCTGATGTCGCTGGAAGCTGAATGCGGCTAGTAGGAGAGGACGGAGGCAGAGATCCCACAGGGACGGTGTGTCTGTAGTTGCAGCACAGAAGCCGTCTCAGGCCCCGTGGCCGTGTGGAAGGCCCACTCCTCCTGGGCACTGTGGATTTTCCAGGGGTCAGTCACCACCCTCTTGCCCATCCTTGGTGTGCGTGGCTGGCTCTGGTCTGTCGGCTGCCTCTCCTGAGAGCACACAAAGCCACCTCTCGTGTCCTCCCTACCCTGAGCACCAGTGAGAGTCACCTCAAGAGCATCTGAACCCAAGGCCCCCGCAGTCAGGCCGTCATGGAGAACAGCCGCGAGAAAACCCCCTCAGTCTGCTTGGGGGGGATTGGCCACCTTCCAGCGTGCTGAGCGGCGGCCGCTCATGTAATTGCTTTGTTTTGTGGCAGTGTAATCAGGTTGACAAAGTAGACAAGAGTTTTGGAGGCAATCAAGCACGCTAATTCATTTTAAAGTGCTGAACAGGTGCAACCAGGACACGTCGAAGGTGGTTATTAGGCAAAAGTCGCTCAGGGAAAGGCGGGCTGACATCTGGGCCTATTATTGGAGGCACAACAGAGCAGCCCACGTGCACATGTGAGCAGGGTCTTCCTGGGATGGGGCAGGAACCTCCTCATGTAGGACTTTCACTGTTTGGGGTAATTAGCATTTGAAAGCGGAAGACGCTGAATTCATCTTTTCTCTTTTTCCCGGGGGTGGGTAGAAGTGGAGTCTGATTTATGTAAGAAAGGCAGTAACTCCAGGCACCCACATCATCCAGTGTCAACTATAGCAGACCAGGAACAGTCTAATGAGGTGTTTGTAGCTTAAGTCCCACTGAGCGTTGGAGCCCACCATCCTTGGGTTTCTGGGAACATCTTTGTTCTTCACGAGCCTGCTCCTCTAAGCCGTCTCCATGACATAGATCAGCTTCAGTTTTGATCTCTGGGTTGGGAAGTCCCCCTGGAGGAAGGAATGTGTTCTTGCCTGGGAAATCTCATGGACAGAGGGGCCTGGAGGGCTACCGTCTGTGGGGCTGCTGAGTTGGACAGGATTGGGAACTGAGCATCTTCTGAGACATTTAACTGCCACAGAGAAACTGGAATTGTGAACACATCTAAGAGGTCTGTTCAGCTTCTGCCTGAGAGAAGAGGACCAAGGCGAGTCCAGAGTCTGGCAGTGCAGCCCCCGCGACACTGGTTTGGAAGGCTGGGACACGTAGGTTCAAAAAGCACTGGCTTTTTTTTTTTTTTTGACTAAATTTCAGATTTGTTCTTTAAAAGGTGGAATTGCATAGGAGGAAAAAACAGAAACTATGAGTTTGGGAATGGGACGGTTCTAGATTTGAGTCCTAGCTTCAGAGTAAATGTGTGTAGCCCCTCATAGAGCCATCAGTAATTATGTGTGCATCCAGATGGCTCTGTGCTGGCAGCTGGGAGTGTGGAGGGAAGAGACGCGGTGGGCTCAGGCACCGGCACCACTGGTGGAGCGGGCGGGCTCCTCGTCCGAACTGATGGGGCTCCTGGAGAGCGAGGAGCATCATCCCTAGAGAAGTGCCTATCAGAGCCAGTGAGGAGTCTCCTCACGCCGGCCATCATCCAAAAAGCGACAAACACACGCTGGAGAGGATGTGGACAAAAGGGGAGCCTCTGGCGCAGTTGGTGGGAATGTAAATCGATACAGCCACGAATGGAGAACAGTATGGAGTTTCTCTAACAACTAAGAATAAACCTCCCATGGGCTCCCCTGGTGGTGCAGTGGGTGGAGGGCCTGCCTTGCGGTGCAGGGGGCGCTGGTTTGATCCCTGGCCCAGGAGGATCCCAAGTGCGGTGGAGTGACTGGACAGTTGTGTCTAATTGCGAGCTGATGCTCTGGAGCACACGCGCCCAGAGCCGGTGCTGTGCAAGGAGAGAGGCCACTGCAGTGGGGGACCCACACAGGCCAAGGAGTGAAGATGGATGAAAATAAATAAATATTAGAAAAAAAAATGAGGGAGGCCAAAATTAAGAAAAAAGCTACTGTGCATCCAACCATCCCACCACTGGGCATGTCCCTGAGAAAACTGTAAGTGAAAAAGATACACACGTCCTCAGCGGTAGCATTCCCCTCCTGTAACTCATTACGTCATCTCTCAGGTCTGTTGCAACTGCAGTGTGCTGAGCCTTGGGATGTGCCCCTGATTTTCAGGTCCCTTTTTCTCTATTTTTATATATTTGCTTCCTTATTATTGACTTCTTTGCCATTATTTAGTTATTTTTATGCAGGGTAATAACTAAGAGAACTGGAATGTGAACAAAAGAGGTCGGGCCCGGGGGGATGTCTGAGTCCCAGCGACACTGGTTTGGAAGGCGGGGACACGTAGATTCAAAAAGCACTGGCTTTTTTTTTTTTTTTGACTAAATTTCAGATTTGTTCTTTAAAAGGTGGAATTGCATAGGAGGAAAAAACAGAAACTATGAGTTTGGGAATGGGACGGTTCTAGATTTGAGTCCTAGCTTCAGAGTAAATGTGTGTAGCCCTCATAGAGCCATCAGTAATTATGTGTGCATCCAGATGGCTCTGTGCTGGCAGCTGGGAGTGTGGAGGGAAGAGACGCGGTGGGCTCAGGCACCGGCACCACTGGTGGAGCGGGCGGGCTCCTCGTCCGAACTGATGGGGCTCCTGGAGAGCGAGGAGCATCATCCCTAGAGAAGTGCCTATCAGAGCCAGTGAGGAGTCTCCTCACGCCGGCCATCATCCAAAAAGCGACAAACACACGCTGGAGAGGATGTGGACAAAAGGGGAGCCTCTGGCGCAGTTGGTGGGAATGTAAATCGATACAGCCACGAATGGAGAACAGTATGGAGTTTCTCTAACAACTAAGAATAAACCTCCCATGGGCTCCCCTGGTGGTGCAGTGGGTGGAGGGCCTGCCTTGCGGTGCAGGGGGCGCTGGTTTGATCCCTGGCCCAGGAGGATCCCAAGTGCGGTGGAGTGACTGGACAGTTGTGTCTAATTGCGAGCTGATGCTCTGGAGCACACGCGCCCAGAGCCGGTGCTGTGCAAGGAGAGAGGCCACTGCAGTGGGGGACCCACACAGGCCAAGGAGTGAAGATGGATGAAAATAAATAAATATTAGAAAAAAAAATGAGGGAGGCCAAAATTAAGAAAAAAGCTACTGTGCATCCAACCATCCCACCACTGGGCATGTCCCTGAGAAAACTGTAAGTGAAAAAGATACACACGTCCTCAGCGGTAGCATTCCCCTCCTGTAACTCATTACGTCATCTCTCAGGTCTGTTGCAACTGCAGTGTGCTGAGCCTTGGGATGTGCCCCTGATTTTCAGGTCCCTTTTTCTCTATTTTTATATATTTGCTTCCTTATTATTGACTTCTTTGCCATTATTTAGTTATTTTTATGCAGGGGAATAACTATATTTGTTCTCCTTATATTGCTGAGCTTTTCAAACTTAACTTTGCAAATCAATGGCTTGAGAACTTACTCAGAATTTTAAAGAGGCAAAGTGATTACAGATCGTTCTCAACTTATGATGGGGCTACATTCAGATAAACCTAACCTAAGTTGGAAATACATGTATGAGGATCTCCCTGGTGGTCCACTGGAATAAGAATCCAGCTGCCAATGCAGGAGATGTGAGTTTGATCCCTGGCCCAGGAAGATACCACATGCCACAGAGCAATGAAGCCCGTGAACCTCAGCTACTGAAGTCTGCACACTGAGAGCTGGTTCTCTGCACCAAGAGAAGCCACTGAGTGACAAGCCTGCTCACCACAAGGAAAAGTAGCCCTCTCTCGCTGCAACTAGAGAAAGTCTGTAAGCAGCAACAACACTGGGTAGCCAAGATTAAATAATAAACATGTTTATCAATAAATAAAGAAGATACATGTACTATACCTAATGTACTGGATCTCATAGTTTAGTACTTTAACCTGCTCAGAGCACTCACATTATCTCCTTAGCCTATAGTTGGACAAAATCATCTAGCACAAAGCCTATTTGATAACTGAGTATTGAATAACTCTTGTATTATATTGATTACTGTACTGGAACGGAAAGCTAGAATGGTTATCTGGACACAGAACGGCTGTCCATCTTCAGGTTGTTTGACGTAGTGGCTGTGGGCTGACGGGAGCTGCGGCTCCCTGCCCCTGCCTGCCCAGCTTCCTGCGAGGACATCAGAACGCTGCTCCAAGGAGAGAGGCCACTGCAGTGGGGGACCCACACAGGCCAAGGAGTGAAGATGGATGAAAATAAATAAATATTAGAAAAAAAAATGAGGGAGGCCAAAATTAAGAAAAAAGCTACTGTGCATCCAACCATCCCACCACTGGGCATGTCCCTGAGAAAACTGTAAGTGAAAAAGATACACACGTCCTCAGCGGTAGCATTCCCCTCCTGTAACTCATTACGTCATCTCTCAGGTCTGTTGCAACTGCAGTGTGCTGAGCCTTGGGATGTGCCCCTGATTTTCAGGTCCCTTTTTCTCTATTTTTATATATTTGCTTCCTTATTATTGACTTCTTTGCCATTATTTAGTTATTTTTATGCAGGGGAATAACTATATTTGTTCTCCTTATATTGCTGAGCTTTTCAAACTTAACTTTGCAAATCAATGGCTTGAGAACTTACTCAGAATTTTAAAGAGGCAAAGTGATTACAGATCGTTCTCAACTTATGATGGGGCTACATTCAGATAAACCTAACCTAAGTTGGAAATACATGTATGAGGATCTCCCTGGTGGTCCACTGGAATAAGAATCCAGCTGCCAATGCAGGAGATGTGAGTTTGATCCCTGGCCCAGGAAGATACCACATGCCACAGAGCAATGAAGCCCGTGAACCTCAGCTACTGAAGTCTGCACACTGAGAGCTGGTTCTCTGCACCAAGAGAAGCCACTGAGTGACAAGCCTGCTCACCACAAGGAAAAGTAGCCCTCTCTCGCTGCAACTAGAGAAAGTCTGTAAGCAGCAACAACACTGGGTAGCCAAGATTAAATAATAAACATGTTTATCAATAAATAAAGAAGATACATGTACTATACCTAATGTACTGGATCTCATAGTTTAGCCTAGACTACTTTAACCTGCTCAGAGCACTCACATTATCTCCTTAGCCTATAGTTGGACAAAATCATCTAGCACAAAGCCTATTTGATAACTGAGTATTGAATAACTCTTGTATTGTATTGATTACTGTACTGGAACGGAAAGCTAGAATGGTTATCTGGACACAGAACGGCTGTCCATCTTCAGGTTGTTTGACGTAGTGGCTGTGGGCTGACGGGAGCTGCGGCTCCCTGCCCCTGCCCCTGCCCAGCTTCCTGCGAGGGGATCCGCCCACACATTGCCAGTCAGGGAGAAGATCCAAATTCAAAATTTGGAGCATTGTTTCTACTGAATGCATATTGCTCTAGCACCATTGTAGAGTCAAGGACTGTGTTTATTTCATGATTATAATCAACATTTTGGAGTTAATGGAGCGCTTTTTATGAGCAAGTTCACTTAGCCATCTTATGGATGAAGTATTGGGCATCTGGAATTCAATATCTTACTTGACGAAAGGGGACAGTCACAGCTTGAGCAGAGGTCTTTTGATGGCAAATCCAGCTCTTCCTTGGCTACGGTTTGAAATTTAAAATAGTCTTCACTATTATTCTCATCATAAATACTTCCAGACTTAGGGTGCAGAAATCATGGATATTTTGTTTTCCATCCATATATTAGAGACATTTAGATGTATAAACATTCGTGTCTTATATAATGTATGACTCAAAATTATAAATGATGAATATTTCAGAGTTATTCAGTCAGGAAATAGAAAGGAAAAGAGAATTTTTTATAATTAACTATATTTCTTGTAAACGTAGATTTTAGTAATATTCTTCTAAATTTAAAAGCATCACTTCTTTAGTTTCAAATTATTTGTTCCTTTAGAGGTCACTGTTAACACTGAAGGTGACCAGCATTTTAAAGAAAAAATGCGTGTAAGTTGGAGCAGGAAATTTGCTCAGTAATGCGTTTCCTTACTGTGAATACTCATTCAATTATGGCACATCTGCAGCTGAAATACACCAAGTTCCTTTAACTTGCTGAAGACAGGACTTAAGGCCCCTTTACATCATATAGATTTACTTTTACCTCTGTTGTTCCAGAACAGGAACATAGGGACATAGGGGTGCAACACATCATTCTTTAGAACAGGAAGTGAGGCACAGCAGTCCACTGAATGCTCAGAGCACTCACATTATCTCCTTAGCCTATAGTTGGACAAAATCATCTAGCACAAAGCCTATTTGATAACTGAGTATTGAATAACTCTTGTATTATATTGATTACTGTACTGGAACGGAAAGCTAGAATGGTTATCTGGACACAGAACGGCTGTCCATCTTCAGGTTGTTTGACGTAGTGGCTGTGGGCTGACGGGAGCTGCGGCTCCCTGCCCCTGCCCCTGCCCAGCTTCCTGCGAGGGGATCCGCCCACACATTGCCAGTCAGGGAGAAGATCCAAATTCAAAATTTGGAGCATTGTTTCTACTGAATGCATATTGCTCTAGCACCATTGTAGAGTCAAGGACTGTGTTTATTTCATGATTATAATCAACATTTTGGAGTTAATGGAGCGCTTTTTATGAGCAAGTTCACTTAGCCATCTTATGGATGAAGTATTGGGCATCTGGAATTCAGTATCTTACTTGACGAAAGGGGACAGTCACAGCTTGAGCAGAGGTCTTTTGATGGCAAATCCAGCTCTTCCTTGGCTACGGTTTGAAATTTAAAATAGTCTTCACTATTATTCTCATCATAAATACTTCCAGACTTAGGGTGCAGAAATCATGGATATTTTGTTTTCCATCCATATATTAGAGACATTTAGATGTATAAACATTCGTGTCTTATATAATGTATGACTCAAAATTATAAATGATGAATATTTCAGAGTTATTCAGTCAGGAAATAGAAAGGAAAAGAGAATTTTTTATAATTAACTATATTTCTTGTAAACGTAGATTTTAGTAATATTCTTCTAAATTTAAAAGCATCACTTCTTTAGTTTCAAATTATTTGTTCCTTTAGAGGTCACTGTTAACACTGAAGGTGACCAGCATTTTAAAGAAAAAATGCGTGTAAGTTGGAGCAGGAAATTTGCTCAGTAATGCGTTTCCTTACTGTGAATACTCATTCAATTATGGCACATCTGCAGCTGAAATACACCAAGTTCCTTTAACTTGCTGAAGACAGGACTTAAGGCCCCTTTACATCATATAGATTTACTTTTACCTCTGTTGTTCCAGAACAGGAACATAGGGACATAGGGGTGCAACACATCATTCTTTAGAACAGGAAGTGAGGCACAGCAGTCCACTGAAGTGGGGTAAATCTACGTACTTCTTGCCAAACCTCCTAATTTGTTATAGAGAAAACATGTAACTGCTGCAAACTGACAAAAAAAATCAAACAAAAAATTAATTCATTGTGCATTCCCCAAGTCATCTTAAAATGTCACTAATAGATATGACTTCCTCAGGAAAGTCTTCTGATGACAAAATCCAAGTCTGATGGAATCACCCATCCCTAACACTTCAAAGACCATGTGCTCCAAGCAGAGCTTGAGAGAAACAGTTGTGCTAAAGGGTGTGTCTTCTCTGGGAATCAAATATGAGAGAAGACTCAGTATTTGAAAAATCTGTGAAGAAGAATCCTCTTAAACAGAACTGTGTTGGGGACGCTCTGGAGTCAGAGCCCAGATTTTGCCTGGATTTCATTTCCCTGTTGCTAGTGGGCTGACCTGTGGGAGCATTACTTCAGCCCCAGGGACGAGCCTCCCTTCCTCCCTGGTGAAAGGGAGGCCTTAGAAGCCCTCCTCACAGGGTTTGGTAAGGCTCCAAATCTTGGACCTGTCTTGGCACACGGCAGTCTTCGGGACGATAGTGATGTTTTCCAACAGCTTTGTAGACAGTCATCCCCTGAGGCTGATGGAGAGGACTGTGTGGTCCGTCCCTGGCGATCCTGGCTCGTGGGCTGGCAAGCTTTCGGGGCCACACCAAGGAGGTCTTGACATGTCTGGCTCATCCACACACTGGGCCCCGTCCAGGCAGCTCTGGGTCTCCAGGACCATCCGTGAAGGGACCACCTTAAACAAACATTTCTTTAAACCTCAGAGCCTGGTACTGAACCTTGATCTCTTCAGACGGAAGGCATGGGCAGCCTGGCGCTCGTCTGTACCGCCTGCCTTCGGGAGGTCGGCGGACCCAGCCGGCCCGGGCCGTGGACCTGGGTGAGCCGTTGTCTCCCAGCCCTCTGAAGGCAGTTTTCTCTCTAGGCTGTATTGTGACTCAAAAGGCGAAACACACCAGTTCTCTTTAGTTTTGATGGCTCTGAAATGATTCATACTCTGAAGGCATTGGTTATCATTACGGAAAGTATTTTGTGCTGATTTCGGGGCAGAACTGTTTTCTTCCTCATTTAAGAATCTTGGTCGGCATGCAAGTGCGCATTCCACTTTTCAAATCTGACTCTAGCAAACGGGAGAGAGGTTTGTGTTTGTTGTGAAAGTCCTGTTTGGTGGCAGTTTGAGGATGGTTAGCGCTAACTTCAGTTAGAGCCCTTCTCAGAACGGCAGTGTCCATTTGGAAAGCCGGCTTCTTCCCTCCCTCCCTCAGGCCGTGAAGGAGCGCTGTCTGTGTGGCTTGAGTCGAGCGTCGCTGAGTCACAGCGCACACTGGTTGGACGGTCCCTTCTTTCTTCAAAATTCCCCCACGGTTTCCTGTCAGACCTGGAATTTGATCCAAACTCTCTACAGGGATGGACAAGCCTCGCTGAGCCTGCCCTGCCAGCCTCTCCACAGCTGGTGTCACCCACCCTCTCTCCCCTCCGCTCCCGCCAGGGGCCTTCGTGGAGCTCTTCGAGCCCGAGCCTTGTCCCTGCTCCGGGGGCTCTGCACAGCCTGTTCATGCGCTCCATTCAGGTCCTCAAGCGGCCGTCTCCTCAGGGTGGTCCTGCCCAGCACGTCCAGTGGGAGCCACTCCACACCTCCAGGCGCCGTCTGATCAGTCCCGTCCCGTCCGGCTGGGGGATGAGCAGTCAGCCTCACTGTTCCTCCAGGTCTTTGCCAGTGGCCACTTCACACGGCTTCCCTTGCTGGGATATGCGCTCAGGCAAGGTGAGGACTCACCCATCTTGTTCACTGGCGTGTCCCGGGGTGTCTGCCCTATAGGACACTGTCAGCACATGCTTTTTTTTCTTTTTTAAAGATTTATTTATTTATTTATTTTGGGCGGGGGTTGGGTTGGGGAGGGAGGGGAGCGGGCGGGCCACTTGTATTGGTCTTTCATTTCTCTATTTTCATCCGTCTTTGTTCCCTGGCCCGTGTGGGCCTCCCATCGCGGCAGCCTCTGTTGTCGCAGAGCGCCGGCTCTGGGCGCATGCGCTCCAGAGCTCCGGCTTGGTGATTGGACACATCGGTCCAACCGCTCCACGGCACGTGGGATCTTCCCAGGCCAGGGATTGAACTGGCGCCCCTTGCAGTGCAAGGCGGTGTCCTTACCCACTGGACCACCAGGGGAAGCCCAGCACATGCTTTTGAGTGAATAAATCAACTAATATTTTTAAAGAAAAATTAAATGGAATATAATGTTTCTGGATGCAATTCAATTTATACAGTTTCAGCATGTGATACATACATATATATGTATATATATACATATATATATGCATGTGTGTATGTAATGTTTTAATGGGGAGAACTGACACTGAATGCTTTTCTTCAAATTTCAGAAACAGAAAATTTTCTCTGGAAGACAGCATTAGACAAGATCTTAACCAGCTGGTAACGTCTTCCTCCAGCATTCATTCTGCAAACATTTGCAGGGAACCTGCAATATAATGGACAGCTGTGCATGTCTCTAGGATTAAAATATGAGTTAGACATTTTCCTCCGAAGGGGGCAGAAAACATGGAAATTAGACAAGAAAAGTCTTAAGCCAGGGGTGGTAAAAAGTTTTCTTTAACCTAATAGCCCGAGCCTTGTCCCTGCTCCGGGGGCTCTGCACAGCCTGTTCATGCGCTCCATTCAGGTCCTCAAGCGGCCGTCTCCTCAGGGTGGTCCTGCCCAGCACGTCCAGTGGGAGCCACTCCACACCTCCAGGCGCCGTCTGATCAGTCCCGTCCCGTCCGGCTGGGGGATGAGCAGTCAGCCTCACTGTTCCTCCAGGTCTTTGCCAGTGGCCACTTCACACGGCTTCCCTTGCTGGGATATGCGCTCAGGCAAGGTGAGGACTCACCCATCTTGTTCACTGGCGTGTCCCGGGGTGTCTGCCCTATAGGACACTGTCAGCACATGCTTTTTTTTTTAAAAAGATTTATTTATTTATTTATTTTGGGCGGGGGTTGGGTTGGGGAGGGAGGGGAGCGGGCGGGCCACTTGTATTGGTCTTTCATTTCTCTATTTTCATCCGTCTTTGTTCCCTGGCCCGTGTGGGCCTCCCATCGCGGCAGCCTCTGTTGTCGCAGAGCGCCGGCTCTGGGCGCATGCGCTCCAGAGCTCCGGCTTGGTGATTGGACACATCGGTCCAACCGCTCCACGGCACGTGGGATCTTCCCAGGCCAGGGATTGAACTGGCGCCCCTTGCAGTGCAAGGCGGTGTCCTTACCCACTGGACCACCAGGGGAAGCCCAGCACATGCTTTTGAGTGAATAAATCAACTAATATTTTTAAAGAAAAATTAAATGGAATATAATGTTTCTGGATGCAATTCAATTTATACAGTTTCAGCATGTGATACATACATATATATGTATATATATACATATATATATGCATGTGTGTATGTAATGTTTTAATGGGGAGAACTGACACTGAATGCTTTTCTTCAAATTTCAGAAACAGAAAATTTTCTCTGGAAGACAGCATTAGACAAGATCTTAACCAGCTGGTAACGTCTTCCTCCAGCATTCATTCTGCAAACATTTGCAGGGAACCTGCAATATAATGGACAGCTGTGCATGTCTCTAGGATTAAAATATGAGTTAGACATTTTCCTCCAGCAAGGTGGGATTCAGCAAAAACAAACAGTGAGAAATATGACTGGGGAGCAAGACACACCAGTGCTTCAGAATGCAATCAATGGTTAGCTTTTAGGGATTGCATTTGGTGGCATGCTCAACTTTTTAATAAATGCCAAATAAAAACCGAAAATAATCTAAATTCTTACCTATTTTAAAACACTGTTAAGTAATGTTCAGTTAGATATTTGATAAACAGTTTATTGCAAGTTGAAAAAAAAAAGGCACGCGCAGCTCCAGGCTTCCATTCCTTTCCACTGTTCTAATGGATGCGGCATTTCTAAGAGACCAACCGAAATAATGAGAAACTCAATAGACGCCAACCTTATGATGAACAATAAACACCTTCTAGTCATGTTAAGTGGATGCTAAATATACAAAGCTAATTATTCTGTGAACGGGTGTCCTTCAGAGATTAAATTGCAGTTTATTTTCTGCCCACTCTCTGTTACAGAAAAAGTTCTCCAAGCAACCCGATCTAAAAGTAGCAACATCTGTAGAGACTATCCCTGCTGCGTTAGTCTCTTAACATCTTTTTGGGGGACTTGAATTATGTTGCTAATTATTTCAAGTGTCCACCTGCCTTTGCGTCCAGTTGACCTGATTAATGTACGGTCTTCGCGGCAGCACCTCAGCGGGGTCTTTTGGAGCAGAAAACACTGCCGCGGGGCTGTCTGCCCCCGAGCCTGTGCTGGCGTGTTTACACCATTGACGGGCTCGTCCTGGAAGGGTCGTGTCCCAGAGCGCTTCCTGAGCGAGCCTCGCCTGCGCTCAGGTTTATGTCCTGGCGCTGCTGACGGACGTGGGGCCCCAACCAGAGTAATTACAGGGAGTTCTGGATCTCTGCACGGGAACAACTAGATTGCTTCTCAAAGTCTGATGGCTACCAAGAGGGAGAGCAAAATACAAAGAGAGGAAATTAATTCTCACACTAATGAATTTTTTAATTAGTACTTAAAACTCCGAACTTCAGCAGTCTATGTCCCTGTAGGGAATGGTATAGAATGATCCAGGTAATTAGAGAGAGTGAAGATATTAAAATAAACTTATGGATATAATGCATTAGAAGATGTTTGGAGGTCAACAGCAGTCAGCAAACACAGGATATGAGGCTATTAAGAGAAAATATAGGTTTGATATTACTGCTATTTTTTTTTTCTGAAAAGAAACAAGAACAATCACCAAATTTAAAATAAAGGATAACATGCCAGAGCAAAGATAAATCCCTGAAAGTACACTAAAGGCTCTTTGAATATAAATTAACCATTATTAATATTTTTAATTTGCTATGTTATAAGTCAAATTTTTACTGTATAATTTCCCAATAAACCTGAAAAGTGATCCTAATGTTTTAAGGATAATTATTTCAGTTTTCTCTAAATATGGTGCTGCTGATGGTTACATACATAATAGAGCTTTAAAGAAATGATAGTCATGGTGTGGTCATTCATTCATCTTTTATAGCATTTACGGTTATAAATGCCCCATATGTTAAAATGAGGAATGGAATTCAAAATATATGCATGAATATTTCCCTTTGGAAGACATTTTTAAAAATCTAGAAATGGAAATTGTACAGTTGCATATATTTCAGATCCAACTGTCAAGAGTTAGGATGCAACCTTCAGAAAACACATTAAAAAAAGAAAAGAAAACTCATTTTAAACATTGAAGAGATCAGACAACCGTTATGGAGTTCTGCCTCAGCTACAGGTGTGAAGGCTTACCGATGCCGAGAGGGTGGGCTCGGTGCTAAGTGGGGTGGACGGTGGTCAGCGGCCCCTGAGCCTGGGGACCCAGTCTCCAGCTGACCCGACACCCCTCTGGTCACAGTTCCGTCACCACTGACCCTCTCCACACTGTCCTGCTTCCAGTCACCAACCCAGCCTTCAAAAGTGCCCCTTCCACGGCGCCAGTCTGCAGCTGGACCGGAAATCTCTCCAGCCTGTGGGCGACTCTAACACTTTCTGGCTCCTTGCTTTAGTCTGCTTTACTTTAACAAAATCCTGTAACAAAATACCACAGACAGGGGGGCCCAAACAACAGAAGTTTATTTTCTCAGCTCTGGAGGCCAGAAGTCCAAGATCAAAGCACTACAGAGTTCGTCTCTCTGAGGTCCTGCTCCTTGATGGGCTGACAGCTCTCTCCGCTGTGTGTCTTCATGTGGCCTTCTCTCTGAGCGTGTCTCTGTCCTCCGCTAAGGACACCAATTTTATTGTATTAGGGCTTGTCTTAATTACCTCTTTTTTTTTTTCCAAACATTTATTTATTTATTTATTTTGGCGGGGGTAGGGAGGGAGGGGGGTGAGCGGGCCACTTCCACTGGTCTTTCGTTTGTCTAGTTTCATCCATCTTTGTTCTTTGGCCCATGTGGGCCTCCCATCGCGGTGGCCTCTGTTGTGGCAGAGCACCGGCTCTGGGCTCATGTGCTCCAGAGCTCCGGCTCGGTGATTGGACCCATCAGTCCAGCCGCTCCGCGGCACGTGGGATCTTCCCAGGCCAGGGATCGAACCGGCGCTCCTTGCACTGCAAGGCGGTGTCCTTACCCACTGGACCACCAGGGAAGCCCTAATTACCTCTTTAAAGGTCTTTTCTCCAAACACAGGCTAAGGGGCTGGGGATGAGGGCTTCAGTGTAGGAATTTGGAGGGAGCCAATTTAATCAGTCACACTTTTCATCCAAGCATTCAATGACCCGACTAGGAAGTTTCTAGTCTACATCCTGACTATAGCCTCACTGGCACCACTGGAAGCAAGCTGGGTGTGGGGGTCTGACCTGCGCCTTCATTTATTCGAGTGTCTCTGGGCATCGGATGTGGTCATGCCAACTGTATCCTCCATCTCTGCAACTGTTAGCAGGAGGTCCCAGTGTGGTTCACAGAGCTGGCCTGCAGCTGCGTCAGTCCCAGGGCACCCACCACCCCGCTCTCCTCCTCCACGGGCTCCTCTGATCCTCCTGTCTCTGGTCCTGTCCTGAGGCATGCTTTCCACCGTCATGGTTTATATCACTGAACACCACAGGCTCTGAAATGCTAGGGGTTTTCTCTTGCATTTGCTCCTACAGAACATGCCGCACAATGACTTACATTAACATTATTGATCAACTGAAATTAAATCAGATAAGTTATTCATCAATGTTCTCGCTTTTCTGTCCTACCTGGGGATGTGTGTGGAAGAACAGTCTTCTGGAGACACTTCTGCACGTGTCCTGCGACAGTTAAGTCCTGTTTCAGGAAGAGGGATCATTTTCTTGCATTGGAATCAATGAACAAACGCATTCAGCTTCTTCAGAAAAATACATCCAGAGAGTCAAGGAAAGTGCTTTTCGTAAGGAATTCATAGAGGATTTTTCTCTGCTTCTGAGTTCTATACACAGAATTTCTAACCAGGGGCTCTCTGCTCTTGCCGCTGGCCACTTCTGCCATCAACGGGAGAAGGAAACAGGCACCTGTTTTAAGATACCCTCTCAGAATGCACGGTGGGGTCCTCAGCAACGTCTTCAGAGCAAGACGCTCAGCGTCGAAACTGCTGTAGTCAGACGTTCTAGGTGGAGAATGTAGCAGAGTTCACACTTCAGTTCAGTTCCTCGCCTCTTACCTCCACTGTGCAACACACGCACGTAGGCACGGCACACACACGTGGGCACAGCACACGCACGTAGGCATGACACACACATGTGGGCACAGCACACATATGTAGGCATGGCACACACACGTGGGCACACCTGCATGTACACCTCTCTTCCTCTGCAAGTGGGCTTTCTCTGCAGCTGTCCCCTTCACCTCTGCTTGGTGCTGGCTCTCATTTTCTCTTGGAAGCAGGGCCACACTAGATCACCCCTCTCAGAGCCATGGGGACGGGGGCTTCTTTGGGGGAGGGCCCCCATCTGGGATGAGGAGCCATTCCTGACAGCTCCCTTCCCACCCGAGGGTCCCATGCAGTAGCTCAGCATGCTCTGCCTTCAGTCAACTTCTTCACAAAGGAAGAGCAGTGGATTTGGAAGGGTAGTTAGCTGTTCTTCTGCCCCCACGTACCTGTGAGCACCTTCCCATCACACAGAGCCCCTTTATTCACAGCAGCACTCGAGGCCCCACCCCTAGGCTGGACTTGTGCGAGCCAGTGTCTCTGAGTGACGTGCCGTCCTTCCCATCAGACCCGTGTGCTCCACGAAGCCTGGCAGCTTGCAGACGAGAAGAGAAACCAGCGTCACTCCTTGGGCTTGGGGTACGGGCTGCAGTCGGGTCTGGCTGTAAGACCACTCCCCCGAGAGCCAGGGGCAGTTTCCACTCTTCCCCCAGCGAGGCTGGCAGTGCTCCTAGCCGGGACTCCACATGGGCGAGCAGGCGACTGTGACCCCGGTGCGCCCGGCCTGCCTGGGCCCTGGGTGGACATGCAGTAGAGACCTCTGCAGCCTCAGCCGCGCCCGTAGACCTTGGCGTCAACGGCTGTGGTTCCCTCGACGTCATGTCTTCCGACTTCTCATGTGCCATGGAATCATCTAAATCATGCACCTTGTTTTTCAATTAAACTTTTTATTTTATATTGGGAGATAGCATACATATATATGCATCCATTCTCCCCCAAACTTCCCTCCAGTCCAAGCTGCCACATGACATTGAGCAGAGCGCCCTGTGCTGTGTGACAGGCCCTTGTTGGCTGTCCAGCGTGTGCACCTGTCCACCCAGCTCCCTAATCTTCCTTCACCCTCGTTCCCGGCCCCCACCAACCGCTGGCAACCATGACTTCCTTCCTGTGACTCTGTTTCCGTTTTGTAAATAAGTTCATTTGTATCATGTCTTTTTAGATTCCACATATAAGGGACGTCATATGATATTTCTCCGTCTCTGCCTGACTTACTTCACTCAGTATGACAATCTCTAGGTCCATCCATGTTGTGGCAAATGTCATTATTTCATTCTTTGTGATGGCTGAGTAATATTCCTTTGGATATACGTACCACATCTTCTTTATTCATTCCTCTGTCAATGAATAAAATGCTTCCATGTCTTGCCTATTGTAAACAGTGTTGTGAACACCAGGGCGTGGTGTGTGTATTCTTTCAGATCATGCTTTTCTCTGGATATATGCCCAGAAGTGGAATTGCAGAGTCATACAGTAACTCGATCATGGTCATATGGCTCATGAGTAGCAAACAACATTTGAGTTTGGGGTCAACAGATGCAAACTATTATATATAAGATGGATAAAAATAGAGGATCCCACTGCACAGCACGGGGAACTCTATTCAATATCCTGGGACAGACCATAGTGGAAGTGACTATGAAAAAGAATGTCTATATGTATATGACTGAATTAATGCCATACAGTAGATATTAGCATAACATTGCAAATAAGCTGCACTTGAATACAAAATAAATTAACTAAATATTAGAGTTCAGATCAATCTGATTCTCAAATGTATTCATATTCCTAGGTTACCTACTTTCCCGGCCTTTCACTCTTCCCCAGCGAGGCTGGCAGTGCTCCTAGCCGGGACTCCACATGGGCGAGCAGGCGACTGTGACCCGTGCGCCCTGCCTGGGCCCTGGGTGGACATGCAGTAGAGACCTCTGCAGCCTCAGCCGCGCCCGTAGACCTTGGCGTCAACGGCTGTGGTTCCCTCGACGTCATGTCTTCCGACTTCTCATGTGCCATGGAATCATCTAAATCATGCACCTTGTTTTTCAATTAAACTTTTTATTTTATATTGGGAGATAGCATACATATATATGCATCCATTCTCCCCCAAACTTCCCTCCAGTCCAAGCTGCCACATGACATTGAGCAGAGCGCCCTGTGCTGTGTGACAGGCCCTTGTTGGCTGTCCAGCGTGTGCACCTGTCCACCCAGCTCCTAATCTTCCTTCACCCTCGTTCCCGGCCCCCACCAACCGCTGGCAACCATGACTTCCTTCCTGTGACTCTGTTTCCGTTTTGTAAATAAGTTCATTTGTATCATGTCTTTTTAGATTCCACATATAAGGGACGTCATATGATATTTCTCCGTCTCTGCCTGACTTACTTCACTCAGTATGACAATCTCTAGGTCCATCCATGTTGTGGCAAATGTCATTATTTCATTCTTTGTGATGGCTGAGTAATATTCCTTTGGATATACGTACCACATCTTCTTTATTCATTCCTCTGTCAATGAATAAAATGCTTCCATGTCTTGCCTATTGTAAACAGTGTTGTGAACACCAGGGCGTGGTGTGTGTATTCTTTCAGATCATGCTTTTCTCTGGATATATGCCCAGAAGTGGAATTGCAGAGTCATACAGTAACTCGATCATGGTCATATGGCTCATGAGTAGCAAACAACATTTGAGTTTGGGGTCAACAGATGCAAACTATTATATATAAGATGGATAAAAATAGAGGATCCCACTGCACAGCACGGGGAACTCTATTCAATATCCTGGGACAGACCATAGTGGAAGTGACTATGAAAAAGAATGTCTATATGTATATGACTGAATTAATGCCATACAGTAGATATTAGCATAACATTGCAAATAAGCTGCACTTGAATACAAAATAAATTAACTAAATATTAGAGTTCAGATCAATCTGATTCTCAAATGTATTCATATTCCTAGGTTACCTACTTTCCATTAAAAATTAAGTTTAAGATTTTATCTGAGGGCAAGTGAGAAAAATTTGGGACAAAACGCTCTTGATTATGGCACAAATCATTCTATAATAAAAATTACTAACAAGTTTGGTAATATCATAGATAAAAGAACAGGAAAGCAAATACTGTTAAACCAATGAGATTTAACTTTGGATTCCTTATGATACATTGTTTCCTAAAAGGTCTACTTCAAGACACCGCTTCCATTCCACAATTCAGCCTTAGCACCTTATTGGGTTTCATAAATAAGTAACCTGAGATCCCTTCCTGGCCTTTCAGAGCTGTGTCCTTAAGACGAGAGGGGGAGGTTGCCCTTCCGTCCTTCAGCTCTGGGCACAGCAGGAGAGGACCCAGTGAGAGCCCACAGCTCCCTGCAGCGTAAATCTTCAGAGAAGGCCTCTCTAGCAGAGGAGACGCCAGCCTCCAAATGGCCTGCGAGGGGCTCGCACCCACGCTGCAGGACATACGCCCCGGATCAGGGAGCTCTGTTCAAAGGTGGAAGTGGTCACATCCCTGAGGTTTTTCGCTTCCTTAACCTGATGAGCTTTTCTAGAACCCACACCTCTTTATATGTTTCTCATTTCTTTTGCAGTGAATATAGGAACTCACCAGTAAGTTTGAGTTGGGTAATTTAATGCAATGACACTTCATCTATGTTTTAAAGGAATTAGAGCAAGAAAAGAGAGTGGAAAAAGCCTACCTCAGTGCACATCAAGAATTAATTTCGGGGCTACCCTGGTGTCCAGTGGGTAAAGAGTCCACCTTGCAGTGCAAGGGGCACCGGTTTGATCCCCGGCCTGGGAAGATCCCATGTGCTGTGGAGCGGCCGGACCGGCGTGTCCAATTAGGAGCCAGCGCTCTGGAGCGCAAGAGCCCAGAGCCAGTGCTCTGCAGCAAGAGAGGCCACTGCGATGGGAGGTCCACACGGACCAAAGAATAAAGATGGATGAAAATAAGTGAATAAAAGATCAATAAAAGAGGCCAAAATTAAAAAAAAAAATTAATTTCAACATTGTAGATGAAAGAGGGAAACCACCAATGAAATGGACAATTTGACGCCAGGACAAATCTTTACTGCTGATGCTTCTTCCCCTGAATTAAAAAACGTTATCTTAAATCATTTATCTGGTTTTCCTTTTGGAAATTATTCTACAAGACAGGTTTCTAAAAACTTGAGCAGTACAAACAATTCCTGAGAATAATACAAATATGGTATATGTGCTGTAGTATATGGTATATTTGCTTTATTTTTATGTCACTGTAGATAGTGTTAATTCTTCCATTTATAAAGTATAATTTTATTTGAATTATTTTATTGTGACATGAAATATTCCACTAATAATTTACACTAATCTTTGAGGCAAAGATTTTGAGTCAACGAATATATTTAGATGCTATAAGAACTTTGAAGCCTAAAATAAACACAGTGTTTTAGACAGTTAATAGTATTTCTTTTCTGTCTTGAAATAATTTTATTTATGTTGCATGTTATTACTGCCAGAGCAATGCATACCTGTGTGCTGGTCACCAATTCCGGAAGCTTCAGTGACTCCATGCTTCTGCTATGTTGTTCAGAATTCCTGTGCTCACACTCAAGTTCTTCATAAACTGACCGTATCCACAGAAGACAGGCATTTTCTTCCATTCAAGAGCGTCCCTTCCCCAGAACGCGCATCCTCCTCCCGCTTCCTTCCCGCCCTGCTCAGACCCTTTCTCTTTGCAACACAGGCCTTTTTTTTCTATCTAGGTGGAGTGGAGATTCCAAACTGGCCACCTGAAGGGCTGTGTGGCCATCAGAGTTATTTGTTTTGACTCGTGTGCGTGGGTCTGCGTTTGTTTGCTTCATTGCGTTTGGGATCTGTCTGGTCTGGAAAGTTCTCAGATGGGAGAACACAGGCTCCCTGTGCTGAGCTGATAGTGTGAGGCCACTGCACGGGTTGTCTATATGACTGGTCTTTTGAAAACATTTGCTTTTGAGTCCTGAACTGTAAAGAATCTAAGAAACTCGTAATACCTGAATCTACGTTTCATCCAAGGAAACAGGGACCTCCTGTGAGGAACTCAAGACCTCCTGCAAGGTGGAGAAGCAGACTAGGTAGAGACTGCAGACGACACCCAGACCATAGTTTGGACAGGCTGAGAGTTATGGCCTCTAAGAGAGGAGGGCTGACAGGAAGGCCAGGCTAACAGACCTGTGACTAGCGTCCTGTTGAAGCTAAGGACCCGCTCTTCACTGAATGCATTCGCTGTCTCTGATTTTACTCACTAAGCCCATTTCCCAGCACTCGTGAATATGCTTTGATTTAAAGTATTCCAAATGACTAGGGCATGGAGATCAATGACCCTGAAAAACAAAGCAAGACAAAATCAAACCTTAGGATGGAGGATGAAAACATAAAAAGATCATTCACACCGCAATACGTTGAGCCACTGCTGAGACACGGAAGGAAGAAGGGTTTGGCTCAAAGTGAGATGAAGCTCACAGCCCCTGCAAGGTGCCCTGGAGCATTCTGAATCCCTGCCTTACAGAGGAAGCAGGTAAAACCCAAAGATCTCAGTGAACATGTCAAATAAAGCCCCTTGGAAGTGGAGGAGGACTCACTGCAAGGCCTCTAACACCCATGAGGTTTTGTGTAAACTGCACTGATGAACCGACTTCCAGCGGGGATCTCTCCTCTCCTTTCCAGCTGCTCCTCCACCCCACAGCCAGTGCCTGTTTATTGGTGGTTACACGGGACCACTGTGGGGCGGGGCGAGGAGGGCCCCGCCCAGGATCTACGTCATGGTGGGCGGAGCCAGGGCTCTGTTGTCCTAAAGGGTAGGCGAAGAGTGGGGAGAGCTGACCAGGGCTCCCTGGGAGGCACTCTAGGCAGGTAAGAACAGGGGTCTATTCAAGCAGAGGAGCTTGCACACCATTTCTAACTTCCCAAACTCAGGACAGTACTCAGAATTTAAGTTAAAAAACCAAGAGGGAGGTACAAATCTAAGCTCACATGCAAAGTGAAATCTCTTGGTCAATACTTAAGTAAATTTCTCCTAATTAGTGTAAGACTTTTATGTTACTTTGCTTTATGCCAACCCTAGCTTTTCTGGAAAAAGAAGGAATTTATATTCTCTCACATATGCGTTAGAATGGATTGGGAAAAGAGGAGTTTTGTAGGAGAGAATACTATGGAGATAAATCTGTTATTTTCTACTTAGTATTGTTACTAGTCACAATATTTCAGTTTCTAGAAAATGGAATGTGTCCAGTTATAACTTTATGATTCTTAACTCCATTGAGGATTTATATTTGAACTTTTAAGAGAGAAAGTTTGAAAAAAAAAAAAAAACCCAATGGCTTTGTTATGACTAAGTAACATATCAGGTGTGCTTGCTCTGAGTACACCATTGAAAAGCCACTTATTTGATAATCAAGTTGATTCATCATTTTCTTTCTATGAGAATTATTAAATATGCAACCTTTTCTTTCAAAGAACTCATTATGGGGCAACTATCTTGCAACTTGTATGTGTCACCATTCCTTAAAATTTACAGTATAATGAATCATTTCTAGGTGATCCAAATCCCGCAGCAAATAAGAGGAACTGAAGGCTGAGTCTTGCAGTTTCATCTGTGTCCTTATCGCCGTGAGTGTTCATCCTGAGGAGCCAGTGCAGCGCGTGCGTCCCCTGGCACAGAGGCACGCTTTCCCGTCTTGCACACAGTGAGGAAAGGATGCTCATAGCCGTTCAGAAGCAGAGCCCGTGCAGGCTGGACTGGCCACGTCAGTGCCGTCACGGAGATGTCACCCACGTGGGGGTCGGGGTGGAGGGACCAGGCTCACGTGCGCAGGACCAGGGGCGGGAGCAGGGGGTGTTTCCTCTAGAGGGTCCCAGTGGTCCTGGGTTGCCTGCCACAGGCGTTGCTGATGGCTCCTTCGGAGTCAGCAGGTGGCACAGGGAGGTGGGAGCTGTGAGCGTGGCCGTGGAGTGTGACGTGAACACCGTCCCTCTGGCCTCTGCGGGTTGTCTCGGCAGGAGCGCGTCCTCCGGGGCCCTCCTCCTTCTCCTACGTGTCGCACACAAGTGCCGCGCCCCCTGCCCCCGCACACTTGGCGCGGCTAAGCGCAGGACCTCGGTCCGGACGCGCGTCCCTCTCGCCGGCTGGCTGGGCAGCCTCCTCCAGGCTCTAGCCATTGTTGCCCATGATGAGCACCTGGTTCGTATCTGTCTGCATAGCCAGCTCTCTGAGGACCGTGTGAGTTCCTTGCAAACAGGAACTGAGAAACTTGCCGTTTCTGTCCTTATAAGCCAGGCCCAGCATGAGCCTAGCGTGCACGCCAGCTCTCCACTAGATTGCTCCGAAGGGCTCTGTGTGCGGAGGCAGCCTCTGGCCCCAGAGTAGGCTCTCCTCCTGTGGACGGCCTCTCTCAAGAGGGATGAATGCGTTTGTGCCTAGTTCCTGTCTCACCAGGCTGTGAATGAGACGGTAAGGAGGGTGGGGTGGAGGGGAGAAGATGCCAGATTTCCAAAATGAATGTTTACCCTTGGCTGCCTTAATGATTTCCTAGTGCCTCCGAATCTACCCACTTTAAGATCTAACCTGCTGTAAAAGTCAGTTTTGCTTTTCCACGAGGGTGATTTTACGCAAAATCAATTTGCCGCAGACTGTTTTTAATATGGTCTACGTCTATGGTGGTAGGTATTCTATTTTAATTTGTATTTGATTTTAATGTTCTTCAAAGGATCTGGCCTCCTCCTGTTGCCAGTTATACAGCTGGTCTGACAGAGCTGGCAGCCTTCTGCAGTCTCTCACTGAGCAGAAGAGTGAAGGAAAATCGCGCTGTTCTTATTTATACCACAACTGCTGTTAGTCACAGGACCATTCCGAGCATTTCCTGAATACGGGTGTTTCAGGCTGTGGGGAGGACGGAGGAGGAGGAGCGGCGGTGAGGCAGGAGCAGCTGCAGCGGCGGGGACAGGAGGGCGGGGCTGTTTGGGGCTCTGAGCGGGGTTCTGGAGGCTCCGCCCACCCCTGGGGAGGCGTGCGCGCAGAGCCTTGGAAGGTGTGTATCCATAGTTTATTTGCCTTCTCTCTAAGGAGGATAATTTTTTCATATTCAAGTTACGAATGAATATTGAAACTAAGAAGCCTTTTATGAAGATGCATGACTCATGCAGGTGAATATTAAGTCCTTGCAGTAACTGTGGCTGGAAGATGAGACACCTCATTCCATCAGGGACTCTGCTGGTTCTGAGGACCCATCAGCTTCAGACCCTTTATAGAAATAGCTGGTGTGATGGTTTCATGGTCTCCCAGCCACTTCGCATTCAACACACTCTATTATAGGGACTTCCCCAGGATCCAGTGGTTAAGACTCCGTGCTTCCAATGCAGGAAATGTGGGTTTGGTTCCTGGTTGGGGAACTATGATTCCACATGCAGACAGGCATGGCCAAAATATTTAAAAAACTTAAAAAAATATACTCTGTTGTGTTATAGGTTTGTATGTGCCTTTCATTATGGGGTTTATTATTTAGCCTTTTGAAAGTGAAAGTCACTCAGTTGTGTCAGACTCTTTGCGACCCCATGGAGAAGTCATGGAATTCTCCAGGCAAGAATACTGGAGTGGGTAGCCGTTCCCTTCTCCAGGGGATCTTCCCAACCCAGGTCTCCAGCATTGCAGGCGGATTCTTTACTGTTTGTACTACCGAGGAAGCCTTTTATTACTTCCCTTTAAAAGTGTTTAACCTTTTGCACTTGGCATTTTGTTTTTTTTAAAAAAACCTCATTGAGTTATGTATATAATAAACGACACGACTAAACGGTAAAACTTGATGTCTTGGTGTATTTCTATGACAGTGATATCATGGCCAAGTCAACATACTGAACATCCATCTCCCCACCCTCCTCTCCCCTTCCCCACCCTCAGGCACTGCTGATTCCCTTTCTGTTTTAAAGATTAGGCTGCTGAACTGGAGCCCAGCAGAATGCATTCTTTCTTGGAAGGAAGAAGGGTCTCTTCCTTCACTCAGCAGAATTATTCTGAGATTCATTCATTCATGTTGCATATACCGTTAATTCATCTTTTTTATTACTGAATAGTATTCAGTGTTTGACTATGCCATGATTCGTTTACCTGTTTATCTTTTGATGAGCATGAATTCTAGCTTTGAGCTGTTACAAACAGAGCTGTTATGAACATGATGGGCAAGTTTTGGATGGGAACACATTCTCGCTTATCTTGGGTAAAAACAAACAAAATGGAAAGGGTACTTTGTGACATAGGTGTGTGTTTCCTTAAGACAGTATGGGGTCGTTTCTCCTAGGTCATGACTCATGCAGGTGAATATAGGACTTCAAACCCTCATTCCATCAGGGACTCTGCGGGAGGACCCATCAGCTTCAGACCCTTTATAGAAATAGCTGGTGTGATGGTTTCATGGTCTCCCAGCCACTTCGCATTCAACACACTCTATTATAGGGACTTCCCAGGATCCAGTGGTTAAGACTCCGTGCTTCCAATGCAGGAAATGTGGGTTTGGTTCCTGGTTGGGGAACTATGATTCCACATGCAGACAGGCATGGCCAAAATATTTAAAAAACTTAAAAAAATATACTCTGTTGTGTTATAGGTTTGTATGTGCCTTTCATTATGGGGTTTATTATTTAGCCTTTTGAAAGTGAAAGTCACTCAGTTGTGTCAGACTCTTTGCGACCCCATGGAGAAGTCATGGAATTCTCCAGGCAAGAATACTGGAGTGGGTAGCCGTTCCCTTCTCCAGGGGATCTTCCCAACCCAGGTCTCCAGCATTGCAGGCGGATTCTTTACTGTTTGTACTACCGAGGAAGCCTTTTGTTACTTCCCTTTAACCGTTTTTAACTTTTTGCACTTGTCTTTTTTTTTTTTTTTATACAACCTCATTGAGTTATGTATATAATAAACGACACGACTAAACGGTAAAACTTGATGTCTTGGTGTATTTCTATGACAGTGATATCATGGCCAAGTCAACATACTGAACATCCATCTCCCCACCCTCCTCTCCCCTTCCCCACCCTCAGGCACTGCTGATGCCCTTTCTGTTTTAAAGATTAGGCTGCTGAACTGGAGCCCAGCAGAATGCATTCTTTCTTGGAAGGGAAGAAGGGTCTCTTCCTTCACTCAGCAGAATTATTCTGAGATTCATTCATTCATGTTGCATATACCGTTAATTCATCTTTTTTATTACTGAATAGTATTCAGTGTTTGACTATGCCATGATTCGTTTACCTGTTTATCTTTTGATGAGCATGTCCATGAATTCTAGCTTTGAGCTGTTACAAACAGAGCTGTTATGAACATGATGGGCAAGTTTTGGATGGGAACACATTCTCGCTTATCTTGGGTAAAAACAAACAAAATGGAAAGGGTACTTTGTGACATAGGTGTGTGTTTCCTTAAGACAGTATGGGGTCGTTTCTCCTAGGTCATGTCCCAGTGCAGCCACCCCAGCCTGTGGAGGGGCCCTGGCAGTGTTCCGTGTTGTCCTTTCCTTTTTACCTTCTGATTTTAGTTTTTTTTTGTTTTAAGAGGTGTCTCTTTCTATCACACTGCTTTTTAATTTGTGATGTCTTAATCGCTAATGATGCTGAACATCTTCTCATACACTTATCGATAGTCAGTACATCTTCTTTTGTGAAGCGTATGTTCAAATACATTGCCCTTTCTTTTCTCGTGTTTGTTTTCTCAGCCGACTTCTGGGAATTCTCTGTGTGGGATGGATACATGTCCTTTGTCAGAAACACAGGATTTACAAACACTTTCTAAGAGTCTAAGGCTTGTTTCTCATTCTCTTCATGGAGTCCTTCAAAGAACAGATGTTTTTGATTTTGATGAGTTTCACAGAATAGAAAGAGCGGACTGAAAATAAGTAAAAAATGGAAACCACAGATTCCAGACATGAAAAATGGACCATTGGTCTACTTGACAATTGAGGTCAGCTGTATCCCAAGACGGTCAAATTCATGGAGGCTGATAGCCAGTGTGTTCATTTTTCCCATCATACAAGTTTTGATTTGTTTAATTTTATAACTCCATTGGGGACATATGATTCTCAGCCCCAGTGGAGTTATATCCTTATTGATTCAGAAACTAAATTCTGGACACTTCACTACCATTTTAAAGTTATATAGAAAACATGAGTACTGAGATTATTCTAATATCAAGCGTCAAACGAAGAGAAAATTTACTTTCTGAGACTGAGTGAAAAAGCTTGGGAAGCAAGTCATGTGAATGTGCAGTGCTATAGCCTGCAGGAGGGAGTGGCAGCCACACCAGCACTCCTGCCTGGAGAGCTCCAAGGCCAGGAGGCTGCTGGGCTACAGTTTGCAAGCTTGAGAAGGGTCGGCCACAACTGAGTGACTAACACTCTACTACTATCTTAAGCAATTCTAAAAGTAAAACATAATCCTCAGGTGATGAAAAATTGGGAATTAGTTTTTATTTTCAGCTTTCATTGACTAGCTATTTTTTTTTTTTTTTAGACTTCTCTTTGTATGACAAGAGGATTTTGATGCCTCATCAGCACAAACCAGTAGACAGACACATTTTGGCCATATCTGCATGGACATCATCCCATGAAGGTAAAGCTCAAATGTCAGCAAACAAAGACTCACACCCAGGAAATATCCTACAAAGGACGTGTGTGCATAGTCGCTTCAGGCACGTCTGACTCTTTGTGACCCTTGAACCTGCAAGGTTCCTCTGTTTATGGGATTCTCCAGGCAGGGACACAGGACGGGCTGCCATAGTCTCCGCCAGGGGATCTCCCCAACCCAGGGATCGGACCTGCATCTGCTGCACCTCCTGCATTGGAGGTGGGTTCTTTGCTCGCTGAGCCACTTGGAAAACCTGATGAAAGACAGCACTTAGAGGGTTTAATCTATTTCTGTAAGGGAGACGTGAGAAAGGACAGGTGGACAATTCAGGTAACAGAAAGGATTTTTCCAGAAAAGACTGACAATGAGCCTTCTCCTTATTCAGAAAGCTCAGGCCTTGCTTGTTCTCTTCTCTTTCTGCTCCTGGGGCAACGACACATTCCCGGATGGGACCGTGAAGTAGTTCTAGTGGGTGGATTTGTGCAGGAGGAGATGTGATCACTGCCAAGCCATGGTGTCTAAGTGCCAGCGTGTGTCTCCAGGCCCTTCCTCTCTGCCTGCCTCGGCACAGGGTTGTGATGATGGGTGGAGAAGCAGAGATCAGAGCGTCCTGGATTCCTGAGACACCGCAGGGAAATGGCTGCCCAGAGGGTGGCCTGGCCCCTTGAGAACCATTAACCGAATTAGAAATGTCCTTAGTGTTTAGCTGCTGAGATCTTTGTGCTGTTCATTATGGAGACATAATACTTTCTTCTCAAGATAATAGTTATCTTGATTTTGATATTTTGCAAATTTCCTATGTAATTTCTATGTCTTTTAGCAAGCAAAAATGGTAGACTGTGAGCAAAACTTTAGTAGTAGGTGTAGATAGTAGCAAAGGTCTTCAATTAATGTGGAAAAGATGGTGGTCTGTTTGGGATCATTGCTGTGATAAGAAGAGAGATTGGAAAATGTTATAAATCAAATCGCCACATTAAAAGGCATGGACAAAAGCAGAAGACACTCATACTTAGAATAAAAAGAAGAAAAGTAAAGTTGTTTGCTTTAGGGGAAATTGTGAATTTCCTTCCCCGCCCCCCTGCTTCCTGATAGCCCACACATTCCAGGTGCCTCGAATGTGCCAAGCTCCTCTATGGAGCAGCATTTCCCGGTGCGCTCTGACCCACCTACCGCAGGATTCTCTCGAGGTGATGGTGACATTGCAGGCTACTGGTCCCCACTCTAAGCTCCAGGGAATCAGCTGGCCTCTGGGGTGAGTGGTTTGTACTGTAACGAGTTCCCCAGATGAATTTTGTGTCCCATAAAGCCTGAGAAATGCCATTAAAGTCTTCTCGCATCGAATCGGGCCTTTCAGTAATTGATCTCCTGAGGACACCCTGTCCTGAGGTGGCTCTCACTGTTTCCCACACGGCATAGTCTGGTTGGCTTTGCAGTATGGCTGACTTTTAGATCAGTGGAGAACCACATCCTCTCGACAGTGGACCTGATGTTAGGGGTGAGATAAGGACAGGTGGACAATTCAGGTAACAGAAAGGATTTTTCCAGGAGGAGTTTTTTGGCTCAGGCCTTGCTTGTTCTCTTTTTGCTCCTGGGGCACGACACATTCCGGATGGGACCGTGAAGTAGTTCTAGTGGGTGGATTTGTGCAGGAGGAGATGTGATCACTGCCAAGCCATGGTGTCTAAGTGCCAGCGTGTGTCTCCAGGCCCTTCCTCTCTGCCTGCCTCGGCACAGGGTTGCGATGATGGGTGGAGAAGCAGAGATCAGAGCGTCCTGGATTCCTGAGACACCGCAGGGAAATGGCTGCCCAGAGGGTGGCCTGGCCCCTTGAGAACCATTAACCGAATTAGAAATGTCCTTAATGTTTAGCTGCTGAGATCTTTGTGCTGTTCATTATGGAGACATAATACTTTCTTCTCAAGATAATAGTTATCTTGATTTTGATATTTTGCAAATTTCCTATGTAATTTCTATGTCTTTTAGCAAGCAAAAATGGTAGACTGTGAGCAAAACTTTAGTAGTAGGTGTAGATAGTAGCAAAGGTCTTCAATTAATGTGGAAAAGATGGTGGTCTGTTTGGGATCATTGCTGTGATAAGAAGAGAGATTGGAAAATGTTATAAATCAAATCGCCACATTAAAAGGCATGGACAAAAGCAGAAGACACTCATACTTAGAATAAAAAGAAGAAAAGTAAAGTTGTTTGCTTTAGGGGAAATTGTGAATTTCCTTCCCCGCCCCCCTGCTTCCTGATAGCCCACACATTCCAGGTGCCTCGAATGTGCCAAGCTCCTCTATGGAGCAGCATTTCCCGGTGCGCTCTGACCCACCTACCGCAGGATTCTCTCGAGGTGATGGTGACATTGCAGGCTACTGGTCCCCACTCTAAGCTCCAGGGAATCAGCTGGCCTCTGGGGGTGAGTGGTTTGTACTGTAACGAGTTCCCCAGATGAATTTTGTGTCCCATAAAGCCTGAGAAATGCCATTAAAGTCTTCTCGCATCGAATAGGGCCTTTCAGTAATTGATCTCCCTGAGGACACCCTGTCCTGAGGTGGCTCTCACTGTTTCCCCACACGGCATAGTCTGGTTGGCTTTGCAGTATGGCTGACTTTTAGATCAGTGGAGAACCACATCCTCTCCTAGACAAGACAGTCTGTCAGAGGACCGAGGGACCCATTGTTGGAGAAGGGTGCGTGGACCAACTCTTCTGTTAGGAAAATCACCCTGATGTTTGCAGATACATTAGCAGTTTTAGCCCTAAGAATTACATAAGGTTAAGACATTGCTTTATAGTCTCACTACACACCCTGTTTATTTGATAAGGTACCATGATTATGTGCTAAAATTATAGACAGTATTAAAATAACATATCTATCAAAAATATGAAATTCCAAAGTATAATTCATAAATTAACATAAAGCATCATTTAGTTAACAAAAAAATATGGCTGATCACTTAGAATAATGACTCTAAGACCGTGTATGTGTGTGTGTGTGTGGAGAGAGTAGTCCCAAGGATGCACTAACCAGGTATGGAATACTTACAAGAGAGCCCCTGAGGCTCTCCTGAGGTGTCTTGTTTTGTTTTGCAGATCCTTTGAATAGGCTGCCAGCTAAGCAGATCAACAACAAAAGATCGTCAGCACAGGAGACAGGCTGCTGCAGTCATTGCCACTGATTAAAGGTGTATAGGAGAGAATGTAGCCGGAAGAACAGAGGCCCAACAGGAAACAGGAGTAAGTTTACAGAACGAGTGATGCTCCAGCAAAGAAAACATGCTCCTTACAGCCGCACCTGCCATCTACAGGTGGACTTAAAAGTCCTCTGCCCTTCTGAAACATCTGAGGGGCTGCCCTGGAAATGTTTGGTAATAAAAGCCAGAGAGAAGTGAATTTCATTTTTTTTCACAGGGGAGAGAATAATTTGAACTTCTAGGGTGGGGAGGGAAGCATATAGAAGGAGTAATGAGGTGATAAACCTGGTATTTTTTTAAAAACCTGGTATTTTTTGAGGGAAGGTTGAAGGAAAAAAAAAAAAACAAACAAACCATTTTTGTAGTGGAATTTAAGTAGCTGTTTGTCTCTTCCTGCAGTTTGGGGGAAAGTCTCTAACGCCTATAGGGAGTTGATGGGGGGAGACTAGTACTCACGGCTCGGAGGCAGGAAGGAGACCCTCTGAAAGGAAGCCTTGGGGAATTCCCTCCTGTCTTTGAGACAACTCATTCAAAACTCTGACATTGGAAGCTCCTGTTACTATACTCTTCCTTGTTGAGAGGTGGTGCTTATGTGGTCTGTGGTAGTAATTATAATTATTGTTGGAAAACTAGAACCGTGCCTGACTTAGACGGTAAGCTTATACCCTAGCTCAAATGTCAGTGCTCCAACGGTTCGTTTCCCAGTGTTCTCTGAATGACTACTGAGCACGTGTGAGCACTAGGATCCCACTACACACAGTGTTTGGAGCGGAGAAGCAGGCTTTGCTCAGGTCTAAGCTGGGTCCTGGAATTGAGTTGAGGCTGCCAGCGGGATTGTGGCGGGGAGGCAGGGGCTGGAGGGTGGGCCGTGGGCCGTGAGGTCTGCTGTGAACGAGCCCTGGGGTGTCAGCAGCAGCACCGTGTCCAGTGCAGCTGGAAGGAGCCACCAAAGACGTCAAGTTGAGTTTAGACACTAGCCGGCAGACGATGCAGATTTTCTTTTTTGGTACTGAGGGTGGGATATGAAGGTGATCGAACATTTTATGCCATCAGATTTGCATTAAAAAAACACTCAGGTAGAGTATGAGGAGCCTGCTGCTTAAGCAGACAGTGTCCTGAGTTAGTCACAGAGCCCAGGCGCTCAGGAAGCCCCGTATCTGAGGCTGGCCCTTGGCGAGGATCTGCTGGACCCGGAGCCTCTGTCCCTCTTCCTGGGGCGGTGTTGCCCCTCTCTTGGCTTCTCATGGACTGGGGGCCAGTGATAGTGATCAGAGAAACATCAGCAATGTTCAGAAAACATTCCTCTGCATTGTGTCTTTTTTATTTCCCATGGTGTTCAGGAGTTTCAGCAGGTGAAGCTGGAGGCTGAAAGGGGAGACAGAGCGTTTGAAATGAAGATATGTGGAGACTTCATCAGGAGGCCTCTCTCCCGTGTGAGCTTCTTTCTGAGGCAGGTCGCTGTGCTGTCAGTGTAAGTGGCCGTGGGATTATTAAGACCAAGATGGAGACTGGGGCAGCACAGCAGAAGAGAAGGAGCATAGGTTTCTGGCATGAGCCCTCCCTTAATAAGGCAGTCCACATTCAATAGGTACATGTGTTTCTTTAGGACAGCGTCTTTGTTTCTCTGAGACTTGGATGCGGGGCCTGTTAGACAGCTACGTGATGGCCAGTGACGGGCTGATGCACAGAGCGGTGAGTCTGCTGTCGGGCATACAGATGGATGTGAACCTGAACCAAAAGGGGTGATACGATTTGATGGCTGAGATGACTTTATATACATGAATATTAATATAGGAATAATATGTAATGCATTTGAAAGAGAGCGAGTGAATGTGTAGGGCTTAGTATAAATTTGTAGGATTTTCCCCAGCACGCTATCTGGCGCTCAGCCTTTATGTCTTGGTGGCTTCTCCACACCCCTGGCACCCATCCGTACACAGCTAAACAATTATGTGAGGACCAGCGGAACTCTAGTGGGGAAAACTCTTAATCAATCTGAAATGCTTAGTACAATTTTTTATAATTACAAAGAATTCACTTGTCGCTCTTAAGGGGTGTAGGCAATACTTCCAAAGGATGATGCGGAAGACTCAGGGTTGATTCCATCAGCCACTGACGAACAGACAGTGTTTCTTTTTGAAACAGACAGAAGTTTTTGTTAGCAGATTATGTAACAAAATATCAGTGATTCATGTACATATTTTTGTTCTTCTGCAAATTACATTTTTCTAAGAGATTAATTTGAAAACTCTTTGTTATGGAACATCATGTACAATTTCATATCTGCGAGGATCTGCTGGACCCGGAGCCTCTGTCCCTCTTCCTGGGGCGGTGTTGCCCCTCTCTTGGCTTCTCATGGACTGGGGGCCAGTGATAGTGATCAGAGAAACATCAGCAATGTTCAGAAAACATTCCTCTGCATTGTGTCTTTTTTATTTCCCATGGTGTTCAGGAGTTTCAGCAGGTGAAGCTGGAGGCTGAAAGGGGAGACAGAGCGTTTGAAATGAAGATATGTGGAGACTTCATCAGGAGGCCTCTCTCCCGTGTGAGCTTCTTTCTGAGGCAGGTCGCTGTGCTGTCAGTGTAAGTGGCCGTGGGATTATTAAGACCAAGATGGAGACTGGGGCAGCACAGCAGAAGAGAAGGAGCATAGGTTTCTGGCATGAGCCCTCCCTTAATAAGGCAGTCCACATTCAATAGGTACATGTGTTTCTTTAGGACAGCGTCTTTGTTTCTCTGAGACTTGGATGCGGGGCCTGTTAGACAGCTACGTGATGGCCAGTGACGGGCTGATGCACAGAGCGGTGAGTCTGCTGTCGGGCATACAGATGGATGTGAACCTGAACCAAAAGGGGTGATACGATTTGATGGCTGAGATGACTTTATATACATGAATATTAATATAGGAATAATATGTAATGCATTTGAAAGAGAGCGAGTGAATGTGTAGGGCTTAGTATAAATTCGTAGGATTTTCCCCAGCACGCTATCTGGCGCTCAGCCTTTATGTCTTGGTGGCTTCTCCACACCCCTGGCACCCATCCGTACACAGCTAAACAATTATGTGAGGACCAGCGGAACTCTAGTGGGGAAAACTCTTAATCAATCTGAAATGCTTAGTACAATTTTTTATAATTACAAAGAATTCACTTGTCGCTCTTAAGGGGTGTAGGCAATACTTCCAAAGGATGATGCGGAAGACTCAGGGTTGATTCCATCAGCCACTGACGAACAGACAGTGTTTCTTTTTGAAACAGACAGAAGTTTTTGTTAGCAGATTATGTAACAAAATATCAGTGATTCATGTACATATTTTTGTTCTTCTGCAAATTACATTTTTTTCTAAGAGATTAATTTGAAAACTCTTTGTTATGGAACATCATGTACAATTTCATACTCTGACATTTGCTGAGAATGTTATTTCTTTATACAAATGATAACATTTCGGTTGCTGCTCATAGTTTGAGGGGAAATGCTGTTTCAGAATCTAGTCTGTACCAGGAAGAGTTGCAGAGTTCAGCTAGGGGATGCAAAGTTTGCTCACTCACGTGTAATTGCGCATATTTTAAATATTTCAAAGGTTATGAAAAGTTGTGCTTCCTAAATATGTAACTTTATACACACATATAAGTTTATATACACATTCTAAGTTCATATTCATATGGTCAGAGTGTGTGGGAGCATTATCACTTGAAGTTATGGTTGTAAACGTTTAATTAGTAAAGGAAGTTCCCTCCCCCCTCCCCACCCCCGCTCGCCTTAGACTAAAGCAGAATTTCAAAGGAGGTACAGAAGTTGAGTGGCCTTCAACCCCCGCCCCGGCCAGTGGAATTCCTTGTACCACTGCTTGTTTATGGGAAACTTGCTTAATGCTACTTGAATGAAACTTAGCTGTATCTCAGTGAAGATGGTAAGGGAATTCATAAACTTGGTTTGGTTTGGTTTTAGGAGGGGATTGTCCTGGACTCTCAACAGTGAGGCACTTGATGCTGATGAGGGGATGGGTTTGGTTCACTCAGACCCACCTGCTCATCTTTGAGCTCGTCTGAACGCCGGTAAAAGTCGAATGATGTGGCCGACAGATGGGAACTACCAAAGCCTAGGACCAAAAGCCGGAGTCACCAAGAAAACAGGGTGATCCCTTTAATTGGAAAAGGAACTCGTTTTGTGTGTGCTTTAATGAGTCACTGTAACATCCGAGATGGCATCTCTTGTCCTCTCTTACTACTTTTAGAGATGGTAGAATGCGTGAATGCGTTTAAATGACTCTGTTATACATATTGTTGCATGTATGTCTGTCGCTCAGTCGTGCCTGACTCTGCAACCCTGTGGACGGCAGCCCACCAGGCTCCCCTGCCCGTGGGATTCTCCAGGCAAGAAGGCTGGAGTGGGTCATCGTGGGCTCCTCCAGGGGATCTTCCCAACCCGGGGACTGAACCCTCATCTACCTGTGTCTCCTGCACTTCAGGTGGATTCTTTACCCACTGAGCCGCCTGGGAAGCTTGCTACACATTTTACTCACACAGAGCTGTGTTTGTAATGGATGAATGCTAGGGCAATTCTTGCAGGTTCATGTATGGAAGCCGATAGTTCTCAACTCCAAAATATGTTTAACTGGAGTCAGTGAAAAATTGTGATCTGAGGTGGAGTTTATGCCATCATTCACACCTGTTCTGCCTGTCCACATAAAACCTGAAAATTTGGGTGAGGGGGAAGCCTTTCTTCCAAGTTTTAAGTGGTAAGTCTAGAAATTCTAATGGTGATCCACTTAGTGAAGTGTGTAAGGACACTGCATCCTTACCTGGCGAACTGAATGGCCATATGATGTCTGCAGCTGCAGTGAATGATCCCAAGCCAGAGGGTCGTTCTAGGAGATCATCTCTCACTAACTCTCTTAATTGTCTTCATCACTCCTGGTGTCCCATGGCCTTCTCTCCTCACGGCTAGCATCAGATTCCTTTGAAAGTAATATGATTATATCAAGCCCTAATAAACTTGACTTGACAGACTTCATTCGTTATAAGAATAAACATTTCTTTCAATAAATTTACAAGCCCATGCACCAGGTTTATAAAAACCTACTTTAACCATTTAGTAGCTTTCAGAAAAGACATATACAGTTTGATTCCAATAGCACCCACCACTGAGGTTCTAATTACTTTGATATAATAGCTGTGGGATTTTAGTTTTCACTGATCAGACGGATTCCTCACTAATACGTAGCAGAAAAGAAACATTAGAATCCTGTTCTATCTGACAGGACTGTTGTTAAAGTCACTGTAGCAACCGAGATGGGCCATCTGTAACATCCGAGATGGCATCTCTTGTCCTCTCTTACTACTTTTAGAGATGGTAGAATGCGTGAATGCGTTTAAATGACTCTGTTATACATATTGTTGCATGTATGTCTGTCGCTCAGTCGTGCCTGACTCTGCAACCCTGTGGACGGCAGCCCACCAGGCTCCCCTGCCCGTGGGATTCTCCAGGCAAGAAGGCTGGAGTGGGTCATCGTGGGCTCCTCCAGGGGATCTTCCCAACCCGGGGACTGAACCCTCATCTACCTGTGTCTCCTGCACTTCAGGTGGATTCTTTACCCACTGAGCCGCCTGGGAAGCTTGCTACACATTTTACTCACACAGAGCTGTGTTTGTAATGGATGAATGCTAGGGCAATTCTTGCAGGTTCATGTATGGAAGCCGATAGTTCTCAACTCCAAAATATGTTTAACTGGAGTCAGTGAAAAATTGTGATCTGAGGTGGAGTTTATGCCATCATTCACACCTGTTCTGCCTGTCCACATAAAACCTGAAAATTTGGGTGAGGGGGAAGCCTTTCTTCCAAGTTTTAAGTGGTAAGTCTAGAAATTCTAATGGTGATCCACTTAGTGAAGTGTGTAAGGACACTGCATCCTTACCTGGCGAACTGAATGGCCATATGATGTCTGCAGCTGCAGTGAATGATCCCAAGCCAGAGGGTCGTTCTAGGAGATCATCTCTCACTAACTCTCTTAATTGTCTTCATCACTCCTGGTGTCCCATGGCCTTCTCTCCTCACGGCTAGCATCAGATTCCTTTGAAAGTAATATGATTATATCAAGCCCTAATAAACTTGACTTGACAGACTTCATTCGTTATAAGAATAAACATTTCTTTCAATAAATTTACAAGCCCATGCACCAGGTTTATAAAAACCTACTTTAACCATTTAGTAGCTTTCAGAAAAGACATATACAGTTTGATTCCAATAGCACCCACCACTGAGGTTCTAATTACTTTGATATAATAGCTGTGGGATTTTAGTTTTCACTGATCAGACGGATTCCTCACTAATACGTAGCAGAAAAGAAACATTAGAATCCTGTTCTATCTGACAGGACTGTTGTTAAAGTCACTGGATTCAGTTTATCTTCTCCAGGGTGATTGTATTTGAAACTATCTTTGATGTTCCTCTAGCTATATTTCCTTAGGAAAACTAGGTATTTGATGTATGAAGAAACCACAGGAAAAAAATAATGAATTTGACCTGAATTTATGTGTTTCAATAGAAAGTTCTATACTCTGCATGAAACAGGCTTATTTTCACTGCCAACTTAATTGGCAAATATCAGTTCATTATTTGTATGATGCTGGACAGTGTATTTTAATATCTATTTTAAGTTGAAAGAGTTTATACGTAACTTAGTGATATATCGTTAGTACAAATGTACAAGAGCTCTTTTATGTTGATTTCTACTGCAGTATAATCATACTAGACCTTTAATATACTTTATGTAATATTATATGTGGTGACATATATATTGTGTAATATATAGTATATAATATATAATGCATATCATAATGGTATAATGATCATGTGATATGATATACATTATCAATATCATGCATTGATTCATAAATATTAATTATATTAATATTATAAATATTAAAATGATATCAAAATAGTACACATTAAATTATAAATATTAAAACAGGCTTAAGGACTGGAATTTTGAATCTTCACCATTGTAGCCAATAATATTCAGCCAAATTATGCATTCTCTGAGTTTAATATTTTTAACTAGGACAAAATTAGTTTATAGGGCTTCTTTGAAGCTGAATATAGAAATCGCTTTCTTGAGGCATCTTGTGAATATACCAGGGTTATACAAATATCATGAATTTACCATTAGGTGCTTCCTCATATCCTATTTACATAGCAACATGTAGTTTTGTTATATCTCATTCAAGGTAGAAGAAGATTGTATATTGTAGGATAATATAAACCTAGATTATATATTGTAAGTTGAATAAATAATGATCTAAAACTTCTAAAATCCACAGGAATAATAATGAGCAAATTTCAATTCAGTTAATTCTGGTGGTTTCCTGGGATTGATCACTGCTCATTAGATTAAATTATGTCTTGACTGTAGCAAATTGTACAGATAAATATGATGCACAATTTAGTTGCTAATTCAAGATATGTATAGAGTCATTTATTCATAGGAGTGGAATAAATTTTTTAAAATCTTAAACACTGTAGTATTGCCAACTGGAGAAGATTGAAGGCAGAAGGAAAAGACAGCGTCAGAGGATGAGATCATTTGGATAGCATCATGGCCTCAGTGGACATGAACTTGAGCCAAAGCCAGGAGACAGTGGAGGGCGGGGGCGCTGGCATGCTGCTGTCGTTCGATTCGAAAACAGTTGGAAACGACTTAGCAACTGAATAACAACAACAACGATTTGCTAATTACCGTTCTCTAATATTGACATGAGTAAGTGGTTAGATGATCTTATACATACGCCATAAAATATATAAACATACACTGGTCTATAGCTTGTAGCCTGATGAAAACCAAAGGCTTTGTCTAACTATGAAATGCTTTCAGAAAGTGTGACTGTCACCAGACCCAAGTCCCATTTCTCAGGATATCTGATAGGATATGCAGTTGGCACTTTGCTCTTTCCCCCTTTCAAAAATATTTCTCTTTAATACAAGTATAGTTCATGGGGGGCGCTCCACAAATGAACTCCTTTCAGACATGAACCAAGCTCCTCTGTTTCTGAAGCATTTGTTGGATCCTGCATCGTCAGATGGGGAGGAAGAGGACAGGGGGTGGAAGACAAGGTAGATGATTCTGGAAAGAGAGTGCCTTTATACAAAGGAGGTGTAAGGTGTGTGTGTCATGCGTGTGTGTGTGTGCGTGTGTGTGTGTTGTGTCTACTGAAGTCAACATGGGAACGGCACCCATCTTGACAAATAAAGAAGATCCTTGGCTACAAGGGCCATGGTGGACTGTCCACTGTCCAGTGCAGGTGCGCTGGCTCTCCTGGGGTGTCAGCTTTCCTCTTGTCTACCTAGGCCATTCAACTTGTTGTTGCAGGAATCTTGATTGCCTATTCAAGTGCTTTCAGCCATTCCCTTATCTTTTTGGTAGAGGAGCCCCACCAGTTTTTGAACAATACCGACCTTTAGTGTGGTCACCGAGTCAGGAAAGGAATCCCCGACACCCCCCATATCACTGCCCATCCTAGACTGCTGGTTTTGATGGCTTTACACTGAATAAGGTGGTCGCTCCCTGCAGGGCCCGGTTGAGAGCAGGACAATTCCGAGGCAGGAGGAGACAGTTCCCAGGATCGCTTCTGAGAGAAGCTTCGAGCACTCTTATAAAGAGCCCTGGGAAGGGAGCTTTCCTTTGGTGAGCACATGCATGACTGTGTGATGGGCGGTGCTTGGAGCTGCAGCAGCCTGCAGAGAACAAAACTGTGGACACAGGCCAGCATGTCAAAGAGGGGTCCGAGGGGAAAGGGAAAATTCTAGACCCCTGATCCCACTGAAGCGCTGCAGATCTAATCAAATCTGGAAAATGCTTGTCTTTAGGTTTCTTGTTATGAAAGAAAATAAAACTCAATATTTTTAACCAATGACTTGGATTTTTGTTGCCTACAGCTAACTTTATACTAATTATACCAGAAAATTTCATAAGCACAGTGGTGGAATTTAATTTTAATCTTAGGTAAATAGTTACGCGTGATGACAAAATTTTAAAAGAACAGAGTCAGAAATAGTTGCAGGACGGCTTTGTAAACTGAGTTAGTTGCTGTTATTTAGTTGCTCATCCATGTCTAACTCTCTGCAGCCCCATGGACTGTGACCTGCCGGGCTCCTCTGCCCGTGTTATTTCCTTTATTCACTAATTCATTGATTAATTTCATAGGGTTTTATTAAGTATTTATTCTATACCCAAATTAGGTAAACTAAAACAGCAATAAAATTTACACTGGGCTACGATGCTCCAAGGACTCCTCACTGTGGACATAGTCTGAACTGGGAATTCACACTGGAATCTAGGTGCCTCACTAAGGGGCCTCCCAGGTGGCACTAGGGGTAAAGAGTCTGCCTGTCAATGCAGGAGACACAAGAGACGTAGGTTCAGTCCCTGGGTCAGGAAGATCCTCTGGAGAAGGAAATGGCCCCACTCCAGTATTCTTGCCATGGATGACCCCATGGACAGAGGAGCCTGGTAGGTTACAGTCCATGGGGTCACAGAGAGTCAGACACGACTGAGCGATGGAACCTGCCTCACAAAGAGTTCACGCTCAGAGCTCACCCTGCTGCTCTTCTAGGATTAAGAAAAGGGGGTGCTCACTGTGTTAGGAGCTGAGTCCCCTAACTGAGCAGATCCATAAGGAGCACTGGTTGGGAAGCATGTTGCTAAGCTGTCCAGGTTACAGTGGGAGGCCTTTGTGCTAAAGCCAGTTTCTCATCCAGCTCGCCTCTGCCACGAGAATGGTGTGGCCCCGCCATCTGGGACGGAGGCCTCTGAGGTGTTGGCTCTGCACTGGCTAAGCTGTTGGTGGTCAGCTCAGGCTTGGTGATCCTGTTCAGTGGTGTCCACCATTGGGTGGCTCATCAGTCCTCATCAGGAGCTTCCCAGTGCTTCGTTCTGAACCATTAAAAATGCTCTTAAAGGACAGCCCTTCTCTGTGATACTGTTTTTTGGTTTTTTTTTTTTTGGTTACTCATGAGGTCGTTTATGACTCTTTTTTTGGAAACTGTGTAACAATCTCCAGGGGATAGTGCAGTCAGGGAAGCCTGGTGTGCTGCAGTCCACGGGGTCTCAGAGAGCTGGACGTGACTAATGACTGAATGACAACAAAACATAGCAATCTACAGAGAAAAAGGGAAGCACTGCTAACAGACACATTTAGAAATGCTGCCCAACAATCAGATCATTCCACTATGTTGGCAATGCGTTAGCTCATTGTCCCCCTATTCTGCCTTTAAAATGACCATTGCCTGCCATTTCTTTTCTAAGTATCAACGACACCTGGTCTTCACTCATTCCGCATCATTAATTAGCATGGCGCTTTTGTGAAGTGATCAGTCACTTTGTAAGGTAGAATTTTACTCTAAAATTGCTTGTGGTTTTCCTGTAGCGTCTCACCTGATGTGGTCTCTGGCCCCTGCAGCGCCTGGCCCAGGTCAACAGCCGCCCTGGGCACCCCACCACCAGGTCCCTGTTCCCACTGCCTCCTGCAAAAGTGCCATCGGCTGCTGCCCTGGCTGCACGACCTCCGCTTATATTTCTAAATATAAATGTCAGTTCAATTACTTGCCAGACCCAACAGTAGATAATATGTCCTTTCGTTAAGTATGTTTATAATGATATTAAAACTATTGTTTTGAAGAGACTCCTCCAGAAGTGTAGCCATTAAAGTGATCCGAAATATCTGTTTCCAGTCTCTGTCTGCTCTATATGGTCTCATAATTAGTTGAACACTCTCTTCGCATAATGGAAGTGGAAATCTTTCAGGCACGTGCCCACTGGCTCTCGGTAAAGATGCTTGAAATATTTCTGAAGAGAGGAATCACAGTGCATAGGAAGAAAGCTAAGTATCCTTTGAGGAAACCTTCCATGTTTCTAAAGAACGACCTAAATCTGTATTGAAACTAATCAATGAATTGATCAGGTGTCTGTTATGTCAGAGGTCCTGTACGGCATGAAACTCTCAGCATGACGCCAAGTGAGCCTGTGTGTGGAGAGGGAGCTGGTTGGCCACCTGCCCACTGAAATTTCTGCAAGAACCACTCTAGGATGGAAGTCTCAGTGAAGAGAAACAGAGAAGAGGGCTTGTCAGTGAAGTCAGCGAGGTGGGTAAACTGAATGAGATTTCCAGACAGAACTCGTGTGAACCTGGGCCAGCCTCTTCCACCACTGACAACTTAGCATTTCTAGTCGCTCGTTTCTTTCTCTAGAAAACGAGGGAAAGCCCTCTAGGACACTGACGTTTAGAAATGCTGCCCAACAATCAGATCATTCCACTATGTTGGCAATGCGTTAGCTCATTGTCCCCCTATTCTGCCTTTAAAATGACCATTGCCTGCCATTTCTTTTCTAAGTATCAACGACACCTGGTCTTCACTCATTCCGCATCATTAATTAGCATGGCGCTTTTGTGAAGTGATCAGTCACTTTGTAAGGTAGAATTTTACTCTAAAATTGCTTGTGGTTTTCCTGTAGCGTCTCACCTGATGTGGTCTCTGGCCCCTGCAGCGCCTGGCCCAGGTCAACAGCCGCCCTGGGCACCCCACCACCAGGTCCCTGTTCCCACTGCCTCCTGCAAAAGTGCCATCGGCTGCTGCCCTGGCTGCACGACCTCCGCTTATATTTCTAAATATAAATGTCAGTTCAATTACTTGCCAGACCCAACAGTAGATAATATGTCCTTTCGTTAAGTATGTTTATAATGATATTAAAACTATTGTTTTGAAGAGACTCCTCCAGAAGTGTAGCCATTAAAGTGATCCGAAATATCTGTTTCCAGTCTCTGTCTGCTCTATATGGTCTCATAATTAGTTGAACACTCTCTTCGCATAATGGAAGTGGAAATCTTTCAGGCACGTGCCCACTGGCTCTCGGTAAAGATGCTTGAAATATTTCTGAAGAGAGGAATCACAGTGCATAGGAAGAAAGCTAAGTATCCTTTGAGGAAACCTTCCATGTTTCTAAAGAACGACCTAAATCTGTATTGAAACTAATCAATGAATTGATCAGGTGTCTGTTATGTCAGAGGTCCTGTACGGCATGAAACTCTCAGCATGACGCCAAGTGAGCCTGTGTGTGGAGAGGGAGCTGGTTGGCCACCTGCCCACTGAAATTTCTGCAAGAACCACTCTAGGATGGAAGTCTCAGTGAAGAGAAACAGAGAAGAGGGCTTGTCAGTGAAGTCAGCGAGGTGGGTAAACTGAATGAGATTTCCAGACAGAACTCGTGTGAACCTGGGCCAGCCTCTTCCACCACTGACAACTTAGCATTTCTAGTCGCTCGTTTCTTTCTCTAGAAAACGAGGGAAAGCCCTTGCAGCTGGACAGGAGAACTGAACAGAGCTTGTTGTACACGCGTGGCTGTGGTACTCCAGCAGCTCCAGTCCACATCTCTGAAACTGTGGTCTGTATTGTGACGTGGTTGGGTGTCCAGTGGGCATTTCTTGAGCACCAGGAGCCTTTGAATGGCTGGTGTGGTGAGAAGGAGCAGGACCTGGGGTGTCTGACGCGTGGAGGGAGGGCTGTGGGGTCGGCGTTAGAGTGACCCTGCGGAGTTCAGTGGACTTACAGCGCTGGACACTGGTTTCCAAGGCAAACACCTCGCGTGGGCCCGCCCAGCCCCTCTGCCCTGGGTCTCCCCACTGCGCCCACAGGAGCTGCTGACCTCCCACGGCTTCTTGTGAAGCCGTCTTCTTACAGCCGGAAGGACATCAGGGTTCCCCTGCAGCCTCCCTTTTGCTCCTCTCTCTCTTCCTACCCCTCCACTCCACCTCTCCTTTCTTTCTTGTTAAAGTACGATTGATTTACAGCGCTCTTATCAGACAGCCTCCGAAAGGAAACCTCTTATAAGAAATAAACCTCTGCTTAGAATCTGAGTTTTGGGAACAACTGTGCAAGTGTACTTTATCCCACATTCCATAAGTAACCAGTCTATCTACCCAAAAAGTGTATGCTTCCAACTGTATTATTACAGGAAATATTATGTGCTTCAGCTTGACTAAATAATTGGATAGCCATGACTTATTCTGTGAGTCAGCTTCCAAATTACAACCTGGATATCAAAACTCTATATGGTAAAATACAATTAATATGAATAATAGCAGTGAAGCAACAAAAGAGATCACAAACTCTTGAAATGTAAATAATAATAGAAATAGAAATGGACTAAGACTGTAATTAAAAGCATTATGCTGCTTAATATGAAAAAAGTGAAGAAAAAGTCTAAAATATCCACATTAATATTTACATTCTGGGGTGAGAAGTTAATTTTCATTATATCATTTCTTGCATGTATTTTGACACAATTTCTACTTTAGTAAGTGAAATCTGGTGGAAGATGGGATGTGTATAAATGACTAGGTCCCAAATGAATCTCAAATAAAGTATATTTGATCATATTAATTACAATAGAATTCTGTTATCAAAATAGCATTACAAGTGGAAGCTATGAAAGAAAATTTTGAATGGCAACAGTCCAGTTGAATGGGTCATAAAGGAAAATGTATTTGCTTTTTTCTATTCCTCCACATATGAGTGCTACTAAATAATAGACTGTCCAATCAGCTTTCTAATATCATTTGATGAGATTATTTACACACATAAATATTTCAGGTAATGCAAATACTTTAGCATTTATTTATTTCACAATTTTTATGAAAATAATTCCAAAGTTTGTTACCTATGTTTCTTTGCTTTTAAACATTACTGTGATGAGTCAAAATCACTGTCTTTATTTTTTTAAAAAAAGATTTATTTATTTATTTATTTTGGTGGGGGTGGGGTGGTTAGGGAGGGGAGCAGGCGGGCCACTTCTATTGGTCTTTCATTTGTGTATTTTCATCCATCTTTGATCTTTGTCCCGTATGGGCTTCCCATCGCGGTGGCTTCTCTCGCTGCAGAGCGCCGGCTCTGGGTGCATGTGTGCCAGAGCTCCGGCTCAGTCATTGGACACATTGGTCCAGCCGCTCCGTGGCTCGTGGGATCTTCCCAGGCCAGGGATCAAACTGGCGCCCCTTGCACTGCAAGGCGGTGTCCTTACCCACTGGACCACCAGGGAAGCCCCCAAATCACTGTCTTTAAATAAGGACAATTTATAGGACCATCAATATGTGTTACTGAAAAAGGTTAGGCTGTTGATCTTTGTGCTAAATGTCCTCAGAGCCTTCAGCTTCTGTGTATTTCTTCTGTATTGTGCTTCTGATGTCTGCCGTTCTTCCTGTGGTCTGACAGCTTGTCCATTTTTAGTTCGATTCATCTGTATCTAGCCAATCAAATGAAACAAGTTGACCTCATGGCAGCTGAGTGGCTCAGCCGACCTTCCCTTCCTGTTCAGCATGAATGTTCCAGTGCACGGCTTTGCTGGAAGTCCGCACTGCTGTCATTTGTGATGGCGGCATTCACTCAGTTCTACTTGGAACCACACAATAGAATGAACACTAGTCACAGCCTTTCACCATATTTGAAAACTTGGAGTCACCTTTGACTCATCCTTCCTCTTCATATCCCTGTCATTTGAAAAAGTAAAATGAGTCCTATCCTTTTCTCTTGCTGCCACAATAATTACTCAAGGTTCTCCTGACTCTGTTTTCTAATGGACACACGTCCATCTTTGAAGGCACTTTACAATTTAGCCCCAAAGAATTGTTGAAGACATGCCACCTACTGCTTTTCCTTATGCTCTAACCACAAAAAAACCCAGTGCTCTGCAAATGCCATATGTAATCATAAATGCATTAGCTTATGGTGTTCCTTGACCTGTGTTCTGAAAACACATCAATAAAAATATGTCTAAGCCTAAACTCATTATTGTCATATCTGGTTATGCTTCAAAATCCAAATATTTTCTTTCTGGGCTTGTTTCCTGATGAATGATCTATCTGACCATCAACCTCTGGACTTACAGTCTACTGCCCTTGTCTAAAAGGTCTGCCCATGCTTTTCCACATTCAGGAGATCGTGTCATTTTTAGCACTCAACTGTCCAAATGCCGATTCCTTTTATTTTCTTACCTATGTAAAGTTTTTGTGGTCAAAGTGCGAAGCATACTGTTACCAAGTCCAAGCTCACTCTGCTCACCATAGGACCGAACAATTAACTGAGAGATCGGGTGTTGAGGCAAGGAAACGACTTTATTTGGAAAACCAGCTGACTGAGAAGATGGCAGACTACTGTTTCCAAATATTCATCTTGTCGGGTCTGGATGCATGTCTCTTTCATGAGCTAGAGATGAGGGAGAGGTGAGGAAATGAAGAGACCATTACTCTTGCAAACATTTTCTAGAATGGCAAGAGTAGGAGAATGTGTTAATGTCTCCTTCCTGTAGTCACCCCAGGTGGACAGGGCCCTGCACAAAGGCACTTTGGTTTAATATTCAGGCAGAGGGTCAGGGCTCCTGAGGCAGGATATTATGTCTAGAAACAAGAAAAAAAGGGGTGTTTAAAAAAAGTCTCCTTCCTGTAGTCACCCCAGGTGGACAGGGCCTGCACGAAATGTTCAGCATGAATGTTCCAGTGCACGTTTAAGTCCGCACTGCTGTCATTTGTGATGGCGGCATTCACTCAGTTCTACTTGGAACCACACAATAGAATGAACACTAGTCACAGCCTTTCACCATATTTGAAAACTTGGAGTCACCTTTGACTCATCCTTCCTCTTCATATCCCTGTCATTTGAAAAAGTAAAATGAGTCCTATCCTTTTCTCTTGCTGCCACAATAATTACTCAAGGTTCTCCTGACTCTGTTTTCTAATGGACCCCGTCCATCTTTGAAGGCACTTTACAATTTAGCCCCAAAGAATTGTTGAAGACATGCCACCTACTGCTTTTCCTTATGCTCTAACCACAAAAAAACCCAGTGCTCTGCAAATGCCATATGTAATCATAAATGCATTAGCTTATGGTGTTCCTTGACCTGTGTTCTGAAAACACATCAATAAAAATATGTCTAAGCCTAAACTCATTATTGTCATATCTGGTTATGCTTCAAAATCCAAATATTTTCTTTCTGGGCTTGTTTCCTGATGAATGATCTATCTGACCATCAACCTCTGGACTTACAGTCTACTGCCCTTGTCTAAAAGGTCTGCCCATGCTTTTCCACATTCAGGAGATCGTGTCATTTTTAGCACTCAACTGTCCAAATGCCGATTCCTTTTATTTTCTTACCTATGTAAAGTTTTTGTGGTCAAAGTGCGAAGCATACTGTTACCAAGTCCAAGCTCACTCTGCTCACCATAGGACCGAACAATTAACTGAGAGATCGGGTGTTGAGGCAAGGAAACGACTTTATTTGGAAAACCAGCTGACTGAGAAGATGGCAGACTACTGTTTCCAAATATTCATCTTGTCGGGTCTGGATGCATGTCTCTTTCATGAGCTAGAGATGAGGGAGAGGTGAGGAAATGAAGAGACCATTACTCTTGCAAACATTTTCTAGAATGGCAAGAGTAGGGGAGAGAATGTGTTAATGTCTCCTTCCTGTAGTCACCCCAGGTGGACAGGGCCCTGCACAAAGGCACTTTGGTTTAATATTCAGGCAGAGGGTCAGGGCTCCCTGAGGCAGGATATTATGTCTAGACAGTCTTTTTAATGAACAATATCAATGGGAAGCAATGTTAAAATAAAAGAAATAGATCCAACATGGAGTCTGTTCTTCCCTCTAATAGTATCTTAAGCCCCTCAAAACTCTACCCTGTTTCCGATTCCTCTCTGGCCACCTCTGTGGCAGCCCCTCCCTGGTTAACAGCTTGGGGACTCCACACCCCTTCGGCAGGATGTCCTCCGTAGCCCTGCTGGGCGGTAGATACTTTCGTCTTCATGAATTCCTTGGAGGGGCTCTGCTGATGGAAATGGAAATTTCTTGCAATAGTGACGGAATAATCGGAAATTAAGGGAAGAAAATGACTACTGAGGAAGTCACTCCACAGCAGATTATGAGGCAAGCGTTCCTGATGTGCTGAGCCTTTCTGCTAGGTGGTGGAGGATAGTGGCCAAAGTCACAGGCTTTGTGGCTCCTCTGTGCAGTGTGTCGAGACCCCACGCCACCCGAGCAGGTGTGTGCTGGTGGGCAGCGTGCCTCTGTGACTCAGGCGGGACCATAGCTTCCTCATGTAACACATATCAGTGCAAGAATTCGGGGATTCATTGCACTGAAAGCCTGAAGGCTTCGCCTGCCCTGTAGGGATGGGTCAAGATGTGCTTGAAATCAGTGTTATTTTTATTAGTATTAGTCTAAAGAATGTAGGTCATGTCAGTGCTGATATTCATCCCCAGTATGTTCATCACTGACCAACTGCAGGTTTTCTTGCTACCGATGACACCACAGAGTGATCAGTTTTGCTGAATTTTTTCTGGAGATTTTTTTCTCTTTTATAAGTTTATTTGTACTGCACATTCTTTTACATTCATTGTCATTCAGGATTAAAATGGATGCAAAAAATAATTTTGAAATGTATCAATTTGCGTAATAGAGAAAGCCACTTGCCTTCCAACCACCTAGCTCAGGATTCAGTGCTCTCTGGACCCACGAGGGTGTTTCGGCGGCTGCTGCACGGCTATCTTAGTCCACTTTTTGGAGGTGATTTATACTGAACAGCAGAGTTAATAGAATCTCCATCCTGTTTCAGGAGTTAGGGAGTAAGATAGACCAGAGTCCCAAAAACTAAAGATGAATTCTACCCTAACGATTTGCAGGGAAAGTATTTCAGCATCCGGGGTGACACGGCTAATTCTATAGGCTGCAGTCGGAATGTCAGCACTCGACTTCTAAAAGTCGAATTTCTGTATATGATTCATGTCTTACATGAAACAGACCAGAATACGAGTCGGCGCAAGCGGCGGCGCCTCTGGCTGGGGCTCGCCGGCTGAAGCCACGGATTTGCAAGTCCCTCAGCCAGCTGACCCTCCCCAGCGAGGGGGACATCTGACTTCACTTTCACCCTTCACTGGAGCTCTAATTACTTTGATTTAATGACTGTGGGATTTTATTTTTTACTGTTTGGACAGATTCCTCACTAATACTTAGCAGGCAAGAAGCATTAAAAGCCTGTTTGGTTTGACAGGAGCAGAGTTTAACGTCAGCTGGACTGAATTTATTTTCCCAAGTTCTATTTTCTCAAAAGTATCTTTGATGTTTTCTTTAACCAGATTTGTTTAGGAAACAAATGATAGGATATGCCAAAGATCCAAATACATTTCTGATTCAATCACGGCATCAATACTCTGTACACCACCCAGCTTTGGGTCAACATCTTACATTAGATTTCCATCATAAAGGGACAGCACAACTCAAAATGAACTATACATCAGTCAGGGTCTGTTTCGATTTGGGTAAAGTAATAGCAGGAAAAAAGCATATGATCAACCATCAGGATGTGTATTTTTTTTTTTTCCAGGATGTGTATTTTTACCCAATGCTGTCTTCCAGAACCATTTTTCTGATTTTTCTTGGTTCCTGTCTTTTCTCTCATAGCTCCTACATCATATATTGGAGTTATTTGTGCATGTTATAAGTTGAGAACCATAGAGGCCAACGTGTTCATCACAGGCAGAAGTAAAACACTCTCCCAGGCAGCACGTTGTGCGGGCTCCCTGCTCTTCCCTCCTGAGCGGAAGAGGTCAGGGAGGCAGGATGAGGCTGAGTTGTGCTCACCGCTGGAGCCGAGCTCGCCTGGGGCTGCAGAGCGTGGCCTTGCTCCCCGTGGGGGCTGATCCCTGGGGAGACATCCTGTGGGCTCCGGCAGTCCTAAAAGCACTGTCAGGAGTCGTCAACTCTTGTTCCCACTCATTGGGACCCCAGCCTCCCATTTCTGGCTGTACCTTCTCCCTGGTACCTCTCCATGTGCTCCCAAGGCTTGTTCTCAGGAAGGGACAGGAGGCACCGCAGACCCCTGGAGTCCAGGGGAGCTACGCGGAAGCCCTGGGCCCACCTCCTGCCACTCACGCAGGGGGCACTTGCAACCCACTCCCCTCTGGTCAGGGAGTCTGATACTGTCCTGGGCAACAATGATAGCATCACTTTATCCTTTTAATAACATTCTAAGGTAAATATGGCCAGAACCTTGGTTTTAGGGAGGAAAAAAGTTGAGACCTATAGTTATTTAGGTGTCAAAGGTCACAAGGTTAGTTAATAGCAGATCCGAGATCACAGACCAATCTTACTGACTCCTAGCCTCAGATTACTACAAACCGGATAATTCCCTACACTTGACTCATGGCGTTGGTTGTGCAAATGGGCCGCATGTTGGTGTGTGGGCCCTCTGAGCTTTGTCATCCCGAAGAAAAGTCAGTGATTGCATCAGGGCGATGAGAGAGGCCAAAGCTTTTGAACGGGAGGCTAATGCCCGAAGGTAGCTACATAGAGGGGCTTCCCTGGTGGCTCAGATGGTAAAGAATCTGCCTGCAGTGCTGGGGAGCCAGGTTCCTACACAGGGGTCCCTGGGACCAGCTAAGATGCTTACTTCCAGAGAGCAGGTAAACCCTTACGGTGTCAAATAATCTTGCCAATGAGAAAGCTGGCAAAGGCCTCTCCTGGCATGGCTTTGTCACAGGTGTAATTAGCACCAATAGCTCAGCAAGCTTTCAGGTCCTGTGTTTAACCTGCTCCCTGGAGCTCAGCTCAGTGTTCACTGATGACCTAGAGGCGTGACACAGGGTGTGGGTGGGAGAGAGGCTCATGAGGAAGGACATATATACACATACAGATAGCTGATTCATTTTGTTGTACAGCAGAAACCAACACATTGTAAAGCAGTTATACTCCAATACCAAAATAAAATAAAATAAAATTCTCTGGTGAAGACACCATCAAATATCTCCAGATGGAACTGGCTGGAGTGGTGATTTGAAATGCCCTTCTGGGAAGTAAGAATAGAAATCTCAATACTTATTAAGGTTCTATTATTACTTTTTCAAACTGAAAATTTGGTCTACAGGGTTGTTTTCTAATGTTTAAAATTTCGACAAAAACTTATCACCCTCTCCACACACACACACACACACACACTCATTCTGCGAAATGTCTGTCCTCGAGGGATATTTTGTTGCATAAAATCAAATGAATTTAGGGGGAATGTTGAACTGTTCACACATGTCCCGTCAACACACAGAAAACCTCTCAACATTTCTTTCACTCTTTGACGCCTGTACCCAACTGATGGTCCCTCAGATGCTTCCATATGTCTCCAAATGCATGCCTCTGCGTCTCATTATGTCAGGTTAATTGATGTGGCAGGTTAGATTAATTATGACTTAAAATTTGGCATTCCACGGGAAAAAAAAAAACAACTTTCAAATACAATAAGTCTTATAATGTGACTGATTTTCTTTCTTTTCTTTCCTTCTTTCTTTCTTTCTTTTTTTTTTAAAAACCCTGTCAAAACATGACATGTCAGATTCCATTTCCTTCCACCAACATGTCACAATCTGTTTTGATGGAGAAAGGATATATTTTAATTATTTGTTTTTAATCTGACTCCAGACTTGACATATGGCACTTCATTAACTTCTCTCTACAAATTCTGGTAAAAACAAAAACAAGCTGTACAAAGTTATTCAACTTCTGGCATAAAAGTTATTTTAAAAATAAAGAACTTCTATTATTTCTGATGAGGTTAAATGATTCCCCTGCTTCCAAGAAAGAAATCCCAAACTTCTGAAGATTGGAATGTCACCTGTTTTGAGAGATTCTCCAGGAACCAATCGGCGGCGACGTTGGCCGTGGCCCGACCGTGCTCCCCGGAAGAGGCAGGGTCTGTGCGGAGATCCAGGGCTATGCTCGGTTCACGACCTCGTTCCTGCCTGGCGTTCAGAGAGATCGAGGAAGCTGAGAGGAAATCCGTGTGTTAACTGTCATTTCCAGATTGTAGGAGGAGGCATTCGTGCCTCAAGTCAACCTCAGAAGAAGATAAGGCCGTTTACTCTTCTTACTTCAGTAAACATGCCTGATTCCTACCTTGTCTGATGCGGCACAAGGAAACCATTCTGACAGCTTTTTCTATTACAGGGAGGCCGACATGGAGCAGGACCCTGGAGGCTTCTGGGAACAAAAGGGTCTCTGTGTCTCCTTCCCTGGGTTCCAAAGGGCAGGTCCCTGCAGTGGCTGGTCAGGGCAGGGAGGAGGTGCCGAGACAGGGCGGAGCAGTCTCTCTGCCTGCCCTGCGAATAGGTTCATCAGTGCCGAGTTTCTAGACTCCATATATCTGCATTAACACACAATATCTGTTTTTCTATCTCTGACTTACTTCACTCCGTATGACAGACTCTAGGCTCTAGTTTGTGTGCCCTTAATTGCAATGCCTCTGCCATTTCCAAATAATTTTTTCATTTTTTTGCTGGTAAAAATAATTAAGTGCATGGATAGGGTTTAAGATAGTGTATGCACATAATGCCAAAAGTTACTGGCAAGAAACAGGCATTGAAACAGTGGCAGTGGTGGAAAGCAGTGTTTGAAAATGTGCTCAGGGTCAGGAACCACGGGTCAGTGTTCTTTCCAAAGATTCCCAGGTAATTTCAGTAAAAAGCAGTATGGGGAAACCACTAATCTGGGCACACAGGAAGAAATCGAGTGGCATCTTCTAGGAGATGAAAGTGAGTCCTTCTGAGGGAATGGTCCAGAGTGTAGGGATGGAGTCTCTGCTTTATCTGGGCACCAGGTGAGCCTGTGAATTGCAGATGTTTGCAGATGTGTTCTACAGATGCTAGAAATGAGATGCCTTGGGGTAGGAGACCCTGGACTTGCCCAGCAGGAGTGACTTTACGGGCAACTCTGTCCATGGTCACAGCTGAAATTAACCAGTGACTAAGATATTCCAAGAGTAGAGACAATTCTCGTGGATTTCCTAGACTGTATTAGACTCACAGGGCTCTGCCACAGCTTGAAGAATAAGGAGCACTATTATCCTTTAATAACAGCAGATATTGGAGCTTGTGCTATGTTGGGGAATGTTTTCCCAAGATTGTATTTAATTTGGATTAAAAAAAAAAGACTGAGGGCTTCCTTGGTGGTCCAGTGGGTAATGAGTCTGCCTTACAGTGCAAGGGGCACTGGTTTGATCCCTGGCCTGGGAAGATCCCACGTGCCGCAGAGTGGCTGGACGGGTGTGTCCAATTATGCGCCAGTGCTGTGGAGTGCATGCGCCCAGAGCCAGTGCTCTGGACAGGAGGGGGCGCTGCAACGGGAGGCCCACACAGCCCAAAGAACAAAGATGGATGAAAATAAATAAATGAAAGACCAATAAAAGAGGCCAAAAATTTTTTAAAAAAAACTGAAAAAACAGTCACAATTTTGCATCTAAGTGTACTAGGGAAAGTTAATAATTGCAAATTATGTTTTTGGTCATTTCATTGTGCCGAGTTTCTAGACTCCATATATCTGCATTAACACACAATATCTGTTTTTCTATCTCTGACTTACTTCACTCCGTATGACAGACTCTAGGCTCTAGTTTGTGTGCCCTTAATTGCAATGCCTCTGCCATTTCCAAATAATTTTTCATTTTTTGCTGGTAAAAATAATTAAGTGCATGGATAGGGTTTAAGATAGTGTATGCACATAATGCCAAAAGTTACTGGCAAGAAACAGGCATTGAAACAGTGGCAGTGGTGGAAAGCAGTGTTTGAAAATGTGCTCAGGGTCAGGAACCACGGGTCAGTGTTCTTTCCAAAGATTCCCAGGTAATTTCAGTAAAAAGCAGTATGGGGAAACCACTAATCTGGGCACACAGGAAGAAATCGAGTGGCATCTTCTAGGAGATGAAAGTGAGTCCTTCTGAGGGAATGGTCCAGAGTGTAGGGATGGAGTCTCTGCTTTATCTGGGCACCAGGTGAGCCTGTGAATTGCAGATGTTTGCAGATGTGTTCTACAGATGCTAGAAATGAGATGCCTTGGGGTAGGAGACCCTGGACTTGCCCAGCAGGAGTGACTTTACGGGCAACTCTGTCCATGGTCACAGCTGAAATTAACCAGTGACTAAGATATTCCGAAGAGTAGAGACAATTCTCTTGGATTTCCTAGACTGTATTAGACTCACAGGGCTCTGCCACAGCTTGAAGAATAAGGAGCACTATTATCCTTTAATAACAGCAGATATTGGAGCTTGTGCTATGTTGGGGAATGTTTTCCCAAGATTGTATTTAATTTGGATTAAAAAAAAAAGACTGAGGGCTTCCTTGGTGGTCCAGTGGGTAATGAGTCTGCCTTACAGTGCAAGGGGCACTGGTTTGATCCCTGGCCTGGGAAGATCCCACGTGCCGCAGAGTGGCTGGACGGGTGTGTCCAATTATGCGCCAGTGCTGTGGAGTGCATGCGCCCAGAGCCAGTGCTCTGGACAGGAGGGGGCGCTGCAACGGGAGGCCCACACAGCCCAAAGAACAAAGATGGATGAAAATAAATAAATGAAAGACCAATAAAAGAGGCCAAAAATTTTTTAAAAAAAACTGAAAAAACAGTCACAATTTTGCATCTAAGTGTACTAGGGAAAGTTAATAATTGCAAATTATGTTTTTGGTCATTTCATAGAAACTTTTCAAAACAAACATCACCACACAAGGTAAGTCCTGCCCTGTATTGTGAAAACTAAATTTAGATGTTGTATAGCCTTTCTACTTCTTCCAGTCCTCTGACACCAAAGGACATAGAGACTTCTAAATAGACATTGTTCAGCTTTTTGACAGAGTAAACCCAATAGGCTTCCTAGGTGACAAAGTGACATAGAATCCACCTGCCAATGAAGGAGATGTAAGAGACTTGGGTTTGATCCCTGTTGGAAAGATCTGGAGAAAGAAATGGCAACCTACTTATGGACAAAAGAGCCTGACAGGCTACAGTCCATGGGGTTGCAAAGAGTCAGACATGACTAAGAGACTAAGCATGCACGCAAACTCAAAAGTCTGATTTTTCAGTAAAGAGTAAGGTAACATGAGTACTACTGAATATAATATCTGTCACAAGCAAGGGCTAGAAAAAGTTGCAAAAGATGAAAGAGCCTCTTAAATCTTTAATTTATCAAAAAGTATTTTACTGATTCCAAAGATGATCCAGAAGAGTAATTTGCTTTATGAAACAAATCTATCTTCCACATGATCTTAGATTTTCTCTAATAACTTAATACTCACTCATATTTCTCCATTAATATTGCACAAACAATGTATACCACTAATATGAAAATCAACAAAGTGTCATTCGTCTCTGGCTAGTCTGAAATACAGAGTGAGAACTGAAAGTGAATTCCTTTCATCTAAACAGAGGCAGTTGGGGGAACATGAAGTCTGATGGAGCTGAAAAGGGTCAGCTCAAGTGGGGCTCAGCTGCAGATGGAATGGACTAAGCACGCACAGGAGAGCCTGGCAGGGGCGGGGGCAAGTCTTCCTGGGCCGAAATAAATGTTCTGTTTTTTTAGAGACAGGTTTCTCTTCCAGGTGCACACATAGTCTATGAATAAAAGTAACCAAAGACTGTGTCTTAGGCAAACAGGAGAGGGGAGAGCTCCCCACCAGAAGGGTAGCACTGTACATGATGAAGGAAGTTTGGGAGGACTAAAGAAAAGTGATGCCGAATGGAAATCAACATGGTCGTTCAGGACTGTGGAGAGCCAGCCTCTGCAAAGCAAGTTATGTAAATCAGATCTATTTCCCATTTCCATATCGGTAAATCTTTAGACAAAAATAACAATAGGGGTGTGGGCTTGCTGACGTAAAAACACGTTGGCACGGCACACAGGGGAGACAGCAAAGGACAGAACACTTCAAACAGACGTCTAATGTCACATGAGGTGCAGTAGAATATTGCTTGTGGGTAGGCGATGTGAGCTTAGTGACAGGTACGGTAGACCTCAAAGCAGTCCGTGAAATTAACAGTTACGTAAACGAGCGAATGCTTCTCACGAAGGTTGTCTAAGAAGCCAAAAGTGGTCATAAAATGGGAACATAAGAATACATTTAATTCAAACTAAAACAGGAAAGAAAAAAATAGAGTAAGCAACAGATGGGGCAAATAAAAGACAGTTTTATTTAAACCAGAAGACAGTTTTTATTTAAAATAAAAGACAGTTTTATTTTAAACTGGATGTCAGATTTAAATTAAAACACATTAATAAGCATATGAAAGATTAACATCCTGAATGATAAAATTAAAGGCTGAGATTGTGAGACTGAGTGAAAAAAAAAAAAGAGCCGATCGCATGCTGTCGACGGCTAATGGAGCACGCGTGACCATGTACGCACAGATGACTCAAAGTGAGCAGAAGAAAAGACACATTGTAGAAGTAATTCAAAAAATTTTAGATTGGCTGCACTACCATTAGACAAAGCCGACTTCAAAACAAGAAATATCACCAAGGGAAAATAGAGACATTACATAAAGACGAAGGAGTTAGCTCATCATGGGTTATAAAATGATTAGAGTGAAGCGTATGAAAATTTGAGGAAAAACACATTTGTGGATGGGAGCTCCATGTCATTTTTTAATTTCCGGGTAGTTCTAATAAAAGGGCGCATATGGTAAGACTGGCTGATCGACGACGCTCTTGCCCCACCAGGTGACGGCCTTGGAGCGTCGTCCGCAGGCCAGCCGTGGCCCCAGCAGGGTCACAGCGAGCGCTTCCCGTCCCGTCACAGGAGACGTCAGGCTCCCACCAGCACTTTTCTGTGAAGGACCACGCACCCCCACAACAGTGCTTTTTAACTGAGCAGCTTTTCAGCAACAGGAAATCTGTACCTATTAAAAACAAACAGAAAGAGATGTCCTGATCCAGCAAACGTATTTACTCTGAGGATGCCCTTGAGGATGCTGGTCGTATCTGAAAGGCAGGTCCTCCTCAGGGGCCACGGCAGAAACTCATTTTAGGTCTTTGCGATGGAAAAGCCACTTCAAACAGACGTCTAATGTCACATGAGGTGCAGTAGAATATTGCTTGTGGGTAGGCGATGTGAGCTTAGTGACAGGTACGGTAGACCTCAAAGCAGTCCGTGAAATTAACAGTTAAGTAAACGAGCGAATGCTTCTCACGAAGGTTGTCTAAGAAGCCAAAAGTGGTCATAAAATGGGAACATAAGAATACATTTAATTCAAACTAAAACAGGAAAGAAAAAAATAGAGTAAGCAACAGATGGGGCAAATAAAAGACAGTTTTATTTAAACCAGAAGACAGTTTTTATTTAAAATAAAAGACAGTTTTATTTTAAACTGGATGTCAGATTTAAATTAAAACACATTAATAAGCATATGAAAGATTAACATCCTGAATGATAAAATTAAAGGCTGAGATTGTGAGACTGAGTGAAAAAAAAAAAAGAGCCGATCGCATGCTGTCGACGGCTAATGGAGCACGCGTGACCATGTACGCACAGATGACTCAAAATGAGCAGAAGAAAAGACACATTGTAGAAGTAATTCAAAAAATTTTAGATTGGCTTCACTACCATTAGACAAAGCCGACTTCAAAACAAGAAATATCACCAAGGGAAAATAGAGACATTACATAAAGACGAAGGAGTTAGCTCATCATGGGTTATAAAATGATTAGAGTGAAGCGTATGAAAATTTGAGGAAAAACACATTTGTGGATGGGAGCTCCATGTCATTTTTTAATTTCCGGGTAGTTCTAATAAAAGGGCGCATATGGTAAGACTGGCTGATCGACGACGCTCTTGCCCCACCAGGTGACGGCCTTGGAGCGTCGTCCGCAGGCCAGCCGTGGCCCCAGCAGGGTCACAGCGAGCGCTTCCCGTCCCGTCACAGGAGACGTCAGGCTCCCACCAGCACTTTTCTGTGAAGGACCACGCACCCCCACAACAGTGCTTTTTAACTGAGCAGCTTTTCAGCAACAGGAAATCTGTACCTATTAAAAACAAACAGAAAGAGATGTCCTGATCCAGCAAACGTATTTACTCTGAGGATGCCCTTGAGGATGCTGGTCGTATCTGAAAGGCAGGTCCTCCTCAGGGGCCACGGCAGAAACTCATTTTAGGTCTTTGCGATGGAAAAAGCCACGTCATTTTTCCCTGAACAATTGATTTCTCTTTCGTCTTGCATTCCAAGAAGCTCAGAGCCACATGTACAAGAGCGCAGAATACTTTTGTTATTTGTTTTGTGTCTAACTTCATCTCTGCATTAGCTTATATTCCATCTTAATGTTGGCCTTTCATAATTCCTTATGTTTTGTGCTTGCCTTTGTCCTGTTGTGTTATGCTGGCTTGGAGAATAAGGCAGAAGACAGACACACAGCTGGGGAGGTGACAGACAGAAGACAGTGGCTAAACAGAGCAGCACACTGACCAGCATCTGCAGCTCCCTTTACATGTGTCTATAATACTAAAGCCAGCCACTGCCCATGCTCTGCACATCTTTGATCCTTTAATTACATTCTTCCTCCTCTTCTGCACGTTTGTAGAATGCAGCGTGCAGAGGCAAGGACTGAACACTGGGAGTCCCGGTGGGCAGGCCCAGGAACCGGAGACGGCAAAGCTTTCTGGATTTTACGCACAGGTCAGGGTGTGAGATGGGAGGGTGCAAGGGGTCTGACGAAGACAGTGGTAATCTCCGTTACTGATCTGGTGCTGGGCTGACCCAGTCACAGGTTAGGTTGGTAACTAAATATTTTGTTTAACAGTTGGACAGTGTTACAGAGAGTATTCCCATTTTGTTTTTATCAGCATAGTTCATAGGTCTGTATTTATTTGTCTTTTCGATTCACAGTGGGCACCTTCATGAATGTGTAATTTTCTTTACACAACTGCTTCACACACGAGGGGAGCATTTCTGAACCTGAAAGAGCAAGCAAGGGCCTTCCCTGGAGGTCTAGCGGGTGAGGCTTTACCTTCCAATGCAAGGGGCGTGGGTTCAGTCCCTGGTCAGGGAGCTAAGACCCCACAAGTCTTGAAGCCAAAAACAGAAGCAGAATTTACTTAAATAAATGATCCACATCAAAAATATCTGAAAAAAAAGTGCCAACAAGTTATGGAAGAATTTCTTACAAACTGCTCAGCAGCAAGGACTTCATCTAACCCCCTGCCACCCCACCCCACCCGGCAGACCTACCTGTGACTTGGGAAAAAAGATACTTCATGCATTTAAGATAGCTCTTCACAAATGAGCTTTATTTAAAAGTTTGTCATGTCATATGTTTCTGTTTTGTTTAGTAAACGTGATTGGCAGGTCGTTAGCAACACACTTGACATTCGGTGACTCATCTTATTAAAAACAAACATAAATTTAAAAATATGTAAATTAATAGAGTCTTACCTATAGCTTGATGTATTGTCTCCTGTGATGTTTTCCAAAGTAAATCCTGTGCTAATAATTCAGCTAAAGACAGCGTTATCCTCTCTAGCCCCAGGAATACATCTATTTTGAAGAATTATTGAATCTTTTATCCTTATTTCTTGCTTTACTGAAAGTTATTTTTATATTGGTATTTACATGTTTCTTATTAGAATCAAATTAGTCACCAGGATACTGAGCAGAGTTTTAAATCTGTACCAAACATTACATAATCAAGAAATTCATTTTTGTGTGTGTCAGCATTATACAAATTTAGATTCCACAGACCACTAAAATATCTTGGTTTTACGCTTTTATACTATAGTAGATACTTTCATTGCTGTTAGGATGATTGGATGGAATATGAAACTTGGATTTCAGGCATTCTTTAAAAAAATGCAATCACAATCAAATGGCAGCTCAGGATTCCTTTCTTCTGCGTCTTTCTGACAGCAATGTTGTACAAGCTTAGACCATCACTGGAGGAAGTCGCTTCACAGGAAGCCATTCTGACGCCAGTGCAGCAGCAACGAGCTCCAGCAAAGGCAGGGCAGGCGGTGGCTCAGAGACAATGGGCCGGGCGCCTTCCCTGGAGAGGCTGCCCTGGGAACCGTCCTAACCCACGGTCAGTGGCTGGGATACTCCGATCCCATTTTTGGTGACACATTCTCAAAATACATCCTTCTTTGTACTGAGTGTGTTAGATGTGTCTGAATATCTCAAAACACTGTCCATAAACTTCCTGTGTCGCTGTGAGGCCTCTAGGTGTTGATACGATCAGTGCTTGAGGTGATGCATCGTTGAACTGCTGAACTAGGTTCAAAGCACTAAGTACAAAGCCCGTGTTGGTCACTGAGATCTACAACCCAAGGAGGTGCTGGTCATTTAACTCTCATGCAGGATGGAGATGCAGGTCATTTACCTCTGATTCCAGAGAACCTGGCAGCAAGAGAGACCAGCATTGAGTCTGCTGAGCAGGTGCACGCTGAGCCCACTGTCCTGGACAGGCGTCCCGGAGGAAGGCACAGGGGGCTCTGGGGACAGCACGTAGGGGCGTTAGCTCCTCCCTGGCCAGGTGAACCTCTGCTCAACATGGGTGAACACGGCCCCGTGGCTCCAGCCAGGTCGTCTGGGCTCCCGGCACCAGCATCCTCCTCCTCTAGCAGTGTGCCCTAGCAACGAGGGACTCCAGCTTTTGCAATGGCAGCTCCAGGTCCGCTCTTGGTTGGCAAAGCTGTCTCCCCTGAGAATCAGCTCTTAGAAAGTTACGCTCTGAACTAAATTGTGATATTATTCCTTTCATCTTCCCCTTGCTTGAAACAACGGTAAAATGAACCCATCACTGGTTTGGAATATGTTATGTTAGGTTATGCCTTATTGCCTTATTAAGAGACATTTTCCTGTACATTATTGGCTTGTGAAATTATTATAATTCCCTGAATGAACTTGTGCTGAATAAAATATTGGCAAAGACATACTCTCTAATTTTGAAACAAAGCAGACGTGTAATTTGGTTCACCCGGCAAATAAGGCATATCCCGAAGGGCACCACCTAAGACTTTGGCAGCAATGTTGTACAAGCACCATCACTGGAGGAAGTCGCTCACAGGAAGCCATTCTGACGCCAGTGCAGCAGCAACGAGCTCCAGCAAAGGCAGGGCAGGCGGTGGCTCAGAGACAATGGGCCGGGCGCCTTCCTGGAGAGGCTGCCCTGGGAACCGTCTAACCCACGGTCAGTGGCTGGGATACTCCGATCCCATTTTTGGTGACACATTCTCAAAATACATCCTTCTTTGTACTGAGTGTGTTAGATGTGTCTGAATATCTCAAAACACTGTCCATAAACTTCCTGTGTCGCTGTGAGGCCTCTAGGTGTTGATACGATCAGTGCTTGAGGTGATGCATCGTTGAACTGCTGAACTAGGTTCAAAGCACTAAGTACAAAGCCCGTGTTGGTCACTGAGATCTACAACCCAAGGAGGTGCTGGTCATTTAACTCTCATGCAGGATGGAGATGCAGGTCATTTACCTCTGATTCCAGAGAACCTGGCAGCAAGAGAGACCAGCATTGAGTCTGCTGAGCAGGTGCACGCTGAGCCCACTGTCCTGGACAGGCGTCCCGGAGGAAGGCACAGGGGGCTCTGGGGACAGCACGTAGGGGCGTTAGCTCCTCCCTGGCCAGGTGAACCTCTGCTCAACATGGGTGAACACGGCCCCGTGGCTCCGGCCAGGTCGTCTGGGCTCCCGGCACCAGCATCCTCCTCCTCTAGCAGTGTGCCCTAGCAACGAGGGACTCCAGCTTTTGCAATGGCAGCTCCAGGTCCGCTCTTGGTTGGCAAAGCTGTCTCCCCTGAGAATCAGCTCTTAGAAAGTTACGCTCTGAACTAAATTGTGATATTATTCCTTTCATCTTCCCCTTGCTTGAAACAACGGTAAAATGAACCCATCACTGGTTTGGAATATGTTATGTTAGGTTATGCCTTATTGCCTTATTAAGAGACATTTTCCTGTACATTATTGGCTTGTGAAATTATTATAATTCCCTGAATGAACTTGTGCTGAATAAAATATTGGCAAAGACACTCTCAATCTCTTAGCATAATCTGCTCTGAAACAAAGCAGACGTGTAATTTGGTTCACCCGGCAAATAAGGCATATCCGCAGGGCACCTAGGACGTCCCTGAAAGGGGAACACTCGTTTGGTTGTTGGGGAGGCTTCCCAGAGGAGGAATAGGAACGAAAATCAGCAGTATTCTGGAAAACAGGAGGGAGTTACCCTGTGCGTGTCTGAGATGGGCCGAGTCTCCGTGGAGAGTGAGAAGTGAGTCCCAGGAGCAAGGAACAGCCTTGGGATCACAGAGGTGACACTGAGGGTGACGCATTGAGCTGCAGTGTCCTACCGCCTCCCATCATCAGAGCAGCTGCAGGTGTTGCACACCCTGGACGTGCTCTGGTGCCACGTGATGGGGAGGGGATTTACAGCAGATGCTCCGCCTGAGGCCTGTATCTTCTAAGATGACTTTCACACCCCTCCCTCCACAGAAGTGTTCAGTGAAAGAAGCCACCCTTGACCCCACGGAGAAACACGAATGCACAGACAGTGGAGCCATGTCCCACGTTGGAGACAGAAGGCTGCAATGCTGCCAGCCAGGACTGGAGGTAAAGACGGCAGGCGAAGCATGGACACATTATGAGGCAGTGTAGGTTTAAACGAGCCCATGATTGCTTCATGGTCAACGGTACGTGCTCTGAAGACACTGGGCCACGCAGGCAGGAAGCTCAGGGCCCGGGGAAGAGACTCCAGACTCAGCCAGCACAGGGGGGCTCCCTCAGCTGTAACTATGAGTCTTCAGGAGTCTTGTATTTTTTCCAGTTTTTATTTATTTATTCAGCTTTTATTGGAGTGTAATTGATCTATGAATGTTCTGTGGATTTCAGATGTACAGCATAGCTGTTGCTGTTGCTGCTGTCGAGTGGCTCAGTCGTGTCTGACTCCTTGTGATCCCGTGGACGGCAGTGCACCGGGCTTCCCTGGCCTCCATCCTCTCCTGGAGTTGCTCAAATTCATGTCCACGGAGTCCGTGATGCCGGTCAGCCGTCTCCTCCTCTGCTGCCCCCTTCTCTTCCTGCCCTCCACCTTTCCCAGCAACAGGGTCTTTCCAGTGAGTCAGCTCTTCCCCCCCGGTGGCCAAAGCACGGGCGCTTCAGGTTCCGCATCAGCCTCTCCAGTGAATATCCAAGGTTGATTTTCTTTAGGATTGACTGATTTGATCTCCTGCTGTCTGTATATACATGTACATATATCCACTCTCTTTTCCATATTCTTTTCCCATATGGGTCATTACAGAGGATTGCATAGAGTTCTCTGTGCTCTAGCACGTCTTTGCTATCGATTTTACATATAGCAGTGTCTGTATGTCCAGCACAATCTCCCAAGTTGTCCCTCCCTCCTTACTCCGCGGTAACCATAAGTTTGTTTTCTAGATTGGTGACTCTCTGTCAGTTTTTCAGATAGTGACAGAAACCCCAGGATTCCTTACTGGGCAGGTTGGGAAGTGGATACTTCCCTCTGCATAGTGTTCACTGCTGGTGAGGAAGCTGTCTACCTACAGTTCCTGCTGGACACTGTGACACTGCGTGGAGAGAGGACTCTTGGTGGAAATTAAATTCAGAATAAAAAGAAGAACCATGGAGAATACTGAGTTATCTGTACAATACACTAGGTCTTTGTTGGTTTGCTATTTTAAATAGAGCAGTGTGTACATGCCAATCCCAAATTCCCAGTAAATGATCTCACACATAGGTGGAAGAGTTTATGTTGTTCTGACCCAGGTGAGAATGCTTCTTATAAAGGCCTATGTTTTGAACTGTGTTTCTTCCTGGTGTGTGTGCTCCTCTTTACACTGTTACAGCTAGAAGATGAGTGTGAGCAGGAAAACACTAAAGTCAGCATCTTAGACTTCCACAGGACCTAAAGAATGAAAGAATTTATTTCTGTTTTAATACTATATAAAATTTAGTGATCTCTTTGTCAGAACAAAGGGCTTCCCCGGTGGCTTGTCAGGTAATGAGTCCGCCTGTAATGCAGGAGATGCAAGAGACATGGGTTCGATTCCGGAGTTAAGAAGACACCTTGGAGCAGGAAATGACTCCTGCTCCTTTGGAGAATTCTCTTATCTTGCCTTTCTTTTAAATTCAATAATAAAAAGCAAGCACATTGATGGTAAGGTCATTAATGTTGCATTTGAGTTAGATAAAGAATCCTAATAAAAATGATTTGAAAAACCCTAGGCTGTAGTCTCAGCTGGTTCTCTTTATAGGAAATCTCTATCACTATGCCTATAAAATGCATTCATTCCAAAATGCTCTGTGAAATTCATATTTCAGAACAAAAATTAAAGGCAGTGCACTAAGAACAGAGAGATAAATGCTAAGGTTGCTTTACGGTGACTACATTAACCACTTTTCTCCCTGAAATCAGTATGGGAATTGGGATTTGAGGAGCAATGTTGATCTGGTCCCTTCAAGAAACCCTAACGCGCACTAACACAAAAAACACTCACTTCACCACCAGAGGTACAATAGTGATGATAATACAAGCTGTACCAGAAGCTTTATTTCTTAAGACGAGCAGGGACATTTTCCAAAAATCATTATTAGCTAGGAAAGAAAACGGAAGGTTGACAGAATGTGAGTGTCAGTGACAGGCAGTGCTCTTAGGGGTGCTGAGGGGACGGTCGCGTGAACCGGGAGTACGCTCTGTCTTCACAAATGCAGCATGGTAGCGAGGGCTGCTTCAACATTTGAAGGACAGCCTAGAGAACAGACTATGTATCCTGGGGCCTGAAAATTTGAACACTTTGGAAAACCCACTGAGGACCATCTTTATCCAAATACAGTCAAAAGCCAATTTCTTCAAAACGACGAGAAGGGAGCGTGGCAGAAAGGAAGGAGAGGGAGGCCCTTCCCCGGAGGTCTGGTGGTTAGGTCTTTACCTTCCGCTGCAGGGCCTGTGGGGCTGATCCCTGGTCGGGGAATGAGATCCCGCAGGCCTCTCAGCTGGAAAAACAAAACATCAAAAACAGAAGCAGTATTGCAACGCATTCAGTAGAGACTTTAAAAATGATCCACATTAAAAAAAAATCTTTGAAAAAAGAGAGAAGGTGAGAAGACTTAAGCATCTTGGAAATGCGAACCTGTGGGAAAATATTTTAGTCTCAGAACTTTCTTTCTGGTGTCATATATGTTTAAACACATCATCTGGGAAGCAATTAAAATGCAACTTTTGTTTCCAATAATAGATTCTCTAAATTAATGGCAAACTTGGGTCAGAATGTCCTATACGATAAAGAATATGAAAAATATAATTGGTCGCTCTGCAGTACCAGATTTTGCCGAGGATATCTGAGCCCTGCTTAGAGAACTATTACAAGTATGCTTTGAAAAATAAATGCTCCTTAATTTTATAAAATGTTGATACAATATCAGATTAGATTTCATTGAAGTCAAACATTTTATAAAGTTATTTTTATGCTATGGCATTAATCCTCAGAAATTGAAAATGTTTAATTATTGATTTTCCTTTTATAGTTTTTCATTGAAGAAGTTAAAAGCAAGACCATGATGATGAACTGAATGAACAATAACGTAATTGAGCATAAAGTGTACATTTATAATGAAGTCCCCTAAAAATTAAAAAGGTGCTGAAATTTCAAAACAATGCGTTTTCTGTAATGAGAATGTTCCTAGTAACCTATGAATACTCAAAATGACTTTTAAAAATCGTGTGTTACATTCGAGACTGGGTTAGCTTGTCCCATTACCTTAATAGCTATTTGTGCCAATTAGTTAATTTCTTGTATCAAATAAATCCTAATATATTTGGTAGATAATTTCAATTTTTATTAACTCATGGGGGAAAAATTCACTCACTTCCCCCAGGCAATGACAGGAAACATTTGTGGACTATGATCCTTCCTCTTTCAGCCGGAACATCTGTTTTACTTCATTTTCACACCAATTGTATCACCTTTTCTGCAGACAAAACAGCAACATTGGTAAGAATATTTTAGAAAGGAAATCCTGGATTAACCAAATTCAGAGGAAAAGCCCTTCTTAAAAGTATTAAGCATAAATTTTAGATGGCCAGTTTCATCGTGGTCTTCACATTTGTTATTTTAAAACACTTGCATTTGTATAACCAGTAATCTCTCATTCCAATTAAAATAAGTAGATACTCTGGATGAGGAACTCATTACATAAAATTATGCCTGAAAGTTCCTATCCTTTCATTGAACTTCTCACGTGAACACTGCACACATGGCTTGAGAAATGAATATGCACGTGGGCAAAGCCCAGACCCTAGCTGGCAATAGGACTCAGACCCTTGGCCTCGGCAGCAGTTTCTCCAGGAAGCCAACCCCCAGCTCTGCAGTCCGCGGTCGGAGGTCTGCGCTGGGCCAGTGACTGCCGGCTTTCTCGGCGTCCGCTCTGCTTCCACCCAAGCACCAGCTCCCCGACCAGCGCGACCAAACGCCCGACTCTTCACCAGCGTTCTCATGCCCCAACCTTCCACTCAGGGCTCCCCGGGGACCGCCCTCCAACTTGGACCGTCTTCAGTCCCCACGTGCCCACTTCCTGCCAAGCGTGAGTGATGGTGGCTGTCTTCCTGGTGACGGCGAGCTTTGGATGAATAGTCTCTTATTCTCGCTTGGGTGATCATTTATTTCTACAGGCTTCATAGAAGCATTTCCCTTAGTTAATTTTCCTTGCTAAAATGTTTGTAACTGATGCAGAAGTTCTGCTCTTCAGAAGGCTGGGTGGCAAAGATGGAATTTGGGAGGATGAATTCACGGTGTAAATAGTTAGCAGTTGACACTGACCTCCCACATCTCTCCTCCTTCCTCCTCGCCCAGCAATGTCCACTCATTCCTGCTTCGGCCTCTAGCGTGCCTCTCTCACGTGCTTCTCTTCCATTTTTCCCTTGCAAGTGTCCAGGATAAGGGCTTGACTATCTGCTATGTACTATTCAGGGTTAAACCCCTCTCTTTTCCAATTCCAAACCTATTCTTCCCCAATCTTTCTGCTTTATAAGAAGAGTATTTCCAAGGCATCTATTTTCCCATTTTATAATATAGTTTCTGCATTCTATGAAATATCATATCACTATTACTATGCCTGGAGCAATGCCACTGTTTATGAAGTGAATGAAATCTGTGGTTATTAGAACAGGGCACAATGGTATGCCTTTAAGTCTTTTTGGGTCCCCACAAATTTGTATAACCAGTAATCTCTCATTCCAATTAAAATAAGTAGATACTCTGGATGAGGAACTCATTACATAAAATTATGCCTGAAAGTTCCTATCCTTTCATTGAACTTCTCACGTGAACACTGCACACATGGCTTGAGAAATGAATATGCACGTGGGCAAAGCCCAGACCCTAGCTGGCAATAGGACTCAGACCCTTGGCCTCGGCAGCAGTTTCTCCAGGAAGCCAACCCCCAGCTCTGCAGTCCGCGGTCGGAGGTCTGCGCTGGGCCAGTGACTGCCGGCTTTCTCGGCGTCCGCTCTGCTTCCACCCAAGCACCAGCTCCCCGACCAGCGCGACCAAACGCCCGACTCTTCACCAGCGTTCTCATGCCCCAACCTTCCACTCAGGGCTCCCCGGGGACCGCCCTCCAACTTGGACCGTCTTCAGTCCCCACGTGCCCACTTCCTGCCAAGCGTGAGTGATGGTGGCTGTCTTCCTGGTGACGGCGAGCTTTGGATGAATAGTCTCTTATTCTCGCTTGGGTGATCATTTATTTCTACAGGCTTCATAGAAGCATTTCCCTTAGTTAATTTTCCTTGCTAAAATGTTTGTAACTGATGCAGAAGTTCTGCTCTTCAGAAGGCTGGGTGGCAAAGATGGAATTTGGGAGGATGAATTCACGGTGTAAATAGTTAGCAGTTGACACTGACCTCCCACATCTCTCCTCCTTCCTCCTCGCCCAGCAATGTCCACTCATTCCTGCTTCGGCCTCTAGCGTGCCTCTCTCACGTGCTTCTCTTCCATTTTTCCCTTGCAAGTGTCCAGGATAAGGGCTTGACTATCTGCTATGTACTATTCAGGGTTAAACCCCTCTCTCTTTTTCCAATTCCAAACCTATTCTTCCCCAATCTTTCTGCTTTATAAGAAGAGTATTTCCAAGGCATCTATTTTCCCATTTTATAATATAGTTTCTGCATTCTATGAAATATCATATCACTATTACTATGCCTGGAGCAATGCCACTGTTTATGAAGTGAATGAAATCTGTGGTTATTAGAACAGGGCACAATGGTATGCCTTTAAAGGCTTTTTCTTGAATAAATATGGGCAGAAAGTCAAAACCCCACAGAGGCACTTCAAATGAATTTTATCACCAGGTTGCAATGAATCGTTGACAAAACCCCCTTTTACTGTATCTTCTCAGAGTAGCATCCAGTGTCTTCCAATCTGCCTTCTACATACACGGTTATTTCATTGCTGACATACCTGCTCGGGGAGTCCCGTGTCTGGCCTCACTGAGTGGTCCAACATGAGAAAAGATTTCAAACCCTTGAACTCCCAGATGCTGGCACTGAATAATTTAATACTTTTCTGATGCTTTATGTTTCATGTTTAATAATCTAGAACAGGTCGTGAGGCATTTCATTCATTCATAATTGAAATCTCAAGGTTAATCACCATGCAAGTGCTTTTCCATGTATTGGCAGGGATGGCAGTAATGGGCTGAGTCAGAGTTGGCAGCAATGAGCTTCCTCTGAGGGGCTGAAAATCCTCTGAGCAGGTTATCTATGGCGATTCAGTCCCAGCTCCTCCCCATTGCCCGGGGGGCGGCCATGTAGGACTCCCTGCTGACGGGTTACAGTGGTGGAGGACTAGATGAGCCACTTAGAGGTGAAGAATCCGCCTGCCAATGCAGGAGCCTCAGGAGACCTGGGTTTGATGCCTGGGTCAGGAAGATCCCCTGGAGAAGGAAATGGCAACCCACTCCAGTCTCCTTGCCTGGGAAGTCTCGTAGACAGAGGAGCCTGGGGGGCTGCACTCCACGAGGTCATAAAGAGTTGTTATTTAGTGGCTAAACAACAACAGGGCTTCGATGAACATGAAACCTATGAGGAAATAAAGACTCATTGAGAGGGAATGATATGAACGTTTTTGAAGTCTGTGCAAGGTGCTGGTCAGTGGGGTTCTGGTTAAACATTCAGTTACATGATTTGAGTCTCATAATTATCCTGAGATAAAGCTCAGAGAATTTGAGTACCTTCCCCAGGCTACAGAGCTGGTAAAAACATTTGTCTCATTTTGGAACCCAGCTTCTCACTGCCCCCTTGAAAATGTAGTTCACTCATTTATCAACTGTTTGTTTAGTGCTTACAACATGCTAGGAACTGTTTTAGGCACATTAAATATATGAGCCAATCAGACAGAATCCCTGGCCCTCATGGAATTTAAAAGAGAGGATAAAAATTGCATTTTATGTGCTTATGTGATAAAGCGGAGTAATGAAGAAAGAGTAGGCCAAAGCTAAGTGATGGGGCCGACTGAGTACAGTTTTAAAAAGAATCATTGGGATAGGGTCAATGGAGAAGGTAGAGCAAAGCTATGAGCTTTCCATGGATGCCTGGAATGTGGACAGTGCTTTTACAGAAAAGTGACCAACTGTACGAGGTCTTAAATAATAAATAGGGATTTACTAAGAGGAGAAAGGGAATGGTAACTCCTAGAAGATCCAAAGTAATGAGGTTAGAAAACCATAAAAGGCCAGTTTTTGTGTCGAATGCATGTGCTTACTATATGAGACAAAGTGACAGAGACAGAGAGGGAGCATCTGGGCTTCTTTTCCTCCCTTCAAAACAAAGCAAAATAATTTAGAGTGGTGTCTGCTTAGAACGCCCAGCAATGACTTCTTCGCCAATAGCATCATTTAGAAGTGAGAGTCTCTTACCTGATCTGATGATGTTGTAACTGAGAAATGTTCGACCACCCACTCTCCTGAAAAGATGTTTTCATCTATATCAACCATTAATTGCCACAGTGCAAATATTCTAATCATTGTTGGTTTGAAGCTACTGACATGCGATCATTAAAGAGGTCTCGGAGGGGATGTCCGTTAGTACAATGTTTTGTAGCATTTCCACCTGGCAGACATACAACATGCAAAGAACTTTTAATAGTTACGGAGCTTAGCAACTAACTTACAAAAATCTTCACAGGACAAAACACGACTCTCAGGAGCTGGGGTGAGCTGGTTCCACCCCACCGCTGGGTGGCAGAGACATGAAGGGAATTCCTTTCTCTCTAAGTCAGATCTTAGTTTTGTTCTGGATAAGCAACCCCCCCCTCCCGTCCCCCGCCCCGCCCAGTTCCGGGGAGTGTAACATTCAGAATGCTGTCTTTCTGGTGACAAGATACTTTCCCTTCAAGGGTCAGAGCCTGGGGCTCGGGCCTCTGCCGGCTGTCAGGTAGCCCCTCTTGCTCTTCACGAGCGCTTTCGGTGCTCCACCCCAAATACCATCACCAAGGCTTCTGCCCTGTGTTTTCTTCAAGAGGCTTTATGGTATCAGGTCTTATGTTTAAATCTTTATTGCACTCACTCTGAGTTAATTTTCATGAGAGATGTAAGATGTCCAATTTCATTTTCTTCAAATGGTTATCCAATTTTCCCAGCACTACTGGTTGAAGAGACTGTCCTGTCCCCATGGAGTGGGCTTGGCTCCCTTCACCATACTAGCTGACCTCATGTTCTGGGTTTATTCCCAAACTCTCTCTTCTGTTCTCTTGAAGACTTCTGCCTGCTGAACGGTTGTACCTGCTTGCAGGATGCTCCTAGTCCCACATCAAGGGCAAGGATGGTGCCGGCAGGTTAGGGAGGTTAGTTTGGTACTTTCTTGTGAATTACTTTTATGTTGGAGCTTAGAAGGTGGTATAAAGACAGTTTGGGAGACTGCAACTTTTAATCTTCTGGAATATAAATATGCCACTGGTGCTGTGAAAAATGCTGACTGCCCTGGTGCTTTTCTCTATGTCTGAACGTCTCCCCCTATAGGAGCCACTGCCCAGAGCATCTTTTTATCTTAAAGATCTCGAGCTCTTTAACAATGACACAAGGATGGCAGGGTGATAGGTCCATTCTTCCACCTAGCCACAAATACATGTTTTTGGTAACTATCATGTTGAGACGAGTGAAGGAAAAAACAATGTTTTTTTGTCCATTTCAGCAGGAAGGACTCCTGATGTACCACTTTTGCTTGCTGAGTTACCCGAAACATCTAAAGAGAAACAATTCATAGCCTTTGTGATGGAAGCCCTGGAAAAAGTGCCCTGCCTCCTGGGAGCTCTGCTTCGCTGTCAGTCCTCCGTGCTGGAAGAGCCGGTCAGGAGCCTGAGGGCTCAGACTCAGGGAGCTCATCTCCCGCCTGTGGGAGCTCATGGCCCCTTCCACTCTGTGCCTCCATCCCAGCATCCTCGAGGACCTGCGGCTGGCAGAGACCTCCTCACATAGGTTTGTGAGGATTGCAGTCACGACTGTGACATCTTGCTCAAAGCGAACATTTGGTCCCCCTTCCCTGACTCCTGAGGCAGAGAAATAAGATGCGCCTTCCTCCCTTCTCCTGGTTGCCAGCAGCCTGGTACTTTGGATCTAGGCAGGAGCTAGGAGGCCCGTCTTTAGAGGCCATCATGAAGGGATTTGAGCCACATTTCCTGAAAGTGTGGAGTTAAACACCACGTCTGCTCTCCAAATTCACAGCAAAGGGGAGAGGGGCCAGACGTGTCGGGGAGGCAGAGATGAAGCTGACTTGAGTCAAGAGTAACTGGAGACTGGACCCCAGGGCAAGGAGAGTTCTGCTGGAATTTGGATTGCCGTGTGTTAAACAGGAGGTGAGATTTCCAATTTCTAGACTATGCAGTTAAAAGTTATTAAGTTATTGTACTTCGGAAATAATATATTCATTTTGTTGCATAATCTTATGATCATAGTGTCTCTGTGATCCACATATAATAATTCACATATTTCTTAATACTCAGATAAATTAATGAAATGTGATATTAAACCTAACATGCAATTTTATGGCCTGTATTTCGCTTTAAATTATATTTTGAAAGTAGTTCCAGGCCAGCACTTTTTCCTCAATCACCTATGTTCAAGTGACTTCAGATGAAGTGAATTTCAGATAATTTGGGGGGTCAGAACTCCACCCTGAGGGCAGTTGGGTACTTTTCATGTTATTTTGCTATTGTAATAGGTGTGTGAAGAAAGTTTTCCTTTCTGCTGGAGGGCAAAACAGACAGGACACAGATGTTAAAAACCTGAGTTCAGGCTGAGCAGGTGGGACGTTCCCATCGATCCGAGACTTACTCACTGGTGTTCGCTGAGTCACGGGTACAGAAATAAGAGAGAGCGACTCTGAGGCAAGTGGGGGGCGCTTGGAGGGGGTGGCCATACCTGCAGCCTCGCTCATTCCAGACCCACTCGGCTCTGAGGGCCCGGCGCAGCTGTGACTCGGGGGGCAGACCCAGGGATGGATGTGGAGGCAGGCTGGCCTCTCTCCGGCTGCTCCTCTTTCAGATTTTTGTCAATGACTGTGGTGGCTCCACCAATGACATCACCATTGCCATGGAATCGAGTGAGTGCGCTCTACTAAACAGATGTCTCTGTTCACCTGAGTGTCAGGAGCACAGAAGCCTGAGTACCGCATTATGCTTGTGTTTGTGGGTGTGTCCACTGGGGCCTGAATGCCACTGTGGTCTGTGAATGTGTATGCTTTCAAATTTTATTTTATATGTTATGTATAGAGAGATATTTTAAAAATCAAAACTAACATGATGAGTGTGCCTCCTATTTTGGAAACACATTCGTTTTAAGAACTATTAAAATGGCAAACTTGAGGGCATGTGAGCCTGGGAGGGGAGGTGGATGCAGCCTCGTCCACCGTCTGGACCCCAGGGCAAGGAGAGTTCTGCTGGAATTTGGATTGCCGTGTGTTAAACAGGAGGTGAGATTTCCAATTTCTAGACTATGCAGTTAAAAGTTATTAAGTTATTGTACTTCGGGAATAATATATTCATTTTGTTGCATAATCTTATGATCATAGTGTCTCTGTGATCCACATATAATAATTCACATATTTCTTAATACTCAGATAAATTAATGAAATGTGATATTAAACCTAACATGCAATTTTATGGCCTGTATTTCGCTTTAAATTATATTTTGAAAGTAGTTCCAGGCCAGCACTTTTTCCTCAATCACCTATGTTCAAGTGACTTCAGATGAAGTGAATTTCAGATAATTTGGGGGGTCAGAACTCCACCCTGAGGGCAGTTGGGTACTTTTCATGTTATTTTTGCTATTGTAATAGGTGTGTGAAGAAAGTTTTCCTTTCTGCTGGAGGGCAAAACAGACAGGACACAGATGTTAAAAACCTGAGTTCAGGCTGAGCAGGTGGGACGTTCCCATCGATCCGAGACTTACTCACTGGTGTTCGCTGAGTCACGGGTACAGAAATAAGAGAGAGCGACTCTGAGGCAAGTGGGGGGCGCTTGGAGGGGGTGGCCATACCTGCAGCCTCGCTCATTCCAGACCCACTCGGCTCTGAGGGCCCGGCGCAGCTGTGACTCGGGGGGCAGACCCAGGGATGGATGTGGAGGCAGGCTGGCCTCTCTCCGGCTGCTCCTCTTTCAGATTTTTGTCAATGACTGTGGTGGCTCCACCAATGACATCACCATTGCCATGGAATCGAGTGAGTGCGCTCTACTAAACAGATGTCTCTGTTCACCTGAGTGTCAGGAGCACAGAAGCCTGAGTACCGCATTATGCTTGTGTTTGTGGGTGTGTCCACTGGGGCCTGAATGCCACTGTGGTCTGTGAATGTGTATGCTTTCAAATTTTATTTTATATGTTATGTATAGAGAGATATTTTAAAAATCAAAACTAACATGATGAGTGTGCCTCCTATTTTGGAAACACATTCGTTTTAAGAACTATTAAAATGGCAAACTTGAGGGCATGTGAGCCTGGGAGGGGAGGTGGATGCAGCCTACGTCCACCGCTAACTCACCGCGGAAACGGCAGCAGTGTCCTCAAGCAGAAGTGCTTTCCAAGCGAGTTCGTACAAATAAGACTATGACCTACAACTCCTGGAATATTTCTCTAAACAGTATAGAGGGAAGGAATTATATTTCCAAATAAAGGAGTGGCTCATAAATGATACTTCTTTTGAAAGAAAAGCAGATTACAAAAAAAGAGGAAAAGCAGTGTAGAGAGTTTTCCTGTACCTTTTACCCAAAGTCCTATCATGCTATAATATACTATATAATTAAGAAATTAGGCAAAAAGCATTGACATAATAATATTACAGTGTTTTAGATTCCACATGTTAGTGATGTCATACTCTGTTTGTCTTTCTCTGTCAGACTTACTTCACTTACTATAATAATCTCTAGGCCCATGTTGCTGCAGACACCATTATTTCATCCTTTTAGGGCTAATTTTCCATTGTGTAAATATATTACATCTTTTTACCCATTCCTTTGTTGATGGACGTTAAGTTGTTACTATGTCCTGGCTATTGTAATGAACACTGGAGTGCGTGTATCTTTTTGAATTATGGTTTCCTCTGGATATGTGACCAGGAGTGGGATTGTGGATTGCATGGCAGCTTTATTTTTCGTGTTTTAAGGGACCCTCTCTACCGTCCTCCCCTGCAGGTGGGGATGGTGCAGGCTTACCTCCAATCCCTCCCGTCTGCCCATGCGTATCCCTCTTTGGGAGCCGACTCATGATCTCCTGGTGTGTGCAGTCATGATGCCCTTTTCTTCAGTGACCTTGCTGGTTTTGAAGAATGCTAGACAGGTGTTCTGTCAAAGGCACCTCAGCTTGGGTGTTCCTGATATTTTCTCACAATTCGCTCAACTAATAGATGTCTGAAGTCGTCACAGATAACACTGATGGTCGAGATGATGCGCCATACTTCTTGCCCCCACACGGCAGTATTTGAGGTCCTGATGCCTTCTTTCTGGTGGCCTTTAGCATCTGGTTGGTCTTTCCTGGTGGCCCGATGATGAAGGATCTTCCTGTAGTGCTGATAACCTGCGTTTGATTCCCCCTGTTGGGAAGATCCCTTGGAGGAGGGCATGGCAACCCACTGCAGTGTTCTTGCCTGGAGAACTCATGCACAGAGGAGCCTGGGGGGACATGACGGAGTGACGAACACTTTCACTCTTCACGTCTATCATTTTATTAAGTGACTTCTGTCAGGTTTGTCCACTGTAAATTCACTGTTTTCCCATTTCATACTGTATATGCCAGAAGCTAGTTTCTAAGTATAGCTCACACTCGAGGGAGGGAAGTGAGGCTATCCCTCCCAGGGGAAGAATGATCAGCACACTTGTAGACACATGTTACAACCACAGCAGCAGTGAATACGTATTCTGTGGGAGAGACTTTGAGACTACAAAAATTTTCTGCTTCTCTTTAAAGTTTTGTCTACTAATTAGAGCATTCATCAGGGACTCTTGCCTGCAGTAATAATTGCTAAGGTGTTCTGATGGTGATTTTTCTATTTCTGTCATTCTTTCTACATTTATTAATTGGAAGTCTTGTCTAAAAGTAATTGTCCCACGTGCCGCGGAGCGGCTGGACCGATGTGTCCAGTTGCCGAGCCGGAGCTCTGGAGCGCATGCGCCCAGAGCCGGTGCTCTGTGACAGCGGAGGCCGCCGCGATGGGAGGCCCACACGGGCGAAGGAACAAGGATGGATGAGACTAGACAAACGAAAGACCAGTGGAAGTGGCCCGCCCGCCCCCCTCCCTCCCCACCCTGCCAAAATAAATAAATAAATAAATGTTAAAAAAAAATAAAAGTAATTGCCCTTACTCTTTCACTCACTTTATTATTTATTCAAGCTGCCTTAATATTCAGGCTGTTTGGATATTGATTTTAGTCTCTGATTTGTAATCTTAAATGATATTTGGAATTATTTTGCTGTTATGCTAGACAGGTGTTCTGTCAAAGGCACCTCAGCTTGGGTGTTCCTGATATTTTCTCACATTGCGCACAACTAATAGATGTCTGAAGTCGTCACAGATAACACTGATGGTCGAGATGATGCGCCATACTTCTTGCCCCCACACGGCAGTATTTGAGGTCCTGATGCCTTCTTTCTGGTGGCCTTTAGCATCTGGTTGGTCTTTCCTGGTGGCCCGATGATGAAGGATCTTCCTGTAGTGCTGATAACCTGCGTTTGATTCCCCCTGTTGGGAAGATCCCTTGGAGGAGGGCATGGCAACCCACTGCAGTGTTCTTGCCTGGAGAACTCATGCACAGAGGAGCCTGGGGGGACATGACGGAGTGACGAACACTTTCACTCTTCACGTCTATCATTTTATTAAGTGACTTCTGTCAGGTTTGTCCACTGTAAATTCACTGTTTTCCCATTTCATACTGTATATGCCAGAAGCTAGTTTCTAAGTATAGCTCATACTCGAGGGAGGGAAGTGAGGCTATCCCTCCCAGGGGAAGAATGATCAGCACACTTGTAGACACATTTTACAACCACAGCAGCAGTGAATACGTATTCTGTGGGAGAGACTTTGAGACTACAAAAATTTTCTGCTTCTCTTTAAAGTTTTGTCTACTAATTAGAGCATTCATCAGGGACTCTTGCCTGCAGTAATAATTGCTAAGGTGTTCTGATGGTGATTTTTCTATTTCTGTTATTCTTTCTACATTTATTAATTGGAAGTCTTGTCTAAAAGTAATTGTCCCACGTGCCGCGGAGCGGCTGGACCGATGTGTCCAGTTGCCGAGCCGGAGCTCTGGAGCGCATGCGCCCAGAGCCGGTGCTCTGTGACAGCGGAGGCCGCCGCGATGGGAGGCCCACACGGGCGAAGGAACAAGGATGGATGAGACTAGACAAACGAAAGACCAGTGGAAGTGGCCCGCCCGCCCCCCTCCCTCCCCACCCTGCCAAAATAAATAAATAAATAAATGTTAAAAAAAAATAAAAGTAATTGCCCTTACTCTTTCACTCACTTTATTATTTATTCAAGCTGCCTTAATATTCAGGCTGTTTGGATATTGATTTTAGTCTCTGATTTGTAATCTTAAATGATATTTGGAATTATTTTGCTGTTCCAGTTGTTCTAGTCTAACACCGTAAGACTCGCTGTGGCCTTCCTCTCTGGCGTCTCTCTGTCAGTGAGTAACCTGGCCCCCATCGCCTGCACAGTAGCTAGCTTCTTGTTTAGGCTGACTGTAAAGCAGTTTCTAAGTGGCCAGCATGCGCTTCTGTGAAGGGTGGTTTCACCCACAAGAGAGCAGTGCTTATGTAGTTTTCTTTTTGTCTCGATCCTTATAGTATCAAGAAAATTTCCCAAAGTTGTTTTTTTAAAGGTTTTTTTTTTTTTTTTTTTTATGTGGGCCACTTTAAGTCTTTATTGAGTTCATTACGGTATTGCGTCTGTTGTTCTGTTCTGTTATTTTGGAGTGTGTGAGGCATGTGTGATCTTAACACCCCAGCTGGGGACCAAACCTACACCCCCTGCACTGGAAGGTGAAGTCTTAGCCACAGGACCACCAAGGTCGTCCCTCCCCTCCCAAAGTGATTTCAGCAAGCTTCTTTGTACCCAGCCACTTCAGTACAGTGACGTCAGGCATGTGCAGTGATAGCAGATTTATTTATAACAGGCTGAACTCTATTCTGGATTCTTCCCAAATCTCAGTTTAATTTCTTTGCACAAAGTAAAATTCAGTTTTCCCAGGTGTTTTGACAAATGCATGAACTCATGAACCCACCACCCTAGTCCCACACAAGACATTCCATCACCTCGAATTTCCTTCGTGTTTTCTGCTTCTGCCGGCTGCTCCCTTCTCCATCAAAGCAAGGCACTTGTCATCCGTCTTCCCTCCATACATCTATCTTTCCCAGGACTGCAAACAAATGTTTATAATGTTGCACTCAGCAAACTCCATCCGAGATTCATCCACGTTACTGCATATATTAATCAGTTCAATTTAGTCGTTCAGTCGTGTCCAACTCTTTGCGACCCCATGGCATGAATTAATAGCTCATTTTTATTTATCTCTGAAAATTCCATTATATTCATTAACCCATTGATAGCATCTTGATTTATTCCAATTTTTTTGGTAATTATGAGTAAAGCAGCAATAAACATTGTGTATAAACTTTTGTGTGAACAAATTTTTTATTAGGATTTTTTTTAGAGAAGTTTTAGGATCATATCAAAGTGTAGAGGAAGGTGCAGAGAGTTCCTGTACACCCCCTGCTTGGACAAGTGTGCATTCACATTTCATCCAGAGTGTGGGTTTGCTCTTTTATTTATTTTTTCAGGCTGCAATGGATTTCCAGTCTTCCAAGTTGGCAGTGTTCATTCCTCTCTTACTAAAGATTACGATGTTGTTTCTTAGGACAGACGGTCTGGGAGGAATTGTGGCCTTGACTGCTGTACCTTCACTAGCTGGCAACATCGAAACTTCCTTAAATGGTCCTAACTTTCTGCAGGAATGCTTGTTTAGAAGGCTTACAGGAAGAACCTGAAATGGGAAAAGTCACCATGATGACTGGGCTTTACCCTCTCATGGCAGCTGACATGTTGCCTTTAAGAAATGATTGAACATTTGGCTGACCTCCCCTACTGGCTTGTGTGTGTGTGTGTGTGTGTGTGTGTGTGCGCACGCGTGCTCAGCCACTACGGTATGTCCCACTGTTTTCGACCCCATGGACTGTCGTCTGCCAGGCTCCTTTGTCCATGGGATTTCCCAGGCAGGAATTCTGGAGTGGGTTGCCATTTCCTACTTCAAGGGATCTTTCTGACCCAGGCATTGAAACTGCATTGTCTGCTTTTCCTATACTGGTAGGTGAATTCTTTACCACTGAGCCACCTGGGACTCCCACTGGCTTATGTATTGTCTGACAAAGCCTCCCTTTGGTTTGTAATCACTGGGGCTCTTTCGACATGCAGTCACTGTCTGTCTCCATCTTGTGGGCTAGCTGGTTTTTCTGCAACATCAGTTTTCCAATGAATTCAAGAGAAGTTATCAATTAACATTTTTTTTCAGCACTTTTCTTGTGTGGGGTGACACAATTTCCCGTTCTCTGCATTTAGGAGCTGAAACAATGATTTTATTTTTATTTTCAATTTTGAGTTTATTTTCATCAATGATTCTATTTTTTAAAAAATTTCTGTCATTTTTCAAAATAATTTATCTAGAAACCCCTTATAAAACTATTTCAAAGATTCCCTACAAGAAACTAAATAGCAAATAAATCTGTCAGTAACACAGGAAGCAGCGCAGCAACCATTTACCAGATTGCCAACATCTAGAAAGATAACTTCTTAAATATTAGGTCTTAAAGATCTTTAGAGAATCTTTGTTCCAGTGTTTGTTTTGACGTGTCTTGACTTGCAAGGGCTTCCCTGGTGGCTCCGATGGTACAGAACTCTCCTGCAATGAGGGAGACCCAGGTTCAATCCTTGGGTTGGGAAGGGCATGGCAACCCACTCCAGTATTCTTGCCTAGAGAGTTCCATGTACAGAGGAGCCTGGCGGGCTGCAGTGCTTGGGCTCTCAAAGAGTCAGACAGGACTGAGCGGCTGACACACACTGCACTGTCAATAGGACCAGTTTCAAAAATGGTAGAAATGTGCGTACACGGCTCTAACTTAACCGGTCATGATATTCACTGCAGACAATACATTAACTATTTTCACGTTGCAACAGTGCAAAACAGCTCCCAGAAAAAAGGTTCTGGTGGCCCTGACAGGTTCACCTGTGTCTATTGTATGTTCCTGGAAGCACTTTTGAGATCAACGTGAGTCTCCATAGTGACACTCACTGCTGAGGCTGCTTGTTCGGCACAGTTAATCAGGCCTTTACAGGGTATGAGCTTTCAGTACCTCCAACCTTGTTTCCTAACCCAGGACTCATGAGAGGAAAGACTGGTGAGGATGCTGAACCTGTACAGGGCATTGAACAGCTCGAGGAGGTGAGGAAGACCTGGCACATGGTCCCAGCAGACGCATGAGCAATAAAGAGGACCTCTGGACTGCATAGGAAATGAGAAACGTCACACTTGAGATGCTGGGGCTTTCAGATACTAATCATATGAAATTCATATTAAATCAGAGTGCCTGAAATATTTTTTCAATTTTTTAACTTTGGAAAACTAAAGAAACCAGTGCTTCCAGCTGCACTCTAAACTGAATTTGTATTCCATCTCAATTTCCCTTGAGCCTCTCTGAGTCCATTTGGTGCTATTATCCACAGATGGACAAAGCTATTTTCCACAGTTGATTTCACTTGTGATTCCATAGACTATTTGCCTTTCCATCTCCCTGTAAGCCCTCAGATTATAATTTTTAAATACGCTCAAGGATGTGTTCATTCTCATGAGCGCCGATGCTGTACCTGAGTGCTGAGCAGCTTCATTTCCAAATAACCATAACTAGAGATCTGAAAGGCGGGGATCTGAGGAGAGAGAGAACCAACAGCTAGATGAGCTCCAAAGGCTTTTTTTCTTAGGCTATTTTTCTAAGTAGGTCAGTGGTTTGCAACGTATTTGGTGAATAAGAACCACCTAAGTGCTTGCTAAGTGGGTCCCCAGGCTCAGTCCAAATCCTACAAGTCAGAATCTCTAAATCTTCCGAGGGATTTGTCGTGATGTTTTGTAACATTTGAAACATTCATATTTTTTCCTATTCTAGGAAAAATGTTCAATTTTTTTCTCTTTTAAAAAATTTTATTGGGGCTTCCCTGGTGGTCCAGTAGATAGAGAGTCCGCCTTGCAGTGCAGGAGCTCCAGCTTGATCCCTGGCCCAGGAAGATCCTGCATGCTGCGGAGCAGCTGGACTGGTGTGTCCAGTTATGAGCCAGTGACATGCGCCCAGAGCCGGTGCTCTGCAGTGAGAGAGGCCACTGCAATGGAGGCCCACACAGGCCAAAGAACACAGATGGATGAAAATAAATAAAGAAAGAAACCAATAAAAGAGGCCAAAATTAAAAAAAAAATGATTGGAGTCTAGCTGCTATACACTGTTGTGTTAGTCTCTGCTTTATAGCACAGTGAATCAGACACATGCACGCACGTATCCCCCTCCCCTCTTTTTGGATTTCTTTCTCATTCAGGTCACCACGGAGCACTAAGAGAGGATCCCCGCACTCTGCCATAGGTCTCGCCAGTTCTCTGTTTTATACACAGTGTCAGTCCTGTGTCCATTGCCAACCCCAAGCTCCCGTTCCTCCCAAGCCCACTCGCTCCTCTGGCGTCCACGCGTTTGCTTTCTGTGTCTGTGTCTCGATTTCTGCTTTGCAAACAGGTTCATCTGTATCCCTTTCCTAAATGTGCTATTTTCTGTTGAATATGTTTTACTCTTAAAGTGATAAATATATTTTTCTTTTTATTTCATTTTTGGAAGACTGTAGTTTTGTCTGTTTTCCACCTGTATTAGTGACTATCTCCATTTTGTTTAAGATCTTCTTAATTTTTTTTCACTAATGTTTTCTAATTTTCAGTTTATAAGGCTTTTACCTCCTTGACTGAATGAATGCAATCTCTCTTTAAATACTCAAGCTGGGGGAAGCTTGCCAACTTCTTATATAATTCTGTTACAGTGCTTCAACTAATGGTGACCTAATGACATATGCATTTTTGTTGACAGACTTTTTGAGGGAACATGCGTGAACACAAGAGTTGAATTTCAAGGGCTCAGAAAATTCCAACTCATTATTAGAATTTCTTGTTGCTCAAGAGGAAACAGCGATAAAATGTAAAGGGGAGAAAGAAAATAGTGTGCAGTCTTGTCTCTGTGTCAACGATGGTTTCTCTTTTAAAAAATTTTATTGGGGCTTCCCTGGTGGTCCAGTAGATAGAGAGTCCGCCTTGCAGTGCAGGAGCTCCAGCTTGATCCCTGGCCCAGGAAGATCCTGCATGCTGCGGAGCAGCTGGACTGGTGTGTCCAGTTATGAGCCAGTGACATGCGCCCAGAGCCGGTGCTCTGCAGTGAGAGAGGCCACTGCAATGGAGGCCCACACAGGCCAAAGAACACAGATGGATGAAAATAAATAAATAAAGAAACCAATAAAAGAGGCCAAAATTAAAAAAAAAATGATTGGAGTCTAGCTGCTATACACTGTTGTGTTAGTCTCTGCTTTATAGCACAGTGAATCAGACACATGCACGCACGTATCCCCCTCCCCTCTTTTTGGATTTCTTTCTCATTCAGGTCACCACGGAGCACTAAGAGAGGATCCCCGCACTCTGCCATAGGTCTCGCCAGTTCTCTGTTTTATACACAGTGTCAGTCCTGTGTCCATTGCCAACCCCAAGCTCCCGTTCCTCCCAAGCCCACTCGCTCCTCTGGCGTCCACGCGTTTGCTTTCTGTGTCTGTGTCTCGATTTCTGCTTTGCAAACAGGTTCATCTGTATCCCTTTCCTAAATGTGCTATTTTCTGTTGAATATGTTTTACTCTTAAAGTGATAAATATATTTTTCTTTTTATTTCATTTTTGGAAGACTGTAGTTTTGTCTGTTTTCCACCTATATTAGTGACTATCTCCATTTTGTTTAAGATCTTCTTAATTTTTTTTCACTAATGTTTTCTAATTTTCAGTTTATAAGGCTTTTACCTCCTTGACTGAATGAATGCAATCTCTCTTTAAATACTCAAGCTGGGGGAAGCTTGCCAACTTCTTATATAATTCTGTTACAGTGCTTCAACTAATGGTGACCTAATGACATATGCATTTTTGTTGACAGACTTTTTGAGGGAACATGCGTGAACACAAGAGTTGAATTTCAAGGGCTCAGAAAATTCCAACTCATTATTAGAATTTCTTGTTGCTCAAGAGGAAACAGCGATAAAATGTAAAGGGGAGAAAGAAAATAGTGTGCAGTCTTGTCTCTGTGTCAACGATGGTCCGTGGACACACACCAACCCAGATATGCGTCTGTACGAGTATGTGGATAGGAATAGTTTCTGGTTTAGAAAGAGCAAGCTTACAGAGCTCTCCTTGCTCTCTTTAAGCTGATACTAATATGTTTGTTTAAAAGTTAGATTTATTATGATTATATTTTAAAACATTTTGTTTCTAGAGAAAAATCATGTGATTTGAAGGCTGGAATGAGAAAAAGGTCATGAGGCATCTGTATATTATTGTAGTTGGAGAAATAAGTGAGGCAAAGCAGCCCTAGGCAAAACTTTTAGATGAGTCCAATCAGGGAATCCCATGGGTTCTAACGTCTAGAGCTGCAAGGAATAAAAAAGTCAAAATATTTGGCAGAAAACAACAAAATTCTGCAAAGCATTTATCCTTCAATTAAAAAAAAATAAATTTTAAAAGATTTGAAAAGAACTACCTCTTTTTATTTAATTTTGCTGCTTTGAATGTAAACAAAGGATTATGTAAATATCATGAACATAAAATTATTAAACATATGTACAGGTTGAGAAGGGATTGTTTTTACTTCTTAAATTTGTTGTTTTTCTAAAAGCATTTTATATACAAGATCTATAAGTGTAATTATAAATTATATAAATTATAACTCCAGAATGAACAGAAGTTTAAGAAACAACCTGAGAGGTATTACAGCTTACATATAAAGTCAGTAATGTGTTAAGAAAAATGTAGCTATTGCTCTAGAGTGGAGAATTGAATTAAATTCTTCTTAATGTCAGAAGACTAATTGTTATCATCTTTTTTTAAAACTATACCAGGTACATACCTGCCCCTTGCAATTCTTTGAAAGTTTGAGACATGAGGAACAATGCTGATGATTCTGAGATTATAAAGTTTTTGTAGTTTTCTAAAGCTCTGATTACTAATTAGTATTGAGATGAACTTACCATCTCTTCTGGGCAGGACTGTGAACATTTAATTAGACTCTTATTCATCAAGAGATACAGTAATTCTTGTACCAACTTTGGGGCTAAGATATTTTACAAACTTGTAAGAGATTCAGGCTGATTTGATGAATAGCAATTGTGTTACTTAAAACTGTTTTATTATCTGGATAAGTTTATTGGGAAAAATTGTATTTGATTCTGAACTGATAAAAGAATATGTGACTTCCTTAGTGTATTTCACTCTAAAATTAAAGTCTGCACAGTCATCTGGTTTAAGTTGTTTTGAATATTGGTCACCATGAGACTAGGTCAACGGAGACGGACTGCTGTATGAGAAGAATAGCATTAACACGACCGTCTGTGTTTGATATTAGTAAGAGTCTGTCGCTGGCCTCTCGAGGCATCTTGTTGTAGCCACGCAACAAGCTCTTGTTCATAAACAGCAATGCTCAGGTTTGGTTCATTCGGTTTGGGAAAGGTCTTTTTTCAAAGAGTGCTCTTAACATAAATTCATAGCAATTAGATTTCTTACCAGGAAGGCTTATCCAAGGATTTTTCTATTTTCCTGGGAATGTGGGATGAGAGTAAGTTGAACATGAACCACTGACGCATGTGAGGTTTTGCTCCACTTTTCTGCTTTCCCCGGTTAAATTATGAACTGTTCTAAGTCAGGTCCCATGTTCCTTCCTGTCTGTATTCCTAGGGTCCAGTAGTGTCAGCCACGAGTAGGTGCTGAAGAGAGGTGTCTTCAGGGAAGGCCTCCCCCTGGGGCTGAGCAGCAGCCCTTCCTGAGTCGCTGCACAGGCCAGACAAACCCGGCCTGCAACGCGCACCCCTCCGTATGCCGCGCCGACGGCCACCACGGCGCCGGCCGCGGAGCCCTGTGCTTGTCTGTGTTCTTGACAAGCACAGACTCTTGGGAGGCCAGGCTCTACAAGACACAGTGTGCATTCCTGGTTCCAGAGGTGTCTCTGAAACCGCCTGAGCAGCTCGCAGTACATGTTCACGGGAAGAGTGTGTGGCTGGAAGGTTTACTGTGTCTTCACTATTTGCCTCCTGATGAGAAGAGGGTTTATAACAGAAGTATAATAATAATAAAATAACCACAGTAAGTGTTCACCCTGGATGTAGGTCAGACGTTACTGTTTTCTTGCAGGTATCAATTATTTTATTGGAAACTGAACATTTTTGATAAAACTGTAGCAAGAGTGGATTCTGACGTTTTTTTCCCTGGAGAGTTTAACTGTTTAATATAGTGTGTGTGTGTGTGTTTAGTACCTTGCTTGTCTGGAGTAAATCAGTGGAGTCCATTTCCCTGTGGTGCGTGGCTGCTGCTGTTTCTACTCAGTTTAAAATTATATATCACATCCTTCAGGTGGCACCGTTGGAAAGAATATGCCTGCCAGTGCAGGAGACACAAGAGATGCGGGTTCGATCCCTGGGTTGATAAGATCTCCTGGAGAAGGAAATGGCAACCTACTCCAGTATGCTTACTTGGTAAATCCCATGGACAGAGGAGCCTGGTGAGCTCTAGTCCATGGAGTTGCAAAGAGTTGGACATGATTGAACACGGAAGGATGATGAGATGTATATGTTTCTATATACGGGTCATCTTGTGTCTGAGCAGCATTTTAGTCAGCCCAGCATCACTCTTATACCCTATGGTTGTCTCATTTCTTAAATCTCCCTAATAAGTTACCAGCTAATCTCTTAGTCTGTTGTTTGCCTGAACCAACCCACAACCCTGGGAGCCTCTGTTTGTGAACCCATGGTCTGCAACTCACTAGGCTCCTCTGTCCGTGGGATTTCCCAGGCAAGAATACTGGCATGGGTTGCCATGCCTTCCTCCAGGGAATCTTCCCAACCCAGAGCTCAAATCCACATCTCCTGCGTCTCCTACATTGGCAGGCAGATTCCTCACCACTGACCCACCTGGGAAGCCCATAACAAGTGGAGATTTACTGGAAATATCAAAATGAAATTATAATCAGAGGGTTAAGGTAGGGGCAAAAAGGAGCACAATGTTCACCAAGGTTCATGGCAGCACATTCAGGTACAAGCCACAGCTAATCTGTCTGTATAATAGATCTCTGTGTAAAGGGAGTTGATGGTACCAAATTTTACCTTTCCTGTGTAATTTATAAGAAAATTTGTTGGCATGCAAATTATAACTTGTCCTGAAAACTTCGCTTCCTAATTAAAGCTTGCAGAAGCCAAGGAAGGGCTGAATAATTAATGCATTGCTGGCATGTTTCTTAGTTAAGTGAAGTATTACTAAACTAGACGTCAAGATTAGGAGAAAGGAACTACTTACAAACACATTTTAGTTTTTGAGCTCTTTACTTTTGAAATGTGTTCTGAGGAATATGATGCAGAGATACAAGACCATAAGATCATGGGTATCAGGAGCCTGCTGGAGCCGCAAGGTCTACCGACTGCTCCTTCTTGCATGGGCGTCAGAGGACTAGAGGCTGTTGATGATCATCGACCCAAGACTGAAGAAAGTGCATGGGAGACAAATTCTGACAAGAAGTCAAAGGCTGGGCCCATGATGAGACTCAGGGGCAGGAGTTTGAGAACCTCCAGCAAGTTGGGTCATGTGCGTTACGAGGTTCCAACCCCAGTAAGGAATCCAGCAACAGCTAGGTGTCACGGTGGCGGAAGGAGAATGAAGACTTCTGCCCCACAGCAGACGGTGTCCTCGACGACACAACGGGGAGGGGGAGGAAGGACGGTGTCTCTGAAGGTGGCGTTTCCTCTAGGATTCATTTTAGTCAGCCCAGCATCACTCTTATACCCTATGGTTGTCTCATTTCTTAAATCTCCCTAATAAGTTACCAGCTAATCTCTTAGTCTGTTGTTTGCCTGAACCAACCCACAACCCTGGGAGCCTCTGTTTGTGAACCCATGGTCTGCAACTCACTAGGCTCCTCTGTCCGTGGGATTTCCCAGGCAAGAATACTGGCATGGGTTGCCATGCCTTCCTCCAGGGAATCTTCCCAACCCAGAGCTCAAATCCACATCTCCTGCGTCTCCTACATTGGCAGGCAGATTCCTCACCACTGACCCACCTGGGAAGCCCATAACAAGTGGAGATTTACTGGAAATATCAAAATGAAATTATAATCAGAGGGTTAAGGTAGGGGCAAAATGGAGCACAATGTTCACCAAGGTTCATGGCAGCACATTCAGGTACAAGCCACAGCTAATCTGTCTGTATAATAGATCTCTGTGTAAAGGGAGTTGATGGTACCAAATTTTACCTTTCCTGTGTAATTTATAAGAAAATTTGTTGGCATGCAAATTATAACTTGTCCTGAAAACTTCGCTTCCTAATTAAAGCTTGCAGAAGCCAAGGAAGGGCTGAATAATTAATGCATTGCTGGCATGTTTCTTAGTTAAGTGAAGTATTACTAAACTAGACGTCAAGATTAGGAGAAAGGAACTACTTACAAACACATTTTAGTTTTTGAGCTCTTTACTTTTGAAATGTGTTCTGAGGAATATGATGCAGAGATACAAGACCATAAGATCATGGGTATCAGGAGCCTGCTGGAGCCGCAAGGTCTACCGACTGCTCCTTCTTGCATGGGCGTCAGAGGACTAGAGGCTGTTGATGATCATCGACCCAAGACTGAAGAAAGTGCATGGGAGACAAATTCTGACAAGAAGTCAAAGGCTGGGCCCATGATGAGACTCAGGGGCAGGAGTTTGAGAACCTCCAGCAAGTTGGGTCATGTGCGTTACGAGGTTCCAACCCCAGTAAGGAATCCAGCAACAGCTAGGTGTCACGGTGGCGGAAGGAGAATGAAGACTTCTGCCCCACAGCAGACGGTGTCCTCGACGACACAACGGGGAGGGGGAGGAAGGACGGTGTCTCTGAAGGTGGCGTTTCCTCTAGGATTCATCTTGGAGGTGCCCCGTGTGGTTGGTTTCAGGGGCTGTACCATGGCGGGCAGCAAGGCCCAGCCCGTCCTGGGCAGCTCTTCCTCAGCAGGAGGCCGTGTGGCTTTTGCTTGCTTTGCTGTAGGTTGCTTAATGCTTATGACTTTGTTTTAGGAGGTTTAGTCTTTACGGTCTGACTATGAGAAATGTTGGGAGCTCAGAGACAGCATTTTGGTGTTCGGAGTGTTTTCTTCCTTGGCATTTCTTTACAGACAGAACTTAGAAAATATTAGAATGTATCATTTCAGACATCTGTTGGCTGGAAGCAGTTGAGACGGGTATATTTCTCTACTTTCCCTGTATCCCAGTGTATCCAAGGGATGGATGTGGCTATTGGACTTGTCTCTGTTATTTCTTGAGTCATAATGGTATCGTCATTTGTGTACTAATTGTTGATGTTCTAGTATGAAACAGTTTTTAAAAGTGGAATCATATGGTAAATCGTTTAGTAAAGTAATTGATCCTTAACATTTCTTTAAATTTGAATTTTTATAGGTTGTATAAAGCAGAAAAATTTGTGTTACAAAATATGATTTGCAAATAAGTTACAAGATATCTTTGTATAAAAGTTTATTCATTATAATGTCTACTTAAATACTGGAGAAAAGATAAAATTAGTACATCATCTAGATTTTGAGACAAATTGCATCTAAATACCAACTATAATTTTAAAAAGAGCCTACAAAGCAGGTTTTTATTTGTATCTTGGATTTGAGTAACCAGTTCTTCAGATTATAACAAATTTTTATATACCCTTTATTGTTGCAAGCATATTTTTTATTTTTTAAGATTTTGATGTGGACCATTTTTAAAGTCTTGACTGAATTTGTTATAGTATTGATTCTGTTTTATGTTTGTTTGTTGGTTGGTTGGTTGGTTTTGGTCATGAAGCATATGAGAGCTTAGCTTCCCGGCCAGGAATCAACTCTGCACTCCCTGTGTTGGAGGGCGAAGTCTTAGCCACTGGACCACCAGTAAAGTCCTCAAGGATGTGATCTAAAATGACTAGACTGGTGACTGAAAGCTGCTGACTGAAGTGACTGAAGACTTTAGGAGACAGCGCCGTCTCCTTACACAGTCTATCCATCTGCCACACACATCACACAGCTAAGAGGAACCTTTCCTGAACTGGGCTCTTAAGTGTGCATTTAATTCAATTAACCTGAAAGCATGGTGATGTCAGCACTCTGCTGGGGGTGAAGGTGTTGGTGGGTAAGAAATGTAAGAAAGTGGAAACTCCCTTTCTGAGACCAGACAACCAAAGCACGCAGTGGTGAGAAAACGGTTGTGTCCCATGGAGTGAACGTACTTTATAGTCACACTGTAGACTTTCAGAGGAACCCGGCAGGTGAGGGTGGACACGCTCAGGTGCAGCTGAATGAGGATTGTGGGCGTTTAATCCTGGAGGAATGAGCAGTGAGCAGGATTAGGTTACAGTAGGAAGAAAAGAAAAGGAAATGGAAATTAATTTCTTATGTATAACAGAACGACTCTTTGTTTTCATCCAGGTTGAAGGGTGGCTATTCACATGGATTGAATCCTTAAACTATGGTACTGAGTCATTACTGAAATTGGAATTTGAAATATATCAAATGTATCAATTACAGGAGGATTACCATAGTCATTTTTTGCTAAAGCTTAGAGCAGAGCCACAAGTCTTTCTGAATTCAAACGGTTTCCTTCTGATTAATGTATCAGGGCGACTGTGTAGCTGATGTGCTCACCTCTAGTTAATTGAAGTGAGAAAAAGTAGGAAGAATAACTTCTTGCATTTTTCATTAGGAATGTCATTTCAATAAGTCACTGATGCAGAAGGGGAAAACTGGTAAAATTACCAACTGTCAGTTGCATTAAAACCTGTGAGTTTTTAGCATGTGGAATGAAGCATCTTGCCATCTTCCTTAAGGAATTTATTGCTAGAGAAATTCCCAGAGCTTAAAATTGTACATAGCACTGGGTGGGGGTGGGACCTGAGCAAGGCTGTGCTGTGGAAGTGAGGTGCTGGCTCTTAGTTTCACGGAGGTCTGAGCCCTCTTGATGGTACCTCCACCCATGTCTTTAGCACTTCAGGGATGAACACTCTTTAGTTCATTTTTTTAAAGGAACAATTGAAAAATAAAAGGGTGTTGTAAAAGTAGACTAGAAAACTTGATGTCAAAGGATAAGAGACTTCACTAACTACTTATTGTTTTTAACGTCTTTAGAGAGAAAGTGAAGATGGTGTAAGTTAAGAGCTGAATTTCTGGAAATGACAGAAAATAAACTAAACTTTGTACTGCTTATAGAATTGGTTCTTAAGGGCTTAGGCTTAGAATAAAAATATCAGCAATTCTAGCTAGCAGGGGTTCAGCATTATTAAGAAAGTACAGTCAGGGAAATAAAAGTACATTTAGTTATTTTTTGAAATTTACTTTTATACATTACCATCTATTAATGGCTTCGCAGTGGCTCAGCAGTAAAGAATCTGCCTGTAGTGCAGGAGACACAGGAAATGCGGGCTGGATCTCTGGGTTGGGAAGATCCTCTGCAGAAGGAAATGGAAACCAACACCAGTATTCTTGTCCAAGAAATTCCATGGACAGAAGAGCTTGGCAGGTTACAGAGAAGTTACGGATACAGAACATACTTCTAAGGCTTCTTTACATCCTAGTTAAGGTTTGCTGGATTATTTCATTGTAAATATGATAGGGATCAGCATTCATTATTTATGCTGTTTGAAATATATGATTTGTTATTTCCATGAGGTACACCTAGACGGTTAGGAAGCTCTCAGTCACCGGTCCAGGCTTGACCAACGTTAACACACAAGGAACCTACTCTTGGAGTTTGAAGTAAAGTAAAAGAAAAAATGAAAATTCATAACCAAAGATGAAAATAAAAATATAGAACATGAAGAGACTGAAAATGTAGGAAAATATAGAAAATAAAAATACAGAATGCAGTTCTCAAAAACAGTTTGAAGAAATCTAAATCTCGAAGAGAGAATTTGTAAACCTTCGAAGAAAGTGATAATGACTGATTTCTGGAGAAGAGAACAATGAAGGAAGGAGATCACGGGTCGGGGCGACAGGTTTGCTGTGAGACCCCAACTACTCAGTTCTGGCTTTACCCTCCACTCCTCTGACTAGAGAAATAATCTTTGGTGGAAGAAGCTCAGAAGCAGATTTCCTATTAGAGAACTGATGCTTAACATAGATGATGTGATTCTGAAAGAGCACTCAGCTGCTCTAAATAGTCCAAGTTTGTGGTGATTTTTAAAAATCTCTGTAGCATCCATTTTTTCTCCCTTTTGAGAATAAAACCTATCCATTCTGACTCAGGTGGGCAGACGGATCAGAAAGCTCCAATCATAGAATGCTATCCTTCTTAACGTGATGTGTTATGATCCCGTCCCTGTCAAACATGGTCCTGCCCCTGGCATCTTCTTTTGAAGCTGAAAAGATGTCAAGATACTGGTTTCATGATCATGAAAGTAAAACTTATCTATACTGAGAGAATAGAAGGCAGTAAATCTGAAAATTAGTTCTACCTGTCACTGAGTTTCAATTTAGTTCTTGAGCGCTATCATCTCTTCAAATCCGCGAACCTCCGGATCTTTCCAGTAAAGTCAGCATCCTTTGGATGTATACTTTTAGGTAGAAGGGGTAAAGATTTTAATTAGGTCCATCCAAAAGAATCAACATTAACAACTGCAAACCGAAAAGAACAATACAGACAAAGAATCAAAATCTTGACTAAGAAAAGTCAAATCATTGCTTAATGAAGAGGGAACTTCTTTGTGAGGTTGATGAATAGCTTTGGGTTACATTTGAAAGTTGATGGAGAATTAAAGAGAGGGAAGAGCTGGAAGTGGCTAAGATGTTGTGATTTACATCACTGAAGAGTGAACAGGATGTGCTTGTTAGGCCCCAAGTGGGCAGCCCCAGGACCACTGGGACGACTACCTTCTTGTGAAATGTATATTCTTCCTAGCACCTAGTCAGAGAGGCACAAACGTTTTTTCATAACCCTAATCCTTCTCATTCATGAAGACTTACCTCTCCTGCCTAGAACCATCCTGCCCAGTGTCAACCAGGAAGTGAAAGGGATTAAATACATGTTATGCAAATATTTTACCACTGGTTTAGCACAAAAAAATATAAATTTAGAACTACAAAAAAAGCCTTTTGACCAGTTCCAGTTTTAAAGGGTGATATTTGGTTTCAATATTAACAGCAACTGCTAGAGCCCTCTGTTGACTACAGTCACGATGAGGCTCCTCAGCAGGAGCTGGTGGAACGAAGCTTTCATCCTAATTGGCAGGTAGCACCTCAGCCCAAGGTGTTGGCACCTGGAAGCTGGGAGCTTGGGAGTGTTAAATAGTTTCTCTCTACAAAGATGATTAGAATATACATGGCACCATGTGTCAGATTTTTGCTGTCACAAATTTAAATTGCCAGAGAAGGATGCTTAAGAAAGTATGGGAGATGATTACTTAGAAGATAATAATTAAGTGAGACACAGGAACAGCAATCATGTGTCCCAGAAAAGATCGCTCTGGCCAGTGTGAGGGCATCTGTAGAAATCACTGGAAGTACATTCTGTCTACAAGACTGGGGAATATTTTACAAAAATTATAACAAGAAGATTTCTATCAGGGCAGCAGATAGCCATCATTGTAGAATATTAAAATCACATGGGGGAACTTTAAAAGTACCAGAAGTTCTGTTCCATCCTGGATCAATTAATTCCAGCTTTCTTGACACAAGGGTTTGAGGACCATGGCCCCCCATGCTGGATTGTACACAGTGTTTACACAGGAAAAATGAAACCCCAACCCTTCAGTGAGGATGTAACAGAGTAAAGAGCCAGAGGTCAGACACAAAGGCGACACAGTAAAAGATGGAGCTACGGAGCTGCTGCTATTTCAAAAAGCAGAAGATGAGGTAATGAATTGTTAGTTTAGGAGAGCTGGAAAGCATCAAGAAAATTTATCATCAGAAAAGCAAATTGTGGAAATCATTGAGCTTAACAGAAGCCATGATGAATAATGGGAGCTGAGAACCTGTTCTTATCAGATTATGTCCACATCATTAAAGACTAGAAAAGATGTTTTTTTTAATTGAAGCATAGTTGATATACAATGTTGTGTTAATTACTGCTGCATAGCAAGAGATTCAGTTGCGCACACATGTATGTATGTATATTTATGTTCTTTTCCAGTATTTTTCCAATTTTTCTTTTTCTTTTCTTTTTTATTATCTTAATTTTTTTTTTTTACAGAGTTTTGTCATTTACTGCCAAACATCAACATGAATCAGCCATATGTATACATATGTTTCCTCCCTGTGAACTTATCATAGGAGAGTAATATAGTTGTCGGTGCTCTCTGGTGGGACCTTGTTTATCCATTCTCTATGGAAGAGCTTACATCCGATAACCCCAGCCTCCCATTCCGTCCCTCCTGGAGTCTCTCCCCTTGGCAACCCCACCTTTTTTATAGATATGCTCACTGTGTCATATTTTAGGCTCTGCCTGTAAGTGATATCACATGCTACCAGAGAAGACTTAAGAAAGTATGGGAGATGATTACTTAGAAGATAATAATTAAGTGAGACACAGGAACAGCAATCATGTGTCCCATGTGTCACACTCTGGCCAGTGTGAGGGCATCTGTAGAAATCACTGGAAGTACATTCTGTCTACAAGACTGGGGAATATTTTACAAAAATTATAACAAGAAGATTTCTATCAGGGCAGCAGATAGCCATCATTGTAGAATATTAAAATCACATGGGGGAACTTTAAAAGTACCAGAAGTTCTGTTCCATCCTGGATCAATTAATTCCAGCTTTCTTGACACAAGGGTTTGAGGACCATGGCCCCCCATGCTGGATTGTACACAGTGTTTACACAGGAAAAATGAAACCCCAACCCTTCAGTGAGGATGTAACAGAGTAAAGAGCCAGAGGTCAGACACAAAGGCGACACAGTAAAAGATGGAGCTACGGAGCTGCTGCTATTTCAAAAAGCAGAAGATGAGGTAATGAATTGTTAGTTTAGGAGAGCTGGAAAGCATCAAGAAAATTTATCATCAGAAAAGCAAATTGTGGAAATCATTGAGCTTAACAGAAGCCATGATGAATAATGGGAGCTGAGAACCTGTTCTTATCAGATTATGTCCACATCATTAAAGACTAGAAAAGATGTTTTTTTTAATTGAAGCATAGTTGATATACAATGTTGTGTTAATTACTGCTGCATAGCAAGAGATTCAGTTGCGCACACATGTATGTATGTATATTTATGTTCTTTTCCAGTATTTTTCCAATTTTTCTTTTTCTTTTCTTTTTTATTATCTTAATTTTTTTTTTTTATAGAGTTTTGTCATTTACTGCCAAACATCAACATGAATCAGCCATATGTATACATATGTTTCCTCCCTGTGAACTTATCATAGGAGAGTAATATAGTTGTCTGTGCTCTATGGGAGGACCTTGTTTATCCATTCTCTATGGAAGAGCTTACATCCGATAACCCCAGCCTCCCATTCCGTCCCTCCTGGAGTCTCTCCCCTTGGCAACCCTAGTCTGTTTTTGTGCCACTATTCTATTTTTATTTCATAGATATGCTCACTGTGTCATATTTTAGGCTCTGCCTGTAAGTGATATCACATGCTATTTGTTTTTGTCTTTCTGACTTACTTCATTTAGTACAATAATCACTAGTTGGATCCGTGTTGCTGCAAATGGCATTATTGCTTTTTGTATTCCACTGTGTATGTGTGTCACGTCTTTATCCATTTATCTGTCAGTGAGCATTTAGGCTGTTTCCATAGCTTGGCTATTGTGAATAGCCCTTCTAGGAACATAGGGGTACGTGTATCTTTCGGAATAATAGTTTTGTCTGGATATATGCCCAGGAGTGGGATTGCCGGGTCATATGGTAATTCTATTCCTACTTAGCTTTCTGAGGAACCTTCATATTATTTTCCACAGTGGCTGTACTAACTTACATTCCCACCAACGATGTACGAGTGTTCCTTTTTCTTCATACCCTCTCTGGCATTTGTTATTTGTAGCCTTTTTAAGTGATGGTCACTTGAACCAGTGTAAGGTGGTACATAATTGCAGTTTTGATTTGCATTTCTCTAATAATTAGCAGTGTTGAGAGTCTTTCACATGCCTATTGGCCATCTGTATTTCTAGAAAGAGTAATTTAAATGCTGCAAGTACTCAAAAGACAATGCCTTTTCTCTGCACCCTCTCCAGCATGTATTGTCTGTAGACGTTTTTGACGATGACCATTCTTAACTGGTGTGAGGTGATATGTCATTGTAGTTTTGATTTGCATTTCTCTAATAATAAGCGAGGTGGAGCATCCTTTTGTGTGTTTTTTGGCCATCTATATGTAAAAGACAATGCCTTCTGCAGGATGAAGTTAAAATTCCTTCAGAAAAAACGGTCAAGGGATAGACAAATTCTCACCATGTAGGTATGCTTTAGAGGGGACCAAGGTATTACATTTCAACTGATCAAATAAAGATAATCAGAGATAAACAAAGCCTACACTGAGATCCAAAACTGCAGCAAGCATTAGTTGGGAAGTCTGTGTTAAAACCGACACATATGGAAGCCTCCCATTCCGCCCCTCCTGGAGTCTCTCCCCTTGGCAACCCTCGTCTGTTTTTGTGCCACTATTCTATTTTTATTTCATAGATATGCTCACTGTGTCATATTTTAGGCTCTGCCTGTAAGTGATATCACATGCTATTTGTTTTTGTCTTTCTGACTTACTTCATTTAGTACAATAATCACTAGTTGGATCCATGTTGCTGCAAATGGCATTATTGCTTTTTGTATTCCACTGTGTATGTGTGTCACGTCTTTATCCATTTATCTGTCAGTGAGCATTTAGGCTGTTTCCATAGCTTGGCTATTGTGAATAGCCCTTCTAGGAACATAGGGGTACGTGTATCTTTCGGAATAATAGTTTTGTCTGGATATATGCCCAGGAGTGGGATTGCCGGGTCATATGGTAATTCTATTCCTACTTAGTTTTTGAGGAACCTTCATATTATTTTCCACAGTGGCTGTACTAACTTACATTCCCACCAACGATGTACGAGTTTTCCCTTTTTTCTTCATACCCTCTCTGGCATTTGTTATTTGTAGCCTTTTTAAGTGATGGTCACTTGAACCAGTGTAAGGTGGTACATAATTGCAGTTTTGATTTGCATTTCTCTAATAATTAGCAGTGTTGAGAGTCTTTCACATGCCTATTGGCCATCTGTATTTCTAGAAAGAGTAATTTAAATGCTGCAAGTACTCAAAAGACAATGCCTTTTCTCTGCACCCTCTCCAGCATGTATTGTCTGTAGACGTTTTTGACGATGACCATTCTTAACTGGTGTGAGGTGATATGTCATTGTAGTTTTGATTTGCATTTCTCTAATAATAAGCGAGGTGGAGCATCCTTTTGTGTGTTTTTTGGCCATCTGTATGTAAAAGACAATGCCTTCTGCAGGATGAAGTTAAAATTCCTTCAGAAAAAACGGTCAAGGGATAGACAAATTCTCACCATGTAGGTATGCTTTAGAGGGGACCAAGGTATTACATTTCAACTGATCAAATAAAGATAATCAGAGATAAACAAAGCCTACACTGAGATCCAAAACTGCAGCAAGCATTAGTTGGGAAGTCTGTGTTAAAACCGACACATATGGAAGCTCTTCTGCCACTGGCAAACTCCCACCGGGGCTTGGACCTCGGGTCCTGGGGTTCTCTGAGCCCTGTGTTATGTGCTCCATGCTCCCATGAGTTATGCTCCTCATTCAGTTCATGCCCTCGTTCTTTTACAAAGGCCAGTTTTATCCATGAGTCTTGAGATAACAATTAATTTTTGCATACATTTAGTCTTCTAGACTACCTATTCTACGCTCATTCAGTAAAACAAGTCTCTTTAAATTCCATAAATTGGACATTTTGAGAAAAACAATTTGATGTCAGAAAGGTAGAAGGAAATTTGTATAACTCTAAAACAAACCAAAATAAAACAATGAAGAAATGCAAGTCAAAACAGCAAAAATTACTCCAGAGTACCACTTTTGCTGACAATATTCTATTCATATGTAATGAATGGGGGAAGAAGTAAAAATTGCCCTCACCCTTATGGCGATTCATATAAACGCTCTTGTAAACGTAAAAGCACAATTTCACATCAGGTGTCGGCTGAGATGGTTTGACCACCCGAAGATGCTGATGGAGATGGGCAGGTAGGGCTGACGTCTGGCGAGTGGGAGAGGGTCAGTCATGAGAACTGTCACAGCCTGGCCTCTTCAAAGAGGACTTAAGGAACTGGACAACAGTGGCAACCCAGGCTGGTCCTAGTAACTTGAAACGCTAAAGTCAGAAGTTAGCAGGAGACACAAAGAACTCTAACCATTGGCAGATTGTCCTTGGCTCCCTCTGGTTCTCAAGAAAAGCTGAGGCTCCCGGGAGCCACACACAGTGAGGGGAGCCTGGGTTCCCCCAGCTGAATCCAGACAACGCTCAGAGATCCTCCCCTGGCTTTATGAAAGAGCACACTTAAAAAACTTCGTAGGACCAATTACTTATTTGCCAGAGAATTCTTCCTTTTACAAAAAGGGAAAATTTTCGTTACTCAATTATCGTGTGATGCATGCATAACAGAATTCCTTTTATTCAAACTTTTACTATTTTATTTTGTATAGGGGTTAAGAAAAAATAATAAGTTAAAAAACTAAACCTTTTGTTTTGTAAGGTTTTATTTTGTATAGAATGTTGTGGTAGTTTCAGGGGAACATTGAAGGGACTCAGCCATGCTTGTCCATGTATCCATTCTCCCCTGTACCCGCTCCCACCCAGGCTGGCACAGAACGTTGAGCAGAGTTCCATGTGCTATACGATGGGTCCTTATTAGTTATCCTTTTTAAATATAGCAGGGTTACCACAATTCTTTTTTGTGAAAAATCAGTACTCAAAAACAATGTGAATGTTGCTGTTTTAAGAATGAACATACTGGATATTCTTATGTTATGAAAATAGAGACTGTAACAGTGTAAGAGAATGTCTAAAACATATACTGTGTTGGAGTTAGATTCCTATTTATTATTTAAAAGTAACTACTTAGCTTTTCAATTGTATTTTTGCAACAGTCAAAACAGCAAAAATTACTCCAGAGTACCACTTTTGCTGACAATATTCTATTCATATGTAATGAATGGGGGAAGAAGTAAAAATTGCCCTCACCCTTATGGTGATTCATATAAACGCTCTTGTAAACGTAAAAGCACAATTTCACATCAGGTGTCGGCTGAGATGGTTTGACCACCCGAAGATGCTGATGGAGATGGGCAGGTAGGGCTGACGTCTGGCGAATGGGAGAGGGTCAGTCATGAGAACTGTCACAGCCTGGCCTCTTCAAAGAGGACTTAAGGAACTGGACAACAGTGGCAACCCAGGTTGGTCCTAGTAACTTGAAACGCTAAAGTCAGAAGTTAGCAGGAGACACAAAGAACTCTAACCATTGGCAGATTGTCCTTGGCTCCCTCTGGTTCTCAAGAAAAGCTGAGGCTCCCGGGAGCCACACACAGTGAGGGGAGCCTGGGTTCCCCCAGCTGAATCCAGACAACGCTCAGAGATCCTCCCCTGGCTTTATGAAAGAGCACACTTAAAAAACTTCGTAGGACCAATTACTTATTTGCCAGAGAATTCTTCCTTTTACAAAAGGAAGATTTTCGTTACTCAATTATCGTGTGATGCATGCATAACAGAATTCCTTTTATTCAAACTTTTACTATTTTATTTTGTATAGGGGTTAAGAAAAAGATAATAAGTTAAAAAACTAAACCTTTTGTTTTGTAAGGTTTTATTTTGTATAGAATGTTGTGGTAGTTTCAGGGGAACATTGAAGGGACTCAGCCATGCTTGTCCATGTATCCATTCTCCCCTGTACCCGCTCCCACCCAGGCTGGCACAGAACGTTGAGCAGAGTTCCATGTGCTATACGATGGGTCCTTATTAGTTATCCTTTTTAAATATAGCAGGGTTACCACAATTCTTTTTTGTGAAAAATCAGTACTCAAAAACAATGTGAATGTTGCTGTTTTAAGAATGAACATACTGGATATTCTTATGTTATGAAAATAGAGACTGTAACAGTGTAAGAGAATGTCTAAAACATATACTGTGTTGGAGTTAGGGATTCCTATTTATTATTTAAAAGTAACTACACTTGTGAGCCTTTTGCAATTGTATTTTTATAAGTAAAGCACATTTTCTATTTTGTCTCATTTAATTTTAAAAGTTAATTGTATGACATTTTACTTCAGTAGATCACTGGAAGCGACTTGCAGCCTTCGGGCTGGCTGAAACAACATAAGCAGGAATTTAATGTTGGTTTTTCCGTTCGTTCCATATTGATGGCTCCGCTTGTATAGAATGAACTGAAAAAAATGGCAGAATCATCTTCAAAGTCATTTCTCGTGCTATTTCAGCCCTGGCCAGATTGGATCCAGGCTCAAAGTGTTTCCAATATTGCCTTCTGAATTGGATTTCAATTTTCTGGTGTGTGTGAATACCCCTGTGCTCACAGAATAGCATGTTTTTTCTTCTTTCTGAAAACTGTCATAATTTAGTGTCTAAAAGGACTTTTCATGGACAGCATTCAGAAACTCTTACCAATAGGCTTAGGAGTATGTGACCACCTTAACGGGGCTTTCAGTGTAATGGACACATAATAGGAATGATTTAGAAAAAAAGAATTCCATTAGTCTGGAGAGATTTTAAGCTTAAATTAGCTTGGGACTTGAAATAGAGTAAAAATGACCAAAATGCTACAGTTTCTGAGTGACTGTTCCCAAGAGTTGGGAATAGCTGCTGGAAAGCACCGGCCTTCTGCTCACCCAGAGTGGGACGGTCTCCACATGCTGGGACTGAGTCCCGAAAGCCCCTCAAGGCCCTGCAGTACTTTCACCATGGTCCAGTGCCTTGGTTCTTTCTGAGATCCTTCTCCAGGGCGGAAAACCTCTTCCAAGAAAAAATGCAATGACTTTATATAGCAAATTCTTCAAGAAAACAAATGTTCATAGAAAAGTGTAAATGCTCATATTGTAAACACTTGAGAGCAGCTCTGGGTGGTCACAGAGAAGGAGACAATCTGTTCCAGTCAAATCTGCATATTTTTCCCATTTTTTTGGAAGGAGGATGAGACCATTGAGGGGAAGATATGGAATCTGGTGTGGATCCCAGAACAAAAAAAGAAAAAAAAAAAAAAGCCCCAAATAAAACTGTATTCTCAGATAGAGTTTCTCTCCCAGTGATAAACACTGAAAAACAATTTTTTTTTTGATCGTTTAAGAAAAAAACTTAGAGTGGCCACCCGACGCCAGTGGGTAGTTTGACTGCCACCGGCGTCTATAGTTAGCTCAATTGTCCAAAGACAGCGATTTCTCTTTGAAATGCAAACCTGAAGAACACATGCCACACCTTACAAAGATGAAGGGCCATGCACAGACTCTTTGGAGACCAGGGTCATTGATGCATTCGTGCTGAAAAAATGTGATGGGTTCATTTCCTCTCCCTGTGGCTTCTTTCTCACTTATGACCCTTCCGTCATTTTGGGAATGATTTGTAATAGAATGCATTGACTATATTAGAACATTCTGTGCAGAACTCAGAGGCTTTGCATTGCTGAAAAGTGATTATTAGTGAATGTGTGACTAACTGTATAATTAAATGAACAGGAGAATGATTTTGTGAATTAGGCACACATAATTAAAGGAATTGTGACCACCTTAACGGGCTTTCAGTGTAATGGACACATAATAGGAATGATTTAGAAAAGAATTCCATTAGTCTGGAGAGATTTTAAGCTTAAATTAGCTTGGGACTTGAAATAGAGTAAAAATGACCAAAATGCTACAGTTTCTGAGTGACTGTTCCCAAGAGTTGGGAATAGCTGCTGGAAAGCACCGGCCTTCTGCTCACCCAGAGTGGGACGGTCTCCACATGCTGGGACTGAGTCCCGAAAGCCCCTCAAGGCCCTGCAGTACTTTCACCATGGTCCAGTGCCTTGGTTCTTTCTGAGATCCTTCTCCAGGGCGGAAAACCTCTTCCAAGAAAAAATGCAATGACTTTATATAGCAAATTCTTCAAGAAAACAAATGTTCATAGAAAAGTGTAAATGCTCATATTGTAAACACTTGAGAGCAGCTCTGGGTGGTCACAGAGAAGGAGACAATCTGTTCCAGTCAAATCTGCATATTTTTCCCATTTTTTTGGAAGGAGGATGAGACCATTGAGGGGAAGATATGGAATCTGGTGGGGATCCCAGAACAAAAAAAGAAAAAAAAAAAAAAGCCCCAAATAAAACTGTATTCTCAGATAGAGTTTCTCTCCCAGTGATAAACACTGAAAAACAATTTTTTTTTTGATCGTTTAAGAAAAAAACTTAGAGTGGCCACCCGACGCCAGTGGGTAGTTTGACTGCCACCGGCGTCTATAGTTAGCTCAATTGTCCAAAGACAGCGATTTCTCTTTGAAATGCAAACCTGAAGAACACATGCCACACCTTACAAAGATGAAGGGCCATGCACAGACTCTTAGGAGACCAGGGTCATTGATGCATTCGTGCTGAAAAAATGTGATGGGTTCATTTCCTCTCCCTGTGGCTTCTTTCTCACTTATGACCCTTCCGTCATTTTGGGAATGATTTGTAATAGAATGCATTGACTATATTAGAACATTCTGTGCAGAACTCAGAGGCTTTGCATTGCTGAAAAGTGATTATTAGTGAATGTGTGACTAACTGTATAATTAAATGAACAGGAGAATGATTTTGTGAATTAAAGTCCTGCTCTGAGGGTAAACCCTGGATCCTCATGGTCTCCTTCCCTGGGTCACCATGTTGTTCCATCATCACCCTTGTCTAAATCTGGTGTGTATCCATCAGATATGTCCAGTGTCCTTAGGCTCAGAGTGCAGGCATATGAAATAAAAGAGGAACACCTGATGGTATTCAAAGGGAAGAAGAAAATGTTGAATATCAATAAACTCTCTTAAGGAGAAGAAATTGATATGCAGCAGATATTCTCAGGCTAAAAAGCAAAGCTAAATGGGGCCACTTTGCTCTCCAGGTGTGCCTATGGAATAAACTTTGTGCAGTAAGTATGACTAAAGTAGAAAATATAATTTTACTGAGAAATTCAAATTAAGGTGAAGACAGAGCTTCATTTTTGTTAAAACAGATTTGAATGCTATCAGTGTTGAGAGGTCTTTCACTTAGATGAGAAAAATACTGAGATCAAATTATTTTCCTAATTAAAAGAATCTGTTTTCTAAGGTATTTTATATCAAAAGTCACTTTTTATTAAGTAAAAACAAGACCAAAAATCAGAAGTCAGAGTCGGCTGATTGAGATGAAGTAAGCTACTTTCAGGGACGCTTCTTTTCAGTAAACCGAAAGAGACTTAGTGGACATCGGAGTTTCGAAAATCCTGTGACATGCTCTTATTTCAGTTAGTGTGACAAAATAAACTGACGTGTGCACTCACAAACAAAACATTTTTGGATGGGTGCAGATTTACAAAATCTAAATGCTGACTGATGACAATAATACAATTTTGCTTTTCTAACATGCTCCGTCGCTCAGTTGTGGCTGACTCTTTGCGACCCTGTGTAGCCTGCCAGGCTCTTATGTCCATAGGATTTTCCAGGCAAGAATACTGGAGTGGGTTGACATGTCCTCCTCCAGGGGATCTTCTGGGCCCAGGGCTTGACCCTGCATATCCTGCATCTCCTGCATCGAAGATTCTTCACCTACCCAGCCATCTGGGAAGCCCAAGTCCTAGGCATAGGACAGACCAATTACATTTCCAAAGCAAATGACTTCTTATGTGGAGAGACGACTCACTGGGGAGAGAAGGAATTCTAGAAGAACACGAGCTAATAAGTTTGCACTCATAATTTTATTTCCTGCAAGACATTGCTGCTATTTGATCACACACAAAGGGTTCGTTTAACTCTACCTCCTCTGACTTGTGGATTGGACGCTACCTAGAAGTGTTTAGCTGGAGACAGAGCTTCCAGCTTTGGTAAGGAGAGGACTGAATGTTGCACAAATGTGAAAGAATGAGTAGAGTATAAGACAAAAGTTTCCCTTAATGTACTATGTTCTTCTATGTTCATATAAGTTTATGAACACAAATACAATCAAAACCAATGTACTCAGGCAAGGTAGCAAGTTCTAAAGCTTTGGCTTCCAGCTAGAACCTTTACTTATTAATCTTTATGATAACTTGCCAGCTCTGTGTTACTGCTTTGAGATCATAACGTTCTTCACAAATGTTAATTAAATAAATTTGAAAAGCACTGTAGTGATGAATGTTTATCATTTCTTTACAGATGGGAGTGAAGAAAGAGTTTAAAGAGATCGGTGTTTTAGAAGAGAATCTTAGCTGACTGGGGAAGCTGTGATTACCTCCAGACTTTGACTTTTCTTCCTTATCGATGCCAAAACCCAAACCTTGGAAATGAATGTGCATACTTCCTTTATTCCACTTTATCCAGCCTCTGTTTACTGCAAGATTTCTGGCCAAGGGTGGAGTCTCTGTGTGTGTGTCTTGAGCTGTGTCATTTAAAAGAACCAACAAAGATGTAGACGGTTCCTTCTCCCCAGAAACCATTGTTTGTCTTCCTGTCAGCTCACTGTATCCTGTTGAACAGTACATTTCCTCTGGTTTTCTGGGAGTAAATGGAATGAAAGGAAAGACAGTTTCTACTGATGGGTTAATCATGGTCACCTTGATATTATGGCAGCATACTGAAACAAACGAGTGAGATGATTTTACTAGAAAATCAGCAAAGTCATTGCACAGATGCCACTAAAAGTGTGAACTGCAAAGACAGTGGGATGGGGAAGCAGCCCCTGGGCAGTTCCTGGCTCTAGAATATTCCCTAGCTGGGCACCCTCAAGCAAGTTCCAGAAGCCATCTGAGACCTTGTGACTTCATCTGTGTGTGCTAATGGGCTCCTTTGTGCCTGACTCTGGGGCCACTTAGCCTGTGGCCACCAGGCTCCCTCCGTGAATTGATTGCTGCTATTTGATCACACACAAAGGGTTCGTTTAACTCTACCTCCTCTGACTTGTGGATTGGACGCTACCTAGAAGTGTTTAGCTGGAGACAGAGCTTCCAGCTTTGGTAAGGAGAGGACTGAATGTTGCACAAATGTGAAAGAATGAGTAGAGTATAAGACAAAAGTTTCCCTTAATGTACTATGTTCTTCTATGTTCATATAAGTTTATGAACACAAATACAATCAAAACCAATGTACTCAGGCAAGGTAGCAAGTTCTAAAGCTTTGGCTTCCAGCTAGAACCTTTACTTATTAATCTTTATGATAACTTGCCAGCTCTGTGTTACTGCTTTGGAGATCATAACGTTCTTCACAAATGTTAATTAAATAAATTTGAAAAGCACTGTAGTGATGAATGTTTATCATTTCTTTACAGATGGGAGTGAAGAAAGAGTTTAAAGAGATCGGTGTTTTAGAAGAGAATCTTAGCTGACTGGGGAAGCTGTGATTACCTCCAGACTTTGACTTTTCTTCCTTATCGATGCCAAAACCCAAACCTTGGAAATGAATGTGCATACTTCCTTTATTCCACTTTATCCAGCCTCTGTTTACTGCAAGATTTCTGGCCAAGGGTGGAGTCTCTGTGTGTGTGTCTTGAGCTGTGTCATTTAAAAAGAACCAACAAAGATGTAGACGGTTCCTTCTCCCCAGAAACCATTGTTTGTCTTCCTGTCAGCTCACTGTATCCTGTTGAACAGTACATTTCCTCTGGTTTTCTGGGGAGTAAATGGAATGAAAGGAAAGACAGTTTCTACTGATGGGTTAATCATGGTCACCTTGATATTATGGCAGCATACTGAAACAAACGAGTGAGATGATTTTACTAGAAAATCAGCAAAGTCATTGCACAGATGCCACTAAAAGTGTGAACTGCAAAGACAGTGGGATGGGGAAGCAGCCCCTGGGCAGTTCCTGGCTCTAGAATATTCCCTAGCTGGGCACCCTCAAGCAAGTTCCAGAAGCCATCTGAGACCTTGTGACTTCATCTGTGTGTGCTAATGGGCTCCTTTGTGCCTGACTCTGGGGCCACTTAGCCTGTGGCCACCAGGCTCCCCTCCGTGGAATTTGTCAATCAAGAAAAGGAGTGGGTTGCAATTTCCTCCGGGGGATCTTCCCAACCCAGGGATCAAACCCGAGTCTTCTGTGTCTCCTGCAGTGGCAGGCAGATTCTGAGCCACCTGAGAAGCCTGTTCTTCACAATAAAATAAGTTGTTATGATAAGAAGCTTAGAACTAAGACAATTTTCTGGTAACACAGATTAGGCTTTTTCAGTTTTGAAAACATTGGTAGAAATTTGGCAATGGAGACAACAGCTTGGTAATTCTCTGTAGTTAGTTATTCTAAAAAATACTTCTCAAGATGATTAGTGCTATATCATACAAGATAATTAATTCTGAAATATTTATCTGAAGGCTGAACTGGCTGTACTTGTCTCTAGACAAAATGAATGAACTGAGTGCTAAGATGTTTTTTTAAAGACAACAGTTGTCTCTGTGTATGTATCTACTTTTGTCTGTATCTCTCCTTTATCTCCATTTGTCTCTGTGTATGCTAGGTGTTGTGTACATTAGCATATGTGTATAGATAGATGGATAGATAGATAGATAGCGGTTATAGTAGGGACAAATAATGAATGATAGGGACAGATAAAGACCTACTGTTTCCTTTTTCCATTGAAAAAGGTAGACTTTGTGGCCCTGGCACTTGGGAGTGGGTGAAAAGCAGTAAAATTTTAGTGAGCCTAGGAGAGCTTAAAACTCAGCATTCAAAAAAGAAAGACCATGGCACCCAGTCCAATCACATCATGGCAAATAGATAGGGAAAAAGTAGAAACAGTGACAGATTTCATTTTCTTGGGCTCCCAAATCACTGTAGATGGTGACTGTAACCATGAAATTAAAAGATGCTCATTCTTTGGAAGAAAAGCTTGACAAACCTAGCCAACATATTAAAAAGCAGACATCACTTTGTTGACAAAGAATCAAAGCTATGGCTCTGAGTAGTCTGGGAAAATGCTTCTGGAAGAAAGCTGGGCACCCTCAAGCAAGTTCCAGAAGCCATCTGAGACCTTGTGACTTCATCTGTGTGTGCTAATGGGCTCCTTTGTGCCTGACTCTGGGGCCACTTAGCCTGTGGCCACCAGGCTCCCCTCCGTGGAATTTGTCAATCAAGAAAAGGAGTGGGTTGCAATTTCCTCCGGGGGATCTTCCCAACCCAGGGATCAAACCCGAGTCTTCTGTGTCTCCTGCAGTGGCAGGCAGATTCTGAGCCACCTGAGAAGCCTGTTCTTCACAATAAAATAAGTTGTTATGATAAGAAGCTTAGAACTAAGACAATTTTCTGGTAACACAGATTAGGCTTTTTCAGTTTTGAAAACATTGGTAGAAATTTGGCAATGGAGACAACAGCTTGGTAATTCTCTGTAGTTAGTTATTCTAAAAAATACTTCTCAAGATGATTAGTGCTATATCATACAAGATAATTAATTCTGAAATATTTATCTGAAGGCTGAACTGGCTATACTTGTCTCTAGACAAAATGAATGAACTGAGTGCTAAGATGTTTTTTTAAAGACAACAGTTGTCTCTGTGTATGTATCTACTTTTGTCTGTATCTCTCCTTTATCTCCATTTGTCTCTGTGTATGCTAGGTGTTGTGTACATTAGCATATGTGTATAGATAGATGGATAGATAGATAGATAGCGGTTATAGTAGGGACAAATAATGAATGATAGGGACAGAAAAGGCCTACTGTTTCCTTTTTCCATTGAAAAAGGTAGACTTTGTGGCCCTGGCACTTGGGAGTGGGTGAAAAGCAGTAAAATTTTAGTGAGCCTAAGAGAGCTTAAAACTCAGCATTCAAAAAAGAAAGACCATGGCACCCAGTCCAATCACATCATGGCAAATAGATAGGGAAAAAGTAGAAACAGTGACAGATTTCATTTTCTTGAGCTCCCAAATCACTGTAGATGGTGACTGTAACCATGAAATTAAAAGATGCTCATTCTTTGGAAGAAAAGCTTGACAAACCTAGCCAACATATTAAAAAGCAGACATCACTTTGTTGACAAAGAATCAAAGCTATGGCTTTCTGAGTAGTCATGTATGGATGTGAGAGTTGGACCATAAAGAAGGCTGAGCGCTGAAGAATTGATGCTTTCAAACTGTGGGGCTGGAGAAGACTTTGAGAATCCCTCAGACAGCAAGTAGATTAAGCCAGTCAATTCTAGAGGAAATCATTCCTGAACATTTGTTGGATGTTGAAGATGGAGTTCCAATACTTGGCCATCTGATGCAACGAGCTGACTCATTGGAAAAGACCCTGATGCTGGAAAAGACTGAGGGCAGGATGAGAAGGTGGTAACAGAGTATGAGATGGTGGGATGGCACCACTGACTCAATGGACATGAGTTTCAGCAAATTTAGGGAGATAGTGAGGGACAGGGAAGGCTGGCATGCTGCATTTCATGGGGTCCCAAGGAGTGAGACATGACTTACTGACTGAATAGCAACAACAAAGAGCGTTTCAGAAAAATTTCACCTGCTGTCACTTTTGTATGATTTGGACCTTTGCCTATAAAGGTTGTATCTGAGTAAAAACCAATGGTGCAATTAAATTGTTTCCTTAGCTGAAACTCAAACTGGTTACAAAGGGCAGACAAATAGGGAGCCACAGGACTGCGGCAGTTCCCTGGGGCTAGTAACTTCTCACAATCCTGGCCCCAGAACTGAGGGAGAAAGGCAGGGAGCGGCTGCAGCCTTGGAGAGAGACAGGCCACCCATTAGTTTGCGCCCAACCTCTCTAACTTGACTGTCTTAAGAAGTGGCTGACCTCCAGGGCCACCTGTGCCTCCTGCTGAACCATGGCTGTCCTCGTGAGGACATCTCTCAATGCATGATGTCATCAGATACAATTAGGATCCTCACTTTCGACACAATCTTTAGGCGTTTTTTCCCCCACTTCGAGCCCTTGGAAAGCAGACATCCCCTTTGGCAAATAGATAGGGAAAAAGAAACAGTGACAGATTTCATTTTCTTGGGCTCCCAAATCACTGTAGATGGTGACTGTAACCATGAAATTAAAAGATGCTCATTCTTTGGAAGAAAAGCTTGACAAACCTAGCCAACATATTAAAAAGCAGACATCACTTTGTTGACAAAGAATCAAAGCTATGGCTTCTGAGTAGTCATGTATGGATGTGAGAGTTGGACCATAAAGAAGGCTGAGCGCTGAAGAATTGATGCTTTCAAACTGTGGGGCTGGAGAAGACTTTGAGAATCCCTCAGACAGCAAGTAGATTAAGCCAGTCAATTCTAGAGGAAATCATTCCTGAATATTTGTTGGATGTTGAAGATGGAGTTCCAATACTTGGCCATCTGATGCAACGAGCTGACTCATTGGAAAAGACCCTGATGCTGGAAAAGACTGAGGGCAGGATGAGAAGGTGGTAACAGAGTATGAGATGGTGGGATGGCACCACTGACTCAATGGACATGAGTTTCAGCAAATTTAGGGAGATAGTGAGGGACAGGGAAGGCTGGCATGCTGCATTTCATGGGGTCCCAAGGAGTGAGACATGACTTACTGACTGAATAGCAACAACAAAGAGTGTTTCAGAAAAATTTCACCTGCTGTCACTTTTGTATGATTTGGACCTTTGCCTATAAAGGTTGTATCTGAGTAAAAACCAATGGTGCAATTAAATTGTTTCCTTAGCTGAAACTCAAACTGGTTACAAAGGGCAGACAAATAGGGAGCCACAGGACTGCGGCAGTTCCCTGGGGCTAGTAACTCCTCACAATCCTGGCCCCAGAACTGAGGGAGAAAGGCAGGGAGCGGCTGCAGCCTTGGAGAGAGACAGGCCACCCATTAGTTTGCGCCCAACCTCTCTAACTTGACTGTCTTAAGAAGTGGCTGACCTCCAGGGCCACCTGTGCCTCCTGCTGAACCATGGCTGTCCTCGTGAGGACATCTCTCAATGCATGATGTCATCAGATACAATTAGGATCCTCACTTTCGTACACAATCTTTAGGCGACTTTTAGCCACTTCTGGCTCTGATAACCTCATTGCAGGAATATGGAGATCTAGTCATGCTAGCATTACAAACCGTGGACTTCTGGGGGAAGAAGCAATGTACACAGTCCATGGTGGTCATCCATCACTCCCTGTTACTTGTTCGATCTTCTCTTGAGAGAAGCTAGCTCCCTAACCATTGTGATAGATGTTTCCTATCTTCATCATCATTTAGTGAAATTCCTTGCTTTCAGTTCCACGGGGTTGATTCTAAGTCAGAACAGTAAAGGTATGTAGTCTTCAGGATATTTAGCTGCAGAAGCTGGATTGGAGGGAGAGATGCTTGTTTCCAGTTCTGCTTCTCTCCGGTCACTCCTTGACGCTGGATATAGCTACAGAATCAGGCGGCGTGAGAGCACCTGCCTCCTTCAGCAGTCCCTTTTTGAGTTTCCTATTCTGTTTTCCCAATAGACTGCACAAGTCTTCTGTAAAAACAAGTACTAAAAATGCAAAAGTATCTCAATGGTGTGCTCATTGTTTCTTTCTCTCTTTTTTTTGCAGGGCAATTTGCCTGTCTACAGAATACGTTACCATTCACCCTGAACTGTTTTCAGAGACCACGGCATCTACCGTAAGTACCTTTCAGTTTGTTTTGGAATCACAATAATTGTGTACGTACTTTGAGAAGGCTGAATTCCATTTTCTTTGCTTACTAGCAACCTTTTATGGACTATTTACTCTATTGAGTCCATATTAACAATGTCATTAACTGTATGTAACAGAGGAGAAACCAGTGGCTTAGCAAATGTAAGTCACAGGGTCACAGTCATGTAGGAAGAAAAACAGATGGCAGATCTTAGGTTTGAATTCAAGTCTCTCTAGCTCGATGCTTAGAGCACTTTCCACCGTAGCGTGCAATTTTTCTTTCTTTTTTGTTATTATTATTATTTATTTTGGGCAGGGGTCGGATTGGGGAGGGAGGGGAGCAGGCAGGCCACTTCTATTGGTCTTTCATTTCTCTATTTTCATCCGCCTTTGTTCTTTGGCCCATGTGGGCCTCCCATCACGGTGGCCCCTGTTGTCGCAGAGCACCGGCTCTGGGCACATGTGCTCCAGAGCTCCGGCTCAGTAATTGGACACATGGGTCCAGCCGCTCCGCGGCACGTGGGATCTTCCCAGGCCAGGGATTGAACCGGCACCCCTTGCACTGCAAGGCGGTGTCCTTACCCACTGGACCACCAGGGGAAGCCCCATAGCGTGCAATTTTGATGAATTAATGTGGCTGCTTTGAATAAGATATTTGTCATTCTAGATTTTCATCTCGACGTACAAGTTTATGTTCTGAATTCACAAAACCGCTTTCTGACTTTCTTTGCTAGTAGAAATACATTTACTTTTTTGGAGGTTTTAAATACTAAAAGACAAAAATATAGGTGCCCTGTACTAGATGTTTGTTCTGTGGCAGTGAAAGTTGGTAGGGTAGAGTAGGAGGTTGTGATCAAGTAGATTTCAAGAGCTGAATAAAACTTTTTATGTAATGAGTATTATTTAGTACAAGGAGACATTCTTTTTTTTTTTTCTCTTTTTTTTGCCATTTCCTTCTCTTTTTTCTTTTTAACTTTTATTTTACTTTTAAATATTACAGAATTTTGTTGTTTACAGATACGTATGTTCCTAGATTAGTCATGTGTATATCCACCCCCTTCCCACCCCTCCTGACCATCACACAGCACCCCTGAAGGATCTCAAGGAGACATTCTTATCAGCTTAAGTACAGACAATTATTGTCTTGAAAACTGTTGCATGCTTCACTAGCCTTATCTTTGTTTTCCAACAAAAAATCTAAGAGTGGTTTCTTTTCTCTGTATTCATCTTAATTATGTTTTGAGCCGTCGATGAGGAAAAAAATTGAAGATATGCTATGAAGTATCTGTGTGCTCTATATCTTTATGGGAAACAGGAATCTGAAACCATCAAATCACAGATTGACTTGCCTCCAGAAAAGAAAAACAAGTTTTCTAGTGTCAATATACATGTTGAGGATCAGTTAAGTTTGTTGAGTGCTGTAAAAAGGCATTAAGCTCATGACACCCATCAGCTATTTCTTTATATTGGTAGAACTTCCCTCAAAAACTTTGAACATCTCTATCATCTTAGACATTTCCTGGGGAAATTATTTCCCACTAGACAGTTTGTGCCCTTTTATTAAAGTAAATGTGGACGTTCTTTCCATGAGAAGCAAAGGGTTAGCTGATGTGAACCAAATGCACTGTGGTCTTGTCTTTGGGATTTGGGACACCACTGTTCTCTCTGTCGGGTCTTGTAGTTGGAACCTTAAATGCTATTTTTCTCCCAACTCAGAGCTTTCTTCACTTAGACATCTCAGGAAGCTGTGCCCTTTGTATCTGTATATATATAAACATATATATATATGTTTTTTTTTTTTTTTTCCTGTAATGTTGTTGTGTCATCTGGGCACAGATCTTGAGTTCTTGTACAGAGCTCACAGCATGCCTATATGTTTCATTAGGTCTTTATCAGTTCATCTATCCCTAGTAACTTTGACCACTACTCAATATTTTCTATAATTGAACCTGATTGAAATCATACGGGATTTTGTTGCTGTTCTTCTTCTAGCTGCTCAGTTCCAGAGTACCACCATGCCATGAGCCTTCAGGACTTTACAGGATTTTCCAGCTGGCATTTTAAGCTCAACCTTTTAACAAGAGTCAATATCTGTCTCACATGGCTCCTCCACGTTTCTTTCTCTGTGGAGTCAGCAGGGATGAGCCAGCAGGCAGTCACACACCTTCCCAGCTTCCCTGGCTGGATTTTCTTTCCTCTGGATTTTCTCCTCAGTTGCCAGACTGATCTCAAAATGTCCTCTTCTATTGTGATTGTAAATAGGTAGTCCATCACATGACCACCTATGCCCTGTTCCTTTATAATTTCACTGTTTAACTTTAAATGCCAAGTAGTTTCCATTTAAATTGTTTTATACGGGCTTCCTGACTTCAGTCTTTCTCCTTTAAATAGTCATCTAGATTACTTCAAAGTTAAGCTTTCCAGAACCTGAGTCTGATTATGTCGCTTCTCCAAGGTAATCTCTCTTTGCTTCCTGATGGTAGAATAATTTAAGAAATGACTCCAGTCGGTGCTCAGGAACTTCTGACTACACTTCTAGTTTGTAACCCTCTCCCTTAATCAAAATCTGAGTCATCAAATCTCCCTTTTCTTGTTGCTTAATTTTTGAGCATAGGCTATCTCTCCTTTTTAAAAACTTCCCTAATACTATTTACCAGTGCCAGAAACCAGACCCAAATACACTTAACCAAAAAGCCAAGCGTCTGTCTCACATAGCTGGGGGCAACAGGAGGACACTTGCTTCACACCTTCCGGGACCATGAGCTCGAGGGTTTGCTCCTCCTTTGCTTCCCTCTGTTCTTGGGGATGCTTTGGTCATTCGTTTCGACCCTTTTCTGCTCGTTCCAGGCAGTGTGGCCTCAAGCACCACTCCTCAGCTTTGACCTCTGAATCTAGTCACTCAGAGATGAGGGACGGCACTGCCCCTGCACCTCTCATAAGGACCAATGACCATGTCTTAGGAAAGACACATCTCATGTGCTGAGGGAGAGCAAGCAGCTCTGCCAAGATCTGAAAATATCAGGGAGCAGGTTAGTCAGTTTTATCCAGAGAAACAGAGCCCCTGGGACATGGAAGTGCCTGGCAAGTCCAAAGAGTGAGGCTGGAGACTGGGGAAGAGCCTATGCGTGTCACAAAATGTACGCACACAGAGGGGGCTTTTCTGGTGGCTTAAACAGTAAAGAATGTGCCTGCGATGCAGGGGACCCGGGTTCAATCCCTGGTTCAGGAAGATCCCCAGGAGAAGGGAATGGCAGCCCACTCCAGTGTCTTTGCCTGGAGAATCCCATGGACAAAGGAGCCTGGTGGGCTACAGTCCACAGGGTCAAAAAAGTCAGACACTGAGCAGCAAACGCTTTCACTTTCCCACATACAGACACACACGCATGTTCAGTAATCACTGTCCTATCATCTCACACCATAGGGTGTTACGTTGTTTATTCCTAAAATGTTTCCTTTTCCTCTCTGTCCTGTCCAAAAATAAGTCTGAAGACAAATATTGGCGCATCTTTGTCTGTGGTGAACAAAGGAGAGGGCGTGGGAGCGGCTGTGGCGAAGGCCCCCTGAAAACCACCCAGCACAGCCCTGTCCTCCCCGCGGAGCGTCCCAGGAGGGCTCGGTGCGGCTGGGTTTGTGGGAAGCACTTTGAGCTAGCTATCTCTCCTTTTACAAACCCTCTCCCTTAAAAAATCTAGTTCTTTTTTAATTTTTGAGCATAGGCTATCTCTCCTTTAAACTTCCCTAATACTATTTACCAGTGCCAGAAACCAGACCCAAATACACTTAACCAAAAAGCCAAGCGTCTGTCTCACATAGCTGGGGGCAACAGGAGGACACTTGCTTCACACCTTCCGGGACCATGAGCTCGAGGGTTTGCTCCTCCTTTGCTTCCCTCTGTTCTTGGGGATGCTTTGGTCATTCGTTTCGACCCTTTTCTGCTCGTTCCAGGCAGTGTGGCCTCAAGCACCACTCCTCAGCTTTGACCTCTGAATCTAGTCACTCAGAGATGAGGGACGGCACTGCCCCTGCACCTCTCATAAGGACCAATGACCATGTCTTAGGAAAGACACATCTCATGTGCTGAGGGAGAGCAAGCAGCTCTGCCAAGATCTGAAAATATCAGGGAGCAGGTTAGTCAGTTTTATCCAGAGAAACAGAGCCCCTGGGACATGGAAGTGCCTGGCAAGTCCAAAGAGTGAGGCTGGAGACTGGGGAAGAGCCTATGCGTGTCACAAAATGTACGCACACAGAGGGGGCTTTTCTGGTGGCTTAAACAGTAAAGAATGTGCCTGCGATGCAGGGGACCCGGGTTCAATCCCTGGTTCAGGAAGATCCCCAGGAGAAGGGAATGGCAGCCCACTCCAGTGTCTTTGCCTGGAGAATCCCATGGACAAAGGAGCCTGGTGGGCTACAGTCCACAGGGTCAAAAAAGTCAGACACTGAGCAGCAAACGCTTTCACTTTCCCACATACAGACACACACGCATGTTCAGTAATCACTGTCCTATCATCTCACACCATAGGGTGTTACGTTGTTTATTCCTAAAATGTTTCCTTTTCCTCTCTGTCCTGTCCAAAAATAAGTCTGAAGACAAATATTGGCGCATCTTTGTCTGTGGTGAACAAAGGAGAGGGCGTGGGAGCGGCTGTGGCGAAGGCCCCCTGAAAACCACCCAGCACAGCCCTGTCCTCCCCGCGGAGCGTCCCAGGAGGGCTCGGTGCGGCTGGGTTTTGTGGGGAAGCACTGTGAGCTTACCACAGTGGAACGGACCTGAAAGTCCCTCTTGAGCTCAGAAATCCCCAAAGCCTGCAGAGCAGAGCTGTTGCTCAGCTGCCCTGAGGAGGCACCCAGGGTGAGAAGGAGCGTGATCAGGTCACGAGGGCTTTCTGGAGCAGCTCGCTGAACGTCTCCTAGCAGCCCTGACTGAAGCGGGAAGCCCCGGCCCTGTGCCGCTGCCTCTGCAGCGGCAGGTCTGTTCCGACTCTGAGTGTCACAACCGACTCCAGCTTCCAGGGCTTGTTGCTTTCATACGTATTTCAGTTCCCTCTGCAGACAATGATTGAACACATAGCACTTGCTGGACAAGGTGTGCTCCAGGCCCGTTCAGGAGAGCAGAGTTTCGAGGTGACAGCAAGGGATAAATCCAAATACTGAGATCCACCCACCACCTCAGAACATTGTGGAAGAACGGTCTTTCAAGAAATATTCATTGTATACTAAATATGCTTCGGGCGTTGTGCAGTGTCCTGCGATCTTGAGACCATACTTCGTAGTGTTTAGGTGATCCCTTTGGAAACATATTTACTCAGAGTGATAGTCATGGAGTCTTAGTGACACGTATATGGGCCAAGCAGTGTGTCCTGCTTGTGTATGTGTGACTGTGGGTCTGACGAGCAGGACTGAGTGCAGATAAATCACCGGTTCTCACGGTAGCACAGACACAGCTATGGCTCTTCTCAAACGTGTCCCTACACGATTCGGGTTCCCCAAATGGAATTTTGTTAGTTCTTGCTCACATTCATTGGTTCACTTATTCAGTAAACTTTATGACAGAGATGAAAGACACTTGGTTCTACTGAGCAGCAGTGGAACCTGGAAAAGAGGCGGGTTAAGTGATGCTTAATCTCATGTATCTGCTCTCTGGCCAAAAGCCTGCCTCTGTTGCTTGTACCAGCCGCCAGCCAGTGCTTTCATCTGCTGCTGGCGGAAGCTGGCGTGTAGGAATGTACTCACGTACCATGTACCAGATGAGGAGTCTGCAGCACATGCGTCATCAGAAATGAGCATCCACTCACAGGGCTAAAAATGGATGACCTGCAATTTGACTCCAAATCTTTTAAATCCAAGATCGATTTCCCATTTTATAAACCTATACCAGCCAGTCAGTGCTGCTGGATGACAAAATACAGATACCAATATTTTAACAATCTTACTTAAGGTTTTGCCTTAACCTTCCAAGGGGAATAATTTCTTTCTACCAGCTTACTGCTGGCCACAAGTTTATTTCATGAAGCTCTGACGCTATTTGACTGTGGTTTTTGTTTTGTTGAATGAGCTGAATGCACTCACACTCTGGACAGAATTGGTCCACATTTCGTAGCCTTATTAGACGGCAAAACCTGCATCGAAATGGAAAATGGCAGTTTCGTCTGTTCAGCTACAACCCTGATTGTTATTTTTTACATAAATAGAACTGCCGTTAGACGGCCGGTGGATCAAAGGCAGAGCTGCATTAAGAAGCAGGCAGGCTGCTGAGGCTGGCTGGCTTCTGACAGCTTTCAGCGGCTTTGATCAGACACCTATCAGCACAGACAGGCACCTTTTTTTGCCTTTTGTCTGAGTCAGGAAATGAGAGAGATGATAGCTCCCTTTTGGTCGTAATCCCAGCCACTCTGCTTGACAGGAGATGAAAGGTATACCAGTTACTACTGGTAAGAGCTGACTGCAGTGTGCCTTCATTACCTCAGTTATCCTTACAAATTACATGGTCCTCTCGGGTTCCTGGGGAAAGGAAATATTTAAAACAAGCAAACTCTTTACCAGCAATATTTGATGAACCCCGAGAGAAGAGCCTTCTGTCAGAGCATTTTTGACACAGCTTCACCAGACTACGGAGTCCGGTGGAGACCCCCGTGTCCGCCAGCACGGTGTCTGGCTGAGGACTGTGTGTGGGTGAAGCTATGAAATGAGAAGACACAGTACTTCATGAGGCTGGATCTACAGTTTGGACTCTCTTGTCCACGAGTATTTTCTCCAGGGCAATTTATGTTTATTGCTTTGGGGCATCAGAGGATGACTTAGCATGTAAATAATGCATCTGTTTCAAAAATGAATTTTAGAATTCAGCTATGAAAGCTATGCAGTACCAGACATACATTTTTTTTTTTTTTCCAGAGGTGGGGGTGGGGTTAGAGTTGTGGAAGGTCTGAAGTAACGACGTAAAAGTGGTGATAATTTGCAACTGCTCTTCCCTCAGCACTTCCCCAGAGCCCAACTGGGAGAGAATCCACCTGCAGGAGACCCATGTTCTATAGTAGCATGAACATGTGAGCCTGTGTGTATGCATGGCATGTGACTTTGTGTATGTGCTGATGGGGATGACGGACTCACACTTGACTCAGAGACGCAAGGTCTATATGCTATGTATATACATGTGTGGGTTTCCCCGGTAGCTCAGGGTAAAGAATCTGCCTACCAATACCTGCCAGTGTAGGAGACATGGGTTTGATGCCTGGGTTGGGAAGATCCCCTGGAGAAGGAAATGGCAGCCCATTCTGGTAGTTTTTGCCTGGGAGATACCACGGAGAGAGGAACCTGGTGGGCTACAGTCCATGGGGCTGCAAAAGAGTCAGAGACGACTTAGAAACCAAACCACATACACATATGTGGGTCTATACATATCTATATCTATTCACATATATGCTTTCACTTAGTTTCACAGCCATGCGCTATTATGACAATCTCAAAATGAGACACATTATAACTCAGAAAGCTATTGTAGGTCGTTCAAGGTCAACTGGAAAAAGTCTTCATTTTGATTCCATGTTTATCTGATGTGTCTCCTTATTGACTATGTTTGAATCTCCTTATCATCATGAATTTATTCATATACTTGCACCAGCTCATGATCTGTCCTCAATCTGAATACTTTTCTTCATCTTCTCATCCCACGCTGGGCACAAGACCCAGATGGCGTATCATCGGCCTTGTGAAAACTGATACTGTTATTCTGATGTACACGACTCTCTCTGCCACTCCAACACCAGAGCACCACTCACTGTGATATGTGCTGGAGTCACACCAGTGCATGTTTGATAAATGCTCAAGATTTGAGCTCCTCGAAGACATGGCCAAATCTGAACCTTCTCTGAGTCCTAGCTAGCACAGGACCTGACGAAAGGAATGGACCGAGTGACCATTCAATAGAAGTTTAAGTTCAACTAGATCCAGTCACCCAAAAAATAGTTGTTATCATGCCAAGGCCTCCCTCCATGGCAATTTATTCTGTAAAATATTTCTATCTACTTCAGTTTTGATTCCAGGAAACCTCTTTCTCATAAGAAAGAACTATCTAAAAATATTCAATCTAACCATTTCACATAATTAGGAAAAAAGAAATAGCATTTAGTTAAGATTGTAGTCCTTTTGCCTCAGGAAATGGTAAAATACTTTCTAAAAAAATAAAGCCTCAAGTAAATCACAATTTTAAACTCTGGAAAAATATAAAAACACACAGAGACAAAACTACGTGAAGGCACTGGAGGGCTTCGATAGCAGGTAGGCCTGGAGGAGCTACCACGGAGAGGGAAGCACTGGAAGAGATTTGCTGGGAAAGGAAAGGAAGAATTCTTAATTGCATGAATTTTGCAGTTCTGTGGATTCCAGAAATAAAAGGGACCAGATTTCCCTACTACCTGAAACAATTAAAAACTTGAAAACTGTGTGAAACCACAGCCTTTAGCCACCGTACGCCAGAGAGGGATTTCTGAGAGGTGGCGAGTGAGCCTGGTGAGTCGTACAGCAATCCTGAGTGTCCCTGGAGACAGTTCAGGTCTCACTGCAGAGAGACATGAGCTTAGCATCTCATCTTAGTCCTTCTGAGTCTACGGGATAGGAGGCCAGGCTGTCCATTCGTGGGCAGAGCATGAGGAAGAGAAGGCTGCACAGAGAATTCTAGGGATCTGAGAGGCTCCCTTTGCCTACTCAGTTAAGTACTGATCAGAGAAGGTATGTGAGAAGGCCACCTGAGCAATAAAAGCAGCAATAATAACAAAACCGCAGGTAGTAGAGGGGACACCACTTGGTGGCGGCACAGTGCCCCCTCCCCCAAGGTAGACTGGCAGGTCTCTTCATCCACATGGCACTGTGATATGTGCTGGAGTCACACCAGTGCATGTTTGATAAATGCTCAAGATTTGAGCTCCTCGAAGACATGGCCAAATCTGAACCTTCTCTGAGTCCTAGCTAGCACAGGACCTGACGAAAGGAATGGACCGAGTGACCATTCAATAGAAGTTTAAGTTCAACTAGATCCAGTCACCCAAAAAATAGTTGTTATCATGCCAAGGCCTCCCTCCATGGCAATTTATTCTGTAAAATATTTCTATCTACTTCAGTTTTGATTCCAGGAAACCTCTTTCTCATAAGAAAGAACTATCTAAAAATATTCAATCTAACCATTTCACATAATTAGGAAAAAAGAAATAGCATTTAGTTAAGATTGTAGTCCTTTTGCCTCAGGAAATGGTAAAATACTTTCTAAAAAAATAAAGCCTCAAGTAAATCACAATTTTAAACTCTGGAAAAATATAAAAACACACAGAGACAAAACTACGTGAAGGCACTGGAGGGCTTCGATAGCAGGTAGGCCTGGAGGAGCTACCACGGAGAGGGAAGCACTGGAAGAGATTTGCTGGGAAAGGAAAGGAAGAATTCTTAATTGCATGAATTTTGCAGTTCTGTGGATTCCAGAAATAAAAGGGACCAGATTTCCCTACTACCTGAAACAATTAAAAACTTGAAAACTGTGTGAAACCACAGCCTTTAGCCACCGTACGCCAGAGAGGGATTTCTGAGAGGTGGCGAGTGAGCCTGGTGAGTCGTACAGCAATCCTGAGTGTCCCTGGAGACAGTTCAGGTCTCACTGCAGAGAGACATGAGCTTAGCATCTCATCTTAGTCCTTCTGAGTCTACGGGATAGGAGGCCAGGCTGTCCATTCGTGGGCAGAGCATGAGGAAGAGAAGGCTGCACAGAGAATTCTAGGGATCTGAGAGGCTCCCTTTGCCTACTCAGTTAAGTACTGATCAGAGAAGGTATGTGAGAAGGCCACCTGAGCAATAAAAGCAGCAATAATAACAAAACCGCAGGTAGTAGAGGGGACACCACTTGGTGGCGGCACAGTGCCCCCTCCCCCAAGGTAGACTGGCAGGTCTCTTCATCCACATGGCACTGGGTGGTGTGCACAGAAACATCTCCCTAGTGATGAGTGGTTGTCTCTAGACTGAATGCTGCAGGGGGCCAACGTAATCTAGTCAGAATTTCTTTTTAAAGACCCAAATGAGTCACATGGTGCTAAAAGTAACCATGTTCATTGTCTGTCTCTTAATCGCTCAGTTGTGTCTGACTCTTTGTGATCTCATGGACCGTAGTATGCCAGGCTCCTCTGTCCATGGGATTTCCCACTCAAGAATAGTGGAGTGGGTAGCCATTGCCTTTTCCAGGGGATCTTCCTGACCCAGGGACTGAACGCTCGTCTCACACATTTCAGGCAGGTTCTTTACTATCTCAGCCACCAGAAAAGCTCCAACTGTGCTCTATAACAAACCTCGGAAGTAGTTATTGGATTACAAAATTATAAAGCACACAAAAGAGTAAAAGTCATAATACATGGCATCCAATCGAAGAAACCAAGAATCCAACTAGGCAGAAAAACACAACCTGTAATAAAGAGAAAAACAGTCAATAGAAATAGACAAAGAGATGGTACAGATGAAAAATTCAGTGAAGACATTTAAAAAGATATTTTACTGTATTTTATTTGCACAAAGATTGAGGAAATATTGAATGTGCTAGTTAGAAATATGGAATAATTTATAAAAGACACAAATTAAGCTTACAGTTTAAAAAAATAGCTGAAAAGAGACACTGAGTGGATTAATTTCATATTGGTCACTGCATAGGAAAAGACTAGTAAATGCAAAGACATAAACCACAGCAGATCCTGAGTGTCCCTGGGAGACAGTTCAGGTCTCACTGCAGAGAGACATGAGCTTAGCATCTCATCTTAGTCCTTCTGAGTCTACGGGATAGGAGGCCAGGCTGTCCATTCGTGGGCAGAGCATGAGGAAGAGAAGGCTGCACAGAGAATTCTAGGGATCTGAGAGGCTCCCTTTGCCTACTCAGTTAAGTACTGATCAGAGAAGGTATGTGAGAAGGCCACCTGAGCAATAAAAGCAGCAATAATAACAAAACCGCAGGTAGTAGAGGGGACACCACTTGGTGGCGGCACAGTGCCCCCTCCCCCAAGGTAGACTGGCAGGTCTCTTCATCCACATGGCACTGGGTGGTGTGCACAGAAACATCTCCCTAGTGATGAGTGGTTGTCTCTAGACTGAATGCTGCAGGGGGCCAACGTAATCTAGTCAGAATTTCTTTTTAAAGACCCAAATGAGTCACATGGTGCTAAAAGTAACCATGTTCATTGTCTGTCTCTTAATCGCTCAGTTGTGTCTGACTCTTTGTGATCTCATGGACCGTAGTATGCCAGGCTCCTCTGTCCATGGGATTTCCCACTCAAGAATAGTGGAGTGGGTAGCCATTGCCTTTTCCAGGGGATCTTCCTGACCCAGGGACTGAACGCTCGTCTCACACATTTCAGGCAGGTTCTTTACTATCTCAGCCACCAGAAAAGCTCCAACTGTGCTCTATAACAAACCTCGGAAGTAGTTATTGGATTACAAAATTATAAAGCACACAAAAGAGTAAAAGTCATAATACATGGCATCCAATCGAAGAAACCAAGAATCCAACTAGGCAGAAAAACACAACCTGTAATAAAGAGAAAAACAGTCAATAGAAATAGACAAAGAGATGGTACAGATGAAAAATTCAGTGAAGACATTTAAAAAGATATTTTACTATATTTTATTTGCACAAAGATTGAGGAAATATTGAATGTGCTAGTTAGAAATATGGAATAATTTATAAAAGACACAAATTAAGCTTACAGTTTAAAAAAATAGCTGAAAAGAGACACTGAGTGGATTAATTTCATATTGGTCACTGCATAGGAAAAGACTAGTAAATGCAAAGACATAAAACTAGAACCTATTTGAAAAGAGAAAAAAAGACTGGAAACGATGCATCAGTGTCTGCAACAAACGCTCCAGGACACAAACCAGGTGCAAAACTGGATCCACCTCAGGAGGAATGGCTGGAGGGAAAGGGCAGAACAGTCCCAATCCCCCATTTGAAAGGAGGAGAGTATCAGACTGCATTAAAAAACAGTAAGACTCAAGTAAATGCTGCTTACAAGAATTCCCCAGTAGATACAAATGTTAAAGTAAGATGTAGGTTGAAATAAAAGGATGGAAGAAAACATTCAAATTAATCTGAATCCAAATAAAACTTGAATTACTACCTTAATCAGACGAGGTAGACTTCAGAGCAAATGAAAAGCTTATTTAAGATGGCAAGTTCATAATGATAAAGCAGTTGTAACATCAAGAGGACATAGTGGTACTAAGCAATTATGCATATTATTATCAGAGTTTCAAAATACATACAGCAGATACAAGGAGAAAGAAATAGGAAAACCTACCATTAAGGTCAGACGTTTCAACATCCCTCCATCATTAACTTATAGAAGAACTAAATAGACATTCATTAAGGATATTTAAGATCTGAGCAGCATCATTAATCAAATTGACCTAGTAGACATTTATAGAATACCCAAACCCAACCCAGAGCACATAATCTTTTGAAGTTTAAACAAAGATACACTGTATTCTGGATCACAAACAATAAATAGAAAAGGTTTCAAGTCATATCATATTTATTTATTAGTATATTGAATTATTTATTGTGCAATAGAAATAAGTTGAAAATAAGTGATTGAAAGATATCTGTAAAACTCTCAAATTTCTAGAAATTCAAAAGCACATTTTTAAGTAACATGTAGACCAATGAAGAAATCAGAAAATACCTTTAAAAGAATAAAAATGGAAACACATATCAAAAATCTTTATAGTGGGGTAATTGTGTTTAATTCGAAGCTTATCACACTGAAGAACTCAAATCAATGTCTTTCACTTCCAACCTAAAATTCCGAAATAAGCAGGGATCAGAGATCATACCCAAGTCTCCTGCATTCGCAAGCTGGTTCTTTACCACCTAATCACCAGGAAAGCCTGAGACTCTTTCTATTTCTGGGTTCATTTTTAAGAGCTAAAGTCACTGTGTAATTGAGCACAGTAGCAAAATGTATACACAATTAGCTCTCTAACACACAGCTATTTCAGAAAGTAAGGTCTGTACTAAAAACAGATGTTTCATGTATTTCTTACAATGAGATGCTCTATTACAGACTGACTATATAAACAAATTAAATAAATGACCTATAATTATGTATATGATTTAAAATGATAACTAAATGTGTGTATAGAATTTAAAACATTTTTCTAAAATAGTTTTTTAGTTAGTATTCTCAATAGTATGTGAGACAGGCTTTGTTTTATATGCAGTTAAAGCTTAGAAGCTGAGGCTCATATATACTAAGTAACATGTAAAGGTGAGAATTTATCTGGAACAACCAAACTTCTCTTTCAGTTACACAAGAGCTCATTCAAGTGTGTTATTTCATTATTGTTGCTGTTTTCCTTTTTCTGGGAAAAAATACTTCTTCACAGCTGCTGGTGGATTGGGCCAATAATTTATAGAGTAAATAGACATTCATTAAGGATATTTAAAAGATTTTTGAGCAGCATCATTAATCAAATTGACCTAGTAGACATTTATAGAATACCCAAACCCAACCCAGAGCACATAATCTTTTGAAGTTTAAACAAAGATACACTGTATTCTGGATCACAAACAATAAATAGAAAAGGTTTCAAGTCATATCATATTTATTTATTAGTATATTGAATTATTTATTGTGCAATAGAAATAAGTTGAAAATAAGTGATTGAAAGATATCTGTAAAACTCTCAAATTTCTAGAAATTCAAAAGCACATTTTTAAGTAACATGTAGACCAATGAAGAAATCAGAAAATACCTTTAAAAGAATAAAAATGGAAACACATATCAAAAATCTTTATAGTGGGGTAATTGTGTTTAATTCGAAGCTTATCACACTGAAGAACTCAAATCAATGTCTTTCACTTCCAACCTAAAATTCCGAAATAAGCAGGGATCAGAGATCATACCCAAGTCTCCTGCATTCGCAAGCTGGTTCTTTACCACCTAATCACCAGGAAAGCCTGAGACTCTTTCTATTTCTGGGTTCATTTTTAAGAGCTAAAGTCACTGTGTAATTGAGCACAGTAGCAAAATGTATACACAATTAGCTCTCTAACACACAGCTATTTCAGAAAGTAAGGTCTGTACTAAAAACAGATGTTTCATGTATTTCTTACAATGAGATGCTCTATTACAGACTGACTATATAAACAAATTAAATAAATGACCTATAATTATGTATATGATTTAAAATGATAACTAAATGTGTGTATAGAATTTAAAACATTTTTCTAAAATAGTTTTTTAGTTAGTATTCTCAATAGTATGTGAGACAGGCTTTGTTTTTATATGCAGTTAAAGCTTAGAAGCTGAGGCTCATATATACTAAGTAACATGTAAAGGTGAGAATTTATCTGGAACAACCAAACTTCTCTTTCAGTTACACAAGAGCTCATTCAAGTGTGTTATTTCATTATTGTTGCTGTTTTCCTTTTTTTCTGGGAAAAAAAAAATACTTCTTCACAGCTGCTGGTGGATTGCAATGGTATTTGTGGAGGTCCATACAAATGTGAAGTGTCTTTAACATCTACAGTTGCCTATTGGAAACATCATTGCCATCTATTGCTGCATACGCCATTTTTTTCCACTATAACTCTGATTATGCTCATTTTTTTATGGGGATCTTACCCTAAACGTGGCCAGCTGCACTGCACTCTGCTCTCTGGGAAGGTATTTAGGGGGTGATTTATTAATGGCATTCAAAGCAGTTTCTGGCTGCTGGTCACAGCTGGTAACGTCCGCCTGCCTTTCTACCAGGATATTCAGGCTTCTTTTCATGGAGCTGCAAAACACGAAACCCAGACCTCTGTCTGATTTTGCTTCCTTACATATGTGTGAACTCCATCTAAGTTGTTCCAAAAATGGAAAAATGTACACACACACACAAAAGAAAAAAAAAGGCAGGAAGAAAAATAAGCACTTTCATGGTTGTCAATCTGAGTAGTATGTTAATTAAAGGAATGGTTTTTCCCTCTTACTTGGTCCATATTTTAGACTATTTTATTTGTTATTCTGAGTTGTTACTTCCTGACATTGTCTTGTTTCTTGGTGACCCTGAGAAACATAATGTTAAATCAGAGCAGAGAAACACAAAAGGACATGGACATGTTATTGTCTGTGTGTAAAACCATGTGTCTATGTCATTTAACTACAGAAAGAAATAGAAAAATGAAATCACTGTGTCAAATTAGTGAGATTGTGTTGTAAAAAATATTTAATACTGATGATAGAATATATTTTTATGAATTCTAATTTTAGGATTAAAATTTAAACCTTTAATAAACCTCTTGACTTATTTACTTGAAAATTATGCCAACTTTTTCTTTTGTTTAGAATAATACGGCTAAAATTTGAAGATCAGCATTTCATTCATTATGGCTGTAATCACCAATAAAATCACAGTCTGTCCAGAAAGAGTGGATTATTTTAGGCTCCACAGATTTGGTGTGTAGAGCACAGAGGAAACAAAGTGTGTTTCGCTGTTGAACTTTGTCCACATTTTTAAAGAGACGATTAAGGGACCTGCTCTGTGTAGCATCCACAGTGGTTACTTTATATGTGTAATTGCATTTAAACAAGATGCTCCCACAACCAGAC